>OX276358.1:19720884-24520884 GCA_946251885.1 Cosmia pyralina
CCATCTTTACATACGGAGCCTCCTATGTGCCTCGGAAAGCACGTTAAGCCGTTGGTCCCGGCTGTCATTCGTGGATCTTTGACAGTCGTTACGGGTCGTCAGAAGCCTGAAAGTCTGACATCCAGTCTTACTAAGGGGTATCGTATACCCAACTGGGTATACGATACCCCTTATGGGTTGGCTGGCTGAACTGGTTGTGGAGGTCAGATAGACAGTCGCTCCATTTAAAATACTGGTATTCAGTTGCATCCGGTTAGACTGGAAGCCGACTCCAACAGTGGGAAATTGCTCGTGTCGTGGAAACGGTTCCTCAACTCCTCACCTGTAACGACTGTCAAAGACCCACGAATGACAGCCGGGACCAACGGCTTAACGTGCTTTCCGAGGCACGGAGGAGTCTCAGTATACAAAGATGGTCACCCATCCACGGACCAACCCCGGAAAGCGCAGCTTAACCTGATGGATTGACCCGTGCGGCTGTTATTACTTAGCCACGAGCTCCTCTATCCTAACCACACCCTGTCTATCTAAAGTTATCTAACCTAACAACATCCCAAAAAAAATCAGTACTTAAGTACGATGTTTTAAATGACTGGCCTATTTGGGTTTACGGACGATTAGTTTGGTGGTTATTATCAAATACTTTACTGACATAAGAGGTTATTCACCGAAACCTGTTCTTGCCTTATCTGCTGGGGTTTTCCTTAGTAACTAGGTACCTAATTGCAGAAAACTCTTGACTCTACAAAAGTATTATGAGTTCCTACATAAATCCCAAAAAGGCAGATCTTTTGCCGTCACTGCTTAGAACTACAACGTACGTTCACAAAATGAGGTAAAGTACCTACTTAATTAAAATTTAAAAGTCGCAATGGTCGTAGGTATGGCTGGGTAACCTTTGTAGGTAGTTGACCTTATGAACAAGATATTTGAATATGGTAAGTAGTTTACCATGTATAACTCCATAAAACTAAAATTAGATAGATTGGCTAATATAAAATCATCTCTATCCTCAACTTCTAAAATTAACTTACGTTGTAAAAAATTCTACAAAGAGTTCGCTGTTCAAATTTCATTGAAAGATCCCATCTTTGATGTCAGTGGACAAAGAACTTGTTATTATTAGAATAGAGCCTTGACATTGAGTAATATCTGCTTCCGCAAATCTCCTCAGCTCTTCAACGGATAATAAATTCTCTGCTGAAGTAAGTATTACATCGTAATGGTGATAAATTGTCAGCTGTCATATTTTGGTTTTATTGTCTCGGTAGATGTCTGCCGGCCGGTAATCGTTGCCCGTTTACGTTTCTCTCACCGTTTTATGGAGTTCTTTGATGACATAACTTCGTTGCAAATTGCCCAATAAAAGTTATTTGTGTGGCCGCTGTTTTGGTAGTTTATTCTACTTTTGGTACTTGAAAATCACCTGCGTGATATTTGATAAGGAAGCATATAGATCTATAGTAAACTAGCTGCGCCCCGCGGTTTCACCCGCGTAGACCGGGATAAAAAGTAGCGGTATGAAAAATAGTTGTTAGCCGATTCTCAGACCTACTCAATATGCTCACAAAATTTCATGAGAATCGGTCAAGCCGTTTCGGAGGAGTATGGGAACGAACATTGTGACACTAGAATTTTATATATAAGATAAAATTGAAGCATCTGTTTGTAAATGTCAAAATAACAGCTTTCTTACTAAATGTATAATAATATTATGAAAGTATTGTAAAGTATACGGCACATAATTATAAACAATATAACATAATCGGCTGGATCGATTTTGACGGGACTTTCACTGGCAGATAGCTGATTTTATAAGGAATAGGTAACTTAGGCTATACTTTTATTTTAGAACAAAAATTAGGGTTCCGCACAAAAAAAATAATACCATGAAATTGTGAACAAAATCCTATTCAAATAGCGAAGTATTGACAATCACGCGGTCAAAGCCGCGGGCAACAGCTAGTATTTAATAAAAACATTTAAAATTTAATCTGGTTTTTGGAAATACAAACTAATTGACCTTTTCATATCCACAAATTAAGTCGACTAGACAACACTGATTGATTAACGTGTCCGGTCGTTTGATTTTTATTCCGTGAAGTATTTAATTTAATTCCTTCCTTTAATAATAAAATTTAATTTATTTATCCAGCGTGCGTCGTTAATCAATTAGTCGGAAGCTATGTTATGTCTGTGTATTTTCGGTTTGCAGACGATGTTAATAGCAATTATCTCAAGGAACTGACTAATCCACGCTAAACTATGCTAAACCCGCAATTTGGACGCGTGTCACGGAGGTCGTTGCATGTTAAACGCGACCTTCCTGTGAGATCATGATAAAAATCTCCTGACAAATGACAATGGCTATTTTTGACAACCATATTTCCTCATGTCTGATTTAAAATTGCCTATTGTATGAGTAATAAAATTCTAAAAAACCGGCTAAGTGCGTGTCGGGCCACGCACAATGAAGAGTTTTGTAGTTGGGATGAATTTATCCCAAAAACAAACTTAACATTGTCGTTTAAAAATATATTCTCCCATACATCGATATGTACGTCACGGTCAATTCTCCAACTGCAAATGTAAGTTTGTAAATCGCAAAAAAAAAAACAAAAAAAAAATGTGATACTACAAATTAACGATTTTCAAACTTTTTCCTTTACTTGTGCTGTGAAACCTTGCTTCTTGCCAAATTTCATGATCTAGGTCAACGGGAAGTTTATTTGCGAGTATCAAAATAATTATTGTAGTAAATAATAAAATAAAATAAATGGCCGTACTTTTTTATTGCGTTGACTTAGGATTGTCAGATTTTTTTTAGAACTCCAAGAGATCAGAGGTTCCGTTTTGTCCTTTTGAGGTACGGAATCCCAAAAAGATTAAGTTACTGTTACTAAACATAAATTGATAAGTAACTTATTTTTATTAGTATTTGATGAACCATTGCATAAATGAAACTAAAACATAGCACGGAAGAGTTAACTCAAGTTGTAAACTCGAAATCTCATGAAGACAATGAAAAGACTAGAGATAGGAACTTAGCCGAAGTTATCTGTAAATAAATAGTTCTGTTACAAAGGATAGCTGTTTAATGCTGACTCACAGCTGCACTATTACACAAGTTACAATGTTTTCTGTTTGTATTTGTTTCACGAAAGGTCAACGCTTGATGGTGAATTCGTTTTAAAAAAACCGGTCAAGAGCGAGTCGGACTCACACACCGAGGGTTCCATTCCGATTTCTGAAAAAGTGTGCTATTTAGAGACATCGTTTTATTTTTCCTGTAATCTTTACATATAAACTTCTATCACATGGAATAATTTCAGATTTTTCTCTATGCAATCTTCGGAGATAAGGGGGGTGGGGGGAATCGCATTTTTTTACATTTTTCATCGTAAGTCGAAAACTATGCGGCCTAACAAAAAATAAAAAAAATGTTTGAGAATGTGCAAACAGCGGTCTTTCATATGGTACCCCACATGCTCTAGTAACCCTACTTTGAATTTTTAAGAACCCCTTTCAGTCCTAGTTGCAAAAAAAAAAAAATCTTTCTTTTGCAAAATAGTTGGGTAAACGTCATCTAAAACTGTTCCAAATTTCAAGTTGATAGCATTATTAGTTCTTGAGATATCCAGCTGTGACAGACAGACAGACAGACTGAGTCGCACCATAAGGGTTCCTTTTTACCATTTTGGTACGGAACCCTAAAAACACTGATCTTTAACTCTTAGTTGTGAACAGAGTCATAAATATAGGCGAGCACGCGAACCGTAGCTTAGCATTAACCCGGAATTGTTCGTCATTATGTTGTTTTATAGGATATCAATTTGCTCTAACTGAGAGAGTTAAGGCGAGTATAGCTGCTAACTGGCAGCGGCACCTTTGAAAAATTAAATAAGTCTGGAAACATTTTAAATTTGCTAGCCGTTTTTGGCAATAACTGCTATAATTTTGAACCTAGGAGACTTAGTGTCGATATTTTTTATACAAACAATTCTACCACATCTGACTAAAAATGTGTGCATAGTAAATTTCAAAACATCTCCTTACTTTACTTTACTTGTTACCGGCTATACTCGCCTTAAGTTCTCCGTTGCGGCCGATACTGTAGTCGAAACCGAGTCACCGCCACCGTCTAAGTTAGCCGCGTCCTTTACGCCTGCAATGAACTTTAAGTGTAATCTAATTTGAATGTCTGCTTTGATTCAACTAACCTTGCTGCCATGAAACCGTCCTTAATGCTAATGAATACACAACTGTGAGCTCGCGGGCCGCGGCCTACCGCTCCCGACTCAGATTAATTAAGTCTTTATTCAGCTTGTTTGTAATGATAGTGGGCTTTTATTCAAATGTACTTGATGTTTAGTACTTCTAAATTAATAATGTGATGCTTTATGAACATCGGATTCGTTGCAAGTGGTGGTTTAAGTACAAAGATGGCTTATGTTGAACCCAAATGATGCAGGTTATTAGAATTCTTCTTTCAAACTTTCAACACTGGCCACAAGTACAAAAAGAAACGTAATGGCCAACGCTTTGCATGCACAAACCGTGCGAAGCCAAAAGAAAAAAAAAAAACGCTTTGAAACGCATCTGAATTAGCTTTTAAAAATAGACGGACCACAACATTATAACAACTACTTATGTAGATCTTTAGAAAAATGAAAAAAGTAAGTTTAAAAACGAAAACCCGACTACTGAAAAATCACGCTCTAAAAAGTATAAAACAAGAAAATATTCTCATCTTAAATTAGAAAAAGACAGACAAATTAAAAATCCGGAGTCACACTTCATGTTATAAATACGGCATAAATCGAACAGATTACGTGTGACTCCGGATTTTTAATTTGTCTGTCTTTTTCTAATTTCAGATGAGAATATTTTCTTGTTTAATACGTTTTAGATCATAATTTTACAGTAGTCGGGTTTTAGTTTTTAAACTTACTTTTTATTCAAATTATTTTGGGGTTATAATTTAGTTTAGGTTAGAGCCAATTTACATTTTTAAAGAATAATAATATTACTTAAAATGTATTTTGGGTAAGTTTGACGAGAAAATATGTTTGGCTCACATCTGAGGCGTGATATTAGAAATTATTCACAATTATCGGGTGCATGCAAGCAAAGCCGCGAGAAATAGCTAACAATATATATATATATATATATTTGAAATGTGCTAATAAAGCCCTTTCATTTGATAACCAACACGGCATCATTAAAAAAAAAAATTAGTACCTACATGACTGTCCTCTAGAGGGCACCATTTTCAATTTAATGTGACGTCACATAGCTATAACCAGCGGATGATCAAGACGCTTCTAACGATATCTCATTTGCCAAATTATGACAAGCAGTTTAGAAGTTATGAGGGAACTGATGAACATACATACGTACATACATCCGGTCAAAATCATAACCCTCCTTTTTGCTTCGCCGTAATCGGGTACAAATAACTCATCATCTCCCTGCCCTTGTCCCTTACTTGGGGTAGTAACTAAGTGCGTTTTAATGAATTTAAATAAGTGTGCGACGTAGGATGCGAAAATATGAAAGCCGCTGCAAACCCCAACATTGCGTTTTGGCACTGAACACAAACAACCATTGGTTTAAACATAAACAAATTAAATAAATAAAATAAATAAATAAATAAATATGTTTGGACATATCACACAACGCCATCTAGCCCCAAGCTAAGCAACCTAATGCTTGTGTTATGGTAACGAGATGGCTGATAAACTACTTATATACATTTTTTTTTTGTAAATACATACATATTATAGATAGAAAAACACCCAGACTCGGAACAAATACTTGTAGGTCGTACAAATATTTGTTCCGTGCGGGAATCGAACCCGCGACATGCTGCGCAGCAGTCAATCGCTCAACCACTGCGCCAACCGTGTCGTCACAACACACATGTCGTCACAAATTATAACATTTCTGCAGAAATAATTACGAGTAAGAACTGTTGAATGAAAAACATACCGTCCTGTCTTTGAAGACTATGTCAAATGAGTGACGCTGATGAAAAATTTCCATTAGAGCTCATTTCCGCCCAAAAATTCTTTCAAAAAGCACAAAAAATGCATGCTCCCATATCCATGATCCCCTGAAATTGCAAGGCACCTTCATTACACCTTTATAAGGTTGCCAGATCCAGATTAGCGTTGACGGCTACGGGAACATTAATCATACCAGGCCCAACTCACGCTTGGCCGGATTTTTTCGTGGTGTTGTTGCGTAGAAAATCAATTATGGATGTGTGGTGAATGTGGTCCATGTTCGTGTATCAAATATACTAAGGCCAAATCTGGTATTAAAATGTATGTATCTGCTTGTGGGTTGGGTTCATCTGAATGTATAAAGTAGGTACAGACAACAAAAGAGATATCTAGGCAGGACACACTAACATTTTTGTATGTGTACTCGTATTGCTTCATGTTCAATTTTATACCGGATGACTTTTTTTACCGTCTTGAAA
The DNA here is from genome assembly GCA_946251885.1 of Cosmia pyralina. NCBI lineage: Eukaryota > Metazoa > Arthropoda > Insecta > Lepidoptera > Noctuidae > Cosmia > Cosmia pyralina. Next base: position 19,727,372 of record OX276358.1, read on the forward strand.
AAAATAGGGTATATTAGGTGAACGGAGTAGAAGCGTATGGCATACCTAGTTTTTTTTTTTTTTTAATAGCTTAGTCAGAAAAAAATATCTAAGTATCAATAAATACTACAAATTCCATGTAAACTTTTCATTTTAGAACAATAAAAACATAAATTAAAAAAAAAATAATAAATCCTTTAAAAATATCGAAATTCAAATCATATGCAACCTGCATTATGATTTGAATTTTGATTTTTTTAAATAAAAAAAAAAAAACTAGATATGCCATAGGCTTCTACTCCGTTCACCGAATATACCCTATTTTTTTCAAGACGGTAAAAAAAGTCATCCAGTGTATAATATTACTTTATTTTTGCAATACTCCTACATTGTAACACACCAACACAAAATTGTATATTGTTACGAAATTGAACATGAAACAATACACATACGAATATGTTAGTATACCCTGCCTAGATATCTCTTTTGTTGTCTGTACCTACTAAACTAATTTTAGACTAAAATTTGGCAGAGTTGAGTATCAGGAGAAGCACAAATGTTCATCACCATTCTCCTGCCGTTATCTCAATTTTTATCTTATTGGCATGTGTCTTTCCATACATCAGTTTCAGTCGTCACCTCATCATTGAAAACCTGAAAAGAGACAATGGTCCATCACAGAAAAATAAACAGGAGAACAACCGCGGCCTATAGCCTCCTTTAGCTCATCAAAGCTCCAGCTCCACATTCATGTCAAAGTTGCCTTTAGTCCCTGAATTCGAAATAGATGTAGTCTAAGTTACAATTACTTAACTGGGTCGTAACTATATCCGTCAAGTATAGTAGAGCATGTAAATGGATCACGAGTAATCTAACAACTTGCCTAGTTAACAACTTGCAATCACGGCTCGAGGACGCCACGCGATCTAGTCACTAGTCAGGCGACATTTACACAATTTCGCCTCAATATTAGATTATGATTTATCTCACATCTTGGTAGTTAATTTTGTATGTTTGATATTGTGTCTTGCTAGTAACATTATTTTCGTTTGTGACTATGAGGACGGACATTCTAACATTTCTATAATACTCGTAGCTAGAATTTGTGCTGGAGTGGACGTGTAACACGCTGGCATGTATCGCGTATTGGATAGTTTTCACTTTCGTTTATTAAATAGAAAGTAGATAGTAGACATTCCAACATTATAATTTATAACATATAGTTTCGATTTAATCGTTCTTATTACTCAGTTTTATATGTAATCAGTAATCACCGATTGCGGGCATCATTAAAGTCAATTTGAACCGATATCGACACGATACAAGTCATTAATCACAAACGAGTGCAATGCAACTAGGCTAAGCTAATAAATAACTTGGATGATTGGATGCTTTTGAAATGTCTATTTAATAGTGTGTGCGTAGTTAGTACGCTCTCGGCGCGTGATCGTATCTTAACCATTATCAGGTTTACGCTGAGCCCGATAGGCCTCATTTCGTTTGCCACTAATTGGCTCATAAACACTTATCTGGGACATTCCGTCCTGTCCTCATTGCTGCTCCGAGCCAAATAGCGAACAACTCAGAGTTATTGGCCTATAATCCCAATCAGTTTATATATCCATTGGAACTTATTGGGAGATATGAAATTGCACCCGAGATAGGTCCCGTTATGTCGTGATCCGGCCGCATCTGTATTGTTATTATTTTTAACGAAATATCGTGGAGATAGCAGCGCGAATGACCCCAGAAACTGGAACGCAGCGTAGGAACATATCATAAATTCAACAATATAAGGTTTCCCCGCAGCTAGTTGCCTTTTCGAGTGAACTTCCTTTCAGCTCCGGGAATATGTTCGCTTTGTTTTGTTGTGTTAGCGAGTTAGGAACGGCAAATTGTCGGATTACACAACTCCTAAGTTGCTAGGTCAACATAAACACGGGATCTCTTCGGATTCCGGCCTCTCGCGGTTTTTGTGTTATGCTAAAGTAATTTGCTTATTGGCACAGTATGAGTCAAAGACAACATTTGTTACTTATCGTTTGTTATTCCAATATAGCTTCGACGCCGACGTTTCCAAAGTTAAAAGTTCGGGGCGTTTGTTTCGTAAACAAAGCTTAATTTTCCAAATTGCCTATTAGGGAGAGAACCTTTCGAGGCGCGACCAGCTTGTTTGGAAAACCTGTTTTTCTTTTTAAATAAGTAATAATAAAATTTCAGAAACTTGTCGTGAATTCGGTGATTTATGTCTGTTTCCTTTACTAGCATAGCATCCGTTCGAACGGACTTCCTTTTGGCGGCGCCGTGTAAATAAGCTGCCGGCATTTTGTTTGCCAGTTTAACGGTTGTAAATTGTGTGAGAAAAACAGTAGCCAGCGCCCGTCGCTCCGCGAGGCGGACGGCGAGCGCCATCGCCAGTCCGCAACTTACTCCTTACATATTTATGAGATTTTACAAAAAATGTATCTTAATGTGAGACACGGAGCGTTTATTTTAAATGTCTAAGTGTGCACGTGATTCAATCTACTTACTTTGTTAGAGTTTAAACGATTTATAAATAAATATCCTACTCTCTTGGTAAAGAACAAAACAAAGACTGTCGAGGCATTCCTGTCAGTGTTTCCTTGGCGACTTGAAAGAAGTTCTTTGAAACGAGGGTGTGTCGCGTCGCATGTGAAATGGTACGGAACAAACTTAGCTATTTTCTATTAGCGCGGAATTCTCGATAAACAATCAACAAACGTCGTGTGCCCTTTAGCGTGAAATCGGTAAGACTCGTGTATTTACCTTGAGAATTCGTATATTCTTGGTGGGAGCTATCCGTTCTGAAACTTCCTCCGTAAATACGCGGCACCTTCCTTTGTTTACCGGTTCAGGTTGTAAATTGTACAATAATAATGGTGCGGTTTTGTAAGCTGCGCTCTAGTTCACGAAGCTACACAGCTCTACCACCGCAGATATTCGCGGGTTAACTTGCGGGAGCTGTCGGAATAATGTCTTCTTCCTACTTTATTAAAAGTGCATCATTGCATCGAGAACTTCTGATTTGGCTATAAACTTGGTTTGTGTTTTTGTATTATTAATGACCAGGTATTGTTAAACAGCTGATGTCTCTAAGTAGAGTCAAGTTCAATCAGTTTAGTTTTATTGAATTTTTTTACGATATTATTATAATCTGTGTTTCTTCAAAAAAACGAGAGGCAGCGGGTTGTTATAATTAATGATTAGGTAAGCACCTGCCTCAAGTTCACAAAATTCAAGGGTATTTGAAGATTAATTTGTAAGGAAACTCATAATTAGGTATAATAACGATTTTCCTGTTTCGGTCTGCTAGCTGAAATGAATGAATTATCATAATATTCTCTTCTGCCTGAAATGCAAAGTTGAGATCGTGTAAAGATATTAAAGTAAGACAAAACTGGACGAAACTTTAATCACGGCAAGTCGCCTTGAAGAGAGAGACCATTTTATCAACTGCACGTCTAGGTACAAATCTTGTCAGTAGAGGAGCTCGTGGCTAAGTAATAACAGCCGCACGGGTCGATCCATCAAGTTAAGCTACGCTTGCCGGGGTTGTCCGTGGATGGGTGACCATCTTTACATACCGGGACTCCTCCGTGCCTCGGAAAGCACGTTAATCCGTTGGTCCCGGCTGTCATTCGTGGATCTTTGACAGTCGTTACGGGTCGTCAGAAGCCCGAAAGTCTGACAACCAGTCTTACCAAGGGGTATCGTATTACCCAGTTACTGGGTTGTGGAGGTCAGATAGGCAGTCGCTCCATGTAAAATACTGGTATTCAGCTGCATCCGGTTAGACTGGAAGCCGACCCCAACATAGTTGGGAAAAGGCTAAGCAGACGTCTAGGTACAAATCTTGGCAAGAAAGGCAAGTAGCTATACAGTGTGTCTGTATTCGGACTGGCGAAAATTAAGGGGGTGGTACAGACGATCAAACTGAACAACTTTCTCCCGGGGACCAACATCGTAATCGTGAAAAAAAAATCAGTCATCCCATACAAAACTTCAATACCTACTCGGCCAAATGTATGGGACGACTGAAAATGTTTTCGCGATTATGATGTTGGTCCCCGGGAGAAAGTTGTTCAGTTTGATCGTCTGTACCACCCCCTTAATTTTCGCCAGTCCGAATACAGACACACTGTATACTGACAAACAGCGACAATGATGCGACATCTACCTAGCGCAGGTGACTGTCGTTCAATAAAACCAATTGTGTGCAAAATACACGCTCACACAACCGTTACCAAAAACCACATTATTTCACGCAGAACTCTGTAAAAAAATTAAGGTAAAATTGCACCTGCACACTTATCTCGGTCGCAAACCGGACAACGGCAATGCAGAGTCAAACTTCATTAAAGTCAGTCAGTTAGGCAGTTTGCGATGTCGACGAGCTACCTTGTTAGGAAGCGCGGCACGTTCCTAGCTGTCACGGCGGCCGCACGACTGTTTTTCCGTGGTCAGGAAACTAACACACGTGGCGGCCGTCAGACTTCTCTTATGCAACTGTGTGACCTTTATGTGTTGTAAGTGCTTCCGAATGCGTCCGTCTGCTTTTTAAGACTTGGTGCCGGTTCGTGTTGGGATTTATGCTTTGCTTTTGGATTTTTAGGTAGTAGGTTTGATAGAAAAGGTACTAAACTTTCAAGGAACTTACTAAGACAGTAAGTTCCTTGAGGGTCTATTGATACATTGAGTTGAATTGTTATTCTAAGTTATAAGATATAATATTATGTTACTTAATGAGAACGGATAATCGGATGTTTAATTACCTAAAGTTGAAGTGTTGACTGGAATGCAATTTTGTAACGAAAAAAATCCCGGGATGCCGGGATCGACAAATTGAGAGTTCTGATTATAGAATCGAATGTACCATCGCGGACATATGCAACTTATTACCATAGTAATAAGGTCAAAAAGTGGTTCACCACAAATGTCCGCAATGGTACATTTACTTTTGTTCAGAAGGCCAATTCTCGTACCTAAAAACGTTCAATTTCAAGTCGCAATCTCATGCCAGCGACAATCAAATGTCAAAAATGTAGGTAAACGTTATACAATTTTCGACAGATTGAGACTGAGATGAGATTGCGTACGTTGTTAAAAATACGAGAATTACTCCTCAGGTGTTGGCTAGTATGGAATGCATTTTTGTATCGATCGTAAAAATCTCGCGATTCCGGAATTTATAAATTTAGTACTTTTTGACTATAGAAACGAATGCCAGCTAATGTTGTAAAATAGGCTGCCAAACTGGCATAGCAAATTAAACTGGTATAGAAATTTTAAAAATGAATTTCAAGTAAACAAGCATACGAATAGTTGTGATCCTAGTGTCCCGGTATTTTTTTAATTAAATAATATCACATATTTAAGAAGTCGTTTCCAGATCATGTGTCCGATTAGTTGTGCATTCACGGATTTTCTGGAATCCCGGGATTTATATTACGAAAAAAAAATTAAAAAGCCGTTTCCATAATTTCGTAGCCAAAAATCACAGTATTATAAAGGTGAAAGTTTGTGAGTGTGTGTGCGACTGTATGTTTGTTACTTCTTCACGCTCAAACGGTTGGTCCGATTTGGATGAAATTTGGTATCTAGATAGCTTATATCCTGGATTAACACATAGGCTACTTTTTATCCCGGTCTACGCGGGAGAAACCGTGGGGCGCAGCTAATTAACTATAAAAGTAGGTAAATAATGCATCCGATTATCCGATCTCTGCTCATTAGTCAATACGTACAAAAAAAAAAAAAAAAAACAAAATTCGAATAAGTACTGTAGTGAAAGCATGACTGTCGCAACCACCTGGAATATTGTTTACTTCTCAAGAGAGACTGTACGAATCAGATGTCTTTGCAACATTTTTGGCAACAGTTTCTGTTAATTCAGAAGTTCTCTCGCTCTCTCGACTCACGGTGATTATTTCAAAAGTTTTCTTTTAGAAACAGGACTGCTCCAACTTAGCACTGTAGTTTGCACGTCGGAAAAAGGAACTCGGTTCATTTGTAAAAGTACGTCGCTGTCGTAGTGTTCGTTATCGCCGTTTGTGGATAAATGCAGTAATTATTTAAGCAAAGGAACTTTCTGTTTCTCGTTTCGGCAGCTGTTCTCTTTTGTTTTGCGATACGCTAACGACTAACTGGAACCCATTTACTTTTTAGGGTTCCGTACCTCAAAAGGAAAAAACGGAACCCTTACAGGATCACTCGTGTGTCTGTCAGTCTGTCCGTCTGTCTGTTTGTCTGTCTGTCTGTCTGTCTGTTTGTCTGTCTGTCTGTCTGTCCGTCTGTCACAGCCAATTTGCTCCGAATCTAATGGACCGAGAAACTACACCATGTGGCATGTCAAATGAAAGGGCTTACTATGAGGGTCTCAAATATATATATATTTTTTATAATTTTAAAATAAATTGTTTTGAAGTTATTTAAGAAAATAGACGAAAATTGACCATTCCCCCTCTTATATCCGAAACTACTGAGCCTAAAATTTTGAAAAAATTACAGAAAATAGATCTTTACCTGTAGATTACAGGAAAACCTATAAGAAGTCTGTGGTCTTAAAATAACATGGTAAATCTATCAATATTGTGAGTACAAACTTACATTTACAGTTGGAATGTATGGGAGAACATGTATTTCAACTACAATGTTAAGTTTGTTCTTAAGATAAATTCATCCCAACTACGGAACCCTTCATTGTGCGTGGTCCGACACGCACTTGGCCGGTTTTTTTTTTCTTATAATAACGTTTTTTTTATTTTGTTTGTGAATATGGAAAACTTTCTTTATTTTGAATTGTAATTTTATAATCTAAGTAGTAGTAGTTAATTTGAATGCGAAGTCGTAAAAAACAAATGCAAAATGCGATTTTGTTAGTGATGGATAGGCGCCCGCGCCGTCAGTCTTGTTCCGGTCGCAACTGCTTCCTAAACTTAACAATAAAACAATTTCTTGCTCCTGAGGTAACGTTTATAATGCAGTAAGAGTCCTGTCTTTATGACGCCTGCGCATTATCCTCTGCATACAAATTACACAATGACACTTTCAAGTTTTACTCGGTACGTCGTCGTTAGATAGAATGTATATTATGTGGTCTAATGTTACCCATGGTGAATATAAAACCATATAATTTCTCATGTGACGCAATACATTTGGAATGGAAATCGTAACAGTGATTATATCACTCGTAAGGAGTTATTTTTAAAAATTTGTTTATTTATTTAACTTTAACTAACACTGTTAAAATCCGATTACAATATTAAGGGCAGAAAGAGACACATAGAAAAGAAAATATAAAATTCAGGTAACAACATGAAACAATAAAAATTAACAATACTTTCATGAATCCTCTCACATTAGTTCTGACATGCCAATAATATCTTCGTCCATTCATCCGCACACAGATCGTTTGTTAGATTAGAATCCAAGAGATCATTAGGTGCGGCCAGACTGCGAGGTAGCACGCGCAACGGTGCGACATGGGGGCACAGCAAACAGCCTGTGCTTTCTGCCGCGGCAGTAATTGTCTGGGACAAAGAAGTGAGCCAGCACAGCATGCAGATCAGGTGCGTCAATAGTGCCACGGAGCGTCTTGCAGGCTATGGTGAGCTGATCTCGTGCTGAGTTATATCCGAACCATCCCAATAGAAATTTAGATAGATAGACCTAAGGTTAATAACTATGTTTACGCTTTTTGTACTTTTTCCAATAAAAGCGCGTAGGTACGTTCGTGTGGATTCTCATTTACTAAGCAGGAGCTGGATTCTAATGTACTACGTACAAGTGCATTAAAAAATATTTTGATGGCATTTGTGGTGCGAAAATCGCGGCAATTATGTAGGGCAAAGCCCAGCCTTTGGTAGATTCTTTAGCTACCGTGGCAATGTGGTCTTGGAAGGTGAACTTTCGGTCGAATGTGACTCCTAGATCTGTCTTGATGGCCGTTGTATCCATGATGTCATACAAAATTTACTGGGTGCCGCAACATATTCGCGGCACCGAGTTAATAGTATGCATATATTTATAACTTAATGGTTGCAGTTGCTAAGTTATAGAAATGTCTACTTACTGAATATAATTTCGTAAGTGCATAGAATATAGGGTAACAGCCGACTTACGTTGAAGTTAGCTAGGGCAGCTACCGGCATCGAAGCAGGTTCGGTAGATCTGAAGACTGATTTATTAGTCTAGATACCTAGTTAAATGTTGTTTTTAAGTTGAGATACTTGAGCGAGTATTAACTTAATGTTTTCAATCCCCAAGCACACCCTTTAGACTTTTTGAAGCTTTGGCTTATTAAATATTCTCAAACTTCGTACATTATTCGCGAAATATGGTTTATGTTCTGGGAGTACTTAGATGTTTTGAGGTCTTATAAAACATAGAATAATTATAAACTTTTGAATAACATTTGAGTAGCGAAGTCATAACAATTATAATTTTGGCAAATTATTTCGTGAGGAAAATGTTGCCTAGCTAATTGAAATAATGTTTTCCACACATGAGCGCTTCCATGACATATAATATGTAAATTATAACAGTATACGTGCAAACCTATCGACGTTGTGTCACAAAACCGAAATTACCGTTAATTGACTGGCAAATGATTTATTACTCGGTATGTACGTTTGTGACTAATTAAGCAAGTTTATTGAAGTCGGAACGTATTGTAATTGTTTGAGGTGTTAATTCAACTGCTATTTACAACTTTTATTTAAATTAAAATATACAGGGTGTAAGCGTGTAAACAGTGGCAATATTTTAAGGGGCCATTGTACTCATCATTAGGAACAACTTTTACTATGGGACCAAACCTGAAATCGCGAAAAAAAATCGGCTGTTCAGCAAATTTATGTTCGCATAATTCGTCAAATTGTAGGGAACAGCAGATTTTTTTTTCGCCATGTCAGGTTTGGTCCTATAGTAAAAGTTGTACATAATGATGAGTACAATGACCCCTTAAAATATTGCCACTATTTACACTTACACCTGTACATAAAATGTCGCCGATAATGAGGGCATGTAATCATGGTCTTTCACACGGAACTTCATAAAGTGCGCGGTAAATGCGCCGGAAAATGTTGCCTTATCAAATATTTCAGTTTAAACGTAGCACAGAAAATATTTAATACGTTATTTTCGTTCGATTCCCGTAATTTATATTTTCACTGTTACCTGCATAATTTTAAATGAATAAAGCCGTCGTGGTTTTGTATAACGTCACGTTCAAATGACTAGGTTGTTATATAACGTACCTACCTGTAGCACTATGCGAAAATAATCACGTCCGAAATGGTTATAGGACCAAAGTGCCGGGTAATTATTTGCGGAATACGAAATTAAGTGAAAATAACCATGATCGCAATACGAACTCACAAAGTTTTGGCTGTCAAATGCACACTTTTTCATCGTTACGCCATCTTTTACGGATTATCCGGGTTCTTCGGGCGAACCGGTTAATTTCTTAAATTGAAAAGAAACATCGTATTGTTCAGATAGAATTAGGTTTATTTGTGAAACCCATTCGGTCGTAACGGAGATCCCTTCGACGGAAATAAGTGAATGGAATAAATGAAATGACCTATAAAGTGGATAGGATGCGGCGTTTCGACAGAGCTCACTGTATTTTTACTTCTTATACCTTAGCCCGTTTTCAAGTCAGACTATGTTGGTGTCATTTATAGCTCAGTTAAGCCTAAATTATGATAGGTGCCAAAGCCTTATCTTTCTTAACGTTACATGACAAAAATAACTGGGATACCTAGTTACTTAGGGCGCACCGAGCTTTTTCCTTCGTCTCTGTATTTTTATTTATATGTAAAGAGTAAAGAAAATAACCACACTTTTGCACTTTATTTATTTTTTGTTATTATTTTCATCATAATGCTCTTAAATGAAAAAAAAACTATAGTGTCTAAACGCTCCAGACATCTAAGAACTTTATTTTAGTAAATGAATCATAGGTAATAAAAAATTACTTATTTATATAAAAAAAGTAGGGAAATAGAGGAAAAAATTACTCGACAAGAGGTAACTTTGGGAATTTATTCTATCGAGCCAACTTTATCAAATCGTGTTTCTATCGTGTATACTGTCTAGTGTATATCCCTAATAATACCAATATATTTCCCTAGATTTTAATTTAATTGTTTACTACTTCAAATAACAGTTATAAAAGCGTGATTGTGTGTATCTATATTTGACGCTCACTTCAGCACCTGAAACAAAACACCTGATTAATATCATCAAATTAAGTACCTACCCACTTCACAAATAACTCCTTTGTTTAATCGGTAGGTAACTCCCGAAGGTCCTAAACACAACAGCGGTAATTGTAAAGTGGGTGGTAGGTAATTTGTTTTCATTAAGCTTAACCATTTGCATCCCTGATGGTATAGTTCTTCGTTACTGCAGACTCGTCCTATAATTTCTTGTTTAAGACGAAGGACGTCTAAGACGTGACGTCACGCGATTATTATGTAAGACCTTAAGTACTAGCAGAGTAGCGACATTAAGCTGTGGATTAGACAAGCCCGCATTGTGTGTAGATGACGCGAACTACAATAGAATACTGTGTGACTCATTATAGCAGTATTCATTTGTCTTATCTTTAGCTCCCGCTCCCGGTACCATATAATCCAACAGTCCGTCTTTTGCTATAAAGCATTCGGTCTAAACCGTTCAAAATATTCATCTCTATATTCGTCTGGAGTGAACTTAATAGCAAACTGAAAGCGATAATCCAAAAATAGTAGAAACGAATACCGGAACCAGACCGGTCAACCAGGAAACTTCAGTGGTTAATAGACCGTTTGGAGAATCTGAAATAGAATGGACGGAACCGGTAACGACTCTAATTTTATTTCGAAATTCTATTGCATTGCATTTGCAAGAAATATTTACTCACATACTCGTAAGTAACATGTTTTCTGAAAATAGAAAAATTATTTTCTCATCTTTGATTAAAAATAGTGTCGTAATTTAATCGGTCCTCATTTTTCCTACGTTTCCTAAATTGTGTTAAGAGCATGGACTAGTTGTAAGGCCAATGTCACAGGACACGGTGGAGCATACAGTAAAGGTCTGCCCGGCTTGGGCGGACGCCGTGTTCTCACGGAGGCGATCGGCGGCGGCGATCTCTCGCGTCCAAACCTGGTCCAGGCCATGGTGCGGAGCGAGAGTGCATGGGAGGCCGTCACCTCCTTCTGCGAAGCAGTAATGCTCACGAAGGAGGAGGCGGAACGCGTGAGGGAGAGGCAACAGCCGCGCCTTCGCGCCCCTAGCCGCCGCAGGAGACGCATTGGGCGGCGGGAATCTATCGCCGATTCCCGGCCACCGTAGGCGCGGGCTTGCGGACGACGAGTAATGGGCAGCTCGCCGTCCGGTAAGGACCAGGCCCGGGTCGACGGCGCGTAATGTTCCACGCGCGCCTCAAAGAGATGTCAGCAGTCACGGGGTCCAATAGGGCCGATGCCGCCAAGGTCGCGGGTAGTTCGAAAGAGATACCGTGGCCCTGGCACGGGCAACTGAAGGAACACGGGTGGGTTTTAGTCAGTAAAAGTCTGACACGCCCTCCCGCTCTGCCCAGAGCGGGAGAAGTCATTTGATGATTTCCCATCCACAAAAAAAAGGCCAATGTCACAGAATAAATAATAGTACTCACATGCAGGCAGCCATTCTTGATATAAAATGAACGTTTAATATATTTGTAGTATCATGTTGAGGGTTACTACACGTCGCCCGAGGCGGGAACATCGTTAATCTCGTGACGCTGCGAGTTTAGTCTACTTTGACATATTTACATAAATACCACTTAAATAGGGATGTCACTCTGCAATATCAATAACATTTGAATATTATCTTGTGGCGGATTTTGGGGAGCTTGTTTGCTTAAAGATATTCGTGCGGTATTCAGAAATGGGAAATTATATATCAAAAATACCAACTGTACATCAAAAATAACAAATGCGCATTTAATAAACTTATTATTGCACTAGTAGTTAGCTAATTGAATATCAAAACTTGTACAAATTATAATTATTGGGCACCCCGAGGTTTGGGTTGGTTAGGAGTTTCCTTTAAATCCTGCAGACAGAGATAATCGACCTGACGTTAATTTAAGACATGCAAATTTTGATGTGCAATCAGTATTATTGATGTGAGTATACGACCACTTTAATGATACCCGTGCATTGGTAACTGCGCTGGGATTTGATAGCCACGGATATGGGACTCAATGAATATTAAATTAATTCGTACATTTAGCTTGAAATACGGTAATTAACATGTGACGTATCCCGGTCGGTTTACGAGGTGATAAAGTTGTCGGATTGGCTTGATGACGTGTGCGTGGGCACTGTGGACGGTGCGGACTGTATTGCTATTCGCAGGACCGTTTTTGTGGAACCGTTTTATCTTTATGATTGACTTCCTGATGTTAAAGATAAAGATAAATTTATTTGTTAAATCATGTGTAACATGATACATGAATATGCACATATTGATGGAAAAATATTTTTATCGGATCAACATGTTTTGCCTCACTCAGCGTACAAAATGTTTATAATATTATGTTGTTAATTAAATTGGCAATTATAAATTATTAATTAATGTCAGTTTCTTAAATAAAATTAGAGTAAGTGCAAAATATAGTCAATAACTCAATATTACAAAATATGTTACACAATAAAATTAAAATCAACGATAAAATTCAAGTCATCATTTAAAAAATCAACAATGTTGTAATAGCACTTATCAGTAAGCAACTTTTTGAGTGTTACAACATTTAGTACCCTTGTTATATGAAAAAATATTGTGGCACGTGGTTCTATATTATCACGTCATGAAAAATACGAGGAATATTAAAATTGGTGTTCCTGAAAGTGAAAAGCGTATAAGTTTCCTTTGACTTATATTTACACCAAAATGTCTCTAGAACTTTTAACCCCATTCGACGAAAATGATTGTCTTATTTGTTGGGTTCAGAACTAGAATTATTTTCATGTTTTTTAGAATGTTACCCATATTTATGTCACAAATAGTCAGAATATTATCCATAAGTACAGAGTTTTCGACTTTCGCAATATTTATTGAACATCGTTACGTCTTGATATTTCAAACTTATTTTTATTAAAACGTTAATGTTCATATTTAACATAGGAGCTCGTGGCTAAGTAATAACAGCCGCACGGGTCAATCCAACAGGTTAAGCTACGCTTGCCGGGGTTGGTCCGTGGATGGGTGACCATCTTTACATACCGAGACTCCTCCGTGCCTCGGAAAGCACATTAAGCTGATGGTCCCGGCTGTCATTCGTGGATCTTTGACAGTCGTTACGGGTCGTCAGAAGCCCGAAAGTCTGACAACTAGTCTTACCAAAGGGTATCGTAATCTTAATTTTTTATTGCATTCCAGAATGTGTATGCTTAGGTGGTAAACATTATCTAAAGAACAATCGTGGACCCTGTCGAGCACAGCAACAGAAAGATAGTAGAGAGAGATGACGACTTATCGTTTATCTTATAATCTAACTTATTCTAGAAACTCGTATTCAAACTCAAACTCAAACTCAAACTCAAAGCATTTATTTCAATTAAACCAATTACAGGCACTTTTGAATTGTCAAGGGGTCGGTCAGTCAGAAAGATGAAGCTAGGCGCCCATTCCAAAGCATAGTAGGTACCTATGGAGAAGAACGGGCAAGAAACTCCACGGACACTCTTTTAAATCAAGATATGGTTACAAAATAATGGTTACATCATTCATGTTGAAATTTCATATGTGAGAACGATGCAGAACGTTAAAAGCGTCCTTAAAAAAAAACAATTCAAATATTTAAATTAAATTAAAATAAACCCTGACCGCTAAGGTATGCCCAGCCTTCACTGACAGCGCTTATTCACGAACCTGACGCATGGATTGGCTAAATGATCCAACACGCGCCACCATCAGCGAGACATTAGTGTGAGCGTCACACACTCTCAGTCGCCAGGGCACATTCAAGTCAAACAAAGACGTACCCAGTAAATGGTAGCTTTAGAGTATGTACATAGTACTCACACATGTGCTATGCAATTATATAATACAAAGGAGATTGAGTCTATACAATGCAATGATAGTCTTACAATCTTCAGCATCTCCAACAGTATCTTCAAATGTTAATTAATTAGTTGTGGTTGTGGAGCAGGACCAGCATTGAGCCAAGCATTTTTATCGGTTATGTAATCCCCAAACTTATAATATGCCTGCCTGCATAGTGTGCGTTTTATACAAGTTTTGAATTTAGTCTCATTGAGCTGAAGTATGTGTGGAGGTATTTTATTGTAACATTTTAAACAGTATCCCATGAACGACGTGTCTACTTTAGCTAGTCTGAAACCTGGTTGAGCTAATAGGTCCCTTTTTCTAGTACTATAATTATGCCTTTCACCTCTTTTACTAAAAAGATGTAAATTTTTCCTTACGTACATGATATTTTCGTAGATATATTGACAAGGTACCGTCATGATGTTAATTTCCTTAAACAGTTCCCTTAGAGAATCGCGCTTGCGGAGATTATATATGGCTCTAATGGCTCTTTTCTGCAGAATAAAAATTGACTCGATGTCTGCAGCCCGTCCCCAAAGTAAAATACCGTAAGACATGATACTATGAAAGTAACTAAAATAGACTAGCCGCGCAGTATCTACATCAGTAAATTGACGGATTTTTCTGACAGCATATGCTGCTGAACTTAGCCGTCCTGCAAGTGATGTTAAATGAGGACCCCATTGTAGCCTAGAGTCGAGCGTGATCCCCAAGAAAACGGTTTTATCGACGAATTCTAGTTTCTCTTGATTCAATACTATCTCACAATCACTACTTTTTACATTTGGTAAAGAAAATCTAATGCACTTAGTTTTTTTCCCATTTAATACTAAATTATTAGCAGTGAACCAATTTTGGACCTGCAGTAGGGCGTTATTAACTTCGTCAAAATTTGTATCACGTCTACCTACCTTAAAAATCAAGGAAGTATCGTCAGCAAATAACACCATTTGTGGTTGATTTTTTAATAAATGGAGTAAATCATTAATATACACTAAAAAGAGGAAAGGACCCAATATTGAGCCTTGTGGAACACCCATTTTTACATTTAAACCAAGTGAAGTGATACCATTTATTTGAACTTGCTGTTGTCTATCATTTAAATAAGATTTTACTAAACTGAGCGCAAGTTTTCCAAGTCCGTAATGCTCAAGTTTCAAGAGTAGGGTTTCGTGATCAACGCAATCAAATGCCTTGGAGAGGTCACAAAAAATTCCTATGGCGTCTTGGGCCTCTTCCCACGCGTTAAAAATGTGTTTTAATAAGGTTACACCGGCGTCGGTCGTACAACGTCCTTTGGTGAAACCAAACTGTTGATCGTGAAGTATTTTATTCGTGTTAAAATGATTGAGCATTTGATTAAGCATTACTTTTTCAAAAACCTTGCTGAAAACTGGCAACACGGATACGGGTCTATAATTATTTGTGTCCTTACTGTCCCCGGATTTAAAAAGTGGTATTACCTTACTGTATTTCATTAAATCCGGGAAAACTCCCTGATCCACACACAAATTAAATATTAAGGCTAAGTAAGGCGCTATAGTCTCAATTATGGAGGTACAGACTTTAATAGACATTCCCCAAAGATCTTCGGTCGGTTTGATCTTAATTTGCTTAAAAGCTTTTATTACTGTTATGGGGTTAATGTGCTTAAAGTTAAATTCAATCGGGCAGGCCGAAACGTTCGCCTTTACTAAATTAAAAGAAAGTGAGGGCGAGGAGTTTAATATTTCAGTAGTTTTAAGTGGGATACTGGTAAAGAAATTTACAAATTCTTGAGCAACTTCTTTGCTATCGCAAATGAGACCACATGACGTCTCCAGTGTGTAATCAAAATTATGCTTTTTGATCCTATTAGTTTCATTATTGATAATTTTCCAAACTGTCTTAATTTTATTCTCTGCTGATTTAACCTTGTTGCTAATGTATAAAGCTTTAGCTGCCTTACAAGTATTCTTAAAAATTCTAGAGTAAGTAGAAACATACTTATTAAAAGATTCCGTGTTAATATAAGGCTTAAGGCCATACAGCTCGAAAAGTCTTTCCCTACTTTTCCTGAGTCCTCTAGTTGCCCAGTCACTAAATAAAAACTTAGGGCTTATAGTTTTTGTGATCTTCTTAAAAGATTTATCGAACTCTGTTTGGACTACCGAAAAGAATTCTTCATACAAAATATTAACATTGTTCATTGTTAGTTCTTGGTCATTTAACTTACCAATTAAAGTGCTATTAAATTTTTTTAAATTAGCAGATGTTATTGGTCTGGATTGTATCTGCACTTTTTGTATTGGTATGTTGGACTCAAAAGTTACAGTTTGACCGCTGTGATCAGAAGGGAGATAATTAACGATGGATTTATCTAAATAGTCACAGCAACAAAAAACATTATCAATACATGTAGCAGTAGTCGTAGTAATTCGGGTTGGTTCTACAAACACATTTGACAAATTGAATGATTTAAACAAATTTAACAATCTACTGGTATTTGAATTGTTTTCTAAAATATTAATATTAAAGTCACCACAGATAATTACTGACTTATTACCAGCTGCAAGTTTTGCCAAAACTTCTTCCATTACTGACTCGAATATGTAGTAGTTTTGATAATTTGGAGGTCTGTAAACGCACACTATGACATGCTTATCCAGCTCAACACAGGAAAGTTCAATGCTATGTTCAACCGATAGTTCAACTATGTCTGTACGAGTTTTTGATTTAATACAATTTTTAATTAAGATTAGTGAACCACCTCGCATCATTGATGTTCGATTAAAACAACTGGCCACACTATAATTCTCATAATTAATTAACATTTCGTAATCTTTTAACCAATGCTCAGTTAAACAAATAATGTCAAACATTGTTTTTTCTAAAAACAATTCAATTTCCAATTGTTTGGATGAAAAACCTTGAATATTTTGATGAAATAATTTCAAGGATTTCTGCTTAGCCCCTTTTCTGCAGTTAACAATTTTAGTGCTAGAAAATACCTTTTTGTTATTAAGTGTAACTATACTGTTAGTGGTACCTTCTGTTGTCTTACAAACTAGTTTAAATTATTGACTACCTTAACATTAGTACTATTACTAACTGTGGTGCTAATTATTAATTATAATATTACCCAGTTACTGGGTTGTGGAGGTCAGATAGGCAGTCGCTCCATGTAAAATAATGGTATTCAGCTGCATCCGGTTAGACTGGAAGCCGACCCCAACATAGTTGGGAAAAGGCAAGGCAGATGATGATTGTATGTTATTATAATAGGTTGGGGAAAAAGTTTCTTCGCATTTTTTAAGAAAATTCAAAACAATTTTTAATATACATTATTTTCATTTATCTAAAGTACGTAGGTACCATTTTGTTCGATAACTTTTTGCCATCTTGTAGGTAGGGACATGATCCCATTGCTATATAAATTTTGGGACTTCTGATCAAAATACCGCGACAAGTGGTTTTGGCAGTCCTCTCGTGATGTAAACCTGACACTGCCTAAAGAATTCTGAAGAGACCGAAACAGGTGGGAATCTGAAGGTGCAAGGTCAGGACTATACGGCGGATGCATTAACACCTCCCAGCCAAACTCTCTTAATTTTTGCTGAGTGGCTAAAGATGTGTGAGATCTAGCGTTATCATGATGAAAAACCACACCCCTTCTGTTGATTAATTCCGGCCGCTTTCTCTCAACTTCTTGCTTTAATCTCATCAGTTGTTCGCAGTAGAGTTCAGAATCGATGGTTCTGCCTGGTGGTAACAGCTCATAATGCATAATCCCCTTCCAATCCCACCACACACACAGCATCACCTTTTTGCGAGTTAACCCGGGTTTCGCCACAGTCTGTGAAGCCTGACCGGCCTTTGACCACGACCTTTTTCGCACATTCTTGTCGTACGTGATCCACTTTTCATCACCAGTTATCAGCTTCTTCAAAAATGGTTCGGTTTCATTACGTCGTAATAAAGAATCACAAATGAGTACACGGTTCATTAGGTTTCTTTCAGTGAGCTCGTGAGGTACCCAAATATCGAGCTGTTTTGTGTACCCAGTTTTATTAAAATGCGCCAAAACTGTTTTGTGGTCAATTCCCAGTTCTTCAGCTACGTCGTAACTACTGATATGCCGATCTTGCTCCACTTTTTCAAAAATGGCATCCATTTTATCCGTAATAGGGCGACCAGAGCGACGTGCATCTTTGACATCAAAATTTCCGGATTGAAAACGCTTAAACCAAATTTGTGCTACTCTCACAGTCACTGCACTGGGTCCATAAACATCGCAAATTTTTTTTCGCGGCTTGCGTTGCATTTTTACCTTTTTTGTAGTAAAATTTTAAAATGTATCGAATTTCTTCATTAGATTCACTCATCTTGACGGTATGAAAAACAAATGAAAATCACACATTTTCCTAATTTGAATTTGGAATTATGTTCTTTAAAATTTAAACTTTCAATGATACCAAAACCAACCAGATACAAATAGTATAAGCCAAAGAGATTTTATTTTAAGTTCATACATACTATAATGCGAATAGACTTTTTCCCCAACCTAATATTTAAGACAGGCGTGGAAGCTAAAGATGAAAATGATTTATTTAGCTCATTAACTTTTCATGAGATTGATTGATTGTTAACGTTCATTTTTTTTTTTTTTCACCTGAAAAGACTAGAACACTCTTCTCTTGGGAAAAAATAACATGTCTCTAATAGATCTATTACTTTTGTTACAGGTAAGTACGTCACATTTCCCATCAAAGAACGCGAAACGTTTTTCTCCAACACGAGGTTGTATTGTCACTGTAAATAAGGTTGATAGGAGGATGAACTATGTGTTTGTGTATTAAGGTTTATTAGATGAGAAATGAGCCGTGAGAATCTTCACGGTTCATGGCAGCCATTGTGCCACAGTGCAAAGATCTGTACGATGCACCATAGATGCAGCTCTACATAGATGAGTCGTGATTTAAACCTATTACGGGCATGGAATTCTTGATAGCTTATTAAACCTAGTTACTTTGTTCAAGGAAATTCATTAGGAATACGTGAGACAAATAGTATCTACTTAAGTGCCTGCTTATTTTGAAAAAACTGCTGACAGAGGCACAGAATAATAAAGCTACAGTAGTTTATCTGGGCAGTGACCTTGAATTAATTACCTACCTACGGCCGCTCGGTGAGATTCCGTGCGTAACTATACTGCGCAGTGGTATATTATACCTATTGTTGAGATTTCGAAGCGCGTCGTTTCGGCCGTTTTCTATGAAGATAAACTACTGTAGCATTATTATTCTGTGGTAGAAGCATGAATGAAAGGTTGAAACTATAAAAACTTTTTCACAAAAAAATACAACCGACTTCCAAAAACAACACTACAAAGTGAAAAATAACTTTAATTTCGGAAGTCGGTGTCTGATGAAATGTATTTTCGTTTTTGTCACCGAATTCCGAAATTAAAGTTATTTTTCACTTTGTAGTGTTGTTTTTGGAAATCGGTTGTATTTTTTTGTGAAAAAGTTTTTATTTTTCACTTTTTAGTGGTTCACATGTGCTTACCTCTTCACAGCGTACCGGCGTGATGTTATGTTATGAACTGGTGTAAACAATAGACAGACATGAGATTTCAGCAATCCCAGTCCATTTGCTATCATTTATTGAGGAGTTCTGTTGCCTATCTCAGAAGTTCTTCATCAGATCTTCACCAAATTTAAATAGGACCACTCCGAGAAAGTACTCTTCCGAAAACTATCCAAATCGCTTTAAGTGTGCCTATAAAATTGGAAGAGTTCTCTCTATTTCTCAAGGATCCCATCATCAGATCCTGACTTGATGATCATGGGACCACCTGGGAAGTATACCCTTTCAAACAAAAAAAAAATAATCCAAATCGGTCCAGCCATCTTCGAGTAATCGAGGAACATACATAAAAAAAAAAATTAAAAAAAAAGGTTCCGACGAATTGAGAACCTCCTCCTTTTTGAAGTCGGTTAAAAATGTAAAACACATAACGCTCCCTTTTTGGCTTCGCTGTAGTCGGGTGAAAATGGCACATTACTTACTTACATAAAAATACGCACATTTTTAAAAAGCCGGTGTTTCTTTATAGCTTGATAATTATGGCTAGCCTATATGTTATATCCCTATGATTCTTACATAAAAATATAAAATTAAATAATGAGCAGAACACATATTATACATATTGTCATCATGTTTTTTAATAAGGAAAAGTATCGTATTACATGTCCCAGTCATTATGATAAATCAATCTGCCTAGCCTTTTCCCAAATATGTTGGGGTCGGCTTCCAGTCTAACCGGATGCAGCTGAATACCAGTATTTTACATGGAGCGACTGCCTATCTGACCTCCACAACCCATTAACTGGGTAATACGATACCCCTTGGTAAGACTGGTTGTCAGACTTTCGGGCTTCTGACGACCCGTGACGACTGTCAAAGATCCACGAATGATAGCCGGGACCAACGGCTTAACGTGCTTTCCGAGGCACGGAGGAGTCTCGATATGTAAAGATGGTCACCCATCCACGGACAACCCCGGCAAGCGTAGCTTAACCTGATGGATCGACCCGTGCGGCTGTTATTACTTAGCCACGAGCTCCTCCCAGTCATTATGATAATGATAATGAACCTTGTTGCCAACATGAGTAACAACAATACACATTTTGGTAATAATTAGCTATGCATGCATACTGAAGGTTGGTTTACATAAATCCGTAATGTCAATTGCGGAAGTACCGGAAACGTGGGTTTGACACCGCATCGGATATGCCCTATATGCTGCTGACGTTACTATGCAGCTACATTGTGTCGTCGACATGCAAGCGTCCACTCACTATTGAAATGTCGATCGCAGTAATACACTGTCAAAGCAAAGTCGATTTACTGAACAATTGAATGAATCCCAGAGAAACTTTGTGACGAATCTGTCAAAAGAAGCATTTCGTCTATGCTTTGGTCTCCGTTTTATCTCCGCCCTAAGATCAAACGTTTACTGCAGCTTGTTTTATGACGTTAATTCTCTTTAAATAGGATTGCTTTTCAGGAAACCTGTCAAGTAAGGTCTGCTCTTAAACATTTTCGCAATACACAGTCGTATTTTCCTTGATTTGATATTTTACGAAATTGTTTTTGTTCTTTACGATTCATCAATTTGGAAGAGCAATCAACTGAAATTGGATTCGTTACGGAAATGGCCCACAATTGGCACTTTTACACGTCAATTTGAATCCACTGGGTGCTTCGGAAATACGACTATGATTGTAATGTTTGATGTAGTACCGAAGTTTGGTTGTATATCTTCAGATTTATTACTAGCCCTTATAAGTAACTGTAGGTGTTTCTTTTGGGTTATTATAATCCTTATTTCAAAGTGTTGTCAACTTGTCTATAACAGATTACTTTAGTCACCGGGTGCGAAAGATAAACAGCCCGTTTCCTCCTACAACGTGTCGCCGATATCAACGTCTTCGCCAGCTGTGGCGGCCGTCACCGTCGGAAGCGTGCAGCCGTCGCAGCGCCGCGCTCTATTCACCGAGCTGTACCGGCCACAGCTGCTTTACAGTCCCCGTAACCCTTAACTTATGAACATTAGGGTCTATAATGTTGCGATTTGTTAGTATTAGCTAGTTGGTGCTAGTGTAACTAGTGTCGATTACGCGCCATGTTGTTTAGACGTACCCTTTGTTTACACTGACGTGAGACGCGCTGCAGGACATGGTGCACCGGTTGCTAACAAGCATCTCAAATCTAGGCACCCCATTGTTGTTTATTCTATTGTTCGTCTATAACTCATGATCGATTTGTTTGCTGTTTCTATTCTGGTCCTATAGTTGAATAATGTAGTTCACGCGGTTCGGTAATTAAATATTTTATTTAAAAGACAATCGAATTACCTAAGTGCTGATGCGTTGAAACTAGATATTTGTCTTCTCGAAAATTCTTCCCAAATTATTTGGAGCTTGCCTAAAATCTCTGGAATCAAAAAACTATTTCTAACGATTCAATTTATGATATGTTGAGTCTTCCTGTTCTTAAAATAATTCATTTAGTACCTACCTAGTGCTACACGGAGCAGATTGATGCGTCTCTGTAAATGAACAAATAAACATACAATTTTTGGGCATCTGGATTAAATCCGGCTGCAACTCTGTCGTGGTTAACGTCATCGCGGCAGCTTTTAAGTTCAGATTCTACGAAAAGTTCAAGACAAAAATATAAATTAATCGACCATGTAATCGATTTAACCTATAACGGTTAAGTGTTTCACGACGACATGCCATGCAACTGTACATTTCATGGCACGCGGATATGACCTGCCTGGGTGCCGCACCTACAATCGAACAAATCCGTGAGAAGTAACGGTTCTATTCTTGTGATGTGCCGGCATTGAGTCTTTAATGTGTGCAGTAATTATACACACGGAGTGCACTGGAGGAACGTAGATAGAACATTAAGCGAAACGAGCATGCCCTATCATCTGTAGCTGAACTTTCCGCGTCGCCGGGCCCGTATCGAGGAACTTCGCCGATTAAACAATTGAGGACGGCCTGCTCGCCTGCCCGCCTGGGGGACTAGATATTGCGCCTCGAAATGGGCTCTGTCCTCCTCTAGAGAATACTTCATACTGCAAGGTCTGCAACTAATTATTATTGGACATGGCCAAGTTAATTGACGAGAGTTTTATTGCATACGTTTAGAAATCGTTTACGAGGTGTTAAGATTTTATTGCTAAATAATGGTTTGCGTATTTAGCGTTTGTGCGAGTGGTGAGTGTTGGCTGACCCGTGTTCAGTAATTGGAGGTTTGCGTCTTTGCGAGACGGTATGGTGATTATTTAGCCCATAGATATATGTATATTTCTATGATTTAGCCACTTGTTAAAAAAAAAAATCGTTTATTAGTGGTGACATCTTATTACAAAAAGTTTCACAGTTCAAATGGCACTTTCTTAAGAAAGTACTTAAGTAGCTAGTTTTTGCCAGCGACTTCGCCCGCGTGGACGTCAGAAAATATTCTACGGGAATGTCCTAAAGGGAATTCCTTCCTTATTCCTTGTCTACATTATAAAGGGAACCTCTGTGCAAAATTTTGCTTTCTACGTCGCCAGGGTTTGGGGGGCTGGGCGTTGATAAGTCAGTCAGTCAGGACTTCTCGTTTTATTTATATAGCTAGACAGAAACATACAATATGCAGTATAAAACATACATTGCGTACAACTAGTGCTAAAAAAAAATTATTGAAAATATAATTAAATAAAAAATCTGCCTAGCCTTTTCCCAACTATGTTGGGGTCGGCTTCCATTCTTAAGTCAAAGATCCAAGAATGACAACCGGGACCAACGGCTTAACGTGCTTTCCGAGGCACGGAGGAGTCTCGGTATGTAAAGATGGTCACCCATCCACTCACCAACCTCGGCAAGCGTAGCTTACCCTGATGGATCGACCGTGCGGCTGTTATTAGAATATAATTAAATAGTTGTTTAGTATATTCATCCTCCACACGTTAAAGTTAATTAGCGTAGTAGTCCATTGAAATACATTAAAATATGGGCAGTACAACAAAATAATATTAAACCCAGCTGCACATAAAAGGAAACTTTTGCTCGTGTATTTTCCGCTGAATACCAAAACGATAATAAATAGGGACGTTATCGTTTACCAGTAACCTAACCTAACTATACTGATACCTATGAATAAGTAGGTGTCTATACTCCATCGGTTTAGATAATTAAATAAAGGAAAACAAAAAAAAACTACGTATCTGACAACCGATTAAACGTAATACCTGTCACTTCAGTTGTCATGCTACGACACAGTTGTACTCTTCAATTTAGCATCTTTATAATTCGTTGTGTAACGATGCTAAATTGAAGAGTACAACTGTGTCGTAGCATGACAACTGAAGGTGACAGGTATTACGTTTAGTCCGTTAACCAGACACGTGGTTTTTTCGTTTACGTTTATTTAATTACCTAAACCGATGAAGTATTTACCTAATTATATTATGTGGGAAAACCCGATTTTCCAATAAACTAGTTCGGCCTAGGCCAAACTCAATTATACGAAGCTCAATATAAAATCTGATAATA
Organism: Cosmia pyralina; assembly: GCA_946251885.1. Lineage (NCBI taxonomy): Eukaryota > Metazoa > Arthropoda > Insecta > Lepidoptera > Noctuidae > Cosmia > Cosmia pyralina. The sequence continues at coordinate 19,751,557 of OX276358.1, forward strand.
ATGGCAATAATATTGGCATATCCTTATAATAATTAATTATTGTTCAAATTTTACGGTCACTGATATTATAATAGTTATGACATGATCAATTATTATTACAATTTACAATTATTTATATATTCTGACATTGTATTAAACTTTATCTATTGAACTTGTAAAAATCCATCAAACATGATAGAATTAGTCAGCTGTTTGCAGTGGGTATTAGATGATTGAATCACGAGATTCTAACAAAAACCATGAAAAACGGTTAATGTTTTTCTCGTGCTAGCTAGTCTTAAGTTAGTCAAACCAGCTGGCAATTTGGTTTTTACAAAATCTATACCATCACTCTAGATAACAGAATATTATAGGTAGGTAGGTAGGTATTCCGCACCTACATACATAAACTCACGCCTTCTTCCCATGGGGGTAGGCAGATACTACAGAACGCCACCTACGATCCTTACATACTCCTTTTGCATCGTTTAAGTTCATACATCTGGTCATACACTGATCACCTAGATTGAATAATAATACATTATTTTGGTTCTATCGTATATTTCATGCATATTAGACTAAAAATTATTATGCGATACGATTCAGTGAGGTTTTATCATTTTAGTGAGGCTAATTAGAGGTAATAATGTATAAAATACAAAATGCATATTCAACGCGATATCCAATCAGGCAGTGTGATACATAGAGTGTTAATTATATAGCCACATGTTTTAATTTGAATTATAGACTAGACTAGTCTAATAAACGGGTTCGTGGCTGAACAATAACAGCCGCACGGGTCGATTGTAGGTTAAGCTACGTTTGCCGCGGTCGGTTCGTGGATGGGTAACCGTCCGTAACGTATTGAGACCCCTCTGTGCCTCAGAAAGAACGTTAAGGGGATAATTTTGTGTTTTTAATATTCCTATAAAACCAAAATACGTATGGTTAAATCATTTGGATTTTCCATTATGTATTATTTGACTATATTGTCAACTGTTGTACTAAAACCGAAACATGATACTTGAATTTTTTTCGATAAAAAAAACATCCAAAGAGGCACCGTCTATTTTCTGTTTCATACGATTATACGTTAACAGTTTCTTATTGTGCAGTAAAATTTGCTTTAAATCGAAAGTATTTAAATATGTTAAGTACTTACTAAACTAAAAATTGTTTTAAGTATAGCATTTTGTCATAAATCTACATTTAAACGAAGGTTCCGGTGCGCGTGAGAGTCTTCTATCTCGCGACGCGTCAGACTAGACAGCCATAACGCCATTTCACTTACACACCGAGCTAAACCACGCTTCGATGTATCCTCTTAAAATGTTTAGCATAACATTGAATGCTTGCGTGGCTGCAGATTTGCGTGTGGCGAGTCGGAAGTAATTTTCCTCCAACGCCAATAATGGCCGTGCTCGATCATCTGCATAATGGGTCCAAGTGTAAAATTTAAAGCTACTTACCGTCTCCTCCATAAAATATTATCTACGTTTCGACGATATCGTTTATAAAGTGGACAGTTTAATCACGAAATATAGCGAGGATAATTAAACGTTCATTCATCACGGGTGTACTGCAGGCGATCCTGTGTCCTACGGAATAATGCCACTAGTTTCATCACTAAAATAACAAAAAAAGTGTATTTACTGTTTGTTAGATGAATGCATTTATATCGTACTAATTAAGAGGAAAGTTCGTTTGTTTATTAAGGATTCAGGTACGTGGTTGATGCCGCCGGGGTCGCGGGTAGTTCGAAAGAGATACCGTGGCCCTGGCACGGGCAGCTGAAGGAACATGGGTGGGTTTTAGTCAGTAAAAGTCTGACACGCCCTCCCGCCTCTGCCCAGAGCGGGAGAAGTCATTTGATGATTTCCCATCCACAAAAAAAAAAAAAAAAAAAAAAAAAAGGTACGTGGTTGATGAGTAACTTTCGCCATGTCATCTTTCATCATCAGTCTTCACAGGCATTATCCTCAGCACCATCTACTAGGTACATAAAACAGGGTCTTGCATAATCACCCTATAATGTTCCCACCACTGGGAAAACAGGCCTTCTCTCTGTGAGAGAGAATGAGCCGTAATTCACCACACAGGCCCAGTGCGGGTTGATAGATGTCACATGTCTGCGAAGTTTTGGTTCTCGGACATGCCGTTTTCCTTACGATGTTTTCCTTCACAGTTTTCAGAGCAGTGGTGATGAAAACAGGGTCTTGATTGGGCTCTATTGTACTAAAAAAATTTATTTATTTATTTATTTATTTATTTATTTAAAACACATACAACTATCATTACAGGGTTACCCAATACAACAGTTATAGTTATGATAACACAAAGTTTAAAAAGTTAGACTTACAATTTTACAATATGCGGCCCTTGTGAATTCACTCAGAGTACAATTGAAAAATATAAATAGGTACCCCACCCTAAACTATAATAAATAATCTTTACAGAAATCCTATTTCCACTTAAGTAAGCTTTTACTCGGTTAGAAATCCAAGGAATTCAAGTTCACACGTGTGCGAATTTCTCTTTCAACGGTAGTACGTCGCTGAGGTCGGAACCTTCCACATGTTTTAATTAAGACCAATATAATCACGTTAGTGCTCAGACGGAATGCGAGCTACAACATGATTACTTCTCGTTTGTCGGAAATTAAACGTAGGCACTTTGAAATTCGTCAGAAAGATAATTATAATTGAAAGATGCTAACATTATATCGTGAATTATGATGACGTGGCAAGATAGGCGTCATTTAAAACAAATATGACGTAAATTTTCTGAAACAGTTTGACAACATCATATTTTATTTCGTGAAAAGTGTTTGAACGAAGCGTGACTCGATAGACCTCGTGAAAACGTACGTGTATTACATGCGTTCAATCATGTTAGATTGATTGAAACAGTGATACCTGTTAGTTTCAAATGTTTCAATCAACTCAACACATCGCAGTGCACTGTTGCACACTCAGAAGAGTGCAACTCGAACCAAATTAAAATTCTTGTTTTCTGCATAGTAAAGATTACGAATGGGCCCGCGTGGTAGATTGCAGCCCACTCCCTCTTACCGAGAGGAGGCCTGTGTCCCAGCAGTGGGAACATTAGAGGCTGATTATGTATAGTGTAAAGCTGCGGTTACAAGAAAAATGCCTGAACACGATTTGACTTATTTCCGTCTCGCTACAGAGCCACTTATGCCTGGTTTCTGAGGTTTGTGATTATTGGTTTTATATCGTATTTCTGAACACTTGGTTAAAGAAGATTTTAGCTTAAAAGTTGAGTGAATTACTATCGAGGGTTTATCTGAGGATCTCAAAAACCGAGCTTAAGGAAGGAATTCGCTTAAATAGATAATCTTGTCGAATCAATAGCTATTAAGAGTTTAAACTCCGTTTAAGAATTCTTCTGAAAGCGGGCATTAGTGCCGAAGTCTTTATTAAATCATAGAGACCTCGTGCGTTTCTCAAAAAGTTTGTTAAAACTATTTAATATAAGAAAACTGCAGTAAAATCAGCATCAAGGCGCGTTCCTCGTAAACCGGTTGGATTAAGGACAGTTATGTAATGTTATATAACCTAGTTACAATGCACTCGGCAACACGACAACCCAACAAAGATTTCGTTGTCGCACTTTATTTATTGGCACTTTCTTGTTTCATTTTTGTATACTTAAAAACATTTTAGATTCTACTTTCTAAATGTCGGTAGCATTGGGCAATCGGCTTGAGATAACTCGTCGAAAAATGATTTGCCCGCTGAATGTAGCAAGGTGGGCTTGTTTTCCTGACCACCCCTACTTGGCTCCCCTGGGACTTGGCATTTGGCCAACGCTTCCTGATGACGTCTCCCACACGTTAAATTGATATTGGCACTTAGCGCGGCTCTCGTTGTCGCCGATCATGCTGTAAAACTTTCAACTTTTGACACTTTGTATCTATATTGGATGAAGATCTAGAACTTTGTTATAGTCCAATAGGAAGCGTTGAACTAGACAAAGTTTACTCCAATAAGATTTTAAAATCACAGCATTATAAATGAGATGGGGTGTTTTATGTAATCACATCGAACATTCGGATTATTTGTCATTATGATTAAAAAAAGCCTTGTGGATTCAAAGCAGAATGGTTAAGAGGCCGTACACGAAATTTTGCTGATTTCGCTGATTTACGTGATTTTACAGTTAACGTACTGTATTTTTGCTGTAAAATTATGTCTGTAAAATCACGCAAATCAGCGAAATCGGCAAAATGTCGTATAAGGCCTCTTAACTTGCTGCCAACTAAAAGTGTAATCACACTAGTCATTATCACTACTAAAGCAATATTGAAACACGGCATGACTAACTGGCAGTTATCGTATGTAGCACATTGCAACAAAGGTCACGGCTCAGTGCAGGTTACGCAAGACGTCTCTTGATGACATGCTCGTGTGCCACATCTTACACTCCGACTTGCCGAGCCGAAAACATTAAATAACGTTGACAAAAATAATGTGTACAAGCTTTTCCTCGAGATGTCTCAACATCTCAAGACGATGCAAACGTCCAACATAATATAAATTGCAAATTGGTTTCGCTGCATGGCTACGTTGCACCTCCCGACAGAGATTATGAAAAGTTCGCCAATTGTTGTCTTTTACTCGAATAGTTATCTCCAACTCCTTAGAAATGTTGGCTAAGTGAAACGGGTTTTACTTGTATCTAGCGTAACTTCCTAGTTGTCTATTCCGAACCAATCGAAAGAAAGTTAATTCGATGTCGAGGATTAGTAATCGTCTAAAGTTGCCTCTACGGAGCATTAGTTACTTTCGCCATCTCTTTTTAAAGTAATTATGGATGGAAATTTTTAATCTGGAACATATTTGTACGGGGTTTACGGAAGCAGTGAGTTTTCTGTGTATAATTGTTTTTTAACTTACTTCCACGAAAACCTTTTACAAAGCATTTACTTAACTCAAAATGGGAACGGAAGCTAAACCAACTTTGGAATGCGTTAATGTTTCTAAATACAGGGTCAAATAAAATTAGCTAGTGAAACTCTGCAGACGTGATGGGTAAGTAAAGATGATTTTTTTTGGGGTCAATGACCACTGGTTGAAGTGCGAGTTGATAAAATCTGTTTTATCGTGTTGAGATATCGATACCCGTCACGTCTGTGAAGTTTACACAAAAAAAAAAAACTAATATTTTAAGAGACTACAATCACTACCGGCGGTTGATGACCCCGAAAAAACACATCATCAAATTAAATTATTTTTTATCATGTTTAGATGTTGATACCCATCACGTCTGCGCAGTTTCGCTAGCTAATTTAATTTGACCCTGTATAGCTCTGGTAATAACTTGTCACAGGTAGAAAAATCAAAGCATTTTTGCTGCGTCCTTTTAGAGGGCTTCGTAAAATCGCCAAACGACGTTATTGACATTCTGATATCCCCTTCGGATCAAAGTTAAAAAGGCACGTGGAAGACCTTGTTTCTTATCAAATGTCGGAATAAATTCCGGTGGACTGAAGGCGGCGATCGTTGGAGTTTTGCCAATAGTCAGTGCATTGTTGGCCTGCCATGTTAGTAAATTAATATCACCAATAGAGCTACACTCTACACGGCAAGTTCCATCTACTTCAGAAGAGTTACCATAGATGACACGTCGTCTTTAAGGGTTGTTATAGTGTGCATTTACACACAGTATTTAATGACGTTACGGTTTGCATTTAATTAACCACACGGTGTATCATCCATAAATCTCAATCCTAAGGCATAAAAATAAATAAATAAAATAAATAAATAACGTGTGATGTTTGAAAATTGATCTTATTGTTCTTAGCTTCGTTAATTTTTAACCGACTTCAAAAAAGGAGGTTCTATATTCGACCCGTATGTATGTATGTTTGTTTGTTTGTATATCCGGGATTTTCTAAAGAACTAATGAACCAATTTTGATGTTTCTTTCACTAACGAGATCTAAATAGTTTCAGGAAGGTTTTAGTACCTATATAATAGATTATGTAATTATCCTTATGTACGAAGTTACATGCATAAATGTACTGTATCTCCGGCATTTCTAAGCCGATTTTGATATATTTATTCTTTTCGTTGATCTTGGGCTTACTTATGTAATTGTATATTCAACTAAAAATGGAAAAATAAATTTATTTAAAAAAAGTAAAAACCGACTTCAAAAACGAATAAAATAACTTTCATTAAAAACATAACAGCTTCTGAAGTCGGTGTCTTCACACCGACTTCAGAAGCTGTTAGGTTCAAAGTAAATTTTTACTTAACAGATACTTACTAAAACATTCATTTTCGTTTGATGTCCAGTGTAACAAAAAATGTTGGAGAAACCTTTGCGGAGATAAACACAAAGAAGTTGATATTATTTCCAGTAAGTTTTTATACATCGACTGATCTCCGGTCGACGTTCTATGATGCTGCTAACTTTTATGGTTTCACTATTATGCATGGTAACATGAATAAACATGTACAATGATGTAACGGTTTAATAATACGCTTGTAAGCATGAAGTCATGATTCATTTCACTTTCGATAAACCCGGTTATGTTAGATTTTTTAGCAGATTTTCCCTACTTTACATAACCAAGAACAATTGTGTTATCTTTAATGTTACAAGAAGTGTGAATAATTGTTGTCTATAGTTAGTCATGTCCTGCTATGACAAACAGGCTGGTTGCCAGTCGTGGCTTGCTTGCTGTTGTTTTTTGTTCCTGTGTACCCTCAGTCGGAATGTTTCAGACTTGCTATATTTATCAATATTATGTAATTCTATCACTTTGTAACGGGTGAGGGGCGCTGCGAATGATGAAACTTTGGCTAGGCCAATTATTAAATGTAGATACAATTTAATTCGACTTTCTCTTATACTTACTTATGATTTTTTTGTCTACCTTTCTAATTAAAGCAAAAGTATATTTATCTAGACTAGTGTTGGAACGACTACGTGAGTAAATAAATTTTATCAAAAAGTTAATTTAACTTGTTATATACGATTAGGGTTACAATTCGTCCGGATTTTTGGCTCCGACTTCGGACTTTTAAAAAAGGGGGATTTTATTTTTAAAATAAATAAAGAAAATTTAATGATTACTGAAGAAAGAAATATTAAAAAGTAAAATGTCGGGACTTTTTTGCGTAAATCCGGCTTTTTGTGAGGAGTTTTTCAATTTCGAAATGGTAACCCTATATTATACGGTGAACTATAAACAGTTTTAGATTAACCAGACAACACTGGCGGATACTTGAACTGTTCTAGTTATGCCTAAGGAGTTTCTAAAAAACAAATTCGTAATTAAAGCAATTACAGTTTGCCAATAAATAATTAAGAGGAGGGAGACCGAACGGCGCCGGTTAACTATAAAACGTATCTATGACTAAAGAATAAAAAGGTTTGTCTGGCCGGGTCGGCAATCGCCCGGTGACTGTTGAAATCGAAGATTTCAAGGCTGTCTTTGTGTTCTTGACACCCATTGAATAATAATTAGTAGGGTACAGGTGTTATTTGTACTAAACAGTAGCCTTTGATTGTTTGCGATAGGGCCTAGCACACTTTTTTATTATTAGCATTGTTTATTGAATTCGCGTCTGTGTAAAAATGTATTGTAACTTTTTGCTAGAAAATACTGGGAAAATATTTTTTTTTTAATGTAGGAGTTTGTTTACAAGCTATTTTCGTAGGCAATGTATGGAAATGTGTTAATGTATAAATCTGAGCGTAAAATGTTGTAACACGGTCTATTGGTCACACTTGTTACCTATTTATTTGTATTATAATATTGATAACACGTTTCAATAATATTAAGTAAATCACATTGGCTCGGGGCTAAGTAATAAAAAAACCGGCCAAGTGCGTGTCGGACTACGCACAATGAAGGGTTCCGTAGTTGGGATGAATAATCCAAGAACAAAGTTAACATTGTAGTTGAAAAACATGTTCTTCCATACATTCCAACTGTAAATGTAAGTTTGTACTCACAATATTGAGAGATTTACCATGTTATTTTAAGACCACAGACTTCTTATAAGTTTTCCTGTAATCTACAGATAAAGACCTATTTTCTGTATTTTTTTCAAAATTTTGGGCTCAGTAGTTTCGGAGATAAGGGGGGGGGGGGGGAATGGTCAATTTTCTTAAATAACTTTAAAACAATTTATTTTAAAATTATAAATAAAAATATATTTGAGACCCTCATAGTTAGTCCTTTCATTTGATATGTAACACGGTTTAGTTTGTTAAACTTTTTTTTTTTTTTCTTATTTGCCCCCAAAAGTGACTCCCATATTCAAAATTCATTTATTTACTTTACCTGTCCGTGTTTGGGTCACAGAAATTTATATGTGTACCAAATTTCAACTTAATCGGTCCATTAGATTCGGAGCAAATTGGCTATGACAGACAGACAGACGGACAGACAGACACACGAGTGATCCTATAAGGGTTCCGTTTTTTCCTTTTGAGGTACGGAACCCTAAAAACGCACTGATCGCGGTCGGTCCGTAGATGAGTGACCATCTTTATACGTGTTCTGTGGTCAGAAGCCTGAAAGTCTGACAACCAGTCTTTCCAAGGGGTATCATGTTAACTTGGTTGTGGAGGTCAGATAGACAGTCGCTTCATATTGGTATTCAGCTACATCCGTTTATACTGGAAGCCGATCCCAACATACTTAGGAAAAGGCTAGGCGGATTGATTGACATTGTACGTAAGAAAAACGCAAGTGCACCAAAATCGGAACATCACAAGCAATGTATAGATAATGGGCAAAGGTTGAGGTGTATAGTAAAACAGAGGAAGTAAGCCAAAATCATTAAAGAAATACTTTTAACTTTCAAGCATACTTTCAGTTAATGAAAATGAATTAGAGTAAGAACTTTAAATGACGTGGAAATGCGGTTGTTCAATGACGTGGAAGTGGAAAAGCGGTGTTTTTTGCTAATTTGCCTTGTTTGATTTCTTTTAATCGACTCCTATTGCGGTTTGTAACTGTAGAACCAAACTGTAGGAATATTAGTCGGCTCATAACACATGATTCACTTTGTCGCCGTAGTTTACGTTTTTCTGACCAAGCCGAAGCGACATTGTATCAATCGCTCAACTCGGACAAATGCAGTGCACTGCTGTCCAAAAAATGGTGAAATCAGCTTTATTACAAAATTACATAAGAGCCAACGTACCTTCAATACATGCAGACGAATGTAAGGTACCGTCACTGTAGGTTTACGAGCGGTTGTCACGTGTGCGTCTGTGCATGCGCATAGAGCACACGTGACGACGATGGCGACGCGGCTCGCGTGCCCACTGCCGGTAACTGGAGCGCAACCACCACGCAACCATTCAAGGTCGATTGGTCAGTGGTTGTCATGTAAATCTGCTGTTGGTTTTAAAGAAGTGCTAAAGATATACGAACTTACAAACAATGGATTGAACATTTGAATAGTACAAATTATTAACCTATTTTTGCATTTAATCTGGTACTGCGATATTTTGCGATTAATACAGATCTAAGAAGAATATCAGAAAACTTTAGTTCTTTTTTGATCTTAACAAGGCATATTAATTTTTTGTGCAAGGTGTGAGTTGTCCTTAAGAATGAGTGAAATTCACCAATTTTTTTTTATTGCTATTCTACTCTGTTTCGTGTAAAGATCATTTCATTGTATCAGAAGAAAAAATCGGGACGGTGGAAGTTGGTCAAATTTTGCAAAACTTTTTTTCATACAATTTGTTAATCAATTTCATTATTAATTTCATATTGTTATTCATTCAATATTGTATTAGTCTATAGATTTCAAAATTGTACAAACGAATTCTTAAGTCCGTACTTTTTGATTTCGTTCCACTGTGCGTCGGTTTGAATACAATAGCGTTTCGTGAGTTAGCTATACAGCATAAAATAATTTAAGAACTAACTTTAAAACCACAATTTAAATAAACGCTTAGGTTAGAGCTGAACCCAGGGTATAAAGTAGAACGCCATTGATTTTTGCCTAGACGCTCGTCGTCCGGAAATTGGAAAATAAATGTCAGCCTGTTTAGAGCTGAACGAAGCCGCGGGTGAAGGTTGACTTAGCATTAACTCAACTTAGAAGTTACCTTGTGTTACATAGATGGTTGTAAATTGTAGTTGACATTTGATCCCGTATGTAGGTACTTGGCAACCGCGATGTTTCGGTGATTAAGGTCACAGGCTTCAAAGTGCATAAAGGTTGTGGTTATAAGGAAAGTGTTTTGTAAGCGTATAATGTATAATCACGTTGTTAGAGAACTCGAATATACTTAGGTACCTATCATAAATGTTAATTCTGTGTTGAGAGTTCCGAATATTAATAAACATGCAAAGGTTGTTTGAAGTCTTACGATGAGATGATCGATGATCGACTTTCTTATTTTGGTAGCCACTCATAGTTATACCAAATACTCCTAATAATAAATTAATTACTGTAGGTACCACTCAACGATCTCCAGTCATTAAATATAATGAAGCCATATTATAAAAATAAATGCCTTTTTCCCTTGGTCACGTCATAACTTGAGAATGGCTTGACAGATTTGAATTTTTTTTTTGTTTTAAAGAAAAAAAAAAGAAATTGAAATTTTGACAGAACGGCGGGTCACGAGTATTAAAACGGTATATAAAAAAAAACTTTTATTAAAAACGACATCCCTAACATCTATCGTTAAACTCAAACGGTACTCACCTTTGCAGTTAATTTTACTCGCTGAAAGACAAACTGCTTACCGCATAGTTTACTTTCAGCACATTGAGTCGAACAACTTGTAATGGACAATGTTTAATCAGCAATCTGTAGGGCGAGCTATTAAGCTCGTTCAACTCCGTAGGAAGTCAAACGTGTCTGCCGTTTGCGGCCAACAGTTTTACCAATATTTGCTCCACAATTCCACACCGACGTTATGTGTTAAACTTTATTAATTATCGAGTAATGTGGCGAAGTTGTTCCACCCGTCAAATACTTCACGCACACTGCCGCACAAGTTTCGCAAGTTGCCAGTGATAAGAAATATTTCGACTTGTCTGAGGTGCGAGGAATACGAATGTGCACAGAATTGCCAAGAGATTTTCAAGTAATGGACGTAAAAACCTGACTAGAAATTTAATTCGCGGCTTAGACTAGATATGGCTAAACAGACACAACTACCTACCTTATTTTTTTGAGAACGATGTTATAGAGTTTTAAGATCTGGGGTTTTATTTCATTTATTTATTTCTAAAACACTTAGCCTAGCTATTACAATTTGGTTTTAGCCACATAACAAAATCCTCTCAGGGCTTGTGTGCTGGCGCTAGAATCAAAATTAATTCTATTTCTATTCTAAATTAAGATTGATAATCAAATTGATGATTTTAAATTGTAAAAAATATACCCTTATCAATCTGCCTAGCCTTTTCCCAACTATGTTGGGGTCGGCTTCCAGTCTAACCGGATGCAGCTGAATACCAGTATTTTACATGAAGCGACTGCCTATCTGACCTCCACAACCCAGAAACTGGGTAGTACGATACCCCTTGGTAAGACTGGTTGTCAGACTTTGGGGCTTCTGACGACCCGTAACGACTGTCAAAGATCCACGAATGACAGCTGGGACCAACGTCTTAACGTGCTTTCCGAGGCACGGTGGAGTCTTGGTATGTAAAGATGGTCACCCATCCACGGACAACCCCAGCAAGCGTAGCATAACCCGATGAATCGACCCGTGCGGCTGTTATTACTTAGCCACAAGCTCCTCTAAAAAAAAAAAACATATATACCTAAAATAAAAATGTACCTGTATATTACTTATATATTTTTTATACAATTTGCACGTAGGTACCATACCGGTAGCCATTTGGTTGATGCGGCCATGGAACTGACGGTAAGCAAAACTAAAAGCTACAAAAAAATTACAGTTGAACAAAAAACTGACGAGCTGTCTAACAATGTTACCTTGCTGTGATGGCATGCTGTGTCCGTGAGTCTAAAACAAGTTTCGAACGTATTGAGAGAATAGTTGAACAGTGGTTCAACTATTCTCTTTGGATTTAAAGAAGTTAAATACTTATACGAATGAATAAACAGCGAATCTTAGCACAATATAATACGTGATGTTGGTACTGTAAGGATTGATGCTATGATCAAGCCTCGTTGATATAATGCTGGCTGACATTCAATCATTCAAATATGGAATATCTTCTGTCAAGAAAACAACCCTTGTTTTCTTGACAGGATGAGAGAGATAGAATCTGGTCAGGGCTCGGCCCTAGTAGGAGTGTTTTATAATTTATTCTGAGCTTTAAATACAAAGTGCTTCAGCCCCAGTTAAGAGTCCCTCTTGTATTATTTAATAGTTCAGTTAATCTCCTACTGTGAAGTTCGAGGCTTTACAGTACAATACTCAAAAGGATAAAATTTCTCTGTTACTTAACCTCGAATGTCAGGTAGGTGCTTATTGACTTGACATTATAGAAAATCTGATCACGAGTCGAGTCTGATTCGCTTTCTCCTCGCGTGTGGCTATTATGTAAACACTGGCGAAACTGCTATCGTCTGCGAATCAGCTCGAGATTGTTCCGTGGTGGAATTGAACGATTTTGGGACTGGATTCAGGAAAACATAAATAGTATAAAATATTGTTGAAAACGATGATGGCGCTTATGTTGCGATGGCGAAGTGTTTCACCTCCCTGTAGACGAAGTGTTTCACCTCCCTGTAGACGAAGTGTTCCATCAATCATGGTAATTTATTATTATTAATGATATTTTACGGATTGCAGAGAATTTCCTTGTCTTCAGTTTGGAACTAATAACAGTTTGATGTATTGCTATCATTATATAAGTAAGTACTCATAAAACATTCAGCAAAATCTCGAAAGACATCGAAATTGAAGTTTCGGATAAAATGTTAATATTGAAATAAATAAAAGATTAGTTCAGTTCGTCCACCCAACTTTCCTTGAACCCAAATATCTAGGAGGACAATGAATGGACAGTTCGCGTCGGATCACCTGTCCAAGTGTCTCAAGCGCTGAGGCGTCGTTTGTCAACGTCACCTCTGCAAGACTCTGAGAATGCTCGGAAGGCTCCCATTGTCCCCGCCCCGCTTGTCCAGTCATCCCCCTATTTTTAACCTTCAAACCGGAAAGCTTTCTAAGTCCACCTAGCAACGAGTTGGCGTAAAAACGCGCCATGTTTTACGTAGCCTACAACATTTTGTAATATTATAGTCGCACCTTTTAGCGGCGACGTATTTCGCCATTACTGTGACATTAGATAGTGTGATCGTCTTTTGTTCTTCATTCTCAAGCATTCTTGGGTACTATTTCCAAATATGATGTCATTCCGGTAATTATTATTATGTAAGTTGTAAATACCAAGAGACTTGTGCAATAACGTACTCTGTTTGTGCTTAATTCTTGTCGTACGAACTCTGGCTTACGCTGCCCTATTCATAGAATATTGGAATCCTATAATTCAAATTTCATTGATATTGATATAAATGCATGCTTGAAAAATAATTTTAAATCTAATATTATAAAAATTTTAGCTGAATTGTAATCTTATCATTATTATATTTATTTATTGCATAATTTAAGCAAATGAAATGAAATTGTTTGATGTGATCTGATTTGGTTTTGTAGCTAGCTTTTTAGTACTTAACTTATTTATTTATTTCACAAATATTTGTTAATGCTTGTCTAGTGGCAACTATTGATAATCAAATATGTTTTATCTGTGGATAATGCAGTGGACTGCAACATTACTACTCAAAGTTTGTTAATCCTTTGTGTTATATATGTTGTTGTTGTTTATTATTCCTTAATAAATAAAATAAAATAAAAGAAGATTTGGAAGAACTTCTAAAATTCAATCGTTTTCGTGTCACATATTCTGAATCCAATTGACTTAATTTTAAAACTAAAGGTTTTCTTAGTGAGTTTCGTTTTCGTGTGTTAGCGGGAATTTGCCGCCGCCGTCTGTCACCAAATTCCCATCGGGTACGAACTAGTTTTCCCTTACGCTACCTACTTACATGAAGTCAGTAACAATTAGTTAGTTACTTATTGTCTCATTTAAGTTGTTCCTCGCTTGAATAACTTGGCAAGTGTGTAGCGGAGTAGTGTTGCAAGTTAGGGCGGAACTTGTTTAGAGTGTCAATGACAGTTCTCAGCTACTGCGTTATTCACTTCACAAGTAACTTTATTGTGCCGTGTTGCATTACAATGGATGCACTTTCGTATGCAAGACGTAGAGACTTCTTCATAACTGAATTTGCTAATTTTGCATTGCATGTCATTTTCTCGTTAGTTATGTATACTTTGTGTTGTTTGAACTTTGAATCAGTTTGGTTTTTGTGTGTTTGCATTGTGATGATCATTTGTCATCATCTTTTGTATAATTGTTTTGGCGAAAATTCTTTATTATGAAGTGTTAAGCAGAATCAACAGAGTCTACTAGGGCCTGAACTGATTTAGATTCGAATCATGTTTCTCATGAAAAAGCTAATGAGCTAAATAAATCATTTTCATCTTTAGCTTCCACGCCTGTCTTCAATATAATATACCTACATACAACCATCATCTGCCTAGCCTTTTCCCAACTATGTTGGGGTTGGCTTCCAGTCTAACCGAAAGCTGCTGAATACCAGTATTTTACATGGAGCGACTGCCTATCTGACCTCCACAACCCAGTTACTGAGTAATACGATAACTCTTGGTAAGAATGGTTGTTGGACTTTCGGGCTTCTGACGACCCGTAACGACTGTCAAAAATCCACGAATGGCAGCCGGGACCAACGGCTTAACGTGCTTTCCGAGGCACGGAGGAGTCTCGGTATGTAAAGACGGTCACCCATCCACGGACCAACCCCGGCAAGAGTAGCTTAACCTGACTCGTGCGGCTGTTATTAATTAGCCACAAGCTCCTCTCATATAATACATACAATCACACATAGATATACCGTATAATTTCCTTACAGCCCTATTCAATTGATTTCCCGAAAACGTGATGTCTTTAAAACACTCTGACTTCCTATGAATATTCTATTAATTTCACATTTGGTAATCTCTGTGAAGCCTGTTAATTTTGGTGCCAATTGGGTTAACCGTTTTAGGAGTACGCTCTGAGTATTAAATTAGCTAGTCGTGTTATCACACAAACATGGGCGTACCTTGTACGTGTATACAAGAATTTGTGTACGGCGTTGTTTCATCAGATTGAAATTTATTTGCCTGAGCAAATATAATCTTATATATAAAATTCTCGTGTCACAATGTTCGTTCCCGTACTCCTCCGAAACGGGTTTACCGATTCTCATGAAATTTTGTAGCATATTGAGTAGGTCTGAGAATCGGCTAACATCTATTTTTCATACCGCTACTTTTTATCCCGGTCTACGCGGGTGAAACCGCGGGGCGTAGCTAGTATTGTTATAATAACCAAGATCAAGAAGGGACGTTACATCATTATTATTCTTAGGTAATAATGAACTTAAGGTTTAGTTGTGAGTGTTTTACACATTACACATGTATACTTTATTATTATTTTAAACACAATACGTAATGTACTTTAGAAAAAAAAAAAAAAAAAAACTTGTTTTGTAACCCTAGCGATTATTCTCACTGTTTGTATCCTGTAGTTAATCTGTGAACAGCGTTGTGGGCTGCAATATTGTCTATATGTTTTATGTATTTCTTTTTATATGTTTTATATTGTAGCTGTTAGTTGTTCCTTTTAAATAAAATAAAATAAAAAAAATAAAAAGTTATTCTTAGTAAATGTACACTAATCAAGCATTGCGTTGCGTCGTGATTCACAATTATGTAGAATTTTATTACTGACCGCAGCACGTAAAGTTTTAAAACATTGTTACTGTTTATTCTCATTATTTCCATCAAACTGCAGTAAAGCAGCGGTTACGCGTATGACGCCATTCTTTTAAAATTCGCACTTTCTCCTGCAGATTTGTGGGTTGCGATTGTGACGTTGAATTTAATTCAACGTATTTAACTTAAATTTTTATGGAATAATTGTGTTTCCGATTATAGTCACCAGACGGCGCTTATTCAGTTTCAGTACAAATTGAAGTTACCGTTAACGTGATCATCATCTGCCTAGCCTTTTCCCAACTATGTTTAGGTCGGCTTCCAGTCTAACCGGATGCAGTTGAATATCTGACCTCCACAACCCAGTTACTGGGTAATACGAAACCTCTTGGTAAGACTGGTTGTCCGACATTCGGACTTCTGACGACCTGTGACGACTGTCAAAGATCACGAATGACAGCCGAGACTTAACGTGCTTTCCGAGGCACGGAGGGGCGGCAAACGTAGCTTTACCTGATCGATCGACCCGTGCGGCTGTTATTACTTAACCACAGACTCCTCTCTACGTTAACGTCATCGAGTAAGTACTTATAAAAACTCGGAATTCAGCTTGGTAGGTACACGAAAATACCGAATGCAAAAATAGCTAATGCATTCGGTTTCAGACACCATTCATTACAAAATGCTAATACATACAAGTCGTAACTTTAATAATATAGGTAAATAACTGGACACAAAAACAGCTGCAATACTAAACAGGCCTTACTAAAAACATGGATTTGAAAACCTTAAAATAGCCCAGATTAAAAGCTTTTCAAACTTTATTCGCTCTCGATCCTACAATAGATTGCAGCTTCACAAATGGCCATTTAATAAATAGAGCTGCAACAAATGAAATAGTGGAAGTATCAATCGGATAATCGCAATAGACAGCTCGGACATAGTAGATGTCCGACCGTCTGTAAGAGATTATTAACTAGAGCAGACCTTCTTCGAGGAAATATCTGTGCCAATAGACGTCAATTGTATTATGACAATGCATTGTACCTCGGCAATTACACAGTGGGTGCCATTGTAAGGAACCATTCGGTCTCACCCCCTTTTATCATTCACTCAACGGTGAAATGTATGGAGATTGATTTTGTTCGTGTTATCGGATCTCTATTCTTTGGTACGGTGAGGTTAAAGATGGTGTCTTAGCTGTGACTATTCGAGCAATTATTCGGTAAGGGTACAAGTGGGCTCGTGGCTAAATGATAACAGCCTCACTGGTCGATCGAAGGTTAAGCTGCGCTTGCCGCGGTCGGTTCGTGGATGGGTGACCATCCATTTGGTGACTCCTCCGTGCGTCGGAAAGCACGTTAAGTCGACCTTTACCTTTGATAGGTAGTAGTTACGGGTAGTCGGAAGACCAAAGGACTGACAACCAGACTTACTAAGGGATATCGTCGTGTTACCCAGTAACTGGGTTGTAGAGGTCAGATCAGTCGCTCCATTTAAAATACTGGTATTCAGCTGCATCCGGTTAGACTGGAAGTCGACCCTAACAGAGTTGGGAAGGTACGTACTACATCAGCTAGAATTTTGGTATTTTGCGATGATTTTGATGATGGGTTTTTTGGTAAATAGGTTTTTATTTTGAAAATACCTTAAACAATTCAAAATCGTGTTGTGCCTAACCCGAATAATTTACACATAAACAAACAAACAAACATAAACAAAACATAAACATTTTTTTTATTTTTTTTTTTTTATTTGTCGTTTTGCGTTCGGTTTTCGATAACAGTAAAGTGTATTGTTTACTTTTATCTATTTCAACTAATTGAGTGAAAGCTTTTGGAATCAGAGGTAAGTAGAATGTTGTATAACTGCTGTTTTTTTAAATGTATCAATCTACTATGGCAAGTTTTTTGGTCATTTGCTGGACTAGATGTGTTGTGGTCTTTTATATTCTGTTGTTTTCATGTTTTAATTATTCAAAGGCTTCTTACAAAATTCATCATCGTCTGCCTAGCCTTTTCCCAACTATGTTTGGGTCGGTTTCCAGTCTAACCGGACGCAGCTGAATACCAGTACTTTACATGGACCGATTGCCTATCTGACCTCCACAACCCAGTTACTGGGTAATACCGGATTTGGACCCACAACCACAGAATAAATTTAATAACGTACCACAACCTTGGTTGTCGGGCTTCTGTCTACCGTAACGACTGTCAAAGATCCAAGAATGACAGCCGGGACCAACGGCTTAACGGGCTTTTCGAGGCATTTAAAGATGGTCATTGGTCACCCATTCCCGGACCAACTGCGGCTTCTTATAAAATTACTTCTTTTAAATCTTCCCCCAAGATTTACTTATTTGTGACATTGCTTTCATAACGTTTTATATTGCACATAGGATACTGTATTAAATTCGTGAATAGCGAATTCATTAAGTACCATTAAGTAGTATCTATTTAATTACCTAATAAATGTAATTACATTAATGAAACGATGCCTATTATCACAATTAGAACTTTGTAACGATTCCTATGAACAACTATCGTAATGTTTTATTGTACGATTTGCAATTAGGTACCTACTATAAAAGTATTCATAAAAAAAGTTGTAATGATTACGGAAAAGAGCATAATAAATAGCAAATTTTATTACTTTGGTTGAACTAAATGTCATTATAGCGTTCATGACCGTTAAATCATGCGTTAGCACTGCAAGCATAGGCTTATGTTAAAAGAAAACAACGGAAAAAATATATAATCCTCTTTACCTACGAAATTGCTAATCAGGCAAGTAGTTAAATCGTCAAAGAGAAATGTAACAAAAAGCATTTATTAGTCCGCACAGCGTGACGGTTGACAGGGGAGAATGGAAGAAGAAAAAGTGTTGCGCCGACCCCAAGTAATATGAGATAAGGGCAGGAAGATGATGAGTCCGCACTCGTCCAATGAATCCGTCGGAGAGCAGTGGTGGCCCAGTGGTAATGGCCACGACTTAAGAGTTGTAGGTCGTACGTTCGAATCCCGACAGGCGCTTTACTTTGTGTAAATTATTTCATCACCACTGCTCTCAAAACGGTAAAAGAAAACACCGTGAGGAAACCGGCATGTCCTAGAACCAAAAATTTGAAGACATTTGACATCTACCAACCCGTACTATCCCGCGTGGTAGACTAGGGCCCGCTCCTTCTTACCGAGAGGAGGGCTGTGTCCCAGCAGTGGGAACATTTTAGGCTGATTATGTATAGTGTAAAGCTGCAGTTACAAGAAAAGGCCTGAAACCAGGAAAGCCTATGCCACTGCCACACACGATTAGACTCATTTCCGTCTCGCTCACAGCCACTCATGTCCTACACACTCGTCCAATCATCGCACTACATGGTTACTGTGGAATTACTTGCGACCAATCAATAAGCTTTTACTCCCGATGTGTTAATGTTGTGTCAGTGACGTCATATCAAACCGCGATTAGGCGGCAAATCAATAGATAGTGAACACTCGGCCTCTGAACAATTTGATCGTAAAAGGCGATGTGCCAAGTTCCAATTACGAGTGATTGAGTGGTGCCTTCTGTGTGGTCATTAAACGATCTCATCACTAATTACGGAGTAGTTAGTAAATGGATTGCTTATACCCATTTTCCTAACGAATCCCCGTCATTGGATTACGAAATGTAGAAGTGAAAAAGGGCGCTATAAGAAAGACATAATTATTTATCATGATCGTTGCTGGTCGGGACGCCGCAATTTCCGATTGCCATCTATGCGGCGTTAGCTTTGATGCCTTTGGCGCTTTCCATTTGTTATTTACTCCGTATCACTAATAATCCCATTCATATGTTAAATTCGCTGTATCTGCCAGCAACCGTCATGCTTATTGTACTGATAGTAATGTAATCATATTGTCATGTTCAAGATTGTTGAGACAGGCTTTAATTAAGATCAATGACGAGTTATGTTGGTGATGCCACAGTATAATAATGATACAGAAGTTTATCTTCATAGAAACGGCCGAAACGACGCGCTTCGAAATCTCAGTCAGCACCAGTACGCAACAGTTCGAGCGCGCGGCAGTTACGCACGGACAGACACGTAAGTATTTATCTACCGAGGGGCCGTCACTGCCCATATAAACTACTGTAGCTTTATTATTCTGTGGTGATGTCTTGTTGCTAAGTCTAAGTAGGGAAGCGTTGATGACATTTTGCATTGGATGAATAGTCATACTGTCTCCTTCAAATGACAGATGCTTAAATTATTATTTTTAGGTATTCTTGATCTGGCAGGATATAGTAACCTTATTGATATTGATGATGTTCTTGAGAAAGGTTAAGTGCGTAGTACTCGCAACCGGCGGAATGCGTGTATGACCAGGAGCTAGACCACCACCTCTTAAAGCAGTATTATTTTAATCTTACATGAGTGTGGGAAAGAGATGGAGCTAGACGTCCTGTATAGCTCCATCTCTTTCTCACACTGAAGTAACATTAAAATAATACTGCTTTAAGAAGTGGTGGTTAGCCCCCTGATGTATGAACGAACCGAGACAAACGGAGTAGGTATGTTAGGATCGTAGCAGGTGGCGGTGGCGGTTCTTCCCATGGGGGTAGGTACCCATGGGAAGAAGACGTGAGTTTATGTTACATGTATGTTGATCTGGCATTACTGTATTATAGTCCAGCATCAAACGGTAAAGACGAGGCAAGTCCTTAGTTATTCATCTACATAAATAGACAATATCATCAAAATATTCTTGGCACGTTTAGTTGTCATGTCTGTTATAATAAGTTACGTAGATATAACCTATGAGATATACATATATGGACGAGTAGTTGCGTGCTCAGATCATATAAACTCGGTTCATTGTCAATCACATGTCGTCGATTTGGGTTGCGTTCATCACGAATCACGATCACTCGTGAATAGACGCATCAATTTTAATATTGCAATCTTATCTTGACATCGTAAATTTTTATTCAGACATTACCTACCATAAATATATTTGGTACTCAATAAAGAATCAAATAGCACAATTAAACTATCCCAAACACGTGCTCTTGCTACGCCTAGGCTCCGGTAAACAGGTGCGAAACGCGGCGAAAATCGCACGTGATAAAAAGGCACCGCGTGTCGCGCGACGTACGGTGTCATTGTGTCGCGTGCGATTCGTGTCGCGTGTCGCGCCTGTTTGAAGGAGCCTTAAATGTAAACATGTATAATCTTTCCAATCATTTATTTTACTTTTTACAGCTCAAGTACTATGAAGTGCGTAATGATAGGCATCCATAGACGAAAAAATGCGATACTTCATTCATGGACGCTGTTTTTTTCTTAACATTAAATATTATCAATGTGTTAAATCATTAAAACTTCTTCATAAATAAAGTCGATTCGAAGAAATAGAATCGGTAACGCATTAGGACAACAATATTTGATTAGTACTCGAGCTGTCAAACTTGGAATAAATGGTTGGAAAGATTATAGGCTTAATAAATAATCAAGTGTATTATAAAGTTGTTTACTCGACCTACATTAAATCCGTTTTACTTAACAAGGGTACTTTCCGTTCAATCGATAGGAAAATCACTTCTCCCTACTGTGCCCACCAGTGCTTTGGAGTTTCCACTTTGCGTGTGTTTATCGTACTAGCATTAAGCCTCTGGGACTGTTCATACTCTTTGTTCAAATAAAAAGTTCTAGTCGCGTGACTATTGGAACCAGGCCGCTTTACTTTACCAATTTATTGTTGTACTTCATTTAATTTGATTGTTATCAATCAATCAATCAAATCCTATCACTCAATTTGATTGGTTTAATGCGAATCGATCAAACGGAGTGGGTTTGTTGGTCACACAAATACCTGTACCTTTTTTTTAACCGACTTCAAAGAGGAGGAGGTTCTCAATTCGTCGGAACCTTTTTTTTTTTTTTTTTTTTTTTTTTATGTATGTTCCCCGATTACTCGAAGATGGCTAGACCGATTTGGATTTTTTTTTGTTTTATTCGAGAGGGTATACATCACAGTTGGTCCCATATAAAATTGATTAACTTTGCTTCGGTAGTTTTTGAGTTAGCTTCAATAATACGTATTTTTTCCCCACTTTTATATGGATGATGTTCTAGTTTGTTTTGCAGGTAGTGGTATTAGAATTTGTGTGGGGTAGGTACAAAACTAAAAAGTGAAAAATAAAAACTTTTTTACAAAAAAATACAACCGACTTCCAAAAACAACACTACAAAGTGAAAAATAACTTTAATTTCGGAAGTCGGTGTCTAGTTAAATGTATTTTCGTTTTTTGCCACCGACTTCCGAAATTAAAGTTATTTTTCACTTTGTAGTGTTGTTTTTGGAAGTCGGTTGTATTGTTTTGTAAAAAAATTTTTTTAAAGTAAGTTTTAATTCATTTAGGTTAGCTAAAAACTAAACCCGCTCGTAACTAGACTGCATTAAACACTTCAATAAATGTTCAAGATTACAACTAGAAATAAATCTTGAGTCATGATTACTCACGAGTTCAAAGATAGAACGCTCCCATTCTTTTTGTTGTACTTAGATTGGTATCTCTATTTACATAACATGTGTACTATATATATATATATACAGAGGATAGCAATTACTGTTTTGACAGCTCAATATTTACTCGCTTACATAATAAGCGGTTGCACAAATCTAACTCCCCGTACCCACGTCTGTCTATACATTTTAGTTCATTTGATATTTTAGTATCACAATTTCGAAACGCGTGAATGTCTTGTACCCTAGAGGCTACAGTCGCTATGTAGGACTTAGAATGGCTAGTAGTTTAGTACTTTGATATAATCTGAAACAAGCTAGAACAGTTATATAATTAAACGGGTCTTGAAACTTTCGAAAATAGATCAATGCTTGATAGCGGCTTAGTTCCTGCTTCGTACCAAATCACCATTCATTTTTTTTTACAAGCTGATCTATTTTGTTTGATTTTAGTTGACAGCGTTTAATCATCATTGTGTATCTACCCAATCCATCGGGGAAACATAGCGTGATGTTACGTTTTGTTATTTACTCGTAGGTACTGTTTGCTGAAACTGCTGAAAGTTACCTATGTTTCCATGAATACATAGTTTTGGAATTAAATTCTCGTTTTTGTACTGAGTTTTGTATGTTGCATTGCAGGATTGCTGTTGTTTTTAGGGTTCCGTACCTCAAAAGTAAAAACGGAACCCTTATAGGATCTCTTCGGTGTACGTCTGTCTGTCAAGACCCTTTTATATGGTGCCTTGGTGTTCTAAAAAAATCAAGCTTCTAAGTCAACGCAATAAAAAAATACGGCCATTTATGCGATATAATTATTCAAACTCAAACTCAAAGCATTTATTTCAAATAAACCAATTACAGGCACTTTTGAATTGTCAATGATACTCACAAGTAAATCAAAACCTTTAGGGTAATTCCCGTTGACCTAGAATCATTAATTTTGGTAAAAAGCAGTCTTATAGCACAAGAAGTCCGAAAATCGTTAATTTGTAGTTTTTTTCAAGTAAAAAAAAAAAATATATATTTTGCTATTAAAAAAAAATAGTTTTTTTGCGATTACAAAAAATTTGTTGTATGTTTTTCAATTATAATGTTAAGTTTGTTTTTGAAATGCTTTAGTCAGAATTCAAATAATATTTACCTACGTAAATAATAACATAAGCCTAATTTATTAATGAACATAATAAAATTATACTTATCCTAATTTAATTAAACTATTCAAAAACTAATTTGTAGCGCCGAAAAATGCATTCGCATCGCTGTCGACTGGTAATTTACCCAAGAAACTGGCGGCATTGCCACGTTGTATGGCAATTAACCTCTGGCCAAGGTAAAAGTTTGTTTTTAGAATAAATTATTTTCAACTAAGTAGTCCCTTCATTGTGCGTGGTCCGACATTCTCTTGGCCGGTTTTTTTAAATATTTGCACTGATGATATACCTCTCGTTGTTTCATAACTGCACGAGTTACAAAGACCTTATTGATTATAGTAATGGTCTAAGTTTAGTGTTTCAAAAACCGTACATTTTAATATTCTTGGAGTAAATGCATTAGAATTTAATAACTCCCGATTGTTCTTAACAAAATCGGTTCATAAACGACGAAGTTATCCGCGAACACACATAAAAAAATATATATTATATACGGTCGAATTGAGAAACCTCCTTTTTTGAAGTCGGTTAAAAATACAAACAAAGGTATCTAGTAAGTTACCTACTACCTGCAGCGACAGCATACGAATAAATCAGTGTTTGTTGAAACGACGGTAGTAAGAATTTGTCTCATGTATTGGCACAAAAGCCTGGACTCTTGCCCGGATATTGCACCATATACGTGTTGGAAGCAACACAAGCACCACAAGGGCGCTAGTACTTGTATTGTTTCTACATGTCGTCCACGAAAAGTTGGAATGTCCCGACTGAAAAAATGTCGTTTCATTTGAAGGAAAATCGAGAAAAAACTATTCTTTAACTTGTTCTCTCGTGATGTAACTTAGCCAATACCTGAGAATAGTCGCCAAAAAATCATATTCTTCCTTCATCTTCGTTGTGAACACAGGAACTAGAGGAGAAACTTTTCTCGTACACGATTTACTTTCCGGACGTGGAAAGGTGTGTGCTCAACTATACATGTACTAATATGGCATATACCCGTATCTATAAGCAAAGAGATAAAGTTCGTACCGGATTTCCTGCGGAATCACCGGGTCAGTTTAAAAACTTTTTGACGTACCGACAGCTTGCTTTGTGTAGACAAATAGGTACGTCTAGACAAATGTGGGCTTCATAGGAAGTTTCTATCAGAAATCTGTTATGTTCTTCACAAAGTATTTTGTGGAAAAAATTAACTTTTCTTTTTGAACCAGTGAAAGGAAGTGAATAATAATGAAGTAAGTAATGCCTAAGCAATGAGGTGGATACTTTCTGTAACCACATATAATGCAGAAAAGTTTTACGAGAAACATAATTAGTCTCATAACGAAAATAATATTTTTAAAATGTTTATTGAACGTGATGTCCTATTAAAAGGCATTGGAAGCAGATAACCTACAAACCCTTCTGGGAATTTGGCCTCATGTAACGTTTAGTAACCTTTACAGGGCATTACATCGATTGGTTCTTGGAATATGTGTGTGACGAAACGGTAGCTTGATTCGAAGGCACGGCCCCCGGCCGCAGTAACTTGTGATCAGAGTTCTGACTAGTTAGATTGCGGCTTTAATCCAATTTGATGTTCATGAACTACTGTTGATATACGATCCGGAGGGTTTCCTGCCAAGATTGACTTACTAGCTACGAAATGTTTGCACGCTGTTTATTTTATAACATGACTGTGGCAAATTAAATAACGTTTGGTTTTAAAGAACCAGTACCTGTTTACAGGTTTCTCCTTACTAGTATTCTTTTCATTGATTCAGGCATTGAAAGCTTTTGAAATACGACATTTCTAAAAGTACTTATGCCTCAAAAGTGCTGCAAGCTTCAGAATGCACGGTTTTCCTATTTGCTGCAATTTTTTACATTTTTATAAGTGTTTTGAAAAGCTTGGCATTTCATTCATCTTTGCAGCCGAAATCAGTTGGTCGTGTTACTTGCGGTTTGCGGAATTTTATATTTATAGGGTACCTACTTACATTTATTAAATTTTCTTCGAATGAAGCCAAGCTTGGCTTCTTTCAATATAATCAGCTTCGACGACAAAACAAAGCATAACCAGCCAGCTTAGAACGCCGAAACATGATCAACTGAAATTACTAGAAACACCATTACTTTTTAGCTACGTTCCTGGGCGCCAAGATTAGAATGCCTCATGTAAAATGCGTCCGGTTCCAGAGCCATGCGTACTCCAATGACGTCATAAAACCGTTTTCGTGCGCAGCATCTGCGTCGGCCGCGCATAATTTCTGTAATAAAATACAGTCATTCTAAGTGCATGTGTGCACTAAGTTTGTGCGCGGCTTTAGAGCAGCGCCGGCGACGTAATGATCGCGGTTGCGGTGTCTGCTTAACATCCCGCGATACGCGCATCACAAAGGCAAGGCATATTGTGCCATCGACTCAACTATGATTTGAATTTAATGCATTGTGAGTTCTGCTTTGATCAAATATGTACTGACTAGCTTGAGCTATGAGGTCGCAAGTATCGCAGCGCGCGGCGCAGCGCTCTTTGCATTTCGATGCAATCAATTCCGATCCTGCTTTGCTTTACTACTCACAACTATCCCATAAAAGCCATGAATAAATATTATGGATGACGCATAAATGAATTGATGAATAAACAATCCTATCGATACATATTTGCGTTCTGTAAAATTTACATTTATGAGATGTTTTTATTAAACAAATGTTTTTTTGACATATCATTATGTTTTTGGAACGTTGGATAAAAGAACTGGATACTTAGTATCAGTGAACCTTCAGAATCATCGTCAACATTCAGCCGAAAGACGTTTACTTCTGGACACTACAGTCCGGCCGTTGAAAGAATGCGTTCTTAACACCTGTTTCATACTAACGAATATGTGTTTTACGAATTTGATCCATATTAGTACTAGAAATGGTCCAAATGATGAAATGATAGGTTAGGAACATATTGTCTCGACGTCCAGACTGTAGTCAACCTTAATTAAAGACAATTGTTTAGCTAAAGGTTGATTGTTTTGACTCGCTTTTAACTAACACATTATCATCACCTGTGTCGTTAGTAAACTTCGTAACAGGCAATTATTTAATAGCATTAATTACAATGTAACGATGTACAAACTTTGACATTGAATCCTCCTGTCTGACGTAACTTAATTTCGCGGCAACTTAATGACAAGTTGTGACTAATGTTAGTTACATTTACTTTGTATACGGTAATCTGTCGCTTAGAACTTTCTCACTATATCTTCTCACTGGTGTACTACGAATATTATGAACGTGCAGCTCAAGTTTGTATGAATCGTTTTAAATGATATTTTGTAGAGGTTGGAATGAAATTCTTTAGCCTTATTATGAGTAGGTACAATAACGTTCAAAGGTTCCAGAGTTTCATCTTCGGTAAAATCGAAACATACAACGTGTCGTTTTGCATCCTCGTCAAATTTAAGGGTGTGGTATAGAGCATCAAACCGAACAACTTTCTCCATGGCACCAACATCGTAATTTCGAAATAATAGTCAGCCGTCCCATACATTTGCGTCGAGTAGGTATTGAAGTTTTCTATGGGACAGTTGGAATTTTTTTCGGGAATAAAATGTTGGTCCCATGGAAAAGTTATTCGGTTTGATGTTCTGTACCACACCCTGAATTTTGACGAGGATGCAAAACTATTCCCACCGAAATTATTATAGATTCACGCACTAATTACGTCACTCCCTTATATTGGATCGGCAAAGTTCGGTTTATCCGAAAATAAACGATGGAACCTTAGAACGTTCTCAACGTCGTCGTATTATCAAACTTCTAATGACAATCGCTTTCATTTGACGATACAATAACATCATTACGTTGCTGATTGTGGACAAGCTTTTAGAAAAGTAGACGAAGAGGTTGAATTACCAAAATGAAAGTGATTAATATTAAGGCGAGTATAGCTGCCAACAGCGCCATCATTGCGAAAAAAAATAATAAGTCAAGAAATATGGAACATTTTGAAATTTCCTATGCTCATTTTGAATTTTTTGCATTAATAAAATCAACACTAAACCTCCTAAGTTCCAAGTTATAGCAGTTAACGCCAAAAGCGGCCGTTTTTGTCGTGACTGTTATTGTGTTACTTTTTTTTTCTCAATGGTGGCGTTGCCTAAAAACTTAAGAACATTCTCCTCGGTTTCGCCGCGAACTCAACTAGTTACCGTAATCCTGAGCTCAAGGTTTTACTTGTCTGCTGTATCGTTAATTAACTTAAATGCATATCGCCATTTTGAAATAGCCTTGGCCTGCTAGTGAAACGCGAATGTTGCCCAGCCTATTATCCTCAAGCGACGAGAAAGTTACTCATTTCAGTGAATATTAATGAGCATTACTGAAAACAAAACTGGTCACTTTCCAAAATGTTAGAAGCCTAGTTTTTAACTTCCATCACGTAAAGCTAAAACCTACAGAAAGTTTCTGTTAGAAATACATAATATACGTAGGTTCTTTAATTTACTTAACTTCCATTACCTTCTTAGGTTAATGGACAGTTACTGCCACTTTTTAGACAAAACATAGGTGTGCATACTGAATCTTTTGTTCATTTCTAATAATTAGAAATGTACAAATACCAATCCAGTGCCGAACCCTAAATAGTAACGAACTCTGTTCAATAGAATCTCGAACGTATAACCTTTTAAAATTGGAAGCTTTGACATTCAAAGTTAATTGACAATAGCTCCATACACGTCCACGACAATATTTATGGTCTGTTTGTTTTTCGATTAAACGTATCAACTGTCGCGTCATCTCCGCCGGACCGGACCGGAGCTAT
Source organism: Cosmia pyralina (assembly GCA_946251885.1). Classification (NCBI taxonomy): domain Eukaryota; kingdom Metazoa; phylum Arthropoda; class Insecta; order Lepidoptera; family Noctuidae; genus Cosmia; species Cosmia pyralina. The sequence goes on from OX276358.1 coordinate 19,779,834, forward strand.
TTACTCCATTTGAATATAGAATACGACCGTTTTGTGTTGATTTGTTTGTTTAGATTGAATCTCCACCGTTCGCATGTAGGGTGCTGGCTGGCTGCGGCTGGGCTGACTGGCTGGCTGAATCTCATTTCAATATGATCGTTACAATGATTGGCAATAAACAGAATTACGGTCGTAAATGGTATCGCTGTTACGTTTGTAAATGTCAGCTGTTAACGTTTTCCGCTTTTGAAAATTTAAATGCTTTGGGCCTTTATTTTACTTTTGGTGACCCGGATGTCGCAGTGGCTGCATCCGCCTACCGTTGAGTTGTCGATTCGGCTTCGGTATAAATATTAGTATGACCTACCAATATTTGTTCCGAATACGGATGTTTGTGTATGTGATTTGCGTAATATGTAATATCGTGAAGCCCTGTGTAATCTGTTTAAAACGTTTATTTATTTATTTTCTCTTCTTTCAGGTACGTACAAAAGCCATCGAACAAATCAACTTCTTAGCTGGTAAAGTATTAGACGTCTGAGTTGTCACCGCCGATCGGCGTTCAATTTTGTCGGACGAAGATGCGGGCAATTCCGTCGGGCACCGCTCTCGAATAAAAAGTCGCGCGAAGTGCAATAAGTGCCGCCATCAATGTCGCGTTAGCGCCAACACAATAAAATAGAAAGTCAATTGGCTTTGGAAAAAGTCGCCGGCTCTATACCTCTGACGTTCGAGATCCAGACTCGGGGGATCTCGCACGATAGGAACGGCCCCGTCTGTGGGTGCAGTCGAATTGCTTTTTTATTATTGTTTCCCTATTCCATTAGCTCTCTCAAAATCGCGAGAACCGTTTATAAAAGAAAGGATGCCGATGAACCGTTCAAGAATTTATATTAATTTGATTATAAAAGTGAGCGCTTTCAAAGTCTTTATTTTTATGAAAGGCCTTTTCATATTTCTAATTTGTTTGGAAAGTTGTTTTTATGAATGTAGAGTAAATAAAAAGAATTTGCTGAATAAGAAATCGAATTAATGCCAATTTTATTAATAAGCTTGATGGATTTCTAAAAACGGTTTTCTGAATTTCTGGTTATATCCGAGAAGATCGTGATTGTATATGATACAAAAGAGAGTAAAACTTGGGACTTACAATACAAATACTAGAATTCGAGGAATGTATTTATGCGACAAAAGCACTATTTGTTGTATAAGATTTATACAACAAAAAAATCAATCAATCTGTCTAGCCTTTTCCCCAACTATGTTGGGGTCGGCTTCCAGTCTAACCGGATGCAGCTGAATACCAGTATTTTACATGGAGCGACTGCCTATCTGACCTCACAACCCAGTAACTGGGTAATACGATACACTTTGGTAAGACTGGTTGTCAGACTTTCGGGCTTCTGACGACCCGTAACGACTGTCAAAGATCCACGAATGCCAGCCGGGACCAACGGCTTAACGTGCTTTCCGAGGCACGGAGGAGTCTCGGTATGTCAAGATGGTCACCCATCCACTGACCATAAGATTTATACAACAAATAGTGCATTTGTCGCATAAATGAAATGTATTTGCATACAATGCAGTATTTATACTATAAGTACCTACTGCATTGTAAGCAAATACATTTCAGTTCATTTAAATCGACGCGTTTGCAAAAACTGTATCAAGAATCGAGATGTCGCGTGAACGTGCTATCGTAGTTTTACATAATTACGTATGTGACATAAACATTATTTACATGGAGTGCGTTGCCGTGACCGTAAGTTAAGCTGTGCTGGCCTGTGAGTTGTGACGTCAGCGAGCTTTATTTCCTGGACGTGTTAATTCCATTAAATCCTGACGCGTTGATCCCGAATGATTACTGGGCTTAATTAATGTTGTTATGACTGTCTGCTGTACGGAAACTTACTTAACTACTGTGTAGACTACCTACATATTTATAAATAACTAGCTGCGCCCCGCGGTTTCACCCGCGTAGACCGGGATAAAAAGTAGCCTATGTGTTAATCCAGGGTATAAGCTACATACCAAATTTCATCCAAATCGGCCCAGCCGTTAGAGCGTGAAGAAGTAACAAACATACACACACACGCACACACACACACACACTCACAAACTTTCGCCTTTATAATATTACTGTGATAAACAGTAATAAAAAGTAAGTCCAAAAACTAATCCCGACTACTGAAAAATCACGCTCGTCGCGGTCGATCTTTTACCTCCACTTTTACTTATTTTTAACAATGTAAACATATTTATTTACTTAAACAATATGACATGTATAATTTGTAATGTGCTCGTCAAGACCTTTCTTTTGATACCAAACATGTCATTATTATCTCAATTTAATTTTTTTCGTGGTCAGAAATTTACGTGTAAAGTCCACCATATTAAATTTAGGGAGAATTTATATAGCCTATGTCACCCGGACCATTATTACGAATCTATTGATACCTCATTCATTAAAATCGGTTCAGTAATTTAGGCGCTACGGTGGAACACACGTAAATACATACTTACCATACATACATAGACTGCTAAAATCATAACCCTTCCTTTTGGCTTTGCCGTAGTCGGGTAAAAAATTGTATAGGTAACCAGATGATTATATGAGATCGATGTTGTCGAACAGCGATTTAATTTTATACTGATTTCCATAACTAGTGTGTGCGGAAAGTATAGAAACCGGTTAGAACAGGACGTCGGTTACGTCTTAAGACGTGTTTGTATCTAAATTAGTGGAGGGTAGATATGAGAACCTAGGTAACTAGTTGTTCTGCGAACAGTACACCTCGCAAGCACAAACTTTTTTGCAACAATTATCACTAAAGTTACATAAAACGGGATATTTACCATGTTTTTGTTTTAAATTTTTAGAGAAATAAGATAATTATTTTCGGAATTATCTAGTTTCGTTATGAGAAGGTGGCCCCAGGTGCTCCATCAATCACTACCTAGTAGCTAAAGGGACGATTCCAGTGGTAGAAATCTAAAGTGAGCAATTTACTGCATTTTGAGGAGCTATTCTTCTCATCACGCCGAAGATTCTCATCAGATCTTCACCAAATTTTTATGAGACCAAATTAAACTTACTACCTACCTTTCAAATAAAAAAAAAATCCGTCGATATCGAATCTCATAAGGTGGAGCTATACAGTAGCCCCCATTTTTGCCCCTTTTTGGAGGAAGTACCCTTCCAATCAAAAATCCCCGACGACAAAAATGTCTACAAAGTCGTAAAACCTGTATACCAAGTTTCGTCCATATCGGTTGTAAAATACGACCTGTGGAGGAGTACCAACAAACTGACAGAGGAAAGCAAATTTTGCCAGACTTGGATGGAAGCAGAGACGCTTCGCTAGCTCGCGGTCAATAAGCAAGTGTAGGAATCCCAGTAGACGACGGTCGAGCCTGTATTCTTTTGTTTATCAAAGCGATATAACCAGTTGCTACGAGTATGTCAATCAATCTGCCTAGCCTTTTCCCAACTATGTTGGGGTCGGCTTCCAGTCTAATCGGATGCAGCTGAATACCAGTATTTTATATGGAGCGACTGCCTATCTGATCTCCACAACCCAGTAACTGGGTAATACGTTACCCCTTGGTAAGACTGGTTGTCAGACTTTCGGGCTTCTGACGACCCGTAACGACTGTCAAAGATCCACGAATGACAGCCGGCACCAACGGCTTAACGTGCTTTCAGAGGCACGGAGGAGTCTCGGTCTGTAAAGGTGGTCACCCATCCACTGACCAACCCCGGCAAGCATAGCTTAACCTGATGGATCGACCCGTGCGGCTGTTGTTACTTAGCCACGAGCTCCTCCAGTTGCTACGTAATACCAAGTAATACAATTTGAATAATTACATAGACTTTAAAAAGTCGTTATGGTGCTCATGATTTTGTTCGTACTTAACCGCGTCGTTAACCCGTTTCCCTTACTAATGTAGTGTTATAAAACATTCGGAGATTGTACGTGAGTTTTTTTTTATTTATTTCTCACTCCGTCACACGTATTACTAAATAAGAAACACGCACTGCCTTAATAGCTGGGCACGAGACCTCGACGCGTGCGAAATCGAGAGTCCGACCAAACTGGCCGCACGTTCACTTTCACTGCGACAAAGGCCCGTTGTTAGTGTTATCTTATTAGCTTACCGGCTCTGTTTGTTTTTGACGTTTCGTTTTGCGGCCAATTACCACCGGGGTAAGAGGCGTCTGTCGCCCGACCGACGACGGAGGGTGAGTGATGTAGCTCTTGCGAAACTTAGAGATAAAATTAGTTAACTCTGTATGCGGTGCTTACATGAATTGCAGATTCTATGATAAGTTGACCCGACTGACGACAGTGTTGAACTTGTATAATCTAAGTAAGTGTTAATAGGGCTAAGTAAGTGTTAATAAACTGTGTTCCGAGTGTAAGTGTTGTTAGTGCTTTATGGTATAGTTTCAGTTTCAGGTGAGAAGTACCCCTTAATATTGTTATTAGATTATGCTTTTTAACCGACTTCAAAAAAGGAGGTTTTGTATTCGACCCGTATGTATGTATGTATGTATGTTTGTTTGCCCGCGATTTTCTCAAAAACTATTGAACCAATTTTGATGATTCTTTCATTACCGGAATCTACATAGTTTCAGAAAGATTTTAGTATATAATACATAAGGTAATTATTCTTATGTACGAAGTTATACGCATAAATGTACTGTTAGTATCTCCGACATTTCTAAGCGGATTTTGTGATGATTCTTCTTTTCGTTCGTTTTGGGCTCATGTAATTGTCCTAATTGTATATTCAACTAAAAATGGAAAAATAAATAACAGCTAATATTAACAGCTTCTGAAGTCGGGGTTTTCCAGTCTTCAATGCACCTTAGCTTGACACAGACTTCAGAAGCTATTAAGTTTTTTATGAAAGTTATTTTATTCGTTTTAGGTTTTGAAGTCGGTTTTTACTTTTATTAAAGTAAATTTTTCCAAAAGTCATTTGTGTTTAAAATGTTTAGCAACATCTTAAACTTTAGTCCACGGTGTTCTTGAAGCATAATGTCAATACCATTAAGAGGATATATCGAAGCGTGGTAAGTGAGCGTGGTGAGTGGTGGTGTAAGTGAACTGGCGTTATGGCTTTCTAGTTTGACGCGCGGGATAGAAGACTCACGCGCACCGGAAATTAAAAGCGCTTCGACTAAATGTAGATTTATGAAAAAATGCTATACTTACTTAAATCAATTTTTAGCTTAGTAAGTTCTTAACATATTTAAATAGGTACCTTCGATTTAAAGCAAATTTTATTGCACAATAAGGTACTGTTTACGTATCACACTAATATTATAAAGACGAAAGTTTGTGTGTGTGTATGTTTTGTATGTTTGTTACTTCTTCACGCCTAAACGGCTAGACCGATTTGGATGAAATTTGGTATGTAGATAGCTTATACCCTGGATTAACACATAGGCTATTTTTTATTCCGATCTACGCGGTCGAAACCGCAGGGCGCAGCTAGTAATCGTATAAAAAAGAAAGTCAAATAACACATATGGAAAATCCAAATTTAACCAATATTTGGTTTTATAGGAATTTTAAATACACAAAATTATCGATGTATCTCCTTAACATCCGCTCACTGCATTTGAAATGGCGAATCAATTAAAATAATTATAATGTATCTCCATGACCTATTGTTGAAATAGGTAATAATGACTGCGGTCTGCGTGACATGACAATGAATATTTCTGACAAAATTGCTAGTAAGTACCTGTCAGTTCAGAAATAATGAGCCCATTTAATGTTGTTTTGTATCATTATGCGTTTTGGTAATTATTTACGGTCTAAGTAATTAATTTATTGTTTTGTACTATGAACTTTGAGTTGATTTCAACTTTCTATGTCGCAAGTCTGTGATGTTTCCAATACATCATAACCTTTTATTGCGATTTGCGTTAGAGAATGTCGATAAAGTTTATAGGAGGCGCTGGGAACTATAAAGTGTCTATTATTTGCGGGGACTTTGCAATACATTGCTGGCATTTGAGACGAGTCACGATTTAACTTGCCTCCAATCACCCTGAAGTTAAAATACAAATAGTTGGAATGATTTTAATATGAGGTCGAAAACGTTCCAGAGATAAAGGTTACTGTTTAGTCTCTGATGGGGCTTACTAATACCTCGTGGATAAGAGGAGCTCGTGGCTAAATAATAACAGCCGCACGGGTCGATCCATTAGGTTAAGCTACGCGTGCCGGGGTCGGTCCGTGGGTGACCATCTTTAGATACCGAGACTCCTCCGTGCCTCGGAAAGCACGTTAAGCCGTTGGTCCCGGCTGTCGTTCGTGGATCTTTGACAGTCGTTACGGGTCGTCAGAAGCCCGAAAGTCTGACAACTAGTTTTACCAAGGGGTATCGTATTACCCAGTTAATGGGTTGTGGAGGTAAGATAGGCAGTCACTCCATGTAAAATACTGGTATTCAGCTGCATCCGGTTAGACTGGAAGCCGACCCCAACATAGTTGGGAAAAGGCTCGGCAGATTGATTGAGGCTTACTAACTAATACCTATATGTGTTTAATAGGTATAACTTCAGGCTTGATAATATTCAAAAGTTATAGAATTCAGCCTGGTTTTAGTCGACGGCCTCAGCAACTTAATTTTTTTTTTGTTTTTATTTAACTTTAATTTTATTTAAGTTATCGTTTTCAAAATTTGTGAGATAAATTTGACCCACTTTCCGGTGTTCGATTGAGCTGAAGTTTGGCATACATATGTAGAATCGGTGATAATGCAATATTTTGGTGCCATCGAGCTAATCTGATGATGGAGCTGGCAGGTGGCCACAGGAACTCGGTAATAAAACGACGCAACCCCATCGAGTTTGGGCTCGTTTGATTCGTCTAGACATGGACTCTGGTCCTAGGTAATATCCAGACTAATAAAAGCTTGTTTTTTTATTTTAATAATACACTTGTTTTATTATTGCTCTTGTTTTAATGTTTTGTCGACGGAAATTACTTCAAGAAAGTGAAGGTTTTTCTCCCTAACATTGAACATAAATAAAGTGGAGCACCCAGTCGTAGCACTTACATTTAATATTAATGCCTTTTTTTTTTTTTTTTTTTTTTTTTTTTTTTTTTTTTTTATCGTGTGGAAATCCTCATGGATGTCCTCCACCCTGGGGCAGGAGGAGGGGTCTGTCAGACTCTTACTGACTAAAACCACACAGTGTTCTGCTGCTACCTTTAGCCGGGGTGCTGGAGTGCTTGCGCATTTCGTCACGCTCCCCCGGCTAGGTGTCGGCCCGCATGAATTCATGCGGACCCCGTCACCCTCAGCGGCCTTATACGGCCGCAATCCTTCCAGAGAGGCGCGCGCGGAACACGGCGCGCCGCCGTCTCGGGCCTTTCACTGTTCAGGCAACAGACTCCCCCAGTCTCTTGCCTGCAGGCCTCACCTTAAGGCGGCTGGAGATCATTTCGCGCCCTCCGCCACCCGGTGCGTCTGCTACGGATTGGAAGGGAAGTTGTATCCTCCCTCTCCCTTTCCGCCGCCTCCTTCGCGACCATCACTTCCTCGCAAAAGGAGGCGACGGCGTCCCACGCGCTCTCACCTCCGACCATGGACTGGACCATACCCGGAAGCGAGAGAGAGTCCGCAGCACCAACCGCCGCGACGAGGTCACGACGCTGCACTGCCCAAGCAGAGCATTCCTCAAGAGTGTGCTGCGCCGTGTCGTCGAGGCAGCTGCAGTGGTGACAACAAGGTGTTGGTTCCCGGCCTATGCGGCACAGGTACTTTCCGAAGCACCCATGTCCGGACAGCACCTGTGTCAACCGGAAAGTAAGAGCGCCATGCCGTCTCTCCAGCCACTCCCTCACAACGGGTCTTACCGCCGCTATGGTATCATGCCCTGCGCTGGGTTGCGCAAGTCGCTGCTCCCATTCCACCACTAGGGTCTGGCGGAGCTCAGCCCTGTACACCTCGACATGACGAGGCATCAGGTGTTCGCCCCGCTCCAACGCGTTCCGGCGCCACCGGTATAGTGACGCTAGGTTTTTGGCGTCAAGATCCCAGGGTGGTGATCCGGCCAAGAGGCTTGCCGCCTCGAAGGAGATCGTACGGTATCCTCTTATCACCCTGACGGCCATTGCTCTCTGAGGTCTTTTCAGTATTGCAATGTTGCGGACCGTCAGGTTGTCCGCCCATACAGGCGCTCCATAGAGCGCCATGGACCGTACGATCCCGACATAAAGCCTCCGGCAGGAAGTACTTGGCCCCCCTAGATTAGGCAGCAAACGCGAGAGTGCATTCGCAGTGCCCATCAATCGGGGAGCCAACCGCTGAAAATGCGGCCCGAAGTTCCACCGGCTATCAAGGACGAGTCCCAGGTACTTCATCGTCGACTTGATACCGATGTAGACACCTCCTACCATGATGCTGGATCCCGAAGGTGGCGCTTTCCGGGGCCCGTGGAAACAAATGGCTTCCGACTTATGCAATGCCACCTGGAGACCCAGTCGCCGGATCCTGCCCACAACTTGCGCAACACCAGCTGTCGCTGTAGTAGTCGCCTGCTGGAGCGTCTTCCCCCGTGCCATTACCAGCGTGTCATCGGCGTAACAGATGACGCTGACGCCATGGAGAAGCGCACCACGCAGCACCCAGTCGTATCCGATGTTCCACAGGAGTGGCCCCAAAACCGAACCCTGTGGAACACCGCACGACATCTGTCGCCGACCCCATCCTTCTCGACCCGGGCAGATGACATATCTGTCCATCAGATAAGCCCCGATAATGCGGCGGAGGTAGTTTGGCACCCCATGATACCGGAGTGCCTCCCTAATGCAACTCCAGGGCAAGGTATTGAAGGCATTGGCAATGTCTAAAGACACTGCCAAGACGACCTCACCCTGGGCCACTGCTTCCTCCGCCAGGACCCTCACGCGCATGATCGCGTCTATTGTAGAGCGCCCCCGACGGAAACCAAACTGGTTATCTGCCAGATCCGGACCCTCTCTTGCCATGTGCTGGATAAGGCGGTCTGCAATAATTCTCTCGAAGAGTTTGCCCACCTCATCCAACAACACAATGGGCCGGTAAGCGGATGGTGAGTCCGCAGGACGCCCTTCCTTTTTAAACAGGACCAGCTTTCCAGCCTTCCACTGGCGTGGAAACTGGTCCCTCTGCAAGCATGCGCTCAAGAGTCCTACTAATCGGGGCCAGAGATCCCTAATGGCCAGAACCCATGCACGGCCAGGAATACCATCAGGTCCTGGAGCAGTGTTTTTGGCCTGAAGCCTTTGTACTGCCGCTTTCAGTTCTACCTGGGTCACTTCAGGCACGTCGTCGTCGTCATTTTCTGCGTTGGGCACCATATCAGGCGGAACCATACGCGGTGGTGTGTGCTCTCCTTGTGAGGGGAATAATGTGCTCACCACTCTCTCCAGCAGTTGCGGCTGAAGGCTACGGGACAGAGGGGGCGCCCACGAGCGAAGTTTGCCCCTAACCAAACGGTAAGGACGCCCCCATGGATCACGTTCTAGAATAGCCAGCAATTCATCATGGGCTTGGGCCCTTGCCCGCTTTATTTCCTGCTGAAGAGCCTTTTTCGCCATTCTGTACACCGCGTATAATTCCGCCTCTCTTACCAGTGCTTCTGGTGTTCGTCGGCGCCTTCGTCGGTGCCTGGTGTACGGGCGTCGCGCCGCCACGCATGCGATGCGCAACTGCGCAATGTCTTGCGACCACCAATACACCTGGCGCCTGGCAGATGGAGACTTAACGCGGGGCATCGCAGCATCACAGATCTGTGTCATGGCCTCCCGGAACCATTCTGCCTCCTCGTCAATATCGACAGGCCTGACTGGTGAGTCCAACCAGGCCTGTACAATTGAGGCCACCAGAAGGGCTTCCCGGTTCAGTCGTTTGAGCGCCCATCGCGAGCCATCCTCAACCCCGGCTGGAGCCGCTTGCACCGGGCCACTCGAGGTCTGGGCAGAGATGTCAAACCGGATGTATCTATGATCCGACAACGTCTCCACCTCCTCCAATACACGCCAGTCCTGAACACGGCGTGCGACAGCGGGACTAGCAAACGATAAGTCCACTATAGACCCACCCCACTGCCGCACACATGTCTGAACGGATCCCCGGTTTAGGAGCAGTAAGCTTGACTCCACCGCCCACTCCTCCAATAACCTACCCCGTGCATCTGTTGCTGGGGATCCCCAAGTCGTGGACTTGGTGTTGAAGTCACCCATGACAAGGACGGGGTGAGGACGGCTTCGACTGATGAATGTGCCCAATTCCGTGATGAAGCTCTCAAAGTCGGCGAGAGGTCGGTTGGGTGAGAAATAAATCCCCACGACCATGATACCTTCGACTAAGGCCGCTACAAAGCCCCGCCCCCGGGTAACGGACTCAAGGGGTGGACTGCCAGCGGCTGGCCTCGAGATAAGCGCCACCAGACCATCAATGTCACTCACCCAGTCATCCCTGGGAGCAACAAAGTATGGTTCGGCGATGATAGCAACGTTAATCAACCACTCCGCCATGCTCTGGAGCAAAAGGTCCTGAGCCCTGGCGCAATGGTTGATATTGGCTTGTAGAAGACGAAGGTTTAGGGCCATTACTAGGTGTCCATAACTATCGCCTCCCCCTCAGCCCTTTCTTGGGCTTTATTGCCAACGGGCGGTGGGTGAGCTGACTTCGAGGGGCCAATTTTCCCATTCGAGTCAGCTTTTTTATCCCTCGTGCATGCCTTGCTGCCCGTCTGGTGGTCAGCTGACCTGTTCAATGCCGCACACACTACACAGTGCGGCGCGGCATCGCAAGATCTGGCCTTATGACCGGGCTGACCACAGCGGAAACAAAGACCGCAGCAATCGACCTCTGCGGTGCATCGTACTCCCACGTGACCTTCTCTCATGCACCTGTAGCACCTGAGGGGCTTATTTGCCAGAAGCCTGACCCGTGCAAAATCCCAGCCTACCACCAGTCTGGGACCATCTTTTAATTTTCGAGCTGCCGCGACGGGACAGCTGACCAGTACTGTCCGTAGACCAGAAAATCCCGGACGAATTGTTCCCACCTTAACTTGGTCTAGCGGGCATTCTCCGGCCTTTGCAACAGCAGCTGCGACCACTTCAGAGGTTACAGAGTCATCCAGGTCCATTATACGCAGATCTGCGCACTTGACAGGCCTAGACACTTTGACGTCCTCTGCGTCGAGGGACGCCTTTAGCTTCTCAGCAAAGGCGTCCGCTTGAGGGCCGCTGTTGACACCAGGGATCTCCAGTTTGATGGCTCCGGTAGCAGCGTACTTAAACCGGATGCCCGTTATACCGACATCGCTAAGCTGAAATTGGGATTTTGCTTTCAGGATGACCTCTGCGTAAGTCAGGCCTCGCTTTTGCGCTTCCGGTTGCATCGTCAATACAACAGCCGCTGACCGAGGTGCACGAAGCCTGTCACTTTCCTTCTTCGCGGATTTGGCCTTTTTTTGGACTGCCTTTTTTGCTTTCTTGGCCTTCTTCTTGGCCCCGGCTGTCTCCCATTGGTCTTCACTAGGACTGGACGCCGCATTGCTCTTCTGAGAGGGGACTTGGGTTGAAGTTCCCGGGGTATTCGGGGCTACACTAATATTAATGCCTATTGTGTAATTGTGTCGTCTGTTATTCACACGTCGGGTTGTGTTCGAATCACGGTAGATTTCCCAAGGATAATGTAATACAATCTAACTATTTACAGTAGTGGTGTCGAATAAATAGATCCCTTTAGGTTGACACCGTTTGAGCCTCTAGTCTTGTGCCTCCACGTTTATTGAGAGAGGAATATTCGTCCTTCAAAGCAGGATATCACACAATAGTGTCAGGTAGCTGACACCTTGTTAGAGAGGTCGCCCCCTTTTGAATCTTGCCTTCATTGTGTTGAGATGGGTCGTCTGGATTCTGTTTCAAACATGTCTCATTCAATGTCGGATGGACAAATGGGACGTCCTACTGGAGTAGTTAATTGAAATTACCTATATCATCGTAAGTAGGTAGGATGTATACGCAAATTCGAATGGGAATCAATAGTTCGGATTTCAAAAAGGGACCCAATTTTTGTGAGGGATCGTTACCACGGAATGGTGGACGGGTCCGCACACTCAGCTTGCGTTCGGTCCGGGAATATATTTCCCCGATGTCGTGTGTAGTCGCGTGTATGTAGGGGAAGCTGTCTAAAACATGCCAGTCTCCAGTCTATAATTCACGCTCGGACGAGCTCGACCGGCGCGAGCGGCTTCAATCGCTCAATGTCAATTGGACCACCGCCGCCCGCGATCTTGCGCTCTCAATGGCACCTCGACAAAGAAATATACGCCATTTTTCTTCGAGAAATGCAATTAGAACGGATGCATTTCTCTTTCGTTGCTTGTGTTGTGCAACAATGGATAACGGTCTTGGATTTTTAATTTAAGGTTGTATTTTCTTGGTTTTATGTAACTTGACATCACACAATTGTTCGGAGAGGAGAAATAAAACGTGCGATGGATCTCTAGCCAATTTTATACTAAATTATTTATTGCTGCTACAAAGCGGATTGATATTATGAATCTTCGAGAAGCTCTACATTTTATATTATTGCTTTTGTGAATGAAATACATAGAGGTACTTTTGTAGAAAATAAAGTCACACCGATGATGGTATTACAAAAACATGCAAAACAGGTATTCATAAACAAAGAAAGACACTAACTAGTCAGCAATAACAGTAGAGAATAAATTAGGGTGCAACATTCGTAATAGGCGAATGTCCCGAAGAGATCGTGCGCGTTAATCAGCTCAGTGGTTAGGCTTGGGCAAGCGGTCGCAGCGGAATTTACAAGTTACGCAAATACGTAGGTACTATGGGCCAAAGTTCCGCATGATCACCTCAAAGGCGATAATCGCATGCACGGCTCACGACTCGATCGCACAATGTTCGTTTGTCACAAGCTGCGCTCTCACAGGAATATTTTCTTAAGTGAGCTTGCTTAAGTTTTGTACATAGTACTACCTTATCATACGATATAGAAGTCTTTCGTTACAGGTTTCGTTTGAAAATTGAAGCCTTGCCCGTATTAGCTCCTGTATCATGTGTAGTCGTGTAAGGTGATATTATGTGGGTTAATTTGATTGGTGGGCCTTTAGGTTCAGTGGCGGGTGTGTAGATAATTTAATAGTGGCTCTATTTTATTTACTCTCTTGGAAATAGAGTTTTGGAACTGGAACATGTTGTGGTAACAGTAAGTAAGACATGAGTAGTATTTTGGTTATGAATTCGCACTTGTTAACAGTTTTCAGACTTTAAATTCATGTCATTCCTTACAGTTTGTATCAAGAAGAAAGTGACAGCATCAATTTAAAGTCTCCGTTCATTCCTTACAGTTTGTATCAAGAAGAAAGTGACAGCATCAATTTAAAGTCTCCGTTCATTCCTTACAGTTTGTATCAAGAAGAAAGTGACAGCATCAATTTAAAGTCTCCGTTCATTCCTTACAGTAAAGAAAGTGACAGCATCAATTGAAAGTCTCCGTTAAACTAATGTTGGTTTCGTGCAACTCACGGTCAGTCTATTAGTTGTCAGTTTGTCACCGTTATACTTGGTTTATTACAGAAATAGTTTTTTTTTTAAATTTTTTACAGTGGTATTCTCGAGTTGGTCAAGGGTGAATTACGAGTGAAATTAAACTCGGCCCGTAGCTTGCGAAATTCATCCGGCCTTTTGAATAATGCAAACGCTTTATTGGACCGAATGTGGATGCCTATGCCGGCCATTCTATACAATGTATTGTTTTTTTATTTTAACCGATTTAGTGGAAGTTCGACACAATGCGTTATCTTTTTATTGTTGCTACATAAATGGTGTGTCCGAATATCAATTCGTGGCTACAAACCGAATCAAATCAAAATCCACTTTAAAAAATGCATGGTCCACTCGTATATCATAAATTTTCATCGAGCCTACGTTAGAAAATGTATGCGTCAATAAATTATGTAAAATAAAATTTATTTTTCACTGTCGAATATGTTCCGGATTACAGGCTATCTGTCAAGCGTCGGACCATTAAATCTAAGCGACATGAATATTTCAGGCTCGACAAACCAATGTTTGTTGTACGTTTTTATTAACACAAGACATTAACGCTAACGGTTGGCTGCACTCGGCTACGCTCCACTGGTATAAATCCATCTGAATTAGCGCAACGACAATGCGAGGACATTACGTTGCGCGCAAGTCCTTGTACTAAATCAGGCGCACTATGTTAGAGGAATAACAGCTGCATGCGACTACTGCAATAAAAGCAGAGCCTTTGATATAAGCAGTGGTGTGTCACCTAAGTTTCGAGCTTCGTTCCGATGTTTATAGCATTATATCTTCTGCGCTACGTGATCGACGAACGATTGCGGATCGCTCGTTGAGGAAACCCGATGGAGTGTTAAATGGAGTCCGATTTTCCGTTTGTAGTTTTGTAGTACTTATTACATGTAGGCTGGAAATAAAGTACTATCGTCGGTTTTGCTTTCAAACGTTTGAAGTTACATTTGAAACGAAAACCTGCCTTGGAATTGACACAAAAGAAACGTACTTACGTATGTCATGCCACTCGAAACTATTGTTAGGGTTCCGTACCCAAAGGGACCCTATTACTAAGACTCCGCTGTCCGTCCGTCTGTCACCAGGCTGTATCTCATGAACCGTGATAGTTAGACAGTTGAAATTTTCACAGATGATGTATTTCTGTTGCCGCTATAACAGCAAATACTAAAAAACAGAATAAAATAAACATATAAGGGGGCTCCCATACAACAAACGTGATTTTTTTTTGCTCGTTTTTGCTCGATATTGATAACGGCAACAGGTAGACGCTTGAAATATTCACAGAATATCACAGAATATTTAGTTATATATTCTCTTTGATAATAAATAATTAAATTAAAATAAACCAAATATTTAAGGGGGGCTCCCATTGAACAAACGTGATTTTTTTGCTCGTTTTTGCTCGATATTGATAACGGCAACAAGTAGACGCTTGAAATATTCACAGAATATTTAGTTATATATTCTCTTTAAAAATCATCATCATCATCATATGCCTAGCCTTTTCCCAACTATGTTGGGGTCGGCTTCTAGTCTAACCGGATGTAGCTGAATACCAGTATTTTACATGGAGCGACTGCCTATCTGACCTCCACAACCCAGTAACTGGGTAATACGATACCCCTTGGTAAGACTGGTTTGTCAGACTTTCGGGCTTCTGACGACCCAAACCCGTAACGACTGTCAAAAGTCTCTTTAAAAATAAATAATTAAATTAAAATAAACCAAATATTTAAGGGGGGCTCCCATACAACAAACGTGATTTTTTTGCTCGTTTTTGCTCGATATTGATAACGGCAACAAGTAGCCGCTTGAAATATTCACAGAATATTTAGTTATATAGTCTCTTTAAAAATAAATAATTAAATTAAAATAAACCAAATATTTAAGGGGGGTTATAATGGTACGGAACCCTTCGTGCGCGAGTCCGACTCGCACTTGGCCGGTTTTTTATATCGATCGATAGTATGATAACTACTACAATATATTGTAATATATTGAAACGGTATAACGTTTATTATATTATTATTATATATTATACAATTCAATTTTGATATGAGTAATAGCGGTGTGAAGTATGGCTTTGTATCGTATATGGTGTGTACTAGATTTTGTACAGCTTTCTATTCTGTCAGACGTCAGTGAGTTAAACAATACCAGGGAGACTTATAGTTGGTTGCCTTCGCATAAATCCTTTTAAGGCTATGTCCACACTCAAATATTGCAAAATATTGTCTCTTGACGATTTTCATATCTACGGAGTATTGAGTACTTATAGTCGATGGCAATTTTAAACTGGTGGGCTTGATTTTGTCGGTTGCATTGCATAACTGCATGACTGGTCATGTCCCGGTTTCGGAAATGTGTCACCACTGACAGCGAAACGAGTTTCCACTGTTGCGTTCTTGTGTGCTTGTCACTTTTTCTGTATCTGCAATATGACGTATGGCGGATTGCAAATAAATAATACGTTATGTGTGACAACGCGCGCGTTTCGCTTTTTTATTCGTGATTCGGTGTTTTTGTTCGTCGGATAACGTTTCGGCATTGTGTTTTCAGCTGAACGTGCGTCATTTACGTTAAAGTGTTTTTATTTATAATATTTTTGATATGAAATAAATATGGTTCCATTACACTGTATTTTGACGGGTTCTGTTTGTTATCTTCTAGGGAGGAGCTCGTGGCTAAGTAATAACAGCCGCACGGGTCGATCCATCAGGTTAAGCTACGCTTGCCGGGGTCGGTCCGTGGATGGATGACCATCTTTACATACCGAGACTCCTCCGTGCCTCGGAAAGCACGTTAAGCCGTTGGTCCCGGCTATCATTCGTGGATCTTTGACAATCGTTACGGGTCGTCAGAAGCCCGAAAGTCTGACAACTAGTTTTACCAAGGGGTATCGTATTACCCAGTTAATGGGTTGTGGAGGTCAGATAGGCAGTCGCTCCATGTAAAATAATGGTATTCAGCTGCATCCGGTTAGACTGGAAGCCGACCTCAACATAGTTGGGAAAAGGCTAGGCAGATTGATTGTTGTTATCTTCTAAAACATTTTCCGGATAGGATCGCACGATATATACGCGACAGTTTTGATTCATGATTTAATACCATGACATTAATATGACCAAAATACATGAGAGTTGTTTCAGTGGCCTAATCCATAATTATCGGCGTAATGTATTGCGACCGCGCCGCTCATTATTTGTTTGTTAGCGCGTGACTACGGTAATTACAAATTTGTGGTTGTGTTTGATATTGTTTGTCTGTTGACATAGTCCAGAATTTAAACTCCACGTCACGCTAAATAGTGCAGTTAACAAAATTATGTCTCGTTATGTAAACTATTGTCTTTTTGAAATTGGCGCCAGTGACAGAAAAGTTGAAAGGACATCGTTTGTCTTGGTATGGGCATGTGATGAGGAGAGACGAAACGCATGTGACTAAAAGAGTGATGAAAGATAAGATGGATGGATTGTGTGAGGAATGATATGAAAGAGTAGGGAGTGAATGATAGCGTGACGGTTGACAGGGGAGATTGGAAGAAGAAACCAAGTAATAAGGCATAAGGGCAGGAAGATGATGTGAACTATTGTCTACTTAGATTACTTTATTTGACATCATCCCGATATTTAAGCACGTAACTCTTAAAATGTCGATTGCACACCATGTGTACAGATAACAATAGAATTTCAATTGTGTCTGCTAATTAGCGCGCGACGGGTTAAAGGAAAAGGCAAAGGCAATCTGGTCTATAACTTAACTACAGATTGATCAAAGGGATTGTGTATTGTTCGTTGTAAAAGTGTTATCCCAATCTGCCATCGTTCCTACTTCAAAGTTCTTACTTTCTTTAATTAATGAGCTATATCTAACCATAGCCAGCCATAGCATAGCCGTCATAACTTCGAAATTTATTACCAATAAAATCTGCCATAAAATCTGGAAAGTACAGTTCACGATACAACATTATGAGCAGTCTTTCTTCATCGGCTTTACTTAAAATTCACAAATTGGTCTTTAACAAACAGTGTTGCTGGGCTAACAGTTTAAAATACGCCCCGGGACCGAGTAAACCTAATTTATAATATAGCAGTAAATTATGCAATGAATTCCCGGTTGAAATTTCCTCGTTGCGAGTGAAAATGGTCGGTGGCCCGGGGAGAGATAAAGCTCACCTGAGCGTAGGCGAGGCTTCTGTGCGAGCGGGCGCGGTGAACTCGCACTCAGTTGTGGCTAGAGCGCTCCCTAATCGAATTGCCTGCAAATTGTATTACCCACCCTTCAATGGATAGATCAAACTAGTGAGCGAAGTGGTGCGTGCTGCGTAACACGCTCATATTCTGTTGTGTAGTGAGATGTTTCATATTGTTCATTCCGTTCTGATAGGCAAAGACAAGAGCTTGTCTGTTTTTAACTTTGGTCTATGACTGTGGCACATCTATTTTGTTTAGTAAATAGTTAAGTCATAATTGTACAGCAGCATTATTCATTTTGATTCTCCTACAAATGTGAACTTGTTAAGGTTTCAAGTTGCACATTAGAATTTCGGCTTAATTTGGAAGTATGCTCCAAAATAGGTCCAAATTCTAATATCAACATCACAAGGCGAATAAGCAATTTGTTTGCCTTTGAAGATGCCCTAATTTAGAGTTCAACGTTAAGCGTAACCAGCATGCGCATTGATTGTTATAACTACGCTTATTACATGGGCCAAGCATCAGTGGAATCCACATTCCACGGAGGAATTTAGTTGAAGCTTCTTGACTTGCTTTCTTGGGGCGCGTTCACATGGCGCTTGTGATTTTCACGAGTCACCTACTTATTGATTTAACGGGTATTTCGACACAAAAATATTTTCGAAAATAACTGCAAGTTCGAGTATTTGGAACTACGGTATCTACTCAAGCTATTTAGAAAACTGTTTCAAAAGAAGCGATCATAGCGTTTGCAGCGTTAAACCGTTGCATTCCTATTTAATTAGAACTCGTTCCCCGGTTCCCCGGGAGATTGATAAAGCTTGGGCAATGAAGGTAAGCTTCACAAACAGTTGCATAAGTCCTTACTAATAAGGACTTATGCAACTGTTTGTGAAGCTTACCTTCATTGCCCAAGCTTTATCAATCTTAATCTATTTAAACTCAGCAAAGAGTAACCTGTTAAATGCCTCTAGGAAAATAAATTTCTTCCGAGTTGTTTCAAGATAGTACGAAGATTGATAACTTCGCCGAAATGGAAATGGTAAGATTTCTAAAAAGTTATAGGAGTGGTTATCCTTCATAGATTTCCATCAGGGCGGAAACGTCCGTGCTAAAGTATCGTGTACGAAATTGCCTCGGAGGAAGCTCTGAAAAAAGGGAAAATAAGGCGACATCCGCCTGGGCCGACGGTCATTACGTTAATGCGAGACTAAACTTGATTGATGATCCCGCGCTCTACGAAAATTGTTGACCTGCTGCTTGGATCAGTTGGATCTCTGTCGCTGTCTCCGTGAACAAGCTCAAAAAAGTGTTACACACTGCAATTAATTACAGTAACCGCCTATATATGAGAAACATTACGTATATTTTGGTAAAAATCACCTTTGTCTTTTTTAGAAAATTATGTGGATAAAACATTTTAGTCTAAACTTATTTTTCGCTCGTAGAACATTGCGCAGTAATTTGGTCTCACCATTCAATCCTCTGACATTTAAAACAAATGGGTATTAAATCTGGGTTTAACGCTTCCACACGTTTAAAATGAATTCAGAACCAAATTTCGAGTGAGCACGAATATCACCTTTCAACCCTAGAAGCCGAAGAAGTTTCTTCGGCACGTAGCGTCCGACTAATTTAATTTTATCGCTGTAATATAATCTACCATGTTTTCTTAAGACCTTAATTTTAATTGGACGACGGAGTTTTATATTACATACTACAATGTTGCTTTGAACATCGTGCTATGTTAATGTTGGAGAGGAAAAACACAACGTTTAGTTAGGTTTGATTTTGCCATTGTTTCACATGCTCTGAAACAGATTTGCCATTCGGGATCGAATGGCAACGAGCGAAATGTGCCGCAGGCAGAACTATCTGAACCAAACGAACAACTTCTTTTATTGCGATCGCGTGCAAATGCTCAATTGCGAAGCGATAAAAAACAAACGCGAGACTTTGGCTCACGCAGTGCGAACAATAAACGAATAAACTTCTGTCAACACCGCCGCCCCGCTGGGATAATATTAGATTAGATATGTGGTTGCATTATGGATCAGCCAATCAGTCTTGTGTTTAGGGCTAAAGGAGTGAACGAGGCCTTGCTCCGACATTGTGCCAGCCGGTGTCCTAATTAGTTCATGATGCACATATAGCAGTAATGGACCGGCCGTGTAGCAAGCAATGGACATCGGGTACCTGGACTACATTTAGGTCCCACCTGCTCTGTTAGAGTATAACGTAGAGCCAGTGTTGAACGGTTGACTTAGCCTGTTAGTGCTGCAGGATTGAACGGGATTATTATCTGTTGAGATGGTTGAGTCAGGCCTCTAGAGTGGATAAGTCATTATTTGCATTTACTACTCAGTGGGTATGCACCCTAAACTGGATGTCGAGGCTCTGAATTTCCTGTCTAATTAAAATTAATTAAATTAAAATTAAAATGATTTATTTCTCACCATTCAAAGTTACAATTACATCATGACAAGTAGGTATTATAACTTTTTTGTGGTGGTCATAATATGGTGCACAGAGTATTGACCCTAGCCCCTGAACTAGGCGGGAACCTGTATCTCAGAGGATAGTGTTCAGCTATTGACATATAATAGCTTGTTAATAGTATGCAATAAAAGTGTGCAATAAGACTAAATAAAAACTCGTATTTATTTGTTAAATCTTAGGTTAAAGTCATAGTGCAGTTACGCCCAATGTTGAAATTCAAACAAACCGAAATTAAGTTTCGTTTAAAATTTGCATAAAGATAGTGTGGGCTCTTTAACTAGTTTCACCAACTGTCATTACGTTTCTAATTGATGTTATTACAGTTTAAGTAAGCGGTACAAATTGCCTTTCATTAAATAAGCTTGGCTTTTGGAGCCATTTCTTTGGATGCCTCTTAGGAATGTAGTTTGAAAGTGAAAGGATGAGCCAATGGCACTGAATTTGAAATCTATCTTGCGCAATTTGACAGTGATGTTTCGAGGTGCGACAGGCACTTAAAATCAAATGGATGGGTAAAAAAGAAAGGTTTTTATTTTTACCCGCAATGAAAAAGAATGTTATAAAAGAAAAATTAATTAAAAAAAAAAATCATTAAGATGCAAAAAAATTTCTAGGCTAAATAGTTATGAAAATTACTAAATTGACTTAGTCCTTTTGTTTGCCATCCATTTTTGTTTTTAAAAAGTCAAAAACAGATAAAAACAAGAAATTGTTTGACAAAAAGCTAAAAACTGACAGGCAACTGACTGTCAGTTTTTATTAGCTTTCTGTTTCATAAATTTATTTTTCTTCGTCTGTATCAAGTCGAATAATACTACCTAATTGATTAGGTATACATTAATTACATCAGGTGTATCCTCCAATTTGTACAAAAAAAAGAACAATAAATTGACAATAATAATTAATCAGTCTTTGGAAAACCGCAGGCAATCCAAATAAAACCCAAAATCGCAATTTCCAGTAACAATTCCCAACACTTCAACCCTAGTCGTGAATCACCTCATTTTTTTCAATTCTCCCATTCGTTTTACTTGATCTGGCTAAAGCAATTTTATCCGTCGAACCTAGGGACCGCATTTTTCAAACCACACCAATGATTCACTTGCGTTCGTCCCCTCTACTATTTACTGTGCTGGAAGTGGCAATAGAGTATAGCTAAGCTTTATTATGCATGGTAAGGAACTCCAATAAATACACGGTGTAAGGATCGTAGCAGATGGTGTTATGCAATTTCTGCCTACCCCCATGGGTAGAAAGCGTGAGATTATGTATGTAACAGAAAGGTGAAGTCAAATTCAAAGGTGTCGTACAGACCATCAAACTGAAAAACTTTCTCCATGGGACCAACATCGAAATCGCGAAAAATAATCAGCCGTCTCATACATTTGGGTCGAGTAGGTATTGAAGTTGTGTATGGGATAGTTGGTCATTTTTTAGCGAATTTGTTGTTGGTCTCATGGACAAAGTGGTTCAGTTTGATGATCTGTACCACACCCGTAAATTTGACCACATCTTTCTGATAAGTACACCCTGTATAAGGCTCTTTTATACTCCTTTGTATTCTGTGAGTCAATGAGTACGAACTTTTGTAAGGAAATTACTAAGTTCTCTTTTTACCCGACGAAAATAAAGGAGGAGGTTCTCAATTCGACACGTATTCTTTTTTTTTTTTTATGTATGACCACGCATAACTTTTTACAGAGTCGTCCGATTTGAAAAAAAAATTGTTTTATTCGAGAGAGTATACATCAAAGTTGGTCCCATATAAAATTGATTAACTTTACTTGGGTAGTTTTTGAGTTAGCTTCAATAATACGTACTTTTTCCCCACTTTTATATGGATGATGTTCTAGTTTGTTTTGCAGGTAGTGGTATTAGAATTTGTGTGGGGTAGGTACCACAACTAAAAAGTGAAAAATAAAAACTTTTTTACAAAAAAATACAACCGACTTCCAAAAACAACACTATAAAGTGAAAAATAACTTTAATTTCGGAAGTCGGTGGCAAAAAACGAAAATAAATTTAACCAGACACCGACTTCCGAAATCAAAGTTATTTTTCACTTTATAGTGTTGTTTTTGGAAGTCGGTTGTATTTTTTTGTAAATAAGTTTTTCTTTGTACCTACGAACAGATTATTTTGAAGAATATTTTAATTATTGTCAATTTTAATTATCACTGTATTTTTATTCTAAGGGACTTGATTGACTTGACTGGATTAAATTGTTTTAACTATGTCTTAATTATATTTTTAAATCAATGATCTAACTAAATCTATTTGTTAAATTGTATTTACGATTTGCGAATGGCATTTTATTGGCAACACAAGTTTTAAAGACAAAACTATTGAGCCGGTTATGAGACGAAGTTTCTAGACGATAGTCGTAAACGGGTTTTACTTACTATCTTTAAAAGTCTAATTGATACTTATTGCTTTTAAATAATCAATACCAAAATGTACCTACTTGAATGGTACTTGATTTACAACTAAAAATGTCAAGATGTGATTGACCAGAAAAATGTTTAGAAGAAAAATTTTATGATTGGTTTTTAATAAAATAATAAAAGACTGCCTCGTTGGTTTAGTGATCGCAAGCGCTACTTCTGAGCATGAGGTCCTGGGTTCGATTCCCGGTTCGGGCAAAGTGTTATTGGTTTTTCCATCTGGAATTTCTCAGTAGCAGCTCGGAGTCTGGATTTATGCTCGGTTGATGGCAATAGGCTCGCCCCCTATTACAAAGGACTTAAACATAACTGGCGAAATGTAGGGGTACTATAGGTACACCCCTGCCCAAGCCTTCGGGGAATATAGGCGTGATGTTATGTAAAAGATTTTCTCAAGACAATATTAAGGATATACGAACACACACACAGTTCATTCACTATCATTATACCTAATATGTTTGGTCTAAAACCCTGGGAGCCAGCCGTTTGCGGCTATTACTAATCCAGGTCCCGGCACACTCCATTACTTGACTCCAGTCTGAGAAGCTTTATAAATTGACCGCCATCGGGTTACTTAGGACATGAAGCCTTCAAGACCTCGGATGACTTGCTTCTTTACCCGATGTCTCTATACCAGTTTAATATTAACGTTAAAAGCTTTGCTAATTTGTAATTTGTTTCGTACTTAGCTTAATCTTGATGTGGGTAGCTGGTATGGGAACCGCAAAACACATCAAAGATCGTAGTCACTAAGACGTGTTTCTTCTAAGTAATTAATATTTACACTTATGTATATTCCTGCTAATTAAGATGTGAAATTCGCATGATCAAATCGACCGCACATTTTTGGGGTTGACAGTTAATGATAGTGGCAATAAAACGTAGCTTCGTATACTTTTAATAAAACTAATAGATGTAAATGTGGTAGACCAAACACATTGTGGCGGCAATAATCATTTATACTAGTTTTTTTACCTTTCCACATCGCTAACGACATTCAGCAAATGATCCTAGAAATACTTTTGCCTGTGCGAAAACACGCCAGTTTGCAGACAAGTATGAAGATGGGATAATATCAACACAAGTATAAAAATTAAAAAAAAAATCACAAACACACGAAATTAAAATAAGTAGGTACTCATATGAAACCACTAATGATGTTTTAGCACAGAAAGAGGAACATTTCAGAGTTAATAAAAGACTTGGTCTGAAACGTATTAAAAATGAACTTGGAAACGCAAAATGAAGAAAATTGCTAAAGATTTATACATAAATTGAATGAATTGCTGTAGTATTACTAGCTGCTCTTTTCTTAGCAGATTCCTCATTGACAACAAGCCAATGAAATAGCAGATTAAGCTTTGAGAATTAATTTGTTGCCTATAAAAGAACACAATAACAGTTTAACAGCAAACAGAATCTAGTGCCAAAGCCGGGATGGTAAGAAAGGCGGCTGCCCCGCAGCGCTCGTTACGGTAATGCGCGACTAAACTTGATGGATACAGTCGTACCGTTGGCGCTTACAGCGACGCCTGTTACTTTTATCTCAACTAAAAAGCTCAAGACAGACGGGACGCGGTTGTTCACCTCGGAAAAGTGATCGAGATAAAGGATCTTGAAAGCCGCGAGGAAAAACTTCCCGCTTATGAATTGTCTTTGTAATTTGACAACCGCTTAGGAACGCAGTTCTGCTTTCGCGTAGTCAGATTTTAAAATATATTTGCTTTACAAAATTGAGTTTCAACGACAAAATGGACCGGAACACTTTGATGCACTAACGATCGGCAATGTATAAAATGGTTTTATGTAAATGCAGAATTCAATTTGTGTGAATCAATCCACTTTGTAGACACAAACTCAACTTTAGGGTTATTTGGGTGTGGTGTGCGTGTGCACATACATATTTTAAATGAAGGGACCGATATATAACACGGACGCTTCGTCCGGACTTTCTTTTAGTCAAATGAGGCATAATAAAATAATGGAACGAAAAAAGGTTCCACGAAAAAGTTATGAAAGGGAGATCCAAAAGTTTTAGTAGCGTCCGCCCTTTTACATTTTATACATTCTACTCTGTTTTGGCCTTGTGTTATTATTTATGTTACATTTTCGTCTGACCGCAGCCTCTCGACTGCGGTGCTATTTTTAATTAATGCTACCCATTCCACGTACCTTCCTTGTGTTACAGCAATTATTTTCCCAACCTCATTAAGAAGTTTAATGTTGAGAAGAAAAATATTCTCGTTGATGTTTCCACCTTCATGTTTTTCTTTCGTTCCGGCGTCCGCTCCTTTTCCTTTGTGCTATTGTGATAGTCTCTCGGTTTCCGACGCTTTTTTTGTTTATTCGATCCCTTCGATCGTTGTTTCTTTCGATTGCTGCTTTTACGTACCGATTACAAAGTGATTGATACGATCGAACGACTTCCTTTGCGAAGTTTTGTTAAACTTTATCCTCAGGAGAATTGCGTTTGTCATCGTTTGTTATTTTTTACGAAACATAATTTTTAACACTTATCTGCTCAATAAAATTCAGCGTATGAAACATGCGATGGCTCGTATCGGGATCGTTAGTGGAACGGTTAGGTCGTTTCGTTATTTACCATCGGTCGTCCATCATATTTAATCGCGTCGCGTCGGTTCGTTTTTGCTCTTCGTGTGTTTGTTTCGTTCGGCACAAACTGCGACACGTGTCGGTATGACGTTTTGTTTCTGTTGACGTGCCTATGATGGATCGCGCACAGGATTTTCTAGATTATATTACAACAGCTCGTTAATAAACTCTATTTGATATGTCTCTATCCCATGGGTCCGTTCCAATTCCATTGTGATTGATCTTTTAATTATCATATTTCAAACGCTAATGCATTAACCTAATTCGTTGATACAAATCCGCATTAAGTAAACTTGTAATGTCCTTTTGTATCAGCCAAGACTTTGATGTTTCATGTTCGTGCTGGAAGTCATTAAACGAAGCCAGGCATCAAGTAAACATCGTCACTATGCTCCTTAATGTCTTAATGTTTTCTGTTGAAATTACTTCCAGTCTACGATGCGCCGGAGAGGAAATGGTCATTGCTTATACCAAATAAGGAAGCGGGATCATGTCAGTTAGGTCTTAATGTCTACGGATTTCGTGATCCCGCCAGCTAACGGCGGTCTTTAAAGTAATCACCTCAGACATTTGGAGACACGTTCTACTTAATTCAGACAAGTTCTAATATGTTCAGTCATTACGACCTTTCATAGTTACAGCCTTAATGTTAATATATTTGGGCCTGAACATAGAATGACAATCATTGAGGTCATGTGTTAAATAAGTGGATTTTGAATAATCTACCTTAATAGTGTTTGTTCGTATTGTTTGAAGAGGGTTATTGTTTAAATTATATGTTCACTCTACATATTTGTTCCTTGACATTTGTTAGTAAACTGAGTATTTTTGATTGATGAATGTCTTCTATGAACCTTAGTTCAGTACACGTGTCGTGAGTAATAATTTATTGTCATAATATTATGCTATGAAAGGCAGATATGTTGGAAGAGATTCCTTAAGAAATAAGCTTCACCTTTGTACCTACGAATTTTTCAGTTCCTTTCTTCTTGTCTGTTATAGTATCTACGTACTACACACATTTTACATCATATACTTACACTTTACATTAATATATGTATATATCATACTCCTATATTGATTTTGCATTAATATTTTGCGAATCGGTCTAAAACGATTGTTTTCTTTAATTTTCATTGTTATGACACTTATGTCAGGCTGTCAAGCTATCATTACTTTTTCTTCCAAATTTTCTCTCATAGAATTTCTTACTAGCTTAGTCTATGAAGGTTACTTTTGATTTATATAATTTAAATTATTTTTATCAATATGTTAGCCCAAATATTGTATTTTATAGATAATTATGATTGTTTACTGAATAACTGTATCCTAAATTAGATTTATAAAAACAATTGACACGCTCTCAGAATTCAGCGAAGAGGTTCTTGAATGAATACTGATATTTCTGGCCGTTTCGATGACTGACAAGTGGCATTTTTGAAAGAAAGACTTCAACTCTAAAAAAACCGGCCAAGTGCGTGTCGGACCACGCACAATGAAGGGTTCCGTAGTTGGGATGAATTTATCTTAAGAACAAACTTAACATTGTAGTTGAAAAACATGTTCTCCCATACATTCCAACTGTAAATGTAAGTTTGTACGCACAATATTGATAGATTTACCATGTTATTTTAAGACCAAAGACTTCTTATAGGTTTTTCTGTAATCTACAGGTAAAGATCTATTTTCTGTATTTTTTTTTTCAAAGTTTTAGGCTCAGTAGTTTCGGAGATAATGGGAGGGGGGGGGGGGGAATGGTCAATTTTCGTCTATTTTCTTAAATAACTTTAAAACAATTTATTTTAAAATTATAAAAAGAAATGTATTTGAGACCCTCATAGTAAGCCGTTTCATTTGATATGCCACATGGTGTAGTTTGCAAAACTTTTTTTTTAATTTTCTTATTTGCCCCCAAAAGTGACCTCTATATTCAAATTTATTTTATTTACTTTACCCGTCCGTATTTGGGTCACAGAAATTCATATGTGTACCAAATTTCAACTTAATCGGTCTATTACATTCGGAGCAAACTGGCTGTGATAGACGGACAGACAGGACACACGAGTGATCCTATAAGGGTTCCGTTTTTTCCTTTTGAGGTACGGAACCCTAAAAAGAACCAGGAGAAAACAACGTCCGTGGTGGAAAACTTGGATACGAGGTTATATAAGCCATGACTGCCACATTCCCGGGGCTTTTCCGAATCTGATTTCCAAGAGGGAAACTTCTGCGTCAAAAAGTCGGACTAGATCTATTTTTTGAGACGGTGTCTGTGAATATATCTGGATAACACCATCATTGCTGGAGGGACCCACCCACGCTGCTTTGGATTATCAGGCCTGGGAGCTGACGAGGCCTGTCGTCTGGCCTGGCCTGGTGCCAATTCAAGTTTTCGTTATTTCCAAAAATCTGAGTGTGTATATAGGTAGGGAGGTGTTTTTTTTAAATTTAATTTGTATTTTCTATTTTTCCTTTTAAATTATATTTTGTTGCCAGTCTATTTTTCCCTTTTATTTTATTCGATTAGTAGATTCGTTACACAGTTTATATGCGTGTACATAAATGGTTAAATAAGATATATAATTTATTCGTCTCTATAATATCGACGACGTACAACAACAAATGTTTAACAAATTAACTAAACCCTAGGTGAGCTGAGAAGAAATTAATCGCCTCAAACCATTAGTGGGTCGTCTATTGTAGATAGACTCACTTAACTTCGTAATCAATTTTCCGAACGATCGAATACCTACCTTACCTCTTCCAAATACTTTTCAAGTCATTCGAGACTACAATATCCTTTATTAAATTTCAGGTACCATCGCTGTCACTGAATAAGTGATCGTAATGCATCCAACATTACGATCACTTATTCAGTGACACTGACTACTTGAAATTGTTCAAATTAATAACTGCTAGTCGCGGAAAAGGCAACATTTTCATTACTGCTAAGGACTTCCTCAAGCAATAGTATTACGTTGGGATCAATAATATTGGCCGCGTCTCAGGGCTGTTACGTAATAGAAGTTTCTACTTCCATTTATTTTCGAACAGGTCTATCAATAACATATTATTGAACTTACAGGGTATCTAAAAGTCCGTAAAGTAATTATAGTTCAATGCTTGCGATTGTACAGAAATAACAAACACATAATTTATGTTTTATATTTATATTTCTCGTAGCTGTTTTAAGATTTTTGTCAAGCTTAAATGTAGAAGAAGCTTTAAGTTGAAGATTTTGAAATTCAAATGCATTCGTTGACTGTAAGTTTGTATTCAGGATGGCTATATCCTTTCCTTCACGTGTAGAAGCACATTCATGATAACTCCAGAACAAAGTATCTAAGTACATAAGTTGCGCTAGGAGATGGTTATTTAGAAAGATTACCCCAATAAATTACAGACTAAAATTTTTATTTAAGACGACAATAACAGTTCATAATAGTTGAGATAACACAAGTTAGTTCTAGCTGAATTTTTAGTCTTATTCTCGTGATACATGTTCATGCACCTACACGTTATATCTCCAATTCTCCAACAATAACTTAATATTTTTTTCAGTCATACATACAAATTTTATTTATTAAAGATCTCTTTTAGCGTTAAGACCACCCATTGTGTCACCCTATGTAAAATTTGTATACGTAATTTGTATGGTGTACATAATAAAGAGTACCCTATTCTATTATATGTCGGAACGTCAGGGTTTACTCAGTTAGATTTAGACAGACACGTGGGCAGAAGATGGGTTTCGTGTAATGAAAACACACTGGGTGCGATACACGGTGTTTAAAACCACAATCTAACACAATCACTAAGCACAACGAATCGAATACAGTTCCGTGGCGTAGTAACCCCGATGTTGCCCCGATGCGATCCAACACTAGACTGTTCTTCTCGCCATCAGGTTAAAACATCACGACTCTGTAGAAGCGCGCTGTAGGCGTGGGCACCTCACGTGATGTCGCCTGTGGCGCGCTTGCGATTCGTTACGCGTCCGTACTATTGACCGGATCCGACATATATTTTATTCTACATTTAATCTTATAGTGTTATGTCAAGTCTCGATGTTTTCCAACATTAAAATGCCTGTCGACAATTTCCCGCCAACCCTGTCCATGAATCAGACTCGTTGTACTTGTCACGTTTTCAATTAGTATGTTCAGAGATGCTTGGCTTATGGCCCTTGAGCGTCCCTGCCACTTGAGTACCCATTCATCCATTCGACTGTGGAGATAATTCTGACTATTCGCACCCTGAATGACGGGGGCAACGAATATATCTTTTTTATGTTCTTAACATTTCTGTTAATGTTTTTCCTTTCACCAGTTTTTCTCGTGTATTTTTCTGAAGGGACGATATTATTTAATTATGTTCTTGAGCATCTCAGTTTTTGTTGTTAACAAGATAGCCAATTTTCACACAGCATTAGATTTCCTTAAACTCGCCTGGCACTAATAATATTCCAAGAAAACGTGCTTCTGGGAGAGTAACAGGATCTTAAAGCATTATCTCGAAATTTCCTTATTTAAGAGATTCTCGTGTTTATGGCTAAAGCTTCCTGGTTTGAGGAGGTATCATCCTGGCATCTCTATTCCGTGTCGTTAGCTGAAGCGACGACTTAAAACACTCGCAAAGTACTGAACTATTTATCCTCTCTGGCGTACCAATTCGTCGTGCACCTCATTCAGTGTAAAGGTAAATGGTCTATAAGCAATAGCTGCATCCGAGTATATTAAAAATCCGATCAGAATCGGTTCAGTGGATCCCGCGTTGTAAGCGAAACGGGGCGAGCGTTGAATTTTATGAAACACTACCAATGCCCGCGACCGTGATTAAATCCCCTCCGTACCGTGCTATTTAGGTTGAAGTTGAACGTACTTTAATAACCAGGCTACGTAGAAATATGAGAAAAAAATCTCTTTCGACATGTAATTTAATATTTCGAGGAACAATTTTACAAAAATATGTAGTACTTAACATCTTAATAACTTCTATGATGTAATGACTTTGTATGGCATTTAAAAGCAGTCGCCAGGATATGAAATTGTGATGTTATGAATGACAGACAACAAAAAACATATTCGATTTTTTTTTTAAAGTTAGAACCTACAAATTCTTTATTTTTCTTGGTTTTTGCTGCGCTTTTTGTGTCAATCGGTTATGTCTTCATCGATTAATCCATGTACAGACGCCAGCAGGTCAAGCCACCCGAAACTGTCAAATTTTCCCAATCAAACTTGAACCTAATACTTTAGGGATAAAGATGAAAATCTATTAAAGAAATTTGACAGTTTGTAGTAGCTTGACGTGCTGGCGTCTACAAACACAAAATTTTCCAAAAAAAAAAAACCTAAAGTTCCCAAAAATGCTTCTTTGGATTTTTGATAAAACTTTTAAAACATAATAAATTAATTATATAAATAAAGATCTCTCAGGTTAACAAATTGGGTTAGCAAAGAGTCCATTCATAATGTTACAAATTACTGGTTAACTAACCGCCGAGAACATCGCACAATTAAGTTACCTTTTAATTATGCGTCCTTTCCTACATTACACCTATATAGTACCCAAGTTATTCATTTGCATACGGGTATGCCATCAGTTGGGGGTCAACGCGACGACGTGTACAATTAGTGCGGTTGGTTTCGTGTATGAGGATCAAGCGGCCCAAAGGCCCGATCTCCCAATCCGGGACATGCGCGTTTATTAACTGAGTCTTGTTACTAATTAGGGTCTAGGAGGCCTTTAAATGTGAGCGTAGACTTCTATAGGCGTAGATATCGTATGTGTGTGCGTCAATGGTAATGCAAAATGAGTAGTAAACGTGGTCGAGGCTATGTTTAATAGAGCGAAGTTTAGTACTCCAAGGCACCATTTAAGGTCAGAAGTCTCTCTCGTAAAGAAGAAATAAAACGAAAATAGACCGTTCTTATTGTTGTGCAATGAAGACATATTCTTTATATTTCCCACATGATGACTCGGCCATTCCATTCCTCAATACAAAGAGTGCTTCGCTTCCAGTCTTTAGTAGTTTTGAAGTGCATTCACTGTATTCTGTGCACCGTCACTTTAGTATTGTGGAGATACATCTTTTGTGGGCCCCTTGCCTTTATGACTGCTCTAGATCTTGGGCTTGATTTAAAAAAAACTTTCAAGTTATCAAAACGGCTGTATATATTTTTTTTTTCTATAACAATGTCTAATTACTTATGTGTCATAATGTGTCTTGATCGGGTTCATTCAATTCTCTTCGGTATTGTATCTACAATTAAGTAGGTATAATTAAAGTTGAACGAATTTATTTTCAAGAATCTACTACGATTACGTCAATATAAAAAAATTAAACATAATTATGGTAACATTATGTATATGAATTATATTAAAAGCATATTATGAGAGAAAGTGTTGCATTATTATCATAATGATGATCATTAACTATTACATAATGCGCGTTTAGTATGTTTATTTAATCAGAATTATTATTTAATACAAATTAAACGCATCGGCTTTTGCACTTGTACGTAACATTGCTATACTAATTAATTTTAATTTTCTGTTAACGAGTGGGTAGTTGGAAATTTCGTATCTGAATATTGCACTTGAAGCTTTATATTTGGAGATTTTGGGATAAAAAAAAAATTGGTATCATTGGTTTCATTAGACAGCTTTCCTTATTTATAACAATAAAACAAAACAACAACAACAAAACAATAACAACAAACAACAACAACAACAATAAAAACAAACAACCGTTTCCGGGGGCCCATTATTGAGTGTGCAAGTCACCCCCTGCCAATTTATCTGTGTATATTATATAACATTGGTCAGGCAGGGGACATAGTTCTTCCATAGTTCAAGGTACCCAATCCATGTAGCCACCCAAACCCATAGGCCCAATGTGTTTTGTTTCCATGTTCTGCAATAGTCCTGCACCAACCGGGGGTTGTCCTTGGGTGCACTTGCATAGTGCATACAGGGATAATCGTCGGCTGGTGCCTCCTCGTCATTTAAAATTGTCTAAGGGGCCTCTGCGAGTTGGCTTCGGCCCCTCGTACGCCTTCCAAAGGTCCGGGAGCCCAGGGTCCCGAGATAAACCAAAGACAAAAAAAAACAAACAACAACGGTAACAATTAAACGGTTTAATTGATTTAACAAGAAATACTGACCATATATACCGAGACCCCCCCGCTCCCCCCGTGTAAGCCGTTGCTGTCATTCCTGGATCTTTAACAGTCGTTACGTGTCGTCAGAAGCCCGATTCTGAGCAGTCTTACTAAGGGGTATCGTATTACCCAGTAACTGGGTTGTTGGGTCAGATAGGCAGTCGCTCCATGTAAAATACTGGTATTCAGCTGCATCCGGTTAGACTGGAAGCCGACTCCAACATACCTAGTTGAGAAAAGGCTAGGCAGATTGACACATTTTAGTTTGTTATTAAGTTTAGTAATAAGGAAAACGCGTAACATTATGCAAAATAGGTACCTAATAGCCTACCGATAACGTTATTATAGATTTTCTTCTGTGAATTACCTATTAACGTACCAGTAGGTACGACAATCACAGGATTTTCCAATGATCATTTGCCAATCGTGATATTGCTATCGATAATTCTATCAAAAGCTTTGACATGTCTGTTTGTTGCGGTCCATCAGAGGTTAATGTCCAACAATGTGTAGCCATACTATTTAATTGTCATAATTCATTTCTCTGAAATAGAGATGCAGCATAATCAATAATGTTCCCACTGCTGGGACACAAGCCTCCTCTCTGCGTAGAAATGCAATTATAACAACAATTCGCTGAGATACATGTAACATTAATGGTTTTATTTATGAAAAGACTAGCGTCCTGCCCCTGCTTCGCACGGTTTTTAATAATTGACAAAACATCGAGATTTCTTTATTAGACTTCTTAGCGTGTCGATGGTAATCTAAATGGACTCGGCCCAGAATTCGGCTGTGTTTGGCGCCATCACTGCCTTAGTGCGAGTTTTTATACTTACTCGATCGCGTTTACGTTAACGTTACCTTACGTCAATTTGTATGAAATAATTGTGTTTCCCATTATAGTCACCAGACGGCGCTTATTCAGTTTCAGTACAAATTGAAGTTTACGTTCACGTGATCGAGTAAGTATAAAATTCCTGTAATGTGCAGCTGACAGGACACGCAGGAAATGATATTAAGTGTCCCATCCCGTTTATTAGATGTAGAACATATAAACATAAACTATTCGGAAAAAAATCTCCAAGCGCATCAAAATCCGTTGCGTATTTTAGAAGAACAACGCTGTACACGCTTACGTATATAAACGAAAAGCGAATTCATTTTATAATTATGTTTATAGTTCTTTAGGAGGAGCTCGTGGCTAAGTAATAACAGCCGCACGGGTCGA
This sequence comes from Cosmia pyralina, assembly GCA_946251885.1. NCBI lineage: Eukaryota > Metazoa > Arthropoda > Insecta > Lepidoptera > Noctuidae > Cosmia > Cosmia pyralina. The sequence goes on from OX276358.1 coordinate 19,813,578, forward strand.
TCCATCAGGTTAAGCTACGCTTGCCGGGGTTGGTCCGTGGATGGGTGACCATCTTTACATACCGAGACTTCTCCGTGCCTCGGAAAGCACTTTAAGCCGTTGGTCCCGGCTGTCATTCGTGGATCTTTGACAGTCGTTACGGGTCGTCAGAAGCCCGAAAGTCTGACAATCAGCCTTACCAAGGGGTATCGTATTACCCAGTTAATGGGTTGTGGAGGTCAGATAGGCAGTCGCTCCATGTAAAATAATGATATTCAGCTGCATCCGGTTAGACTGGAAGCCACCCCAACATAGTTGGGAAAAGGCTAGGCAGATTGATTGTTTATAGTTCTTTAGATGGAAAGATGAATGAAAAGGTTACGTATTATTTTGATAACCGTGTTTAGCACGTGGAGAAAGGTAGGCATTTAGGTAAGTACAGATTGATTGTAATCTTTGTTTACACATTATTTGTGGAACCAGCACGTGTAATGGGGACAAGTAAATATTGCCATGACTTTTGACTAACACACTCACACCCGGTTTCTGATTTGAGAAAAGTAGCAAATCTCAACTGATTATTCTCAAATACATAAGTATGCGCTTAAGTTTTTTGCGTTTCACAAGTCAAAATCGAATTTCGTCAAACCATAATCAACTGATCATTTACTTAAGTATTGTTGATCAAAGCTAAAACGTTCCAATTTACATTCAAAAACCGGTACTTTTCAAAAACTCATAATATTACATCATTTTATTCTTATAAATTTAAAACAGACTTAAAAAGTAAGTGAATTTTAAATAATTTCAACAAATTTATGTTATTAAAGTTGCTAATGCATATTTTAGCAATTTAATATATATGTATATTTTAGCAATTCGACGTGTTTCTATGAACTGAATCGTGAATGTCAAACTGAAAGTAAATAAACACAAGTTTTATTGGAATTCTGTTTTATACCAATTAAAATGGATAGAGATAAGAAAAAGAGATCGCCTAACTATACTCTAGAGGAGAAAGAAAATCTTCTTTCAATAATAACTAAGTAAGTACATAATAACGAGATAATAAGGTATAATGTTTCATCATCATCATCATCATCATATCAGCCGAAAGACATCCACTGCTGGACATAGGCCTTCCCCAAGCACCGCCACTTCGACCGGCTCCGTGCTTCCCGCATCCAGCGGATTCCTGCGGCCTTCACAAGGTCATCGCTCCAACTTGTGGGAGGCCTTCCAATGTTACGTGTTCCGGTACGCGGTCGCCACTCCAGAACCTTCCGGCCCCTACCTAATGTTTACCAACATATAATTTTACGTTTATTTATTATTGCTTCAGATACCAAAGTGTAATAGAATGCAAAAGGACAGGGGCATACTATATCCACAAGAAACAGGGCTAGGCATCAACATCAATGGCGAGTACGTCACTGACCTTCGATTTGCCGACGATATAGTAATCCAAGGCTGAGACTATGGAGGAGCTCAGTACAATGCTCGATTACCTCAGCAGAGCTTCCGAAAGAGTGGGTCTTAAAATGAACATGGATAATACAAAAGTCATGGCAAATGCCCATGTAGCTCCCACTCTCATAGAGATCTGAGACACTACACTCGTTCGTTCGAAGAGCGTTTGGAAAGCTTCCATATAGAATCAAAAACCGGTCAAGTGCGAGTCGGACTCGCGCACGGAGAGTTCCGTACCATTTTCTACAAAAACGGCAAAAAAAACACGTTTGTTGTATGGGAGCCCCCTTAAATATTTATTTTATTCTGTTTTTTAGTATTTGTTGTTATAGCGGTAACAGAAATACATCAATACGACTATCGGCACAATGATCGGTGAGTACACCACTATATCAGGCTTATTGGCAACAATAGTCATGGCAGTGATGATGGATCGATCCCAGTACAATGTGATATTTCCATTTTCGAGAACTGGGTCGGGCTCATACCTATAGTACTGTACTTCCGATCCTACAAGGCTGTATTTTAGAGCATAGCTGTATTTTTTAATTTTTATGTAACTGATTAAATTATTAAAACCTACATTTTTTTTTATTGTAGGTAATACTATTGTAATATTTAAACTTTTATTGGGTGAAATAATTTTGTACTATGGATGTTCTGGTAGCAAAATTTTGTGTATTTGACACTTGAGGTAATGGTTCATCACTTTCTTCTTGTACATGTTCATCATATTACATGATGTAGTTATCAAGATGAAGATCAATTTTATGAAGAACAACACACGCCACAATCACCTTCAATACTTTTGGAAGTTTTAACTGCATTCCTGCATGTAGGCATGGAAATCTTCTTTTAAGAACACCAATACACCTTTCAACTGTGTTTCGTGATGCTATCTGGGATCTGTTATAGGCTTCTTGGGATGGAGAGGCAGGGTTCAAGAAGGGTGTCATGAGATACCTAAGGCATGGGTAACCACTATCTCCGAGAATAAGGGATGACCCAAATCTGCCAGCTTCAAACTGAGCTGCAAGTGGTGAGTCGTTCCAAATAGTAGTGTCGTGTACGGAGCCTGGCCAACGTGCAATGACACTAGTTATTTGTAAATTGGCATCACAGATGGCTTGAACGTTTATAGAAAAAAACCTTTTTAGTTCCTATACAGCTCAGCTCTGCTCCCTCCAGGTGAATTTATTTTTACATGAGTGCAGTCTACAGCACCTATGACTCTAGGAAATCCAGCTATGTCAAAAAATCGTGCCGCCACTGATGGTCTCTCCTGCGCAGTGGGCATACGAACATATTGCCGTCTCAACAATGCTATGGCACTAGTCACCCTCTCTGCCACGCTGCACACCGTCGCCTTGCTCACATTCACGGTGTCCCCCACAACAGCTTGAAAGCTACCAGTCGCATAAAACCTAAGAGCTATTAGCAGCTGTAATATGGGAGAAATACAGTCCTGCCGTTGAATAAGACAGGTTAGTTTAGGCTTTATTTTGTTAAAAATAAACCGAACCAACTCCTTCGTAAACATTGAGGTAATATGTACTAACGTACGTACGTTACGTACGTTAGTACATATTACCTCAATGTTCGTAAAGTGGAACCGACTCTTAAATTGTTCATCGCTTAGCGTGATGAACAAGTTAGGGCGATGTCCTGTCGATGTCCTATTCTTCTGCGCAGTTGTCTGCGTTGAGGCATCTCCACAGACGACAAGGAAGTATCGTCGTCACTCATTATGACCAAAATCACTAGTTATTATATAGCTGATTACAGTTTGAATAGCCGAAATTGGTGTGTCAACTTTCAACTGCTCAACTTGACGTTGATTATGCTTTGAGTATTGTCAAACACATTTTTCTTAGTTCAGAAACGCAACTGACGGCTTTAAGCATGAGTTAAGCATGCTTTCTTTCAAATTTGAGTAAATGATGTTATATTACTCAAATCTTGATTAGAGTTTAAAAAAACTTAATTCAGAAACGAAAAAATGTTTAAGTTATACTTAAGTACAGATTAGGACGTTCTCAACCTCAAATTCTCAATTCAGAAACTGGGTGTCAGACAATTAAGATAATGGTGCGTTTTGTAAAAACATATCTCTCGCAATTTCTTGATTCAATGTCATAACAACTACGAGTATTTACCAAACAAACACAGTAGGACAGTAATTAGAAATACATAGTTGATGATTAGGTATTCGATGAGTAGCCTAGGTTATCGCAACGTGGCTGCGCGCACGCCGCACAATCTATATATTGAAGAGATAATTCTACCAAACCGTTACTTAGTTAAAAAGACAAATACCTCCAATATTCATAAGACCTATGGGGAAATAAATACAAAGACTTACATACAAAAGGTACGTATATTTTTAATATATTCAAGCGGGCTACAAGATCGGAAATAGCTATACAAGATGCTGCCCATCTGAGACACGCTTCAAGTGGCCGTCCGGACTCCGGACGAGATGCTATTATATTACAAAGCTTTTAAAATTCATTACCATTTAGATAATGAGCACCTGAAACAGATACACACTCGTGATTAATTAAAGAAGATTCGATTTATGTATTGAATGTACTTAGATATTGAGAGTAAGAGGATGCGTGCAAAACATTATTCGAGATGTGGTGCAACTAAGGTCTTTTTGCAAACCCAAATGCTTTTCTGTTAGAAAAAAGATGGTAATTGTTATTACCATCTTTTTTCAGACTTTGTTTGAAATAGATTCTAGAAAGTAAAATATAGGTAAATAATGGTTGTATTTAAGCAATAATTCTCGGAGACTTCACAAAATACAGTTTTCGCTCTATGAGGCTTTCTTAGTAATAGGAATCTCGCTGGTCTGGCTGAATCAAAATAAAATTAAAACTAGTAGGTAGGTATTTCCCGCGAAATTAATTTTAGTTTAGGAGTTTATGGAAGTTTTCAGTAATGTACATAATTACTGAAACTTCCATAAAATAATTTATTGATTTAATTTTTTTTTTGGGTCGTAGTAACCAGAGTTTTTAAAACCTTTCGTAAAATTAACTTTTCGTATACAGAAACAATTATAAAGCCATCGTGTCTTGCGTAGATCTACGGCATATGAAGGGATTTTTTTTCGAGGACTTGTGTTAATTTTCTGTTAGTTTTTACCATACCTATACTAAATCCCTAAAAGAAAATGAATTTCATGAAGAAACGCTTCTAGCGCGATGTCCAAAAGCAAGATTAATTTTGCAATCGATTGGTACTGAGAAAACGCTGATAGCAAGACTACAATATTGCAGGTTTTTAACCAAAAAAATTGCAAGTTGACGAAACCAGGGCAGGCGCACTCTGTATTTTAGGTATGAAGCTACAAGTACACGGCGGGCTCGACTTGTCGAGCTAATTCGGTGTGAGCTGCCACGCTCCGGCCGGCTTGCATGTAGTTGCATGTACTCACTCACTCACGCGCCGCGTTGTAAAAGAAGGCAACCAACCCTAACGAGGCGGAAGTTATAAGAGTTACGCGATAGAAAGAGAGGCAACTTCTAGGTGAATATAACTGTAGATAATTAACGCTGTGCGATCTGAATTGCACTTTATTGTGTCGTAGCAAGAGTCGCTATTTATTTAAATGATTTGGCGGAGTGAATCTTCTGTACTTGTACTACTATGTATTCTGTGACGAAACTTGAAATCAATGTCCACTAACAACTTTGCTTGTTAGTATCTATGTTACGCTCGCTGCGCTTAGTGCTTGATGTAAATTGTAAACAGTCAGCGTGTATAAATTTATTCACGTGCCTATATCCGGAGTGGCTAATCCTGAAAATTATTGAGACGAGGGTCGACATGTGTCTGTTCATCCACGTTATTGTCACTGATAAATGACACACCAGTTCACACCACCGATACATAGTTGCTTCTCAACACATTTATTTGGATTTTTGTCGGTGTTTTGGAGACAAAGTTTTAGGTGGAAATGAGCTTATAAGCTGTTGCTTGGGCCGAATATAAAGGTACTCTAAAAAGATTCTGATTTCGTCCCCATTGGACCCAATGGAAATCCGAAATGTAGCTAAACTTTATGATGATTTCCACCAAACGGCTCACATCGCGTCGGATCGGAACGGATTTTACAATCTTTAAACGATATTAAATCGTGTACCTACACAGTATTTAATATTACCAAGCCGCGCACGGCAGCTTGACCGCGGGCGACTTGCGCGACAGGCCAACGTAGCCGAAAGTATGCTGCGATGCGCGATCGGTTCCGTTCGCCTGTCGTCGTATCCGATTACGTCAACACGGTAAGAATGAAACTATTTGACTAGGCGCAGAAACGGATACATTCGCAAGCGACAGTACGGAGCAGATCGTATGCGTCGGCGGCATCCTGCCTGACTCGATCGGCTGTCGCCGCATCTGTTCGTATCCTTTTCGATACGATGTGATTTGAGCCGTTTGGTGGAATTCAGTCTTAATGGTTAGTTAAGCTCCATTTATGATTAGTGTTATATATCGAAACTGTTTCCTTAATTATTTAGGTAAGCCATTCTTTGCATCATAAAATTACAAAATAGTCCCCCCCCCCAGACGGGAGGACTTCGGCGCGGGAGATATTATAGTGCACAAGTGTGTGCGCAGACACAGACGCACACACTCTTCTCAAAAGTAATAAGTTACTAGCATAAGCTGTGTTTGGCCTTGCCTAACTGCTGATATGTCAGCCAGTCAACTCTTTATCAGAACAATTTAGCAATAAATCAGTCTATAACTGAATATAATATGCTGAAAATCAAATGGTGCTATGTCACGTAGACGTTAGCGCTCACTAATGTTGGCGTGATAGAATTGTTGGTTTCCAAAAAAGTCTGAGCTCTATTAAAAATCAAATGTATTGTGTGTTAAATTTTGTAGAAGAGATTGATATTGTAATACGTTCTGATGAAGTTACCGTCAACAAAAGGCATGATAGATAGGAGCATACATCAGTTACGAATAAGTATGTTATGATTAAGTCACACATAAAGTAGTTAGGAAAATTGTCTGCGTAATGTAAAGAAATTTACTTAATATAACACATAACATAACATTACGCCTTGTTACCTGAAGGGTTAGGCAGAAGTACACTTCTGCCTACTATGCCTACTATGGGTACACCCATAGTACAGCCATATTTCGCCAGTTATGTTTGAGACCCATGTAATAGGGGGCGAGTCTATTGCCCCCATAGTACAGCCATATTTCGCCAGTTATGTTTGAGACCCATGTAATAGGGGGCGAGTCTATTGCCCCCATAGTACAGCCATATTTCGCCAGTTATGTTTGAGACCCATGTAATAGGGGGCGAGTCTATTGCCCCCATAGTACAGCCATATTTCGCCAGTTATGTTTGAGACCCATGTAATAGGGGGCGAGTCTATTGCCCCCATAGTACAGCCATATTTCGCCAGTTATGTTTGAGACCCATGTAATAGGGGGCGAGTCTATTGCCCCCATAGTACAGCCATATTTCGCCAGTTATGTTTGAGACCCATGTAATAGGGGGCGAGTCTATTGCCCCCATAGTACAGCCATATTTCGCCAGTTATGTTTGAGACCCATGTAATAGGGGGCGAGTCTATTGCCCCCATAGTACAGCCATATTTCGCCAGTTATGTTTGAGACCCATGTAATAGGAGGCGAGTCTATTGCCCCCATAGTACAGCCATATTTCGCCAGTTATGTTTGAGACCCATGTAATAGGGGGCGAGTCTATTGCCCCCATAGTACAGCCATATTTCGCCAGTTATGTTTGAGACCCATGTAATAGGGGGCGAGTCTATTGCCCCCATAGTACAGCCATATTTCGCCAGTTATGTTTGAGACCCATGTAATAGGGGGCGAGTCTATTGCCCCCATAGTACAGCCATATTTCGCCAGTTATGTTTGAGACCCATGTAATAGGGGGCGAGTCTATTGCCCCCATAGTACAGCCATATTTCGCCTGTTATGTTTGAGACCCATGTAATAGGAGGCGAGTCTATTGCCCCCATAGTACAGCCATATTTCGCCAGTTATGTTTGAGACCCATGTAATAGGGGGCGAGTCTATTGCCCCCATAGTACAGCCATATTTCGCCAGTTATGTTTGAGACCCATGTAATAGGGGGCGAGTCTATTGCCCCCATAGTACAGCCATATTTCGCCAGTTATGTTTGAGACCCATGTAATAGGGGGCGAGTCTATTGCCCCCATAGTACAGCCATATTTCGCCAGTTATGTTTGAGACCCATGTAATAGGGGGCGAGTCTATTGCCCCCATAGTACAGCCATATTTCGCCAGTTATGTTTGAGACCCATGTAATAGGGGGCGAGTCTATTGCCCCCATAGTACAGCCATATTTCGCCAGTTATGTTTGAGACCCATGTAATAGGGGGCGAGTCTATTGCCCCCGTAGTACAGCCATATTTCGCCAGTTATGTTTGAGACCCATGTAATAGGGGGCGAGTCTATTGCCCCCATAGTACAGCCATATTTCGCCAGTTATGTTTGAGACCCATGTAATAGGGGGCGAGTCTATTGCCCCCATAGTACAGCCATATTTCGCCAGTTATGTTTAAGGCCCTTGTAATAGGAGGCGAGTCTATTGCCCCCATAGTACAGCCATATTTCGCCAGTTATGTTTGAGACCCATGTAATAGGGGGCGAGTCTATTGCCCCCATAGTACAGCCATATTTCGCCAGTTATGTTTAAGGCCCTTGTAATAGGAGGCGAGTCTATTGCCCCCATAGTACAGCCATATTTCGCCAGTTATGTTTAAGGCCCTTGTAATAGGAGGCGAGTCTATTGCCCCCATAGTACAGCCATATTTCGCCAGTTATGTTTAAGGCCCTTGTAATAGGAGGCGAGTCTATTGCCCCCATAGTACAGCCATATTTCGCCAGTTATGTTTAAGGCCCTTGTAATAGGAGGCGAGTCTATTGCCACCATTGGGCAGTTTACTTCTTGTCTGCATATCAAACTTATTTGTTGACAATTCCTTAAACCCTTCAAAGCATTGAAACAATAAACGTGTTTTCCTTCACTAACAAATGTTTCCCTGTTTCAGGTAAGCAGCGCAGTCGTTAGTGCGACGTTTCGTTTCTTAGAAGCGGAATCATTATCCAGAGTAAGTTTTCTCCTACAAACAAACCTATTGATGTCAAAGCTGCTCTACAAATCCCTCGTTACTTGAACGAAATACATCCTCCAATATTTTTTTCCCTCGACGAGTAAATCTGTTCAATTACATTGCCTTACTCTCAAAATTACTTCGTCGAATAAGCTTGCGTCTTGCGGAAAAGTAACCCGTTATTTTTATGCTATATACCTATATTTATATACTCGTGGATTTTCAGAATGTGAGCCAATCAATATCCTTCTATTTATTTTTAGCTTTGGCGTTAACGTGCGCAGTGTTTTTCAAGCTTTGCTCCTAATGGGCACAATCATTAAAGGTTTGTTGGCACTCGGAGTGAATCCCTGTAAATCCTTGTGTAGTGATCACTGTAAGGCGAAAAAGTGCGTCGTGAAATAGCGTTGAATTATCTGATAGTAAAAAGCGCGGACGACGGCATTAGAGTTTCAAGCTACGAAGTTAGCGAATTACCTACGTAGCGGTGTGGAAGAACATTTTAAATTATCTCGACATTCTTATGTTGTTTGCGACGTTAATGCTGTATTATTATTTGGAAGTAAATACAGTAGAGTGAAAAATAAATTAACGAAATATTTACTACTTTTAACAACTCAACCTTCATGAGCTTTAATCTAATTTTTTAATTTTTACTGAGAAAAAGTTGAATCACTATGCTGCTGTGTTCTAACTTGCTGGTTAGCGTAAAATCCAAAAGCCTGTGAACATTACGTACAAAGTAGTCATCAATTTAACGAAAGTGTTGCACTCAAATCACGCCTCAATTTACACGCCCCGCTGTTACCAAATTTGATTAGAGGCAGCGGAAGCAATTTCACACATAACATACATTACTTGGGTTACAAACGTTGACTGCGTGGCCTCCTTTACATAAACCGCTGTGTACGGAGACAAAGCGGCATTCGCTTTGGGCGTCCCATTACAGTAATGCGGAGCTAAAACTTGACTGATTACTGGTCTGCCTGGATGAATTTTTCCACTGTCACACCACTGCGACGGTTTAGACGGACGTTAGCAGTATTAGAGGGATTTTCTCGTCTGTGTAATCGAAATTCTTGGTTAAACGAGCGCGTCGCAGCTGTTATCTTGTTCATCCATCATTCATTACACAAGGTTTCCTAGATAATTAAGGAAACTTACAATTTTTTTGGGCATTCGGTAGGTATAGGAACTTATATTATTGCTTTTCGTGAATGAAAATTGAAAAGTGATGAGGGTGAGGGATGTTGAATCTAGAAGCTTGTTGACAGAGCAATTTAGGTTAGTTATTTAGTATTTCCATCAAATTTATTTTCAATATAAAATGTTATCAAAAGACACCCAAGAATAACTTTCTTGGTAATATTTTCGAGCCCACGTCAGCAGCACTATCCCTTAAAATTTCCATATGCAAATGTGAACATCGAGTTAATTTACTGTAGGATCTTAAATTACCTTTAAAATTAGATATATTTCGCTGTCACTGCGGATATAATTTACATTTATTATTAGCCTTGTTGAATATTCATTATTAACGTTGGTACGCATTATTCTTGGTATTCGGGTCGTGCACGCGAAAAATGCTTTATGACTATCGTTAACTCGATACTATCTGCATTTAATGCTAATGTATTTAGTTAATTATGTACATAACTATATCTACCATTTATTATATTATTCATATCACACGTCTTGTTATGGAAGAGCGGACTCTCCTAATACAGGCACTATCTGCCTAAAAGGAGGATCCAATCAAAAATGTTGTTTATACCTAAATTTGTTTTACCAATAAACTATTTTTTTTTTAATATATTTAACATACATACCTAACAACCATATTTACATACCAAGACCCCTCCGTGCCTCGAAAAGCACGTTAAGCCGTTGGTCCCGGCTGTCATTCGTGGATCTTTGACAGTCGTTACGGGTCGTCAGAAGCCCGAAAGTCTGACAACCAGTCTTACGAGTAGCAAGGGGTATTGTATTACCCAATAACTGGGTTGTGAAGGTCAGATAGGCACTAGCTCCATGTAAAAACTGGCATTCAGCTGAATTCGATTAAACTGGAAGCCGACCCCAACATAGTTGGCTAGTTGGCTGCGCTCGCGGCTTCGTCAGTATGCATCAATTTTTGGGATTTCAAGCTAACTCCACTGAATTTAATTAAAATCGGTGATAAAGATGGCCACAAACAGACATAGCGGAATCACAATTGATTTACCTAAACAAATATTTGAGTCAGGACCGCCTAGAGTCTAGGTCTTGGTGTACTCAGTCCTCCTTGACAAAGACACAATGATAGAGCTTCTGATCCCTTTAGTTAACATTGTAATTTAGTTATCTTGGTACCTTAGAGCTCCATTTTCTTGTCCTAATTACTAGCAGAAGCCAAGGATTTTAATAGGGCCCGACATCTTAACGTACCTTTTGAGACATGACAAGAGGATTTGTCAGCTTAACTGAACAGTGTTCCTTTAATTTGTGGCTGTTTGTTTTATACACACATAAGCAGATTACAGATACCCTGAAAGGTTCAGTGCTGGACAAGGGCTTCTTAATATGTAAATAGTTACGATTAATGTCTCGTAAGGGATTATTGCCATAATTGCCAAGCATAGAAAAAGTGTTGATGGAAAGGTTGTGTAGTAAAATCCTCTTTAATAAACTAAATTAATAGTTTTTTTACTCACGTCAAACCAATTATTTCGGTGAGTTGAAGCCTGTAGGAAGCTAAGAAACTTATTAAACGAAAATTTATGTGATTTGCCTTAGAAATATGCTGTGAACACAATACTCCGACTGATGCCATGTACTTACTAAAGAAATTGCAAAAAAAAAAAATTAAGCAACAACAAATAAACAAACAAACAAATAAACAAATAAATAAACAAATTATTCAACATTGTAAAATTGTAACCAGTAATTTAAATGGTGCGCATAATAAAGAGTATTCTATTCTATTCTATTCTATTCTATTCTATTAAGTACAAAAATCGAACCGCCAATGAATAAACACACGAACACAAATAGGGAGGACGACAAAATTTTTTTTAGGTTATTTAATAATCAATGCTCGTGGCTAAGTAATAACAGCCGCACGGGTCGATACTTCAGGTTAAGCTACGCTTGCCGGGGTTGGTCAGTGGATGGGTGACCATCTTTACATACCGAAACTCCTCCGTGCCTCGGAAAGTACGTTAAGCCGTTGGTCCCGGCTGTCATTCGTGGATCTTTGACAGTCGTTACAGGTCGTCAGAAGCCCGAAAGTCTGACAACCAGTCTTACCAAAGAGTATCGTATTACCCAGTTACTGGGTTGTGGAGGTTAGATAGGCAGTCGCTCCATGTAAAAATACTGGTATTCAGCTGCATCCGGTTAGACTGGAAGCCGACCCCAACATAGTTGGGAAAAGGCTAGGCAGATTGTAATAATCAATGCTCGTGACTTCTCTGCATGAGAAGAGGCTTTTGCCCTGCAGTGGGACGGTAATAGGTTGGTATTATTATTATTATAATAGGTCTTTACCTATGAAATTGCCGTTTTGTATGAAAAAATTTAAACGAATTTTTTTCATGCATTTTTTATTTGTATTAAAGTAATCACCCATGCAATCAATGCATCTTTGCCAACGCAGTGGCAGTTTATTGATGCCCTTCTTAAAGAAATCAGCTGGACGGGAGGCAACAATTTCTTCAAAGGCATTTTGTACTGCCTCTCGGGTATTTTTCCCGCCAAGAAGTTATCCAAATTCTGGAAAAAGTAGTAGTCTGTAGGCGCAAGGTCTGGTGAGTAGGGCGGATGACGGAGAGCTTCCAACCCCAGTTCTTGCAACTTGGAGACCGTCTGCTGTGCAGTATGAGTCAGTAAGAAGCTGTGATGAATCACACCGGCGCTAGACCACCAAACAGTGACCATCACTTTTCTAGGGGTAAGTTTTCGTTTAGGGCATTGTTTAGGTGCTGAACCAGGATCCAACCAACTTCCTGAGCGCTTGCGGTTATCAAACAGAATCCATTTTTCATCGCAGGTAACAATGCGGTTCAAAATTCCTTCATTTTTGTGTCTGTTGAGCAGTGCAAGGCACGTCTCGACGCGTACTTCGCGCTGGCGATCATAGAGTTCGTGGGGCACCCATTTGTCAAGCTTTTTTACCTTGCCAATTTGACGCAAATGGACCAATATTGTTTTGACGCTAACGTCGAAAGCTGCTGCTAATTCAGCCGTAGATTGTGTATCATCAGCTTCCACAATCGCCTTTAATTCGTCATTGTCGACCAGTCTTCGGACGACCGCGAGGTTAATTTTTCAGATCGAAATTTCCAGAACGGAAGCGAGCAAACCAATAACAAGTGGTGCGATGGTTTGTAGTGTTAGCTCCGTAAACGTCGTTGATGTTGCGTGCCGCTTGTGCCGCGTTGCTGCCACAACGGTACTCATATTCCATAATTACTCGAATTTTTAACGTATCCATGATGACGAAAAAGATTGAAATGTGATGAAAATGTAACACTAATCAATAAACAAATGACTATTTTTGGGAAAAAAAATCCATGTTTTTAAAATAAAATTAATTTGAAATTAGAATTCTTAGCCAAACAAAAATTATTTTGATTTGAAATGGCCAGTACTGCAGAACGGCAATTTCATAGGTAAAGACCTAATATTAAAAAATATTGGTCACGTATTTTTTCTTTTTTTCGTAATCAAAAGATTACGGGCATACATTGAGATAAAATGTGGCATGACGTCACTCCTTGCTAGATTTTATACGTAGTTTGTTATAGCTGTGACGTAGCGAGCCCCCCACTCCCCAACTTTTAACTTTAATGCGTTATCTAATGCGTCTAAGTATTTTTTTACTAATATGATAAAGCAAAAAAATACGTGTCTAATATTTTTTTTTATTATCTGACTGGCGGACTAAATATAATACCCAGTCATCAGCCCTATTGCCGGCACATTGCAATTAAAAACTATCCTATATTTACCTCCAATTAAAACTCGTGCCAGAATTATTGCCAACTATTGTTGTCAATGCTATTATCGTTGGTAGGTATATCCTGCTCGTGTCTGCAGCAGGCACGTCAGGGAGCAATCATAATTAAAATAGCTTGTTCAATGACAAAGCGTGCTGCGATCGAGGTCGTGTCTCATTGTTTATTGTAATGTGCTCTGTCATTATAACCGACGTCGATACTTCGTAAGAGGTTCACAAATTGCTTTATTGTCAGTCTACTTCAGGTGCTTCCTATTCAAGCTGGAATATAATAGCTAGACGCAGCGATGCTAATAATAGTTTGATAATAATCTGCTCAAAGAACAATTTCTAGGTAGTTCAACAATTCTATTAAATTCTAAGATTAACTTCGGAGTAATATTAATTGAATATCTTGAGAACTATGTAGGTTAATACTGGGTGGAGTACTGTGTGTCTATATCTCATTTTACTGAAAAGCTCCGCCTCCCTCATGCATCAAGTTTTGCACAAACTTTATCAAGGACATACAATACAAACGTATCTGTTAGAATAACAACGATATTGCATAAATCAAACACAGTTTTCCATAAACCATTCACTGTTCCCGAGCAAAACTTAAGTCAATCTGTAGGTTTCTGCGATGCAATTGCGTGCCCATACATATTCAAGTGTTCATACATCACGAGTGGTAGCCGCGGCATTGTGCGCTCGTAATAACATGCAACTCGTGAGACGTTCGTGTATTCCCGTTTATTCAGATAGCCCTGTTACCCGAACAGCTTTGTCTCCTTTGATTCTTGGATCCTGCTGATTTGCTTCTAGATCTTCGTTTTTTGTGCTGTCTTTTAAAAATGTATTATTGTCTTTGTCTCCATAAGGAAATCACACTAATATTATAAAGGCGAAAGTTTGTGAGTGTCTGTCTGTGTGTTTGTATGTTTGTTACTTCTTCACGCTCAAACGGCTGGACCGATTTGGATGAAATTTGGTATTTAAATAGCTTGTACGAGTACCTGGATCTATCGGTCTACGCGGGTGAAACCGCGGGGCGCAGCTAGTACATTATAAATATGACTATCTATCTACTAATTTATATGCCACTGCCACAGCAAAAATGCCTCTCACTCTCGTTTCCATAAACATTTCTGTTTTCTGCTTATGCGGGCTAGACCTTACGGGTCAATCCGCCATCTTCGTCTTGCTCTGCCACGCCACGAATCAACTGACAAATAATGAAAATTTATTTTGTATGTGGACATCGCATAGTCTACTCATTTCAAATTCGGATGTTAAACAATGTCCATAGCTACCACTATACTTTTATATTCTTAAAGAAATACGAAAACTAGTTTCAGTACACTCTGTAATGAAAACGTGCGCATGCAAACTCAACCGAAATTCAATTTCAGTGTCCCAAATTGAACTTTTTATTAGAAATTCTCCTTTGTTTCTCTCATATTACTTGTACATAAATTCAAGTCATAACATATGAGCTACATTATAAGAACGAAGAGATTTCACAGTCCATTATCCTTTGAAACGCCAGACATTTTCTTCTATTTGTAGCCTGGCTTTCCCATTAGTTATAGGTCACCCACCTTTTTACAGAAGGAACGCAGACGTCTGAACGAGCCCTTGGATGTAGTATTAGATAAATGAAGTCTCCTGAGCGCTTAGTGCGAGTTTTTATACTTACTCGATCGCGTTTACGTTAACGTTACCTTACGTCAATTTGTATGGAATAATTGTGTTTCCCATTATAGTCACCAGACGGCGCTTATTCAGTTTCAGTACAAATTGAAGTTTACGTTGACGTTATCGAGTAACTATAAAAACTTGCACTAAGGCCTCAGTTCCTCTGACTAAATCACTGTTGTACTCATCGAATCGGAGAATTATTTATGTCGCTCGGTTTTTGCTGACTGCCGGTGATAATGTTCTTACAGGAATAGACCTTTCTTGATCTATCATTCGTAGACCGCTACTGAAAACCTTGTTCAGCTAGAGTAAAGATTTGGCAAGCGGAAAGATAGTCAAAGATGTTTCCGGTAATTTATTTATTTATTTAAGCACGCAAATAAACAGACAAGAAAGGAACAGAAAATACGTACAAAGGTAAAATTTTAATTTTACCTAACCTTTTTTCTATTTTTTTTTTTTTAACATTTATGTTAATCATGTTTCCATTTAAGGAGGTTGCGCTGTGGTAGTCCGCGAAATTCAATTTTTTTTGGCGCGGGAGTAAAACATATTCATTTAAGTACATAATTTTAACCATAAAAATCATCATTACATCTTTCTAAGTTAGATTTCGTGCAGATTCGTCGAACGAACGAAATCTAACGAAGCTGCACGAAATCTAACTTAGAAAGATGTATTGATGATTTTTATGGTAAAAATTATGTAAATGCATATGTTTTATTCCCGCGTATCATATTTTGATCAAGATACAATCTGACACGGACCTGCGAATTGCAAAAAACCCAAAAAAAAATATGAATTTCGCGGTTTACCACAACGCATCCCCCTAATGTGCGAACGTAGCATTTTTAAAATACTTACTTACTTAAATACTTACTTTCATTTAGTTTTGAAGATTTGAGCGTTGAGGCCAATTCTTGTAGCTTAAAACGTTCAAATTCAAGTCGCAATCTAATGCCAGCGACAACCAAATGTCAAAAATTTAGATAAACGCTATACAATTTTTGACAGATTGAGACTGAGATGAGATTCCGAACGTTGTTAAAATACGAGAATTGCCCCTCTGATCTTATACAGTGCACTCAGTTGGTACGTAGTATACTTATTGCTTGGTTCGTTAAAGCAATGTGGGTGTGTTTTCTCATACCCGTTTTGAGAATATTGCTCATGTTAAAATGAATTGCATGAGGTTTTCCCCATACTGTTATTTTTCTCCGTCAGATGACAAAGATATAAGACGTAAACAAACAGTTTAAGTGTTTGTAAAATATTGAGGCAGTTACTCTCACTTGATTTAACGACATTTTCGTTAGTAAGTACTACGGATTGATTTATTTGTTGTTTTGACTTATAGTTAATATTGTTAATAATTTAATTTAGGTAACAAGATAAGCCTTTGCCCCGAAAGAGAAATTTTTAAAATATTCCTGTACGTGGTTCATACCGTCATTTCGATACCTAGAATAGGTACCTACATACTTTTAGTAATTAGTCCCTCTACGTCGATAGGCACCTACATATATGCAATATGCATTTTTCAAGACTTAGGTACAACAACAAGGACAACAACTTTTGAAATTAGCGATATTTTTATAATTTTAAAATAAATTGTTTTAAAGTTATTTAAAAAAATAGATGAAAATTGACCATTACCCCCCTTATCTCCGAAACAGAAAATAGACCTGTAGATTACAGGAAAACCTATAAGAAGTCTGTGGTCTTAAAATAACATGGTAAATCTATCAATATTGTGAGTACAAACTTACATTTACAGTTGGAATATATGGGAGAACATATTTTTCAACTACAATGTTAATTTTATTCTTGGGATAAATTTATCCCAAATACGGAACCCTTCCTTAGCCGGTTTTTTATTATGTTAGACCTCAAATATCATTATGGACCCATATTTGGAGGAAAACGGCAAAAATATTACTTTCAGACTGAAAATTGGACGCGTATTACCGAATCTAAGTATAATTGTAAACAAAGAAATCAGTGTCTTTATGTTATTAATTTTATCCTGTATTATAAGTAAATAATTAAGAACTTTGGTTCTCTACGTCTATCTGAACACTGGAATTCAAATATTATTGCAAATTAAATATTTTGTTTTTATATCACCACCGCGTGATAACAATAACACTAAATAGCTATAGTACCTATGTGGTCAGTTCTATTACTAATACTAGTTACATTAAGTTGATTAATTGTACACAATTAATTATGTACCATCATACATAGCGACCATGAGAGATAGAATCGAAGAACAACTACGACTGGATTAATGATCTTATTGTGCGGAGGTGGCAAGGACAATAGGAATTACATTCATTAACTTTGAAGAGGCGTACGTTTCGTATGAAATAACACTGTAATTGGACATGGTTTAAAATTCATGGCAATACATTTTTAATGAAGCCAACGCAACACGAAAACGAAGCGAAGGGAAGGGAAGGGTAATTACTGAAAAAAAAAATGCCCCAGCCAATACAAAGAATTTGGGCTTATAGGCAAACGTAAAGCCCATGGTGCAAGTTTTTTGCCTGTGGCATACCATAAAATTAAAGCAACAATTGACTGGCACCGTCAAAACAACACGTACAATTGTTGCACGATACGGGCAAGTTTGTTGCCATTCAAAACTGTTATAAGTTTAAACAGCACGTACAATATAAAAACTTTTTTACAAAAAAATACAACCGACTTCCAAAAACAACACTACAAAGTGAAAAATAACTTTAATTTCGGAAGTCGGTGTCTGATTATATGTATTTTCGTTTTTGCCACCGACTTCCGAAATTAAAGTTATTTTTCACTTTGTAGTGTTGTTTTTGGAAGTCGGTTGTATTTTTTTGTAAAAAAGTTTTTATTTTTCACTTTTTAGTGGTTCACATGTGCTTACCCCTTCACAGCGTACTGGCGTGATGTTATGTTATGAACTGGTGTGAACAACAAGCAGACATGAGATTTCAGCAATCCCAGTCCATTTGCTATCATTTATTGAGGAGTTCCGTTGCCTATCTCAGAAGTTCTTCATCATGTCTTCACCAAATTGAAATGGGACCACTCCAAGAAAGTACTCTTCCAAAAACTATCCAAATCGCTTCAAGTGTGCCTATAAAATTGGAAGAGTTTTCTCTATTTCTCCAGGATCCCATCATCAGATCCTGACTTGATGATCATGGGACCACCTGGGAAGTATACCCTTTCAAACAAAAAAAAAAAAATCCAAATCGGTCTAGCCATCTTTGAGTAATCGGGGAACATACATAAAAAAAAAATAAAAAAAAAGAAAAAAAAAAAGGGTTCCGACGAATTGATAACCTCCTCCTTTTTGAAGTCGGTTAAAAAGCGCATGTAAGTACTGCAAAATCGCATTCAATTCTGGCATGAAACAAGTAAAAAAAAATTTTTTGAGAAGACGTTCAATAAAATTGAATGAAATATTCATGGCGACGCAAATACGGGCAAATACAAGGGCGTGCAACTTTGTGTTTAGACGAGGCAAAACTTGCATGCAATAATCGCCTTACGATCATTGCCTTGGTGTAATGTAAACAGAAGTCGCATGCAATTATTGAGTAGCAAAACTTGCAATCAAATTATTCTTTGTAACTTAACGGAAATCGCACGCGTGTAAACACTTGCATGCAATTCTTAAATGGCAATGAGTAAACGTGCTTTATTGCATACGATTATTGCTATAGAACGTTCCAGAAACTTGCACCGTGAAAATAGGATTTAATTCTACGTATAAAAAAAAAAACAAAAGAACGAGTGCCGATTTTTTCCAAAATCATTGCTGGTCAAAATGTCTGACGCAAATACAAATATTTGTGACACAGCCCCTACTATCCAATATCAATCGATGTAATCTGATGTGAAGTGACACGGGGATTTGACGAGCTCCCGAATTAATCCAATACGTACTACTGTCGGAATGATATTTATTCCCTTTATTTCAGTGCCAGTGAACTGACGCCGGCTCCAAATTAATGGAATTAGCGAGTAGCTGTTTGACCGTACGATAATTAGATGTGAATGAAGGACGAATGGAATTTCAATGCAAATAGGCTGAATCTAATTTGAAACCGTAATTTCCTAGTCGACAAAGGACCCCCTTTGATCTCTGTATGCTTCCCAATGCAGTGCTTCATCCGGCCGTTTCTAATTTAAGCTAATCCTAACATCTACGCTTATTATGTATATTTCAAAATATTGCGGCTTCTTTTTGTTTATATCAAAAGGGAAAAGAGGGTTTACGATGAAATACAATATAACAGAATTTATATGCAAATAACCTATGTATTGGTAGCTTACTTTGCACGTTCATCTCGACGCTTCTCGTACGTTCCGAGGCAATCCGATCCTGTGTCGGTTGGCATGGACTGTAATCTCGGCCGGTTGTATTGAGGCTGTATTACTATCATGTGCATATTGAACGACGTCGGGTTTCCCCGGGATTTATCGGACCCTCTCGGAGGATACCGATTGGTGTACATGTACCACGCAGGATGTTCAGAGCTTATTGGATAGAGTAACGTACGTACACGAGTGCTTACATGCTTTTACTAAGAGCAAGTTGAGCAACTGCTTGTACATGAAGATCGTTTTCGCACGTTACATACTAATCATTTGGGATGACTCTCAATCTGTGAGCTTGATATTGCCTAATTTTTCCAAACCTGAATATCATTGAAAAAACGATTTTACTTGATGACTCAACTTTTGCTTTTAAACTTCCTGCAACTATAATGTAGATGGAAACCGTACATCTACCGCTAATATCGTCATGTGCTAACCTAATGCATATCAATTTCACTTTGTATGGATAATTGAGCAAGCAATATAATTTAGTGTAACGTACGGAAATACACCGTTTCGGTTTTATTACAAAACGAGATTTTTCTTCTGTCATGGTTTAAACCACCGAGCCAGTTTTTGTAATAAGAACCTAGCTGTGATAGAAATACAGTTCTTTATACAAAACTGACCACTTAGACCGGTACTAATTGTCAGTTTTGTAAAACTGACATCTTAATGTGTCGGAATTAAGTTCAAAATTCAAAAAAGGGTCCATGGTTTAAACCTGGGTTTGAAGATGAACCTTGTTTTGTAATAAGACGGTTTGGGTTTGGTATGTGGTACAAACGTCACGACTCGTTTACGCGTCACCTCACGTCCCTAATTCACCCACGTTTCAATCAAGTTCTGATTATATAACTCGATACGATGCTTCTTTTATACATAAATCGATATTGTGTAAATTCATGGCCGATTTGGACTAATGTAATTACTAAATTGCCGTAGAAGACATGCCTATAAAATTCAAGAAATGGCTGTGACCGAAGTAGGAGTCAAATTGGTGATAAAGTTATTTTATTGTGATCTAACATATTCACAGACTAACGCTTGAAGGCTACTAGTGGCACTTGCATATAAAGCGATCATCACATAGTACAGAAGCCAGCACATCAAGCTACCCCAATCTGTCAAATTTTCCCAATTGAATATGAACCTTATTTCTTTGTGGTAAAGTTGAAAATCTTTCAAAGAAATTTGACAGATTTTGGTAGCTTGATGTGCTGGCACACCACCCACAGAAAGAACAAGTAAGGCTAATTTACCAGCAATTCCATAGCTACTTAAAGCTGAAACATAAGTCAATGTACGATATAAATCACGTACGATTGAGACAAGTGGCTCCAATCTGTTCTAAAAGTAATTCGGTGCGTGCCTGTACGAGGCGACATCGAAACCAATTACTCGACACTTGTTATGTTAATTACTAGTCAACGTTAATATAGTACTTGAGCATCTGTATGACGCTGGTAAATTAATATGGTGTGTATTGTACAGCATACGTTCACACCTAGGGCTGACACGTTATCGAGCTCATAGGAATTACCCACAGAACAGATAAACCTCATTTATCTGTTCTGTGGAATTACTAAACGTATTTGACCAAACCACAAACCCAAATATAGTTAACAAAAACGAGAAGCCCTTTCTAGTCCTATAGTATACACTACACAAACAATCTATGCAAAACCAACTGAGATGTCAATCACCTTTGTTCAGTACTGAAATGTTTTAATTTCCCACGAGAAGCTTGAAGTTTCTTGAATACCTATTACATAATTAATGACCATTTTTTGTTTTAAGAACTTTTTAGAACGTAAGATTAATTTCAGTTAAAATACTGCTGATATTACTTATTTGAACGTTAGTGTAGGTAAACTGCCTATACCTATAGGCATCCCTGATCCCCACAATCAGCGGAGTAGAAGTAATTACATGTTCATTAATGCGACTGGGACGACACGCCACATCGCGTGACAATGTACAAGGCACATCCGACCTGCTACTTGTTACCAAATAATTATATGGGTACTTACTCCGATTTGATATGATAGATGAGACTAGAAGGGGAAACGCACCTTCATAAAGGACTTCTTACAAATACTTAATTGTCAAGTTTATTTGTCCCTTCCTTTCTTGGTTAGAATACATCAGTTTTAGCGGCTGGACTCAACTTCTAAAATCACGTTTAGACTACGATTTCGGTTTTCAGAAATATCGGTGATATTTGTTAGGCCAGTCATAAATCAGAAGCCTAATAAAAAGGACTAAGGGCTAATTTTTCAATCGGCAGATAACTTTTATTTATGGCATAAATATGGCGGTTTGACAGCTTTTGTATAGAAAATATGACAAACTGTCATATTTATTCATCAGATAAAAGTTATCTGACTGTTAAAAATCAGCGCTAAGTCTGTTATGGAATTGTGTTGCGGAAATACAGGTGCTTCATGAAAAATTGTACCAATATTCAATCTGGCCAAACTGCCGACTCTTGAAGCGAAACTGGAACGAATATCGCTTATAAATATCCACTTATATCTGAACAGGCCTTAACGCGAACATTGCGAACAGCTATTGTTTACGCGGCCCGTTCGCCCGTGACGCCCCGAATGAGAATTGACGGCGCGCGTGTGACGTAAGCAAATGACGTTGTATTTCGTTGGGCGTGTTTGGTCGGACGTAATTACGTTTGTTTTCCAATAAGCTGCACTCTGATACGTTACGATTGGACGGAATTGAAAGTCAAATACATTCGGTGTGGAGTACGGGATATGCTGTTGTAAAATTCTGTTTGGTTCGTATATGATACGTTTCTTCGACATGTAGCTTATTTGCATGAACTAAGTCAGTTGAGAAATTGGGTATTGGAGTACATATCACTACATATTCTAAAACAAAGACCCCCGCCGCGTCTGTCTGTCTTTCTGAACGCGATAAACTCAAAAACTACCGAACGGATTTTCCATCCTTTAATTCGTTGGGATTTTCATACGGTTTTCACCAATGGACGGAGGGATTCATGAGGAAGGTTTAGTGTAAATTGACTGAAATAAAGATGTCGATAAAAATCATTCCGACTGGGATCATGCGCGTTACGGTAATACGTTTCCGTGGGATAAATTACGACCTCCACGCCGGCAAAGTCGCGGGCAAAAGCTAGTATTAAATAAGTAACATTTAGCAGAATTATTTCATTCTTAGTTCTGTGAACTTATTCTGATAATAAACCATTTAAATGCCGATTTGTGAAACGTTTCATAATGGAAAATTTTACCAATTCATACCCCACATGGACCACATCTGATCCTCTTATTTAATACAAAGGGATACACATTGTACACGAGTACCTTTTCTCGTAGACCCATATGATTTCTATCGTAATTGGAACATGCCAAATATAATTTTGGCCGAAATAAGCTCATTTTCTTCTTGACCTATCCATGTTTGTACGAATCATAGTCGAGTTATGAGAGTATCGAGCGACGGAGCGGGGCATGAAATATGCGGTCATGTATAAAAAAAATACTAGCTTTTGCCAGCGGCTTCGCCCGCGTGAATGTCGGAAATTATCCCACGAGAACCGTACATTTTCCGGGATAAAAAGTAGCGTATGTGCTATTTCAGACTATAATCTATCTCTGTGCCAAATTTCATCCAGATCCGTTCAGCCGTTCTGGCGTGATTGAAAAACAAACATCCATCCATTCATTCAAACTTTCACATTTATAGTAAGAAATAAGATGACTGATAAGAATCTCCAGTGATTTCACTTCCATTGTATCACACTAATATTATAAAGGCGAAAGTTTGTGAGTGTGTGTGTTTTTACTTCTTCACGCTCAAACGGCTGGACCAATTTTGATAAAATTTGGTATGGAGGTAGCTGATATCCTGGATTAACACATAAGTAGGCTACTTTTTATTCCGGTCTACGCGGGTGAAACCGCGGGGCGCAGCTAGTTCTAACATAAACGCGCGAAGTTAAAAAGTCGTTAAGTTTTCTGGAATTTTCCAATTTTCTCCGCAATTTTCTTAATTTTTCATTTCCTAAGAACCTTCTAGAAAGTATTAAAAAACATAAAAAAAAAGATGAATGAAATCGGCAAAGTCGTTGTCAAGTTATGGCGTGACCAAGGGAAATAGGGATTCATTTTTATATACAGGCTGTGGCGTAAATAGTGGTCCAACGTGAAGGGGTCGATACAACGTATAATTAGCTATCACATACCACAATTTGAACCATTTTTCTCCAGTCTCAGAATAAAATGTTTTATATTATTAGTTGAAAAATTTACACCTTGCTTTACTAATTTGGCTGTATTTTCTATAAATGACATTATTTTTTAATTTTGCTTTTTGTTTATAACTGTGAAATGTATGTGCTATCATATGCAAATGTAAAAATATTTACTATAAAGCAAGTTGTCAATTTAAAAAAAAAAATTGTATTCCGAGACCTAGGAAAAAAATTGGCTCAAATTGTGATATGTGATAGCTGAGTATACGGTGTATCGACCCCTTCACGTTGGACCACTAATCACGCCACACCCTGTATATAAATTTAAATAGATCTCTATCGCAAAAATATTGACGGCCAGAATTAATTGTAGCGAAATGAACCGTTTTATCTAGTCGTTTTAAATTGATTGCATCTTGGTCATTGACATGCACAAAATAAGTAGATTGATTTCAAGCTATAAAAAAAACTGCAATTAAGTTTTCAGACAAAACGGTATCACACGGTAATATTATCGATATAGCGGGACGTTTATGTTCCTGTCTCACCGCCAGCGATTAGCGAGAAGCGAGTAGCGAGTAGAGTTAGCAACTAAAAAAAATCGCCCAAGTGCGTGTTGGACCGCGCACAATGAAGGGTTTCGTAGATGGGATGAATTTATACCAAAAAGAATCTTAACGTACGTAGTTGAAAAACATGTTCTCCCATACAAATGTAAATTTGTAATAGAAAAAAAAAAATGTATGTGGTAAAACTACAAATTTACGATTTTCAGACTTTATCCTATACTTGTGCTGCGAGACCTTGCTTCTTACCAAATTTAATGATTCTAGACTAACGGGAAGTACCTTACAGGTTTTGATTTATTTGCGAGTAGGTATCATATTAAGTCGCATAAATGGCCGTATTTTTTTATTCCGTTGACTTAGAAGCTTGATTTTATTGCAGCTCCAAGGGACGTTAACCAACACAATTGATATTAATTTCAAGTTGATACCTCCACGCGTTCCTGAGCGAATGGGTCTTGACAGACTGACAGACAGAAGGACAACGAAGTGATCGTACGGGTTCCGTTTTTTTCCTTTTGAGGTTCGGAACCCTAAAAACGAGTTGGCGAGCAACAAGTATGGAGTGAGCGACGGCGACGAGCGATTACTCGCTGGTATATGTATGTATAACGCAGCAGGTCAAGTTACTACAAACTGTAAAATTTTCTCATTATATTTTTCGTTTAAAATCATTTGGAAAAATTTGACAGTTGGCAGTTGACCTTTTTTTTTCTGTATGGGAAATCCTCAAAAGACTTCTTCCACTCTGGGCGAAGCGAGAGGGCGTGTCAGACTTTTGCTGACTAAAACCCTCACGTGTTCCTTCAGTTGCCTGTGCCAGGGCCACGGTATCTCTTTCGAACAACCCGCGACCCTGGCGGCATCGAGCCTATTGGACCCCGTTACAGCTGACATCTCTTTGAGGCGCGCGTGGAACACAACGCGCCGTCGACCCGGGCCTGGTTCTTACCGAACGGCGAGCTACCTATTGCTCGCCGTCCGCAAGCCCGCGCCTACGGTGGCCGGGAATCGGCTATAGATTCCCGCCGCAGTTTGGTATAACCTGATGTGCTGTTGTCTGTACCAAGCGTGAGCCTCTCAGTGTTCTGCCCGCCAAACGAGCGTCGCATAGCGAGTACTCTCTTTGATAACTCAAACGAGTACTCGTCGGCGGCAGTGTGAACAGTCGGCGATCAACTATTAACATAAATGTATCTCTTTTACTTACAGTTACATGGGACCTATAATCTTTTTGTTCGTTTCTTGAGCAAGAAAATAGTTGAAAGCTAATCGCTTCCTCTTCGGCTGTGGGACGGGACCTTAACGGTACCGTGTTTCGGCACTAATTGCTTTCACAGCGACTTCTAAGGCCTAATCCAGCATGTACCGTTCATTGCACTAGCGACCAGAAAAACCGAGCCATGTCTTAACGTGTATTTGTTTCGAAATTACTTACCTATCCTGATTCCAGTTAATATTAGATGAATATGAATATTATTTTCATTACCTTCCATCATAATTCACGTAGTTTTAACCCGGATATTAGTTTAGATATTGGATATGGTAGTAACACGGTCTTGTTATTTATTTGGCGTAATATGAATTAGTATGACATTTAAGAATGCCTCTACGCCTATAACTATTGTTGGTACCTACTGCCCACTGGGGCTTACTATGAGCTCTTATAGCAGGGCAGAAGTTGATCGGTTCCAGTGTGAGAGAGAGACGGAGCTATATACGACTACTACCACCACACCACCACCACCACCGTACCATCCTGAAGGCCAATTCTCGTACCTAAAAACGTACAAATTCAAGTCGCAATATCATGCCAGCAACAATCAAATGTCAAAAATATAGGTAAACGATAATACGATTTTTGACAGATTGAGACTGAGATGAGATTGTGACAGTTGCTAAAAATACGGGAATTGCCGCTCTGTTATCTCAACGGATGCATGATGTTTTTTCACGTCATGGTACGGCCCCTGTAATAAGTTGTAACGTAATTTATATATGCCGTCATTAGGCGCTAATCCTTCATTCTTCATAACTTAAGGTTTTCATTTATTTTCGGAAGGCTTACAGACTAACAACATTCTAATAACAATAATATAATACTAAATTGTTATTTACAATTTAAGTCACCATGTTTTTTCTGTTTTCAACATTGAAAGAATTGTTTTTAGCAATGAATGTTGATGATGACCGTTAACTGACTGATGAGTTGATTTCTGTATTAAAACAAGGCTTTTCCTTTGCTTTGCCCTTAAAACACAGTAATGGCTTTCACAGCGGCTTCTATGGCCAAATCCTGATTACACTCCCCACCACAAAAACCGAGCCATGTCTAACGTGTATTTGTATCGAAATAACTTACCTATCCTGACTCCAGCTATAGTTAATATTCATATTAGATGAATAGCAATATTATTTTCATAATATCCATTACCTTCCATCATAATTCATCTACTTTTTAGCTTAGATATTTGATATTATATTAGCAACACGATATTTATTCAGAGCAGTATGAATTAGTAAGATATGAATGCTTACCTACGTCTTGAAGGTACTGCCTAGTGTTAGGTAATAAGTTATACTCGTAATATACAAATGCTACCACAAATTCTCAAGGTTTTAAGGCTCCTACAAACAGGCGCGATTCACGTCGCGTGTCGCGCATTTTTGTAGGAGTCATGTTATTTCGCTTTCCAACATTAGAAGCATCGTTTTCGACAGTGAATGTTGACGATAACAAATCTTGGTCTGTTGGCATCGAACACTGATATTCGGTAGGAATAAGCTTTTTTCTCTTCTTTGTTCTTAAAATAGGACCAAAGTCCACAACGGACAAAATTCTGTCATTAAAATATTGAAATAATCATGGTTTTACATTTGTTTTATACTTAACTATTATGCATTCCCTGAACTGGTTTTAATGTTCCCTCGTGCAATGCTCGCTGTTCCCCGTTGCATGTTTGTAAATTCCCAGTTGTGAACTAAAACTTTTGTGTGCATCATTTGTATTTAGTGTTTCTGATGGCCCTTTGTGTAAAATAAATTGGACTGCTGAAGATGTTTTGAATGTTTGATGATCATGAATTTGTAATAGGTGTTTCTTTGAATCCAGAGTCCTATTAAGCCCAGTATTTTAAGAAATTTTAAAATTTGTTTAGTATTAAAGGTTTGATGTTTGATGAAAAATATTACGTAATGGACGTTGCACCGTATGAGGATGTTGTCTACAGCTTTGCACATAATATTATTACAGGTGAATAAAGGCAACTAGCTACACCTAGCGCTCTAAATGAATTCCACAAACTTGTATATATTTGCTTGCTCAACTTTGTTTCTTTTATATCCTTCTTAGTCGAGAGTTTGCGCCTTTCATTGCAGTAGAATTAAACAATGTTCCGCCCTGATTACCCATTAAATCTGCACATTTCAACTCTTTCCTTACCAAAGGTATTAGAAGGTAAATACCGCGCATTTTATACGCGCAGTTGTATCTTATATTTACTGACGCATGTAAGCACGACTCTGCTATTTTCCTAAATCGAATATCCAAGTGTGACGGTTGTTTGCCTACGTCGGCGTCGCGTCGTACGAAAACGGGATCTCTGAACACTTTTACTGAACATGTAGCACTTTTATTTTCCTCAACCAACATTGTAGTTTCTTCCTTAAATTCTACGTGCGACAATGTTCAAGATTTCAGTGTCGTTTTATTTATGAGTTTACGGACCTTGGTAGCACTTTGTACGAGTCAAATGTATGCCGAAGATAAACAAACTTGTGTACCTTTGCTGAGGGTTGCCGAAGTTGCTCACAGTTGCTCTAAATATTTAAGTACGAATTTGGACCGCTTCGAATCTCTGGAATGTTCTAGGTGAGATGTAACGGTACGCATTGCTGGTACTTCAATGGGAATCAATGAAAAAAAAAAATATTTGAACAAATAACCTTAGTACGCATGTAATTTGAGTAGGTACATATTTCCTTCGCTTTTAAAGGATAACAATAATGCTAAAAGAAAGAAAGCAATACTTACGTTTCAATATTAGCATATGTATCGGCACTTTTCCATATTATATTGCAAAAATTGTCTGCTAACACTGCTGGAGACGATACTACGTAAAAATATATACCTATACCATTTATTGTTTATCCTCAGAAAGGGGTATATTTGATATCAATCCTTTATGCTGATTTCAATATTAAAATGGTCTCTTTTATTCGGAATATATTCCATTGTTGGAGGTCGAAATAATTCTTTTTATTCGAATACTTATACGGTTGTGCGTCTTTTTATATTTCGACCTTTTTAGTTACCTCAATAATGAATACAGAAATTATTTCATGAATTCCCTTCGACTGCCCGAAAGCAGAAAGCAACCAGAAAAGTTGTAATATGCTCGAGAAGTTTTTTAGGGAGTATGTATTAGCTAAAAACTGGTTTTTGTTAGTTCAGCAGAGGTTCAAGCTTGAGGTTTGTCAGCGAGCAATGGAGCGCAGCATTCTTGGAGCCCGTTAATTTTACCCATGTTAGGAACACACATATCGCCGACGTCACCCAAAAAGCAGCCAAGCTTAAGTGCGACTGGGCCGGAGACGTATGCTGCATGTTGAATGAGCCATGGGCCAAATCTACCATTATGTGGGTCCCAGATAACGTCCAGCGACATTGAGGCAGACCCAGGAGAAGATGGCGGGACGATCCTGACGCCTACAGACAGGATTGGTCCACACTACCTCAAAACAGAGTCGGAAAACTTAGGCTAAAAAGAATAATAGGTAAAATAAAAATAGTGATGCATTACGGATGAAAAAAAAAAAATTGCACGCAGCGGAGATGAGAATGTTGAGATGGATGTGTGGAGTGACGAGAATGGATAAAGTGAGAAATGAGTATACAAGAGGAAGTTTGAAAGTGGCACCAGTGACAGAAAAGTTGAAACGAAATCGTTTGTCTTGGTATGGGTATATAATGAGAGACGAAACGCATGTCACTAAAAGAGTGATGAATATATATTACGTGTTGATGGATGGAGAGGCAGAGGAAGGCCAAAGAAAAGATGGATGGATTGTGTGAGGAATCAGGGGAGAGTGGAAGAAGAGAACGTGTTGCGCCGACCCCAAGTAATATGGGATAAGGGCAGGAAGATGATGATGATTAGCTAAAATGCTGCTGACCTAAAAATGGTGGATATGTCTGGCTGGACATACATAGGAAGCGAAGTAACGTATAAACTATGTCCTTAAGTGTTGAAAGCTATCTATGTTTGTGTAGAAACTAACAGTGCGAGAAGAATTTCGACTTGCATTTATGATCAGTTGTCATTTAGCTTGTCGAGTTAGGTATACAAATCCTTACAACAAGTTTTCAGTAAGTAATAGGCACTTGTAGTTCCTATAAAGATAAGCTGTGACAGACTACAGACTTTAACTACATAATTAAAAATAGATAGACACAAACAATTTCTCATAAATTTTCCATATGCATGGATATTCACATATATATGTTACATCACAGTTTAAATATCGATAAACCATTTCATTTTGTCAATCATTAATCTTGGCTATCGTGATGAAATTGACTGGTTACATTTCAAAGCATAGATCTGTTATTAAGCATTTATGTCATATAGATCTGTTACCAAGTTAGATTTCTGAATAGAACTGCCATGAGCTTGTAACTATTTGACTTAATAGTTATTGATATAGATATTTCCTGTATTGAATGATCGCGTGTCCCTTCTATACAAATTGCTATTTATTATATTTATCGTATCGTGGCGTTGTTCTCAGTTATATATTATTATGTTAAATTTTAGTTACTTAAAGTTCTATTTAAGTATACATTTTTATACGCCGCTAATGTTTTCGCGCGAGTTTCCATTTCTCGCATATCATCATTATCAACGTTCAAAAGTTCTGTAGCAGTGATGCCCTAGCGGTTAGAAGCCATAATTAAAAGTTGTCGGCTAGTTTCACCTTAAACTTCTCTCATTAAAACTTAGCACCTGAAAGGAACAAACATTCTTCTCATGTACCGTTCACGAAATCCCAAACCGCTAAATGAAGTTATTCGGTCCTACATTTATTTTAAGAATAGAATAGAATATTTTGATTTTTGTACCGTTAAATTTTATAATTTATAATAAAATGTCATATTGTGTATCACATTAAAGTTATAATAAGCCTATAATGTTCGCACTGCTGGGACACAGGCCTCCCCTCGGTGAGACAGAGTGGGCCGTAATCCACCACGCGGGCCCAGTGCGGGTTGATAGATGTCACATATCTTTGAATTTTTGGTTCTTGGACATTGGTTGGTTTCCTTACGATGTTTTCCTTCACAGTTTTTAGAGCAGTGGTGATGAAATAATCTACACAAAGTAAAGCGCCTGTCTGAGATGAAACCTACGACCTTTAACTCAAGTCCCGGCGGCTACCACTGGGCCACCACTGCTTTCTAAAGAAACATTCACAGACATTCTGTAGCGAAATAAAACAATCAAAATTGCATATACCTACACATTGTTTTTGTGATAGCTAATAATGGATTTGTACCTCAAAATTTTCTCGTAACACGTCTACATGTGAGACACAGCGGAGGAATAATAAATGCCGACATTATTTTGGTACGGGGCGAGGGTGGGTCGGGTTCAGCCCGGGGGTGGATCCATTCTTCGCATTTTTGCGGCGTCTTTGCTGTCGCGCAAGGAAATACTGACGAATTTTCAGTCTCAGTTTCTGTAAAAAGGTGCGCATTGTGTTCTGGCACGTTCCTAGCTGGCTGTATTCCGATTCTTCTACAGGTGGCCCGGGCTCTCTTAGCGAATGCTGATGGAAAAGGCCTCCAAAATTGCTCGGGAAAAATGTTGTCTTAACGTTTTTTTTTGCACTGTTTGCTGGGGTTTATATAGTTTTTAGGAACATTTTAATTGCCTGTCCAATTTCCATTTAGGTCAGTGTTTTTTCCCATACAAAGTAGATACCAATTCAGTAGGTAGTTATTTTTAAATACGCTGAATTGGTATCCCTTTTTCAAATATAAATTGTATACAACATAATTATAAAATATAAAGTAACAATGCGAACATTCGCTCCAATTTTCCTCCAATTAAGTAAAAATACATTGTAGCGCCAATATTTGTTCTCGATTCGTAACTAACGTTTGTATACCACATCGATGCGAGTGATCAGCGCATGAAACGTGTTTGCCCAAACTTCCCCGTTCTATTTTACGGTATATGTTTGGACAAGCCCCGAAACTAGCCCAAACCCCGAGAATTATAGAGGTCAGGTTGTTTTTGGCACAAGCCGTGAGGATTTATGCTTCGGAGAGACATCAACTGCACTCATAAACAGTGCATGTGCGCTCAGAGCTGCCTGATTCATGGCTACTCCTGTTTTGAATACACAGTTTATTGTACGTCTCGGCGACATTGTGTTGTGTGCTATGTTTGCTATTTCAGATTTGATAGCTATGTTATTATTACTTTTGTGCAAGATAGTTTTGATAAGAAGCAGTTTGGTGACTAAAACGAGTCTGTTTGGTGATACAGAAACGCGCAAAAGCACTTTCGGGATAACTGCTCAGATGCAGAGTGCAGATGTAAATTTTATGGTTCTATTGACCCTAGTGCTTTATTGCGATTTCCTTTAGCGCCTAAACGAGAATTGATTTCATTTGTTCCCAAATTATATATTTCTTCTTGACGTCCGTGTAATCAAACCTAATCCAAGAGCAACTCACCCATCTACAGACCCTAACAAAATGTCCAAGAGTTTTTCTACCTTTCCTCAATAACGAAATAATTAACCCTCATTGTTGTATGGAACAGCCAGCCAGTACTCTATTGGGGGCAGTATTCTGGACTCCGAAGTCACTAAGTCACGTAATTGGCCGGAAATGGTACCGCGCCGCTCGAGATTACATTCGATCACGTTCCCGTAAACAGTTTAGCGCTGATTTTTTTATTCGCCGATCTTTGTTGGGCCCGATGGATCTGGTATCGAGTTAAATTTATTGAGAAATGGGTGAATTGGTTTCGAGATGGCTGATGAAATATTATATGTAGGTATACTATTGCTATATAACTAACATAGCTATACTATAGTTAGAGAAAAGTTTATAAGCATATGAATATGATCTTATCTTTGAACACTCCAAAAGCATCTATAAGCATTCAAAACATGCGACAGAATTTAGTTCTAGTTCATTCGATAACCGTCATAGTTACAAACGATAGTAGATAAACCCTCGCCACATTTCGGACATCTGTCGAGGAAAATATGACATTAATAACTAAGTAAATTTCCAGTAGAGCCGGCTATTCGGGTACCGGCTAATAAATTAATCTGGCGTCGGATCAACGTCAATGTTACATTAGGGTCAGTGACAGAGTTCGAAGGCGCGAGATAAAGCTGTCTAGCAATTAATGAAAAGCTGATTTTGGGGAATGTCTCGCCAGATAACGACTCCTTAGAGGGGACTGTTATTGGATTAGAAGAGATATTCGCCTCTGTCCCTCTTCGTTTCGTTGTACTACATTAATTTAATTATAATCAAAAGATCGTCGCACCAAATTCAGTTAATGAACGTGCTCGTTCATCGCTAGCGTTTTGTTGTTTGTAGTTCGGGACAAGATAGTGTATTACTACGTTTCTTCAAACATTACTCCCGGAAGCACATGTGTTTTCCGGTGGTAAATATTACCTTTATGCTCACCTTTACACACATACTTTTCATTAATCGTGTTTTACCGTTCACATTGCGGAAACAATAGAAAGTGATATTTATATGTTAAGTTCGCGACTCACGTTTCGAATAAATAAATTTAATGTTTAATTACGAAATTCCGTCTCGAACAGTCTTAATTTACGCTTAATTTCGTCTCGTTTTCAATCTCAACTTTCGTCGAAACTTTTGCATTGTTCGGAACGCGGTAGTTGGCAACTATACCGACCACTAGAACAAAGACTTAAAAGCGCTAAATAAACTCTCGCTTGACGAGTTTTTGTGCTAGTTGCGAGTGGGATTATAGCACGGGTATTACTGACGATGTCGTGGGAGGTGGGAATATAAAAACTGTACCTCCCTGGGTGTTCAAACTTGCCTCGGCCAGAACTCGTGCAAGTTGTTCTTTGACAAGCCAAGTTCCTTTTGTGGGCGCTACAGTAATTAATGTTGGACGACAACGCTCATTCTGTTCCGAGTTTGCTTAACGCATTTCGTGTATTCGTGTTTTGCGATTATATTTACGCAACTTTTTTTCACGAACCCCAGTTTGTTAGAACATTGTCGTAAATAATGACGTACCTACATTGGGTTAGATTTTCCCATTTTCATGAAGTTGGGAAAGTAGTTACTTTCTTGTTTATCGTAACGTCGTTCTTTTTGGCAATTTGTACTTGGGTACGATACTGTCAACATACATTTATAATACAGCTATTATCGTATTTCTCTAACAAGATTTTGCTCACAATGTATGTAACATATTGGAAGAAAATGTGCTCTTAGATGCTGTTAACTCAGCTCATCTGTTGCCTGATTGAATCTTATAGAAGGCGAAGATTGAGTGGCAACATTATTATACACTATGTTTAATTAATGTTTAATAGCATTATCGACAACAATGCTTCGCAATTTCGCATGTTTAAATGTGTATTGCAGCAAACAATACAATTACAGCTCTCAGCCGACTTTTTTCCCGGCGACAATTATATAGAGATGTTATCGTGACTTTATTTCGACATGAAAACAAAACAAGCAACTATCCGCAATAAGTACCTAATTGACTTGTCGCCATGTCTAATTGTTAACCTTAGTAATACTAGGCACAATATTGTTATCCTTATTTATTAGCTTACAGCTTTACCTAGATTATTCTAGAAATAAATTGCTTCGTTGTAATCGTTGCTCAACTTGTGCAGTTCTTTTAGTTGAATTGTTTAGTTACAATAATTTCAAACTAATATATCTGCCTCAACGAACACGAACCAAACGAGAGATCTATAAAAAAACCCACTATCAGCTGTAGTACATTTCCATCGAAGTCTATCATCTCCTAAAACGTGTACGAACCATATCAAACGTTTCCACCAGAATCGCGTCTAGTTTGCCTTTCGCCAAAGCGCACTGACAGCATGTCACGACCAAAAGGAAGTGAACAATTCATACCAGTTGCGTACAATGGGTGCAACGCGAAACAAAAGCCTAACTGGGAGTCAACGTCCATTGACACTTTTTAATTGAACCGAACCAGTGTTAGTTCTAACATCGCGAGCATCGGATGTGCAAATGGTCCGTAAATCATTCCTCTAGTCAGTACGTCGAGTCGGCTATCTCGTACTGTGCCAACTAACGACCCCGCATTCGGAAATTGCAATACTCATATGTCACTAACTGTAGTAGAGCGCTTGTATTGATGCGGAATGCATTGCTCTCAGTGACCCGACCAGCATTCTTTGAGCCGTGCCTCCT
Source organism: Cosmia pyralina (assembly GCA_946251885.1). Taxonomy (NCBI): domain Eukaryota; kingdom Metazoa; phylum Arthropoda; class Insecta; order Lepidoptera; family Noctuidae; genus Cosmia; species Cosmia pyralina. Next base: position 19,848,496 of record OX276358.1, read on the forward strand.
CCGCCAACACTTTGAAGCACAAATCGAGGCGGGGTGTTTCCTATTATGTTCATGTGTCAATCTTAATTGGTCGGATTGAGTTGTCAGTGCATACGGAATTTCGTCCCGATGACCGTTTAATATTTCAAATGTAACCCAGATATCCGAAGTCCAGTCAGCTCAAAATAATCGGTTTGATGATTCGAAAACGTGAAGCATCCTTGAATGTTGGTTACGCTCTAAACTGATGTATCAAAATACATAAGTACATACGATTACGAATCGCTTTGCATGCAATGCATCCCATATACAGGGTTACTTGTAATTCGACGTATTCCGTCATAGTAGGGTTAAAATGCCACAAATTAAGCCACCAAATGTTCTATCGAAATTCAATAGTTTTTAAGTTAGTAAGATTTTTATTTTTTTATGAAAAATGCAATTCAAACATGATTTAAGACGCGACTTTACTGGAATTTAAGTTATTATCATAGCTGATGCCGTAGCAGATCTTTGTTAAAAGCTGAAAAATGCCTAAAACTTTGGCAAATATCACTAATTAAACATTTTATTTATCGTAGTTTATATTTTTCTTAGACAAAAAAATACTGAATTTCGGTAGAACATTTGGTGGCTTAATTTGTTGCATTTTAACCCTATTATGACGTCCTGCAAGGAATACGTCGAATTACAAGTAACTCTGTATATAAATATGAACGTGAATAGGACTAGACCTTTTTAAACACATTCGTTCATTCATTCATTCAACTAAACGAAGTTCTGAGTCAAATTAGCCATGAAAAATATGAACTCATTGTCTGTAATCCAGCCAGATGTAAACAACCTTAAATGGTTTTCAGAAAAGAAATCAAAGTTTATCCAACGTTTCTTGTGAAAAGCTGAAAATTAATTAGGAGGACTAGAATTATTTATATTTAACTAACTAAATAGAAAATTGCCTTTTGGGAGCTTAAATACAATTAATGTTCAGAAATAAAAGAAACTGGGAGAATTTGTCACGGGTACACGACTAAATAAATAGGCCCATTGAGGTTAATTTAGGACCCCGACGAATTCTTTTGTGGTCTGTATTTATACACGTGCCGCGTTTTTAACGGAAACATTTTCTGTTACCTTTTTGAAAACGTTGACTCTGTAATCTCACTGTGAGTAAATTGCGAAAGCTATGTAATGTTTTAATATAATTTATTTATTTATTTCATTAACAAGAGGTACAGTCTGTTACTAAGTAGGTTGACAACTTAGGATTAGTATACATCTGAAATATGTAATAGGTAACAGTAAAAGTTTACGATCTGATGTCCTAGCTAGGTTACTTAGTAGCCTATATTGAGGTTTTGATATTATAAAACATAATATACTTAGTAATAGGAACAAGGTTTTATTAACCATCGAAACACCTGAAATTGTTCGAGGAAGTAAAGGTGTATGCTCTAACTAAATCTTAAACACTAAAGTAATTCCTGATGTTGACTGAGATCTTCATCTGATAATTGTTCTTCTGAAGGTGACTTCTTTTTACGCCAAAGTTATCAAAATACGGCGGGTTTTTTTGCACGTTTTTAGTGATATTACATTTTTTTTCACAATCATCAATTTGTCTTGCCTTTTCACAACTATGTTGGGGTCGGCTTCCAGTCTAACCGAAAGCAGCTGAATACCAGTATTTTACATGGAGCGACTGCCTATCTGACCTCCACAACCCAGTAACTGGGTAACACGATACCCCTTGGTAAGACTGATTGTCAGACTTTCGGGCTTCTGACGACCCGTAACGACTGTCAGAGATCCACGAATGGCAGCTGGGACCAACGGCTTAACGTGCCATCCGATGCACGGAGGAGTCTCGTTATGTAAAGATGGTCACCCACCAACGGACCAACCCCGGCAAGCGTAGCTTAACCTGATGGATCGTTCCGTGCGGCTGTTATTACTTTTTTCACAATCATCTACAAGGTTTATCCTCAATCCGATTTTTTAACTGAGTAATGAAACTCTTGAGATAGCCACACGTTTTTTTCCGTGGCTAATGCTTTGAGTTTTCTTATCGAAAACCCATAACACGATTTCCTAGTGACCCCTTAACAACTATCGGAACATCGTTCATTATCGATTACGTTATGTATTAACATATAATGTGGGCAAGTACCGCTGGCTTACACTATTATTATTCAACCGCCCGCACTAATGTTGCCATCTCCAGACATTTCATTGTTATCAGCCTGCATGTGTAATGTGACACATGTAGTTGACATAGTTACTGATTTTGTCGGCCATATTATTGTATTAAATCATAATATATCCGCATCGTGCGCTCAATGACACTTGATTGTGACCGTATCTTATGTCAATAATTTATCAGGAATGTTACTGATTGCGCCTAAATAGATCACAATATGCAGTTAAAGTTACACGTTTTGCTGTTTATGCATTGTTGCTTGCTTATACAATCTAAGGAGTAGGTACATCCTCTATGCAATAACAAGCATTCTATTAGAAAACAACTCCATTCGTGTGCAAGTAAAACAATTCAATTTAAAAAACATGTTCACGTGAAGACCAAGAATTTGAACTAAGTATTCAAATTTTACAAATGGAAAACGAACCTGCCGTTCCCAGCACTAGCAGTATCTATTCTGGTATTCTACTTAGTTCGCTTTATTTTCAACATTTTAAAATTTTAGCTTAAGTCTAGCAAAACGATTTGTGTCGAACGTCCACGTTCACCTAAGTTCTATTTCTGCCTAAAATAATATCAGCGGTCTTTGTTCGTCCTCATGTTTTAGGTTCAGACGTACCCTTTTCGCTAAATTTTACTTTCCCTATGCTTCTAATAAATAAACCTTCTAATATAACCCTTTTGTCGCTATCTCCAAATATCTCCGGGCTGGTACCAATTTTATGAAAGGGATACCTTATTTTACTATTGAAAGTTTACGTGATTGCTATGGAGCGTAGTTATCTATTATTATACAATATGTGAATCCATCCAAATTGAAGGCAGGCCAGCTTAATCGATGAGGTTTTAAATGGATATGGCTATGCATCTAATAAGTTTATTTATTTTCGTAATCAACAGGTTTCGGCTGTCATTCGTGGATCTTTGACAGTCGTTACGGGTCGTCAGAAGCCCGAAAGTCTGACAACTAGTCTTACCAAGGGGTATCGTATTACCCAGTAATTGGGTTGTGGAGGTCAGATAGGCAGTCGCTCCATATAAAATACTGGTATTCAGCTGCATCCGGTTAGACTGGAAGCCGACCCCAACATAGTTGGGAATTTGGCTATGCATCTAATAAGTTTATTTATTTTCGTAATCAACAGGTTTCACAAATACATTTTAGAGACCTTCTTTTAAGTATGGAGAAATACCGGTATCAGAAGACCTCCCTCTTCCATTACTACGTGTACACAAACAAAGCCTGTTAATCAATAACAAAATAAGTACATGAAAAATAAAACTAGAGAATTTAAAAATAATTAATTATTTAGGTACTTCAATTCATAATCTCAGATAGGTAATTTACAATAAGATACTGAGAAAAAAATAATTTTGTTGCAATGGAATTTGAATCCTGTCGTGTATGATTTAAAAGCGAGTGTAACAAAATGTTCGAACTCACCAGTTTCATCAACTAATGAATTGGGGCATTTGTATTACAGTGTTTTATTTGTATTAAGCACTCAATGGGAAGCATTGGATACAAACGTTTCCGGTTATTCTGAAATTTTCAGTGCGAAAATTCATTAAACTCTAACACGAATGTTCGCACAGTATGAACTGTATAACCGGGAGCCGCAATTAAAAGTTTGCTTAGGGAATATACGCCAACATTTTGATTTAAAGTTAGAGGTTTCGCTCGACACCCATACCGCGGCGAGAGAGCTCACTTTTTACATGCCACTTCAAACGTTTTGTACCATGCACATTGCTGATATGTGTTGTAAGATTAATATTTCTAAAGTGGAAAAGTTACAACCGACATAAAACTAGTTTTAAAGTTCGAATAGATTGCTTTTTTTACGTGAAGCTGTTGCAAATTCGCTCAAAGCTGGCTGGCCAGCATTCAATTAAGTTCAATGGACTTAGTTTATGAGTGGTTAAGAGCATTAAACACGATGTTTAGTTGAAGTGCGGTTTGTGGTTTTTAACCTAACTTAATAGTTTTCTCATTAAGGATCGTGACACGATCGTCACTTTAGATTAATTCGTTGGAACTCCTACCATTTCTCCGTATAGGATTTTTATAAGCAATTGTGATTGGGTTCCTCAGCAGCGAAGGTAAACAGAACTTAGCATTTATTTACAGCTCTTGATAAACATACCAAGTTCTAGAAAAACAGAGCTCACCCTCGTCGCAAATATAAAATTCTGAGACCCACTTTCATACATATTCATCTCGACTTACAAAATAATGAATTTTTCGTTTTTCCAACCAAGTTTGTTTGCGACTGCTACAAAGTTTGACTTAACTATTTTTAAACTAAAATGAAGCAAACAGGTAATTTATGATTACATTTTCTACAAAGCTACATAAACTAGTTACAATTTTTAAACTCAATGTTTATATTTTTTTAATCCGCAACAATTTTCAAACTAGTGTCAAAACCTATCCGTACTCCATGCTTTCCCGTTCCGAATTCGAACTTACGTGTGGTACATTTACATTTCCTTTTGTGCCGAACAATATGAAGTTTTGTTTGTTCGAAAAGTTGGCAGTGGACAGCATCCATTCCATTAGTATGGAACGGAAAGTTTGTGGTTATTTTTAATTAATACCGGGGCCGGCGTTGCGCCGGCGGCGGCGACGAGGGAATTCGTTGCGAGTAATATCAGAGGTTTAGTAGATTAAGCAGCTACTAAGTACTGGCAACCTTACAGTTCTCTTTATTGTGTTAGCTCGAGCTTGTGTTTATGATTTGTGGGTTCGCTGTTTCCTTTTCTTTCTTTCAGAAAAGAAGCCAAGGAGTTTGAGGGTCTTGTTGGCACAGCTTTTGATGTTTTTAAATTTGCTATAGCAGTTGTTTAGGATTACGCTAACTAATTTTGATCTTTGTGCATTCCCATTTGTCCATATTTACCATCAAGATCTCCAACCAATCAAAACGCTTGAGTATCACGCGATACAACAAATACGGCCTTGGCATTGGCTAATACATTGTTCCCTTACCCCACTCTCCTCGATCAATGTAACCATTTTTAATTATAATACACACGCTATTATGGTTTTCAACGTCAAGGCATTTTGATTTATCTATTCCCGAAAATTCACCTCAAAAAAGCTCAGAAACCAGGCCACAGACACACCAAAGTCCTGTACCGGCGCCTCAATCCGGTACATGTGGTCCTTCGTAACCAAATCTCAAGAATCAGCATCCTGTGGAATACGTGGCTGGGGCCGCGTGGCTGGGCTATGAGAGAAGACGCACAAATCTGTACACGAAGACACACTGGAGGCTAAGCGCATATTGGAATCGAAGTTGGATTGGAATTTCATCGAACATTCGCAATCTGGTGGGACCAACCATCCTTTCTTTTCCCTATCACCTCCTAGTTCTCTTTGTGATACCTGTGTTTAAACTGATTTCAGTGAGACTTCCGCGGAAGGGTGTTGAATTAGTTCGTCAATTCGCAAGGCTGGTGACGTCGCTATCACCGCTGACGTGTTCGCTTCCAACCGTAAGTACTCCTGTTTTCACTGATCACCAAAATGCCTAATGAAGGTGCTAGATCACGCGATAAATCCCCTGTTTTATTAAGTGTAGACAGTGCTCAACAATCTGCCGATCCTAATTTATTTCGCACCCTAGTTAAGAAACGAGGAATTATCAAAGGTAGACTGACTAAATTTTCAAGTTATTTAACATCCTTAGAATCTAATGAAACGCTACCATCCTCTAGAGATTTTATTGATCTTAAATTACGCGTTAAAGGGGCATCTAGTCTACTTATAGAATTTAATGAAATTCAAAGTAAAATCGAAGAGTTTGTTTCTGATAGTGATATTTCTGATCAATTAGACAATAGAGAATCGTTCGAAAACTCCTACTATAGCATATTAGCCCGCGCGGAATCGATGCTGACCGATGGTGAGGTTACAGACGGTTCCAATAAATATTGCTGTAGCGAACTACCGCAGTCAGTTAAACTTCCCACAATTTCATTGCCTACCTTTGACGGTTCGTATGAGCGCTGGCTGGAGTTTAGAGACACTTTTTTATCGTTGGTGCACAATTCTAAACGTATCAGTAATATCCAAAAATTCCACTACTTAAAGTCTTCCCTGAAAGGCGATGCTGAGTTGGTCGTAAACTCAGTAGAATTTTCCTCTGATAATTATCAGGTTGCATGGGAATTGTTGCTAAATAGGTTTAATAATAATAGACTTTTGGTACACAATCACGTAAAGGCCTTGTTTAGTATTAGCGCGTTAACTAAGGAGTCGCCCTCCTACATTAGAAAGCTCATTGACACCATACTAAAGAATTTGCGTGCATTAAAAATCCTAGGTGAACCCACCGACTTCTGGGATACGCTTATTAATTATACTATTGTTTCCAAATTGGATAAGACGACCGAACGCGAGTGGGAGACGCATAAATGCACATTATTCCCGACCGATAACAATTCTAAACGCATAATTAAGGTGGATGAATTAATTGGTTTCCTAAAAGCCAGAGCGGATATGTTAGAAACATTGCAGCTTTCACATGATAAAACACATAATACACAAATCGACAATAAAAAACAAAGTTCACAATCACGTAATTCATCACACTGCAATGTTTCTACAGATAAGCCGAATGACAAACGTACGTCTCGCTTCAGGCAGTCTTGCGTGAAATGTAATGAATCACATCCACTTTATTCTTGTCAAAAGTTTATTGATAGTGACTTAGAATCGAAGTTAAAGTTAATTCGCGAGCACAAACTGTGTGAGAATTGTTTACGTTCGGGACATGCACTAGATAAATGTCAGTTTGGGCCGTGTAGGAAATGCAACCGCAAACATAATTCACTCATTCATAGTGATAACGCCGATAGTTTAGTCACATTCCATTCACGTATCGCGACTGCGGGCTGCGTTGGGAATGAAGGCGCTGCGCCTACGCCGGCGACCTCCGACCCCGCCACCTCAACCGTCGCAGATTCGCCACCTATTCACGTAAATAAGGCACATATGTATAATAAATCTATAGGTATGCACTCGGTTCTATTATCCACAGCTGTGATCGATGTAGCCGACGTTCACGGTGTTTATCATCGAGCGTGCGCACTGCTAGATAGTGGAAGCCAACGGTGTTTCATAACTAAAGCATTTTGTAAATTAATTAACGTACCGATGTTACACTCCACTTATGAAGTTAGGGGTGTAGGTGATTCAGTGGTGCAATGTTCGGAAACTTGCAGCATTGAAATTAAATCGCGAGTCGATAATACATTCAAAACACGCATTACTTGTTTTGTACTATCGCAAATAACATCTACGATGCCGGCCTTATGTCAAGTAAACGCGCAGTTCTGTATTCCAGACAACATAATGCTGGCAGATCCGCAATATTTAGAGTCTAAACCCGTAGACATTTTGATAGGCGCAGATAGGTTTTGGGACTTGTTAGGAGAAGGTAAAATAAGACTTCCCAACGGCCCTTATCTACAAAACACAAAGCTAGGTTGGACTATTTCCGGCACTATTAGTGATATGCGTAGCGCAAGGCGCATTCACTGCAATATTAGCAGTTCGTTAGATTCTCAACTACGTTTGTTTTGGGAGGTCGAGGAGCTTCCTAAAGTCAGGGATACGCGCACTCAGGAAGAGCGTGCATGTGAGGACCATTTCATTCGCACTACTACGCGCAATGGCGAAGGAAGGTTTTGTGTACGCATTCCATTCAAAGAGTCACCTGACCTTTTAGGCGAATCATACACGCAAGCCGAACGTCGCTTTTTCTCATTAGAGAAACGTTTACAGCGTTCGCCTGAATATAATTTATTATACACGCAATTTTTGAAAGAATATCTAGACTTAGGAACGGGTCTTAATGATATGTCTATTTTATTACAATTATGCGAAAATATAAAAAAAGCGCTGCAGGAGGGTTGTTTTCCACTCCGAAAGTGGATTTACAACTTTCCATGCGATAATGATGAATTATCGAATCATTCTGTAGAAATTAAATCTAACGAAAACATTAGTTCTAAAACGTTAGGTATAAGTTGGAACAATGTTCGTGATAATTTTTATTTTAACACGCAATTTCATAATGATAATAAACCTATCACTAAAAGGTCTATTCTATCTAGTATTTCCTAAATCTTCGATCCTCTCGGTTTATTAAGTCCTACAATAATTATTGCAAAGGTTTTGTTACAGCAATTATGGCTTCTTAAGATAGGTTGGGATGACATAGTTCCATCGAGTGTCGCGCGAACGTGGAACCGGTTTGTTATCTCTTTACAAGCGCTCAATACCATTCATGTTCCTCGCCACGTTATAGGTAGCAAACCTATGTATATGGAACTGCATGTTTTTAGTGACGCGTCGCAGACAGCGTACGGCGCTTGCATTTACGTTCGCACAGTAAATATAGATAACACGATTTTAGTTAGATTACTTTTCTCTAAAGCAAAGGTGGCGCCATTAAAACCTACAAGTATACCGCGACTCGAACTTTGCGGTGCTTTGCTGGGTGCTAAAATACTCGACAAGGTTCGCAGTTCGTTGCGTTGTGAGTTCAAAAATATTGTAATTTGGACTGACTCAACCATTGTCTTAGGATGGTTGCGCATGTCACCGAATAAACTAAAAACTTTCGTTCAAAATAGAATCTCGGAGATTCATGAACTCACACAAGACGTTGTTTGGCGCCACGTGAGCAGCAAGCAAAATCCCGCTGACCTGGCATCGCGAGGTTCGAATTTGGAAGAACTTTCCTCTTCCTCTTTATGGTGGGAGGGTCCAGACTTCTTAAAAAACTCACATTTTTCATTAGACAATAATACAGTGACCGTAGTGGACGAAGTCCTCCCTGAGGTTAGGCCTTCTATTTCTTCCTTCGTGACCCATGCCTCATCTGATTCACTTTTCTCGTTTATTCGATTCTCGCAGTTTAAGCGTATGAAGCGTGCTGTTGCGTTTATGTTGCGTTTCATACATAATATTCGCAATAAACTTAATAGACAAACAGGTGTCCTTTCTGTGGACGAGTTGAATAAGTCTGAGATGATTTTGGTTCGGTGGGCTCAAATGGAAAGTTTTCCTACTGAATATAATTTATTAACTAATTGCGCACAAATAAAGCGTAAAAGTAATTTGTCGAAATTAAATTTATTTTTAGATGACAATAAAATTATTCGCGTCGGTGGCCGATTAAGTAATTCAAGTGAGTTCAGTTATAATAAAATGCATCCAATGTTAGTTTCTAGTAAACATTATTTTACTGTTTTATTGTTTCGCCATGAGCACCTGCAGCTCCTCCATGCTGGACCTCAGGCATTACTTTGTCACTTACGCGAATCATGGTGGCCTTTGGGTGGTAGGAGCCTAGCTAGGCGCATAGTGAACGATTGTGTTACGTGTACTCGCATTAGGGGTAAGATTTTAACGCCTCAGATGGGCAATTTGCCAAAGGAAAGGATAACTCCTAGCTTTCCTTTTATTCGATGCGGAGTGGATTACTGCGGGCCAGTTCTCATACTTAACCGTAAAGGTAGGGGAGCTAAAAGTACGAAAGCGTACATTTGTTTATTTGTTTGCTTTGTGACACGCGCAATACAATATTTGGAGCTCGTCAGTGATCTCACTAGCGAAGCATATTTATTATCGCTTAATAGGTTTATTTCTCGTCGTGGCAAACCTTTAGAAATATATTCCGATAACGGTCGTAATTTCGTCGGGCTAATGAACGACTTTTCAGAATTTTTAGGCAAATGTAGTTCTGATATTATAGAATTCGCTACTAGCCAACAAATAAAATTTAAGTTTATTCCTCCTTATTCGCCTCATTTTGGTGGTCTGTGGGAAGCAGGAGTAAAATCTTGCAAATATCATTTACGCCGCGTGGTAGGGAATGCGCACCTTACTTTCGAGGAGTTTAGCACAGTTCTTTCGCAGATAGAAGCAGTCCTCAACTCCCGACCACTTTCCCCTCTTTCCACAGAACCCCAAGACCTTTCTCCTTTAACTCTCGCTCATTTTTTGGTTGGTCGACCGCTGACTGCACCCGCCTGCGATGACCTCACCGACGTTCCTGAGCACAGACTGAAGCGGTACCAGAGAGTGGAGCAACTTCGCCAACATTTTTGGACCCGCTGGTCCATAGAATATGTGACTGAGTTGCAGGTGCGGAGTAAATGGACACAGAATAAGGCGGAGCTGAAGGACAACTCACTTGTGCTGATCAAGGACAACAACCTTCCACCTCTGAAGTGGCACATGGGTCGAGTCCTTAAAACCATCCCAGGCAAGGATGGGATCTCAAGGGTGGCAGAGATACAGACTGCTTCGGGCGTTGTTCGACGAGCCTACGCAAAGATCTGTCCTCTCCTTCAAGATCAGGCTGAGCAGTGAGGGATCTTCAAACTTCAAGGACATTGAAAGCGACTGCTTCCAAGGCCGGGGGCATGTTTAGGATTACGCTAACTAATTTTGATCTTTGTGCATTCCCATTTGTCCATATTTACCATCAAGATCTCCAACCAATCAAAACGCTTGAGTATCACGCGATACAACAAATACGGCCTTGGCATTGGCTAATACATTGTTCCCTTACCCCACTCTCCTCGATCAATGTAACCATTTTTAATTATAATACACACGCTATTATGGTTTTCAACGTCAAGGCATTTTGATTTATCTATTCCCGAAAATTCACCTCAAAAAAGCTCAGAAACCAGGCCACAGACACACCAAAGTCCTGTACCGGCGCCTCAATCCGGTACACAGTTTCAATGGCTGAATGGTGGTGCCAATTGATTTTTATTTGTGTAGTCACTGAAAAATTGGAAATGTGTCAGATAACAAATAACACTACTGGCTTCATTCTATTTAACTTGACGTGTTAACTGTTTATTCGCCTAATATTTATAAGACGAATAACATACTCAGATTCATGTTTACATATTATAATTTGGCCTCGTTGGTCTTGTGGTTAGTCAAGCGCTGCTGCTGAGCATGAGGTTCTGGGTACAATTCCCAGGTCGGGCAAATTATAATACTTGGCTTCGGCTTGGGCGGAGCACCGCCGTGTTCTCACGGAGGCGATCGGCGGCGGCGATCTCTCGCGTCCAAACCTGGTCCAGGCCATGGTGCGGAGCGAGAGTGCATGGGAAGCCGTCACCTCCTTCTGCGAAGCAGTAATGCTCGCGAAGGAGGAAGCGGAACGCGTGAGGGAGAGGCAACAGCCGCGCCCTCGCGCCCCTAGCCGCCGTAGGAGACGCCCTGGGCGGCGAGAATCGATTGCCGATTCCCGGCCACCGTAGGCGCGGGCTTGCGGACGACGAGTAATGGGCAGCTCGCCGTCCGGTAAGGACCAGGCCCGGGTCGACGGCGCGTTGTGTTCCACGCGCGCCTCAAAGAGATGTCAGCAGTGACGGGGTCAATTGGGCCGATGCCGCCGGGGTCGCGGGTAGTTCGAAAGAGATACCGTGGCCCTGGCACGGGCAGCTGAAGGAACATGGGTGGGTTTTAGTCAGTAAAAGTCTGACACGCCCTCCCGCCTCTGCCCAGAGCGGGAGAAGTCATTTGATGATTTCCCATCCACAAAAAAAAAAAAAAAAAGTCGGGCAAATTATTATTGGGTTTTTCCATCAGGAATTTTTAAGTAGTAGCTCGGAGTCTGGATTTGTGCTAGCTGAGTCACCCCCTATAACATGGAATTAAAACATAACTGGCGAAATGTGGGTGTATTATTCGTACACCTCTAGCCAGAGGTGTACGAATACCCTTCGGGAAATCAGGCGTGATGTTGTGTCATGTATGTTCTCAAGTTTCCGACATTAATCAAATTACCATAATAAATGTCTTCCACAACATCAGCTTTCCATCCATTGTCATAATGTTCGTCACAATTAATTTGTCAATCGCGTCCTCTCATGGCGGTAATAATTCAACAGGAATTCCGTACACGCTCATTAGTGCTTACAGCTTAATTGGAGCCCGTTACAGCAACACGTTCGCAGGTACACGCTGATGCGCGAATTATTGAAGTTTTCATCGCGTCTGAACGGAACGTTACGCAACGTGTTCGGTTCATTAGTATTGAAAGAGAATACAGCTTGCACGCCTGTTCGAGTTTGTTGAGAGCTATTTTATCAGGCTCATTATGCTCGTGTATGCTGGATGCGGACGGAAAAGTTATGACTTTATGCCCGTAATTCGGACGTTCCTACCTACAAATGATGCGAAGACTGTACAGTGTAACTAACAGAAGTTTTAAATGAAAGTGTTTACAGAAACGTCTGTAATTTGTGATTAAGTAAAGTCGTTTTTTGTTTGTATGCTTGACTTTTTTTGGTGACGAACAACGTAATTTTGTCGCTTCATCATGCGGGAAGCACGGAACAGGTCGAAGTGGCAGTGTTTGCGGGAGGCCTATGTCCAGCAGTGGACGTCTTTCGACTGAAATGATGTTGATGATGATGAAACCTTCATCAGTGTTTATTATAATAATAAGTCACTTTTCTTATTTAGGAGTCTTGTAGACAAATAATACTCTGGTTTATAAACCAAACTGTTGATGCAACCTCCTTCAGAAAACAAACGTTTTATTTATACACATGCTCGTAATGCAATTCTCATTCGAATCTCGACTCCGGAAACTAATTTCGTATGAACGTTACAAGTTGCAAATGTTAATCGAATCTGTTTGCAAGGACGCTATGCGTTTCGCAAATGAACGCGAGTGTGTAGCGTTCGAGATTTCACGTCAATTAGTGATGATGGTTGCTTAGGTTGCATGTGTGATGGGAACGCAGATGGCTAAGTGGTTCGTGCTTGGATCATGTCCAAATACTTTTAATAATGACATCAGGCTTTAGGTAGGTATCGTTGTTTTGTAAGGAATTATTGTTACCTGGATGAGTATCTACTACTAAATTGGGAAGGCTCATGCATTAAGGAAAATAAATCTTATCCGCGGGCACAATGAAACAACAAAGATGTTCACAATATTACCAGTTTCTTAGTTAAATTTCGGAAAGTTACGATATTCCTTTGTTAAATTTTATCTCGCTTGTAAAATAGTTTTGAATACAAACTTCGCAGTTCAAAGTAGGTGCTGTGTAGGTCGGCGGCGATGCGCCGAGCCGCTAATATTGCAAGTGGCGTGGAATGCTCCAACCTCCAACTTCTCTTAATCAGCCGAGGAGATGTCGCTTACTATAGGGAGACGGCAAAGTCGCACTGACAAGGACAAATATTCGACAAATTTATCTCGAGAGGTTCAGAGTAAACGGAAGATGTTTTTTTCACCGGGATTGCAATAAAGGACAATGAAAGAAAAACAAAAGTGGGTGATGGAGCCGAGTGTCGACAATTAATGATTTGTCTACAGAGCCGTTCTCCATTTTCTTTTTCACAGGTATTTCTTTTCGTGTAGGCATAATTTGTTAATTAAGGATTTGCCATTCCATTATGCGAGATATAATTAAGCTGTTTGCTTCATAATGTAGTCAAACGGTATACGATCAAGTCAACAAGTCGTTCATAAGTAATGTTGTCCAAGGCCCAGTGAAGCAATCGCGCAGGTGAATGTAATTCGATTAATATTAAACACGTACATTTGCAAATTCGTATTTATAATAAAAACTATACCTTGATATACGAGCTGTGTCGTGTATTTATAAGAATTATAATTAATTAGCTTGCGGTTTTCCACAGTGGAAACCACAAGCGGATCTAAAACGAGATAGAAGTCACGCACTTAAATAATAGTGCTGGGTGTAAAGTTTACTGTGTAACTTATGTTATGAATTGTGGCGGGTCACTGGCCTAAGAGTGTGCGCACGTTGTTCTACTAAAATATTCGCCGATAGTCGGCCGATTTCGAGATTATACTTTTATGGGTAACCCTCTCATATGTCGTCATAGCCATTTGAACTCCGACTTAAAGTGCACTTGGTGACATTCATAATCATCGTAATCCCTTTTCTGAGGCGACATGACAACGTGCGCTGGATAATGAGTAGCTAAGACACAATATTTCACTCCCCACACACTCGCGCAGAGATTCAACAAAGTTGAGAATATTTTAATATCCAGGACTTATCTTAAAATATTAGTGACGCGTTGCGACGCTAGTGTTCATAAAAGCTACATTTGGGATTACCGTAGCGCCAAGCGGAACTTAGCGTAATATGTAATATTGTGCTGGTGTCACAATCCGACTAAGTTTTCACTTGGTATTCAGCTAGTTTTAGTTACAGACAACGACTAACTGATACGGACTGCCGCGAGCCGCGACCGAGGACGTGTGTATTGTTGCTAAGGAAATTATGGGGCAGTAGTTTGCTGTGAATTGTGGACGACTGTTGGAACTACTTGCATATGGGTGTAACATAGTGCTTATTTAAGTACTTTGCAAAGAAACAAAGTGATGTATTTAAAACAGTTTGTGTATTTCAGTGTGAGGTCTCGAACCTCACAGGAGGCTGTAGTTGCTCTACAATCAAATAGGGATCTGCTTATTGAATTCTGATATAACAATAGAATTAAATTACAGATCTTCTCCAACCATTTATCACTTCGGCCTTGGCCGGAGGGAGGAGAGAGGAGCTCGTGGCTAAGTAATAACAGCCGCACGGGTCGATCCATCAGGTTAAGCTATGCTTGCCGGGGTTGGTCCGCGGATGGGTGACCATATTTACATACCGAGACTCCTTCGTGCATCGGAAAGTACGTTAAGCCGTTGGTCCCGGCTGTCATTCGTGGATCTTTGACAGTCGTTACGGGTCGTCAGAAGCCCGAAAGTCTGACAACCAGTCTTACCAAGGGGTATCGTTTTACCCAGTTACTGGGTTGTGGAGGTCAAATAGGCAGTCGCTCCATGTAAAATACTGGTATTCAGCTGCATCCGGTTAGACTGGAAGCTGACTCCACCATAGTTGGGAAAAGGCTAGGCAGATTGATTGACTTCGGCCCTGGCCACCTGACCTCTGTCACTTATTTTAAAATTCTAAGTTTGTCTCATAAACTATTTAAACATCCTCGGAGGTTGCATGTTAAAACGCATAATTAAGGTGCAAAGCCTCTACAATACCTACTTACTACTTATCGAAGTAATTCGACCTTCCCAACATACATAATGAAAGCACCTTTTATCAGTTGCAACTTCTAATGCGACGGACAATAGGTACAGTTGCTTCAAAGACAAACCAAAACTGAATTACTGTAGTTTTGCACTCAGTGTGAAAGCTTTATTGAAATATGGCGTGTTCGTGTTTGTTCTGCCTGTCAGTATTACAATGTACCGTACGTTACCAGCTTACTTGAATGCAGTGTAGGGTTTATTTTAAACCTAGATAATAAAAGAGTCCCGTGCGTGGCTCGTCTGGATTTATTCAACGACTGTATAGTTTGCAGTTACTAGATCAAAACAAATAGAAATATTATATAATAGTTATTGATATTTTGAGTTGCCATTAGAGTGTTTATATAAACATTGAAGTGGATGGGAATTAAGTAAATGTGATTTCATTGTTCAATCAATTCAATTACCCACTCTTTCTCAAGGTTTCGGCCTGTTTCAATGAGTAGTCATAAAATTGCCTAATTGCCAAAAATAAGGTCGTACATAAAGAGTCTTTCAGACTGACGCTACACGATTTAAGTGTCAGCTTCAGGAGTTTCACGTCGCTGGAGATAAAGTGCGACTTCTTAATGTTACATAAATTTATTTCGTGTTCTTTTGATCATGAATTTTGAAACGGAACGGTTTAGCTTAGGAATGATGTTTGTGTTGTGAAGTCAATAAGTAGACTTTTAGTTTATCTTACTGATGATGTAGGTTATCCCGGCCTAGTTATTGCTAGTGTATTGTTCCTATAGAACGCACAGTTTCTCCATGCGTCTGTCGGACCAGCGCCAGTGTAACCGAACCTTAATCATTTATTTACGTCATCAAGGAAACCGAAAAGAAAATAAATTCTGTTTTCAAGTTACGCCAATTAAACAACATAGCCGCTATCACGAGCAAATACTCGTAGACTTTGTGTTAGTTTAGTGGGTTTTAATTGAAATAATATTCCTTTGTCTCCGAGCCAAAGGAGATTGAGGGCGGGACGTGCGGTATTTTCGTTGTTTTTCCTCTGGAGAAAATGAGAAATACTTTTCTCTTTGTGACATACGACGCCGACTGGCCGCCACGACGGCTAAGTACCGACAAAATAGAAAAAAGCTCATCACACGTGACACTGGGATTAAACTTCTTTTACAACATAATATTTACTCTGTTGCGCTGGCGTCATTAGCTTTGCAAGAGATGTGATTAAATTCCCGACATTAACTCCTGACCACGGTTCCTGAAAGCATATTCAATTTAGTCTCACGTCAACTTACATCTGTTGTTGTTGTTGTTTTGGTCAACCAAATGACAAGAGCAATCAAAAGAATGGCGGCAGATTTACTGATGGACGAGGCTTGATTAGGAGTTTTTAACAACAAACAAATCACTAATTTATTTCTCATCACGAATGTTCTTGTGGACAGGAAGTGCTTAATCTAAGAAATATAGGGTTAACATTTGTGAGAGACTGGTGCCCGAAAAAGGCGTAAAATACCTGTGTTACGGGTTAGGTTTAGATTAGGGGTCAAATTTTCAGATTCAATACTAAAACTTTTGAGTTGCTTACGTCACAGAATAAATAATAGTACTAACGTAGTTACGTCTTGAGTTAAAGTGGTAACTAAGCTAGTTCGGGTTAGTAAACATTTTCAATCTAATAAGTACGGGAAAATGTTAAAAATTTTTAAGTTGAATACAATTTTTCTTTTCATAAAACGCGATAATTTTCGAAGCTGAAATTAAAAGTTGCACCGAATCGTAGCCGTGGTACTTAAAATCGAGTTTACTCATTCTGAGCGAGCGTAAATTAAAAACACTGAACAAAAGTTTATTTACAAACGAATTACTTAAAGGCTGTAAACAGCTGTCAGGCTATTAGGGTGATTAACCGGTGTATTAGCCCAGATTGTTTAGTGGGCTTGTCGCTTTTATGTTACTCAAATATCTCGTTTTATCATCAGCCTGTAAATGTCCAATAATGGACATAAGCCGCCATATTTCCGTTTTGCAGATTCATGAGAGAGTAATTTTACCACAAATCCGTGGTTCGGTTAGTCAACATTATATGGATTGGTCATCATGACACGTTGAGTTCCTACGACAGATGTAGTGCATAATTTGGATAAATACTTAACCCTGGCCTGTAGTGTCAACCTTGTAACCAACTTTGCTGACTATGAACAACAGACCAGAAGGCAAGATTTAAAGGAGCAAATTGCTGGTGGTCCACTTTGTATGTCCGTTTTTACAGTCCGGCTGTCGCGTCGAGAGAATGGGTTCCTGACACCTGTCTGTTGGACAATTTCTAGTACCTAGTAATAACGATCAAATTCGTAAAACACATAATCGTTAGTATGAAAGTGACAGATGTCAAAAGTGACAGGTGTCAAGAACGCATTCTATCGACGGCCGGACTGTAACGTCAGTAACTAGTTCAGATCAGTTCAGAGAGAAAACCGCCCCGGTTTTACATTTTTTGGGTCACACGGCCAGTATTTCGTAGATAGGCACCCTAATTTGAAATAAGCACTTGTATTAGTATAATTCAGTTGTATATAATCAGGATCGCGCTTGTTCGAGTCACGTGCGCTTCGTCCGGTGAATATTACGACAAATGGAAGCGGACACCCCGGATAGTTTATTACTGCAGATAACATTAATGTTAAGGATATGACCTACGGCCGTTCGACCTCTGATGTTATAATTTATGATGTTAACTGCATGGTTTATCGCCTCACATTATGTCTCGACCCGATTTATGTTGAACTTTGACGGCCGCTTATTTGGACGGTCGTTCCACTTGATTGATTCAATGTTTATGCCTCATTCTATTTTCTCGGAGTTGACGAAATTCTTGAGTTGCTTTTGGCGACTTTGAAATAGCATTAGCCCACCCATAGATAAATACGTCTCTCCACTATTCCATTTGGCTACTGTAGTAATGCATAACCGGTACGGTACTAATAATCCTTTCATATCCTAAGGGCACGTCTTCCCTACCGTTATCGCGCCCCCTGGTGTACTCCTTAATATGCAATGGTCTCTGCTGTAGCCTCATGTGACATGAGTCTCCAGGGGCTAGTGCAAATCTTTGGAGTGCTTTATTCGAGTACTCGCGTCTGGTCAAACCACGCTGGGGTCGGTGCATTTGTTTCATTCATTTAATGAGAATTTATTACAGAAACTAAAAATAAATAAACAAAAGCTGTCTACATGCTCAAGCATTCCCTTTTGGTAGTAGGTAGTGTTGCTATAGTTCTGGTTAGTTAACCATAAAATGCTCGTTAAAAGCTTTGTCAGGAAAGCCGTTTTAAGCGAAAACCATCACTGCTATTAGCTAGGAAAACATTCACTGAAATATCATAATAATGTGAGTAAATAGTAATGTAATCAACCGTTCTTGTATAGCGAAAAAGCTCTACGTAGGTAATTGCTATAGTAATTGGCCACTCATTAAAAAAGAGGTAGAAATAAGGTGATGCAAGCAAGCTCATGAATGAAAAGGACCAAAACAATATTTTTCTTCTTTTTCATTCATGAGCTTGCTTCTTCTTCTTGTTTCTACCTCTTTTTTTATGAGTGGCCAATTACTAAAGCAGTTACCCTATATGTACTTATCTATCTATCTATATAAATAAAAAGAGAAGTCCTGACTGACTGACTGATTGACTGACTCATCAACGCCTAGCCCAAACCCTTGGACCTAGAAAGTTGAAATTTTGCACAGAGGTTCCCTTTATAATGTAGACAAGGAATAAGGAAACAATTCCCGGTAGTACGTTCCCGTAGGATATTTTCCGACATAAACGCGGGCGAAGCCGCTGTCAAAAGCTAGTAAATTATATGTTAGGTGGAAATGTTCCCAGAAGAGCCTCTTTTACTCGGTGTTTAAAATTACAGTCAGCTAAAATGTGGCTTAGACACACTTGAAAATGATTCATGGCGTCAAGCATTGTAAATATTAGCTAGATGTGGCGTCAGCAGCTGACCGCAAACGTCACGTTGACAGGCGAGTCGCACACGACACGGGGCGGCGACGCGCGACGCGGCGGCCCGCCACGCTCGTCAGATTGCATCTCACACCGTCAACGTGACCACACATAAATCACACACCGGCCTCGCACCATTACCTACCATTCCACACACCGAAATTGAATTATACGAAGCCCCGGATTTTATATCTATTAGGAAAACGCTCAACGGTCCCCAGGGCGAGGATTTAGATACCGATAACTTTCTCATTTCCTCCGGGCAGCACCAACCGTTACTTAGACGTATAAAGCTCGATCCCTCGTGACAAAAAAGGCCGTACGGTACAGCGTGACTTTGAATTAAGCTATCTATCTCTCACCTGACACTCCGTTTATACGTTTATTGCGCCATATTTTTATGCCGCTTATAATAGACAGAAATATATCAGATTTATCCGTCGACGGGCATTTCCGTTTATTCCGGTGGACCGAATAATAAATTACTATCGATATCATATCGATAAAAACATTCATTGATAAACTCTTTTCACTAGGGTTTCCAAAGCTCTGTAATCCTTTGATGTAGAATGAAACTTTGTGTAAGAGGAATAATGTGTGTGACGTTGATCTATTGAGCTGCTGGATTCCAAGAAGGCGAAGCTCCAAAGCGTTGTTTAGCGGAGCATACTCAAGTATCTGGTGCTTGTTCACACCTACATTAAACAGCCACCTAGAGAGAATAGCTAATAAATAGCGGTTGTGGAAGGCTTAATTAAAATAATTTGGCACATGAACTCCGCTCTGCAGCGTGCAGGTAAACTTGATTAAACGCTTGCTTCGGATACGTTGTGATGGCAAATATTTTTGTATCCACTGAGATACAAACGATAGTTGCTCTGTGAATTTTAATGATGTTTTAAGGCGAGCGGCGCTCGGGCGGCACGGCGGGGCGATGGTGAGGCGTGCGATTCGTACGTCTAATCCGCGGGAGCTTCGGAACGTGTTTGTGTAAAGTTTTCCATTACATTAGAGTGAGCTGCCTGCGGCGCACTGCCTCCGCAACTAGAACAAATGGACGCCAGACTCCGCCAGAGCGCGCGCGGATATCGTAACTGCGACTGTTATTGTAACGGATGTAACTTTGGATAAATGTCAACTGTTCTCGAATTTACTGCGCCACCGGGGCGACTCGCGTTTTATTAGCTCGCTTTGCATACATTACACAAAGTGAGCCGATACATGAGCGGACGTGAATAGCTACGACAAGAATTCTCCTCGCTCCACGAAATGTATTTTGAATTTGGGACCACTTTCCGTCTATTTCTCTGCAATTTTGCAAATAAAAGCTTTTAAAGTCTATTCAGTAAATTATATTCAAAGTTTAACGCTGAAGAATGAAAATTGGCTTCAGTGTAGTTCACGCGAGTGAGGTAACAACTTTTCCACTGTCCAATTTGCAAGAAATTCTCTCCATTTCGCGTAACCGAAGTAAAGAAATAGGATTTGCGGAAGATCCCCCTCATTTCTTCTCCATTACTCTGGATTTTGACTAACATCATTTTCGAGGCTTTATTAAATGGCTTTAATGATCTCGGAATCCTTTCAGCCTGAAAAGAGCGTCTGCGTTTGTTTTTCTATGTTTTTATGTAGATATATTATTCCTCTCATCATCTGCCTAGCCTTTTCCCAACTATGTTGTGGTCGGCTTCCAGTCTAACTCAATGCTGCTATTAAGGCTATGTAAGGTTTTCCTTTGATATTTATCAAAAAACACTTCTATTTCGTAATCCTTTACCTACATTTTCATTCTATCAAGCGAACCCGTTGAGGTACCGAAAATCAAGCTAACTCCATTACCATCTGTGCGGAGTGGTCTAAGGCTCTATTCAAAGGCGGCACGGTTACCTGCGTCCTGTCGGAGCGTCTTAATTCGAATTGATCGGTAAGTGCAGACACAGACGTCCACATTCGACTCCGGACGTCAGCCACGTCAGCATCATGCTAATGCGTAGTGCTACGGGCCAGGGCTTTGATCTAGTTTTCTACCGGTTCGTCTCAACATTGAAGGACGTGATTCTGACATATTGAAGCAAGATCCCGTTCTTGTAAAAGTATGCAGTTATTAGCTTTAGAGGCACTTTCAGTATTCTGAAGGTGCCTCTAAAGCTAATAACTACATACTTTTACAAGAACAGGATCTTGCGGGAACTTCTAGTATTATTATACTAGAAGTTGCAAACCATGATCCGAATGAATGGATGGACATCATGGACGTAATCCAAAACGGCCTATTTTGTTCCGTGACTCGTCCATTTATGTTGATTCATAGTCTGCATAACTCAATAGACGCCACA
Organism: Cosmia pyralina; assembly: GCA_946251885.1. NCBI lineage: Eukaryota > Metazoa > Arthropoda > Insecta > Lepidoptera > Noctuidae > Cosmia > Cosmia pyralina. The sequence continues at coordinate 19,870,103 of OX276358.1, forward strand.
TTCGCTCCGTGATTACTCGCGTGCCTACCTAATGGACCACGTGAACAAACATCTTTCTCATCTGCTTCAATTGGATGCTATTCAGCCGTCTTTGTCCCTTAATTGTTTGTTCGGAACCAAAGATCTAAAATGATGAAGAATGGAATTCACCTTCCAAAATTCATTCATAATAGACCTATTATCGTGCAGACCATTCTAGTATTAACTAGGATTTCCGCCTAATTAGTCATTCATAACCAATTTAGTGGCCAAGGACCAAACAACACACAGTCGTAAGCCCCCAAGATAATGTTTCACGCTGTATACCTGGGGGTGATTATTACCAAGTAATATTCGCTACTACTATTATTCTGCCCTCTAAGAACATCCCTTAATTATGATTATAACAGAAAATTTAATTCCATTATTTCAACCTCAATGAAAATTAAATAAGGAAAGTATACATTACGAGTCTTTTAAACAATACTTTTTTTTTTAAGGAAAATTAGATACTGAAAATCTTATCCTATTTGGGTTTATTTAGACTTTAATATATTTTGATTCTACTACGGGCGGGTTATCATTTAGGCCCTTAGCACACCTCCGCCGCGAAAACATAGAAGCGAGACCGCAGTAGTTCAATTCAACTGACGTAGCGGAACATCAGCTAAACATCACGCGTTTTCTCGGCGGAGATGTGCTAAGACCTTCAGGGTATTTATTCTTTAACCCTGTTAATGAGTAGATGAGTTTTTGTTACATTCCTATTTATAGTTTCTCATTTCCTCAGACCTCACAAGATTGTTTATAGTACCCACCTACGTGCTGTTGTGGGCTGCAATATAACTGCTGCACTGCAATGTTATTTCTACAGAGAACAGCTCTACTAACGCCAAAGCGAAGGAACAGTAACACTCCATTGATATATTAGCCTTTTAAATGGTAATTTGTAAAGGGAATGTATTTTTTTCCAGTATAAACATTATCTGACAGGTATTTTGTCAGGCGGGGCGCTTATATCGAGTCTCCCCGAGACAAATTAAGGCGCTGCTCGAACATTACGGTGTAATCGCAGCAATTTGCGAAAAGATCACGTCGCTGTTGTGTTTTTACACTGGTCGTTTAAAAAAATGGTCACGATATATATTTTTTGTCTACTGTTTTTTCTAGAACTACTTGTATTAGTATGTATTCAGTTTGATGAGATTTTTTTCATCAATAGCAATTTCGCAAAGTGTTTATTTTACGCTTGAAGCTGAATTGTTTTTAATAGAACGTTAATGCTTACATTTTTTTTTTGAGTTTTATTATTTTTAACTGTCTGCTTTATGTCACCTTAACTTTGTATATGTTTTATGCCGAATTATCTAAAAATACAACAAACTATCATAGAGCGCGTATTGGCTGGAAAACAAACATCGAGTATTAGTATGCAAGCTATTCGAACCCAGTTTAAAAATGCATGTAAACAAACTTTACATAAATACATATTGCCAAAAAATACACGGACAAATCACCTAATATTGAAAAATGCAAATCTCACACAAAACCAACACATCAGATTGGAGCTTTACCAAATAAATTGAAGCTTGAATTGTGATTTTTTTCAACAAATGCGAAACGAAATAGAAGCATTTAAAAAATTTCAAACTTGTGTAAACAATGCGAGCAATATCTATTGACGAACGTTATAACTTTCGCTTGTTTACGTTTTAAACTGGCTTGTTTGCGCACATGCTTATTGAATTTTGTTTCGTATTTAGTTTTTGTGAACGTGGGTTTAAAAGGTTAAAGTGTTTTATTGTTATTAAAAAACGTAATTTTCAGAGTAAAGTAATGTTCCATGATTATTATGAAAGGAGGAGGAGCTCGTGGCTAAGTAATAACCGCCACACGGGTCGATCCATCAGGTTAAGCTACGTTTGCCGGGGCCGGTCCGTGGATGGGTGACCATCTTTACATACCGAGACTCCTCCGTGCCTCGGAAAGCACGTTAAGCCGTTGGTCCCGGCTGTCATTTGTGAATCTTTGACAGTCGTTACGAGTCGTCAGAAGCCCGATAGTCTACAAACAGTCTTTCCAAGGGGTATCGTATTACCCAGTTAATGGGTTGTGGAGGTCAGATAGGCAGTCGCTCCATGTAAAATACTGGTATTCAGCTGCATCCGGTTAGACTGGAAGCCGACTCCAACATAGTTGGGAGAAGGCTAGGCAGATGATGACTTGTCATTATGAAAATGGATCTGTGTGTTGTTTTTGTGTACAATCAGTAAAACTATTGCCTTTTTATTATCTTATACTATCTTACTACTCTGACCACCGACGATCATCAGACATCTGACGTCTCTGGACCACCCTGCCTTTATTAATCTTATTTAGCTAAAAGTAAGTCCTTAAATAAAATAAACGAAATCATAGTTGTTTTGAAAGCTTTTTGTAAATTACATTTCAAAGTTTCAAACAAGTTTGATTGGAGTAAATGATTTGAACTAACCACAAGGGCTTGAGGACTTACAAATGTCACCGCAGACAAGTAAAGATCATTTTAGAAAAAAAAAAAACAGAATTTATAATTTAACTAAGCCATTAATTAAACGTCAGTGTAATAAGAGAGACGCAAAAAAAATAACGTTTTAATTTCAGGATAGGTACTCAAATTTAATAGAGTTTTATTAAAATGAAACGTGATTAAAAGTTTTGATCTTCAATTATACGGCCTGTCAAGGGTCTCAAGAACAGGCAATTAATTTCTTTTCTCTTTTATTCCGATTCATTTACCTAAAAAAAAAATACGAGTATTGGGTTGGTTTTAAGCCTCGAGCGGCTTATTATTTTGTGGTAACATCGTATTATTAAAAGATTTTTTACAGTAAGTAACCCTATATTAAAAAAGTCGGGAAGTGTCGTGGGACATCCGGTTAGAACGAAGTTCGTTTCGCTGTAGGTATATTATGTACTAGCCGTTGCCCGCGTGGATGTCGGAAATTATCCCACGGGAACCTACTACAGGGATAAAAAGTATCCTATGATTCCAGGTTATAAACTGTCTGTGTGCCAAATTTCGAGTTCAGCCGTTTTTGCATGATTGAGTAACAAACATCCAAACATCTTCTCAAACTTTCACATTTATAATATTAGTAGGATTCAAAACTTTTGTCACTTGAAACTGACGACATAACGCTTTTTCGTTACGTCACAATTTCTGCCAGTTCACTACCACAAGCCGCGTTAAACAAATTTCCAAAAATTAAACCTAAAACGTGCTTTGCCTAGATCACTATAGGCTTAGGCTCCCACTGACGTAAGATCCCCTACATAAATGTCATAAGCATCCCTCTATTACAGGTATGTATTATAGCCAGGAGACGATGTAAGGGCCCTGCAGGCACTTGCATGAGCGTAGAGGGGGCCCCTCAAGCCGATACAATGGGCGCACTCGACCGACGACCCACTCCGCGGTTGTGGTCTATCTCGCGTGATATAGCTCCGATCATTGGTTGGTGGACGATCGATATTCGATTAATAACGACTTGATGGTTAGCTTGCTGATGTGTGTCTGTCCCTACATTTGTGCGTACCGGAGATGTAATCGGTGGTTACGATCCACTTCAAACACAAACGTAAAGACTTGTTGATATTACAAATACTTCGGGAAAAAAATTGTTTTGGTTGTTTCGGAAAAAAGTAGTCAAAAAGTTATGTAAAGTTATATTATACCTGCTATTTTTAAAAATATACCAGTAATCGTAGTTCATCTAACTCAGTATTTTATCTATCACTCAATTACCTTCAGTCTTGATTTATTTCATTGTTAAATGCAACCAATGAGGCGTCAATATATCGGAAAGAAAAATTAGAAAAGTTGCCGAGAAAATTGGAAAATTCGGGAAAACTGAAAGTGCATTTCCTAAAGGAATTTTGTATGAATTATTGTAATTTGAACAGAACAACATCCGCCGGGTCAGCTAGTTTGATATAAATATTGATTAAGACGTTTCTCTTGAACTGTGACTATTAATTGCATTGATGCTCTTCGTCATAAAAACGCTTTCATGTTAAATAGGTAATCAATTTATTAAAAAAGCAAAGCAAGCATTGTTAAAGTAGCAATTACCTACTTTAATAATTTAATATTAAATAAGGTAATTGCTTACTTAATTATTTGTGCATGCTTAGATATTGGCAAGACTTAATAAATCCATAAATTATTTGAATATTTAGTTAGAAGGAATATTAATATTAATTTGTGAGTAAGTAGGTATACATGCCAATCTTACACAAGAAATAATAATTTCTAATAACAATACCTTATTAATATTCAATCAATCTGCCGAGCCTTTTCCCAACTATGTTGGGGTTGGCTTCCAGTCTAATCAGATGCAGCTGAATTTTACATGGAGCGACTGTCTATCTGACCTCCGCAACCCAGTAACTGGGTAATTCGATAGGTACCCCTTGGTAAGACTGGTTGTCAGACTTTCGGGCTTCTGACGACCCGTATCGACTATCAATAATCCACGAATGACAGCCGGGACCAACGGCTTAACGTGCTTTCCGAGGCACGGAGGAGTCTCTATATGTAAAGATGGTCACCCATCCACTGACCAACCCTGGCAAGCGTAGCTTAACCTCATGGATCGACCCGTGCGGCTGTTATTACTTAGCCACGAGCTCTTCACCTTAACACCTTATTTATATTCATTACTCGTATATTTATATCTCTCTCATTTACATAATTACCGTTGGTTGACATTAATTTAATGTTCTCATGTATTTTCTAATATTTTGCTTCTGCATCGTTGTCCTCGTGTAGATACCAAAGCTGAGAAGCAAGAAAGAGCATGTCGCATACTCTTTGTTACAGTCATATTATTTTTATCATCTTCTGACATAAAACTTTTGCAACACTCATTTCAGTCCAAATTCAGTAGTATTTCTCAACAAAAAATGCATCGATAAAAAAAGGATTAATCCAGTTACTAACACTCAACTGTCTACAATCTTAGGTAACGTCAGGGAAATTAATTGTTAAGCAAATTTGTAACTGGCATTCCTGGACAGGTGTATGAATTGGTAATGCAAATTAACGTAGAGTGTAAGTTCCACGACTGTACATCACAAGTTCCGTCACCTCTTTCTTATCTCCATCACCACTTTTATTTCCCATGTATGGTACGTTTATTCTATTATATTTCGGAACGCCTTGTATCTGATGGGCGTGCCAAAGATGATGTAAGTCTACAAATGGCATATAAACATGATGCTCTCCGCAAACCCGCGTCCGAACGAATTTCGTGCTTGCCCACAATTGGGTCACGTGGTCTACGTCACTAGTGCTGTACCACACATTAATAGCTGACCGAACTATTAATTTTTAATGATCCTCTTTATTGCTGCTGTGGCTGATATGCCCAGTTTGTCGACAAACAAAATAAGCTGAAACGGCTGGAGATTTTAGATGTTATTTTGTTACGAAATACATCGAAATATATTTTGTATCGTAGAAATATTATGAGTTTTTTAAAGACAGCAAATTTCCACTAAAATATCATGAATAATACTATTAAAAAGCACTATAATTTTCCATATAAATTAACTGAAAGCAAACCGTCTACCTTTATTGTTGTGGAATCAAAGTTTCGTAGAGCTTCTGAATGTCGTAGACTGAAGTCCGTAGCGTTAACTGAGCGTAGCGCCTCGTAGCCGGGTCGTAGCATATTGTGCTACGTCGACCGCACTTCGTGCCACGTGCCTCGGCATAATAAGCCGACTTGATAATTCCTATTGTTTAAACTGAACTAGGTTTTTCATTTGTTGTTTACTGTTATGTTCAGAAAGGCATGCTTTTTAATGAGTTAATATTGAGTAATGAAAAAGATTAATGTAAGCGGATTATGTTTGTTATTAATAAGGTTGTAAGTAATGCAGGTATTCAGCCGTATCGATTGGGATGCACGCTGACTGCGCACTGAATTGTTGAGATTAATATTAATGCAGGAGGTTTATTATTTATATGTAGGAGTATTGTTCAAATGTGATAATTATATGTATGCTTCTGACTTCGTTTAGAGAATGAATGCATGAATTTCAGAATAATGAAAATTATAAAAATATCTTATGAATGATAGTGACTGAAGCTATTTTAATGAAGTTCCTTTGTTACGCAATACTAAAATAACAGTCTAATTCACCGACGAATTACAATTTCACCCGAATCGCAAGTTACTTCGAGCAGAGAACTAACTTGCATATTTCACATACATTACAAAAGCGGGCATTTCGCGTTCGTTGTGGAGCGCGATGCATTCGCTTCGGAAAGAGCCGATACAGCGAAACTTTATCGATAATATACAGCGCTTTTGCGTACCACCAGCTCAAATGAGAAGTTTACAATTAGCGCACGCGAACTATAGGGTTTAGCTAAACATTTACTAGAATTGTAGCCAAACTTATGAATTTACCTTCTCGTGTTATGTGCAGCGGGATTTTATTATATCGTTTCTCGGTTATGGATCGCTGAATCCCATGTTTTGTGCTGGTTGCACGTTTGTGTCTCCTGTCACATCAGGCACATCATCATCTGCCTAGCCTTTTCCTAACTATGTAGGGGTGGGCGTCCAGTCTAACGGATGTAGCAGAATACCAGTATTTTACATGGAGCGACTGCAAACTCAAACTCAAAGCATTTATTTCAAATAAACCAATTACAGGCACTTTTGAATTGTCAATGGGTCGGTCAGTCAGAATGATGAAGCCAGTTGCCCATTCCAAAGCGTAGTAGATCCCTATCTAACTACTAACTGCCTATCTGACCTGCACAACCCAGTTACTGCGTAATACGATACCCCTTGGTAAGACTGGCTGTCAGACTTTTGGGCTTCTGACGACCCGTAACGACTGTCAAAAATCCACATCAGGTACATAGTGGTTCAAATATTTCTTATTTAAAGATATACTATGTTGGACCAAAAGCGAGGGATCGCATATCAGATTGCATTTATGTCTAAACCAGAAAAGCATTAAAAAAACATGGCTGCGGCTGCGGCTTAGCTATACAAACGAGCAATGCATTGTAATTAATCCCATTATCGGTAATAGCGGTCTATGTTAGCCACGTCACCGTTTATTTGTACGGTGCCTGTTTGATTTGGCCCGTGCACTCGAAGGCTCCGCAAATCAAGACCACATTAACCTGACCTGCCAATATTACCCCGCCTTCCCTTCACTTGTTCCACATCATCATCACAAGAAAGGGGGCGGGGGATCCAGTTAGATTGGACGTTATAATGGCACTTGTGTTTCGCAAACGATGTTTTATTCATGCCGCGATGCTCGACTGCTGCGAGTAACCGGGTAATTATTGAGGTGTTCAGCGGCAAGATTTAGGCGCCCGGAGGAATCCATCGGCACAGCTTATTATGAATGTTCGCTTCACTTGTCACGTTAATAAAGTCGATATGCTTGCTCAAGGAGTTGCTTCTCACCGAGTTGATTATGGTAATGTCTTTAAGGACTTCTGATTTCTGTTAACGCTACTGGAAGGCGGGAGCGCGGATACGTATCGCTCGTTGTGTTGTTCAAACTGGTTTTCCCCAGAAATACAGCAGGAAAAAATTGATCACGAAAAACGAGTGGTACGACTTTCTGGTTAAGGAAAATGGTGAAACTTAATTCCGTAGTCTACTTTTATTATTTAACGTTAGAAACCGTGAAAGCATAAACCTATTTACCAAAATTAGTTTCGTTAAACAATTTCGTATCAGGCAATTTGCTTTTAATGTTAAATATCTGCGTTATGGCATTGCAAAAGTATGTTCTTACAGCTTTTTGGCGCAGTTAACGTTGCTTGATGGCAGCAGACATTATAGCAGATGAGACGCCAGATGAGTTTCACCAAAATGAGATGAAAAGGATAATGTTATAGGCAACTAGGGGTCACATCACAAAATGAGCCAAAAGTCCAAGAAAATGTTCTGTACTTAAACAAAGCTTATAAAACAGAATAGAATTAATATATTATTTGAATAAATACGTCCGTGCGATATTAAGTCGTAAATATCTGGGTTCCCCGCGACCCGCAATGTACCGATTACGTAGGCTAATGAAATTATCCTGGCTATAGCCGAAATTAATTCGAACGACCCCGAGACCTTTTAAATATTACCCCGAAGGGTGAACGCGTGACGCGATAAAAATACAACTTAACACCATTCCAGTGATGTGTTGATGTGGAATTTGAAGCTTTGTCAACCGCAATCTGGAATAACCTTTAAGTACTTCTTTGCTGTTAAATTCACCAGGATCACTAAGTGTTCATCTATTCTTTTTTGGGACAAAATCAAAAGTAATTTATTCAAAGTTGGCTGAGAATCATCACTTTTTGAAAGTCAAAATTACATGAGACAGTTCCCCAAAACGCCCTTCACCTTAGGACAGTTAAGCCAACCTACCTTAACACTGTTTGTTTGTTGACAATCAGTTTTAGTCTGTGTATCCGTCTGTTTCTAGTCTGACACAATCCAGAAGAAAAAGAAAGAAAAAAAAAAACAGTTAAAGAACAGTCAAATGTGGACACCTTTTGTATGAAAAGTGTTCACATATTTCTGCAACCACGCGATGACAGTATGCTGCTATCGTCTAAGACACGAGTCGGGAATTCTAATATCCTGTTCGAGCATATCATCGTAAACTTCACGATAATAATCTTTAGTAGGTACTATATTCCCGCGAATCCCCAACCAGCTCGATACGAGGCTAAAAGTATATTGCACATATTATTTAGTATTTCCTGCAAGTATAATAAAAGTTGCATGACGAAGTACAAGTTTGCTTTGATTGAATTGCTTTAAAAGCACTTAAGGCTGGTGTGGTATGCAGGTAGCATTTTACCAGATACGTAACCACAATATTTTCAGCAAAGAATTTCTTTCAGACGCAGCTTTTCTTTATTCACATGCCCCCTTATAGCTTTTAATAAATTGTTTCTATACTTAATTGAAAATCGGTATTGTTGAACACACGTTAAACGACACGACACTGAATTGAGGTTGTTTAAAAATGTTGCAGAATTAATAATTTTACCAAATTGAAACGTTTCACGTCAAAGGTAACAAATTTCATTACATTAAAACATGGCGGGCGTATGTGTTATGTATAAATAACGAGATACGTGTTACGGTACATGGTGCTGTGATCTGCGTATAACTTGTATGTTTCATAACGGTTATATGATATCAAAGTAAACACCCAATTACGTGTTATTATATATTATGGTGAATGATTGATTGACTCCGTGAGTCTGTTGAATATTTCACGTATCACATTACGTTTGGTGAATTTATGTAGGTAGGTACTTATAGACCATGTAAAATTGAATATTACCAATGATGGTGGTCCAACATGTGACACCAGAAAAAAAAAGAAAAAAAAAATAGATTCACTTACTTGTCAAAGATAAAAAATGAAAGAAGTTCTATTGCTTGTTTCGCTGTTCAAGAGTCAAGACGACGACACTCACAAATGTAATTGCATAAACGTCGTCACTACATAAAAATGGTTTATTTTTGACGTAGTACGCGAATAAACCCGATTTAATGGAAAACTAATATTTAATCTGCATCTAATGAAGCATGATTTCATGAAGTTTGCGCCAATTAACAATTTCTGCTGATCAAGCGAAGTTTTCCAAAGAATTTTCGTAAGTACTATAATAAACACTCTAATTAAAAAGCACACAACTATTAACTAATTAAAACATCAGTTTTAGTTTAAAGCACCTACTACTTCAAACAAAAACTTTACACTAAATATAATTTCAGTGAACATTTTAAAGCAAGTATTGTCTCGCGAGACAGTTTTTAGCCTAGCTACGAAGTCAGGAGGCAAACAAGTTAAATTGTTTTTATTGCACCCTCGGGCAATTGTGAAAACACACGTGAGAAAAAAGCTTGCTTAGTGCTGAGTGGAATTACTTGTTGCCTCACAGAGCTATTACTTAGTTGGCGCGGTCTTATTAACAGTGTTTCAAGAAAAGCGAGTTTCTGTTACTGGGACGGACGTACTTATCGCCATAACGAGCTGCCATGTCGGATCAACTAATTGCTCAAATAAGGCGTTTATAAAACGATTGTTAACCGAATAACTGGTTCTCGACATTATCTTTGCAGCGCCCTTTAATTTATTCATAAAGACTATTATAAATTAAAAAAGACAGGCCTACAAAGCCGAACCGGCGCAGGCGGGGGACGGGGGACGGGGGCACAAAGAATTTTGTTCAAAGGTTTAACTTTCACTCGTAGCGGACGTCAGATAAATTTACAAATAAAATTTCATAAATATTTTTGATATATTCACGGTCAGGCTTTTCATACTTGGCCCGCGTGGCTTATCTGGATTATCTCGGGATTTCCCACGGATTTTTTTTTAACTTGTTCGCGTTTGTGCGTCCGCTTATTGCGTTTTATCTGGCGCGTGATTTGCCGCGGTGCGGTACCGCCCGCGCTTCGCCAAATATGTTTATCGCACCCTAAATTCCCCTTTATGTTTATGGAGTTCGTTCGAACGTAAAAAATAATGCTAAATGAAGAGTGGAGCCTCCGCCGCGGGAGTTACTCTTTATTAAAATTTAATATATCTCAAGCACCTTTTGTGTTCGAGACCGGGTACACGTTAAAATTACAGAGATCCTATTAATTAAGTACTTCGACGTTAAAGCCTAATTTAACCGGTTTTGTTGCAGGTACGAGGTGGGATGACAAAGTGTTCGAACGGGTCAACATTGGCGACCGGGAAATATTAGTTTGAGTGTGTTTGAGAAAAAGTGTGTGGGTGGTCCTTATGTCAAGGGTTGTTAGTAGTTGAAACGCTTGGTTGGTACTGTGTGGGTGGGTCGCAGATGCGGTTGTGATTGTGCAGTGTTGTGCTCATTGTCATGGTGACGTCATGGCGCGTGCTGGCGCTGCTGGCGGCGCTGTGCGCGTGCGCCGCGCTGCCCGAGCCGGTGTACCACGACCAGTTCGCGGTGCACGTGCCTGCCGGGCCCGAACACGTCGATGACATCGCCAGGAGGCACGGCTTCGTCAACCATGGACAGGTATATGATCCACCTTACTTCTCCGCCAGACTTGGACTGTGTTAAGGGCTCAACACAACTTTTTACTGGACAACGACCTTGAAAGTAGAACGTGGAACACTAAAGAGGACTGGCCCAAAATTGGTAGGTTATGTTCGTAGTTCCGTACACGTCATGCTGGGCAAGCAAGCATGTATTATATGCTCTTATGTAATTACAAAAGACACATTATGGCAAAGTTTCCGAGCGTAACCAATTAGAACGCAATTACGTTTCTTTTTGGGCATTTTTGTTTTTACTGTAGCGAATAAGATTTAGGTGACATGAAGTTTCTTACGCTACGGGGCGCTGCGTTGCAAAAACCATTCATTATAATTAGTTTCGTCTTTGTTACGTATTTTATAATTAACTGTTTGGCATAGTCGGGAGACTGTTATGGTCTCTAGAGTAAACCAAAGAAGTAAGTTGGATGCGCTGTGGTAGCCCGCGAATTTCAAATTTTCTTGCGTTTTAAGAAAATTTGCAGTTCCGCGTCAGGTTGTATCTTGAAGCCAGGTGTACTGGTGGTCGCCGGAGCTGACGGCTCTGCGCGAGGCGTGCGTTGCTGCGCGGCACCGGTAGGTACACCAGGCACCGCAGGCTCCGTATTCGCCCACCGGATACGGAAGCCATTCAGGCGGAGCTGTACGAGGGGTACAGAGCGGCGAAGACCGCCCTCCGAGCGGAGATCTCGCGGGCCAGGGGTCTGGCTCGCGAGGAGTCGCTGGGGACTCTGAACAGAGACCCGTGGGGACGCCCCTACAAAATGGTGCGGGATAAACTCCGCCCATGGGCTCCCCCGCTGACGCAGAGTCTCCGGCCGCAGCTCGTGGAGGACGTGGTGAGCGCTCTGTTCCCTTCGCGAGGGGAACATACTCCCCCGCCCATGGCTCCGCCTCCTGCGGTGCCCGATGCGGACCACATCACCGACGACGACGACGATGCTCCGGAAGTGACCGAGGTAGAGCTGAGAGCGGCGGTACGTAGGCTGAGTGCCAAAAATACCGCCCCAGGACCCGACGGCTTGCCAGGAAGAGCTTGGGTTCTGGCCTTTGGGGCTCTCGGGCCTCGACTAGGGGGGCTCCTAAGCGCATGCTTGGAGAGGGGCCAGTTCCCACTTCGTTGGAAGACAGGGAAACTGGTCCTCATTAAGAAGCCGGGGCGCCCTGCGGACTCTCCGTCCGCTTACCGGCCCATCGTGCTGCTCGACGAGGTGGGCAAGCTCTTTGAAAGAGTCATTGCAGACCGCCTCGTCGGGTGGCTGGTGCAGGAGGGGCCGGATTTGGCGGAGAGCCAGTTTGGTTTCCGCAGGGGGCGCTCTACGGTGGACGCCATCATGCGCGTGCGAGCCCTCACGACGGGGGATGCTGTGGCCCGGGGTGGGGTCGTCTTGGCGGTGTCTCTAGACATCGCCAACGCCTTCAATACCCTGCCCTGGAGTTGCATCAGGGAGGCACTCCGGTATCACCGGGTGCCAACCCACCTCCGTCGAGTGGTCGAGGCCTATTTGACGGACAGGGCCGTCATCTACCCCGGTCATCAGGGAGAGTGGAACCGGCGAGAGATGTCGTGCGGTGTCCCACAGGGATCGGTCCTGGGGCCACATCTGTGGGACATCGGGTACGACTGGGTGCTGCGCGCCGACCTCCCTAGCGGCGTCAGCGTTGTATGTTACGCTGACGACACGCTGGTCCTGGCGCAGGGGAGGTCGCACCAGGCGGCGGCTGAACTAGCGACACGCGGGGTTGCGACAATCGTAGAGAGGATCCGGCAGTTGGGACTCGAGGTGGCCCTGCACAAGTCCGAGGTCATGTGTTTTCATGGTCCTCGGAACGCGCCACCGTCGGGTTCCCAAATAACGGTAGGAGGGGTTCACATCGGGGTTGAGTCGACGATGAAGTACCTGGGACTCGTCCTCGACAGCCGGTGGAACTTCGTGGAGCACTTCCGACGTTTGGCTCCCAGACTGGAGCGGGCCGGGGCTGCCTTGAAGCGGCTCCTGCCCAATCTGGGGGGTCCAAACGCCTCCTGCCGGAGGCTTTACGCGGGGGTCGTGCGGTCCATGGCCCTTTACGGGGCACCGGTGTGGGTGCGTTCCCTGAGGCTGCGACCAGCCCGCCGGTTGAACGCGTCCCAGAGGGTCATGGCCATCCGGCTAGTCCGGGGATACCGCACGGTCTCCTGTGAGGCGGCGTGCCTCCTTGCCGGATTACCGCCATGGGATTTGGAGGCAAAAGTCCTCGCGCACGTGTGGGAGTGGCGCGAGGAGGTGAAACGCCGGGGCGTAACTCCGCTGCCGCGAGAAATCACGGTACAGCGGACAGAGCTCCGGCGGGATCTCATGGCGACATGGAGAGTGCGATTGTCGCAACCCAGCGCTGGGCACGCCACAATTGCGGCGATAAGTCCCCTCTTTGAGGAGTGGTTGGAGAGGCGCCACGGCGTCCTCACCTTCCGCCTGACGCAGGTCCTCACCGGACACGGTTGTTTCGGGAGGTTCCTGTTTCGGATAAGGCGGGAGGAAACGCCCGGGTGTCACCATTGTGTGGATCGCCCGGAGGACACGGTGGAGCATACAGTGGAGGTCTGCCCGGCTTGGGCGGAGCACCGCCGTGTTCTCACGGAGGCGATCGGCGGCGGCGATCTCTCGCGTCCAAACCTGGTCCAGGCCATGGTGCGGAGCGAGAGTGCATGGGAAGCCGTCACCTCCTTCTGCGAAGCAGTAATGCTCGCGAAGGAGGAAGCGGAACGCGTGAGGGAGAGGCAACAGCCGCGCCCTCGCGCCCCTAGCCGCCGTAGGAGACGCCCTGGGCGGCGGGAATCGATTGCCGATTCCCGGCCACCGTAGGCGCGGGCTTGCGGAAGACGAGTAATGGGCAGCTCGCCGTCCGGTAAGGACCAGGCCCGGGTCGACGGCGCGTTGTGTTCCACGCGCGCCTCAAAGAGATGTCAGCAGTGACGGGGTCAATTGGGCCGATGCCGCCGGGGTCGCGGGTAGTTCGAAAGAGATACCGTGGCCCTGGCACGGGCAGCTGAAGGAACATGGGTGGGTTTTAGTCAGTAAAAGTCTGACACGCCCTCCCGCCTCTGCCCAGAGCGGGAGAAGTCATTTGATGATTTCCCATCCACAAAAAAAAAAAAAAAGGTTGTATCTTGATCAAAATATGATACGCGGGAATAAAACATATGCGTTTACATAATTTTAACCATATGCCTCAGGCATTAAGTCCGCCTTTGTACAGTATTTTTTTTACTTGTGCATAAAGTTTTAATAAATAAATAAATAAAATAAAAATCATCAATATATCTTTCTAAGTTAGATTTCGTGCAGATTCGTCGAACGAACGAAATCTAACGAAGCTGCACGAATTCTAACTTAGAAAGAAGTATTGATGATTTTTATGGTTAAAATTATGTAAATGCATATGTTTTATTCTTGCGTATCATATTTTGATCAAGATACAACCTGATGCCGACCTGCAAATTGCAAAAAACCAAAAAAAAAAATTAATTTCGCGGACTACCACAGCGCATTACCCTTACGGTTTTATTACAAAACGAGATTTTTCTTCTGTCATGGTTTAAACCACTGAGCCAGTTTTTGTAATAAGAACCTAGCTGTGATAGAAATTCAGCTCTTTATATAAAACTGACCACTTAGTCCGGTACTAATTGTCAGTTTTGTAAAACTGACATCTTAATGTGTCGGAATTAAGTTCAAAATTCAAAATAGGGTCCATGGTTTAAACCTGGGTTTGAAGATGAACCTTGTTTTGTAATAAGACGGTTAAGGTTCACTATTCGCGATATTATGAAAAAGACTCCTGGAAAAAACTTAATCACAACATCTGCATTAGCCATCATGGTATGTAACTACAGTAATAAATATGTTCAAAGTATTGATTACAAATTAAATACATATAATATTACTAGTGACCCGGCCCTGCTTCGCACGGTTTTTAAGACTTGACAAAAAATTAAGGTTTCAAATATTAATGTATTATACATTTATTAACCTTCCGGAATAAATTCTCTAAATGATAGTGAAAACCGCATCAAAATCCGTTGCGTAGTTTAGAAAAATAACGCGGCCACACAGACAAATACGAAAAGCGACTTTATTTTATAATAAGTGTATAAGGTTTCAATGTGAGTTAAACTTTAAGAAATATATTTAAAATCTGACGATAATGAAACCTATATTGAATTAACATAACATTTCATAAAACATGCAAGAACCAATTAAAATAATAGAGTGTGAAACGATTATTTCAATGACGTTGTTATGAATTTATTTTAATGAATTAATTGGTATTTTACCAATTAGTGATGACTACATTACACGACTAAATGAAAAAGGGCGGAAGTGAAAAATGGTGGAAAATCGACAAGTTTGAGTCGTAATTTTGTAAAGTGTTTATCTTATGTAAGAGTAAACATCCAGCATTAGATACTGCAGTGCAATTTAAGGTACCTATTACCAGCACCAGCAAACGGAACGACTCTCCAAAAAATAATAAACCGTCCCATACATTTGGGTCGAGTATACCTACTCGACCCAAATGTATGGGACGGTTTATTATTTTTTCGCGTTGACGATGTTGGTCACATGGAAAAAGTTGTTCAGTTTGATGGTCTGTACCAAACTTCACCACCACACACCACACCACCACACCCCACACCACCACACCTTTCTGTTACATGCTGTATTAGATTTATGCAACAAAGCATTGCTTAGAAAACTACCGGATATAAAGATTTATACTCAGATTAAACACCAAACATGTTTTGCAGAAATTGTTATTTTACTACGAAAATACAAGTTTTGGGTCAACAGATATTTTATTACCAATTTACGATATAAGTAATAGCAAAAGGTCCATTCAGGTCAATTGGTGCGTGGAGTTTTCATTACAAAGCCCCGATGTCCCCTGCTTTATTTATACAGGCTGTTTTTTTTTTACTGGCAAAAACTGACACTCTAGTTTCTGAGAAAAAGAAAACTACATTTTCACTTTTTTTTTTAATCTCTTTGTTTAGCCAAGAATGGAAACCTACATTTAAAAAAATATCAACTTATACTTAGTGCCTACCTAATTACATATTGATCTGAGCTGAAAAAATAATACAAATAAATATAACACAACATCACACCTGAATCCCCGAAGAGTTAGGTAGAGGTGTAGCTAAGAACACCCACCCACATGTCACCAGTTATAATATTACGTTTAAAATTAAGTTACATAGCTTTCTATCAATTTTAATACATTTTACCACCAGACTCCAACAACGATATTTCTACCATCTATCCACCCTGTATAGTTATGTTTATATTGCCCTTATTACACCCAAGTTCTTTGCGTGACTGTCTGTCGCGCGGCCGTCCAATTAAGTTTTCTCCAGTGATTAATGGCTCCTAACTCTATACCTAAGGTTTTATGTAATGTCCAGACTTTTTTGCTACAAACTACGTTCTAGTTTTTATATTGTGTTACAAACGTGTCAAGCGTCCTGTTCAATTACTGCAAGATAGATTAGCTGTCGCTTCATTAGGGTAATGTTTGACTATTTAATTGGTTGATTTTGTACATTATTATGTCGTTTGACGTGTTCAATTATGTGTTAATTGAGCTGGATAACTTTAATGCTATCCTAAGGGCCTATTTCACGATGTCCGAATAGCCACTACTTACCGAATAATTTCAAAAATGGAAATGAATTTGTATGAAATTATTTTCCGAGTAAGTTAATAGGAACTTAATTGTAGGTGGTGAAACATGCCCTTAGTCTCTGTTTCATAAATCAGATCGTTTAGTTAGACTAAACGCCGATTGTTATAGGTCCAGAAAAAAAAAATAGTTTATTTTATAGTAGCGTGCCCGGCGGCGTCGTCGCCCGGGTGAATTTCATGACCCTATCTCCAGTGGCTTAGGCTGTGTGTTGTCTGTTTTCATACAAAAATATCATAAAAATTTCCGACTTTTCCGGTGAATTTTCCAAAAAAGTCTAAGTATAAACCTTGCCACAACAAAAAAGAATTAGCCAAATAGGTGCAACCGCTCTGAAGTGATGTGCGTACATACATACGGTAATTGATTTTTATTTATATTGGTTAAGTTTATACCATCCAAACTTTATTAACAGGCATTTTAATTAAACAGTATTTTAGGATGTTTAATAAACTAGTACAAGGTAATTCGTTACGTAATATTCTAATATTGAGTCGGCTCTTATTTATGGCGTAGCTGCCAACGCTATCCTGTTAATTATATTTTTTATCTACCCACTGGTTCTAATTTATCAGCTTGGTACAAGGTAAGGTTTCAATTAGGCACAGGTAATATTTAGGTGGGCTCTAAATCTGGTCGGTGACAAAGGACCTGACGAAATTAGCCAGGCATTGCGAGATAAATTGCAGAAATACGGCCGTAATGAAAGGGAATAAAATGTCTGGTGAAGAGTTGCGAGGAAATTATGGTAGATATGTAACCGTTGTTACACGCCTTTTAAATGCTGCCTTGTTTGGGGTTTAAGTGAGTATCTATATGGTTTTATGTCTTGTGTTTGCATTGGGTTTTTTTTTGTGGTTCCCTTTGCCTATTTTGTAGTTGGTACTATTACCATTATTATTTTTGTTGTTGGTGTTGTGGCGCAACCTTGGAGAGGCCTATGTCCAGCAGTGGACTGCGATTGGCTGAGTTGATTGACTATTATAAACATAATTATCGACTTTTCCCACTATGTTGGAGTCGACGTCCATTCTAACTGGATGCAGTTGAATACAAGTAATTTACATTCAGCGACTGCCTATCTGAACTCCACAACCCAGTCACTGATGGGAAACACGATACCTCTCATTAAGACTGGTTGTCAGACTTTTGGGCTTCTGGCTACCCGTAACGACTGTCAAAGTTCTACGAATGACAGTCGGGACCAACGGCTTAACGTGCTTTCCGAAGCACGGAGGGGCCTCGATATGTAACGAACCGAATGCGGCAAGAGTACGCGCGCGATACTGCGCTCGTCAAGTCTCATCTTTCGTGGCACGCATTGTACTCTACTACTTATTGTACCAATTAAGGTTTGTTGCGCTGTATACTTTTCTAACATTTTGGTGTACTTCTCGGTAACGATGTTGTATTGTAAGGATGTTATTAGAAATTACATTTCCCCTTCAGCGCTCTCTTTTCCTTGTGTTGTCACATTATGTCCGGAAGCTGATAAATGATGTCGCTAATGCACAATTATTTAATGATTAGTTCTATTTTATGTCGTTTTTCTGCGATCATTTCAGTCCGGAATCACCCACTGCTGGGTATAGGCGATAATTTAAGGGCCTGAAATTACATAACTACGAAATTTTCTATAAATTGAACTGGTTACCTTTTACACAGTTTGCTAAAAGTCTTAACTCGAAGGACACAATTTACGTCTCTAATATCCATCAATTAATTTCGACTCGAACACAATTCCGACAATCTGTTAATGATTTATTACGACAAGGGCCTTCAAACTGCTGGGCTCGAGCTGAAAATTAGACAGTCAGCTATTTATTCAGGTTATTTAAAGACCTTTCTGTTATTCACAGAACTTGAATCCCACAGCTTGGAAGTTGGGAGTGTACACGAAAGACTACTCGATGTTTGTCTTACTTCTTGTCCGTATAAAATGGAACTCCGCGGAGATTTAAAGTATTCATTCGTGTCTCGTGCAGCATGAACAGCATCGTGTAACTTTTTATGACAGCCGGACGGTTTACTGACTTTTCCGTATACCCATTTCAATGTCCATACTCGTTTCAATCTTTGAGCGCTACACCGCTGCGATCGCGCCGACCGATCTCAAAATGTCATGCGCTGTCCAAAAACTGTTGACGCCAACGTTTTCCCAAATTAGATTTTTATCTCCAATGCGAACCGATGATCGGAACGAATGGAATTGAATTTGAAACCGGGAAACGTATCGTGGAGCAGGTTGAGTGCTTACTTCGGACTCAGCTGGGAATAACCGGCGACTGTTCCATGAAACACATATTGAAACATTTCCTGTCGTATTATCGACTGTTTGACTCATACGAGAAACACGTCTAAAGAGATGCGCAAAACATGTCTGGGGAAAACGATGTAGGCCGTTGTTGAGGGTTCTGGTTTCCGGTATCATGCATTATTAATTTTCCGGCTAGTACCTTAACTATAAAACTGATTACTGTGCTATTCGATGGCGCTCTGACAGTTGTTTGATGTGCAGAAGAGTATTCATGTCCTTGATCATGTGTATGTGTTCGTTACATACCAATAGAAGCATACCAATGAAGGGTTTCCATTTCAAACCATTACTAAATAATGTTTCATTATTTAGAACCAGTATCATGTCTATGAGTCTATGTTAAGAAGGATAATATTGTACACAAAAACTTTCTAAATGTGTT
This sequence comes from Cosmia pyralina, assembly GCA_946251885.1. Classification (NCBI taxonomy): domain Eukaryota; kingdom Metazoa; phylum Arthropoda; class Insecta; order Lepidoptera; family Noctuidae; genus Cosmia; species Cosmia pyralina. The sequence continues at coordinate 19,889,620 of OX276358.1, forward strand.
CGCCTAAACCACAGTGAGGGACTGTTTTTGTTGAGCAAAGCGACTGTTTCCACGACCTTTTTTTTTTTTTTTTTTTTTTTTTTTTTTTTTTTTTTTTTTGTGGATGGGAAATCATCAAATGACTTCTCCCGCTCCGGGCAGAGCGGGAGGGCGTGTCAGACTTTTACTGACTAAAACCCACCCGTGTTCCTTCAGTTGCCCGTGCCAGGGCCACGGTATCTCTTTCGAACTACCCGCGACCCCGGCGGCTTCGGCCCTATTGGACCCCGTCACTGCTGACATCTCTTTGAGGCGCGCGTGGAACACAACGCGCCGTCGACCCGGGCCTGGTCCTTACCGGACGGCGAGCTGCCCATTACTCGTCGTCCGCAAGCCCGCGCCTACGGTGGCCGGGAATCGGCAATCGATTCCCGCCGCCCAGGGCGTCTCCTACGGCGGCTAGGGGCGCGAGGGCGCGGCTGTTGCCTCTCCCTCTCGCGTTCCGCCTCCTCCTTTGCGAGCATTACTGCTTCGCAGAAGGAGGTGACGGCCGCCACGTGTATAAACATAGGATTTATAACCTGACCGAAACAGGGTCGGGAAGCTAATTCCCTTCGTGGCAAACAAAAAGATTCGTAACTAGATATCTAATTTACCCCAGACACAAAAGCGTTTCTTGTCTCTCTTAACTCGAACAAGTCGTTAGCGAAGGAAAAACTCAGTAGAAACTTTAATTTGGATCGTAAAAAGTGTCCATGATGCGAAAATAATAGTTTTCACTTAGTCGCTTTTTTATTAGCGCCCGCGCTGAAATGTGACGATGAGGCTATCTTTTTGCGTTGCTGTCGGAGTTGTTAAATTGAATTGCACGACAGTTTAGTACGCAAAGTGCAGTACATAACCTTTAATGACAAAGACCATCATATTTTGATTCTATCGTAGTGAGTTATCTCATTATTCAGTACATAATTATTTGAGTGTTAATTCACATTTGAGACACATTCAACGTTACCTTAGTCAAACTCACTCCTTTAGTAAGAACCAAGACCAGTGTTATGCGAGTAAATCTTAGTGAGGTAAGTGTGTGTGTGCAAACTCGACGCGGTCTGGCGTGCACAAACACTCGAGTGTGCTGTCATTGTCGAGTAAGTGTCGCCAAACACTCGCTCTATTCCGCGAGACGTCCTGAACCGCCTGTGTTTGACATGCTCCACCAAATCGACCCACAAGGGCTCTCGACGTGTGTGCGACTACATTCACGACACACCACGACACTGTGCCGTAATGTGTCATCCATCACTAACGTAATTCTTAAGCGACACATAATTTAGTTACGTAGTTGGAATACTTGGGAGCGTGTGCGTGTATACACGTCATAAGTTAAGGAATGATTAAGGAGGTTCTGATCAAATTATTGTAAGACAAGTGTTTCGTTTATGATCGGAATATTGTATTTCATTGAGTTTGCTTCATGCAGTAATTTATTTAGATCATAAATTCAAAGTCTGCAGTTACCTAAGAACAGTCGCGGTATGAAGTAGTATGAATATATGAACATTCGTCCTTTTTTTTACAAAATTATATAACCGGTCAATTACCATTTCAAACCTTCCTTATGTATAAAAACTAAAGTATATGATTAAAATTCATATTTTTTGTAAGTCTGCCCGTTTGCCATTCAAATGGTGGGGCAATATTGCCAAACACTAAAACGGGACTACGTAAAGTGGAGCCACCAAAATTGCAAAAACAAACTTCAATTTTTTTCGCTTTTATTATTATAGGCACTTATTCGTTTGAAGGTTAGATCACTCGAAGTTCAGTCAAGCTAGTGTTTGGTTTAAATTGCAGAACAATGGTCAATTCAGGAAAGTTTTTGACGGCTGTACATATTATATCTAAATACACTCGACCAAAACCAAGGGGCACTCTTGGTTTTTATGATGTCAATTTAAACATCTTTATTATAATCATATCTGAGAGGAGCTCGTGGCTAAGTAATAACAGGCGCACGGGTCGATCTATCAGGTTAAGCTATGCTTGCCGGGGTTGGTCCGTGGATGGGTGACCATCTTTACATCCGAGACTCCTCCGTGCCTCGGAAAGCACGTTAAGCCGTTGGTCCCGGCTGTCATTCGTGGACAGTCGTTACGGGTCGTCAGAAGCCCGAAAGTCTGACAACCAGTCTTACCAAGGGGTATCGTATTACCCAGTTACCGGGTTGTGGAGATCAGATAAGCAGTCGCTCCATGTAAAATACTGGTATTCAGCTGCATCCGGTTAGACTGGAAGCCGACCCCAACATCGTTGGGAAAAGGCTAGGCAGATTGATATATTATAATCATATCTAGCCTCGGTTTTAAGATTGTACAAGTGAACATTTTTAATTGAGCTATTAGAAATGGAAAAAAAATTGAGTAGGCGCAGTTCGAGTCCGCGCCTTTCGTTTTCGTGAAAACGTTTGGTCCTAGCTGTTTTCTTACGGTTTCTGAAACTGCCGTAGCTATTGTATTTACTCGATACCAGATTTTTTAGGCTCATTGCATTCCTAATGATGCAAGCTTTCTTCGATTAAGATTTTTTAAATTTCTGAGCACATTTACGGCCGATATGAGACGACATCTGAAATTATTTTGCTATTGTCAACTCCATATTAATTTTAAACCCTATGTTGGCCAATATTTCTGTTGTTTCTCTTTAGGTCCTGGTAGTGCTTTGAAAATTCTTGACAACGACACCAAAATCATCGTTCTAGCTAAACACGTTTTTGCGATATATGAATTATTATTTCGACACATAGTGAAAAATAGAGGATCGCGTGCATGCGCGTGCTCTCGCGATGTGACGTCATGTCGGCAAATTTGTTCTCACAAATATGACCTATCTTTTGAATGCTCAACCATTACTCTAGCATTAAAAGTCTCGTAGATAACGGTTGAAATCTTACGTTTTTTTCTCGGTCAGAAATATTGGACTTACCACTAATAAATACACCGAGCGAAAAGACGTTTTCACTTTCAATAAAATTGTGTTCTATGGATTTTGTTACAAAAGGCCCCTCATTGATTAAACCAAGCTGATTTTCAAAAAAGGGAAATGTATGACTTAATTCCGACCCAAATTCTTCTGCAACCCCTTCTAACTCGTACCATAACCCAAAACCGCCGCTAAACGTCGCGCGTTCGGTCAACTTTACGTTTCGCGTCACGTACTCCTCGTCGATGGCTCTCAGAGGAGGCCCATTCTTCCTATTCGTTTTATAAGTATTCAATAGTGTTCACAGTTTGTACGTATTCGCTGTCGTTCGTGACTCGATTGGTTGTTTACTCGACGCTTCAGACGTGTCTTCAATGCTCGTTTTGAAGATTGTGTGTTGAGATAATTTTTATTGCCTTTTTGTCGTAAGTGACCCATTCAGGAAGTAACATAACATAACAACATGATGGCGACACACAACATGTAACATTACGACGTTCTGTTGACATTCCATGTAGCCCAAATAATAAAGGAAAAAGTTGCCAAAATCTGCTTTGGAAAATCAACCCTAGAAAAAATAGACCCTAAATATTCGGTGGTCTCCCTTCCCGTTCTGTAATCCTGATTTGGTTTGGATTTTCTTGTTATAACAATAACCATAACCAACCCATACGCAAAAAACAGCAGGAATGTAAAGGAAATGGTTAATCCAGGACGAAATATCGCATGATGTTACTGAAGAAGCTCCCTCGAACCGATAAACACGTGGATTAGCGAACGTTTGCTCTCGAGGGCTTGTATTGAGTTCACCCTTATATTCTTGTATATTGGGTCGTGACAGATGCACGGCTTTATTCGCTCTTAGGGTCGGATGCTCCAAATTGTTTGACCCTGAGCCACTTGATCGGTTCGTTGTTACGTTACTACCTAACGTGTTATAATACACTTCTGGACACATCTATTGGCCCACCTTAGAGTTTAGGTTTCGATGGCCCATAACGAAATATGATTGCTAGATTGAACAAAAACTGTTGATGCAGTTTTAAACCTGATACATTTTACCATCTTTTTCGATCGTATTGTTTTAAATTTGAATTCAGAATACCATACGACATGGAGCTACGCCTAACAAGTCGGATATGCGCCTTGTTAAAGGCAATTGATTTTTGAATAAAAAACATGTTTTATCAAATAAAGGTTTAATTTAATAACGCGTGTTGCCTCCATGGGCATCTACCACAGCTCTCATACGATTAGGCATAGAGTTTATCAACCGCTCTATGAAACTTTGAGGGAACATCTCCCATTCCTCTTCTATGGCAGTTTTCAACTCCTGCATCGTCTGGGCAACTGGCTGACGAGCCCTAACACGTCTTTTTAGCTCGTCCCACATGTGCTCAATGGGGTTCATGTCTGGGCTTCTGGCTGGCCAGTCCATAACTGTGATGATCACATCCCGAAGATATTCCCTGACGATGCCGGCCGCATGGGCTCTTGCATTATCATGCATAAAAAGGAAATTTGGGCCCACATAGTCCGCGTATGGTATCACGTGAGGTTCTAAGCACTCACGAATGTACCTTTCAGCATTTAATGTTGGCAGCCGTGGTCCTGTAACAACCTCAAGTTGAGTTTTGCCGCTCGCGGATATACCGCCCCAGACAGTCCATGAGCCACCGCCATAAGCAACCCTCTCTTCAAAGCAGCATTGTGCGAAACGCTCTCCCTTACGTCGGTAGACCTTCTTCCTTCCATCATTGCCATGTAACACAATTTTAGACTCATCAGAAAAGAGTACACGGCTCCAATCTTGCTGTGTCCAATTTAAATGACTGCGTGCGAAATAAAGGCGCGCTGTTCGGTGGGCTCACGTTAGTTTGGGGCCATTAGCTGGCTTGTGTGGTACCATATCGCGTTCTTTTAACCTTCTCCGAACAGTTCGAGCGCTCACAGATACTCCGTGGAAGTCGCGAAGTTGGTTTTGTATCTCAATGGAGGTAAGGTGACGATTTCTCAAGCTGGTCGTCACGATGAATCGATCCTGCCTTTCAGTTGTGACCCGAGATCGTGGCCTTCCTTGGCGACGAACAAAACCGCCAGTCTCTAGGTACCTCCGATAAACATTTCGGACCGCAGATCGACTTAAATTAAGTTGAGCACTCACGTTTCTTTGGCTGTGTCCGGCCTGAATAAGTGCCACAGCTTGGGCGGCGACTTCAGGTGAAGTATCCATAGATTATTGATAGAACCTCACCTTAATGTTAAGAATAAGTAATGTTTGTTGCAAAACCAAAGATATCAATCACTTTTTCAAGAATTAAATCCAAGTAAACCAATAAAACCAAGTTTTCTTAGTATTCGATTGTTTGATATCAACAAACAGGCTCCAAATTGTCTTTTGTTTCTTTAAATTCTGTGTTCGAAATTCAAAAAAAGACTATTGAATGAAATTGTGAATGTGCCAGGTTCAAAACTGCATAAAAACTTTTTGCTCGACCTAATATAAAATTTTAGCTAGGACCAAACGAAACTGAAAATACAAGGTGGGCCAAAAGATGTGTCCAGAAGTGTATCTAAACGCATGGTCAGCATTCCCATGATTGCATTGATCTGCCCCACCAGCGCTGGGGCTCCGTTTCACATGGGGTCGCGGCATTATGCTGAGCGGTAGCCGTTTTGCGTGGATGTGACTTGCTTTTTACATTGCTTATTTTATTTTTTTTTTGTCCTTTGCGTCATGTTTACCGCAAATAAACGTATTTTCTTTCTTTCTTTCTTTAGAAAAATCCTCGCCCTTTTCTTAACCGTGAAGAATTTGGTTCAGCATAACAATTTATTAAAGGCCAAAACCAAATCGCTAGTTTCATGACGCTTATATTTCGACAATGTATCTGAAGAAGCTTCCTCGAACCGATGAACACTTGGATTAGCGAACGTATGCTCTCGAGGGTTTGTATTGAGTTGACCCTTATATTCTTGAATATAGGGTCGTGACAGATGCACGCCTCGCTCTTAGGGTCGGATGCTCCAAATTCTTTAACCTTCAACCACTTGGTTGGTTCGTTTTTATGTTAGGTAGATTTTAGTATTTAAATTTTTGCGATTGGGAATTTTAAAAGGACACTTAAAATTCTTGTGAAATGTACATAGGTTAGGTATGTAGTTTTTTTTTATTATAAGAAAATGGAGCTGCATTTGGAATTAGTTTAACCACAATATGGTCTGTTCTATTTGTTATTTTTTGGACTTTTATCAAGGTAACTTTTTTATTCTCATAATATATTTGTCATTCATGTATAGTCATGGTATGGGATGTGATGCGGAGGAATGAGGAAAATATCGTCAGGAAAGTTTTGAGTATAAATGTGGATGGATACACGAGTAGAGAAAGACCAACGAAACGATGGATGGACTATGTGAAAGATGATATGACTAGAAAGGGAGTGACTACCAAGTTGATGACTAATAGAGGCATGGAAGAAAAAGGCATTTTGCGCCGACCCCAAATAAATTGGGATAAGGGCAGGAGAATGATGAACGAATATAATATATTTGTCATTCAACTTGAAACCTTGAAATGATTTTAAGAAGTCTAGCCAATTTCATTTCAACGATGATCGATGAAACATATAGGTAAAGCGTATTGCGTAGCGTTATTGTAGTGTCGATTTCCACGAAAGTAAGGCACACTTTCAAGACAGTTATCTGGTCGGTAATGCAATGATCGATATCAGGTGTTATTGACCTACTTAATCAACATCGCTACACGTCTAATTACTTTGACGACTGTTTTAAATATTTATTCTAATTCCTTTTAATTGGCAGTGTTGTTTTCTTAATTACTGCTTTAGAATCTTCGGCTTTATTTAAAAATGTACCTATTAGGCACTGTGAATAACTTATTATTGATAATTTTTTTATTTTAATTAGCGTTTCTACTAATTACAGTATGTAAGTATAGCAATTTAGTTGTAAGGGGTCCGCGAAACGATCAATCGCAATTGATCAATTGCCATCAATTTCTATTGTTGTAATATTGTCGATCGCTTCAATTGCACTTGGTAGACGATCAATTTGCGCATTAAAGTTGCAATTGATCGTTTGGGGACCATTAAGTAGCTAAATTAGCTGATTTAGTTGATGGTTTGTAGCTTTCCTCAATATTAGTGAATACTATCGTATTTTTCCTCAATACCTTCATTGCACGGAAATTCCCCTAATATACTTTTTTGTGGTCAGGGACAGTTGTCAAAAGAGGTAATGTGCGTCAGTAAACTTTTTTGTGGTCAGAGATAACTTTTTTGTGTTGTTATTTTATTTTGAATTGGGAATTTTTTGAGGAGCTCGTGGCTAAGTAATAACAGCCGCACGGGTCGATCCATCAGGTTAAGCTACGCTTGACGGGGTTGGTCCGCGGATGGGTGACCATCTTTACATACCGAGACTCCTCCGTGCCTCGGAAAGCACGTTAAGCCGTTGGTCCCGGCTGTCATTCGTGGATCTTTGACAGTCGTTACGGGTCGTCAGAAGCCCGAAAGTCTGACAATCGGTCTTACCAAGGGGTATCGTATTACCCAGTTAATGGGTTGTGGAGGTCAGATAGGCAGTCGCTCCATGTAAAATAATGGTATTCAGCTGCATCCGGTTAGACTGGAAGCCGACCCCAACATAGTTGGGAAAAGGCTAGGCAGATTGATTGATTTTATTTTGAATTGTAAGTGACCGTGCTGTTGGCGTGCTTATTATAAATAAATAACGTTTAAATGTTGTTCGGGCAATTTGGCACAAAAATTAATATAGTAGGAGACCCCCAAAAGATGATGCATCATGTGCCGACTGAAACCGAGAAAATTCAAAAGGTGACATAACAGGAATCGACGTTGAGAGAATGATTTCCTTCAACAAGTGATCATTTTTGTTAGGTTATTAAATAAATGACTAGTATACTATCCAACCAAAGTAATCTTGATATGATTACCGAATAAAATAAAAAAACGGTCACGTTAAGTGCGTGACCGTTTTTTGTTCTTCTTTTGTCAATATGATTTTATCACTTTGAAACTTGGAGAAAAGGCTTAAATTGATTTAGACCCTCTTTTTTCTTGTGAAAAAACTTAGGTTCCACTAAGTTTTTTGAAAACTTGGTTGGGAGGCCTGATTTAATACTATTTCGTTCGGTACTCGGCACTACGGTAAAAAAAAACTTTTAAACTGATAAAAATAGGACACAGAGGGCCGAATTTTTTAAAATATTTTTTTTCTTTTTTTATTATTATTATTTGTTTTTTCTACGTACATTTTAATAATTTACAAAATTCAGAGTTAAATTGAGAATTTAGCTTCAGAATTACGTTGGAATAACGCCTATTTTAGAATAGCAGTATGCAGTGTACAAGGTCGTTCAAAAACTACTAAGGAACTTATTCACATTATCGCTACAATATGACTGGTTTATTACTTGGCGCACTAAAGTGTAAAGCTATGAAGTTATTAATTATACTCGCTAATTGCGTTCAAAACTTGGGGCTAATGTGTTGTTAAAGTTATTTATGTAGTGGTAAACGTGCATGATCGATGGGAACGCCGCAAATAAACTACCGTTAGAAATGCTTTTATATTTTCATTAGATTGTAGTTTTTGTTTGATTTGATAACGGTAAATTAACCTAACGGGGGATACACGTTGAGGTATGTTGAAATTCAGTCACATTTTGTTTCATCAAAATCTGACAGTGTACCTACCTAATTCGTCTGAAAATATCAGTATTTTGTACGAACGACCGTACTTTACAAATAGGGAAATACGTTCAGTAAGGTTCGCCCAGATTTCAACCATTTTTCAGATGATGACATTATGTAAAAAGTAGATCGTAGCAAGTGGCGTTCTGTAGTTTCTGCCTAACCCCGTAAGAAAAAGGCGTGAGTATTTACTAGCTTTTGTCCGCGGCTTCGCCCGCGTGGACGCGGTTTTATGTTACTAGCAGCTAAAATTTGTGCTACAGGTAGCAAAACTTTTTTCCAGTGTAGATGTCGGAAACTATCCCACGGGAACGTGCTACTGGGATTACCTTATGTGTTCATTCAGGTTTCCAGGTTATAAGCTATCCGTGTGCCAAGTTTCATTCAAATCCGTTTAGCCCTTTTTGCGCCAATCCGTTACATACACAAAAAATATATTTAAAAAAAAAGAAAGTCGAGGTGCGCCTCGACTTTCTTTTTTTTTCCGAAATATTCAATGGTACCTACAGTTTCTATGACTTCGTTACTATGCTATTATACTATGTATAGATATATACAAGAAGTTATTAGAAGATTTGATTAAAAATATAGACACGCTTGCCGTTAGTAGTGTCCCTAAGCAAATCGCAACTCCAATAATTTCCCAGCAAACACCGTATGAACAAAGTTGGTATTTATTTTTATTTTCACAAAAACTATGTGTGCGGTATTAATTATAATGGAGGTACGAAGAACGCTCGTCCTTGTGGCGTCACCTTAATTTGTAGTTACGTTTAGTGACTCTTAGCCTCGGCTGTTGCCGCGATAATTACATTATAACGCACCATTATTATGGCGAAAATGGTTGCACCGAAGATATTTGTATTGTAAGTGCTTTTGGTCTAACCTTTTAGCGGTTCGAAGCAGGATCTGCACCTAATTATATATTTTTTCCAGCGCGTGCCACAATAATGTATTATGATTTTGACAAAAACGTCATGATTAACAAAACGATTGTCATGTTAATTGCACTTTCTCTCAGTTTGTTAATTGATGTCATTTGTCAGGCAACATATAAAGGATAAAATGATTTCGTGCATAACAAAGAGAACCAAAATGTAAATTTTGAGCTTGTGCAATTTGTGCCTAATTATTAAAAAAAAAAGTAATTAGCGACTTCAAAACCAAAAACTAATAAAATAACTTTCAAAAAACACTTAACAGCTTCTGAAGTCGGTGTCAAACTAAAGTGACCGAGACCGAGTGAAGACACCGACTTCAGAAGCTGTTAAGTGTTTTTTGAAAGTTATTTTATTCGTTTTTGGTTTTGAAGTCGGTTTTTACTTTTTTTAAAGTAATTTTTTTTTCCATTTTTAGTTGAATATACATATATATTAATTACATAAGTAGGTAAGCCCAAGTCGAACGAAAAGAAGAATCATCAAAATCCGCTTAGAAATGCCGGAGATACAGTACATTTATGCATATAACTTTGTACATAGAATAATTACATAATTTATTATGTACTAAAACGTTCCTGAAAGTATGTAGATTACGTTAGCGAAAGAATCATCAAAATTGGTTCATAAGTTTCTGAGAAAATCGTGGACAAACAAACATACATACATACGGGTCAAATACAGAACCTCCTTTTTTTAAGTCGGTTAAAAAACCACATAACTGACACAGTCCAGGCTACGCACACACAATGTGCTATTATGTGATATTATCTGCATTTTACCGTCACATTACTCAAGCCGCGGCATGTCATTACAATCGACGGTTTGACAGCAATGACAGCGCGACTTGTGGAACTCGACAGCGTCGTTTGCGTCGGCTCGCAGCCGCGCCGTCGCATCGCCGACGCTCCTTTGAAAGACATAATGTAATATTCCTTTCTGAAAAGGGAACTGTGACAGGTGTGCGGAGCGTACACTTGAAATCTCGCTGTGAAAAATGCGCCCAGTTCTCAGCTGAATTACATAATGCAAGTACGTGTCAACGCGTCGCACAGATACGCGAAACGACGCGGCGCGAAGCGACACGGCATACAGTTTTGAGATTCTTTGTGTTCGTAATAAGCGGCGGAAGACGTACGTCGAAATCTCGTGGGGAAGAGCGAGAGAGGTGCTCCAAAAATTTCATATAAAAGAGAAGCGTACCCGCCATACTTCACGCGCATGTGTTTATTATGACTTCTTCTATCTCAGTAAATATGATTTTCATTGTATGTAATAAAGTCGTAATAAAGGCGGTCCCGGGGTGGGACGGAAGGAAGCCTCGACCTTTCCTGTGGGACAGGGCCCGCCGGTATATCGCCACGAATACGGTTAATATTCGACCACCCAAATGACAATACGAGGCCTTCGTTAAAAATTATATGTTACAATTGTTTGGAACTAACTTATTTGTGAGCTATGTTACAGTTTTAGAATTTTGAAATACTTTTAACGAGGTATTTTGATACAGATTCATGAAAGGTCCTAACCAAACTTGGTGATAATAAAGGGTGATCTAAACATTGAATGAGAAATAGGTATATTCCCTTCACTGTAGGTGTGTATAACTTAATCTACTGACATGGTCGTGAAACTCGGATGATGTCGCAGACAGACTGTTGCTCAAACGTGCTACACTGGCGGACAGTAGGTACACCTAAAGCCGACACCCGCACCCTAATTGCGTAACACACTGTCGATAGGAATCTGAATTATTTTGAAACAAATTGCTATCCATTGCTTCAAATGTTCGAAAAAATTCTCTTGTCAACACCGTAAATAACGCAATGGATGTTGTTGAACTGTCAAACGATATCGATGCCGATTGATAGTGTGTTACACGGTTGCCGCGTAGGCGGTGCCGACTGTCCGTTATCACATTCAGCTTTCACACGACCCCTGATAGCCGTGGTATACCTCTCCACTCCTCAAGCACCTCAGGACATGTTGTTATTGCCCTCTTGTCGCTACGTCACTATGTGCTAGTGACAGTTTAAAGGGGCCCATTACCTATTGAGTGTGCAAGTCACCCCCTCCCATTTTATCTGTGTATATTTTATAACATTAGTTCATAGGTCTTCCATAGTTCAAGGTACCCAATCCACTATAGCCAACCAAACCCATAATCCAATATGTTTTGTTTCCATGTTCTGCAATAGTCCTGCACCAACCGAGGGTTGTCCTTGGGTGCGCTTGCATAGTGCATACAGTGATAATTGTCGGCTGGTGCCTTCTCGTCATTTAAAATTGTCTAAGGGGCCTTTACCAGTTGGCTTCGGCCCCTCGTATGCCTTCCAAAGGTCCGGGACCCCAGGGTCCCGAGATACGTCAAAGGCAATTTAAATCATACTACTATCTAGTTTATTTACAGCCAGAATTCTCAGTGTTTATCAGTTTAGCTAAAAGCGTATATTGTTGGAAAGCCAAACAACATTAATTTGTTTAAAGTTTAGATTCAATGGAACAAAACAGTGCTTCTGCAATGGCAAACAGTTGGTGTTTATTGCAATTAAAATTATTTTGAATTTCGTTCCCAGTTTTGACTTGAGCGACTTCAGGTGACGTGTTGTTTCGGGCAAAACGAATGGAAGGTTATTAACCTAAGGGTGTTTAGGCGTTCAAGGTCCTTGAAGGGTTTGGCATTATTCCGGGTGTAAAAAGACACCTTCCGATGCCGAAAATCACATATTCTACCCATTATTTGGATATTTTTTTTCCACTAGACCATATCTGAGAATCCACTGGTTTTGGAGATTATTGAAGGTCAGTCATATTTTTTTTTCGGTCAGTCATATTTACTAAACGTAATGAAAAATAGCTTTTTTATACCTAAAAATAAAAGTCGTTTCTCAGCAATAATTTTTGCGCAAAGCTACTTAGTTATATGTACAGTATGTCAAGTTGACGGCTTTGTGATGTGTCTTCTTACACCCTGTATAGTGTTTGGATACGTATGACAGCTTTCACATCTACCGGCAGATTTCAACTCGGGGTCTCATACATACGCTGTCGGCATTCGGCTAGCCAGTAACCTGAACGTGTGAAAAGAGCCTAATACTAATTTCAGTATGTTATGTAGGTACTTACTGAGGAGCTCGTGGCTAAGTAAAAACAGCCGCACGGGTCGATCCATCAGGTTAAGCTACGCTTGCCGGGGTTGGTCAGTGGATGGGTGACCATCTTTACAAACCGAGACTCCTCCGTGCCTCGGAAAGCACGTTAAGCCGTTGGGCCCGGCTGTCATTCGTGGATCTTTGACAGTCGTTACGGGTCGTCAGAAGCCCGAAAGTCTGACAACCAGTCTTACCAAGGGGTATCGTATTACCCAGTTACTGGGTTGTGGAGCTCAGATAGGCAGTCGCTCCATGTAAAGTAATGGTATTCAGCTGCATCCGGTTAGACTGGAAGCCGACCCCAACATGGTTGGGAAAAGGCTAGGCAGATTGATGTAGGTACTTACTGAAATCAGTATTAGGCTCTTGGACTAGGGAAAATATAAAATCTATATAGAAATTATTCAAGTATTAGGTACCGTATAAATACTTAGATAATCATTTCGCTCTCGGGCGACAGGATAAAGGCTCGTTCAGACAGGCGCGACACGCGATGTGACACAAAGGCGATGAGCGGTGCCTTTGTATCGCGCGCGATTCGCGTCGCATGTCGCGCCTATTTGGAGGAGCCTTAATAGTGCTCGAGCTTAGTAAAACCCAAGTAGGTATTACCAACAAATGCGGACAATATTGAAGAGTGCCGTACAAGTTTTACCTAAATCAAAGAGAACCCTTTTGTGAGTGAAGAAATGAGAGGAACCCTCAATTTGATCCCTACAATTTACGCGGGAATTGGCACACTTGTACGTCTTTCATTCTTAGGGGTAAATCTGATCGCGAAAGATTTATATTGACTTAGATTCATAATACAGGTTTTTTATACGGGAATTACTTCAGTAGGTACTTATTTGAACCTAGGGAAAACACAATATGGCAAACAGAACACAACATTTAATTTATAATTTGTCAGTAAGTAATTGGCTTTGTACAGTGGGAGCAGCGCCCCCTTTGGACGTTAATAGTTCTAGTAACAAAGTTGAACAAGAAAAAGTTTCACCTGCCGCTTACAGTTTCAGGAAACTTTGTAAGCATTGAGTAAAGGAAAATACGTTATGTGATGTTATTGTGGTCTTTATTACATGTTTTAACTAGGCTGTAATAATAAGACGATCTTTATTTAGTTTTGAATCTTTTGTTAGCTAACAAGAGCAATCTGTTTATGTTGTAAAATAAGCTATTTAAAAGCTAAATAAAAAGATGTGATGGGTTAGTGAGATCTTTATTTTCTTTCAATATGACGTAGAATAACATATACGAATTTGTTCTATGTAGATAAGAAGCTTAAGGCGTCCACTACAGCCAGTAGGTATTACAACAGTTTAATAACCTCGGTTACTGAAAGCCTTGTTGTACGAGCATCGCCACATAGTAACCTACTTTAAGTGTTATACAAGGTTGATATGAGCGAGAGGCATTAAATTAAACCACTTATACTTTGTATCATTTTCAGCCTCTTTACTAAAAATCAGATAAATAGAAGCAATAGTTTAGTCACAGGATTATTTTTTAGTTTTTTCTTTGTTTAAACACGCCGTATCTGCCCTAACAGCTGACCCTGACCCTAGATAACTATGCGTAGGTACCTACGCATAGTTATCTAGGGTCATACACTTTAAAACGACAGAATTTTTGACGCGACGGACGTTGCCGTTTTGTTACGCACGTCAGTGGAAATGTCTATAAAGGATGTTTGTACATTATAATTAGATCATTAAGCTATTTTATTTGTTCGCTATTTTATTTTATGTTTCTTCTAAACTTTTTTTTAATAGTTCCGAGTTAACACTATGCATCTATAGTATATGTGGTTTAATTTAATGCCTCTCGCTCATATCAACCTTGTATAATTTAATGTTTTTACTAGTAAACTGTCAATCATATTCGCCTTTACATGTTCCCACTGCTGGGACACAGGCCTCCTCTCTTCGAGAGAGAGTTGGCCGTAATCTACCGCGCGGGCCTATTGCGGGTTGGTAGATGTCACATGTCTTCGAATTTTTGGTTATAAGACACGCCGGTTTCCTCACGATGTTTTCCTTCCCCGTTTTGAGAGCAGTGGTGATGAAATTATTTACACACAAAGTAAAGCGCCTGCCTGGGTTCGAACCCACGACCTACAACTCGTAAGTTGGGGCCGTTACCAATGGGCCACCATTGCTCATTTACGGACACAAAACAGTGATTTTATTTAATGTACTTACTTACACTTCCCGTGTGATTCGTCCATCTACATATACATCTCAGTGTACGGAGTTACTGCCCGTACACTTGTTTAATTTAACCTACTGTCAAATACTTAAATCTCATTTTAATTGGTACGGTTGACCTTTTTGAGATGTAAATAGTAGATCTGAATCAGAGTCTTGATTTATGCAAAACGGGGTTAGTTAATGATTAAATCTTCAATCAAAGTTTCACTAAAAGTTTTTACTTTGCAATGTTGCTACTAGCAGAGGAAAGTAGGTACTATATTTTTCTGTCAACAATTGTTCGCACTAAAACATCTATAGTCCATTTGCAATAGGATTGGACATTTACACAAACCTTTTTTACAGTCCGCTCTACCGATTTTGACTTCTATTGCGTAGGCTTAAGGATGGCATTAAAGGCAAAAAAGTGGTAAGAATACCAACTGTTTACTACAGCTGCCATTTGTCATGCCACCAACGCAATAGAAGTCAAAATCGGTTGAACGGACTGTAAAAAAAGGTTTGTTTAATTGACTAATCTTATTGCAAATACACCATTAACAAAATCAACACATCAAATCCAACCCTCAAACGCTCGTTTTACACAACAAAACACGCACCTTTTCGAAGGGCTAACAACTTTAGTAGTAGTCGATCGGTTACGTACAAAACTAGTGACTAATTGAATTAGGTGGCCCTTCTGTTGCGAGACGAGGGCCGTCTCGCACATCCCTGGGCGAAAGAAAGGCCCATTTATTACTGTATGGGATAGGCACTGCTTGGAACGAAGACTTATTGCGATCACGGAGCCATTTTTCCTGGATTGGTCGCGCGGTTATTTATATTGATTGATGAAGATAAAACCAGTACATCTAGGTGTATTATAGCTGTGTGATTTTTAGGGTTGAGCGGAGTTTTAAAGTTTTGATAAGGCTTGTTCATTTGGTCGGTAGTGACTGCGGTTACATAGTTAGACCGCGTCCTATCAAAAAGCGACAATCGCGTTTAAATCTCGTTTGTGCGTGAAAATTTCTTATTGTATAGAAAACCTAAACCTTATTTCTTTTTTTTTTTTTTTAAATTTACAGACTAGTTCCGCCAACGTAATTGGCGCCTATTTTATATCTATGTCTCATCCATACAAGTTCTCGCGTGCATGCCTCTCGTACTTCCATGCTTCATACTTTATCTTTCTTTTATCCATCATCATATATTCAGTGGGTGGGACTCCCACTTATTACCTACTTCTCAATTTTATCTATTCTTTATTCCATTTTTCGGGGAAATAACTTTTTACACATTTACTTTTTGTTTTTACTTCTTGTATAAACTTAGCTTATTATATTATAACAATTGTATCCAAGTAATCTAAAAATATTTTAACATATAAAATATTCTCTTTATTACTATTCTTATTTTAAGACATATTTCTCGAACACCTAAACCTTATTAGATAAGTAGGATAACTATGGAGAGAACATACCTACGAAATACGCGTACATACCTACATTCACCGGGCGCTAAAAATAACGGATATTGCTTGGGAAGTACGTATGTAAATATAAACCAAAACTACAAAGTTTATTCACCATATAACTTGCATTTGCGTCACATATATCCACAGCACAAAACAATACATTTGTGAGCCATATGTTGTTGTTTACTTGACACTTGACAGCTCACGTACGTCAAAACCACAGCACTTAAGATGGCGGAGCCGGCAGTCGAAGTAGCTATTCAAAAATGTTTCTAGGAAGAGATTGTACAAATAGCATGCCATCTCATTCACCCAACAACATTGCACATTGGTTAACAAAAGATAAAGATAGATTCTTACTTATTCGTAAAAAAACTAAAACACTCTATAAACCTATTTTAGTTACGACGATATAAATGGCCTCTTTAAACACTGTAATGTCTTACCAGTTCATTTACAAATAATTTTAATGTTATTAAAAGAACAATTTTTCAATAATTCTTTCAGACATAAAATCGAACATCCTGTATGCACTCGGGTAGTTTCTGAGAATAGGCTTCGTACGCAGCGCGCCAACAATACGTATGGCGAACGAACTACCGGCTATATTGTACCGAGACTTATTAATAGCCTACCCCCAGAATTAAACAAATGTATTACACATAAAAATATCAATTGTAAACTTAAGCAATATTACAGTATTATGTAGGAATGATTGTAACGATGTAAAGATTTAAAGAATTTATTAATTGCATCGACAATAACGCATACATGCAAAATGCATCATTGTATATTTCGATTTTGAGATAGACTCATGATAGCACAAGTTTAAACCTTAGTGGTTTTTGGTTGCTATATAATTTAATCCTGTATCCTTTTGTTTAAACGTTTAATAAATAAATTAAAAAAAAAAAAGTTAAAGATGTCTTCTTCATTCAAACTCAAACCATAATTCGAAAAGAAATTGACAAAACACTTCTTTAAGTAACTAAAATAGGTTTATAAAGCGTTTTAGTTTTTTTATGAGAATGGGGGTTTCTATATCGATTTAATAGATATTTGTAAGCAAGGTACAGAAGAATGAGTTGACTCCATATGTTTCTATACTCTAAATAAGGGAAATTCATACAAACGATCACGTCGACCGCGTAATCGTGCGACTATCGCTTTAAGTTATTAGGACAGTCGGTTTATACCTCAGCCAATCACTTGACTTATATAGTAGCCCTTTCTCTTGGCTCAACTTACAAAATTCTCGTATTAAAAGCAGTTATTGCGTGTTACAACTTTTAGATCTGTAAGAAAACACTAATTAATTTGTCGTTTGTTTAATACTCCACCAGGATTTAGAATTAGCCATAAAATGTAATTATTTAGTGTCACGACTGAAACTACAAATTAGATTTTAATTAGTAATTTAAACGTAATTACCGAAGTAATAAATTCGAAATTGATTAATATATTGAGTCATAAAAAAGTTAATCTCGTACTCTACACGATAAAGAACGCCGTTAAGAGCGTTGGCTCCGTACGGCATTTCATACAAACTTTCAAGTCCTTTTCAAGTCGGTTAGACTTCAAAAAAGGAGGTTCTGTATTCAACCCGTATGTATATATGTATGTATGTTTGTTTGTCCACGATTTTCTCGAAAACGAACGAACCAATTTTGATGATTCTTTCACTAACGTGACCTACATACTTTCAGGAAGGTTTTAGTATATAATACATTATGTAATTATTCTTATTTTCTTTTATTTTATTCAGGGACAATAAACAGCTACAATATGTGTTGAAATAGAGAAAAGATAATACAAAATATTAACAATATTGCAGCCCACTACATTATCCGCATATTAACAAAAGAAAATATGATAATGAGTGCCACTAGATAGGCAATAAAACTAATAAATAATTACATCACATTAATAATAAATTAATTACATCATGCAAAATAGAAATTATAATTGATATGATTATGTACGAAGTTATATGCATAAAGCCGGTATTGTGTGTTCCATAGTATAGGAAATTGTTTAACAGTTTCAATAAATTGCTCCTTAATCGCTACTAAACGACCGTGCGTACAACAAAGAACACTGGACAGCACTGGCGAAGGATGTGCAAAGGGTGTGCGGGGTAGCGGGAGGGGCTTAGCTTAGCTCGTGTAGCTGCGCATCGGCATACACAACTAACTTAGCTTCGCATATTTTAGTTATCTCACATAGCTTAGTTCGCATAGTTTGCGGTCTGCACACAAGTATGGAAAACTGCGTCAGCTATGCGAGCTAAGCTAAACTAACTTAGCTTAGCTCTTGGTCTGCAACCCGTATAAATGTACTGTATCTCCGGCATTTCTAAGCGGATTTTTGATGATTCTTCTTTTGGTTCGACTTGAGGTTACCTACTTATGTAATTGTATATTCGTATAAAAATTGAAAAATAAATTTACTTAAAAAAAGTAAAAACCGACTTCAACACCAAAAACGAATAAAATAACTTTCATAAAACACTTAACAGCTTCTGAAGTCGGTGTCTTCAATTCTTCCATGGACTTTAGCTTGACACCGACTTCAGAAGCTGTTAAGTGTTTTATGAAAGTTATTTTATTCGTTTTTGGTTTTGAAGTCGGTTTTTACTTTTTTTAAAGTAAATTTTTTATCGAAATGAATGAAGCGATTTTAATGAAACTTCATACGCATAAGCAGGACACAGGTCTAATAAGTTAGTTAACAACATTTTCGAAAAATAGTGTTGCAGCTAAATTCGACCGATTTAAATATTCTATAGAAACAGAGATTTCCAATTATCTTTTATTAAATAAGACATTTCGAAAATGTTAGTAACTAACTTTTTAGACCTATGTATCCTGCTTATGCTTATGAAGTTTAATTAAAATCGGTTCATTCATTTCGATAAAATTTTACTTGAAAGTTTGTATGAAATGCTGTACGGAGCCAACGCTCTTAAGCGGAAGCGCTGTGCGTCTCTTGTGCGCAGAGTGCGAGCCAGCTCCAATTCCGTTCTGGTTATGATAGCAAATAGGTTGGACTGCCCTTATGTGCGACACTGCTGTGACAGGCATGTTACATATAGTGTCGCTCGTAGGAGGCTAGCTATAAGTTAATTTTGATTAGTAATGAATTTGATATATCCAATTTGTGTGTTCATGTTATATTTATTCGTTTGTGTTTATTTTTGTGTGATTTGATTTTTGTATATTATTTGTATGATATGGGTTCCTACCTGAAATAAATTTATTTTATTTTATTTATTTATTTAAACTCTTAAACTTGGTGATGCATAATTTGCGATAATGCTTACTGGTCAAGAGACCGAAACTCTGACAACCAGTCTTGTCAAGGGGTAGGGTTGTGGAGGTCAGATAGGCAGTCGCTCCATGTAAAATATTAGTATTCAGCTGCATCCGGTTAGACTGGCAGCCGATCCCAACATAGCTGGGAAAACGCTAGGCAAATGATAACGGTAATGCTTAAACAATAAAGCTTAAAGGCTCCTTCAAATTTAACGCGATTATATCGCCTGTCGCGCCTGTTTGTAGGAGCCTTAAAACGGTAAATAATGTACTTCATGTTTTCACACAAGGAATTTTCTACTCACTGCTAGTGTGAACAAAGCCTTACGCTTTTAAATCCGTACATAAACGGGAAGGTTGAATACGTGCATCAGGCTTGTAAGGAATTCCTTCAGGTTCATCGGGAATTAAATTAACCTAATTTTCCTTTGACCTTCTTTATACAGATAACTGGTCTGATGAAACGTGCATTCAACTTCTTGTGGAACTCGGCTTTGTGATTAGTGCGTATATAGGTACCTAAATAAGTGGGGAATCTTATTGATATATGGAGTGTCTCAAGAGGCTTCGGGGATCAGTCAAAAAGCTCTTCTACAATGTTTTGTGAATGACTCAAGATAATATTGAGAAGAGTTGTAGAATTAAATCAAGTTCATTTAAGGAAAGGTTTTCAGTTGATTTTATGTCAAAGTCGTAACATTACTACTACTTTTCACTGGAATCATGCGTATGCATGAAAATGATTTCTTAAAATTCTCATATTGGGAGAAGAAAAACTGAAACTACTTCTCAATAACGCATAACCTCTTAAGGGGTCATTGTATTCATCATTATAAACAACTTTTACTATGACCAAACCTGAAATCGCAACAAAATCAGCTGTTCCCTACATTTTGATGAGTTATGCGAACATAAATGTAGGAAACAGCTGATTTTTTTTCGTGTTTTCAGGTTTGGTCCCATAGTAAAAGTTGTTCATATGAGTTGAATGACCCCTTAAGAGGTTGTGCGTTATTTAAGTTACCACATGTACCTATCTATACTAATATTATAAAGAGGTAAAAGTTTGTATGTTTGTATGGGGTAATCTTCGGAACTACTGATCTGATTCCGAAAATTATTTCTGTAATGGGAAGCTACAATATTGCCGAGTCTCTTGATATATTTTATTTAATAAATTTCACGCGGACAAAGTCGCGGACAGAAGCTAGTATGTCATAAATATCTAATATATTCCTATACTAGATGTGACCTACAAAGCAGCTCTAAAATAATTGATTAGATTCAAATTGAAAGGGTTTTGTAGTATACCGATCATGACGCGGACGGCACAATGTAGTCCTCTTGTATAGAAGCCCTTATTGAAAACTGTATTACTTATAATAATAGGTAAATACATAGCCACCAGCTACCGTTGTGTGAACCAACAGTTGTTCTTTATACTCAGTATAGTAGGTATTGTATGTGAAGGTACATAAAGCACGCTATTACAGATCCCATTATATGTTGGCATTTGAAAGCAATTACGTATAAAGCTATATTTGTACACGAAATACAAGAAAGGAATCTGTCACTGGGAATGTGTCAAAATTGTGAAACGTTATATTGACTTTTCAGATCGTTGTAAATATAAAAGCATATTATGCAGCTATAAGGCTGTCCGCAGACTTGTAAAGTGCAAAAATCTCGTCAAATTAACTATTAGCGAAACGAGACTGAATGTATGAAGATCAAAATAGTTTTTTTTTTTAATTTATTTAAGTATTTATTTAAAGGTGGTTTTAATCTAGACAGATTACTATCTAGAGGATGAGATACTACTCGTATCAAACACTATTAACACATCTCGTCTGTCCGACTCGTTCCGGACACACTCCAAGATGATATGATAAACATCTTCAATTAAGTTGTACTCCAGAGATCAAAATAGTTACGAAACGCCACTTTTTTAAAAAAAGGAGGATGTTCCCAGTTCGTCGGAATCTTTTTTGTTATAGGTAGTTTGTTTTATACCTAGTTATGAATGGGAAAGTCAAAACTGTCTTAGATCTGACTATAGCTCAATGAAAACTAATCAAACATTCATGTTCGTTACAACAAGAATAGCGCCTTCTTCACCCGCGTTGACATTACAGATACTTACGGTACTTTAGTTGTCTTTTACGACACCCATGAGATGGAAGAGAATGGGCCATTCTTTACCAGGAACGACGGCGATAAAACCCAACATTGATAAAATCAGTGCTACATAGCATTAACAATAGAATCGTGATAATAAGCTGTCTTATTGAAAGCCGTATTGTGTAGTTGTACTGTCGTGTCAACGCCACGATCCATACATTTGTCCATTATATAAAATAATACAGTTTATATACTTAAGGACGCTGTTACAAATGGGTGTCAAATCAATACTTTTTTACACAAAATAATGTTTATTAAATAAAATGCTTTACATTCTTAAGATGTTTTTTGGCCAAACTGTTGATAGAGGTGCATGGTACGATTGTGAACTATAAATATAATTTTAGATATGTACAGATTCTCAATAAATGTACCGAAATGAAAATTTTTACTTCGGTACATTTATTGAGAAAACGTACCTATTTAAAATTATATTTATAGTTCACAATCATATTTATCAACATGCATATTTATCAACAATTTGGCCAAAAATCATTTTAAGAATGTAAAGCATTTTATTTAATAAACATACTTTTGTGTAAAAAAGTATTGATTTGACTACCCATTTGTAACAGCGTCCTTAATTATTGTTTTTAATTTAAATTTTTATTACTTACCTAACTTTTTTTAGTTTTGTTTGTTACCCGTCTTATTAACGTCAGTCTGGTTTAGTTTAGATATTTTCAAGACAGCAAGATATTGTAATCAATCATCATCATTTTCCTGGGATCTTATCTCAATTTATTTGGGGTCGACGCAACTTTTTATTTCTCCCATACTTCTCTATTAGTCGTCATCTCGGTAGTCATTCCCTTTCTAGCCATATCATTTTTCACACAGTCCATCCATCGTTTCTTTGGGCTCCCCCTACTCGTATAACCATCCAGATTCAAATTTAAAACTTTCCTGACGACTTTTTCATCATTCCTCCGCATCACAGCCCATAATAGGACAACCGATTTCCGCACAACTTTTTATAAGAACTTGGAACTACAGACTAACAAGGCAGTTTGTCAATAATTACCAAACAAAGTCAATTTATTAGCGACTTCATATTAAAGTGGATGAAACGTGGTGACATTTACTAGTTTTGCGAATTTCCCTCATATATTAGCGTGTGCCGAATACAAATAACTGTGTCTGACGTCGAATCTAATAGGTATCTGTGTTGACCTCGTTAAAAATCCATTAAATATGTACTAACTACTAATTGAAAAGAGTACTTATCCAGGACATTTTCCCAGAATTTCACATAAATAAATATCTTGCTTTTTATACAAATTTCTAGCAATACTTACATAGCCATTATCTAATTAATTCCTTTGCGTTGTTACGACGATGTTGTTGTTGTAATAGACGATGATATCCCTTTCATATTGACAATTCAACAATATTCATTGCGTATTTTTTGTTGTCGAACAGACGAATTGTTCAAACATATGAAGTAATGAATTCTGTTGTATTGTCAAAGTGAAAGAATTATCATTCCGAGAGTTTTACGCAAAAAGGGGGCTGCCTTAATAACAACTAATTGTAATATCTACTTATCAAAATTCAAAACAACACAAGACATAGATTAATGTTAAGTTCGATCACTAGTAATGAGCCGTTAGTTGCAAAAGGATTCATTGATTGATTGATTGATTGATAACTATCTATTTGGATGAGATAGCGGATTTTCATAGCTATTCTGCTTTAATTTTTTATTGATAACTGCAGTATCATTTGATGCTCGTGGTGAATTAAAATATAGTTAATTTTGCTCAACTAAGTATCTAACTGTAAAAAGTAATGTTATAAATTAAACTAGTAACTGTACTCTAAGATAATAATTTCAGTCCAAGTAATTCCTTCATGCTTTCTAATGTTTTAAGTTTTAATTGTTTTTTTATTTAAACATACTTATCTACCAAAATGATTCCGTCTTGTGTCTGTTATTTATAAAGTATAAAAAGAAACGAGGACGTTTCTTTTCGTCAGGAGACTCGGAAGCTCATATCAACGAACACACCGAACAACAAATTATTTCATTACATTAAATAATACCATCATATCAATCTTGTATTATGTTTCACGTCGTTTAATACCAACAAAAGTCGCGTGCCTAAAATAATGTTTCGTGACAAAAACCATTTGACACGGACTTCGGTAAATGTCCGCCATTGAACACTGATCTTTATACTTTACTGTACTGATAATTAAATTAAACCCGCAGTTATTAAAATATTCATACATTAATTGCATTGTAATTTTGTCGTCTAATCTAACTTTTAAATAAAAAATGGTTGCCTGATGAAATGCTTGTCCAATTGTTAATTTTCATTAGAATTTGTGTTTCATAAACCGCAAACTTCCGTGCTGTTTATAGTGTGCAAAATAGCAGAGACGTTGATTAATAAATTCATGCATCCATAATTCCTACAGTATGTGCACAAAATTTAAAATTTCATTTACAAAAAGATGAAAAAAGCGTACGACTGCATCGTAAAAATAAGGAAATGTTACCCTCAATTGTAGGATATTTCTTTTTTCCCCAACTTCATAACGGTAAACTGCACGGTATCCCAACACGGAAATCGTAATCAATGTATTGAGAGGCTGCACTCATCCGCGATTCGTACCGGGAGTATTCGTTATTTTTACTGTAGAATACGGTCTGTATTTTTACTGGTGTGTTTGTTGTTTACATTGCACGCACGACGGATTGGTCGAATGTGCATCCGTCATAGGGTTGTGTCTTTATATTTTTCTGTTTTTTTCTAGCGCACACTTCGTGTTGTCTCACACGTCATTGTCTTCTGCATTCGTTCTCCCAGGTATTGGACAGCAGGCGTTGTCGACTTGCTGATAGGTGCTAACTTGCCAAAACATCCATTCATTTTGTCAGGCTGAAATGTTACTGACAAGTGACAACAACAATAGCTGTTGAGTTGAAAAATACTTTTTTTTTTATGGAATGCAGCAAAGTTATACCTATTATGACTTCCTCGTTGGTCGCAAGCGCTACTGCTGAGCATGAGGTCCTGGGTTCGTTCCAGTCGCGGGCAAAGTGCTGTTGGGTTTTTCCATCTAGAATTTAACAGCCCGGAGTCTGGATTTGTGCCCGGTTGTTGGCAATAGGCTCGCCCCCTATTACATGTGACTAAGACATGACTGGTGAAATGTGGGTGTACTATATGTACACTCTTCGGGGAATAGAGGCGTGATGATATGTTATACATGTTATGTTTTATACCTAGTAAAGTATTACTGCGTGGGTTACGATAGCTATTTCAGAAAAATGTAGACTAAATATTTGTGCAATTTGGCTATGTTTCAGTCTGGTGGTTTTGTTTAGATTTTAACTTTTGTCGACAAATAATAAAGTGCGGAATGCCGTTTTGCGTAATTTGTTTGTTTATAAAATAAGCGTTTCGATTTATTTACATGCACTCTTTACAACGCAATAGTAATGTTTTAGCAATGTGTTACTCTAAGTAACATGCAACTGTTCACTAATAAATCATCTGCTTTTGATATTCCATCTCTTACAAATTGTACATCATGTTCCCATCACGTATGCAACAGTTTTGAAACGAAGGTGATCGGTTTTTGCGAGAAGCGCTGCGCTGGTTTATCGCTGCAAAAAGTGCCACCCCTACTATCCAATGAATATTCACAGAACCCATCCTGTATTGATATGTTTGGCCTGAAGTGTACTTTTGGGATTATATAAGGTAGCGTATGTAACAAGCCCCTCGGGAAATAAGAGAGTTGGTGTTTTTTCTGTGTGTACTTTTATTAAATACGTGCAAATTGATTCGTTACTGATCCGTGCTTGCTGAGTAATTATTGCTGGTGCAACGTCTGATATTTTTTCAGTTGGATAAGTTTTCAAATAAATGAAATAAAAATAGCTTTTATTTATACTACTCAACAAATGATTACCGAACAAAACAGTTTAAATATTGTAAGCACAATAATTAGTATTTTCAGCAGTAGTCGCCTCTCTGGCGTAGGCCTCCCGTACATTTTTCCATTACTCCCGATCTCGCGCCTTCTGCACCCACGTGTGGCTACACCTTTCCAAGATGTCTCTCCATCTTTTCTTTTGCCGTCCTTTTCTCCACTTACCGTCTTATGGCATCCATTCGGTAGCTTTATTTTCAAATAGATCTATGTCAAATCATTTAGGTAGGTACAGTACGACACAACTTAGATGGAGCATCGGTAAAATTCGTCAAACTAATCACGATCCGAACTGAGTACGCCTTCAACATCTTTACTACTGCTTTAGGCGGAAATGATTTTTTCGCATACGCAATAACTTGTAAAGGCATATAACCAAATACATTCGTAAAATTGGAATGCAAATTTTCAAATCTATGCTACATCTAAGTTGTGTCATACTTTACTGCATTCAAAATATAGAAAGTGCCAGACTGAACATCTTATAAAGACAACTCAGGCTTTTGTTTTCTCACGAACCCCGCACGATTACCCTGCAAAACAGCTCGGGATACGATACGATAGACAGCCGACCGTTTGATTCAAGACAGTCCGATTATTTATTCTTGTCTATATTGCACTTACAATGACAAGCAACTCTCTGTTATGCGTTTTACGTAAGGCGCTCTGCATTCCAGAGAAGGCGATTTATTTAAAACAAAAAGAGCAATAAAATAGTGATCGTACAACTCGAACACTGTGAACAAATAGACAATGTTGCGGTTTTACGTTTGTAGGTCAGTATTTGCAACATGCGATGTAGTTCGAAACCTATTTCGAGGAAGCCAAGCAGTACCTGCGAGACACATAGACATGGTTATTAAATAATGAATTAATTATTATTTATGAGTAATTGAACAGCTAATTGTATATAAATATAATAATAATTTTCATTGACATTTTTAATTATTGTCATATAAATTTATTGTATGGACATTTTTATTATATTGTTTAATTTTTGTTAATTTTTATAATCGGAAAATTTAAAGTAGGTATTGAAATGCATCAATGTTATTTTGGTTTGGTCTGTTTATATTTATTTTAGTTTGTTAATTTATTTACGATATGAAATTGAAAATGACTTTATTGAATGTAATTTGCACGCTTGCTTGCAGGCAGAATACATTATGTTTTATGATCTTTCCTTGTTAAATAATGTATTTTCTGGCAAATAAATAATTTGAATTTGAGTAGAAATATTTATAACGGAACATTGCCTTTACCTAATTTACGTTCTCTTCTTCAAAGATTCGGACAATTTTAAAATCCACTTAAAAACCTGCTATGTACAAAGAGCATCAGTTACCATTGTGAACTCTTAAAATACGGCTTGTCCTCCGTAAAATACGGCGAAACTAAGTAACTTTGTATCCATCTTTTACAGTGACTTGCATCTTTTTGATAGGAAAAAATACACAGTAATCTACAATACATAAGAAGTGATTTCGTGTGTCCTGAAATCTATGTTAGTTTATAGAACTAATGGAAAACAAAACTAAATCCAGGTATATTTTTTCTAGTTTTACAATAATATTACTCATACAATTTTCATTAAAAGTGTTCATAAATTTATATAGTTCTCTACAAAATAAAAAGTAATGATTTCATGTCATTACTTTTTTAGTAAATCAATCGATTTTTTGTAAATAGATAATTGCTTCATATTTTGCAATAAATTACCAGTGTTGTGTCAGAGGAGCTCGTGGCTAAGTAATAACAGCCGCACGGGTCGATCCATCAGGTTAAGCTACGCTTGCCGGGGTTGGTCCGTGGATGGGTGACCATCTTTACATACCGAGACTCCTCCGTGCCTCGGAAAGCACGTTAAGCCGTTGGTCCCGGCTGTCATCAGAAGCCCGAAAGTCTGACAATCAGCCTTACCAAGGGGTATCGTATTACCCAGTTAATGGGTTGTTGAGGTCAGATAGGCAGTCGCTCCATGTAAAATAATGGTATTCAGCTGCATCCGGTTAGACTGGAAGCCGACCTCAACATAGTTGCGAAAAGGCTAGGCGGATTGTTGTGTCATCGCGCTTCTCTTTCTTTTCTATGCAGTCCGACAGTGACCGCGATTTTTACGGAGGACAAGCCAAACAACACAACTAACTCATTACGTC
Organism: Cosmia pyralina; assembly: GCA_946251885.1. Classification (NCBI taxonomy): domain Eukaryota; kingdom Metazoa; phylum Arthropoda; class Insecta; order Lepidoptera; family Noctuidae; genus Cosmia; species Cosmia pyralina. The sequence continues at coordinate 19,917,668 of OX276358.1, forward strand.
ACGGGAATGCAGACACGAACGCCTCAATTTAATTTCACGAGACGAGGCTTCATAGAGTTTGGCGTCTGTAACATCTGAGAAGGTTATTTTTATTTTCAAACCCCCTCCCTTCGGTTCTTATAATGTGATATTCATTTATTTTATTTCCCGGCGGATGGGCGCGCGCCTGTGGCTCGACGGAGGAAACAAAGCTATTTCCTAGACGTCGCCAATCCGTGCCCGTGTGGCCCCTAGACATGCGGCTACGTACAACGTCGTGCGACTCACATAGAGGGGCCCGCGCCCGCTCGTGCCCCGACACTGTGCCCGACACTGACGGCTGACACGACACGTTATTAAATCTCGCTCTTTTATTCTTGTCGCCTTTTTTCTTTGTTTGCTTTTGACGGGTTCGGGTTTAAGCTAATTGGCTTATGTGCCTTATTTCTTCAAATATTCCCCAGGCTACGTTGAGGTCAGACAAATAACAATAATCGTATTAAATTAATTCTGAATTCACAACTGCTGTTCAAATTAGTTCTGCGAGTTAACGTCGTGCTTAATTGATTGAGTTTTATTGAAAGAGAAAATGTGCCGCAGCTTGTATTTATTCAAAGTCAGAGAAATAGTGAGCTACCATTTTTATAGAAAGTTGATTTATGTGGACTTTATTAATTTTCAAATGTATTCCATTTCACATTATGATTATGTTAATTGTTGACTTTTACCCCGCTCTCCCCTTTATGTAAGTGTAGATAACGATTTTAGACTCATTCAATTAATAGGTAGGTATACCTACCTATTGTAAATGTTCGGTTGTCGAGCTAAATTGTAACTTAATAAGTACAGGTAGAAATAATTCAAATTGACAGAATTTTCGGAGATACATTGTGATGTACAAACATTAGATTATTTCCATCTCAGATACAACCTTATTCGATTCTCGTAATAAAAGCTTGTTAGTCTGCCATATTTTTGTTCCTACATCCCTATTTCGTATACAGGCAGATTTTTGCAAGTGGGTGGGTGGATATTTTTAGCCAGGAATCGAACCCGTTGATTTTGAAAAAAAAAGCACTGTATTATTACACCATTCGATAGTTAGCGACACTATCGCATGGTGTAATAATGCAGTGTTTTTATAAGGGCTGCAAAATCAACGGGTTCGATTCCTGGCTAGAAATATTGATTTTTCAAAAATCCAGTCATGCAGTTTTAGTTTTCATCAAAATCGAGCCCGATACTCCTTTGAGTACTTTTAGCTATTCCTCATAGTTTCGGAGTTGGCCATCCACGCCCACTTGAAAAATTCACCCTGTATAAATTCTTAGAAATCTACAGAAAGCTGTGATGTTCAGCACAGAGAAATATCAAACAAAAAATGTAACTATGGCGTAAATACAATAGATTATGTAAGATGTGTATTTTATACATTAGTAGGAACGTTAAAAGTCGCTCGCCCTGTATTCGTATTATCTCCCACAGAGGGATGCGTTGTCTAAGACGTGTCGATTTAGCATTCCGACTGAATTTGACATTCGCAATGTTTATTGCCATCCCATTTGGCGGGCCTCCTTTGTGTGAATCTTTTTGTGGTATAATTTATCTAATTTGGAACAAAGCGGATTATATACGGGATGTTGCGGCGGCCTAAAGCCTTGGGGTGAAAATCGAAATTTTCTTAGTGGACTGTATGAGGGGCGGTTCGGTGACACAAGTAGGTGTTTTGGTGGTGTGGGAAAATGATGATGGTACCTGCCTGGTGAGCTATGGCGACACGACGAGAAGGGTTTCCTTAGCCACGTGGCTGGCGCGTCCAGGATATCACGTACGGACGAGAATCTGCACTTTCCACAACACACATACACGCACTTGCACTGTTCAATAGCAATCTTCGTTCTTCGCGGTGAAAATATGAGTCCTTTTTCGACTTGGGATTAATTTTACCCAACAGGCGTCGATGTTGATTGAGAACTGGCGGATCTTCTTGGCGGCAGCGAATGCGCGCCATTGCGGATCTTCCTTCTCGCTCTCACTTAGGCATTATAAGGGTTGTGGAAGGGAGAAGGAAAGCGGAAGGAACTTTATGTTACACAGATACTAATTAATTAGAGTTGCCAGTAATTAGGCATGAAATATAAAACTAAAGAAAGTAATGGCGTTAACATTCCTCGCGGCCTTAAAGGGTCACCTTTAAAGAGAATAATATAATAATATATACAGTGAAATTACACTTAAATCTAACTAAAGAGGGAATGGACTGAATAAGATATTACTGAGTAGGAATGGGGCATAAGCGGACCACAGGTCGCACAAGAATCCCATTAGAAGTGCGTACTGAAACGACTCGCGTGCTACCGTCTATAGACGTATGCAACTTCTCAATAACACCTAGAGGCCAGGATAGAGGAGGCGCATTATCATTAACTATCACTACTACAGTGCCTTCCTCAATCATGTCTCCATCAGGTTTATTCCATTTTAAGCGTGATTGTAAACTATGAAGATACTCGCTTCGCCATCTTTTCCAGTACGACTGGACTAATTTATCCATAAGAGAGTGTCTTTGAAGCAGGTGATCAGACAGTAAACCTACTTCCGCGGCGGGTAATGAGTTAAGCGGCACAGTATGTAAAAAATGCGAAGGGGTAAGAGCTTTAGGCTCTTCCGGATCAGCGCTTAGCCCAAGCGGGTCCGTGCAACCATAATGGGTGCTCAATGAATTTGTCAGGTGTTAAACCACGTGACAAACAGTCCGCTGGGTTTTCAGTACCAGGTACGTGGTAGAAATATTCCGCGGGGACGTTGTCTACGATGCGAACGACACGATTGGCCACAAACGTGTGCCAACGATGCGGAGAAGAATTTATCCAGCAAAGAGTCACCTTAGAATCGGTGAATGCGTAAATAGCGGTAACATTATAACGCGGATTATAAGTGTCATGAACACGGCGAAGAAGTTTAGCGAGGAGTTCGGCACCACAGAGCTCCAGTCGAGCGATAGTCAATGGTTTAACCGGCGATACCTTCGACTTGGCACAAACCAGCTGAACGACTACGTCATCGTTGCGAGTGACGTGCGCATAGATGACAGCGCCGTAGGCGCTTTCACTGGCGTCGGAAAATCCAATGAGGCGAAGAATACAATTTTCAAAAATACCTAAATGGCGCGGGATTTTAAAATCATTTAAAAGCGGCAGGGCAGAGCGAAAAGTTTGCCAAATATTTATGATGTGACGCGGGGGAGTGTCATCCCAATCGAGCTTCAGTAACCACAATTCTTTGATAAGTAGTTTAGCATAAAGAACTACAGGCGCGACAAGCCCTATGATGTCCCACAGTCTAGCTACGGCCGACAGAATAGCACGTTTAGTACACGTGTCTGGCGGTGCGGAAATAAGAAATTCAAAACAATCATTTGACCTACACCAGCGCAAGCCGAGAACCTTTTGTTCTACCGACTTGTCGAATTCTAGTTGTTCGGTCAACCTATGCGACGCGGGAATACTGTTTAGTACAGTTTGAGAGTTACTGGTCCACTTGACCAACTCGAACTGACCTCCTCTAAAGAGTTTAATCAGTTCGTGCGAAACCTGGACTGCACGTGATTCGGAGCTTACGCTGTAGACTACGTCATCCATATACAGCGAATCCGCGATGATAGCGCTGGCGCGCGGGAAGTGATGACCATCGTCTTGAACCAACTGTTGTACCGTGCGGATCGCATGGTAGGGACTTGACTTGAGACCAAAACAGACACGGTTAAACTGATATAGAACCAGAGGATCGTTTGGACTAAAACGATATAAGATGCGTTGAAAGCGACGATCGCTTTCTCTTACTTCAAACTGTAAGAACATTTGTCGGCAATCAGCCGAGAGCGCGAATGCGAACAATCGAAAATTCAGAATTATAGTAAACAAGTCACCCTGTAAATTCGGGCCACTGTGTAAAATATCGTTGAGAGATAATCCAGTACTCGTTTTAGCACTAGCGTCTAACACGGAGCGTAGTTTTGTTGTTGTCTTATCTAAACGTACAACTGCGTGATGCGGAATTACATAGTCAGGATAACTACTGTCTGAACTATCGAGCGGAGCAGGAGATAAATATCCATTATCAATATATTCGCGAATGACGTCATCATACGCAGTACGTAACTCGGGTGCGGATTCTAATTTCTTTTCTAGGCAGAAAAAACGTTTTTTCGCGATATCGAGTGAGTTCCCCAATGAGAACACATCGCTGCGAAACGGTAGGGCTACAGAGTATCTACCTGTGTCCCCATCGCGTTCCGTGGTCGAATTATAAAAGTACTCGCACTCAAGTTCGTCGAGCGATTTGCTCGTCGAAAGAGTGACGGGCGCTTCATCGACCTGCCAGAATTTTTTCAACGCCGATTCTAACGAGTCTTTGTCGGATGGTTGCGAAATATGTGAGTAACACGACTGTGGAGGCTTATTACGACGTACAGGCAGCGCGGGCACAGTGCCCATGATGACGTAACCGAGTACCGTCTGCATGGCGGGCGGCGCGGAGGAGTTGCTGCTAACTACGCGGGGCAGCATAAGATGCGGGAAAAGCGAAGCCCCGATCAACACATCGATGCGACCGGGTTTGCCAAACGATTCGTCGGCGAGCGGTAAACCTTTTAAGTAAGGCAAGGCGGAAGTATCTACGGGAGCGGTAGGTAAATTATCGGTGATTGCATCGACAACTAGCGAATTAACGTTAAAAGTAACGTTCGGATTAAAACGGGAAAAGAAAGCGAATTGTACGGAACCCTTAACGGATTTTTCCGTACCACCGATACCCTTAACGGAAGGCGTATCAGATGAATGTCTAGTCAAACCTAATCGTTTGCAACATTCTGCGGTAATAAAATTAATTTGTGAGCCACTGTCTAATAGACAGCGAATAAAATGCTCCTTACCAAATGAATCTCGAACTATTACAGTAGCGGTTGACAACAAAATAGTAGTATTCGTATTACATTGCGGCTTTGATACGCGGGAGTTCGAGTCGTAAAGGATCGACGCAGCAATGGATGCATTACATTGCGGGGCGCTCTGAGCGGTGGCGGCGAGCGGCGCGGCGGCGGCGTGAGCATCTTGCTCGCTCGAAGCCGTGGAGTTTGAACCAGATTGTGTACGTGCGGTATCATCAACACCGTTCGATATTACAGTCGCGTGCGATTCGCGATTAAAGTGTAAAAGCGTATGATGTTTATTTTTACAAGATTTACATCTAGATTCAGACTGACAGACTCTGGCCTTATGTTTAATACTTAAACAGTTAGTACATGCATCGTTTTGCTTCACCGATTTGAAACGATCACTTGGTGTCATTTTAGAAAAGGCAGGACATTTAAATAAATGTTTATGAACAAAGCTATCACACAAACATTTTGCGAATTTATCAATTACAGTGTAAGATTGCGGTTGCGGAGTTTTAGACGTTTTTTTATTTACAGGATTGTTGTTAGACTGAGTGAAACTCAAGCTGTTTAAAGCTTTAGTATTTTGTAAAATGCGAGATTGATTTTTAATGAACTGTACTAAATTGTCGAATTTAGGAATTTCGTCTTTTGAGTTCATTTCAAAAAGTCGAGCGGTTTCAGAATCAACCTTTTTTATAGCGACATGGAAAAAAATCAAATCTGATAAATCATTTATTTTAAGGTTTTTTAATGCGTTTGCGGCGGAAACAAAATTATCAGAAAAGGATTCGAAATTTTGAATAGATGCGGTATTAAAAGATTTATGTTCAAACATCCGATTAAGGTAACTAGAAGCTAATATACGTTTGTCTTCGTACTTGTTTATGAGTGAATTAAAAATTAATTGGTAGTTATCGCCATTAGGGCAAACTCCTGAGAACGCGGTTTGAGCCTTATCTTTCAATTTCCCCATCAAATAATATAATTTCTCCGAATCAGTCAATGTATTATTTTCGTGTACCGTGCTTTTAAAATTAGCATAGAACAGGGGCCAGTTACGAATATCGCCATCGAATGACATAATTTCAATGGGAGGTAAGCGAACTGTTTGCTTATTGACACCACTACCACTAGAAGTAGGAGCCGATGTGGCTGATGATTTTGAGTAATTTGAATAATTATATTTAACGCAGCAATATAATTCCTCAAAACTAATCCACGACTGATCATCAATATTATTTTCCGGGTCTTGTCTTAGAAGAAGCGAGTTATATTTATTAAATGCCTCGAGGAACTCGGTGCGCAACGCATCAACATTGACACACGCACACAAGAACTTCTCTATCGGTTCCATACCGGACTTCATTTTTTCCATTAAATCGTAAATGATTTGCATGCGGGCAAAAATCATATTACGACATGACAGTGCTATTTGAATCGCGGATTCTATCTGATCATCCGAATCAATGGTCACTTTCTTAGGCATTTTCGATATTTTTGTAGGTTTTTATAATAGCTAAAATAAATCGCAAACTTCAACGAGTTGCGCGCGGTGCGGGATTGGTAGGTGGTACCTACGAATTAGTACCGAACGATAGCGAAGCGAGCGAGCGGTAGATTTGCTTCTACCTACGTATATTAAAATATTAAGTTGAGCGGGATGCGAAATACCTGTGAATGTACGCAATGACAAGTAGGTATTGTAATAAATGAATAAATTAAAGCGGTTTAGTATAAGAGTATAAGGAACGAAGATTGAAATGAAATATAGTTGCGGGATGATGATATACGGATATAATATTGATATCCGTTATCAAGGGAATAAAGAAAAATAGGTATCCGTGATCATGGGACCAAAACTGTTGGATATCTGTGATCGTAGGACCAAAAACTGTTGGATATCCGTGATCGTAGGACCAAAAAATGTCGGATATCCGTCTCGAAGGACCAAAAAATGTTGGATATCCGTCTCGAAGGAACAAAAAATGTCGGATATCCGTCTCGAAGGACCAAAAAATGTTGCGGCGGCCTAAAGCCTTGGGGTGAAAATCGAAATTTTCTTAGTGGACTGTATGAGGGGCGGTTCGGTGACACAAGTAGGTGTTTTGGTGGTGTGGGAAAATGATGATGGTACCTGCCTGGTGAGCTATGGCGACACGACGAGAAGGGTTTCCTTAGCCACGTGGCTGGCGCGTTTAGGATATCACGTACGGACGAGAATCTGCACTTTCCACAACACACATACACGCACTTGCACTGTTCAATAGCAATCTTCGTTCTTCGCGGTGAAAATATGAGTCCTTTTTCGACTTGGGATTAATTTTACCCAACAGGCGTCGATGTTGATTGAGAACTGGCGGATCTTCTTGGCGGCAGCGAATGCGCGCCATTGCGGATCTTCCTTCTCGCTCTAACTTAGGCATTATAAGGGTTGTGGAAGGGAGAAGGAAAGCGGAAGGAACTTTATGTTACACAGATACTAATTAATTAGAGTTGCCAGTAATTAGGCATGAAATATAAAACTAAAGAAAGTAATGGCGTTAACATTCGTTAATATTCAGTCAATTCACGCTAGAACCAGTCTTGAATGTTTATCAGAAAATTCTATTTTTCTGTTTTGAGGTGAATTTAAAAAAAAAACCGGCTGTTATTTTTTTATCTCTGCTCTACGTGAAAATTCACAATCATTAACTTGCCTAATGAAAAAATATTAGGCGTTTTTTGCCGTAATCTAGGTTGTGAAGCTTTATATTTATTAATTACGAAATCCATTTTCAGAGCCTTAATTAAGGTCGTGCTCGGATAACCTGGGGGAGAGGACGAACAGTGGGTGTTGTCTGAATAAATATTTTATGTCTACAAAAATTCCGACGAGGATGGGATTCGAACCCACGCGTGCAGAGCACATTGGATTAGCAGTCCAACGCCTTAACCTCTCGGCCACCTCGTCATGTAAGACGGCAGTGAAATAGCGGTCCCCTTTCTAAGTATTGTAACTTAGCATTAATATCTGTTTACCCAGTTGTTCTTTGGTCGATGGTACAACTTTTTGCATAATCTATTGAAAACCCCATGATATGCAGCCGTTTGTTTTGAGGCGTACTTTTGCTGTAATTTATTCAAATTGTTGTTTTAAACTAGTATTTTACTAAGATTTAAGATATCTAATGCATACAGCCGCGGGAAACACGAACACACTGTTTTGATTGTTATTGTTATACGAGTAGTATACTTACATAAAGAAATTATGAATGAATTACATTCCGTAGCTCGAAGAATCATAGCTTGTTATGTTTTCAATGTAAATCTACTTTTTATAGACTTTTGGTCTTTGAATCGTGTTAAATATGTAAATAACACATTTATTTAAATGGTGTGATTTATGATAGTAGAAAATTTGTTTTTTCATCCATTTGTATTTGCATAAACTGGCAATGTCGACTTGATTTATTACCTACTAGCCAAAGTATAATGACTAATACCTAAATATCAGGCTCACGTTTCGCTAAGTCCCATTATCCATAATAATGGAAATAACCTACAATTCAATCTATGCAACTAAGTACTTTATAATGTTGGCAAAATCCGAAACCATTCCAACCATTCAAAGAAAATAGGAAAATCTCAACCGAACCAACAAAGTGCTCTCGAACTAACCTTAAAGTTCCAAGTAAAGGCCAAACCACACAATCGGAACGTGCCCGTTTCAAAAATGGAATGTCAATAAGACAACAGTAACGCTCCGCTTGTGTCCACTTACCGTCGCTCCAGTGTACGACACTAACGCGGCCTGTCCCCATATGGGGCCACTAGTGTCCCTCGCAACTAAACCCGGGCATAAAGCCGAAGGATTTGCCCGAAGCGCTCGGCCAAATACGGAATGCACCTGGACCGATTTAACTTTGCTTGTTCTTTGTATTATTTACTTTTGAGGACTTACAGCTTCGCGTATATTGGCAAATACCCGGATAGGAACGCTAAATTTCATCTTGAAGGTGGTCTTTTAAGGGCCAATAAAAAGATAACTGAAAAAAAAAGAGTCGTGCAAATGGCTGGTGAATGTCTCACCTGTCATGTCGGTCACGAAGCGCCATCAAGATACGTTATTAAACATTCATCACGATAATTGATACTCAACTCAATCAAGAAGGCAAGACATGAATAGATTGACAGGAGAATCGACTATGCCGGTGAACGATTTAACCGCTGACCAAAAAACAATCGTGTATCGTTACCCTAATAACCAAGGTATACCGCAACTAACTCGTAATATAAGCGTATAATGTACTACATTTAATTTAGGCAAAGTCAACTATCTGAATACATTGTTTCCGACATCATGGCCGCCACTCATTAAGTATTATAACTTAAATGTCACAGCGCCGACCCATGTAGCAAATTGTGCTCGTAGAATTAATTCAGCTTACATAGAAGCTATAACAATAACTGGATATCATTATTATTCGCACAGGGCAGGGCTGCCAGTAGGAAATGAATATTCCATTCGTAATGGACCTGTACTTTCTTTCATTAAAACTTACATTATGTGCCCCACTCCGCTCTTGAATAATTACTACACTTCTTCGGAATTTGAATGAGCCGACGCGTCGGTAATGAATCGAGAATTTCATCGCTATCGTTGCAGTCTGCTTATTCACTCTGAATTATTCATTTTTCTGTAGTAACTGTCCAAGTGTATCCAGGGCTTTATATAGGAATTTTTCCAACACATGGGCCGGACGTGGTGCTTCGTGTCAAACTCCTATCGTTTAATGGTTTCCTAGTAAGGAAAGTTTGAAGCATGTAGGACGCATATTCGAAGCTTTTGAAGTCACGTGCAGGTAAAAGGTATCGTGTTCAAAGTCTGTGTAGTGCAAGTAGTGACAGATTGTTACTGTACCACGTAAGTAGTCTGGTTGGCTGGCTATCTGCAGATTTCTTGAAACTTGCACGTAGTTTCTTTGAAGATCGAAATTCATTCGTATTATTTTGTGAAGCATGTTTGACACGTGTACTAAATGTTCAGTGGCATGAGTACCTGTAATCTTGAACAGACCACGCACGTAGGCTTTCAACGGAATACCTGTGCATTATTGATTAATAGGATTGAGACGGAGTAACTGAATTATTTCCATTACGAGTTGGAAATTTCCAGCGAAACGTGGCAGAGCTTTAATATATGATGACTTCAGGTTAACCCCGAATGAGAATTAGATTGTTTTAAGCTCGATACAGTACTACGTTTGTTCCATGGTTACCTTAAAATCGATATTTTGCTTTCTTCGCATTGTGCCTCTACCTACCTTCCTACTATAATTAAACATACCACATTGCTGATAGATTATTTAGGAAAGATATACATATACTGAACCCGCAATATCATACATCCGAATTCTCTTTCTATTTCAAACGGCTAATAAGCGATAATATTCTAAATGCTCATTTAAAAAAATATTAAATCTTTGTGTCCGTAAGCCCCAACGAACCTCAATAGAAATTTAATTGTGTCTCAGACATTGACAGTTGAAGGTATTAACATGGATCCCTCTGAAGGGATATTCCGTTCCACGCAACCAAAAGTTTAGTCAAAAGTTTATAAATCAACCTGCCTAGCCTTTTCCCAACTATGTTGGGGTCGGCTTCCAGTCTAACCGGATGCAGCTGAATACCAGTATTTTACATGGAGCGACTGCCTATCTGACCTCCACAACCCAGTAACTGGGTAATACGTTATCCCTTGGTAAGACTGGTTGTCAGACTTTCGGGCTTTTAACGACCTGTAACGACTGTCAAGGATCCCCGAATGACAGCCGGGACCAATGGCTTCGTTAAGCCGAGGCAGGCGTTCCGAGGCACGGAGGAGTCTCGGAATGTAATGATGGTCACCCATCCACGGACCAACCCCGGTAAGCGTAGCTTAACCAGACCGATCGACCCGTGCGGCTGTTATTACTTAGCCACGATCTCCTCAAAAGTGTATAAATATATTCACCATTATAATGCGCGTTTTACTCTCTGAGACAGTCATAGAGCTTTTGCTCTATAAACAGAGAGTAATGTTATTTCCATGGCTTCTATTAAAACTTTTTAAGCCTAACAAAATATTGGTGTTCTTCCAATGTTTTCTCGTGGAGGCTTGCTTGTTGTTACTGCCGACATATTGACGGCCGCGTACGGGACCCGACTTAACATAAACAGTTCTAACAACGCACTTGTTTTTTTTTGCGCTGTGTATGTATAGCATAGTATTAACATTTTTATGCTGAAACAAATATACAACATTTTTATAGGTGTATATGTATATATAGTAGTTTTCAGGGCCCCAATTCTGTATGATTCCCCGCTTATATCTGACCCCGTGATAACCACGTCAATATCATGTCTTGTAAAAACCCATCACAGAGTACTTTTAAAATATATGCGGTTTCGTTCATTGTGTCATAGAGAACACTTACGTTATTAGCTGATGTCGTGAATAGCTCAACGAATTGATGTGGTTTCGAAGTAAGGAATTATTAAGTGGTCATAGTGAATTAGGGCCCTGATATGGACTAATACGTGTAAGTGTGACGGCTGTAAGCTACGGGTGTGGTGTCAAAGGGAAAACATCTCAAAACCTTGTTCAAATACTAGTGGAATATTTACAACAAAACTATTAACTATTTATTACAAACAAATATTCCAGTTTTTACTTAAAACTAAAAAGTTATGAAATAAAAAAGTATTTAAAAATAAAATTAACTCAAAATAATATAAAAAAAAAACCAAAAAAAAAAAACATATTCCAAATATATTTGAAAATAATGAAATAAGTGTTGTTTGTTGACGAATGCAGTTATGCTGACTTGGTCACATTTTCTTACGCAAATAATCCAGGCACGTTGTGTAGGTTCGTGGTGGATTTTTCCCCTGCTTTTAATATTTTTCGGTGTCTGCTTTTCTTACCCAAAGAAAATGTTTGTCACATTTTTTTTTTTAATTCTGCTCGTGACGAGTATGGCTTTTAGTTGCAACATTTTACTTCGTATTTTTATATATTTTCTGAGGCAGCTCATAAATATAAATTGCTCGTAAAACATTATTAAATAATTTACATTAAATGATTGAAATGGCCGAATCATTTGTTATGTTAAACTTATTTTCGTACTCATTTACTGAAAAAGGTACTCTTGAATTAACGAAATTCAGTAAGTTTAATGTACTTAATTAAAATGTATATGAGTGCTCTCAAGTTAATCATAACAATGATAACGAATGGGCTGTTGATATTTTGTATAATAATTTTATCGTGGAATACAAATTAACAAAATTCACTGGGGAATCCAGGATGATAAGAAAAGGTATGATAATAATTAATCAAGTGTATAAAAATACTTCTGTTGTCTTTGATTTTAGTAATGCATGATGATAAAAACCAAAACATGTTTTTATATATTTAGATGACATAAAACTCTACTTGTACCTTGTGCACTTACGCAATATTCTTCCAGATAAACACACCTTGAATCACCTCTTGCGTCCAGGACGTTGAAAGGTGAACATTCCCATGTCCTCAACGCAGTCAAACAAACAAACACGCGTTGTGAACTTGTGATCATCAGTATGGTCTGGTCATGTGTGCAAATTATCGATTCCGTTTGCCGTCACGTCTGTCAATGTGACGTTTACATGTGCACGGATGGCGGCTGATTGGCCTCTCATTTGGCCCGATTGTGCCTCACGCATACATAATTTGTGTTCAGCGTCGTCGCCATTAAGATAATCTCTCGTTCGGGCTGGGTCTGCCAGCCTCATTGATTACCACGATGTTCGGTTTGCCCGCAGCCGATTATATCGGTCTGTTTGTGTTATTGCGGCTTAATTAGCAGGTCAGTTTAGGCCAGTGTGCTCTGAGGTTTAATATCCCTGTAACCAAGTGGAAGAATTCGCAGAATTAAAAATGTGGTATTTTGGTTGATTGACGGTTGTGAGGAGTTCCATTGAAATTGATTATTGGTTGGATGTTGTTTACTGTTTACGCACAGCAAAGTGAAACAAACCAAACACAAGACAACACAGACTTCCAATCATGTAATTTAATTAATATACCTAACATTACTAAAATAAGTAATCAATCCGCTTAAAAAAAAAAACCATGTTACCCGTAACTGGAACTTGTTGGAATCTGTTGTCTCTATGGTTGAGGAAGATTATCCGCCCATGATACAGTTTTTTACCAGTATGAGGGGATACGGCGAATCAGTCTAAGGACAACCAAACAGTAATACCACTTCACATTATCCAACTGTAGATCTGCCTAAATATTGTCAAAATACCTTTAAACGATTTCTGCCTATCTTGTTTATTATTAAGTTGCTGTATGGTTGTCTCATTTATGCAATAAAGATTATCAACCGACTTCAAAAAAAGGAGGAGGTTCTCAATTCGGATGTATTTTTTTTATTTTTTTTTATTTTTTATGTTTGTTACCTCAGAACTCCGTCATTTATAAACCGATTTGGAAAATTCTTTTTTTATTTGAAAGGATATACTTCCAGATTGGTCCCATTTTAATCAAAATCCAGTTCTGATGATAGGATCCATGAGGAATTGAGGGAACTCCTCAAAAATTATAGTCATACATATAGCGATTTTCGCATTTTCATCAACAAATCGAGCATTTGCATTCAGAAAGTAGCATCTGGTGAAGTGAAACTGATGAAGAAGACCACAGATGGCCACGGGAACTTCTCAACGATAATAGTATTTCACGGGTGGCGATAAGATATCTCGATTAAGATAGTTAAGCGACTATGACGAAGCTTTAAATAAATGGTTCTGATCAAATTGGTACCATCGAACCGATCTGATGAAGAAGCCGGAAGGTAGGCACCGGAACTCAGTAACAAAACAATGTATTCTAGCCGTGTTTGGGCTTATTGGAATTGTCATGAGGTGCACTCTGGCTATAAATGATTGTAATGGTAATTATATGCCGCTTCAAATTGCGCTACTTGAGTTGTATGTTATGTGTGGCCTTGATTGTCAGAAGTCAGATTTCGTAGCCTCGTTATCTCCGTCAACATAAAACTACGCCTTCCAAACTTCTGACACGGCTTAGCGCGACGTATATTTGCCTTTTTTTCAAAGTTTTTGTTTGAAATGGTCGCATATAAATATCTTCAAGTTCTAATAAGTGACTTTTGAATTAGCTTCAATAATTTAATACGTAGGTATTTTTCTCACATAGTCTATGTGAATGATGCTCTAATTTATTTTGCAGAGTGGTATTCGATGTGTGGTGTAGGCACCACTAAAAAGTGAAAAATAAAAACTTTTTACAAAAAAAAAAAAGAACTGACTCCCAAAAAAAAACACTACAAAGTGAAAAATAACTTTAATTTCGGAAGTCGGTGGCAAAAAATGAAACTAAAAAAAAAACCAAAGACACCGACTTCCGAAATTAAAGTTATTTTTCACTTTGTAGTGTTTTTTTTGGGAGTCGGTTGTTTTTTTTTTTAAAAAAAGTTTTTATTTTTTAAAGTGACGACGTACGTTTTTAAAGCATAAAATAAACGATAAAAACTAATTTATAGGCTCGCGTTGAACTTCAGGAAATATCAATACAACATTGTACGAAAACTTACGCCGAGCGTGCAACAGTCATTAATAACGCAATTTTGAGTAATAAAAGTACGAGGTCGATCAGTGCCGGTGCGCGGTGCGCTGTGCCCGCATCTCTGTGCTTGAAAACCACGTAACTTTGTGAGCCGACAAGTGCCAACCACCATTAAAACTTAGTTCAGGGGGACACAACGCGACACATAGTCGGTGCGGGCGGCGCCCACGCGAAAGTAATCTCACTGAGGCCGAGAAAATCGCTTTTAAAAGTTTACCTTATTGCTGAATACTCGCCTCTGGATAAGTAAGCGAGTGAAGAGGCGTCACGACACTTTTATAATGATTTACGACCACCAACGCCATGAAATATAGTGTAAGCTTTTAGAATATTCCGCTTTTCCATCGACAAATGTAATTATAGTGTTAGCAGTCGTAACGTTGTTATGTACAGTCAACAAAAGAGATATCTAGGCAGGGTATACTAACATATTTGTGTGTGAATTGCTTCATGTTGAATTTCGTGACAATATACAATTTTGTGTTGGTGTGTTACAATGTATGCAGTATTGCAAAAACAAAGTAATATAAGTATATAAAATTGAACATGAAGCAATTCACATACAAATATGTTATTCTACCCTGCCTAGATATCTCTTTTGTTGACCGTACGTGAGCCAGCATAGAGAACTCGAGATTAATATAGCTGCTGGCTATCAAGACTATTATTGTCGAAGTAACTTGTCATACGACACCTTAGGGATGCACATTTTGCCACCTGGCGGCAGCAACGTTCTTGCCATAGATTCTAGCTATCATTTCAAAGGAGGTTTAACTACGTAGGTAATATGCTTGGTTTATCAGACACCAGACTTTGAACAGTACGTTTTAAACATTGCCGTGCGAATGTATTGTTATTTTTACAACAATAGCAACATTAAATTTAATGTTGTCTAGGCGGGTTCTGCAAAACAATTCTCCACACATTCATCCTTTTTCATATCACGCAGGTGTTAAGGTTCCAATAAAACACGGTGGGTAGCGGGTGGCGAGGTCCTAGCCCCCCGGGTTGTTACTAATGCAGATTGCGTTCAGAAGGTCATATCTAAATCACGGGATAGAGCATAACGCCAGTACTTTATCTCAACTCCGCACCTGACGCCCCCCTCCGCTTGAGTTATAACGTCGGTTCTCCTTTTGTTGTTTACGAATGAGTTTTTCACGCTTTTCTTAGGCCGCGGACCGGTTCTTCGACACACCTGCTATTCTCCCCCGGTGTTATATTTATTGTACTCATTCTATGTATATTGTGAGGGAATGCCGAATAGTATGCGATGTTGGGAACTTATCGCGTTTATATATTTTTTCTCTCTCCTGCCCCCAAAACTCGGGGATGATGTTTTTATTATAAACACGTGTCAGGACTTGGGAAATATTTGCGCATGTTAGCGCTATAGTGATGTGCGTCGTTCACGTTTGAAAACTCCTATTGTATGTTTCGTGGGAAAAGTATGATTGATGAAATGCCGTGTTATTATATTTATTATTGTGTTACAATTCTTTGGAAACGGTGCTTCTATTACCATTTCAATTTAAGGGTATTTCTTGTTTCTGTTTACAAAAAATGATGTCTTATGAAGTAGCAGATGTGGATAAAAGGTTGTTATATTTGCGACCAATAAATTTTCATGATATTTTTCCTATCTACTCTCATTTTTTCTCTTGAAAAATACATCAATTTAGTCAACTATCTATGAACACATGTTGAACATAAATGCCTACCGAAATAACACGAAACATAGAAGACCAAATTATTAACAAACATAAAAATGTAATATCCTAACATATCTAAAAATATTGAAAAACTAAAATATGGCGTCGAAAAATTCCTCCGCATCGCTGTCGACTGATAAATGTACCCAAGAGACTGCATGGCGGCATTGCCACATTGTATGGCAATGCTTAGTCTCTGACCAAGGTAAAAGCCAGCCCTTGGGTAACGGGAAGTGTCAACCAGCCGTTTGGAGATTTCGTTGAACAAACCATGAGCACTCTGACCCCATGGCCCGAGGGTTTCAATCCCAAACGGCTAAGCTAATAAGGTTAACTTTCGCTGCTTGAGGTTTTCCGCAGCCGCAGCAGCAGCGCCAGCACAGCACGCTGAGCCAGGAAGATGGGGTGGCGCAAGAGTATCGACACCCGTTGCGACCCACACTAATGATATATGAATGTAGCTGAAATCAACGATTAATCTGTCATAACACGATATCCAGAAAAGTATTAGTACGTAGCCACGAGTTGATAATCTGTCACCTACACTTAATATGGCGTACATTATATCTATCACTTAAAAAAACCACAACGCATTCAATTTAGTTCCTGATTGGTGTGTGTTTCGTGTGAATCAGAATTTATTTACATGCAATTAATTTAGGTACAATACTTCGTTCGACCATATCATTTAATCTCAGTATCCCACTACAATAATATGCGTTGAATACAAACAAACATATGTATGTGGGGAAAACAAACGAATACATTACATAGGTCGTTACTACGTCAGCTTTTGTCCAAATAAATAATTTAGGAATGGTAACCCCAGCGGATTTTTTCGGTAAGGTTGGCTACACACTGTGCCTACGGTCTGAATTAGGATAAGCCAGACAATATATTATTAAGTAGTGCCCAGAGCTTTTTCAGAACGTACATCTGAGAAAATTTTCCGTGTTTACAAAATTCGAAAATGCTCGAAAACATTTTATAAATAACTAGTGACTCGCCCCTGCTTCACACAGTTTTTACGACTTGACAAAACATAGATATTTCTTTATTTTATGTAGGTTTAATATTATTGTATTAGACACATAAACCTTCCGGAGTAAATTAGCTAAATAATGGTGAAAACCGCATCAAAATCTGTTGCGGAGTTTAGAAGAACAACGCGGTACTCACACAGACACGAAACGCGACTTTAATTTTTAATATTATATGTATAGATATGTAGTGTAAGGGGATCTCCAGGAAAACTTCAAACGTCTTTTCAATGGTTTATTAATAATTACTTCGTAAAACACACCTTACTCCAATCGTATCTACTCGCCATCCCTCTTTCTTACTTCCTTTCACCCGTTCCATCGTTCATCCAACCATTCGCTCAGAAACATGATTTTTTAACGTTCAGGAATGTTGACATACAGCCTAATCTTAATTTAATCCTACATGCTCGGCCATTCTACACATTTCTGGCCTCAGAAATAAAATTGTCTTACGGTTACAATAATATTTAAACTTATAGACTTAAACATAGTTAACTTACAGATAATTTGAAACTTATAGACTTAGTTAACCTACAGATAAATTGGTTAGACTCACAACAACAAAGGTTCAGTCATCATTAGGCCACCTTTTCATAAAATCTGCCACAGTGGATGTCTTACCTGGTCCTTCCGCAGTGAGGTCCACCTTCTGAACGTCATACCGGTCATTTCCTTTGACCTTCGTAATGGTGTATGGCCCAAGATATTTAGGTTTAAGCTTCATGCCTGAACCAAACTGGGTGCGCTTAATGGCAACTAGGTCCCCTTCCTGGTACTTTGAACTTTGCTTGCGCTTCTTGTTAAATGTTTGTATATTCTCCTTTTGTATTTTTAAAATATGTTCCTTTGCCTTTTGTCGGCTTTCTTCTCTATCTTGTATGAAGATATCTCTTCCTTCCTGCATAAGTAAGTCGTAGATTTGAATTTCTTCTTTAGTTTTCAATTTTGTTCCAATCAAGAGTTCATATGGGGTACAATTAATACTTCTCTGCCAAGTACCATTCAAAGCTCTCTGTACACGACTTATGTGTTTGTACCACTGTATAGGGTCCTCTATGCACAACTTTGTAAGGACTGAAATTATGGTCCTGTGCATTCTTTCTACTTGCCCATTTCCTCTAGGCACACCTGTAGTGATTTTAGCATGTTTAATTCCTTCTTCTTGACAATATTGTTGAAATTCTTGACTGGTAAATGCTGTCCCTCTGTCACTTATTATCCTAGTAGGATTCCCAAAATGTTGCTGATGGATTCTCATCTTCTCAATAGTCTCTTTACTAGTGGTACTCTTGGTGGGAAATATCCACACAAACTTAGTAAATGCATCAACGATTGTGAGCAGATGATTGTACAGTTTCTTCGTCTCCGTCATTGGTCCTAGGTGGTCAATGTGGATAGTATGCAGGGGTGTTTCCTCTTTCTCTAACAAGTGCAGAAATCCTTCCTGCTTACCTTCTTTACGGCTGCCCAGTAAACATGGAATGCATGTGAGTATAAAATCCTCAAGTTTCTTTGACAAATCTTCAATGTAATAGTCTTTACTTATAAGTTCTGTCATCTTCTTCTTACCAAAATGTCCATTCGAGTGTACTCTTTTTATAACCTCAATTTCCATGCCCTTAGGTACTACTAGTCTTCTCTCCAATCCCTTATACAACAAACCACCTTCCAAATAGTAATCAAGGTAAGGTTTGTCATTGAGTACTTCCATAATAGCCTTGAATCCTTCATCCTGCTCCTGTGCCTTCTTTATTTGATCATGTAAGCTATCAGTGGTCACGCCTACGTAAGGATTGCAGCTCAATGCATCAACATGCTTCATTCTTGTGCCGGATCTGTGTTCTACCTGAAAATCAAATTCTTGTAATAGCAATGCCCATCTGGCTACTCTGGTTGACAAATCCCTTTTTTGTAAAGTCATCTGGAATGCTTGGCAGTCTGTTATGATTTTAAATGGAATACCATACAAGTAATGGCGAAACTTCTTTACGCCTTCTATGATAGCGAGAGCTTCGAGCTCATAGCTAGAATACTTCCTTTCAGCCTCACTTGTCTTGCGGCTCATATAATACACCGGATGTAATCCGTTGTCTTCACATCGCTGCATTAATACTGCTGCGTAGGCCAAGCTGGATGCATCTGTGTGTAGTTCTGTAGGTCGTTTTGGATTGAAGATAATAAGCACTGGACCACTTCCTAATTTCTCTTTTAGAATATTAAAGGCATACCTCTGTTCTTCTTCAAATGTAAAACTTTGATCATTCTTCAGTAGGTTCGTCAATGGACATGCTATTTGGGCAAAGTTTGGTATATACTTCCTGAAATATGATGCTAGCCCCATGAAGCTTTGTAATTGTTTCACTGTTTTGGGCTCCGGGAACTTCATAACTGCTTCCGTTTTTGCTGTAGCAGGTTTCACTTTACCATCTTGTACTATGTGACCCAGGTACTCAACTTTTGCTGTCAATATTTCACTCTTCTTCCAATTAATCTCGAGTCCATAGTCGGATGCAACCTCTAATGCTTCACGTAACCTTTCAACTGCTTCTGGGTAATCATTTGCTGGAATTATGGCATCATCAATAAATATAAGAATGTGACCCTTGGCAATGAGGTCTCTAAAGATAATAGTTATAAATCTTGTGAAGTATTTCGGACAAATTGACAATCCAAACGGTGCTCTAAGAAATTCAAATTGACCGTGATGTGTAACGAAGGAGGTATATTTAATTGAATCTTCCTCTATTCTCAAGTGAAAGAATGCATCTTTCAAATCCAATTTGCTGAAAACCTTGGCCTCGGACAACTTGTCAATATGATCTTCAATAACCGGGAGTGGAAATTCATCCTTGACCATCTTCTGGTTAATTAATCTGTAATCTACGCATAGCCTCGTTGAACCATCCTTCTTCTTAACCAGTACCAGTGGACTTGCATACTCTGAGAAACTAGTTCTAATAATACCATCTCTTAGCCACTCACTCACCTGCCTCTCTACTTCTTTCTGCTCCATAAGAGACAACCTTCTTGGCCGCTGTGCTACGGGGATGTCATCCTTTAATATGATTTTCATATTTATCGGTGCTTCCTTGGTTTGTCTGGGTTGATAATTGTCTACCAACCTCTGAGCTGCTTCTCGTATCTGTGGATCAGAAACAAAACATACGGGTTCTGGAACCTCAACAAGCATACACTGCGGCAAAACGTCATTACAATGTGGCACAATACTGACTGACCCCTTATTGATTACAGCTGTAACATTTGCTAAAAACGGTTGGCCTAAGATGATATTATATGGCATTACGTCGTTTGGGACAATGAAAAAGCACACATCGAAGCAATATCCATCGATCTTAATTGTTTTAGTAAACTTTCCAAATGAGCAGACGCTTGTCGCACCGATTCCAGATAATATCACCTTTGCCTTTTCGTGAGTCGTTATATCTAACTCGAAAAACAAATTCGATGAAATTAAATTTAAGTCGCTACCGGAATCTATTAAACAATCAACTTCTTTTTCACCAATCTTAATGTTCTTAATTGATTTGTTGCACACAATATCTTTGTTTACGTTTAACACTTTTTCCACTTGACACTTTTGATTTTGACACGATTGACAGGACTCTGTCGTTGACACTGACGTACACGAGTTTGACGTTGATCGACACTCATTTATTTCGGTCGTTCGTTCGCTCCGTTGCCGTTGTTCATCACGTTCATCTTCATCGTGTCGCTCAGGAACAGAGGCGCCCTCTTCCAGCGAAATCTTCGTGCACATCGATTTTCTGGAACTTTCGCCGCCATCATGCGGCTTTGAGCTTGCCTTTGAAACTGGCGCCTTACACTCCGTTCCGATGTGGCCGAATGAGTTGCACCGAAAGCATTTTACACCTTTCGTGCACGTGCTTGCTATATGGTCGGTTTCACCACACTTATAGCATCGACGTGATGTTTTTTCGGAATGACTTTTTGTTTTCAGCTCCGACTGCTTCGTTGAATTAGCATCATCGTGGCGCTTCTTACTTTTATTCTTCATAGTCTCGTACAACATTATTTTTTCTTTCAGCGCGGGGTAAGTAGTCGCGCCGTACAGGATTGTTTTGTTCGATTCGTAATCGTGTATACCGTCAATTATGTATTGTATAGCCACGTAGTCCGGAAATTTAGCACGTTTACCTAGCTCCTTCATCGTAAGCATGTACTCGTAATATGTTTCGTTACTCCTTTTCTTACGAGCCGCCATGAGTTCGTGCATTTCTTTGCTGTTGATGGACTCGGGAAACTCTTTCAACAGCGCCGTCCGTAGCTCCTCGTATGACTTGAAGGCTTTTTCTGATTTTAGCCATAATTCTGCTGTGCCGGTTAGTGATCGACGCGCCAAAATAAGTTTCTGTTGCGCCGACCAACCGAATATTTCGGCGTTGTCTTCCACGTCCTGCGTCCACTTTGCTGATGAATATGTTCGATCAGTACCGTTGAATTTCGGTATGATGTCAGCGAAATTAAATGACGATGCCGGATTTTTATCGTCAGTCATCTTGTATTAACTTCTTTGTTCTTTCTTCGTTGTACCGGTAATGGCCGCGTGGGACGCGTCGCGGTTCACCTTGCTGCGAAACGCACTAATCTTCTTAGCTTTTTCCTGGGAATCCCGGACGAGCCCCCAAATTTGTAGTGTAAGGGGATCTCCAGGAAAACTTCAAACGTCTTTTCAATGGTTTATTAATAATTACTTCGTAAAACACACCTTACTCCAATCGTATCTACTCGCCATCCCTCTTTCTTACTTCCTTTCACCCGTTCCATCGTTCATCCAACCATTCGCTCAGAAACATGATTTTTTAACGTTCAGGAATGTTGACATACAGCCTAATCTTAATTTAATCCTACAGATATATATGTATAGACTAAGCTTCAACCTACGTCACCAGACTTCAGAAAAACCATTAACAAATGTAAATGGCCGCCATGTCAGAGGGCGTTTTGATTGAATTCTGATGTCCATGGTATTGAGTCATTGGCAGCTGGCCAATTGGGGACATAGCGTCGCGACGCCGCGCCTCGCTTCTGCGTGTTCACTCCCTGTATGCAAATGAGCGATTTTATTGAAAATTTAATAAGCGGTTTATATGGGAATGAAAACCTGGAAAACGTGATATAGGTAAATTGTTGTTTATGTTTGCTATGTGGCTTCAAAGTGGAGCTATTTGTCGGTTTTGTAGGCATGCCATGTTACTTTTATGTGGGCACTAAAAGTTCTTGTGAATTTGCATTATCCAAAATTAGGAGTCTACCGTTGATGAAAACTCTTGTGGTATTTTTCGATAAAACTTCATGAAGTCAGCACTCTAATTGCGTAACAAATTACAAATCGGAGTTGGTTTCATTTTGAAACTAATTGCTAATCCATTGCTTCATATGTTCGAAAAATTTGTCGGCTCGACAACGTAAATAACGCAGTGAATGTTGTTGAACTGTCAATATGAAACCAACTCCGATTGATAATGTGCTACGCAATTAGGTCGGTGCTGGTCGTCGTTATGTTGAGTATAGCATATTCAAGATTAAATATAAAATTATATATGGGAGCTACATCTGCCAACAAACTGCTGAGCAGTTTGGCAGAAGTAAAACTTTTTGTAATAGGATGTCACCACAAATAAACGCTTTTTAGGGTTCCGTACCTCAAAAGGAAAAAACGGAACCCTTATAGGATCACTCGTGTGTGTCTGTCTGTCCGTCTGTCACAGCCAATTTGCTCCGAATATAATGGACCGATTAAGTTGAAATTTGGTACACATATGAATTTCTGTGACCCAAACACGGACGGGTAAAGTAAATAAATAAATTTTGAATATGGGGGTCACTTTTGGGGGGCAAATAAGAAAATTAAAAAAAAGTTTTGCAAACTACACCGTGTGATATGTCAAATGAAAGGGTTTAAATTTTAAAATACATTGTTTTAAAGTTATTTAAGCAAATAGACGAAAATTGACCATTCCCCCCCTTATCTCCGAAACTACTGAGCTTAAAATTGTGAAAAAAATAGATCTTTACCTGTAGATTGCAGGAAAACCTATAAAAAGTCTGTGATCTTAAAATAACACGGTAAATCAATCAATATTGTGAGTAGGTACAAACTTACATTTACAGTTCGAATTTATGGGAGAACATCTTTTTAACTACAATGTTAAGTTTGTTCTTAAGATAAATTCATCCCAACTACGGAACCCTTCATTGTGCGTGGTCCGACACGCACTAGGCCGGTTTTTTTTCTCGAAAGTAGGTACCTACTTATCCAAAATAACCTGCACCAAAATTGCATCAATTCATTTTCAGAATATACTTGATATTTTTGGAACCTTAAATGCGCAGCATAAATCGTCGGTACACCGCAGTCGCATTAAATTAAACCGCTAATAATTAAGTCCAAAAACTCAGCATCTTCTTAGCAAAAAGCAAATTCCGTCGTTTCTATTCCGAGCAACATTTTTATTAACCACACCGTATCGCAATAACAGTTATTTATTCCACCGCAATGTTTACATTTATTATATTGACCAAGTTTAGTTCCCGTATTGTTACTATGCCCGTTTTAGGATATTAGAGTTGGCACTTTGCGGGATCGTTATAGTTTTCATTCCAGTAAGTACGGGCGTTAACTGGCAGAACACAGGAACACTGAGCATAGTTAGTACGTACTCGCGAACAGTAAATAAATGAATATCGTATTTGTGCGGGCTGCAGAGCGACGAGCAAACTCAATATCACTCAGCACCAGCCCGCTTTGTTTGCACCGCGTTCATTAATTTAATTATTGCACTCTGTTTTAGAAATCGGACTGAAGTTAATCTTGTTTCGGTGTCTGCCCTCTGCTGTTTATTATCTCTTGTGTTTTTTATATATAAGGTAAAAGTATTGTCTGAAATAAGTGTGCATTTTTAACTCGTGCGATTATTATTAAAAACCTACTGTGTTCTGTAACTTTTATTTCGTTTATATAAGTTATTCAAAATATAGTTTTTTTTTAATTAATCTGCCCGTAAAACTAGAAATCCGGGCACTGTAAAGTTGTTTGTAATTCCGTAAATTGCTAGTATCTATGACACTGCAATATATACATATTATTTTGTCCCATTCTCAGAATCACGTTCATATTTTGTCAAAACACACCAAAATATTTAATTAACTTGTTGGAACTTTTATTTACAATTTCCCCGTTGTGTCACATAATTACGTACGTCTGAATCCGAGCTCCAGCGTCCAGAAAAGTATTTTATGAATTTATACGAACCGACGAAAAAGTTCACTGGCCAAAATCCTATTTTCGAATAGAATTTAAATAATATTTTGTCATACAAAAAGGGATGTTCGTTTTTGTTTTAATGAGGTAAATAACAAAATGAGAGAGTTGAAATTAATATACTCGGTGAAAATATAATATTTCCCTTGTAATATTATGTGACATAATAGGTATGTTTCCTGGGTAAAACAAAAGACATTATATCAGTTAGATAGTAAAAATATATTAGACACGTATTTTTTGCTTTATCATATTAATAAAATTGACTTGGATAAAACGCATTAAAGTTGGGGAGTGGGGGCTCGCTACGTCACAACTATAACAAACTACGTATAAAATCTAGCAAGGTGTGACGTCATGCCATATTTTAACTCAATGTATCGCTGTAATCTTTTGATTACGTAAAAAAGAAAAAATAAGTGTCCAATATTTTTTAACAATCTAAATGAAGGAGAAAAAAAATTTTTTCGTCATCCCTATTAGAGACAGAAAGTATTCCGCGAGCTAATGTTATTTCATTCTGATTTAATTTTGTTAAGTACTAACTTCATTAGAGCTCGCCCTGATTTGTTCTGGCTGCGAAAGTTTCTTCTGTTTCCGTTTTTAACCAGTCAAGCTAATTCATTATGCGTTAAAAATCTCAATTCGTACCCAAAACTCCATCCTAAAGTGGGAACACACCTAAGTAGGCTTCTGCGGTTCAGCAACCAGAACTTTTTGCCCCTCGCAATTTTAAATGCTGCCTTAAAAAGCCTATTAACAAAAGTGGCACACCATTAAAACAAGTAGTGCACACAGCACGGTACCAGCGCAATTTGTGGCGATATTGTCGCGGGCCACGCCGGAATGTTCGCTAATGCCCTCCAACATTAAGCCTGCAGATTATCTGGGCAAAGCCCTAAAGTCTCACTGTTTCAATAGTCCTTAGGGTTGGCGAGAGAATCGTTTTTGATGGGAGCTCTTTACCGTTTATGAAAATAAACAGATTTCTACATCATATCGCAATTCAATGCACATCACCTAATCTTGGCTAACACAGAATCGATACCACAAAGTTCTTAAACCAAACCAACCTCCTTAAAGTTTAAAGCGAACAGTGATTGCGCTATTCAGCTATCACTGTACCATCCAGCGCTTTTCGTTTACGGCTAATAGAAAATAAAGAGCATACGGTGCAAAATGCACTTTATGCCGCGCGTCGCTTCATAGCGCTGCGGTTAGCTGCGATCACACAGCGGCAAGCGACGGCGAGAAAATCTTTTGACCACGACACAATAAGCGAAAAAAGAATACCACATTCAGAGACTACCTACGTGATGGATGGTACCGCAGTACGCTCATAATTTTCACTAGAATTCAGACTTTAAATTATCTATGTGCACTAGCAAATATACGAATAATGAAAATTAAGTTTGCGATTTAGTTTATTTCGAAAGAGATAAATGGGATTCTGGGCAATAGTTACCACAAGACTCTTTGGAGTGACTTGTTTTCAGAATCTGTTGTCAATATTGCACAATTATCAACAGCTTATGTATGGAAATCCAAAAGTGATTTTTGGAAAATTTCGCTTAGAATAGAATACTCTTTATTATGCACACCATTTAAATTACAGGTTACAATGTTACAATGTTGAAATTTTACATAGAGTGACACAATGGGCGGTCTTAACGCTAAAAGCGATCTTTTACAGACAACCTTTGGATGGAGTATGGGGACAAGGAGAGACAATTCTGTAGGTAGTCCGTGGTGTACCATATACATATACAACATATACATACATTAATAAATTTATATAAAAAAAAAAATTCGCTTATCCACGATAGAACATTTGCCGGTACCTTTACTTAAACCCTCGTGTACTACAATACCTGGATGTATACGTTTACCTTTTACCACTTTGTCGACGGGCAATCGAAATTGTAGTGAATATAAAGGGTGAGCGGTGTGGAATGCACTTTGCGTCCCTCGTCCCCCGTGGCTGCGGTTAAGCTATGAGATCAGAGGGCGTGTGCAAGCGAGAAATTCTCGTGGCCAACCATTGGAATAAAAAATATATTTCATGTACGATGTCAAAAATCCGGACGTAGCTCGAATTACAAAATATTCGGCTTGACGTCGATTGTTCGTAAAATATCAAACTGGAAAAGGAGTGTTTGGTCAAGGATATCTGACCTGGAGTAAATAATATAGAAGTAGATTCCAATAAAATAGAAAGTTAAAATAATAAAATTGAATTATTTGTTACCGTGATTAGTGGCAACCCTGTTAATGTCGCGGCAGGTGAGGATTAGTGGATTAGAGTTGGAAGTGAAGACGATCCACATCTTGAAAGAATTCAGCTAGTCGACTCTTAGCTCTATATTTTTCGCGTTGAACTATTGAAAAGTTTATGTTCATAAAATATTTTGTACTTACCATTTTTTTTATATCTTAAATGAAAATCAAATTAAAAATAATTTTAAAACTATAAACAAAACTAAAAGAGATGCATCGACCGGGAATCGAACCCGGGCCGCCCGCGTGGCAGGCGAGCATTCTACCACTGAACCATCGATGCTTATATAAGATGTTCGAATTTATTATCTACATTGATTTCATTTACCTACTTCGATCATTACATAGCATAACATGCTGAGTAAATTGATGTAACATATTTATTGCTGGTTTTGTTTGAATAACGAGGCAGGTTTTGCTTGCACGACAGAATATGTGTTTAGCTGTGAATAATTACGTAATTATGCAAATCAACGTATTTACGAGGGTCCACAGATTATATGAATACGAACGCCTAGGATTTTACGAGTATATTGGAATTCATTATTCTTAGAGGGTTTCTCTTTTATGTACCGCTTTTAATTTTAGGGTTTATGAATTCGTATAACTACCTACCCAGCATTTCAAAGAGGCGCTGAAACTTTCAAAACAGTTAAAAAAAAACATTAATTTATTGTATATGAATAAATGAAATGCACCGAACCCTGCGTCGTTTGAACAGACTCGATTGCTCGAATGAATCCAAAGATTCACACTAGCCCCTGGAACCTTATGGTGTTACATAGGCCATTGGCCATGGGGTTACATAGGCCATTGCATATCAAGGAGTAGACCACAGAACAGATAATGGAGTAGACCATGGTAGGGAAGACCGTGCCCATAGGATATGGGAGGGATAAAGAGCCTACCGAGTATTCACCTTATAGTAAGCAATGGAATTGTGGAGAAACGGGTGATATAATTATGGATGGGCTTTTTTTATGTCACACACACACTTTGCTGTTTCCAAAATCTTGGTGTGAGGTCGCGCTGCTATCCGTTTCAGTATGTAAAACACAAAAACCAACAAATGCAATACAATAGACGAGTTATAAATTATAAGCATTTAAAAAAAAAAATTGACATCTGTAATTTTTTGTGAATTTTTCTTTGTTATTTTGAAGCATATTTACTTTGGATGTTACAATATTTCCAAACATAGCGTACTATTTTATATGTAAGACCTATTGTATACTTACCTATGTTTCACAAATAAAGTTTATGATTATTATGATTATGATTATTAAACCTTCGTGAACTTGAACAGTTTTTCTCATAACCATAAATCTGTAAGTGTTAAACGTTATCCCCTGAAAAGTAAAAGTGGCACCATTTCCTAAATATTCCTGAATATTTAAATGTACGCTGGCAGTTACGAAATACAGTAACATTTCACCTTCAGCTCTCGAGTTTAGCAAAAAAAACTTGAGTACCAACGTTACCGTCGGACAAAAAAGCGGCTTTAACGATTTTACGTATAAAACGAGTGAAGCTTGCTCTTTTATTTCTGTTTGTAGCCAATAGGTACTATCGGATTTCGTTACGCGTGCGCCGCGGACCGATTTTACAATATCACGAATTTTCCCAGCTGCATGTCGCACCTGATTTTTGAGGTGGACGGTGGATTTTTAGTCTTAAAGCTTGATTCCTTTTTTGCTATTTCAACTTTGGTAACTGGCAGACTACTCCCATATTTGCTTCATTTACATAGAACAGTTGTATGGTCCCATTAAAATAGATGGACACACTTTTAGAAATCATTCAGATCACCAAATTAAGGACACTGGTAAAAATAAAAAGAAAAACGCATTAGGTATGTAGATGAAAAAAAAAAAATCAGCAACGAAAGTACACTAAAAATGTTGGTTATCATTGGATAACCAACATTTTTACAAAAGTTTATGCATTGGCATAAACACATCCATGTCTTTATTACCACAAAATTCTAATGCTAAAAATGTGCAGGCGCACGTGACCACGTCACCGCAGCGTTTTGTTTTAAATTATTTTAGGTCAAAATAAAATCACTTTAATCAGTATTTTTTTTTGCTTGGATATCTTTAGTTAGACGTACTGAACGCTGTGTTAAAATTTGTCCTACTTTTTTAATGGGACCTTATTTTCCCCCCGAATTTAACCTCAGTTTAAACCAAGAGTTCGTTCAAAACAGACATTGCATTTTCCACTCGATTCCTCTTTTACTCAAAATAAGTTTAATTTAACCTAGAAGTGAGCTGATTCAAAACAACTGCGTACAGAATCCAGAACAAAAGTCGCTAGGCTTTTACCGTTTTTATTCTTCATGGCTTCAGTTATTCATCGCAACGCCGGCTAATGCGGAGAGCTCTTCTCGCGAGGGTGCCTTTGAATTCGTCTCTCTCACTGCCTCTTTGCTACTATAAAGTAAATGACGTTGTGCAGCCTAGGCCTTACCTACTGCATTCACACGGGCCGGAGCCAAACGACCTATTTTTGTCACCTCCCTCCGTAGCTTGATTGGCTCAATCATCTGTTCAAATGGCACCCGACGGCACGGCGACTTTAAGTGCATCGTTATTTTGAGTGGCGATTTAATTTTTAATTTTCCTTTTTTGTTAATTAGTACTTTTGCAAATTGGACTGCAGCTTTTTCATTAGTTGAATCGTAGCAAAAAGCTTTTATAATTTATTTATCTTCCTTGATTAACGTTATGTCTTCGTTTTGTAAAATATCACATCGAACGAAATTACGAAACATAAGTTGAATATATCAACATCTCAAATGCGTTTTTAAAACACGACATTTTCAATATAAATTCGTCATTACCCCTAGGCAATGTTTATATTAAAGAATCGCTTGTCAATACCACTCGTGTCGCCAACATTGCTGAATTTATTGACAGCTGGCTTTTTCCACGCATCTCGGGATCAGCCACCTTGCTTTACTTTAATCCCATGCCAATATTGCGATACCCCAAATATTACCTACATTCTTATTTCATGCTTCCGGTGATCTCTTAAAAAAGGTTTTTCCTTTTTTATTGTGCTCCTTAACATTTACTTTCTCAATAAAGATGTTTCAGTGCTATGTAGGTAGTTTGCAAACGATCTACTATGTGATATGAGTAGCTGGTGTGTTGACGTCGTTGTTGTAAATTTCTTGTTGAAAAATGTAAGCAATTTTCAAGGAGATAAATCATGTACATAAAGTAGCGTAATAGAAAAGACAGATCCTTTTAGAAGATGATATTTAAGAATCTTCCATTTTGAAAGCACTTTGCAGAAAAAGCCTGTCGATTTCGAAATAGTTCCGCCTTCTATTTTGAAATGGAAAATGTGTAGTGCATGTCCATAACGAAAAGTTTATTTTTGGACAGCTTTTGAAGTAGTTTGTTAGCGCCGCCCGATCCAATGAAAATGTAAGGTATCACGTCTATCACATCGAAGTGAGCATTGAACGAGTTCAGATATCGGAAATAAAACGTTGTTGGATACGCGGAGCGGTTTCCGATATCGGGCAATGCGTCATACAGGCGCACATTTGTAATGTATTCATCGGGACGAGTGCGAGTACAATAACTGATCTGTGAACAAAACTCGATTTTGATTGAGTTTTGTAGTGCGGAAATTTGAAGGTCTCTCGTCTCTGAATTGATTGGAAGATTTGGAAGATTGGAAGGAAAGAATCTTGACTTCAGTTTTACTTCATTAAACCTAGCCAATACAATATCCAATGTCCTCGATCTCTATCTAAATGTTTAAAGGTATTTAAGACCCTCTTCCTATCCACATTCTAGGTTTTTTGTCCCTATAATTGTTACTAACACATAGGATTCTGTCCGAAATAAAGTGGTTTATAATTATTTATTTTATTTCATTTTATACATATATGTTACATTTTTAAATATTAGAATATAAAAATAATATAATAATATTACGAGTATAATTATTAATTCTGTACAGGAAAGACGTGAAATTTTCTTCGCCTTAAGTTCTTGAAAGTTCGACAGTTGATACCTATCATGAGGTTTAGATAAGAGAGTTTGGAAATTCTCACATAAATTAGTCTAACCCTTAACGTGATTTGTGTGGTACAGCAGACTGTAATTTGACAGCTGAATTTATAACTACGATAATTGGACATCAACTGTCGAATTTGTATTAACGGATATTATTATTTGTTCTGATTCGACGCATGGTTGGAAGTTGGAAGCTGTTGTATCTGGACTTTTTGTATGATCTTTAGAAAAGCACATGTTCTCGGTAGTTTGAAATTAATAGTTCCAATAAGTCTGTTTTACTCCCAAATATTGTTTATGCTTATTGAAAAGATTGATGATGTACTTCAAGTGTAAAATTACCTTGATAAGTTGTTTGAAAGCATGAGGCTTTCTGACCCAACAGTGAAGTTATTATTTCAACTCCTCATGACTCGAAACTCTTTCTCATTTATATAGCATTTCTAAAGCTTTACCTGTTGTTTGGTTTCGGCATAGAATGTCCCCATAATTTCCCTTTGTCTATTTTATCAGTAAGGTTCGCTCAATGAAGTGTACCACTTACAATTATATCAGTTGTTACTCCACCGTCTACATCAAGTATTGCGATCATACAAGTATTGCAGTCGCGTCGCCTTACGCCGATGCAAACGAGCGAATTGCATACATATGGAGGTGGTGTTACATGTTCTTTATTTTACTCGCCCGCGCCCGTTGCGTCACTCACCTAAGCTAGTAAGTGAATGCGCCGTTGGAATACGAATACGGATGATAATGCCGTTTCTCGTGGAAATGCTTTCTGAGGTTGGTGCGGGGAGACAACTGCTGTTTTTGTGGTCCGGTTGTGAAGTCTTTCCTTTCCACTGTAGTAAAATTAAATTACTAAATTGCCCGATAGTCAGTTTTGGAAAAAGATGACCAAATGGTCATAAAGGACTTCCATGGACTCAGTATGCATAATTTATTTAAAATTTGGAGAGATTTTGAGAGATTTCATATAGGTACTGAAACTCGCAGATGTAAAAGTATTAGCTTATGTAGCTGGATGTTCAATAAATAACTAAAGACGACTTCGACTTTCTCAGAACTTTGTTAATGGCTGTACAAAGTTCTAAACAAGAGCGTGTTCACCAATAGCGATTCCATAAACTGAAAGTACCACAAATTCAGTGTCGGTACATACATCCCCCAAGTTATAGTTACTATCTCTCGGACTGAAGTACCTACGTGTTTGAATATGTTGTGTATTTGTACTATTTGCGATATCCTACCAAATGCAGTCGGGATTTTATCGCCGTTTCTTGTACGAGCTTACTTTTTACGGAAACTGCTCGCATTTACTCGGATTTCTATGCTGAATGTACTTACGTAACTTTTGTAACGTGTAATTTTTGAAAACTTCCTGATATTGCCAGTTTTGTTAGCTTATATGACTGTTCTCGTAAAAGGTTTCAAATTTTAAGCAAGAGTATTTTTTTTTGCATTAAATTATATTTGATTTTGATAAGATATTTCAACAGATTTGTGTTACTCTATAAGAGAAGAAAAGCAAAAAGACATTGCATCGGCCGGGAATCGAACCCGGGCCGCCCGCGTGGCAGGCGAGCATTCTACCACTGAACCACCGATGCTTACACTTTCTGGGACGAATTGCGCGATTAGTCACATCAAATTAATATAAATGGAATTAAATACTATTCAGAGAATTCAGTCGTTTTCAAAAATTGGCAGCTGCTTCTTTATAAGGTTGATCAAAGCAATTTAGCTATGCAAATAGTGCCGAGTCTGACTAACATTATTTGTAGGTGTAATCGGTTGGTAATCTTTTTATTGATTTTCCTGATCTAAGTACCTACACATTTTGAACAAAAAAAAAACCTGTGTATTTAAAATTTTATTTTTATTATCGAATCTTTCTAATATTGCGTTACACAACGTCATCGGTGTGTATCCAGCTGTTTGTACACAGTAATGACGTCATCCTGTTCGTTAGTTCTTGTTATATTGAACTGATACTTTAGACTCAAGCGATAAGTGAGAAAACATGAACAAAACGAGCTTGCTTCATAGACAGACACATACAAAATGCAAGATTCCTTTCAAATATTTAGAGTTGAGTATGAATAAAACTAGCTCATCAGTTTGTCTACTCAAGTGCGGATGGGGTCATAGACTGCTAGCACAAGTACCTATATGAAACAATGGAAAGATGTCCTCATCATCATTATTTCAGCCGAAAGACGTCCAGTCGTCAGCAGCATCCAGCGGATTCTTGCGGCCTTGACAAGGTCATTGGCCCACCTTGTGGGAGGCCTTCCAACGCTAAGTCTTCCGGTACCTACGTGGTCGCCACTCCAGAACTTTCGGCTCCATCGGCCGACTGTTTTGCGAGCACTATACTAATGTACAACTGCCAGTTAAGTTTTCAATTCTTCGGGCTATATCGGTTACCTTGGTCAGGAAAGATGTCCTAATGGTTCCGAAATTTTGCGATAGAACTGGTAAAAGTATTTTAAGAATAAATTTTAAGTACATTAACGACGAAAATAAAGTTCTTCTCACTTATTTTGTAATGTGACAGCACAGTACAGTTGTCGAATATCTTATTGGCAGCTTGAGTCTGGGACGGTTCCCAATTAGCGAAAAAAGTTCCTTCGTTTACCGTTTTTAGCCGCCAATTAGGAATCAATTTACAGAATTGACTACAGATTTGCGCAAAATAAAAGCTCCTACAAACAGGCGCGACACGCGATATAATCACGCGCGGCACCAAGGTACCGCTCGTGCGTCACGCGGTGCCTTTGTGTCGCGCGCGGTTATATCGTGTGTCGCGCCTGTTTGAAGGAGCCTTAAACCATTTATCTCTCAGTTGCGCTCTGTATCTTTTTCCATACTTCATATTCAATTCTATCTCTGGGTAATAACTGTGTGCTGTGCTGCGATTATTTGTCTTGTAGCAAGCGCGCGTGCCATACGTCATAGGCTAAATGTTAAAGCTAGAACATCCCGGCAGAGATTAATATGTCGTCACTGGTACTTTACGAATGCGACGCGCCAAATGTTCACGGAAACTGTTATAGGCGTCAGCGGATGTGATAAGAGTGGCATTGTATAGGAATTTTGTATTGATAACGACGATTATTGATTACAGAATTTGGGTATTTTTGCGCTGATAGATAACTGTCATCCTAATTAATCTGTTTACTTATATTTTATTAATTGTCATTCGTCTGTTCCCTCCTTTCATTAGTCGTCATCTCGCGACTTCATCGTTCTTGCGATACACTGAGCTGATAATTTGAATCTTCTTATGCCCTTCATCGCGCGAGCTTTACTATAAAATCACTTGTAATTAGTGAAGCCGATTGCCCAGTAACCGGACCGACACAAAAGTGTACTCCTATATTTTGTTTGATTTGAGTCATTAACTCTTCACAATTTCGTGATGTATCAAAATCTCTTCCTCTCGCCCACGATCTTGGACTCCATAATAGCATGAGACATCGCGCTCGCACCTTGCGGCATCCCCCAAACACGGGTAGGGTCTTCGCCGTTGGCCCCCGCTGACAAGGGTCCAAATCAGAGATATTAATTTGTTGGGCGCGCTGTAAATTAACGGTCGCGAGTTCGTGTAACCGAGTTACCCCCGGAGTCCACATAGGGAGGGATAATTTGTAACGTGAACGAGTAATAATTTCCGCTGGCTGTCCCTTAACTACGACGTGTGCGGGATTAGACGTTAAGAAGGGTAAATGTGTTCCCTGTAAGGCATCGTATGTATGTTTAGATATCGAGTGTCGAGATCTTCAGGGAATATTCGACATTCAGCCTACTTAAATCTCAGTTTCTCAGTTTGAACTGCTTCCGGAATGACAATGTTTTTCTATAGTGGTTATTATTTGTCCCTAGACAGTGATGCCACCATTAAGGGGGCCCGGTGCATCCATTTATTTAAATTATGGTGTAATTTTTTTCTTAATGGAAATAATTTCCTAGAACGGCGGCGGATATTCTTATGAAAGGGGAAGGAAAAAGAATTTATGGTGATATTTTGTCGTGAAAGTTTGTTAGGGGTTTAAATTAAAACTGCGTTTTATGCGTAGGTACATATGTCAAATATCTGCCACCTTTGTAAAACCGTTTGTTCCGTTCCCACAGACAAAGCGTGAAAACGGTTTTGCGGGGCATAGTTCCTAAATTAAGATTTTTTGTAAAACTTAATAATAAAATCAAATAAAAAAATAAAAAAGTGGTTTTAAGTTACAAAATACTTCCATAACAAAAACTTGCTACAAATAATACCCGTGTTATAAATACAGATCGCTACCTCGAAATATTCCAAACCCAGAATTATTCAAAACGAAATCAGATATTCCATTTTAATTGAAATATAATTTCTTTAAATCGAACATCAAAGCTTTATAAAGATCCTTCGCGTTGTTTTGCTAGCGAACAATTTTAGTTATGCTCAGTGACTTGGAATTCTTGGAATGGAATGCCCCTCTACTTCAGTCTCGAACTTAGACAATTAATTAAAAGTTTTAAGAATAGCCCCGCCCCCTGACTTGTGACTGATGGCTTACACTGCCAACTATCTACGGTTTATTTCTTCAACATATTTACCAGGGGAAGATTAAAAGGGAGGGGAAAAGATTGAATTACAATGTTGAATATTAATTAGTTTTTATTCTGGGACTCCTGTAATGTGCGAATTACTTTTTTTGAATGAAAAATGGAAACGTTTTATCGACTGAACCTCATTTGTGTGTTAAATTTTTAGTTTAGAGCAGCCCTCAGACTAAATAAAACACCCAGTCAGAGCGTTGCGAACAATACAGTGAAGCATGTGCAAAAATACACCTCGCTGTGTGCATACAGGCTCACACGCACACATTTACATCAAAATACAATTAAACCATACGTCATTACGTGCACACATGTTTACGAAACTCGAAACTGCGACCTCACGTCACTGTTGACAGCGCTATGTCTTGGTATTTTTTTTAATGTGAGGAGTGGCTTCATAAATCTAAAATTTGATAGCATTACACTTAAGCATTAAAGCATCGTCCATATAATCGAAATACTAAACAATTTCCTCCAAAATCGAGAGGCCTAAGCTACTGAAACGTTTGCACAGTCCATTTATTAGCGAATGATTTACGATAAATACACTGGCCCTTGTGGAAAGTGCTTTCAAAAGTTCAAAGGTCCAATATTTCAGCTCAATACAGTCGATATTAATTTCTAATTTTGATTACGAGTTGAATCGAGAGGGTACTTGAGCTAAGAAACGACGACTTCAGATAAGGTTCCAGTTTATCGATCACATTTATAAGGTCTCCGCGATTTTAATTAGCTTTTAACCTCTTTTAGAGCTAAGGGACACCAGATGTCACAGTACTTACTGAGATCGAAAATCTACCCTCTCAAGTTTTACAGTTTTTTAATGAAACTGGCTAAAGAGAACAAAATAGTTTCATCGTAAACTACTAGCAAATGCTACAAAGACCTATTAGTTAATGCGTTGTAAATTAACTCGCTTTTTGGATTCAGCAGTACGTAATTTTCAGTTTTAATGCTCTCCTGGACGCGGCACAAAATGTATATCACTGGCAACATAAGAGCCGCAAACCCATTCTCTTGATAAAGCATATTTTTATAAAAACAGGTCGCATAACGGCACAGCAAGTAGTTTCTGGCTGTATTCCATCTTGCATGTTCGCCGAATAATCTCTATGTGGAAGGCTTAACTGTAATCAAACTTTAGCAGCGATTTTAAGCACAGAACAGATGACAACGCAACAGCAGCTTTAAGCAGATAATAAGTTAATTTTGCATCATACATTCGTTGCGGCGTTTTCAAACGAGCCACATAAATTGTGGGTGATGTGAAAAATAGACCTGACTGTGGTGGCGCTGGCGGCGCGTGGAGCCGGCACGAATATATGATCTTGAATTTTACAGGTAAACTAGACCGAGAACTATGTTATATTTAGTAGGTTTTAATACGATTGGATAAGCTCCACTCGTTGGAGACCTAAGCGTATTCAATATTTTACGATGTACGCAGGCGATTCGATTCGGGTTTTCCAGCAGTTTGAGTTCGGAACACTTTTTAGCATTTTTATTTTCATTGCCTCTAAATTCTGGCTCGCTATATTTTTAACAGTAGAGTACGGAAAGTTAATTTGATTGATTTAAAGGCAAAGTCTTCCTTTTTGCTTCATTTGTTAAATTGTGATCAACTTCTAATTATTTTACCTCGATGTTTTTTTGCGAGTCTGTTCATACAAAGTTTTTGTTGGAATACCGAATTTATTCATGAAGCTATTGTACCTAGTTTTACTGCTCATATTATATTGGTTTAAGTTGGCCAACAATTCCAACATAAACTTTATTAGTACATAAAGTATATCAACAATGGTTGTTACGTTCCATATTAAATATCGCTCGAATCTCCCTTCTAGTAATAAACGTTTGAATATGAATCGTAAAATTGTGTTATCTTACTGTGGTTAACATAAAATTTTGTCTCTAGAGCAATCTATAAGTGGACGTGCTCGTTATAGCTTCTTTCCTGAGATAATGTAACGTCGTATAATAACACTTTCGTAAAGATAGGAATAACAGGCGATAGTGGATGTAAAGACAGGTTAAGACATTCTTATAAATGTATGCTTTCGGTGTATATTTATGAAGTACTGAACATCAGCTTCTTCCGCAAGCTGCTTCAACAAAAGGGTTTGAACTTTGATGCTATTGCCTCTATGATTTCAGGCGCGTTTAGTATGATGTTATCAAAGTCGTCGGTCGAAGCCGATATATACACTACTACTATACACACACACACACACCATCCCTTGTGTGTGTGTGTGTGTCTCCCTGACACACTAAACTCGTACTACGTCATTTTCAAACCGTAGTTCTCCATATAAATGAAGTACTGTTACTTACTAGTGTTACCCGAT
This sequence comes from Cosmia pyralina, assembly GCA_946251885.1. Lineage (NCBI taxonomy): Eukaryota > Metazoa > Arthropoda > Insecta > Lepidoptera > Noctuidae > Cosmia > Cosmia pyralina. Next base: position 19,955,566 of record OX276358.1, read on the forward strand.
TACTCTTTCTATTATAATAACCTACATTATGGACTAGAATCTTTAAAAAAAATCTAATCTAAACCTTTTAACATCTGGTAACAGAAAGTAGTTCCATTTTAACACACTTTCCCCATATCGCTAGACTGTACATATTCTAAACACAGTGTAGGGCTGAAAAATTGCAGTAGTGTACAAGTAGTGACAGTTTGCTAGATCGTAGCCCACGACGCTATTACATGAACCGTATCGACTTGCGCGGAATTGTAAGCAGCTGAAGCACTTAGATATTTTCTTTCCAATGTTGACTAGGAGTGGGCGAGTCTTATTAATAGAACAATATTCAGGGGTTGTTTTAAATTACACTTATCGTTTAAATTCTTATAGTAGTCTGTTAACTTAGTTTTTTAACATATTCCATCAGGAGTTCTGAAATATTTAGAGATCGTTAGATTCGGTGGTTATAGTCAAACGCAACTGGTTGTAGTCAAACGAAAAAATTTAACCACCAACACAAGTCTTCCCTATGTTGACCTGCTTAGGTAAAGGTACGTCTGTTGTCCTGCAACTATTGATATACTTTATATAACTAAAGAATACTTACTTGAGTATCGCAGCCACTTATTAGAAAATAAAAGTGACATAGCAATTCCACGATTGTTTTCATTGCTGGTGATACATCAAAGTGAATTGAACGCGTACTTGCTGGCAACACGTGGCGGGCGGACTCTCTCCCGACTACTATGATACTACCTCCGCTACCTCGAAACTATGCAGCACAAAATGTGCGAAGCACGTTTCACACTCCACTACTTTATTTCTACAACTACCGTCATCGGGATGCGAACTAAAAACGCAATGGAATGTAAAAAGGTAACTGGAACCGTGTTTCGCGCATTCGCACAAGATATCGGAATCCTGCCGGTATATTCAGTTCAATAAGAATTTATGCCCTCATATTTCGTATCATCAATACCGTTTATTTTCCACACGTTTTCCTTGTCGGTTCAGTCGGGCGGCGGAAATACATTTCAGGGTATTTTTCTCTTGCAAGAGATAGAACTAATTTTGCATAGGTGTTTCTTCAATCTTATGATATTAGATGCCCGGTATAGGTAATATTTGAGAAAACCAATATAACGAAATGAAATAATATATTACCGATACCGAGAATCTATTGTACTTAAACAATTGTTTTTGTGTAAATGTGTCTTTGAATTTGAAAAAGATTATTTAATTTTACTTATTCGTAAAATGTGTAAACACAAAAGTAAGAAAGTAAATGTAATTGAAATATTTAGCATAATAGGCTTGTGCCTATTGGCACATTGACTATAGGCACAAGCCTATTATGCTAAATATTTCACTTAAATTTCAACGGATATCGTGGTCTTTACTAACCACGCTCTGCTTAAATTAAAAATAACAAATGACTACATACAACATGCCCGTACATTACTCGCAAAACCTTTGTAAATTCATAAGCGACATAAAAAAGAAAGTGCAATACATGGCACGCGTCTAAACGATGACTTTATAGCCATAGTTATGACCCAATAAAGGTAATTCAACACTATTTTTCCACGCGAAAAGTCTCGCACATAAACGTGTGGCGGCATCTACATCGCCACATACGAACTATGCATCCAATGACATGACGTCACGCAATCCTGCATCGCGCAATTAGAGTTTACCGCGCGACTAGCACATATACAACATCCCGACATCAACCGTCGGGCAGTTGCCAGACCAGACACGACACCAGTCTGGTCGGAGGATCCTCCCTTTTCTATAGAGGATGAGTGAACTTTACACCCTGTTCCTCATGCCTCTATAAACGCAACGAAATAACTAGAATTTTCATGTCATACATAGGTGTGCTACATACAGCTGCACGGGTTGATCGGAGGTTAAGCTACGCTTGCCGCGGTCGGTTCCTGGATGGGTTACCATCCATTACATATCGAGAACCCTCCGTTCTTAACGTGCTTTCCGAGAAGCACGTTAAGCTTTTGGTACCAGTGTCATTCGTAGATCTTTGACAGTCGTTCGGGTAGTCAAAAGTCTGACAACCAGTCTTACCAAGGGGTGTCGTGTTACCCAGTAACTGGGTGGTGCAGTTTAGATAGGCAGTCGCTCCATGTAAAAATTCTGGTATTCAGTTGCATCCTGTTAGACTGAAAGCCGACCCCAAAATAGTTAGGAAAAGGCTAGGCAAATTGATTTCTGAGGTAATAGTGCTCAGAATACTGGACTTACTCGTAGGTAGGTACTATATTATTTGATTAGTTGTTTTCACCTACTAAGAATCTCGGTACATATGAGTGAAGTACAATGGTAAAACTGTTCCTTTTACCTATTTTTATATCAAAGCCTTGTACTTCCTGTACCGTTTGGAAAATGTCAGCACCCAAATACCCGATTTATTGACTGCGAGTGATAGAGTATATTTTTCTAAGGTGATATCAACTTTATATTATATCTTTGTAGTTTACTCCAGAGAAAAAAAAACACAAATATTTTTAGATCTGGATCTTTGACAGTCGTTACGGGTCGTCAGAAGCCCGAAAGTCTGACAACAAGTCTTATCAGTATTATCGTATTACGTAGTAACTGGGTTGTGGAGGTCAGATAGGCCGTCACTCCATTAAAAATACTGGTATTCAGCTGCATCCGGTAAGACTGGAAGCCGACCCCAGCATAATTGAGAAAAGGCAAGGCAGATGACTCTAGTGTAAAACTCTTCACGATTATAATGTACCAACCCTCCCCTATGATTCTGATCTCAACAAAAAACGGAGAAAATATCTTGTTGCACCAGAAGTCTCGGTTAAAACCTCCTATGCAAAACGGCAGTTCACCAGACAATCCGCTTCCATGTACAACAAAATAAATAAACTTTTAAATATTTATCCTATGAGTTATCGAGAAAGTAAGAAATGTTTAAAAGACTGGCTAAAATGTAAGAGTTATGACGACATTGAAACTCTCTTACAAAGTATCATGTGATAACTTAACTAAAACGACATACACACACACACACGCGCGCACGCACCCCCGCACCCTTACACACACCCCCACACACACACACACACACACACACTCACACACACATACCCTCCTAGATTTGTTAAATTTCTTTTGTATGTACACTCCTACATTATTATTGTATCTAGTTTTAGAAGAGCGGGGTCTCCTAGTACAGGTATTTATTATACTTAAAAGGAGGCCTCTATGCAAGATTATATATTGTAGGAGTTTGCAAAGTTAACTGAAATAAAAAAAAATAAAAATGTCTTAGTGTGATTACAACTTCAGTTTTTATTAGTGTGAGTAAAGGCTTATGGTTATTGCCATTAAGAATGTTGTTGTAAATGGTACTTATGGTTAATGTCGGCAGGATTAAAAATCCCGTCGCATAAAATGTAAGCAGTTTAATGCCGTAATAAACGGTAAAGCCCATGAGTGCGGTAAGGCCGGACATATGTGTCATGAGTAATTATTGTTATGTTGTCTACATTGCCACTTTTGTTTTTATTTTATATAGAGGAGAAATCGCAAAGGAGAGACTGCCATTACGTTTATTTCTGAGTCTCTAAAGACAGGCTTGTGTGTTAGTGAGACTCAGATGCGAAATCCCAAACAAAAACGGCGATGGAAAAATCATTCTCCAACCTAATAACGCTGAAAATTAGAATTTCAAAATACGAAGACGAGTCACTTACAGCAAAGGTTCTTAAAGATGACACCGTTAACTCTCGGTGTGCGTTAATAGGGAGAACGTTAGACGCCGCACCACCACCGACCTCGTAAAGTCGTAAACCATCGGCACGTGAGCTCACAAATAATTTAATCTTACTTCTATTCCGGCCAGGTACTGCTTAAAGGTGGATTCTGCCTCAATCTAAATAATATGTAGAATAAGTTGGTATTACAGCTTCTGAGAGATTGATTGGGTACTAAGTTTTAGGATCGAGTCTATTTATTATTTTTGTTAAGGTTATAGCTGCCTTGCGATACGTAATCATGTTTATTAGAAGCAAAGAATAAGTAGATAGATGAAGCTACTTTATGAGAGCAACAATGAATTAAAAGAATGAATGCGTATCAAAATTCCCAGTTGCTGATGCGAATAATTTAAATAAATATTTTATATTTCGAATAAAAATATACCTAAATTCGTAACAATGGGTGCCGCAGCTACAATTTCTATAATTTAACACTTGAGTGAGGGCAGGGCGGGGCAGATCGCGTGCCCTCGATTTATTAGAGCCCACCGAAATATACTAAAAAAATAGTTCGCACCGACGTACTAATTCCATACGAAAAGCAATAGGAATAAATTACTGTAGCTAATGCTTTTATAGTACGTAATCGAGAACATTTTGAACGGCCTCTGATTGTTGTGAAGAAAATAAAGTCGCCGATAAGCCCCGGATAGTTGGGCTAGCCCGATGGAAACTCGAATAGCCTTGGTGTAAGTGTCGTTTAGGGCGGGGTACAGTTGATGCCGTGTGGAAAATAGCCATTTAAATACTGAAGGGCTAGCGGAAATAGAATACATTTGCTGAATATTATGGAATACCTTTTTTCCCGCGCATTTTACCAGCCATCATCGACAACTTATTTTCTTGGAAATATTTTGTTTGTTTCCATATGTTATGAAATCTAATTTATTTTCTTTCTTTGTTACAGATCGGTTCACTGAAGCACTACTACTTGTTGTCACATCACGAGGTTCGGAAGCGATCCGCGGAACCGAGCCACGAGCACCATAAAAAGTTAAACGATGAACCACAGGTAAGGAACCAATCAATCTGCCTAGCCTTTTCCCAACTATGTTGGGGTCGGCTTCCAGTCTAACCGGATGCAGCTGAATACCATTATTTTACATGGAGCGACTGCCTATCTGACCTCCACAACCCATTAGCTGGGTAATACGATACCCCTTGGTAAGACTGATTGTCAGACTTTCGGGCTTCTGACGACCCGTAACGACTGTCAAAGATCCACGAATGACAGCCGGGACCAACGGCTTAACGTGCTTTCCGAGGCACGGAGGAGTCTCGGTATGTAAAGATGGTCACCCATCCACGGACCAACCCCGGCAAGCGTAGCTTAACCTGATGGATCGACCCGTGCGGCTGTTATTACTTAGCCACGAGCTCCTCACCAACCACAACCACAGGTAAGGAACCAACCACAGGTAAGGAACCAAAACGTTTAAATTCAAAATGTCAGTCAAATACAATAATAGTTGTTGATGCTTCGCTACAAAATAGTGAAGTAGGACCACAACCGTTGTATCTGTTATAACATTTGACTGTTTGACACTTTAGGTGTCTAGCATTTTACTTCAGGCCTTGTATAGCGGTTCGAATGTGTGCATTTTGCAGGATCTGTTCTCTATTTTAAAATCACGTATAATAATTGCTTCATTGTGAGTATGTCATTGTCCTAGCAGATTGTTGGTCTTAGCGTTTTTCCACTACCTAGGAAATCCACATTTTCACCTTTATCAGTAGCATTGACCTCATATTTCTTTCCACACCTCATAGAATATTCTCTAGCAGATTCTTCCTACTCTAAAATGCTTCAATTAAAGCTCCGTTCACGCCGCGTGTTAAGTATTCATTTCCTTTTACGTGTTAATCCGGATTTTTCTTTATTGAGCAATCTCGGTGACAGACTCGCGACATTGTTCCTCGAATTTGTGAATTATACAGAACGTGTTATTTAATTCGCTTGTCTATACAAGCTAGTCTAGGCTGTGGAAATTTTATTTGGAGTGCAAAATGTTAAAAAGTTGCATTTTTTTTAAATTAGCATAAATAAGCTTCGTTAATTCTACGTACATACGGCTACATTATCAAGCTATACATTTCCAGTATAAGCTGATCTCGCGTTGTATAGGATTTACGTACAATGAGAGGTCAGCTTATACTGGAAATGCATAGCTTTATATGTAGCCAACAAAACAGACACACAGTACAGTCAACAAAAGAGATATCTAGGCAGGGTATACTAACATATTTGTATGTGAATTGTTCATGTTCAATTTTATATAAATTACTTTGTTTTTGCAATACTCCTCCATTCTCAATTCTTTATTGCGTACCATAATGTATGAAGTTGGTATTATTAGGACCCAGTCGGGCACAGCATAGATCAATGTAGAAGAGAGGAGGAAGAAAACTGGGTGCCTAATGTGATAAATTGAATTATTAGTTATGTAGTTAGCGTTGTAAATACTTACTGTTTTATTATTTCAGAATTTAATGTAAGAATTATAATTACTGTTTTTTTTTAAATAGATACTTTTATTGATTTATTTAATAACATTGTAAACATTGTAATGTTAATTATTATTTTTTTTTTATTTTTATATTCATATTGTACTATTTACTTATTATTATTTTTATTTATTTCGTAATTAATATTTATTATAATCCTCATTGTAACACACCAACACAAAATTGTATAATTATTTTCACGAAATTGAACATGAAGCAATTCACATACAAATATGTTAGCATATTACCCTGCCTAGATATCTCTTTTGTTGACTGTACGTAAATAACCTACCCTGCAAACTTGTTCGATCCAATTTCTACAGAAAAATAAAGCTAAATATGGGTCAACTATTCAACACTTCTTGTATGCATGCACTAGCACGAACAAAAGCAGTCTGGTTTCATTTATTTAACTCTTGCCCATGTAGTGTATTATTTCCTATACACATACATATATAAACTCACGGTATTCACAAGGCAGATATGAGAAAGCCGAGAGGGGACGCCCTAGGAAGACATAATAATAACCTATTGGTGATGTTCTTTAGAAAGGTCAGGTGCGTAATACTCGCAACCGGCGTGCGTGACCAGATGTATGAACGTAAACGAGGCAAAAGGAGTATGTAAGGATCGTAGCAGGTGGCATTCTGTAGTTTCTGCCTAGCCCGTGGGAAGAGGGCGTGAGCTTATTATTATTTCCTATATTTCGTAGAAAAATCTCATATTGCAAGGATGCGTGTATCATCGAAGGTTCACAGCCCCACCCTTCAGCTAATCCACGTCCTCACTTAATCTTTGTGCCATCTGACACGCGCCTGCTGCATTCTCTTCATTTTATCTTGCTTCGCTCACACAATATATATCCGCGTTTCCCATATTTTCCCTCTATTTCTGTACACAATATTGTTGTCTTCATATGTTATGTATGGATGTGAATAGAATCTACACAATTATAAAAAAAACGCTTTGTAATAAATTTCTGGACGACAAACAATGTGAAGGCAAAGTCACGAAGTCCTTAGTACGGTCGTAACGTTTTTATGATTTGCTTTGTGAAAGACAACTGTGTTTTTCTCGGGTTTTTACTTTTTATCCGTGAATAGAACGAGGGTTTAGGCTTTGTCGTATTCCGATGTCAAGTTACGTTGTTAGTATAAAAACTAGGTACATAATTTTACTCAGCTGTCGACGTGTTCAACAGAGTCGTTACGATCTCTTTTATTATTAACCGACTTCAAAAAGGAGGAGGTTCTCAATTCGTCGGACCCTTTTTTTTTATTTTTTTTTGTGTATGTTCCACGATTACTCGAAGATGGCTGGACCGATTTGGATTTTTTTTGTTTTATTCGAGAGGGTATAGATCACAGTTGGTCCCATATAAAATTGATTAACTTTGCTTGGGTAGTTTTTGAGTTAGCTTCAATAATACGTATTTTTTCCTCACTTTTATATGGATGATGTTCTAGTTTGTTTTGCAGGTAGTGGTATTAGAATTTTTGTGGGGTAGGTACCACAACTAAAAAGTGAACAATAAAAACTTTTTTACAAAAAAATACAACCGACTTCCAAAAATAACACTACAAAGCGAAAAATAACTTTAATTTCGGAAGTCGGTGGCAAAAAACGAAAATACATTTAACCAGACACCGACTTCCGAAATTAAAGTTATTTTTCGCTTTGTAGTGTTGTTTTTGAAAGTCGGTTGTATTTTTTTGTAAAAAAGTTTTCTAAACATAAAATTACATACTACGCAGAACAACATTCGTGTGTTTATCTAGAGTCTTTATTTATGCTTGATACCTTTTAATATTAATCAAAACATCCTTTGTGTAAAAGATACCCAAAATTACGTTTCGTATTTTCTTTTAGTCTCGTTTAATTAATTCATGGAGTGAAATTAAATATACCTATTGCTCGTGTTTTTGCCGTGCCTATGATCGTTTTGTACCGCGCTCTTTTTGGTACAAAGTTAGTATTCATCTGCACTAGTTAAATTTTACATTCAGTGAAATGGATACTACATTTAAATTTTAAACTGTTTTGGAAGCTTTCCGGCGCTTACGTAACCCATTTCGAATATTTCTCATTATGTGTTTGTTCCTCTTCAGAACTTCGAGGGTATAAATTGCTCGTCTATTCATTTTCTCTTATGATGTTGGCTCAGATATATACTAAGAAATGTCTCCGATAGACGTCATTTTACTCCTGATATCACTATCTGCAACTTTTGGTTTTTCTCAGCAAAACTTTCCAAAAGCATCTGTACTGACCTAACAAATTCTTCAGTATAACAGATAAACTAGAGGATTGTGGAGATAACGCATCAAAAACTTATTACTTAGTCCCATTCGGATTATAGGCTTTTTTCTTTGATGTAGTCCCGTAGTGCGTGACAAAGCAAAGAGGGCGAAATATCAGCCATCTACATTAGTCGCGGGCGGCACACTTCAGCGGGTTTCTGTGTTTTTCTTCTAGAGACACTGCTCATTGCTAGTGAGTCAGTGCCTCGAGATTCGTAAAATTTTGCTCTCGACGTCATCTAAGAAATGTGACATTTATTACTTTTGTAAGTACGTCGCCGTCAGTGCTCCTAGAATATGCAAGCTGTATTCAAGAATGTCTTGAACGAAATATCCTTGAGAATATGTAGCGCATTTTCGTTTCGTGCCCGCTCTGCAACTGAGTTGAGCATTTTTCAGTTGTTTGAAATTAGTCTATGTTCAACAGAAAATATAACGCTGCTTAGAAAAATTACCGCTTTTGTTGCTAACGGCATTACATTTACTACAAATGTCAACTTCTTTATTTTATCATACCTTTTTAAAATTCTGTACCTACAGTGTACTTTTATTCATCATTATTATTCTTAGTATCAATTTTCGTCTTTTCTTTTTCTGACTACGCCTACGCTATCTCGGTGAAAAGTAATTTATTTTAATTCTGGAATTAAACATCTTATAACTATTCAATGAGACACGTTCGAATTCTAAAATCCTGCAGCGTATCGGGGTGGCAAAAATCCTAACTAAAATGCGTAAGTGAGTTTGTTTGTTTGTTACGCTTTAACACTAAAACGGCTGAACAGATTTGGATGAAATTTGGCACATGGGTAGATTATGACATGGATAAGGAATAGATACTTTTTATCCCGGTAGTACATTCCCGTGGGATAATTTCCGACATCCACGCGGGCGAAGCTGGTGGCTAAAGCTAATACCTTAATAAATATGATCAAACTGTGTGCACTGAGCCTTACATTGATAGGAAAAGATGACCTTCCGACCGGAAAGTTACTTTTCCTCATAACACTACCTAATAAAGCGAAACAAAAGGAGGTATATTTTCTTTTTTATAAAAATAGTATTAGACGCGGGGATACGAAAGTATCTGCCAAAATGAGGCGCTGAACTCCGCTAGCCCCGGCCATTTAGGTATTAGGAACGGAGTCAATACCTCTGGGGCTTCTTATATGTTATGAGCTCCTGTTGTATAGACCCTTGATACATGTAGACAGGCACTCAGGGTAACACGTCAAAACAAAGGCTATTGAACTCTCGCAAAAGTGAAAACATTCACAGAAACGATAGACACGTACCTACCTACTTTTCTTTTCCCCACATACGTATATGTGATATTTTCCATATCGTACGCTGCGACTTTACACCGTAACTGGGGTTATCCTTAAGGGTACGAGGCTGGAATACTAATGCAATCCCTTGTTGGTACAGCGGGGCGCAGAACGCAGGCGATCGGCGGCGGCGATCTCTCGCGTCCAAACCTGGTCCAGGCCATGGTGCGGAGCGAGAGTGCATGGGAAGCCGTCACCTCCTTCTGCGAAGCAGTAATGCTCGCGAAGGAGGAAGCGGAACGCGTGAGGGAGAGGCAACAGCCGCGCCCTCGCGCCCCTAGCCGCCGTAGGAGACGCCCTGGGCGGCGGGAATCGATTGCCGATTCCCGGCCACCGTAGGCGCGGGCTTGCGGACGACGAGTAATGGGCAGCTCGCGTCCGGTAAGGACCAGGCCCGGGTCGACGGCGCGTTGTGTTCCACGCGCGCCTCAAAGAGATGTCAGCAGTGACGGGGTCAATTGGGCCGATGCCGCCGGGGTCGCGGGTAGTTCGAAAGAGATACCGTGGCCCTGGCACGGGCAGCTGAAGGAACATGGGTGGGTTTTAGTCAGTACAAGTCTGACACGCCCTCCCGCCTCTGCCCAGAGCGGGAGAAGTCATTTGATGATTTCCCATCCACAAAAAAAAAAAAAAAAAAAAAAAAAAAAAAAAAAAAAAAAAAGGGGCGCAGAACGCCTTCTGCAAAAGTAAAGACATTGTAGCAATTTTTATTCGAAGTTTTAAGGGGAGGCTATGATTTTCTTTCAGGCATTTTTGTTTTATTCATTACCGTGTTCTTTTTCTTACTGAATACTTACAATCTCTTGTAGCTTTTTTCTATAAACATTACTTACGAATTACGATACAGGAAACAGTAATTCATAGAGCATCAAAGTTTCAAATCTATATGTAGGTACCCAATCGACTTTTAGGTACTAGCTCCCAGAATTCAATTCTGATTAGGTTTTTACACTGTGATGACTCGCATCTAAAATACACATTTAGGTACCATTTAGCTTAGGTTTTTTCGTCCCTAATTTCTTTCAGTCGGATTTTGTAACAAGATAAATCTAAGACAATTATATTCATGACATGATAATTAACTAACGAAAAAAAAGGAGGAGGTTCTCAATTCGACACGATTGATTTTTTTTTTATGTATGACCACGCATAACTTTTTACAGAGTCGTCCGATTTGAAAAAAAAATTGTTTTATTCGAGAGGGTATACATCAAAGTTGGTCCCATATAAAATTGATTAACTTGCTTGGGTAGTTTTTGAGTTAGCTTCAATAATACGTATTTTTTCCCCACTTTTATATGGATGATGTTCTAGTTTGTTTTGCAGGTAGTGGTATTAGAATTTGTGTGGGGTAGGTACCACAACTAAAAAGTGAAAAATAAAAACTTTTTTACAAAAAAATACAACCGACTTCCAAAACCAACACTACAAAGTGAAAAATAAATTTAATTTCGGAAGTCTGTGTCAAGAACGAAAATACATTTATTTAACCAGACACCGACTTCCAAAATTAAAGTTATCTTTCACTTTGTAGTGTTGGTTTTGGAAGTCGGTTGTATTTTTTTGTAAAAAAGTTTTTATAATGATACCCTTAAGCATGCAAGCATGGTAGGATAAGATAGCATTGCGTCACTTTCCGTCGCGCTGCACTATAATTTGTGCAAGGCGACGAAAAGTGCTGACGCATTGCGCGCGTGCCATGTACGATACATAACTCGTACAGTATGTATAGATTCAATAAGAATCACTGAAAGAAAAGAAAGAAAAATATTTCGCTGCGTTCTACGTGCGTACAAACGTAAGAGCGAAACCAACCATAGGTATGTGATCTTAATAAGAAGGCAAATCTCAACTATTTCTATGCATGTATCGCGAGCATTTACCGATCTTACAGCTAACAACGTTAGCTTTAAGCGGTGCTCACATTGTCTCGATAGCGCTTGACGCTTTCAAGGCAAATGTGAGGCGTATAGTTCCATGCACCATTTGATGAGAATATAAAGTATTAACATAAACGTTACACAATCACACGTGGGACATCATTTTCAGTATCATATTTAGCTTCCGCTGAGCGAGCTGCAATAATAACGAGATTTTTCTTCGGGAATGGCCCTTTTAACCTTTTTTTCTGGGGGAAATGACATCATTCCGTCGGATGGCTTATATTGTTATAAGCTTCTGTATGTTTTGCCCGTGAATCTGTTGAAATTGTACCCACATGTCATTTTCATTTTTGGCAATACTCGCATGGAACAAATTTTCTCTTAAACGGATGTTATTTTCATTTGTTTGGTTATGTTTTATTTATTTTGAGCTTTATCAGCGGAAATGCGAGGACAGCCTCGAATTTATTCCTCTTATTCTCTCCTATGAAACATAGGAGTCCAGAGCCAATATTAATTATTGTCGTTGGGTTTACTTCACATTGCGATAAAAATAGAGCTTATTTTAAAAAAGCACAATACGCACACAATTTTCTCGGATTTTTTTTACGGAATAGTTTCACAACATATCTTGGATTTATTGATAAAAATACCGCTGTTTCTATCATTTCTTGACTTACACTTGACTCCGCCTTTACTGTCCATGACCAATCGCTTACTATTATGAAGTAATTGAAGTGCGAAGTTTGGTTTTCAATATAACATTTTTTATAACAAAGTTCGGATATAATGACTTCGCTTGTAGTAAAATGTCGCTTATTAACTATTTTTAAGAAATGAGTCATAATAAGCAACATGTCACACTAAGAAAAATAAAACATGTAAGTACATATTTTTTCTTTGTATGTATTACAATTTTTATTGTATGTTTTTAATATGTTTTTTGTATCAGCTTATATTTCTTTTTCTTTTTATTATTAATATATACACGTGTTTCTCTCTATTAAGGGCTGATTGTTCAATAGTCAGATAATTATTATCAGAAGAATAAACATGGCGGTTTGACAGCTTTTGTATGGAAAATATATGACAAATTTATTCTTCAGGTAAAAGTTATCAACCTATTGAACAATCAGCCCTAAACTAAATACCTGACAAAAATAGGTTGTTGTTTTTCTAAAACTATGCTTTGAATGACGTCCACTTAGTATGACCTGTTTGTTGCGGATTCTACTTCTATCTTCTTCTTCTATCTTTTACCACAAGAGAAGAAGAAGCAAGACAAGCTCCAACTGTTGGCAGTTCCGACTTTTCCGTCCCAAAGTGGCCTATGAGGAAAAATATTAATTTTCGCCACTTATGATCAACTATTTGTACCCACAATATGGTCCGTAAACACAAATCAATAGGCCCAAAAGTCTGTATTACAAAGCAACAAAGCATTTACTTCTATATTAATTCGCCATGTGCCCAATACGTGACCAGCTGTGCCATTTACATGGGGCAAATATTAGCCCGGGCTATTTATATCACTGGTCAGTAGTCAGATTTATTGTGAACTAAAGTTTCCTTCCGCTACGTACCGTGACGGTTTTGTGTCTTTGTGGCCGTAACAAGCGGAGTTGGGGTCGACTTGGGCGGAGTGGACCGTGGACTAATAAAACTCTGGGGCGTGCCGGCCCCAACGACCGGCCTTTCTCATGTTGATGAGACCAACACCAACATAGATAACCTACATAACGTCCCTTATCAATATAGTTGGCAAATTTCTTGGAACTCAGAAGCCAAGTCCTTCTTTGTAACTATTGTCGTCTTTAAATAAGGTTTTGGCTAATTAAAGTCGGACCTATTTATTCAAGGCTCTGTTTAGACTTGGCCTCCTTCTCCAAGGCTTTTTTTCTCTCTCCAGAGGCCTTTATTTATAAGGGTAACCGCTAACCTCGTTTAGATGTAGATGACAGAGATTTGTATTATGATTTGTCGGCGTGATGCGGTTATATAAAGTGCTCCGCATTTATTGCAGTGACTCATGCTTTGGTTTAGGAAGTTCATTGCTATTTGTAAATTGACGAGATATACCTACTTAAAATATTTATTAAGAATTCATTTGTATTATAAAATATTTAATGTGAACAATGTTTTGTGGCTAAGTAATAACAGCCTCACGATCGGTCATTCAGGTTAAGCGTCGCTTACTGCGGTTGGTCCGTGGACGGTGGACCATCTTTACATACCCCTCCGTGCCTCCGAAAGCACGTTAAGCCGTTGGTCCCGGCTGTCATTCGTGGATCTTTGACAGTCGTTACGGGTCGTCAGAAGCCTGAAAGTCTGACAACCAGTCTCACCAAGGGGTATCGTATTACTCAGTAACTGGGTTGTGGACGTCAGATAGGCAGTCGCTCCATGTAAAATACTGATATTCAGCTGCATCCGGTTATACAGGAAGCCGACCCTAAGATAGTTGGGAAAAGGCTAGGCAGATACAGATGATGAATAACGATTTAAAAAATAACCGTTCTCGAAATACGAGTCTGTGCATACACGTCGCACCGGTCTTCCGCTTACATTATACACAAAAAAGCCTTTTCATAAAGCCTGTCTACATCATAATGAACAGCAAGAAAGAATTTTAATTGGACTCAAAACAAATACGTTCACCGGAGCGCAAATTGGGTCGCGCAACAAAAGACAAGGGTCAACCGCGTAGATGGAGTGCGTTTCTTTTAGGCGTAAATCTGTTTAAACCCATCCGTGCCGTAGACTTGCGGCGTCCGTAATAGACCCCTTTGGTCTATTAGTTTAGGACCCTATTACGTTACGGTGTGTTACTACAAAGGAGCTTTATTAAACCTCATTCGGTATGTTCGGCTCTCGCGCCGAGTTTTTGTTCGTCCCAAGTCGAAGGATAACTATGTTTGGTTTGCGCGACATCTGGTGTTTGTTCAGCTGAATGTTCGCGCAAAAAACAATATGTGAGGCACGATGTTTGGATGAAGCAAAAACTGATTTTTGTCAACGTCAGCTGAATAAAAATATTGTTTACCTCACGACTTGCGAGTTTCCGTGCCTATGTAGGCATCCCGTGTAACGTGTTGATATGAAGATAAAAACTTTACTAAATGTGGAAAGAAGAAAAATACAAACTTTTCTTATTAGATTTAGAGCTCATTCCGCTGTGACTGCGGATGGTTGGGATAAGATTATAAAAATAAGTGCTTGTTTTCTTTGTAAGCAAATATTGTTTCTCCCAATGAGGGCATTTAATTTTTTTACACACACATAAAACGTTGCAGTTAAGACCACAAGAACGTTATCCCGTTGTTCCTGTTACAAAATCATGCATTATAAAAAGAGTAGAGCGGGGATTTGTATTAAATTACTCGAGCTGCGGTGCTGTGACAAACAGTGGACGTTTGCTCCTGAGTCGTTCATATGCTGCGGCGGCCGCGCCAATAAAATACGTGTGACATTCCGCCCCACACTCCCCCGGAACTAGCCACAAACCACGTAATGCTTTTTGTACCATTTCAATTGTGTGCAAACGTTTTATCTTTGTGTTTTGCTTGAAGTAATAAACAAGTACGTAAATATTAAAATTGTCATTTTAGCTGTAGGTACCTATATCCTTTTTTATGATGGGTTTATTTACGACTGTCGTCTTGCAGGTGTGAATGTTTTCCACCAAGTTATTTTACCTTATAATGAAAATTTACCTGTCAATGAAATCTAGAGTCTGAAATGATCATAGAGATTTTCTTATTCATACTATTCTGGAACAAGTTATATCCAAGGCATAAAACGACCCCCATAAAAAGTTTACAAGCTGCATTTTAAGGAATTCCTCAAAAATAAAAGAAATATCCTTGGAATTTGAATTTTTTGCCCTGCGTAAGTAATTCCATTTTCCTCCAACTATTACGTGGCTTATGGCCGCTCCTCCAACGTTTGCTCTCACCACAGTTGCTAATGAAATTAGAGTACCGCACTAAGACAACACAATTTACAACAGCGGAGAATATTTTTAAAAAGGTACATTTTGTTCGACTTTTTTGCTGTTAAGTTTCGCGTCAGACGAATTGTGTCGTTTCGTCTCGACCTCGGCACTTGTGAAAAAGCAATGAAACCCGGTCCCGGCGCCCAGGGCTTTCTCATGCTAATACACTACGCTGGTGCTAGCCGCCCCACCCTCCCCTGTCCGTTGCGTTCCAACAACTGTGAAATTGCAGCTTGTAAATGTTAGATTTAGATAGTCTTTATTTTGTTGGACAGTTAGCATTTTTTAAAGAGGTTTATCATTGGCTTTTAAAGAATCGCTATTTTATTTATGCACGCCGATGGGGACACTGATTCTAGGTTTTCACAGTATGACAATAAGGACTAATGATTTAATGCTGTGCCAAAAGCATTGCCTTAGATTTTATCCAAATAACAGTTGTTCCACCAAAACAACTTTTAGATTTTACAATTAAATGATTGCACTTTTACAATAGAATTAGTATATAAACGTTAAGAGAGCCTAGAGATCTTTTCTAACATTGAAAAATATTTCTTAAAGGAGATCATTCACGGTCCCTATATTTTTGGGCTAAATGTCATTGCCAAACAAAAAAAAAAAAAACAACTTTCCGAAACAATACATTTTTCTCTATTTATTTCTGTTTTTCTATTATTTTTTTTTACTATTATTCTTTTAACTAATACACACAACATACAAACAGCAAACAAAACACGGAAAACAGTATTTTTCAAACTCTTATAATAGCGCAGGGAATATACTTACAGTTTTGGTGTCGTAGTGAAAAGTGAAGAGATTAACATGTTCTAACGGAATATAACTTTCATATACAGGATATGTTTTTAGGCAGTGCGCAAATTTTCACAGTGTTCTAGCCAAGAATATAATATGAATAATTTTCACTATGAGACTTACTTTGAAATTGCGAATAAAAAATCAGCAGTTCAGAACATTTATCTACACCAAACTCGTCAAAATATAGGGAGCAGAAGATTTTTTTTTCGCGATTTCATTTTTGGTCCCATAGTAAAAGTTGTTCATATTCATGGGTGTATATATACCCTGTGAAAATTTGCGCACTGCTTAAAAACTTATCCTGTATTTTAGCCCAAAATTAATGATCTCCTTTCTTTCTCTTTGATTTTTACCGAAGTAATTTCTTTATCCAAGACGATAATCAGTCTCCTTCACAAAAGCCACATGACCAATGATCGTGTTTCTCATTCATTAATTAGTTTGGACGTAAAAACCACAGGTCGCCGCCAGCGCTGGCGCTAGTAATAAAATCTAATAATCCTGATCTAATTACTTTTCTATCTGCTTTCTTTGTGTCTTTTCTAATTATTAGACTAATTTAATTAGCGTTGTCCTTTGTTAAGAATGGGTTGCCATATTTTTTTTATACGTATTTGTATTCACAACAATACGAGGATCTCATGCTCTGGTGGAGGTTTGTAGTGTAATTGGCTGCCAACCCAGGGCTCGCCATACGTTTTTACCTACTTAAGTTTCATAATTGGTGCAGGCGCTTTTATTTAAGTATATAAAACGTCGCACCTTTTTTTTGGTTTGGGATGTCATCAAAATGGAGCGGGAGGGCTTGTCAGACTTTTACTGACTAAACCCATCCGTGTTCCTTCAGTTGCCTGTGCCAGGGCCACGGTAACTCTTTCGAACAACCCGCGACTCTGACAGGAAAACGTCGCACCTAAAGTTGAAAATTCTGCAGTTGCAAAAAAATACACTTTCTATACCTATAACTAGCCAACCCGACAAACATTGCCCTGTCCATATTTCTAAATCGCATAGAAAAAACCATTACTAGTTTTTCCCGAATTTTCCAATTTTCCGGCCAATTTTTCCAATTCATCTGTCCCTAAAAACCTTATTCGGACTATACAACATTAAAGCGGGTATCACACCTCCGCCGCGAAACCATAGTAGCGAAACCACAGTAGTTCTATGCAACTGACGCTCATGATCAGAGATCGGATAATCGGATGTATTTTTACCTTAGGTTAATTTTTGGCTAAGAAACTATGGAAGTGGCCTTCTTAAATTTTTTTTCTTAATAAAAATTCTGGGATACCAGAAAATCCGGGAATGCACAACTAATCGGATAAGTACATGGTATGGAAACGGTTTATTTAATATGTGGTTATTTATTTTTAAAATACCAGTACAACGGGATCACAACATTACTTATCCTGACGTTTGGCTACTTACATATTTTGTAACATTATCTAGCATTTGATTCTATAATCAAAAAGTACTAAATTTATCAATTCCGGAATCGCG
This sequence comes from Cosmia pyralina, assembly GCA_946251885.1. Taxonomy (NCBI): domain Eukaryota; kingdom Metazoa; phylum Arthropoda; class Insecta; order Lepidoptera; family Noctuidae; genus Cosmia; species Cosmia pyralina. Next base: position 19,973,662 of record OX276358.1, read on the forward strand.
AAATTTTTACAATCGATACAAAAGTGCTTTCCATATTAGCCAACACCTGAACGTAAGTAAATACATTCGATTTTATAATCAGAACTCTAAATTTGTCGATTCCGGAATCCCGAGATTTTTTCGATACAAAAGCGCATTCCATAATAGCCTCAACTTTTGGTAAATAATATGTATCCGAATATCCGATCTATACTCATGATGTTCCGCTACGAATCGCGATTCGAGTAGCGGAACATCATGCGAATCAGTTTAAAAATCTGTTTTTTTTTATGTAAACTTCACAAACGTGACGTTGACCTTCAAAAAAAAAACAAATTAATCTTCTTTTTTTTTTACTTTATCGTGTTTGATATCGATACCTATGGCGTCTGCGGAGTTTAGCTACTTACCCAATTTACATAGATACATAGATATATTGTACCCTGTATACATAGATACTATAATAATAAGCACACAATTTTTTCCTTTAAGTTAAGATCATCCTTTAATTAGTCCGAAAAAAAAAAAGCGTATTGGCAAACAGTTTTCCGGCTTTCACAATTAATTCGCTACAAAAGTCTAAAACTAGATCCAGAATATGTTAGTCGGACATTTGTCTTTTTGCTTGGCCAACATCCAGAACTAAGAGCGTTGTAATTACGTCTCATGGCTGGCTAAATGTTTTGTATCCAATCTAACACGTCTTTACAGCCGTGAAAGAGATTGCTTCAGCTGCTCTCTAATCTCTCATTATTTCCCAAGAAAAGTATTTAATGTGTTTACAAACTAGACTGTGCTCTTGCAATGTTTCGCAGTTGCTGCCTTTTTTGCAGCTAGGTTTAAAACAATGGAAAGCTGGATTTGGTTTGTTAAGCAAATAAACTTTTTGATTTCTGGCTTTTTCGTTCTTAGAAGTGGTCTTTGACTTAAGAATTTAAAACAACAAAATATTCGATGTAAGAAATTTTTCTTTTGATTTCCCGTTCATGTTACTTTAAATAGGTAACTTCGCTTTTAATAATTAAGCAGTCTTTATCATTTCCATCTAAGACTTCAGAAGACATCTCTGAAAGTTAACAATTTTTGGTCAAGTTTTTCATCCCGAGGCATACTTCATTATCTACTTAACTCTTAAAATGTCGATTGCACACCATGTGTACAGATAACAATAGAATTTCAATTGTGTCTGCTAATTAGCGCGCGACGGGTTAATGTAGCCTTGCACGCTGTTACCGTCGAGCAAAATTTTTCTTTGCAGGATTTGCATAACCGATCTACACAATCCACCCTCAATTCTTCTATTCTTATCATCAAAATTTTACTAACTAGCCACTTCTTCTCCCAGGTCCGATGGTTCGAACAACAGCGTGAGAAGCGACGTATGAAGCGCGACTACTCGCCGTACGACCGCGCCGCGTTCTCGCAACTTTCGCGCCGGTTACAACCGCACCGGCCACACTATCGCGCGCTCACCTCGTCACCTTTCTTCCCCGACCCACTGTTCAAAGAGCAATGGTACTTGGTACGTATCTGTTGGAACTTTCGTTAATGATGTTGTAGGTACAGACAACGAGGGGGAGATTCTATTGGCAAAGAACCTGCTTTTTTTTTTTAAATGGCATCTCGTAGTGTGACCATGAGAGGTCTCGACTACTTAACCGGACTTTCCTGTGGGTGCCTTTAAGCGAGCTCAAAAGTCTCCAGCCAGGGGCATAATATACTACAAAGAACCTGCCAAGAAGGTTCTACTTTTATATTCTTTTTCATCAAGGAGCTTATCGATAATACCGACTTACGAGTCAGTCGGTCGGTCGTGGTTTCATCACCACTGGTCTCAAAACGGTGAAAGAAAAACATCTTGAGGAAACATATCCTAGCAAAAGTTCGAAGACATGTGACATCTACCAACTCGTACTCGTACTGGCCCAGTAATTTATTACTGCCCACTCCCTCTCACAGAGAGCAGGTCTGTATCCCAGCAGTGGGAACACTATAGGCTGATTATGTAAGAAACTTACTTAAAGAACTACGCTCATAGTTTTTTAAGCGCTGTATATGAAAAATATGGTCACGAAATAAATTATTCCCTCGTTTTTTTTGGTGTCGAAAACTATGAGGGAATTACATAATAGGCTAGCGAATTATGGTCATTCCTTTGTGAAGTATGTAATGGGGTCTATCCTTTCGCCAAACAAGAACTAGTGTTTTCATTATAAAGTACCTAATCAATTTTAGTGATAGGTATCTCATTTTAAATTAAATTTACTTAATAATAATATTTTTAATTTTTTCACTAGCAATTTAATTTAGTTCAACGTAAGTATAATTGTATCTCATGATCATTCCCAAAAAGTAGTTTGTTTTGTCATTGATTCTCTTGTTAAATGATTAATTATTTTGTCCTAGTGGATAAGCAAAACAAAACATCTGTAAATAAAACGGTAAGAGCTAAATGTTCAAATTAAATAAGTACTACATATATGTATATATATTTTAAACTCTCTTAAGGGGTCACTGTACTCATCATTATGAATAACTTTTACAATGTGACCAAACCTGAAATGGCGAAAAAAAAATCTGTTGTTTCATACAAAAGTTTAAAACTTACTCGACCAAAGTGTATGAAACAGCTGATTTTTTTTCGCAATTTCAGGTTTGGTCCCATAGTAAAAGTTGTTCATAATGATGAGTACAATGACCTCTTAAGAGAGTTTGCGTTAATTACGGGACATGTTGTATAAACACAAAATTTTGTCCTATAAGCTACATAGCTGTAGCATCTCTGAAAACTGGTGAGACAGAAATAACTGTAACATATTCACTTCAGAAGCTTGGCCGTCTCCTGACTGAAATGTTCAAAGTTGTTCATATATGACGTTTTATTTAGAACGGAGGTGCCAAGGACGGTTTGGACATGAACGTTGCGCCTGCATGGCATAAAGGCTACACCGGCAAAGGTATAGTCGTGTCCATCTTGGATGATGGCATACAGACTAATCATCCGGATTTGGCGCAGAACTATGTAAGTAGAAATTTGAAACTTATTTTTTGATGGATTGTAATAGGGCTGGCATCTTGTGCTTTACGTATTTTTGATCTCTCTTGTTGCAGAGTAGGCTGACCTGAACTAGCCAATGGGCAGTGGCCATAGAGAGGAAATCCCAGAAAAATAAATTACATTTTCCCGTAGTAAATGGGATGGCCTATAGTAGTAGTCTTATTTTACAGAAAGTTCAGTGTCCCTTTATCATATTTATTCCAATTTGGTAGCATGAGACTCGGTTTAAAGCTATTAAAGAGCTTTTAACGAAACCTTTCAATAAAATGGACTCAACAAGGCAACGCTAAAAGGCTCATACGCACAGAAATATAGGATGAGAAATAGTTTTAAAAAATGGCCTTGTTTATAATCTCTCCACTCCCAGTGGTTTCCGATGATCCTTTTGTGGAGACCAATAAACTACCTACCATGCAGAATGCAGATATTACTTTTCAGAAAATTGTTCGTATCTACAATTTTTATTCGAATGGATGTTGTTTAGAATTCCCAGAAAATGTACCCTAAAAGTAGAACCACCCAAAAAAAAAACCCAATAAAAATTATTTTTATTTTCGGACATAAAATCCGATATTAATACTTATCATGTTTCTAGATAAACTATTTTAATGCTACAGTTAAAGCTACATATTTCTAAAATATAAAAAAAAAATGATGACCAAAAATTAACACAGATGCAGTATTTAATTCTGTTCCGCAAATCAAGAGATTTTTTTAGCAAAATTGCTTTATAATAAAAGGCTTACATCAGATACAAGAACCGAAAGGGATAGGGAGGGTCCCAAAATTCAAAAGCAACACTATTTCAGAGCTGTATCTGTAACATATCGATAAGTTACATAGCAATTACTTGGTCCATAGAGAGCCGTTAATGTAGGCTGATAATACTATCAGTAGGATTGTTGGACTAACAGTTGGTGTAAAGGTCTAGCCACTAAAGATAAGCTGCCCGCATATTAACTTACGAAGTTAGCCTTTGGAACTGAGTTAGGTAGTGTTCATGTTTTTGAAAAATCCTGTAACTTGTATCTGGTCCTATTTAGAGCTTCATTAATCTCGAACGTATTCCATTTATTGGTTGGTTGGTGTTTTATAAGCAGTTATTTCTAGAATGTGGATTTAATTATTTCTAGTGCTTAATGCTAAGATTAATCAGAGTAAAATGCTCTAAGTTGATTGCTCCAAGATAATGCAATGTTCCCAACTTTTGTAAATGAGCAATTTCAAATCGCAAAATAGCGATGCTCAGTAAGTTACGCGAAAATGAATATCTTGAATGGTATTTATTCCATTAGGGAAAATTGCAAGTATAAGTTGGAGAGGGTTGACGAAATTTATGAAGTTAAATAATTATCAAAACGCGCCAAATTACAAACAGTGTGAACTGTGAATGTATCAACATCAGAATTAATTAAATTTATCAAAAGTACCATGAATTTTGCAAATTCATCAATCCAATTCAACAAGTAAACAAGATTTTTGAAATACAATTTCTGTTTTGGATTAAATAAACCATTGGTCGAAATGCTGGTCCTATTAATTATTTTATGTTTGTTTAGGATCCCAACGCGTCGACAGATATCAACGGCAACGATGACGACCCCATGCCTCAAGATAACGGTGACAACAAGCACGGCACACGTTGTGCCGGCGAGGTTGCCGGAGTCGCCTACAACCAGTATTGCGGGGTAGGCATTGCCTACAACGCTAGTATTGGTGGCGTGAGGATGTTGGACGGCGTCGTCAATGATGCCGTTGAAGCTAGAGCTTTAGGTCTTAACCCAGACCACATCGATATCTACAGCGCTTCCTGGGGACCTGAGGATGACGGCAAGACTGTTGATGGTCCTGGACCTCTTGCTAGAAGGTATTTACAACTTGATGAAAAAGTAGTGAGAAATCAATGTTAAGGTTCGGAAACATTTAAATTAATCCTCGCTTTTGTTCCTCAGGGCTTTTATCTACGGAGTCACAAGTGGTCGTCGCGGTAAAGGATCAATCTTCGTATGGGCTTCTGGGAACGGTGGAAGACATACAGACTCTTGCAACTGTGACGGCTATACGAACAGTATATTTACTTTGTCAATTTCTAGTGCAACTCAAGGTGGTTACAAACCTTGGTACCTCGAAGAATGCTCGTCTACTTTAGCTACTACATACAGTTCAGGCACACCAGGACATGACAAGAGTGTCGCCACTGTTGACATGGACGGTCGTTTGCGGGCCGATCATATTTGTACAGTAGAACACACAGGAACCTCGGCTTCCGCTCCCCTCGCAGCAGGTATATGTGCGTTAGCCCTAGAAGCAAACGCAGAACTCACATGGAGAGATATGCAATACTTAGTTGTAATAACATCACGGCCACAGCCTCTCGAGAAAGAGGGAGGTTGGATCATAAACGGAGTCAAGAGGAAAGTAAGTCACAAATTCGGGTACGGTCTCATGGACGCATCTGAAATGGTTAGCTTAGCAGAGCAATGGGTTTCCGTCCCGCCACAACATATTTGCAAATCGCAAGAAATAAACGAAGACAAGCAGATAGAATCAACATTTGGATACTCCTTAACAGCGCATATGGACGTCAATGGGTGCAGTTCCACAGTAAACGAAGTGCGTTATCTTGAACATGTTCAATGTAAAATATCTTTAAGATTCTTCCCTAGGGGTAATCTACGTATACTTTTGACATCTCCAATGGGCACTATATCAACGTTGTTATTTGAAAGGCCGCGGGATGTAGTTAGTTCTAACTTTGATGACTGGCCTTTCTTAAGTGTTCACTTCTGGGGCGAACACGCTGAAGGCAGATGGAAACTACAAATAATTAATGCTGGCAACAGACACGTCAACCAAGCAGGTGTACTTAAAAAATGGCAGCTCATATTCTATGGAACATCAGTAGATCCAGTAAGATTAAAAACAAAGAGGCCGTCGCCTATAGCACCGCCTTTTTCATTCCCCACCGCCGCAGACGGCTATGAAACTATCGGGGATTCTTTTTACAACACTGACGCGTTTGCCAACTATCAAAACTTTCCAAATCTATTCGCCGCCGGGTCCAACCCGGAGAAAGCGGTAGCTCTGCTCGATGGACATAACGTCCCTTCTCCGCATGGGGAGAATGTCCTGGCTGATAGTAATGACAAGCGTGTCATGCATGACTGTGATCCCGAATGCGATTCTCAAGGATGCTATGGAAAAGGACCGGTTCAATGCATCGCGTGCAAACACTATCGCCTGGATGACTCTTGTGTTTCCCGGTGCCCTCCAAGAAGTTACGCGAATCAAGGTGGAGTATGTTGGCCATGCCACGAGTCTTGTGAAACGTGCGTCGGCCCGGGCCAGGACTCGTGTTTGACATGTGCGCCATCACACTTGCTAGTTGCAGACCTAGCAGTGTGTCTCCAACAATGCCCAGATGGTTATTGGGAAGACAGCGAAGCTTCCGTTTGCCGGCCGTGTGCTGCCCACTGCGCCACTTGTTCTGAACGGGCTGACGGTTGCACGTCTTGTGAACACCATCTAGTTCTTCATGACGGAACATGTTTGGCGTCATGTCCGCCTTCTCACTATGAAACTGAAGATTATATGTGCGCAAAATGTCACGAATCTTGCGACACTTGCCAAGGGTCTGGGGAAACGCAGTGCGTGACTTGTCATCCGTCGACTTATGCATTAGACGGGCGATGTGTGACGTCATGTCCTCCAGCATATTTCACTGACAAAAAGAGGAAAGAATGTATGAGGTTCGTATCATATACAGGGTATATTTTAATATAAGCTGTGATGTGACCTCGTTTTGATGTTTCTGTTTTTTTTTTAGGTGTCCCGTCGGTTGTTTAACATGCACGAGTGCGTTTTGCCTCTCGTGTGAATCGAACTGGGAACTGAATAAAAAGGGAAAATGTATGCCTGTAGGAACTGAAAAGTGCGCTTCAGGCGAATTTGCTGAAGACCAGAAATGTAAGAGATGTAATGAAGCTTGTGACTCATGTTACGGAGGAAACGATGGAGATTGTCTTACTTGTCAGAATCCTAACTTAATTCAGGATTACAGGTGAGTAATAGTACAATTTGTTAATTAACGCTGTCTTTTGTATACTGAATTGTGCTTTCAAATAAACTGAATTAAATACAGTCTCGACAAATCATAAAGGCGGAACTTCTCTGTCCATTTTAATGTTTTATTAAAGCTCTTTAGATACTATTTAATTTTCACGCGGAAACCTTAACGAACCGCGGCTCACATGCACGTGGACGTCACCCGGGTTCATGTTTATTTTAAGCTAATGAGTAAGGTCAACATTAATAATCATGTTACCTTGGGTTGTTTTTGGGTTTTTGTATTTTGCCAGCTACAATTTTGCATCCCTCTCGTTTTGTTTTGTTTTAATTTTGAGTAGGTACAGCACATCAAGCTACCAAAATCTGTCAAATTTCTTTGATAGATTTTCAACTTTACCACAAAGAAATAAGGTTCATATTCAATTGGGAAAATTTGACAGATTGGGGTAGCTTGATGTGCTGGCCTCTGTAATTTTGTATGTTTTGGATTAATTATAGAATTAAGTTTTTAAACTGTCATGGTTACTAACATTATTATTAACACAAACGGGATATTTACCATGTTTACTGTTTACTGTTTTTTGGAACTCGAATCTAACAGTAAACATGGTAAATATCCTGTTTGTGTTAATAATAATTTTTGAATTGCTATAGCCATATATGGCACACAATAATGCTCTAATGAGTAACTACAGTCTAGATTTTTTTTTGTTATGGGAAATTATTTGTACGTGTGTTAAACTCTTTTATGGCTTGTGTTTAGGAAAGTTGCGAAGGCATTCTCCTCATGATGCCCTATTTTAGAGCACACTTTCTATCAACTAACCCTTTCCTATTCCATATAGATGTGTATCAGAATGCAGTCGAGGGTACTACGCAGAGGCGGGTCGTTGTGCGCGGTGCATGCACGGCTGCTCCGAATGTGTGTCGCGACTCAATTGCACGTCATGTGTCAGTGCGTTGAGGCTACAGTCAGGCGCTTGCAGGACCGCCTGTGCTGATGGGTAGGTTCTCTCCTTACGTGTTATGTAGAAGGTTTACGCGGAGGTGGGTCGTAGTGCACGATACATGCACGGCTGCTCCGAATGTGTGTCGCGACTCAACTGCACGTCATGTGTCAGTGCGTTGAGGCTAAAGTCAGGCGCTTGCAGGACCGCCTGTGCTGATGGGTAGGTTCTCTCCTTACGTGTTATGTAGAAGGTTTACGCGGAGGTGGGTCGTAGTGCACGATACATGCACGGCTGCTCCGAATGCGTGTCGCGATTCGACTGCACGTCGTGTGTTAGTGCGTTGAGGCAATCAGGCAGGACGGCTTGCGCGGATGGAGCACAAAGCTTGAATTTTCAGTAGTAACTTCGAAATAAATATTTTTTTTTATCTACATAACATAAAATTGAATCAAATCTATTTTAATAAATTTTATTATGTTTGAACAAATCCAAAAAAAAAAAAATCAAATCAAATCATTTCTTTGCAAACATGGGTAGATAAATAGTATAGTTGATATACATGTTTGAGAATATACTCCATGCTCTGCCGTCACATGGGCATGCAAAATTTACATATAAAATATCATGCTGAATAACAAGAAATATTACAATATTATTAAATTTAAAAAATATTACCAAATCACATTTAAATTTCCAATGTCAAGGAGTACCTGTCAATAATTAAGTAAATGTAAATAAAGTTAATAATGGAATGTCAATAAAATAAATAAAAGTCATAGATAAAAAATAGTTGTCAGTTTCAAATTAAATGAAATTGTCGTCAGATTTTATTTAAATTGAAATGTCCCATTTCCGTGTTCTTCTAAGAATTTCTTCCAAATTATTAAAGCTGTTGTTACCGTCGCAGGTACTACGCGGACCGCGGCACCTGTTCCAAGTGCTACCTATCGTGTCGCACGTGTATTGGACCCAGGCGGGACCAGTGTGCGTCGTGTCCTGACGGATGGAGGCTGGCCGCGGGAGAGTGTCATCCGGAGTGTCCGCAAGGTACGAAGAGTGGTCAATCAAAATCAAAATATTTTATTTCACATAAACCTACATGGGCACTTATGAAAAGTCAGAAGCTAGGTGCACGGTTCCAAATTGGTCGTTTCCTATGGAGAAGCGCCGGCAAGAAACTTCATGCTAGTAGTGTTGTATACTCCATAGAAAAGGGAGGATCCTCCGACCAGTCGGGTGTTGTGTCTGGTAGGCAACTGCCCGACGCACGCGGGCGCGGGCAACAACAAATAAAAAAAAAAAGTTAAAATTTTTTATTTTATTTTATAAACAAGAAACGTGTAAGCTACGCTTGCCGGGGTTGTCCGTGGATGGGTGACCATCATTACATACCGAGACTCCTCCGTGCCTCGGAAAGCACGTTAAGCCGTTGGTCCCGGCTGTCATTCGTGGATCTTTGACAGTCGTTACGGGTCGTCAGAAGCCCGAAAGTCTGACAACCAGTCTTACCAAGGGGTATCGTATTACCCAGTTACTGGGTTGTGGAGGTCAGATAGGCAGTCGCTCCATGTAAAATAATGATATTCAGCTGCATCCGGTTAGACTGGAAGCCGACCCCAACATAGTTGGGAAAAGGCTAGGCAGATTGATTGATTGGTACGGAACCCATCGTGTGCGAGTCCGATTTGCACTTGGCCGGTTTTATCTATTTACTTTATTAATCCATTGCCCACATAGGAATAACGATGAAAATGAAGATAATAATCGAATGTTTCCCCTGGTTACTTATTACAGCATTCATCTAATGAATCGCGTGAGGGAAGCGGAAGGGAAAATAACAAAATAATAATATGTTTATTCCCGGTATTGATTAGTGTGGATAACACAATGGATGAGATTAATGGAGATGTTCCGCTGAAGCGTAACAAAGCGGATTATAATGTTGTGGCAGTGGACGGTACGTAGACAAACACGCAATGGTGTCCAGGAAAATCTTATAATCTGAAGCTGCTTCTAGGAGGAGAAGGAGCTCGTGGCTAAGCAATAACAGCCGAACGGGTCGATCCATCAGGTTAAGCTACGCTTGCCGGGGTCGATCCGTGGATGCGTGAAAGCACGTTACGCCGTTGGTCCCGGCTGTCATTCGTGGATCTTTGACAGTCGTTACGGGTCGTCAGAAGCCCGAATGTCTGACAACCAGTCATACCAAGGGGTATCGTAATTCGTATTACCCAGTTAATTGGTTGTGGAGGTCAGATAGGCAGTCGGTCCATGTTAAATACTGATATTCAGCTGCATCCGGTTAGACTGGAAGCCGACCCCAACATACTCGTAGTTGGGAAAAGGCTAGGCAGATTGAATGTGAAGCTGTTTCTCACATTGGCAGATTTGTACGCATGGTGCCCATTATTTGGGTGGCACCGAGTGTACATGGTTTGAGCACAAAATTGAATGCCGTTGTGTGATCGATGCACCAAAATAAAACATACTAGCAGCGCCCCGCGGTTTCACCCGTGTAAGTCTCGAACCCGTAGGAATATCGGGATATAAAGTAAGTAAATAAATACGAGTAACATATAAGTAAATGAAGTAAGACGGTCGCGCGATCAGATGACTGTAATATTTAAAATTCTTAGGGGGATTATTGATGTTCCTGATTTGCATAATGAAATCTGCAATCAATTTGTCCCAGACAATTATTGTCGCAGCAGAAAACACCGCTTACTGGCTGTTCCAAGTTGCCGTACTGTTGCACGCTCCAAGTCACCGATTCCTCGGACATTAGCCGCTGTGAACGCTCTCCTGAACGCAAACACAGATCTTGATGTGTTTGTGACTGAATGGAAGATGATTCTGTCAGAACGTTTGGATTTTTGTAAGAAGAATGCACGACTGTTAAATAAATTATATATTATGTTTAAATAGTGTAATTGGTTTCGTCCGTTCTATTCAAAATAAATAAATAAGGTATCCTATGTGTTGCTAGGTTATAAACTATATGTGTGCCAAATTTCATCAAAATCCGTTCTGTGGTTTTAGCGTAAAACATCCATACATCATCACAGACTTACACGTTTATAATATTAGTAGGATTAATTCAACATCCTTAAGGACGCTGTTACAAATGGGTAGTCAAATCATTACTTTTTTACACAAAAGTATGTTTATTAAATAAAATGCTTTACATTCTTAAAATGATTTTTAGCCAAATTGTTGATAGATGTGCATTGTACGATTCTGAACTATAAATATAATTTTAGATAGGTACAGTTTCTCAATAAATGTACCGGAGTGCAAATTTTTACTTCGGTACATTTATTGAGAAAACATACATCATTAAAATTATATTTATAGTTCAGAATCGTACCATGCACATCTATCAACAATTTGGCTAAAAATCATTTTAAGAATGTAAAGCATTTTATTTAATAAACATACTTTTGTGTAAAAAAGTAATGATTTGACTACCCATTTGTAACAGCGTCCTTAACCAGAACGATTTGGCTAAGTATTTATTTATTTATTGCACAGTAGTACACACAGTTACAGGTTTTGCTTACAACTAATGAATACATGACCCCGTTGGGGCGCAGCAAGATAACTTAAAGACATGTAATAGGGATTTATCCTGGTAATTCGTGTGATATGAGGCGTGCCTACTGCAAATCTCAACATTGGCTGCCGCTGTGAATATCGCAGTATGCAAAAACACCCAATAACTCTTTACCCGAACCGGGGATGTAACCTAGCACCCCTCAAGCATGCATGCGATCACTGAAAAAAACAAGCGAAACAAATGATTTAATTCAAAGTCAATAAATTAATCATCGGCCTATTCTTTTCCCAACTATGTTGGGTTCGGCTTCCAGTCTAATCGGATGCAGCTGAATACCAGTATTTTACATAGAGCAGAGCGACTGCCTATCTGACCTCCACATCACAGTTAAGTACTTACTGGGTAATAAGATACCCCTTGGTAAGACTGGTTGTCAGACTTTCAGGCTTCTGACGACCCGTGTCAAACATCCACGAACAAACAATACCAACGGCTTAACGTGCTTTCCGAGGCACGGAGGGGTCTTGGCATGTAAAGATGGTCAGCCATCCACGGACCAACCACGGCAAGCATAGCTTAACCTGATCGATCAACTCGTGCGGTTATTATTTACTTAGCCACAAGCCCCTCATATAAAGGTACTAGCTTCTGCCCGCGACTTCGTCCGCGTGAAATTTCTTGCTCTCCCGACCCACCCCGTCGCATCGCATCATCTGCCCGCGCTATTACTTCGTTTTCGGTTACCGTTCTTTCTGCCTTTTTTTGTTTTTGCTCGGCTCCTAAAGGTCATAGCGCGATGTTAAATAGCCTATAGCCTTCCTCAAGAATTGGGTTATCAAATGCAAAAAGATAAGGGTGGTGGGGGAGGTGGTAGTATGTATGCTCTATAATGTCTTTAATATCTTTAAACACCATGATTTACGCAAATAAATATTATTTCTAGTTCTATAAATAAATTAAAGTCATAAATTAATATCAACTTATAAGATTTAAATATACACAAATAAAATCCTACCTAATTTATTGTCATTTTATCGCCTAGAGGTTTACGTTTAGTTTAACTGAAAGAGATTTATCACTGTTAGCATCTTGCGGCCTCGAGTAGCTACTAAAGACTCTCTCCTGAATTCAGTTTGCGGAGCGTACGTGTACTCAAATTTCAAGAGGGTTTCAAGAGATTTCACTTAGAAATGTAACGGTGGTAATCACAGAAGGGGTTGAAAATGATGTTATGTTTTAAGCATATTGGTCGCTGGTAAGAACGAAACGATACAATTTAAAACGTCCCATGACACTAGAATAACAATAATTTAGATAATAATGGATAGTATTATGTCATAAGTAAAGTATCAATTAACTAGTCAAGTTAGAACCAGAATACTTCGGGAATTTGGTTTCCGCAAGCATAATATTGCCAATGGCCTGTTTCCCTAGTTTATTTATTTATTTGCTACTGTCTGCGCCCTGCGGTTTCACCCGCATAAGTCTCGATCCTGTGGGAATATCGTAATAAATAGTATCCTATGTTCTAACCCAGCACTCTAATTGCTAATCCATTGCTTCATATATGTTCGAAAAGTTTGTCTGCTTGACAACGTAACTAACGCAATGAATGTTGTTGAACTGTCAAAATGAAATCGATTCCGATTGATAGTGTGTTACGCAATTGCCCCGCAGGTCATGGTCTACTCATGTACCGAATTTCATCAAAATCCGTTCAGCCGTTTTAGCGTGAAAGCATAACAAACAAACAATAAAAAAAAAATTGTTTGAAATATTACTTTAGATTTAGAAAACCAACAGCATAATAATAACCAAACAGGAGACATTTTATAATTGCAAACCACGTAACCACGCTTAAAAAATTCCGCAGAAGTTCCAGTTCTTTCTGCTCATAGCATTTAACGTGTGTGTTTTCCTCCAGGTTTCTACCAAACCCTCGGCGGCTGCCGGCACTGCCACCACTACTGCCGCGAGTGCGACGGCTCAGGCCCCCTCCACTGCAAGTCCTGCCCACCCCGCTTCATGTTAGATGGCGGGCTATGTATGGAGTGTCTCGGCTCGCAGTACTACGACGCGAGCAGTGGAACGTGTCGTGGATGTGACGCCACGTGTAGAACTTGCTCCGGACCTGGACAGTTTAGCTGTACCATGTGTTCCAGACCGCTAAGACTTGATAGGTATGTGGATATTGCTGTAGTTTACTATACAAGGTGGGTTATATATTGAGTGTTTTGAGGGGAAGTACTTCGATGCCAGCAGTGGAACGTGTCGTGGATGTGACGCCACGTGTAGAACTTGTTCTGGATCAGGACAGTTTAGCTGTACCACGTGTTCCAGACCGCTGAGATTAGACAGGTGTGTGAATACATCTGTAATTTATACTAGCGACCCGCCCCTGCTTCACACGGTTTTTATCACTTGACGGATTTCTTTATTATATGCAAGTTTATTTAGTAACTAGTAATAAACACATAAACCTTCCGGAATAAATTCTCTAAGTAATGTTGGAAACGGCATCAAAATCCGTTGCGTAGTTTAGAAGAACAACGCGGCCACACAGACAAACACGAAAAGCGACTTTAATTTATAGTAAGTATAAAAAATAAAAAAAAGCTTTATTTCGGATAAGCATCATACATATATGGGTTAGTAAGCAAAAAGAAAAACAAAAAGATAACTTATACCTATGTTAGTAAACTTAAAACCTATTTAGCGACAAGGGTGCTATTCGAAATGCATCTTCGAACAACATCACCTAACAAAGGAGAATCGTATCTCCGGCTATGGTCTTCAGGATGGAGTTGGAGCTGTCCCGCACTCTGCAGAGCAAAGAGGCAGATTTCTGTCTGACGATGGCGTGGAAGCCATCGATGCGTGCTTGTGCAAACATACCAGATGCCCTGCAGAAACGGGGCAGCCCCATCAAAATCCTGAACCCGTTATTATACTGGACCCGTAGGGCGCTGATAGCCCGCTGAGTATAGTTGGTCCACAGGCTGCACGTGTAAAACACGTGGCAATAAGCTTTAAAGAGCGTTATTTTGACTGCCTTGCTACAGCGTGCAAACCTGCGAGCCAACATGTTACATCGGACTGGTATAGATTGTGGGTTTTGTATAGAGTGCTTCGATAATGATGTGATGCTAGCAGTGGAATGTGCTGCAGTTATTAAACAATGCTGGTTTTAGGACCTTGGAGAGAAGTCTGGCAGCAAAAATTACGCATGCACATGCACACTTGTAGTCGTCACTTGTTTAGAAAAATAACGAGACATAAGACTTGCCTGGTTCCCAAAAAAACTTGGTAAGTCTTCTGCATTAGTAGATCGAAATAACTAGAACCAAATGCACAGGCGTCACCCAGATTAGAACAGAAACTCTCGGAATATCCCGATCTTTCACAGATGTTCTTAACAAACCCGGAGATTTTATTAACTTCTGGAGGGAGGTGGGCTGGTTGGAATAAACCCCCGACGGCCGCCATGGCCCACGCACAATGGTCCACATGAAGGACTAAGTGCGGAAACCAAATCCTATAACATAGAACATAACTAGAACCAAATATTCTAGTTTACAATGCGTTGATTCGGTTTTTAGAAATCAGCTGTAAACTCGCAAACTTAATTTCAAATTCCATGTTTTGTTTGCGTCTGTGTGAGACAGTTCAATTGCCCCTCGTTACAGTTCACGCTGACTCGACAGGTGGGTCGTACGTTTAGAGGCTACTCTAGTCGGCTCTGTAGTCTGCTAGTACGCCGGTTATGTGTGAAATAGCGAGTGAAACAGTCTAGCGGGCCGTGGAATAACAGTCGGCGAGAAATGTCGAGTGCACGTGCTACAAGCACGTCAGTTTTCCGTTCACGTTAAAAGTGTAGGTTTTGTGGTCACCTGTGTGAGCGTACTATGAACAAAACTTAAGCATGCTCACTTAAGAAAATATTCCTGTGAGAGCGCAGCTAGTGACAAACGAACATTGTGCGATCGAGTCGTGAGCCGTGCATGAGATTATCGCCTTTGAGGTGATCATGCGGAACTTTGGCCCATAGTACCTAGAGTTTAGATAACAGGCAATAAAGAAATTGTTTTGAATATTTTGTTTCACGATTCTCAATTAAAAACAATTTTTTGATCCTTTTTTAAAAAGAACCTGGTCCTTTATATTAAAAAAATAAGTTAGATTAAAGTTAAGCAATTAAGCAAATTTAATCTAACTTAATTATTTACGTGATAATTATTTTAAAACTTAGAATAGTGTTGATTGTACCTACTTTACACAAACACTTTTTTCTTGTGTTTAACGCAAAATAATTCTGAAAACAATATTCTTTAATGTACCATCGCGGACATTTTCGGTGAACCACTTTTCGACCTGATTACTATGGTTATAAGGTTTAAAAGTGGTTCACCACAAATGTCCGCAATGGTACATCTATCTTCACGGTAGAAAAAAAAATAGTTATAAGTACTGCCGACAGAAGTGAAAACATGACAACGCAACACGTCACAATAGTATGTCGTGTGACGCGTGACGCGTAATTATAAGATGTTCCGCTACCAAAAATCGTTCAATGCGCCTAAAGAAGTTTTCACTTCGAAATAAATTATACTGCGTTTTTCTGAAGGTCAATTCTGAATTACTTGAACATAAATCAATCTGCCTAGCCATTTCCCAACTATATTGGGGTCAGCTTCCAGTCTAACCGGATGCACCTGAATACCAGTATTTTACATGGAGCGACTGCCTATCTGACCTCCACAACCCATTAACTGGGTAATACGATACCCCTTGGTAAGACTGGTTGCCAGACTTTCGGGCTTCTGACGACGCGTAACGATTGTCACATATCAACGAATTACAGCCGGGACTAACGACTTAACGTGCTTTCCGAGGCATGGCGGATTCTCGGTATGTAAATATGGTCACCCATCCACGGACCGACCCCGGCAAGAGTAGCTTAACCTGATGGATCGACCCGTGCGGCTGTTATTACTTAGACACGAGCTCCTCTTGAACATAAATGAAAACATTTAATATCAAGTGTGCTCTTTAATTATTATAATTTTAAATTTAAGTACTTACTTAAAAAAAAACTCGCTTATTAAATTCAAAAAATAAAAAATGAAAGCACAAAAATTATATTCTCTAACTCGCATTTTCCTTTCCACTGAAGTGAAACATTTCACCCGACACTACCACTTAGTTTCCACGTCTTGGGGCAAAGGTGGCGCGCCTTGAGAGTCCTCAGTGATTGAAGGACACTGACACACGTACTACGCGTCGGGCAGAAACACTTGTGACGTCTTACGCTTAAGCCAGTGGAGAGGGAGACTTACCTTTACCTGCAAAGTGTGTGACACATAGCGCTACTATTTTTGTGAGTTACTTTACTTTTTGAAGCGAAAACTGTTTTAGTCGCGTTGAGCGATTTTTGGTAGGGGGAAATCTTACGGGTTTGTGTCACCGGGTCACCGCGTCACCTCGACACCGCGACGTACTGTGCATAGTTTTCACTTCTATCGGCAGTCCCCATTTTTTATTTTTTTTTTGTTAAGTAGTTGAAAGGTTAGGATAAAGATGCTTCTGGTTATTTCAATAGTTTCAATAGAGGAGCTCGTGGCTAAGTAATAACAGCCGCACGGTCGATCCATCAGGTTAAGCTACGCTTGCCGGGGTCGGTCCGTGGATGGGTGCGACCATCTTTACATACCGAGACTCCTCCGTGCCTCGGAAAGCACGTTAATCCGTTGGTTAATTGGTCTATTCGTGGATCTTTTACAGTTGTTACGGGTCGTCAGAAGCCCGAAAGTCTGACAACCAGCCTTACCTGGGGTATCGTATTACCCAGTTAATCGGTTGTGGAGGTCAGATAGGCAGTCGCTCTATGTAAAATACTGGTATTCAGCTGCATCTGGTTAGACTGGAAACCGACCCCAACTAATTGGGAAAAGGCTAGGCAGATTGATTGAGTTATTTCAATAGTTGCCCATTTATTCCATTGCAGAATAAGCTTTGGCCAGACTCCTGTAAATATTTACACCGAGTTTAAAAAAAAAGTACAGCTTTGACGAGCGTCGCCGCGTCTTCTCTGTCATTCGTACAACATGTGGTAGCCTCTACTCTCTAGTGTCTCTGGTACGGGATAACTTCAACCAAAAGAAATCGAGATATAGCCTCAAATCCTGTTCAGTTATCTGTTTAACACGTAACAGGATTCAAATCGAACTGAAACGTATCCTATACAAGGGATTTCCTTGTACAGGATAATATCTAGTACTGCAGAAATTCCAGGAATTGCTACCTTTAACACCTGTATAAAGGCTCCTACAAACAGGTGCGTCTATGCGATATAATCGCGCGCGACATAAAGGCACCACTCGTCGCGCAACACGCGGTGCCTTTGTGTCGCGCTCGATTATATCGCACGTCGCGTCTGTTTGAAACAGCCTTTACGTGTATTAGAGACATATTACCTATTCCTTTGTGATACATAGATAGTAGAAGTGTCTAGGATCTTGGATTAGGTAGGTGTGAAATATCGTTTGAAAGGATACATTGCTCGTGAACTCAATGACTTGTATTAATTTCTGTACCGTTATGTATGATTTTTATACGTCGACGATTTGTAATAAGACCGTCGCGTGGCTATAAATCCAAGACTTTACGGCGAAAATACTTCTTTGAACCTCTTTAAGTTCTCTTTTGACAAACAGTCATCTGCCATGCTTTTTCCCAACTATGTTGGAGTCGGCTTCCAGTCTAACCGGATGCAGCTGAATACCAGTATTTTGCATAGAGCGACTACCTATCTATTGAAAATTACGGGGTAATAATAAGAGCAGCAGTGGTCTGATAGTACTAAATATATTCGTGGTGATTACTTTACAAGCAAGTGACAAGTAAAAAACATAAACAAGTCCGTAACTACGCTTATTTAAAATTTGGTGACAGACATGTGTAAAAGATTATTCACACATGCCAGTGCATTTATATATGCGACCTCCAATACGCCCCCTTAATCTATTACATATGCGTATGATTACTTCTGTACTTGTCAGTACTCGGTACATAAAACTAAATAAATCACTAACACTTCTATGTCCGACTGTACTACGCTGTACCCAAAAGTAGAGTACAAAAACAGAAGAAATCCAACAAAATAAAGCATGCATAACGAAACTAAATGTAGAAAATTATCTATTACACAAAACACTTATAGAAAACATAAAACATCAAAACATCAACTACTCATCCACCCCCTTAATAGAATAATTTGACAGGGATAAATCCTTTAAAAATTCTCTAAGTTTCGGACTGTGAACACTTTTAGTTAAGATGTCCGCTACCATCTTATCAGTTGACATGTACTTTATTTCAACTTTGTTAGCCAGTACACACTCCCGAATAAAATGATACTTGATATCTATGTGCTTTGTTCTATTATGCATCATTTTGTTAGCTGCAATTTTATGCGCCGACTGATTGTCATTATGAATTACTACCGCTTTACTATCCACAGCTGTCAAACTGTTCAGTAAACTACGTAAATAAAGAGCTTCCTTCGAAGCTTGACTCAATCCTACGTACTCTGCCTCTGTGGAGGACAAGGATACCGTCGCTTGCTTCCTACTCTCCCATGATACTATATTTTTACCAATCTTGAAAATTAACCCTGTGAAAGACTTTCTATCTAGTGCCCCTCCCCAATCTGCATCAACATAGCCTCGTAAATCTAAATCCCCCGACTTCCTAAAAGTGAGACAAAGGTTAGACGTGCCCTTCAAATACCTTAAGACCCGTTTGGCACATTTAAAGTGTATTTCATCATAACACGAATTAAATTGTGAAAGTACACTCACCGCATGTGCTATATCTGGTCGCGTATTACATGCCAAATAGTTTAGACACCCTATTAAGCTTTGATATGGCAGATCGCTATGGGAATTTGTCGATCTTTCTAATTTCATTCCGACTTCCATTGGAGTTGAAACTGGCTTAGCGTCTGTCATGTTAAAGTCATTCAATATGTCCGAAATGAACTGTTCCTGATCTAGACAAATAACATCTTTATCTCTTCTCAGCCTCATGCCTAAAACATGCCTAGCCGCACCTAAATCTTTCACTTTAAACTTGTCAAGCAAACTGGTTTTTAATTTTTGCTTTTCTTGTTCACAATTTCCAAAAATAAAAAGATCATCTACATAAATAACGACAATTAACTTCTTATTATTTTTAAGTTGCTTTTGATACAAACACGGTTCTATTTTTGATTGCACAAAACCTAAATTCAACATCTCTTTGTCCAATTCCTTGAACCAAGCATTCGAAGCTTGTTTCAATCCATACAAAGAACGCTGCAGCTTACATACCCTGGTTTCATGACCTTTGACTACTGCTCCTTTTGGTTGGAACATGTAAATATCCTCTTTAATTTTACCATACAAAAAGGCGGTCGTAACGTCCCACTGGTCAATAAACCAACCGTATTCCACAGCTAGCGAGAACAACAGTCGTAGAGTAGAGCTTCTAACTACAGGAGAATATGTCTCAGTGTAGTCTACACCACATACCTGTGTGAAGCCTTTTGCTACTAGTCTAGCCTTGTACTTCGTTACCTTGCCTTCGCTATCTCTCTTGATTTTGAACACCCATTTGCACTGGATAGGCTTCTTATCAGCTGGAAGATCCACCAACGTCCAAGTCTGGTTCTCCTATAGTGACATAAGTTCATCGTCTATCGCTTTTTGCCATAAGTCACCATCGGATCTCGCCAACGCTTCATTAATAGTTAATGGATCACCATCAAGATTGCTCTCCTTGGCATACATAACATTGCATCCGTACCGATCGACTTGTCTGCGTTCTCTTACAGGATACCTTCTTTCTGATTCAGGTATTGTAACTTCCTCATCAGTCAATACAGATACTTGCTCTGGTACTGCAGGTTCAGGTCCAATCTCCTCCGATACTTCCACATTCTCGTCTACAGCATCACGGTACACATCTTCGTGAGCCTCCAAGGGTTTAGATCTGCTTGTAGATCCGTTGGATAAACTGGAAGGAATAGCATCTGTATTCAAATTTATTATCACTTCCGACTTTTCCACGTTTTCTTTTTGAAGAAAAACGTTTTCCAGAAATTTGACATCTCTTGCAGTTGTCACTTCACCTGTCTTAGGATTCATCAGACGATAACCCTTCTGATTATCTGGATATCCAATAAAAATCATCGGTTCCGTCTTCATGTCCAGTTTGCGTCTCTTTTGTTTTGGTATCAACCTATACGACAAACAACCAAAGATTTTCAGATGACTAACATCCACATCTTTTCCAGTCCAAATCTTCTCTGGTACTGCATTCCTCAATGCTTTCGTGGGGCTTCTGTTCTTTAGGTATACAACAGTATTTACAGCCTCGGCCCAATACTTCTTGCTCAGGTTTGATTCTGACAGTAATGTTCTTGCCTTTTCTATTATAGTCCGATTCGCTCTTTCTGCGACAGAATTTTGTTCTGGCGTATACGGTACAGTCGTCTGGTGTTTTATACCTGCAGACTTTAAAAATGATTTAAATTTACCATTACAGTACTCTGTGCCGTTGTCAGATCTTAGACATTTAATAGATTTACTCGTCTCATTCTCAACTTCCGCCTTGTATTCACGGAACTTATCAAAAGTTTCACTTTTGTTCTTCAAAAAATACACATGAGTCTTCCGAGAATAATCGTCGATAAATAGAAGAACATACCTCGAACCACCGAACGACGGCTCCTCGATAGGTCCACAAACATCGCTAAAAACCAACTGTAAGACCTCGTTCGCTCTCGTACCTTGGTTTTTATAGGGACTTTTGCATGTCTTTCCTTCGATACATGGAATACACGGCTCGCATAAATCGGTACTCTTAAATTCCATACCGCTTACTAAAACTTTCATTTTATTCATATAATTACGCGATAAATGAGCTAATCTTTTATGCCAAATGTTCGAAATATTTCCATCTTGTTTTGACAGTGTCACATTCACGACGTTATTTTTATTTTCTGTCAATTCATAAATTCCGTCAACTTCATGACATCTTGCAACAATTCGATTCTTATTTTGAATCATGCAACCTCCTTTGCCAAAATTCATGCAATAATTCTTCTTGGTCAAATCGCTCACCGAAATTAGGTTCATGGATAAATCAGGAACATGTAAAACGTTTTCTAAAATAAAATTTTCGTTTTCGCTGACTTGTGGCTCAGCATTTCCTCTTCCTTTCACTAATAACTTCTCGCCGTTTGCTACTGCGATCTTCATGTTGCCCTTTTCAGGTGTATAAGACAACAATTTGCTTTTATCGTGAGTCATATGATTTGAGCACCCACTGTCTAAATACCACTTATCTTTGTTTATCGCCTCCTTCGTATTCAGGCAGATATTCGCGGTTTTGATCCGCTCCTTGCACTCGGACGCCTTGTGTCCTTGCTTGTGGCACTTAAAACACTTGTAGACGAACTTCTGCTTACGATTGTTAGTTTTAAAATTAGATCTCGCATCGTTCTGTACTTTACGTGTAACTAAGGCTTGTTCGTGCTCGGTGTTCAACTTACTCTGTCTACTTCCTTCTTGTAACAATTTCATTTTAATTTGCTCTAACGTGATCTCTTGTCCACTATTATCTACAGCCATGATGAGAGGGCTGTACTCAGCGGTCAATCCACCCAGCAAAATCGATATGATCCAATCATCAGGGATTTGAGCATCAATATCTGACAATTGTTGTGTCAGGAATGTAATTTTAGATATGAAGCTTTCCATAGAATCAAAATTCTCTAACTTACAGTTGAAAAGCTCTCGCTGAATATGTATACGTCGTCCCCAACCTTTGTCTTCATACGCTTTCTGTAAGCTGTTCCAGGCTTCTTTCGCAGTCTTCGCATTGTAGACGTGGGTAAAGCACTCTGGTTCTAACAACAAGCATATTGTCGTTCGTGCCTGCCGGTCTACGTCAGCATTTACTACATTTGTAGAAATTACTCCCCACCAGTTTTTATTTTCCAAGTAATTTCGCACCAAGAATTTCCAATTTGGGTAGTCGGACGATCCTTTCAGCTTCTTAATACCACTTATGCCAACTTCAGCTGACATAATTGAGGTTTCGTAAGTTTCACAGTTAACCACTCCACTTATTAATTATGCTCTAGCACTATCAGAGCATGAATAAGACCATAACCTATTGAAAATTACGGGGTAATAATAAGAGCAGCAGTGGTCTGATAGTACTAAATATATTCGTGGTGATTACTTTACAAGCAAGTGACAAGTAAAAAACATAAACAAGTCCGTAACTACGCTTATTTAAAATTTGGTGACAGACATGTGTAAAAGATTATTCACACATGCCAGTGCATTTATATATGCGACCTCCAATACTATCTGACCTCCACAACCTCGTTACTGGGTAATACTATACCCCTTAGTAAGACTGGTTGTCAGACTTTCAGGCTTCTGACGACCCGTGACGACTGTCAAAGATCCACAAATGACGGCCGGGACCAACGACTTAACGTGCTTTCCGAGGCACGGAGGAGTCTTGGTATTTGTAAAGATGGTCACACATCCACGGACCAACCGCGGCAAGCGTAGCTTAATCTGATCAATCGACCCGTGCAGCTGTTATTACTTAGCCACTAGCCCCTCCCCTTTTTGTGAAATAGTGTTGTCTGTATATTTTTGTCAGTAGTTGCTGAAATACACAGTAGCTACTTTAGGTAATGTTCGGTACTGCAACAAACAACCAGTAAAATAATCACAGTATAGTATTTCCTTGTAATATTATTTCCTCACCATAATGTTTTCCTCTGTCACAGGCTAAACAACCAATGCGTGCCGTGCTGTTCTGAGCGCGGCGCCCCCAACTCCACGCCAGCCAGCGACTGCTGCCATTGTAACCCTGATACTGGTAAGTACTTTTCATAATATTTTTTTTTTTTTTTTTTTGTAATGAAACGAGGCATGATCAAAGCAAAACAAGTGAATAGATAAAGCAACCAGCGTCATTATAATGCAAAATACTGCTTTGGTCATTATTTGTATCATTTTGAGAACATGATTGTAAAAAACTTCAATTAATTTAGAGTCCAACCAATCCACATCTCTGTAATTTTTCATTTCATGTTGGTTTTAAGATAAAATGTTTAGTTCAGTTTAAAAAAACTAAGTTAAGCTATAAGCTAAAATTATTCGAACATTTTTACTATAGTTGTCGCGTTTTAGCATGGCAAAAGCGGTCATTGCCCTTTCCCTAATATCTCTTCGTAGGAACCCATACAATAAACTTATGGTTTTTCATTATTGGAACATATTGAAGATCATGACAGATATTGATTCAGGACGTTAACGGTCTTCATTCAACTTTTGAAAACAAAAATGCTACAAAATGTGGGTAGGTCAGTGACCGCTATTGCCGTGCTAAAACGCGACAACTATAGAAGGATATTATTTTCACAAAATATTCTTAACCGTCATCATTTCCACCAGGTGAGTGCATAAACTCGTCAGTAGCAGGCAAGCGTCGCATCGCGGAGTGGGGCGCGCTACACACCGCGCCGAGCGCGCGCTCCGCTCCCAGCGCCGTGCTCGTCACGCTCGCGGTGTGCGCAGCGGCCGTGGGACTGTTCATCGTTGTACTGATGGTGTTACAGGTATGTAAAGAAAGAAAAATATTTTATATTCAGGACACGCACAGGAAATACAAACAATAAAAAAAATGGAACATTAAAAACTAACAATCGAGAAAAAGACCCGTGCGGGGCTAAAACGGCTCATAATTATATCAGCACTAGCTCCCGCCCGCGGCTACGTCCGCGTGGTATTTCGATAAAAAGTAGCCTATGTCGGCTATTCCCCTGGGTTCAAAGTATCCCCATATAAAATTTCATCAAAATCGGTCCAGCCGTTTAGCCGTAAAAGCTTAACAAACAAACTCACATTCACATTTAAAATATTAAAGTTAGGATAATGCTGTGATATAGCACGCACAATGTCCACATGAAGGACTAAGTGCGGAAACCAAATCCTTTAACATAGAATGCTGCGATATTATAAAATAAATACCATAGCGCTGGTATGACTGTGACAGGAAGGCACTGTCCTTTTTTTTTGCAATAGCTTTGGAGTGCTAATTTCTTGGTTTAAACATGACTGAATGTATCAAAATTTGAAACGGAGTGACTGCCAATTTCTGTAATCTTAACTAGGACTGTTCTTAAGATAGTCAGACCGATAAATTCTGATCCATGCTTGTCGCAACAAAGGTAAGTCTGACAAGTTTAGTCTGCAACAGACAAAACCCCCCGAAAAAAACTAGAGTGGCGTGACCTTTTTTTCTCTCGTTCGGTTTAATTTCATCTCTGCACTACAGGTTGCTCCAAGATGCTATTTTAGAAAATTGTAAATAAATCAATAAATACTAACATTTAGTGAAATTAATATATCTTAAAACGAAAACGTGGAACCATATACGCGTGTCAAATTAATGTCGTAATTGCGGGGAACACGTTGTATATGGAGTTTGGGCCCATGTAAAGTTGAGGCGTGTACAATGTGTGTACTCGTATGTGAATACAACTGTTAGTTGAAAAAGTATAGTCTTGCTATAACTTTCGAACATAATATCTACTGGATATGTGTAATAAAATACACATTTCTCATCACACAGTACTAATAAACAATAATACGGTCTGTAACATCAATAACCTTTACTGCGAATAACCTCATTAATGTCGCTATCGACATTCTCGTAAGAGCAGCATACGAAATGAAGACGTTTCATGTTACATAAAAGACTGCTTATATTTTTGTAGCCACAATAAACTAAGAACACGTCCACTTCATGTTTATTTTGGTCTCTAGTTATACAGGAAAAAAAAATAACCAGTGCGCAAATATTTTTTGGTAGTTCAGTGTCAGTAATAGAACACATTTCCATTATTTGTTCAATATTGTTTTAACCGACTTTAAATCCTACTAATATCATAAATGCGAAAGATGAATGATTGTTATTCAATCACGCCAGAACGGCATAATGGATCTGTATAAAATTTGACACAGAGATAGATTACAGTGTGGATAGCACATAGGCTACTTTTTATCCCGATAGTACGTTTCCGTGGGGTAATTTCCGAAAACCATGCGGGCGAAGCCGCTGACAAAAGCTAGTCAGCAAAATATGGACACAATATTCGTAGAGAATTTCTAGAATCGATTGTTTTTGTTATTACGGAAAAATACTGGGAATTCTCCAGCTCACTAAAATTTATATCGAGCCGTGTATGTGAAAAAACTGACAGACAATTGCTTCTTCAGACGATTTTTGCTAATTTGAAACACAAAGAGGGCTTGATACATCGGTTAGTCTTATTTGAATAAATTGTATCGACATGCAGTTACATATAATAAGGCCGCCCTAAGGAAGGAATCTTTTAAACAATTGAAAACGTTTTTAATAAAAAATCTGAAACTTTCTTTGTATCTGCAGGCACACAGTCCACGCGAGCAGAAGCAGAAGCGCACACGCACGCGCGGCGTGGTGTACTCCCCACTCGCCTGCACCGACGACGGCGACGTCGCGGTTCTCACCTCGCGCATAAACTTCCCCGCGAGAGAGAGCGAGACGGAGCGACCCGAGTGTGAACACGAACCACTACTCGAACATTCCACATAGCGCGCGCTGTGATCGTAGAAGTAAGTCATGACGTGACCAGTCAAGTGATCCGCGACGAGCGGTAGGTAAGTCAGTAAGTGATGGACGGTCACAATTTCCTAGTTATTGAAATTTTTAGTTGTTCAATTCGAATTTTTACTCGATACAGACATAAGCAGTAAGTCAACTTCGCTATACTCCATTTACGATAAGATAGAGATTTAAACAAACCTTTTTTACAGTCCGTTCAACCGATTTTGACTTCTATTGCGTTTGTGGCATGACAAGTGGCAGCTGCAGTAAACAGTTGGTATTATAACCACTTTTTTGCCTATAATGGCTTCCTTAAGCCTGCGGAATAGAAGTCAAAATCAGTTGATGGGACTGTAAAAAAGGCTGGTTTAAATCTCTAATCTTATTGTAAACGGAGTATAGCTTGTTACGCTTTGACATGGATGTTAATAAAAGTTGGACTACTGTTCATTTCTGTATTGTGTTTTGAAGGAGGACCATTACAATTACGTTGGATGTTGTTAGAAGACACTTACCTAAAGCTTTTTAAAAGCTAATGAAAATCAGAAGTATGTAATGCGCGGACTTTTTATCGATATAGTCAATAAGATATAGTGACTTCCGTTAATTATTTATTTACTCGACAATTATCTATCGATCGATAAAAGGTCTATGCTTACTCGTTAGACATATTATCGATTATCGATAAAAGTTTTTCGACTATAGTTTGCAGTTACAGCCTTATAGCCTTTGCATAATGTTTGGTGAGAAATGTGAGAATGGAGGAGACGTACTGTCATTGGCATCTCCATATTTTGTCCAAAATTCGAGCATAATACTGACAAAGACGACGAAGAATGTTCCAGAGTAGATCAATTCTCGAAACAAATACGTAACTCTATTTAAAATGTCGTAACAAAACGGACTATTATGTTATAACTACTCGACGTGTTCTTTTTGTGTAACGAAAAATCTAACACAAATCGTGTCAATAGTTGCACTGTGAAGTAATTGCACTTCTGCCTTTTGTCTGTATTATGTATCGATAAAAATCGCATCACCAGTCGAAGTACTAAAGTCTCGTAATTAAAATAACTATGTATGTATGTAATATAGTTAGTAATATAAAATTGTAAGTTGAACAAAGAGTTCGTGTAGCGATGGTTTCCACGCCACACTGTTACAATGTGATACTTGGATGATAGAACTCCCAATAGTGTTCCTTCGACATTCTCGGAAGTTTGCAAAAGAATCGATTCCATATCAATCATTCAATAGTTAAAGATAGATATAACATTCCGTACAACTTTTCAAACTTTCGAACTATTCGGGAATAAAAAATAACGTCCAGGAAATTTATTCTAATCGATTACCATTTCATTGATAATCGAGACTTAATCGATTAAGACTATGATAGCTTCGCACTAAAGTTCGTAGCTATATTTAGGAACACAAGTCCTTATTAGTGGTTCCATGTTTGCTGGTACATCTTGACTTAGCGCTCACTCGACTTAATCAAACCTGCCTTTGATGTTAGCCGCTGTGGTAATTTGCATTACACCTGTGGTATGTTCTATCTCTGTCGCACAAATAACTGAGTGCCGATGACGTCATCAGCCGCCCATTGTTTGTTCTCTTTTCAAATTAATTTGGGCTGTCTTGATGCATTATTGTTGTAACTGTTGTTGATGAAGTATAGCATTGTTGTCAGGTGCTATTTTGGCTTGACGCTCCATAGAAAGTTTTCTATAGGCAGTTATGTTACAATTAAGTACCTATAAAGTTTCCACTAATGTTACAGTAGGTACATTGTTTTGAGACGGCCTAAAATTATTGTTTGCTTAGATGACATCAATGTTTTCATTGATCAAATTAATACATCAGAATAATATCAGCAGACATGATTCCATCAAACAAAAGTCATTGAAATAACAGCCATAAAACATGCCACAAATACAATATAATGTAATATGGATCTGGTTTAAGATCTGGTGAGCTCTCTTGGTATGGCGTTACGACCCCTAACTGTAATTAAATGTATTTTAATTATAATTTAGTTCATAGGCCCAAAGTTACCATAGCGTTTTAAAAATTGTACAATTTTTAATTTTGAACCTTTAAAAGTTGACGAAAATATAGTTTAAAATGTTGATTCTATTAGGCAATTTTTTACATAGTCGTAAAATATACCTTGACTCGTCATAATTTTAACGTTATTTTATAAGTAGTAAAGCTTCTTAGTTTTAATTGTAATTAGTTAAAAAATAATCATTCATTTATTTCTGCCGCAACCTTAGATATATTATTATTTTTAGAAATTAGATTTTTATATTTAAATAATAAAATTGTCACAAATTTCAATCTCAATTGTATGTGAAAGTCTCAAAATTTACATTTTTTATATTCGACAGGTATTTTAATAACTATAAATAATGTGATATAAGTATTGTAACATCGTCGTATGAGACGGCGGTCATAGAGAAATTAAATAAAGTCAAAGATGTAATGTTACCATTTACCATCGCAACTGTATATAATGTTAGCTAGATTGTTGAATTGTTAATAAAAAAAATAATGTCAATAAATTCTTATGGTATTTTAAATATGAATGAATGTCACGATTTGCTTTGGCTTGGAGTTTCGTCAATTAAAATGCACTCAGAATAATTTATTAGAAAACAAATTTTTATACTTAATCTTACATGTTTAATTTCTGTTTTACATCTAGAAAAACTCTTGACATCTGATTTCTTAATATTTTTTTGCATTTCCACTATGATTGCATAATTAATTATAATCAAAATTTTCTGATTATTGTATTTGTGTAATATTGATTTTAATTTTGTCTGACCGGCTCTCGGTGGTCTGATCTACCTATATTTTCTAGTTTGTTTTAGTGGGAATCTTTTTAATTAAGAATATATTTTTGTATGAAATGTTCTTATGTGCAATTAATATTTGTAATAAAAAGGAAAGTATGTGTCAACGATGTCTGTTTTTTATTTAAATGCTTAAACCAACAGAAGTATTTGCAGCTCTAAAACTGGGCTTTCCGAAGCGCACGGCATGACTCACTGCTGTGCAGTTAGAGATATCAAATATTTTATTAAATATTTCTTTATTCCTTCTACATAACTCAAAAATTCAACACAACACAACTTACAATTACAGTCTGATTTTTAATTCGACGGATTTCTGAAGCTTTTTTGACACTTCCTATCATAAACATTTTCTTTCTTGTCGTTTTTATAAGTTATTATATGACTACAATTTTTTGGATATAAAATAACAAAAAATATGAAAGAGAATGAGATCAAGTAAACTATATGACAATGTAATAGTGTTTGTTCTGTGCATTCAATGCATACTAACTAAAATATTAATTTTATACGGCTAAATGAAAAAAAAGAGTAAAAGAACATATTTTTTAAATTTAAATACTTATTTAGGTATCATTATCACTAATATCATCATCTTTGTCTGTCTGTAGTTACAAGAAGCAAAGATTTTACAAACAAAAAGGCATTCCTAAAAAAGGTGTTTAACTTATGGATTGGACAGGGATTCCTGTGATAGAAAAATAATTTCCTTACTAATTATGGTAACTTCAATAATTTGACAATAAAAATCTGATTACCCTTTTAAAATTATCAGTAAATTTTTAAGTTTTAGTTTTTCTATTTTGAAACCTTTTAAATTCATGAAAGATTTTTTTTAAATTTCGCTTAAATGCGTTCCGTTTTTATTAGGACCGTTTTATTATTGGCAACACTTTGAAATGTCAGAATTCCGTCGAATTAAAAATCAGACTGTAGGTACACTTAACTAGACTATAAGGCCTCTGCCTCGAATTTCGCGGGCAGCGAGGCGGCGGCGGCGGCGGCGCGTCTCGCATTGTCCCGCCCCGCTTCCGCGCCGCTGTTTTCGAGATCCGGTCCATTTGTTTTTACGCATAAAATCCGGCCGCTCCCGCGCCGCCGCCGCTGCCGCCCCGCTGCCCGCAAAATTCGAGGCAGAGGCCTTAGTATATGCGGGCGCGCGCGTCCTTTCCTCGGGCTGCCGGCGTTGCGTGAAGACCTCTGCGTGCCATGGCGTCGTGTGTCGCCGTGTCGCGCCGCGTGGCTTTCTACCGCGTCGTGTCTCCACCTCTGCTGCTTCGATGATCTTCATGCATGTCCTCAGCCTTGAGCCCAACCGTTCTTTTCAGAGCGAGTTCTTATTTCTGAACAGAGTCACGTACGTCCTTTTCAGGGCGGTCTTCTTCTCTGCTTCTTTAACTAATTGTCAAACAACGCAGGGTAGGTATTGGTTTTGCAGGTGGTACGTTCTGTGGGTTACGTACGGTGGGTTGGTTCTGGTACTGGAGGTAAGTGACTGGCTCTGTGTCACTACAACCTAATGTCAACTGCGCATCACCTTTTACATAATATTGCTTTTCCCGATACAAGGACGTTAATTGTTGAGGAGTTCTTCCAGTAAGGAACCAGGAGAACTGGAACTAATGGTGATGCCTCAGCTCCTGTTCAACATAAGTATGTATTGTGACGAGCAGTCGTAATCAAATCGCAACCCGTGAAATACGAGTAGTATTGAGTAGTTCTGATGGCCATCTGTGGTCTTCCTCATCAGTTCCACTTCACCAAATGATGCTTTCCGGGAGCAAATGCATGAGTTACTATAAAAATACCCAAATCGCTATAGGTGTGCCTATAAAATTTGAAGGTTTCCCTCGAATTCTTTGGGATGCCATCATCAGATCCTGGTCCTTATCATGGTACCACCCTTGGTTCCTTTCCAACCAAAACAGAATCGTCAAAATCGGTTCATAAACGACGGAGTTATCCGCGAACTCATATAATATATATTAGGTTGGGGAAAAAGTCTTTTCGCATTATAGTATGTATGAACTTAACCTTTTAACCGCCGCAATTGTATATAAGCAACTTATTATTTTTGAGCCCCTGGTGCCACAGTTGTAAATTCGCAACTAAAGTCTACGAAGTGATTTTCAAGCGTATTTTTATTTACGTAGCAGCATTTTCATAATAATTATAAAGACCACCTTTGCCATTTAAGGAATTTCTTTCATTTTCCCTAAAATAACTGATGCTGAGCGCCAAATTAATGGTGAAAAACACGAATAAAACTCATCGCAAAATGCAGGTGTGACTTTAACCTGTACCGCCAGAGTTGTATAAATACAACAGTAGTGATGTAACACATAAATTTATTTATTGGTCATTAACGCCAGCTTTAGTTTATTCAAATAACATACAAATACGTTAGGCATTCAGAATTAGAAAGTAATTCAATGCTTGTTGCTGTTTGATTCTATTTCTAACTATAACATCTAAAACTTCGTAGATTCATATTACAATTGTAGCGACGGTTTTTACTAAATCGTATTTTAGTAACAACCCTAGCACTTGTAATGTTATCAAAGAAGTCCAGCGCCGGAGTTGTATATATGCAACCGCTTGTGACGTCATAAGCGAACTCATAATGATAATAGTGAGGGTACATCTGTTTTATTTGTTAAAAAATATTAATGAATTAGTGGGTACCTAATTTATTTCAATGGGTATTGTGGCTGTGTTTGAATCGCAAAATGTCGAGTGCAGAGGAATTAATAAGGAGTTTAGAAGGTTTCGAGGAAGATGTAGAAGAATTTGTGCCCGATATTGAGTTAGAAGAAGAGGAGGTATGTATACAAATTTGATTTATTCTTATAATTCTAAAAATGCAATACCTTTTGTTTTTTCCAACTCCCTACATATTGTTTTTTGTTTTTTTTAGGGAAGCGGTGACAGTGAAATCGAGGTTGGCGTGACGTTGACGCGAAAGACATTTATTTGTTCTTTGCGGTAACAATGTTATTTACCAGGAACAAAAGGGTATCCATTGAAGAACATGAATTAAATATTGTTTAATTTTGGCTATGATGCATTTCACTGATGTTTTTTCCGACGGCACCGGATTGCCAAGATTACATAAACTGCAATTTGTAATCAATCATGCACGGGACAAATTTAAAAGCAGTTTAACACCGCACCAGAAATTATGTATCGACGAGAGTATTGTCCCTTTCAAAGGCCGTCTTGTATTCAAGCAGTACTTGCCTAAAAAGAGAAATCGCTTTGGAATCAAACTGTTCGTATTGTGCGATGTGGAAACAAGATATGTACTGGACTTTATAGTCTATTGTGGATCGGAAACGGATATTGAGCAGATTTCTGATTTGGGTGTCAGCGGGTCGGTGGTGGTTGCTCTCCTTAAGGAATACTTTAACACGAACAGACAACTTTTTGTGGATAACTGGTACTCGAGTCCAAAGTTATTCCTTTATTTGAAAGATAACGGTATATATGCATGCGGTACAGTTAAGAAAAATAGAAAAGGCATGCCTAAATTTAAGAAGTTGTCTAAAGGAGAAGTGGATGCTTACTATTCTCCTCCTTTAATGACTTTAAAATGGCAGGATAAAAAAGCTGTAACCATGATTAGCACCATGCACGATGCTAAAATATTACCTTCGAATAAGGAAGACAGAGCTACTGGTCTGCCAAAATTAAAACCTGAATGTGTAATTGATTATAATAACAACATGGGAGTGGTCGACACCGCAGATATGATGATGAGTACTTTATCGTGCATAAGGAAGACGAGGCGATGGTACTTCAAACTAGCCCTTCGTATAATCGACATGTCTATGTTGAATGCATTCTATACATACAAAAAAATTAATGACTGTCCCAAAAAACCATTTAATGAATTTCAGCTGGCAGTTATACGGCAAATCATTAATAAAAACAAAATACACGATTATGAACCGGTGCCTTCGACATCGCGTGGCGTTCAGAATGATCCCTGTCGCTTTTTACCAAATTATGTTCTCAAACATTTTCCTGTGACCATACCAAATAAGAAAAGGCAGCGTTGCAGAGTTTGCGCTCTGAAAAAAAAAACAAAATATACAAGATATATGTGCAAACAGTGTAACACCTATTTGTGTTTAGAGAATTGCATTACAGAATTTCACAGAAAACCTAGAGGTGGTAATATGTAAAATAAAATCCATGATTTAATAATCAAAGTGTTTTATTTTATTTTTCTTAATTTATTGGTATGTCATGTATGTAATTATGTTAATTTTTTTCGGTTTCCGTTAAATCAATATCTCCAGTGTGACAACTTTTTATTGTATTTAAAAAGTTTAAAATTTTTATAAAAACTCGGCTACGCATACACGGAGCTATATACTTTAACTCTTCAAGAATTAGAAGTGTGAAATGCTCGTTTCTTTGGTCTGCACCAAATGTTGTACATATCTCACATTGTGGCCTTGCGTTCGGTGCACCACCAATACTGGTTTTCCTTGAGGCCTCTGCCTGAACATGTTTTTCAAACAAATCCTGGGTATTTTCATCGTCATTTAATTCCATTCTCGCACGTTTGGAATCTGTAAAAATATTGCGAATTATTATTATTATTAGTTTTGTAGAAAGTAAAAATTTACTACACATAATATTTTAAGTATTTACGTTTAGATGGCATAAAGCACATATAATTAAATATAAATAAGAAAATTAACCTTTCGAGTAGGTACCGTCATTACAGACACAATTAAAATAAAATCTCTTTGGCTATACTATTTGTATCTGGCTGGTTTTGGTATCATTGAAAGTTTAAATTTTAAAGAACATAATTCCAAATTCAAATTAGGAAAATGTGTGATTTTCATTTGTTTTTCGTACTGTCAAGATGTGTGAATCTAATGAAGAAATTCGATACATTTTAAAATTTTACTACAAAAAAGGTAAAAATGCAACGCAAGCCGCGAAAAAAATTTGCGATGTTTATGGACCCAGTGCAGTGTCTGTGAGAGTAGCACAAATTTGGTTTCAGCGTTTTCAATCCGGAAACTTTGATGTCAAAGATGCACGTCGCTCTGGTCGCCCTATTACGGATAAAATGGATGCCATTTTTGAAAAAGTGGAGCAAGTTCGGCATATCAGTAGCTACGACGTAGCTGAAGAACTGGGAATTGACCACAAAACAGTTTTGGCGCATTTGAAAAAACTGGGTACACAAAAAAGCTCGATATTTGGGTACCTCATGAGCTCACTGAAAGAAACCTAATGAATCGTGTACTCATTTGTGATTCTTTATTACAACGTAATGAAACCGAAACATTTTTGAAGAAGCTGATAACTGGTGATGAAAAGTGGATCACGTACGACAAGAACGTGCGAAAAAGGTCGTGGTCAAAGGCCGGTCAGGCTTCACAGACTGTGGCGAAACCCGGGTTAACTCGCAACAGGGTGATGCTGTGTGTGTGGTGGGATTGGAAGGGCATTATTCATTATGAGCTGTTACGACCAGGCAGGACCATCGATTCTGAACTCTACTGCGAACAACTGATGATATTAAAGCAAGAAGTTGAGAGAAAGCGGCCGGAATTAATCTACAGAAGGGGTGTAGTTTTTCATCATGGTATTGCTAGACCTCACACATCTTTAGCCACTCAGCAAAAATTAAGAGAGTTTGGCTGGGAGGTGTTATTGCATCCGCCGTATAGTCCTGACCTTGCACCTTCAGATTTCCACCTGTTTCGGTCTCTTCAGAATTCTTTAGGCAGTGTCAAATTAACATCACGAGAGGACTGCCAAAACCACTTGTCGCGGTATTTTGATCAGAAGTCCCAAAATTTCTATAGCAATGGGATCATGTTCCTACCTACAAGATGGCAAAAAGTTATCGAACAAAATGGTACCTACATACTTTAGATAAATGTAAATAATGTATATTAAAAAATGTTTTGAATTTTCTTAAAAAATGCGAAGAAACTTTTTCCCCAACCTATTATTTATATGTATTATACGGTCGAGTTGAGAAACCTCCTTTTTTGAAGTCTGTTAAAAATTAACTATGTTGCCTAATAAATTAATATTATCTATCAAGAATTTGAAGTTGAATCCCGCGAAATTCAATTCATTTTGAAATAAAACGTATGACATTGTTCATATTTCGCAGGTTCTAAGGATAATCTAGATAGCTTTAGCAGCTATAATAAATACCTATACTCTATTTACAACAAGATTAGACATTTAAACAATTTTTTTTACACTCCGTTCAACCGATTTTGACTTCTATTCCGTAGGCATAAGGATGGTACTAACAGCAAAAACGTGATCATAATACCAACTATGTACTGCAGCTGCCATTTGTCATGCCATCAACGCAATAGAAGTCAAAATCGGTTGAACGGACTGTAAAAAAGGTTTGTTTAAATGTCTAATGTTATTGTGAATGTAGTATAGTTAAAAACAAAGTCGCTTTTCATGTCTGCTGTGTTCCCACACTCCCAATAACACAGCCATGGGCTTACCCGGGGGGGGGGGGGGCTGCGCCCCCCCCCCCTCCTTGGATTCTTGGATTTTGTATGCCTAAGTAATGTTGTCGAAAACAGTTATGTTAGAGCCACGTCACGTTGTCGTCGTCGTCGCCGTGTACTTACTTTACAATAAGGGCACCACTTGTGGTGTACGTACCTCGGCTTAGGGCGTCGCTGGGGGGAGTACAGCAAGGAGGGACAGGCTGGATCATATTTGGTTAATTATTATCTGCTACAAGCTCAGCTACGCCACCAGCTGGCACTCTTTCACCGATCAAGGGTCGGGAGGAATTACGTGGGGGTCGTCATCGCAAGGGACCTCGGTGGCGAGGTCGGAATGTAGTTTGTAAACTATACTGGTGGCCTTTCTTTTCTCCTGGAAGAGGGTTCTGGGGTCATCGGGGTCGGTGAGAACATGCCTTTGACGGCGGACTTTTCTGAAATTAGATATCTAATTTCAGAAAAGTCCGCCGTCAAAGGTATGTGTGTCCGCTACTTATACCCCTCGAGGGGTATAAGTAGCGGATTCGACAATCAGATGGTTTGCGTATCGAAGAAACGCTTGGAATTGCGTTTCAAGAATTGATGGATAGTTGGGATTTTAAGGGGATGAACCAAGGGGATCCCGTAGCCGTTCAGAGAAACTTGACTTTTGTGTCGAGATTGACTTCGATTCTCCACTTTCGAAACCACGCGCCGAGTTTATCGACTGCGGTTTGCAGAGTGCGAGATATCGGGTCTTGGCGTTGGCCGGAATAGTAAATGGCCGTATCGTCTGCGAACAGAGCCAACTGTGCCTTTTTACTTTTCGGGATATCGTATAAGTAACGTGGAAATTAGTGGAGAAAGCACAGAGCCCTAAGGGACACCTGAGATAGGATACTATCTTCTCCCGCGAAAGTTTTCGAGAATGTCCTACATCAAGGAATTTACAAGCAAGTAGAACAGTACCTGTGCAATGAGCAGCATGGCTTCCGCGCAAAAAGATCCGTCAATACCAACTTACTTACGCCAGTTAACTATATCTCGACTAGTCTTGATCGCAGACGCCAGGTCTTTACTTTGATTTTCAAAAGGCGTTCGACAGTCAACAATGGCGTCTTGCTGTCAAAGCTCAGTGCAATAGGTGTTGCTCCGGGGCTTCTACGGCTTCTTGCGGATTATTTGCGGGACCGACAACAATTTGACAGATTAGGTTTGTACGAGTCACTCCCATACACACTCTACTCTGCTCGGTTCGGTAGTCGGCCCTCTTCTTTTCATTTTGGTGATTAATGACCTCCCTGATGTAGTTGCGAATGCCAGATCCCTCTTATATGCTGATGATTTAAAACTATTTTATGAAATAAAATCAGAGCTCGATTGCCAAGTTCTGCAATCAGACATTGATTCAGTATATAAGTGGAGTTTAGAAAATAAAATGGAATTTAATCAATCAAAATGCTACGTGATGTCTTTCGGTCGAATGCAGCACCCAGTCAACTTTCTATACAAATTGAATGGAGATACAATATGGGAGGACATTGTTCAATTACAAGAACTGATTCCATGAAAGACCTGGGAGTCATATTCGACCGTAAGCTCACTTTTCACGACCACATCACATCCACTGCTAAGGAGTCCTTCAGGTGTCTTGGCTTTGTTTTAAGAAACTGTCGTGACTTCCACAACCCTCACGTTATCAAGCTTGTTTACGAGGCATTGGTCCGTAGCAAACTTGAGTCTAGTGCGTGCGTATGGAATCTTTTTGAGAAGCAGTATGCGTTAGCTTTAGAAAACCGGCCAAGTGCGTGTCGGACCACGCACAATGAAGGGTTCCGTAGTTGGGATGAATTTATCTTAAGAACAAACTTAACATTGTAGTTGAAAAACATGTTCTCCCATACATTCCAACTGTAAATGTAAGTATGTACTCACAGTATTGATAGATTTACCATGTTATTTTAAGACCACAGACTTCTTATAGGTTTTTCTGTAATCTACGGGTAAAGATCTATTTTCTGTATTTTTTTCAAAATTTTAGGCTCAGTAGTTTCGGAGATAAGGGGGGGAATGGTTTTCATCTATTTTCTTAAATAACTTTAAAACAATTTATTTTAAAATTATAAAAAAAATATATTTGAGACAGACCCTCATAGTAACCCTTTTCATTTGACATGCCACGTGGTGTAGTTTGCAAACTTTTTTTTTAATTTTCTTATTTGCCCCCCAAAAGTGACGTCTATATTCAAAATTCATTTATTTACTTTACCCGTCCGTTTTTGGGTCACATAAATTCATATGTGTACCAAATTTCAACTTAATCATCGGGAATGTCAGAATGCTTGTTTTTTTGTGAGAAGAATGCATGACTATGCTAAATAAATTATATATTATGTTTAAATAGTGTAATTGTTTTCGGCCGTTCTATTTAAAATATAATATAATTTAATATACGATAATTTTGTTTTTTTTTAAATTCTCTAAAACCAAATGTATAGGGTTAAATCATTTGGATTTTACATCTTTATTTGCCTGTATTGTCTACTGCTGTAGGTACTAAAATCGAAACATGATTACGTAGGTACTTACTTGAAATTTTTTCGTTAAAAAAATATTACAAAGTAGCACCGACTATTTTGTTTTATACGCAATGTGCGATTATTTTTTTAACCGACTTCAAAAAGGAGGAGGTTCTCAATTCGTCGGAACCTTTTTTTTTATTTTTTTTTTTATGTATGTTCCCCGATTACTCGAAGATGGCTAGACCGATTTGGATTTTTTTTGTTTTATTCGAGAGGGTATACTCGTACATCACAGTTAGTCCCATATAAAATTGATTAACTTTGCTTCGGTAGTTTTTGAGTTAGCTTCATTAATACGTATTTTTTCCCCACTCATATGGATGATGTTCTAGTTTGTTTTGCAGGTAGTGGTATTAGAATTTGTGTGGGGTAGGTACCACAACTAAAAAGTAAAAAATAAAAACTTTTTTACAAAAAAATACAACCGACACTACTACTGCTACTACTTTGTCGACAAAGTGAAAAATAACTTTAATTTCGGAAGTCGGTCTCTGGTTAAATGTATTTTCGCTTTTTGTCACTGAGTTCCGAAATTAAAGTTGTTTTTTACTGTGTTTTTTGGAAGTCGGTTGTATTTTTTTGTAAAAAAGTTTTTATTTTTCACTTTTTAGTTGTGGTACTTACCCCACACAAATTCTAATACCACTACCTGCAAAACAAACTAGAACATCATCCATATAAAAGTGGGGGAAAAATACGTATTATTGAAGCTAACTCAAAAACTAGCCAAGCAAAGGTAATAAATTTTATATGGGACCAACTATGATGTAAACCCTCTCGAAAAAAACAAAAAATTTTCAAATCGGACGACTCGGTAAAAAGTTATGCGTGGCCATACATAAAAAAAAACACGTGTCGAATTGAGAACCTCCTCCTTATTTTTTCGTCGGTTAAAAATAATATTCAACCATTCGATTGCGACATCAGTTTCCGACGGAATAGAAAATAGCAAATGTCGTACCGATTTTTAGGGTTCCATAGCAAAATGGTAAAAAGGAACCCTTATGGTACGACTCAGTCAGTCTGTCTGTCTGTCACAGGTCTCGAATTGAACACGGAAAGGGAAATACGCTTCAAAGACGCTACGAGTACCTTGCATATATCTATAAAAAAACAAAATCGAAAACAAGACAACAAAAAAAAAATCGACTGGGCAAAGGTCTTCCCGTCAGCTTTCCACTGTTCCCTGTGTGTTGCCCTCTTCGGCCAATCCCACTAGTAGAAAATATTCGTACACAGGTATCACAAGTATTAGTTTGGGCGGTGGGAGGTCCGTGACATCCCCTCGCATACATTACAGGCCCAATATAGGGGGATGATATTTGCATAGTATTGTCCCGTGGTCCACACATTAACATTTAGACTACACGCCGATCCCTAGAAAGCAGATGTCAATACGTACCTGCTTATAATAGGATTTGGGACGTAAATATTATGTATCACAATTCTTTATTGGGAGGGCTATACCAATATATTCTGTACGTCTAAGAAAGAAAGATCTACGCGTTTGCCCCACGCGATTTACTTTACTACGGGATTCTTTCTTTAAGCAATGCCACTCTGAAAGCGTGACGGGCAGCCGATAATTTATTTCAAATTGGCACATAAAAGGCACTTTTGAACGTCATTTACAAAAATAATAGATTTGATTCGTTCGACTGAATCTGGCATGGCCACCATTAGGGATTTTAATTTTGATAACACATAAAAATTGTCGCTAATTAGTCAAAATTTGCTGCCAAATATCAGAATTTGTCGGTTACTGGTTCAAAAGATATAAGGGTTCATAAGTGGCCGATCTGGAGAGCATCTCCCCAGCTTGGCCACATTTATATCTCAAAACTAGTTGCCTAGTTTTAATGCGAAGATCTGTTTTCTCGCAATTTTTCGTCAAGTCACAGATTTAGTTGGGTCTTAGTTTAGAAGATATAATGAGTTCTAGAGAAGCGAGTAGAGCTAGCAACTAAAAACGAGTTGGCGAGCAACGAGCAGCGAGCGCGCGGCGGCGATGACCGATTACTCGTACTATTTTCTGTACTATTTTGTATTAAAATTCCTTCATTCATTTATGATGACCACCTGCTAATAATAAATTAATGAAGGAATTTGAATACAAAATAATCTATATAAATATAAAAATGAATCCCTATGTCCCTTGGTCATCGCATCACGCGTTACGGATGGAACAATTTCGCTAATTCTTTTTTTTTGTTGTGTTTATGATTGTCAGGAGAAGGTTCTTATGAAAAAAAAGAAAAGAAAATTTCGCAGAAAATTGGAAAATTTCAGAAAAAACATTTTAACTTCACGCTTTTACATTAGAATATTCATAGCCAAGACAGGACAACGTCTGTCGGGTCAGCTAGTAAAAATATAAAATAATACAGGGTGGCAGGTACATCGACGCACAACCTGTTACCACATGGCAGTAGGTAGGTAAATGGTTCTGGACCTCACTACATTGAAATTTTGAGTAGGATATTTTAAAAAAAAGTCATGGGGACTGCCGAAAAAAGTGAAAACTCGGCGCGGACTGACTACGATTTTAAATGGCACACAACCGCGTAATCTATTGTCACCATTAGCTGGCTTGAAATAAGGTTTAAAATTGAAAATACCTAATATTTATGTTGCCGAGATGTGACTAAGCTGCGAATGTGCATTTATTTTCCGGGTTTTCTTTAGATTATTCAGAATATACACAATAAATTAAATAATTGTCCGGTCAAAGCCTTCTCTGTCCACTGTATTTTTTGCGTCGGATAGTTTCAATGCGTTACGTTATACTCGACAATCCAAGAAACCATTTTTTGTGAATATTGAGCTAATACCGCGCCTTAAATGTGAATCTATGCATAGCATGTCGCGGTGACGAGGTGATGCGAACCCTTAAGATTTCCCCCTACGAAAAATCGCTCAACGTACCTAAAGAAGTTTTCACTACAAAAAATTGCTGTTTCCAATAAAAGTGCATTGACCTACGCGGCGCGATGATGGAACAGTATTTTTTTTTATGTGTAGGTAACATCTTTCCTCTCGCTTTCTTGCAATCTGTGGGAGTGATTTCGTGAAATGGGACGGAAGTGTGTAACAGGAAGCCGGGGAAGCGCGCGCTATTTGATTTGTCAAATGAGCGCGCGCGGTGCTAGAGTTGGATATAACGTTCTAATAAATGCGCTACTATTTTTTATACTTTTAAATTAGGTATGTTTTTTATGTAAAATCTATAATATATAATTATATAAAAAAACATTCCTATTTTCCTTGGTCATCGCATCACGCGTGAACGGTTGGAACAATTTCGCTAATTCTTTTTTTGTTGTGTTTATGATTGTCAGGAGAAGGTTCTTATGAAAAAAGAAATTAAGAAAATTTCGCAAAAAATTGGAAAATTTCAGAAAAAACACGCGTTTACATTAGAATATTTATAGCCAAGATAGGACAACGTCTGTCGGGTCAGCTAGTATAATATAAAAATGTAAATATATTGTATTGTATGTATTGAAAATTGCTTGCCGGGGTTGGTCTGTGGATGGGTGACCATCTTTACATACCGAGACTCCTCCGTGCCTCGGAAAGCACGTTAAGCCGTTGGTCCCGGCTGTCATTCGTGGATCTTTGACAGTCGTTACGGGTCGTCAGAAGCCCGAAAGTCTTACAATCAGTCTTACCAAGGGGTATCGTATTACCCAGTTATTGGGTTGTGGAGGTCAGATAGGCAGTCGCTCCATGTAAAATAATGGTATTCAGCTGCATCCGGTTAGACTGGAAACCCATTCCAACATAGTTGGGAAAAGGCTAGGCAGATTGATTGATTATATGTATTAAAAATGAACTAAAGGAATAATAAAAAATAGTAAAGGTGAAAAGTTTATATTTTACCGCGCTATTTTTGTAACCAATACGTATTACCAACAAAAAGAAAACCAGAAATTACACGTGAAATGACCTTACTAAACTAAATTAGGTAATTGTGACAAGAAAAAGTAATACCCGGTGAAGTTCATTGTTTGATAAAATGTATGGGACTGATATAAACTTTTTTGACCATAAAACCTTCATAAGTAAAGCGTTAACAACGTTTATGCGCAGGTCATAAACGTAGGTAGGTACAGTGTAGATAAAAGGGCAGTAGAACAATGTACAGCAAAAATAGGCTGGCGTGGAGCGTAGGCCCGTTCACGGCCTCGAGTGATGCTACTTGCGACGCGACTTGCGTTAAGAGACACGCGCGTGCGCGTCTCCCCGCACGTCGTGTTGCGGTGACTCGTGGAATGCTTTAAAGTTTAGAACGGAGAAAACAAATGAAAGAAGTTGTTTAGACTAAACATAATTCATAATTCTTTATTGACATAGATGGTTACATAAACTTGTTTGAAGCCTCTGATTCCTGAACTAGGTGTACCTGTATGTCAGGAGTCAGCGCACTCTCCCATTTTATTTGGCTTATAAACTAATGTCAACATAGGAATAGACAAAACAGATGTGCTACAAAATACAATTTTAAAAGAAGCTACAACAAAATAAAATAAAATATAATAACAAAAAATTGAAAAAACATGGAAAATACGGAAAAACATTCTTAAATTATTATATCGTGCTGTGTGTGTTTGTGTGTATGTGTGTGTGTGTGTGTGGGAGGTGTGTATGTGTACGTGTGGGTGGGTCGTTCGTTTTTGTGTATGAGTAGGTGTATGAAAGAAAGGTATGTTTATGTATGTGTTCCTTTGTAGAATAAAATTAATTATTCTTTCATTCAACAACAACTTCTTTCATTTGTTTTCTCCGCTCCGCAGTCACTGTCGCAATACGCGTGTCGCTTGAGTGCGTAGCTCGTGGCCTCGGGGTTACGAGTAGAGGTCCTGACCGGTGAACCGAACGGGGGATATTTGACGTAAGCCCACTCGTACTATGATAAGTAATCCCCATTGCTAGAAGCGTTAAAAAAAGATAATATTTTCTCTCTTTAATTTCAAATCAATGTGTTTTATTTCTTTGCAGGAGGAGCTCGTGGCTAAGTAATAACAGCCGCACGGGTCATTCCATCAAGTTAAGTTACGCTTGCCGCAGTTGGTCCGTGGA
Source organism: Cosmia pyralina (assembly GCA_946251885.1). Lineage (NCBI taxonomy): Eukaryota > Metazoa > Arthropoda > Insecta > Lepidoptera > Noctuidae > Cosmia > Cosmia pyralina. Next base: position 20,017,013 of record OX276358.1, read on the forward strand.
TGGGTGACCATCTTTACATACCGATACTCCTCCGTGCCTCGGAAAGCACGTTAAGCCGTTGGTCGCGGCTGTGATTCGTGGATCTTTGACAGTCGTTACGAGTCGTCAGAAGCCCGAAAGTCTGACATCCAGTCTTACCAAGGGGTATCGTATTATTACCCACTAACTGGGTTGTGGAGGTCAGATAGGCAGTCGCTCCATGTAAAATACTGGTATTCAGCTGCATCTGGTTAGACTGGAAGCCGATTCCAACATGGTTTGGAAAAGGCTAGGCAGATTGATTCTTTGCAGGTTATAAAAGTCTTGTAGTGTATCCATAAATATGGATCACCCGAATTCTCTAAACTTTTTAATTCTCCTGTTTGAAAATCTAAACTTCTCTACACTTACCGCTTCGCAAAGCTTAAAGTTTTATAAGTACGTAGTATATAATAATAAACATTTCAATGTCTCAAAATGTTCCATGAAGTTGCGTTCGTAATTGGGTTAAAAAGCTATTAAACGCATCTGGATTGCGTCGTGGAATGGCGCCGGGTCATTTGTTAACGATCCCTGGGGGAGTAACCGGCTAACGACTGATTAAAACTAACTGTGACTCGTGAGTTATGAGCGCGAGTTAGTGTACTGGTTGTTTGTGATACTACTCTGTGTCGCATTCATGCGTTGCTGTACCTAACGTTACACCAACAATGATATTATAAAGGAAAGATACGCTACGTTCATACTGAGCCGGGTTCGGATATTGTTGCGTTATTATTACAAATGTACTTACATATCCACTCACGCGACAATTGCATGAAAGTGAGCCCGAACGAACGATGACAGCGCGCGCGTTCCGGCTCTTACTTTTTTATTTTTTGTAATTTTGTCTGCGATAGATAATACGGAACGTATGATATAGAAAGAGATAGCTTGACATTTTATATGTAGGGTGACTGGTAATTAGTGACCGATACTTAAACACATGATTGTGCTCATGATAACAAACAACTTTTACTATGGGACCAAACCTGAAATCGCGAAAAAAAAATTAGCTGCTCCCTACATTTTCACGAATGTTCGGGACAGCTGATTTTTTTTTTGCGATTTCAGGTTTGGTCCTATGGGACCAAACCTGAAATCGCAAAAAAAACTAACTAACTTTAACTAACTTTTACTATGGTAAAAGTTGTTTGTTATCATGAGTACAATCATATGTTTAAGTATCGGTCACTAATTACCAGTCACCCTATATATTGTCACGCCACGGACACGCTTTGTTTCGCTCGCTGCTATTAGCCGACTAAATCAAATTACAACAATTGTCTGAATTTGTCTGCAACAATTTGCGCGCGGTACTGCCATATCTACCTCTTTGTTTATATAATATCATTGTACACCAAGGCTCGCCGAGTACGAAATGATAATTATGATAGTTTGGTTACAGTTTCCTAGTGCTAAGTAGCAATTTATTATGTTGTTATCGCTGTTGGTGGGGAGTTTAATGAACTTCTGCAGACTGATACTCCCTCTAGAGAAAGCGATCCGTGTCAGCCTGCAATGTCCCCTTTAACATGGATTTCTTAATGATATTGTTTCAATTATTTTGAAAAGAGAGACCCAACCCTTACCCAAGAGAGTTTTCAAATGAACTCAATAAATTGATCAGATATTTGATAATAGATAAATATTTGTCTATACATTTTAAAAACTGGTCTCTATTATTTTTCTTGATGTTACGTCAGTAAAATACTAGAATTAGAGTAGGCATATCTAAGTTAATATCTTTGAAGAAGCCCAAAAAGTCTGACTACCAGTTCTACCAAGTGTTATTATAGTGTTACCCAGTAACTGGGTTGTGGGCTCAAATAGGCAGTCGCTCCATGTAAATACTGGTATTCAGCTGCATCTGGTTAGACTGGAAGCTGACCCCAACATAGTTGAGAAAAGGCTAGGCAGATATAACAGGTGTATCAGAAAGGTGTGGTCAAATACCTACAGACCATCTAACTGAACAACTTTCTCCATGGGACCAACATCGTAGTCGAGAAAAAATTTTCAGCCGTTCCTTATTGAAGCTTTATGCGGAACAGCTTTTTTTCTTGACTACCATGCTGGTCTCATATAATGGTAGTAGACGTATATAATTTTCCCTACATATTCATCAACGATATTAGAAAAATAATAACCCTCGTAGTTGATGCCATTACAAACTAAGCACCTTGTATGTAACCTCTAACCTATTTTTTACGTCGCTTCTTTCAATCAGCTTGATTCAAAGTAATAGTGAAGTACTGACCTAATAACCATTAGGTCAGTACTTCACTATTACATATTACTTATTAGAGAACACGACATTATTATTCCGTACGTTCACGTAATGGGGTCAAAGATACCATAGGCAATAATTTACTTACACATGTGAGGTGCCCAAGTAATTTATTTAACCCGTTATTAATGGAAAGGGTAAGGTGATGACATCGATTTTATAGTGTGAGAGGTACGTACTACTGGGTTTCTTTAACTAATCAAAAAGTTCTGTATTTTAACTTAAGTTTTTAACAGACTTCAAAAAAAGGAGGTTTTTTCAATTCGACCGTATATACAAGGTTGATATGAGCGAGAGGCATTAAACTAAACCACATATACTTTGTATCATTTTCAACCTCTTTACTAAAAATCAGATAAATAGAAGCAATAGTTTAATCACAGGATTATTTTTTAGTTTTTTGTTGGTTGAAACACGACGTATCAGCCCTAACAGCTGACTAAGTATGTTGTTGAAAATTCTGTCATTTAAAGGTGTATGATATGTATGTCATACACCAAAAAACGACAGAATTTTTGACGCCACTTAGCCGTTTTGTTACGCACGTCAGTGGAAATGTCTACGAGTACATAGGATGTTAACATTATAATTAGATCATTAAGCTATTTTATTTGTTCGAAAAAAGTTTTTCTTACTTTTCTTCTAAACTTTTTTTAATAGTTCAGAGTTAACACTATGCATCTATAGTATTATATATGTGGTTTAATTTAATGCCTCTCGCTCATATCAACCTTGTATATATTTTTTTTATTTGTGTTCGCGGATAAATTCGTTGTTTATGAACCGATTTTAATTATTATTATTTTGTTCGAAAGGAGATATTCCAAGAGTAGTACCATATCATAAGAAAACTAGGATCTGATGATGGCATTCCAGAGAAACCGAGGGGAACCTTCAATTTTTATAGGCACACCTATAGCGATTTGGGTATTTTTTTATATTAACTCGTGCATTTGCTCCCGGAAAGCACCATTTGGTGAAGTGGAACTGATGAGGCAGACCTCAGATGGCCATCGGAACTACTCAATAATACGTATTTCACGGGTTGCGATTTGATTATTGCTAAGCAATTTATGCTCATACAATACATATGTTGAAGTGGAGCTGATGGTGACTTAACTATCAGTTCCAGTTCTCCTGGTTCCTTACTGGGAGAACTCCTCAACAATTAACATCCTTGTATCGGGAAGACCAATATTTTGTAAAAAGTGATGAGCAGTGGACATTAGGCTAATGTAACTTAGATACATTACAGACTGCACCACTAAAAAGTGAAAAATAAAGAAACTTTTTTACAAAAAAAAAAAAACAATTGACTTCCAAAAAAATACTACAAACTTTAATTTCGGAAGTCGGTGGCAAAATGCTAAAATACAGATCCAAAGACACCGACTTCCGAAATGAAAGTTATTTTTCACTTTGTAGTATTTTTTTGGAAGTCGGTTGTTTTTTTTTGTAAAAAAGTTTTTAACTGCGTTGTATTATACGCACGGCTTGTAGATCAAGCTATACGTTCCAGTATAAGCTGATCTCACATTGTAGATGTCCTTACAATGAGAGGCCAGAGTAAACTGGAAATGTATAACTTGATGTGTAGCCGTGTGTACGTAGTGGGTGTACCTGCTTATTTACGGACATAAATTCACTGGATTTTTGTTCACTGCGAGAACAAAAAATTACGAAAAGACTATTCATGTTTTTGCAGACTATGGGTTCACATTTAATTTTATTGTTTTTCCGTTTTTTTTTTATTTTTTTTTTTTGTTTAATTATGGATTTATGCCTACAATAAAACACTATTCATTCAAAATAACTACTAGGTAGGTACCTACCACCTATAATGTAGGCAATACTTACAAATATTGGTTCCACGCTCAAACTGAACCCGCGATTCACAATATGCTTGCAATGCTTCTGCATAGCAAGCATATTGTGAATCGCGGGTGCAGAAACCGATTGCAGAATCACTACACCAACTGTGAAGTCTTTTCTTATTCAACTAAGGGCCTCTTTCACCATCTACGATTAAGTTCCTGTTAACTTACTTGGCAGATAATTTCATACAAATACTGTTCCATTTTTATTAATTTATTCGGTAAGTAGAGAAAGAAAGAAAGAAAGAAAGAAAAATATTTTATTTGGGACACGCACAGGAAATACAGTTAAAAAGGAGCATATAAAAGTAACAAAATAAACATCAAAAAACAAAAAAAAAAAAAAAAAATCAGACCAAAAAAAGAGACTTGTGCGAGGCCAAAACGGCTCCTATCTCAGCATAAAGCTGCGATATTTAAAAAATTGTGGCTATTCGGACATCGTGAAATAGGCCCTAATAAGATGATAGTGTAGTGGTATGTTTACCCACACATGCACGCCACTTGCGAGCTTATAAGTATCTAAGACGTTCACCGTCATCTGAAGTTCGAAGTCACGCGTTGTCACGACAACACATATTACATAGTCGTTTACTAACGGCTACTCGCGTCAATCATCATATATATCATTTCATACTAATCATCATAATAATTGTACCGTGTTTAGTTGTAGTAAATACATTATTAAATTCATAGTGTAAATCTGAATGGACATTTAATTTCTCACTATAGAACCTACATCACGTCCCAACAAAAGTTCTATATTGGTGACCCCGACGTGAATGAAATAATACGGTTTCATACTTTGATCCGCGAGTGCAATTGCGTTCAATACAGACGTAGATTTTGTTTGTATTGTTACTGTGAACTATTTTACAAACCTTCAAAATGGTCAACCCTAACACTGCTGCTGCCGCTGACTATAAAGTTACCATCGATCCTGAGCACACAGCCGCCACGGCTGCCGCCACACCTGGTAGTGTCAACGCACCTCAGCAAGCTGGTCCGTGTTATACCATAGACCGGCAACAGCCGCCAGAGACGGGGGCGATCACCATCAACTCCCGCATCGCCGACTTCTGGGCAGCGCGTCCACGACTGTGGTTCCATCAGTTTGAGGCCATAATCGGTGCACAAAAAGCAGGTGACTTACATAAATACCAATTAGTTATAGCTAAGTTAGGTCGAGACGAATTGGGTCAAATTAGTGACATTCTCGAGAGCCCACCCGCAAATGGTAAATATCAAGCACTAAAGGATAGGTTAATTTCGGCATATGAAGAATCCGAATCCAAGCAATTACACACATTGCTTACGAAAGTCGAGCTAGGGGATCAACGACCCACTCAACTCCTTCGTAAAATGCGAGAACTCGGAAGAAACAAAATTCCCGAGGACACGATCAAAATTTTGTGGTTAGATCGCCTGCCTCAAACAGTCCGCGCAGTAGTCACGGTCTGCGATGTTACGTTGGACAACGTCGCAGCAATTGCTGATAAGATCATGGAAACTTCACGGCCATCTGAAGTCTGCTCTCTAAATCCGGTCGCTATCCCTAAACAATCAACAGATCAACAATTTAATAATTTAATTAAAGAAATTGCCGCGTTAAATACAAAAATTAGCGATCTACAAAACACGCGCCAGAGGAGTCTCAGAGTGTCAGAGGAGGAAAATAGGAGTCGTGGCATTTATCAGTCGCGATCACGGTCACGATCACGCTCTCGGTATCTTGACAATCAAAATAGATACAGGCGTCAAACAGCGCAACCGGGAGACAAAGATTACAAGTGCTTCTATCACTATATTTATCGGGATAACGCCAAGAAATGCGGCGACGATCAATGCATCAAAAATGCGTTAAACTAAAGCCGACACCTGCCTTGGCGAGTGTAGGTGTCGAAGGAACATATCGCTTGAGCGTCACCGACTGGAAAAGTGGTACACATTTTCTTATTGATACCGGCGCTGATATTTCTGTTATTACACATAAAAACGTGAATCGTCAACCCGCCGATTTTACGTTATTTGCTGCTAATGGGACCACAATCAAAACATATGGGACTCAGAAAATGACTTTGGACCTTGGCTTACGCCGAGCTTTTACCTGGGAATTTGTCCTGGCTGATGTACAGCGGTGCATTATTGGGGCAGATTTCCTAGCCAAACATCAATTGCTTGTTGATCTTCACGCAAAAAAGTTAATTGACAAAGTCACTCTACTCTCTAGGAACACTAACGTAGAAGATGCCTCAAATATACCTACAATAAAGGTCATCGACTCGGATAATAAATATCACTGTATTTTAACAGAGTTCCCAGACCTCACTAAGGGCGAGTGTTTCAAGGACCCACCCAAACACAACGTAACGCATCATATATGTACTCATGGCCCACCTGTTTACGAAAAAGCACGTCCACTTAACGCTGCAAAATACAAAGCGGCAAAGGACGAATTCCAGCGAATGGTAGATTTAGGAATATGCAGGCCGTCATCCAGCCCATGGGCAAATGCTTTACACGTCGTTCAAAAGAAAAACGATGAATTACGCCCGTGCGGTGATTACCGTCGTTTAAACGCAATCACCGAGCCCGACCGCTACCCGATTCCTCGTTTAACGGATTTTACATACATCCTCAAAAATAAAAAAGTTTTATCTAAAATTGATATTCGACGTGCTTACCATAATATAAGCGTCGCACCCGCGGACATACCGAAAACCGCAATAATAACTCCATTTGGTCTGTTCGAGTTTACGAAAATGAGCTTCGGTCTGAGAAATGCTGCACAGACGTTTCAAAGATTTATCAATGAAGTTTTGAAAAATACTCACAATACGTTTTGTTACCTGGACGATATACTTATTGCTTCAGAATCAGAAGAATGTCACATTCATGATCTCAAAGAGGTGTTCAAGCGACTTAGTGAATTTGGCGTCACAATCAACACGTCTAAATGCGAATTTGGGAAATCCGAACTTACATTTCTCGGTTATCGCGTTAGCTGTGATGGCATACGGCCGGACGAAGAAAAGGTCAAAGCTATCAATAACTATCCGCAACCCGAAACCATCGAAGAACTGAGGCGCTTCCTCGGTCTTATAAATTTTTACCGAATGAGCATTCCTAAAGCCGCCGACACTCAAACTATTTTAGACAATTACTTACACAACGCTAAGAAAAAAGACAAGACTAAAATCGCTTGGACCGAAGAAGCAGTCAACGCATTTAATCAATGCAAACATCACATAAGTGAAGCTGTCACTCTCACGCATCCAGACTCATCATCCAAACTTATTTTAATGACCGACGCAGCGAATACCTGCGTTGGCGCAGCACTTCATCAACTAGTCAACAAACGGTTAGAGCCACTAGGATTTTTTTTTTTTTTTTTTTTTTTTTTATTCGAAAAAACTAAGTAGCGCCCAGACAAAATACAGTACCTACGACAGGGAATTATTAGCTATGTACATGGCAATAAAACACTTTCGGTATATGATTGAAGGGCGTGATCTCACAGTGTTGACCGATCACAAGCCGTTAACATTTGCTTTATCGAAGAAAGAATCTAAATCCGATCCACCAAGACGCCTTCGTCAATTAGATTTTATTTCGCAGTTTTGCAGCAAAATTGAGTACGTTAAAGGCGAGCTTAATAACGCCGCCGACGCTCTTTCAAGAATAGAAGAGATTCATTTACATGATATTTTCGATTATGAACAATTATACAAAAGCCAAGTCGAAGATACAGAATTATCATTACTAAAGCAAAAACCTAACTTGGAATTTAAATTGTTCCGCATGCCATATGCAAACCATGAGCTTACGTTCGAAACATCAACGTCATCAGCGCGACTTTATTTACCGTCGGAGTTTCGAGAAAAAGCGATTTCAAGTGTCCACGCACTTAACCACCCTGGAGTAGCCGCTACGCGTCGCCTTATCGCCCAGCGCTATTTTTGGCCTAACATGAACTCTGACGTTGCAAACTTTGTAAAAAGTTGCATACAATGCCAGAAATGTAAAGTACAAAGACATACAATCACACCTCTAGGAGAGTTCGAAAAATCAGACCGTTTCGAGCACGTTCATATAGATTTAATTGGACCATTACCACCTTCCGATGGATACACATACTGTGTCACAATGATTGATCGTCATACAAAATGGCCCGAAGTCGTTCCTGTAATCCTTTACATAAGCGCTGAAACCGTCGCGAAAGCTCTACTCGAGCATTGGATAGCACGTTTTGGTTGCCCTGCAAAAATAACTTCGGATCAAGGTCGTCAATTCGAATCCAATCTTTTCAAACAGCTGACCAAACTACTTGGAATAGAAAAGATTAGGACAACAGCATACAACCCAAAGGCAAATGGACATGTTGAAAGGATGCACCGAACGCTAAAAGCTTCCATCATGACACGTTGCGATAACACCAATCAATGGTCACAACAATTACCTATCGTGTTATTAGGAATGCGCAATACCGTTAAAGAAGACTCAGGATACAGTCCTGCTCAGATGACCTACGGTAAATCTATGCGTCTACCCGGAGATTTTTTTGTTCCCACCGAAGCAGACATCAACAACACAGATTATACCTGCAAACTCATGGAAACATTAGCGAGCATTCAACCAATCACAAGAATACAAACTGATAACAGAAACATTTTCGTGCACAAAGATTTGACTAAATCTGACTACGTGTTCATTAAAAACGAAGTCAAACGTTCGTTAACACCGCCGTACGAAGGTCCGTATAAAATCCTAAAACGAAGCAAAAAACATTACGACGTACAAGTAGGTTCTCGAAAAGTCACTATTTCTCTCGATCGTCTCAAACCTGCTTATGTTATAATTAATAGCCCTGCACTTCAGTCGCCACATGACGTTTTTGTTTCGCCCAAAACAACAGCGTTAGCACCGGTTGGAACCAAATCGACCTCACTTGAGAAAACTGAACCATCTGTCACTACAAGATCGGGTCGCGTCGTGAAAAAGACCGTGAGATTTGCCATCTAAAACATTTTTTGTCGCCAGTCCCAAAGTCATAAACATATCAAGTGAGAAGTGCGGTGAAGTGTTGTGTTTTAAAATAGACCAACAAAACAAATAATTCTTTGGCGTTCTCATACTAATTATATCAACTTGTAACATATTTATTTTTGTGTTATCGTAACCACTTAGTTAAAACTTAAGTTTAAAACCTTTTTGTTTAAGAACCTTTTGTATCAAGTAGTTACATTATGACCAATGTATTTTAATTTTTTTTTACAAAGTGACTTAAGTTTAAGTATCCATTTGTCTAATGTTGTTTTTATATGCCTCATGTTAGCGTAGAGTCTTATTGTTTATTAATTAAGAGTTAGATAAATAGTTATACACTTTTACACCAAACCATTTTATTAGGTATTTGCAATGTTTATTATGTTTACACTTTGCTCATTGTTTTTTGATAATTATTTGTTTACCCTTTTATTAAATTATCTTTATCAAAGGGGGGAGGACATGTAGTGGTATGTTTACCCACACATGCACGCCACTTGCGAGCTTATAAGTATCTAAGACGTTCACCGTCATCTGAAGTTCGAAGTCACGCGTTGTCACGACAACACATATTACATAGTCGTTTACTAACGGCTACTCGCGTCAATCATCATATATATCATTTCATACTAATCATCATAATAATTGTACCGTGTTTAGTTGTAGTAAATACATTATTAAATTCATAGTGTAAATCTGAATGGACATTTAATTTCTCACTATAGAACCTACATCACGTCCCAACAAAAGTTCTATAATAGGTATCCCGCAAACTTCAAATTTTCTTACGATGTTTACTTTTTTCAGGCCAGTGTCAAGCTGTATTTTAATCAAAATATGAATTGCGATCGTAACACATATGTATAGTCAACAAAAGAGATATGTAGGCAGGGTATACTAACATATTTGTATGTGAATTGCTTCAATTTTATTATATATATTACTTTGTTTTTGCAATACTCCTACATAGTAACACACCAACACAAAATTGTATATTTTCACGAAATTGAACATGAAGCAATTCACATACAAATATGTTAGTATACCCTGCCTAGATATCTCTTTTGTTGACTGTACCTATTTACAGAATCATATTCATTAGAATCATCAACACAACTCTCGTAGTTCAAATTACCCATGAAATCAAGACATTTGAGGCCAAATTCTGAGTACGCGCGCTACCCTGGCGCTTTTGCCTTAACTAAGATAAACATCCATGTACCAGAAGTTTGTGGGACCACGGGAAACACATCAATAGTGCCGCGGGTGGGGATCGAACCTCTATCCGTCTACAACATCCGGTTATTTGCCATAGTCATCAGTACCTCAACTTAGGATAGATATTTAATTATAAAATAGCTTTCAATTTGCCCAAGTTGGAACGTTCAACCTCCAATATGTCAACATAAACTATGTACGAGTATCTAACACGAGGTTTGGTTTAGGTCTGTTTAGATGTTTTGTTTTCAACGTTCGGCTCAGCGCCAAAAGATGAAAATCCAACAACGCGTTTTTATTATTAACTAGCTGCACCCCGCGGTTTCACCCGCATAGACCGAGATAAAAAGTAGCCTATGTGTTAATCCAGGGTATAAGCTAACTACATGCCAAATTTCATCCAAATCGGTCCAGCCGTTTGAGCGTGAAGAAGTAACAAACATACAAACACACACACATACACACTCACAAACTTTCTCCTTTATAATAATAGGTCTTTACCTATGAAATTGCCGTTTTGTATGAAAAAATTTAAACGATTTTTTTTCATGCATTTTTTATTTGTATTAATCGAAGTAATCACCCATGCAATCAATGCATCTTTGCCAACGCAGTGGTAGTTTATTGATGCCCTTCTTAAAGAAATCAGCTGGACGGGAGGCAACAAATTCTTCAAAGGCATTTTGTACTGCCTCTCGGGTATTGAATTTTTTTCCCGCCAAGAAGAAATTCTGGAAGAAGTAGTAGTCTGTAGGCGCAAGGTCTGGTGAGTAGGGCGGATGACGGAGAGCTTCCAGCCCCAGTTCTTGCAACTTGGAGACCGTCTGCTGTGCAGTATGAGGTCGCGCGTTGTCGTGCAGGGGCAGCGGAGACGAGCGATTGACCAATGCTGGTTGGAGATGTGCCAGCTTCTCCATCATTGTGTTCAGTTCTTCACAGTACACATCTGAAGTAATGCTCACCCCGTTTGGTATGAAGCTGTGATGAATCACACCGGCGCTAGACCACCAAACAGTGACCATCACTTTTCTAGGGGTAAGTTTTCGTTTAGGGCATTGTTTAGGTGCTGAACCAGGATCCAACCAACTTGCTGAGCGCTTGCGGTTATCAAACAGAATCCATTTTTCATCGCAGGTAACAATGCGGTTCAAAATTCCTTCATTTGTGTGTCTGTTGAGCAGTGCAAGGCACGTCTCGACGCGTACTTCGCGCTGGCGATCATTGAGTTCGTGGGGCACCCATTTGTCAAGCTTTTTTACCTTGCCAATTTGACGCAAATGGACCAATATTGTTTTGACGCTAACGTCGAAAGCTGCTGCTAATTCAGCCGTAGATTGTGTATCATCAGCTTCCACAATCGCCTTTAATTCGTCATTGTCGACCAAAGTCTTCGGACGACCGCGAGGTTCATTTTTCAGGTCGAAATTTCCAGAACGGAAGCGAGCAAACCAATAACAAGTGGTGCGTTGGTTTGTAGTGTTAGCTCCGTAAACGTCGTTGATGTTGCGTGCCGCTTGTGCCGCGTTGCTGCCACGACGGTACTCATATTCCATAATTACTCGAATTTTTAACGTATCCATGATGACGAAAAAGATTGAAATGCGATGAAAATGTAACACTAATCAATAAACAAATGACTACTTTTGGAAAAAAAATCCATGTTTTTAAAATAAAATTAATTTGAAATTAGAATTCTTAGCCAAACAAAAATTATTTTGATTTGAAATGGCCAGTACTGCAGAACGGCAATTTCATAGGTAAAGACCCTAATATTAGTGTGATGTGATTTACGCGTCGCCTATTGTTAGTGAAAACGGGCATTAGCCATCTTCGTGCTAGTTGCCTTCTGTAGCTCAACTTACGATAAATACTTATAAATGGCGTTCAATTTGCCCTAGTTCCTCTTTCTACTGGAACTATTTCGTATTCATACAATTTTTTTTATATATGTATTTAGGTTTTTAATTCAAGATTTAAAAATAAATAATCGCTTTAAAAGATGCCTACATCATCATCATCTGCCTAGCCTTTTTCCCAACTACATATATTGCCGGATGCAGCTGAATACCAGTATTATACATGGAGCGACTGCCTATCTGACCTTCACAACCCAGTTACTGGGTAATACGATATCCCTTGGTAAGACTGGTTGTCAGACTTTCGGGCTTCTGACATAGTTCCACGAATGACAGCCGGGATCAACGGCTTAAAGTGCTTTCCGCAACCTACATATACCTACATAATTGTTGAACTTTATCATAATTGTATGTCACATGCAAATTACTCAGTCATCTGCGCTTCAAAAAAACTATCAACTTATTATAATAATTTTATAAGTTAAGTTAGTTAGGTTAGGTGCTTTAAAGGACAATAATAATATTGCCTACACCCCAATCATGCTTAAAAAGTATAAAAAAACCCACGTATTTTAAAACAATTATATACAGCAATACCTTTCCACCGATCATTAATTACCATTTACAAGATAAAGAGCCACATCCTAATGAAAGGCCCCGAAACCCTTCATAAAAGCATAAAATATCGAATAATAAAGGTAAATGGTGGTGGATCGCAGAAATTATGGCTGGCGGTTATTAATTGTCGCTTGTCGTGGTGGCTATCAGCCATCGGATATCGGCGCCATCTTGAATACACACTGAACTTAGGTACCTATCATTTGTCAACATGCATGGGTTAATTTTAGCTTTTTTTTGTTGTATTTATTTTACACAAACATTATAATTAGTTTGGTGATTCCGTGTTAAAATATAATTGAGTTTGAGGCCCATCAATTATTAGATTGTTTTCAGCTAATGGTATGATGGATGCTTGAAAACATAACATGGTCATCTTCGTTTTAAGAAAGATGTCACCGCTACAATTCTATTCAGCTGGCCATTTTGGTCAAGCCATCCCACAAAGTAGATCTGTACCAATGCTTGACGAACCTAGAGTTGCTTATCAATATCATGTAAGTTTGTATCTATCAAAATGTGCTTATTATGGTGATGTAAACTAACATAGAAACATATTCACACATCATTTAGAAGTCCCAATATTGATTACACCGACGTTCCATAAATACATATTAATGTCGACACTCTTTCACACGTATCGACACGAAAAATCGAATGACACGCGGACGAACCTAACTCGAGTTGACATGATATATGATAACCCGTACTTTTTGTTCGAAAACCTTTTTTTCGCTTATGTAAATAAATTCAATATATTCAATAACTTCGTCCCCTGGACACGAGGATGTCAACCATCGCTCGGTGGGCTCGATAATTCAATTTATGCGAGTACATTGACGCGACGTATCCCTCAGGACAGTACTAGTCTTCGTAAACAAAGGATATAGCACAATATCACACCGAATATAAATAATGTATGTATTCTCGGAATGAATATTTCTTTTACAGAAGTTTTGCGATATCGTCCGACAGTTTACGGATTCGCTCTGACGGATTCCTCGTTCGATTTATTTTTTTTTTTTGGGACAATCATTTGGTTCCTGTGCGATGTCTTTGTGAAGTAATACGTAGTGTTTTCGTTATATAAGAGATTTCGGGTGTGGAGTGAACGGAAACTTTTATATTTATCGGGTCTGAAAAATAAGCAATTAAATTGCGACACGTCCGACACGTGTTTCAGAGAACTGAGAAACGTTGAGTTGATTGATTGGTTGATTGATTAGGCGATTGGGTTGTAAAGGTATACCCAGAAGACTCAGGCGAAGTCCTGTGTCGAAGGCAAAATATTTTTGGATAGAAATAGATATTTTCTTTCTCGTCAGTGATGCTATATTCTTACTTTCCTAGTTCCTCTTCCTTTTTATCTGCCCCAAAAGTATAACAATTTGAATATTGAAACCTTCGCGCTAATACATAACAGTAATTCATAACATAGCGTCCGTATTATATATTAATACCTAACCCAAAAATTCCGCCGTGATCACATTATATCATCGACAGCCACTCCACAAACTAATTTATGTGACATTTATCCACTTTATTCCAGTGTTTGGGGGTTATTAATTGAATAAATTTGGCCGTTATTGATTCGCGGATCCAATTTCAATGGAGTTAGTTAATTTTCATACTAATTTGAAAGGGTATGAATCAAACAGAGAGTAGTGGTATTGTTTAGTTTCATCTCGTTGTGTTCCAAGCGTTTTTGTTATGGCCTTATATCATTATTAATTGTGGGAAATATTTGTTTGTGCGTTCATGCGGAATTGAAAATGAAATGTTTAGGGAATTAATATTCAGGAATATTTTGAATTAAACCTCGTGGGTCCTTTGTCAATAAATAGTGTAGTGAAAAGGGATATATATAGTTAGGCACTGTAAATAAATAAATTGTTTACCTAAAACTTGAATGAAACAGACATGATCACAAATGAGGTGACAGTGTGGGATAAAGAAAAAGTATCGAATGTATGTAAACAGAAAATTCTCTTTTTATAGAAATATTTTGTAAACGAAATAGGTATTACAATCCAACCACAACATTACCATCCAAAAACAAAAACAGAGACACTGAATAATTCACAAATTAAACATAACATAAATACCGTTTCAAACTTGAACATTCAGAAACATTCTAAAACGTTGTAAAACAAAGTTTAATTAACAAAAAGTACGAACGTACTCAAACCGCGAAACAAAAAGTGGAACCCTATTAAAAAGGCTAATCAAGTTCCCAACGAAATAATTAACCTGAGCTACTCAGAATCTACAATACCTTCGCGGCGCGTAATGTATACAGGACCAAATGAATGTCTCGAATCCGCCCCAGTGGTCACAGGGCCAACAAAAAAAGGCCCTAATTTATCTTTGAAAGAGCCTGAAGGGACAAAAAAGGAAGGTACAATTTGGATAGCGAATTTTTCGGGACCCTATCTATATGTTAATGAGACGGTTGATCAAATGTATGTTAAAACGGGTAATATTATTGAGTTCGGATACGAAATGGAAATGGTATAAATTGAAATAACAAGGGTCGTGGTAATTGTCTAAATGTATGGATCGTATTGGTACATAGGTATGTGTGTTGCGGATTGACACCTATGGATAAACTAGGGTTGCAGTTCTGTATGATGTACATAATTATATTATGAGTTAAGGTTTAAATTTTTAAAAGAAAGAAAAATACGTTTACTTGTCACAGAAAACCGTGCATACAAAAAGATCAGTTAGAAAAAAAAAAGAAAGCAAAATAGAAATACACGGTGTATAATCACGAGCACAAAACATAAATAAGGACATTTAAATAGATAGATCAATTAGAATATTTAATTATTTGTTACGTGTTGGAAATAGGTACTTATTTAAATTTTTGGTTTCTTTTGGTTTTTCCGTGATATAACTAATCCTTTAAAATCCATTTCAATACAAACCACATCCATGGGTGAGTATTTCATGCACAGGAAGTGATAGGGGTCCAATTTTCTGGAGTTGGATCACCCTGGCTGAAGGGATCTCAATTAATATTCTCAGTTACACACATGTGACGATGTACTGAAATGTAATTGTTATTGATAGTTTTTTTTAAATTTTACTTTGTGTAAAATTAACTCTATTAAGACAGATGCCTTGGGAATCAAGAATAATAATCTATTGCATTTTCGAATGAATATTAAAAGTAGGTACGGTCAGCAACAGAAGTCGGTTAACACTGCTACTTTTTGACATCATCTAAATCAACACAAAATAATTCGATAAACTGCTTTTTTTTCGTATAACTGTTAATAGTTAATGTTCTTAACATTTTAAGTACTTCTGTTCCGATTACAATAAAATATTTCGCTTAGTAATTAAGATTAAAAAACTGCAAGTGTTAATCGACTTTTGTCGCTGACTGTACCAATTTACTATAAAAATATACCTAACCAGTGTCATTGACCTCAGAACCAGAACCTTGATAGTTTACGAGTATTATCCGAGTCACAATCCTCAGCGGTATAAAATACTATGCCAACGATAACTGTATTAAATATTAATCTGCGACTGTCGAGCTGACGGGAGCCTGGGCCCGATGTTATTTTGATGGAAACTAATGAAACTTTACCCAGTTTCCTACTGGTTACGATTGGTTTGTAATTAACTATAGGATCATAAGTTTTGGATTTATTTCATCGAAACTGTTCAATTGACAGACAGACAGCGTCAAGCCTTAAAGTATTAAGGAAGGAAACATGAATTTTAGAAGATTTTCTAGTAGTTCTGAATGTGCAGTATAATTAATATATTTGATTGGAGTCAGTGAGTCAAATGGGGGACGTTTGTAAATGAAGTCTCGGGCAAAAACTACAGAGGTACACCCGTTTTCCGGAACGGGAACAAAAATGATCGACGTGTCAAAATTAAACCCAGGTCAAGTGATCCGATTGGCTGTTTATAAATGGGGTTGTTTAACGGAAGCTTCGCCGCGAGAGACTGCTGTGTGTTTGTCACTTGTCAAAGTCATCTTATAGACAAAACGACCGATCGGCGACAAGAAACAACACTTAGGGCCGGTTTCACCACCTACGACTATGTTCCTATTAACTTACTTGGCAGATAATTTCATACAAATTCTGTTCCATTTTTGAATCTATTCGGTGAGTAGTGGCTATTCGGACATCGTGAAAGAGTAAATAAATTCAAAAATGGAACAGAATTTGTATGAAATTATCTAAAAAAATTATTATCTTAAATCTATACAATTAAGTTGCCGGGGTTTCCCAGAAAGTAATCCGAAGATACTTGGGATGGTTATCTGCCCAGTAAGTTAATAGGAACTTAATCGTAGGTAGTGAAACAGGACCTTAGCAAGTAATTTCATTGGCAGCTGAATTAAATTAACAAATACTTAGTGCCATCACGCGGTTTTTGGGGTTTTTTTTTTTGTTTTTGTTTATTAGTCACCAGGTAAGCTTTCTACCAAGGTATAAAGTGGCTATGAATTCTATTTCACCCTGTAGAGTCAGAAAAATTAAAGGTGAAATTAAATTCATAGGCATTCTTTAAAAAAACAGGGGTCATTGTTACTATGGGACCAAACCTAAAATCGCGAAAAAAAAATGGATGTTCCTTATATTATGTTCGCATAACTCGACAAAATGTAGGGAACAGCTGTTTTTTTTTCGCGACTATTTTAAAAGTTGTTTATAATGAGGAGTACAATAACCCCTTAAAAGGATGCCCATGAATTCAATTTCACCCCTGTATATTATATAATAAGAAAAAGGTACGCACATACGTGGTACATTAGTTTATAATTGACTAATTTATTCTTGTTTGCCTATAAGCTCGTGGTTAAGAAATAACAGCCGCACGGGTCAATCCATCAGGTTAAGCTACGCTTGCCGGGGTTGGTCCGTGGATGGGTGGTGGGTTACATACTGAGACTCCTCCGTGCCTCGGAAAGCACGTTAAGCCGTTGATCCCGGCTGTCATTCGTGGATCTTTGACAGTCGTTATGGGTCGTCAGAAACCCGAGTCTTACAACCAGTCTTACCAAGGGGTATCGTATTACATAATAATTGGGTTGTGGAGGTCAGATAGGCAGTCACTCCACGTAAAATACTGGTATTCAGCTGCATTCGGTTAGACTGGAAGCCGACTCAAACATAGTTGGGTAAAGGCTAGGCAGATTGATATTATACTCGTATAATAAGAAAAAGGTAACATAGGTACGTAGTACATTAGTGTATAATTGACTAATTTATTCTGTTACCTATAAGTACCAAAATAAAGCCATAAACTCAATCAGCGAAACAGCATTGTAATAGGTCTTTACCTATGAAATTGCCGTTTTGTATGAAAAAATTTAAACGAATTTTTTTCATGCATATTTTATTTGTATTAATCGAAGTAATCATCCATGCAATCAATGCATCTTTGCCAACGCAGTGGCAGTTTATTGATGCCCTTCTTAAAGAAATCAGCTGGACGGGAGGCAACAAATTCTTCAAAGGCATTTTGTACTGCTTCTCGGGTATTGAATTTTTTTCCCGCCAAGAAGTTATCCAAATTCTGGAAAAAGTAGTAGTCTGTAGGCGCAAGGTCTGGTGAGTAGGGCGGATGACGGAGAGCTTCCAACCCCAGTTCTTGCAACTTGGAGACCGTCTGCTGTGCAGTATGAGGTCGCGCGTTGTCGTGCAGGAGCAGCGGAGACGAGCGATTGACCAATGCTGGTTGGAGATGTGCCAGCTTCTCCACCATTGTGTTCAGTTCTTCACAGTACACATCTGAAGTAATGCTCACCCCGTTTGGTAAGAAGCTGTGATGAATCACACCGGCGCTAGACCACCAAACAGTGACCATCACTTTTCTAGGGGTAAGTTTTCGTTTAGGGCATTATTTAGGTGCTGAACCAGGATCCAACCAACTTGCTGAGCGCTTGCGGTTATCAAACAGAATCCATTTTTCATCGCAGGTAACAATGCGGTTCAAAATTCCTTCATTTGTGTGTCTGTTGAGCAGTGCAAGGCACGTCTCGACGCGTACTTCGCGCTGGCGATCGTTGAGTTCGTGGTGCACCCATTTGTCAAGCTTTTTTACCTTGCCAATTTGACGCAAATGGACCAATATTGTTTTGACGCTAACGTCGAAAGCTGCTGCTAATTCAGCCGTAGATTGTGTATCATCAGCTTCCACAATCGCCTTTAATTCGTCATTGTCGACCAAAGTCTTCGGACGACCGCGAGGTTCATTTTTCAGGTCGAAGTTTCCAGAACGGAAGCGAGCAAACCAATAACAAGTGGTGCGTTGGTTTGTAGTGTTAGCTTCGTAAACGTCGTTGATGTTGCGTGCCGCTTGTGCCGCGTTGCTGCCACGACGGTACTCATATTCCATAATTACTCGAATTTTTAACGTATCCATGATGATGAAAAAGATTGAAATGCGATGAAAATGTAACACTAATCAATAAAGAAATGACTACTTTTGGAAAAAATATCCATGTTTTTAAAATAAAATTAATTTGAAATTAGAATTCTT
Organism: Cosmia pyralina; assembly: GCA_946251885.1. Taxonomy (NCBI): domain Eukaryota; kingdom Metazoa; phylum Arthropoda; class Insecta; order Lepidoptera; family Noctuidae; genus Cosmia; species Cosmia pyralina. The sequence continues at coordinate 20,036,449 of OX276358.1, forward strand.
AGCCAAACAAAAATTATTTTGATTTGAAATGGCTAGTACTGCAGAACGGCAATTTCATAGGTAAAGACCTAATATAACGAAACAGCGCATCAGCTTTCGAAGCGCTACGCTGTTTTGTCGACGGAGCGTCGTTATGCGATAACACTGCGGTGTCCCGGGGTGCACCTGGGCTCTGACGTCATAATATCAAGATGGTCGCAGATTATTAGTTCGTGTTAACACCACAGGATAAGAAGATACAGTACATCAATTGCTTGGGAAATGATTAACGCACATTATTATGTGATATTAATTACAACAGTCAAATCTTAGATTATAAAAAAAAAAATCTGTATTGTAAAGTGGAAGTGCTTTGGAAAGAAAAACCTTTTCGACAAAAAAAAACACACATTTAGTTGTCTAAATAAATATGAAACTAAGTCTAAAACATGCCAGAGAAAGATTTTCTTAGAGCCACAAAATTTTTTTTTTCTTGCTATCAAATTGAATGAAAATCGAAACATATTTCACTAAGTGAACCTAATAAAAGGTTATTCATAAAACTTAAGTTTATCTGGGACATCACTGACATCGGTGATGGAAAACATCGTTAGAAAACTTGGACTTATAATAAACTAGCTTTTGCCCGCGGCTTCGCCCGCGTAGAGGGAGGACATTATCCCACGGGAACATACTACCGGGATTTTTTTATTTTTTTATTCTTAATTTTTATAAGAGGCTTTTATCCACAGTGGCAAGTCAGCCTCATCATAACTTAAACTATTCTAAACTACAAATACAAAAAAAAATATTAATTCCTAAAAAAAATGTAAGTAGGTCTGCTATCTCAGGCGAAGGTTGCGCTAAAACTTTTACGTATGGACCAATATCATATTTATGTACTTTAACCATACTCAGCAGTGTCTCTCTTTCCTTCTTTGTATTAGTACACTCCATAAGTATATGGTGAACATCTTCAACCATTCCGCATGTTTCACAATTGGGCGAATTAACTTTATTCATCAATTAACCAAACTTGCGGGATGGGTAGTGACCAGAGCGTAATCTATGAAGCAGAACAATATGATACCTACTCATTTCTGTGATAGCAAACCATGGTATTCGAGGAGGCTGATATTGTATAGTTTTATACCAGATACCTTTTTCCCTACTTCGTTCGTCAAAGTACTCTTTAAATTTATCATAGCAAACTGTTTTGCATTTACTTAATTGTTCTAGATAATTAGGTGCTATATGAACTTCTTGACCTTGAAAAACCGCTAATTTTGCTAGTCTATCAGCCTCTTCATTACCTCTCAAACCTATATGAGATGGGACCCATTGCAATCTTAGTACTATGCCATTGTTTGTAAGATTTATAACCTTACTACCGGGATAAAAACTATCCTATGTCCTAAGCCAGGTCATGGTCTATCCATGTGCCAAATTTCATCCGAATCCGTTCAACCGTTTTAGCGTGAAAGCGTAACAAAAAACGGTTTCGCATTTATAATACTATTATAGTTAGGATATTAGGTTAGGATAGGTGCCTTGAGGAAGCATGGTGATCAATGCTCGTGCCTTCTCTATATGAGAAGAGAGCTTTACCCTGCAGTGGGACAATAATAGGCTGGTAATTAGTAAAAACTCAAGATTTGCCAGCGCAATGGAGCGCAGCATAATGGGCGTCAAGCGTACATACCAAGTTAGAAACACCATCCTGCGCTCCATAACTCAAGTAGCAGATGTTGGAGAAAAAACAGCGAGGCTGAAGTGGGAGTGGGCCAGACACGTCACGCGAATGCAAAGATAGTCACCCACTGGACGCCTGAGGGAGGACATCGCCGTCGAGGCAGGCCACGTCGAAGGTGGTGTGACGATCTGATAAGGTTTGCAGGGCCAACATGGCCAGAGATCGCACAAGACAGGGAGGTTTGGAAGGAAAAAGGGGAGGCCTTTGCCCAGCAGTGGGACACAATGTAGGCTAATAAAAAAAAAAAAATAGTAAATAAATGCTCGTTGGGCGTTTCTGTACTTGGTGTTTCAAGTAGGTAAGTTTGAATTCGAATGTATCGTATGAATTCGTGTGGAATGAATTTACTGTTCTCACCTTATCTACTCCCTACACTTACCGTTGGCACTGTAATTTCTTAGTAGAATATAAACGATGTTTGATGGCACACGGTGCCCAGTTGCTGCAGTGGAGATCTTAGAACTAATATCCTCATCTCAGAATAGTAGGTCTAATACAAGTTGCAGGCTGTGATGTAATTAAGTTTATGTGTTTGGTAGCAAAGGTGGTGCAAAGTAGGTTATTTATTAAATTGTGAATAAAAGGTTACCTTTTTTAACACGGTAACCCAATGATGTTATAAAGGAAAGATACGCTACGTTCATACTGAGCGGCATTCAGATATCGTTGCGTTGTTATTACAATTGTAGGTACTGTGGAGGTTTGATGCTTTGATCAAGCCTTGACAATATTATACTGGCTGACATTCAATCATTCAAATATGGAATGTCTTCTATCAAGAAAACGATTCTCGTTTTCTGACAATAGATTCTGATGACAGATAGATTCTGGTGAGGGCTCCGCGTAGAACCAATTTAGTTAAGGAGTGTGATTTATAATTGATCTGAAGCTTAAAATACAGAGGCCATCAGCCCGATATACTCGTAAGTAGTCCCTCTCGTATTATTTAGTAGTTCAGTAAATCTCCTGCTGTGAGGTTCGAGCCCTCACAGTACTTACATAAACAGTAGTTTTCAACTATGACTACGATACACGGAAAGTCAATCTGCCTAGCCTTTTCCCAACCATGTTGGGGTCGGCTTCCAGTCTAACCGGATGCAGCTGAATACCATTATTTTACATGGAGCGACTGCCTATCTGACCTCCACAACCCAGTAACTGGGTAATACGATACCCCTTGGTAAGACTGGTTGTCAGACTTTCGGGCTTCTGACGACCCGTAACGATTGTCAAAGATCCACGAATGACAGCCGGGACCAACGGCTTAACGTGCTTTCCGAGGCACGGAGGAGTCTCGGTATGTAAAGATGGTCACCCATCCACTGACCAACCCCGGCAAGCGTAGCTTAACCTGATGGATCGACCCGTGCGGCTGTTTTTACTTAGCCACGAGCTCCTCACGACGATACACACTGCGATAAACGGAAAGTATGATACATAAAGAGATTGCTTTGTAATATATTATATTTAGATTTATTAAGCCGACACGCTTTGTTTCGCTCGCTGCTATTAGCCGACTAAATCAAATTACAACAATTGTCTGAATTTATCTGCAATAATTTGCGCGCGCTAGTGCCACCGAATCCTTGGAAGAAAAATGCTAAATTGTGATTTATCCCAAAATTGGCAAAGCTACCAAACTATACCCAAATTACATGGAAGTTGGAATATAATTGGCGAAATATGGAAGAATACTGAAGTGATGTTTGTGTTTGTTAATGTATGTAAACGCTAAAAAAACCGGCCAAGTGCGTGTCAGACCACACACAATGAAGGGTTCCGTAGTTGAAAAGAATTGATCCCAAAAACAAACTTAACATTGTAGTTGAAAAACATGTTCTCCCATACATTATATAAGTCACGGTCTATTCTCCAACTGAAACTTTAAGTTTGTAATCTCAAATAAAAAGTATGTGATAAAATTACAAATTAATGATTTTCGGACTTTCCCTTTACTTGTCCTGTGAGACTGCTTTTTGCCAAATTTCATGATTCTAGGGGAAGTACTCTATAGGTTTTGATTTACTTGCTAGTATCAAAATATGTCGCATAAATGTCCGTATTTTTTATTGCGTTGACTTAAGCTTGATTTTTTAGAGCTCCAAGGGACCATAGACGTACGTACCTACGTATCAATTAATCTGCCTAGCCTTTTCCCAACTATGTTGAGGTCGGCTTCCAGTCTAACCGGATGCAGCTGAATTTTACATAGAGCGACTGCCTATCTGACCTCCACAACCCAGTTACTGGGTAATACGATACCCCTTGGTAAGACTGGTTGTCAGACTTTCGGGCTTCTGACGACCCGTAACGACTGTCAAAGATCCACGAATGACAGCCGGGACCAACGGCTTAACGTGCTTTCCGAGGCACGGAGGAGTCTCGTTATGTAAAGGCGGTCAACCGTCCACGGACGACCCCGGCAAGCGTAGCTTAACCAGACGGATCGGCCCGTGCGGCTGTTATTACTTAGCCACGAGCTCCTTCTCTCCACCATATAGACCTACGTATATGATATCAATTTCAGCTGGACACCTCCACGCTTACCTGAGAAAAAGAGTCTAGACAGTCAGTCAGACAGACGGACAACGAAGTGATCCTTTAAAGGTTCCGTTTTTTCCTGTTGAGGTACGAACCCTAAAACGTAAGCGAAGACTTTTTTTTTATTTATTTTTTACTTTTTACTTATTTTTTTAAATTTATGTACCTATGTTACAACTTTATAAACGAACTACCATAAAAAATACACTTCAAAGCCCTTTCAAACTACTTTTACATTAAAATGCTCTTATCTACATATTCCTTTGGTGTTCACAAGGAGTAGGCAAGAACTCGCCCGGAATGGCGCACTGTCGGATTAGTGAACGTCTGCTGAATTTCATTAGTCTGTGGCACTTTTTAATGCTGATAGTCTGTCTTATGTTGACATCAAGGAAATTATTATTGTCTAAGGTTGTTATAGTTTGTGTGCATTCTGAGTTAGTTACTACGTCGCTTAATTGAGAATACAGGAATAACATGCTATAGTGTACATACACGATAATTAATATGTCTAACTCAAAGCATTTATTTCAGACTAGCACCTCCCGCGCGGCTTCACCCGCGTGGATGTCGGATAATATCCCACGGGAACGTACTACCGGGAATTCCTTCTTTATTCCTTGTCTACATTATAAAGGAAACCTCTGTGCAAAATTTCAGTTTTCTAGGTCTAAGGGTTTGGGCTGGGCGTTGATGAGTCAGTCAATCAGTCAGTCAGTCAGGACTTCTCTTTTTATTTATTTGAATTGTCAAGGGGTCGGTCAGTCAGAAAAGCTAGTTGTCCATTCCAAAGCGTAGTTGGTTCTTAAGGAAAAGAACAGGCAAGCAACTCCACGGACACTTTTTTAAATCAAAATATTGTTACAAATTAATAGTAATTATGTAATATCGTTAATAGTAGATAATATGTAAGATTGTTAATTAAAACTTATGATTCTTATTAATGTTGATTCTTTTCAGTTTAATTGACTGAAAAGAAGCTCAAAGAAGCTACTAAGCTGGCATTTAATAATTCCAATTTCAGTTTTTATAAAATCGATTATTTACTAATAGTTGAAAGAAGGAATAATATGTGCTTAACTGGCTGAAAAACTATTATAATTTTACTATAGTCATCAAAAATCTCATTTGCACAAGCATTATATTTATACTCGAAGCTGGAGGGGGTTAAAAAAAACCGGCCGAGTGCGTGTTGGACTTCGCGCATTTAGGGTTCTGTACCAAATGTGATTGATCATTATATTGGTATTTGTTATAAAAGTATACATAATAATAAACATTGTCACCAAATTTCAAGTTCATAGGTCAATGGGAAGTTAAAAAATTCTTCGGAACAAAATTTTGAGTTAAGTTGACTTTGGTGGCTTCTCATTCCAATGTGTTCCAATATTAAAAAAAAATACAATATTTATCTACTTAGCGAGTTCTAAACAAAAATATCCGATTCGACGTGGTAGGTCAACATTTTTTTTTCGTACCCCCCTTTAGCTGAATGGGAGCCCCCCTTAAAAACATTTAAAAATTAATTTTGACAATTTGTATGACTTTGGGTCAACAAGACGCTTATACTGTGAAAATTTTAAGACAATAGCTCCAACCTTTTGGCTGTGAAACCTGTGTGATAGACGCGACGGACAGACGGACTCGTGAGTGACAGCAATAGGGCTCCATTTGGAGCCTTCGGGTACGGAACTCTAATAATAAACTTTTTGCAAAAACAGACAGTACTTCACAAGCGCATTATCCAATAAACACATAAGTCAGCATCCGCACGGGAATCGCAGTGCAACGCAAAGAATCGTTCGTTAAGTTAGCAGGGAGTTAGTTGTTCCCGCGTGACCGGCAGTTAACTATACTGCGTTGTAACTTGGTTCTATTTAGTGTTATGGCCATCGATTGTAGTACCGTCAGCAACAGAAGTCGGTTAACACCGCTACTTTTTGACATCATTTAAATTAACACAAAATGATTCGGTAAACTGCTTTTTTAACCGACTTCAAAAAGGAGGAGGTTCTCAATTCGTCGGAACCTTTTTTTTTTTTTAATTTTTTTTTATGTATGTTTCCCGATTACTCGAAGATGGCTGGACCGATTTGGATTATTTTTTTTTTTGTTTGAAAGGGTATACTTCCCACGGTCCCATGATCATCAAGTCAGGATCTGATGATGGGATCCTGGAGAAATAGAGAGAACTCTTCCAATTTTATAGGCACACTTGGAAGCGATTTGGATAGTTTTTGGAAGAGTACTTTCTTGGAGTTGTCCCATTTCAATTTGGTGAAGATCTGATGAAGAACTTCTGAGACAGGCAACGGAACTCCTCAATAAATAATAGCAAATGGACTGGGATTGCTGAAATCTCATGTCTGTTTGTTGTTTAAACCAGTTTATAACATAACATCACGCCAGTACGCTGTGAAGGGGTAAGCACATGTGAACCACTAAAAAGTGTAAAATAAAAACTTTTTTACAAAAAAATACAACCGACTTCCAAAAACAACACTACAAAGTGAAAAATAACTTTAATTTCGGAAGTCAGTGGCAAAAACGAAAATACATTTAATCAGACACCGACTTCCGAAATTAAAATTATTTTTCACTTTGTAGTGTTGTTTTTGGAAGTCGGTTTTTCGTTTAAATGTTAGGAGTTAATGTTCTTAAAATTGTAATGTTCATGCTCTTGAGGAGCTCGTGGCTAAGTAATAACAGCCGCACGGGTCGATCCATCAGGCTACGCTTGCCGGGGTTGGTCCGTGGATGGGTGACCATCTTTACATACCGAGACTCCTTCTCCTTGGGCCACCAAGATACAGGCTATGCCTAGTTTGGGGCCCACGGCTATTTCTTATGGTGTATAACCTGTGTGTGTGTCTGTAAATAAATAAATTATTATCCTCCGTGCCTCGGAAAGCACGTTAAGCCTTTGGTCCCGGCTGTCATTCTTGGATCTTTGACAGTCGTTACGGGTCGTCAGAAGCCCGAAAGTCTGACAACCAGTCTAACCAAGGGGTATCGTTTTACCCAGTTACTGGGTTGTGGAAGTCAGATAGGCAGTCGCTCCATGTAAAATACTGGTATTCAGCTGCATCCGGTTAGACTGGAAGCCGACCCCAACATAGTTGGGAAAAAGCTAGGCAGATTGATTGATTTTTGTTCTTAAAATTTTAAATATCTCTGTTCCGATTTGAATTAAATATTTCGCTTTATAATCATATTGTCTGCACTCTGTGTGTTGTATCCAGCCTGTTTCAGAAGTGTAAACAAACTCTGTTCAGGTAAAATTCTTACGCTTAAAGTAAATTAGCAACACATTCATCAGTATTTAGAATGTTTCAACTTTACACTAAATATCTCACCACGTTTTCCAGCATTAAATTTTTTAATGACATTATTAAATTGTCATTGAAAAATTGTCGTCGTTTAGGTTATAAAATTGAAAAGCATTTTAAGGTGATTTGTGATTAGTATTTCGGGTTTAAGTATTCAAAGATGATTTGGATATTACATGCAAATTACCAAAGTTTAAAAAAGATGTAAAAGTCTTAGTATCCCAGTCATAATATTTATTTTTTTGTTGACTTCTATTATTACTCTTTGATTATTATTATTTGATTTTATTTGAATTATTATTCTTTGATTATTATTATTATTTGATTTTAGTGGAATTTATTTTTATTTGAATTTGTTTAAAATTATATTTGTATTATTTTGTACCCTTATTGTTTTGATTTTCATTTTGATTCGCTTTCTATGACTTTCGTTTATAGTATTTTGATTAATTTTAATGATTCCTTTCTTATCAAACTTCTTGTACTTACCTAGTTATTAAGTGAATGATGTGGTCGCCTATAATTGGAAGCGCACTTTTGTATTCTCCGTATCTGTGATAAATCAAACATGTAATTGTGTAGCCTTTGTTGGCGATCCAATAAATAAATAAATAAAATAAATAAATAATCAAATCGAAGCACTCAATTTGTAAGTGGCACTACAAATTGGCAGGTATATTTTCTGATTTATTTGTTTACGTTTTAATCAGATACTTTTGGAAGAGACACCGGACACTGGTGTAAATAAAATTATCTAATTAATTAAGCTTTCGTTTTTAATGTCATCACTTTTAACCATATTTTTAATTGAACTTACGACCGTCCAGTCCCTTTAATCTGTGGATTTCCGATACTCTGTAAAAACTCCTAGATTAAAATAATTATGTCTCAAGTATGACATGGACTAGGCGAATAGCAATAGATAGGAAGCTACTTAACCCGTCGTATTCGGAACGTGGATTCACGCGAGTCACAATGGCTTTTTAATCGTTTACGTAATTACGGCAGACGAACGGTTAATGATGGTAAAAAAACATTTTCCTTCTACAAGACAAAAACAAGAGATAGCATATAAGAAGGTCTTTGAACAATGGGACAGTAGAGAAATAATGATGGTATAAATACTAATTCTAGAATCTACGATGAAATGTACAGTCAGCAGCAAAACTCGATTAACCCTTGCAGTTTTTTAATCTTAATTATACTATGTCTTTCCTGTTTTCTATTTCTATTTAGAGGTACAAATGACAATTATTAGTTCAGAAAGTGTATGACCCAAGACTTCGGTTGTAATAACTTTTAATTACCTACAACCTTCTAAAAATAATTTACCACGACTTTAAACTTCACTTTTTGCAATGATACACCAAAACTTTACAAACGCCCTAATCCCATAATTTGCAATAAATCACATTTAAAGTCGCTAAAATAATCTTAAAACAAGATAAATTCGTCCCGTACTAATTAGTGGCTGTACGAATAGGGTTATCCAAAAGGATGAAATTCAACTCCAATTAAAGTGACTTGCAACATCAAGGGTGGTGCTGTCTTAATTATTGTGGCCATCCCTAGTAATTGTAGACCATAAGGGGGTGTGTGTGCGGGGGGGGGATGTATGGTTATGTTTTCCTTTACGATGTGTTTAAAACTTAAACTATGTAGCTGTCTAGAATATTGCGAGCGAAAATAATTTTTTGAGAATTTTCCGTTTGGATTTGTGTCGGAAAAGGCTCACCAACTTTTTACATGTAAAAATTTGGCGAGCCGTTTCTAGAATAATAAAGCGCTCTTTTTAATTATGTTAAAACTAATTTATGTATAACTGCTTGCGAACAAAGCAGTCGTAACATACAAGGCTTTTGTTTCAGCGTTTACTTAATTTTCAAAATATTTATTATTTATACACTAGCACACAATTATACAATAACATGTCATTGTCATGTGTTGTTATGTCGTGTTATTTGGCAGATATTATTTATGATATTACCAAATATTATTATATAATATCTATCGAATCACACACACAATTCGAATTACACGAACATGAAATATTTTTCTAATTAAGAAATCTCTGAGTGTCATTAACAATTTTCTGTTTATACCAGACATTAAGTTGTTCACAAAATTCATTAAAATCTCGAAGATTTACTGAAGCGATATTGTTGAAACATGTTCAATTTCCCGCGCGATATTAGACGAGTAGCACGGTCACAGTATCGAGAGAACAGCGAAGCAATTCAGATAAATATTGTGTAATATTGTGTAATACAATTTTATTTAAATTTTATGTAATGGTAGTGTATATGTGCTTATTAATTTTAGTTTAATTTAATGTATTGTATTGTACCTATGGATTTTAATTATCTGAAATAAAATTAATAATAATAATAAAAATATTGTTGGAAAAATGAAAATCCTAATATGTTATTAATAATTATGCTGGTAACAAAACTAGAAAAATAATTACATAAAACATACAATATATAACATAACGCCTATATCAGGAAGGGTTAACCAGAGAGAAGAAGAAAAATTAAGAGCCAAATTATCATAATTATCACTGAATCCTATAGTTTTCTTACCTAAGTTAAACAGCACCCTAATTGCGTAACACATTATCGATCGGAGTTGGTTTCATTTTGAAACAAATTGCTAATCCATTGCTTCATATGGTCGAAAAATTTGTCTGCTCGACAACGTAAATAACGCAATGAATGTTGTTGAACTGTCAAAATTAAATCAACTCCGATTGATAGTGTGTTACGCAATTAGGGTGCTGGTTGAGTTCTTGTTTCACTGCTCACGTAGAGACTGCAAAACGAAAACCCAAGGAATTAATACGATAATAAAATACTAAAAGCCAAAGCTACAAAAATTTGGCCGTTTTTTAGGGCTCCGTACCCGAAGGGTGCCAAAACGAAAACCTATCACTAAACCTCCGCTGTCCGTCCGTCTGTCAGCGGGTTGTATCTCATGAACCGTAATAGGTAGATAGCTGAAATTTTCACAGTTTTTGTATTTCTATGGCCGTTATAAAAAAAAAATAAAAAAACGAAATACATACATACGGGTCGAATACAGAACCTCCTTTTTTGAAATAATTAAAATAAAAAAAAAAAATTATCTTCAAAAATGAAGAAATAGAGAGCCGTCTAAGTTGTCAGCTTTAGACCGTTTTCGTACGAGCTCTGTCGTAACAACTAACATGTTAGGAATTTGAAAATTCTGTAAATCTTGTACCATATACTGTATTTAATCAAAAAATACTAAAAACGCCGACACATAAGGTATTTTGTTTAAATTTGGGTGATTTTCTGCAACTGCAAAAAAACAACTTTGTAATTCACAGTATCATTATGAAATACAAAGTTACCTTTGCGATTGCTAAAATTTAAAATAAAAAATATTCTTCGTTTAGTATTTTCTTTTATCTAAACTGAAAAACTGAAGTACGGAATCCTCAGTGCGCAAGTCCCACTTGCACTTGGCGGGTTTTTTGTCCTGGTCATTTGATAAGAGTATACAAGTCCATCCTAAGTAACCATCCTGCCACGTAAGTTCTGTTGTTGTTTTAGATTTAACACTCGAAAATCGTTGAGAATTGCAGTAACATTTAAGTAAGCATCTGCAATCTATAACTCCCTCGACCTTTGTACAAACTTGACTCACCGCGCCGGCACTGTGGCGCAGTTGACAGGTAATTAGAATAATGAATGTACCTTCTAATTATACAACACAATGGGTTTTATTAAAGAGCGCCTGTGAAGTGAACAGCGTATATTAATTATAGAGAAAATGTATAATTCAGCCAATATTTACTGTTCCAATGAAAACAATACGAGACGCTTACTATTGTCGCGAGCTTGAGACGCTCGCAGGCTGCTGGGTTGGCACTAATTATATTTTATGTTACCTTATAAAGGTTTCTAGGTAACATTAGTCTTTGATACGAGGCAAATTAGAGGTTGTTTATGTAATGTCTTTGAACAGACTAGCGTACCTCTACTTTTATTTGTATTGCTACGGCGTAGCAGCTACGCAGCTACGTGGCTACGCAATGCTACAAAAATATTGCATGTGACTTTTTGCCCATTGATTGATGTTTTGATTGCTTAAATCTATAGCATAGTTACACAATAAGTTTATTTGGGCAGTACCTTGAATTTATTACCTACGGCCTCTCGGTAGATAAATACGCGTCCATCCGTGCGTAACTGCCGCTCACTCGAACTGTGTTGTCTACTGGTGTACTTCGTTACTGGTTATTGACCAATATCCTTTTAAGGGATCACTGTACTCAACATTATGAACAACTTTTACTATGGAACCAAACCTAAAATCGCGAAAAAAAATCAGCTGTCATTTTGACAAGTTGGATGTAGATAAATGTACTGAACAGCTGATTTTTGTTTCGCGATTTCAGTTTTGGTCCGATAGTAAAAGTTGTTTATAATGATGAGTACAGTGACCACTTAAGAGAATATTGGTCAATAACCAATAACCCTGTATACTGAGATTTCAAAGCGCGTCGTTTCGGCCGTTTTCTATGAAGATGTACTACTGTCAATCTGCCTAGCCTTTTTCCCAATTATGTTGGGGTCAGCTTCCAGTCTAACCAGATGCAGCTGAATACCAGTATTTTACGTGGAGCGACTGCCTATGTGACCTCCACAACCCAGTCACTGGGTAATACGATACCCCTTGGTAACGACTGTCAAAAATCCACGAATCCAGCCGGGACCAACAGCTTAACGTGCTTTCCGAGGCACGGAAGAGTCTCGGTATGTAAAGATGGTCACCCATCCACGGACCAACCCCGGCAACCGTAGCTTAACCTGATGGATCGACCCGTGCGGCTGTTATTATTTAGCCACGAGCTCCTCCTAGAAGTATTCTATTCTATTCTATTCTATGTACTACTGTAAAAATATTATTCTGTGTCTTTAGACAGTGGTATTTAAAGGTAAGTAAATAAAATGTTTACCTCCCTCCAAGCATTTGTTCCACTAATTACGAAAACAACTTCATTGTTCACATCAACTTATTCAATCAACAATTAATTAATTTTCTTGGTTGTGTTAAGGTCATTACATAAGGAACTATTACGCCAATGACTGGGTATGTAGACTGGCAGCACCCATTGCCAAGTATAACCGTCAAGAGAAAATACTTACACATTTACAACAAAAGTTTTGACAAAGGACTTTTTAAGAACAAAGACGAATTTAGCCGATATTATAATGAAATAGAAAAAGCGGGTTTGCTTTATTTAGAAAAATAAAAGGCTGGGTGGGTATATAATGTAGCTTTTTACATAATAAAAAAAGCAAATTACTGCAAAGATATGTACTTACCGATTAATACTTACCGATATGAAGTAGGTATTAAATTATAGTAAAATGGGTCATTTTGAAATTGTCTCTTATATCATCTTGGTGTACCTATGGGCGACCTAAATCTAGGTCGTAGGCCCCTATTATCAACAAACTTATAAAATAATTTTAAAATATCGATCTTTTCTTAGCAATAATCGCACGAATTCTCTACATTCGCAGAACAAGAAATAAATCCATGTTCCTACAAAAAGGCCAAAGTGATTTTTCCACAAATTCTACTCGGAGTGCAGAATGTTATTTTTACCTTGCTAACATGTTCAAAATATAAATGTTATAGTGCTTTACCCGCCATCTTTAGGCCAAGACTACTCGTAGTCAGAAGAGTATTTATGTGCTAGTATTAGCTCCTGAAATATGTGAAACTGAAATAGAAGACAGTTATGTTATTTGCTATTAAATAAATGTAGGAGCACCTGCCCCTCAGAGTCAGGCCCTGTTCACACTAGGTCGGACCGGAACGACTAAAAATGTCGGATGCATATTAGCATAAATGTATTTCAATAGCGCTGTTCACTTATGGGCGCCCCGATAAATATGTTTGCGAGTCAACAATTTAAATGGCGGACCGAAGGCCTATTTTATGCGGACCTTAAGTAAACAGTAAAATAACTAAAACTAAAACTTAATCTATTAACTAAAATTTCCAACTAAATGTAAAATATTAAAATAAAATTTTCAAGTTTATTTTCCAGAAGAGTTCAAAGTGAAAACTGTAATTTTTCACATTAATATTAATTACCTTGTTATTTTCGTTCATTATGTAGGTACATAATATTTTTTTTTGCTTAATAAAATAACTCATTTCTTTTCATTTTATTTCTTATTTCATATTTTTAATCTTGGTTTCTAGTAATCGTCTACCAAACGGTTCGCGTCAGTCATATTATTTTTTCAAACGGACCCCAAATGCAACAAATTGGTGATCCCCGCCACACATCATAATATTTTATTGTTTATCATCATCAACATCTACCTAGCTTTTTGCCAACTATGTTGGGGTCGGCTTCCAGTCTAACCGGATTTTACATGGAGGGACCGCCTATTCGACCTCCATAACCCAGTTACTGGGTAATGAGATAACTCTTGGTAAGACTGGTTGTCAGACTTTCGGGCTTTCTTTCTTTCCTCAAAAGACCATTTCAGACACCAATCTACATGGTCTTCACATGATCTGAACAAGATCATGTCTAGACTTTAAAAGAGACTGTGACCGCTGAGTTTTGTCGGCCTTTCTTCTCAGAGTTACTACGCCGATCTCATCTAGCTTTTAAAAATATGATTAACGTGATTGATTTGTACAAACCTACTTACAGATTTTAATTTTTTTTTTAGAAAGTTGAGGTTTCCTATACGAGGATGACACTTACATAGACATAGACATATACATAAACTAACGCCTGCATCCCATTGGGGTAGGCAGAAACTGTAGAATGCCACCTAGGTTAAGATACTTACAAAACTAAGAAAAGAAAATTACAAGAACTTACTATCAATTGGTTAAGAAAAATAATACATATATTTTTCCCAGCTCACAATTAGGTAAATCTAAGCCTCCACGGCTGTTATAAATGTATATATAACACCACTCATCCTCCTATAGGTACATTTAGTGGTTACATCCATCATATTTGGTTTGACAAGCACATATGCTCCCAGTCCCCTTGAGAAAAATAATTTCACATTACTTTCCCTCCTACTAAGCTAGGTCCTTTTTTTTTTTTTTTTTTTTTTTTTTTTTGTGGATGGGAAATCATCAAATGACTACTTCTCCCGCTCTGGGCAGAGCGGGAGGGCGTGTCAGACTTTTACTGACTAAAACCCACCCATGTTCCTTCAGCTGCCCGTGCCAGGGCCACGGTATCTCTTTCGAACTACCCGCGACCCCGGCGGCATAGGCCCAATTGACCCCGTCACTGCTGACATCTCTACTAAACTAGGTCCTGAATATATGCGAACTGTGTCTTCGGTTGAGCTGAAGTTCAAAGTTTTGGGTTTAAGGGATTGAACTACTGAATCCCAGTTGTGAAGTTTAAATAATTTTACTGTGATATTTTGAGAGTTTTCGCTTGCTGTGACTTTAAATTATAATAAGTAGGTATATCAATCAATCTGCCTAGCCTTTTCCCAACTATGTTGGGGTCGGCTTCCAGTCTAACCGGATGCAGCTGAATATCAGTATTTTACATAGAGCGACTGCCTACTTGACCTCCACAACCCATTAACATGTAGGGTAACATGATACCCCTTAGTAAGACTGGTTGTCAGACTTTTGGGCTTCTGACGGCCCGTATCGACTGTCAACGATCCGCGAATGACAGCCGGGAACAATGGCTTAACGTGCTTTCCGAGGCACGGAGTAGTCTCGGTATGTAAAGATGGTCACCCATCCACGGACCGACCCCGGCAAGCGTAGCTTAATTTGATGGATCGACCCGTGCGACTGTTACTACTTAGCCACGAGCTCCTCAATAAGTAATAAGTAGGTATATCAGTTACTCTGATAAATTATACCTACTTATTTTCCTTATTTCTTTTTTTCTTTCTTTTCTTCTTTATTTTCCTTTTTTTTCCCCAAAATATTAAAAAGTTGTATTCATGGTGTATTGTGTATTCTATAATATTGTGGTGAGAAAATAAAAATCTTATCTTTTCTTAATACTTATTATTTTTCTTTTCTTATATACTTATTATTATTATTTATTTATTTATTAATTATAATGACTTAAATTGCTCATAAACTACGCCCACAAAACCATGGCAATAGTTTGACTGTGGGCTCAGGCGAGTCTTCATACACAATTTACAACTTTATACTTTTAAGACTTAGTAGTTAACATGTTTCCAAATAAAATGCTTTTAATTTATTTCTAAATCTGTTTACATTGACTTCGCTCCTTATGACTGCCGGCAGACTATTCAATAGATATGGTATTCGATTTTTTAGAGTTCTGTCACCAAAGTAATTGGTGACTCTGGGTACCTTGAGTTTGCCGGCAGCCATAGATCGCGTGTTGTAATCGTTGAGTACATGAGTTAAGTTATGCTCTTGGGTACCATGGTGGTTCACTGCTAGAAGATATTTATGTTTGTAACTGATCGGTAGGATTTTACAAATTTTAAATAGCTTCCTATAATCTAATTTACAACTGTTTTTAGTTTTTTGAGTAACAATAAATTTTAAGAATCGAATTTGAAGAGCTTCTAATTTATTCAAGTTTGTTAAGAATATAAATCCATAGCTGTCAAGAGCATAACTCATAATTGAATCTACTAATACACTACTACATACATACACTACTACTACACTATACTATATACATCTTAATATACTAGAATATAATAGAACAGAATAGAATACTCTTTATTATGCACACCATTTGCACACTAGTAGGAACTTTAAAGCTTATATGGTACATTTTACTTAACAATATTCTTAATTTACTACAAAATGTATCCTATGTGTTGTGACCAAGAAAAGTTCTCATTTATTTTCATACCAAGGTAGATTACACAGTCAACTCTTACAATAGATTTACATTTACAGCTCAGTAAGTAACGCCGGGGTGAAACTCCGCTGCCGCGGGAAATCACAGTACAGCGGACAGAGCTCCGGCGGGATCTCATGGCGTCATGGAGAGTGCGATTGTCGCAACCCAGCGCTGGGCACGCCACAATTGCGGCGATAAGTCCCCTTTTTGAGGAGTGGTTGGAGAGGTGCCACGGCGTCCTCATCTTCCGCCTGACGCAGGTCCTCACCGGACACGGTTGTTTCGGGAGGTTGTTACTGAAGGAACACGGGTGGGTTTTAGTCAGTAAAAGTCTGACACGCCCTCCCGCTCTGCCCAGAGCGGGAGAAGTCATTTGATGATTTCCCATCCACAAAAAATAAAAAAAAAAGCTCAGTAAGTTATTATGGTGGCATATTTAATCATGGGCAAACAAAGGCGGAGCCACACTATGAGGTCGCAAATATGGCGAATGTATTATCAAAGTTAGTTTTATCAGCGTTTAATATAATACCGTTATCGTGCGACCATTTAACAACAGAGTCTATATCTTGCTGAACTAGCTGGCTAACATCATCTATGTTAGTTCCGGAGCAAATAATGCATAAGTCGTCAGCAAACATATAAGCTGAACAATGTTGTAGCACTCGGCACAAGCTGTTAACGTGCATAAGATAGCAAATCGGTCCACATCCCGATCCCAGAGCCACCCCACTCCGCACCTCAACTCTGACACTGAGCGCGTCTCCCAACCTCACACGATAGGAACGCGTGGTGTCGTGTGTCGTGTCTGGTGGGCAACTGCCCGACGGTTGATGTCGGGACGTTGTATATATGCTAGTTGCGCGGTAAACTCTGATTGCGCGATGCAGGATTGCGTGACGTCACTGTGACGCGTAGTAACGTAGTTCGTATGTGGCGATGTAGATGCCGCCACATCACTCCCCTCCTGAGACCGGAGGTCGATAGTGGGCTGAGTCGTGTATCTTGCGATGCTTGCCAGTGCCAGTTGTGGTTCCAGTGAGTCGGAACCGGGTGCCGCATAGTTCACGGTGAGTCGGAACTGTCTGCGGTGATTCCCCAGTGAGTCGGGGTGATGGCGCTGCGTTATGCTCCAGTGAGTCGGAGTGTACAGCGCTGGGTTGAGGCTGACTGCTGGTGTCGACCAGGAGAGGTAGGGCTCTTCTTGTGGACCGGCCGAGGTGCAGTGTGCTGTGCCAAGGTTGCTGATGAGGCTGAGGGTGATGACCAGGAATGCGCGTTCGCTGCATGCTGGTGGTCAGGATACCCGTTGAAGCCGTGGGTGCTGGCTGGCTGTGTGACTCGCCGCTCGAAAGCTTGAGGAAGTGATGCTGATGACGTCACGCTGAAGGAGTTGCACGAAGGCTGCGCTGACGTTCATGTTCGGGGTCACCAGTATAGAGGCATGAGGAACAGGGTGTAAAGTTCACTCATCCTCCATAGAAAAGGGAGGATCCTCCGACCAGACGGGTGTCGTGTCTGGTGGGCAACTGCCCGACGGTTGATGTCGGGACGTTGTATATATGCTAGTTGCGCGGTAAACTCTGATTGCGCGATGCAGGATTGCGTGACGTCACTGTGACGCGTAGTAACGTAGTTCGTATGTGGCGATGTAGATGCCGCCACAAGGTAATCACGGAACCATGGGTTCAGTGGTTCCCCCACCCCGCACTCCCCCATTGCGTTGAGGATGGTATCGAATTCCAAAATGCCAAATGCTTTTTTATAATCAAAACATATTGCAATAACAAATATTTTTCCATTTATGTAACAGTTAATTTCGTCTGTGAATTTTGCTAGCAATGTATTTGTACTTTTTCCTTTTAAAAAACCATGTTGACACTCGTTAATAATGTTTTTTTTTTTGATAGTTACTTAATTGGTTCACGATACACATTTCTATAATTTTATCTATACTTAATAGAATTGATATTGGTCTGAAGTTTGATACATTTTTGCGATCACCTTTTTTGTGAATTGGGCGGACTATTGCCTCTTTAAGCATATTAGGAAATTTACAATTCTTGACAGTTAGGTTTATTAGTTTAGCTAACACGGGGCTCACTTTATCAATAATTATTTTTAGGTCAGACATTCGCACTAGGTCGCTACCCGGTGATTTATTTATATAAATCATCATGCTTTTTATTATGTTTTTGACATAATTAGAGCTTACAGGTTGCCACCTCATGGATAAGTCCGTGGCTTTTACATAGGTCTGCCTGTCCATCCAAACATCACAACACTTATGTTTTATACCTTCTATTTCTTTACTGAAGGTAGAAGCAAATTTGTTACTTATGTCATGATTTTTAAATATATTTCTATAATTTTAATTGAAATAATAATATTTAGTACTGCTTTGATTTTTAAATACGTTTTTAAAATAAAATAACTTTTATTGGTACGTTTATTGATTCGGTTATCGACATCCTGCTGCCACACTCCCGCCACTTGCGTCACGTGGCGTGGTGGGGCGAGCGAGTACTGCCTGGCGCTGGGAGAAAACAGTTGAATTTAACCCGTCGAAGCGAACGGTTGAGCTGAAGAAGAAGTACTCATATTTGCTGTTAAGTTATAAGTGATGATGTGTGTAAAGTGAATTATTAATATATTGAAAGCTAAATTGAAGTGAGTTGCTGTTTTATTACACTTCAGAAGTGACACGGACCAGATAAAAAGGTATGTTTGAACACATATTATATCGTTATCGAGAGATTTTGTCTGTTGGGATGTTGTTTCAACGCCCACCATTAGTAAATTATATACCGATACTATTAATTGAGGAGCTCGTGGCTAAGTAATAACAGCTGCACGGGTCGATCCATCAGGTTAAGCTATGCTTGCCGGGGTTGGTCCGTGGATGGGTGACCATCTTTACATACCGAGACTCCTCCGTGCCTCGGAAAGCACGTTAAGCCGTTGGTCCCGGCTGTCATTCGTGGATCTTTGACAGTCGTTACGGGTCGTCAGAGGCCCAAAGGTCTGACAATCAGTCTTACCAAGGGGTATCGTATTACCCAGTTAATGGGTTGTGGAGGTCAGATGGGCAGTCGCTCCATGTAAAATAATGGTATTCGGCTGCATCCGGTTGGACTGGAAGCCGACCCCAACATAGTTGGGAAAAGGCTAGGCAGATTGATACCGATACTATTAATTAATTAATATTTAATCCTGTCAGCGGACAAATAATCTCGATATAACTTATTTCTTGCTTTATGCGTTTGGCCGAGGCTACGCTCCGATAACGTTCATTTTACAGACGTAAAATACTTGTTTGACCACGCAATTCTGGTTGTTTTCTTTGTTTAACTGCTCACATCCACGATACATAATGCATTACGATCACACAATTATCTAAGTATAACACATCAAATATTAGGAATATTTTATTTTATAAATAATTTACCATCCTACCCGCATGTTTACTCGGTTAATGAATCGTAATGCTGATTTTTAAATCTCAAACTGATAATAAATTATCTTATTAATTTTAAATAATCTATACCAGATTTTTAGTATTTGAATACATATTATAAAACGAGATAATATGGGTGAACTATGTATGTTCATCGGATTATGTTAGGGGGTGAACTATTTATGTTCATCGGATTATGTTAGGGGGTGAACTATGTATGTTCATCGGATTATGTTAGGGGGTGAACTATGTATGTTCATCGGATTATGTTAGGGGGTGAACTATGTATGTTCATCGGATTATGTTAGGGGGTGAACTATGTATGTTCATCGGATTATGTTACGGGGTGAACTATGTTTTGTTCATCGGTGTATGCATAAGATTTTACTAGCAAGTATGCTTCTCGCTGGTTATGCTATACATATATGCTGGTTATGATCATCGTTGTCGGTTAATAGTGAGCTATGTATGCTTGTTGAATTCTCTACTTGTATTTATGCCTGTACATGTGGAAAATGACAGATCAGATAACTCTTAAATCCGGTAGATAATAAGTAAATATATTATCACAAAAAAAAAACCAAGTATCTGTTTTTCTTTGTTGTTATTTCTTTTTGAAGTAGTACGAACTCAAGTACTCCCCTGATTACTTATTGTTCTGTTTTAGTGTATGTAAATTAATTTAACTTTCACTGCCAGCTTATTTGCTATGTATGTACCATGGAGAAAAGAATAAAGGTATGTACCGATATGATAAACGGATTACGTCTCAGATAATGTCGAAACGTTTCAGAATTTATTGGCAATGCCGTCTGATCATGAAGCGGATACGCCGCCTGATACGCCTCCAAGGCGACGGCGGCCTAAGAAGGCGAAAAAACGAAGAAGGCGAAGGAGCTCGTCTTCCACGTCTTCATCCAGTGTTGAGCCGGCGCCGCGAAAGACGCGTAAGGTTTCAAGCAGGCTATCCACTAGAGACGTGCTGAAACTTCTATCGAAATGGAAAGGAGAGTCAAGTAAGAATTATTTTGGTAGTAACAATAATTTTAACAATGTTATTCCTGAATTCGACCCATCTAACAGAACTCAAACTATCGATTGCTGGCTGCGAAAAGTAAACGAATGTGCCACTATATACGGTTGGGAGGATAAACAAACAATTCACTACTCTTTACAAAAATTAATTGGACTGGCAAAGAGATGGTTTGAGTCTTTGCAGACGGTCAAATACACTTGGGACGAGTGGCAACTGAAATTACGTAAGGCATTTCCCAGTGAGGAAAATTTCGGACGTCTTTTAGAAGAAATGTTGACTCGCACATCACGTAATGACGAGAGCCTGCGAGAATATTTCTATGACAAGTTGGGTTTGTTAAGTAGGTGTGAAATTACTGGTAAAAAGGCTGTTGACTGCATTGTGTACGGCATTAGCGACCGATCCGTTAGGAATGGGGCACAGGCTCTGAATAGTACGGAACCAGAAGATTTGCTCAATTACCTTTCTTCCCAAAAACCACAACCGGTTATGAGTAACAATAATAAACCGCGTGAACGCACATTTCAAAAGCCTAACAACTCTGGCAACTCCAATACGGGTGCCAACAATTCAAGTTCTGTAATTTGTTACAATTGTCGCGCTAAAGGCCACCCCTATTTTAAATGCACTAATCCGATAATAAAATGCAAACGTTGTAATCGGATAGGACATAACAACGACCAATGCAAGTTAGACCCGTTAACATCCACAAATCGTTCAAATAATAACGTGGAGAGTTCTGAGAAGAAAACTTTAAAAATTGACACGACTAATGACGCTAATAGTAAGTTTTTCAAAACCATCACAATCAATGACCATTCTCTCGAAGCGTATATAGACTTCGGGAGTGAATGTACTCTATTGCGTAAAACAGATGCAAGACAGTTGAAACTCGCGCAAAACTATGACAATGTTCCAATCGTAAGAGGATTTGGTCAGTCTTCTGTAGTACCTTTGTATAAAGCATTCGCTTCTGTGAGGGTTGATGACATTGAGTCGACTATCGAAGTATTAGTGGTTGATGACGCGCACATGCAGACGTCTACGATTATTGGACAAAATTTCACAGAGCAGTCATTCGTTACAGTCTTAAAAGATAGTGACAGTCTGACGTTCTACCGAAGTCCTAATAAGAATCCTTTTGATAACAACGGAGATGCACTAAAACTTTACGTTACCGATACCACTGACATTTCGAGAACCGACGTTGTCCCTATACACGTTGATCATGATTTTACCGGAGATATTTTTATTGAGGGCTATAGCGCAGTAGAACCACGGAAAGAATACCGTTTGTTTCAGGGCGCTTACCATATTTCTTGCGGCAAGAGTGAGGTCATTATATCAAATTTGTCCGATAGCTCTATAACCTTTGAAAAGAACGCCTTGATAGCTAGAGCGATTCCCTTTGTTGAACGAGACACTTACCAGATCAATAGGATTGCAGAGGATTTCTCTACGTTAGAACCGCTCGATAAAGCCGACATTAAGATTGTACCAGGGCTTGACAATAATCAAGCAAACGCGCTTTATTCGTTGCTTCAGGAATACCGGGACTGCTTCGCTACCAACTTGGGTGAGATAGGCTGTGCGGTTGACGTGGAAATGAAAATTGATCTCGTGGATAACAAACCGGTTGTCTACCGACCCTACCGCCTGTCTCATTCCGAACGTGAAAAGGTCAGAGAAACCGTTGATGAACTATTGCGAAACAATATCATCCGAGAGTCAACATCTGATTATGCTAGTCCAATTTTAATGGTAAAAAAGAAAACCGGTGAGCAGAGATTATGTGTAGATTTTAGGGCCTTAAATAATAAAACAATCAAGGACCGGTTTCCTCTTCCTCTCATTGATGATCAATTATCTAATCTCAGCGGCAATACTTTCTTTACCACCCTCGATCTCGCGTCTGGCTATTATCAGATCCCAATGGCTCCAAGTAGCCGACATCTCACCGCCTTTGTCACGCCTGATGGGCATTATGAGTTTTTAAGAATGCCCTTCGGATTTGCTAATGCTCCAGCCGTCTTTCAGAGGATGATCAACAAAATCCTCGGAAATAGGCGATTCGAATATGCGTTGGCCTATTTAGATGACGTGCTGATACCATCAGGGGATGTGGAAGAGATGTTTAGGCGACTAGAGGAGGTGCTTAAAATTTTTAGAGAGTACGGATTAACTTTGAAGCTTTCTAAGTGCCGTTTTTTCGATGTCGCAGTCAGCTACCTGGGATATGATATTTCCTCACATGGTATTCAACCCGGCGAGGCTAAGGTAACAGCGGTCAAGGGATTTCCCACACCTCGCAATATTCACGAAGTTCGCCAATTTCTCGGCTTAACTGGTTATTTTCGAAGGTTTATAAAGGGTTATGGGGAAATCGCTCGACGTTGACTTCCCTACTAAAGAAAGAGGCAAAATGGCAGTGGTCTGAAATCGAGGACCAGGCGTTTTCTCTTTTGAAGGAAAGTCTTGTTGGTCGCCCCGTTTTGGCCCTTTACGACCCAAAATTAGAGACCGAATTGCATACCGACGCCAGTTCTTTGGGCGTGGGAGGCATATTGATGCAATGGCAAAAGGAGTCACGTGTTTTAAAACCAGTAGCGTATTTTAGTCGTCAAACAACACCAGAGGAGAAACATCTGCACTCTTACGAGCTCGAGACACTGGCCGTCGTATGCTCTCTAAAAAAGTTCAGGGTTTACCTATTAGGCATACCTTTTAAGATTTTCACTGATTGTGCTGCTCTTAGAACTACCTTAACAAAGAGAGATTTAATTCCGCGGATAGCAAGGTGGTGGCTGCAAATAAGCGAATTTGACTTTAGTATAGAGTATCGGCCAGGGGTACAAATGCAGCATGTGGATGCTCTCAGTCGAAATACCACTCAACCCGCGAACTCGGATGACCATTTATCCGTTAACATTTATTCTATAGAGCAGGATAATTGGCTTCTATGTTTACAAAAAGCAGACCCTGATATCTCGCGTATTTTGCAAATTCTAAAACCGGAAGACGACCTAGAGTGCCGGGATATTCGCAAAAATTACGTTGTTAAAAACCACGTTGTTTATAGAAAAATAGACGACCAACTACGCCTTGTTGTGCCACGCAGTGCGAGGTGGCAAGTATGTCGCGCTAATCATGATGAGATAGGGCATCATGGCTATTCTAAAACGCTAGAAAGGATACAAAGTAAATTCTGGTTCCCAAAATTGAGAAAATTTGTAAAAAAATATGTAACGGCTTGCTTAGAGTGTGCATACAATAAAGATACTGCGGCAAAACAAAAGTCTGGACATTTGTACCCAATTGAAAAGGTAAATATACCTTTTCACACTGTCCACATGGATCATCTCGGGCCATTTGTTCGCAGCAAAGATGGTAATACGCACATTTTGACCATAGTCGACGCTTTCAGAAAATATGTGTTCGTGAGACCAGTTAAAGACCTTAAAACAAAAACCACTACCAAAGCCCTTGAGAAAATATTTTATGATTTCGGTATTCCGGCTAGGATAATATCTGACCGCGGTACTTCTTTCACGTCAACAGCCTTTAAGACCTTTTGTGAGGGACATGGAATTAAACATGTATTGAATGCAGTCGCTTGTCCCAGAGCCAATGGTCAAGCCGAAAGATTTAACCAGACTATTCTTAATTCATTAGCGGCACAAAATTCTTTTGGCCACGAGCGCGACTGGGACAAGTGTCTGGGGAAAATCCAATGGGGCATTAACAACACTGTGAATGCCTCGACACAAAAAACGGCGACCGAAGCTTTGTTTGGGCTTAAAATGCGGGATGATTTGGCGAATAAACTCGATATTGTAGATCAATCCATGACTTCTAATTTACAAGAACTTAGAAAAGACATTAGCTCTAACATACAGAGAGAGCAAGAAAAGATGAAACTAAGACTTGATAAAAATAGAATTCCTGCAGCTAGATATGAAGTCGGTAACCTGGTAAAGATTTCGCGAAACAATTTTGCCAATGAAGGGAAGAGCACAAAGCTTTTGTCAAAGTTCATAGGTCCCTATAAAATTGTAGAGGTTCTAGGGAACGATAGATATAGGATAGCCGATGTCCCAGGCTTCAGTAGGACGGGCAAGCCCTATAAGACTGTGATAGCGGCAGACAGGATGAGACCCTGGATACATATAAAGGCTTTGGAGGTACATAATTCAGACAATAGCGGCTCTAGTGAGTATAGTGATGATCATAATAGCGACTGAATGTACACAGGGTCTTATACCAAATCCATGTAAAAATTAACTGTGTACACTATTATTTTGGTACAGCGTGTGTTTTGTTTTACCTAGTTCTGTAAATAAATGTAACAGATATAAGTTATTTACTGTAGATTATCGATCTATTGGATCTAAAGAGTGAATTAACATTATTGATTTATTGGAATGTAATCACCCTATTAATTTCAATACCTATTAATTTTCACTATGTGTTTAAAATATTTTTAAAAATATTTTGTTATTGTTTACAACACATTTTATTTGGCGAATGTCATGATTTGTTACATGAAGGTAGGATTAACAGTGCGCTAAGTTTTGAGTTGTACTTTTAAATTCATGCGTATTATTATATTGTGCTGCAGCAAGTAGATATAAGTTTAAGTTTCGTGTAAAACTAAGTGTAATGTAGATATATAACATAACAATCAATTATCCTCACATAATAGCAAAGGATGCACTTGTATATAAACTATAATCGTTAAGTAAGTCGTGCGCCAGGAGTCGGCACGATGTCTGATGGCCGAATGTCATGATTTTTAAATATATTTCTATAATTTTAATTGAAATAATAATATTTAGTACTGCTTTGATTTTTAAATACGTTTTTAAAATAAAATAACTTTTATTGGTACGTTTATTGATTCGGTTATCGACATCCTGCTGCCACACTCCCGCCACTTGCGTCACGTGGCGTGGTGGGGCGAGCGAGTACTGCCTGGCGCTGGGAGAAGACAGTTGATTTTAACCCGTCGAAGCGAACGGTTGAGCTGAAGAAGTACTCATATTTGCTGTTAAGTTATAAGTGATGATGTGTGTAAAGTGAATTATTAATATATTGAAAGCTAAATTGAAGTGAGTTGCTGTTTTATTACACTTATGTCTACAGTACTTCCTTGTCCATCCATGTTTGACAGAATTAATTCATCTACCGATTGTTTATTATTAGGAGCTCGTGGCTAAGTAATAACAGCCGCACGGATCGATCCATCAGGTTAAGCTACGCTTGCCGGGGTTGGTCAGTGGATGGGTGACCATCTTTACATACCGTGACTCCTCCGTGCCTCGGAAAGCACGTTAAGCCGTTGGTCCCGGCTGTCATTCGTGGATCTTTGACAGTCGTTACGGGTCGTCAGAAGCCCGAAAGTCTGACAACCAGTCTTACCAAGGGGTATCGTATTACCCAGTTACTGGGTTGTGGAGGTCAGATAGGCAGTCGCTCCATGTAAAATAATGGTATTCAGCTGCATCCGGTTAGACTGGAAGCCGACCCCAACATAGTTGGGAAAAGGCTAGGCAGATTGATTGATTGATTATTATTTCCCATCATAGTATTTATCCTCTCCCATATTAAACCGACCGACGAAAAAAGGAGGAGGTTCTCAATTCGACACGTATGTTTTTTTTTTTAATGTATGACCACGCATAATTTTTTACAGAGTCGTCCGATTTGAATTTTTTTTGCTTTATTCGAGAGGGTATACTTCAAAGTTGGTCCTATACAAAATGTATTGACTTTGCTTGGGTAGTTTTTGAGTTAGCTTCAATAATACGTATTTTTTCCCCACTTTTATATGGATGATGTTCTAGTTTGTTTTGCAGGTATATGGGGTAAGTACAACAACTAAAAAGTGTAAAATAAAAACTTTTTTACAAAAAATACAACCGACTTCCAAAAACAACACTACAAAGTGAAAAATAACTTTAATTTCGGAAGTCGGTGGCAAATAACGAAAATACATTTAACCAGACACCGACTTCCGAAATTAAAGTTATTTTTCACTTTGTAGTGTTGTTTTTGGAAGCCGGTTGTATTTTTTTGTAAAAAAGTTTTTTTAAATTTCTAATAATTTCATTCTAATATACTATTCTTATCATAGATATTTTTACTTATAATAATAGCTTTTTGGCATTTATTTCTAAATTTGGTATACTCGTATTTAAGTCTCTTTAGCCATATTCTTTGGCTCATTACTCCATATCTCAAATAAATTGTGTTTTTTTTTATCATATACTTCAACTTACTAGCAATCCATCTTTTGTTGTTCCTGTTACTAGTAGAAATACGTTTATTTACATAACAGTCATTATAAATACCCACGAATTTTTGTTTTAAAGCTTTATATAATTTGATTGGACATTCTGTTGACATTAAGTGGTCAAAATAAGTAATAAGTAATTTCTCTCGAACTTTTCTATTGTCAAGGACGCGCTTAGTGGCCGCGAGTCGTGGCGGAGACGGTTGTGCATCGCATGGACTGTGAGTTCGCGCCGACTGCCCCGACGGTGCGCGTCTCCACTGCACGTTTGCCGAAACGAAATAGTGATCCGATATCTTTTGTTTTATTATTTTGTATGACAGAATTATTTGCCCGAATATAAATATGATCGAGACAAGATTGAACTAATTTTCCCGCAACAATTTCTTTTCTAGTAATGTCATTTATGCACTTTGTGAATCGTTGTTCTGATAATAGATTTTCGTACGGTATAACAAATTTGTTATGACAATTTAACAAGTTTATGTTTATAACCCCACATATAACGACTTTACAATCTACAGGTATTTTTTCAAGAAGGTCCCGAAATTCATCTATAAACTGGCTTAATTTATTCTGTTTATTTACTCGCGGTGGTCTGTATATTGCTATTAAATGTATTATCTCATTATTAAACTTGAGTGTTATGGAGACGCACTCTGCCGAACGCATTCCCGCGGACTGAGTCAACTCACACACACTCGCGCTAAGCCCCTCGCGCGTGTACACTAATACCCCTCCCCCGCTTCGGTCCACACGCGTATACGTATTTACAATAAAACCCTTTATTTAAAATAAAGACACTAATGAGTGGTTAATATTTGGTTCCGTTAATACTATTACATCCAATGTATTTATACAGGAATCTATAGTTAAAAGTAGTTCACTTAAGTATTTTTTTTGAGAGCGAATATTTACATGCACAATACATAATCCTTTACTGTATACAATTGAACTTATCCAATTACTAAGGTCTTTAACACAGGTATAGTTTACTATAGTATCAGCTATAAAATCAAAATGATTGAAGTCCGCGAATTTTGTGTATTACGAATAATCGCTGTTAAGAACAACTTTAATATTTAACCTTACTCAAAGCCGATACATATATAATCATTTTACCTTTGATAACTGAATCAGTTCATTTTCGCTTCTTATCCATATAGTATTGTCACCATCCTTTCTCTTCACCAGAATTTTCCCGTTTGTCACCCATACATACTTGTACACACCTTTAAGTTGTCTTTTTGCGTTCCACAGCAGTGTCTTCGTAGTCTTAGTTAGGTCTTCATTAATTAATTTTTTTTTTTTTGTAGTCAGTCCGCCAGTAAAGATGCTGCTATTTAACTCAAACAGTTTGCGGTGATTGGCTAACCAGGCCTACCTTAATTCAATGCCTGTGGTCTTAAAGCCTACTATTAATGAAGATATTTTATTTTCTTGTTTTGTATGCCTGTTCCGTTTTACCCATTCTATTTCATTGCTATTTACGCCCATCTCGTTTCCAATTTTTGTCACTATCTCTCTCAAGTTTTCGCCAGTTAGGTATTCAACGCCTACGATTTCGAGGTTTTGTTTAAGTGATGACTGCTCAGCGTCTTGTAGTTTTTGTTCAAGAGAAATATTGCATTTCTCTAAATACACGCATCTGTTGTATTGGTCACAGTTTTCTCAAGTTTCGATATTTTTTCTTTAGATTGCTCGTGTTCAAACAGTAGTGTATCGTACTTATCTGATAATACGCTAATACTTTGCTGTATTGTGTCTAAATGCTTCTTAAGTCCGGGTATGGCACTGACCTTTTTTTGAATGTCTTTTAATATTTTTTCACAGTCTTGTACCTCTTCCTCCACTTCTTCCTCATCAGAGCCCTCGTCTTCGCAGTTGTTACAGTAGATCCTGTTTTTTTCCGCCTTCATGTCTGCAGCTAGGCCCTTGACACCATGAAAAGTTCCTTGACAGGAACCTTGGCACATGCAGTGGGCTCCTTTTTTTGATAGTACTTTTTTACACTTTTGACACTCCATTTTATTAATATAATATGTAATGTAGCTGCTATGAATCATTTCTCTGTTGTGATATCTATTAAATAAGTAACTTGATTGAATAAATGAATAATAATAATAATATTTTGGCTTGAAACGATTCTAAAAAGAAAGCTTATTGGAAAACTGTGAACAACTTTCTTTTTTAAACAAAGTTTTCAAGTTTTTTTCTTCTTTCCTCAGAAGATGCAATGACATGTTCCACAGTTGCGATCTTGATGTTTTCGGTGGTAGGTAAATTATGTATATTTAGGAAAAGTATCTTTGATAAAATGTAAATCGTTCAATATTATTAAAAAAAAAAAACCTAGCATTTGTAAGCAAATTTAATTTCAATTTCATAGTAAGTATTCAAATAATTTTTTAATTGTTTTAATTTGTTTTAGCGTTTAATTTTTTATTTTCCGTTTAATGTGTTAGTACGCTAATAGATAGTGTCGTGCTTTCCTCTAAGTTAGATACATGCGAGATCTATATTATGACAAAGACGCTGGGTTAATGCTGTGTATGTGTTTAGTTGGTAAGCCTGTAATAAATAAATAAACAAGCTGATTCATTCACCATAGAAATTACACTATACATCTTCATTTCTCTATTAATAAAACTCAATTGCCGAATGTATGTAAGCGCATCACTTCAGAACGGTTGCACCTATTTGGCTAATTCTTTGTTGTTTTTGCAATTGTCAGGACAAGGTTTGTATGACAGGTTTTTTTGGAAAATTCACCGAAAAAGTCAGAAATTTGGATGGTATTTTTGTATGAAAACACACACAGCTAACCAGTGGAGATAGAGACATGAAATTTACCCGGGCGACGCCGGGCACGGACAACTCTCAGCGCTCAAACATAGGTACAATCTATAATAAAATCAAATCAAATATATTTATTTCGGATTCATAAATTATATCCCTGGTGTTAGTAACAATAAACTCAGTCTAGCGTTAGTACAATTTATTCTTATGTATAATATTTAATTGAAGCCCTTCGCATGAACACTCATCCACTGCTTCGACAGTGAAGAATCCCACCTGTTTGCCAACGCGTCCAGGATGCCTGATGATTGCATAAAAGCAATCAGGGTGCGCCTCAGCAAACATAGTCGAAAACGAGGCAGCCCAAACAACTCCTACGCGTTGTTATATATTATTATGGACTCTATGGGACTCTGCGTGTAGTTGACCCATAGACTACACGTGCAGAAGGACTGACAATCAATCTGCCTAGCCTTTTCTCAACTATGTTGGGGTCGGCTTCCAGTCTAACCGGATGCAGCTGAATACCAGTATTTTATATGGAGCGACTGCCTATCTGACTTCCACAACCCAGTAACTGGGTAATACGATACCGCTTGGTAAGACTGGTTGTCAGACTTTCGGGCTTCTGACGACCCGTAACGACTGTCAAAGATCCACGAATGACAGCCGGGACCAATGGCTTAACGTTTTTTGTACGGAGGAGTCTCGGTATATAAAGATGGTCACCCATCCACGGACCAACCCCGGCAAGCGCAGCTTAACCTGATGGATCGACCAGTACGGCAGTTATTATTTAGCCACGAGGACTGACAATACGTTTTAAAAAGCGTCAGCTACGAGCTATAATAGGACGCCAAATATCTTTCCACGGTCTCTTCTTTAAAACCGAAAACCAGACTTAAAGCTACTGTAAGATACTCCTAACCAAACGAATAAATAAAAAAGGTAAACAAACAAAATATAAAACGGCCCTCATTAATCACAGAGAACAAGTACTTAGTACCTTAGAGGACCAATTTCCAGAGGGTGTCGTCTGCCTTGAGATAAGAGTATCTTCAGGAGTACCTACCGTCCGCGCTAATTTGCTTTAAACTCCTGAGGATTACGGAGAGCGTCTCCTCTGTAGATTACGCCTGTTTTCGTCACCTGTATTATGTTTCAAGTGCTGATGTTATTAAATGTAGCGTTTAGTTAGATTTTCAGCAATATTTTAACTCGTAAAGAATGTAAATGAATGTAGAAATTAATTAAATGATTTTTAAAAGCGGGAATAGTGAAATAGTTAGGCTGTCAGAGAGGTCTAGAGTTTATTTATTTCATTTGGGAAAACAAACAGTAGTATACTAATCATAAACAATGTTGTCTTAAAATTAGAACTTAAAAAATATACTACCCACAACATTTTCCACAGATTACTGCATTATATAACATATATTATTATTATTATATATTTATTGAGTTCAGACCTTATTTGTTAAATATTAACGTGGGGGTAACTCTCAGCACAACATTAGACTTAGTTGGATTGTAGTTGAAGGTGTTAACAATAATATTAGTAGTATCATCATCTGCCTAGCCTTTTCCTATGTTTGGGTCGGCTTCTAGTCTAACCAGATGCAGCTGAATACCAGTATTTTATATGGAGCGACTGCCTATCTGACCTCGACAACCCATTAACTGGGTAATACGATACCCCTTGATAAGACTGGTTGTCAGACTTTCGGGCTTCTGACGACCCGTAACGACTGTCAAAGATCCACGAATGACAGCCGGGACCAACGGCTTAATGTGCTTTCCGAGGCACGGAGGAGTCTCGGTATGTAAATATGGTCACCCATCCACGGACCGCCCCCGGCAAGCGTAGCTTAACCTGATGGATCGACCCGTGCGGCTGTTATGAATATCAGTATTTTACATGGAGCGGATGCCTATGTGACCTACACAACCCACTTACTGGGTAATACGATACCCTCTGGTAAGGGTGCGTTTCCACTAACGCGGAGCTGGGCAGAGTGGAGCGGAGAAGAGCAGTGAAAAGTGGCAAGTGTTTCCACTGAAGCGGAGCGGAGTGGAGATTAGGAGCTCTGTGATTGGTCGGACCGCCCTGCTTGACTCCGCACTATCCGGCTTGGAGCCGCGTGTTCATACATTATTTAAAAGTCCGCTCCGCTCCACACACTGTTTCCACTAACGCGGAGTGCAGATTTCGAGAACTGTGATTGGTCAATTCACTGTCCGCTCCTTGCTACTCAGCCCAGCTCCGCGTCAGTGGAAACGCTGGTTGTAAGACTTTCGGGTCTCTGACGACCCGTAATTTACTGTCAAAGATTCACGAATGTCAGCTGGGACCAACGGCTTAACGTGCTTTCTGAGGCACGGAAGGATCTTGGTATGTAAGATGGTCAACCACGGACCAACCGTGGCAAGCGGAGCTTAATCTGATCGATCGACCCGTGCGGCTGTTATTACTGAGCCACAAGCCCCTAAATAATAGTAGTAGTGTAAATTTACTTAAAAAAAGTAAAAACCGACTTCAAAACCAAAAACGAATAAAATAACTTTCATAAAACAGTTAACAGCTTCTGAAGTCGGTGTCTTCAATTCTTCAATGCACTTTAGCTTGACACCGACTTCAGAAGCTGTTAAGTGTTTTATGAAAGTTATTTTATTCGTTTTTGGTTTTGAAGTCGGTTTTTAACTTTTTTTAAGTAAATTTATTTTTCCATTACGAAAAGAAGAATCATCAAAAATCTGCTTAGAATTGCCGGAGATACAGTGCATTTATGCATATAACTTTGTACATAACAATAATTACATAATGTATTATATATTAAAACCTTCCTGAAAGTATGTAGATCACGTTAATGAAAGAATCATCAAAATTGGTTCATTAGTTTTTGAGAAAATCGCGGACAAACAAACATACATACATACATACATACATACGGGTCGAATACAGAACCTCGTTTTTTAAAGTCGGTTAAAAATATAAAGACTTCTGCAAAAAAGAGCACTTAAAACCGAATCACCTATTCACCTTTCGTACACTTCCTTACTACGCGACGGATTACCACAACGGGACCAAGAGACCTACGCTACAATAAAACATATTTACTTACCCATAATATTTGCAAGCACATTGCTTGGCAGGCCGCAGGTATATTTTACTCAAAATAGTTATCCTCTAGAGTAGCAATTCTCAAGCAAGACACAAATACAAGGCAGGGCCGGGGTTGCCAGCCACAATGGCGTTCGCTTCAAATATTTATCATGCAATCCCCGGCGCTCTCATTCATCTATGCTGCAATTTATTTTTCAGCTAGCAGCTACCCTGTAAGCCGTGATCCACTTAGGATTAGTGCACATTGACCACATTTTGTCGACATTCTTCGACATTCATGCAGGAAAAAGTATTCAAATGGGTTATTCTATGTGTAGGGATCAAACTATATTATGTTAGTTGATAATATAATCATATTTTGATCAAGATACAAGCTGACACTGATCTACAAATTGCAAAAAACACAAAAAAAAAAAAAATAGAATTTCGTGGACTACCACTGCGGATTCACCTTAAGGCGAGTAGTGCCGCCAACTGGCGCCACCATTGAGAAAAAAATCATAAGTGTGGAGATATGGAACATTTTGAAATTTCCTATGCTCACATTTTTAGTCAGATGAGGTCAAACATTTTACCTCATCTGTCTAAAAATTTGAGCATAGGAAATTTAAAAATGTTCCATATCTCCAGACTTATAATTTTTTTTTGTCAATGGTGGCGCCAGTTGGCGGCACTACTCGCCTTAAACGAACATAGCTATTTAAGTTATTTAACATTTCTATCTTTCGATATGATTATTTAAACAAGGTGTAATTTAAATAACGCACTACCTCTTAAGGAGTCATTGTACTCATAATTATGAACAACTTTTACTATGGGACCAAACCTGTAAAAGCTAAAATAAATCTGCTGTTCCCTACATTTGACGAGTTATGCATTTTTTCGCGATGTCAGGTTTTGGTCATATAGTAAAAGTTGTTCATAATTATGAGTACAATGACTCCTTAAGAGGTTGTGCGTTATTTAAGTTACACCTTGTGTATCAAAAGATAAAATTAAAACATTAACGCTTTCGCGGGCGCTAAGGCTGCCTGTCCACCGGAGCGGAGCGAGGCTGCGGAGCGGAGCTACGGAGAACCAATAGAATCTTAACTCCGCTCCCGATTTTAGATTCTATTGGTTAATATTTCTCCGTTTCTCCGCTCCGCAGCCTCGCTCCGCTCCTGTGGACAGGCATCCTAAATGTCTATATGTTGACGTCACAACAATAAGCCGACGTTCGCACGGACGGAAATATATCGCGGCGGGATTTTATCTCGCACTGGATTTTCAACTGTCGGTGTTTAGCCGAGCATTGAGAATCCAACCTAACAACAACAGAGTGCATCCCAGCGCGTCGAAAAAACACACTGTTGGATTTTCAACTCTCGGCGCTAAGCAGAGTGTTGAAAATCCAGTGCGCGAAAATAACTCGCCGTGATATTTTTACGTCCGTGCAAACGTCGGCTTACACTTCTTTTGTGTCTCTATTAGCATCCGCGAAAGCATTAATGTTGTATTCAATCATGTTTTAAACGTTATATGAATATGACGAGTGACCTATTTTCCTTTTGTTTGCAAGGCTGGGCAGCATCTGAATGTAGCTATACAGATAACATTAATTGTAATCCCGCCTGGACCGTTCTTTGTAATATACCCGTCAGTTAAATAAGCCCTTGTTTAAAAGTTATATTTGTAATCCTGATTTTATAAACGGACGTAAACTCAAACGGAACTCAACGTAATGACTTCGTTAAGTATCATGTTGTCTATAAGTGTGTGTTCTGAATTTGAATGAACGAAAATGCTTTTAAGGATTTTAAACTGAAGATCACGTCTAAACGAGGAGTATTAATGATTTAGAAAAAATATATGTTAAAAGCATTTTAGTATTATCTTAAGTTTATATTACACTAGCTGCGCCCCGCGGTTTCTCCCGCGTAGACCGGGATAAAAAGTAGCTTATGTGTTAATTCAGGATATAAGCTATCTACATACCAAATTTCATCCAAATCGGTCCAGCCGTTTGAGCGTGAAGAAGTAACAAACATACACACACACACACTCACAAACTTTCGCCTTTATAATATTAGTGTGATTATTTATTTTTGTTTTTTGTTTTCAAACTTTTATTAATGTGATTTTAGTTTAGTTGGTGATCTTCCTGTGCTAGTCACAATAAATACTTTTTCTTTCTTTCTCTATTTTTTCGGGATAAAAAGTAGCCTATGTGTTTATCCAGAGTGTCAGCTACTTTCACACCAAATTTCATCAAAATCGGTGGAGCCGTTTGAGTTTGAAAGAGTAGCAAATATATTTGAATTCCTTGCTCATCCCACGGGAGCACTACATTTTTCGGGATAAAAAGTAGCCTATGTGTTAATCCAGGGTATAAGCTGTCTACATACCGAATTTCATCCAAATCGGTCCAGCCGTTTGAGCGTGAAGAAGTAACAAACATACACAAACACTCACAAACTTTCGCCTTTATAATACACTTCTGGACACATCTATTGGCCCACCTTAGAGTTTAGGTTTCGATGGCCCCTACCGAAATATGATTGCTAGATTGAACAAAAACTGTTGATGCAGTTTTAAACCTGATACATTTTACCATCTTTTTCGATCGTATTGTTTTAAATTTGAATTCAGAATACCATACAACATGGAGCTACGCCTAACAAGTCGGATATGCGCCTTGTTAAAGGCAATTGATTTTTGAATAAAAAACATGTTTTATCAAATAAAGGTTTAATTTAATAACGCGTGTTGCCTCCATGGGCATCTACCACAGCTCTCATACGATTAGGCATAGAGTTTATCAACCGCTCTATGAAATTTTGAGGGATCATCTCCCATTCCTCTTCTATGGCAGTTTTCAACTCCTGCATCGTCTGGGCAACTGGCTGACGAGCCCTAACACGTTTTTTTAGCTCGTCCCACATGTGCTCAATGGGGTTCATGTCTGGGCTTCTGGCTGGCCAGTCCATAACTGTGATGTTCACATCCCGAAGATATTCCCTGACGATGCCGGCCGCATGGGCTCTTGCATTATCATGCATAAAAAGGAAATTTGGGCCCACATAGTCCGCGTATGGTATCACGTGAGGTTCTAAGCACTCACGAATGTACCTTTCACATTTAATGTTGGCAGCCGTGGTCCTGTAACAACCTCAAGTTGAGTTTTGCCGCTCGCGGATATACCGCTCCAGACAGTCCATGAGCCACCGCCATAAGCAACCCTCTCTTCAAAGCAGCATTGTGCGAAACGCTCTCCCTTACGTCGGTAGACCTTCTTCCTTCCATCATTGCCATGTAACACAATTTTAGACTCATCAGAAAAGAGTACACGGTTCCAATCTTGCTGTGTCCAATTTAAATGACTGCGTGCGAAATGAAGGCGCGCTGTTCGGTGGGCTCGCGTTAGTTTGGGGCCATTAGCTGGCTTGTGTGGTACCATATCGCGTTCTTTTAACCTTCTCCGAACAGTTCGAGCGCTCACAGATACTCCGTGGAAGTCGCGAAGTTGGTTTTGTATCTCAATGGAGGTAAGGTGACGATTTCTCAAGCTGGTCGTCACGATGAATCGATCCTGCCTTTCAGTTGTGACCCGAGATCGTGGCCTTCCTTGGCGACGAACAAAGCCGCCAGTCTCTAGGTACCTCCGATAAACATTTCGGACCGCAGATCGACTTAAATTAAGTTGAGCACTCACGTTTCTTTGGCTGTGTCCGGCCTGAATAAGTGCCACAGCTTGGGCGGCGACTTCAGGTGAAGTATCCATAGATTATTGATAGAACCTCACCTTAATGTTAAGAATAAGTAATGTTTGTTGCAAAACCAAAGATATCAATCACTTTTTCAAGAATTAAATCCAAGTAAACCAATAAAACCAAGTTTTCTTAGTATTCGATTGTTTGATATCAACAAACAGGCTCCAAATTGTCTTTTGTTTCTTTAAATTCTGTGTTCGAAATTCAAAAAAAGACTATTGAATGAAATTGTGAATGTGCCAGGTTCAAAACTGCATAAAAACTTTTTGCTCGACCTAATATAAAATTTTAGCTAGGACCAAACGAAACTGAAAATACAAGGTGGGCCAAAAGATGTGTCCAGAAGTGTATTAGTGTGATAGTGTAATTAATTTGTAAAGTTATGTCTAACTGAGAATCACGCAAAAACTATCAAACGTATTTTTATGAAATCTTCACCATTTTAAAGACAATTTAATATTTTATCTTTTAGTATACGAGTTTTAATAAAATACCTTTTGTTTTATGTATAGCTGCGCTGTGCTGTGCTGTGTGTAGCTGCGCCCCGCGGTTTCACCCGCGTAGACTGGTAAAAAGTAGCCTATGTGTTAATCCAGAGTATAAGCTATTTACATACCAAATTTCATCCAAATCGGTCCCGCCGTTTCAGCGTGAAGAAGTAACAAACATACACACACACGCACACAAACACTCACAAACTTTCGCCTTTATAATATTAGTGTGATAAATTAATAATGCGTCTAATTTGGGACAGCGCTGCTTGATGGGCGAGTCCTATTACTGGGTGGACGTACGACAGGTTTCGTGAGCTCAGCACAGAACACGCAAGCTAACCACTCATGGTCATTGGCATATGTCTGCGTCTTAAGAACGTCCGAAAATTTATATTCTGCTGTTTCCTGCTAGATAGTAAGTTGTAACATCAGTTTTAAAACATCGTATATGTGAGAGAATAATTCAATTATTCAGTTTGTGGATAAACTACACTCTTCGGGCTGCTAATGCTCTGCGTGTCCAATATAACAACATTTTCAGGATGCTGATGCGGCTGCCTCGTTCTTGTAGTGCGTCTGGTATGTTTGTGGAGGCGCGAACGGACGGCTTCCATGCGATTGTGCGCAAAAGGGTAGCTTCCTTGTCACAGCGTGTGCGAGGCAGCAGCAGCGGCATCCTGCAGATGATTGTATCTCGTGCAGATTGCCCTATCCAAAACAAATGGATGCGCATTGGTTTGGGCATTTACTAACACGCACACACATCTTTGATAAGCTACTAACACAATTTTGATTTTGATTTTATTGTAAATTATTTTATTATAATATTGTGTAATACAAATCTGCCCAGCCTTTTCCCAACTATGTTGGGGTCGGCTTCCAGTCTAACCGGATGCAGCTGAATACCATTATTTTACATGGAGCGACTGCCTATCTGACCTCCACAACCCAGTAACTGGGTAATACGATACCCCTTGGTAAGACTGGTTATCAGACTTTCGGGCTTCTGACGACCCGTAACGACTGTCAAAGATCCACGAATGACAGCCGGGACCAACGGCTTCACGTGCTTTCCGAGGCACGGAGGAGTCTCGGTATGTAAAGATGGTCACCCATCCACTGACCAACCCCGGCAAGCGTAGCTTAACCTGATGGATCGACCCGTGCGGCTGTTATTACTTAGCCACGTAATACAATTTTATTTAAATTTTATGTAATGGTAGTGTATATGTGCTTATTAATTTTAGTTTAATTTAATGTATTGTATTGTACCTATGGATTTTAATTATCTGAAATAAAATTAATAATAATAATAATAACCCCACCGCCGTATCTCTACGTTGACGTCGTGGTGGGGCTTGCGCGCTCCGAACTCTGGGTCTGTGCCGATGGAGTTTACTTTGCCGAAACAGGTCTAGGGTGAGGAGCCAGACCAAGAGAGATACGTGAACCCGCAGGGCAGCATGTGGCGAGCTGTTGGGCAGTAGCGATCCCACGGACCCTATTTCCCGGGAGAAGTCTTGTTCTTCACCTCTGGCTTGCCTTTATTGGCCGGCTGGAGTGAACACTGACGGGAACAGAGCTCCCACCTCATTCTTGCCTTTATTGGCCGGCTTGAGTGGAGATTCGCAAGAGGAAACGTGCTCGGAGGAAGGAAGTATTCCAGTAAGTGCTTGTAGGGATCTTGACCATCTTCCGGGCTCTGGGATTGTTCTGAGAGCCGTGGAATACCTCTCCACTCCTCAAGCACCTCAGGACATGTTGCCCCTTGTCGCTACGTCACTATGTGCTAGCGACCGTTTCCGGGGGCCCATTATTGTGTGTGCAAGTCACCCCCTGCCAATTTATCTGTGTATATTATATAACATTGGTCAGGTAGGGGACATAGTTCTTCCATAGTTCAAGGTACCCAATCCATGTAGCCACCCAAACCCATAAGCCCAATGTGTTTTGTTTCCATGTTCTGCAATAGTCCTGCACCAACCGGGAGTTGTCCTTGGGTGCACTTGCATAGTGCATACAGGGATAATCGTCGGCTGGTGCCTCCTCGTCATTTGAAATTTTCTAAGGGGCCTCTGCGAGTTGGCTTCGGCCCCTCGTACGCCTTCCAAAGGTCCGGGACCCCAGGGTCCTGAGATAAGTCAAAGACAAATAATAATAATAACCCCACCGCCGTATCTCTACGTTGACGTCGTGGTGGGGCTTGCGCGCTCCGAACTCTGGGTCTGTGCCGATGGAGTTTACTTTGCCGAAACAGGTCTAGGGTGAGGAGCCAGACCAAGAGAGATACGTGAACCCGTAGGGCAGCATGTGGCGAGCTGTTGGGCAGTAGCGACCCCACGGACCCTATTTCCCGGGAGAAGTCTTGTTCTTCACCTCTGGCTTGCCTTTATTGGCCGGCTTGAGTGGAGATTCGCAAGAGCAAACGTGCTCGGAGGAAGGAAGTATTCCAGTAAGTGCTTGTAGGGATCTTGACCATCTTCCGGGTTCTGGGATTGTTCTGAGAGCCGTGGAATACCTCTCCACTCCTCAAGCACCTCAGGACATGTTGACCCTTGTCGCTACGTCACTATGTGCTAGCGACCGTTTCCGGGGGCCCATTATTGAGTGTGCAAGTCACCCCCTGCCAATTTATCTGTGTATATTATATAACATTGGTCAGGCAGGGGACATAGTTCTTCCATAGTTCAAGGTACCCAATCCACTATAGCAACCCAAACCCATAGGCCCAATGTGTTTTGTTTTCATGTTCTGCAATAGTTCTGCACCAACCGGGGGTTGTCCTTGGGTGCAATTGCATAGTGCATACAGGGATAATCGTCGGCTGATGCCTTCTTTTCATTTAAAATTTCTAAGGGGCCTATGCGAGTTGGCTTCGGCTCCTCGTACGCCTTCCAAAGGTCCGGGACCCCAGTGTCCCGAGATACATCAAAGAAAAAAATAAATAATAATAATTAGGCAATTATCTGCTATGCAACTCGCTGCGTGATATCCGCTATCCGCATACAGTCCAGGACTTAACTTCATTGCAACTTGTGAAGTAGGTAAATGTGCAAAAGTTTCTGGATCTAAAATAAAGGTTATGGTGGTGGTGACTTTCGATCTTGTATAACGTGACATGTCACATTTTAATCTATGGTCAAATTGTAGTATCTTTAATTATCTGCACCAAACATACAATTCAATAAAACCCTGAGCACACAGCAAGCCGATTAAGGTTTAATCGATGTAATGTCGCCAGTGTGTTTTAGTCCTAAACCGTGATCCATTTGGGGACGCGTTCCCGTTCTACTGGATTTGAACAAAACATGTGAATGTCCCTAGCTATTTTATCTCTAAGTAGTACTTTTGTTTGAAAAACGAATTTAAAACATCATTCTCTCTGTCAACTTCAAACGATTGACAGAAATAGAACGATGTTTAAAATTCGTTTAGCGCTAAATGTACTTATTTAGTTATCTGTGGTGCTAGTGGGCCTGAATGTGCTTCTAATTGCATGAAATTTTATGAGTATTCTAATATGAAATGAGAAAAAGTGTACTTACCTAATTTTATTATTGTAGTAATTTCTTCTTTGCTCTAAAAACATAAACTACTTCTTTTTCTTATTCTTATTGGGCAACTAAAAATTACTGGGTTCAGGGTAAGCTTATCTGTTGCTGGTTTGAGGTTACATGATGAGGTTACATGGCTAAGGGTGTGTAAAAAAATCATGCCTAAGTCAATGAAAGTCAATGACAACCTTCAATACATTTGCCAATTTTGGTGATTGGGCAATTTCAAGCAATGCTATGCAGGAACTAGCTTATGACATACTCTTATAAATAGAGAAATAACCATGTAAAACCAATTATATTACACACAAGATAGTTAAGGGTCCTCGAAACGATGCATTGTAATTGTCAAGTTTTACGTGATGATACACATTGATGCGCAAATTGATCGTCTTCCAAGTGCAATTGAAGCTATTGACAATATTACTACTGCAATAGAAATTAAAGGCAATTGATTAATTGTGATTGATCGTTTCGGGGACCCCATACGACTTAGTAACCGACGTTTAAAATCTGATCGTGACACGCGACTACACAGAGTTTACAAATGACAAAACGTCCCAATTAGGACGTTTTCGAGTCCTCACGACGCGCGTACTTGAAACATAATCTGCCTCTTTTTTAAAACATCATTGTGTAAAACCGATTCCAAGAATAATCTTCAAACATTAGCTAGTTATACCAAATATCTCTTCGTCTTAGCAAACAAGGCGCGCTATATAACGAAAACGTAATGAAACATCACGTCTACATCTTCTGCGAAGCTCACCTACTTATATCGCGTATATTCCTTTGAGCATATTCTACAAGGAATTTATTTTGATATTTGATTATGTTATTTATGTAAACGAATATTTAAATGAAGATATTTTCGCGATTGATTTTCTTGTGAAATGGTAATCTTTGGATTAGGGGGTGAAATGAAGTAATACATTATTTGCTGTTTATTTTGATAATCATGGGTATGAATATCGATGGAACTTTATTGTTTGAATCACTACTGTCTATGCTTCATTTATCAAAGCATTCCCGTTTGAGCACCTATTTTTTGAGCACCAAAGGTATTCCCATTTGAGTACCAATCAATATTTTAACGTGGTGCTCAAAAGGGAATAATAAACTGCCAGATCACGCAAGACAGGCTACGTTGGAAAAAACAAATTCAAATTCAAATAGCCTGTATTAACAAACTATATTTCTATTATACAATATTTTTTGTAAGTTGTAACGAATCTACTTATCGAATAAAATAAAAGGGGAATAGACACGTAAATAAAATATAATTTAGGAAATTAAGATAAGAAAAACAAATTGTATTAAAAAAAACACTTCCGTACCTAACACACACTCTCAGATGTTTAGTAACACTTAACCCTCCTTTTGGGCTTCGCTGCAGTCGGTTAAAAAGGAAACTTTGAAGTACGACACCAGGTCAGGCCAGATATCAGGCCTCGTCGGCGCTGAGGCCTGATAAATCCAAAGAAGCACGCACGGGTTGGTATCGTCAGCACGGAGACCCCGACTCAATCAGTAGGTATAGTTTGACTTCTTGTCGCGGAGATGTTTCCTTCACGGAATTCAGGATCGAAAAAAAACCCCGGAATGTGGTAGTCCTCGCTTATAAAGCCTCGTCTCGTATCAAAGTTTTCACCACGTTCTTTTTTAGAGTTTTTCCAGTTTTGAAGTATTTCTTTAAAAAAATACCACTTGTCAGTAATCGAATCGGCCATAAATATCAGTATTCATCCAAGAACCTCTT
The DNA here is from genome assembly GCA_946251885.1 of Cosmia pyralina. Taxonomy (NCBI): domain Eukaryota; kingdom Metazoa; phylum Arthropoda; class Insecta; order Lepidoptera; family Noctuidae; genus Cosmia; species Cosmia pyralina. The sequence continues at coordinate 20,079,202 of OX276358.1, forward strand.
CGCTGAATTCTGAGAGCGTGTCAGTTATTTTTATAAATCTAATTTAGGATACAGTTATTCAGTAAACAATCATAATTATCTATAAAAAACAATATTTGGGCTAACATATTGATAAAAATAATTTAAATTATATAAATCAAAGTAACCTTCATAGACTAAACTAGTAAAAAACTCTACGAGATAAAATTTGGAAGAAAAAATAATGATAGCTTGACAGCCTGACATAAATGTCATAACAATGAAAATTAAAGAAAACAAATCGTTTTAGACCGATTCGCAAAATATTAATGCAAAATCAATAAAGAAGTAAGATATATAATAATGAATTTAAAGTGTAAGTATATGATGTAAAATGTCTGTAGTACGTAGATACTATAAAGTACATATATTAGACATCGGTAATAAGTTTGTTTTGCTTGTGGCGACATCTACAACGCCACATGCGAACTACGCATCAAAGACCTGGCGCCACACAAATCCTGCATCGCGCAAGCAGAGTTTACCGCGCGACTGGCATATACATTTCGATAAATTTTGAAATTTTTCCGATAGAAAAAAAAATCCAAAGTAGCACCGTCTATTTTCTGTTTTATACGATTATACGTAAATAGTTCCAGTAGTAAAGTAGTGTGAAGTAAAATTTACTTTAAATGGAAGGTATTTAAAGGTATTAAGAACTTACGAAGCTAAAAATTGCGCTCGAGAGTCTTCTATCTCGCGCGTCAAACTAGGCAACCATAACGCCATTTCACTTAGGTACACACCAAGCTAAACCACCCTTCGATATATTGTCCTTTTAAACATACAACTTTTGCCTCGTTTCGTTTCATCTGATCATACCCGCACGCCGCTTGCGAGTACTACGCACCTGACCTTTCTGAAGAACATCACCAATAAGGGAAGGTAACATATTAAATAATCTGCTGGATAATTTAACTGCAACCTACCCGAAGGTTATAAGCACACCTATAAAGTGTAAGTACGTCACCAAAACAAAAGCGAATCGTCAATTAATTAAACTGTCATCACTTGAATGCAAGTTGATCAAAAACTGACGGCAGGGATAGGTAGTTACTTACGAAGCATGTAAGTTACTAGACTTAAGGGAGTATAAGTAGGTAAGATGCGGAAAACTTTAATTCGTTACTGATTGAACTTAACGTGTGGAAATAAGAACTGGATGTGACACTAATGGAAAACAGGAAACGTTTATTTTTAATAGTAGTTTGGAAAGGTATAAAAATGTAAGTAATAACAGCCGCACGCTAAGCTTGCCGCGGTTGGTCTTTACATACCAAGACCCCTCCGTGCCTCAGAAAGCACGTTAAGCCGTTGGTTCCGGCTGTAATTCGTGGATCTTTGACAGTCGTTACCAAGGGGTATCGTATTACGCAGTAACTGGGTTGTGAAGGTCAGATAGGCAGTAACGCTCCATGTAAAATACTGGTATTCAGCTACATCCGGTTAGACTGGAAGCCGACCGCAACATAGTTGGGAAAAGGCTAGGCAGATTGATTGGCAAGGTATGAAAATCCTTGACAGTCTGGTTGAATTACAACTCACGAGGTCCGTCGATCTTCAGTCTAATTAGTTTTCTCTTAATAGAGAGAGAAAAAATAATATATTCGTCTTCTGGGCACGTTTCCGGATGACAGCGATGCGGACGAGTACTGGCACGCCTAATTGCCCTTTTGTTTTTGTATTTATTAGTATAATTAGTTAGTTAATCATTTAATTAAGTACCTAGTGTAAATAGTTAGTAGTGTCAAATATGATAAAAAATTGGTTAGAGATCAAAACAAATATGAGTACGTATATATCATTTCAAGTATAGCGCAGATGAAACAAATTATTAACTATAAATTTTTTTCATATACTTGTGCAATGAAGAGGAGCTCAGTTAGGTAGCAATTAATTGACTATAGCAAATAGCAATATTAGCAATATCAAATAGGTAGCAATTTTTGGTCACCAGCCTGACGTGATCCGATACAGACAACCAGCCATTCAGACGGACACAGATTATGTCTGGACGTCAAAAGAGACTGTGACTTCTGAGTTTATTTCGGCCTTTCTTGTCAGTGTCTAGTTTTTAAAATAAGATTGATGTATAATGATGAAGTGTTTGTGCAAACCTATTTGCACAAATAAAATCGTTTACCTATCATTTATTATTATTGTTTTATTTATACAGAGAAGGGAGGAGCTCGTGGCTAAGTAATAACAGCCGCACGGGTCGATCCATCAGGTTAAGCTACGCTTGCCGGGGTTGGTCCGTGGATGGGTGACCATCTTTACATACCGAGACTCCTCCGTGCCTCGGAAAGCACGTTAAGCCGTTGGTCCCGGCTGTCATTCGTGGACCTTTGACAGTCGTTACGGGTCGTCAGAAGCCCGAAAGTCTGACAACCAGTCTTACCAAGGGGTATCGTATTACCCAGTTGTTGTCGAGGTCAGATAGGCAGTTGCTCCATGTAAAATACTGGTATTCAGCTGCATCCGGTTAGACTGGAAGCCGACCCTAGTATAGTTGGGAAAAGGCTAGGCAATTGTGCAATGAAGAAATAATGTAATGTAACCTTAATTTGTGGCTAGGATTTATAGAATAAATCCAGTCTAAATCCGAGACTTTTCCTAAAGGAAACGAGTCAAAAAAAAGGAAAAAGAGTAACTTTGAATATCTACTAGATTGAATCTTTTACATATAAAACTTTTTTTTGCTTAAAGCTGAGGTCTCTGTGAGCGAATAGCGAGAAGGGATGGATACAAATCGCTTATTAGAATCAGTTCTGGTATAACATTTTGTCACGGCTGTAGTGTACAAAAGGGTAGGCAGGTGGAGGTGTGTACACATCCACATTTAGACAAAGTGACGTCATTGCCATTACCACATAACATGACAATTACGACTATTTTCCCAGATGGTGGAGGTGTACCTACATAGTACAGATAGTTGTAGTAGATATTTTCCTAGTTACGGTTAGCATAAGCATAATCAGCCTATAATGTTCCCACTGCTGGGACACAGGCCTCCTCTCTCTGAGAGGGAGTTGGCCGTAATCCACCACGCGGGCCCATTCCGGTTTGGTAGATGTCACACGTCTTCGTATTTTTAGTTCTAGGACATGCCGGTTTCCTCACGATGTTTTTCTTCACCGTTTTGAGAGCAGTGGTGATGAAATAATTTACACAAAGTAAAGCGCCTGTCGGGGTTCGAATCTACCACCTACAACTCGTAAGTTGCGGCCGTTATGATTAAGTCACATGTAATAGGTGCGAGCCTATTGCCATTTACCGGACACAATTCCAGATACCAGGAATACAGTAAAAACTTTGCCCGATTTACAGATCAAATTCAGACTGTGTTTGTGATTATGAGAGAACAATAAAGAATATTATTATTATTATTATTATTATTAAATTAATATATATTAAATATTAATATTTATATACACCTATATTTTATATAAAAAATATATAATACAGTTAAATATTTAAATCTTTTATTTAAAAATAAAAAAAATAAATATTTAAAAACTTAGAGTGCTGACTTTATTTTTAACTTGCTAACAATCGGGGACGATTTGGGGTATGTAATATTCAAGGGGGCACATAGGAAATTAGGATCAAGATCCAAAGAGCGAGCGGAGCCCACACCACTTTAGGCTTAGCAATCGCGCTTGCAACCACGAGACCACAAGTCCATACTCCCATACCTACAGGATTGTTGATTATTTGTCGACAATCGACGCAAGCAGACGTCACAAGTCGACGATGTAAGAGAGGTCATTTTTGCAACCGAATGACCCCTTATGACCCCTATGAAAATGTCAATCATTTTTGTAACGATTTGTAGTTCTTGTCATTTTATGGTTGAGTATGTATTGAAGTGTTATCAAGCAGATAATTGTAAAAAAAAAATAATGTTCCATGCATTGTTTTTTTTTTATTAATTTTCAAACTTCACGAGTAAAGCCGTGGGCAACAGGAGTTAATAATAATTATTGTTCCCGCTATTCCACTGCCATACCCAAAATTGCTTCCGCTTACTTATATTTACAGCCTTACACATACGCTCCGAGATTGGATTGCCTTAAATGTATATATTTATGTATATGTTTAATATCTGAAGCCGCGAGATATACCAGTAATGATGTACTCGAACAACATTACGTTTATCTATTGATATACCCCGCTTATATATACCTAACCTATGTTGGTATATGGGCATAAATATGATTTTGAGTGGTTACGTAATGATATTTCTATAACTACCTTGTTTCAGGGTATTTTGAGGCGGATCGAACACAGTAGAGGTTTACTATAAAACTTTTTTACAAAAAAATACAACCGACTTCCAAAAACAACACTACAAAGTGAAAAATAACTTTAATTTCGGAAGTCGGTGTCTGGTTAAATGTATTTATTTTCGTTTTTTGCCACCGACTTCCGAAATTAAAGTTATTTTTCACTTTGTAGTGTTGTTTTTGGAAGTCGGTTGTATTTTTTTGTAAAAAAGTTTTTATTTTTAATTTTTTAGTTGTGGAACCTACCCTACACAAATTCTAATACCACTACCTGCAAAACAAACTAGAACATCATCCATATAAAAGTACAAGTCCATGTAAAAATACGTATTATTGAAGCTAACTCAAAAACTACGCAAGCAAAGTTAATCAATTTTTGATGTACCCTCTCGAATAAAACAAAAAAAAAAAAAAAATCCAACAAATGACAATTACTCGAAGATGGCTGGACCGATTTGGATTTACGACATACATAAACAAAAAAAAAAAAAGGTTCCGACGCTTGAGAACCTCCTACTTTTTGAAGTCAGTTAAAAATAAAATAATATCCTCAACTAAAATATAAGTTGTAAATTATAATAGTTCGGATCCGCACTTTGTGTACGTGATTCACACTCACGAATATGTCAAAATTATAATTTGGGATGATCAGCCTTTTAGGAGACTCTAAACTAAAAAAAACTTACCGCATTTTTACCGAAAACAATAATAGCAAACTCCCAAAATCCGCCATTCTTCACAATTTCCACTCATTTTATACTGTTTTTATTTTTAGTCGGTTTCGTATAATTCGCCTCTACCCACTCTACGGTTCAATCATTTTCTCTCGATCAGAACAATGAAACGCCTTTTTGCAAGTAAATAGGTAAATAAGCAGGAATCCACCAGTAGGTATCATCTGAATCTAGAAAAAAAGAGTACCTAGATAAATGATTATGATTCGTTCGTCATCATCGGCTTAGCCTTTTCCCAAGTATGTTGGGTCGGCTTCCAGTCTAACCCGATGCAGCGGAATACCAGTATTTTACATGGAGCGACTGCCTATCTGACCTCCACAACCCATTAACTGGGTAATACGATGAGACTGGTTGTCAGACTTTCGGGCTTCTGATGACCCGTAACGACTGTCAAAGATTCACAAATGACAGCCGGGACTAAGCCGTTGGTCGTGCTTTCCGAGACACGGAGGAGTCTCAGTATGTAAAGATGGTTACTCGTCCACGGACCGACCCCGGCAAGCGTAGCTTAACATGTTATTACTTAGCCACGAGCTCCTCCACGAGATTATGATTCGTTCGTAAGCAGACCTTAAAATGTCTAGCAATTAGACATAAGATCCATGAATCAAGCAGATTTCAAAACGTTGTTACAATATTTCCATACTAATTAGGTATACGATGCGAAAAGTCATGTTTGCTCATCATAATTACACCTAGGTGGATTGTAAGTTAGCTATCTTAGGAAGCCGGGTTGTACAGTGTTCAATAGTGCTAGGGTTGCAAGATTTCACAATACGTGTTCCTACATTATCTCCTGTATAACTAGACGTGGCTTTGATACACGACTTTGAACTATAATTCATATAATTAGAACATAAAAAACTTTTTTACAAAAAAATACAACTGACTTCCAAAAACAACACTACAAAGTGAAAAATAACTTTAATTTCGGAAGTCGGTGTCTGATTAAAAGTTTTTTCGTTTTTGCCACCAACTTCCGAAATTAAAGTTATTTTTCACTTTGTAGTGTTGTTTTTGGAAGTCGGTTGTATTTTTTTTGTAAAAAAGTTTTTATTTTTCACTTTTTAGTGGTTCACATGTGTCCCTTCACAGCATACTGGCGTGATGTTATGTTATGAACTGGTGTAAACAATAGACAGACATAAGATTTCAGCAATCCCAGTCCATTTGCTATAATTTATTGAGGAGTTCCGTTGCCTACCTCAGAAGTTCTTCATCAGATCTTCACCAAATTAAAATGGGACCACTCCGAGAAAGTACTCTTCCAAAAACTATCCAAATAGCTTCAAGTGTGCCTATAAAATTGGAAGAGTTCTCTCTATTTCTCCAGGATCCCATCATCAGATCCTGACTTGATGATCATGGGACCACCTGAGAAGTATACTCTTTCAAACAAAAAAAAAAAAAAAATCCAAATCGGTCCAACCATCTTCGAGTAATCGGGGAACATAAATAAAAAAAAAGGTTCCGTCGAATTGAGAACCTCCTCCTTTTTGAAGTTAAAAATCAAATAACATCACGCCTGTGTTCTCCGAAGTGTTAGGCACAGGTGTACCTATAGTACATCTACATTTCGCTAGTAATGTTTAAGTCCCATTGCACGTGACTGTCAAATAAAATAATTTATTTGCTCGAATATGGGTAGGTACATGAGGTGATACATCACACTAATATTATAAAGGCGAAAGTTTGTGAGTGTGTGTGTGTGTATGTTTGTTACTTCTTCACGCTCAAACGGCCAGACCGATTTGGATGAAATTCGGTATGTAGACAGCTTATAACCTGGATTAACACATAGGCTACTTTTTATCCCGGAAAAATGTAATGCTCCCGTGGGATGAGCAATAAATTCAAATTTATTTGCTACTCTTTCAAACTCAAACGCCTCGACCGATTTTGATGAAATGTGGTGTGGAAGTAGCTGACACTCTGGATAAACACATAGGCTACTTTTTATTCCGAAAAAATAGAGAAAGAAAGAAAAAGTATTTATTGTGACTAGCACAGGAAGATCACTAACTTAACAAAAAACACAATAATAAAAGTTTGAAAACAAAAAAACAAAAATAAATAATTACATCACATCACACTAATATTATAAAGGCGAAAGTTTGTGTGTGTGTGTGTGTGTGTGTATGTTTGTTACTTCTTCACGCTCAAACGGCCAGACCGATTTGGATGAAATTCGGTATGTAGACAGCTTATAACCTGAATTAACACATAGGCTACTTTTTATCCCGGAAAAATGTAGTGCTCCCGTGGGATGAGCAATTAATTCAAATATATTTGCTACTCTTTCAAACTCAAACGCCTCGACCGATTTTGATGTTAATTTGGTGTGGAAGTAGCTGACACTCTGGATAAACACATAGGCTACTTTTTATTCCGAAAAAATAGAGAAAGAAAGAAAAAGTATTTATTGTGACTAGCACAGCAAGATCACTAACTTAACAAAAAACACAATAATAAAAGTTTGAAAACAAAAAAACAAAAATAAATAATCACATCACATCACACTAATATTATAAAGGCGAAAGTTTGTGAGTGTGTGTGTGTGTGTGTGTGTATGTTTGTTACTTCTTCACGCTCAAACGGCCAGACCGATTTGGATGAAATTCGGTATGTAGACAGCTTATAACCTGGATACTAGGCTACTACTAGGCTACTAGGCTACTTTTTATCCCGGAAAAATGTAGTGCTCCCGTGGGATGAGCAAGAAATTCAAATATATTTGCTACTCTTTCAAACTCAAACGACTCGACCGATTTTGATAAAATTAGGTGTGGAAGTAGCAGACATCCTGTATTCACATAGCACACATAGGCTACTTTACATCCTGAAAAAATGTAGTGTTCCCGTGGGATGAGCAATTTTTTTGTGAATACTTTTCTCACCGATTAAATATTACACGTTTTAGTATATCTCATAAACCGCGGGTAACACCGCGGGGCGCAGCTAGTAATTACAATAAAGTTCTTTAAACCATAGCCTACCTTAATAGGTGTGCAAATATCTATTACTAGCTGTGCCCCGCGGTTTCACACGCGTAGACCGGGACAAAAAGTAGCCTATGTGTTAATCCAGGGTGTCAGCTACCTCCATACCAAATTTTATCAAAATTGGTCCAGCCGTTTGAGCATGAAGAAGTAACAAACATACACACACACTCACAAACTGTCACCTTTATAATATTAGTGTGATAATAAGAATAGAATAGAATAGTTGAATAGAATATTTCTTTATTTGCACAGAAAGTAGGTACAAACACGAACTATAGAACGTCTTGTTTACGTTCATAAATTACGGTTGCGAGAAATATTTCTTAGATTAATCCACAATAAAACAACAAACATTATCTAATATTAGAGTATTGACTGACATTTATTAATTACTAGCTGCGCCCCGCGGTGTTACCCGCGGTTTATGAGATATACTAAAACGTGTAATATTTAATCGGTGAGAAAAGTATTCACAAAAAAATTGCTCATCCCACGGGAACACTACATTTTTTCAGGATGTAAAGTAGCCTATGTGTGCTATGTGAATACAGGATGTCTGCTACTTCCACACCTAATTTTATCAAAATCGGTCGAGTCGTTTGAGTTTGAAAGAGTAGCAAATATATTTGAATTTCTTGCTCATCCCACGGGAGCACTACATTTTTCCGGGATAAAAAGTAGCCTAGTAGCCTAGTAGTAGCCTAGTATCCAGGTTATAAGCTGTCTACATACCGAATTTCATCCAAATCGGTCTGGCCGTTTGAGCGTGAAGAAGTAACAAACATACACACACACACACACACACACTCACAAACTTTCGCCTTTATAATATTAGTGTGATGTGATGTGATTATTTATTTTTGTTTTTTTGTTTTCAAACTTTTATTATTGTGTTTTTTGTTAAGTTAGTGATCTTGCTGTGCTAGTCACAATAAATACTTTTTCTTTCTTTCTCTATTTTTTCGGAATAAAAAGTAGCCTATGTGTTTATCCAGAGTGTCAGCTACTTCCACACCAAATTAACATCAAAATCGGTCGAGGCGTTTGAGTTTGAAAGAGTAGCAAATATATTTGAATTAATTGCTCATCCCACGGGAGCACTACATTTTTCCGGGATAAAAAGTAGCCTATGTGTTAATTCAGGTTATAAGCTGTCTACATACCGAATTTCATCCAAATCGGTCTGGCCGTTTGAGCGTGAAGAAGTAACAAACATACACACACACACACACACACACACAAACTTTCGCCTTTATAATATTAGTGTGATGTGATGTGATTATTTATTTTTGTTTTTTTGTTTTCAAACTTTTATTATTGTGTTTTTTGTTAAGTTAGTGATCTTGCTGTGCTAGTCACAATAAATACTTTTTCTTTCTTTTTCTATTTTTTCGGGATAAAAAGTAGCCTATGTGTTTATCCAGAGTGTCAGCTACTTCCACACCAAATTAACATCAAAATCGGTCGAGGCGTTTGAGTTTGAAAGAGTAGCAAATATATTTGAATTAATTGCTCATCCCACGGGAGCACTACATTTTTCCGGGATAAAAAGTAGCCTATGTGTTAATCCAGGTTATAAGCTGTCTACATACCGAATTTCATCCAAATCGGTCTGGCCGTTTGAGCGTGAAGAAGTAACAAACATACACACACACACACACACTCACAAACTTTCGCCTTTATAATATTAGTGTGATGTGATGTGATTATTTATTTTTGTTTTTTTGTTTTCAAACTTTTATTATTGTGTTTTTTGTTAAGTTAGTGATCTTCCTGTGCTAGTCACAATAAATACTTTTTCTTTCTTTCTCTATTTTTTCGGGATAAAAAGTAGCCTATGTGTTTATCCAGAGTGTCAGCTACTTCCACACTAAATTTCATCAAAATCGTTAGAGGCGTTTGAGTTTGAAAGAGTAGCAAATAAATTTGAATTTATTGCTCATCCCACGGGAGCATTACATTTTTCCGGGATAAAAAGTAGCCTATGTGTTAATTCAGGTTATAAGCTGTCTACATACCGAATTTCATCCAAATCGGTCTGGCCGTTTGAGCGTGAAGAAGTAACAAACATACACACACACACACACACCCACTCACAAACTTTCGCCTTTATAATATTAGTGTGATGTGATGTGATTATTTATTTTTGTTTTTTTGTTTTCAAACTTTTATTATTGTGTTTTTTGTTAAGTTAGTGATCTTCCTGTGCTAGTCACAATAAATACTTTTTCTTTCTTTCTCTATTTTTTCGGGATAAAAAGTAGCCTATGTGTTTATCCAGAGTGTCAGCTACTTCCACACTAAATTTCATCAAAATCGTTAGAGGCGTTTGAGTTTGAAAGAGTAGCAAATAAATTTGAATTTATTGCTCATCCCACGGGAGCATTACATTTTTCCGGGATAAAAAGTAGCCTATGTGTTAATTCAGGTTATAAGCTGTCTACATACCGAATTTCATCCAAATCGGTCTGGCCGTTTGAGCGTGAAGAAGTAACAAACATACACACACACACACACACACACTCACAAACTTTCGCCTTTATAATATTAGTGTGATTAGTGTGATGTGATGTGATTATTTATTTTTGTTTTTTTGTTTTCAAACTTTTATTATTGTGTTTTTTGTTAAGTTAGTGATCTTCCTGTGCTAGACACAATAAATACTTTTTCTTTCTTTCTCTATTTTTTCGGGATAAAAAGTAGCCTATGTGTTTATCCAGAGTGTCAGCTACTTCCACACCAAATTAACATCAAAATCGGTCGAGGCGTTTGAGTTTGAAAGAGTAGCAAATATATTTGAATTAATTGCTCATCCCACGGGAGCACTACATTTTTCCGGGATAAAAAGTAGCCTAGTAGCCTAGTAGTAGCCTAGTATCCAGGTTATAAGCTGTCTACATACCGAATTTCATCCAAATCGGTCTGGCCGTTTGAGCGTGAAGAAGTAACAAACATACACACACACACACACACACACACACTCACAAACTTTCGCCTTTATAATATTAGTGTGATGTGATGTGATTATTTATTTTTGTTTTTTTGTTTTCAAACTTTTATTATTGTGTTTTTTGTTAAGTTAGTGATCTTGCTGTGCTAGTCACAATAAATACTTTTTCTTTCTTTTTCTATTTTTTCGGGATAAAAAGTAGCCTATGTGTTTATCCAGAGTGTCAGCTACTTCCACACCAAATTAACATCAAAATCGGTCGAGGCGTTTGAGTTTGAAAGAGTAGCAAATATATTTGAATTAATTGCTCATCCCACGGGAGCACTACATTTTTCCGGGATAAAAAGTAGCCTATGTGTTAATCCAGGTTATAAGCTGTCTACATACCGAATTTCATCCAAATCGGTCTGGCCGTTTGAGCGTGAAGAAGTAACAAACATACACACACACACACACACACACACAAACTTTCGCCTTTATAATATTAGTGTGATGTGATGTAATTATTTATTTTTGTTTTTTTGTTTTCAAACTTTTATTATTGTGTTTTTTGTTAAGTTAGTGATCTTCCTGTGCTAGTCACAATAAATACTTTTTCTTTCTTTCTCTATTTTTTCGGGATAAAAAGTAGCCTATGTGTTTATCCAGAGTGTCAGCTACTTCCACACTAAATTTCATCAAAATCGTTAGAGGCGTTTGAGTTTGAAAGAGTAGCAAATAAATTTGAATTTATTGCTCATCCCACGGGAGCATTACATTTTTCCGGGATAAAAAGTAGCCTATGTGTTAATTCAGGTTATAAGCTGTCTACATACCGAATTTCATCCAAATCGGTCTGGCCGTTTGAGCGTGAAGAAGTAACAAACATACACACACACACACACACACACACTCACAAACTTTCGCCTTTATAATATTAGTGTGATATAATTTTATTATCATTGTTTAATTTTAAAATTTAATTACACTTATCATTTTAATAATCATTAACTTTAAAATATGCTTCATTAATCAAGAAACATCTTTAATATGTTTTTAAATGATGTGAAATTCGTTGTTTCCTTTATAATAACAGGTAATTTATTATACACTTCTGGACACATCTTTTGGCCCACCTTGTATTTTCAGTTTCGTTTGGTCCTAGCTAAAATTTTATATTAGGTCGAGCAAAAAGTTTTTATGCAGTTTTGAACCTGGCACATTCACAATTTCATTCAATAGTCTTTTTTTGAATTTCGAACACAGAATTTAAAGAAACAAAAGACAATTTGGAGCCTGTTTGTTGATATCAAACAATCGAATACTAAGAAAACTTGGTTTTATTGGTTTACTTGGATTTAATTCTTGAAAAAGTGATTGATATCTTTGGTTTTGCAACAAACATTACTTATTCTTAACATTAAGGTGAGGTTCTATCAATAATCTTTGGATACTTCACCTGAAGTCGCCGCCCAAGCTGTGGCACTTATTCAGGCCGGACACAGCCAAAGAAACGTGAGTGCTCAACTTAATTTAAGTCGATCTGCGGTCCGAAATGTTTATCGGAGGTACCTAGAGACTGGCGGCTTTGTTCGTCGCCAAGGAAGGCCACGATCTCGGGTCACAACTGAAAGGCAGGATCGATTCATCGTGACGACCAGCTTGAGAAATCGTCACCTTACCTCTATTGAGATACAAAACCAACTTCGCGACTTCCACGGAGTATCTGTAAGCGCTCGAACGGTTCGGAGAAGGTTAAAAGAACGCGATATGGTACCACACAAGCCAGCTAATGGCCCCAAACTAACGCGAGCCCACCGAACAGCGCGCCTTCATTTCGCACGCAGTCATTTAAATTGGACACAGCAAGATTGGAGCCGTGTACTCTTTTCTGATGAGTCTAAAATTGTGTTACATGGCAATGATGGAAGGAAGAAGGTCTACCGACGTAAGGGAGAGCGTTTCGCACAATGCTGCTTTGAAGAGAGGGTTGCTTATGGCGGTGGCTCATGGACTGTCTGGGGCGGTATATCCGCGAGCGGCAAAACTCAACTTGAGGTTGTTACAGGACCACGGCTGCCAACATTAAATGCTGAAAGGTACATTCGTGAGTGCTTAGAACCTCACGTGATACCATACGCGGACTATGTGGGCCCAAATTTCCTTTTTATGCATGATAATGCAAGAGCCCATGCGGCCGGCATCGTCAGGGAATATCTTCGGGATGTGAACATCACAGTTATGGACTGGCCAGCCAGAAGCCCAGACATGAACCCCTTTGAGCACATGTGGGACGAGCTAAAAAGACGTGTTAGGGCTCGTCAGCCAGTTGCCCAGACGATGCAGGAGTTGAAAACTGCCATAGAAGAGGAATGGGAAATGATCCCTCAAAATTTCATAGAGCGGTTGATAAACTCTATGCCTAATCGTATGAGAGCTGTGGTAGATGCCCATGGAGGCAACACGCGTTATTAAATTAAACCTTTATTTGATAAAACATGTTTTTTATTCATAAATCAATTGCCTTTAACAAGGCGTATATCCGACTTGTTAGGCGTAGCTCCATGTCGTATGGTATTCTGAATTCAAATTTAAAACAATACGATCGAAAAAGATGGTAAAATGTATCAGGTTTAAAACTGCATCAACAGTTTTTGTTCAATCTAGCAATCATATTTCGGTAGGGGCCATCGAAACCTAAACTCTAAGGTGGGCCAATAGATGTGTCCAGAAGTGTATATTCTAAGACCCATACAAAATGCACTCTTGTCAAACATTACCGTTCTATGGCGTATTACTCGAAGTTTCATATTTATTTATATTATTTCTAATGTCTAATGCTAGTTCATAAATATACAGTGTACCTACTTGCTTAATATTATATTGCTTCTAATAGCCGATCGGTAGTTTAAGAACTATAGTCAAAGATGTAGTGGTTAAGATAGTTTTCCAATGTCTACGGTCTACCAAGTTTCAGTACGTAGTTCGGCATCTTTGGCGACTAGCTCTGATGTTACCTACTGATATTTACCTAGTTATATGTACTGACTGAGTTGTACTAGATGTTTACTGTGACTTTGATGGTGGTGGTGGTGGATGAGGAACATGGTGTAAAGTTCACTCATCCTCCATAAAAAAGGGAGGATCCTCCGACCAGACAGGTGTTGTGGCTGGTGGGCTACTGCCCGACGGTTGATGTCGGGATGTTGTATACTTATATGCCAGTCACATGGTAAACTTTGCTTGCGCGATGCAGGATTTGTGTGACGTCAGCACTTTGATGCGTAGTTCGCATGTGGTGTTGTAGATGCCGCCACAATCGAACTAATTTTAGAGGGGGAGTTGAAAAGTTTAGGAAAGATCTAACACATGCGTACGCCTACAGCTTTCGTTACGAAAGCTCGCTTTTGAAGCTGTTATTGCCTGGATTCTGAACCAGTTCACTAAAGTCTACTATTTTTAAGGTTAAATGAAAGCAGTCGCTCGAACGAAAACTTACCAAGAGGTATCGTGTTACCCAGTCGCTCCACGTGAAATTCTGGCAGTTTGGGGACCATTGTTTATCTAATTATTTAAAAAATACAACTTGTTACCGATATCCATTAATTTAAGTATGGATAAAAAATGCATGTAATAATGGTTTAGTAAATTTATTATTATTCTTCTTATCCGGTTAGACTGGAAGCTGACCCCAACATACATAGTTGGTAAAAGGTTAGGCAGACAATAAAAAAGGCAGTATAACACCGTGTAAAAAAAAACTGTCTTTGCTGTCGAGTAAAAAAAGATAATAAGCCGCATCTGATAAGCCGCCTTCAAAAAAGATATTAATCCGCATTTGATAAGCCCGCTTCAAAAAAGATATTTATCCGCATCTGATAAACCGGCTTCAAAATAAGATATTAAGCCACATCTGATAAGCCGGCTTCAAAAAAAAATATTAAGCCGCATATGATAAGCCGGTTTCAAAAAAAGATATTAAGCCGCATCTGATAAGCCGGTTTCAAAAAAGATATTAAGCCGCATCTGATAAAAAGATAAACTTTATACTTAATTAAATTAATAATTCACATCCAGCTTCTTAACATCTTTGCATCCAGGTACCCGATACAATTTCATAGAAACTTCGTCGGGGGAAACTCTCGGAGCGATTACCGGCGTCCCTCCCGCGATGCGTTCCTCTTAATAAATCACCTCATGTTATTAAGCAACACTTCTTCTTTCATATTATAACTTGGTTATAAGGTAGTAGGTAAGGGGTAAGGGGTAGGGGGTAAGGGGTAGGGGGTAAGGGGTAGGGGGTAAGGGTATATTTTCGTACTACCTATGTTTATGTGTGTGAGGTGAAGTTGTGAAAATAGTGAGTTGCTCAGTACTTGTAATTACTAAGCAGAAATTGTTATTAAGTTCAATGAGAGTATTTCTGAAATTGTAATTTAGTTCTGTATTCTGAACTAAATTACAATTTTGAAAATACTCTAGTATTCTATGGAATAGAATTTAATTTATTGCTGGTTCAGCGAATTTCCAAAATCAATCATTACGTATTATAAAACAAAGTCTCCCGCCGCGTCTGTCTGTCTATATGTATAGTGTATGTATACGTATGTTCGCGATGATCTCTAAAACTACTGAACAGATTTTCATACTGTTTTCACCAATGGAGGTTTTTTTTGTAAACTGGGAGCGTTACTGGCGTGCGCGTTACAATAGTACGTTTCCGTGGGATTATTGGCGACCTCCACGCGGGCAAAGCCGCAGGCAAAAGCTAGTATTTAAGTAATAAAATATATCTCTAACGTACTTCTAGTACATTGTACAATAATAAGAAATAAATAAAAGAGCATTTTAGATAGTTCAGGTTATTATTATTCCTAATCTTTTTTGAGTAATAGAAACTATAAACAGATTATTTTTTATTATAAAATGTCTAAAATCAAGGAACCTAAAAAAAATCAACACGGTTAATCTTACAAATTCTTTACAAACATTTATCACGTTCAACGTATACTCATACTAAATATCGTATACAATAAATGCTCGAAACGTTATCACCAAAGTTTTAACGCAGATTGGACTTACGGATAAATAGATTTAAATGTATATCCATGGATTACCTAATGGATAAAGTTGTTGAAACCCCAGTTATAAATCCAATTTGGCTAAATTGATACTTGTGTTTTAAAATCTATTGCACGCTTAGGCTTAACACAAGCGAGCGATTATAATCGATACTGTTTTAGTCCGACAACTATAGTGCTATTCTATAAAAAGTTCAACGTGAAAACTTAGGTGAAGTGAGTTTGAAATGAAGTTTGGACTGTAGAGATTGCTCTACAGTAGGGACTGTAGAGCAATCTCTACAGTCCAAACTGAACTAGAACTAGCTAGGTACATTTTCATGGTGAGATTTTTACACTGTAGTTACCTACTTATCGTGTCAAGTTGAGGGCACGGGTCGTGTGTCCGAAACTTTGTTAGTAAGAACTTGCAAAGTTTTGAACACATCGCCCGTGTTTAGTGCACTAGTGTAATTTTGTCTTAAGGTGCAAGTCCCAGGGTAGCCCACGAAATTTAAATTTTCTTACGTTTTTTTGCAATTTGCAGGTCAGTATCAGGTTGTATGTTGATCTGAATATTTTTCACGACAGTAACACATCTGGATATAGAGAATTATAATCATTAAAATCATACAACTCTCTGATTTCAAATAACCCTGATGAATGACAATTTCATGAAGTCTTGACATTTGAGGATTATATTAACTAAGGAGTTGTATTACTGATTCTAATGATTATAATTCTGTAAATAAATATTTGTTACGGTCGCGAATCATACTTTAATCAACAAAAACCCAGACACTGAGCTGCAAATTGCAAAAGTCGTAAGAAAATTTGAATTTCGCGGGCTACCTTAGTGCAACGAGCAAGCAAAAGCGTGGTGATCGAACTCATTTTTATTTTTTGGAAAAAGGGCATTTTCATGGTTCCGTACCCGAAGGGTTCAAAAGAGCTCTATTGCTGTCACTCACGTGTCCGTTTGTTCGTCATCTGTCACACAGGTTTTACAGCCAAACGGTTGAAGCCTTAGAATTCTTAGAACAGTCTTAGAATTTTCACATAAGCATATTGTTGACCCAAGGCCATTCAAATTGTCAAAAAATATTTTAAAATGTTTTTAAAGGGGCTCCCATACAGACGGGGGCGCGAAAAAAAATTTTTGAACTACAATATATAATATACACTATATTTTTTGAAGATAAATACTATATATTTTTGTTTTAAAAAATATTCGAAAACAAACGAATGAGAAGCCACCAAAGTCATCTATTTTTACAAAATTTTGTTCCGATGAAGTTTTTGATTTTCCATTGACATAAGAACTTGGAATTTGATGATAATGTTTATTATTACGTATAGAGTAATAACAACCTCACGGGTCGATCCATCAGATTAAGCTACGCTGCCGGGGTCGGTCCGTGGATGGGTGACCATCTTTACGTACCGAGACTCCTCCGTGCCTCGGAAAACACGTTAAGCCGTTGATCCCGGCTGTCATTCGTGGATCTTTGACAGTCGTTACGGGTCGTCAGAAGCCCGAAAGTCTGACAACCAGTCTTACCAAGGGGTACCGTATTACCCAGTTAATGGGTTGTGGTGTGGAGGTTAGATAGGCAGTCGATCCATGTAAAATTCTGGTATTCAAATGCATCCGGTTAGACTGGAAGCCGACCCCAACATAGTTGGGAAAAGGCTAGGCAGATTGTTTATTATTACGTATATTTTAGTATCAAATACCAATATTTGATAAATAAGATTTGGAACGGAACCCTAAATGTGCAAAGTCCGACACGCATTTGGTCGGTTTTTTTTCCTTTATTGAGTGGTATGTTACCTACTTAATGCCTCTCAGCCTAGCGCTGACAACGAGCGTTTTATGGAACGCACGCATGCGCAGTGATGTTGTTTGCAAATATATTAATATTGTTTAGACCGATTACTCGGTTGTTTGTGCGCTCTATAATTGATAACATTAAAATTTAAAACGAATAATAATATTATTGTAAAAGAGTACCTATTCGTACTTTACAAATTGTGTGCGGCCGATAATTTGAGCAAAATGGATTGAAATGATTAAATTTAATGGTTTGAAATTGCAGCACATTATGCTCGTGAATTCATGATTTGATCAGGCTTTTATGTATGTATTTGTATTAATGGTTTATTTTAATGTTAACAGACCTTTTTTTTTTTTTTTTGTGGATGGGAAATCATCAAATGACTTCTCCCGCTCTGGGTAGAGCGGGAGGGCGTGTCAGACTTTTACTGACTAAAACCCACTCATGCTCCTTCAGCTGCCCGTGCCAGGGCCACGGTATTTCTTTCGAACTACCCGCGACCCCGGCGGCATCGGCCCAATTGACCCCGTCACTGCTGACATCTCTTTGAGGCGCGCGTGGAACACAACGCGCCGTCGACCCGGGCCTGGTCCTTACCGGACGGCGAGCTGCCCATTACTCGTCGTCCGCAAGCCCGCGCCTACGGTGGCCGGGAATCGGCAATCGATTCCCGCCGCCCAGGAATCGGCAATCGATTCCCGCCGCCCAGGGCATCTCCTACAGATCTTGGATCAATACAAACTGCTTTACTATAAAGTATGCCTGAGTTGCCATTTGGATAAAACCGCGAAAAACACACACACACCTTTGACATACACAATTTCACACACAGTCACATTCAGTCACATTTTCACATTTGACATTTGTTATTTATTGCTTGTCCCCATTGTAGGAGGAGCTCGTGGCTAAGTAATAACAGACGCACGGGTCGGTCCATCAGGTTAAGCTACGCTTGCCGGGGTTGGTCCGTGGATGGGTGACCATCTTTACATACCGAGACTCCTCCGTGCCTCGTAAAGCACGTTAAGCCGTTGGTCCCGGCTGTCATTCGTGGATCTTTGACAGTCGTTACGGGTCGTCAGAAGCCCCAAAGTCTGACAACCAGTCTTACCAGTCAGTCAGTCAGTCAGTCTTAGTCTTAATACTGGCTGATATTCAATCATTCAAATATGGAATATCTTCTATCAAGAAAACGATTCTCGTATTCTTAATAGGAAGATAGATAGATTCTGGTGAAGGCTCCGCGTAGAACCAATTTAGTAGGAGTGTGTTTTATAATTGATCTGAAGCTTAAAATACAGAGGGCATCAGCCCCATGTAACTAGAGTCCCTCTCGTATTATTTAGTAGTTCAGTAAATCTCCTGCTGTGAGGTTCGAGCCCTCACAGTACTGTAGAAGTTTTGTCCGGTTGGTTTTGATACTCGTAACCGACTTCCGTGAATATTTTATAAGTTGATGGCTGGCATATTTATTGAAATAAACATTATTTTATAATGAGAAGATTAGAGAAAAGAATTGAGACTCAGCTTGAAGAGCTGACAGAGTGCGCCATGATGAAAAAATGAGTAGATACAGTCCGTCCAGCTTCAACTTTATTGTAATTAAACTAAAGATCACTGTTTCACAGCGATGCAAGATCAAAGGTAAAATAACTGTGAACGGTGTGCAGATTCTTTGATGGAAACAATTACGCGTTTAAGAGGCATATTACATTTTGACCGTGATTTTTGAGTTAAATGGCCAATTTTGACGTTCTTACTCTGAAAAATTTAACGATTTCACAACTTTGACTTATTGAATGATGGATAATAGTTATTAATATAGTACATAGCGGCGTTGCATTTTTTCGAGGTCGTGCATCGACTACTGTACATAAGCAAATGAAATGATAAATATATCTCTTAAATAGTGGTTTAGTTCATAGTGGCCTCAGAATTTTGAAATATGTATGGAGTAAAAGGAAAAAAAGTATGGAATAAAAAAACTCCCACTAAAAATAAAATTTAAATGGTGTGCATAATAAAGAGTATTCTATTCTATTCTAATCTATTTATATACCAGAGTAAACGTTAGTTTATAAGAAATAAAAATTTCACACTTTAAACAAAAATAAATAAATTATAAGACTCAAAATAAACGTAATTACAACTGCCAAATTGCTACATAATGTGATGCGTCGCCGTGCCTCAATATACCTGATTAGGTATATTGAGGCACGGCGACGCGATTTGGCGACAGATTTGTCAGAACGAAATTTTGTGATAGGCCTCTTAATACTAAATCATCTTTTATTTAATCGACCCTATTCATACCTACCTACTGTTCATTTCAACAAATAAGCCAGACAACAATTAATCGCAAGCTTATCTCCAAGGACATGGTGTGATACATTTTAATTCAGAAGTTATTACCACTCCCACTTAAAAACGAAAACAAAAAGTAGCCATGAAATATAACACGTTGCACGCTACACCTGCGTATGACGTCATGAATTACCTACTCCCCACTCCCCTCTCCTCTGCCCCTACGTGATCCGAATGTGCAAAACAACTATGTTAAGCAAGTAAATAATTTCACACAAAAGGGTGAAGAATATTCTTCAGACCCTAAAACATGTGTCGTAACAACTTAAATCTGAATGAAATAAGAATTCTGGGAGACGAGAGAGAGAGACACTTGAAAATCGGTGGTACGTGTTAAGAATGTATTACGTACCAATTTTTTCTCTAGAATTTGTACCCGCTTTGAACATCAGTGAAGAGGTGATGTGCGAATTTGCTACGATTGTCGTAGCAATTTTCTACAGCGTAGCTTCGTAGCCGTCTCAATAGTGCTACGCCGTAGCAAGTAATAAAGATTTTCAAAGAAATATACTAAAGAAATCCCTTACAATTCAACTAAAATTTCTAGTCGATACGAACATGTATTTTTATAACTCAGTGCGAAAGTCAAACGTTTCATCGTCTCTATTACAATAATTTTCAAACCGCTTTGATTATTAAAAGACTGAATATTATATGGCGTTTTAGAATTAATTACATCCGAGCACAAAGCTGAACGCGTGAGGTGAAAATTTTCCAATGAACATCTGTTGTATTCACTTCAAAGGCCCCTAATAACGCGCTAGGCTTTATAGCCGCATTTGTGTTAAATTAATGCATTTTCACTGTTGAAAACCGTCGCCGTTACTTCGCGTTCCATACATTAGTCGAATTATGAACACAACACCTTTTAATAAGAGCGAGTTGTAAGACTGGTTACACACATGCGGAAATTCCAAAAATGTGACAAGCAACGCATCGCACGTGTTTTATTAACGTGACATATAATGTCACAGAGTGTGACATACCTGTCACAAATAGATGTTTTCCCGTTGTTGAAATTCATGTATATTTCTCGTGTCATTTCACATTAAAAGCTGTTTGCATCACAATAGTTAGTGTAGTTTACAAATGTGGTGCGCCATGACACTTGTCACAATTTATTAATCTTGTTTCTGGTTAACACATTTTGGTATTTACTCTGTTAGGTCTGCATCTGTCACACGAAATGATATTGAATAAAGAATGTACGTTGTGATTTATGAATATTGAAGCATTATTTATGAGAAAAGCACTTGTGTATTTGGAGGGCTTCGGGAATATTATCAGTCTACTAATGCATGCGAGTAGATCTACTTTTTCGTTGATGAAATATACAATGACCTTCGTAATATCTACAGCTGAAGATGACGCGTTAGATTAAACTTATACCGAATTTAGTTTTTTGCATAACAGGATATGTTGTTTTTCTCTTATTTTTAGGGTTCCGTACTTCATTAGGAAAAAAAGCAACCCTTATATGATCACTCGTGTACTGTCTGTCTGTATGACCGTCTGTCACAGCCAATTTGCTCCGAATCTGATTATGTTGAAATTTGGTACACATATAAACTTCTGTGACCCAAACACGGACGTGTAATGTAAATAAATGAATTTTGAATAGGGGGGTCACTTTTGGGGGGCAAATAAGAAAATTAAAAAAAAAGTTTTGCAAACTGTACCGTGTGATATATTAATTGAATGACAGGGTGACGTTATTATTATTTTTTTTTATAATTTTAAAATAAATTGTTTTAAGAAAATAGATAAAAATTTACCATTCTCCGAAACTCTGAGCCTAAAATTTTGAAAAAAAAAATACAGAAAATAGTTCTATTCCTATAAATTACAGGAACACCTTTAGGACCATCTATGGTCTTAAAATAACATGGTCAATCTCACAATATAGTGTGTACAAACTTATATTAGCTGTTGGAATGTATGGGAGAACACGTTTTTCAACTACATTGTTAAGTTTGTTATTGGGATAAATTCATCCCAACTACGGAACCTTTCATTGTGCGTGGTCCAACACGCACTTAGCCGGTTATTTTATATCTTGTTTTTAAGACATTAGACAATATGATAATGATAAAGACATGCTTGATAAATTAATCGCTCAAAATTCTCTAGTCTCGTAATTTATTTAGTCAGTGTACCTAAAGTAAACTATGACCCATTTTATAACTTTATTTTAGTTTTGTAACTCCTCTCCTCTACTGAAAAGCGTAACAATAGCCAAAATTGCTAACGAGTTGAAAATGTGTACTCCCGTCCTATGAAATTTTCGTATAAACTCATGAAATTCTCAAGTTAATGCTCTGAGGTCGGTTTGACGTGTTATGTTTGTGAAACATTATTGGTGACGCGCATGATGGCGGCACAATTAATATTAATGCAAGGCGAGATTTTACGGTTTTATTGCGAACCGTAAAGATTTATTTCCTTGCGGTTTTGACGTATATATTGGTACTGCTTAATTTTGGTTTATTGTAGATTTGTTTGGGTTTGGTGTTTTATTATACAAACATTATTAGGGTCATTTAAGTTAAAACAGAGCAGTAGAGCTATTCTGTAAACATCTCACCGTGATAACTTAGGTGAAGTGAGCGTGAAGTGAGCTGTCATTCCACCTGATGCTAGGGGTTGACACTATTGACAGCTCACTTTAAAATCACTTCATCTAAGTTTTCACGGTGAGATATTTATAGAATAGCACTACAGTTGTGGCCCATTGATAACGGCCGCGACTTTCGAGTTGCAGCTCGTAGGTTCGAATCCTGACAGTCGCTTTACTTTGTGTAAATAATTTCATCACCACTGCTCTCAATACGGTGAAGGAAACTAGCATGTACTAGAACCAAAAATTCGAAGACATGTGACATCTAGCAACCAGCACTGGGCCTGCGTGATGGATTACGGCTCACTCCCTCTCACCGAGAGGAGGCCTGTATCCCAGCAGTGGGAACATTATAAGCTTATTATAAGTTAAAACTTGAATACGTTCTACGTTACCTGGAAAGTTGTCACCACAATAACATCCATGCTGATGCTGACAGGCTTCAGGACAAAATGAGTTGTTACTGGGCATTGATAGAAGTTTTGATTGTCACAAGCTTCCTCATTTAATACATAATAGTACTGAAACGTCTACTTAATGGCCTGTATTAGATTATAACGTTTGCTTCACAAACGCACTGTACCTACATTTAGTGTGGACTAGCCTTTAGTAACGAACCACTTCGATATTTCAATTTCGAAAAAAGAAAAGATTTTTTTTAGACACTTGACACGTAGTCAATTTTCGTAGCCAGGAAGAGCAGGCCGGGGGGGGGGGGGAGATTCGATGGGAGAGGGGGACGCATGATCATCCATCATATTCAGTTTGACAAGCACATGTGTTCTCTGAATTGAACAGTTTCTCTTCTCTGAAGACGTAAAGTTGGGACAACTTGTGAAAGATTGGCGGGAGAGATTTTTTAAATTATATTTACATACTCTTGTCTTACTATATTAAGGGCACGCTAGTCGCTCATTCTTCCATACAAACATAGTTTGGTGATTACTCGTCTGTTTGACGGTGTACGTTCAAAACTAAAAATTATTTAAATTTTTCTCGTCTTTATTTAGCCCTATATTGAAACAGAATTGGAAAAAAATATTGGTTTGGAAGTTATGAGCGTCGAAACTTCCATATTTCAACAATAATTTGAACGCATCTTTGGGCGTAAATAAATAGCTCCCGGAGTATGACAATGAAAAAAATGTTACCGTACAGGGATAGATAATTTATTGAAGCATTCAAATAATTTTACTTTAAATAAATACATCCAGCAGTTTTTTCATATTATCAAAGGAAATGAAATTTCATGAAATTTTATGCGCTCGTTTTCGTTATAAATCATCGTCTATTTCACTAAATACTTATGAACGAAATAAATAAATACAGTAACTAAATAGCACGCATGTTAGCCACGCCACCAACGAGTTCGACCCGCCGACTAGGAGCTCCTTAATGGTCAGCGAGGTTCTTTTCATTTTGCGCCGTATGTCACGTGTGTTACTTGAGGATGTGAATCTGCGTCAGCGAATGGTGTCAGCGTTGCTGAGTAATAGGTCAAAAAAAAAAAAATACCTTTTTTCGATCGATATGTGCCATCGACACGCTAGGAATTATTAAGAAGACCTTATTAATATGCTACCAAGTTGTTTTTGTAATAGTGGATTACTAAGTGTAGCGGGTAGGAACCGCACTCATTGCAAATGGTGAAGGGCACAATAAAGCTCTTGTAGGTAGGTATTATTTTCGGAACAAAAAAAAGACCTAATTTCTTGAATAATTAATCATCATATTATGCTGTCAGTGTCTGTGTTCCTTTTTCATACCTATAACCCCAAAGCAAGAGTGCTTGTTTACTCTTGATTTGCCTTCAAAGCAAGAGTAAACATCGTGGCATCTTCTGGGCACGCTCGTTCCATCGTAGACCTCATCCATCGCTTTTCATTAGGTTAGAGCGAGGTCAAGAGCAGTCCCATTTAGCAATACAATAAAAAAAAAATACAAAAAAATACAACCGACTTCCAAAAACAACACTACAAAATGAAAAATAACTTCGGAAGTCGGTTGTATTTTTTTGTAAAAAAGTTTTTATTTTTCACTTTTTAGTTACCTACCCCACAAAAATTCTAATACGAGTACAACTACGTGCAAAAGAAACTGGAACATCATCCACATAAAAAGTGGGGAACATACACGTATTATTGCAGCTAACTCAAAAACTTCTCAAGCAAAGTTAATAAATTTTATATGGGACCAACTTTGAGGTATATATCCTATCGAGTAAAATATTTTTTTTTTCAAATCAGACGACTGTAAAAAGTTTTGGGTGGTCATAAATAAAAAAAATTGTCGAATTGAGAACCTCCTCCTTTTTTATCGTCGGTTAAAAGAAAACAAAGTCAAAGTCAAAGATTTATTTGCAGATAAATATGGTTACAAAGTTCTTACAGTGGTAGTATATTATAATAGCAGCTTAACATATTTAATCATAACATAATGACATGCTAATTTTTGTATAAGTACAGTTACATCACTTAGATTTAAACTGAAAGAATTCCTGTACAGTATAGAAGGAATTCTCAATTAACCACCTGCATAAAGCCCTACAACCTACCCTAAATAATAAGAGCTTTCTTATAAAATCGCTTGCGCTTATGATATAAACCGTACAACTACATATGTATACATATGCCTAGGTTTGTTTACATGCAATCTTTCATACTTCGTGACGGATTTGGTTTTTTTAATATGTCCCTATTTATCGTTATCAAACAACATTAGTTTTAGTATATGCGAAACCCGAAACACGTGTCTAGTATTTTTATGTAAAGAATCTATGTACAAAATTTCAAAACTGTATCATGAAAAATCACAAAGTTATATAAGCTTGTTACGAGTATGTTACCTGGTTGTCCGTACAAAATCATGATCACCACGCGGCGCCCGCTGTGCGCCCGTGCCTAGTTAGACCTAGATCTGCCGTGACTTGTGTTCGTCGCTCGGTGTCCATATTGTAACCTTTTTTAAAGATTTTTGGGGCAAAATATAACACGGTATTAAAATTATTGGAATCGATTCAGTTATTTAAACAAAAAAATAATAAACTATAATAAACTATATTCAGGTTTCGCATATAGGTACTAAAAATAATGTTGTATATAAAGTTCTTTTAGGTT
The DNA here is from genome assembly GCA_946251885.1 of Cosmia pyralina. Lineage (NCBI taxonomy): Eukaryota > Metazoa > Arthropoda > Insecta > Lepidoptera > Noctuidae > Cosmia > Cosmia pyralina. The sequence continues at coordinate 20,105,172 of OX276358.1, forward strand.
TAAACCAATTGCCATTACTAAGTTATCATTTATGAAATTAAAATAGAATTTTGTTTGCATTAAAACCTATTTTTAAACTACCCTACAGAGAACTCCCTCTGAAAAAAGAACTAAAACATAAACCCATTAATTTACGTCATAATTCCCGTTTTCATTTCTACCATGTTTCTGCCCCGCCGCTTTCAAAAGCAAAGGTGCAGAATCTAAGAAGAACCTCGTTGGTCTAGGAATCGCTAGCGCTACTGCTGAGCATGAGGTCCTGGGTTCGATCCCCAGGTCGGGCAAAGTGTTATTGGGATTTTCCATCAGGATCTTCTCAATAGCAGCCCGGAGTCTGGATTTGTGTGATTTTCCCGGTTGAAAGTCAAAGGTGGTATTTATTAGTGTGTTTTTTGGTGATACATTAGGTCTTATACTTAGGTTATGGTGACTCAAAAAACTACCCATCATACACTATTTATCAATATAAGAATTTAAAATCAATATTGCATGCAAACAAATTAACAAACATTTCAATATTTAAAATACCTACTTAATTACTTATAATAAATTTTTATAATAAACATTTAGAATACAATAAATTATTATAATAAATATTCAAAATACAATAATTTTTTTGAATTTTTAAGCTTAAAATACATAATTAAATTATCATTTAATTTAATACATTTTGTCAAGAAGGAATTCGTCAATGTTATAGTAGCATTTTTCAATTAAAAAATTATTTAGTCTCCGTTTAAATTGTGTCAAGTTTAAATCTTTAATATCATTTGGGATTTTATTGAATATTTTCGGAGCCATGCAGAGGATGCTTGATGGAAGTAGGTTCGCCCCCTATTATATGGGATATGTGGTTGAACTGTAAGGATTGATGCTATGATCAAGCCTCGTTGATATAATGCTGGCTGACATTCAATCATTCAAATATGGAATATCTTCTGTCAAGAAAAACAATCCTGGTTTTCTGGACAAGATGACAGAGAGAGAATCTGGTCAGGTCTCGGCCCTAGTAGGAGTGATTGATAATTTATTCTGAGCTTTAAATGTAGCGGGCTTCAGCCCCAGTTTAACAGAGTTTATCTAGTATTATTTGGTAGTACAGTTAATCTCCTACTGTGAAGCATGAGGCTTCACAGTACTATAGGTACACTTCTGCCAAACCCTTCGGGAATTACAGGCATAATGTTGTGATATAAAATCTATTTTCAGGAACTCCCTCTGAAAAAAGAAACAAAACATAAACCCATTAATTTACGTCATAATTCCCGTTTTCATTTCTACCAGGTTTCTGCCCCGCCGATTTCAAAAGCAAAGGTGTAGAAAGATAAGAACACAGTAGGTTAGATATTTCAAAACATGAGCGTATAAATCACGGTCTAGTTGAAAAGTACTCGGAAACTGCAGATAAATGAGCGCTCCGTTGCATGGTTATCATAAAATATAGTTTTGTAGGAATTGCTACTGTTATTGTGTTGTTGTTCTTATATTTTTACAGACTAAAAGGGACGGTTCTCAGTTCAAATGTGTGTATGGCCACACGGCTACATATGAAGCTATACATTCCAGTATCCAGTAATCTCGCATTATACAGGATTTCCGCACAATGAGAGGTCAACTTATACTGGTAATGTATAGCTTGATATGCAGCAGTGTGTACAGTTATGAGCATAAATTACATTTACGTAAAATTCAAAGGCCATTTTTTCCGGAAGTCATCATAATCTGCTTAGCCTTTTCCCAATTATTTTGGTGTCGGCTTCCAGTCTTACCAGATGCAGCTGAATACCAGTGTTGTACATGGAGCGACTGCCTATCTGACCTTCACAACCCAGTTACTGGGTAATACCGACGATACCGGTTGTCAGACTTTCTCCTAAAGTATTGGTAGAAATTTTATAGTGTCATGAATTTAATGTAATAAATTAATCCATACTATTATGAAATAGCCCCGACCCTTGACAAACGCGCGTAGCGAATAGTTTTAAAAATAATGTCCCTAATAATAATAATAAAACCGACACTTACAAGTCCCCTACTTGCTCAGTAGTCAGTAGCGCCCTAAGCCTAGGTTCGAGTCCCACTATGGGACGCCCTTAGCTGTGCTACTTAATAATTATTTTGCAAGGCGAGAGGCCCTTCTGGCCCCGCCGACGCCCGGTTAAGCAACAGAGGCTCCCGGAGCCAATTGCGAAAAGGTCAGTACCAAAAAAAAAAGAAAAAAAAAAGTCCCTTCTCAAATTCTTAAAGCTGCAGTCGTTATTTCGCGAGAAAAATGTTCTGGAATTTTGCGTAGCTAAGGGTTGGTTGCACCAAGGACTACGTTATAGTTTCCGTCAAAGTTAATATCACAATAGAATGACTACCTGCTGTTGCACCGTCATGTCAAATGTAAAAGATAAAGTTCGGAGCAGGGACATGACATTCGTGCGTCTGACAGAAGTGACAGATATTTAACAATAACTATAACCAGCGAAGCGTGGGCGGTTAAGGTTACAGTTAAAGTGATGACATCAGCTAACAAATTGTCAACTAGAACAACCCATTTTTTGTACAACAGGAACTTTAACAAACATCAAACTGAGGGTGCGATGTTTGTTATGGTGCAACCCACCCTAAGTGTAGCGTGTAGTGTGTGTGTAGTGTGTGTGTGTAGTGTGTGTGTGTGTGTGTGTAATGTGTGTGTGTAGTGTAGTAGTTAGGTGGTGGTGGTGGTGGTGGTGGTGATGTCAGGTGGTAAGTGTAGGTAAGGTAATGTAAGGTGATAGGTAATTGTCGAAAGCTGGGTGTAGCAGCGTTATTTGTTGTCACTTTCTTAAAAACTGCAGAACAATATTTATGAAATTTTCGAACTCTCAACACTATAATTTACACAAATCCAATTGGAGACATATACACGTAAACTCACGTCTTCTCTCCATGGGGGCATGGGACCGGCATGGAACAAGGCAGAAACTACAGAACGTTACCTGAGCTACGATCCTTTCCTTTAATTTTATTTGATTTGTGTAAATAATGTTACAGAAACCCACTCTCCGTTATATGGCTTTTATTTTATGTAAAGTGTTTACTTCTTTATGCGTAGATTCTAACTAATAAAAAGTATATTTATAAACCAAAATCCTGTATAAAATAAACTCATTTCAAAAACTCCCTTTACAAATTGATAGCATGGTCTATGTATAGAAAGTTCCCCTAACAGGCTTTCACCGGCTTCTAAACACAAACAAGCTTTCGATATTAAAATGTTAGTCCCATTTAGTTGCGAACTTTTCAAAGAATCTGTAAGTAGTAAGTAATTAATGGTATTGATTTATTTGTTAGGGCCCGATCACACGAACCATCACAATTACAACCACACCACATCACCACAACGACCACACGAGGACGGGCGCTAATTTGTATGAACAATTGCTAATTCATAAAAAAAATAATAGTAAAATAGTATTAGTAAATAATAATAGTAGTTAGGCGAAAGTTTGTGAGTGTATGTTTGTTACTTCTTCACGCTCAAACGGCTGGACCGATTTGAATGAAATTTGGTATGAAGATAGTTTATACACTGGACACATAGACTACTTTTTATCCCGGTCTACGCGGGTGAAACCGCGGGGCGCAGCTAGTAGTAAATAATAGTAAAATAAAGGTACAAGAACATGAAGGACTAAGTGTGGAAATCAAATCCTATAATATAGAACATAGTAGTAATTCATTTGGCCGTTAAAATCACCATGTGGGCGATACCGACCACATCAATGTCACGTCACAGCCACAATTAAACCACCAGTGAGACCGCGCACTAGCGGCCGGCCACATCGCAAACACAACGTTGCGTCTTAATCTACGAAAGCCAGAGTTGATCTGTCTGTCTGCAGCCACAACGTAACCATATCGCAACTACTAGCGATAACACAACCACGTCGAAATTTTGAAGTTACCACAACGGAACTTCAACTAAGCTTCAGCGACACTATTCATTCACATGTAACTACTGCTTGCCCACATTTTGTCGCTGTGATGTGGTGTGGTTGTGGTACGTATGACCGGGCCCTAAGACCAGACCGTTGTTATTCTGCTGAATTTCCTCGTTTTTTCAATTGAATATTTTATTTATACTTATAAACAAGCCGTGTGCCCGATGGAATTTCCCATCGGCAAAAAACACGAACTTCCAAACACACACAAATGTCTAATAATGACTTGACAATGACAGACTTTCTTCCCCTATTTAACCGAATTAGATGAATTTTCAAAATTCTTTCTTATTGCTCACCTTCGCATTGCTATTTATAAAAAACTTTTTTACAAAAAAATACAACCGACTTCCAAAAACAACACTACAAAGTGAAAAATAACTTTAATTTCGGGAGTCGGTGTCTAGTTAAATGTATTTTCGTTTTTTGCCACCGACTTCCGAAATTAAAGTTATTTTTCACTTTGTAGTGTTGTTTTTGGAAGTCGGTTGTATTTTTTTGTAAAAAAGTTTTTATTATTCACTTTTTAGTTGTGTACCTACCCCACACAAATTGTAATACCACTACCTGCAAAACAAACTAGAACATCGTCCATATAAAAGTGGGGAAGAAATACGTATTATTGAAGCTAACTCAAAAACTACCGAAGCAAAGTTAATCAATTTTATATGGGACCAACTGTGATGTATACCCTCTCGAATAAAACAAAAAAAATCCAAATCGGTCCAGCCATCTTTGAATAATCGGGGAACATACATAAAAAAATAAAAAAAAAAGGTTACGACGAATTGAGAACCTCCTCCTTTTTGAAGTCGGTTAAAAATGTGTGGTCTTTACCGATGAAATTGCCGTTTTACAAAGAAAAATCAAACAATTTTTTTTAAAAGAAACAATGGCGATGCATTTTTGTCATTTTAATGAAAGTTCGTTGATGCCTCTGATATAAAAATACCAGGGGACGGGAATCGATGAATTCTTTAAAGGGTTTTTTCGCCACCTCATTGAATTTGAAAGTTTTCATCTGGGCTCATTGCTGAGATCACAATTTCCAGAACGGAAGCGATCAAGCCAAAAACGCACCATGCGTAGGTACTTGCAGTACCTTGTCCATACACGTTTTAATATTGCGTGCTGTCTGCACTGCGTTGGTGCCACGATGGAACTCGTATTCTATAATAGCGCACTATTTCGATTTTTCCATGGTAACAGAAACATCGATATCAAAGAAAAATCGAACGGCGCCACAAACTTACAACTGATTTTTTTTATATATCATGCTCTATTATAAAATTAATTTGAATTTGGAATTCTAAATAGCATGAAAGATCTTCACACTAGCCGATATCAAAAATCGGCAATTTGATACCTATTATTAACATCTATCAGAATCTGGAAGTCAACCCGAACAAAGTAAGGATTATAGACTATCTAGGCGGATCACAGATAAGATATGGTTCCAAAATTTTGTTTTTACTTTTGATGCCAATTTCAAAGTTCAAAAAGCGGAGGAGGTATCTAAGAATACTTAGTGACAAGTGTATTAATAATAAAAAAGTTTCTATTTTCTAAATATCTTTTATTATTCTGGATATCATCTAAGACCAGAGCCCATAGATATATGAAAGAATTTTTATATTTCTATGCCAGAGCCCTTGTTAAGACGAATCAAACTCGATAGGGTTGCGTCGTTTTATTACTCCTGTGGCCACCTTCCGGCTCCATCATCAGATCAGCTCGATGATACCAAAATATTGCATTGTCACCAATTTTCCTTACGCATGCCAAATTTCAGCTCAATCGAAGCCCGGGAAGTGGGTCAAATTTAACTTACAAATTCTGAACACAACTTACATAAGAACATTGCAAGTTAAATAAAAGCTCGTAAAAATAGTCATCTAACTCACAAAATATTGTTTAAGGCAAAATGTATTTCGAACCAGCAGAAGTTCTAGTAAATAAGTTAGCTGACTGACGAACTTAACTTAAATAAAAGTGAAATAGTAAAAAGAGTTATAAAGTTTCGGTACACTCGCGATAAATCGGTTAGTTTGCTGATTCTGCTGTCGTAAATCGGCAGTTAAATTGGATTTCGGTTAATGTGGTGAGTGGAACTAAGTGGAACGTGTTTATCGCTTCTAGAATGATAAACTTTATCTCCGTTAATATCAGCCGAGCTATAAAAGTATAGCTCGGCTGATATTAACGGAGATAAAGTTTTACAGAAAAATCTCAACGTGAAAACTTGAAGTAAGCTGACATTCCACCAGATAGATGCTAGGGATTGAGACTATTGACAGCTCACTTTACTTATGTTTCCACGGTGTCATTTTGAGGGTTCCGTACCTCAAAAGAAAAAAAACGGAACCCTTATCACTCCGCACTCACAACGTTCACACGCCCGCGTGTTCCGCTCTCACATCGTTGTCCGTCTGTCTGTGAGTCAGTCAAGACCATTTTTCTCAGGAATTCGTGGAGGTATCAAGTTGAAAGGTTGTAGGTTCAACGTAATAAAAAAAAAGTAGCCAAGTGCGTGTCTGGCCACGCGCAGTAATAGGGTTCCGTAGTTGCACAATAATGCGGACTACGAAGAGGGCTTTTTGTTGTTTCATGTATATTTGACTATTACTCGTAAACTTGAAAAGCCTAATTAGCTGTGATAGTTTTCCTTTTTACTTCGTTATAATATACTACTACCGTGATTTTTTTCACCCATCCAAAACTAACCATTTAGCTGGCAGGGGGGGGGGGGGCACTAACAAAAATTAGCACTTCAAAGCTTAATATTTCAGAAACGGATCCCTAAATCGAAAAATTGTTTTCACAACCCCGCAATATTTTTGAAAGACCCATCCAACAACACCCCACACCATGGGGTAGACGAGAAAAAAAAAAACATCCCCACTTTACGTGTACCGTTGACCTGGCAAGAAGCAGTCTTACAGCACTTAAGTAAAGGAAAAAGTCCGAAAATTGTTACTTTGTAATTTTTTCGTATATAATTTTTTTTTGGGATTTAACTTTTCAATTACAATGTTAAGTTTGTTTTTGGGATAAATTCTTTTCAACTACGGAACCCCTCATTGTGGGTGGTCTGACACGCACTTGGCCGGTTTTTTTTATAGAATAGATCGGGAGGTATCAGATTAAGGGCTTGTTTCGCAACCTCCAGAGTTTCGGTTAAAACGGGTTATTATTTTCATACAAATTCTGCTATATTTTTAGTAAGCTAACTGGTGGATATTGCCTATTCAGAGGTGGTTATGAGGCGATGACAGACGATGACATATTTTGAAGCAGATTTTTTTTTTAAATAGCGAAGTCCGATCTTTGAATTACGTTTACATATATTTTCAACTTCGAACTCATTAATTTCAATTAATAGTTGTGGCATCATTAAAGCTGGTATAAGTTTCAGTCGCGGAAGTATTTAATTTTGTGGCATCGGGATATTTGATATTTATCGATAAAAGCTTGCTGTGCCCGACAGGGTCTACATCATCCATCATCCATGGTATAAGCTATTTACTTACCAAATTACATCCAAATCGGTCTAGCCGTATAAGCGTGAAGAAGTAACAAACATACACACACACGCACACACACACGCACACACACACAAACTTTCGCCTTTATAATATTAGTGTGATAGTCTCTGATCGATGTGCAATATACGCCCAGTGGATTCATGCAGACAACATTTTACAAATTTACAAATATTAACGCTACCTAGTGTATACATACATATGAAACTGTAATGTTCATAAAATCAAATCCAAGCTTATTTGAATGTTGCACTAGGGCCAGACACAAAGACAAGCTGCGCATCGTAGCCAGTAATACAAAGCTTTTAGACCAAAGCATCTTTTGTATGGGCCCACGTATCCTCAATAAACTTCCAACATTTTCCGAACTACAAGTGATATAAATACCATTAAAAAAAGACTACATGAATTTTTAATAAGTAAATCAAATAGTTAGTAGTAGTATTTAGTAGTTCAATAAGTGACTTTCTAAATGACAACACAGTAGGTAAATAATTTTGTAACAACTAATTTGTGATTTGACATTCTTAAATATTATACTAATTTAATTATAATGTTTTGCATGATACTAATGATATACTCGTAATGTATGTAATCTAACTTTAACTGATAATACAAATTGTGTATGCCTCAATGGCGGGACATAGCAGACTTACCTGTAACTAACAACATCTTATGAACCTGTGATCCACAATAAATGATTTGAATTTGAAATAGTGTGATTCTGGAAAAAATGTTAACGAAAATATTATCGTTGGTGTAGTGCTCGCAAGCGCTACTGCCTGAGCATGAGGTCCTGGGTACGACAAAGTGTTTTTGGGTTTTGCCATCTGGAATTTGTCAGTAGCAGCCCGGAGTTTGGATTAGTGCCTTGTTGATGGCAATAGGCTCACTAGGACTTAAACATAACCGGCGAACGTCTTCTATAGATATAGCTCTGCTCAACTCTTTGGGGAGAGCAGGCGTGATGTTATGTTATGCCATGAAAATGTTATTCGAATGGACAAATTAAAATGACGTCATTGCATAGAGTTTTAGTAGTGACGGCGTATTTCCTGATGTACTATCGAGGAAACTTACATAAATACACTACTATTTTTTAATTAGTACAAAAAAAATGGGGCTCTATCCGTACCCGTTACTGATCATATTTGTGTAGTCAAAAATCAAAAAAATGAAATTCCAAAATTGTCCACGGAAAGTCATAATTGGTAAATTCATAAATTTCATAATTGAATCAATCATTCATAACAATTGCAACTAGAAAATACTACGCGCAGTGCTTTTCCATGATTAATGAATAACTACTATATAGCCTGTACAATATTTCCATAAACTGAGTGACATTTTGGGATATAAACAAACGCTAATAACTTTGCTGTTTATGAATATTATTTATTGGGACTTTACATATATAATAACAAGACCTTCTCTAATAAGCCCTTTAAGTATTTGTACTAATTAAAAATTAGTGGTGTATACACCGCAAGGACTTTTCTTGCTTGCAGCGCTCGGCTGTTCATAGATGTGTTCATCGTGAGCACGGAATTTTGTTTTCAAATTGGTCAGATCTAAGTTAACTCGATAGTACATTTCACCTACCACTATTCATTTAACGCATTTTTCGACGAAAATTATTTTCATGACGACTACACAGAACATAGTGGACTTGGTAGATTGGTTTTCCGGTATCCCTATGTTACTAGGAACTTCCTATATTATATCATTTTACATGAAAAATCAGTTCCAAAGGCGAAAGTTTGAGTGTTTGTATGTTTGTTACTTTTTCACGCTCAAATGGCTGGACCGATTTAGATAAAATTTGGAATGTAGATAGCTTACACCCTAGATTAACACATAGGCTACTTTTTTATCTCTCTTTTAGTGTGCAATAAAAAGCACTAAGCAAAACTGTGTCAATTTTCATTCTTAAAATTCACCCCCGTCCCATAATTCTTAAAACACAGCACAAAACTGCAACATCTAAACGAAATAATACATCACAACAATCATGCAAGTTGGTGCTGAAACGCGGCGTGAATAACAAAAGAATGGCGGTGTGGAGGGGCGAAAAGGCGCGGGAATACAACCACTTATCAACTGTGACCAGAGGCGACCACTTACCGCTCACTAGAGGTTTAACTCCATAGGAAGCTGGCAAAAGGACTGTTGGAAATTTTCCTTATAGGGACGGTGAACAATTTTAAATATTGCCATTGGAAGAAACTCAATTAAGTCACTCTGTATAAATAAAACAATCAATCTGCCTAGTCTTTTCCCAACTATGTTGGGGTCGGCTTCCAGTCTAACCGGATGAAGCTGAATACCATTATTTTACATGGAGCGACTGCCTATCTGACCTCCACAACCCATTAACTAGGTAATACGATACCTCTTGGTAAGACTGATTGTCAGACTTTCGGGCTTCTGACGACCCGTAACGACTCTCAAAGATCCACGAATGACAGCCGGGACCAACGGCTTAACGTACAATTTTACGTTTAGATTCAATCTCTTAGTATTATATAATTGCATAGCACGTGTGAGCACTATGTAGCTACTATTAAGCTACCTTTTACTGGGTACGTCTTTCACTGACTTGAGTGTGCCCTGGCGGTTGAGAGTATGTCATGCTCACTCAAATGTCTCGCTGATGGTGGCGTGTGTGTTGGATCATTAAGTTCCCTTCAAAATGGTTGAGCTAAATGGTGCTGATCCATGCGTCATGTTCGTGAACGGGCGCCGTCAGTTGGGACTGGTCGTCTCTTAGCTGCCATGGCTTATTTTTAATTTTAATATTTAATTTAGTTGTTTTAGTTATTATCTTTTTATTACGGACGCTTTTTAACGTGCACGTCTTTCTACATTGTTCTCACATGTATATTTTCAACTTGAACGATGTAACCAATATTTTGTAAAAATATTATGATTTAAAAGAGTGTCCGTGGAGTTTCTTGCCCGTTCTTCTCCATAGGGATCTACTACGCTTTGGAATGGGCAACTAGCTTCATCTTTCTGACTGACCGACCCATTGACAATTCAAAAGTGCCTGTAATTGGTTTATTTGAAATAAATGCTTTGAGTTTGAGTTTGAGTTTGAGTACTTTCCGAGGCACGGAGGAGAGAGGAGGAGGAGAGTAAAGATGGTCACCCATCCACGGACCAACCCCGGCAAGCGTAGCTTAACCTGATGGATCGACCCGTGCGGCTGTTATTACTTAGCCACGAGCTCCTCCCTTCTCCGTATAAATAAAACAATAATAATAAATGATAGGTAAACGATTTTATTTGTGCAAATAGGTTTGCACAAAGGAGGAGCTCGGGGCTAAGTAATAAGATTCAGCTGCATCCGGTTTGACTGGAAGCCGACTCCAACATAGTTGGGGAAAGGCTAGGCAGATGATGATGTAGGTGATTTTATCAAGATTCTTCGTAAAATGCTGAAAGCGCAACACATGCGGGACTGTTGTATATCCCCGAATCTTCGGGGATATACAACGGTCCGAACGGTCTCCGATGTTGGTGCCATGGAAAAAGTTATTCGGTTCGATGGTGTCTACGCATCAACACCATGAGCGGCGAGCCCACCACCACTGGACAGCAGAGGGGAGAGGAGTGCGGGGCGTGGTAACAAATTCCTCCGCGCGAAGCGCCACCGTCGCATTGAACATATCGGTCGACATACAACACGACACGCATTGCAAATATGTAAAACTTAAATTCGTTAATTACACGCCTAATACTATCGAAGAAGACTTTAATTTCATCTCCAAACATATTCTGGACCTTCAACGCCGGGTGCAGCAGAAGAAATCGTAGCGACCAGCATTAATCGGACGCACGAGGCCATCAGCGAAGTCATCCACGGAACCAGCATAAAACGGTCAGGTCAATCATCATTCTTCATCCTTATCCCTTTGTTCTATATTCAGTGCTTCATTTGTGTTAATATTGTGTGAAATCCTAGTGTTTTATTCCCGTTAAATAGTTAAAAACGCCTAAAGATTTTTGTTTTGCCGTTACCCTCAACTTCGTTTAAATAAAAATAATCCTTTGCAAATCTTTACAAACTAGTATTTTCCACTGTCTACCACAAACTCCAAAATGACTAAACCTCCGTCAGAAGAGGATATAATTAAAGATTTAAATAAAAGAAGAGGTGTTGTTCGCGGTAAATTTCGACTATTCATGAAGTATGTAGACTCTGTAGAAATAATGCCTATTACTGAAACCATTAAAACAGAATTACAAACGCGTTTACAAAAGGCAGATTTATTGTTAGAGCAGTTTTCAGAAATTCAGGATGAAATAGACTTAAAAATCCCTGATAGTCAAACAGAAAAGGAATTATCTGAGAGGGAAACTTTTGAAACCCACTATTATACCTATGTGACTAAAGCTAAGTGTATTATTAACGCAAATAACGCTCAAAATTCTTCTAAAGTTTCTAGTAAAATTCAATTACCTACAATTTCACTTCCTTCCTTTGATGGCTCTTATGATCACTGGTTAGAGTACCGCGATACTTACCTATCTCTCATCCATAGTTCTAAAGAAATAGATAATGTGCAAAAATTCCATTATTTACGGTCTTCTCTTACTGGCAGTGCATTATCGGTGATTAAGTCATTGGAATTTTCCTCTGATAATTACAATATAGCATGGGAGTTAATGGAAAACAGATTCAATAATAACCGTTTACTTGTGCAAAACCATGTAAAAGCTTTGTTTTCTATTACGTCACTTAATAAGGAATCATCTAATCAAATTCGTAAGCTTATAGACACCGTTCTCAAAAATCTACGTTCCCTCAAAAACCTCGGCGAATCGACTGAGTCTTGGGACACCTTAATTATTTACCTAATTACATCTAAACTTGATTCAGTTACTGAAAGAGAATGGGAGACTCATAAAAGTTCAATTATAAATAGTCATAAGCAGTCAAATTCATGTTTATCTCTTGATTATTTGATTACTTTTCTTAAAAATAGGGCTGACGTACTAGAGACTATTCATTTGGCACATAGTAAATCTACCACGGACAATAACGTAAAGAAACCATCACATTCACAACAACCAAACAAATCACATAGTTACACATCAACACAAAATAAACAATCTAATAATAAAAATTCCAAACGTCCTCGTATTTGCACTATGTGTCAAGCTAACCATCCGCTTTATTCTTGCGATTCATTCTTAAAATTATCTATTAACGATAAAATTAAATTCATTAATGAAAAGAAGTTATGTTGTAATTGTTTACGCGGTAGTCATTCGGTAGATGAGTGCTGGTTCGGTCCTTGTAAGCAATGCAATAAGAAACACAACAGTTTAATTCATGATAAATGTGACGATAATTCGGATGCATCCACATCGTCAGCTGTTGCGCTTAATTCACAGGCATCGCCGCAGGATACGACTAGTGCTAATACTTCAAACACTACCACATTACATTCTGCATCTCACACAACACATCAAAGTACTACTCATTCATTATTAGAGACGGTACTGCTGTCTACTGCTTTAGTGGAGGTAGCAGATAAAGGCAATAATTTTGTCACTACTCGCGCTTTATTAGATAACGGCAGTCAGCATTGCTTTATTGCAGAATCTTTATGCAAACGACTAAATCTTAATTTAATACAGTCCACTGTGCAAGTCTCCGGGGTAGGTGACTCGGTGACTAATTCCACACAATCATGCCAAATCCATTTGAGGTCTAAAACTACACAATATAATACACGCTTTAAATGTTTAGTTTTAAAACAAATTACAGCTCAGTTGCCATCTTTAGGTACAAAATCACACATAAATATCCCTGAACATGTACAGTTAGCAGATCCTAATTTTTATTCGCCATCAAGAATCGAATTATTAATTGGGGCAGATAGGTTCTGGGAACTTTTAAATGACGGTCTAATTCGACTAAGTAGCGGTCCATACCTTCAGAGTACTAAGTTGGGATGGATAATATCTGGTTCATTGTTGAATGATAAACCTTCACGCAACAATCGAGTTCAATGCAATTACTCACAATCATTAGATACTCAACTTAGAAAATTCTGGGAGGTAGAAGAAATAATTCCGCAAAATAAATTAACTAAGGACGAGTCTTTATGTGAAAACTTATTTGTGCAAACTACGTACCGCGATAACACGGGACGGTTTTTTGTGCGCATTCCATTAGCTGAGTCTAGTGACACACTAGGAGATACGTATAAACTCGCGCTAAACCGCTTTCACGCACTTGAACTTAAATTAGATAAATCTACACCTGAATACAAAAAATTATATTGTGATTTTATGAATGAATATTTAAGTTTAGGACACATGAGTCGAGTCAATCACTATCCATCACCAAATTATTTTTTACCGCATCACGGTGTTTTAAGAGTTCATAGTAGTACTACAAAACTTAGAGTAGTTTTTGATGGAAGTGCAAAATCAACATCGGGCAAATCGCTTAATGATATTCAGTATATTGGCCCTAGTTTACATAATGACGTTTTCTCGATTTTGTTACGTTTTCGACAGTTTAGATTTGTTGCATGCGCTGACGTCGAAAAAATGTATCGACAAATTAATATTCAACCGGATCAAAGAAACTTCCAGTTAATTCTTTGGCGTGAAAATAAATCGGACGAACTCGGTGTGTACCAGCTTAATACAGTGACATACGGTACCGCGTCCGCTCCATACCTAAGTATTCGTTGCATCAAACAGCTGGTATCTGAGTGCGAGGATGACGTCATAAAGCAAGTAATAGATGAAGATCTGTTTGTAGACGATTTAATCACGGGTCATGATAATAAACAATGTTTATTAGACATTTGTACCAAAGTTAATGATGTTTTAAAATCTGGTTGCTTCCATTTACGTAAATGGTTGTTTAATCTGGAGACTTCTACAACAGATCAAACAAAAGAATTGGCTTTAGGCGAAAATTGTTTAACTAAAACTCTCGGTCTTGGTTGGTTGAATTATTTAGATTTATTATATTTTACTACAAAAATTGATCAAACTTTCACTCATGTGACTAAGCGCGTTATCTTGTCTGTTGTCTCACAGGTGTACGACCCATTAGGCTTATTATCACCCTCAATTATAATTGCAAAAATACTTTTACAAAAACTATGGCTTTGTAAGTTAAGTTGGGACGATCCAGTACCTAACAATATTTTGTTTATGTGGAAAAACTTTATTGACACGCTTCAACATCTACAAAACATAAAAATTCCTCGTCATGTTAGACAAGTGAATACAAACTACACAGATTTACATATTTTCACGGATGCATCACAGGATGCATATGGTGCATGTGCATACATAAGTACATACAACGATAATTCACCGGTCACTGTTGGACTACTTTGTGCTAAGAGTAAAGTCGCACCAATTAAACCAGTTACAATACCGCGACTTGAACTATGCGGAGCTTTAGTTGGTGCTAAGTTATATCAAAAAATTATTCAGTCATGGAGATTAACTTTTGATAACACATACTTTTGGTCTGACTCCACGATTGTCATAAACTGGATTAAAACTTCACCTAATCTGTTAAAACCATTCGTTCAGAACAGAGTAGTGCTAATCAATGAGTTGACTGGTGAGTTACCGTGGTTACATGTTGCTGGTAAAACCAACCCGGCTGATCTTTTATCTCGCGGGCTCACGCTCGACGCGCTTCAAAACTCAGATATTTGGTGGCACGGGCCAGCATTTTTAACCGAAATTAACACTAATTTTAAACAAAATAATCACGATGAAATAATTAATTTGCACGATTTACCAGAAATTAAATCAAATGTTAATTCTTTATTTACACAATCAACTTTTACTAGTATTTTTACCTTTGAACGTTTTTCAAATTTTAATCGCATGAGACGTGCAGCCGCTTACTTGTTCCGATTCATTCATAATGCACGAACCAAGGTCAGAACAGAACGTAGCACTGGCGCGCTTACGTCTGATGAATTAAGTAAAGCAACTTTAGTTTTAGTACGGTTAGCACAGCAAACGTCATTTCCAATCATTTTTAATGCATTAATAAAAAAATTACCTATTAAATCTATGAGAAATATATCTAGTCTTGATGTGTTCCTAGATTCCGATTGCATTATTAGAGTGGGAGGTAGATTAGTAAATTCACATACCTTCTCGTATAGTAAAAAACATCCCATATTATTGTGTTCCAAACATACTTTCACGCGACTTCTTTTCCAATTTGAACATAAACGTCTACTTCATGCTGGTCCACAACTGCTCTTAGCTACTATTAGAGAAAGTTGGTGGCCACTCAAGGGTCGTGATTTAGCCAAGCAGACAGCGCATAAGTGCATTACATGTACTCGCCAGAAAGGGAAGGCAATATCAGTAAAAATGGGTAACTTGCCTCCTGAAAGACTGGAACCGGGGTATCCTTTCTTGCGCTGCGGTGTAGATTATGCGGGACCTATGTTCATATTGAATCGCAAGGGAAGGGGTTCAAAACTGGAAAAATGTTATGTTTGCCTATTCATATGTTTTACTACTCGTGCAATACACTTAGAATTAGTCACCAGTCTAACTTCTGAGGCATACTTATTGGCTTTAAAAAGGTTCCTATCTCGTCGTGGAAAACCCGCGCAAATATTTTCCGACAACGGAAAAACGTTTGTAGGCGCACTAAAGGAATTCTCTCAATTTTTAACTACTAATGAAAATAATATTTTAAATTTTGCTGCAAACGAAAATATTAAGTTTAGCTTTATTCCTCCCTATTCACCACATTTTGGAGGTTTGTGGGAGGCAGGGGTTAAATCCTTTAAACATCATCTCCGTCGTGTAGGAAACGTAAACTTCACTTATGAAGAATTTTCCACTTTATTGACACAAATAGAAGCCCTCCTAAACTCCAGACCTATGTATCCCATGTCTTCAGACCCAAACGACTTACTCCCTCTCACACCAGCCCATTTCCTGATTGGCCGGCCGCTCGTTGCTCCTGCCTACGAAGACCTCACAGCTGCAAACACTTCACGCTTGGTCCGCTACGAGCGCATCGAACAGACGAGGCAGAACTTCTGGAAGCGGTGGTCGCAGGAGTACGTCTCGGAGCTGCAGACGAGGAGTAAATGGCAATCCAACACCGACACAATAGCACCTAATACCTTAGTGCTCATTAAAGACGACAATTGGCCACCCTTGAAATGGCGTCTTGGACGAGTCATAAGTACTTCACCGGGCAAGGACGGACTAGCACGCGTAGCTGACATTAAAACAGCTAACGGAGTAATACGAAGATCATACCCCAGATTGTGTCCGCTGCTAAAAGAGGAAGAACCCTAACTCTTCTCTCAACTTCTACCTACTTCTACTTCTTCGTTGGAGGCTGTTACTCCAAGGCGGGGGGCATGTCTACGCATCAACACCATGAGCGGCGAGCCCACCACCACTGGACAGCAGAGGGGAGAGGAGTGCGGGGCGTGGTAACAAATTCCTCCGCGCGAAGCGCCACCGTCGCATTGAACATATCGGTCGACATACAACACGACACGCATTGCAAATATGTAAAACTTAAATTCGTTAATTACACGCCTAATACTATCGAAGAAGACTTTAATTTCATCTCCAAACAGATGGTCTATACCACACCCTTAAATTTGACGAGGATGCAAAAGGAGACGTTGTACCTATATATTGTTTATTGATTCGTTAAGTTAGACTGTATTTATCACAACTCTTTACTTTGTAGTGACCATAACAAATGAGAGGTTGATATTCAGAAGAAGAGATCCGACTATCACTTCGACTCCTAAAAACAATTTCGCAAGAAGACCATTCAAGACTACGAAAACTATTCTACATTACTTTTAAAACTAAACTTAGTGCATCTGTAAGTGGAATATTCGCCCCCATTCGGCAGCATGTGGTGCCCCTGTGTGTGAAATAAATCTCTTGGCGAGACTCATCCTGCTCGAGGTGACAGAATCGGGGGCGAACACTCTCTGCGACTTTATTATTTAAAAACTCAATTCAACAACTTATGGCATTTATTGCTGGACAGATTAAAAGTTATTGTTTTGAGTGTGGCAGTTTTATTGAAAAAGAATTGTTTGTGTTGGTAGGTTTTGTGGAGAGATGTGGTATATAAACTTTTGCGATTTGTACACATTATAAACAACATTGAGAACGGGTCTTCTCGCGATATTCTTAAAAGAAAAAAAACATCGCGAGAAGACCCGTTCTCAATTTTGTTTATAATGTGGTATATACTTTGTTAGTTATCTTAACTAACCAATCTTACCAAGGGGTATCGTATTACCCAGTTACTGGGTTATGGAGGTCAGATAGGCAGTCGCTCCATGTAAAATACTGGTATTCAGCTGCATCCGGTTAGACTGGAAGCCGACCCCAATATAGTTGGGAAAAGGCTAGGCAGACTGATTGATACTTTGTTAGTTATCTGCCCCACAAAACTTGTTTAAATGAAATGTTGAGCTGTCAATACTTTTGCATTTTAGTAAAATGGAAGATTTGGAATTTTAGATACCGCAGACGTTACTAAACCGAGCATTGAGAATCCAACAGACCGCATGCCAGCGTATTACGAAAACACACTGTTGAATTTTAAACTCTCGGCGCTATCATTCAAAATCCAGTGCGCACAAAAAAATCGCCGCGATAAAAAAACGCCCGTGCGTAGGTGAGGTTACGTAAGCTAGGAATACATCAAAAGAATTATCATAAAGTAAGAAATCATCAGATACTTACTAAGTTTGGAAGTTAACGTTCGTTCGGTTTAAAATAGCTGTGGTCAAACTTAAGAGTGCGGTACAAACTATTAAACTGAACAACTTTCTCCATGGGACCAACATCGTCAGCGCGAAAAAAATTTCAGCTTCCCATACATTTGGCTCGAGTAGGTATTGAGGTTAAGAACGGGACAGCTGATAATTTTTTGTCGATTACGATGTTGATCCCATGGAGAAAGTTGTTCAGTTTGATGGTATGTACCACACCCTTAAATTTGACCACACCTTTCTGACACAGCCTGTATAACTCAGCCCTAATAAAAGCTCACAAATGAACATCAAACATTAGAACACCAAACACCATAAAACAACGTTACTCTAACCACAAAATACACTACATCATTTGAGGTTTGTTATCAATTACAAAACAGATACCAGATATACTACAGTCGCCATAAATCAAAGCCCGATAATTGGAAATTGGCAACAAAAACAAATACATAATTACAGGCGTTTCGTTACGCGACACATTGGCGATTTAATTACTTGAAATGCTACCGTGACATTACAATTATGGTTAACTAAGCGGCACCCTAATTGCGTAATACACTATTAATTGGATCTGAATCATTTTGAAGCAAATTGCTGATCCATTGCTTGATATGTTCGAAAACTTTATTTGCTTCAAAAAAAAGAAAAAGAAAGAAAGAACAATCGTTTATTTTGCACAAATAAAACGCCCATTAGAAACTAAAAAAATAACAAAGTACACACATTATGCAAAGTAAGCAAAAGCCTCGTATCCAAGTTGTCTTCGATCTCAGACCAAAGACAACAATTTAAAACAGTAATTCTACAATACTACGTAGACTATGAACTCTATATTACAACACAACACAACGTAAATAACGCAATGAACGTTGTTGAACTGTCAAAATGAAACCGATTCCGATTGATAGTGTGTTACGCAATTGCCCTGCAGATCAGGTTCTATGATAATGACTTTTATTGTGGATGGAGTAAGGGCTATGATTAGATGTGTTAGGTCGCTTAATTGACAGGCTAATAAATTGCGAGTGCTTTCCAAGTAAAATTGGTATCTAAATTATAGGTTACAATGTAGCTGCAGACTGTTGCGCAACTTTATTAACGAACGAGTACAGGGATATTAGCATGTTGCCAGCAAGATTGCAACATGTGTTCCGTAACACAAAAAACATGTTGCTAAAACTATGTTGTGCAACTTTGTGCCTCGGACCTACATAATGCCACTTACCAAATAATATGGCCACAAACCTAAAGGCCACATTGTGGCTTAGGTCCTGTTTCTTACTTGTTTTAATCCTGTTGCCTGAATGTCCCAAAAATGTCCGGTTAGCTCATGGCTTTGTAAAGACCACCAACCAGAGTGTTTTGTGAGCCTGTAACATTTTCGGAGAAACCATAATTCTCGTACCCAATTAGTAAGAATTATGGGTGCTCCGGACGTTTATGTTTAATTCCAACCCTATTGCAATTAGTTAGACCCCTTTTAGTTTTAATTAAAATAATGATTGAGTTATTTATAGTTTTTAAATACATACTTAATAGTAGGAGCTCGTGGCTGAGTAGTAACAACCGCATGGGTCGATCCATCAGGTTAAGCTACGCTTGCCGGGGTTGGTCCGTGGATGGGAGACCATCTTTACATACCGAGATTCCTCCGTGCCTCGGAAAGCACGTTAAGCCGTTGGTCCCGGCTGTCATTCGTGGATCTTTGACAGTCGTTACGGGTCGTCACAAACCCGAAAGTCTGACAATCAGTCTTACCAAGGGGTATCGTATTACCCAGTTAATGGGTTGTGGAGGTCAGATAGGCAGTCGCTCCATGTAAAATAATGGTATTCAGCTGCATCCTGTTAGACTGGAAGCCGACCCCAACATAGTTGGGAAAAGGCTAGGCAGATTGAAATACATACCTAATAGGAGGTTCCAAGAAAAACATCTTTCATTAATTTTCACAGAAGATCAAAAAAGTAACATATTTACACCGTTTTCAATTATCACAAACTGTGGAGTTACAATGTGGAGTTGCTGCAGCATACACGAAGAAAAAAGACGACACCCCTTTTAATTTTCCATATCCCTATAACTCACGGCAAATGCCGCATACAGAACAGTGAAAAGAAACAAATGACAAAAAAATAAAGCATAAAGCAAAACGAAAAATAAAAAAAGAACATGGCTGCCCGAATGCCATGTAATTCGGCGATAAAGTTTGCTGCGGGCATCAAGCCACGATTAAAACCTTCCAATGTTCCCTTTTTAAATTTTCGTAGGAAAGAATTAACTCGTTTTAGTGCCTAACGGTACCTAATGGCAGGCCTAAAACGGGAATCATTCCTTCCGTTGGACGATGGAGATTTTTAAAAGAACATTTGGTAGCAATTATCGTTAGCGCGCCAAGTCCGAAATCCGTTTTTAATCCTTTCAATTCTTAATCATTTTGCATATTTTAAGCATTTTACTTTGGGTTTTTCTGCAGTAGCCAGCACTGAGGTTCTGGTTATTAGAAAGATTTTCAGTCAATTAATTTTGCATACATTAAACAAAGACTTTACATTTAAATTAAGCTTTATCTTTTTTCATTGTATAATGTGTAACATCTTTCCTTTCGCTTTCCTGCAATCTGTGGGAGTAATTTCGTGAAAAGGGACGGAAGCGTGTAACAGGAAATGAAAATATTTTTCTAAAAGTTTTGAGTGACGGACCGTTGCCGTACCTTTAAATGTTGCTTATTTGGTATGGAACTAAAAAGTAGTTTTGTCACAGAGAAATAAATATTCAATTTTGTTTTATTGTATGCTGCAAGAAACTTGTGTCGTGTAAATGAGGCTTTAAAGACGACACATTAAGGCTCCTACAAACAGGCGCGACACGCGACTCGAATCCCACGCGACACAAAGGCACCGCTCGTCGCGCGACACTGGGTGCCTTTGTGTCGCTTGTGATTCGCGTCGCGTGTCGCGCCTTTACAAAAAAGGCGAAGAAATTTTTATTTCAAACCTACAAAATATATTGTCAGAAATAATACCGTACCTACGAGCAATAAAAAATAAATTAGGAGCAACTTTTTTAATAACACGTCAGTTGCGCCTAATAAATATGAAACAAACAAACATAAACCATGGTTAACGACAGTTTGCAACCAATCTGACTAACGTACTTTATACTACAGGAATTGTGCTAACACGTACGTAAATATTTTTAACAGCATCCGATTTTTTTTATGGGATGTGATATTATTTTCGGTTATTAAAGGTTAAATAGAATTAGCTATGAAATTATATAATATACACATGTCGGAACGACATGATTTACTCGGTTAGATTTAGACAGACACGTGGGCAGAAGATGGGTTTCGTGCAATGAAAACACACTGGGTG
This sequence comes from Cosmia pyralina, assembly GCA_946251885.1. Classification (NCBI taxonomy): domain Eukaryota; kingdom Metazoa; phylum Arthropoda; class Insecta; order Lepidoptera; family Noctuidae; genus Cosmia; species Cosmia pyralina. Next base: position 20,126,846 of record OX276358.1, read on the forward strand.
CGATACACGGTGTTTTAAATCACAATCTAACACAATCACTAAGCACAACGAATCGAATACAGTTCCGTGGCGTAGTAACCCCGATGTTGCTCCGATGCGATCCAACACTAGACTGTTCTTCTCGCCATCAGGTTAAAACATCACGACTCTGTAGAAGCGCGCTGTAGGCGTGGGCACCTCACGTGATGTCGCCTGTGGCGCGCTTGCGATTCGTTACGCGTCCGTACTATTGACCGGATCCGACACATATATTAATTATATAATAATATGAAATTATAATTGAAATGCTTATTATTTTCTTATAGATGAAAATATGCCTCGGTACCTATTTACCATTTAAAGTAAAATACCAGCAAGCACCGCATCGAAAGAATCGGTTTCATTATGATAGTTCAACAACATTAATGCGTTATTTACGTTGTCAATCAGACAAATTTCTCGAACGTCGAAAGCAATGGATTAGCAATTTGCTTCAAAATGATTCAGATTCCGATTGATAGTGTGTTACGCAATTAGGGTGACGATTACAATAGACTGAGAACTACATAAGAAACTAATTACTCTTCCTATTCAAATCTGCCTAGCCCTTTCCCAACTTTGTTGGGGTCGGGTTCCTGTCTAACCGGATACAACTGAATATCAGTATTTTATATGGAGCGACTACCTATCTGACCTCCACAACCCAGTAACTGGGTAATACGGTACCCCTTGGTAAGAGCGGTTGTCAGAATTTCGGGCTTCTGCCGACCCGTACCTAACGACAGTCAAAGATCCACGAATGACAGCCGGGACCAACGGCTTAACGTGCTTTCTGAGCCACGGAGGAGTCTCGGTATGTAAAGATCCCACCACAGACCAACCCTGGCAAGCGTAGCTTAACCTGATGGATCGACCCGTGCGGCTGTTATTACTTAGCCACGAGCTCTTCCTATTACAATTAAAAAAAATCTATTTCCCATCTAATATTCAAAACGAAAAAAATCAAATCCTAAAACGCCACTGTAAAACAAAACACCCTCTCATGTTAAAGCGCCCGTAATAAAAACCGTTTTAAAACACGTCCCCTTTTAATAAATAAATGGTACATATGTCGCAAAACAATGTACGCACATTACCATTGTTTTCGATTGTGGCCCGTATTAAAACCGGTCCGGTCGGAATATCTGACGCGTTTCCGCGTCCGGCCGACTATTATCGCGGGCATTACAATCAGGATTCCTTTGTTTGGTGATCAGGAACTTGGTAAATTGCATTTATTTTTGAAGTGGTTATATTTTAGTAGTTACTTAATTATTTATTTGTGACTAACTGTTACCCGCGGCCTCGCCCGCGTGGATGTCAATACTTCCCTATTTAAATCGGATTGTGTTCACAATTTCATGGGATTAATTTTTTTGCTTGGAACCCTAATTCTTTTTCTAAAATAAAAGTGGCCTAAGTTCCTTATAACATTAGCTATCTGCCAGTGAGACTCTCGTCAGAATCGGTCCAGCCGTTTCGGAGATTAGTCGGAACAAACAGACACACAAACAGACCGATAGACAGACAGACAAAAAAAAAATGTTATAAGTACCCTATACAGTATCATATACATTTAGTAAAAAGCTGTTATTTGAAAATTACAAACGGAAATTTTAATTTCATTTATTTGTATAGAATGTATACCTAAATGTATAGATTAAAAGCTAAATGTGTGGCTAAAACAATCAAGAAGGTTGCTTTTTAGTCTTTACTAAACATTCCTACATCACGTTTCTGTCATCACGAATTTGAGTTGTCAGTCATTGTCATTGCGCTGTCTGTCAGTCATTCAGTTGGACACAACACTACAGTCCTACCAACTTATCTGTGAACTGAAAGAGGACGCCACCGTCGATGCGTCGATACAATCGAAGATATTTCAACATGACGGCCGTAGTTCCAATTTTCGCCATTTCACAGATAAGTTGGTAGGAGTGTAAGGGCCTATTTCACGATGTCCGAGTACTCACCGAATAAATTCAAAAATGGAACAGAATTTGTATGAAATTATCTGCCAAGTAAGTTAATAGGAACTTAATCGTAGGTGGCGAAACAGGCCGTTATAATAAAATAATAATTAAATGTTTTGTTAATGGGCTACCCTCTCGGGCTATAATTTCTATTCTACTTCGAGTAGCGAAACATCACGCGGCATCGCGGTTTCGCGGCGGAGGTGTGCTAAGAAAGAACCCTTAAGCTTTCAGAACTTCAGAAGCCCAGAGTCAAAAATATTATTTCTCATAAAATTTAACGAAAATCTCGTGGCTTTGTAGTATAGAGATGGTGTCCCTAACCCAAGATATTAAAGATATTTAGAAAAAAAAAACTGCGAGTCCAACTCACAGGATGAAGGGTTACACACCACCGTACAATATTTAACACTACAGATTTAAAAAAATACTTAAAAAAAAAACAAAAAAAAAAACAAAAAAAAAATAAAAAATAAATAAATTGTAAATAATAAAATTAATTAATTAATTAATTGTAATTGTTGTATTGATGTTGTTGTGTAATTGTTAATAAATTGTAACCAGTAATTTAAATGGTGTGCATAATAAAGAGTATTCTATTCTATTCTACTTTCTTCAGTTTAAAAAAACGTTTCTTGTAACCTCTTTAATTTTTTTGTTATAGCTCCAATCTATGAAAATTTCCAACAGTCTACTTATTACGCTTCATGAGATACAGCCCGCTGACAAACAGAAGGACAGACACCGGAGGCTTAGTAACATGGTTCCACCGTTTGGTACCCTTCGTGTACGGAACCCTAAAATATATATTTAAATTGACACCTGAATATTGAATACAACTTCTTCGGAACACAACATAGTCATAATGTGTAAAAGAATTCCACACAATAGGAATAACGGACAGTCCTCTGTGTAGGGCCTGCATGGAGGCTGAGGAAACCGTTGCGCATGTGCTTTTTGAATGCACAGGCGTCACCCAGATTAGAACAGAAACTCTCGGAATACCCCGATCTTTCACAGATGTTCTTAACAAACCCGGAGATTTGATTAACTTCTGGAGGGAGGTGGGCTGGTTGGAATAAACCCCCGCCGGCCGCCATGGCCCACGCACAATGGTCCACATGAAGGACTAAGTGCGGAAACCAAATCCTTTAACATAGAACATGTGTAAAAGAAACGTGTTACTTCTCCGCATTACTTTTCTTTTATTATCTATTTCCAAAGTCCTATTACAGTAACTTTTCCCCACACTAGTAGGTAATAGCAATACAGTACATTATTACAAGGTATTTGTGTTATTATCTTTCAGCACTAAGCTCGGCGCGGCGTGTATCTAAGAATGGAAGCAATACGATTGCAGTATACCAGCTATTTCACGGGCAGTGGCTTGTGTTGTCTTCTATAGGACCGCATCCATTGAGAGAATGTGCTCCCTTGAAAATGTTCTAGTATCTTAAGTTAATTTTTTATGGAAACCTGAAGGTGCCATGAGAATAAAAATTGTAATTTGGACAGTAATTTATTAAGTAGCAACAGCTTATAATTTGAAAGTGATTCGGCCGTCTATCACCTTCCTGACTGCAAACAACTCTTCAATTGAAAGCCTGAAGGTGTAGATCAGTCAAATAATGAAAACCAGGTTACAGTATCGCACTGGACTAAATAACAATACCAGCATACAGCTGTCCTGCTGCAGGGCAAAAACTTTTTGTCAAACAGAGAAGGCTTCAGCATTGATCACCACGCATGCTCAAGACGCGATTGGCGATTCCAGACTTATATTGACTTAGGGCATAGGTGACCATCTTTATATACAAAGACCCCTCCGTTACTCGGAAAGCAAGATTCGTGGATATTTGACAGTCGTTTCGGGTAGTCAGAAGCCCGAAAGTCTGACAACCAGTCTTACTAAGGGTTTTCGTTTTACCCAGTAACTGGGTCGTGGAGGTCAGATAAGCAGTCGCTTCATATAAAATACTGATATTCAGCTGCATCCCGTTAGACTGGAAGCCGACCCCAACATAGTTGGGGAAAGGCAGATGATCATTGACTTAAAAAACTTAGTTTAATTTATCTATTATATTATAATACGAGTATAGGAAACCAAGACAGAATCAAAGATTTATCTAAATCGTCTATTGGATGCTAGCCTAACCACAGACGATGGCAGCTCAATCCGAACATTAGCAGTCCAGTCACGCGGCCCAATCGCTGCACTCAGACAGACCAGAATAAATACTGTAAGATAACTCGGCCGGATCCGGGGAGCGGAGCATGTATACTATACTTTAGTCTATAGAGCATCTAATTCGTATAAATTTTAAAACCTAGTATTGTTGTCGGCGGAGAAAATAAAGATTTTGTTGTGATAAGATGGATTGAAATTGATATTTTTGTATTGCATTGTAGGTGGAAAATTGACCAATAGAGCCTGGTCACGTTTACCTGAATCAAACGTGATGGGTGAATGAAGGGTTTGACGTTTCGTTTACTAATAATGTGACCGCGGTCATATATGAGATGGGGGCTTGTAGCTAAGTAATAACAGCTCGGGTCGATCGATCCGGTTAAGCTACGCTTGCCGCGGTTGGTCCATGGATGGGTGACCTTGTTTACATAACAAGACCCCTCCGTGCCTCGGAAAACACGTCATTCTTGCATCTTTGACAGTCGTTACGGGTAGTCAGAAGCCCGAAAGTCTGACAACCAGTCTTACCAAGGGGTATCGTATTACCCAGTTTTTGGTCGTGGAGGTCAGAAAATATAATATACTGGTATTCAAGTGCGTCCGGTTAGACTGGAAGCCAACCACAACATAGTTGGGAAAAGGCTAGGCAGATGATGATGATCAGTCATAGCCAATAGTGTTGCTTTCGAAGAATATAACCGCTGCTGATTAGTTAGTAAAGTATTTCAATAAAAAAATGATACCGTTAATTAAGAATCAATGATTTACAAAAACCCTGTCACTCAACATAAACTAACATAAAACAGGTCTCTTTCAGCGTGATGTAATTTTTAACCCCCAAACCCATATCCACACCATACATAAATAAAAACCAGCCAAGTGCGTGTCGGACCACGCACAACCCTTCCCCCTTATCCTTTTTTTCTTATCTTTCCTTCCTTCCTTTCCTTCTTCTTCCTTCTTATGGAACCCTTCAGGGTGCCATAGTTGAAAATAATTTATTCCAAAACAAACTTAACATTGTAGTTGAAAAACTAGAAATCACAAAAAAAAAATGATCCGATGAACATACAAATTAACAATTTTCGGAGTTTTTCCTTTACTTGTGCTGTGAGACCTTGCTTCATGCCACATGATCCTAAAATTAACGAGAACTACCCTATAGGTTTTGATTTACTTGCGAGTATCAAAATATGTCGCATAAATGGCCGTGTTTTTGTATTGCGTTGATTTAGAAGCTTAATTTTTTTAGAGCTCCAAGGGATCATAGACCTACGTACTTGATATTAATTTCAACTTGATTGCTCCACGAGTTCCTGAGAAAAAAGGTCTTGACAGACTGACAGACGGGCAACGAAGTGATCCTATTATAGGGTTCCGATTTTTTCTTTTGTGGTACGGAACCTTCCCGGCTCGGAACCGGAAGAAGAGTTCGTGGCTAAGTAATAACAGCCGCACGGGTCGATCCATCAGGAGAAGCTACACTTGCCGGGGTTGGTCCGTGGATGGGTGACCATCTTTACATACCGGGTCTCCTCCGTGCTTCGGTCTCGGCTGTCATTCGTGGATCTTTGACAGTCTTTACGGGTCGTCAGAAGCCCGAAAGTCTTAAAACCAGTCTTACCAAGGAGTATCGTATTACCCAGTTACTGGGTTGTGGAGATCAGATGGAGGCAGTCGCTCCATGTAAAATACTGGTATTCAACTGCATCCGGTTAGACTGGAAGCCAACCCCAACAAAGAAAATGCTAGGCAGATTGAGGTACGGAACCCTAAAAACAAGAGGCCACAATACAAAATTCATTACTCACCTACCTCCTACGCAGTCGGTCAAAACACTCTTGAGCTTCGCAATGAGTTACATCACACTCGGTACTTAAAATGAGATTGCATTAAATATTTATAAGCTACCAACATTTTAATATCAAAAGGCTGTGAATAAAACCTTAAGTATTCTTTGCAGACGTCTCCTGAAAGGCTGAAAAGAAATTTCTACCTACGTTTAAAAGAATCCGTAATTTATTTACTGGTATCTTAGTTATTTATATTGGTGGCAGCCATTTATGATTTTTTTGACGGTGGATTGAATTATTTGGGCGTAGTTTGTATACCCAACATATCTATAATCCATATACTTTGTTGATGGAAGGACAGGGACAGGAAGGCCAAAGGTTCGTGAACAAGCGCTATCAGTGAAGGCTGGGCATACCTTAGCGGCCACGGCTTATTTTAATTTAATTTAAATATTTGAATTGTTTTTTTTTTTAAGGACGCTTTTAACGTTCTGCATCGTTCTCACATGTAAAATTTCAACATGAATGATGTAACCATTATTTTGTAACCATATCTTGATTTAAAAGAGTGTCCGTGGAGTTTCTTGCCCGTTCTTCTCCATAGGTACCTACTATGCTTTGGAATGGGCGCCTAGCTTCATCTTTCTGACTGACCGACCCCTTGACAATTCAAAAGTGCCTGTAATTGGTTTAATTGAAATAAATGCTTTGAGTTTTTTTTTTTTGAGTTGAGTTTTGAGTTTTAAAGAAAAGATGGATGGAATGTGTGAGGAATGTTAAGAAAGGGAAGGGAGTGAATGATAGCGTGACGGTCAATGATATGATACACAGGATATATATATGTTACATTCAAACGATATATATATGTTACATTCAAACGTCGCGTACGTTTAAAATCTGGTCGTGACACGTGATTACATCATAATCAGCCTATAATTTTTCCACTGCTGGGTACACGGGCCTCCTCTCGGTGAGAGGGAGTGGGCTGTAATTTAATACGCGGGCCTAGTGCAGGTTGGTAGATGTCACATGTCTTCGAATTTTTGCTTTTAGGACATGCCGGTTTCCTCACGATGTTTTCCTTCACCGTTTTCAAGAGGTGATGAAATTATTTACACAAAGTAAAGCGTCTGTCTGGATTAGAGCCTCTACAATTCGTAAGTCGCGACCGTTACCACTGCTCTCACGTGACTTCATATCTTTTAGTTTTGATGCGCGGATTAAAGAAAAAACGTCCCAATTAGGACGTTTTTGAGTCCTCACGACGCGCGGGCTAGTAAAATATCTGCCTCCACAGTATGCCTCTTTTTATATTATGTTGTTAGTGACAACAGACACGAGAAGGATAAGAAAACATGTTGCGCTGTAAAATGAGACAAGGGCAGGAAGATGATGAGTTTGTAGATTCAATGTCTGCATAGCCAGTTACTTTTACAAATCACCACGTTGTTCAACTTCATCGCTTTAAATATTCTGAGGGACGAAGTCCGACCTAATCTAAAGTAAAACACTGTAAGACAAGAAAATAGAACCTTTAATTTCCCAATTCCAAGTCTCCAAAGGTCATCTCCCATTTCCCTCTGACCTCCAAACGCTATTATTAAGATACTCGAACAACGTTCCGTTCACCGGCAATTTGTCAAACAGATAAGTTCTTACGTGACCAGAATTATCTTTTACAGCATTCATCTTTTTGAATAATTACAGACATTTAGCTTAAAAAAAGAGAACAAAATGACTATTACTTTTATTCATTATTCAGTTTTCCGGTTATAAAAGTTATGTGGTTTTACACGGATTGTTTCGCTGTGCTGTTAGTTTGTTATCGAATCGACTAAGACTATCGACGTCAGTGTTGCAACAATACAAGGTCAAATTAAATTAGCTAGCGAGACTCCAAAGACGTGATATGTAACGAACAAACAAAAAGGTTCGATGATTTGTTTTTGGCATCAACGTCATTATGTAGTAGTGTTCACTTGAAGTATTAGTTTAGAAAATCAGTATTTTTAGGGTTCCGTACCTCAAAAGGAAAAACGGAACGTTTATAGGATCACTTCGTTGTCCGTCTGTGGAGGTATCATGTTGAAATTAATATCAAATACGAGTAGGTAGGTCTACGGTCCCTTGGAGCTTCTAAGTCAACGCAATAAAAAAATGCGACATATTTTGTTACTCGCAAATAAATTAAACCCTATAAGGTACTGAAAAATTTCATGAAATCATGAGATTTGAGGTCTATTCTAACATAAGGAGTTGTATTGCTGATTCTAATGATAATAATTCTGTAAAGCCATATTAGTTATGGCCGCGAATCATATTCTCATCAGCATACAACCCTGACCTGCAAATTGCAAAAAACGTAAGAAAATTTGAATTTCGCGGGCTACCTTCGCGCATCCCCCTTAACGTGTAGTTTTATCACATAAAATTTATTTTTTTGCGATTACATACTTACATTAGTAGAGGAGCTCGTGGCTAAGTAATAACAGCCGTACGGGTCGATCCATCAGGTTAAGCTACGCTTGCCGGGGTTGGTCCGTGGATGGGTGACCATCTTTACATACCGAGACTCGGAAAGCACGTTAAGCCGTTGGTCCCGGCTGTCATTCGTGGATCTTTGACAGTCGTTACGAGTCGTGAGTAGCCCGAAAGTCTGCCAACCAGTCTTACCAAGGGGTATCATATTGCCCAGTAACTGGATTATAGAGGTCAGAAAGGCAGTCACCCCATGTAAAATACTGGTATTCAGCTGCATCCGGTTAGACTGGAAGCCGATCCCAACACAGTTGGGAAAAGGCTCTTACATTAATTGTAGTTGAAGAATTGACCGTGACGTATATCGATGTATGAACAAGTTTTTTAACTACAGTGCTTAGTTGTTTTTGGGATAAATTCATTCCAACTACGGAACCCTTCATTATGCGTGGTCCGACACGCACTTGGCCGGTTATTTTTGTTTACCCATCACGTTCGTGGAGTTTCGCTAGCTAATTTAAATTTGACCCTGTTTTCCCACAGTCGATTAAAATCGCCTAATTTTAGTTAATTGGTTTTGAAGATATTGAGAGGAAACGATGTCTTAGCTCCGGGACTTACAATCTAGTCGGTCGATTTTAGTCACCCGCCGCATGGCGGACCGCACTTTGTCGATGTGATGTTTCTGTCATAACCAACTGTTTTAGTTAGCCGTTTAGTTAATTGCTTAGCTTTTGGAAGTAGTGCTCGCCGGCCGCTACTGATACCGCTCGCTTCGCTCGCTCAGCTCGCACGCGGTTGGTCACATTTCTAACCTAACCTCTCATTTGGTCCGGATGCCCTCCCTAGCTTAGTTACTGCGACCAATTCAGCTCGCACGTGGTTGGTCACAGTTTCAACATAACCTAAAATTAAATATCATTCAGGCCGCTAGTGTGGTTAACTAAACGGCTAATTAAACCATTTGGCTGCGACATTTTCACGGTCGATTTTGAATTCGCAGTTAGATATCGGCTAGAAAATCAACCTGTGTAAAGCCTCAATTAGGGAGCGAGAAGAACTAATCTAGCCATCTATAGCCCTTGGAAGTGCCAGGAAATTAATAGCTCCCGTCTTTTCTATTTCTATGACTGTGGTAAAGGATGTAATATTCTTTCAGGTTTTTTTTTAATTTATCTATTTGAAGGTATTATTTTGTACGTCACACGGAAGAGCAGTTCATGCAATTTTTGTAAAACATGAAAGTTTTGCTTCAGTGTTTGTCACCGTCGAAATAGTTTTAGATTCAATTAAATCTCTGGCTAATAGTTTTATTAGGGCATGAGTTTTTTTGTCACATAGTGACGTACTGATACGAGAATAATATATTGTATACTTCCATACTTATTCACAGAAATGCGGAAGTAACTCTGTGTGTTTGTTACTTTTCACGCCATAACGGCTGAATGGATCTGGATGGGCACTAAGATAGATCATGATTTGGTTTAGGAAATATTATACTTTCATCCCGGTAGTTCCCGTGCCTCAGAAAGCACGGTCATTCGTGGATCTTTGACAGTCTTTACGGGTCGTCAGGAGCCCGAAAATCTGACAACCGGTCTTACCAAGGGATATCGTATTACCCATCAGTTACTGGGTTGTGGAGGTCAGATAGGTAGTAACTCCATGTAAAATACTAGTATTCAGCTGCATCCGGTTAGACTGGAAGCCGACCCCAACAAAAAGTTGGGAAAAGGCTGGGCAGATGATGGTACGTTCCCGTGGCATAAATTTCAATCTTCACGAAATGACGAGGACGAAGTTACGGTCAAATTCTAGCAACTAATTAAAAAATATATCCATTACAGAGCTACTCGTAGTTCTCTTGATTTCAAACCTAATTTCCATTTGAAAACGCGCTCACAGATCTAGCTTCGTAATCGAAAACTCATTTCGCCATGACACGTCGTACCCACAGATTAGTTATAAAATCAAAACGAAATCCCGATTGTGTTCCCGCGTCGTATTTACAAGAGCCGAGGAAGCTATGAATAAATTTCAGAGTTCGTTACTGAAGGATCGGCTGCAGTGACTCCCTGTAAGAAGGCGTGAAGTCCCGACGCAAATTATTTTATACACTACCCTGATAACGTAGATAAATATGCGGTTATTGCATTGGAGGAAATGAAGGCATTTGAATTTGAAGCTGGTTGATTGTGCTGTTAACTTTATGCATTGCATCGGGGAAGACCTGGATGTGACTCGCACAGATCAGAGAAGTTTGGCACAAAAGGGAGGAGGGCTTGGCTCCGTAGTGGATGGAACAAGGCTGCCAATTATGATTATGTTGATCTCATCAATGCGTATGCGGCTCTGAAAAGTTCTCTAATGGCGACCGCGTATATTGGTAGGCTTAGCGTAGGTACGCTCCTAATAGACATAATGAAGGTCGCGGGAATCCGCTGGATGCAGGCAGCCCAAGACCGGTCGTTCTGGCGATGCTTGAAGGTGCCCTACGTCCAGTAGTGGACATTTATCGGTTGAGTAGATAATGATGATGTGTGACCCATAAACCTTGGTAGACCAACCAAGCCATTTCGGCATATCGACACTACGTACTGACGCGAAAGGCATTATCTAAGATATAAACTTCGTTTAACACGTTGGCTGCCATACCAGTATACTCGTAGTAACAGTATACTCGTAGTAGTAGTATACTCGATGTAACAGTATACTCGTAGTAACAGTATACTCGTAGTAACAGTTTATTCGTAGTAATAGTATACTCGTAGTAGTAGTATACTCGTAGTAACAGTATACTCGTAGTAACAGTATACTCGTAGTAACAGTATACTCGTAGTAACAGTATACTCGTAGTAACAGTATAGTCGTAGGTTGGCAGTCAACGTATTAAAAGGAATATGTATTGCCAACAACAAAAACAAAAAACAGATGGGAGAAAGCTACCAAAGTACCAGGACATTGTATTTCATATTTTTTGCTACGAAAATATAATACGCCTACCGATTCCATTAAGGCTCCCATAGACAGGCGCGTCGCGATTCTGGTCAAAGTCCGAGTAAATCATTTATTTCACATAGGCACATAAAAGGCACTTTTGAACGTCAAAATTTACAAAACCATGGAATTGATTCTAATCTATGAATAAATTCCAAAAGATAGTTTCGTATAGAGAAGAATGGGCAAAAAACTCCACCGTTAACTCTTTTAAAATTGTTTTACAATATTTTTTTATACATTAATTTATGAGTATGTAAAGACGATGCACCTAGAATAAACTTTTTATACCACAGTAGGTAAAAAGAATTAAAAAAAAAACCGCCCAAGTGCGTGTCAGACCACGCACAATGAAGGGTTCCGTAGTTGAAAAGAATTTATCCCAAAAACAAACATAAGAGGCCGTATATGAAATTTTGTCGATTTCGCTGATTTACGTGATTTTACAGGTATAATACTACTACTACTACTACTACTGCTGCTACTTTTTTAGTTTTATTATTTAATTTTGTTTAATTGACCTAAACCGAGTGTTTTGTAAATTTTTGCTGTAAGATGTTTAGAATATCACATATTATTATTTACGAATTGTTTTGACTTCTAAAGGGTAAGGAAGAATTACGATATATTTGTGTGAAAGTTGTTTATACAATGTGTGAATCACTTTTTACTACTTTCATATAAAATTTTTGAGTAAAAATATATTTAACCGAGTCAAACTATAAAGAAAATGGGCAAAGAATTGCTTTTGATTTCGGCTACTTAGAACTCTCGTTCATATAATTAAAACAACAGAAATAAACTTTACTTCAAAATCAATCCATTTCTTAAAAAAAAAAAAAAAATATTATATTAAAAACATTTGGTATTCAAAAATCTTTCAAAAGAACCTAATTCTCGCATTTATAAACTTGACACAAAATAAAAAAATAGCTCATTCATTAGATCATAATTGAAATGATCTTTCATGTTGTGCATTAAAACTTATAGAAATACAGTATTTTAACCGTAAAATTACGTCTGTAAAATCAGGTACTTAAATAGCTAAATCGGCAAAATTTAGTATATACGGCCTCTTAACATTTTAAACCCAAAAAAGTTTTTTTATGGGAGAAAATTACAAATTAACAATTTTCTGACGTTTTCCTCTATTTGTGCTTTGAGACCTTACTTCTTGACAAATTTCATTATTCTAGGTCAACGGGAAGTACCCCATAGGTTTTGATTTACTTGCGAGTATCGCATAAATGGTTGTATTTTTTTATTGCGTTGACTTAGAAGATTGATTTTTTTAGAACTCTAAAGGCCCATAATAGACCTACGCATTTGATATTAATTTCAACTTGATACCTCCACGCGTTCCTGAGAAAAAGGGTCTTGACAGGCTGACAATCTTGAAAATATTTTTTTATGTGATAGAATAATAAATTAACAATTTTCGGACTTTTTCCTTTATTTGTGCTATAAGATCTTGCTTCTTGCCAAATTTCATGATTCTAGGACAACGGGAAGTACCCTGTAGGTTTTGATTTACTTGCGACAGTTGCGAATATCAAAAACTGTCGCAAAATGGCCGGATTTTTTTATTGCGTTGACTTAGAAGCTTGATTTTTTTTAAACTCTAAGGGACCATAGACTTACGTATTCGATATTAATTTCAACTTGATATCTCCACCCGTCCCTGAGAAAAAGGGTCATGACAGACTGACAGAGTAAATTTTTTTTTTATATGATAGAACTACAAATTGACAATTTTCGGACTTTTTTCTTTATTTGTGCTGTGAGAGCTTATTTCTTGCCAAATTTCATGATTCTAGGACAACGGGAAGTACCCTATAGGTTTTGATTTACTTGCGAGTATCAAAAAATGTCACATTAAAGGCCGTAGGTTTTTATTGCGTTGACATAGAACCTTGAGTTTTTTAGGACTATAAGAGACCATAGACTTTCGTATTTGATATTAATTTCAACTTGATACCTCCACGCGTTCCTGAGAAAAAGGGTCTTGACAGACTGACAGACAGACAGACGAAGACAACGAAGTTATCCTATAAGGGTTCCGTTTTTTCCTTTTGAGGTACGGAACCCTAATGAAGCAATCACATATAAATTAATTATATGACTGATACGTGGTGCTCTGGTGGAACAATTTCTATGAAAATTTTATTGAAATTGTTCTACCGGAGTCGCATCGCGCCTGTCTGCGGGAGCCTTTAGCCTACCAGTAATGAAATTATTTCGCCGGTAATTCAAAGTATGCATTTTCATGTTTTAACTTTTTACTTCGAGGTATTTATTAATAAACGTTGCAAGCTTTTGGTTTTACGTGTTTTAATTAAATTTATTTTTGTTATGGGCCTCTACGACAGTGACATTTTCTCTCATCTCGATTTCAGGTAACTTATTGTCGGTATCTAAGAAGAACTTAACTAACTAATGTCGTTTTGAAAATATTATCCAAACAGCCAACTTTATACTGAAGCTTACCTACTGCTGGATCGCTAGAAATACGTGGAAGCTACATTTGGAAACGATGCGATCTTTTACATTCATAAAAATCTGAAGCTCACTGACACACAACTCACAGCCTAATTTTGCACAATCCAATTTATTTTTTATGACACATAGGTACAACGTAGTGGTACATTAATGTTATTTAATAAAAAATATTGTATCACTATGTGTGCCTTGCAAGGCGTACAAACCTCCCCTAGACACAATTAACTGTGTCTGGGGGATGTTTGACCGCTACGATTGATTTAACTGCTTACAAATAGTATTGAAATAGTTCCCCGAGTATCAAAATATAAGTAAAATGACGTAATTTTTTGCGAGCTTTAAAGCGTCTGGCGGAAAAAACCGCTTGCAGAAAACCGCTTGCAGAAAACCGCTTGCAGAAAACCGCTTGCAGAAAATCGCTTGCAGAAAACCGGTGGCGGAAAAAAGGTCTGGCGGCCCTGGGATCTTGCTCTAGAATAACTTAACATCAATTCCGAATTGCCTTCAGCAGTCCAGCCCCAAAATATCATCACATAAAAATAACTTTTTCTAAACTCCTAACAAATTTTTACGACAATCTTAAACCAATCTCCGTCAAAAACTGGTCAAGAACACTCCATATCAGTTCAAACCATTACATCAAGTCCGGGTTCTATTCTGGTCGCAAAATGGACTCCACCGACAGTTCCCAACTTGGGATGCGGCCAATACAATCTCATTCAAAGTTTCTCGTTCCGGAAAAGCTCGAAATCGTTTGATTCTTCGCGGGAACATCTCTATACACAAAATGTGTTATTTTGTGCGGCTGTGTATCTTATTTTTATGTAAGTAGTTGGTTGGGAAATAGGCTGTCTGGTAGAAACTAATCTCTGCCGTTTATAGACATCAGCAAGACCACAGAACAGAGGCTAATGTTTTTTTTTTTGTTTTTTACCCGACTACGGCGAAGCAAAAAGGAGGGTTATAATTTTGACCGGTATGAATGTATTTATGTTCATCTGTTCCCTCATAACTTCCTAACTACTTAACATAATTTATACAAATGAGGTATCGTTAGAAGCATCTTGATCATCCGCTGGTTATAGGCTATGTGACGTCACATTAAATTGAATATAGGTAGCGCCCTCTAGAGGACATAAAGTCATGAACTGAACCAATTTTTTTTTTATGATGCTGTGTTGGGTATCAAATGATAGGGCTTAATTTAGCAGATTTCAAATATATTTAAACATTGTTAGCTATTGCTCGTGGCTTTGCTTGCATGCACCCGATAATTGGGATTAATTTCTAAAATCACGCCTCAGATGTGAGCCAAAAATTTCTCATTCATTTTTCATTTCTGTCCAAACCTACCCAAAATACATATAATATAATAATTAAGTGGCTCTGCAAATCGTTTATCACGAAATTATAACCCCAAAAAGTAAGTAAAAGTAAGTTTAAAAACAAAAACCCGACTACTGAAAAATCACACTCTAAAAAGTATGAAATAAGAAAATATTCTCATCTCAAATTAGAAAAAGACAGACAAATTAAAAATCCGGAGTCACACGTATCTGTTCGATTTATGCCCTTACATGACGTGTGACTCCGGATTTTTAATTTGTCTGTCTTTTTCTAATTTCAGATGAGAAATTTTCTTGTTTCATAGTTTTTAGAGTACGATTTTTCAGTAGTCCGGTTTTAGTTTTTATATTTACTTTTTTATAAATGATATTGATCGTTTCCGTGATTTTGTCGGCGGTTTAATAGATACCTGTGAGATATTAAAACTGACTATGACACTACTGTTTTGTGGCTTTTGGACGTGCTGAAAAAAACCTGTGAAGCGTAAAAATCTGTTTATAATAATTTAAAAAAAAAAGAAAAAAAAATGTGTTAACAAAAAAAAAATTAAAAAATGTGCTAATGTGTTGTTGTGTTGTGTTGTGTGTGTGTGTGTCTTATTTTAACAATACAATCTGAAGGCCTAGACAATTTAACATTCGATTAGCGATGAAGCTAGTAGAAAAGCCATAAATATATCGAGTTGACTGCTATCGAAATGTCACGTGATAATGATAATGTCAATGTGACTTTGTAGCTATAGCGATCGTAGAAATCACCTTGTTTTTTAACCGACTTCAAAAAGGAGGAGGTTCTCAATTCGTCGGAACCTTTTTTTTTTTTTTTTATGTATGTTCCCCGATTACTCGAAGATGGCTGGACCGATTTGGATTTTTTTTGTTTTATTCGAGAGGGTATACATCACAGTTGGTCCCATATAAAATTGATTAACTTTGCTTTGGTAGTTTTTGAGTTAGCTTCAATAATACGTATTTTTTCCCCACTTTTATATGGATAATGTTCTAGTTTGTTTTGCAGATAGTGGTATTAGAATTTGTGTGGGGTAGGTACACAACTAAAAAGTAAAAAAGTTTTTATATTCTTCTAATTTTATTATACTTTTGTGTTGTGCTACCCGTCTTTTGTGCGCACTAAATAGATTTTTTTCTACTATAGGTACGTAAATAGAATCGCGCCGAAACGAATGCTATTTGTCTAGGCCCTCTGCTATTGTTATTTTAAAGTAACCTCGACGAATGGCTATGCTTAAACACTTAAGACTCACTTTAAACGCACACTGTGCAGTCAAAATGTTTTAATGTTTTAATTATTTTTTTTTTAATTTTACTCTTCAATTGTTTACTATTTAACCTGTGTTTTAATTTCAAATGTTTAATTTAGTTTTATGTTCATGTGTTGTTTAATTTAATATTGTTTAATTTTTCTTTGATTTAAATTTTATTGTGTTTAACTACTTAAACTCATACAATTCTAAACTATGTTTAAAAAGATGATGTATGCATGATGTGTTCTCCTATAACTGAAGGAGCACACATCTTCAAAGTACTTTGTATAATAATACATGTAATGTGTATCCTTTGTTGGAGTTCCTTTCTGAATAAAATAAAAAATAAAATTCTTATTTATTTGCAGACTGGCTAATATTTTTACCATATCCCTGGGCAAATACATTATCTAAATAAATATCATACTTGCTATTCTATCTTTAGTGCCGACTAGATGACCCGCCAGACGTTGTCCTGTCAAAATTTCAATTTCTTTTTTTTTCCATTTTTTTTTTTTCTTATAAACCACCCCAGTAAAGAGGAGGATAAAACAAAAAAAAATCAAATCGGTCAAGCCATTTTCGAGTTTTTGCGAGACGGCAATTTATTTTTATATACTTACAGGGTGAAATTATAATGGTTGTTTTCCTCTTAAAGGGTCATTGTACTCATCATTATGAACAACTTTTACTGAGGAAAAAAAAATCCGCTGCTTCCTATATTTTGACGAGTTTGATGTAGATAAATGTACTGAACAGCAGAAAGTCAATTCTCGTACTTAAAAACATTCAAATTCAAGTCGCAATCTCATGCCACCGACAATCAAATGTCAAAAATTTCGGTAATCGCTATACAATTTTTGACAGATTGAGACAGATGAGATTGCGAACGTTGTTAAAAATACGGGAGTTCCCCCTGATTTTTTTTTGCAATTTCAGGTTTGGTCCCATACTAAAAGTTGTTCATAATGGTGAGTTAATGACCCTTTAAGAGGAAAACAACCATTAAAATTTCACCCAGTAGATAGATATAGATATGAAAGAAGAATCTCACACTGCACATACCAATAAGGTTCTATTCGTTTTTATATCAGTTTTATTTCGCTGCAAATAACGCCAAAGCTTTGTTTATTTCTTCTTAGTCCCTATTTGTGTCTGTTTTTTGATATCAGCAATAAGAAAAGTTGAAGAGTAAAAGTTTGTGAGATAAACATTTTATGCTTTTGCCGATTTCAGTCTTAACATTGTTTGGTGACGAACAGAAGAATAAATTCTTAGAGTATAATAAACGTGGAGGACTAAACTTTGTTTTATTTGAATGTATACTGCTTGAGATATCTACGAGAAAATTATTGTATTCAAGACTTATTATGCGGAAAAAAGTATGTAAATATTTGAAGCTCAATTGTATTAAATATCTTCATATTTAGCAATAAAATATGTTAATTTAGAATTAAAATTAACTGTACATAAATAACAACTTATGTCTAATTAATGAATACAATACCAATATAATATCGTAACTTAATTAAAATGAGAATACAAATAGTATGACATGCTATAATAATTTAATTTGACCTGTGTATAATTTTATTTTAATTTGGACCAATGTTTTAATATAATTTATTTGATAGTTTTTATTAAACAGTATACACATCATTTACATTTAACTGTAAACATAACCTAAAAATAACAAAATTATATACTAACATAATTATAACTATTAAAAAACTAAAATATGGAGTCGAAAAATTCCTCCGCATCGCTGTCGACTGGTAAAGTACCCAAGAGACTGGCGGCATTGCCACGTTGTATGGCAATACTAAGCCGCTGGCCAAGGTAAAAGCCAGCCCTTGGGTCACGGGAAGTGTCAACCAGCCGTTTGGAGATTTCGTTGAACAAACTATGAGCACTCAACCCCGCGGCCCAAGGGTTTCAACTCCAAAACGGCTCGAAAATATAATTACCGATAAGGTTATTATACTTCCGCCGCTTGAGGTTTTCCGCAGCGGCAGCAGCAGTGTCAGCACAGCACGCAGACACACACACACACACTATAATTAATATAAAACTAAAATATGCCGTCGAAAAATTCCTCCGCAACGCTGTCAACTGGTAACCCAAGAGACGGCGACATTGTCACGTCGTATGGCATGCTTAGCCATGTAGATAATTAGGTAGATACTTTACGTTATTCACGAGATAAAAATCCACTGAGACCAAAAAGAAACAAATTAACGAGCAAAACCACGTCACTCCGTAGTATTAAGTAAAACAATTTGAAACAGCGAGTGATTGATCATCGTATAAAAGTTTCTAATGCCCCTGTGACGTCATACCTTATCAATACGAAGCAAATTTAACTTCGCACGATATTGCTGTACGATTGTATGCGATCACTTGCGATACTTTTGAACGACTGATGTGAAAAAACATGATGTTACTTTAAAGTTCTTTCGTACTTTTGTGATTGATGATTGTATCTTTGTGATGTTAGGAAGAGTGTTTTGATTTATATTGAAACTGTAGTCTTTTTATTTGCAAGCTTTTTACAAGCTTTTATTTAGTTTCACCTTTTCCGGTGTCTGTCTGTCTGTAATCTAATCTTGCAAGTCAAAGACCCACTTCTCGGTTTCCGATTGAGCTGACATTTTACATGCAAAATGTAAATCGAATGAAATGCAATATTATTATGACATGAAGCTGATCTGATGACGGAGCTGGAAGGTGGCCATGGGAACTCAGTAATAAAACGACGCAACCTTATCGAGTTTGAGCTCGTTTGATTTGTCTTTACAAGGACTCAGCACCGTAATTGCGTAACACATTATCAATCAGAGTTGGTTTCATTTTGAAAGAAATTGCTAATGCATTGCTTCATATGAAGCAACACACACACACACACACATATTTTTGGAAAATATTTTCCAAAAATATGTCTGCTCGACAACTGTCAAAATGAAACCAACTCCGATTGATAATGTGTTACGCAATTAGGGTGCTGGTCGTAGATGATATCCAGAATAACAAAAGCTGGTTTAAAAAAAAAATAGTAATACACTTGTTTGATGTAAAAGGTCCCTAACTTTTGCAATATCTAACGGAACATCTTATATGTATGTCTTGCACGTATGTTTGGAAACTTTCGTGATTCATAATTGGCCCATAGTAAACGTAGGTAGAGATTATTTGGGAATGTGATTTTTATAGTCAGTATTTTTCCGATGTTTCTAATGAAACAGAATGTGTTCGATTTGACCTGCTGGATTCATTTCGCCGCCTCTAATTTGCTTTGCCTTAAACACTATTAAGACTTCCAAAAAACTTTAGCTAGTAAATACAGCGAAAGACCAGCAAAAATCGAAATACATTTAACACTCTACAACAAAATGGCAGCGTAACCATAAAAATGTGTAAAATTTACCGAAATTGAGAAACAGCTTGCAGTCATGGCGGCATTTAAAACTTTAACTCGTTTTCAGTTTCATTAACGGTTATACCTCAGCTTAACTGTTGTAATTATGTACGCAATTTGGCCGGGGTTTAACTACAAGAGCTGACATGGCTTGCTAGAGCACCACATAATCGCTAAAGCGGTACACTTTGGAGGCATTTTTATGCCCCATTTCGCAAATAAATGATACTTATCGTTAGGAATTTTCTGCGCTTATTTGAAAATGAATATGCGTGCCTCGGAAGCAGTTGGTCCCGGCTGTCATTTATGGATCTTTGACAATCGTTTCGGGTCGTCAGAAGCCCGAAAGTCTGGCAACCAGTCTTACCAAGGTGTATCGTATTACCCAGTAACTGGGTTTTGGAGGTCAAATAAGCAGTCGTTCCATGTAAAATACTGGTATTCAGCTGCATACGGTTAGACTGGAAGCCGACCCCGACATAAGTAGTTGGGTAAAGGCTAGGCAGATGATGATTTGAGAATGAATATTGTGTTAGGAAGTAGGACGATTATAATTTTGTGGGTACCGTGTGACATGGGAGTGAAATTCAAGTTCATGTACAGTCAACAAAAGAGATATCTGGGCAGGGTGTACTAACATATTTGTGTGTGAATTGCTTCATGTTCAATTTCGTGAAAATATACCTACAATTCTGGGTTGGTTACGGCGTACAATATACGAATATTGCAAAAACATGTAATATATATAAAATTGAACATGAAGCAATTCACATACAAATATGTTAGTATACCCTGTCCAGATATCTCTTTTGTTGACTGTACATACCTACTTATTCATTTTCATCGTTTGGTTACTTACTAAGTAATAAAATATCCCATTACTACTTTTATTTTATGATTTTAATTGAGCTGTTTGTTTCTATAAATAACGTTGATGCCAATCTATGTACACTCCCTTCATTCTCAAATCAATAAATATTTAGAATTCTGGTTTCTTAGAATATCTGCTTCACTGCTAATTAGAGGCCGTGTTCCAATCTAGACCGAATTAATTACATTCTATCGTAATTAATTACGGTTAGGAAATGTATTGGTAATAGCAATAATACACAAATGTTATTACTAACTTCCATTAAGTATAATCAATTCTATTAATCAACATGGTACTTCACAGTAAAGGCTTGTTCACGACCTTTTTTTTTTTGTGGATGGGAAATTATCAAATGACTTCTCCCGCTCTGGGCAGAGCGGGAGGGCGTGTCAGACTTTTACTGACTAAAACCCACCCATGATCCTTCAGTTGCCCGTGCCAGGGCCACTTGACCCCGTCACTGCTGACATCTCTTTGAGGCGCGCGTGGAACTCAACGCGCCGTCGACCCGGGCCTGGTCCTTACCGGACGGCGAGCTGCCCATTACTCGTCGTCCGCAAACCCGCGCCTACGGTGGCCGGGAATCGGCAATCGATTCCCGCCGCCCAGGGCGTCTCCTCGACCTACGGTATAGTTCGATTCAAACTTGATGGCGGCTCCGAAGTTAGCTGCGAGTGCAGACCGTGCAGGTACTGTAAGTCGACAATAATTTGGCCACTGACTTATGAACTTATTGACTTGCCATACCTACAAAATTAGCGTGCATACCTACAAAAATCGGGCACTTAACATGGCCGCCTTTCGTGTTACTGCGAGTGCAAGCAACCGTTTGATAGCCCATCTACCAATCATCTATCACAAAACTCGGCACTCAACATGGCGGCCGATCACGCATAGACATGATTTTGACGTCACACAAAACTGTTGCCAAAAGTCCATGACAAACATTTAAATGTCTCTCTTTTCATATACAGCTCTTGATTAGTTAAAAAGAGAAACGCTTTTTGATAGATATTTAAATAAAATAAAATTTTAATTAAAAATCTTTATTTTTTACAAAAACCTTCAACAAGAGTAAACCCTGACTCCCAAACTAGGAGATCATGTGACTTAGGAGTCAGTGTTCTGCTATCACTATGATGCCAAAAACCTTTAGTAAAAAAGTGTGTAATATCGTATAGGCAAAAACAGGTTTGAAACGTACAATAAAATTGTTTCAAAAGATTAAACTAAAAGTAAAAGAAATTATTAAACGGAGTAGTAATGTAAGTGTGCATGTGTTATTAAGTGTGTGGACGTGGAGGTGTGCATGTTAGAGTGAGCGTGTGTAAAAGGGGGTGTAAGTTTGCGTAAGGGTGTGTGTATGATTGAGTTAGTATGTATTCGAATGTATATGAGTTGTAGTGTTAGTATATTTATGTGTCTTGCTGAAATTGTTGAGATTGCGATTGATAAAAAATTGGTAAAAGAAGTTTGTACGGCTACTGCCGGAGGTGGAGTAGTTCTTCTGTTCGAACGTAATCCTGATCCTGAAGCCAACTTTGTACCTTAACCCTGACTTCATAGTGATTTGTGTTACTATTATTCCTATAATAGAATATGCCATCTCCATAGGTATATATCTCAAAGAATTTGGCTTAGTCAAACTTACAAGTTTTTTTTTAATATTAAGATTTAACTCCATTAAGTTTGAATCGTACTTATACCTTTTTTTTTGTGGATGGGAAATCTTCAAATGACTTCTCCCGCTCTGGGTGGAGCGGGAGGGTGTGTCAGACTTTTGCTGACTAAAACCCACCCGTGTTCCTTCAGTTGCCTGTGCCAGAGCCACGGTATCTCTTTCGAACAACCCGCGACCCCGGAATCGTACTATACCTGCACTCACAGCTAACTTGTTAGCCGCCATTAAGTTATTATTATGTCGTTTATTTATTTTATTTCTTATCTATTTACATTTTTAAATATTTCTTTAAAAAAGTATATAAAAAAACATTTAAAAATATAAAAAAATAGAGGTCCGCCGGTGTCGGGAGCAGGGTCCAAGCTACCGGTGGTTAGGGCTGCAGAGACAGGAACCTTCTCACAATGCGAGCCGTATTATTATTATTATTATTATATTTATTTATTTCAGGCTATGCCCATAGTGTTAGTAACAATGGTCTTAAATACTAGTGTTAGTAGAACTTACAAATTATTGAGTGTGGAGTTTCATCCAATGACGCAGCATTGGAGACTCCCATCTATCTGCGAATAAACTCAAGATAGTGTTGGTACTGCCACGAAGACGAGCAAGCAGAGAAGCGCTTCTTTTGCGTATGATAGCCGCAAAACCATCTATATGCCTTTCTGCAAACATCTTTGACGCGCTACCTACATAATTAAATTCATTTGACTGCCTCGTTGGTCTAGTGTTCGCAAGCGTTACTGCTGAGCATGAGGGTCTGGGTTCGATTCAAAGTGTTATTAGCTTTTTCCATTAGGAATGTCTCACTAGCAACCGTAACACATTACCAATCGGAATTTGAATAATTTTGAAACAAAATGTTAATCCATTGCTTCATATGTTCGAAAAATTTGTCTACTCAATCAATCAGTCAACCAATCAATCAATCAATCAATAGTTTATTTGTGAAACATAGGTATTTACATGCATAGGTGTTTACATAAATAGGGGGTGCGCTATGTTTTGTCATAATTAAGACATACAAATTTATAAGTGACACATTAGATGTCATTAGAAAATGTAGCTTAGAAAAAATAATATTTTAAATTAATTAAATACATGAAAAGAAAATACAATAAAATCAATAAACAGTCATTAGTCATATTATCAAAATGTAAAAATAATTATTATAATAATTGGTCATTAAAAAATTCGTCTATAGCATAATAACATTTGTCAATTAATAATTTAGTAAGAGTTTTTTTAAACTTATATAATGTCATGTTTTTTATGTCATCAGGAATTTTATTAAATACTCGACAAAGTAAAAACGCAATGAATATTGTTGAACTGTCAAAATTAAACAGATTCCGATTGATATTGTGCAACGCAATTAAGGTGCCGGAGTCTGGATTTACATACATTATGCCATTACTAGGACTATACTTCAATGCCATAATATTTATATTCAAATACCGTACTTCAAAAAGTCAATTAGTTGGCAGTTTCTAGTCAAATAAACAAAACAATTGGAAGTATAAATCAATTTTCTGCTCTAATTAGAACGAGACATAACAAAGGAACGCTTTTAAAGCGAAATAAACAACTATTCGTACGCTATCCCAATTTTGTTTGTTTTGAAATTCGGGGACTTGAGATTCAGATTTATTTGTAAAAACTGTACCGTGACTCTGTGCGCGTGATGTTGGAAAACTACGTAGTGTCGCAAGAGTTTTGAATCAGTATAATATGTCACCGTATGATTGTGAACACCGTTAGTTTATAATCTGTCTAGCGAGATTGTAAACTGTCGATAAATTGTGAACTGTACCATACTGCTTACAATATACCGTATTAATTTTCGATGTTTATAATCTATCCTTGTCAAACCGTCAAATTGTGAACGAATAGCTGGACTTACCGACAGGGTTCACAATCTATCCGATTTTATGACTCGTAAAATTGTGAACTGTCCCTGATTGGTAGGTATTGGTGGTAGCCGAATTGGTCGCAGTAAGCCAGGGCATCCCGACCAAATGGGTTAGGTTATGGTAGAACTGTGACCAACCGCGCATACATTTAGGTCGAGTAGGTTTTGATGCTCTCTACGGGACAGGTGACAATTTTTTTCGCGATTACGATGTTGGTCCCTTGGAGAAAGTTGTGCAGTTTGATGGTCTGTATATTTTCAACATGAACGATGTAACCAATATTTTGTAAAAATATTTTGATTTAAACGAGTGTCCGTGGAGTTTCTTGCCCGTTCTTCTTCATAGGGACCTCTACGCTTTGGAATGGGCAACTAGCTTCATCTTTCTGACTGACCGACCCATTGACAATTCAAAAGTGTGTGTGTTTGAGCTGAGTTATTTATTCGGTCCACAAAATAGGTAGGTACAAAGTGACCTCAGTAAAACTAAGTAAATAAATAAGTCGTGACCACAAACAACAAAGACAATGTATATCTAGCCAGGGGTCCTAACGTACCGCCAAAGTACGGGCACCCTACCGAGATATACGATTCAGCTGTTATTATTTACACCAGCTCAGGGAGAACGGGATCTGTTTATAGTACTGTGTATTGTGCCCGCTTGTGATATATTAGCACTTTGGTGTACTTATTGTGTACTTGGGTAGGTACCTAGTTTATGTTCTACAATGGCTGGACTGTTGGGTGTAGTTCAGTGTCCAGAGTGCAAATTGTATAGATAGGTACAGTCTGCAAAAAAATCGAATAACACTCATATGCCTAGCCTTTTTCCAACTATATTGGGGTCGGTTTCTAGTCTAACCGGATGCAGCAGAATTCCAGTATTTTACATAGAGCGACTGCCTGTCTGACCTCCACAACCCAGTTACTAGGATTACCTAGTAACTGGGTTGTGGGAAATCGTATTAACGATACCACTTTCTTCTTTTCCTTTTTTTTGTGGATGGGAAATCATCAAATGACTTCTCCCGCTCTGGGCGGAGCGGGAGGGCGTGTCAGACTTTTACTGACTAAAACCCACCCGTGATCCTTCAGTTGCCTGTGCCAAGGCCACGGTATGTCTTTCGAACAACCCGCGACCCGGCATCGGCCCTATCGGACCCCATCACTGCTGACATCTCTAATACGATACCCCTTGGTAAGACGTTATTTCCAATTTTATTACCAAATGTGTTTTGATTTTAATTTTAATCTTTTGATTTTTACTATTAATTTAATTTTGTTTAATTCTATTTTCGCAATTTTATTATGAGTTTTGATTTTGATTTTAATATTTTAAATGCTACTACGACATTGTTAGCTTAGTTATAACTAACTCCTGTTATGCATGCTGTGGTCTCCTGTAAGTGAAGGAGTGCACCTACGAGGTACTTTTGTCGATAATACTTATTTCTTGTGTTTGTGTACATCCTTTGTTGGAGATCCTAAATAAATAAAAATAAATAAATAAAAAAAAGACTGGTTGTCAGACTTTCGGACTTCTGACGACCCGTAACGACTGTCAAAGATCATGAATGACAGCCGGTACCAAAAATCACAAAAACTAAAAACATGCTAGCTAGGGACACGAACTCTTGCATTTAAGTAA
The DNA here is from genome assembly GCA_946251885.1 of Cosmia pyralina. Lineage (NCBI taxonomy): Eukaryota > Metazoa > Arthropoda > Insecta > Lepidoptera > Noctuidae > Cosmia > Cosmia pyralina. The sequence continues at coordinate 20,152,930 of OX276358.1, forward strand.
ATGATTATATATCTAGCAGATTTTTTTAAATAAAAATGGGATATCCGAAAAGTGGGCTTCTTAAAATACTGTGCAATATGGCTACTATCGGCTTTCTATAGAAAATATTCAATTCTCCGCATGAAGTCAAATCCACTACTTATGTTAATTCTTAATGATAATCATTTAGATTAACTTGGTCGTCCAAAAGCCAAAACATTTGAGGAAAGTTTTCGTAGATGTAAAATTATATGGACACCCAGTTTATGCTTACAATTATTATTGACATAGTGCAGCAAGAAACTACACTATACTGCACTTTAATGCACTATACTGCAGTAAGAAATAAACTAGCAATACTGGATAATATAAGGCCTAGGACCTCCTCCGCGAAACTGCGAAGCCGCTGAATTGAACTACAGTGCTTTCGCCTTTATGGTTTCGCTGTGTGGTCTACGAATTTTCTAAAATGAAATAAAAACACCGTTTATTCCACTCAGCAGGGTTTCCAAAGTGGAGATGAGAAATGCATTGTAGCATCAGACATCCCCTGCTGGCTAATACGAACCGTTCCGGGCTATGATTGCGGAGATTAGCCAGCAAATTGTTATTACTTGATAACTTTTATACATGCCAGGCTTTCACACAAAATAAATGGGTTGGGAAACTGTAGTTTTTGGTACAAATTAGATAAGAGCGCCTTCACACTAGCGTTTGTCCAGCGTAGGCGTTCGATAAACGTATGCGCAGCGTAGTCGCCGCGACAACGCGGCGAAGGCGTCGCGTTGTTGTGGCGTTTCCTCTGGAGTCCGAAGTATCAACGCAATTGTGTGACGTCTGCGCCGCGTTAGCGCAGCGTTCAATTGACTCCAAAGGAAACACCACAACAACGCGTCGCCTACGCCGCGTTGTGACAGCATCTGCGTTGCGCATATACAGGGTTACTGGTAACTCGACGTATTCCTTGCAGGACGTCATAGTAGGGTTAAAATGCAGCAAATTAGGCCACCAAATGTTCTACCGAAATTCAGTAGTTTTTGAGTTAATTCGATTTTTAGCTTTTCTATGAAAAATCCCAGATTAAATCATTTGGAGCCAATTTAAAAATGATTAACGGCGCGACTGTACTGAAATTTAAGTTAACATCATAGCTGACGCCGTAGCAGATCCTTGTTAATAATTCAAAGTTCAAAAATGCCAAAAACTTTGGCAAATATCACTAAAGAAACATTTAGTTTTTTTGTGAATTTTGGTATTACTTCATACAAAATGTTGTCTAGTGAAAAAAAAAATTACTACGTCTGATGTACAAATTACTAGGAAAATATCCTTGTCTTATCAGCTATTCAGAAAGGTATGAAAGTTAATACAAAGTTAAGGACTACATTATGTGCGTCTCACAAAAAGGTGATTATTCGGAAAATCAATAAAACTATTTCGTGAATATTAGCATTATTTTTAATAATAAAATATCAGTTTAAAAACTTTTACTACACTTTCACACGTCTTGTTCGATGTGCTGCCCTCGATTTCTAATACACGTTCTTATTCGCTTCCTCACTTCAGTTTTTGTGATTCTTGATGTGATTGTTGCCCTCATCTGGTCCGCTGCATCTCTTATTCTCTCCCTTAGTTCTTCAATTGAATTTACTGGGGTCACATAAACTAGGTCTTTCATATGACCCCAGACGTAAAAGTCTAGTGGCGTAAGATCAGGGCTACGTGCAGGCCACGGAATTGGCCCACCGCGCCCTATCCATCGGTTTGGGTAGGTTTCATCCAGCAATTGTCGAATTGTGATTCGGAAGTGGGCTGGACATCCGTCATGTTGATACATCATGTTTGCTCTTCTGTCTTCCGGTACATCCGTGAGCAGTGGTGTTAAATGATTTCTTAGGAAATCTTCATAAAGTTCCCCATTTAATGTTTGGGGTAAAAAATGTGGGCCAATTAATTTGTCGTCGATAATACCCATCCAAACATTAAGCGAGAATCTACGCTGGGATGCGGTTGGTTTCAGTTTCTTAGGATTTGCTTCTGCCTTCGGTGCCCAGTAATGTAAGTTGTGGTAATTTGTGATACCATCACGGTCAAAACATGACTCATCGGTCCACAGAATGTTTTTTAAAAAGTTTTCGCTTTCGGCGTCGGCATTTAGCATAAAACGACAAAATTCAAGCCGTCTTGGCGGATCTCCCTCTTCTAATGACTGGACAGGTTGATAGTGGTATGGATGTCGGCCTGATAAGTGAACTACAGACCAGACTTTCCACTGTGACATAGCAAGCTCACGCGCTACGATGTTTGTCGATATGTTGGGGTCGTCAATAAAACGTTGAAGAATCAGCTCTTCGTCCTCAGCCGTGTATCTCCGAGAACGACCAGTGTCAATTTGCCTGCTTCTTTGGACGCTGCCAGTTTCAGATAATCGCCGATAAGTCGATCCAAAAACACTAACGTGTGGGAGTCGGCGGTTGGGAAAACGAAGTTGATATTCTCTCCGCGCCTGAGCAGCGTTACCGTCACTAAGTCCGTAACAGTACATTATGTCAGCGTATTCAAGGTTAGAATATGCAGCCATAGTCAGCACTTATGAAGGCACAGCACAGCACAAGAGCAAGATACGCAGTATCAGTTAAGGAAATAGCCAGATAACAAAACACGAGCTTGCGCGACGTAGAGTTGAATGAAACTAACTGACTCTGACGACCAGATTTTGTAAAGTCGCACCCCGTGTCATGCCGGGAGAACAATAGTGACCAATCACAAAGCTTGCCGAGTGTTTGGGGTTCAAGCGCAGGTAAAAACTACGAATAATACGAATATGAAACAATAGGTTGACCGTCTCGCAATTTTACCTGCTCCTCATAAAACTCATTCTTTCCCTGTCACACATGCAAAAGTATTGACAATCATACCTTTCTGAATAGCTGATAAGACAAGGATATTTTCCTAGTAATTTGTACATCAGGCGTAGTAATTTTTATTTTCACTAGACAACATTTTGTATGAAGTAATAGCAAAATTCACAAAAAACTAAATGTTTCTTTAGTGATATTTGCCAAAGTTTTTGGCATTTTTGAACTTTGAATTATTAACAAGGATCTGCTACGGCGTCAGCTATGATGTTAACTTAAATTTCAGTATAGTCGCGCCGTAAATCATTTTTAAATTGGCTCCAAATGATTTAATCTGGGATTTTTCATAAAAAAGCTAAAAATCGAATTAACTCAAAAACTACTGAATTTCGGTAGAACATTTGGTGGCCTAATTTGCTGCATTTTAACCCTACTATGACGTCCTGCAAGGAATACGTCGAGTTACCAGTAACCCTGTATACGTTTATTGAACGCCTACGCTGGACAAACGCTAGTGTGAAGGCGCTCTAATTATTATCGTTATTTATAAATTCTTAAAAAATAGTGTCTATATAGGTACGTATTCACATTCAGTCGTATTTCCTTCGGTAACTAATAGATGGCGATATAGACGCGTACTTGCGGAACTGTTCTGTGGATTTAATGACACTAAACATGTCTCGATTTGGGCCAATGTTATGCCCCTAGACGAGAGTCAAAGTAACCCGCCATAATGGTACAGTCAGCAACGAAAATCGATTAACACTTGCAGTTTTTTTAATCTTAGTTATTAAGCGAAATATTTAATTCAAATCGGAACAGAAGTACTTAAAATTTTAAGAACATTAACTCTTAACAGTTAAACGGAAAAAAGGAGTTTATTGAATCATTTGTGGTAATTTAGATGATGTCAAAAAGTATCAGTGATAACTGATTTCTGTTGCTGACCGTACCTACTATTATTTATTAAGAATTTATTTTTCAAGTGATCGATTTCCCTTTCACTATTTAAAATGTGCCTACTACGTTATGCAATTCTACGTAAGCTGTACTTTAATGTTCCCCAGCGAACTCTCAGATTTAATCCTCCTATAGCTATTCCGTTGTCTTCTTCAAACTACAGGCAAAACTCATATTTAGTGCGAGTGAGTAAAGACTTTAATGACCTATGCAAGCAGTTCTCTTTTGACTTGTTTTCAACCAAAGGCTCAAGCGTTCGCAATAGGCTGAACCTGGAATTTTTTCAAAATTAATTCTTAGTGTTATAGTTCTGTTTCTTATTTTATTTAATTTTTTTGTAATCTATTCTAATCTAATCTATTGTTTGGCGGTGCCGATTTGACGATTGGTGCTCATCTTTTCTTGATGTCTTGTCGTGTGTAAGATCTCTTATTATATATACTGTATAGCTAGCCGTGAAAACCTGTAATTGGCTTCATGTTTCTTATTTTAGTATATTTATTGTTTGTAAGTTAAGCTGTTGGTTTTCCACATGTTAACTAAATAAATAAATAAATAAATACTTTTGAGATTGTGAGTCAACAAAAAAAAAAAATACTTGAAATCGGTCAGATTGATGTTGTAATTTTGATGCATACTTAACGACATCACTTTAAATAAATGTACTAAAGTGCTTAGGTACTTACTTATTTATGAAAAAACTGCCTCGTTGATCATGAATTTGAATTGAGAATTTTAAGTTGAGAACTCGTCAAACTGTAGTATTACTTGAGGTGAAATCCCGCGAAATTCAAAATTTCTCTGCAAAAAACGTAAGAAATTTTGAATTTCGAGGTTTAAGTACATTAAAGGTTCAATCACCTGCGTCGATGGTCTAGTGGTCGTAAGCGCGACTGTTGAGAATGAGGTCCTGGGTTCGATTCCCAGGTTGGCCAAAATGTTATTAGTTTTTTTTTTTATCAGGAATTTCTCAGTAGAAGTCCGGCCTGGAGTCTGGATTTGTGCCCTGTTGATGGCAATAGGCTCGCCTCCTAAGAATTACATGAACTTAAAAATAACTGTTGAAATGGGGATGTATAGGTACACCTCTGCCTAATCCTTCCGGGGAATACAGGAGTCCTTGATGTTATTAAAAAAAAAAAAGTTTTTTTTTACAAATGCCTCGATCGATGCAAAAGTCGTGACCTTTGTAACAGAGAAAAATAAAACCTTTTTCTTATACTTTGTTAATTACGAGTAAGTAGCACTTTCTGGAATTAAATCGAGAACATAACAAGGACATGAGAAGTCCATTACAATGCGACCTTCCACTGCACTTGTTTCACTAATGGACATTCAGTGAACTGCTGGAACTCTACGCCATGTTCAAACTATGATTTATTAGATACCTTTAGATCTACGATTAACAAAAATACTACAGTCCGGCCGTTGAAAAATGCGCTCTTGACACGTATCAGTTTCATACTAACGAATATGTGTTTTGCGAATTTGATCCTTATTACTACCACGCCAGGCGCACTCCGCATTTTAGGTACCTATGAAGGTACAAGTACGCGGTCGACTCGACTTGTCGGGCTAATTCAGTGTGGGCTGCCGTGCACCGGCCGGCTCGCACGTTACTTCGAAACTCACTCACGCACGCGCCACGTCGTAAAAGAAGACAACCCTAACGAGTCAGAAGGTATAAGAGTTACGCGATAGAAAGAGAGGCAACTTCTAGGTGAATATAACTGTAGGTAATTATCGCTGTGCGACCTGAATTGCATTTTATTGTGTCGTAAAAAGAGTCGCTATTTATTTAAATGATTTTGCGGAGTGAATCTTATTATGTATTCTGTGTTACTACTAAATTGTCCAATTGACAGATGTCAGGAACGCATTCGCTCGACTCGTAATGTTAGGTACATTACAGTCCGGCCGTTTGTGTCTTACACTGCTACAAGCAATAGGAGGGCGCTGTTGGTTATATTTTTTGTGAACTCGTCTCTTGGAAACTGTATTGAAATAATTTTCATAAAAAACTTAACAGCTTCTGAAGTCAGTGCCAAGCTAAGGTGCATACAAAAAGTCTCATATTTCTCAAGGACAATCCTGATGACGTCACGTGGGGAGAAGGACGCGTCAGTGGTTAAAGTAAATGTATTTTACATTTTTGTTAAATAAGTACACACTTAGGTACATACTTAAGCCCATGACGAACGAAAGGAAGAACCATCAAAATTCAGATACAAGTACATTTATGCATATAACTTCGTACATAAGAATACTTATATACTACAACCTTCCTGAAAGTACGTATGTTGATTACGGTAGTGAAAGAATCATCAAAATTGGTTAATTAGTTTTTGAGAAAATCGCGGACATACATACATACGGGAAGAATACAGAACCTCCTTTTTTGATCCGGACTCGCACAGGCATAGTTTCGTAACACCATACAATATTAATTAACACTACATAATTTTAAAAAAGGTGGAGGAAATGCTTGGGGGAGCCCTATGCCCAGCAGTGGATGTCTATCGGCTGAAATAATAATGATGATGATGAATTAAAAAAAAAATCCCTCTGTTTAAAAAAAAAACACGTTTCTTGTATAGGGACCCCCTTTAATTTTTAGGTTATTTCACTTTTATTATCTTTTGTTATAGCGGCAATAGAAACACACAATCTGTGTAAATTTCAACTGTTTATGTATTACGGTTCATGAGACACAGCCCGCTGACAGACAGCGGAGGCTTAGTAATAGGGTTCTGGTTGGGTACGGATCCCTAAAAACGTTATCAGTAAGCCAGCTAGTTGTCAGCTTATCTGATTTATTGTAAAACGTTGTAATTAAATAAAAATAATAATGGCCGCATTGTACCTAAGTTCTTCAGCTCATTATTCAAACTCAGTAAGTTCTTCTATCAGAAAATACATAAATTAAAATTTCTAGTAAACATTATTTAAAAAAACCTGTCAAGAGCGCGTCGGACTCACGCACCGAGAGTTCCGTTCTGATTTGTGAAAAAGTGTACTATTTAGAGACATCTTTTTATTTTTTCTATAATCTTTACTTATACTTCTATCACATAGAATAATTTAAGATTTTGCTCTATGCAAACTTCGGAGATAATAACGGTATTTTTTTTTACGTTTTTCATCAAAAGTCGACCTAAATAAAAAAAAATAAAAAAATGTTTGAGAATGTGCAAACAGTTCATATGATACCCCACATGCACTATAGTAGCCCCACTTTGAATTTTTAAGAACCCTTTCAGTCCTTGTTAAAAAAAAAAGAAAATCTTAAGTATATGCAAAATAGTTGGGCAAACGTCATCTAAAACTGTTCCAAATTTCAAGTTGATAGCATTGAGATATCCAGCTGTGGCAGACGGACAGACAGACTGAGTCACACTATAAGGGTTCCTTTTTACCATTTGGGTAAGGAACCCTAGTGAACATTTTTATATCAAACCTACAATACAAACCCATAATGACTTTAGCACACTAACCTGAATAAAACGAATAAAAACAAAAGGGTTACTTTTTTGCTGGCTGGCAATTAAGTCACATATAATCTACACATGATGTGTATAATGGGTCCCGTGGTACATCAGACTAATGTATCTAGTCCTCATGGGAAGCCTTAACTATAATAAACTGAAAGCTATGTTATTAAGGCCCAATTTTGCGTAAATGGTGTTATTATTGGGCTAGAGATAGGGAAGTGAGACCGGTTCTAAAATAATTGGAGGAAATGTACATACACAGATGTTAATATCTACGTAGAAATGCATTCTATTTACTCACTTCGACCGTATAGGTAGGTTTATGAACCGATTTTTATGATTATTTTTTTCTTGGAAAGGAGATATCTCAAGGATGGTACCATGATAAGGAAACCATGATCTGATGATGCCATCCCAGAGAAATCGAGGGAAACCTTCAAATTTTATAGGCACACCATAGCGATTTGGGTATTTTTTATAGTAACTCGTGCATTTGCTCCCAGAAAGCACCATTTAGTGAAGTGGAACTGATGAGGAAGACCAGAGATGGCCATCGGAACTACTCAATAATACGTATTTCACGGGTTGCGATTCGATTATTGCTAAGCATTTTATGCTCGTCACAATACATATGTTGAAATGGAGCTGATGGTGACTTCGCCATCAGTTCCAGTTCTCCTGGTTCCTTACTGGGAGAACTCCTCAACAATTAACGTCCTTGTATCGGGAAAAACAATATTTTGTAAAAGGTGATGAGCATTTGACATTAGGCTATTGTAACTTAGATGAATTATAGACTGACCCACTAAAAAGTGAAAAATAAAAACTTTTATTACAAAAAAAAAAACAACCGACTTCCAAAAAAATACTACAAAGTGAAAAATAACTTTAATTTCGGAAGTCGGTGGCCAAAAGCTAAAATACAGAACCAAAGACACCGACTTCCGAAATTAAAGTTATTTTTCACTTTGTAGTATTTTTTTGGAAGTCGATTGTTTTTTTTTTTGTAAAAAAGTTTTTTTATTATATGTAATGAGATTTAACCAAAGAATGTACATAACAACTCCAAATCTAGTATTGCAGTTCACGTCTGCGCAGGATGTTCCTTTTGTGTCATTTTATTATAGTTTATTTTTCTTCGAAAATCTTCCACTTGCAAATGGACTGTTTCACCACCTACCACTAAGTTCCTATTAACTTACTTGGCAGATAATTTCATACAAATTCTGTTCCGTTTTTGAATTAATGCGGTAAGTAGTGGACATCGTGAAATAAGTAGGCCCTAAGTCTGGTACAACCGTACGCAGTACAACATATCAAGCTATACATTTCCAGTATAAGCTGATCTCGCATTGTATAGGATTTCCTTACAATGAGAGGTCAGTGTAAACTGGACATGCATAGCTTGATGTGTAGCCGTCTGTAAAAGCTGCCATGTGAAATGTAATATCACGAATTTTTGGTTTTTCAAGTTTAGTGTTAGTGTGTAAGTATAGTAGGTATACTATCCGCGGGAAACGCCGACAACTGGCACCATAGATATATGAAAGAAGGAGATATGCCCGGTAGTTGAAAATGTATCAGAACCCGATGTCGCTAGGTTGGCCCCACCACCGCGCCACTACTACACATGTAGTTCAATAAAAGCAATAGATACAAAGTCGCGCACACACTTGCAATTCATAAATCAGAACATACTACACAATCAATTATAAACCTTAACTCGTCACACACAGCGTGCATTTACCATGCACCGTACAACTTACTCACACAAAAACATCTGGCGCTATTATTGTGTTGTGCAAAAAGCAATTTATTTTACATATACGCTAGTGATTGACTAAATCGGAAAGTTATCGATACTTCCATTTATTACTGTACAAGAAAAATTTGGGGTCCTGAAAATAAAATAAAAAATGATATGTCCAGAAAGTATTATATATTTTAAATTAAAAAAAAATGTATATTAAAAAAAAAACACGAATCAATAAATTAAAACAATCCGTTTAAGTTGGTTTAGGCTGTGAAACCATAGGAATTGTTGAACCCTGTTATGATGTGTTTACTCACTGACCTGTAAAGTGGAGGTATTTGTTCATTACTTGACGTACTCTTAATTTTGGGATTGCCCATTCAAAAAGCCTGCGAGTTTTCTTTAGAGGCTGGAACATTTCTGCCTTAAAGTGAATTGAGCATATGGTGCTACATTTTGTTGGGAACCAGTTAGGTGGCCTTCCTGTGGCATCAATCCATTATTTTTTTGTATTTGTATCTTTTGGGAAGCTAAAAAGGTACTTTATGTACTTATTTATCATTTACATAATAAGTATCTTAAGCTATAGTCTATAGTCTATAGGAACTAGTTGGCCGCTGAGACAGGGGTGAGGCGGCGGTTCGCAACGCACGTACTGAGTAATGCGCCCCCGCTCCTCCATCCCACCGCTCACATACCTAAGGCGCGATCAACTAGTTCCGCGCGGTCTATACTTCTTAACCTCACGATGAGTAAGCAGGTAGCAGGCAACAGGCGAATAGGCTTTTGTTATTAAAAAAAAACCCTTAGTTAAGAAATAGTTAAATATATGAAAACAAACACATGCCATACTCATGCATAACAAATAAATAGCATGAATATGTTGACTTATTTTAAGCAAAAATCACTAATATTTTATCTGAACCATACCGATTACTACAACGCATTCGAATCTTGTGGTGCATAGTTAAAGACTTTAGCGGAAGTAAAATACCAAAACCAAAAAAAAGTAAGGAAATAGCACGAAGATGCGATAATTTAAACCCTAAAACACTCCACCTAAACATTAATAAACTTACTTTACGACCGTTGGTTATGCATTTCTCAACTAGGTAAAATAATCAAAAACAGTAAAAAAGATTATTTTACATTCTCAAAGGTTTTCCAACCGTACTTAAACGTCATCTTTTCAAGTGTTCCAACCGGGCTAAAACGGTTGACAAATTGAAAAATAAACTATAATAGCAATATAATATTCGCTGGGCAATCGACATTATTATCGATAGCCTACTTTAGTGGATCTTAACCTCATCACTATCTCGCCGCAAGACACAGCGGCTGTACTATGCGACGCTCCGCGTAAATAAAGTATCGTTTTGTTATTTTTACATTGCTTGTCCAGTCGCTTAGCGACATACTTAAGGTAGTGGTTAAGGAGCAATGTATTTGCTGCAAAAATAGTACAGCCGCTGCGATATTTGAAAACAAAAATAACGTAGTAAAAGCAAGAAATATTTTACGATTTGTTGTTTTTTATGATTTTAAAGATAAATACAGTAAAATACTTTTAATTACATATGGTAAGTGATTCCGTGAGATACGAAGTTTTTAATATCACTTCGATTTTTGCAGGAAACCACTGAAGAACACGGCATTTTTATAATTTATCGTGACCACGGTCGAAAGCGTACTAGTTCGCGGAGACGGCCATTTGGCGAGTAAAGGCACAGCGTGCGCATAACGCGTGGACACAAACACGCCCCCATGCCACTTCTCCTGTTTTTTATATTTCTATGACTGGCACACTGACTTTAAGACGGGCATTTCTTGAAAACGGTCAAACAGTTGGTTTTCTCAAGCAGTGTATCTCATAAACCGTAAATAATTTTGACAAATAAAAAAAAATTGATATTTTCGAGTCCTTTCCGCATACAGTGATGAAACTCAAAACATAATTAAACATACTTTAATGCACCAAAAAAATCTTTAAACATACCTCTTAATAATCTTTGAAAGCAGTTTATACCTTCATAAACAATTATAATTATTATAATTAAAAATCATCACCATCTGCTTAGCCTTTTCCCACCTATGTTGTGGTCGGCTTCCACTATGACCGGATGCAGCTGAAAAAATATTATAATTAAAAATATAAGTACTATAAAATTTCAAATGCCAAACTGCATCCAGTGGTGGATTATTTATTATTAAATATTTATTTTTTAATTTTATACGATTTTATTTGCACTTTTACGACATAATTCCGGTGCGCGTGAGTCTTCTATCTCGCACGTCAAACTAAACAGCCATAACACCATATCACTTACACACCGAGCTAAACCACGCTTGGATGTAGAACCTTAATAAAAGATGGAGGCGCGCGTTGCAGGCGCGTGAGCAGGCAAAGGTATTTCGAATACATCACTATGCACAACACAACAAATGTCGCGCGTATGCGGTAGTAGCTTCCTACTACAAAATCTGATAAAACTTTCAAGTGTTTACACTGCGAGTGTTTACATTGCACTGTTCAAACGCTCCCGATGAATGCAAACAGGGCTTCACCTCATGTTTGTTATCCTGAATAATTCTGAGACATAATTTTGACGGCGAGTTTTGTAACATTCGTTTTGTCATAAATTAACTTACTTAGGTAAATATCCAATGGGTAACTTTATTCACTTGCTGAATATTTGTGGATGGATATTGGATATAACTTTAATAGTCACTAATACTACCTATCAGTAAGAATTATTAGTGAGTAAATTAATGTTAATCGAAAAATTCAAAGAATTCATATTCTTGGAATTTTTCGTCACAAAACTGTGAATTATGTTTTTATTTACTTTTTCAATGACTCCACAAAATTCCATAATGAAGTTGCGTTGCTTTTACCAAATACCTCGAAAATAACTTTGTCCATTTTAAATAACACTCTTTGGCAATTCACTTATCTCTATTTATAGATAAACCCACACAAAATAATATCAAAATGAGTTCAATTAGCCAAACTTTAGCTTTCGCTTGCCAAACCCCAAGTTTATTAGTCAAAGTTATATTTCCAAAAGTTTAACTAAATATATTTTAACGTAACTAGCGCAGTCTGGACGTAAAGTACTGTTTTTATGTCACTTTGTCCTTGTATTCCATTATGGACGAGTCCCAACACATTTTATACTGAGTTTATAGAGTTAGAACTTTGAATTTAATGTCAATAGAACTTGGATTGTGTCTAGTGTCGTAAAATGCAGGAGTGCAATGTAGACTTAAAGTTTTGATTGTCATTTGTTTTAATTTTTCTGGCAATGTCCGTAGTATGAGAATAATTCGACTACAAAAATACAATTAGGAAAATTAATATATGTATAAAAAGGAGGAGCTCGTGGCTAAATAATAACAGCCGCACGGGTCGATCCATCAGGTTAAGCTACGCTTGCCGGGGTCGGTCCGTGGATGGGTGACCATCTTTACATATCGAGACTCCTCCGTGCCTCGGAAAGCACGTTAAGCCGTTGGTCCCGGCTGTCATTCGTGGATCTTTGACAGTCGTTACGGGTCGTCAGAAGCCCGAAAGTCTGACAACCAGTCCTACCAAGGCGTATCGTATTACCTAGTTAATGGGTTGTGCAAGTCAGATAGGCAGTCGCTCCATGTAAAATTCTGGTATTCAGCTACATCCGGTTAGACTGGAAGCCGACCCCAACATAGTTGCGAAAAGGCTAGGCAGATTGAATCTATGTATAAAAAACCGACTAAGTGCGAGTCGTACACACGAATGGTTCCATACCACCACACAATATTTAAACACTACATTAAAAATACACGTTTCTTGTCCCCCTTTTGATTTTTAACTTTATTTTATTTTTTGTTGTTATATCGGCAATAGAAATGCACAATCTGTGAAAATTTCAACTGTCTATCTACGAGTATTACGGTTCATGATGCCTAAGGCTCCGCTAGTAATAGGGTTCCGTTTGGCATCCTTCGGGCACAGAACCTTCATAAAAATGAAATGCTGTTCGTTGGTAAGCGCATAACTTGAGAACTGCTGGACTGCTATGACTATTTTTTATTTTAAAATGGTTGTAATTCATCATTTTCTTGCCCTTATCCCATATTACTTGGGGTCGGCGCAACACGTTTTCTTCTTCCATTCTCCCCTGTCAACCGTCACGCTATCATTCACTCCCTTTTCTTTCATATTATTCTTTACACAATCCATCCATCTTTTCTTTGGCCTTCCTCTGCCTCTCCATCCATCAACATGTATATTCATCACTCTTTTAGTCACATGCGTTTCGTCTCTCCTCACTACATGCCCACACCAAGACACACGATTTCCTTTCAACTTTTCTGTCACTGGCGCCACTTTCAAACTTCCTCTTATATACTCATTTCTCACTTTATCCATTCTCGTCACTCCACACATCCATCTCAACATTCCCATCTCCGCTGCATGCAATTTTTTTTCATCCGTCTTCTTCACTGCCCAGCATTCCGGTCCATAAAGTACGCCAGGCCTTATCACGGACTTGTAAATTTTCCCCTTCAACTTGAGGGGCATCCGTGGGTCGCAAGTTAATTCCTGTAACCTGTCGCCATTTCATCCATCCTGAGTTGATCCGGTGCGTTATGTCTCGGTCTACTTCGCCATCCCCTTGGACAAGCGACCCGAGGTACCGAAAGTCGGAGCAGATCGGTAAGGGCGTTCCGGCAAGAGATATGGGCACAGCACCGGAGAGTCCGCCAAAATCACAAAACAAATACTCTGTTTTGGTCCGACTTACTCTCAGGCCAACGGTCTCCAGTCTTTTCCACCACACCTCCAATCTGCTCTGGACCTCTAAGCCATGGTTGTAATTATAGAACAGATAAAAGAGGTCCACCAGTCAGAATTAGGTTTTCGGGAAAATAAAAAATTTAAAAGTTTCCCGGAAAATGTTTAAATTCGGGAAAATCCCTTATTGTAATAATTCTTATTCCTTATTCTTAATCCCTTATTGATTTTTGGGTCCTTATTTGTATGGGATTTTTGTATGAACTTTTGGACAGGACGTCTGTTGGGTCAGCAAATTGGTTTAGTACATTTTGATACAAGTGGAGAATTTTTGTTATTGCATTCGAGGCGGAATTAACACCCAAGCCGTAGGCGAGGTTGTTTTTGAGCCAAGAACTGCAATAACAAATGTCCACGTGTATCAAACGACGTTTATCAATTTTATTTCTACAAAAGTGTATACTTTTGAAGAAATAAAATAAAATAACGAAAAATGTTTTTGTCATGAATTATTAGGAAACTATGATTATATTTTTTTTCCGCGCTTTGCTTTTGCCAGGTTGAAGGAGAAGCAAATATATAAAGCCGATAAACAGCCTAATATGAAAAATAGACAATTTTTGAGTTTAGAATACAAATAAATGATAATTTGTTCATAAACGTTTTTTTTATTGTAATATTTTCTATTATATTTTATTATTTCTTTGTAAATTTTTCTATTTATAAACATTACAACTCTTTGCCGAGATTAAAAAAAACATTGACCTCCGAATAGAGACAGTGTGAATAGAGGCATTGAACCAATTTGGACTAATATAGGTTATAAGTTATCTGTGGCAATTTTTATTCCCGCATACGTGTTGGAAAATGAAAAATCGCACGCGTGTGAAATATATTACATTGTGAACCTAATCGTAGTGCGATATGAACCAGTTTTCGAGGAAGTGTATTGAAAATAAATTTTACACACTACGTCGATTTGGTGTGCTAGAGCCACTTCATACAAACTGTCAAAGAGTGACAGTTGAAATTTATATGTACGGGGAAATTATTCAATTTGATAAACAATTAATTACCCTGACTTTACAATAACCGAATGCTATAGTTTTTGTAATGACTGACATGTACGCCATGTCTTCTATGAAATTATATTTAAATTTGTGTGCGTTCGTGTTAGTAGCAATACTTATTTTGCTTTGCACAGTCTAATAAATTCCTCAAACAAACATTATGAAATGACACATAGGTTGATCCTTATATCCCTCTAAAATTGGAAGGCAAACCAGTTTTCAGAGTAGGTTTTGATAATGGCAACACTGCGGGTCCCGGAAAAATCCCGGGAATCCAACACGAGCGGCTTCCGCTGGCGTTTGATCCTTGCTTGCGCAGGCCAAATCTCGGATACACCGGGAAAATTGTCATTCGGAAACAATTCTAAAATGCATTGACAAAAAGAAATAAAAGGTGGAATAAAGCTAGGTTTCGGGAAATAGGTATGTTTTATTAGTTAAGGTGATATGTAAAAATCTAACTGGGCTTAAGAAAGTGACAGAGTCAATTACTTCCACATGCGAATAAAAGAGATCGCAACCATGTGCTAGAACCACAATAAAAGTGCCAAAATAAATAAAAATTGTTTAAAAATAAATTAAGCTATCTATCAAAAATATTTTCAGCCAGTTTTCAATTACCTAAAACGCACATTTTTAATGCAATTTTGCAATTAAATTACTTAAGATTATAGAATGCCAGAAAAAAATACAAAAAAGTAGAGGTCTTTTCGGAATTAAATTCTATCGAGAAAATTTAACCCAATTGCGTTTTCCCTCAGACAGAGTATTAATCAAAATTAAATAGTCAATAAACATAAAAAATACCATAACTACATGCTAGATAATAGTGAAATAAAAGGTTACGAAAAAGCCCCCAATTTATTTTGGTATCACTTAATTTAGTATTTCTGCTAGTTTTGAGCCACTCATTCTATAGTCCTATTATACACACACACACACACACACACACACACACACACTCACACACACACACTTTGTAATTGAAATATTTTTTTTTTTGTAATAAACATTATTTGTAGAATAGCTGTGTGCTGTGTGAATGTTATAGTCACTAGTTTGAGTAATTTCTTACGAAACTAAAAGGTTTGTTGAATTTTAACAGTACCATCTAATATAATGACCATCTTATTTAAGGACGCTGTTACAAATGGATAGTCAAATCATTACGTTTTTACACAAAAGTATGTTTATTAAATAAAATGCTTTGCATTTTTAAAATGTTTTTTGCCCGAATTGTTGATAGATGTTCATAGTACGATTCTGAACTATAAATATAATTTTAGGTAGGAACAGTTAATCAATATATGTACCGGACTGAAAATTTTTACTTCGGTACATTTATTGAGAATGTGTACCTATTTAAAATTATATTTATAGTTCAGAATCGTACCTTGCACATCTATCAACAATTCGGGCAAAAAACATTTTAAGAATGCAAAGCATTTTATTTAATAAACATACTTTTAAAAAAAAAGTAATGATTTGACTACCCATTTGTAACAGCGTTCTTAATTAAAAATCTAGGTCCGTGTGCCTACTTAGTTTTTCGAGACATCGCCAAGCGGTTGGTCGACTCTTCACCTATCCAGAGGGCTGACTTGTTTTTTGGCCAAAGAATCAGCATTGCCATACAACGTTGCAATACTGACAGCCTTTTGGGCACTCTTCCTGTCACAGACTACTTAGGGGATTGCTTCCTGTTTACAGCGATGCAGACGAATTTTTTGATGCTCTATGTTTATTTCCCCTCCTTTTTTATATATTTTTACTAATTATTATTATTTAAAGACTGTTAGCTTTTTAAATTAACTGGTAAATATTATTCTGAAATTGAATTAAAAATCTTAATAAAATAAGCGTCAAACATTCAAACCTACCCAAACAAATATAAAGAAGGTTCAAATCACCAACATAACATTCATATTTTCCAATTCAAGCCCAAACTTAAATATTAAATCACAACCACGCAAACCCTTCAGTATTCATTTGAATACCGATCCTGAAAAGGGACTGTACACAGGAGAATAGATTCATTACTAACAAAATCATGGATAGCACCGAAATAACATCCAAATTGCAAATAACTTACCACAATAACTTCCTAAATAAAATATAATCTACATTTCTAATACTGAAGTTTCAAGAGTGACAGTTTTCCTGACGAGGGGTCCCCTAGTCCCCTATATTCGTCGACTGACATTTCTATTAGCAGCCAATTTCCATTCCTGAGAGTAATTCGTAAAGTTCTGCAGCGATTGTCAATTTTGACTGAAGTTTTTACATTGATGCAAGGTATGCTGATTGATTAGTTTTTACTGTGGGAGAAAAAAGTACAATATTGCTACCGACCGCGATTCTGTTTTGTTCAGAATCAGAATCAGAATGCTTTATTTGTAAACATAGGTTAAATTACAATAGTGTGCGAGATGTTATAGGCAGGTAGATCCTCTATGTTTTGCCCAGAGGCGTACAAATACATTTAAATAACATTGTCGAATTTTTACTTTTAACACTTCACATTAGTAATAAAATCAATATTTATTGGTACAATAACAGAATACAATAAACGTGCAATATCAATACAAATTGAAAATAAAATCAAATTCAATAAAAATGTCAAATAGATTACGAGTATGTTACATGTCATAGTAATACTAATGTCAAATAAAATTCTAAGTAGTCAGAATGTATAATTTTCTTAAGTAGTAATTATAGAATTATCGTCCAAATATTCCTGAAGTGAGTAATAGCATTTATTTATCAATATTTTAATAGTTCCGTTTTGAAATTGTCTAGATTTAACGTTTTAATTTTTTCAGGTAGTTTGTTAAATATTTTTTTGGCCATACGAAAGGTACTTTTATTCATTAGTGCAGTTTTGCCATAAGTCACTTCGAGTTCTGACTTATTTTTATCGCGTAATTATCTGTTGTTACTTTTGGTAGCTATTTTGTATAATGAAATGTTAGATTTGAAAGAAAGAAAATACGTTTATTTGCGGTAAACATGACGCAAAGGACAAAAAAAAATAAAATAAGCAATGTAAAAAGGTAAGTTTTGGGGAAAATATGCGTCACATCTACGCAAAACGGCTACCGCTCAGCATAATGCCGCGACCCCATGCGAAACGGAGCCCCAGCGCTGGTTTTCAGCGATAGCCGACGTTGACGCGATGACGTCGACCGGTGCAGCATATAATAAATATTATGCAATTAAATAATGAATAAAATATAATAATAAATCAAAATATAAATAAAAAATAAATTAATAATAATAATAATAATATATAATATAATATTAATAATAATAATATATATATATATATTTATTATTATTAATAATATTAATTCTATAGGTATAGATAAAATATACAGAAAATGACAATATTCCCGCATTCCGCTCCGCGACAGCACCGACTCCCACGCCGCAGAATGCGTTACCTGTGCGCGCAGCTGTCAGCGGCCGGAAACATTAGACATTACATAATATTTTAAACATGGCGTAGCAATTATGCAATTAAAATTTTGATTTTGATGAAATTATGTAACAGAGAACAGAGTATGTATTGGGTAATTAAGTAGGCATTTCCTACGAAAAATGAATTTGTGTTAGATGTGAATGATGACAAAGACTCGGACACACAAATGAGATCAAATAAGAAATGGTAAGTGAGAATTAGTTAGTTAAAATAAAATATGGATTCATGCATCGAGACTATTGAATTATATTACTAATAAATAAATTAAATTAGATTGGATAACTATAAATTAGGATATGATACAAACAAAGGACGCTACCTGACAAACCGTAGTGTGCCAGTTGAATAATTAGATTAAAGATTTGACGAACATATTTGTTTCGTATATGTACAACGATGGTAAGGTAAGAATTTTAAGACGTACAAAGAACGGTTGACAACTGTCTGTGCTTTTAAGGCCACACATAGCTCTGACACATCTTTTTTTGGGCTCTAAATACGAGTTCTCTATCAACTGAATTGCCCCAGTATATTACGCCATATCTAAGTGTTGATGCAACATAGCCGTGATTGGCTGTTAGTACGGATTCTATGCTCACTATTTTCGATAGTTTATAGAGAGCGTAGGTAAATTTACTAAGTTTCTTACATATTTCGTCTGTCTGGGGTCTCCAAGACAAATTGTTGTCTATATTAACACCAAGAAATTTAGTAGCAGTAGTTGATTCTATTTTTGTCCCTAAATAGCTAATGTCAAGGATTGAATTTGGTATTCTTTGATAAAAATGCATAATTTTAGTCTTTTCTAAGCTTATAATTAGATTATTGTTGTCAAACCATGTTATAATTCTATTTTCTTAACAGGACATTTAAAAAGTTGCGCGGTATGATCTAAGCCCAATAGACCCAATTCCAAATCTAAAATTCCCCAATTGGCCCAATTCTATAATTTCTCCTTTACAGCCTTTTACATTATGTGCTATATTGCCCAAGCAGGTCCCACTGCTTAACCTAGTGGGTTGAGAAAGTTGTTGTTTTGATGGTCGTTTTTCTTTAACTCTTCAAGTGCAGTTATATACTAATTTATAAACCCAAAACCCCCAGGGGGAGGAGGGGGGTTAGTTGCGAACCCCATAGGTTCACAACTACGTAGGATGATTTTTTTCCATCGGATGGTGTTTTTTTTACGTTTATATATATAATATATAAGCTTATATACCTATTATGTAAAGGGATTTTCCTTATGCACACATGGGGTGCAGAAAGCCTTTGAGGGGTGCGTTTGAGCGTTTGTCCTCCACAACCGTCACCGGGACGTCACCGAGAAATGAGATTATTCAAACCGAACGTAATGTCCCGGTGACGGCGATCGTTTTTTCCACCGCGGCCGAACTCGGTGATACAGTATGTTCTGATCATGGACGAACAAAGAAAGTACGACAGAACTCCCGATGTGTGAATATTTATTTATGTGAGAGTTTTAACGTTTGTGCGTGTAATGGCCGACTAATATGTGAATGTGTGCGTGCCTGCACGTACAGCGAGCTGGCCGACTCTTTTTGTTCGTCCATGGGTCTGATAGACAAAACCAAAGCGTGCGACGCAGGGCTCCACTGTACGCGTCCGAAACTTTACAATTTTATAGCGTGTTGATATCTTCGAGTAAAACACTTTCGCAAAATATCACACTGCGCAAACGGTTAGTTTTTAAGAAAAAAAATTCTAAATGTTCAGAAAATCAACTTAGATAGACAATAAAACTACTAGAAATTTCGTCGGCCTGGATGATGGCGCTCGAGTGACTGACGGGAACGTGCGGTGGACACGCGGTCATAGTTAATGAATGTATCGCTACGTCGGCGTCGTCATCTCGTTCTCGGTGACGGCAGCGGCGGACAAACGCACTTAGAGAAAGTATTCTACTCAGCCGAAAATTGCAACGTTCACGTATCAATTAGATCGTAAATTATATATTCATAGGTCTACTGATAACGAATTTACTTGGCTGGTAAGGACCTACCTGGACCATAGATACTATACCGAGAAGAATATGCATTAATTTAAATCTAAAAGTTGGAACTTTGCCCGGTAAAAGGGTATTTTATGAGACCTGATAACATCTATAAGCTTGCTCCAGCGGGTAAATGTATCTATCTACCTACACATTGTATGTTCCTACTATAATTTTACAGTTTTGCTAAGAATCATAACCGACGATTCTTACGTAGTACCACAGTATAATAATGATACAGTAGTTTATCTTCATAGACAACGGCCGAAACGACGCGCTTCGAAATCTCAGTCAGTTCGAGCGCGCGGCAGTTACGCATGGACGGACACGTGTTTATCTACCGAGCGGCCGTAGGTAATTTTCAAGGTCAATCAATCAATCTGCCTAGCCTTTTCCCAACTATGTTGGGGTCGGCTTCCAGTCTAACCGGATGCAGCTGAATACCAGTATTTTACATGGAGCAACGGCCTATCTGACCTCCACAACCCGGTAACTGGGTAATACGATACCCCTTGGTACTGGTTGTCAGACTTTCGGGTTCTGACGACCCGTAACGACTGTCAAAGATCCACGAATGGCAGCCGGGACCAACGGCTTAACGTGCTTTCCGAGGCACAGAGGAGTCTCGGTATGTAAAGATGGTCACCCATCCACGGACCAACCCCGGCAAGCGTAGCTTAACCTGATAGATCGACCCGTGCGGCTGTTATTACTTAGCCACGAGCTCCTCAATAGTAATTTTCAAGGTCACTGCCCAGATAAAACACTGTATCATTATTTATTTATATCCTCACTTACAACTATTTTTACATGTGTAACCCAATGCAATAGTGAAGCAAACTTAAAAACTTATTATCTAAAACTTATTATATATACTATACTATACTTATCTTATACTGG
Organism: Cosmia pyralina; assembly: GCA_946251885.1. NCBI lineage: Eukaryota > Metazoa > Arthropoda > Insecta > Lepidoptera > Noctuidae > Cosmia > Cosmia pyralina. The sequence continues at coordinate 20,174,210 of OX276358.1, forward strand.
GTAACCTACCCTTTCAAAATCAAAATATTTTATTTCACCTAAACCTACATGGGCACTTATGAAACGTCAGAAGCTAGGTGCACGGTTCCAAATTGGTCGTTTCTTATGGAGAAGAGTTTCCTTTGGTACGAAATAGCCCATCTTTGGTACAAGCCTCGTTGCTAAGAGAATCTATATGATTTATCCCGCTATAGCAGCCAATTTTTGGATCACGAGATCTGTTAGAAAGTCATCTACTTACACTACAAAGATACAATGAGGACACAAAGTCCAGGGTCAAGAGAAGTTTAATTTTCATTGCGATCATTGAAGTAAAATTAAAATGTAACGATTTAAAACGTAGCAAGAGACGTATTATTACATTCTTTAAAAGGTTCTTTACGATTCTGCCGGCTTTTATTCCAGAGAATTATCTTGGAGACAGAAAGACTCTCTCAAAGATTTTATGATAGGATATGAAAATTTTAGTGTGAGTGGAAAGATCTTGGGAGTACGTTGTCCTGTCCTCAGTTATGTGTGTTGTTCGACATATCGAGGAGTCAAAATAAATATTTTTATTCGTTGAGATAAAAATGAGTTTAATACGTAATGGTTGGCTACGATATATTAAATGCGGGGGTAAGGCTCATGCCGCCGGGGTCGCGGGTAGTTCGAAAGAGATACCGTGGCCCTGGCACGGGCAGCTGAAGGAACATGGGTGGGTTTTAGTCAGTAAAAGTCTGACACGCCCTCCCGCCTCTGCCCAGAGCGGGAGAAGTCATTTGATGATTTCCCATCCACAAAAAAAAAAAAAAAAAGGGGTAAGGCTCATAACAAGATGGCATTTTCGCAATCATTTCGAAACACCCGTGTGATTCTGTAAGACCTTATCTGCAGTGCTATTCTGTACAAATCTCACCGTGAAAACCTAGGTGAAGTGAGTTGTTATTCTACCTGATGCTAGGGATTGACACTATTGACAGTTCACTCCACGCTCACTTCAAGTAAGTTTTCATGGTGAGATTTGCACAGAATAGCACTGCTGCAGAATCCGCTGTGAGTTTCTTGATTGGCATTCTAAAAATTAGGTTGATAATTCGAGTTTACACTAGTGTAAACCTGTAGTGCTACCCTTGCGAGTGTGACAGCGAGTTGAACTAAATTGATCGTAAGATTTTGACAGATAAAGTATGAGATGACGTAAGAAGTGACATTCAGTAAGGTACTTCTCCCGTCACTTCGACGCTCACTTCGCACTCGAATCCGATTCAGTGTCAAATAAAAAGCATCTAGGTATTTTACGAGTGAGACTGAATAGCGCTGTGAGATGCGAGTTTTTGTTTGAATTTTACAGAATCGACGTACACGTTCCGACATGTATATGAAAATGTTCTGGCGGAATGAATATGAAAAGTGATTCGTTTTGTTCAGTTTGATGTCGATTACATTTTTGATTAGGTAGATACTTCAGAGACCTCGCTTCATTGTTGATTTTTGTTATTTTTTTTTTTTTTAATAGTAAATGATTTTATTTCCGTATTTACCTAAGCTAAAAATATAAAAATTATATCCTAACATAACTAAAACTATTAAAAAACTAAAATATGGCATCGAAAAATTCCTCCGCATCGTTGTCGAGTGGTAAAGTACCCAAGAGACTGCCGGCATTGCCACGTTGTATGGCAATGCTAAGCCTCTGGCCAAGGTAAAACCCAGCCCTTGGGTCATGGGAAGTGTCAACCAGCCGCTTGGAGATTTCATTGACAAACCATGAGCACTCGGACCCCTCGGCCCACGGGTTTTTGTTATTGTCATGTCTGTAGGTAATCTAATTATAATAATAATCAGCATAGACGTGTGTGCGAGAGATTGTGGGTCATAAGTTCGAACCCTGACAGGCGCTTTACTTTGTGTAAATTATTTCATCACCACTGCTCTCAAAACGGTGAAGGAAAACATCGTGAGGAAACCGACATGTCTTAGAACCAACAATTTGAAGACATGTGACGTCTACCAACCCGCACTGGGCCCTCGTATTAAATTACAGCCCACTCCCTCTCACAGAGAGGAGGCCCGTGTCCCAGCAGTGGGAACATTGTAGGCTGATTATGCTATAGACTTGTGTGTCATGCAGTGTGTGACCCACTAAGTTATATGTCCCAGTTCTTATTTTTCTGCATATTATCCTGTTGTTGACTGCTTCGTTGGCCTAGTGATAGCAAGCGCTACTGCTGAGCATGAAGTCCTGGGTTCGATTCCTGGGTCAGGCTAAGTATAATTGGGTTTTGACCATCTGGAAAAACCCCATTATATTACATGGGACTTAAAACACAACTGGCGAAATGTGGGTGTACTATAAAGGCACGCTTATGTCCGTGGTATATATAAGGTGTATCTATTTGTAGTGGTATGTTTACCCACACATGCACGCCACTTGCGAGCTTATAAGTATCTAAGACGTTCACCGTCACCTTAAGTTCGAAGTCACGCGTTGTCACGACAACACATATTACATAGTCGTTTACTAACTGCTACTCGCGTCAATCATCATATATATCATTTCATACTAATCATCATAAGTAATTGTACCGTGTTTAGTTGTAGTAAATACATTATTAAATTCATAGTGTAAATCTGAATGGACATTTAATTTCTCACTATAGAACCTACATCACGTCCCAACAAATATTCAAACACGAAATTTCTTAAGGGGTCATTGTACTCATCATTATGAACAACTTTTACTATGAGACCAAACCTGAAATCGCGAAAAAAAATCAACTGCTCCCTACATTTTGACGAGTTTGATTGATTGTACTGAACAGCTGATTTATTTTCGCGATTTCAAGTTTGGTCCCGTAAAAGTTGTTCATAATGATGAGTACAATGACCCCTTAAAGATTTCGTATATGGATAGATACATCTTATATACAGGAGTAATGTTGTATGTTATTTATCCTGTTACATAGCTACAAGGCACAAATAACATTTCAATATAGAAACAACTTGCTTCTAATATATGAATCGGCACGTATTTGCGCGTGGAACCTTCGCATTTGTTCCGTATTACCGACCGATAATATCGCAGTATCATAAGTGGCTGTTTCTTGCTTGATACGTACATATATTGTAGTATATTTTGGTATATAAGAGGAGCTCGTGGCTAATTAATAAAGGGCGTACGGGTCGATCCATCAGGTTAAGCTACGCTTGCCGGGGTTGGTCCGTAGATGGGTGACCATCTTTACATACCGAGACTCCTCCGTGCCTCGAAAAGCACGTTAAGCCGTTGGTCCCGGCTGTCATTCGTGGATCTTTGACAGTCGTTACGGGTCGTCAGAAGCCTGAAAGTCTGACAACCAGTCTTACCAAGGGGTATCGTATTACCCAGTAATTAGGTTGTGGAGGTCAGATAGGCAGTCGGTCCATATAAAATACTGATATTCGGCTGCATCCGGTTAGACTGGAAGCCGACCCCAACATAGTTGGGAAAAGGCTAGGCAGATTGATTGATTGATTTTGGTATATAAGACCTAAAAGGTTGATGGGAAATCTCATCAAAATCATTGGGTACACGGCTTGTGGTTGGGAAAAGGCCTGATGGGATGATAAGTTTGGATGGAATTTGGTGGCTACGAACCAGGTCTACGCCTGATGGTACGTGGTGGCTGACCAAGTAATCAGTTTACGTAAAATAAAAAGTATAGTGGTAGAAAACTATGCCCCACATCGTGCATTAATATATATCGCGCCAGTTGCAATCGGTTCATATCACCACCGATTACTGTGACCGGGCAGCCATTAATAAAATGTACTAGTCGATTGTACTTTTCTGCATGTGCGATGTATTCAGGTTGAAAAAAATTTTATTGTTACAAATTAATGTTTTTTATTTAGCGTAAAGTTAATTGACACATCCAACTTTCTTTAGTTTTTAGTTGCCCTAGGATTTTCTCATTTATTTGGTGGATGACAAACACACACACTAGCTTTTGCCCGCGGCCACAGAGCTTATAACTTTACCGCGGCTTCACTCGCGTTAATTTAGAATTTGACAATCAATTCGGGGGGGTATTCGGGGGGTATTTTACTAAGAAAAAAAAAAAAAAAAATATTATTTAGATAGCTTAGGCAAAAAGCAGTCGGAAAATGTTAATTTTAGTTCATAAAATAACAACATAAATTTTAAAATAGAATTCAAAATTTTCAGTTTTTTTTAATCTGTTTTCTAACACCATGAAGGCAGCCGCCATGTTATTACGTCATACGGCTGTGTAAATTAAAAAGTGTCAATGTCAACTGTCAACTGATCAGCGTTTAAAAAGTATTTGTTTACACAGACAACTGACGTCATGACCACAGAGCAATATGGCGTCCACTGCGTCCAGCGGTTTCGTCAAATTACGCGCTAAAATTGAAAATGTAAAATTTAAATGCATTTTTATGGCACTTATCGATTGAATAAAAAAGTAGTGTTTTTTTTAGTGGCTTATAAGCACCATAGAATCTTATTTTCACTTTTCGAAAATGGGAAAATGGGTGTAATACCCCATTCAGTCATGATTCGAAAGACACGTGGCGCCATCTATTATCATAAGAACGTTATTGTTGTTTTCCTCCGGAACAGTACTTTTTTTGGGATGAAAGGTACCCTATGCCCGTTTCTGTACACCTGACAACGTATATGCAAAATTTCTGGATGATCGGTTGACTGGTTTATGCGTCAAAAGGTAACATACAAACTTACATTGGCATTTATAATATTAGTTAGGATAAGCTAAGACGTCATAATCTAATCAACATTCAAACCGGAACAACTACAAATTCCCAAACAAATTCGCATCGAAAGTAAACCCACGACCCGTAAGCATAGAAGTTACGTAATGCCTAGCCACGGTCTAATATGTAAGTACATAAACAATTGATTACCAGTAAACCTTCAAAATAATTAAAATAGGTGGGTACCAATGGGAGCTCGTGGCTAAGTAATCACAGCCGCACGGGTCGATCCATCAGGTTAAGCTACGTTTGCCGGGGTTGCTCAGTGGATGGGTGACCATCTTTACACACCGAGACTCCTCCGTGCCTCGGAAAGCACGTTAAGCCGTTGGTCCCGGCTGTCATTTGTGGATCTTTGACAGTCGTTACGGGTCGTCAGAAGCCCGAAAGTCTGACAACCAGTCTTACCAAAGGGGTATCGTATTACCCAGTTACTGGGTTGTGGAGGTCAGATAGGCAGTCGCTCCATGTAAAATAATGGTATTCAGCTGCATCCGGTTAGACTGGAAGCCGACCCCAACATAGTTGGGAAAAGGCTAGGCAGATTGATTGGTTACCAATAAAAAAATAGCTCAATTTCCTTTCCAACACGTCTTTTTTGCAGCAGATCATTTTGATTCCTACTCAATATATTGTGCACGTAACTGCAGCGAGGCGAATCGCATGTTATCGGAGATCGTTAATATCGCACCGCTTGCGATCGCAACACATCGGCCGGCATCGCACAGATTATTGCTACCACTCGCTGTCTATAAATATGCCGCTGACTGTACTTGCTGTCTGATATATAGCGTTCGGATCGAGAGATTTGTGCGAAACCGGAATACAATACATTATATCTCGTTTTGGTGGTTATTTTATCGGGTTATTTATTTTAGTGCGGTGGAAGAATGTTTCTTTCTTGAATTGATATATTTTGTGGTTCCGTGGAGGTTAGTGGGCTTAGAATGAACGACTAAATTCTGGCCACGCTAACTCTGCCATGGAATGGGCAACCACAAAAAGTTATACTTATGGTATACTAAAAGTTGACGTGTAAGTAGATCTAATGATTTTGTAATTTTGCCTTTTGATTTTTGCATAATAGATTATTTTTCTAAGAATTTTTTTCCGAATACTCAAACGCCTGTTCGTGTTGTTTACAAGAAGATCATGTCAAATAACAACATAATGAAGCAAAACAACAAATTTTGTGGCTATGCGGCAATCACTCAATGTGACACAGTGAGAGACAGTAAATTTATAAGAAGTACTTATTATTTTTTATTTTATTCATTAACACATAGGTACATTTGTTTTGACAGAACAAATCCCAAATCCAGAAATCCTGTCAAAACAAATGTATGTTTTAATGAATAAAATAAATAAATAAATAATATTTGTGAATTCCAGGTAGATTATGTGAAGTATTAAAACCTAACCGCTTGCGCGAACGAAGCGCTCCGTCGAGTCGAAATAGAACCCGTCCATTGAACGGGCCGTTGACGTCATCTGGCTGCGCGCGCGCCACTTGTTTTATACAAATCGATAACCGACCAAGTGTTTCTCGGAAGGCTATGACCTTATGTTTTTAAAATGCTAGTAATCAGATCTATGTTTTAGAGTGCGTTTCGTTTGAATGTAAAAAATGAAATGTTTGATCGTATCAAATTCTCAAAAATACGTATGTAAAGAGCAAACACAGCTAGCTTCAGATTTCTAGATTCTAGATTTTCTAGAAAGAAAAAACAAGTGATAACTTATATGTTTTATGGTTTAAAATGCATGCTGTGTTAATTCTTAACGTGAATCATAAATAAAATGAACAAAACAATATTCAAAAACAAAAAAAAAACCAACTAGTGTCTAATCCTTTTTTCCGTAGTACAGACGGTGTTGCCGTCTATAGATTTTCAAATTCCACCACTTTTTACTTGGCTATGCAGAGTTAACGTGACCAGACTCTAGTATACTTGTCAATTTATTCTGTAAAAATCTTACAATGACAACTTAGATGAAGCCAGCTTGAAGTAAGCTGTCAATAGTGTCAATCTAGCGTCAGGTGGAATGACAAGTCATTCAAACTTCACCTAAGTTTTTACGTTGAGCTTATTACAGAATAGACCGACTGGCATGAGGAAAACTCGTCAGGAAAGTTTTGAGTATGAATGTGGATGGCTATACGAGTAGGGGAAGACCAAAGAAACGATGGATGGACTGTGTGAAAGATGATATGGCTCGAAAGGGAGTGACTACCGAGATGACGACTAATAGAGAAGTATGGAAGATTAAACGTCGTTTTTATAAAATCAGCAAAGCAACTACAGCCGTCAGGACACGCAAGTGGTTAGAAATTTTAGAAAAAAGTCTAAGGTAAATACGGGCATCGTGTTATTGGGAAATAAAACCGTTAATAGATTTTATTTTTATTTACCCTTTATTTTAAAAGTGTCCTCAGTAAACAACGCGCGGACCTTCCATGTCTATTTAATATCGTTCGACACGACATCGTTTCTGAGAACTGCAGCGACGATATTGTTCAATTTAAAATAATTTGTTTGGCATAGTACCTGTTAGCAATAAAAACTATGACCTTATTTCACTATTTTTAATCGTGTTACTTCTATCAGAGACATATTTCATATCATCCTTCTCCTATCCTTATCCCATTTTATTTGGGTTCGGCGCAACCTGTCTTTTTCTTCTATACTTCTCTATTAGTCGTCATCTCGGTAGTCACTCCCTTTCTAGCCTTGTCATCTTTCACACTGTACGGTGCACGTACATGGTTTAACATTTTAAAAACCATGTACGTGCACCGTAAGTAAGCAATGAGTTGTGCAATAAGTAGGCTAGCATCTTTGCACTTACATGCGCGACCTACATTAGAAAGCATGACAATCATGCAGCAGCAGCATGCAGGGCACGGATGATGCTTTCTGTACCAATATTTAATTTAGTGTTCAATTAGACGCGGTTTGGGTCGGACAACTTGCATTTTTATTTCCTGATTCGAGCCCGTTGGTACTCATTAACAATTGCACTGACATTCTATAATTAATGTTAGGGTGTGTTTGCATTTGCACCCTACACACACAGTCCATTCATCGTTTATTTGGTCTTTCCCTATTCTTATAGCCATCCACATTCATACTCGAAACTTTCCTCACGACATTTTCTTATTGATATCTTCTCATTATTTCACGGTGAGTTTCACGGTGAGCAACTCATCGTTGATTCTCAGGTTGGGCCCAATTCTCAGTAATCTTATCTATTGACGTTGAATTGCACGAAACCAGCATTAGTTTAACGGAGACTTTAAATTGATGCTTTCACTTTCTTTTTGATATAAAATGTAAGGGATGGCATGAATTTAAAGTCTCCGTTAAACTAATGTTGGTTTCGTGCAATTCAACGTCAATAGATAAGACTACTGAGAATTGGGCCCAACCTAAGAATCAATAAAACATTATATATATATATATATATTTGTACACTGAACAACAACATAACAACAACACAACAACATAAGTAAGGATTAAAGAAAGTTGTACAATAGAGACACATTATAGGGCGAGCTGATGCCTCCTAATCTAGGCCAAAAGCCTGTGTTTTAGGAGCCAATGTTCCTTCAGATATAATAGCATACAAGTATTAAGTGACATGCAAGTACTTATTGAAATAACAACATAAAATTAAACAATTAATAAATTTAAATAGGTACGGTATTAATCAGACAGAGGCAGAAGGCAGGTTCCTGCCTTAACAACACACACAACACACACAACACACACACACACACACACACACACACACACACACACACACAACACATACACACAACACACAACACACACAACACAAACACAAACACTAACACACAACACTAACAACAACACAACAACAACAACACACAACAACATAACACTTTGCTCGACTTGAGAATTGGATACAGGTTCCTGGATCCAATTCTCAAGTCGAGCAAAGTGTTATTTTGTTTTTCATTAGGTTACGTCAGCATTATCAGTCCACAATTAAAATTTGTGCCTGGTTTGCCCCTTCTGACGAAATATGGGTGTAAGTTTCTACATCTCTGATTGACACGTGGATGAATACAGGTGTGATGTTATGTTATTTCAGTCAAACACACGGAATTAACATTAGATAGATATCAATTCGCTTCTAAACGTATTTAAATTTATGTTAGTTTCAATCGACGTTGTATGAAAACAGCGATGGTATCGCGGCAGGTGCAATTGCAGCAACACGACACAAATTAGTGTGTGCGCCTATACTTCATAAATATCTGATGTCGATTGTACCAACACTCTACAGTGATAGATTGATTAGGTTTACTGTAATTCTATCTATATGAATCGTGTTTGTATAAATTTAGCTGTGCTTTTGTTTTTAATTGTTCTTTTATTTTCAAATAGTATTTCATCAAGTAATATAACGAGGTCTTTAGGCCATGGAATATTAAATCGACTAAAATAGGGGATGAAAGTTTCTAAGGAAGTTCTCACAATCACACCCTTAATTTTGCACAGGTTTAGTAGCTGACTCCAAACTCGAACCAAGGCAGTACTGTCAAGTTACTGTGTTCATATGTAAATTGAATTGAAGTCAGTAGTACGACTACTGACGTGCTACTGACTGCATGTAAACAGTGAGAGTTAGTTCTCAGTGCAATTCATTTGGAGTCAGCTACTGACCCTCTGTAAATCAGCCTTAACTCTTTAGGAACCATGTATGTATCAATTTAGCTTCACTTTTGTTTTATATTTGTTATTTTATTTACAAACCGTTGCCCGCGGCTTCGCCCGCGTGGATGTCGGATATTATTCCACGGGAACCTACTACCGGAATAAAAAGTATTCTATGTGTTAATCCAGGTTATAAGCTATTCGTGTGGTAAATTTCATCCAAATCCGTTTAAACGATTTTGCGTGATTGAGTAATAACAAGCATCCAAACATCTTCACAAACTTTCGCCTTCATAATATTAGGTGATAGTAGGATAGCATTTAATTTTATTTATCGAGGTATTAAAGCCATGGGATTTTCCATTGACTAAAATTAAGGCTGTTAAGAACTTCCTTACAACTTCCTTTTTGTGATTTTGGCGGACTCTCCGGTCCTGTGCCCATATCTCTTGCCGGAACGCCCTTACCGATCTGCTCCGACTTTCGGTACCTCGGGTCGCTTGTCCAAGGGGATGGCGAAGTAGACCGAGACATAACGCACCGGATCAACGCAGGATGGATGAAATGGCGACAGGTTACAGGAACAACTTGCGACCCACGGATGCCCCTCAAGTTGAAGGGGAAAATTTACAAGTCCGTGATAAGGCCTGTCGTACTTTATGGATCGGAATGCTGGACAGTGAAGAAGACGGATGAAAAAAAATTGCATGCAGCGGAGATGAGAATGTTGAGATGGATGTGTGGAGTGACAAGAATGGATAAAGTGAGAAATGAGTATATAAGAGGAAGTTTGAAAGTGGCGCCAGTGACAGAAAAGTTGAAAGGAAATCGTTTGTCTTGGTATGGGCATGTAATGAGGAGAGACAAAACGCATGTGACTAAAAGAGTGATGAATATAGATGTTGATGGATGGAGAGGCAGAGGAAGGCCAAAGAAAAGATGGATGGATTGTGTGAGGAATGATATGAAAGAGAAGGGAGTGAATGATAGCGTGACGGTTGACAGGGGAGAATGGAAGAAGAAAACGTGTTGCGCCGACCCCAAGTAATATGGGATAAGGGCAGGAAGATGATGAAGAACTTCCTTACAAACTTTCATCCCCTATTACACCCATTAGGGGATGAAATCCTTCAGTAGTGTTCACTTTCGTTGTATAAGGAAGTCTTGTGCAAAATTTCTTGCTTTTAGATCCAGTGGTGGCTGTGCGTTGTCTGTCAGTTAGTGAATTTACGATTTTTATTAAGAATTCAAAATTGCTACAACAAAAATCAATCTGCCTAGCCTTTTCCCAACTATGTTGGGGTCGGCTTCCAGTCTAACCGGATGCAGCTGAATACCAGTATTTTACATGGAGCTACTGCCTATCTGACCTCCACAACCCAGTAACTGGGTAATACGATACCCCTTGGTAAGACTGGTTGTCAGACTTTCGGGCTTCTGACGACCCGTAACGACTGTCAAAGATTCACGACAATAATACTTACAATAGACATATTATGCATTACGAAGTGGAGAGGAGCTCGTGGCTAAGTAATAACAGCCGTACGGGTCGATCCATTATGTTAAACTACGCTTGCCGGGGTTGGTCTGTGGATGGGTGACCATCTTTACATACCGAGAATCCTCCGTGCCTCGGAAAACACGTAAAGGCGTTGGTCCTGGCTGTCGTTCGTGGATCTTTGACAGTCGTGGTATTACCCAGTTTCTGAGTTGTGGAGGTCAGATAGGCAGTCGCTCCATGTAAAATACTGGTATTCAGCTGCATCCAGTTAGACTGGAAGCCAACACCAACATAGTTGGGAAAATGCTAGGCAGATTGATTATGATTATTACGAAGTGACAATGGATTATGAAATCGATCCTATGGTTCGAGGTTTATTCGATTGATGAAATCATCCGCTGAACCAGCTCTAGTCAAGCTCAAAGGCCTTCTCATTTCTTTTAATCTACGACTTTTTCTGTTTTTACCCGTGAGAACCTGTAATTGTATTCAATTTTTATCTATCTGTTATAGCTGTTTCTCCTTAAAATGAATAAATAAATAATGACCTACCTAAATATTTCCTCCAAAGAAATTTACGCTACATCACGTATTGGATACGTTCAATCTAACGCTACGTACGCTTAACATTATGTACAACATTCGTGGTAAAATCAACTTTTATGATCCCTAGTGACAAATGTTGAAAGAAGATTTGCACATTTCATTCCCCCTACCATTCATTCAACATGAAAAACGCAATGAAAATATTGATGCAGGTTGGAACGCGCACCGCTTGGAGTGTGCACGGCAATGTGGTGCGGTGTAACATTTACAACGTGCTGTTCGGTGGCTTATTGCGTTCGTAATGCTTGTTAGGTATCGGCTCTTCGGCGTAAGTTGTGAGCGATTTTATCCGCTCCTTTGCTCACAGGTAGTGCACTTCCTAAATTGTTAATCTCGGGAGCAGTGGGTCAAGTGGCTTGGATTATAAAGGCTTGAGTAATTATGTAAAATTGTTGTACAGAGGCCAGTACATCAACCTACCCCAATCTGTCAAATTTTCCCAATTGAATATGTACCTTCCTTTGTGGTAAAGTTGAAAATCTATCAAAGAAATTTGACAGATTGGGGTGGCTTGATGTGCTGACCTCTGTACATCTAGAAGTACGGCAGTAGACATTCCAAGTACTACTCTATCTTTATGCTCACATGGTACAAACGACAGATTAAGATGGCATCGCATCGTGAGGCAAATCACAGCTGTCCAAAAACTCAATGCAGTGTCCGCCTTTGTACCTTATTGTATGCGAAAAGTTTACCGACAAAGAAGAAGAAGAATAATTCTATCTACGAGACTTGAGTAGATTATACTAAAATAAAACTTTATAAGGGACCTCAGCAAGGTCTCCATTTAATGATAGCTAGATAGGTAGACATAGTCCACATAATAAGCTAAAGTAGCAATAGGACAGCCTTATTAGGCGTACAACCAAAGACTGTTAAGGTATAGGTGATTCTTGAGGTGTGCTGAGTGAAGACCGCGAACCGGCAAATGTATGGTTGGCCTGGTCAGGCCAGGTAGAGCGACGATATTCGCAGGACGATGATTCCAAAAATTTAATTAAATGGCGTGAATGAATGAATAAATGATTTAGTACTTGGTCGACCGACCTCTACTCGGGTGAAAATAGAGAAAACCAATTTTTCCAGTAATTTGACCTAGCTAGATCGAATTTTCGACCCCGTAAACCCCTATATTGCAAAATTCAGGGCCTTAGCACATTTCCGCCGCGAAACCGTGAAACAGCGAAACCGCATAGTAGCGGAACATCATGTGAGACAGTTGAATGCGGTTTCGCTGCTATGGTTTCGCGGCAGAGTTGTGCTAAGGGCCTCATGGAAATCGTTAGAGCCGTTTTCGAGAACGTTTACAAATATATATTTTAAAGTTATTTAAAGACATATATTGCTATTTAATGGTTATGGATACGCCTGAATATAGGTCCTACATGGCATAACGGTAACGAATGCGCAAAAAATGTGAAATGTGAATATGTGTATGAGTGGAAATGGCCATTATGCTGGCTGGGTGAAATTAAACCAGCACCCTAATTGCGTAACACACTTTCATTTCCAATCCGGCGGTATCTCCAGTTCTGGAGCCATAGCGCTTGATGGCGCGCTTCTCCCAGTCTGCTCTGACTTTCGATATCTCGGTTCACTCGTGCAAAGCGATGGCGAAGTAGATCGGACGGTTAAGCATAGGATTAACACTGGATGGGTGAAATAGCGACAGGTCACGGGAACAATCTGCGACTCCCGCATTCCCCTTAAACTTAAGGGGAAGATATATAAAACAATGGTTAGACCTGCTGTCTTGTATGGATCAGAAGGTTGGGCCACAAAAGGGATGAATGAAAAGTAATTGCATGCAGCTGAGATGAGAATGCTAAGAGGGATGTGTGGTGTTACACGAATGGATAGAATAAGAAATGAGTACATAAGAGGAAGTCTGAAAGTGGCACCGGTGACTGAAAAGTTGTGCGGAAATCGGCTGTCATGGTATGGGCATGTGATGCAGAGGAATGAGGAAAATGTCGTGAGGAACGTTTTGAGTATGAATGTCGATGGCTATAAGAGTAGGGGAAGACTAAAGAAATGATGGATGGATTGTGTGAAAGATGACATGGCTAGAAAGGGGGTGACTACCGAGATGACGAATAATAGAGAAGTATGGAAAAAAAGGACATGTTGCGCCGACCCCAAATAGATTGGGATAAGGGCAGGAGAATGATGATGACTTTCATTCCCAATCCGAGGGTTTCGAAGAAAATTCCTTTTTTTTGGTTTGAAAAATTCGTCTGCTCAACAGCGTAAATGACTCAATGAACGGGGCTGAAATGTCAACCTGAAAATTTACTTTAAAAAAGCAAAAACCGACTTCAAAACCTAAAACGAATAAAATAACTTTCATAGAAAACTTAACAGCTTCTGAAGTCGGTGCCAAGAATTGCATTGGAGAATTGAAGACACCGACTTCAGAAGCTGTGAAGTTTTTTATGTAAGTTATTTTATTCGTTTTAGGTTTTGAAGTCGGTTTTTACTTTTTTTAAAGTAAATTTTTTTTAGTTGATTATACAATTACATAAGCCGAAGACGAACGAAAAGAAGAATCATCAAAATCCATATAACTACGTACATAAGAATAATTACCTAATGTATTACCTATATATTAAAACCTTCCTGAAAATATATAGATCGCGTTAGTGAAAGAATCATCAAAATTTGGTTCATTAGTTTTTGAGAAAATCGCGGACATGCATACAGATCCTCCTTTTTGAAGTCGGTTAAAAAGCATTGTGATCGATGGCCACTGTAGGTGTGTTACGCAACTAACCCGCAAATTTAATTCCCGCTGCCTCTTATGCCTTACAACCGTCTCATAGCACATCCCGAGGCAGCAATACTACACAATACCGGTCCGCGTCGCAGATGCTGCATTCGTTGGCTTCTACAATTGTCGCCACGCGAGCTAGGCGATCGATCGGCTGTTTAATATATGGATAAATTGCGTTCCTTAAGCTTAGTCTAGCAATGTACTATTAAACGTGGGGAGTTCACGATACAAATGAGAATCTGACGTAATACGAAGTGTTTGTGTGGAAGGAATGTAGGAGTTTTGATCAGTAAAGTTTGCAAAATGTATGATGTCGGTATTGGCAGGGAACTAAATGGAAGACTGAGTTTGTCAGTCATTAGATATAGAGAGATATAGAGAGGGAGCGCAGGGCGTTGTCTGTGAGGAGCAATATGCTTGCCCGCAGGTTCGCTCGTTGTACTACAGACGTCAAAGTTACTCTTTTTAAGGCGTTCTGTCAATCGTTTTACACGAGTGGCCTGTGGGTGTCATACACGCGCCGAGCCTACAACGTCCTGCGTGTTCAATTTAATAATGCTTTTAGGATGCTGTTGGGACTGCCGCGGCGGTGTAGTGCTTCGGGAATGTTCGCAGAGGCTCGCACTGATGGATTCCTTGCCATTAAGCGAAAGAAAGCGGCCTCCTTACTACAGCGCCTGCATAGTAGTAACAACAGCATTCTAAAAATGATTACTGCCAGAGCGGACTGTCCCTTTCAGGGACACTGGGTGGGGACAGTCCTAGGTCTGAATTAATAATATTACTGTTCAAAACTAACAATACTAACCTATGTATAAGCATTATTGTTACTAACACCAATGTACTAACATATTTATGGACCTAGTCTGAAATAAAGTTTAATTTAATTTAATTTAATTAGAATTTTGTTACAATTTTATGGATTTACAAGCTGATGTTGGCATTTGTTCACAAATAGAACTTATCTCAAGTAAAACATTGAGTTCCTTTCTTCCTGAAAAACACGAGATCTAAATAGTTATTTTCATAATCTGCCTAGCCTCGTTGGGGTCGGCTTCCAGTCTAACCGGGTGCTGGGTAAAACGATACCCCTTGGTAAGACTGGTTGTCAGACTTTTGAACTTCTGACGGGTCGTCAGAAGTTCAAAAGTCTGACAACCAGTAACGACTGTCAAAGATTTACGAATGACAGCTGGAACCAACGGTTTAACGTGCTTTCCGAGGCACTGAAGGATCTTGGTTGGTTGTGAAGATGGTCACTCATCCATGGACCAACTGCGGCAAGCGTAGCTTAACCTGATCGATCGACCCGTGCGGCTGTTGTTACTTAGCCACAAGCCCCCTAGTATTTTATAGTTATTTTAACATGATTATTCTTTCATTTTCCTTCTAGCCTTTTATACATCTACGGTCACTAAGAGAAAAATAGTTCCACATGATTCTAACACTGTCCAGTGTCGGAGCGGACGGAAATCATAATCCTGAGCATTTTGCAAACGCGGCGATTTGCCAGCGAACGTACCACGCAGTAGATGCCTTAAGTAAGCGTTCTGCCGGAGAGAAAAACTTAAAACTTCCCTTATTTTTTATCTCTTTGACTCGTTAGAGCTTGAATTCTTGGAATTCTTTCGTGTTAGTTCGAGTGTCTACTAATTAAGTAGTAGTGAATGCAAATCTTTATCAAGGAAATTAAAGCTTTCGTTAGTTATGGGGAGTGTGCTCTCGGATTTTATTAAAAAACTGGCTAAGTGCGTATTGCACCACGCACAATGAAGGGTTCCATAGTTGAAAAGAATTTATCCCAAAAACAAACTTAACATTGAAGTTGAAAAATATGTTCTCTCATACATTGATATACGTCACAGTCAATTTCTCTAACTGCAAATTTAAGTTTGTAATTCCAAAATACTATTTTTGTGTGATAAAATTACAAATTAACTATTTTCGGACTTTTTCTTTTATTTGTGCTATGAGATCTTGCTTCTTGCCAAATTTCATAATCATAGGTCAACAGTAAGTACCCTATAGGTTTTAAATTTACTTGCGAGTATAAAAATATGTCGCATAAATGGCAGTATTTTTTTTATTGCGTTGACTTAGAAGCTTGATATTTTTAGAGCTTCAAGAGCCCATAGACTGATGTAATTATTTGATATTAATTTCAACTTGATATCTCCACCCGTCCCTGAGAAAAAGGGTATTGACAGACTGAAAAAGAGATGGACCATTTTTTTTCTTTTTAAGGTACGGAACCCTAAAAATGTGGTAATTGGGATTGTAGGTAGTTTTTAGAGATGTGTGATATTGGATATTACTTCTAATATTCTTCGTCGTCCAGTACCCTAATTGCGTAACACATTATCGATCGAAATCGGTTTCATTTTGACAGTTCAACAACATTCATTGCGTGATTTAGGTTGTTGAGGAGACAAATTTTTTGCACATGTGAAGCAATGGATTAGCAATTTGCTTCAAAATTATTCAGATACCAGTTGATAGTGCGTTACGCAATTAGGTTGCAGGTCTGTGTTCCACCTACACCACCGCGGCGTAATCCGCGTAACACGGATCGTGACACCTACACTCGCTGCCTGGAATCCAAGCTGGCGACACTAAGCGATCCGACGACAGTTGCGGATACGGCACAGATTGAGGCACTAGTATGCCAATCAATTTTTTTGACGACACGGTTGGCGCAGTGGTTGAGCGATTGACTGCTGCGCAGCATGTCGCGGGTTCGATTCCCGCACGGAACAAATATTTGTACGACCTACAAGTATTTGTTCCGAGTCTGGGTGTTTTTCTATCTATAATATGTATGTATTTACAAAAAAAAAAAAAAATGTATATAAGTAGTTTATCAGCCATCTCGTTACCATAACACAAGCATTAGGTTGCTTAGCTTGGGGCTAGATGGCGTTGTGTGATATGTCCAAACATATTTATTTATTATTTATTTATTAATCAATCAATCTGCCTAGCCTTTTTCCCAATTATGTTGGGGTCGGCATCCGGTCCAACCGGATGCAGCTGAATACCAGTATTTTACATGGAGCGACTGCCTATCTGACCTCTACAACCCATTAACTGGGTAATACTAAGACCCCTTGGTAAGACTGGTTGTCAGACTTTCGGGCTTCTGACGACCCGTAACGATTGTCAAAGATCCACGAATGACAGCCGGGACCAACGGCTTAGCGTGCTTTCCGAGGCACGGAAGAGTCTCGTTATGTAAAGATGGCTCATCTACGGACCAACCCCGGCAAGCGTAGCTTAACCTGATGGATTGACCCATCCGGATATTATATTACTTAGCCACGAGCTCCTCAGTAGGCCATCGCACTAAATTTGTATTTTGTTTTATATAATTTAGTGTGTTGATATTGATGATTTTTGAGGTGAAAACTTCTTTAGGTGCGTTAAGCGTTTTTTGCTAGGTTCGCGTCACCGCGACGTCGCGGCACCTCGACACCGCGACATGCTATGCATAGTTTTTGTTTTCACTTCTGTCGGCAGTCCCCAAACTTCCAATTTTATTATGGAAGTGTCAATCATGATTTGGTTCCAAAATGTTTAGGGATATTTTCAATCCCCATCGTCGTAAGTAAATCATCAGTATCGGCAATAAGTTCATGGCTTATGTTTACTTCTGAAGTATATACTTACACTATAGTTACTTACTACTATGTGTATATCGAGTAAGTCGCCTATTTCAGGGCCGTAACGTAAATCTCTGCATTTTACTGGCGCCGGCGCCGTTTGGGTCCGGCAGACGTTTGAATTTTAACACTTCCTTAAAATTGGTACCTACTCGCGATGGAAAGATCGATCTTCTGACCATTTGAATATCATGTTCTGCCTATAAGTAATTTCATAACACCGAAACTGTGTGACTTGATGAATGGTTATAACAGGTACCTACTGCCTATTTGGTTTTGTCAAACCCACAGAGCACGGAGACCGCTTATAGAGGCGGCATTTCTTATACAGGGTGTAACTCCTACAAACGCGATGCGAATCGCGCACGACACAAAGGGACCGCGTGTCGCGCGAAGAGCGGGCCAAACCCGACATTTCGAAAAAAAATCCGATGTTCCCTTCATTTTGACGAGTTATGTGAACATAAATGTAGGGAACAGCTGATTTTTTTTTTCACAATTTCAGGTTTGGTGCCATAGTAAAAGTTGTTCATAATGATGAGTACAATGACTCCTTAAGAGGTTGTGCTTTATTTAAGTGACACCTTGTATGAACCAAGCGAGACACAATTAATTGACGTACAGAAACTGACGGCTTCGTAGGCGGTCCGTGCCAGAAGTTGTGCGCTCATCGCACTTTCAGCATCACGAATTTTATTAGTACTTCTGCCGTCTCTAGACGTTACATTCTTTTCAACTACGGAACCCTTCATTGTGCGTGTTCCGACTCGCACTTGACCGGTTTTTTTATTATTTATTGACGGTTATACGAGTATTTAATATTAGCCACCTAGCAAATTTCTTTCAGTTTACTGCCAAACAGCTTATCACATTCTTTTATTCTGAATTTAAAATCTCATTTTTGACGTCTTCAAAACGAACCTTGCCTTACATCGAGAAGCTTTCACATTTTCTAGGTTTTATACTTTAGTAGGTTTAGTACCTACTTAAGTGGTTTAAGATGTAGGTACTGTAGGTAGGTAATAATTTCACTGAACAACTTTATGAGTTTCTTGGCATTCGCTCTGCTCTGCCTTTTTAGACTTAGAAGGTAGAGAATATTCTTGTTTTGGAAGATTTGAATGATGTACTAAATACACGCGGAGGGCATACAGCACTCTGCGCGTACAATATAACAATGCATTCAGGGTGTTGATGGAGTTGCCGCGCTACTGTAGTGCATCCGGCATGTTCGCTGAAGCGGGCATTGATGGCTTTCACGCTATCATGCGCAGGGTACGCGTCAGCCCCAAGAGCATCCTGAAAACTATAGCTGACAGGTGGGACAGTCCCATACTGGGGCATTGGATGCGACTACATGCCACTGTGGCGCATAATTATTAATAATTTTTGTTCTTCGGGTAGATATAAATACTAACACTAGTTTCTAAGTTGTGTGTTGTACTAACCAAATGGACTTTGTCTGGATAAAAATTATTTTATTTTATTTATTTATTTATTTAAATATAACATAACATCACGCTCATATTCTCAGAACGGTTAAGCAGAGGTGTTTATTCTATAAAAGGTACTGTAGAGGTTTTATTGCATAAGTCAATCTTGCTATGTTACTGGCAGACATTCTATCATTCAAACATCGTATTACTATTGAAAAAAAAGCGAATCTTGCTTTTGTTCAATGGTAGCAGTCAGATTCGAGTAGGGCTCCGTGCTAGAGCAGTGTGATATTTTTAAGTCTGATGCTGAGTCAATCAATCTGCCTAGCCTTTTCCCAATTATGTTGGGGTCGGCTTCTAGTCTAACCAGATGCAGCTGAATACCAATATTTTACATAGAGCGACTGCCTAACTAACCTCCACAACCCATTAATTGGGTAATACGATACCTCTTGGTAAGGCTGGTTGTCGAGACTTTCGGGCTTTTGATGACCCGTAACGACTGTCAAAGATCCATGAATAACATCCGGGACCAACGGCTTAACGTGCTTTTCGAGGCACGGAGGAGTCTCGGTATTTAAAGATGGTCACCCTTCCACGGACCGACCCTGGCAAGCGTAGCTTAACCTGATGGATCGACCCGTGCGGCTGTTATTACTTAGCCACGAGCTCCTCAAGTCTGATGCTGAGTATTAGTAATAAATAGCGGGCCTCAGCCCCATACCTCCCGTCTACCTCTTTAATTATAGAGTAGCTATGCCCCCTGTGAGGAGTCGAACCTCACAGGGGTATAGCTATCCCTGTGAGGTGTGACTCCTCACAGTACCTGCACCAACATTTCACCAGTCATGTTTTAGTCCCTTGTCATAGGGGGCGAGCCTATTGCCATCAACTGGGCACAAATCCAAACTCCGAGCTGCTACTGACCAATTCCAGATGGAGAAAGCCAATAACACTTTACCCCAACTGAGAATCGAACTCAGGACCTCACACTCAGCAGCAGCGCTTACGAGAACTAGACCATCGAGGTAATCATAAAAGCAGACAGGCAGATGGTAAATATGTTAAACGCTGATTGTATTTAGTAATTAAATCCAAATTATAGTAAACTAGCTTTTGCCCGCGGCTTCGCACGCGTTACTTTTAGAATTTGGCAATCGATTTGGGTTGTACTCTGCTTGTAATAATATAATAATTCAATCATGATTCAAAAGATACGTGGCGCCATCTATTATCATAAGAACGTTATTGTTGTTTTCCTCGGGAACAGTAGGTACTTTTTTTCGAGATGAAAGGTAGCCTATGTCCGTTTCTGTACATCTGACAATTTAAATGCAAAATTTCAGGATGATCGATTGAGTGGTTTAGGCGTGAAAAGGTAACAAATAAACAAACAAACTTTCTTTCGCATTTATAATATTGGTGACGATACGATTTCCAATCTTATTGGGACTTACATAATACATATGTATGTTCGAGCCGTTTGGGGTTGAAACACTAGGGTCCTGGGGTCTGAGTGCCCTCTTAGTTTTTCGAGACATTGCCAAGTTGGTCGACTCTATACGTGACCTGAGGGCTGGCCTATTTTTTGGCCAAAGCATTAGTATTGCCATACAACGTGGCAATGCTGCCATCCTTTTGAGCACTTTTCATGTTGACAACGATGCTGACGAATTTTTTGATGCCCTATGATAATTTCCCCTCCTTTTTAGAGTTCCATACCCTAAGGGTCTAAACGGTGCCCTATTGCTGTTACTTACGTGTCCGTCTGTCTGTCATCTGTCACACAGGTTTTACAGCCAAATGGTTCGAACTACAGTCTTCAAATGTTCACATTATAAGCATATTATTTACCCACAGCTATAAAAATTGTCAAAAAATATTTTTATATGTTTTTAAGGGGGGTCCCATATAGAAAAAGGGGGGCGTGAAAAAAAAAAATTGACTGACCCCATCGAGTGGGGTATTGTTGTTTAGAACTCATTGAGGGATAAATACTGTATTTTTTCTTTTAATAAATATTGGAAAACAAAGGAATGAGAAGCCACCATAGTCAGCTTTTTTTACAAAATTTTGTTCCGAAGTATTTTTTAACTTCCCATTGACCTATGATCTTGAAATTTGGTGATAATGTTTATTATTACGTATATTTTACTGACCATTACCAATATATTGATATATCAGATTTCGTACGGAACCCTAAATGTGCGACTTCCAACACGCTCTTGGCCGGTTTTTTTGTACACTTGTACCTACCATTTTGTACATATTATTATTTTAATACTGTTAGCTTTTAAATTATATATCCTGAGTTATAAGTATAACTTACAACCCATTCTGGAAGAAACCGGCTTACATTACTACTTGCAAGAAAGTTTTTAATTAAAGACATTACCCTCATTTTGGCTTCGCTGTAGTCGGTGGCCTCGTATCGGTATGAACTACATTTACCTACTGAAAAAGTAGTTAGTGCCGTGGTTTAAAATATGTATCAAATACAGGATTATTTTAAATTGGCTAGAAAAACTCCGCAAACGGGATGGGTATCGATATACTCGTATAAACACGATAAAATAAAAATAAAAAGGATTGGTGAATGTTTTTTTTTTTTTGGAAACGAACCCTTTTAGTAGTAGTTAACGGGGTTATCCGAATTTTCCTGTTTTTAGAATCAATTTTAAACGGTCAAATTAGTATTAAGGTCCAGAAAAAAATATATGCCATAGAGACATCCTTGCTTTAGGGAAATTAACGGTTCAAAACACGATAAGTTGTAATTTCCTCGATGAAAAAAAAAATCCGAAACATGGTCGATTTCAAAACCATTTAGAAAAACTAATTAAGGTCAGGTTGTTCGGGCCTGTAGGCCTTTGAAACGCTACCTCCGCCTCCCCCAAATGCAGCGCGACGTGTTTATTTACGACGCGCCGCCGACGATTTCGCAGAAAATCCATGCCACAGTGTAAAATATTTGCAGTTGATCAACTTAATTAGTTTTTCTTAAGTCGATATTTATTCCTTAGGTTTACATTTTATGGTGTCTACGGTGTCTATGGTATCTATTTTTACATTTTTCATCAAACGTCGAAAACTATGCGGCGTAAAAAAAACAAAACACAATGTTTTGAGAATGTGCAAACAGCGCTCATTCATATGATACCCTAGTGGGGCTACCCACTTCGAGTTTTTGAGACCCCCTTTGGCGTCGTCCTGATTGGCTTCGATCGTACGAGCAACCGATGCGATTTCGTTGCACGACAAGATTAAACACACATTTCTTTAGAGCGTCCTAATTGAAGCTTGCAAGTCATCGCGCAAGCACAGGAACACATTTTTATCGTGCGACGAAATCGCATCGTTCGCTCGTACGATCGTTAGCCAATCAGGACGACGCCTTTCAGTACCTGATGCAAAAAAAAAAATATTTTTATTTCTTTCTTATTTGCAAAATAGTTGGGCAAACGTCATCTAAAACTGTTCCTAATTTCAAGTCTATAGCATTAGTAGTTCTTGAGATATCCAGCTGTGACAAACGGACAGACAGACAGAGTCGCACCAAAAGGGTTCCATTTTACCATTTTCGTACGGAACCCTAAAAACCACTTAATTCATGATCACAAAAGTACCCAAAGGTACGTACATGAAGGTAGTCGCACACACACGAGTAATTAGACAAAACACACCCTCTCCTCATTCACTGACGAATCCGACAATAAGATTACGTAGATTGCCAAGCGTACTAATTGAGTATCCTTACATTAAGTTCATTAAGACCGACAGAAGGGACATATTGAGGAGTAATTTTCTCTTCGTTAGTAACCAGCCTAATAATTAGTTGATGTTGTGTAATGAAGACTTTAGATAACTGATTAGTGTAATTTGATTACCTACAAACAAAAATGTTTAGTTGGACATTTATACCGTAGTGAAAAGAACAT
Source organism: Cosmia pyralina (assembly GCA_946251885.1). Lineage (NCBI taxonomy): Eukaryota > Metazoa > Arthropoda > Insecta > Lepidoptera > Noctuidae > Cosmia > Cosmia pyralina. The sequence goes on from OX276358.1 coordinate 20,197,566, forward strand.
ATTTGAACAAATTAAAAACTAACACATCTGGCAAAGCACATAAAAAGCTTATTATTCTTTCGTTGACTTGAAGAAGGCCTATGATAGTGTGTGGCGAGAAGAACTGGGGTGGACAATTGTGTCAATCACTGTAACAGTTCTTCTCTCCTTTTTAGCACCTCGTCTTAGCTTTACTTAGCTTTCCTTTTCACAGCCTCTAGCTACGACGCTGGCAGGAACTAGGGGGCCCCATGGATCACGGGCCTTGGGCACTTGCCCAGAGTGATGACCAATGACAAATATTCCAGTGCTTGTGTAAGGATAAATGGGCCATACACGGTCTGGTTCCGCATCTCAAGGGGTGGAGCTGTTCAACTTGTACATGGATATTTGTTTGAAAGATTTAAAAGAGGGTGAGTGCGGATTGAGCATGAATGAGTTACCTGTCAAGTGCACAAATCTCTACGCAGATCATCAAGTTCTACTTGCATCGTCAGCAGAACAGTTGCAAGACATGGTGACTGTGATGGGTGAAGCATATAAGATGAAAGGGGTGTTATAATTATGTGTATTAATGTGAAAGAAACGAAAGTGTTTGATAGAGAAGAGGATGTGTCGGTGTGTGATGTGAAAATAAATGATAAGATTGTAGAGCAAGTGAATGAGTTTGTCTAGGTAAGTGGGAAGTCTATTTACAAGAAATGGAAAGATTGATGAAGACGTGGAAAGGAGATTGAATGCGGGAAATAAGGCTACCGGTGCTAAACATGCGATTGTGACCAATAACTCGATATCCAAAAAGGCTTGGCTGGCTGTTCACAATGACACGCTTATGTACGGAAGTGAATGTTGGGTGTGGCCAAAGAGGCATGAAAGTGGAAATGCGATCCTTGCGAAGCTTGTGTGGTGTATGAAATAGGCTGAGGAATGATTTGATATAGGCCATAGGTAATTAATTCGCGGTCACTGCCCAGATAAACTAGGTACGCACGGCTACAGATCTAGCTATATTTTTCCAGTATATGCTGATCTAACATTTTATAGGATTTCCTTACAATGAGAGGTCAGTGTAAACTGGTAATGTATAGCCGTGTGTACTATAGCTTTATTATTCTGTGTATGTACTACCTAATTGCTAATTTGGTGTAGGTACCTCAGCAATGCACTTTTTAATCTGCCTATTTAGTGGTCTTTGCTCTGCAGCGGAACAACAATAGGCTGGTAATATTATTATTTTATTTGTCTTATCTCGGGACCCTGAGGTCCCGGGCCTTTGGAAGGCGTACGAGGGGCCGAAGCCAACTCACAGAGGCCCCTTAGACAATTTTAAATGACGAGGAGACACCAGCCAACGATTATCCCTGTATGCACTATGCAAGTGCACCCAAGGACAATCCCCGGTTGGTGCAGGACTATTGCAGAACATGGAAACAAAACACATTGGGCCTATGGGTTTGGGTGGCTACATGGATTGGGTACCTTGAACTATGGAAGAACTATGTCCCCTGCCTGACCAATGTTATATAATATACACAGATAAATTGGCAGGGGGTGACTTGCACACTCAATAATGGGCCCCCGGAAACGGTCGCTAGCACATAGTGACGTAGCAACAAGGGGCAACATGTCCTGAGGTGCTTGAGGAGTGGAGAGGTATTCCACGGCTCTCAGAACAATCCCAGAGCCCGGAAGATGGTCAAGATCCCTACAAGCACTTACTAGAATACTTCTTTCCTCCGAGCACGTTTGCTCTTGCGAATCTCCACTCAAGCCGGCCAATAAAGGCAAGAATGAGGTGGGAGCTCTGTTCCCGTCAGTGTTCACTCCAGCCGGTCAATAAAGGCAAGCCAGAGGTGAAGAACAAGACTTCTCCCGGGAAATAGGGTCCGTGGGGTCGCTACTGCCCAACAGCTCGCCACATGCTGCCCTGCGGGTTCACGTATCTCTCTTGGTCTGGCTCCTCACCCTAGACCTGTTTCGGCAAAGTAAACTCTACCGGCACAGACCCAGAGTTCGGAGCGCGCAAGCCCCACCACGACGTCAACGTAGAGATACGGCGGTGGGTTATTATTATTATTATAGTCAGTTGTCTTCACACTAGGTACTATTTTACCGACTGTACCGACATCTAATTAAATGGGCGTCTAAATGACCTAAGTCAGGCCAGGCGCACTCCGCATTTTAGGTATGAAGCTCTCCAAGTAGGTACGCGGCGGGCTCGACTTGTCGACGCTAATTCACTGTGGGCTGCCGCGCACCGGCCAACACGGCCGGCTCGCACGTTGGTTCGATACTCGCTCACGCGCCGCGTCGTAAAAGAAGACAACCCTAATGAGTCAGGTTTAAGAGCTACGCGATAGAAAGAGGGCAACTTCTATATAGGTGAATAAAACTGTAGGTAAACTCTTAAAATGTCGATTGCACACCATGTGTGCACATAACAATAAAATTTCTATTGTGGCGTCGTCCTAATTGGCTAACGATCATACGAGCAAACGATGCGATTTCGTCGCACGATGAAAATGTGTTCCTGTGCTCGCGCGATGACTTGCAAGCTTCAATTAGGACACTCTAAAGAAATGTGTGTGTTTAATCTCGTCGTGCGACGAAATCGCATAGTTTGCTCGTACGATCAATGCCAATTAGGACGACGCCTAAGTCTGCTAATTAGACGCGATGAGTTAACTCTGTGCGACTTGAATTGCTCTATGATGTGTCGTCGCTATTTAGGTAGGTACTCGTGATTAAATGATTTTGCGGAGAGGATCTTCTGTAGGTTCTTGTACTATTATGTATTCTAAGCCTAAGTGTAGCCCTAGGGGGTCTAGCCCCACGACGTAATTATTATATTATGTGAAATGGATACACGATACACACTGACCCTTCATTGAAAGGGATCTGGCTAACTAAGAGCCTTTTGAAAACAAATGTCTATTTAGGTAGACACGTAGCTGCGGGTATTTGTATGTTATCTTATTCATAAATGATGAAGAATATTTATGCGAAATTATTTTGTAGATCGTAGGCGACCCGTTCTCTTCCAAACATTTCACGAGTACTCTGGAACCGGTTTTTAAGAACCTAGCAGACCTATGGTCCAGTAAATTCCTAACAGTCGGTTGCAAAAAACTCACCAACCATCCTTCGAAAACAGGCAAGTCAAAGAAATTGACTGCCGCCGTGTCGAGAACGCCTGGAAGGCAATGCCATCCACGGGCTCCGACTGCATTTCAAGCAAACGCGTGTAAAATCGCTCCGTAAACGAACACCTTTAGGACATAAGAATTAATGGCAACTTGGCAAAATTAAGAAGCTAGTATTTGAGTGTTCGACCGTATGACTAAATAAATTTCAGAGGACCTTGGGTACGGGGATATCTTCAGTAATGTCTATTTCACCAACAGGAACCAATTCCCTTCTGTTGGCTAATATTCGCTTCGTTATTTTTATCGGTAGTCCCGAAGTAAGATTACCGAAACAATACGAATGTTTTCTAAAAAAATTGTTGACGCACATTATAGTCTAACGCAATACGGACACAATATCAAGTTATTCTTATCGTACACGAGACGCAATTATTTTTAATATTAAAATAATAATAAAAACGTCATGATCTGAGAACAATCAATCTGCCTACGTAGTCTTTTCTCAACAGTGTTGGGGTCGGCTTCCAGTGTAACTGATGCTGCTGAATTTTACATGGAGCGACTGCATATCTGACCTCCATAACCCAGTCACTGGGTACACAATACCCCTTGAAAGACTGGTTATTAGACTTTCGGGCTTCTGACGACACGTAACGACTGCATAGATCCACGAATGACAGCCGGGACCTGGGGTCTCGGTATGTTAAGATGGTCATCCATCCACGGACCGGGCGTCGGCATGCGTAGCTTAAACTGAACGATCGACCCGTGAAGCTGTTATTGCTTAGCCCGTCGCTAATAAGAATGTTATGTAGGTACGTAGGGACAAGTGGAACTACTGACAGCTAGAAGCACACTGTTTATTGTAAGATTGAAGATGGGCTGGGACGCAGCCCACGCACACATACACACTGGAGTAACACACATATATAACAAAGAACAAACAATATTTTAAAAGCTCAATGCTAGTGACGCCTTTAGTACCCATTTGGTAGAAATGTTTTTGTTTTTAGCGTTTTTAGGGTTCCGTAGCCAAATGGCAAAAAACGGAACCCTTATGGATTCGTCATGTCTGTCTGTCTGTCCGTCCGTATGTCACAGCCACTTTTTTCCGAAACTATAAGAACTATACTGTTGAAACTTGATAAGTAGATGTATTCTGTGAACCGCATTAAGATTTTCACACAAAAATAGAAAAAAAAAAACAATAAATTTTGGGGGTCCCCATACTTAAAATTGAAACTAAAAAAAAAATTTTCATCAAACCCATACGTGTGGGGTATCTATGGATAGGTCTTCAAAAATGATATTGAGGTTTCTAATATAATTTTTTTCTAAACTGAATAGTTTGCGCGAGAGACACTTCCAAAGTGGAAAATGTCCCCCACCCCCCGTTACTTCTAAAATAAGAGAATGATAAAACTAAATAAATATAATAACATGATGTGCATTACCATGTAAACTTCCACTGAAAATTGGTTTGAACGAGATCTAGTAAGTAGTTTTTTTTTAAAACGTCGTACAAGAACTTTTATATTATGTTACTTGCTGCTATGGAACCCTTCATGGGCGAGTCCGACTCGCACTTGGCCGCTTTTTTTTAAAGAATTATTTGTTAATGGCAATAATGACGAAATAATAAAAAAAAATACCTACGTTCATAAAACATAGCAATCAAGAGATTGAGGTTACATTATCTATTTGACTCCTTGCGGGGGACTGTGGGAACGTCAATAGCATGAGATAAGACGTAACATTGTTCTGAGGTTATCATTGAAAGCATAAGGCAAATTGTTATTGCAATATAACTTTCATCATCTTTATCTGCCCGCAATCGTTATCTGTTGAACAATGTGGGCCTCTTTATGGACCGTCCTAACCTAAAAGAATCCGGAAAAGCCATTTTTCCAGGGGCTCTAGGTACTAACAAAAATTGGTTCCGAGTGAGTGCCGATGCTTAGTTCCTGCAATAGGTTCAAAATGACAATCTGGGGTTTTCAGCAGCCAATGGGCCTCCTAGATTCTGACGGTAGGTACCACCTAAGTGGTCACTGCCGCGAATGGTCGTTTACAACACTTATCTAAAACTAGCCTGCGTGGATGTCAATACTTTCCCTATTTCATAATTGAATAAATAAATAAATTTCAATCGGATTTTGTTTACAATTTTTGGATTGTAGTTTTTTTGCGCGGAACCCTAATAATAAAAAAGTTGAGAGGTGTCAAGGGACACCCGGATGGAACGAAGTTCCTTTCGATTAATTAGTGAAGGAATTGTAATATTTTTTTTATTATTAACAAATATAATGTAATATAAACTTAATCTTTCTATAAGAGAGAGAGAGAGAGACAGACAGAGAAACATGCGCACGTCGCACAGCTTACAATAGCTTATTACTTATAGCAAAAAGTGTCGTTACAACTTGTCGTGAGAATTTTTTCCGTCTAGCCCCCTTTCACAACGCGCGATAAGGAACTTCGTTCCAAAACTTCGTTCCAATAATAATAATACCAGCCTATTATTAAATTATATTAAATAATACTTTAATTCAGACTAGGTCCATAATTATTGTCTCACAGCAGGAGCTCGTGGCTGTGTACCTATCTAATAACAGCCGCACGGGCCGATCCATCAGGTTAAGCTACGCTTACCGGGGGTTGGTCAGTGGATGGGTGACAATCTTTACATACCGAGACTCCTCCGTGCCTCGGAAAGCCCAGCCGTTGGTCCCGGCTGTCATTCGTGAACCTTTGTTAGTCGTGACGGATCGTCAGAAGCCCGAAAGTCTGACAACCAGTCTTACCATGCGGGTGTCGTTTTACCCAGTTACTGGGTTATGAAGGTCAGATAAGCAGTCGCTCCATGTAGAATACTGGTATTCAGCTACATCCGGTTAGACTGGAAGCCGACTTCAAAATAGTTGGGAAAAGGCTAGGCAGATTGATTGATTGATATTGTCCCACAGCAGGGCCCATACAGAGTAGGCACGAGCATTGATCACTGTTTTTTAGGATTCCGTACCTCAAAAGGAAAAAACGGAACCCTACTAGGATCACTTCGTTGTCCGTCTGTCTGTCTGCCTGTCTGTCTGTCTGTCTCTGTCAGTCTGTCAAGACCCTTTTTCTCAGGAACGCGTGGAGGTATCAAGTTGAAATTAATATCCAATACGTAAGTCTATGTTCTCTTGAAGTCCTAAAATCTCAAGCTTCTAAGTCAACGCAATATAAACATACGGCCATTTATGCGACATATTTTGATACTCGCAAGTAAATCAAAACCTATAGGGTACTTCCCGTTGTCCTAGAATCATGAAATTTGACAAGAAGCAAGGTCTCCCAGCACAAGAAAAGGAAAAAGTCCGAAAATCGTTAATTTGTAAATCTATCATATAAAAATAATTTTCAACTCTGTCAGTCGGTCATGACCCTTTTTCTCAAGGACGCGTGGAGATATCAAGTTGAAATTAATATCGAATACGTAAGTCTATAGTCCCTTAGAGTTCTAAAAAAATCAAGCTTTTAAGTCAACGCAATAAAAAATACGCCCACATTTTGATATTCGCAACTGTCGCAAGTAAATCAAAACCTATAGGGTACTTCCCGTTGACCTAGAATAATGAAATTTGACAAGAAGCAAGGTCTTACTGCACAAGTAAAGGAAAAAGTCTGAAAAATGTTAATTTGTAGTTTTATGGCATAAAAAATTTTTTTTTTGAGATCCAGATTTGAGGTTCTGTATTCAACCCGTATATATGTATGTAAAATGAATAAAGAAAATAAAATATATATATAAAATGAATGAAAACGAAGCCAAAACCCTCCTACAATTACACTACCAACTCAGCTGGCCAGCTGTACTGTGCTTCCTGCAACCGAGCCTTTAAGACGAAGTTCGGTTTTGCTAGCCACATCAGAGCTCACCGGAATAAAGACCCTGATTGAACATATAGGAGTCGCCATCGCCGGATACGGTGTGGACGACATGATGATGATGATGATGTATGTAAGTATGTATGTTTGTTGGTCCGCGATTTTCTCAAAAACTAATGAACCAGGTTTGATGATTCTTTTACTGACGTGCTTTCAGGAAGGATTTAGTAGATAATACATTATGTAATTAGTCTTATGTACAAAGTTGTATGCATAAATATACTGTATCTTCGGCATTTCTATGCCAATTTTGGTGATTCTTCTTTTCGTTCGTCTTGGGCTTACTTATTAAATGTAATTGAATATTCAACTAAAAATGGAAAAATAAATTTACTTTAAAAAAAGTAAAAACCAACTTCAAAAACCAAAAATGAATAAAATAACTTTCTTAAAACATTTAACAGCTTCTGAATACAATGTCTTTAGTCCTTCAATGCACTTTAGCTTGGCACCGACTTCAGAAGCTGTTAAGTTTTATAACAAAGTTATTTTATTCATTTTTGGTTTTTGAAGTCGGTTTTCACTTTTTTTATTGGGATAAATTCTGTTCAATTACGGAAACCTTCATTGTGCGTGTTCCGACACACACTTGGCCGGTTTTTATATTTCTATGATCACCGCTTGCTCAAGACGTGTTCGCGATATAAGTCCAGACGTTTCCTCACGATGTTTTTCCTTAACCGATGTCAGTTCTAGGGAATCGAGAACCGGTACTGTTTTTGAGAACCGGGATTTTCGGTACTAGTCTTCAAAGGAACCGGGATTTCCCGGTATTTTCGCTTACGGTAAATCGAATTTCACTAACACGTTTTCATTTCACATTTTCAAAAACACGTGCTTTTATTAGTGGTACAAAGCGTTCAAAAGCGGTCGAGATGTGATGGTAGATGTGCCTCGCTCTGATAGGCCATCAACGTCTTCAACTGAAGTTAACATCGCAAAAGTGAAGCAAATAGTGACTGAAAATCCTCATTCAAGTTTGAGAGAGATAGACGCTGAACTTTCTGTGTCTCACGAGTCGATCCGTACCATTTTAAATAATCACTTGGGTATGAAACATGTTGCCGCTCGGCTGGTCCTAAAAGACCTGAATTTTCTCCAAAAACTCAATCGTATAAGAGTTGCTGAGAACATGCTAGAACGAGTCAATTCCGACCCAACATTCATGAAACGCATTGTTACTGATGACGAGACGTGGGTTTACGAGTTTGACATATAAACTAGTCAACAAGCTTCGGAGTGGCGCCTTCCAACTGAACTGAAACCGAAAAAACCACGCCAAAGTCAAAGTCAAAGTCATGTTGACCGTTTTCTTTGACTATCGCGGTGTTGTGCACTCAGGATTCTTGCTAGAAGGTCAAACAGTAAATGTAGAATATTATTTGAGCGTTATATACGGCGTTTAAGAGAGCAAATTCGACGAAAAAAGCCTGATTTTTGGAAAGAAAATTCTTGGATTTTGCACCACGATAATGCGCCTTCGCACAAGGCCATCATAGTGAACAAATTTTTGACCTAAAACTCAACAAATACCATCGAGCAACCACTTTATTCACCAGATCTGGCTCCAGCCGTCTTCTTTCTTTTCCTAAACTCAAACTACCACTTTGTGGCACCCGTTTTCATTCGGTAGAAGACATAAGGGAGAATTCGCGGCGAGAACTGAACTCAATTGCGGAAAAAGCGTTTAAAAAATGTTTTGATGATTAGACTATTCGTTGGCGTAAGTGTATCGTTTCTGAAGGAGCATACTTTGAAGGCATAAAATAACTTTGGATGAATAACTAACATTTTGTGTATTGTTGATCGTTTCCCGGTACTTTCATGACAGAGTAGTATAAATATAGTCTAGATAAAATCTGATACAAAAAATAATTACAAAATCTGGCAGTTTAATAAAAATAAACCTTCACTTACACAAGCAGCCAACTTTCTGCAGAAACAAATAAGTGGATCAAAAGAAAATGTACGCTTACACTTAGTCTAGATAAAATCTGGTATTTTGACACCACATTTTTGGTTATCAAAAGTACCGAAAGAACCGGGATTTCCCGGTTCTATACCCTAGTCAGTACACCGCTACCTACCTGCCTATTAAAAATTAAAATAATGATTTCCTTGACATCTCACGCTTAAGGAAACGTTTATTAATTACTTACTTATAATTGAAACACGTGACGACAACTTTTTCAATTAGCTTTGTAATTAATTTGGGCGAAGACTTATCCTGCTTTATTCTACCGAGAAAATTGAAACGCGGTCAAGTAAAGTACGTGTCGAATGCTGCGGGTTCCGCATAGTTAGTTACCTACACAGAGGAAGTAGGTAGGTAGAATTAAGTCTTTTCTTTCCTCATGCATCATTAATAATTATTACTTTTAAGTACGCACGGCTACAAATCAAACTATACGTTTCCAGTATAAGCTGATCTCGCATTGTATAGGATTTCCTTACAATGAGAGGTCAGTGTAAACTGGTACTGTATAGCTTGATGTGTAGCCGTGTGTACAGTAGTTTTATCTCACGAAACCAATCGCGCTATTCGCGCGTATTACAAACACGCTGTGTACCTATGTGTGAATGTGAGTGTAAACGTACCTACGAACTCTGATCGGTACCATCCGAGACAACGGCGAAGTCGAAACCACCCCGGGCCCCCGACAGCGTAGGCTTAGTTTGCCACTGCATAACTGACCAAATGAGGATGTACTATAGGCACACCCCTGCCTAACCCCGAGGAAAACAGGCCTCATTTTATGTTATACGAGTATTAAGTAGGCTACACCTAAGGGACAATTCCCGTATTTTAACAACGTTCGCAATCTCTCCGTCTCAATCTGTCAAAAATTGTATAGCGTTTATCTCACTGACTTACTCGTATATACCTATGGATTGGCCATACCTACAAAATTAGCGTGCATACCTACAAAACGCGGGTACTGGCCGCCTTTCGTAGAGTTGTTATTGCAAGTGCAAGATAGAGCAAGAAAACGTTTGACAGCACATCTACCAAAATAATCGACAATCAACATGGCGACCGATCACGCATAGACGATTACGTCCGTGATTTTGACGCAACCTATAACTATACTCTATGTTTTGACGTCACACAAAAGTGTTGCCAAATTTAGTCCTTGACAAGTCTCACTTTTCATGCAGCTCTTGATTAGTTAAAGAGACAAAATGATTTTTGTTGACATGTGTGTTTTGATATGATAGATATTTGTATAACTATTATTCCTATAGTAGAATCCATAGGTAGGTAGGTTTATATATCTCAATGGTTTACCTAGATTTTTAACCGACTTCAAAAAGGAGGAGGTTCTCAACTCGTCGGAACCTTTTTATTTTTTTTTCTTATGTATGTTCCCCGATTACTCGAAGATGGCTGGACCGATTTGGATTTTTTTTGTTTTATTCGAGAGGGTATACATCACAGTTGGTCCCATATAAAATTGATTAACTTTGCTTGGGTAGTTTTTGAGTTAGCTTCAATAATACGTATTTTTCCCAACTTTTATATGGATGATGTTCTAGTTTGTTTTGCAGATAGTGGTATTAGAATTTGTGTGGGGTAGGTACACAACTAAAAGTGAAAAATAAAAACTTTTTTACAAAAAAATACAACCTACTTCCAAAAACAACACTACAAAGTGAAAAATAACTTTAATTTCGGAAGTCGGTGGCAAAAAACGAAAATACATTTAACTAGACACCGACTACCGAAATTAAAGTTATTTTTCACTTTGTAGTGTTGTTTTTGGAAGTCGTTTGTATTTTTTTGTAATAAAGTTTTTATGACATTTGATTGTCGCTGGCATGAGATTGAAATTTTAATTTGAACGGTTTTAGGTAGTTCCGAGAATTGGCCTTCTAACCTGACACATGTACTTACCTACTTAGATCAAGAGTTGCATGTGCGTGTGTAGGAACCTATAATAATATACCTACGTACCAAGGGTTAACAATAGGAAATCGATTACCTAACCACGGTCATTAATAATAATCTTCCTCGGGTTTGCGACGTAACCACTACCTACTTTACTATACGACACGCAATCTAAAATCTTGAACCGTTGAACTCTATATTTAATATAATATATTTCCCACATGTGACGATAAGAAGTGATAACAGGCTTTAATTAAGTGCCTCGTTCTAAGAAATTCCATTAATTAAGATGTTGTTATCTTCTTGATCTTAGGTGTCTGATTGACATGAACTTTAGAAAACCCCTGACGGCAAGTACCTACATAATGAGTAGGTACCATTGAGGTTCAAAGTAAATTAAATGAATGTACCCCAGTAATGGGGTACATTCATACATTTTCCTTGTTTTTTAATGCATTGTGGAAATTCGCGCACGTGAATTTCCAGTAATATTATGCTTCTACTACAATGTAAAATAGCTAAACTAAAACTATCAATGTGTCATAAATTGAAAGCGTTATTAGTAATACACAGCATTCCACAAAGCGAAATAAAAAACTGTATGAAACCGCCCCACTCTCCCCTATCAACTTAAAAAAAAAAAAAACTCGTAAGTCGCGACCGTTAGGTATCACTGGGCCACTACTTCTCTCGCTCTCACCCTTCTATGCCCCTATCTTCTATCTTGGGTCTAATATTACCAGCTGTGGGTACCTACCAATAAATAGATGCGGTTTCATTGAAGGCGCCACAACATCGTGTGATATAGTAGGTACAGTGTGCTAGTAACAGTGTCGGTTAATTCTGCTAATTAATTATTTACACACGGCTTGTCTTCAAATGTGGCGTCTTTACAGTGAGTGACAGGTCGGAAATTGAGTGATATTTGGTAATTTTGTATGGGTGTTAAATGAGGCATACAATTTAGTAAGGTAGGTAGGTACTTATACGTAACCTGCGTTTCAAAATTTAGTTTCCAAACATGTGTTTATGGAAAACTAACTTTATTACCATTAAGTTGAGTTTGATCTACGACTTCAAACATTTTTATGACTTTTTAACCGACTTCAAAAAGGAGGAGGTTCTCAATTCGTGTTCCCCGATTACTCGAAGATGGCTGGACCGATTTCGATTTTTTTTGTTTTATTCGAGAGGGTATTCATTACAGTTGGTCCCATATAAAATTGATTAACTTTGCTCCGGTAGTTTTTGAGTTAGCTTCAATAATACGTATTTTTTCCCCACTTTTATATGTATGATGTTCTAATTTGTTTTGCAGGTAGTGGTATTAGAATTTGTGTGGGGTAGGTACAACAACTAAAAAGTGGAAAATAAAAACTTTTTTCCAAAAAAATACAACCGACTTCCAAAAACAACACTACAAAGTGAAAAATAACTTTAATTTCGGAAGTCGGTGACAAAAACGAAAATACATTTAACTAGACACCGACTTCCGAAATTAAAGTTATTTTTCACTTGGTAGTGTTGTTTTTGGAAGTCGGTTGTATTTTTTTGTAAAAAAGTTTTTTACACTAGTCATTCTGAAATCAATTTAATTTGTATACTGAAATAAAGTTGACAATTGTGTAATTTAAGTGGAATTATAATTTGATATATTTGGAAACAAGGATTTCAATACGGAATAGATAGTTGGCTAAGTGGCCAAGTCAATGTCGTCGATGGAACGAATAAAATAATATGTCTTTGTTAGCTGCATGTGAAAATGCTTTCATTTAGTTTTTTTTAAGTGTAAGTATATTTTTATTTTAGGTTAAGTTTTATACGCTATAGGTAGAGTACGATAAATTCTACAAATGAAACAAAAGTTCTAAATAGGAATAATTATAATGTATAATTAAATAGTTGTATTCAGCAACAAAAAATAATTAAACAAGTTAATACGCAATTAACAATAACTTAAAATACATTTAAATGTACGTCTTTTAATTATCCTTACAGCTCTAAAAATGGAATAAATTAAACTAAAATAAGGCAATCGTATTTAACAATGTTTTTGTGCATCACTATGACTTAGGTACTCTATTCGAACATGTTATAGAATATTGAACCTAAATCACATTGTCCTAAGCTTTAAATTAGTAAACTACGTCAATCACAATTACTGGAAAACTATCTTCTTAAAACGATATTACGCTTTAGTATTATCTCAATAAAGTTCAATATTGCTCATCATATAATTTCGGCGGATTATTTTAGTGTCAAGAAAGTCTTAAAACAGTACAGTCATTCACAGCCATTCCTTTTTTTAAGGAATGTAATGAAAATATCCATACAATCAATGTATAGAAAAATAGATTCTGCATTCTCAATGTTTACATTGAAAATAAAATAATCTTACAAGTTACTATCATACCCAGACTAATATTAATTATATTTATAATACTCAATGATCCTTAACTCTAATAATTATGTATCTAATTATGCAAGGTGTAACTTAAATAACGCACAACCTCATCATTATGAACAACTTTTAATATGGGACCGAACCTGGAACTCGTCAAAATGTAGGGAACAGCAGATTTTTTTCGCGATTTCAGGTTTGGCCCCATAGTAAAAGTTGTTCATAATGATGAGAACAATAACCCCTTAAGCGGTTGTGCGTTAAAACTTACACCTTTTATAGATATAGGCACCTGTAGGTACGCACGGCTACAGTTCAAGCTATACATTTCCAGTATAAGCTGATCTCGCATTGTATAGAATTTCCTTACAATGAGAGGTCAGTGTAAACTGGAAATGTATAGCTTGATGTGTAGCCGTGTGTACCTACCCTAAAGTATTCATTAAAAGGCACACTGGATTTTACTATCCGTTTTGAATTAAAATTCAAAATATTTCGATATAATAGAGATTCTTTTGCGTGACAATTCCAAATTTTATTTAAATAGATGTTTGTTTAAATTTAATTAATACGAACAAGAAACAACCAAAGACTAAGAATACGGCCTTATAGGCAGAAAATAACCCTTCTTTAGAGTCGGGTAAAAAGTAGCGCTCAGAAGACTGAATAAGTAATAATTCTGTTATTGTATAGTCGACCTCGTAAATGCATTACCTACCACATTTGAGAACGTGAAATTAAAACTTCACTAAGACTACGTACGCACTGACAGGTGGCTTGCTTAGCGCCTAGAGCCTAGCGAGTCACCTTGCGAGTAGCGAAGTGAAACGAACATTTGAATTTTCGCAACCGGCCACACTGCGCGCTTTGCGCCTTCGCTAGTCTTCACATGATGTTAAGTCACTAGGCTCTAGGTGCTAAGCAAGCCACCTGTCAGTCCGTACGTAGTCTTAGGGTGAAACTATCTAACTGTCACATTGGTCTCTAAAGGAAAATAGACCTTGTCGTTTTATGACGTTCAAGTGATATTCAATCTTAGGGTAAAGTAATTACGAGGCCCAATTTATCTAGCAAATTATTAATAAAATAAATAAGTAGATTTTATGTAAGTATACTGTCAATAGCCTTAAGTATTTCCTGTTTTTGAAGAGAGATAATACAGACATATTTCATGATTTAGCTTGAAAATAAAATAGTTTACTGTAACAGGGCATTCTCTCGCTGATGTTTAGCGGCTTGGAATGTGTTGTGCATCAACATAGCAACCGTCATCGGACCCACGCCACCGGGAACTGGGGTCACGGCACCAGCGACTTTGACGACCTCTGTTAGAAAAAAAAAAATGTAAGAAAAAACAAAAAGAAAAAAAAAATATAGAGATTGTTTACTTTCAAATTGCACGCGCCTCCACTGCTTGTTGCTTTAAAATATATGGACATTTTAGACACATTTTTCACATTTTTTTGGACCGTTTTTTTTTTTTTTTTGGGGCGTACTGTTTGAAATTTTATTAAAAGATCTCTACTTACTGAAAAAAAACTTTACAATGAAATTGCTATATCTGTATGGTTGTTACGTTACCACACGTCTTTTACTGATTCAATCTGCCTAGCCTTTTCCCAACTATATTGAGGTCGGCTTCCAGTCTAACCGGATGCATCTGAATACCAGTATTTTACATGGAGTGACTGACGACTTTTACTGATTGATACTGACAAATCAAACCATTTATTGGTTTGCAAACATGGGTAATTAATATTTATACATAGATGATTTATAATAGGAGTCCTCCATGTTCTACCTACATAGGCATGCAAATCATATTATTATTATTAATATGTAAGTAAAATAGATTATAATATTATTTTCTGACGATTATTGATATGGAGTAAATCTATATATTTCACTTGACTGTATTGAGTCCACAAACTAACTAATGATAATGAGGAGTTGATCGCGATTCGAATGTGAACTTAATATTATGATGTTAATAAATTTTAAAAAATACAATGCGAGTCGTATATCCATTCTAAATTCGATAAGTAGGTAATTTAAACTGTAAAAAATGTTACGGAGCTACTAGGATGTCCATGTTAGAATATTGAATTAAAAGTACTTACTTAATAAATATTAAAAACGAAACAAATCAAAAGGAGTTTTGTTGTAGGTGGCGTTCTGTGGTGTCTGCTTACCCCCATGGGAAGAATGCGTGAGTTTACGTATGTAGTGAATATTATTGAAATAAAATATCACTTACCATCATAATCCACATCTCCAACCAATCTAGATTTTCCGTTTGCATCAGTAACTTTGGTGATTCCCACATCAATGACAGTGGCACCAGGCTTGATCATATTTGCTGTTATAAGTTTTGGCACACCTATGACAATTTGAAATACAAAATGTTATTATTTTCATATTGTAAAGGTAAATAAAAACAAACAAGACACCGACAAATGAGATTGAATTAAATCTTGTTAGTTCAAAAAAAAAAAAAATTGGAAAATTTCAAGAATTACTTTCATTAGCTATAACTGATGCCACATTGATGCAATTATAATTTACCTGTAGCAGTAATAATAATATCGGCATTCTGGCAGAAGACTTCCAATTGTTTTCTCGGCGTGAAGCGATGGCAAATAGTGACAGTAGCGTCCATTCCGAGTCCATTGTCGTGTTTCCCATCACTATGTAGCATCATAGCAATCGGTAGCCCCACATTCTTCGATCGACCAACTACTACAGTGTTGCGTCCAAAAGTGTCGATGTTGAACCTAAAAATTTAGAAAATTGTCACTTACGGTGTAAGTACCTACTTAATTATTTCATTAACAACTTATTTCCATTAATTATTAAAAAATAAATCAACATAATAATTTAGCAGATTTAAATGCGATTTATCACACACATAGATACTTATATACAAAAACCGGCCAAGTGCGAGTCGGACTCGCGCACGAAGGGTTCCGTACCATTATCTATAAAAACGGCAAAAAAATCACGTTTGCTGTATGGGAACCCCCTTAAATATTTATTTTATTGTTTTTTAGTATTTGTTGTTATAGTGGCAACAGAAATACATCATCTGTGAAAATTTCAACTGTCTGACTATCACGGTTCATGAGATACAGCCTGATGACAGACGGACGTACAGCGGAGTCTTAGTAATAGGGTCCCGTTTTATCCTTTGGGTATGGAAAGCTAAAAAGCACTAAGTATGATTAATTCTAAGCACTCACTCTCAAACAATATCTAAGAATTAACCAAAATCGACTCACCTTTTCAGCATTTCGATAACAGCTAGGGCAGTAGCAGGCACTAACGTTGGCATATCAACACAGAGCTGTCCAATGTTCACAATATGGAATCCGTCAACGTCCTTCTCAGGAGCGACCGCATTGCATACTTTCCTCTCACTCATGGTTTCAGGTATTGGCAACTGAACTAGAATACCGTCAATACTACTATCAGCATTAAGAGTTTCTATCTCCTGGATAAGCTGGTCCTCAGTTATTGTGCTTTCATGTTTGATCACTTCTGCGTTGATGCCTACGTATCTTGCTGCAATAATCTTGTTGTTTACGTAAGTGTGACTGGCTGGGTCTGCTCCTACTAGGATGCACCGAATGGAGGGTGCTCTGTGACCAAGGTTTACCCAGTTTGCAATTTGTTCTTTCAATTCTTCCTTCACTGTCCCTGCTAATGCTTTGCCGTCGAGGATTCGGGCCATTATGCTGTATGAACAAAATAAAATTATAAGTACATAATAAAATAAATATTTTTTTTGGTCCTATAACACAGCTATAAACCTATTCTGCTAGCAATTTAAAACACTACAAAACAATAATATGTATATTGGGTTTATTGATATTTACATAAACTTGTTTGTTAAAAGTACTGATAATGGGCATGGCAACACTTAATTAAATATTCACACAACCGGTTTAACTTTTAAAACATTGTAAATGTAATGTTACTTGGCTGTGCAAGCAAAAGTATTTTGAGTAAATAAATAAGATTACATAATTATTAATGTACAAAAATGCAGCTTGTACATCCAGATTCTCGAGTGATCTTCCCACCCAATAAACAAATTGATGAGATGCCGGTAACAAATGGCAGACAATAAATCTATGAAATCACAATAACAAAATTCTATTATACTACTACTACTATTATACTATTATTATTTAACTATGCTTTAAATTGGCAGGCCAATGACATATAAGCAACTTTAAGTCATTAGTTGCCCTACTTATTTTAAAATAAGAATGAACCAGAAATACTGTTTTTAATCGGCCTTTAAATCCCCGATTTCTAAAAATACAATATAAAATGTTGCATTAATTGAAAACAAGAAGCAAAATAAGAGTATCTACACAACAGAAAAAATGAGTACAATAAACCCAAAAATAAAAAACAAACAAATTAAAAGTGAAAGGTAGAAAAAATTGCAATTAAAAGAAACATTAGTCAAAACAAATTAGTTTGTAAGCCACAACACAACTATAATATATTTTACCTGGCCGAGCCCAGAGAATCAATGTACGTGTGACTTCTCATTGTGGATGTCAGTAGCGAACTGAATACTCGGAGGCGGAGGATTTGCCTCATCGCTTACTGCCAACGTACATAGATCATTAGGTCAACATGACCAAACAATTTACTACAGATAACAAACATATTCCAAGTATAGACACTGAGCCAAATTAAACCAGATAATTACAGTTTTAAAATGAGAACATCAATGGGTTACGAAGTTCAATCAATATCTTAACGTCAGGTCAGGTGTAAACTGCTTTTAACCACTCATTATTACGTTCATGTCAACAAAACCGGATTGATGAGATGATAGAGAACTTTTTGAGTTAACTTATTTTCATACTGGCTGAATTTGTCATGATACATGAACTAAGAAAAAGATTCAAGAATTAGGTTACCTTGAAGTTTTATTGGACAGACTTCAGCGATAGTAACAATGATAATGGCATACATCAAGTAGTGCTTATTTTAAGTTTGAAACGTGTTGAATAAACTATATTCCCGAAGAATGGTTATAAACTTCCTCATGTTTAGTAACTGAAGATCAAACATTGCTTCTTAGGTACTTAATTCAATTCACTTCAATACAAGGGCAAATGAATTACCTATAATTTATGGAGCCTTCAATAAAAATGCAAAGGAATTATAACAGACTACTTACCGAAATATTTAGTTTCCTTTTTCAAAATACTTCAATTAAGTACCACTGGGATAACCACGTACACAAAACCTTGCATGCGCTAGGAAAGTTTCTAATCAGTGAGCTCCGTCATAGAATTTCGAACTATTTATTGGTTACTTTTTTTAGGCACCGAAATCGACTCAAATTAAAACTTCTTTAAGTATCTATCATGTGCAATAAACGTGGGTGGCAGTCGTGTCAGAAATAGGGTTATGGAGTTTTTAAACGAACCCAGCCTTAAATCTAGAATAATGACAAAGAATACGATTTAAAGAAGATAAAAAAGACAACATATTTATTCTGCATTTTCCTGTCTTATCATAACTTATCGTAAATTCTAAAACATCTTGAAATTATTTCTATGTTAGTTAGTTTTTTAACAAAAAAACCTTCCGAATAGAATTTTAGAACGCGCCAAAATCACAGAAGTTTTTGACATTGACATTTGACGTCATGTTCTTCTCGTTTGTTATTGCTATGACGCAGCAGACAAATAATTTGTCTGCTGCGTCAAAACATTAGATACGTGCAAAAACATTTGATAGCTGCACTCATCACAATAGAGACGATGTATATACACATATATAATAGGTCCTATGAAATTGCCGTTTTGTATGAAAAAATTTAATTTCCCGCCAAGAAGTTATCCAAATTCTGGAAAAAGTAGTAATCTGTAGGCGCAAGGTCTGGTGAGTAGGGCGGATGACGGAGAGCTTCCAACCCCAGTTCTTGCAACTTGGAGACCGTCTGCTGTGCAGTATGAGGTCGCGCGTTGTCGTGCAGGAGCAGCGGAGACGAGCGATTGACCAATGCTGGTTGGAGATGTGCCAGCTTCTCCATCATTGTGTTCAGTTCTTCACAGTAGGTACACATCTGAAGTAATGCTCACCCCGTTTGGTAAGAAGCTGTGATGAATCACACCGGCGCTAGACCACCAAACAGTGACCATCACTTTTCTAGGGGTAAGTTTTCGTTTAGGGCATTGTTTAGGTGCTGAACCAGGATCCAACCAACTTGCTGAGCGCTTGCGGTTATCAAACAGAATCCATTTTTCATCGCAGGTAACAATGCGGTTCAAAATTCCTTCATTTGTGTGTCTGTTGAGCAGTGCAAGGCACGTCTCGACGCGTACTTCGCGCTGGCGATCATTGAGTTCGTGGGGCACCCATTTGTCAAGCTTTTTTACCTTGCCAATTTGATGCAAATGGACCAATATTGTTTTGACGCTAACGTCGAAAGCTGCTGCTAATTCAGCCGTAGATTGTGTAGGTATCATCAGCTTCCACAATCGCCTTTAATTCGTCATTGTCGACCAAAGTCTTCGGACGACCGCGAGGTTCATTTTTCAGGTCGAAATTTCCAGAACGGAAGCGAGCAAACCAATAACAAGTGGCGCGTTGGTTTGTAGTGTTAGCTCCGTAAACGTCGTTGATGTTGCGTGCCGCTTGTGCCGGGTTGCTGCCACGACGGTAGGTACTCATATTCCATAATTACTCGAATTTTTAACGTATCCATGATGACGAAAAATATTGAAATGCGATGAAAATGTAACACTAATCAATAAACAAATGACTACTTTTGGGAAAAAAAATCCATGTTTTTAAAATAAAATTAATTTGAAATTAGAATTCTTAGCCGAACAAAAATTATTTTGATTTGAAATGGCCAGTACTGCAGAACGGCAATTTTATAGGTAAAGACCTAATATCTAAGTATGTCTCAATTGAGTGTGGGAAATTATTGTGGCTAACCGGGCATAAATATAATTAATAAATAAATAAAATAAGTTTATTTCATATAACTTATTTGGCTTACATTGCATGTCGAGGAGTCTCCATATAAACATATAAAATGCCTGTAGTTGAAAGCTCCGCTCTTCTCTTAAGTTAAAAACGTACCAGTACAATTATGTATACCTATGTATAAAGAAACAAAGACAGGTAAAAATACAAATACGATAAATATTTACGAGTGTATGTGTGGGGGTGTGTGCGTGACGGTGTGTGTGTCTGTGTATGTGTGTGTGTGAGAGATTTTGAGTGTACATGAGTGACTAAATAAGCAAATAATATCACTCTAATAATATTTATCATTATGTCACACGTTGCAAAAGTATCTCTACGTCATTATAATTTAAACTGTGAAGCCATGTTATTAATAATATTTTACATTCATATTTATTTATCATAATTAGATAATTGTTTATTATTTTTATTGTCTAAAAAAGCTGAGCGCTTTTTATATTGTCTGCTGGCAAATTCAAGTTTGTAGGTACTGCTGGCAAATATAGGGTTTGTACATACAAACCCGATGCCCGACGGGATTTCCATACAAACGTTCATCCCCTAAGTATTTATCCCGTTGTCTGTCAGTGAATGATTAAATGAATTTTTAGATTTTGATTTTGATTATTTTGTGTATACTACGGGCTGCTGCTACTTAGAATTTCTCATCTAATTACCTACTTACTTACCTTATGTAGGCATTAAGCTTTGTAATAACGTACAGAGGCCAGCACACTAAGCTACCCCAATCTGTCAAATTTTCCCAATTGAATATGAACCTTATTCCTTTGTTATAAGGTTGAAAATCTATCAAAGAAATTTGACAGATTGGGGTAGCTTAATGTGCTGGCGTCTGTACAATGCCTGACCCGGAAATCGCATTCAGCGGGGCAATAGCATTTTGACAGTTCAACAACATTTATTGCATTAATTTACGTTGTCGAGCAGACCATTTTTTCGAACACATTAATGAGGCAATGGATTAGCAATTTGCTTCAAAATGATTCAGATTCCGATTGATAGTGTTTTAAGCAATTAGGGTGCTGGACACATCAAGACGCTTGGTCACTCGACTAACGACGTACGCAAATATCCAGTCAAGTACCTACCTATAATTAAATTGTAAGTACTAAAATATTTATATAAATGTTGTTTTTATTAAATCATCTCAGTTTATTGGGTGATAACAACATCCGTCGTATATTACGATAAATAAAACGTAGGTACCTACCCACTTTTAAAAATGTGCAGTAAACAACGCAAATCTAATACGAAAATATACTGTGTTTTAACTACTTAGAGTACCTACAGCATGTAATTTGGATTTTTTTTTTATCACTACACAAATTTTCACAGGGTGACACTATCCATGAACTATGAACAACTTAAACTATGGGACCAACTCTGAAATCACAAAAAAAAATCTGCTGTTTCATACAAAAGTTTATTAGATAACCGTACGTAGCACGTACGTACGCACGGCTACAGATCAAGCTATACATTTCCAGTATAAGCTGATCTCGCATTGTATAAAATTTCCTTACAATGAGAGCTCAGTGTAAACTGGAAATGTATAGCTTGATCTGTAGCTGTGCGTGCGTACCTACGTGTAAGTGTGAAGTTAATTTTGTTGTAGGTACTTAGGTACCATATTGGCAGTTAAGTTGTTTCACACAGTAAAGAAAATCAATTCTGTGACAGAATTCGAACATGTGTCTTATGTTGATAATTCAAAAAGCATTAGGTAGGTGGGTAGGTACCTACACTACGGCCGAAATATCTTGCCGAGTCCGAGCTTCGCGCAGAACGCTGCGCAGTTACTTTACATGTTTTAGGAACCAAATGGTGACATGAGGGGAGTGTCATAAACGCCTAATTTTCCGTATCCTAATTTCGATGTGTTGCTTACAGGACCTAAGCTACCTCGCGGTGCCCAACCATAATTACTAACAACACAGCTACATTCAGGGAGGACGGGCGTATACCGTGAGCTTCGGGTGGTCAGAATTTGCGATAGTATCAGATAACTTCAGCGTAGTTTCTCTCCTACTGTCTTATTAATTACATAGAGCAGACTTCCACATAGAAAGAAACGGTAGGTAAGGAGGTGACAAAGCACAGTCATGGGTGTGACTACTTACGTCACAAGTTGGCCATGTGTTGTCAGTTAATTTTAAAATTATCAGTTGGTAGGTAATTAATTTAAAAATATTCCATTCAGAAAAAGTAGATAACACTAATTAGTTAAGTATACCGTTTCATTGTTAGAAATGGAATATTTATAATCTTATTTAATATTAAGGTTATCGTAGTAAATACTTATAAATTTTATAACATTATATTAATATTATGTTACTACCGCGTAAAACAGATTCAAAGGTTTGGTTGATTGGTGGGTTTTGGTAGATTTTTTTTTTTTTTTTTGAAAAGTGGTTTAATACCTACTTACGAACATCACGACTGTTAGAGATGTAGGTATGTAGAAGAAGAAGACGTGCTGCGCTGACTCCAAATAATTATTAATTGATTTATTTAAAGTAGGTACGTCAACAGTATTTACACGACTAGACATGGATAGATTATAAACTATCGAAAATTAATACGATATATTGCAAGCAGTACGGTACGCACGGCTACAGATCAAGCTAAGCATGTCCAGTATAAGCTGATCTCGCATTGTATAGGATTTCCTTACAATGAGAGGTCAGTGTAAACTGGAAACGTTTAGCTTGATGTGTAGCCGTGTGTACCGTCATAATTTATCGACAGTTTACAATCTCACGAGTTAGATTATAAATAGTAAATAAAGAAGTTCATAATGATACGGTGACATATATATTGTACATTAAATACTAAAGTTAACAGGTATGGCTTCTTATATATACATATAACAATTACAGTTGTACACGACATTCACATAAAACAAAGCAACCTTCGTAAAATACATGATGTTTGAATTATTAATTAAAATGAAAAACAAAATTATAAATAAACAAAACAGCTTTGACTTTAGTCTAAAAAAGAGCAAAAAAACTGACTTTCACAAAACTAAAATAATAATGGGATACCGGGATACCTATTACCTAAGAGCAGGAAGATGATCTTGATGATGGGACGAATTTTTGAAGACCGAGGACAATGAAGATAAAAGTATTCTCCAACCAAAGCAACGCATTTAGGTTAGAAATGACGACCTCCACCGCGACCTTAAAAAGGAACTCGTCACCACCATCACACAAAAATCTGAGGATTTAATCTAATTTCTTTTTCCGACCACGATGACAGACTTCACCGAATGTGAATGTCGAGGGAATGCAGCTACTAGACAACACGGACATATGGACTAAAGAGAATTAAGCCATTTGAGTTAGTGTAGTGTTTTATAGTGAATGAATAATAGTAACAATGCCGTGATAGACATGTAACACAAACAAAGTGTTTTTATTATCAATGTTATCAAACCTAAGAAAGTGCTACGGAATTGTGTAAAAGTGCAAATTGACACTATTAGGTATTAAATAAAACAAAATCTATCACGTAAAGCATTAAATTAGGGTTAAATTGCTTATTAGTCTATATGTTATAATATGTGGCTAGTTTGAAATCAATTTAATAAGAACTGTAGTCCTTTTTATTAAAGAAAAAAAAAAATTAGGAGAGACAGTAATCTTTTGTTTAGTTATGGACTTATAATTTAAGTAGGTACATAAATTATGATACAAGATCTTGAACTAACTAATCACCTGTTTCATCACTTCGTATATGAACAGAACAGATTAGATTAAATTAATCTATCTATCTATCTCATAGAAATATAAAAAACTTCTTATATCTATGATCTATCTATATGACGGGCTATGGCGAAGCCGCTGGCAAAAGCTAGTTAAATATAATTATAATCTTATTCGCACGACGAGACATACTTAGTGATACAATTTCAATCACAGTAATAAAATTTCATCATCACTCTTTGTTTTTAGTAGATTAATTATTTGTTAGTATTAAAATCTGAAACTGAAACAGTATTAGTTTATAATATAGTATAATCGTATTCGTCTCTTAAGTTTACGTCCAGCAATACAATACTCGATTTACTTCTAGCTTACGACAAGGATAACACGGACATAATTCTATTACTTTCTTCTAAAACTATTGTATCAAAATATATTTTGTTTGTAGACGTTACTTACAAGTCAGAGAATAAAATAAGTCTACGTCAACGGAGTAGCTTTTCGGATCAGGCACTGTACGCGTGCTAGTCACGACGTCGGCGTGCGACAGGGGTCAATCCTACGCCCAGTGTATGCGTAATCTTTATTAATGGTCAAGTGTACATTTCTATGAAGTGGTGAGATATTTTTGTGGATACTGTTTAGAGGAAATATCAACGACGATTTTTTGTTTTTGAAAGCAATAACATAAACATGTTTTCAATAGCTACGAAATACCCACATGATAAAAATATCTTTACGTACCCTACGTCATATTCGGGAATGGTTTTGTATTGTGGCGTAAGACAGATAATGAACAAGGCACATTACGGAGGCATCTAATAGTAGCTTGGTAAAATTCACATGTTATATAATAAAAACGCTTGAAATAGAGGTCAATCTAACTATTTCAAGCGTTAAAAACCTCGTGATCTCAGAAACTTTAGGCGAGAAAATATCCACCACCAAACTAACCAGGTCATATGGCTTGGCGAACTTTCTGATGAGTACAGTAGTGCTATTCTGTAAACATCTCACCGTGATAACTCAGGTGAAGTGAGCGTGCAGTGAGCCGTCATTCCAGCTGACGCTAGGGGTTGACACTATTGACAGCTCACTATAAGATCACTTCACTCATGTTTTCACGGTGAGATATTTACAGAATAGCACTACTGGTTGGAGTGTGGAGTGAGGCAGGGGGGATTAACATCTCCTTCACTCTTCAACTTGTACGTGAACGGGCTGATTGTTGAACTGAGCTACAGCGGAGTAGGATGCTCGATCGATGGTCACTGTATCTGTACTGGACTGTATTAGTTATGCAGATGATATGGTGTTGCTCAGTCCATCAATAGCTTCGCTCAGAAAGTTGATAGGCGTATGTGAGGAGTATGCACACTTTCTCCTGTACAATGTACAGAAAAGCGAACTCTTGGTATTTCAAGCCAGGGGTCGTAAACTGGGTGATGTGGCATCTGTGCTGCTTAACGCTGTCGCTCTTCGAAGAGTAAGAGAGTTTTAATACCTCGGCCATGTGGACCGAGGACTTAAAAGACGATAGAAACATTGAAAGAGACGGGAGAGCAATGGCGGTCCGCAGTAACATGTTGGCACGCAGATTTGCAAGGTGTAATTTACAGGTTAAGATCACTCTGTTTCACGGAGGCGATCGGCGGCGTCGATCTCTCGCGTCTAAACCTGGTCCAGGCCATGGTGCGGAGCGAGAGTGCATGGGAGACCGTCACCTCCTTCTGCGAATCAGTAATGCTCGCGAAGGAGGAAGCGGAACGCGTGAGGGAGAGGCAACAGCCGCGCTCTCGCGCCCCTAGCCGCCGCAGGAGACGCCCTGGGCGGCGGGAATCTATCGCCGATTCCCGGCCACCGTAGGCGCGGGCTTGCGGACGACGAGTAATGGGCAGCTCACCGTCCGGTGAGGACCAGGCCCGGGTCGACGGCGCGTTGTGTTCCACGCGCGCCTCAAAGAGATGTCAGCAGTGACGGGGTCAATTAGGCCGATGCCGCCGGGGTCGCGGGTGGTTCGAAAGAGATACCGTGGCCCTGGCACGGGCAACTGAAGGAACACGGGTGGGTTTTAGTCAGTAAAAGTCTTCACTATGTTTAAAGCATATTGCCAAACCCTCTACACCTGCAACCTGTGGGTCAACTATACGCAGCGGGCCATCAACACTCTCCGAATACAATATAATAACGCGTTCAGGGTGCTGGTGGGGCTCCCACGCAGCGGTAGTGCATCTGCACTGTTTGCGCACACACACAGACGGCTTTCACACTGTGCTGCGGCGCCGCATCGCTTCACTGATGTTCCGCACGCGTGGGAGTGCCAACATCATCCTCAACTTGTTAAGCCACAAGCTGGACAGTCCCCTTCTGGGGCACTGGGTTCAAGCACAAGTGCGTGGGCTCCAGAGGGCGGCAAATACCAACTAACAATATTATGGGCCAATTATGCCTGAATTAAATGTATATATATATATTCTCTAATATTCGTACTCCCGGATTTCCCCATGAAATCCTATTAAAGATCCCTAAAATTATTAAGTAATTAGGTATCATAAAATGACGTGCGTGGGTGTGTTCCGTGACGCAGGGGTCATAAGATAACGCGATGTGTCAATGTCTCGACGTTGCTGATAATTAAATTACTGTAATTAGTTATACGCAATAAAAACATCTTCTTTCGAGTGTGTTTAGGCTGTGAATGTATTGGGACGGGGCGAGAAACGAAAATTGCACCGAAGAAGTTTCAATAATTTTTGAAGGGATTTTCAAACGTCTTCGAAAGTCATAAGGTTTTAGTTTCGCTGGCTGCTAACGTTAAGCAGTCCCACGCAAAGACTCATTTTAACCGACGAAAAAAAAAGGAGGAGGTTCTCAATTCGACACGCATGTTTTTTTTTTTTTTGTTTTTTATAACCACGCATTTTTTTTGTCCACGCATAACTTTTTACAGAGTCATCCGATTTGAAAAAAAAATTGTTTTATTCGAGAGAGTATACATCAAAATTGGTCCCATATAAAATTGATTAACTTTACTTGGGTAGTTTTTGAGTTAGCTTCAATAATACGTATTTTTTCCCCACTTTTATATGGAGGATGTTCTAGTTTGTTTTGCAGGTAGTGGTATTAGAATTTGTGTGGGGTAGGTACCACAACTAAAAAGTGAAAAATTAAAACTTTTTTACAAAAAAATACAACCGACTTCCAAAAACAACACTACAAAGTGAAAAATAACTTTAATTTCGGAAGTCGGTGGCAAAAAACAAAAATACATTTAGCCAGACACCGACTTCCGAAATTAAAGTTATTTTTCACTTTGTAGTGTTGTTTTTGGAAGTCGGTTGTATTTTTTTTTTTGTGCATAGAGATATCTACCTGACGAAAACAGAACTAGGTATCTACACCTCTGTATGAAAGCGAAGAAGTAGATTGTTTAGCTTCATTAAAAACTTATTAGTATCGACGGGTACCTGGGTGTCTATATTAACTGCTACTTTAATACCGAGATACTGAAAAACAAAAACAATTACTTTTTTCCAATGCTATATTCGTTGAAATCTTTGGAAATTCTACCTACAAAGTTTTATGTGGATAAAGCCTTATGTTATCGTGTCTGTTACTATACGCCGCATATTATTATCGATGTCTGTAGATATACGCGTATTAAACATCGCAATATTACTATAATACCTAACTGTGTTTAAAAATAAAGGAACAAAATTTTCTGTTGATATTTCGTAATGTTACGTAAGTCACTTCACTTAGTATTTATTCCGTACTAGCTGACCAAACAGACGTTGTCCTATCTTAGCGGTGAATATTCTAATGAAAACGCGCGAAGTTAAAATAGTCGTTATGTCTGAATTTTCCAATTTTCTACGCAATTTCCTTAATTTTTGTTTCCGTAAGAACCTTCTACAAAGTATTAGAAAATTGAAAAAAAAAAGATGAATTAAATCGGTAAAATTGTTCTCAAGTTATGGCGTGACCAAGGGAAATGGGATTCATTTTTATATAATACTAGCTGACCCGACAGACTATCCTGTCCAAATTTCAATAATTCATACAAAATTACCATAGAAAATTCACTTTCAGTTTTCTCGATTTTCCCAATTTTCCCAGCAACTTTTCCAATTTTTCTCATCATAAAAACCTTCTCCTGACAATTATAAATACAACAAAAAAAGAATTAGCGAAATTGGTCCATCTGATCACGCGTGATGCGATGACCAAGGGAAATAGGGATTCATTTTTATATATACACTTCTGGACACATCTATTGGCCCACCTTAGAGTTTAGGTTTCGATGGCCCCTACCGAAATATGATTGCTAGATTGAACAAAAACTGTTGATGCAGTTTTAAACCTGATACATTTTACCATCTTTTTCGATCGTATTGTTTTAAATTTGAATTCAGAATACCATACGACATGGAGCTACGCCTAACAAGTCGGATATGCGCCTTGTTAAAGGCAATTGATTTTTGAATAAAAAACATGTTTTATCAAATAAAGGTTTAATTTAATAACGCGTGTTGCCTCCATGGGCATCTACTACAGCTCTCATATGATTAGGCATAGAGTTTATCAACCGCTCTATGAAATTTTGAGGGATCATCTCCCATTCCTCTTCTATGGCAGTTTTCAACTCCTGCATCGTCTGGGCAACTGGCTGACGAGCCCTAACACGTCTTTTTAGCTCGTCCCACATGTGCTCAATGGGGTTCATGTCTGGGCTTCTGGCTGGCCAGTCCATAACTGTGAGGTTCACATCCCGAAGATATTCCCTGACGATGCCGGCCGCATGGGCTCTTGCATTATCATGCATAAAAAGGAAATTTGGGCCCACATAGTCCGCGTATGGTATCACGTGAGGTTCTAAGCACTCACGAATGTACCTTTCAGCATTTAATGTTGGCAGCCGTGGTCCTGTAACAACCTCAAGTTGAGTTTTGCCGCTCGCGGATATACCACCCCAGACAGTCCATGAGCCACCGCCATAAGCAACCCTCTCTTCAAAGCAGCATTGTGCGAGACGCTCTCCCTTACGTCGGTAGACCTTCTACCTTCCATCATTGCCATGTAACACAATTTTAGACTCATCAGAAAAGAGTACACGGCTCCAATCTTGCTGTGTCCAATTTATATGACTGCGTGCGAAATGAAGGCGCGCTGTTCGGTGGGCTCGCGTTAGTTTGGGGCCATTAGCTGGCTTGTGTGGTACCATATCGCGTTCTTTTAACCTTCTCCGAACAGTTCGAGCGCTCACAGATACTCCGTGGAAGTCGCGAAGTTGGTTTTGTATCTCAATGGAGGTAAGGTGACGATTTCTCAAGCTGGTCGTCACGATGAATCGATCCTGCCTTTCAGTTGTGACCCGAGATCGTGGCCTTCCTTGGCGACGAACAAAGCCGCCAGTCTCTAGGTACCTCCGATAAACATTTCGGACCGCAGATCGACTTAAATTAAGTTGAGCACTCACGTTTCTTTGGCTGTGTCCGGCCTGAATAAGTGCCACAGCTTGGGCGGCGACTTCAGGTGAAGTATCCATAGATTATTGATAGAACCTCACCTTAATGTTAAGAATAAGTAATGTTTAATGCAAAACCAAAGATATCAATCACTATTTCAAGAATTAAATCCAAGTAAACCAATAAAACCAAGTTTTCTTAGTATTCGATTGTTTGATATCAACAAACAGGCTCCAAATTGTCTTTTGTTTCTTTAAATTCTGTGTTCGAAATTCAAAAAAAGACTATTGAATGAAATTGTGAATGTGCCAGGTTCAAAACTGCATAAAAACTTTTTGCTCGACCTAATATAAAATTTTAGCTAGGACCAAACGAAACTGAAAATACAAGGTGGGCCAAAAGATGTGTCCAGAAGTGTATATAGGTAGATATATTTATGGCGTAATTTTTCCAAGTTTTGATAGTCAAGAAATCGAAGAGGATTTTAATGGTTTCAAATTAGGACTGAGAGGCTCGAGTGTGGAACCTAAGATAGAAACACGCTTGTTCGATACGACAACATACAGAAAGCAAAGCCACAATCACGCCACTAGAATTTATACAGCGTAGGAACAAGGGAACGTCGAAATCAGCCAATAGCTGTATGTAAAAGAAAATCGAGTTAACGAGGGTTCAATTAAATTGCACTATTTTAATTTAAATTGACCTTTGTTTCATCATCTGCCTAGCCTTTTCCCAACTTTTTTGGGGTCAGCTTCCAGTCTAACCGGATGCAGCGGATTACCAGATTAAATTAGATTGACCTTTGTTTCTAGTCTACTAATATTTCACCAAGTAGGTAAGTTATCTATTAAACAAGTCTGAACATGAACATGGCGGGACTACCTCGAATGCTGAAGGACACACTTCCGTTAAATAAACTAATCGAAAATACCTTTGTAAATATTGAAATAGATATGTTCGCGGAAGCGTGCGTTGACGGGTTCGCCGCGATCATGCGGAAGCGATGCGCTTCCATGATGGCGCGCTTGCGCTCCTCCCCCAACGGCATCCTGAATGTGTTTTCACACCGGTGGGACTCTCCCCTCTTACGGAGGTGGGTAAGAGTACAGACACACTTGTCCGGGTAGGCTGGTGTACCATTGAACTATTCGTTCAATGGTACACTGGTTTATTTGGTCAGGTGTGGTTTACTATTATTATTAATTTAATACTAACATTACGCTAAGTTATACTACTACTAACATTATATAGATTTATCTGAAATAAAATATTTGAATTTGAATAGTAGATTAAGACTCGACATTTAATAAAATGAAATGAACTAACAAAACCTGAAAGTAGTAACAAAACAGACAATGTGCATTAAAACAAATCAATAATATCTTTTATATAAGCACTTGTTTGTTATATCAGCTGATATCATATTTGAGAC
The DNA here is from genome assembly GCA_946251885.1 of Cosmia pyralina. NCBI lineage: Eukaryota > Metazoa > Arthropoda > Insecta > Lepidoptera > Noctuidae > Cosmia > Cosmia pyralina. Next base: position 20,228,553 of record OX276358.1, read on the forward strand.
CTATCTAGCATTGCTAATCTATTTCTAGCTATCGTATCATTATCATATCTGACATTGTGGCACACATCGATGACCTTGCGTTATCAAAAGGTCATGGAATGATTCATCTCTAACCATTTTACCTTTCTAGTTGTAAATTAGTTGTGTTGGCATATCGTCATCATCAGCCACTGCTGGACCTGCCTTTCAATCGCACGTCACTCTCTCTCCTCGGCAACTTTCATCCATGTGCTGGTGCTGATTATATTATATGACAAGGAGGGATGAAGATCATGACGTGCAAAACTTTATGAATCTGGTTGGCTATAAGAGTAGGAAAAGACCACAGGAATGATGGATAAATTTTAAATGGATGTGTGAATTCTAGAATGGAAGTGAAAACTGTGATGATTGCTGAAAAAAGCTTCTGCTGTATAAAAGTAAAAGACATCCTGCACCGACCTGAACGAATTAGGATAAGGCATAAGAATAGATAATGTGGACAAGAAAAAGATGATGAATTAAAAAAAAAAAATCTTACTGTTAGGTACAGTTGTACAGCACAATCCTCCTTTAAATTATCAGAATGTTTGCATAAACTGGCACGACCACTATATTTATATATACTAGATTTAGGTACGATGTAAGTAGGTACTTTAAAAGTGCATTGGTGCTTATCACAATATGATAAATTAGTGATAAGGCGTTGTTATATTAAGTAAGCACAGACAATGATGTCAGAAATGCACGAGTGGGTTGATTTCAAGAAATGGGTTGTTATCAATCGTAGGATTAGTCAAGTTAAGTAGGTATCCACTCTCAAGGAAATTAAAACAAAGTATGAAAAGTTTAGTAACGGAAATATTTAAATTGGCATCGAGACTGGGCTCCCCAACCAATGATAACTGCTGAAAGATACTTGTAAAATTATCAAACGTAGAAGGTACCTACCGTAAATCAAACGCGCGATGTTACAGGCGGGGCGGGGCGGGGCGGGATTTTATAGCACAGGTAAAACACGCAGAGTTTGATTTAGTTTTAAGTTTTGAAAGCGCTTTTAAGAACATTTGAATACAATAAAGTTTAACACTGTGTTTTAATACAATGTTTTTTCCTTTGTCAAAATTCTCTGTATAAAGGGGTCAAAATTGATCTACACAGTAATTCAATTAAGTTAATGGATGTTTAGTTAATGGATTTAACAAAAAGTCTTTATAATCTAATCATTTTGGGAAGGGTCAACTAGGTGTTCTAATAAGTAATTGCGTACAATGACAACCTAAGTCTTGTAACAATGAATAAAGGGAATTTAAAGTAAGGATTTATTACAGCAATGGTCAAATACATAAAGTATACGATTGGCTGACGGAAATAACAACAGCCAATCAAATCACTTGGCAGTTGGCTAATTTTAACATCAATATTTTGGTTCTCGAAACTTATGCTATTATGTAAAGAGATAATTTAACAACAACAAGGCGTTACGTCCTTAGAAAAGACAATGATATCAATATGGTAAATGAAAAAGATTTTACATGGATGTAATGTTTTTAATATTATTACATAGCTGCACTTGAAAGCGCACAATTACTGAGTAATTTAAACAATATCTACATATAACGCGTACACTGGATACAACTTTCAATTTTGAGAAAGGTCACACACAAACAGTTCAAAATATTCGGATTTAGAGATTCTTTTACAATATTATCAATTTCCAAAATATATGTTCATGGAAACCCGTTTGATTCATACGAACAACAAACGAAAGAATTGTAGATTTAGGCAGAAAAGTAGCTTTTTTTGTGGATACATAACATAAAATTAAGTACGAGTATTTCATCGTTTTAGGTAACCTGAAAATAAAGTAAAAATTAGAAAAAGTCTTCAAACTCCTTAGGTTGGGACTTATCTCGCAATTGCTTTGCAGCTTGGAACGTGTTGTGCATCAACATAGCAACCGTCATCGGACCCACTCCACCGGGAACTGGGGTCACGGCACCAGCGACTTTGACGACCTCTGTTAGAAAAAAAAAATGTAAGAAAAAAACCTCTCTAGGATAAAATAAATACTTGTAAAAAAATGTTCATAGATTCTCTAGTGATACGAAAGATTTAGAAGAGAAATGAAAAAATTCTAGGATATATCTACAATAATTTGCTATATCCTGGAATTTTTCGAGCTTTATATACTTGGGTGCAAGAAATATCCAAATGTAACAAGCGTTATCGCGTTTATAGAAGGTATGTGGAAAATGCGTTATGAACGAAATCACTTACCGTCATAATCAACATCTCCAACGAATCTGGACTTTCCATTTTCATCAGTAACTCTAGTTATGCCAACATCAATGACTGTAGCGCCAGGCTTGATCATGTTTGCTTTGATCAGTTTGGGAATACCTGAAACAAACAATATACAGAAAGTTTGAACTTAAAATTACCAACATAATCTGGAAGGTATCCATAAATCTCCCAAATTCCGTTGCCTAATACATATTTTAGGTTTTTCCTCAACTAATAGAGGAAGAAACAATCAGGACTTAGTTCTGTAATTTTAAACATAATTATAGCAACAAGTAACACTTCTGGATATATGTCTCCGAATTAAACACTATTGAGCTCACTCATCGACCTCTTTCATCTATTTCCAACAAACCCCTGAAGATCGTAGTTCCACCTACCCTGAGGGCGTCTTACTATCTGGAATTACCTGTAGCAGTGATAATAATATCAGCATTTTGACAAAATACTTGTAATTGCTCTGTTGGCGTGTAACGATGGCAGATAGTAACAGTGGCGTCCATTCCAAGCCCGTTCTCATGTCTCTTGTCGCTATGCAGTATCATAGCAATTGGCAGACCAATATTCTTCGATCGGCTGACTACTACTGCGTTGCGTCCGAAAGTTTCAATCTCGAACCTGAAAATGTGGAAAGTTGTGCCATCTGTATTAAGGTTAAAATCAGCTTTAACAATTGACTCCATAGTTATATATAGCCTATGCTATGCTTATGTAGGAAATCACTCACCTTTTTAGAATTTCAATAACAGCTAAAGCAGTGGCAGGCACGAACGATGGCATATCAACACACAGCTGTCCAATGTTCACAATATGGAATCCGTCAACGTCCTTCTCAGGAGCGACCGCATTGCATACTTTCCTCTCACTCATTGTCTCAGGTACTGGTAACTGAATCAAGATACCATCAACACTGTTATCAGCATTGAGGGTTTGTATCTCCTGGATAAGCTGTTCCTCTGTTATTGTACTCTCAAATCTGATCACTTCGGCATGAATACCTATATTGCTTGCTGCTCTGATATTATTGTTAACATAAGTCTCGCTGGCTGGGTCTCCTTCTACTAAAACGCATCGAAGAGAGGGTGCTCTGTTACCAAGGTTCAGCCAGTTTTCAATTTTGTCTTTTATTTCATCCCTCACCGTCACAGCTAAAGTTTTGCCGTCGAGGATTCGGGCCATTATGCTGCTTGAATAATAACAAAGTTTATTTTTCAGTTAATGTTTTGATAAAAATCATCTATTTCCAATAAATATTAATGGATAAATAGATAATTACGATACAATGAGATCACCGCAATTGGGCATTCTTGAGGATTACCCATTACCTGAATTCATACTTTATTGTATTTATAAATGTAATAAGTATTACGTCAGTTGGCATACATTCTAAAACAAGTTCTGATAATACATAACCGATATTGTCAGATATCATATCATTATCATAATCTGACATTGTGGCACACTTCGATGACCTTGTGTTATCATAAACAAGGTCATGGTACCATAATGCTTTATCTCTTGCATATATTATTTCCATACAAGCTGGAGCACTTGGCTGTATTCACTTGCTTTTTGTTTAGTGATGAAAAGTACTTCTTCAAAGTAATTATTTTCCGACTATAGAAATGTAAATGGAAATGTGTTTTTAGCATCCGGTTAGACTGGAAGCCGACCCCAACATGCATACTCGGGAAAAGACAGATGATAATAATGACCTTTGCAAATTATAATTAAAATTGCTTCAATATTTCAGTCATTTCTACGTAGTTCAGTCGTGAAAACATACTGAACAGACAGCCGTACAAATTATTTTTTGCATATTTTATGTTATTTAATTTGGGTCAAATATTTTACGATAATTATATTGTTAAAGTTATCTAGAAAGGATGTGACACCAGCCATTATGAACGTGATTATTCATACCGCTCAGAGTTATAATATCGTGTGATGGGATGACATTCATAATTTACTAGCAGCGCTCCACGGTTTCACCCGCGTTTACCGGGATAAAAAGTATCCTACGTGTTAATCCAGAGTATAAGCTATCTACATACCAAATTTCATCCAAATCGGACCAGCCGTTTAAGCGTGAAGAAGTAACAAACATATAAACAGACACACACATACTTTCGCCTTTATAATATTAGTGTGAAGCTTTTGATTGCATATTTTCCCCATAAAACATCATAAATACAGTGATCTTATAAGTTATACATATTTCTACACTCGTGAGATCAACATTCCAAAAAATAATAAGAATTTCCACAGAAACGGCTCACTATGACTGAGTTCTTCTATTGTCCATAGCCGTCATATTTTTCTAGTCTTCGGACCAGAAAATGGCGCACTTGTTTCCTTAACCTTTACATTTACGAAAGGCGAAGGTTTAATTTCTTCATTATCTACCAGAAAACATGAGCGATTATGTTCCAGCGGTAGAAAAAAAAACATTACATTAACAATAACTGACCTGCCGTAATATTTCAGTGTTCCCTTTAAATGATAAGCGCACCACGTTTTTTGCAGAATGTTTGCATAAACTTTGGCGCCCCATATTTATAGGAAATGCATTTAGCTGATAAGCGCACTCGAAAACTACATTGTGGTTGACCACTTTTATTATAATTAACTGATAATTTCCTTTGATTGGTTACTGACTATGACGTCAGATTTGATAATAAATATTTTTTCTTGCCCCATTTAAAAAAAAGAGGTCATTGTACTACTGAATGAATCATATACCTACAATTTATAAATTAAGCAATAGTTCGAGAACTCATAATGGAAACGTAACATGAAAATACATACTTTAAAAGAATAAAAAAGTTAATTTTAGTAGAATAAGGTTCGATATCTGCGGAAATACGAGAGTGTCAAGAACGTTCAGTAAAGTATCTGATATTTAACCACACTGATTGAAACTGGTCCCCTTTTACACGACAACATCCATCCTTGTGTCTGAAAAGCTGCAACAACCTTCACAAAGTGAGTTCCTGCGCTTAAAAAAAAAAAAAATTATTGACATAAAAAATGGAGTGTCATTTTTACTGGCGAACGACCTAAAGAAAGTCTGATGCTGCGGGGAGACAGTGCTTCCCTGCCCATCTCATTCGGTCCACCTGCTGAAAATCTTCCACCTGGGCATGAGTTGCCTGGGCTAGTCTGCTCAGGTGGAGATTCATAGATGAATTCACTCTGAAGTTCATCACTTAATATCGTGTCCTCCGTGTCCTATTGTTTGCACGTTACAGGAACTGATGGACGCTACTGAAGGCGCCACAGTCGTGGCTGAATTCTGAGCTGACTCAGTTTAGATTGCCATAACACGCTAAGAAGAAGAATAATCAGAATGTTAAAAATCTTCTTGATTGAACAATGAATGTTTTCTTGTATTTCCAACTATGAAAGGACAAGGATGTAAAGGAGATCATTTTATTTTGGACTAAATTATGAAAGTACCGGCAAAAACAAAGAAAAATTTATATTCCGTTAGAACCACATATTATGTTATTTTCTTCATTTTTCACTATGGGACTAAATCTGCAGGGCCATTTCCTGCGCTGTTATACCTATGAGTTTGAAAAATACTGCTTTCAGTACTTATGTTTTATTTAAAAGAATAATAGTAATTCATAAAAGAAAAAAACAAATAAATACATAAAAACGTATTCTTTCAGAATATACTTAGCTTTTTTTTATTATGTTTGGTTATTCATTAAGCCCAAAAATTTATGGACAGTGAATGATCACCTTTATCAGCTAGCTTAAGAAAACTGCACAGCAACACCATTTCCACCCTGAAGCCCACTTCCTTTTGGCAGAACTTTGATCCTTCAGATTTAATTACTTTTTTACCGACGCGTTTTCGGTATAACTTCAATCTGGCAAGTTTTAACACAGTGAGCGAACAGCTCCAATGAAGAAAGTAACTTTCCATAACCGCTCAGCTGGCTAATATTCAATTAAAACTTTTTAATTTCTCTCAGACCTTTGGCAATATTTTCTGTTTACGCTGTTGCCCTGGATGAAAAATAAACAATTTATAATAAAATATTGTGGCAACTTTCGCAAAGGAATTATTTATGTCGGATTGTTTTTGACTTCCATTTTGTCGAATGTTATTCAGATTTTAGTTATTGGTTGCGACGGTTTTTATTTATTGAACTTCTTTGATCTTAAAGTTGTTATTGAAGTTTGTGCAACAAATTTTTTCTAATATTTATTTGTTTTTTGTTGTTTTAGGTAGTTTATTTATTGGTAGGTATTGAAATACACTTTTGTGCCTTCTTCACTGTCCTCTTTAAAACGGAACGTAATAATAGGTACAACTTGGTTACAAAACATCTTACAGAACATTACTTGGTACATCTTTACATACCGAGACTCCTCCGTGCCTCGGAAAGCACGTTAAGCCGTTGGTCCCGGCTGTCATTCGTGGATCTTTGACAGTCGTTACGGGTCGTCAGAAGCCCGAAAGTCTGACAACCAGTCTTACCAAGGGGTAACGTATTACCCAGTTAATGGGTTGTGGAGGTCAGATAGGCAGTCGCTCCATGTAAAATACTGGTATTCAGCTGCATCCGGTTAGACTGGAAGCCGACCCCAACATAGTTGGGAAAAGGCTAGGCAGATTGAACTTGGTTACAAAAACACAGAGCTTCTCTAAGCAAGATCATACTAACTTTGTCAAATTCTATATAGAACCGATATATTTTAGTCAAATAGTCACTACCCTACTTACTTACCTAAATTAATTTTCTCACTCAAAACTCAAACAAACAACTAAATTTTACATCACAATAACAGAAATTTCAATAACCCTGAAACCAGGAGTCGAATCCAGCAATAAAACATCTTTATTTATAAACTTGGCATCGTTCCATAACCGGCTAAAGGCGGCTCCTAAGTTGGGCCCTAAACTCAATTTAGTGTAACTTACGCTAAGTGCGTAGTAATTTTGAGACCTCTGTCATGGGAGCGTTCGGCTGCGTTGGGTGACTACCACAATGTCTGAGCCATGAGGTTAGCGGGGACCGGGAGTGAGCGGAAGCGTGTGGTTGTGTGGTTTCTGGGTTTTTTGGTCTTCTAATGCTAAGATGATTTTTGATTTTTGTTATCAAAGTAATATTCAGGAAATAATGAAACATCTGTTTTATCTATGGAAGAATAATACCTACCTTTGTAGATACCTTCTAGGTTTACTTCAAAATAGAACTAAGGGAAAAGAATAAGTCTGTCATATTTCATTGATATTCACATTTTGAAATGTGGAACAAAAGAAAGTATATTTTTCTCAGAGGGCAAGAGCGAAGGGAGGACCCCTTCCCTCCTGCCCTTTTCCTAACTATCTCTATAATAAACAAATTATCAAACACATTATCTTACACAGCTCGTGGCTAAGTAATAACAGCCGCACGGGTCGATCTTGCCGGGGTTGGTCTGTGGATGGGTAACCATCTTTACATACCGAGACTCCTTCGTGCCTCGGAAAGCACGTTAAGCCGTTGGTCCCGGCTGTCATTCGTGGATCTTTGACAGTCGTTACGGGTCGTCAGAAGCCCGAAAGTCTGACAACCAGTCTTACCAAGGGGTATCGTATTACCCAGTTACCGGGTTGTGGAGGTCAGATAGGCAGTCGCTCCATGTAAAATACTGATATTCAGTTGCATCCGGTTAGACTGGAAGCCGACCCCTACATAGTTGGGAAAATGTTAGGCAGATGATGATGTGAAAGTGAACCAATCTAATAATATGGTACACTAGCTTTTGCCAGCGGCTTCGCCCGTGTGGATATCGAAAAATATCCCACGGGAACGTACTACCGGGAATTCCTTCCTAATTCCTTGTTTACATTATAAAGGGAACCTCTGTGCAAAATTTCAGCTTTCAAGGATTTGGGCTGGGCATTGATGAGTCAGTCAGTCAGGCAGTGAGTCAGGACTTCTCTTTTTATATAAGTAATATTGATTAATTGATTATGAAATAAAAAATGTTTCTAATCCGTAAGTTTCAAAGCCCCACATGGTATCAAGTAGTCATATAGCTCGCGTTATCCTTAAACACGGGTTAAATATTTGGCTATTTTATGTAGGCAAGATAGCTCGGCTGTGGCTTTATTATTTACCACCTAAGCTATTCTATAGTTTATTGATTTGTATCTCTAACTATATAAACTGATAATAAAGCTGAAAAGTTTTATAGTATTTGTATAGTAATTGACTCTGTCACTTTCTTATTCCCGCCCAGTTTACTTTTTACAGTTTGTTTTTTAAGGTGAGCGTCCACTAGTCCGCGCCGGCCGCAACGCACGCAACGGATTTCGGTTTGTTTTGTATGAATTCATATAGCACTGTGTCCACTACTGGTACCGCATGCATTTTCATTTTTTCATACAAAGCAAACCGCAATAAGTTGCGTGCCGTGCGTGGGTTGCGGGCGCTGACCAGTGGATGCTCAGCTTTATAGGTGTACCTCTACTAACACTTCGGGGAGTACAGGCGTCTATATAATAGGTAGTATTAATATATGAAAAAAGTATTGATCTATTGAATGGCTTTTTTCAATTAACTACATACATTACGAGAATAACATTAAAAAGTTCCCCGCAAATAGATTACAGTTGCTAAAATTGTGAAATTTTAATTTCATAAAACCATTTGCGAACTCGATTTTAATATCGATATGGTTTTGGTGTCGAGTCTGAAAATATATCGCCAACTTCGAGATTTATGAGATTCTAGAGCCAGGACAGGGTGCCAAAATCACAACTAGTGAAGTGGGAGATAGGTGCTCACTTCCTTTTAGAAACAATATTTTAGGATGCCCGATTTACTGCTATGGGTTGGCAAAAAAGAGTTGAAATGTGGCACCACGTCACTATCAGTAATGCAGCCCGAGACGGATCAGGAAACTATGGTCTATTTTACCACCTTCAGAGGTGGTCAGGGGTTTTTAGGTTAGTATAATCAGCCTGTAACGTTTCCACTGCTGGGACACAGGCCTCCTCTCTTTGAGAAGGTGTGTACTGTAATCCACCACGCGGGCCCAGTGCGGGTTGGTAGATGTCACATGTCTTCGAATATTTGGTTCTGTTTGGTGGTTTTGGTTGGTGGTTTGGTGTTTGGTTCTTTGGTTTGGTTATAAAATTCGATAAGTACTTCTGTATTTTTAAAACTCAACGTAGACATCAAGCGTTTATCAAGTGTGATTTCTGCGACGAATTTTATATCTAAAGTCACTATTGATACAGTTACTTATTCAGTGAAATTTAAAAAGCTGAAGCATGCGTGAGGATTTTTACGTTTAGTGGAAACTGACCCTAAAACACTTGTATCTAATTCTAATAAAAAATCATATTTCTTAACTTCTTGCCAACCTGTTCTTGTGATTGTTCAGAGCGGAGAGACTCAGAGGCTTCTACAAAGTTATGTGCGATCTCGCCGTTTTAAAGTAATGTCCTTATTTGTTCGCGGGAGGCTGAGAGGCAATTTGCCTAAGAAATGTCTTGTTTCTGCTTGAGGCATTCTTACAGTTGTTAGAAATATTAATGCGTCTTGCTTTTTGACATTTCTGTGGGAGTTTTGGTGATCCACACGCAGGCAGGCACAGAAACAAGCGCAGAAACAAAGTGACAGTTTAATGACATAGTGTTGCGTCTTGCTATTTGACATTTCCAGGCACAGAAACAAGTGCAGAAATAAAATGGCAGTTTAATGACAGTGTTGTAAAACAATATAAGAATAACATAAATACAAAAATACAAAAGTCAAAAATACAAAATACAAAAATACAAAAATGTTTATTTCTTGACCATTTTGTTGGTGAATGGCAGCAAATGTCTGACAAACAAACAATACATAACATCACGCCTGCTTACACGAAAGGGTTAGGGCAGAGGGGGGGGGGGGTCACCTATAGTAAACCAACATTTCGCCAGTTATGTTTGATAGATTTTTTGATTATTCAATGTATTTATTACTACAGAGGTTCTTGCAATGCTGTTTACAAAATGATCTTATTCTATACTAGCTTTTGCCCGTGGCTTCGCCCGCGTGGATGTCGGAAAATATCCCACGGGAACGTACTACCGGGAAGTCCTTCCTTCTTTGTATACATTATAAAGGGAACCTTTGTGCAAAACAGCTTTCTAAGTCCAAGGGTTTGGGCTGGGCGTTGATGAGTCAGATAGTCAGTCAGGACTGTTTCTTTATATTTATACAAGGTTTATATGAGCGAGAGGCATTAAATTAAACCACATATACTATAGATGCATAGTGTTAACTCGGAACTATTAAAAAAAAGTTTAGAAGAAAAATAAGAAAAAACTTTTTTCGAACAAATAAAATAGCTTAATGATCTAATTATAATGTAAACATCGTTTGTAGACATTTCCACTGACGTGCGTAACAAAACGGCAACGTCCGTCGTGTCAAAAATTCTGTCGTTTTAAGATGTATGACCCCAGATAACTATGCGTAGGTACCTACGTATAGTTATCTAGGGTCATACACCTTTAAACGACAGAATTTTCAACAACATACTTAGTCAGCTGTTAGGGCAGATACGTCGTGTTTAAACAAAGAAAAAACTAAAAAATAATCCTGTGACCAAACTATTGCTTCTATTTATCTGATTTTTAGTAAAGAGGCTGAAAATGATACAAAGTATATTTGATTTAATTTAATGCCTCTCGCTCATATTAACCTTGTATACAGGGTGAAATTGAATTCATGGGCAATAATTTAAAGGGTCGTTGTACTCATCATTATGAACACCTTTTACTAAGGGACCAAACCTGAAATCGCAAAAAACAATCAGCTGTTTCATACATTTATGTTCGCATAACTCGTCAAAACGTACGGAACAGCTGATTTTTTTATCGCGATTTCAGGTTGGTCCCATAGTAAAAGTTGTTCGTAATGATGAGTACAATGACTCCTTAAAATTTTGCCTATGAGTTCAATTTCACCCTGTAGATGTACAGGTTCACAAGTTGTGATTTATTCTGTTTTTTTTCGCCTTTACAAACATTGAAACAGGATTTTTTTTATCTTCATAAAGTACTCGTAAGCTAGCTAGGTGGAGTTGACATTTCCTATCTCACTATCCCTGAGAAAAAATGTCGACTCCATTTAGCTTATTTTTTAAGATGACGTGTAAAAGTGATTCCGATATGCTAATTACAGAATAAACAATTTCATTTCATTTCTAATTACTGGTAACCCATCCGCCAACTGACCGTGGAATGTACAGCTTAAGTATGCGGTTGTTATTTAATAGTAGGTACTTGTATCGTACCGATTTTTAACTTAATTTCACCGAATCTGGCATTATTACTAAAAAAGAAGAAAGCTTCTCACAGATGTTAGCTGACTTCTTTATTGTCCCATACCTAAGGCTCTGTTCAGACTGTGCTAGCATTTTTTTAAGAAAGAAATTAAAAAGGCACATAGTGTCAGGACATAAAATATTACTTCTAGCAAGTTAGGCATAAAAAGCGCTTGTCGGACTGACACCATTGAAAAACTCTCCCTCAGTTTTGATTTTCCATGAACGTTTGATCGTTTCACAGATGCATTCTAGCGCGACGAAAAAACACACTGTTGGATTTTCAACTCTCAGCGCTAAGCAGAACGTTGAAAATCCAGTACGCGAAAAAAATCGCCGCGAAATTTTAACGTCCGTGCGAACGTCGGCTTAGTATCACTTAGTAACTAATACAGACTTTTTGTAATTTAGAAACCTATAAGCAACAACTTATATCATTCATTTTAAACCCATAAAAAATAAATTCAAACGTGTTTGTTTAATAAATTGTATTTCGTGTATGGTATCATACAGCACCTAAGTACCTACCTACATAATATTTGATAAATTTTATGACTAATCGAGGCTTCGGAAAGTAGCTCCACTTTCATATATTTTGTGGTAGCAGAGTCAACAAGGCCAATCATACAAAAGAAAAATATTTTGTGATTTAAGCGAAGCATGTGTGGTGTGACTATGAATGATAGGTTGAGGAATGATGTGATAAGGTAACGGTGCGGTTTAAAAGATGTAGTGGTAAAAATTTCAAAGAGTATGCTTAGATGATTTGGTCATGTTGAGAGGCTGAATGAAAGGCGACTAACAAAAGGTGTTTACAAGGCAGATGTGAGTGGAAACGCCGGGAGGGGACGCCTTAGGAATACAAAATACATTTAATGACCTTATTGGTGATGTTCCTCAGAAAGGTCCGGTGTGTAGTACTCGCAACGTGTATGACCAGATGTATGAACTTAAACAAGGCAAAAGGAGTATGTAAGGATCGTAGCAGGTGGCGTTCTGTAGTTTCTGCCTACCCCCATGGGAAGAGTTTTGGAATAGGTACCAACCTCCCAACTTATGGAATTATAACGAGTAAAAAATTCTCAATTTTAGTTAATACCTATTATAACTTCGGATTGTGTTAATTCAAAGGGATTTAAGTTGTTACGTAATATTTAATATCTTTGTATATTTATTTTACTAAAAGGTACCATAACTAAAACTATTAAAAAACTAAAATAATTAAGTTAATAGTTAATTCAAATATTTCTCTGTCAAAGTTCTCCATAGCATGACGTCGTTCGTAAATTATCACTAGCCATCCATCTGACACGCACAATGTAAACTAGTCTTTAGCGACAGAAAACAAGTGAAATCGCGTGCATTTTCTTCGGGCGTGTAAAAAAGGGGAGAAAATGATATACGGTTATTACTTTGTTTTATTATACGTAAAATATATTAAACGGGGGTGAAATTAAAAAATGAAAGAGTAGTGAAAAGCGGACATGCATGTTTATATTTCGGATGTTTGTTTGTAAAATAGAGTCTTCGTTTCGCAATAAGGCTGATTTTGAATTCTTTGAGTAGGTACCTTTAGTTCCTTTTTCCCTTTAAAAGTTAAGAGGAAGATTTATAAAACAATGGTTAGACCTGCTGTCTGGTACGGATCACAAAAGGGTTGAATGAAAAGCAATAGCACGCAGTGAGAATGCTAAGAGGGATGTGTGGTGTTACGCGAATGGATAGAATAAGAAATGAGTATAGTATAAGAAGAAGTCTGAAAGTGGTAAGAAGGATTGCAGGCGTGATGTTATGTTAAATGATTTGTCCTACAAAACCTACCTAAAACATGTTTGACTGTTGTAGCACAGACTAATGATGTTGCAGTAGTTTATCTTCATACAAAACGGCCGAAACAACGCGCATCGATATCTCAGTATAAACCTACCAGTACGCAACAGTTCGAGTGCGCGGCAGTTACGCACGGACGGACGCGTATTTATCTACCGAGCGGCCGAAGTCAAAGTCAAAGTCATTTATTTGTTTTAAATGCGGTAATACAAAGGTGGTAAATATTTTTGTGCGACGACACATTTTCCATATTTTGGCATGCAAATATTAATAGTAGGTAAGGTGCTTATTGTATAAGCAATCTATACCACAATTTTACCACAAAAAAAATAATCAAACTTTAATTTACACAGCCAATAAAGATTAAAACATAAAAAATAACAATAAAATTCTAACTACAATCACGGATTTCAATAATATTCAATAATCTACGTCTAGTCTACAATGCATTCATGTAAAGATAGGACAGACAAGAAGTTTTTTTTTAGAAATTCACCTACTGAATAAAAACTATGTGAAATGAGCCCTTTTTTAGTACTACGCAGAATTTTCTGTAAGGAAGATCAGTTATAAAATTTGGAATTGAATTATAAATAAGTGGCGCCATATATACGCAACTGCGTCGGAATAGCTCGATTCTAGGAACAGGCATCTTTAATAGATAGTGTGTGGCTTTTCGTTTATTTGTATTATTATTAGGTTCAAAAAGTGAATAATTTCTTTTAACAAACTTAGCGATTTCATATGTACGAGTATAATCGCAAGGAACTGTGAGAAGAAAGTAATTAATTCAAGGTCTCTGCCCAGATAAACTACTGTAGCTTTATTATTCTGTGGTTGCAGCCTCAAATTGAACAACAGTATCTATACCAACAAAAAGTGATCAATGAAAATGAAAACAAATAAAATTCTGAAAAATACTCGCAACTAATGATTCGTTAGTAAATTGCTACAGAAACCTACATACGGATGCTTTCTATATTTTTAAGTGGCCACCAAAATTGCCGGTATTTCGTTGTGCGCACCACTAAGCGTTTTTTAATGTCATCCGCTCACGTTGCAAGAAACGGCTCATATATATCACTGTACGGAACTGCTACCAGAATGGAGAACATGCTGGGGTATTTATTCTCTAAATGTTGCTCGATATTTTTCGACGAAACTTCATTGAGTTGCTTACTGTAATAGCAATAATGAATTTTCTAGATGTTGCATTTATTTGTAGACACCTAATTTTAAGTTACCCCCCCCCCCCCCCTTTTTTTTTGGTTTTTAAGTAATATATAACCCAACATAGCGCCGCGAGCAATACAGTGAAGCATACGTAAAACTACGTGCACACAACATGTTTACGAAACCGAAACGTGCGGCCTCACGTCACTGTTGACAGCGCTATGTCTTGATTTTTTATTTAGTCTGAGATCTGAGGCTCCCAAAGAAGAAAAGTTGCTGATCGCCACACGGCTTGTAAAATAATAATATTTCGTTTCAAACACTGATGTCTGAAGTTTTTATGAAAGTTATTTTATTCGTTTTTGGTTTTTGAAGTCGGTTTTTACTTTTTTAGAGTAATTTTTAAATGATTAAGTTGTTCAGTTTGATGATCCATAGCCTTAATTTTGAGCACACCTTTCGCTGATATACGTTGTATTTGTATTATAGTCAAAACATACAAAACCTTAGCAGTGAAGTTTAGAGGTTTGATTTGTTAAATGTTATATTTTCTTATGTTGTTATTTTGACTTCTGTCATTTCAGAAGTCAGAGGCTTCAAACAAGTTTATGTAACCATTACCTATGTCAATAAAAAGAATTATGAATTATGAATTTTCTTTTTTCATGTCCTTTAAAAACTTTATTAATCTTTCCAAATTTTACTTATATTTAAAATTTAACTGTGTTAGCATAGTTGTAAACATTATTGTGCAAACTGTGGTATTCTATAACTGAAGGAATATGCCTAGTTATTACCTGATGTTGTCCTTTATTTATCTGTCATGTATTTTAACGGAGACAGCGGGAATACACGCTGTACCTACAGTACATCTTTTGATGGAGATCCTAAATAAATAAATATAAAAAGAGGATGTATGAATGGATGGATGGATGTATTAATAATGTGTTCAGGGCTCTGTTTCGGCTCCCTCGATATTGCAGTGCATCCGGCATGATTACTGACGCCAGCGTAGATGACTTCTACGCAATTATGCGTAAAAAAGTTGCATCGGTAATGCGAAGAGTACGGGGGAGCCCGAATAGCGTCCTAAGGATGATTGGCGAGAGAACCGATACTGTTCTGCTCAGTAGCTTCACTGAACTCCATGTGCTGCGAGACCGATGAGTCAATAAGCTGTTCCACCGAACGGTACTTTACTAAATTTTGTTTCAGTGCCGTTAGTGTAAGCGCTAGGGTGCCGTTCGAGGAAGTGCCGTTCAAAACAGTGCCCTAAGTGGAATACCTCTACTGTGCAGGGGTAGACGGTGGGTGTCGTTTGTTTTTGTTCTTTTTAATTTTAATTACTAACATTAGTTATAAGCAAAATTCTTGATATTAACAACGTCCTTGCCTTACCAATGGACTTTTTAGTGTGAAATAAATTATTTTTATTATCCTCTTTTTCTAAATTATCGAGTGCTTTATCTTTTCATCTAACATAAGATTTATCGTAGTTAATATGATTTTTTTTTTCTCAAAGAAAGGTAGACATCAAAGGAAATATTAGATATCTGACGTTGAATATTTTTAATTAACAACGTCGTCATATTAATGTGAAAAATCATGTAATAAGGTTCGTCCTCTAGTTAAGGGGATACATCGATAAAATTTGTGTTTTTAAAATTCCTATAAAACCAAATCATTTGGATTTTCCATAATGTGTTATTTGACTATATTGTCTATTGCTGTAACTAAAACCTAAACAAGATTACTTGAAATTTTTACGATAAAAAAATATCTAAAGTAGCATGTTGTTTTATACGATTATCGTTCTTTTTGACTTTTTTATTTTTCTTGGCTCCTAAGGGCAAGAGCAGTAGCGAGGTGAGATCTAAATTTGATGTGGGCGAGGTACATTTCACGAGGCCCTCTGCTGAAGATGGATTTTATAAAATAATAAATTGTTGAAAATTTCAAATTTTTATTCATAAAAATGCAAACGTTCTATATTTTTTACTAACATGGAAGAAAATTAAAAAAAAAATTAAACAAACAGAAATTTCCTGCTTTAAACTTTACTGAACTTCTTAATAATTAGATTATAATTCAGTTTTCAATCAAGCAATCATTCAGATTTCGTTGTTGACCCATGGAGAAAGTTGTCCAGTATCAAACTGGACAACTTTCTGTCTGTACCACACCCTTAAATTTGACCACACCTTTCTGGTACACCCTGTATAGCACATTAATGATAATTATCACCACACTACCAAACAAACAATAATAAACTTGAAAATCATAAAATTTACTGTAAGTAAATTTAAGCCCCGTAGTTCACTCATGTTTTACCAAAATTAAAACGTTCAAAATAAAGTAGTTACTGAAAACTTACTAACTCCAAAACGATAAAATATCGTTCGCTTCCAGAATACCAACAATTCTTTCAAAACACTTATCATGGAAGTGTTATTAGCTGCGGAAAACAAAAATAATACACAAGAACCTTACTGCCGCATTATAAGCTAGCGGCCGCCACCGGCACCGCCTGCGTGGCTTGATAACTAGTCCAAATAACACTTAATAATAGTGTTAAATGTGTTCACGAACACTTTAACGTGATCATTAGAACGTGCGTCGCCATAATTATTGGTTGTTGTTACGAAATATTGGTAGAAAAGAGGCTAGTTTGTTGTTTTTTTTTTTCAGGACATTAGGAAAGAATGTTACCTTATATATACGTTCAGGTTTTGTTGGCGCGGTTCCAAATGGAAACCGAGTGTCTTATGAGTATGGATCCAAAAATTCGAAGACGATAGTGCTGTTCACCGACTAGAACTGGACCCGCGTTGTGTCAATCTATTAGAAGATGTACCCCAATAGCGTCCGTGGAATTTCTTATCGGTTCTTTTTCATAGGAACCTACTACGCTTTGGAAAGAGTTATTAGCTTAATAGTTCTGACTGGCCAACACCTTGACAATTCAAAAGTGAGGCGTAATAAATTCGTTTAATTTAAATAAATGATTAGTTTGAGTGCCTCGGAAAGCACGTTAAGCCGTTGGTCCCGGCTGTCATTCTTGGATCTTTGACAGTCGTTACGGGTCGTCAGAAGCCTGAAAGTCTGAAACCAGTCTTACTAAGGGGTATTGTATTACCCAGTTGCTGGGTTGTGGAGGTCAGGTAGGCAGTCGCTCCATGTAAAATACTGGTATTGAAAGAAAGAAAGAAAGAAAGAAAAAGTATTTATTGTGACTAGCATAGGAAGATCACCAACTAAACTAAAAACACAATAATAAAAGTTTGAAAACAAAAAAACAAAAAAAAAAAAATAATAAAAAAAAAACTGAAAGTCCTGTACGAGGCCAAATGGCCCATATCTCAGCATGATGCTGCGACATTTAAAAATAAGTATTCAGCTGCATCCAGCTAGACTGGAAGCCGACCCCAACCTAGTTGGGAAAAGGGTAGTTTCCTATTCAGAAACAGGCTAGAGAATGAGAAATTGAAAGAGGTCAGGTACTCACGGGATACTGGGAGCCAGGGGATCACCACACTGTATCAGTAGCAGTCGTATTTCACCATATTTTAGTATTTTTTTCACCACGCGCGTCGGTTAGACCGGCCGGTCTTTTTTGTTGAGTTCGAACTGAGTTGTTTTCTTCACGCCGTCGGATGGCGGGAGCGATGCGTTGTCCTTGAAGCACTCACAGCGGTGAGCGAGCGCAAGGGGCGCGGAATTTGAACCAGGTAGGAAAAGGAAAGACTAAGGAAAGCATCCTGAAGCCTGTTCACATGGTAAAATTAATTCCACAAAACTAGTTTCAATACAGTGCAGTTTCGTATATTAATAAAATTAGTGTCGTGCAATCTACAGTATCACTGAAATCATGGCCCCGTAAGCATCGAAGCTTTATTTTGCAATGTACAATATTATCGTGCTTTCGCGACACTCGTTTGACGTCGCATTTGATAGTGAAATTAGTTGCGCAACATTAATTTTATCAAAAATCACGCTTGGCACGAAAGTATTAGATTTCATGAAATTAATGCATACGAGTATATCATACATTAAAAGGTTTACACTTGACATTGTTAGTAAAATGTCAAGAAAATAATGTTATGTCACTAATTATAGGTGTGAAATATGTATATATATATATATATATATATATATATTTTTATATAGATATGTAGGCTTTAAATATGTTAGTTCCTATTTCCGACACTTGGGGCAAGTTTCTCAAATGAAAATGAAGAGGATATATTGAAGCATGGTTTAGCTCGGTGTGAATGAAATGGCGTTATGGCTAACTAGTTTGACGCGAGAGAGATAGAAGACTCTCACGCGCACCGGAACTAAACGCGCTTCATTTTTTTTAAATGTAGATTTATGACAAAATGCTATCTTAAATCAATGTGTAGCTTAGTAAGTTCTTAACGTATTTAAATACCTTCGGTTTAAAGCAAATTTTACTACACAATAAGGAACTGTTTACGTATAATCGTATAAAACAGAACAGAAAATAGACGGTGCCACTTTTGAATTTTTTTCTATCGAAATAATTTCAAGTAATCAGTTAGTGAAAGAATCATCAAAATTGGTTCATTAGTTTTTGAGAAAATCGCGGACATACATACATACATAAGGGTCGAATACAGAACCTCCTTTTTTAAATCGGTTAATAAAAGAAGCACTGAATAAACACAATACAATGAATAATTCATTAATTTCAGTTTGAAGTGCAAACTTTAGTTCTTCGTAAGTTTACCCCCCCGAAGCCGAGAGAGCTTGGATAAAAATGCAATAAGTTAGTCTAATGCTTTGAACCGCTAATTTATTGTGCAAGTAAGAAAAATGCTAGTGCTTACTGAGTTGTCTAGATTGGATTATACCGTCTGTGACATTTTAGTACGTATATTTTAGATTTATGTAGTTATTATAGTAGAGATTTTTCTTTTATGCGTTTGGAGGTTGTGACAGTCTTCTAGCTGGGGAGAGTCCCACACTACGCTTGCCGATACGCGGTCTCCACTCCAGGACTCGTCTGCTCCACCAGCCATCGGTCCTTCGACAAACATGGTCAGCCCACTACCACTTCAGTTTGCTTACTCTGCAAGCTATGTCGATTACTCCGGTTCTTTTTCGGATAACTTCATTCCTGATTTTATCCATCAAAGAAACTTTGAGCATAGCCCGCTCCATAGCGCGCTGAGCGACCGTGAATTTGTGGACCAGCCCGACTGTCAGTGTTCACGTTTCGGAACCGTACGTCATAACGGGCAGGACGCACTGGTTCTTTGAGATAGAGGAATTTAATAGTACATTATTTACCTAGAGGATAAAGCAGAGTCTTACCCGGCAAAAGTTAGGGCTAGGGCCTTAATGACTTGCATGACATGAGCGAGCGAAATATAATTGGTTAACTTAAAGCCCGTCACAGACGCCACAAGACATATAACGATATATTTTCCATATAGTAATCTTCGAGCGACCTCAGACGGAGGTTTAATATACAACGTGTCGTTTTGCTTTCTCGCCTAATTTAAGGGTGTGGTATAGACCAAAAAACCGAACAACTTTTTCCATGGCAACAACATCGTAATCGCAAAAAAATAACTAGCCGTCTCATACATTTGCGTCGAGTAGGTATTGAAGTTTTATATGGGTCAGTTGAAATTTTTTTCGTGAATACGATGTTGCTCCCATGGAGAAAGTTATTCGGTAAGATGTACTGTAGGTACCGCACCCTGAAATTTGAGGAGAAAGAAAGAAGAAATTTGAAAACGACACGTTGTTTATTTCTATTACAGTATTCTGTTCACAGTATATTAATATATATTATAGCTACGTCTGTGACGGGCTTATATGAGAATGTATATATTATCCACTCACGCGACAATTGCACGAAAGTGAGCCTGAACGAAAAACGAGGATTGTCCGAGTGCACGAAAGTGAGCCTGAACGAACAATGACAGCGCGCGCTTTACTTTTTAATTTTTTGTAATTTTGTGTGCAGACCCACCCTTTGCGTTCTTTGGAAAGGTGGTTAGGTACGGTATATTTTTGCCAAAAGCCGTTAGGTTGTATCGGCATTACGAACAAAGTTAGTCTGTGGTTGAAAATCTGTTTGCGGAACCAGAGGCGCGCGCGGGGTTTACCGAGATTATTGTTCGTATTTCAAAACTTTGGAAGAACAGAGGTAAAATTATGATGTCATTTGATTATTTGACACATAGGCAATATTTTACGCAAAATAAAAATAGGGTTATCGCTTTAGATATTGATATAATATTTTAATTGTTTTTTATTGGCGGTAATATAAACAAACTGTTTTTTTTTTATTTATTGAAAAAAAAAACTAAGTCATCTATTGTTGTAAATCAATATTCGTAATCTAGCCTAGTCTATTCACTTTAGGAAACAGTCATTCGTTGAATGTCCGCTGATACAAATTTTTTGTGTACAAGCCGTGTATAAGTGGCTTAGCCGTGTATAACTGTAACATAGGCCGATAGACTACAATATTATCATTTTATTCGGGTTTGGTTATTATTCGATCTTGCGGCCATTGACTGTTGCGAAGTGTACTTAATTTAATGCATTACCATTTCTTTGATCGAGTAAAAAATATTACTTTAAAAAAGTATCAATTAAAAGAAAATCTATTAATATTTGAATTAATTTCTTAATATTAATTCCATTAAAAATTAAAAAAATAATAACTGCCAAGAGGATGCCTGGACATCTGGACATATTTAAAAATACAGTTGCTAACTTATTTGAACGAAGACAAATTAAAGGTCAATAACACTTTCAAAGGCGTTTAATGAATACAAGAACAATTTAAAACGGACTCCTCGTCCCACTCCATAAAGGCAACTCTTTGAGCGCCAACTAATTAAAAAAAAGTTATTAAAAAGCTGAAAACAGCGAGTTGTCGAACTCCATGAATTAATTTAGTTAAAAAATTGAACTTTGTTCTTGTCACTGCGTGTTTTTCTTCGACACTTTTTTTTGTAAAGAGTTTTATACTTAAATTATAATGAATGTCTAATTGTGGAAGATTTTGTTAATAAATATTGCTTGTTAATAATTTTTATTAGTTTTGCGAAAATGCTTAGTTTTGGTTTGTTTCTTAAGCAAGCGTGGTGATCAATGACCCTATGTATGAAAAGAGTCCTTTGGCTTGCAATGGAACATTAATAGGCTCATTATTATTTCTATTTTTACAAAAAAAAAAAAAAATACAAATACACAAGTTCTTCAAGATTCAAGAATGTCTTCCTAATCTTCTAGATCTCGGTCCACAGTAATAAATCCATTTTGAAACTCCGGAAAATGAATTATTACATGAACAATCAAGCGACAAATATTTATTAAATATACCTAAATATAGAACGATCCGGAAACTTTAATTGGTGTTTAAGGGTTTCCCAAATGCGTCATTGTTCGTTCAATAAATTACTTTCCTTGTTCTGTTTCACTGTTTCGTTTAATTTTCTTGTTATTATATTACTTTGTCTTGCTTACAGCGGTCGATCGTGGTAGGTATTCAATTTTCAGGTCAGAAAAAGCTGTGTGGTTCAAAGAAAATCAGAAAGTTGTGTAATTTATTTATTTATTTATTTAGGATCTCCAACAAAAGATGTACACAATACATGAAACATAAATAAAGGGAACATCAGGTATTAAGTAGGTGTACTCCTTCATTTATAGGAGACCACAGCATGCACAAAAATGTTAACAACTAAGCTAACAAAGTTAAAATATTAACAATAAGTAAAATTTGGAGAAAAATTAATACATTTTTAAAAGACAAAAAACATAAGAAATTAAAATATAACAATTAGACACACGTAAATTATATCTATTAAACATTTTTTATATTTAGACAGAGACTCGCAGATGTCTAAATTCGTAGTTTTAGCAAATTCGTTATATTGTCTACAAAGTCTTGGCACAGCGGCGTAATGACCGAGGTTAGTTTTTGAGCCAGGGATGTAAAATAAATTATATGTGTTATGCCTGGGAATCCGAGTCGGAATTTTTATATTTAATGAACTCAAAAGTTCACTACAATCGATCGTTCCACTCAATATTTTGTGAAGGATGATACAGTGTAATAATAATTACCGAAAGAGCGTTTTCATTTTTAAATTGATTTTAATTCCCCTTATTAAAAAACGCGAAGTAAAATTTTGCAAAACTAACATATAGAAATGTAGGTATAACTTTACGTACTCCGCGCTTATTATTATGGGGGAATGAGTTTAATGTTTAAACTATTTAAATTTACTGTAAAAAAAAAAAAAATAATTAAATTATATTATTATGATGTCCCACTGCTGGAAAATTAACAAAATTTCTAAAAATAAAAATGTTGTATCCATCTACATCATCTTCATTTTATATTTTCTACATATTTATTGTAAGCAATTTGTCTAACCCAATAGCAATGTACTGAACACTGACAATAACAAATACCCATAAAATATTTACAAAGAATTTCCTTATCCCGTCAAAATAAAACTTGAAATTCATCTTCTTTAGCAAACGCGCTCATCGTAACAAGATTTCCTTCGGCATCATATAAACAAACGGGGGATGAGGATGAAAAATACGTAAAACAAGACAAATGTGGCGTAAGCGTATCGTATGAGCGTGATTACTGAAAGATTAGCTTCGGCCGTCTATGTAAAGTTCAATGAACCGGTCTGTGTAACTGATATAAGTACCTATCCTACCTAGAAGAGATAGTCCGCTAGTGGCGTAGTAGTGGGAGCAGAAGTTTCGTTTAGCACAGAATATTATGAATCAAAAGAGGTAATGGAAACACCTGAGGGGCAATTCCTGTACATTTAACAACATTTGGAATCTCATACACGTACGCTATTTTTGACAGTCTCAATCTGTCAAAAATCCTAGCGTTTTCCTACATTTTTGACATTTGATTGTCGCTGGCATCAGATTGCGATTTGAGTTTGAACGTTTTTAAGTACGAGAATTGACCTTCTGGTTACAACATTTTACGAGGTTTTTTTATTGTTTTCGGTAATAATGTGGGATTAGAATAAGAATAATTTACTTATACCTACATAACATAGCATCACGCCTCCTGTCACCGAAAGGATAGACAGAGGTGTCTTTTGTTGTGGATGGGAAATCATCAAATGACTTCTCCTGCTCTGGGCAGAGCGGGAGGGCGTGTCAGACTTTTACTGACTAAAACCCACCCGAGTTCCTTCAGTTGCCTGTCCCAGGGCTACGGTATCACTTTCGAACAACCCGCGACTCCGGCGGCATCGGCCCTATCGGATCCCATCACTGCTGACATCTCTTTGAGGCGCGCGTGCACACATCGCGCCGTTGATGTATACATTTCGCCAGATAAGTTAAAGTCCCATGTAATAGGCGGCGAGCCTATTGCCATCATCCGGGCTCAAATCAAGACTCCGGGCTGCTACTGAGAAATTCCAGATGGCAATACTCAATAACACTTTGCCCGACCCGGGAATCGAACCCAGGACTTCATGCTCAGCAGTAGCGCTTGCAACCATTAGACCAACGAAGCAGGTAATAGTTACCTACATAACATCCGTCTACGTTAATAGGCTTCTTTTACAACGCCTGGGTAGGCCCTGTCTGCGATACAATATTAAAAAAAAAAAAAAAAAATATGGCATTCGTCTTTTTCTTCCATGAAAGAAGAAGTGTATGGTGGTACACAAAAAAGAAAAAAACAAAACGCTGTCAAGTCCAAATAAAATGTTCAAATGGCAGAACAACATGTCCTGAAATAAATTTATGATAAATCAATCTGCCTCACATTTCCTCAACTATGTTACCAGGATACCAGTATTTTACATGGAGCGACTGCCTATCTTGAAAGATTAGCTGTATGCGGGAAGCACAGAACCGGTCGAAGTGGCGGTTTTTGGAGGAGGCCTATGTCTAGCAGTGGACGTCTTTCGGGGAAATGATGATGATGGTGACCGCCTATCTGACCTCCACAAGCCAGAAAATCAAATTCATGATAAATCAATTAAAAATTAAACTCTGAAAAGAAATCTGGCCTGCACTATTAAACTGATGAAGATATAAACACATATGATAAAAACATATGTTAAATTAGAGAACTTTATTAATAACTTAATGTGTGAACATTTTAAAATTGTCTATCTTACATAGTGTAATTAATTTGTAAAGTATAATGCTGATAAAAAACCGAGATTCACACAATAACTATCAAGCGTATTTTTATGAAACCTTCACTATTTCTAAGATAATTTAATTATTTTTTGTAATATAAATAATGAATAATAAATTCATAATGCGTCTAATTTGGGTCAGCGCTCCTTGATGGGTGTGTCCTATTACTGGTTGGACATACGACGTGTTGCAGGAGGAGGAGCTCGTGGCTAAGTAATAACAGACGCACGGGTCGGTCAAACAGGTTAAGGTACGCTTGCCGCGGTTGGTCCGTGAATGGGTGACCATCTTTACATACCGAGACTCCTCCGTGCCTCGGAAAGCACGTTAAGCCGTTGGTCCCGGCTGTCATTCGTGGATCGTTGACAGTCGTTACGCGTTGTCAGAAGCCCGAAAGTCTGACAACCAGTCTTACCAAGGGGTATCGTATTACCCAGTTACTGGATTGTGGAGGTCAGATAGGCAGTCGCTTCATGTAAAATAGTGGTATTTAGCTGCATCCGGTTAGACCGGAAGCCGACCCGAACATAGTTGGGAAAAGGCTATGCAGATTTATTGACATACGACGCGTTGCAGCATGAGTTCAGCACAGAACACGCATGCTAACCACTCAATGCCATTGGCGTCGACCCAGTGTCCTCATTCAGAGCCTATTGGCTAGATCAAGAACTCCAATTTCCAGCAGATGTTCTTAAATCACCTGGTGTATAGGACCTGTTTGGACACTTGTTTCAGGTCTTTAACCTTATAATGATGACGCAAAAAATTAGGTTTCTTAGTAAAACATTCCAGTTTTGAAGCTCAAAGACTATAAAAAGTTCCGGTAGCATTTTTATCGCATAAATTGCGAAACTTAGCTCTGTGAAGTGAATAACTTCGTCGCATAAACGGTGAGTTATTTGTTTGTGCACTATTGCAGTAAGGAATTTATCCTTTAAAAAGGCTGGTTTTTAGAATCAATCATCAGTCATTACGACTTTTATTTTTACTTAGAGGAATTTGACAACAAGTTATGAGTTATGATAAGATAGAGATCGTCTAATTTAAAATTACACGCCCCACCACTACTTGTTGCAAACACATTTCAAATGTTTATATGACAGTGAACTGGCATGCAGTTTTAAATTAGTCGATCTCAACCTGTGGTTGGTTTCCCAGAATTTGACCTCCCTAGAAGAAAATGAAACAGTACAACAAGAGGCACTAGTCAGGACGCAGGCCATGAATAAAGGTACAAAAAGGCCTATACAGATTGAATTTTGAGATGGAACTTAAGGGATTTAGAGCACCTGCCAGGGTCGCGGGTTGTTCAAAAGAGTTACCGTGGCCCTGGCACAGGCAACTGAAGGAGCACGGGTGGGTTTTAGTCAGTAAAAGTCTGACACGCCCTCCCGCTCCACCCAGAGCGGAAGAAGTCATTTGATGATTTACCACCTAGAAAAAAAAAATTGGATGTAGAGCAAACTGAATAAAGGAGTAAAGATCTCGATTTCGGTTTAGACAGGAAGGGCACCAAACTTTTTTGCAAAAATATATTATATCCAGTTGAATTATTGCATGTAACAACGATAATGAAAAGTTGAATCATGCAGAAATAAAGCAAAAGCACTAAAGCAACATCTTGCATAATTTCACTTCAACATCTTCGTCCACAGCCTGACATCACCCACTGCTGAGCATAGCCCTGTCTTTTGTTATACCAATCCACGCTTCTGTCCCTCATCTAGGTTCTACCCGTGATGACAACAATGTCGTCCGCCCATTTCGCCGCCGGACGACTGACACTTGGTCTTCCAGTCCTTGGACACCACTCGGTCAGTGTTTTACTCCACCTGTCATCACTAGGGTTACAAAAACTTGTATTTGTAACCCTAGCGATTATTTTCACTGTTTGTATTATTTAGTTAATCTGTGAACAGCGTTGTGGGCTGCAGTATTGTCTATAGGTTTTGTGTATTTCTTGTTCAATACTACTGAGCGTACCCGCCTGCTGGCTGTGGGTGAGACCATGACGATGGGAGGAGACCAGACGGAATGACCATAATGCCTTGGAAGACAGGTAGGCCTTTGGTGTGTGATGCAACGTGTGTTGACACCCTTGCGTCATCCCATCTTCTTAGCACGGTGGACTGTGCTGGGGCGGCTGCTGCAGGTGCGGAAAACCTCAAACGGCGCAAATACTCTAATCTTATTGGGACTTATATGTTTGAGCCGTTTGGGGTTGTAACACTAGGCCAGGGGGTCCGAATGCCCTTTTAGTTTTTCGGGACATCGCCAAGCGGTTGGTCGACTCTACACGTGACCAAAGAGCTGGCCTATTTTTTGGCCAAAGAATTAGCATTGCCATACAACGTGGCAATGCTGCCAGCCTTTTGGGCACTTTTCCTATCGACAGCGATGCGGACGAATTTTTTGATTCCCTATATGATTATTTCCCCTCCTTTTTTATATACTTGTACATATTTTTTTTTAAGTTTCTTGTTCTGTTTTATATATTGTAGCTGATATTTGTTCCTTTTTAAATAAAATTAAGTATTCACTGTCTCTTGCTAGCTGTCCTGCTCAATTTCACTTAAACTATGTATCTTCCGATTCCCAAACAAATAATCTCTAAACTACCATTAAATAGTAAAACTACACTTGTACTACTGCATTCCCCTGTATACTGTAAACCAGTGTAACTGATGTATCTTTCGATCCGATAGCCCGATACGTATACCTACCACTGCACGTCTCACTGCTCCCGATTCGCTTTGATACAGCCCTTGTGTTTTTTTTATACGAATTTATCTTCCATCAATCAGTGTTAAGAAAACATGCTGATCTTGTCTGATAGTTTTTACTTGAGTTCTGTTTACTTGTGCCTCGTTTGATAAGAAAAAATGACGTTGGAAGTAAGTTGTGTGAGAGTAAACTATCGGTAATGTACAGTCAACAAAAGAGATATCTAGGCAGGGTATACATATTTGTATGTGAATTGCTTCATGTTCAATTTTATATAATATACTTTGTTTTTGCAATACTCCTACATTGTAACTCACCAATACGTGAGGAGCTCGTGGCTAAGTAATAACAGCTGCACGGGTCGATCCGTCAGGTTAAGCTACGCTTGCCGGGGTCGGTCCGTGGATGGGTGACCATCTTTACATACCGAGACTCCTCCGTGCCTCGGAAAGCACGTTCAACCGTTGGTCCCGGCTGTCATTCGTGGATCTTTGACAGTCGTTACGGGTCGTCAGACGCCCGAAAGTCTGACAACCAGCCTTACCAATATTACCCAGTTAATGGGTTGTGGAGGTCAGAAAGGCAGTCGCTCCATGTAAAATACTGGTATTCAGCTGCATCTGGTTAGACTGGAAGCCAACCTCAACATAATTGGGAAAAGGCTCGGCAGCTTGATTATAACACACCAACACAAAATTATATATAATCACGATATTGAACATGAAGCAATTCACATACAAATATGTTAGTATACCCTGCCTAGATATCTCTTTTGTTGATTATACATATACACACACACACAAACAAACACAAACTCACGCCTTCTTCCCACGATCCTTGCTAACTCCTTTTGCTTCGTTTACGTTCATACATGTGGTCAGCTGTGGTTTTAGTGCGAGTTTACGTTAACATTAACTTACATTAGTTTGTATGGAACAGTTGTGTTTCCAATTATAGCCACCAGACGGCGCTTATTCGGTTTCAGTACAAATTGAAGTTTACGTAAACGTGATCGAGTAAGAGTACTCGCAATAAGGCCTCTGGTCTGGTAATGTGTTTCTATTTTTGATTTCGGTATAATGCAATTGAAGGATTTTTTGTAGGTAGGTAATGTAAGTAGGTTGGTTGGTAATTCTGTTGTACACAAACTAAACTTAATTTAGGCTATTGCTAACTTCTTCATTCTAATAAAACAAGAAAGAGAGGGACGTATATTAGAGCTGTCAAATTCAGTTGAACTAATATTTCCATACAGATTTAGACGACACGTAAAAATATGTCGACTAAAAACACGGTGAAGCGCAAGGCGTCAACTAGTTTGACATTTGTAACTTAATTCATAGCCCTATAGCTATGAATTAAGTTATAAATGTCAAACTTAAGTTACAAAACAAACGCGAGAAAAGGACGGCTATCCGTCCTTTTCTCGCGTTGTCTGTTAGTAAAAGATAGCGATTCTCTAATTTTGATTTAGTAATTGAACAAGAGAATCGGCACCAATATTACAAAACTAATGATTTAAGGAAGGAAAAAAAAAAGTTAATTAGTTGTTCGTTATTCATTTGATTTATAAAGTGATCAAAGGTTTCTAAGTTTCCTGAATTTTGCTTCTCATCGTGCGGCAGTCAAAAACATCAATAAATATTTTTCTACGTTTTTTAAAAACAATCTTATCCAAAACCTTTACCAAGAATCCAAAAACTTTACCATTTACGAATCGACAAAATAATAATGTTCATGAAAATTCGCCCTAACGTTAATTCATTTATTTTCGAACATTTTTTCGCGTCCGCGGCGTGACCGAATTAGTACAGGCTAACCTAACCAAGGCCATACAGCCAGGAATACAAAATTCTATTATTCGATGTAGCAACACAGAAAATTTTCAACCAATCAGGGCGCTTCGACAATTTTGTTACGCAACTTTTTTTTTTCGCTGTGCGCGTGACTGTATGTTTACGTTAAAACCTTTGTAGTTTTTACGACATTTTTCACGTTTTCTATTTATTTTCAGTTAGTTTACGTATTTGTTAAAGCGGGGACTTCGATTGTGCTATTTGTATTGGCAAATGTAACGTTTGTTGATGTTGACTTTGTATCCAATTAAAATAAACAGATGATGAACGTCATCAGAATCCTATCTCAAAAACAAAATATTTCTAAACACTGGAGCAGATTGAATATCCAAAGATTATTTATATTTTTTTCGCAATTCAATTATTACTCGCAATTATGGTGTAGGACAAGAATACTTCTCTAGTCTATTCAATAATGTTGTAGTAGATATTATTCAAATTCATTGAAAAAAGGTAAAAATATTGAGAAATATTTACCTGATTTTCATAAAACTTTTTGACCTTCTAATGATGAACACTTTTTTTTTAACTTAATGAGCCTTTTTAAATTTCTGGCCATTTCTCTGCGACCTACTGCAGTAACTAAGCTAGTGCACCACGACCAAATGGGCTAGGTTAGAACTGTGACCAACAGCGCGTGAGCCGAGCAACTGAAGCTACCGGAGTCACGGAGTGCTATAACCAAGTTGGTCGCAATTTACTTAGTTTTTTTTTTGACCTCAAAATAGTAATTATTAGAGGTTCACAATAGAATTAAATGAGTGTTTTTGTGTGTTTTTTTGTATTTTTAGGGATCAAGATTATTTGAGCATCGATTAAATTTATGCCAAAAATAAAGTTACTTATCTCTACAAAAAAATCGAAAAATAAAATCTTTCTATAAAGCCTGACATAGTAACGTCGATTTAAAACTATGTTCATTCTTCTTGAACTCTTTACTGCAGTTAAAATAAAGTAAAATAAATACCACGAAAACTTGATTGGAACCGATACTGTTGACTGTCGGATACGAGAATCCTCATAAAGGTCGCGTTGTTCTATGGAACTATGAATTATTGAACGGCTGATACTCCTTCGATAGAACACGCAAAGGTCTCACTTGTTACCACTTGAAGGCTCGTTTACAAGCTGCTAATAAAACTTCAGATGTATTGCTGGTGATACATGTGAAAAAAAGTCGGGAGGTGTCAGGTGTGTACCTGTGTCAGGTGTGTATATTGGAAAAACTAGATTGTCTCAAAAATTAAAAAAAAAACCATATAATATCATTAGGATTCCGTACCAAAATGGTAAAAAGGAACCCTTATGGTGTGACTCAGTCTCTCTGTCCGTCTGTCACAGCTGTATATCTAAAGAACTACTATTGCTATCAATTTGAAATTTGGAACAGTTATAGATTACGATTAGCCAACTATACGTATTTGGCAAATAAGAAAGAAATGAAAACATTTATGTTTTTTTTGCAACAGGGGCTGAAAGGTGGTCTTAAAAATTCGAAGTGGGGCTACTAGGGCATGTGGGGTATCATATGAAAGAACGCTATTTGCACATTTTCATTTTTTTTTTCTTTTTTTTAGGCCACATAGTTTTCGACTTTTGATTGATGAAAAATGTTAAAAAATATACCGTCCCTTATCTGCGAAGTTTGCATGGAGAAAAATCTGAAATTATCCTATGTGATAGAAGTTTATATATAAATTACAGGAAAAATAAAACAATGTCTCTGAATAGCACAGTTTTTCAGAAATCATCATTATCATCTGCTTAGCCTTTTCCCAACTATGTTGGGGTCGGCTTCCAGTCTAACCGGATGCAGCTGAATACCAGTATTTTACATGGAGCGACTGCCTATCTGACCTGCACAACCCAGTTACTGGGTAATACGATACCCCTTGGTAAGACTGGTTGTCAGACTTTCGGGCTTCTGACGACCCGTAACGACTGTCAAAGATCCACGAATGACAGCCGGGACCAACGGCTTAACGTGCTTTCCGAGGCACGGAGGAGTCTCGGTATGTAAAGAATGGTCACCCATCCACTGACCAACCCCAGCAAGCGTAGCTTAACCTGATGGATCGACCCGTGCGGCTGTTATTACTTTGCCACGAGCTCCTCAGTTTTTCAGAAATCATCAACAAAAATTACATATAAATGATAGTACGGAACCCTCGGTGCGCGAGTCCGATTCGCTCTTGACCGCTTTTTTTTAAATTCTTTAAAACACTTTATATTTACGTTGAAATAAAATTCAGATCTAACCTTTTATCGTATTTGTCCAACACAAATACCGTTTTTATTGCTGAATAAAATGTAGAACCAGGTCCGGCTACGTACGAACAAAAAACTGTAATGTATATAGGTACTCTTATCAGCTTATACCGTAATTGAAAGTATTTGAAAGCCTACAGAGACATAACTAAGTAAAACGTTCAACGTTGAAACAGGATTGGTTTTATAGGTCGTTATTATTCTGCAAACGTAACACATTTCGAGTACCTAAAAATAAATAAAATAAAGGAACAGGGAGCACTGTAATTCTAAAAGTTACATTTAGTGGGGGCTGTAGGTACTTATTTTTATAGCCGCCATTGAAATATTTTGTTTTACCTACTTGATTGTGGTGCGAATTGAAATTAATTACGCCGACTACGGCTAAACAAAAAGGAGGGTATGATTTTGACCTGTATGTATGTATGTATGTTCATCTGTCCCCTCATAACTTCTAAACTACTTATCATAATTTGACAAATGAGGTATCGTTGGAAGCGTCTTGATTGTCCGCTTGTTATAAGCCATGTGACGTCACAATAAATTGAATATGGCGCCCTTTAGAGGACATAAAGTCATAAACTAAAAAAAAATTGTTTTAATGCGGCATCATTAAAACAATTTTCAAACATCATTAAAATTAGAAAAAGACAGACAAATTAAAAATCCGGAGTCACACGTCATGTAAGGGCATAAATCGAACAGATTACGTGTGACTCCGGATTTTTAATTTGTCTGTCTTATTCTAATTTCAGATGAGAATATTTTTTTGTTTCATACTTTTTAGAGGTGATTTTTCAGTAGTCGGGTTTTAGTTTTTAAACTTGCTTTTTTTTTTAGAGTTGTGTTTGCGCTGTGAAGAGCTAGTGGACGAGTCATTGATGTTGGGACAGTTGAATAGGTACTTGAGCTCGTGAACCAGTAAAAATATTACGATGCTCCTCAGCCAAAGGGATCAAAGGGAGGTCATCTTGAACAAGCCTCCAACAACTATGGACGTTGAAGGGAGTGACCTTTGAGTTAACTATTGATTTAAGTCACTAGTATCGAGGTATGAAGAACAGGGCATGAAGTTCACTCATCTTTTATAGAAAATGGAGGATCCTCCAACCAGACGGGTGTTTGATGTCGGTACGTTGTATGTATATAATAGTTTCCGCCCGCGGCATCCCCCGCGTGGTATGTCGATAAAAAGTAGTCTATGTCCTTTTCCAGGTCATGGTCTACCCGTGTGCCAAATTTTATCTAAATCCGTTTAGCCGTTTTAGCGTGAAAGCGTTACAAGCAAACAAACTCATTTCCACATTTATAATATTAGTTAGGATGCTAGTCGCGCGGTAAACTCTGCTTGCGCGATGCAGGATTTTGCGTGACTTCAGTGTGATGCGTAGTTCGCATGTGGCGATCTAGATGCCGCCACACATTCATTGATGTATGACAAGTTTTTTTATTATTAATTGGTTCGTAAGATAATAATTTGGGAGTTAAAGATAGATAAAATAGGAATATACTTTTCTATCTTTGTATGATCGCTTAACTTGCGAACAGATATTGGCAATAGGCCAACAAAACGCAAGTCAGAAAAAGAGACCCGCTTGCACGACAGTTATCTAATACAATTAGCACAAAACGTTATTTAAAATGGCTTAAGACACCAGAGAACAAGAAATAATGTTTTTTTAAGATTTTATTTGCACTTTTGGGGATTCTCACTAGTTTGGAACTTCCTCGGACAGTTGAAATTGAAAGCTGTGGTGTTGAATTAGTCTAAAAAAACCTTTAATCCTTTTTAAAATTATTCGAACTGTACGCAAAATACGCGCATTGTCGTGGAGTTGCGGATATTAGCCCGTCAATCAATCTGCCTAGCCTTTTCCCGACTATGTTGGAGTCGGCTTCCAGTCTAACTAGATGCAGCTGAATACCAGTGTTTTACATGGAGTGACTGCCTATCTAACCCCCACAACCCAATTACAGGGTAATATGATACCCCTTGGTAAAACTGGTTGTCAGACTTTCACCACGGACCAACCCCGGAAAGCATAGCTTAACCTGATGGATCGTCCTATACGGCTGTTATTACTTAGCCACGAGCTTCTCCAGCCCGTATTACCTAAAATTATTCGAACAGTGCCTTATAATTACAATGCTAGATTTTTTCGTAATTTTGTGAAATATTGAACTGGAATAGTAACTACACTTCTAACATTAAATCAAACGAGGCTTGAAGCGGTCAATAGTTCCTGGAAACCTATATAAGTTATATGGGAATAAGTAGGAAACCTATTGTTATTCTGAAAAATAAAAATCCAAGCAATTTGTTCTCTATTTTGTTTTTTATTATTTATTTATTTATACAATGTCGAAATTTAAATTAAATTTTAACTACAATGTCTAAAATTAAAATGACAAACTTTAAATTTAATTTGAGAAAGAAAGAATTACATTAAAAGTATTTATAGTGACTCGCACAGGAAGATCACCAACTAAACTAAAATCACAATAATAAAAGTTTAAAAACAAAAAACAAAAAAAAAAAAAATAATAATATATTATATATTTTGTAGTGTTTGATTATGTCTTTTTTTTGTTATGTATTTTTGTGGTGTACAATAATATACTTTATTAAACAAAAAAAAAAAATATAAAAAAAAAATAATAATATATTATATATTTTGTGGTGTTTGATTATGTCTTTTTTTTGTTATGTATTTTTGTGGTGTACAATAATATACTTTATTGTTCACCACAAAAATACATAACAAAAAAAAAGACATAATCAAACACATATTTTTTTTTTTTTTGTTTTTAAACTTTTATTATTGTGAGTTTAGTTTAGTTGGTGATCTTTCTGTGCGAGTCACAATACATACTTTTAATTTCTTTCTTTCTTTCTCAAATTAAATTTAAAGTTTGTCATTTTAATTTTAGATATTGTAGGTAAAATTAAATTTAAATTTCGACATTGTAATCTCTTTCTGTGCTTTTTTTTGTATTTGTTTGCCTAGTGCGACAAATTTTGTAAGCCATAAATGGCAAAACATGTATCTACCTCAAATTAATTATAAGACCTATATACTCGTACTTTTACTCGTGTGTTCACAAAGTAAATATATTTTATAGCTAGGAACGTGTTATAATTAACGCGTTCATAACTTATATTGGTTTGTTACGGGGGCTGTAAATAGATAAAATAACTAGTGTTATAAACGCATAATTAGGTGGTAGGTTAATTCATAATTTGGGAAACATTACACTTATAGATCCGATTATATAGATAGTCCGATTTGGATTATTTTTTTTTTTTTGTTTGAAAGGGTATACTTCCCAGGTGGTCCCATGATCATCAAGTCAGGATCTGATGATGGAATCCTGGAGAAATAGAGAGAACTCTTCCAATTTTATAGGCACACTTGAAGCGATTTGGATAGTTTTTGGAAGAGTACTTTCTCGGAGTGATCCCATTTCAATTTGGTGAAGATCTGATGAAGAACTTCTGAGATAGGCAACGGAACTCCTCAATAAATGATAGCAAATGGACTGGGATTGCTGAAATCTCATGTCTGTTTATTGTTTACACCAGTTTATAACATAACTTTGGGTGCCAGAGTTCATCGAAAACACTCTTTTCCATTGTTGTAAAGTTGCATAGTTTTAAGATAAGTGTTAGTGTACAACAGTTAATAATTTTTTTTTTTTTTTTAACATCACGCCGGTACGCTGTGAAGGGGTAAGCACATGTGAACTACTAAAAAGTGAAAAATAAAAACTTTTTTACAAAAAAATACAACCGACTTCCAAAAACAACACTACAAAGTGAAAAATAACTTTAATTTCAAAAACGAAAATACATCTAATCAGACACCGACTTCCGAAATTAAAGTTATTTTTCACTTTGTAGTGTTGTTTTTGGAAGTCGGTTGTATTTTATAATGAATATTAGTCTATCGTTGCCTTTATAACGAATGTTATAATGTCTATAAATGCCTAAAATTGAAAGAAAGTTAGACCGATGTTTCTGATCCGCAGTAAAACCACAGATTAAATAAGTTACGAAGACGTAAGTAAAACCAACTAAAGTGCTTAAATCAATCTGTCTTATCGAATT
The DNA here is from genome assembly GCA_946251885.1 of Cosmia pyralina. Taxonomy (NCBI): domain Eukaryota; kingdom Metazoa; phylum Arthropoda; class Insecta; order Lepidoptera; family Noctuidae; genus Cosmia; species Cosmia pyralina. Next base: position 20,264,313 of record OX276358.1, read on the forward strand.
TACGAAGAAACGTCTGGTATTTCAAAACGCTCTCACAGAATACAAAATCCTTTTTCTAAGACAATCGTATTTTTTCCCAATTTAGATCGTTAGCTTGTCTAGATCCTGGCTTTCCTTATCAGTTAATTTGAATTTTATTAAAAAGGAATTTCAATACAATTGCGGTTTGGCTCTCTCTGATTGACGTTGAGGATTGAGATAAAGTCCAACTTGAAGACTGGTTCCTTTTTTGCATGAAATGATTCCAATTTGATTAAGTTGGTTGTTTGATAAAAATAAAATTTGGGGTACAGGGTTTAGAAGTTTGGTTTTCGTAGCCTTGGTCAGGCCGTGCCTAATTTAGTCGCACGTTTATTAAAATAAGTCAAACAAAAATAACTAATTTACTTGTTTATTTTTTGTGTGATCATTTATTAGAGCTGCAGTTATTTATTATTGACCATTTTTTTGTCAATGACTAAAAAAGTAAGCACAATCAAATTATTCCAAAATCATCAAGCTACATTCAAGAGTCACCGTCTCGTAATTAATTGATTCATGGATTCCAAAAGCTTTGAAGTCACATAAAGTCACCAACACAATGTAATAATTATGTCAACCAGTTAGAGGCACAATCGAGGTACGCCTCGTTCACATAATTTCGTTGACTCTGCTGTCTAGGTAACGACATTTAGGCTTCATGTACACGACGCCGCAGCCGCACCGGCGCCGGAACGCATGTTTCTGTATACGAATGAAAACCGTACAGGCGTCGCACCGCCGCCGCACCGACACTGCACCTCCGCCGCACCGGAGCCGCGCCGGAACCGCGTGTAGGTACACCGTATTGATATAATAAAACAACGATCACAATTCAGTAAAGCATTGCCAACGAAACTAAAGAGGTCTTGCCTTATTTGTACATCCAGCCGTACTTTTCATATCATTTTACGTTAAATAAGCAGTTATGTACCGCGCGCGCAATTTACTTCAGTTCGCGATCGGTCTTCGCCGCGTGTACTCACTATCATAATATCAAGCATTTAGATATCCAAAAATCATTCTATTATAAGATTCATAAGTGATCACTGTATCAATTAACTATAGTATTCTATCATTAAACTTATAAACTCTATCACTTCTTATCATTTATAGTCGTCCCGTACACTTCTGCTTCCCATTTTAATATTGATAAATCAATCTGCCTAGCCTTTTCCCAACTATGTTGGGGTCGGCTTCCAGTCTAACCGGATGCAGCTGAATACCAGTATTTTACATGGAGCGACTGCCTATCTGACCTCCACAACCCATTAACTGGGTAATACGATACCCCTTGGTAAGACTGGTTGTCAGACTTTCGGGCTTCTGACGACCCGTAACGACTGTCAAATATCCACGAATGACAGCCGGGACCAACGACTTAACGTGCTTTCCGAGGCACGGAGGAGTCTCGATATGTAAAGATGGTCACCCATCCACGGACAACCCCGGCAAGCGTAGCTTAACCTGATGGATCGACCCGTGCGGCTGTTATTACTTAGACACGAGCTCCTCATATGAATATGATTTTAACTTAACCAAAACAACAAGGTTTTGGCGCGGTATGCAATGACATTTTTATAAGTTTTTTTTTATAACTTTTACTGGCTGTTACTTTGGAATCACCCTTGGGTGCAGCGGCTGACTCACATGCATGATTAATGAATATTAAAACTACTACAAAATAAATTTATTCGGTACTTATAAAAATTGGTCGCAAAAATCGAGCAGTAAGTACCTCCCCTATCTATTACTGAACTGCGCTCGTTGCTTTACTATTTAACTCGGTATCAATGCGGTGAATACGCGGTTCCGGCGCAGCTCCAATGCGGCGGCGGGCGGTGCGGCGCCGGTGCGGTTTTTAATCGTAAACACAAACATGCGGTGCGGCTCCGGCGTCGTGTACATGAAGCCTTAGCCATCAGTCGTTGATCGTCGATTATTTTTCGAAGTTTAACTTGGTATGTATCAACATGCCGACGTCACACATAGGCCTATTAGACGTCGACGTCACACATAGGCCTGTTAGTGGTCGACGTCACACATAGGCCTATTAGTGGTCGACGTCACACATAGACCTGTTAGTGGTCGACGTCACACATAGGCCTGTTAGTGGTCGACGTCACACATAGGCCTGTTAGTGGTCGACGTCACACATAGGCCTATTAGTGGTCGACGTCACACATAGGCCTATTAGACGTCGACGTCACACATAGGCCTGTTAGTGGTCGACGTCACACATAGGCCTATTAGTGGTCGACGTCACACATAGACCTGTTAGTGGTCTACGTCACACATAGGCCTGTTAGTGGTCGACGTCACACATAGGCCTATTAGTGGTCGACGTCACACATAGGCCTATTAGACGTCGACGTCACACATAGGCCTGTTAGTGGTCGACGTCACACATAGGCCTATTAGACGTCGACGTCACACATAGGCCTATTAGACGTCGACGTCACACATAGGCCTATTAGACGTCGACGTCACACATAGGCCTATTAGACGTCGACGTCACACATAGGCCTATTAGACGTCGACGTCACACATAGGCCTATTAGACGTCGACGTCACACATAGGCCTGTTAGACTGAGATGTAAGCTTAGTGATGGATTTGTTAGGCCGGTAGACAAGTTAGGACATCAGGCGGGCCGTCTGATTGTACAGAAGCGGAGTTTTGGTTGGACAACGACTATACTGAATTAAAAAACATCGTTTATTAGTAGACAAAGCAAGAGTTGGAAAAAATTGAGCTTGAAAACTAGTTTACATTTTAAACTGATGATTTAAATTCTGATATATACAAATATAACACAACTAGCTATTTATACTAGATACCAAATTAACTTACTCATCCATCTGCCTAGCCTTTTCCCAACTACGTTGGGGTCAGCTTCCAGTCTAACCAGATGCAGCTGAATACCAGTATTTTACATGGAGCAACTATACCACCCAGACCGACGACCGGCGACTATACCCTATCTGACCTCCACAACTCAGTACTGGGTAATACGATAACCCTTGATAAGACTGGTTGTCAGACTTCAGGCTTCTGACGACCCGTAACAATTGTCAAATATCCAAGAATGTCAGCCGGAACCGCCGGTAAAGATGGTCACCCATCCACGGACTAACCGCGGCAAGCGCAGCTTAACCTGATCGATCGACACGTGCGCCTGTTATTACTTAGCCACAAGCCCCTCTAACTTACTATACAAATAAATACAAAAACAAAAGGAAACTTGGGCGTCGAAGTACTCGTCCGCAACGCTGTCATACGGCAACGTGCCCGCAAGACTGGCAGCATTGCCACTAAAAGTTATATAATTACAGTCAGACTAAGTTATATATTTAAATACATAATTGCAGTTTAGTTTACTCGTTGTCAGACAGAGTCTGAACCATTGATGATGAATGATGTATGACCAACGATGACCAACTTATAAAATACCTAAAAACATGTGAGTACAGTCAATTTAGGATGAAGCTATACTAAGTAGAAACCAGTGGTGGCCCAGTAGTGACGGCCGCGACTTACGAGTTGTAGGTCGTGGGTTCGAAACCAGACCGCTTTACTTTGTGTAAATTATTTCATCACCACTGCTATCAAAACGGTGAAAAAAAACATCGTGAGGAAACCAGCATGTCCTAGAACCAAAAATTCGTAGACATGTGACATCTAGCAACCTGCACTGGGCCTGCGTGGTGGATTACGGCCCACTGCCTCTCATAGAGAGGAGGCCTGTGTTCCAGCAGTGGGAACATTGTAGGCTGATTATGCTGATACGAATTAGAACTAAACAAACTATATATATAATATATATATATCATCATTCCCCTGCCCTTATCCCAATTTATTTGGGGTCGGCGCAACATTCTTTTTCTTCTATACTTCTCTATTAGTCGTCATGTCGGTAGACACTACCTTTCTAGCCATATCATCTTTCACACAGATCATCCATCAGTTTCCAAACAAACAATAGCGTTGGACAAAATAAACCTCCAGCTCGTATTTGACTTTAAAACGAACAATAACTAAAATTCAGTTCTACAACACTAAGCCCGTGAAACTGGAACTTAATTTAACTCAACTAGTACTAGAAAAGCACTAGTTAGAATGGAAGCCGACCCCAACATAGTTTGGAAAAGGCTAGGCAGACACTGGCACTGGGCAAAGTCAAAGATAATCGTATAATATACGTGTCGTTTTGCATCCTCGTTAAATTTAAGGGTGTGGTATAGACAATCAAACCGAACAACTTTTTCCATGAAAGAAGAAGAAGAAGAAGAAAGAAAGAAAGAAAAAACGTTTATTTGCGGTAAACATGACGCAAAGGACAAAAAAAAAAAAAATAAGCAATGTAAAAAGCAAGTTTTGGGGAAAATATGCGTCACATCTACGCAAAACGGCTACCGCTCAGCATAATGCCGCGACCCCATGCGAAACGGAGCCCCAGCGCTGGTTTTCAGCGATAGCCGGCGTTGACGCGATGACGTCGACCGGTGCAGCATATAATAAATATTATGCAATTAAAAAATAAATAAAATATAAAGTTAATTCTACAGGTATAGATAAAATATACAGAAAATGACAATATTCCCGCATTCCGCTCCGCGACAGCACCGACTCCCACGCCGCAGAATGCGGCGAATAACTTTCTCCATGGCACCAACATCGTAATCGCCAAAAAAATAATCAACCGTAAATTTGCGTCGAGTAGGTATGGAAGTTTTCTATGGGATAGTTGAAATTTTTTTCGAGAATACGATGTTGGTCCCATGGAGAAAGTTATTCGGTTTGATGTTCTGTATCACATCCTGAAATTTGACGAGAATGCAAAACGACACATTGTATATAAAATAACTAGACCGTATTTTACAATCTTTGATTTGTTGGATTTGTCCCCCGAATAGCAGAATAACTAATAAAACACCGTAAAAGTTCACGAAAAAAAAAATTATAAAGAAAATTATTAATTTTCTCATATATGATATTTGGACAGGACAACGTCTGTCGGATCAGCACATAGCTAGCAAATAAAAGGCACTTTTGAACGTCAAGACGGGCAGACGACAAGCTGGCATAGGAGCGTGGGGATTGGCACAAGAAAAGAGAGGCTGTTCCCAGCAGTGGGTGAAGTCAGGCTGTGGATGATGCTGATGGTGAGCACACTCATCAAAATGATACACCAGTTTCATTACTCAATCGCTAGGTAATATATAAGTATAACATTATTCGCGGCATCAATAGAATTCATGCAGATTACAGCATATATTACCATAGTAATGAGTTGCATCTTCGTAAGATATCTTAGGATCCTTTCATATGCGAGCATCGAGTCCTCTTGATGAAATACGAGTATTATGCTCGGATATTCATAGAGTTTATTAGTTGGAAGTAAATAATGTTTGCAGGGAAAGCGAGGGAATGATTAGTTGGGGTCGGGATGGCTTTCAATTTTGTTTTGCGGTTTGAACCTGGATTTTGAAAGGATTTTCTGGTGGAAGGTTTAGAATGTTAGTTGATTTTACATGTTTGTTTGGTGAATTTCCTATTTTGTGATGAGCATATTGCATAAGTTAACTTTAAAAATATCTTGTTTTGGTTACGTTAATTTAACAAATTTTTTCTAATGCAAAAAAGAATAAAAAAAAAAAAAATATTTATTTGACACTAGGAAATACATGTTGCAATCAAGTTAAAATAATAGCACACTAATGTATTGTAACAATCAGATCCTAACCCCCAAACTAGGCCTGGACCTGTATTTTGGGGGTCAGCGTTCAGCCATGGGTTCTATTTCCAATCTAACAGCATTTAAGAGGAGTGTCAGTAGAAGTTAACAGCCAAAGTTATTGCTATTTGGTAACACATATCGGTCAAAATAGCTTTCATTGGGTACAGAAGAAGGTAAAACACATAAAATATGTAGGGATTAAAATTACAAAAAGAAAGTAAAAATGCAAAAAATTATTTGTGTTTGATGTCTGTGAGTGTAATTATGAGAGTTGATGAGTTTATGTGTGTATGCGGTGGAAGTTTGTTGTGTGTGTGCAAGGGAGTGAGTGAGTGTCTGGTTTGGTTCGCACCTTTGAATGTGTGTAAGGACAGGAACAAGTAAGAATGGATGACAGTGTGTATGGGTTTTAGATATCATAATATTATGTTAGGAATGTGAATAAACTTTCAGTTTCGTGATAGTCCATCTTTTGGAGCCAGTCTGCTACTTTCCTTTTCATTTCCCGCCGGCACATTCCAGCTATGTTTAGCTTTTTATTTGCGAGATTGTAAAGTTTGCTGCTTAAGCTATTAAACTGGTGTTTGGCAAATGAGGTGCGGCAGGGTATAGTAGGGCATATGGAGGATTTACTACGCTTTTTTGGGTCGGGTAAGGGAACAATTCCTTGTTTTCTTTGGATGGATTTGAGCACATAGAGCTGGCGGACACTGAGGACTTTAAGTTCAGACAATAATTGTGAGGTGGGGAACCTGTACGGTTTCTTGGTCATAACCTTGAGCACAGCTGTCTGTGCTCGCTCCAATCCCAGCAGATAGGTCTTTGCTGCACCTCCCCACACGGTTATGCAGTATTGGATAATGGACTGGCATAGGGCTAGGTAGACTAGTTTTAGATTTTCCAGTGTTGCAGAATCCCTTAGGGTCCTGAAAACACTTAAAAGTCGCCTAGTTCTGTTAATGATCGATCCAATCTGCCTGTCCCACCTCAGTCCATCATCCATCAGAACTCCCAAATATTTTGCCGATTCTACCCGAGAGATAACCTGGCAGGTACAATTGAGTCGGTTCTCGCAAGTATGAGCTGTTATGGAATAGTCAGGCAAGGGTTTAGTGTTGGGTCTCAAGGAAAAGGGTAGGAAATGTGTTTTGTTCAGGTTTAGTGTAAGGAGATTTAGTCTTAGCCATGTCATTATTTTGGAAAGGGAGTATTCGGCTCTATCCTTGACCACCTGCCAATTCTGTCCCCATATAAATACTGCTGTATCATCTGCATATGTATAAATTTTGGTGTGTTGAAGCGACATTGCGCAGAGGTCATTAATATACACCAAAAACAACAAGGGTCCTAAAATACTCCCCTGTGGGACCCCAAAGAGGATTGTACGTTCCTCGCCTATTTTTACACATTGCTTACGCTGGGAAAGATAGTCTTTAAATATATTTAAGACGGTGCCTCGTACTCCAAGTCGTTCTAGCTTTGATAAGAGGATAGGGACAGAAACTGTATCAAACGCTTTGGAAAGATCTAGAAATATACATAGGCATCTATTTCTTTTGTCTAGGTTTTCCTCTACTTGCTCTGTCAAATCCAAGACTGCGTTCTCTGTAGAGACACCTGATCTAAATCCGCACTGGTTGTCGGCTAAGATTTTGAAGCGATTTAAAAAATGAATGAGCGATTTGTGGAGAATTATTTCCAAGATCTTTGATAAGGCTGACAACACCGATATGGGTCTATAATTATTGACGCAGTCTCTGTCCCCACCCTTGTGAATCGGGTGTACAATAGCTTTTTTCAAAGCATCAGGAAACACGCCAGTAATAATAGCACGATTACAGATGTGCGTTATAGGTGGGATCAGTACCCGTCGGCACTCTCTGAGGAGGGAAGATGGAATTCCATCCCATCCAGTAGCACAATCCGGCCGCAGCTGTAGGATAGTGGTTTCAATGTCCGCTTCATCTACTTCTAGGATAACGAGCGAGTTGGGTATGTTTCCGGAACAGTCTGAGGCAGGGGGTTGAGGGGAGACAGGGTCATCTGTAGATGAGGCTTGAGACAGTAGAATGCTATTGGCTAGATTTTTACCGACGTCGGTGAAAAAATTGCAGACAAGGTCAGCCGATGACTTTGGGCTATCTGATATTTGAAGTAGTTCCAAAGGATTGTCTTTGACTTTTTGAGTCTTAGTTATCTCTTTGATAGCTTTCCATAGGGCTTTGGGGTTGTTGCCTGCTTTATCAAGTTGAGATTTCTCATAAGCGACTTTTAGTTTTCGTAGGAGTTGATTTGTAAAGTTCCTATATCGTGTATATGTTACTTTAAGTATCATGTTATCTGGAGATTTTTTTTGCTTTGATATGTAACCTATCCCGATTTTTAATACAGCGCAGGAGCCCTGGTGTGATCCACGGCTTTAGGATTTTTTGCTTATTAGAAACTAAAACTGTTTGCGTGTGCTTATTAATAATTTTTGAAATTGTTGAAATTAAGTAGTTGGTTGCGGTGTTAGCGTCTTCCATTTCTAGGAGAGTTTTGAAGTTTGTGCTTTCTATTTCTAGTTTTATTGACTGATAATCAATACGAGTTTTAGCGTTATTGTACTGACGTTTAGCACACACGTTTTCTATGAATAATACAACAGGCAAGTGGTCGGTTATATTTGATTCTAGTACTAGGGTTGTAGAAGGCAGTTTAGATCTTAGCAGAATGTGGTCCAGACATGTTTTGATCCTAGTAGGTAGTGTGTGCGTAGGGAAAAAGCCGTGGGATGCATTAAAGGTAAGGTATTCCTCTGAAATAGGGTCTTTATTCATGCCACAGATGTCGATGTTGATATCACCAACAAGGACATGCGTACTAGTTTTTAGTGCAGTGAAGACGGTATTTAAACTGTCTAAGAAATTATCGTGGTTAATTCTAGTGTTAAGTGAAGGGGGGCGATAAATAGCAACAATTTCTAGGTTCTTTCCTATTTGACAAACCATGCAGTTTGCATCTTTGAAAGCTGGTTCATAAACTCGACAGGTTAGTTTTTTGCTGGTAAAAATAATAATACCATTATTTTGGTTAAGTATGTTTTTGGTGTAATGTGATACATAACCATCTAGGATAGGATACATGTGATGATGATAATTTATTATGGGGAACCCCGTGCCTTTAATCTTTAAACCAAAATTCAAAACAGAACATCAATACGCCACACCTTACATGAGTACCTTACAGTATAAAAGGTTTATAATGCCCGGTTTGTGAGGTTTTGAAACGGAGTTTATCCATTCGATAGTGATTATTGGTTCTGTATCGTATTTCGTAATGGAAGAATTTGGCTTAAAAGCCGATTAAATTACTAACAAGGTATTATCTGCGGACATTAAAAACCGTGCATAAGGAAGGAATTCACTTAAATAGATAATTTTGTCGAATCAATGACTATTGAGAGTTTAAACTCCGTTTAAGAATTCCTCAGAAACCGGACATTAGAGAAGCACATGTTAGTCCGATCTAAATCAAGCTTTGAAATTATTAACGAGTTCTTATATGCTAGCAAAACATATCCAATTTATTATAGAAAATTAAACATTGTGGATTCTATAAACAAGTTGTCGTAATAACGTAAACAGAAACACATTTTTTTATTATCATCTTTTTATTATTTATTTTATTTGTCGATTAATTTTTACTATTTTGTATTGTATTTATTTTATGTTTATTTTATAACTAGCGACACTGCTTCGCATGGTTTTTACGACTTCACAAATATGAAGGTTTCTATATTATCATCATCATCTGCCTAGCCTTTTCCCAACTATGTTGGGGTCGGCTTCCAGGACATGGAGCGACTGCCTATCTGACCTCCACAACCCAGTAACTGGGTAATACGATACCCCTTGGTAAGACTGGTTGTCAGACTTTCGGGCTTCTGACGACCCGTAACGACTGTCAAAGATCCACGAATGACAGCCGGGACCAACGGCTTAACGTGCTTAATTATAGGAAGGTTTCTATATTATATATAAGTAAAAAAAAAAAAAAAAAAATGTCTAAATGATAATGAAAACCGTATCAAAATCCATTGCCGCACAGACAGACACGAAAAGCGGATTTTATTTTATAATACGTATAGATAGATATAGATGTGCGTCGTCTTTGTGCAGAATAAACAATTTTTCTTTCTTTATTTCTTTCTTTGTCACAGTACTCTCTCTTTTCCCTTTTCATATCTTACAAACGAAACAGTTGAAATGCGATTCTCGAAAGCTTGAAAGTGTAACAAAACTATTAATTAAAGACTGAAAGTCTGTAGTTCAATACTAGAACTTTCTTCATAGTTTTTATCGCGTAAAATATTGAAATTCTTAGGTCGTGACGCGCAAGTCTTACTGATTTAATTTCCTCTCTGTTTCATAGATACGCCAAGTTTAAGGAGGATTGAAAATGTCAGTTTGAGATTTTGAGGAGTCGTGATATAAGTTTATGGGAAATATTTAAGTGATCCTCTAAAATTTTAATCGACCTTCTAATGAGTACAATTTTTAAATTAATGAACCTTTATAAATCTCTTTGCGAACCTAATGATGCATACTGTTTTTAATAATTGAGCCTCTTTTTAACTTTCTGGCCTTTTTTGGCTCACAGTTGTGCGCCACCACCACCACCACCACCACCACCACCACCACCACCACCACCACCACCACCACCACGCGCGAGACTTATTGGTCGCAGTAACTAAGCATCCGACCAAATAGGTTAGGTTAGAACTGTAATAGGAATTATTAGAGGTTCACAAAAAAAGGCGCAATCAATTTAATAGAGTGTTTAATAATATTTTTACGAGCGCAGAATGGGAGTTATTAGAGGTTTGATTGTAGACACTTGAAATATTTAGTTAAATATTCACTTTAAAAATAATTAATTAATTTAAAATAAAACAAATGTTTAAGGGGGGCTCCCATACAACAAACGTGACTTTTTTCCGTTTTTATAGATACGGAACCCTTCGCGCGCGAGTCCGACTCGCACTTGGCCGGTTTTTATTAGCTTAGCCTTTTGAATTTTTTAATACACGCGTTGAATTTAAAAAAAAATAACTAAGCTATTTATTATAAATATCTAAGGTAGTTAGTAAATTAGGAAATGTTATAAAATGTATTAGGCATACTCTTCAATTATGTACGTAGCTAATTGTTTAAAGTCGTATCGAAAACTGACATCATATTTTTAACATTTTAACCATTCCATCATAACCATTTCAGCCATATTTAAAACAAGCCATATTCCGCTTTTTCGCCTTGAATCCGACGCTTTTCACTACTGATAAAGCAGAACCGTTTGATATGAAACTGATTTAATGAACGAATGAATGGATATTCATTCGTTCGTGAATGTAACGCTGGAATCACGTTCACTTCACTGAATCTATTAGTTTTCAGTGTAGTAACCAGGTTTTTGATTTATGATATATTTTTTACTTGTTTTAATTATGTTTTCTAAATAAGGGTAGGCACTACTAACATGCTGCTGCCGCAAAGCTTCGTGGTTATTTTCCAATTTGTAAGGTATGGATCAAATATGGATATTTTTAAATTTTCTTACGTACTCGTAATGAGAGAACACGTTTTTCAACTACAAAGTTAAGTTTGTTTTTGGGATAACTTTTTTTCAACTACGGAACCCTTCATTGTGCGTGACAAAAAATACGTGTCTAATATGTTTTATTATCTGACTTTTTTTTTATCTGATTGATCGACCCGCGCGGCTGTTATTAGTTAGCCACAAGCCCCTCATCATAGCATTTCAAAAGCTCATCACGACATACCTAATCATAGAATAACCCAAGAAAGTAATCAGCAACAATGTAAGTTCCAACTAACACGATGTAATCAAGGCAGACAAAAAGGTGGCCGTTAAGTGAATGTTTAATGTGCCCAATGCCGTGACCTAAATACGGCTAATGCTGGAATAAGTGCGCAACTTCGGATTAGTTCCAAACTTTGTAACTAAGCATACGTTTTATTAGCCAAGTTACTTATATTTGTCATGGTTAAAAGATTAGGTTGTTGTGTGAGCGGTTTGCTGTGTTTTGTTATAACAAGTTGTAAATAGCTGTGTTTTTGTTAGTCTTTTCTGCCAATACTAGCTGCGCCCGGCGGTTTCAGCCGCGTAGGCCGGGATAAAACGTAACCTATGTGTTAATCCAGGGTATAAGCAATCTACATACCTAATTTCATGCAAATCGATCCAGCCGTTTGAGCGTGAAGAAGTAACAAACATACAAACACACACGCACTCACAAACTTTCACCTTTATAATATTAGTATGTTGATGATTAGTGCCGGGTACGAAGCCTACGCTAATTTAATGAAAATACAGAAAACTAACGCTTATTCATAAAAAACTAAAACGTGCTCCAAACTATTTTAGTTAAAATAGTGATTTTAGGGTTCCGTAGCCAATTGGCAATAAACAGAACCTTTATGGATTCGTCATGTCTGTCTGTCTGTCTGTCCGTCCGTATGTCACAGCCACTTTTTTTCCGAAACTATAAGAACTACATTGTTGAAACTTGGTAAGTGGATTTATTCTGTGAACCGCATTAAGATTTTCACAAAAAAATAGAAAACAATAAATTTTGGGGTTTCCCCATACTTAGAACTGAAAATCAAAAATTGTTTTTTCATCAAACCCTACGTGTGGGGTATCTATGTCTAGGTCTTCAAAAATTATATTGAGGTTTCTAATAAAATTATTTTTATAAACTGAATAGTTTGCGCGAGAGACACTTCCAAAGTGGTAAAATGTGTCCCCGTCCCCCCCTGTAACTTCTAAAATATGAGAATGATAAAACTAAAAAATATATGATGTACATTACCATATAAACTTCCACAGAAAATTGGTTTGAACGAGATCTAGTAAGTAGTTTTTTTTGAATACGTCATAAATTGAAAAACCGCAATTTACCTCTCATTCAATCAAGCGAACTACAAGAACTTTTATATTATGTTACTTGCTACTACGGAACCCTTCATGGGCAAGTCCGACTCACACTTGGCCGCTTTTTTCTTCTTCTTTCCAACTCAAATCATAATTCGAAAGAAATTGTCAAAACACTATTTTAATTAAATTAGGTTTGTAGAGCGTTTTAGTTTTTTATGACTAAGGGGGCTAATCAATAAATAAGGTGTAACATAATAAGATTTTAGCGACGTAGGAATTCTTTTCGCATGCTGCAGGCGCGAAATAATAGTTTTTTCTTCGGGCCACACCGCATTGCAAAAGCCCTCCTCCTACATAACTTTCGTACATTTCGTATGCCATTGAACACTACAGACGGGTCACAGCGCGCTTTGTTCCGTACCTGAAGGGTGCCAAAGGGAACCCTATTACTAAACCTCCGCTGTCCGTCCGTCCGACCGTCTGTCTGTCAGCGGGTTGTATCTCATGAACCGTAAATAGGTACTTATTATTTCACAGATTATTTATTTCTATTGTCGCTCTAACAAAAAATAATAAAAATAAATAAAGTTAAAAATTAAAGTGGCTCTACATACAAGAAATATGTTTTATTTTATAAAATATTTAGTGTTAAATGTTGTACGGTGGTACGGAAGTATGGAACCAACTCGCACTTGGCGGATTTTTTTTTTGGTATTGAAATGCGATGCGCTGCGGACTGGTGCGGCTAGGCTGTAATATGCGCTGAGCTTAATAATAGTATTTACTGTTCTTACAAGGTGTACACAACATGGTTAGGTACTGTAGTTACCTAATTAACCGACGAAATAGAAGGAGCAGGTTCTCAAGTCGACACGTATGTTTTTTTTATTTTTTTTTTATGTGTGACCACGCATAACTTTTTACAGAGTCGTCCGATTTGAAAAAAAATTGTTTTATTGGAGAGGGTGTACATCAAAGTTGAAAAATAAGGAGGAGGTTCTCAATTCGACACGTATGTTTTTTTTTTTTTATGTATGACCACGCATAACTTTTTAAAGAGTCGTCCGATTTGAAATTTTTTTGTTTTATTCGAGAGGGTATACATCAAAGTTGGTCCCATATAACATTGATTAACTTTTCTGGGGTAGTTTTTCAGTTAGCTTCAATAATAGGTATTTTTTCCCCAATTTTATATGGATGATGTTCTAGTTTGTTTTGCAGGTAGTGGTATTAGAATTTGTGTGGGGTACCACAACTAAAAAGTGAAAAATAAAAACTTTTTTACAAAAAAATACAACCGACTTCCAAACCCAACACTACAAAGTGAAAAATAACTTTAATTTCGGAAGTCGGTGTCAAGAACGAAAATACATTTAACCAGACACCGACTTCCGAAATTAAAGTTATCTAGAAAGGCTATTTCAGAAGTTTGCCAGGCTATCCAAAATTCTTTACTCGCTTCCGCTCACAATCTAACCACTTCTCACATCGTTGTCTCTTTGCCACCTCAGCATTAAAGTGTAAAATATAACCCTTGGTATACGGCCGCGGCCTTCGGGGTGTAACTCAAAACTTTTGATAAAAGCGTGCCACACTAGGTGACATAACACCAGACACGGTCGCTAGGAGCGAACACGTGACATCTACAATGTGTCCCATTTTGTTCAGGAAACACGACTTACTTGTACAATATGTCCCAGAATTAACGCACAACCTCTTAAGGTGTCATTGCACTCATCATTATGAACAACTTTTACTATGGGACCAAACATGAAATCACAAAAAAAAATCTGCTGTTCATTTTGACGAGTTATGCGAACATAAATGTTGAGCAGCTGATTTTTTTTTTTTGCGATTTCAGTTTTGTTTCCTTAGTAAAAGTTGTTCATAATGATGAGTACAATGACTCCTTAAGAGGTTGTGCGTTTATTCTGGGACATTTGTTGTATAGGTTTTTTTTGTTTTTGTTAGTAGCATAGACGTATAAAAAAAGGCGGACAGATTCTCGCTAGCAAAAAACTGTGTCTATCGGAGTCATTCAGCTCGCTGTACCTACAGGCCTGGCACGCACACATTTCACAAGACATGCTGTATTTTTATCTTATATATTACGAATACGTTACCATATTACGAATGGTTGACTGATGTGTGAATGTGTGCGTAGGTACAGCGAGGTACCTACAGCGAGGTACAGCGAGCTGGCTGACTCCGATAGACACAGTTTTTTTTTTGCGAGAATCTGTCCGCCTTTTTTATACGTCTATGGTTAGGAGTTATGACATGACCGACAAGGCAGTCAAAAACTGCTTCGTACGTCTAGTGGTCACAAGAACTACTGCTGAGCATGTGATCCTGGGTTAGATTCCTACAAAAAAGAGGAAAGGCTAGGCAGACTTGACTCACGTCTTTGTTTCGGGTTTACTCGACTAGTTTCCACCTCGACGTCTTTGTCATGACATCATCACACGGCAGTATCGATCTGAAAATAATTCGACATGAATTTTGTGTCTCCCACAAAAGCTAAAAAAAGTTATATAGCTGTTTCAGTTTCAAAATACATACTGAAATTACTTTGTTTCAAACAAGTGTTTGTTGTGCCCATGGTAATTTGATTAGCAACAGCAATTCGTTAATCCATAATTATCATTATTGTATGGTTGTACGGTTATTGGTGGTCAAATTAAATCCAATTTGGTTGGGATACCACAAAATAAATAATTATCCGTTCAGAACTTAAGCACCGGATTTTATAAGCATAGGTAATTCAATTTAATTTGTGGTCAAACTTCATGACAACGTAGTACGATTTATAACAAGATTCGCATAAGTTTTTAATTAAGCTAATATACCTACACATTTAAATTTGAGTTAGAGCAAAATAAATTAAAAAAATATAAAACGATTTTAACTAATGTGGTGCAACGGTTTATTTTTTCTTTCCTGGAAAAACGTTGAGTGGAAAAATTTAGAACACGGAGTCTAGACTCGCAAAGAAAAATAACAAAAAATGACATGTTATATTTATTTAAATAATAGTTAGGGAAAAAGTTGATATTTATATACCATGTGGTTAGGCTTTTTCACCTGACTTACCCTCTTATTTAGGTGTCACAGCTTTTAATTGTCAAGGTAACTGCCAATGAATATACCTAAAAACTAATAATTATTACAGGAAACGAAAGTCACATAAAAATTCTGGATTACTTTAATACGGTTAAGTTAGCAATATACTTGATTGGCAGATAATTTATACTCCATTTACAATAATAATAAACATTTAAACAAACCTTTTTTACAGTCCGTTTAACCGTTTTTGACTTCTATTCCATAGCCTTAAGGATGGCATTAAAGGCAAAAAGTGGTTACAATACCAACTGTTTACTGCAGCTGCCATTTGTCATGCCACCAACGCAATAGAAGTCAAAATCGGTTGAACGGACTGTAAAAAGGGTTTGTTTAAATGTCTAATGTTATTGTAAATGGAGTATAGCTGCATAAAAAATAGTTAGTCATGGAGACTGCTCAGCTGACAGAGGTGAAAACTTAAACGTAGGTGTCGTAGTGGCTCGAACCCGTAAGATTTCCCGCTACCAAAAATCGCTCAACGTGTAAAGAATTTTCACTTCAAAAATATAAATAAAGTCATTTATTCAAATTAGGCTGAGAATCCGCAGTTTTTCCACACGCCACCACTTCCTTGAGAAATAAGCGCAACAAACCCACATTATTTTTGTGTATGGGATTTCATCAAATGACTTCTCCCGCTCTGGGCGGAGCAGGAGGGCGTGTCAGACTTTTGCTGACTAAAACCTACCCGTGTGCCTTCAGTTGTCTGTGCCAGGGCCACGGTATCTCTTTCGAACAACCCGCGACCCCGGCGCGCGGCGGCAATAAACCCATTTAAGGTGGGCATTCACGATAACGCCATTTGGCGTGGCTCCAAACTTTTAAAGTCAAATGGAGCGATTGTAAATCCAGAATTTTTTATCACGCCAATGGATTTTAACATTTACAATAAAATTTTGTACATCACGACATTTGGCGCGATGGACTGACCGTGAATACCCACCTTTACGTTGCCGTCATTACTCTGAAGTTAATCCGGGTACTGCCTTTTACCTGTTGTTGCCAACGTTCAAAGGCCAGGTCAATGGTGTGTTTCAAACACTAATAAAAACTATCTAAATCTATAACGATACCACGTTGTGTGAACTCAGTTATGCATGAAATTAAATCGCCTATGTAAATACGGATCGACCCAGTTATTTTTATTATTTAGTTGAAATGCAACTTGCGGAAAATAAACGGCTAACATTCTTTTCAGTTCTATGTTTTTTTTTTGCTTAGTATGATAAGTAAAAATGAAGAGAGAAACTAGCACTTTTTTTCTATTTATACATAATTATACGAGTAATTAAATAGTAACGAAGAATGTTTGTGTGGTTGTGTAAATGTATGTTCCGGATTGGCGCAAAAACGGCTGAACGGATTTGGATGAAATTTGGCACACAGATAACTTATAACCTGGACACATAGAGTACTTTTACGTTCCCGTGGGATATTTTCCGACATCTACGAGGGTGAAACATTATGCAAAAACTAGTTTACGAACCATAATTAGTCGACGTTCGCACAGACATAAAAATATCGCGGCGATTTTATTTTGCGCATTGGATTTTAAACGTTCTACTTAGCGCTGAGAGTTGAAAATCCAACAGCGTGTTTTTTCGACGCTCTAAAATGCACTCTGTTGTTGTTAAGTTGGATTCTCAATGCTCGGCTCAACAGCAAGAGTTGAAAATGTAATTTTTGATTCCAATAATTTAATTGATTTGTGTTATTATCTGCGCATGCTGTGCTTTTCTATAAGTAATGATGCGCTTAGACTTCAGTTTGCGATGCACAAATTGTAAAGTAATAGTGTACTCATTGTTGAAGAGCCTACAAAAAAATAAATAAATATATAAAATCCGTGCACGATAAAATCTCGCCGCGATATTTTTACGTCCGTGCGAACTTCGGCTTACTAAGTATAGAATCGGGCTATGAGGGTGATAATAATGATAAAGATTATAGACTAATAACTGAATCAATTCCCCTATTTTGAAGAACTTTAGCATTGTGTTCTCAATCTGTCAAAAATTAAATCAATTTACATAAATTTCTGACAAGGTTTTGCCAGGGTTTGTCGCTGAGACGAGATTGGGGAATGAATTTGAACGTTTTTTAAGCAGCTATGTACGTAAATGGGCCATTAAAAACATTGCTGCATATTATGTAAATTAAGTCGACACGTTCTTCAGTTTCTAACCATCCCCCAAAAATGGTATAAGTGTATGTAATATTTTTACTGTAAATCTCAAAATATAACTTTAAATATCTGCCTCCACTGTAGCGGGCGCCTGTCACAGCCGTTTCCCGACAATGTGTTATGACGAAACGTTATCTCGTTGGCAGCCAGTATGCGGCACATCATGACGCCGGCATTGCATCGGTACGTGGGTACTGTCTAACGAGACTATATGCTGTAGGTATAAGAGGTATCGTCACTGGTGGCGCGAGGTGCTAATTTAGTGGACTGCATTTGCGATGCGGAACAATACGATTGACAAACGCTTGGCGATAGGTAATTCAAGCTGCGGTGGGTGTAGGACAATAGAACACAACCCGAAAAAATTAGGGAGGGAAGCACAAACCTTTACTGGAGCCACGTGCTCGCTTAGTCGCTGGTGCACCGGTTCACTTTTCCAGGTTCAGGGGCAGTCGAGCTTCAAGTTTACTGTCCTCACACGTTGAACACAAAGACAAACAATTGATTGCAAGTCTTATTACATGTGAAAATGCAGTGATTCCAAAGTTATCAATATTTTGGAGCGGAGCGGGTCGACGCCATTGCGCGCGCGACGGGCTAATCGGAAGTGTCTCGCGACGAAAGAATCTTCTTATTCACTCGCGAGGTCTGTGCGCAAAGGAGATGGCTATAGGAAATAGCGGATGTCAATCAAAATTTGAATGTTGGCGCAACCAGTCACCGTGCTGTGAAAGCCTCGTGAAGAACAAGTTATTGTTTTTTCTCTCCATTCATTTTTCAGCTGACCGTCAGACGTTGTCCTGTCAATATTTCTATTTCAATTCTTCGGCTATTCCTTTGGATTTTCCTAATTTTCTTATTCCTAAACCATGGCAGTAACGAAGCGAACTAAACAACAAAAAAAAAAAAAAAAATTCAAATAGGTCAAGCCGTTTTTGAGTTTAAGCGAGACCAATGCCACCAATGACAAAAACCAAACCAACCAATTGATTTTTATATAATATTATACAGAGTGGTCCAAATAGTGACATCAAAAAGAAAAATCTGAATTCCTCATACTCCTGGTATTCGAAAATACCCCATGTTTTTTTTCAGATATTTTTTTTGTAACATGCATGAAAGTAACATTCAAGACGACAATTTCACACAAACAATCTGAAAATACCCACTACAAAAAAAGATATGAACTTTTGAAGCTCCACCGGCAGAAAACTGTAAACAAAAACAAAAATAGCTCTTAAACTACAAAAAATCGCGGAACATACATGGGGTGGTTTAAGGTGTATTTTGTTTTCTGTAACGCATTTTTTCTTAACGGAAAAAGCGATTGCAATAGTGAAAATATTTTTTAAGTCGCTTTTGAAATTGGTGTTAAATTAAACAAAAACTTTTCTAATAAGTTGATGAATGTATGCAAAAGTCAATACGATTTAAACAGTATAAGGAAAAGTGTCGCAGTTGCAATCCTTAAATTAGTTTATCACCTTACAATCCTAGAATCCCGGTCCCATTTTCATTCCTCGACACAGATCCACACAAACTCGTCCCGATCATTCCATGGGTCAGCCGTGATGTCACTCCGTAGGGAAATACAGGCCGAATAGAAAAGAGCGGCCAGAAACAATCAGATGCCATTTTTGAATGCAATCTGTATACGTACCTGCACAATGAACCAGCACAAATAGCACGAAGCTCCAGTTTTCGTTTGGAACCAAGTTATAAGCTGAAGCGATGATTGAACTGGACATTCTACTTTGTAAAAGGTTACGTCAGAGGTGCAATTTTGTTGATGGAGTTTGCAGGTACGGTGAAAAAAGAAGAAAAAGAGAGAAGATTCTCGCGGAGGCAGTCAGCGGCGGCTATCTCTCGCGTCCAAACCTAGTCCAGGCCATGGTGCGGAGCGAGAGTGCATGGGAGGCCGTCACCTCCTTCTGCGAAGCAGTAATGCTCGCGAAGGAGGAGGCGGAACACGTGAGGGAGAGGTAATAGCCGCGCCCTCGCGCCCCTAGCCGCCGCAGGAGACGCCCTGGGCGCCGGGAATCCATTGCCGATTGCCGGACACCGTAGGCGCGGGCTTGCGGATGACGAGTAATGGGTAGCTCGCCGTCCGGTAAGGACCAGGCCCAGGTCGACGGCGCGTTGTGTTCCACGCGCGCCTCAAAGAGATGTCAGTAGTAACGGGGTCTAATAGGGCTGATGCCAATGGTGTCGCGGATTGTTCGAAAGAGGTACCGTGGCCCTGGCACAGCCAACTGAAGGAACACGGGTGGGTTTTAGTCAGTAAAAGTTTGACATGCCCTCCCGCTCCGCCCAGAGCGGGCGAAGTCATTTGATGATTTCCCATCCACAAAAAAAAAAATAGTAAAAAAAAAAACAGCTGTTCCCTACATTTATCTTCGCATAACTCCTCAAAATTCCCTACATTTTGACGAGTTATGCGAACATAAATGTAGGGAACAGCTGTTTTATTTTCGCAATTTCAGATTTTGTCACATAGTAAAATTTGTTCTTAATGATGAGTACACTGACCCCTAAGAGGTTCTGTGTTATTTAAATTACACCTTGGATATTTTTCCCTGGCTGTGTCGAATCGTTTCGAATCATGCGACCCCAACAATCCTTACAAAATGATCACATAAGGCCTTCCAAGTTTGTAGCTAGTGCCATTCTTCTCAGCGTTTCGATAGCTAGGTATAGAAAAAAAGAAAAATGCGTTTATTGGCATTACAGCAAAAACACAACCGGCCAAGTGCGTATCGGACGCATGATGAAGCGTTCCGTAGTTGGGATGAATTTGTCCCAAAAATAAACTTAACATCCAACCTCCAACTCCAACTGAAAATGTAAGTTTGTAATCGCAAAAAACAAAATGTGATAAAACTAGAAATTAACAATTTTCAAACTTTTTTCTCTAATTGTGCTGTGAGACCTTGCTTTTTGCCATATTTCATGATTCTAGGTCTAGGTTCTAGGTTTTGATTTATTTGCGAGTATCAAAGTATGTCGCATAAATGGCCGGATTTCTTTATTGCGTCGACTTAGAAGCTTGATTTTTTTAGAGCTCCAAGGGAATTTAGACCTACGTATTTGATATTAATTTCAACTTGATAGGTACCTCCACGCGTTCCTGAGAACAAGTGTCTTGACAGGCTGACAGACAGACTAATAACGAAGCACTAAAAACACAAAAATGATTATAATGCCATAACGGCCTCAGCTCAGGATAACGTCAGATGAAAACGCAAGGTGTACCACCTGAAACTGATTTTGAGGTGCAACAACTTAGCAACGAGTTTAGCGTTATTAGTAGCGCACATAAGTTCCTGTATCGTGCAGACCCAAGACATTATTTAAATCCAGATTGCAATGCTGAAAAGTACGAATTAATTTTGAATAGTAAGCTGATATCAAACGCATCAAGTGAAGGTTAATTTCAAACAAATTCATTCCACGTTCACAGGATGGCGGCAATATTACACAGAAATTAACGTTCATTTGTTCAGTTTATTTCATATTTCGATTATTCTGTAGGCGAGTGAAAGTGCTGAAATCTATTATCGTTGGATCGGATTACTAATGAATTCATCTTTTATTTAATTTTGTTTCATTCTGTGTTCAGACGTTTCACTTCGAGTGAAAGATGTCGAATGAAAGTTAAAAATGAACAAAAGGTGAAGCGTGTGATATCTGCTTAGACATAAAAACCGCATATTTAATGCATAACTTACGAATCCAAGACCGAGATACCTAGAAAAACCAATTGTATGATCATCATTTGAAGACTCGTAGCTACTTCAGACATTCCAATAACTAGTCTTATTTCCAACAACAGTCTCCAATTGATTGACATAATTCAAACCGCACTGCATCTCATTATTTAAACCAAACTCTTAGTAATTGGATCGTGGCATCGGCCACAGTCAGCCAGCATTAATTGCACGGAGCCAGCCAAGATTTCCACCGAATCACCGGCCGTGCGCCGGCCGTAATTAAACTATGTACTAATTACACTTTACTCAGATAAACTGTTTTTATTGTCCACTACAGGACTTGGTATTGGTGGAAATAATGAGCACCTGGGTTTTTGTTTGGGTTTTATTCATTCTTATTTGAGAAGTTTTTAGGGTTCCATACCTCAAAAGGAAAAAACGGAACCCTTATAGGATCACTCGTGTGTCTGTCTGTCTGTCTGTCCGTTTGTCACAGCCAGTTTGCTCCGAATCTAATGGACCGATTAAGTTGAAATTTGGTACACATATGAATTTCTGTGACCCAAACACGGACGGGTAAAGTAAATAAATTAAATTTGAATATAGAGGTCACTTTTGGGGGGTAAATAAGAAAATTAAAAAAAAAAGTTTTGCAAACTACACCATGTGGCATATCACATGAAAGGGCTTACTATGAGGGTCTCAAACATACTTTTTTATAATTTTAAAATAAATCGTTTTAAAGTTATTTAAGAAAATAGACGGAAATTGACCATTCCCCCCCTTATCTCCGAAACTACTGAGCCTAAAATTTTGAAAAAAATACAGAAAATAGATCTTTATCTGTAGATTACAGGAAAACCTATAAGAAGTCTGTGATCTTAAAATAACATGGTAAATCTATCAATATTTTGAGTACAAACTTACATTTACAGTTGGAATGTATGGGAGAACATGTTTTTCAACTACAATGTGAAGTTTGTTCTTAAGATAAATTCTTCCCAACTACGGAACCCTTCATTGTGCGTGGTCCGACACGCACTTGGCCGGTTTTTTGAATAAGTATTCACAAATGTTGAGAGGAGTGGTGGCCCAGTGGTAATGGCCGCGAGTTGTTGGTCGTAGGTTCGAACCCAGACAGGTGCTTTACTCTGTGTAAATTATTTAAAAATCATCATTTAAAATTCATCGTGAGGAAACCTCGCTTACGCCAGTCGTAAGCTTACCTCGGCGGAGCGGAACTACTCTACCACCGGGTGCGAGGCGTTGGCAGTTGTCTCGGCAGTCGAGAAGTACCGTGGGTACATCGATGGCCATCCTGTACGTGTCGGCAGCGACCATCAGCCCCTGAAGTGGCTACTCACCTTGAAGTCACCTTCTGGTCGTCTCATTCGATGGGCTATGAAATTCCAATCCTTTGATTTGACAACAAGAATCTGATCCAACACGAAAAAAAGTCCTAGAACCAAACATTCGAAGACATGTGATATCTACCAACCCGCACTGGGCCCCCGTGGTGGCCCACTCCCTTTCACTGAGAGGAGGCCTGTGTCCCAGCAGTGGGAACGTTATAGTCTGATTATGTTTATTCACAAATGTCAATCTAAAAAGTTTTCGTACATTAGAAAACTCACATGTAGTGATTTTACTACTGCAGCAACCAATTATTATTTTTAAAAATATTGTATATACTGTAATTTCAGAAATGTTTGTTTGACCCAGCTTCGCACGGTTTTTACGACATGAAAAAACATGAAGGTATAAGTTAAATATTAATGTATTATACATAGCCTTCCGGAATAAATTCTCTAAATGATAGTGAAAACTGCATCAAATTTTGATGGAAGAACAACGCGGCCACACAGACAGACACGTAAAGTGACTTTATTTTATAATAAGAATAGAAAAATGTCAACAATATTGATATCTGATTGCATCTCATTTTCACCTATCATATTGCTAAGGTTGTATCATTAGTTTTATAGTTGGTCACCTGCCTGATATCAACCCTCCTTGGGAATGGATGTGTGGAAGGAAGTGAATGAAAGCGTGACCCCAGGTAACATGGGACAAGGGGCAGGGAGATGATGATGATAACATTGATATCTGGGGGCTTACTATGAGCTCTTATAACGGCAGAAAATGAACGTTTCCAATGAGAGAGAGACAGAGCTATATACGACCTATAGCACCGTCTCTCTCTCTCTCTCACTGGAAACGTTCAACTTCTGCCATGCTATAAGAGACGACGCACGGACGTAAAAATATCGCGGCGGGATTTTATTGCGCATTGGATTTTCAACTCTCAATGTTGAGCCGAGCATTGAGAATCAAATTTAACAATAACAGAATGCATTCTAGCGCGACAAAAAAACACAGTGTTGGATTTTCAACTTGCGGCGCTAAGAAGAGCGTTGAAAATCCAGTGCGTGAAAAAAATCACCGCGATATTTTTACGTCTGTGCGAACGTCAAGCCCCCTGAGCAGAATTTAATATTTTTTATTTAGTAACAGATACATTTTTTTTACTTTATTATAGGAAACAAAGCGTTGTTAGCAATGCATGTTGTAACCTCATTAGACCGATATTGCATTGTTTGGCTTTATGTGAAACAGGTACATTTTCTTTATTAAAATGCAACATCCTCTTTTACGTTCGTTGTGTTCCGAAAAGTTATTGTTTACTAACTGCGCCCCGCGGTGTCACCCGCGTAGATCGTTATAAAAAGTAGCCTATGTATTAATCCGGGGAATAAGCTATCGACATACCAAAGTTCATCCAAATCGGTTCAGCCGTTTAAGCATGAAGAACTAACAAACACACATACACAAACTTTCGCTTTTATAATGTGTGAAGTTGTGATAAAGGAATTATGGGGATTTTAGTAAGTTGGTTATTTACCAATATAAGTGCATTCACAGAGTAATTATACTTTTAGTGTTTTAACCTCCAACGTCTGGCAAATAGTGACCAAATCCATGGGTTATATACAGGCTGTAAAAAAAAATATAACCGACTTCCAAAAACAACACTACAAAGTGAAAAATAACTTTAATTACGGAAGTCGGTGTCTGATTAAATGTATTTTCGTTTTTGCCACCGACTTCCGAAATTAAAGTTATTTTTCACTTTGTAGTGTTGGTTTTGGAAGTCGGTTGTATTTTTTTGTAAAAAAGTTTTTATTTTTCACTTTTTAGTGGTTCACATGTGCTTAACCCTTCACAGCGTACCGGCGTGATGTTATATTATGAACTGGTGAAAACAATAAACAGACATTTTATTTCAGCAATCCCAGTCCATTTGCTATCATTTATTGAGGAGATCCGTTGCCTATTTCAGAAGTTCTTCATCAGATCTTCACCAAATTGAAATGGGACCACTCCGAGAAAGTACTCTTCCAAAAACTATCCAAATCGTTTCAAGTGTGCCTATAAAATTGGAAGAGTTCTATCTATTTCTCCAGGATCCCATCATCAGATCCTGACTTGATGATCATGGGAACAACTGTGATATATACACTCTCGAACAAAACAAAAGAAATCCAAATCGGTCCAGCCATCTTCGAGTAATCGGGGAACATACATAAAAAAAAAAAATGGTTCCGACGAATTGAGAACCTCCCCCTTTTTGTAGTCGGTTAAAAAAGGTTCCGACGAATTGAGAACCTCTTCCTTTTTGAAGTCGGTTAAAAATACCCGTCACGAAACAGTCATCTACGCATTCTGCACAACAAATTAAGGATTTTTGTACAAAAATAATTGCAGGGAAACGACTTTTATTTTTTTGTGGGGAAATTCTCTGTTGTGCCTGAATTACATTGTGCTTATGGATGCATGAAACGGTACAGGGATCGTGTGATATTTAAAGTAAAATTAAGGTTGTTTTCGTATAAAAACGTCAAATAAAGTTGAAACTTTGACCTTCAATATCTCCGTAACCAGACGGTTCCTAGGTATGGTCCAGTACAGAAAAACCGGTCAGGTGTATGTCGGGCCACACACTATGAAGAAGGGTTTCGTAGCTGAAAAGAATTTATCCCAAAAACAAACTTTTTACCTTGGCCAGGGCTAAGCATTACCATATAACGTGGCAATGCCGCCAGTCTCTTGGGTGGGTTACCAGTGGACAGCGTTGTGGATGAAATTTTCGACGCCATATTTTAGTTTGTCAATAGTTGAATTAAGTCAGGATATAATTTTGTTATTTTTTTAAATTAATCTATCTATCTATATAAATAAAAAGAGAAGTCCTGACTGACTGACTGATTAACTAACTCGTCAACGCCCAGCCCAAACCCTTGAACCTAGAACGCTGACATTTTGCACAGAGGTTCCCTTTATAATGTAGACAAGGAATAAGGAAGGATTTCCCAGTAGTACGTTCCCGTGGGATATTTTGCGATATCCACGCGGGCGAAGCCGCGGGCAAAAGCTAGTATATTATAAATGCGCGAGTTAGTTTGTTTATTTGTTTGTTTGTTGCAGCGGATAAAAGCTGGTTAGGTAATACTATTTTAATTTTGAACAAAGCATTACAAAAATAAACTTAACATTATAGTTGAAAACCATGTTCTCCCATACGTCACGGATTGTAATTGCAAAAAACAATTTTTTTATGTGAAAAAACTACATGCTAACGATTTTCAGATTTTTTCCTGTACTTGTGCTATGTGACCATGTGCTCGCGCAAGTTTAGTAAGAAGTTTGTTTTTAATCTCGGCAAAGATATGAGTCTTTACTATAATATTTCCGACCACAGTTTTGAGCTATATTTCCTTCCCTCCCAATTCCCATATAACAGAACGAGAGGGATGTATATCGCACGCGCCGAATCAGAGGCATCTCCGCTGCAGCGATAGCCAATCGCCGCACACATCCATTGTGACTTGAGAGAAATTATTGCAATGTTGAATCGCTGTTCTACCGCAACCGCACCGCAAAGCGCCGCGCCGTAAATTAATCCGCTACATTATCAAAAACTCTGAAACTTTTTTTATATAAGTGTTGGCCGACACAAGTGTACAGATTAAAGTCCTCATATAAAAGTGCACCACAGTGAAAGGAAGAAAATCAGTAAAATGAGGGACGTCAGATATGGCTGTCCTTGAGTCAACGCGTGTCATCCAGAAGGTTCTCAAGTAAGTCCATCCATCCCTATTTTCTTACTCATAACCTCATGTTTCCTTTTGCTGAATTCTGTGTGTCGTCTAACATTCCACTCCGCGAATGGTCCTTCGAAAGCCACTTCAACTTATACTTACACCACCTTGCTTCTTGCCAAATTTCATGATTCTAGGTCAACGGGAAGTACCCTAGGTTTTGATTTACTTGCGCGTATCAAAATATGTCGCATATATGGCCGCATTTTTTTATTGCGTTGACTTAGAAGCTTGATTTTTTTAGAGGTTTGAGGGACCATATACCTAAGTATTTGATATTAATTTAACTTGATACCTCTACGCGTTTCTGAGAAAAAGGGTCTTGACAGACTGACATACAGACAGACAGACAGACAAACAACGAAGTGATCCTATGAGGGTACCGTTTTTTCCTTTTGAGGTACGGAACCCTTAAAAATGATCACAATGACGGGACTTTTTACACCCGTTTCAGTCTTATAGCTCATGACAATATAAGTTCATCTTGTAGATATATCAAACTTTATAAAATTGAAGGTGAAAAGTTTTCTGAAACGGAATAAGATCGTTTTCTAATTAAATAAGGTTTGATCTCGGACTATGGCAATTAATTTAACCGGATGAAGGTTTCCTTTGAGACAAAATTAAATTTAAATGAATTTGTTAATGTTTAAACAATCTTTTTGTAATTTTTGGTAGAAATCAAATAATTAATTTGCTATTGCAATCAATTCAGACAAAATAATAATTATTACTTGCGTACTTAGTTCACAATATATAGAAATACACTAAAACTGTTTCAGTACGTTACGAGCTACGGCGTAGCCCGCGTAGCACGCACTGTGCTACGACCGCGTAGTCACCACGCTTTCTCGGAGGGCTTTGTTTGGTTTATTGAAAAAAGGGGTCTGAACTCAGTTACCGAGTTCAGACTCCTTTTTTTGGTTTTCTATTTGTTAGGGAATAACTGTTATTCCCTTACCAATAGAAATTCATTGACGTCAGAAGAAGAGCTAATCTTTACACTAAAGAGAAATATTTTTTTTAACCAAATAGCATCTCGGCAAGAAGCCAGAATACGTAACATGATTCTCACATAACATATTTCATAGAGTTTAGCTCCATCTCTTTAGTGCAGAGGCCGTATCTACATAATTCACATAACATCAAAGTGGGTTGGTATTCATCCAGGCATAATATTTCCCACTGCAGTTCATTGCCTTCACGAGCGTGGATTAGCATTTCTTCGATCTTATGCAGATACATGTTGTAGGGAATGTGGGAAGGGTGAGACAAACGCAAATTTACCTAGATTCATTTGTTTTTACTGCCTGTTTGGTCTAGTGGTCGCAAGCGCTACTGCTGAGCATGAGGACCTGGGATCGATTCCAGGGTCGGGTAAAGTGTTATTGGTTTTTTTCATCGGGATTTTCTCAGTAGCAGCCCGGAGTCTGGATTTGTGTCCAGTTTGATGGCAATAGGCTTGCCACTTATTATATGGGACTTAAATATAGCTGGCAAAATGTGGGTGTACTACAGGTAGAGACGAACCTTTCTAAAAATGAACGCCCCTCCACAAAACGAGATTGTTTCAATGTGTGAGAGGAAATACTTATTGCAACACTTTACTTGTGTGCGTGCGCCGACTTTACTGTCAACATGGACTCGTCGCCGCACTTAGAGGTCA
The DNA here is from genome assembly GCA_946251885.1 of Cosmia pyralina. Classification (NCBI taxonomy): domain Eukaryota; kingdom Metazoa; phylum Arthropoda; class Insecta; order Lepidoptera; family Noctuidae; genus Cosmia; species Cosmia pyralina. Next base: position 20,292,855 of record OX276358.1, read on the forward strand.
ACTAATCGTGCGATCAGTTCTGTAGTGCTATTCTGTAAAGATCTCACCGTGAAAACATAAGTGAAGTGATCTTAAACTGAGCTGTCAATAGTGTCAACCCCTAGCACATCAGGTGGGATGACGGCTCACTTCACACTCACTTCACCTAAGTTATCACGGTGAGATATTTATAGAATAGCACTACAGGTAACAACATTGCGGCGCGGAGCATGCGCTTTGTATGGAACGACACGTTCGCTCTGTCGCGCGTTCGTATCATTGTCACAGATCATTGTCAATATTATACAGGCGTTTGTGTGTGTGTGTGTTCGCATGTTTGTTACTTCTTCACGCTCAAAAGGCTGGACCGATTTGGATGAAATTTGGTATGTAGATAGCTTATACCCTGGATTAACACATAGGCTACTTTTTATCTTGGTCTACGCGGGTGAAACCGCGGGGCGCAGCTAGTTGTGTATATTTTTATGTATCTGTAGTCTGTAAGGTATTTATTTAGTTTAGTTGTACTCCGTACTCGCCGTTGACTGAGCAATCAATGATAATGACCAATTATGTGTATTGCGTCTATACACTTCTTTGCATGTGAGCGTAATCGCTGTGGAGGGGCGTTTCTTTTTAGAATGGTTTATCTCTACACCTCTGTCTAGTCCTTATAACACAGGCGTGATGTTCAGCTTTGGTTTTATTTTTTTGTGGTCATTGTTTTGGCCTAATGCAGATGTGGGGTTTTTTTTGCCCATCAGTGGACTGCTTTAGACTGACTTAAATGATATTTTTTCTACATTATTATACGTTTGCGAGATGGATTGATGATAGCAGTATGTATATGTGGCACACAAGAGGATCTACTGTACGTTCATTGGACATAATCCTTTAGTCAACTTTTATGGAGGCAAGAGTAGAGCAGGCTCATTTTTAGGGTTCCGTACCCAAATGGTCCAAACGGAGCCCTATTTCTATCACTCACGTGTTCGTCTGTCCGTCGTCTGCCATACAGGTTTTACAGCCAAACGGTTGGAGCCACAGACTTAAAGTTTTCACAGTATAAGCATCTTGTTAACTCAAAGCCATACAAATGGTCAAAAAATATTTTTAAAGATTTTAGGGAGGGCTCCCATACAGCTAAACGCAAAAAAAAAATTGACCTACTCCATCGAGTGGGTTATCGTCGTTTAGAACTCGTTGATTAGGTAAATACTGTATTTTTGTTTCATAAAAATATTGAAAAACAAAGGAATGAGAAGCCACCAGAGTCAGCTTTTTTTTTACAAAATTTTGTTCCGAAAAATTTTTTAACTTCCCATTGACCTATGAACTTGAAATTTGGTCATAATGTTTAATTACTACGTATATTTTACTAAAAAGTACCAATATATTGATTAATCAGATTTGGAACGGAACCCTAAATGTGCGAAGGCCGACACGCACTTGGCTGGTTTTTTGACGGTTAAATGATTGGTACTATGGCTAAGGTTTAGCAATATCGTCAAATATGTCTACCATAGACATACATTTTCAGTGAAAAGTATAATAATATTGAATGACATAACATAGCAGCCTGTATTCTCCAACGGGTTAAGCAGAAGTGTACCTTTTACACCTACATTTCGTCACAAACCTGCTGTATTTTGGCCATCTATTACTGCTGGATAAATGCTGGGTGAGGTTATAATCAAATTACAATAAAATGCATTGTGTGTAAATCTATTTTTCTAATAATGTCTTATTTAATCTACAAATACGTATTGTATATACAACATTATTTTTAGTATAATATATGCGAAACCTGAATATAGTTTGTTCAGAATAAATGATTGAATCGATTCCAATAATTTTTATACCGTATTATATTTTGCCCCAAAAATCTTTAAAAAAGGTTACAATATGGACACCGCGCGACGAACACAAGCCACTGCAGGTCATAGCGGCACTAGGCATGGCGCACAGTGGGCGCCGCGTGGTGATCATGTTTTTGTACGGACAACCAGTTAACATAACAAGCTTATAACTTTGTGATTTTTCATGATACAGTTTTAAAATTTTGTACATAGATTCTTTACATAAAAATACTAGACACGTGTTTCGGGTTTCGCATATACTAAAACTGATATTGTATAGTACAGATATATTTTATAGTAAGCAGGTATGTATGTGTATTATTAGTTTATAACTTATTTATGTACTTGTATTCAGTCTATTTTTAATTTTATTAAGATATATTTTTAGTGTTGTTTATATAATTATTCCTCCATACTGAGCACCTGTCATTAATCTCTTCACCACCCTTGGTTGACTGGTAGAAAATGCCTAAGGCATTAAGTCCGCCTTTGTACATTTTTTAGTGCGAAAAGCTTAAATAAATAAATGAACATGACCCGCAACACAGCGCCATATTTATCGTGCAGTCGATCTAATGCACTTTGTTCATCTCAATACATACCCTACGTGACTGAGACAAGGGTGCAGCCGCAGGCTACCGACGCGACGTTCCCTGCTTACACTCCGATTTTATTTGAACACTCATCGTCGATATCCGATCGAAAGATCGACGAACTTTGATTTTATAGTTGATATCATTTGGTATTTTACAAACAACGGAGATGGGATGTTTGCTTTGTAAGATGTATGCTTTTAATACAGCTGTACAATAAAATGTATTAGCTCGTGGCTAAGTAATAACAGCCGCACAGATCGATCCATTAGGTTAAGCTACACTTGCCGGGGTTGGTCCGTGGATGGGTGACCATCTTTACATACCGAGACTCCTCCGTGCCTCGGAAAGCACGTTAAGCCGTTGGTCCCGGCTGTCATTCGTGGATCTTTGACAGTCGTTACGGGTCGTCAGAAGCCCGAAAGTCTGACAGTCTTACCAAGGGGTATCGTATTACCCAGTTAATAGATTGTGGATCAGATAGGCAGTCGCTCCATGTAAAATACTGGTATTCAGCTGCATCCAGTTAGACTGGAAGCCGACCCCAACATAGTTGGGAAAAGGCTAGGCAGATTGATTGAGTAAAATGTATTATTTGAAGCGGGTGCTGAATTTCGCTGTATGTTTGGGTATAGGTAACACATTCAAATTCATTTTATTTGCATTAAAACATGGTACCAGGTGTTATATTAAAATTAGTGCTTACATGTTTTGATAAAGATGCATAGCATGCAAACTTATCGGTATGCGTTCTATCCTCGCCTCTGCCGGCCGGTGATGCATGTCGCTCGTGTGTATGGGCGCTGGGTGGTTCAGTTTGGTAGTTCCAAATACCCTTATAGATCAGTTTTTTTTTTATAATTCTATGCAATGACCAAAAATGTTGTAAAAGGAGCTCTAATCCTGCCGATAAACTATGTTGCAGTTTGGTAGGTTTGAAAAATTTGTAAGTGTTTGGTCCAAATAATTTTTTTTTATCACATTATATTAAGCTGTTGCTCTGTAAATTTTTAATAGAATATTTTTTTTGTGTATTTATCCATTTATATGATTTGTGCCTAAATGCTCTGGAAGTCAACGTTTTTAAATAGCTTGGTATATCATTATAAATACGTACACACATTGCTAAACAGTTCTTATTGTACTTTGTAGATCTAGGAATGTCCTTTAATTCGATTCTGAATGGATCTCTACGATTTCTTGGATACACATCATTCACAGTTCTGAATATATCTTTGTTGTTTGATACGAACAATGTAAATAACAATGTAACAAAATGTAAAGTGAGGGTAGAGGTAACAAACCAAGGTTTTTAAATGTTGATTGACATGATTGATTGGGTTGCATGCCATACATTGCTCTTGTGCATTTTTTTTGTGCTACAAATGCTTTGTATTGGTCTGTGCCGTTTCCCCACACTACAAGTCCATAAGCGTAAAATTGATTGTACAGTCAACAAAAGAGATATCTATACAGGGTATACTAATACTAATTTCGTGACAGTATACAATTTTGTGTTGGTGTGTTACAATGTAGGAGTATGGCAAAAACAAATTAATATATATAAAATTAATCATGAAGCCATTCACATACAAATATGTTAGTATACCCTGCCTAGATATCTCTTTTGTTGAGTGTACATGGGCATAATACGTCATTATAGCTGTTTTTAAATTGGTAATATATTTTACTTGTCTTAACGCATACACAAACAATATAGGCAAACTCCAATGGCAAACTCCCAAACAAATTTTTGTTGACATTTTTTTTGGGCGTCTGGTGTTGAAAAAAATGTTAAGATACAAAGTTTGAATTTCTGAACAGTTTTGTCGTATATTTAATCTAAAACCGACGATGATGGTGCAGACAAAATCATCTGAAGAAAACATAATATTACAGGTCTTGTCTTCAGTTATACTTTTATAGGAAGTGTTGAATTAAAGATATTCCAGGTTGAAGTTTTAGAGGTTATGTCTTGTCAACAATAGACCATAATCGAAAAATAAATATAGAAATACCTACTTACCACGTAATAAATCATTGATAGAAATGCATTTTTACAGCAAAATAAACTACGGACTACATTTAAGTCTAGCCGACCGAGACGTGCGTAGGCCTGCCAGGCCCTACATGCGGCGTAAGTAAATAAATGTTCAGAAGAATACTTATATAATAATCTTAGACATTTTTTATACGTCTATGCTTTCTATCTGTTTTTCCAATTGAAGTCTTCGTCTATGATTATTCCTAGGATTTTTTTATGTGTTATTTTTGGTATGTCAAGATTAATATTATGTCTTTTATCCAATGATAAAAGACATAATATTAATAATATATATTAACAACATTGACATAATATTTATTAATTTATTATTATTAAATTGTATGATTACAGATTTATCAAGATTTATTTTAATTTTATTTATATGTAACCAATTAATTAATTTGTCCATTGTGTTGTTTACAAAATTTTCGTGGTTTTTAACTGTATATTATGTTTTATCTGTGGTTACTATTATTGAAATATCATGGACTCGCATATCACATAGACTCGCACTAATTCTTCCATATTAATGCTAATATTTGAAATGTGAAAAAAAATTGCATGCAGCGGAGATGAGAATGTTGAGATGGATGTGTGGAGTGACGAGAATGGATAAAGTGAGAAATGAGTGTATAAGAGGAAGTTTGAAAGTGGCGCCAGTGACAGAAAAGTTGAAAGGAAATCGTTGGTATGGGCATGTAATGAGGAGAGACGAAACGCATGTGACTAAAAAAGTGATGAATATTCATGTTGATGGATGGAGAGGCAGAGGAAGGACAAAGAAAAGATGGTTGGATTGTGTGAGGAATGATATGAAAGAGAAGGGAGTGAATGATAGCGTGACGGTTGACAGGGGAGAATGGAAGAAGAAAACGTATTGCGCCGACCCCAAGTAATATGGGATAAGGGCAGGAAGATGATGATTAGAAATGTGAAAATAACTCTGTCTGTCTGTCTGTTACCATTTCACGCCTTAACGGTTGAACAGATTTGGTTGAAAGGAGAATGGGCATTTTGGTACTCGCTCCAATAGCAATCATTGTGGTGTCATTGGATAGGTCTTTTAATCAGGAAAAATATTTACTATGGCGACATGTCCCAAATCCTTGTCTGAAAACCACGGCAAGCCCCCAAAAGTTCCAGTTTTAGTTAATATCATAATTGCAAGTACGATAATATTACATACCTATCATGGTTGAAATACGAAAAAAACAATGTAAAACAACATTATTTAAAACGAAAAATGTATTGTGTTACTCATAGACTCATAAAAAAAGGAGGACTCCGCGCCACGCATATCGAAAGTGAAGCACAGTAAGTATGCCAGGACCGTTTGTACAAACACGCCTCGCGCACACATTTACATCATAGTATGCCAACCGGACGCCATTACGTGACACAAGCGACGGCGTCTTTGCAGGTACTCATATCACGCACACATAGATCGGTACGGTGCTTCACTTTCGATATGCGTGGCGCGGAGTCCTTCTTTTTTTATACGTCTATTGTGTTACTATCCATGCATTATATCGTGATATGATATGATAATGGTGAAGACTTTTAAAATATGTTTTTTTACATAAAAAAGTAGTATTATCTTTAACATTTCTGTTTTTTGTTACAACGGTGACTATAGACCTCGGGGATAGGGAACCAGCCGCGGGGTGGGGTAGGTGGTGCGCTGTGCCAGTGGACAGCCTATTGTGCCGCGACATTCACTAGTCGTTGTATCGTTCTGTGCGTGAAACGACGTTCCGCAGCTGTTTATTCTACCTAGTACTTTGTTATACCGTTTTCATCACTGACCCCGGCGCCCCTTTTGGACATTGTTACCCGCTACAAACGTTTATCTTGGCTAGTGTTGTGGACTATTGTAGTGCTTATCGATTTAGAACATCGTTATGGAAGAAAATTGCAACTGTGTGATGTGTCGGCGAGGCCTACACCATGCTAGATACCAACAGCATGTTTTAACTGATGATCTTCCAAGAATGCACCCCGAGTTTGTGGCTTATATACGAGAACATGCCGTTTTGGAGGTTAGTACATACTTCATTAAACTATTTCGAACTTCACCAGCTTCAGTTTTTCTTTTTAGAAGCGGTTTGTTTATATTATTATTGTCTGTTATATTTTTGTACCTGAGCCATTACAAACGTGCGAATTGAGCCCTAAATCATTTTAATCGGACCTCTTGTTCGCACTTACAGGTCTTATTGAACTACTCTAGTGTTGTGTGTAAAAGTGCGTTTCCGAACCGAGCTGCAAACTACCAACTGCACGTGTTTATTTCCTATGTAGCGCGGCTGTATGGTCCGTAGCTAAGGGTGTTCGCTTCATAGAAAAAAAAAACACGTGCAGTACTAGCTACCTGCTTCCGAGCGGCATCCCTTTATATCAGTAATGACTTGTGCAGCTTTCTCACAATCCTTTAATACTTTTATGACTCAGTTCGCACGTTTATAGTTCTTCTTATTAAAACACTTCTCTGACCACCTATTGTGTGTTTGCTATTGTTATCTATTCACTAAACCGTCACATCGGCTATACATAAGATATATTTTTACTTGCATTACTTAAAATATGAAAACAATACAAGTATGCCATGACTTTAGACCTAAATACCAACATACCGCATTGTTTTAAATGTTTTCATAAAAATACAACATAACATCAGCAAGATCGTATCCTACCATTTTCAGGTAGAGTTCGACAACACACGACGTGTGTGTCACCGATGTTGGCAGAGAATTGACAACGTTGTAGGAAGACCACCTGTCATACCAGAAGTAGAACAGAATGTACGAGAGCTTCAGGTTCCAGACTACACTCGAGCTCCAAACACTCCAGGGCATTGTATCTTTAACACTTGCCAAAACGCAACCCGCCATCGAATACCAGAGACGATCAAGATTCACATTTTCTGTGAATATAAGTTATATATTCCTGACGGTGCTAGAGTATGTGGACAACACCTTGAGAGCAATGCTTGGGAAGAGCTGCCTCAATTCTGCAATGTCACACATAACTTCAATGCGCAACAGTTTAGGGACGATTGTGACATGTTGAGAATGGCTTTAAATCGTGGACCTAGGCTAGATTTCAACACAAGAGGTGCTTTAAGCAACGAGGATATGTACTTTTGGACAGGACGCAAATGCGAACAGTTTGATTCCATATTAGAACAAACAGCCTCACTAAATGGGAGGTGCAAGGAGCCTCGAACTGCGTTAGGCATATATCTGACGAAACTACGTACCGGAGACTCAGATGAAAGACTAGCGACGTTATTTAATATGTCACGAAGAAAGCTGGAACGTTTACTAACTATTGTGCGCGAATGCCTCGTGAATGAATATGTAATATTAGACTTGGGAGTGGACCATATGAATAGAAACGACGTTTTAGAAAAGAACCTCACTATACCAAGAGGGTTATTTGGCAATGAAGAAAACAATAAAGCTATCGTTATATGCGATGGGACTTATATATATATGAATAAAAGCTCGAACTTTTTGTTCCAGCGTCTATCTTATAGCCTGCATAAGTTCCAGAACTTGCTGAAGCCGTTTTTAATTGTGTGTTCCAATGGCTATATAATCGATGTTTTGGGACCATACGCTGCCACTAAGACTGATGCGAACATCATGAGTGATATAATGAATGATAGAGAAAACCCATTGCATTGCTTTCTTCAACCGAACGATGTCTTCATATTAGATCGCGGCTTCCGGGACAGCTTAGATGCTATCGAAGCATGGGGATATGAATCCTACGTTCCACCATCTAAAAATATTATAATATTTTAATATTAAAAATATTTTAATAAAACACTACCAAAAATGTTCATTGATTTTAAAATCGCCGCAGCTATGTTTAATAACTTCCACATACCCATCGATGACAACATTCATGCAGAGGCCTTCCTAAACATAATCAGGGAGAAAATAGATTCCCCGAATCTACTTTATGATTATGTTGAAAGAAAACATTTGAATAACCGAAGAGCGGATTTTCAAAGAATAGAAAGTCACGAAATACAGAACTTCCCACTACTGACGGAAGAACAGATTATTTTACTTTCATTGGGCACCTATCAACTGAAGCTAGCCCGATCCTACTGCAGCGAGCATTTATCAAATGGACTATACATTCTACAAGTATATAGAGAAAGCGCACTCCAAGATTTAAATGAATATGGTATAAACGAAGATGCCTGGCTTTTACGCGGACGCATACAGTCGCGTCACGTACGGTCAAGAACTTATTATTGTTATGTATTAGTAAAAAACAATGTTAATGAAAACGAAACCAATATCCATAACATTTTATGCAATTATTACTGCACGTGTTTGACCGGACGACGAACAATCGGCACTTGTGCTCATATAGTTTCAATCGTGTGGTATCTAGGATATGCCAGACATGTAGGCTTCACTGCTCCTGCAGCGTTCCTCAACGATGTCATTATTGTTGATAATAATGTTTAAAAAAATAAATAACGTTTCTAACTTTTTCTATTTTTTTTTTATTCCTGAGTGTTTATTCATTTTAGTATCTACTAATCAACAAACACAGGATTCTATAGAAGAAAATTATATAATATCACCATTATCTTAACAAAATGAAACAAAAAAAAAAAAAAAACTTAACACAAAATAACTCCGTTCCGACAGCCAATGGAGACAAGCGACTCGGTTATCATTAATCCTTGTAAAAAGACCTTTCCAATGATATATATATTATGGCTATTGGACCGAGTACCAGGCTTCATATATTTTTGCCCATGATCCTTTGACCTGTGTAAGGACAAATTTCAAACCTCCACTCGAAGTCGCGGGTAAAATTTTGTATTATTATAAGACTGCACCATGGCAACCGGTCAAATCTAATTCCGACGCTCAATGTGCCTTACCTTAATTTTACGATGGATTTTCAACTGTCCAACTATAGATGCATCATAATTTTTTGAAACATCAGATTTTCTAAACCATTTTTATATTTTTCTCCGTATTTCGTCTTGCTTTTTTCACAATATTTTTATTCAAATGCCTTTTTGATCGTATAATATCAAAGGAGGTTTGGTTCTAAAGTGACCTTTATCTGCGGCTTAGCGGTGTGTGGTCATGCAGTATTATTTGTAGAGGTTTACGTTTTTCAAAAGGTTTTTTCTCTGAATATTTGTAAATATTTGCATTTTTTTCGAGTATATTTAAATTCACTATCAGTTATTTATAAGGAGATCGTTTGCAGTCTAGACAGCTAACGGTGACATTTTTAAAATTTCAAGAATTTGCTTAGTCGTGGTAAAGAATTCAGGACCAAAATAATTTTAAATTCTGAGAGACGAAGTGGAATTTTGGGAATGTGAGGTGACAAGTAAAACTTCGTGTCAATGTATTATGTATGGAGAAACTTAAAGTACCTATATGACAACAGATCTTGCGGAAAAGTTTACAAAAAATATGTCCTAGATTTACATACCGACGTCTACATACATACCATATACGTTCCTGAAGTGATTGCGTTGTATTTCTAAGACTCAAAATAAAACAAACTAACTTACCTACGTTAAATGAAAAAACCGCGGCCAAGAGCAAGTCAGACTCGCTCGCGAAGGGCTTCGTTGGTACGGATTGTACGGTGGTCCGTACAATATTTGAAACATAAAAAAAAAAATACTTCATGTTAACAAACACGTTTCTTGTATGGAGACCCCCTAATTTTTAACTGTATTTTTATTGTTTGCTAAAATAGCGCCAATAGAAATACACAATCTGTGAAAATTTCAACTGTCTACCAATTACGGTACAAGAGATAGGGCTGTATCTCTTGTATGGTAATTGGTAGACCGACAGACAGACGAACGGACTGTGGAGCTTAGTAATAGGGTTCTGTTTCGCATCCATCGGGTACGGAACCCTCAACAATAATGAAATACATCCAACATTTAATACAGTAAACCCTACAGTTTTATGTGTACATAGCTGTGAAGTGTTTCGCATAAATTCGAAGGCGATCACCGATGCCGGACTAAGGAACTGTGCTACAAACACTGTAATTTATACCATAAGTTTTGCAATATATTTAAAAATCAAACTTATGCGAGGATTTTTTCAGTAGTTTGTGGAGAAACTTTCTTTGATCGTGATTGTAAGTCTTCATAGTTATTCTTACAACTATGATAGTTAATTTATATTTTACTTTCGTTTTACCTACTAAACAAAATATTAGGTTGGGGAAAAAGTCTTTTCGCATTATAGTATTTATGAACTTAAAATAAAATCTCTTTTGCTATTCGGTTTGTATCTGGCTGGTTTTGGTATCATTGAAAGTTTACATTTTAAAGAACATAATTTGAGTATCAATATCATAACAACGTTTATGAGTTGTAATAAGACTTAATTTTGATCAGGCGGCAAAGATGCATTTACAATTTTTAAAACTATGCATAGCATGCGCAGTGTCATGGTGTCGGTGACGCAAACCCGTAAGATTTCCCCCTACCAAAAATTGCTCAACGCGCCTACGTAAATAAAACTATGCTTATCATTCGCGGTGTCGCGGTACCCATAAAACTTCCCCCTACCAAAAATTGTTTTAAAAGTTTTGACTTAAAATCGCTCAACACGCCTAAAGAATCACCATTCTCCTGTCCTTATCCCAATTTATTTTGGGTCCGCGCAACGTCTTTTTCTTTCTCAAGAAAAAAAAAATTGTTTATTCTGCACAAAAATATGTGGGCAACGCACCATACAGTACAAATAAAAAAGTTTTCACTTCAATAAAAATAATAAAAAGTATTGTGATTAGTACGAGTATTCGGCTGTTTCTCTTTCTTCACTCCATATAACGAAAACTCTCTATAACGAAATAAAATGCTGCAACGCCTGACCCAACGCCAGAGGTAACAACGCCTGAGCCAGCGCCAGAAGTGACAACGCCTGAGCCAACGCCAGAGGTGACAATGCCTGAGCCAGCACCTGAGCCAACGCCAGAGGTGACAATGCCTGAGCCAGCACCTGAGCCAACGCCAGAGGTGACAACGCCTGAGCCAGCGCCTGAGCCAACGCCAGAGGAGACAATGCCTGAGCCAACGCCAGAAGTGACAACGCCAGAGGTGACAACTCCTGAACCAACCACGCCAGAGGTGACAACTTCTGACCCAACCACCCCAGCGGTGACAACGCCTGACCCAACCACCCCAGCAGTGACAACGCCTGAGCTAACCACGCCAGAGGTGACAACGCCTAACCAAACAAAGCCGGAGATGACACCGCCTGACCCAAGCACGCCAGACGTGACAACGCTTGAGCCAACCACGCCTGAGGTAAAAACACCTGAGTTAACGACGTCAGAAGTGACAACGCCTGACACAACCACGCCGAAGGTGACAATACTTGAGCCAACCACGCCAGAGGAGGCAACGCCTGAAAATAACAATCGATATCTCTTGACAATAGAGATATGGGTCAAAACCAGTTTTGATAGCAAAACAATGTATTGCCTCGTTTTAAACTTCCTGTTTTTTACGAAAATAATCCATGTTAATTCCTGCAATCGAAATAAATAAAACGTATTTAAGTTCGTTCGATTTGTTTGATGGTCTGTTTTGCACCATTTCATAGTGATGAAATGGTGCAAAATAGACCATCAAACAAATCCAACAAGCATCTAAAATCACGTACAAAACCAATCATCGACAACTTACATCCTAACTTATTTCCTAAGACTCTTCCAACTCCGAACTTTAGAGAGAGCATCTTAGTAACTTAGCAACATGCGACTTAGAAATCTTTTCACAACTATTTATAAGTTACAACTTTGGTTTGCACTCTTCTACACAAGTTGAGGAGTCTACCCATTAATTGTTGTATTAATGAGTAGGCAAGTAGGGACAGTGTGAAAGGATTCTCATGTATCAAAAGTTGGGTTGGCGTTGAAAACTTTGTCACAGGTACTCGTTGAATCCGACTCGAGACACTTTTGAAGTGTACTTCGAGTTTAAAATCAAATGTTTTAATGGAGTTTTCTTTTAAAGGTTAGTGTTGAGGTGCCTACAACAGTATCTGTAGTATATTATTTATATTATGACTTAAAAACTAACATACGTAATAATAAAAGTCAGCATGGATCTTCAAATCGTATCCGTAATCATCCCTACCCGTGATACTTTTTAAAAGGAAAAAAAACATAATGTAATGATGTAAGTACATAGGTACATTAGTATTAAAATTATGATTTTGAGAATTTGTATTTTCTTTGTTAACAAGCCATGTCGCCATCTTTGCCATTCGATTCGGTTCTCAATTCGAAGCGTACCTATATGTTTTTTTTTTTTATGTATGACCACGCACAAATTTTTACAGAGTAGTCCGATTTAAACGATTCTTGTTTTATTCGGGAGGGAGGTAAATCCTCCCGAATGGAACAAGAATCGTTAAATTTAAAGTTTCTCAGGACTTTATGTCCTCTAGAGGGCGCCATATTCAATTTAATGTGACGTCACATATTCTATAACCAGCGGACGATCAAGACGCTTCCACCATGATACCTCACTTGTCAAATTATGATAAGCAGTTTAGAAGTTATGAGGGAACAGATAAACATACATACATATATTCTTACATACATACATACATACCGGTCAAAATCATAGCCCTCCTTTTTGCTTCGCCGTAGTCAGGTAAAAAAAAAATATATATTTATATATATAATTGACATCCAATAAAAAGCACTACAGTTAAAAATAACTATAATTTCGGAAGTTGGTGGCAAAAATACAAAAACAAAGACACCAACTTCCGAAATTAAATGTATTTTTCACTTTGTAGTTTTTGTTTTGGTAGTCAGTTTTTTTTTTAAGTTTTTGTAATTTCGTCCTTATAATGTCTGGATTTAAGTGCAAGCTAAAAAGTTATCGTGGACGGAAAAAAAGCGTCGTCATTTACTCCCCTGTGTTATCGTGATAATATCGTCACGTTAGGCAATTCTAACGTGACGATATTATCACGATAACACAGGGGAGTAAATGACGACGCTTTTTTTAATTATACTTAGGACCGAATGTGCGCTTATACAATTATAAGCGCACATTCGGTCCTAAGTATAATATAATTTAAAACACAAATGTTTTGGGTAGAAAATAGTGATCCATAAAGCCTATTAAACAATTATATCAAAAACGCGGTAGGTACGATTAATCCTTTGTCAAAAACCACCAGACTCATTCAGTTCCGGCCAGGGAACTAAATTCTCGCCCATTCGTTCGGAGTGTGTTACATAATATGATTTGTGTGTTCTGCGGAACCCTTGATACGGCACCCCAGTAGTGTGCAGTGTATTTATTATTCAAACGATTACCATAAATTGTGTGGCTTCGCGGTGGCTCTATTTATAGTGCGGAATCACTTTTGTTAATGCAAGTTAAACTGACAGTGTAGTACGGTTAGCAATGAAAGCTATAAAATTATTCGATACACGCTTTTCAAAAGTTTGGTTAATTTTATGGTCATTATCTTTCTGTTCTGGAGGAGCTCGTGGCTAAGTAATAACAGCCGCACGGGTCGATCCATCAGGTTAAGCTACGCTTGCCGGGGTCGGTCTGTGGATGGGTGACCATCTTTACATACCGAGACTCCTCCGTGCCTCGGAAAGCACGTTAAGCCGTTGGTCCCGGCTGTCATTCGTGGATCTTTGACAGTCGTTACGGGTCGTCAGAAGCCCGAAAGTCTGACAACCAGCCTTACCAAGGGGTATCGTACGAGTATTACCCAGTTAGTGGGTTGTGGAGGTCAGATAGGCAGTCGCTTCATGTAAAATACTGGTATTCAGCTGCATCTGGTTAGACTGGAAGCCGACCCCAACATAATTGGGAAAAGGCTAGGCAGATTGATTTATCTTTCTGTTCTTGCTTTTGTCTACTTAGGATTTTAAAACTGCAGTTTTAATAACAGATGGTACTTATTAGCTACCAGCTACTAATTTTATTAATGCGGTGGCATGTTTTTTCTCTCGTTTAATACTTAGTTCCGCTGAGCTAATTATCTTTTATTCCTACCTCATAACAGTTTAAAGGTTCCTCCAAACAGGCGCGACGCGGAGCCATTAAACTAACCCACAAAACCCCACGGGGTTTATGAAAAAAAAAAAAAAAAAAAAAAAAATTAACAATAGCTACAACAGTTTTTACAAACTGCATTACTCATAGAATAGCAACATAAAAAGAGCAGCTATTGAATTTTTTGTTATTCAATAAAATCAACGTTTAAAAAATCGAAAAAGATTCTTCAGTAAATACGGTTACGTCAATGTAAATACAAGAGAAAAAATGTTACGGTTGGCTTGTACACCTACGAACCGAAATATTTTTTCTGTTACGGTTCATTACCTTATGTTTACAGCCAGCAATTAAAATAAAAAAAAGAATAGTCACATTTAAATACAGAACTTTCGTGGAATGTTTTCGAATGAGGCCGATTGCTTTTTTGAATTGAACATAGAATTGGAATGAAAAACTTTTTTAAATTTTAAAAGAGTCAGAGGATTTTATCATTGTATAGTATTAACATATAAGATAATAAGGTAAGTCCGCTCACACGGCAGGTACGCCCGCTTAAAAAACTAGTCAAGTGTACCACCCGCTGAAGTCATTCGGCCCGCGGCGCGCGTTTGTTTACATAATGCGATAGCGGCATAGTTTCTAAGAATTCTGTAGCTCCAATTCTTTACTTGGAAACCTAATGAGTAAAGCACCATTATATTGAATCTTTCGTTTGAATTTGTTATTGTTTACATTTCTAGAAATGGTTAAAAAGACGAACAAAGACAATTTAGCTTCAGATTTCAAAGAAATGGCTCTAGTAAGAAAAAACAAGCGATGACCTATATGTTTTAAGGTTTAAATTGCATGGTGTGTTAATTCTTAACATGAAACATAAATAAACCCACTTACCACAGTACAATTAAACTATTAACTGAGTAAAACACTTTCACAGTCGACGGACCGAACAATGACGTCAGAGAAAAAAATATTTTTTAATGTCATAGACAAGTCTCAGTCAGTGTTGACGTATCTTAAATCGTTCGGAAATAGATAACGCATCAAATTAAATGCATAGAATTCGATATTAGTACTTAATAGTGATGGAACAACGTTAATAATAAAAAAAATATTTTCTTGGTATAGAACTCATACCACGTACAATATTATATAAAATGATCCACGGACCCGATTCACACCGCGTTCGTGTGAGCGGGTAAGGTAAGGTAAGTAATACTATTAAACTAGTAAACTATGTACCTATACTTAGATAAGAAAAATGATAGTTACTGGTATTTAAATTGAATCTCAATTATACCGTTGTTCTCAAATTATTAATGTTGTATTTTAATTTTTATTCATAACTTTTTTCCTCTTGTTAAGCTTAGGAGTGACACTATAGAGGCATGAGGAACAGGGTGTAAAGTTCACTCATACTCTATTGAAAAGGGAGGATCCTCCGACCAGACTGGTGTCGTGTCTGGTGGGTAACTGCCCGACGGTTGATGTCGCGACGTTGTACTATATGCCAGTCGCGCGGTAAACTCTAATTGCGCGATGCAGGATTGCGTGACGTCAGTGTGACGCGTAGTAACGTAGTTCGTATGTGGCGATGTAGATGCCTCCACAACACTTCGTTGCTTCAGCACATTCGATCTTTCTCTATTGAGAACCAGTTTCATTAGGTACTTAAATTATTTTTAAATTATTCTAATAACACAAAAAGTCACCTCAACCAGATAATAATAAAAAAAACCGGCGAGTCGGACTCGCACACGAAGGGTTCCGTACCATAATGTTTAACAATGGCAAAGATAACTTTGAGAAGTTTTAATAATTTTTTTTTTGGTAAGAATTTTTTTTCCAAATGAAAGATTTATTGTATGGGGACACCTTTAATTTTTAACTTTGTTTTATTTTTATTATTTATTGTTAAAGCCGTAATAGAAATACACAATCTGTTAAAATTTCAACTGTCGACCTACAAAAATCATCAAAAATCATCAAATCATGAACCTACAAAAATTAAAATACAACATTAATAATTTGAGAACAACGGTATAGTTGCAATTCAATTTAAATACCAGTAACTATCATTTATCTCATGAGATACAGCTCTGTGACAGACAGACGGACGGACAGCGGAGGTTTAGTGATAGGGTTCCGTTTGGTACCCTTCGGCTACGGAACCCTAAAAATTAAGAAAATATAAACGATTGAAAGTTATAATCACAATGAAAGTGATAACCACAAAAAATAAAATCTCGAATTAGAAATTGATTCAACTTTTTGATTGATGACAGAATCTTTAAACTGGATCAAATTTAGCCTTTGATCCATCAATTTGCTACCCGAGAGACAAATTGGATGTACTTTTCATAAAAAGAATAAAAATATGAAAAATATTTTTATCGACTTTTTTATTGGAGCACTATGTATTGGGTTATAGTCAGTAAATTATCGTTTCTGTTAAGAGTCTGGTCTCGACTATGTTGGTAATATTTTATTTTACCCTCAGTGTAAGGTTATTCAAAAGCACCATTTACAAGTCTTCAGTCTTGAATTATCACTATGAAGGTATTTTAGAATAAAAAGCAAAAAAATAAACTAAAACTAATTAGGTAAGTGGCGTTTTGTAGTTTCTATAGTGAGTTTTGGGATACCTGTATTTTTATTTAAACCTTGAAAACCAATTCTAGATTAGACTTACTACTACATATATATAAAAAAAAACCGGCCAAGTGCGTGTCGGGTTACGCACAATGAAGGGTTCCGTAGTTGAAAAGAATTTATCCCAAAAAAAAACTTAACATTGTAATACCAAAAAAAAAAAAAAAAATATGTGATAAAATTACAAATTAACAATTTTTGGAATTTTTCCTTTACTTGTGCTGTAAGACCTTGCTTCTTGTCAAATTTCATGATTCTAGGTCAACGGAAAAAATATGTCGGATAAATGGCCATACTTTTTATTGCGTTGATTTAGAAGCTTGATTTTTTTAGAACTCCAAGGGACCTACTACGTATTAGATATTAATTTCAACTTGATACCTCCACCCACGCGCTCCTGAGAAAAAGGGTCTTGACAGACTGACAGACCGACAGACGGACAACGAAGTGACCCTATAAGAGTTCCGTTTTTCCCTTTTGAGGTGCAGAACCCTAAAAACCTACATATAAGAACACCGACAGTCCAACACCTGATCAGGTTCACTGCACTGTGTTAACCACACAGTAGATAGACTCCATAATTGGTCCACAACTGCATGGATCATTAAGTGGGCATCCAGTGTAATGCAATCGCCCGAAAAGCTCATTAATGCTATTGTATTAATTAAAACTAGTTCTGTACACCAAGCCAAGTTAGTTGTACCCAGTATTCGAATTCCGAATGCGCCGAGACTATAAAGGAATATCTTGAATAATATTGCAAAGGAGCTTGTTGTTATAACTTCCTAATTTGTGTTTCAGGGAAGGAACTTGCTACTTGATAGTTTGATTTAGAACTGTGTGTTCTAGTATAGATAGTTCATTTAAGACGCAGTTATATACCAACAGCCTTGAGTGCACTAGCTTGCGTGTTGTGTGCTGAACTCACGTGTCGTACATCCACCCAGTAATAGGACTTGCCCATCAAGGAGCGCTGTCCCAAATTAGAAGCATTATTAATTTACTAGCTGTGCCCCGCGGTGTTACCCGCGGTTTATGAGATACACTAAAACGTGTATTATTTAATCGGTGTGAAAAGTATTCGCAAAAAAATTGCTCATCCTACGGGAACACTACATTTTTTCAGGATGTAAAGTAGTCTATGTGTGCTATGTGTTTATCCAGAGGGTCAGCTACTTCCGCACGGAATTTCATCAAAATCGGTCGAGGCGTTTGAGTTTGAAAGAGTAGCAAATATATTTGAATTTCTTGCTCATCCCACAGGAGCACTACATTTTTTCGGGATAAAAAGTAGCCTATGTGTTAATCCAGGGTATAAGCTGTCTACATACCAAATTTCATCCAAATCGGTCTAGCCGTTTGAGCGTGAAGAAGTAACAAACATACACACAAACACACTCAAAAACTTTCGCCTTTATAATATTAGTGTGATTAAACATAAAAAAATTCAATTAAAAATTTAAAACACCCGCAACGCAAAAAAGAAAGCGAACATTTAAAAGTCAAAAATAATAGGGGAAAGATGTACGATGATGATGATGGTCCGTTGTGGTGGGATGATACTTTTTTATTGCAACAAAACTATTAGCGATATCTAGTTGTTTTAATTGGTAAAACGTAGCCCTGATATTCCCACGCCACAGTCAATCGTAATGGCGTCGTGAGTGACAACTAACATTTTTGTGAAAAGAAACAAAAATTACATGACATTTACCTCTGGATTATTAACTTTAACTTTATGTCAAATGTGTTCTAAAGTCAGATTTTTAATTCGACGGAATTCTGACATTTCTGAAGTATTTTCAATAATAAAACGGTCCTAATAAAAAACGGAACGCATTTAATCGAAATTTAAAAAAAATCTTTCTTGAATTTAAGGTTTGTTTCAATTAGAAAAACTAGTACTTAAAAATTTATTCATAATTTTAATAAAATGGTAATCAGATATTATAGTGTCAAATTATTGAAGTTACAATCATTAGTAAGGTAATTATTTTTCTTTCACAGGAATCCCTGTCCACTAATCCATAGGTTACAAACCTTTTTAGTTTAGGAATACCTTTTTGTTTGTAAAATCTTCGCTTCTTGTAACTACAGACAGACAACGATGATGCTTTTAGTGATACCCAAACAAATAGTTAAATTAAAAAAAAAGTCCTTTTACCTACCCTTTTTTCCATTTAGCCTAAAATTAATATTTTAGTTAGTGTGCATTGAATGCACAGAACAAACACTATTTACATTGTCATAAGTATATAAGTTACTTGATCTAATTCTCTTTCATATTTTTTGTTGTTTTATATCCAATAATTCTAGTCATATAACTTATAAAAAGGACAAGACAGAAAAGGTTTATGATATCTGAAGTGTCAAAAAATTATAGCTGTCAGAATTCCGTCGAATTAAAAATCAGATGTAGGTAGTCTATTATAAAGGCTGTTGTATGGTAAGGCTGTTGTACCTTTATTTATTGCTGTATTTTGTTTTTTTAATGGCATGGTAAGTAACAGCTGTTGAAAACTTAAAGGTTATGTTATCGAACATTGCATAAAAAGTTGGTGTTGGGGCGAGATGATTTATGTTACTGGTGTACAAAATGATCGTTCTCTTTTTGTTTCTCTCGTTCACCAATCCACTAAATCACACCCGCGGGCGGTTCATCTTAGTTCGATCACAGTTTATGCGGAAGCGGTTAAAAGCGGACAAAGCGAGCGGAGCGGCCTGCACGCAGAGCTGTGGCTGCGCGGCGCGACGGTCCAAAGAAGTCTCCCACGCCTGTGCTAATTAGTATAGACGTGCTTTGCGGGGTGGAGAGAGGGTTGGTGATCGCCTGTTCTGACAATGAGTCAATGAAAAACTAAAACCTCAATAGATGGCATTACCAAACACTACTCATTTAGACGTGATCTTCAGTTTAACATCATTAAAAGTCGTTTATCGTCGCCTTAATTAGAGTGCACGTCGAGTCGTCGTCATCTTACGTCATCTTAGTGAGAGCACACGTTGCAATAACTTAGATACACGCGCTTATTTTGGAACAATGCAAGATGCTAAAGCAAGAAAAGCTAACATTCGCGAGCGTTTCTCTCGCATCTCTCCATGCGTCAATTATGCTTCCCGCATTGATTTGCATTATAATTTACTTAATGCATATAACTTACACAATTGAATATATAACTTATGCAGATGAAATTATATATTACGTCAAAATAATTTCGACATCGTGAATAATATTACAACATTCATAGAATTTCAAAATGTATTCTCAGAATTTTGTTACGTGTGAATTAATTTTAAATGTTTCCTGTTACTGGGAACTTATGACGGAATTTTAAAGTTAACGAAGGGTTTTTACATACATACGAGTACATGAAGTCACGCCTTCTTCCCTTGGTGGTAGGCAGAAGCTACAGCACGCCACCTGCTACGATCCTTACATACTCCTTTTGCTTCGTTTACGTTCATACATCTGTTCATAAACGCACGCCGATTGCGGGGGGTTTTTATGCAGAACAAAGGCGCTATTTTCATTACTGCTTACAAGAACTGATGACGAATAGTCTATGAAAGGACGCTGGCAATAATAGTGGGTCGTAACATCTACATAGTAAGATTCAAAACCGCTGGGTCAAGAAGCATGACATTTTTTACAAGAGTTCCTTATATAACGACAGTGAGCACTGAGGAAGGATTTTTGAAATACAAAGTTCGTCATTTATTTCATTTGCCTGATGGGAATGCAATCTGGCACACAGTTTGTAACCAATGAAAAACAAATGTGAAAATAAATCTCGCTCATGGGTGCAATAATAAGTGTAGTGTAGTGTATTAAGTTCTATTTTGTATATCAGATTAAACGAAAAAACGAATATTATAAAACTTAGCAGACATGAAGTCAAAAATAAGGTAAAAATGTACTTACTACAATTGGATTACGAAGACACTGAAAATCTAATGACCCTTCAGGTATAATCTTTTTTACCACACAAACACATACACATTCCTCACTTACTTAACCACTACATCATTTACACACATTCCTCTATTTCACCATTCGTATTAACACACATACACATCCACACCTCAAATCTTCAATCTCACGAACACATCCTTGCACTCTTTTATGATAAATACTAAGTCGAAATATTTGTTGTAGTAGTGACACACATAAATGTCCTAAGTTTTAACATAGTACAACAATAGCTGAACACTATCCCCTGAGATACAGGTTCCCGCCTAGTTCAGGGGCTAGGGTCAATATTCTGTGCAACTTTTGTGACCACCACAAAACAAAAAGTTTTAGTTATGTCATGTACCTACCTGTTCTGAAATTGTAACTTTAATGGTGAGAATAAACACTTTTTTTTTTTTAATGATAAGAACAATGTTATTAGAGACTTACGTCGGTAAGCGATACCTAATTATGTTCACACTCTCCGCCAAAAGTTGGTGAGCGACAGTTACTTTTCGTACGTTAAGCGAGTGAGGACTAAAAATGTTTGAAAACTGGTTGCCGTTGGCTACAAGTGGTTCATACGAGTGGTCTTTAAACGAGTACTCTCATTACAATGTACCGCATAAAACACGATGAAACATTTACCTTAATAATGTGGAGCCGGAGATTTTTGTTTCGTCCGTCCACACCTTACTTAATTTTCTAAAAACAAATCCCTAAGACTAATTAAAGATGCTTTTCACGATCTTAAACCGCGCTGCTTAGCCCGCAGCATAATTACAAACACGCTCGGTTTCATCCGTGACCTATTTCCTTGATTAAATCAGTGTATGTAAGACGGATGCTGGTCCGACATTATTGCTAATTCGGATGTTTTCCCTCGGTCTAATCAAGCAAGTGCTCTGAAGTGGTATGTTTATTAGCCGAGCTGCTATTTACTACTGGGTGTTCTAGACCGGCGTTTGTGTTTTGTTTTTGTGGTTCGAAGTTTAAATTTTGAAATCTGTGTGTGATTTTCCGTTTGCTGAATGAGGGTTTTCTGAAATAACGTTCACTAGGTGGCAGTACTGAGACGTCAGGTCCGGGCACTTGTCAAAAGTATCATAGCGTCTATATTTTCTTTAGCCGTGACTGAATGATGAACAAATGAATGAAACGAATGATGAACGTCATCATATATTTTACTAGGTGCGCCCCGCAGTTTCACCCGCGTATAAAAAGTAGCCTATGTGTTATTCCAGGGTATAATATAAGCTGTCTATACAACATTAGTTTTAGTATATGCGAAATGCGAAACACGTGTCTAGTATTTTTATGTAAAGAATCTATGTACAAAATTTCAAAACTGTATCATGAAAAATCACAATGTTATAAGCTTGTTATGTTACCTGGTTGTCCGTACAAAAACATGATCACCACGCGGCGTCCGCTGTGCGCCCGTTCCTAGAAGTGCCGCTATGACCTGCCGTGACTTGTGTTCGTCGCTCGGTGTCCATATTGTAACCTTTTTTAAAGATTTTCGGGGCAAAATATAACAAGGTATAAAAATTATTGGAATCGATTCAGTTATTTATTCTTAACAAACTATATTCAGGTTTCGCATATACTAAAAATAATGTTGTATATATATCAAATTTTATCCAAATCAGTCCAGCCGTTTGAACGTGAAGAAGTAACAAACATACAAACACATACACACACTCACAAACTTTTGCCTTTATAATATTAGTGTGATAACATGATAACATCACGCCTGTAATCTCTGTAGGATTAGGCAGAGGTGTACCCACCCACACCCACACACACACACACACACACACACACACACACACACACCCACACACACCCACATTTCGCTAGATATGTTAAGGTCCCATGTAATAGAGGGCGAGCCTATTGCCATCAACAGGGCACAAATCTAGACTACACCACCAGGCCTCACCCTGTATATTTTAGTACATAAACATTAATAGTACGTAACCATCAACAGAAGTGTAGCTCGCACACTCATCCTTCGATTTTTTATGTAAATTTTATTGGTCGTGAGGTTTAGTATCAGAATTGGATTGGAAAGGGGTTGCGTCTAGTTACATTGAGCATTCGTAAAAATCTGAGTAGATTACAATTACCCAATATAGTCTAAAAGGTTTCACTTAGAAACCTTTTTAGTGTTCTGAAAATTAGATTCGTTAAGGTTTATTGTAGTATTTTTTTTAATCCAGTAACTAATTTGATTAAAAGGTTTTAATCAAATTAGTTGTTAGTTTCGACATCACTCACATAGACTGTGAAATATATTAAATGTTTTGTATGGATCATGGATTAGGTGTCGTATGGAATTACGACAGTACATACTACGACACTACTACAACATACTAAACTACTATATTATTGTGTATACTTAAGTTAGGGTATGTATCTACGGCTCTCTGTTACCTGAAAATAAATGCTTTATTTATTTATTTATAATTAATTGCTAATGATAACATACGAACATGGTATGATGAAATCATGATAGATTATGAGGAGGAGGTTCTCAATTCGTCGGAACCTTTTTTTTTTTTTTTTGTATGTTCCCATTAGTTTTTGAGTTAGCTTCAATAATAAATATTTTTTCCTCACTTTTATATGGATGATGTTCTAGTTTGTTTTGCAGATAGTGGTATTAGAATTTGTGTGGGGTAGGTACACAACTAAAAAGTGAAAAATAAAAACTTTTTTACAAAAAAATACAACCGACTTCTAAAAACAATACTACAAAGTGAAAAATAACTTTAATTTCGGAAGTCGGTGGCAAAAAACGAAAATACATTTAACTAGACACCGATTTTCGAAATTAAATTTATTTTTCAATTTGTAGTTTTGTTTTTGGAAGTCGGTTGTATTTTTTTGTAAAAAAGTTTTTTTATTTTCCAACTTATAGGGGATCCGCAGTAGTAACCGCGAAATTTAAATTAAATTTTCTTACGTTTTTTGCAATTTGCTGGAAACAATCAGGTTGTATGTTGATAAAAATATGATACGCGACTATAAAAAATATGTATTTAGATAATTTTAACCATAAGAATCATCAATACATCTCTCTAAGTTAGACGTGTTCTCTCTGAGCTTGATTACGGAAATTATGACATTTTAGAACAAATATAATCTAAAGAGATGTTTTGATGATTCTTGTGGTTAAAATTATGTAACTAAATACATACTTTTTACAGACGCGTATTATATTTTTATCAACATACAACCTGATAGTGACCTGCAAATTGCAAAAAACGCAAGACAGTTTGAATTTCGCGGGCTACTACTGCGCAATCACCTTATCGTCATTGTAGCTGAAGCTCATTTAGAAGTGATAATTGCAGTTAGGGTTCGGGTGCACCTCTAAAAAAATAACACGAATGGCAATCCATAGTAATCCGTACTAATATTATAAATGCGAAAAAAACATTGTCTCTCTGCTACTGTTTCACGCTTTAACGGCTGAACAGATTTGGATAAAAGAAGACTGGGCAAAGGCACACGGATAGACCTCGGTTAGAACATAAGATACTTTTTGACGTGAAAACGTCTTTTCGCTCGGTGTACTGGTGGTACGTTCAATATTTCTGACGAACAAAAACATGTCAGATTTCAACCGCTAATAACTACGAGACTTTTAATGCTAGAGTCAATCAAACTGCCTAACCTTTTCCCAACTATGTTGGGGTTGGCTTCCAGTCTAACCGGATGCAGCTGAATACCAGTATTTTACATGGAGCGACTGCCTATCTGACCTCCACAATCCAGTAACTGGGTACTACGATACCCCTTGGTACTGATTGTCAGACTTTCGGGCTTCTGACGACCCGTAACGACTGTCAAAGATCCACGAATGACAGCCGGGACCAACGGCTTAACGTGCTTTCCGAGGCACGGAGGAGTCTTGGTATGTAAAGAATGGTCACCCATCCACTGACCAACCCCGGCAAGCGTAGCTTAACCTGATGGATCGACCCGTGCGGCTGTTATTACTTAGCCACGAGCTCCTCCACTTTTAATGCTAGAGTAATGGTTGAATATTTAAAAGATAGGTCATAATTATACAAAAATGAAAGCAGGATAGGATATATTTGCCTATGACGTCACACAGCGAGTGCACGCGCGTGCGCGCGACCCTGTACATTCAGTATTGTGTCAAGATATTAATTCGAGTGCAAACACGTGTTTAGCTTGACAAAGCACTCAGTATGTTATTATACTGATAATCAATCACCCAAAAACGGCTGAACGGATTTGGATGAAATTTGGCACACAGATATTTTATAACCTGGATTAATACATAGGATACTTTTATCCCGGTAGTACGTTCCCGTGGGATAATTTCCGCCATCCACGCGGGCGATATATACATAGATAAAAGTTTCGAGAATTGCAACGGCTGAACGGATTTGGATGAAATTTGGCAGGTAGATAGATTAGGACCTGGATTAACATATAGGCTACTTTTTATCCCGAAATAACGCGAACGAAGTAACAGGAAACAGCTACTGTTTGATAGTATAGTTCGAAAATGGGTAGGAATTCGAAAAAGTGTATATGATAAAAGTTGTAAAAAATTTTATGATCTTTCATTACATCATAGATATTTTTTCTCTATGACACACCGTTTTAAAGATATTAACGAAAAACTCAAAATGGGAAGTTTTATGCCCCCCCCCCCCACTTCAGCTCACCTCCTAGACGCGGGGACTATTAGAATTTTTACTCCCTAAGCACCCTGAACAACTTTATGAAGAAATAGCTAAGGTAGCAGCTCACGCACTCTACAACTCCTTTGTTGAGTGGACTAAATGGTAGATATTTCAAATATAGAAGAAATTGACCATGCATGTTCGAAAAACAAAAGACAATCCTATAAATATAACAGTAGTCGGTATTCGAACATAAATCGCTAGGACCAACCGCCGGTTTGTACTCGACAATAATTATTATGAGAAGTCTATTGTCGACTACTCGTGGACTGTAATATTAATTTTAAGTAGCAACCGACGTTATATTTGCAAGCTAGATATTACCTTGGCAATTGTTTTGTGTGAAATATTGCCTCGCAAATACACTTTAATTTACTGCTTTATTTGGAGAGAAATTGTTCTGTTTCGGTTGAAAATAGAACAGGACAGTTTTTGGTGATGTAAGATGATTATGTGATTATATAGGGATTCTACCATTATTTCCTGTCTTTTTACTCGACTATGTGACAGCAAAGACAGGGTTGTGCTTTTAAGTAAGAGTTGTGTTTCGAAGTATAAGGAAACTCTTCTGGAGGATGCGCTAAGGTAGCCCGCGAAATTCAAATTTTCTTACTTGTTTTGCAATTTGCAGTTCAGTGTCAGGTTGTATGTTGATTAAAATATGAAAAAAAAAAGAAAGAAAACTTGTTTATTCTACACAAATAAAACGCACATTATAAAAAACAAAGTTAAAAATTAAAAAATAAACTCAAAACGACGCGGCCGTAGCTAATATGGTTTTACAGGATTATAATTCTGTAAAGCCATATTAGCTACGGCTGCGTCTCATGTTTTAATCAATATACAACCGGACACTGACCTGCAAATTGCAAAAACGTAAGAAAATTTGAATTTCGCGGGCTACCTTAGCTTACCTTATCCTCCTTAAGTTTATTTAAAGTTATTGAGTTAAAAGAAGGCATTTCGCAAGACCCATTATTAGATTTAAAAAAAATTACCAGGTTCATTAATGGAAACCACTCTGTTTCCTACAAATGTGCAATACCTACGCAGTTAAAATGTATGGAACAGCTGATATATTTTTAAGTAATCTACTAAAAGTTTCAACGCCGTGGGGTCCAGAATCCTGAATACCTGGTTTCAATATAAGTGACAACCTAATCGCAACTCTGATGGTCTCCTTCCAGACAAGACAAAACAGAAAAGTTACAAGCAGCACCAAAAATGCCTGGAAGAGCTATTGGGCCATGAAAGATCTAATGAAGTGATCTTCCTTTGTCCCATTAGAGAAGACTCAATGACGTATGCATACATTCCATCCTCTTATATGTTTCTCAAACATGGTCTTTGATATATCAGCAGGGAGGTTGAGGTTTTTGGGCAACTTTGGATATCAAACTAATAGACCGGGTTAGGAATACGACCAACCGTTCCATCACAAAGATAACTGAAGTCACTTGGAAAGCTGCCACGCTAAAATGGAATTGGGCTGGATGTATTTGCCGCATATCAGACGACCAATGGGCCAAACTTATGACCCAATGGCTCCCTCTTAATGGCAAGCGACAAGCGACTCCTTCAACAAGATTTGGTCCTTAGCATCTTAAAACAGAGAGAATTGGAACGAGACAAGGGAGGCCTTTGCCCTGCAGTGGAACATCACAGGTTTTTTTATAATAATTTGATACTTTCTTTCACACACAGGGTTTCTGAGTAAGGGTATCCGATAAATAAGGGTGTGCTACAGACCACTAAACTGAACAACTATCTCCTGGGGACCAAAATCGTAATCGTGAAAAAATTATCAGTCATACATAGGGTAGACCGGGGACAATAGTACCATTTTCGAAACATCGGTTGATTACACAAATTTAACTGCCGCTTCTTGTTTTAAATATTATTATTTTACGGCCTTGGTTTATTATCTACCGAAGAAAACATCTAAAGTTGGCCTAGATTGAACAAAACTTGGTCAAAATCGACTTTGAATGAAATAATGGCTAGTGCTACAAATTACCCCCTTTAAGGGTTGATTGTACCAAAATTGCATAGGGTAATAAAACGCGAGTATAGGTATTAATCATATTTTCGCAGTCATTTATTTGAAGTCTTATGGGTTTATAATCATTTTTAAAAATTAGGAACAAAAAAATCGTGAGATCGGTGTTTTAAATCAACACAAATGTAAAGTAATAACATTAACATAACAATTCTTCACTTCGAACAAAAATAAAATAAGTTTTTATAAACATATAATCAACTTTGGTTCACACGTTGCACATTTGCTATTATCCAGCTTTATAACAATTATAAAATAGAAATAATCAACAAAAACATATTAGTATGGAGGTACAATTAACCCCTGGTACAATTGACCCTCATAAAATATTAGTTACTTATAAAAAAATATTAGTCAGATCCGCAATTGTGACAAACATAAATTGACTCCTGAGGTGTACATTCCTCGTGTGCCCATAATCTGCATTGAGCGCATTGAATCCACATTTAACTAGGGCGGCTGGCACTATAGGGTTCCATACATACAACACAAAACCATTCTTCTTCTCCTTCGCTGCTTTCAGAGTAATTTTTTGCTGCAGTTTTCTTTTTCTGACTGGAATCACATTTTTTATTAAATCAAATTTAATAGCCAAATCAAGTGCCAAGCGTTTTACTTCTTTTGGCGTTAAACCATAATAAATATCTGCTGTTCTCACTAAATATTTCGCTATGCTTTGTTCTTGCTCTTCGGTAAATACTTTCGTTGCTGGATTATAATCCAGCAACGAAAGTATTTACCGCGTATTTACCCCATAGAAATAAATTGGTCGGGATTTGCTTTTCTTTTACGTTTATATCTTATGAGAGACACGTGACAAACGTTGAACATATTCGCAGCGGCGCGTATACTACGCCCTTTTAATATCTCATCATATGCCTGTTCATACAACAAAGTATCTCTTGACCCACGGTCCGTCTTTTTTATTCTATTTCGTGGCATCTAAAACAAAAACATGTCTAATAAGTAATTGCATATTTTAAGTATTTATTTTATTATTCTGTTATTATAACCACGGGGTTATTTCTACCATGGGGTCAATTGTACCGGTACCAATGACCCCGGCGATGTTGGTACAATTGCACCAAAGTAACAAATTTAGGAAAACCATCTAATAGTCACATAATTCTAAACTTATAGCTTCCATATTTATCATAAATCAAAAGTTTAATATCCGTTTAAACTAACAACAACAATTTCTTGTCGAAAAGGCTCTGGTAATACGAGTTACAGGCAATAATATTTTACGTAAAAACTTACCGCGGCTTGCCGAAAATCAAAAATTCTCCACTAACACGTCCGTTTCACAGCACGCGCGCCGGCGACTGAGGGGCGCCTCGGGACTCAA
This sequence comes from Cosmia pyralina, assembly GCA_946251885.1. Classification (NCBI taxonomy): domain Eukaryota; kingdom Metazoa; phylum Arthropoda; class Insecta; order Lepidoptera; family Noctuidae; genus Cosmia; species Cosmia pyralina. Next base: position 20,322,131 of record OX276358.1, read on the forward strand.
GTAGCGCGTGTGCTGGCGCACTCACACATGCAAAATTTAGCTCAGTAGTAGAAATATCGAAGATGGTACTATTGCCCCATGTTACTATTGTACCCGGTCTACCATTTCGTCGAGCAGGTATTAAGTTTTGTAAGGGACGACAATTTTTTTTTTTTCGATTACGATGTTGGTCCCCGGGAGAAAGTTGTTCAGTTTGCTCGTCTGTATCACACCCTTAATTTTCGGACACCTTTCTGATATATTAAGGGCCTATTTCAGGATGTCCGAATAGCCACGACTTACCGAATAAATTAAAAAATGGAACAGAATTGTATGAAATTATCTGCCAAGTAAGTTAATGGGAACTTAATCGTAGGTGGTGAAACAGGCCCTAAGTAGAATATCGTGAGGAAACCAAGACTTTTTCTAAACCGCAAATACCCATGCATAGGTAGGTATTAATTTCTCAATCCTTCTCCATTTTCGAGGAAGCTTTCGCTTTGCAGTGTGAGAATGATAGTATACTCGTACATCGCATCTTTGCGAGAAAAACGTGCTATATCGAAAAATGCAATTTTACAGGAAGCGTTATATAAACTTTAAAAAAATTACAACAAGTAAATTAACGTGTTTTTACGTTAAATGAGTTACCTAGAAACTTTAAAAAAAAGATTACAATCAATCAATCTGCCTAGCCTCTTCCCAACTATGTTGGGGTCGGCTTCCAGTCTAACCGGATGCAGCTGAATACCAGTATTTTACATGGGGCGACAGCCTATCTGATCTCCACAACCCATTAACTGGGTAATACGATACCCCTTGGTAAGACTGGTTGTCAGATTTTCAGGCTTCTGACGACCCGTAACGACTGTCGAAGATCCACGAATGACAGCCGGGACCAAGAGGCACGGAGGAGTCTCAGTATGTAAAGATGGTCACCCATCCACTGACCAACCCCGGCAAGCGTAGCTTAACTTGATGGATCGACCCGTGCGGCTGTTATTACTGAGCCACGAGCTCCTCAAAAACATTACAACACAAAAAGATTACATTCAAATATTAAATGATCGAATAATAGTTAAAAACACTTTTTCCGAAATGTCATATTTTTCTCGCAAAGAGGCGACATGAGATTGAGCTATCAAACACTACCATATATTAACTGTTTAGTTAAATGGTATCTGCAAAACCTTGGAGATCACATCTAGCCGACGAGCCATTAAATTGCACCATAATTTAACTATATTTTATTCATACTCCAGTAATAAACAAACGACACCAATTCACTTAAAAAAGGTCGTGCTGGCCGTTCCATCGTGCCAACGAGCTATATGCACTCCATTTAAATTTATTACCAACCTTCAAGGGAAGGAAAACTTCGTAAGAAGACCCCAACATTAATAATAAATTGTAAACGTATGTGAGTATGTGTGGAAATGCCCTTAAGAAGTTGAGCCTGCATTACCGGTTTAAAACCGGTTAAACCGGTTTATACATTCAAGTTAAGAACTTCGTGACTATTCGGGGTTGGGGTGAGTTTATAGATAAACTGTACTCCATTTACAATACATTTCAACAAACCTTTATTACAGTCCGTTCAACCGATTTTGACTTCTATTGCGTTGGAGGCATGATAAATGGCAGCTGCAGTAAACAGTTGGTATTGTAACCAATTTTTTGCGTTTAACGCCATCCTTAAGCCTAAACGAAATAGAAGTCAAAATTGGTTGAACGGACTGTAAAAAAGGTTTGTTTATATGTCTAATCTTATTGTAAATGGAGTATACGATTAAAGAATAGAAAGATAGCTATATTTTAGTACAAATGGGATAACGATTAAAACTAATGAGGTGAATAAAATGAGATTGAGTCGCGCCTGATATGCTATCCGAAAGCGTACTAACTACTTTTACTAAGTAATACATAATATTCAAGGCATGGAGTGCGGTGTCACAATTACGCTGACATGAAATTATTGTTCGGTGATTGACCCGAACAGTGACTGACATCTAATTAAAAGTTTGAGAACTGTGCCAAGGTATCTTGCAAAAAGTTAGTTACGTTTCTTTTCTTGTCTTTAATAATACCTAGCAAGTGTGAGCCGGAGCCGTAAATATTGTACCACGTTATAATATTTAACACTACATTTATAAAAATAAGATACTCGAGTTAAAAAAAAACACGTTTCTTGTCTTTAATTTTTTAAACTTAATTGTAATTTTATTATTTGTTGTTATAGCGGCGAGTTAAAAAAAAACACGTTTCTTGTCTTTAACCCTAGATAGCTAACGTTCCTGAACTTCTATGATAAGCTAACCATTCGACTTTTTGACGACTATTTTTTAAACGTGATTTTTATTAAAATTGTATGTTATTTTAATCAGGTTTGTTATATTCATGGACAATATGTGATATAAATTAAAGATAATTATTACATAAATGAATATTTATTTAACTTTTAAGCACTAAATCACAAATCTTAAATGGCACATGTTTCTTTGAGATCAATAAGGCACTAAATCTTACAATGACTAAATTAGGAACTATTTTTTAGAAATTTCTTCTTTTTCTTTTGGTATAATAAAGCAAAAAGCTTAAAATTAACCGTAAGTATCAAATTACTTAGATTTTTTTGGCACAAGTTGGGCAAAAGTCGACTGTATGTTCGCCACAAATGGGAACTCTGCAGCTATTGCAGTGATTCTTTGTCATGCGCCTTTTCTTATATATAGGAACACAAACTGCAGCTTTTCCTTTTCCTTGTCGAGGCATTTTCAGGTATCAGAGGACTTCCAGAACCAGATTGCTCAAGAATTTGACCTTGACCTTCAGCGCGTTCCTCATGGTTCAAACCCAATACATCTCTTATTTTGTCTTTTATTCTTCGAGGCATTGTTGGTATTTCAAGTCGACGTTTTAACCATGGTTCAACGAGTTGTTCATGCAATTGTTTCATAAAGCTTCTTCGTGACAGTGGTTTACCTTCAGACACTAAGACACTATAACGATATAACTAAAAAAACAAAACAAAAATCAACACAAAGTACAGGTTTAAAAGTTACGCATAAGCTAACCATTCGTCAAAATGACGAGTATGCAGTAGGTATCTCAAAAACAAAAGTACTTACCGGCTAAACGCCACCACCACGCGACGTAGTCTAGCGGTCACTAAGTTGGTTCGAATCAGCGAGGGTGTAGGTAAAACCGTTAGAAAGGGAGAGGACGATATTTATTAGATGCTCGTCATTTTGACGAACGTTAGCTATCTAGGGTTAATTTTTTAAACTTAATTGTAATTTTATTATTTGTTGTTATAGCGGCAATAGAATCTCGGAGCACGTGGCTAAGTAGTCTGACAACCAGTCGTACCAAGGGGTATTGTATTGCCCAGTTACTGGGTTGTGGAGGTCAGACAGGCAGTCGCACCATATAAAATACTGGTTTTAGATGCATCCGGTTAGACTGGAAGCCGACCCCAACATAGTTGGAAAAAGGCTAGGCAGATTGATTGAGTGGCAATAGAATTACACAATCTGTGAAAATTTCAAATGTTTCTAGGTTCATGAGATACAGCCCGCTGACAGACAGACAGACGTATGGATGGACGGACGGACGGGCGGACAGCAGAGGCTTAGTAATAGGATTCCTTTTAGTACTCTTCGATTACGGAACCCTAAAAAGTAATTCTAAAGACATATGACAAGAAATAGTAAATAGTGTGATAGGATCAATTAGAGAGTGCTATATTTTGGCGCCTGGATGATACTGACAGGGGGCGTTCTTGATAATCATTTGTGAAATTGGTAAACCCAAATATCCTTTCTTTGGTATTGTTCGTCGAATCGTTGAGCTTCTTAAGTTCTGAGTTGAGCTGCACGGTTACTGACAAATGCGTGCACTGACTGGACAGGTCCACTCAATCTGTGTGGTTCTTTCTTAAAAAGACCATTTGAGACACCAATCTACATACATGGTCTTCACATGATCTAACCAAGATTATGTCTGGACTTTATAAGAGACTGTGACCTTTGAGTTTGTTTCGGCCTTTCTTAGAGTAGTCAGTTATGAAACGCCGACCTCATCTAGTTTATAAAAATATGATTGACGTGTAAAAGTGTTTGTACAAACCTATTTACGGAAATAAAATGTTTTCATTATAATTTTTTTTTCCTGAGTAAATAAATGAATATTCTATTCTATTATATTCATAAAATTATCATTTTTATCATTATCATTTATAAAATACTGTCACAGATATTGCCATGCGTCAAAATAATCATGTAGTTAGCGCTGTACCTTTAGGGTCCACTGACGCGGACCAGCACCCTAATTGCGTAACACATTGTCAATCGAAGTTGGTTTCATTTCGACAGTTCAACAACATTCATTGCGTTATTTACGTTGTCGAGCAGACAAAATTTTCGAACATATGAAGCAATGGATTAGCAATTTGTTTCAAAATGAAACCAACTCCAATTGGTAATGTGTTACGCAATTTGGGTGCTAGGCGGAGTGCTCGAAATCTCCACTCCGCGTCAGTGGAAACAGTGTAAGGGGAGCGGAGCGGACTTACAAATAAAATATATGAACACGCGGCCCCGAAGCCGACAGAACGGAGTCAAGTAACCCTGGTTCGACCAATCACAGTGCTCAAAATCTCCACCACCCGCTCTGCTTCAGTGGAAACAGTTGTCACTTTTCACTGCTATTCTCCGCTCCACTCCACCCAGCTCCGCGTGGAAACGCATCCTTATTGGCTTAGGATTGGTGAAGATTGATCTGAAGTTACACAGCAATTAAAACCTAACTTGTCGGCCATGCTAGCGGGCGCGCGCGCCGTGCTGCTGGCGGTCGGGCGGCCGCCGCGGTGACTCACTCGCTGGGTAGCTCGTCTCCCACCGGAGGGGGGGGGGGGGGGGGGGGGGGGCTGTGGCGGTGGTCGGGACGCTAGGAGCATGTGCTTTCGCCGCGCGTGCTGGGATGGCGGGCAGGTCGTTACGTCTATGTAAGTAATTTTTTTTTTTTAATATGTTTGGACATATCACACAACGCCATCTAGCCCCAAGCTAAGCAACCTAATGCTTGTGTTATGGTAACGAGATGGCTGATAAACTACTTATATACATTTTTTTTTTTTGTAAATACATACATATTATAGATAGAAAAACACCCAGACTCGGAACAAATACTTGTAGGTCGTACAAATATTTGTTCCGTGCGGGAATCGAACCCGCGACATGCTGCGCAGCAGTCAATCGCTCAACCACTGCGCCAACCGTGTCGTCTAATTAAACTATGTGTCCCCTTACCTTTTACCTTTTATAAAGTTACATTAGTGTTAAGTAAACTTAAGAGCTGTGTCCACGAGAACACTGCCGACAAACTGTCCTGCAGTTTGGCAGAAGATTTGTGAAGTACTCTTCTGTAATTTTTGTTGAATTAAAAAAAAAAAAAAAAAAAAAAAACCTAATTACAATCACAGTTGATAGACGGATGTTTTTCGTTTTTAGTAGGTACTTCATCAAGTATTTAATTAGCATTATTTATTTATCATGAATGACTTTTAAGCAATTCGAACCGAATAAATACTTATCACCAACATTAGTTAATAAAAACAACATCATATGAACCGAAAAAGTCAACTTGCTCGTGTTGATTTAGACTTTTGCTGCTATGAAAAATATGAACAGAGACGTAACAGAATATTCTTGGGTGACTGACCACTGATTGCCTCTAACCATAAATGTATATTCGGCACTGGCCACTGACTCTGCTCGTATACTGGAAGTTCTAAATTCAAATGCGGCGACAAATGGCTTATGTCCATTTAGCGGGTGCTTATTTCAAATGAGTTTTGTTGAAATGTCTCGTTTGGGTCTAGACCGGATTGGGAACATTTAAATATAAATATTTATTTACACATTTTTTATTGTTAATATAAATATTTACAATGATTGGGATTACTTTTTTTTGTACAGATGGGTTCTTGGGCTGGTGTCTAAGTAATAATAGCCGCTCGGGACAATCGAAGAGGTTAAGCTATGCTTGCTGCGGTTGGTCCTTGGATGGGTGACCATCTATACATACCAAGACCAGGGCCGTGCCTCAGAAAGCACGTTAAGCCGTTGGTCCCAGCTGTCATTCGTGGATCTTTGACAGTCGTTATGGGTCGTCAGAAACCTGAAAGTCTGACAACTAGTCTTACCAAAGGTCTTACAAACTTACAACTAGTCTTACAAAACTAGTCTTACCTTATTACCTGGGAATTGGGTCGTGGAGGTCAGATAGGCAGTCACTCCATGTAAAATACTGGAATTCAGCTGCATACGGTAAGACTGGAAGCCGACCCCAATATATATGGGAAAAGGCTAGGCAGATGACGGGTTCTTGAAACTAAAGGAATAACGCTTGTAACTAATAAATACAGGATTCGCCGTAACAACGTATTCAATCCACTTAGCCTATGGCAGTCCATTGCTGGTTAAGGCTTCTCCCAGGCTGCGCCACAGCACCCTGTTCTCCGCTTTCCGCATCTAGTCTGTCCCAGCCACTTTTTAAGGTCGTCCGTCCATCTAGCTTAGAGCGTCCCACACTACGCTTGCCGATACGCGGTCCCACTCCAGGCCTCTTAAAAACGTAATTAATTACCTATACAATTCGGCATATTTTCTACTATGATATTCAAATAAATAGTTAATTTTCTGCCTACAACCTTTGCTTGATTTTAGGCATAGGTATTTATGCCCTTACATACTATAGTATCTATCTTTGGAGAACTATGTTAAGGGGATGCGCTAAAATAGCCCGCGAAATTCTAATTTTCTTGCGTTTTTTGTAAGCATGTCAGTGTAAGGTTGTATATGGTTTAAGAACTTTATTATTCCTCATTAAGAATTAACAATAATTCACTTACTGAGAAACTATGTTTACATAAAATATTAACGAGCGTACAAAAATGACGTTAAAAGTAAATTTATAATAATAGATAGGAAGGTAGAAAAGTACTTAACAATCAACTAATCACCAACCGAGCAAACACGGATCTAAAGTAAAAGTAAATGTATTACTAGATGTGGCATACATGGCAGCGTAGATACTCACAAATTTTTTAATTTTTTTTTTATTTTTGTTGCTAAAGTTAGTATTTTTATATTATTATTGACACATTATATACGATCTAAGTTGGATGGACGTGGTTAGCTTTATTCTTCAATAAGTTGTTGCTGGAAGAAGCCATACCTGACGAATGGTGCAACAGTTCGCTGGTGCCCATCTTTAAAAACAAAGGTGATGTGCTGGAGTGCAACAACTATAGAGGAATAAAGCTAATGTCACATAGTATGAAGGCTTGGGAGAAAGTTATTGAAAGGCGACTAAGAGAAGAGAGTGAAATTTCGCAAAACCAATTCGGTTTTATGCCTGGTCGAGGAACAGCAGATGCCATCTTTGCTATCCGCCAGCTGTGCGAGAAATACAGAGGTGCGCATAAAAACTTGCACATGGTACCTATTTGTTGACCTCGAAAAGGCATACGACCGAGTGCCTCGTGAAGTTTTGTGGTGGGCACTTAAGGAAAAATGTGTACCAGGGAAGTATGTGCAGTTGATTCGCGCGATGTACAGTCGATGCAGTACCCAAGTCCGGTCTACAGTGGGCACTACTGACAGCTTCGATGTGGCTGTCGGCTTGCACCAGGGGTCTGCACTCAGCCCTTACCTCTTTGTGCTGATAATGGATGCTCTTTCTTCGGATATCCAGGAAGAGGCACCCTGGTGTATGCTGTTCGCCGATGACATTGTGCTGGTTGCCGAGAGTGGCTTAGAGGTCCAGAGCAGATTGGAGGTGTGGTGGAAAAGACTGGAGACCGTTGGCCTGAGAGTAAGTCGGACCAAAACAGAGTATTTGTTTTGTGATTTTGGCGGTCTCTCCGGTCCTGTGCCCATATCTCTTGCCGGAACGCCCTTACCGATGTGCTCCGACTTTCGGTACCTCGGGTCGCTTGTCCAAGGGGATGGCGAAGTAGACCGAGACATAACGCACCGGATCAACTCAGGATGGATGAAATGGCGACAGGTTACAGGAACAACTTGCGACCCACGGATGCCCCTCAAGTTGAAGGGGAAAATTTACAAGTCCGTGATAAGGCCTGTCGTACTTTATGGATCGGAATGCTGGACAGTGAAGAAGACGGATGAAAAAAAATTGCATGCAGCGGAGATGAGAATGTTGAGATGGATGTGTGGAGTGACGAGAATGGATAAAGTGAGAAATGAGTATATAAGAGGAAGTTTGAAAGTGGCGCCAGTGACAGAAAAGTTGAAAGGAAATCGTTTGTCTTGGTATGGGCATGTAATGAGGAGAGACGAAACGCATGTGACAAAAAGAGTGATGAATATACATGTTGATGGATGGAGAGGCAGAGGAAGGCCAAAGAAAAGATGGATGGATTGTGTGAGGAATGATATGAAAGAGAAGGGAGTGAATGATAGCGTGACGGTTGACAGGGGAGAATGGAAGAAGAAAACGTGTTGCGCCGACCCCAAGTAATATGGGATAAGGGCAGGAAGATGATATACGATCTAAGTTGGTTTTTAAAACAAGCCATACTTTTCGCTTCTTTTATTTCCATGGGTATTTTATTGTACATGATAAAACCTTCAAATTCAATATTTCCTTTCCTTACTTTTTAGTTTAAGGGATAAATAAGGGATGCACTGTGGTAGCCCGTGAAATTCATAATTTCTTGCGTTTTTGCATTTTTTATAAGGTCCTGATCAAAATATGAATCGCGACAGTAAAAAACATGTATTTACATAATATTAATCATAAAAATCATCAAAACATCTCTGTAAGTTAGATTTCCTCCGGAGTCGTCTGATTCCTGAAATCGGACCAATCCGGAGGAAATCTAACTTAGAGAGATAATGTATTGATGATATACATGTTTTTTACTGTCGCGATTCATATTTTGATCAAGACCTTATAAAAAATGCAAAAAACGCAAGAAATTATGGATTTAACGGGCGACCACAGTGCATCCTGCTGTGGTAGTCCGTGAAATTATTTTATTTTTTTTAGTTTTTTGCAATTAGCAGGTCGTGTTATTATACAGGGTTAGTTTTTAATGACCAGCCAAATTTTCACAAGGTGTTCTACCCATGATTATGAACAACTTTCACTATGGGACCAACTTTGAAATCACGAAAAAAAAATCAGCTGTTTCATACATTTTGGTCGAGTTGGTCAATACCAACTCGACCAAAATGTATGAAACAGCTGATTTTTTTAAAAAAGCTGTTTTTTTTCGTGATTTTAAAGTTGGTCCCATAGTAAAAGTTGTTCATATGCACGGGTAGAACGCCCTGTGAAAATTTGGCTGGTCATTGAAAACTAACCCTGTATTATATCTTGATCAAAACACGGGAATAAAACATATGCATTAACACAATTTTAACCATAAAAATCATCAATACATCTATCTAAGTTAGATTTCGTGCAGCTTCGTTAGATTTCGTTCGTTCGAAGAATCTGTACGAAATCTAACTTACAAAGATGTATTGATGATTTTTATGGTTAAAATTATGTAAATGCGTATGTTTTATTCCCGCGTATCATATTTGGATCATGTTACAACCTGACACGGACCTGCAAATTGCATAAAACCCAAGAAAATTTGAATTTCGCGGGCTACCACAGCGCATCCCTTATTTATCCCTTAAACTAAAAAGTTGGCTTAGGTACCTACCTATTTGTTATATATCTGTGTAATTACTTTTTCATTGTTTATCAAAAGTGAGTAATATTACACACATCAAAAGTGTCTAGGGATCAACATATATTTTTGCAATAACTTTTCTCCTGATTGATATTAATTAAAATTTTCTTTAAGGATTCATCAAATAAAGTGTTTTCGTTTGTCACAGTAACGATAAACCAAGTCACCTTTGCATTAATAAAGAAATTTGCCATTTTCCTAATAAAGGGATTTTTGACATTTGAACCACTAACATTAAAGTTCGAAAAAAAGACTGAAATAACAGTTTTCTTTAAAATTTTATTGGGTAACTTAAACAATTAATAATCCGTGTTTCTACCGCGAACACTAACAACACAAGAACATCGGTTTGGCATACTCAAAATGAGTTCATCCAAATCACGCTGTGGAATGGCCGCCCATGTTCGTTGCAACAACAAAAAAAGGTCTTCTTGCGACTGGATACCCTCCATATTCGGCAGAGCTCTTCTCTGTAGCATATCCCATGCATGCTCAATCGGGTTCAAGTCTGGCGACTGAGCAGGCCAGGGCAGGACATTGATGTTAGCTGCGGCGAGAGTCTGTCTTACAACTCTTGCGGTGTGCGGTCGTGCATTATCATGCATTAACTGAAATAAGGGACCGATTTGCACTTGTAGAGGAACGATGACGTCTGATACAATCGTCTCAGCATAAATTTGAGCGTTGAGGTTGCCTCTGATCCAAATCAACTCAGTTCTTCCGCCGATCCAAATACCCGCCCATACCATGATGGTTCCACCACTATAAGGATGGACTTCCTGGCAGGATTTTAATCGCTGTTGGCGTCCAGGGGTTCTCCAGTGTCGTATACGTCTTGTATCCGGTCTCATACCAAAACGAGACTCATCAGAAAAGCACACGAAACGCCATTGTTCTTCTGCCCAATTTCTGTGTTCAAGAGCCCATTGATATCGAATCCTACGATTGTGCATTGCTATAGGTGGTACCCGTAGCGGTCTTCGGGAATGAAGGTTCACTTCATGCAAGCGGTTTCTGACTGTTTGGTCGCTAATTAAGTTCCCTGAAGAGTGATGAAGCCTCACGGCTAACATCATGGCGGTTATAGTTGGAGCTCTTCGAGTTAAGATTTGAATGTATCGGTCTTGTCTCCGTGTGGTGCAGCGATACCGTCCTCCATGGCGCTCAGCCACGGTACCAGTGCTTCGGTAACGTGTCCAAAGTCGACTGATAACACTCTGACTTGTATTCAGAGCTAAAGCCACAGTACGTTGCCGGGAACCAGCTTCTATCATTCCCACGGCTCTGAGCATTTCTTCCCTGCTTAAATGACGTCGCCGCTCCATAATAACGTTGGTTTTAATCAGTAGTAGGGAAACAGTAGCACTAATAATGTCTTCAATGCGTTGTATGTTTTTATAGGGAAAATATTGACAGCTGATTTTCATCTTTTACTCGAATTTGATTCACAGTTCGTGATTCAAATTATGAAATGCACCAAAAAGGATCCATATAAATTTATAAAATCATAAATTTATTACAAAGCCACATCTCAATCTCAAGAAATCCGCATAAAAATGCTTGATCCCTAGACACTTTTGATGTGTGTAGTTTGAGTGTCGCACAGTACCGTATAGGTGCATAAGATAAAGCGCTCGAAGTCAACAGATATCATGTTGCAAGAGCAAATAAACGTAAAATACCATCGTCCAATGGCGACCGCGGGCTGACAGGTTGTGAACCTATGAGGTATTATGCGACACTCACAAGAGGTTAAAAATGTTATCATAATATTTTTGATAATTTGTATAAATTCAAATTCAAATTCTTTATTGCGAACTAAGTGTATAACTTTGAAGATGTTAACAATAGTAGGTTCTTAGAACTTAGTTGCCTGTTAAGGCATTGCAATTTAAATTTTTATAAATATTTAAAAACATAGGTATACGTAGGTACTCAGTATTATAGTTATACAATTTACATTATATTATATTAGTTATCATTATTCAAAAATTTTTATTTTTATTTTAATAGACTATTCTTACAATTTACATTACATTATTCAACAATCTTTTAATATTTAATAATTAATTTCTTCAAGGAATTCTTTTACAGAGTAATATGCCTTTTTAATCAGGAAGTCTTTTAACTTCCTTTTAAAAATACCAATTGAATGTAGGTTCTTAATGTCTATAGGTAACTTATTATACAGGCTGTAAGGGTAAACACCGTTGTCACTAAAACCATAGGTAGTTGGCCTAAATATAAAAATATTTATCCGAATTTAAAAAACAATAAACGTCATTTTCATTCAAAAATTTCAAAAAGTTTCTGTCCGACACCGTCCTTAAATTCATGGATAACTGCGCCCGAGTCACGTGATCACTGCAAAGGTCGCCGCACTTGCCGGCCGCCACCCGTCCTATTTTTTTTCCTATTTTCCGATAAAAACAATACGTACACGCAACCTGCGATGTAACTTTCCCTTCATACTTCCCTGGCTTAGGACAGGCAAAAATACCTACCTTATGTGTTGCGTGACCAGTCCAAATGTAAGTTAGATTCAACAACAAAGAAAATGAAAAATAAACAAACACTAGGTAGGTATTTTTGGCGTATTTAAAAAGTTAATCACAGTTATGTACAGTTTAATTAAAAATTACTTGTTAAATTTACACTTGATTGAATAGGTATCTACACTTATTATTTACACTTACATTAATCGTAAAAGTTGTTCGAAATGCGATCCATTTACGGCCACGCATGCCTCCGCACGTTTTCTTAAATTGTTTCTCACTCTAGGAAGCACAAGAGTGTCATTTTTAAGGTCTCTGAACGCACTACGAATTCGCCTTTTGAGTTCCGATCTAGTGTGGAACTCAGTAGCATACACCCGGCGCTTCGCTTGCCCCCAAAGATAAAAGTCCAGAGGTGAAAGGTCTGGCGAGCGCGCGGGCCACGCGACTGGTCCTCCACGGCCAATCCATCGCCCAGGAAACTCCTCATCCAGCATAGCCCTGACTTGCAGCTGAAAATGCTTAACACACACGCGCGACATGAGCGGGAGGCGCGGCGCGGCGACGCGGGCGCCGGGCGGCGCGGGCGTTGCGCTCGCGCTGTGAGTCTAAGAGTTACGTGCACTCGATAGCGAGACAGCTGACAGACTGAGGTGAGGTGAGCGAGGAGGGAGGGGTCGCGCGCCGCCGGCGGCGTCGCGCACGTGGCTTGTTGGGTATTCCCCGCGCTACAATCTGTGGCCTTGCGCATAGGGTGATAAACTTTCGGGGAAATATGGAGATTTTTCTTTAAAAAAAAATGTTGTTATTTTTCATTGAATTTACGTTCTATAAGTGAAACCAAACCACTGGTTTCAAGGACAACGGTGTTTACACTAACACCCTGTATATCTTTATGCCCATACAAAAATGCTATTGCTATATACTGCAGTGTGGGATGTTTTATTGCGTAATGTATTTTTGAGTCTACTGCTTGTTAATGTGTCATAGCTACTGATGTTTGATTTAACTAAAATTGAGGCCGCGTAGATATACAGAGCAGGGAGGGTTAATATCTTGAGATTTACAAAATGAGGTTTACACAAAATGAGGTATAAACAGTTGCAGTACTCACCGGTTTGAGATGGGCTTATTTTTTAGTCACGACTGACATAAAACAGCTCAAACTGGTTCCATTGGCACTTATCACGAACATTGGTTTGAAAACATAATTAAGATATTATAAAGGTCGACTTGCTCATGTCAATATTATAAACAGTGTAGTGGATTATCTGGTTAAAATCAGTTTGTGACTGTGTACAGTCACGAGCACTAATAGTATATACTAAGCAACATTTAAAAGTGATTTTCTCCTACTGTGTTGATTGTAATTTTATGTTGTTATGAACTTAGTATTTTGGAACCCATAGTAATATGAAATAGGAAGTTGCAGTCGTTATTACACGAGAAAATCGCTTTTGAATTTTGCTAAGTATATACATATTAATGCTCGTGACTGTACTAGATTATTTTTATTGGTATGATAGTAATGTTGAGGAGCTCGTGGCTAAGTAATAACAGCCGCACGGGTCGATCCATCAGGTTAAGCTACGCTTGCCGGGGTTGGTCCGTGGATGGGTGACCATCTTTACATACCGAGACTCCTCCGTGCCTCGGAAAGCACGTTAAGCCGTTGGTCCCGGCTGTCATTCGTGGATCTTTGACAGTCGTTACGGGTAGTCAGAAGCCCGAAAGTCTGACAATCAGTCTTACCAAGAGGTATCGTATTACCCAGTTAATGGGTTGTGGAGGTCAGATAGGCAGTCGCTCCATGTAAAATAATGGTATTCAGCTGCATCCGGTTAGACTTGAAGCCGACCCCAACATAGTTGGGAAAAGGCTAGGCAGATTGATTGAGTAATGTTGGGGCTACACCAACGTCAACGTCAATGCCCATCATCGCCATAAACATTGCGGTAATTATTCCAATAATTATGGCGATAAATTGAGTGGCCACACTTGAACGCCGCCATCCGAGTTATCGCCACGTCAATCGGCAATGTGAATGCCGTTGTCAAATTATTGCGATGAGTTATGGCTACACCTACGGCCTACGTCCATCATCACGATAATCAACGGCATATCCCGTTGGTCTGGCCCCGACATAAGAAATAAGACATGACGTAACATCACGCCTGTAATCTCCGAAGGGATGGGCAGAGGTGTACTTCCCTATAGTACATTTCCTCACATGTTATAGTGGGCGAGCCTATTGCCGTAATCCAGACTCAAATCTAGACTCCGGACTGCTACTGAGAAATTCCAGATGCAAAAACCCAATAGCACTTCGTCTTTTGTTTTTTTTTTTAAATTATTTTTTTTTTTTTTTATATTCCCAACAGTATTTTGGTTATCTGTGGCCAGCAGGATTGACAGCACCATAATGTGGCATTCGATGACGACTCGAGATCACTGAGCGCCATTCTCACTTCACCATAAATAATTTTATTTAATTGTATTTGTTTTTATTTTATTTTAACGTGCATGCCCTCATTTTTATTTTAGTTGCAGTTTCATTTTAACTATGATTATAAGTTGGTTTTAGTTATCTAAATTATATGGTCGATGATTTTGGTGCACGGTAAAACTCTAATGAGTTTATGTTTGCGCCAACATAAAGATGTATAAGATGTAAGTGTACTACTGAATAAATAATAATAAATAATAAATAATGTATATTTTATTTGATGTGTACTAAGTTTTTTTTTTAAATTTTCATCTTCGTAACTTTGTAAGTTTTACTTACTTACTTTTTTTGTCCGACCCGCGAATCGAACCCAGGACACCTCATGCTCAGCAGTAGCGCTATTGCGACCACTAGACCAATGGGGCAGTTTAAAAATAAGACCTTGTTAACTATTCCAAGATTCCTGCAAATAAACGTTCTAATTTAATATCAATGAAAAGTAATTTGTAGGAAAAAAATGTTCATGCAAAAAACAGTTTAATTTAGTAAGTCGGTACATATTAGATTATTTTCATGAATATTTGTCGTATATAGGCAACATTGGACTTCCATTTACCACAACTAAAATTAATTAATTAATTCATTTATTTATTTATCCTCCAACTGGTACGCCATACAGCAATTACAGCAACGGAGCAAAAAATTACTTCATGTGCTGCTTTCCATCCATCCTGTGCGCGCTGGACATCGAACGGGCGGCCATGGCTCACCCACGCTTACGCTGTCACGCAGCGTCAAGACACTTCTCCATAATTCCATAACTCCATCCATATTGCGCACATTCATTGCGATATTATTGAGACTCAATCAATTTTCCAAATTAAATACATTTAAATTCAAAAGAAACGAAAAATTTTGATGTGTCATCCTGCCTGACAGATGATATAATATCCTATTATACTAGTACATCCTTTGCAAGTTTTGCTAGTTAAAATAAAAATAATAATGTAAAATTAAAAAAAGTTTGTGCTTTCAAGTAAAACAACTCCAGTACAATACTTGTAATTTACGAAATGCTATACTATTGCTGTTTATGTTTATGTTTTTATGCTGTTTATGTTTTTATGCTGTTTATGTTTTTATGCTTGTTGGTCTGGTGACCTAACTTACAGATTTTTGTAAAACATAGTCTATGCACCAGTCTTCCACAAATTAAGTACGATCTGTGGCCTTTTTTTTAATTTTAAGCTTTAATTTGTGGAAAGAAAATAAAAATCTATTCTATTCTTCTTCTTCTAATAGCCATGAAAGATATTCTTCAAATCACCACATGTGGATCGTAACTGCGCTTGCACAGTTAAACAGGGGCTAGGTGCACGATTCCAATAGCTCTTTTCTACAGAGAAAAGCCGGCAAGAAACTCCACAGTTTCTCCTTTAAAAATAATTGGCTTTTGCAATATTTACTAACTAAATAACAGTGTTATTATAACACTGCGGCATGGGAGGACAGTGTAGGCTTGTCAACAAATGTTTATACATAACAATTCTGTAATTATATTTTTCACGACAAAGAGTGTATTGTATCCATTTGAGATAAAATTTCCCTTTGTCACAGTATCGCATTTTTGTCCAATACAACACCTACTTCAGTAAACTACAAGGGTACTTGTATCTTGAAAGTTACTAGGCCAGCAGAGATATCAAGTAGTCAGTTATCTGAGCAATGTTCGACACTTCAACACCGAACCGGGTTGTACTAGTTCGGTTATCGGGACCCGGAATCGAATGTTTATATCGCGTTTGTAATGTTGGTGGGGAATATTTTTGTTTTTTTGGCTATAATTGTGCAATATTTTTTATTCTTCTAGATATGACGTGTAAAAGTGTCTTACTTAAGAGGGCTGGCGCATTTTATCATCTCCTCTCTCGTTAATACGGGTCAAAATTTTTAAGATTATTAAATCAAAAAATGCTTTTTCAAAAATATAATCAATTAGCGAACTAGTAAACAATATTAATTTAATAGGTACCTAATTATTAAAAACACATTTCTATTGTGTTATCTAATAAACTCAGCTCAAAAAGTATTATTTGTTTTTGAGATGAGTTAAATAAATGCCACAATAAAAATGAGTTTTTAATAATTATCTATTAAATTAATATTATTTACTAGTTCGCTAATTCATTACATTTTGTAAAATAAATTATATAGCTTTTTTTGAAATGTGCTCATCAAGGCCTTCCATTTGATACCCATATTGCAATAATTGAAGATTTTTTTTTTCACATTTGAAAATGGAGTCATACTGCCGCTATAAAAAAAATATAGCCAGTATGACTTAAAGATTCTAACGATACCCCGTACATCCTGTTCAGGCATTCAAAAGTTATGGTGGAATAAAGAAACTCACAAACATACATGAACCCTGAAAACATTACACTCCTTTTTGGGGCAGTCGTGTAAAAAGAAAGAAAGAAAGAAAAATATTTTATTTGGGACACGCACAGGAAATGTAGTTAAGAAGGAGCATAAATAAAAGTAGCAAAATAAACATTAAACAAAAAAAAAAAAAAAACCATAATTTCATTTAATATCCTTTAAAATTTTTGTCTCGTGTGAGCGAGGGAGGTGACAAAATGCTACAGCCCTCTTAAAAGATCTTTTCTATCTTAGATATCATACATGTAGGTACTCTGAAAATCTTCAATCAGACTGGTTCATATAAGAATGAAAGACAACTCCGGGTTTATCTAAAATCTGTACTGCATACGATGGAACATGATACCTGCAGCATACTAGAGTATGGCTCTGAAAATCTGGGCTTATTAAATTCTATCGATTGAATAAAAAGTTCAAGATATGAAGTAATGAGACTTGGCCTGCAAAGTAAATAGACATAATGATAAAACATTTGAGGAACGTTCTCATCGCAAATTCAGTCAAACAAAAACCAAAACGTGTTCATAACATAACAAAAGAGCATCTCTCAAAAAAAAAGGAACTAATTTTCAAAATTGGAAATTCAAAAAGTGTTCCAATACTAAATTCGGAGCAAACCATTAACGTTGCAAACGGTATCACAACAAATCTGCCACCGCGGCAATATTTCACGGCTTAATTTCTATTGCTGGCCCCCATTGATTTTATAAATTCGTTTTCCCCACTGAGAATTTAATGAAAAACGTGCGTAGAAAGTTTGCGCTCCATTACTTCGCGCAGTTATTAATGACAGGGGCCGGTATTCTGCTCACCTACTTTGATAGATGGGCCCATTCGTCTGGTCGAATGCAAACAAAGGAGGTGTGTTCCGAACAGTTACAATGTGTAGTTGGGACGTTGAACTAAACATTTTGTTTTATTAGGGTCATGAAGTTTTAGTTCGGAAATGGAGGGTATAGGAAATTAAAGTTTATGAATATTCGGGTTAAAGCTTCATTTTGACGAATTTTTGAATTATATAAATTCAACATTCAGATAGATTTTGTATTAAAAATAAGTTATAAGCGGTTTTGGTTAAATGTTAATAAAACGGCCTACTTTAATGCGTAGGCAGCACGTGTAGAGAACGTAGCGAGGGCGTAGCAGATCCCTACCAAGGGCGTAGCAGATTCGTAGCGGGGCCGTAGCAGATCCGTAGCAAGGGCGTAGCAGATCCGTAGCGGGGCCGTTGCAAATCCGTAGCAAGGGCGTAGCAGATCCGAAGCTGAGCCGTAGCAGATACGTAGCAAGGACGTAGCAGATCCGAAGCTGGGGCGTAGCAGATCCGTAGCAAAGGCGTAGCAGATCCGTAGCGAGGCCGTAGTGGAGGCGTAGCTTTAATGACAGTTGATTTATTTCTAGTTGTGACTCCAGTAACCTCTTTGGAAAAAAATATTGTAAAAGATGCTCTACAAGCATTATTATGAAACTTCGATACAAAAAAAAACTAGACCGCAACAGAGAAAATGAAAATCTATTATTATATCATACTATGTACCTAGTAACTAAATAATGTTTACCGTTAGCTATCAGTAAATCACGAGATTCGACGGTAAATCTTAGGATTTACCGGTATCTGAGATTTTTCGGAATAATATAAATAAAAATATCGTACAATATTTCGCTTACATCCCAGATGATTCCAGAAAGGTTTTATTACTTCTTGAATATTAATGGCAATTTGATGTTAAGGATAAAAATAAAAATAATTTCAGGAAAATTCTCTTTTTTGACCTTGATGGCTTGGCTAATAGTGGCTGTTTGAAGTATATTCCCAATCAATGTTTTCAACAAAATCGAGAGAAGAGGATGGAATGGGGAAAGGCTTTTTCCCAGGGGGTCTACTCTCTAAGTCCGTCAACGAAGATACGGGCCCGTCCGAAAATAGCTTATTCGTTAAAACAAGTGTCAAATTAAATTTTTCGGACGGGTAAATACATATCGGGAACAAGGACAACTGTCAAACCGTGTTGTCTTTCATTGTTAGTTTGGACCACAGACTACATAGAGTTATTGTTCAGACCCCGAACTAATCATAATATGTCCGTAAGTGATGTGGAGGAGGAAACGCCCCTAACTTCGCCGAAACTATGGATTTCGTGCTTAGGGAGTAGACCCCTAGGAGTGGGATAGTAACTCAGGCTAAAAACTAGATATTTTACCTAGAGATATCTAATAAAATTTTTGCAATTTTGAGCTAAGTGCACATAAGGGTCAGTTAACACAGAACTGACGCGACGCGACGCTGCACACACTTTTTAAGATAGCAAAACAATTTCAAACTTATTTGCTACAAGCAAAGGTATAGTTTGAGTACAAGCGCGAGCGCATGTCGAAGTACGCTGAGATGCGCCGTGCTGCGTAGCGCGTATATCTTATTTTGTAGTAAATAAGTTCGATTTTGTATGGCAATCTTAAAAAGTGCGCGCAGCGTTGGGTCGTGTCACGTCTCGGTAAGAAATGACCCTTACAGCCGGGTCGGGCCTCAGGTCATCGTATTAAAATTCAAAAAGCGCGGTACTATAGTTCAGTGGTATGCGATAGTTCATACAAGATGTACGAGAGTGATGGAGGATTTTTGCAATAAATAAAAATAAATAATTATATAAACCATTTATTTTCAGGTAACAAAGACACATAGATACATGCCTTAACCTAAGCATACATTAATAATATAGCGCAATGCTGTGCGACTCGCCTTAAATCTGCATCACTTTAGCATGCCTGAAACAAATTAAAACCGGCCAAGTGCGTGCTGGACTACGCACAGTGATGGGTTCTGTAGTTGAAAAGAATTTATCCCAAAAACAAACTTAACATTGTATGCACGCCTTGTATTCAACTGCAAATTTAAGTTTGTAATCCTAAAACAATTTTTTTTAAGTGATAAAATTAAAAACTATCGACTTTCGGTTTACTTGTGCTGTGAGACATTGTTTCTTGCCAAATTTCATGATTCTAGGTCAACGGGAAGTACCCTATAGGTTTTGATTTACTTGCTAGTATCAAAATATGTGAGAGCAGAGTGGTGGCACAGTGTTAACGGCCGCGACTTACCGAGCTGTAGGTCGTAGGTTTGAACCCAGGCAGCCGGCTTTACTTTGTGTAAATTATTTATCACCACTGCTCTCAAAACTGTGAAGGAAAACATCGTGAGGAAACTGGCATGTCTTAGAACCAAAACTTCGAAGACATGCGACAGCTAACAACCCGCACTGGGCGTGTGGATTACGGCTCACTCCCTCTCCCCGAGAGGAGGCCTGTGTCCCGTAGTGGGAACATTATACGCTGATTATTATATCAAAATATATCGCATCACCATATATCTACGTATTCTATATTAATTTCAGCTCCTCCACGCGCGACAGACAGACAGACAGATGGACAACGGAGTTGTCATGATTTCCAAATAATAAAAAGTTTTATTGATGTAATTATACTAAATAAAAAGTTGAAAGTTGACTCAAATGATTTTGTATCTGTGTATTCGTGAAGTTAAAAAGTATCTCATTTGACAATTGCCGCCAAAAGATCTGGTTTTTTCTAGCAGAAAGGAGGTACCTAATGAAAACTTGATATTTGGAGCGTCACCGTCGCCTAATTGCTAAATTAATTGGCTTCGAGCCTCGGATCCTAAAGGTTGTCTAGAAATCTAGTCTTTACTGATATTTATCTTCGGGGACGTCAGCAGTCGGTTCGCGTTGATGAGAGCTCGTCGAGTTGGCGTGACCTGGATGCTGGTGTTCCACAAGGCGGTATTCTTTCTCCATTGTTATTCTCCATCTTCATTAATTTCATAACTCACTATCTTCAGTGTTCGTATCATCTTTACGCTGATGATCTTCAATTGTATACAGCTGCGCGGGTAGAAGGTTTGTCGGACGCTATAGCAGATGTAAACCGAGACTTAGATACTGTCAGAAAGTGGTCTGATAGTTTTGGGGTGTCAGTAAACCCGTTAAAGTGTCAGGCCATTATAATTGGAAGCTCGCGCATGTTGAGTAGAGTGACACTTAACTCTCTTCCTCCTCTTATTTTCAATGGTACCGTCATACCCATGACCCCTAATGTGAAAGATCTCGGTTTGCATCTGGACTCGACACTTAGCTGGCAACGTCAGGTCTCTAGTGTTAGTCAAAGGGTCAATGGTACTCTGCGGTCACTGTATCGTCTGAGAAACTTTTTGCCCGCTAAGACGAAAACTATGCTTGTGCAGACTTTGATTTTCCCTATCATCGACTATGGTGACGTGTGCTACTTTGACTTGAATGCGGTTTTGCTCAATAAGCTCGACAGACTGCTCAATAATTGTATCCGGTTCATATTCAACCTCAGAAAATATGACCATGTGTCTCGCTATAGATCTGAGCTCAAATGGATGTCCATTCGTCAAAGAAGAAGTTTACGTGCTTTGACCACGCTTTTCGCCCTTCTCAACTCTCCCACTCCTCCTTCTTATCTTGTGGCTCACTTCCAATATCTATGTTCTTCACACGCTAGGAATCTGCGTTCTTCTAACAATCTTCTCCTACTCTGTCCTTCTCATACTTCTGACTTTGTTCATTCTTCCTTTCATATTCAGTCCATTCTTCTTTGGAATGCGCTTCCTCTTGATATCAGGACGGCCACCAGTCGGTATGCATTTAAGCGGAAATTGCAGAGTTATTTTCTAAACAAATAGTGTAGAGTTATTTCAACACCTCTCTCTCTCTTGAATTTGTATATAATATGTATTTTTGGTCATTCTGAAAATAACTTTATCCAATTGAGATAAAGTTATTTTAAATAAATAATAATAATTTGGTCTGTCGACGTCAATAACGCCATACTACAATTTATATTGCGATTTTTTTTTTTATTGTGAGTTGGCTGAAGAAACTTACGTCCGGCTTCTGAAAAGCTAATATCAAGCTAAGGATTTCAGTCATACTAGCATTTCTGGCGATTGCTGATCCAAGTGGACTTCTTAAGATTCAAAGTTTGACTAACCATGGAAAATTAATACTTAATAATACTAAAATCGACCATATTTATTCGACGACGCTGTCTCACGGCAACGGTTACCTGGGCTGCGCCAACTTGACATACGGCGGCGCGGCGCCCCAGGCCCCCAGCGCGACTGCGCCGCTGTCATCGGACAAACTGTCAATTCTTTTTTATGTGTCTTTTTGTTGTTGTTATTTTATTTTAGTTTCTATTTATATTATGTGCTATTTTTAAGGAAAAATCGTGTAAGTTTTTACAATTTTTTCTATGTTAAACAATGACGACGGTAGCGACGCTGTACGAAGCGCCAGTCAACCTGCCACGTCGCTGGATGTCCTAGTGAGATGCCCTCATTGTCCCCAAGCACGCTTTTTTAAGGGTGAACGAGGCTTGAAGGTACATTTTGGTAAGAAACACAAATCCCACAATGTGCCTTCATCATGCCCTACCATACCCACTTCCCTAACACCTGTTTCCCCCTCTCAACCCTTATGGAAAACGCTTGCAAAATTGAAAACTTCAACTCCAGTCTTAAAGAGAGCTCCTCGTGGCGCGAGACCATCCGTAGCTTTAAGTTTAGCGCGTTGTATCCGCCTCGCCGCCAGAGAGAACTCTCAGAGTGCTTGGGAGCAATTACTAACCTTCCCGTTTAGGATTCTACATGTGCAAAAGAATTTGGCAAATAAAAAAACTTTAACATCACAAATCAAGGATAATTGCAACATTTCGGCTCAAAGTTTCGACCCTAAATTAACAGCACACCTTCCCCAAAGAGGTTTATTGCACTATGTGGAGTCTAAACTAGGCGAGGGTGATATCAGAGGTGCAGCTAGGATCATCTTTAGTAGCGATGTGGTTGCGCCGTACTCTCCAGAGACACTTACAGCTCTGGAGAGCAAACACCCTACCCCGGCAGATGATCTCTCCTTTCCTGACCCACCCGATCTGGAATCCAACTCACTTGTAATTACAGCACAACAAGTGTATGCGGCCGTGTGCTCCTTTCGAAGTGGCTCCGCCGGCGGCCTCGACGGCCTGACACCTCAACACCTGAAGGACTTAATGTGTTCAGGCGCCGGTGAGGCTGGTGAGTCCCTTTTGGAGGAGCTAACGGCCCTCATTAATCTCATGCTCTCCGGCAATGTGAACGAAGCCGTCATTGATATCTTGTATGGGGCAAATCTATGTGCCCTGCGCAAGAAGGATGGCGGCATTCGTCCCATTGCCGTAGGGCTCACCTATCGTCGTATCGCAGCCAAAATTTGCTGTGCTTTCTACAGCGAAACACTGGCCAGCAAATTCCAGCCCCTACAGCTGGGCTTCGGGTCTAAAGGGGGCTGTGAGGCTGCGGTACATGCATTATCCACTTACATCAATAGCGGTAAAGGTGAGGTCATCCTTAAGGTTGACATTAAGAACGCTTTCAATTCCGTAAACAGGGACACCTTGTTGACAGAAGTTCAAAAAGAAATACCCAAAATTTACAGTTTTCTTTATCAATGTTATAGGCACCCCTCTAAATTACTTTATAAAGACAACCTTTTGAAATCAGCCGTTGGATGTCAACAGGGTGACCCTCTTGGGCCAGTCATTTTTAGTTTGGCAATAAATCCAATTATTCGTCAATTAAATTCTAAATTCAACGTTTGGTATTTGGATGACGGAACCCTAGGAGGTGATGTAGACACAGTCTTAAAAGATTTAGTTTTTTTAAAAGAAAAATTCAGTTCCATTGGCCTAGACCTTAACCTCTCAAAATGTGAAATTTATCTTCCCCAAACCACTGACAGACAGACTACCATATCAAAATTTAATACAATAGCACCAAATATCAAAATTATGGAAAGAAACTCTCTTCACCTCCTGGGATCCCCAATTTTTGACGAATCCTTTCCAACGTTTATTGAGGAGAAAATACAAAATTTTCATGATGTCTCGGAACGACTTTACAAAATTAATATTCATTCGGCCTTCACACTCATTCGATACTGTTGCTTTGGACCAAAATTCACATATAGCCTTCGCTCCTCCCATCTTTGGAAGCATCCACAACTTTTAGAAAAAGTAGACCAAATTATTAGAAACACACTAACTTCTATCCTAAATGTGGCCCTGGACGACCGAGCGTGGCAGCAAGCTACTCTTCCCATCCGCCTGGGTGGTCTCGGCGTCCGCAAAATTTCAAGTATTAGTTTACCGGCGTTCCTCTCCTCGGTCCACAGTACCGATAAATTAACCAGGAAAATTTTATCTTCCTCACTGGTCGATTTTGAGGTACCGTTTTTGACCGATGCGTTGAACGCTTGGAAAATGGCTTGTCCCAATACGGATTTGCCTGACAACCCGTCCTCCCAGAAACTGTGGGACGTGCCGCTCTGCAGTATTATACGGAATACCCTATTAAACACGTCTTTTAATACTGTTGAGCGTGCCCGTCTGCTGGCTGTGGGAGAATGGGAGTCAGGCTTGTGGCTTCAGGCGCTCCCGTCATCCACCATAGGTACTATGATGGATGACTCATCGTTTCGGCTCGCTACGTGTCTCCGCTTGGGCGCACCTTGTGTTGCTCCGCATCGGTGTCACTGCGGTGACGCTGTCGACAGTCTCGGGCACCATGGCTTGTCCTGCTACAGGAGCGCAGGACGCATAGCACGGCACGCCAGCATCAACGACATTATTCGTCGAGCTCTTGTTACCGCCGGCGTACCAGCGGTATTAGAACCAAACGGCTTGGTACGTGACGATGGGAAGAGACCAGATGGCATGACGTTGTTGCCTTGGAAGATGGGTAGGCCTCTGGTGTGGGACGCAACTTGTGTCGACACCCTTGCGTCATCTCATGTTCCAAGCACGACGTGCTGTGCTGGCGCCGCTGCTGCGGCTGCTGAGACCCTCAAGCGGCGCAAATACTGTAACCTTATAGGTAACTACAGTTTTGAGCCGTTTGGGGTCGAAACGCTCGGGTCATGGGGCCCGAGTGCGCGTCTACTTTTTAAGGAAATTTCTCGCCGACTGGTCGAGGCTTCACGTGACCAGAGGGCTGGCTCGTTCTTTGGCCAAAGAATTAGCATTGCCATTCAACGTGGCAATGCTGCCAGTCTTCTGGGCACGTTTCCGGATGACATCGATGCGGACGAGTACTTCGACGCCTAAGTGTCCTTTTGTTTTGTATTTATTTGTATAGTTAGTTAGTTAGTCATTTACGTTAAAAAATATTTCTATTGTTTGATAAGTTTGTTGAATAAAAATTACTTTATTTATATGTATTGTAATATATATTGTATATGTATGTATTATTATATACGTATAATATGTATTGTCTATATATATATATATATATATATATATATATATATATATATATATATATATATATATATTATAGGTATATCTTATAGTAAGTGTATGTATGTGTATTATTGGTTTATAACCTATTTATGTGCTTGTATAAAGTCTATTTATAATTAATTAAGATATATTTTTAGTGTTCTTTTTTTATGTATTCCTCTCATACTGAGCACCTGCCATCTAATCTCTTCACCACCCTTGGTTGACTGGTAGAGAATGCCTAAGGCATTAAGTCCGCCTTTGTACATTTTAAGTGCGTAAAGTTTAAATAAATAAATACACTTCTGGACACATCTATTGGCCCACCTTAGAGTTTAGGTTTCGATGGCCCCTACCGAAATATGATTGCTAGATTGAACAAAAACTGTTGATGCAGTTTTAAACCTGATACATTTTACCATCTTTTTCGATCGTATTGTTTTAAATTTGAATTCAGAATACCATACGACATGGAGCTACGCCTAACAAGTCGGATATGCGCCTTGTTAAAGGCAATTGATTTTTGAATAAAAAACATGTTTTATCAAATAAAGGTTTAATTTAATAACGCGTGTTGCCTCCTTGGGCATCTACCACAGCTCTCATACGATTAGGCATAGAGTTTATCAACCGCTCTATGAAATTTTGAGGGATCATCTCCCATTCCTCTTCTATGGCAGTTTTCAACTCCTGCATCGTCTGGGCAACAGGCTGACGAGCCCTAACACGTCTTTTTAGCTCGTCCCACATGTGCTCAATGGGGTTCATGTCTGGGCTTCTGGCTGGCCAGTCCATAACTGTGATGTTCACATCCCGAAGATATTCCCTGACGATGCCGGCTGCATGGGCTCTTGCATTATCATGCATAAAAAGGAAATTTGGGCCCACATAGTCCGCGTATGGTATCACGTGAGGTTCTAAGCACTCACGAATGTACCTTTCAGCATTTAATGTTGGCAGCCGTGGTCCTGTAACAACCTCAAGTTGAGTTTTGCCGCTCGCGGATATACCGCCCCAGACAGTCCATGAGCCACCGCCATAAGCAACCCTCTCTTCAAAGCAGCATTGTGCGAAACGCTCTCCCTTACGTCGGTAGACCTTCTTCCTTCCATCATTGCCATGTAACACAATTTTAGACTCATCAGAAAAGAGTACACGGCTCCAATCTTGCTGTGTCCAATTTAAATGACTGCGTGCGAAATGAAGGCGCGCTGTTCGGTGGGCTCGCGTTAGTTTGGGGCCATTAGCTGGCTTGTGTGGTACCATATCGCATTCTTTTAACCTTCTCCGAACAGTTCGAGCGCTCACAGATACTCCGTGGAAGTCGCGAAGTTGGTTTTGTATCTCAATGGAGGTAAGGTGACGATTTCTCAAGCTGGTCGTCACGATGAATCGATCCTGCCTTTCAGTTGTGACCCGAGATCGTGGCCTTCCTTGGCGACGAACAAAGCCGCCAGTCTCTAGGTACCTCCGATAAACATTTCGGACCGCAGATCGACTTAAATTAAGTTGAGCACTCACGTTTCTTTGGCTGTGTCCGGCCTGAATAAGTGCCACAACTTGGGCGGCGACTTCAGGTGAAGTATCCATAGATTATTGATAGAACCTCACCTTGATGTTAAGAATAAGTAATGTTTGTTGCAAAACCAAAGATATCAATCACTTTTTCAAGAAATAAATCCAAGTAAACCAATAAAACCAAGTTTTCTTAGTATTCGATTGTTTGATATCAACAAAGAGGCTCCAAATTGTCTTTTGTTTCTTTAAATTCTGTGTTCGAAATTCAAAAAAAGACTATTGAATGAAATTGTGAATGTACCAGGTTCAAAACTGCATAAAAACTTTTTGCTCGACCTAATATAAAATTTTAGCTAGGACCAAACGAAACTGAAAATACAAGGTGGGCCAAAAGATGTGTCCAGAAGTGTATTTATTGAGTGCCTAATTAAATAGTTTGTTAAATATGGCTATCTTATACCAAGTTTGTATGTGTGCAAGAAGATAAAATACAGAATTAATGCAATGAAAAAGGTTTATCGTAACAGAGTGATCCTATAAGGGTTCCGTTTTTTTCCTTTTGAGGTACGGAACCCTAAAAAGAAGTCGAGAGGTATCGTGGGACAGCCGGTTGCATCGAAGTTCCTTTCGCTGTATTTTAAGCACTAACAGGAACAAATATATAAATTAGCAAAGTTTTAATTAGACATAAGTGAATAAAAAAATTGCAGGCGCAGCGCAGTTCGAGTTCGCGCCGTTCGTTTTCGTGAAAACAGATTGTTTTACTGTGATTTTCGATACCACCGTAGCCATTGTATTTGCTCAATATTAGACTTAATAGACGCATTGCATTTCTTTTGATGCAAACTTTTTTCCATTCGGGATATTTCATTTCAGAGCAGAATTACTGCCAAAGAGATTTAAGGACGCTGTTACAAATGGGTAGTCAAATCAATACTTTTTTACACAAAAGTATGTTTATTTAATAAAATGCTTTACATTCTTAAAATATTTTTTGGCCAAACTGTTGATAGATGTGCATGTTACGATTCTAAACTATAAATATATTTTTAGGTAGGTAGTTTCTCAATAAATGTACCGGAGTGAAATTTTATACTTCGGTACATTTATTGTGAAAATGTACCTATTTAAAATTATATTTATACTTCAGAATTGCACCATGCACATCTATCAACAATTTGGCCAAAAAAAATTTTATAAATGTAAAGCATTTTATTTAATAAACATACTTTTGTGTAAAAAAGTAATGATTTGACTACCCATTTGTAACAGCGTTCTTAAGATACTATAGAGAGGCTATCAGAAGAAACGTCATACAAAAACTGTTATCCCATGTCTCAGTGACGCCATCTAGCATAATATAGCAAAATTACATAATAGCCCAGTTTGACCTAAATACCCGATACACTTTTACCGACACCAACTGTTGATTTAACAACCTTCAGATAGTTTGTCTTAGCTAAGAAAATTATTTAATTTATCAGAATACTTGATAAAATTATATCTATTCATTTTATCACTACTAGGTTTGCAATATCACAATGTACAATTCGGCATATTTTCTTCGAAAATAATTTTCTTTTGGTGGACACGAATGTGACTTGACATACAGGCGTAGTACCACACAAGACTGAGCGACTTTTGACCACTAGGACAAATGAATTGGATTACGATTTTGTTCGCTATGTCCCGTATAATGCAGGTAATATTTAATGTCTCTGTTTACGGCCGATATGAGACATCTGACATTATTTTGCTATTGTCAACTTCATATAAAATTTTCACCATATTTTGGCTAATATTTCTGTTGCTTCTCTTTAAGTCCTGGTAATGCTTTGTCAACTCTTGCCAAAGACACCAGCATAACTGATCCAGCTAAACACGTTTTTGCGCTATACGAATTGATATTTTAACACATAGTGAAAAGTAGAGGTCGCAGCATGCGCGTGCACTCGCAGTGTGACGTCATAAGCAAATTATAGCCCGCCATAATTTTATTTATTAACATGACCTATTTTTGGAATGCGCAAACATTAGTACTAAAAGTCTCGTAGTTATTAGCCGTTGAAATCTTACATGTTTTCGTCGGTCAGAAATATCGAACTTACCACGAGCACACCGAGCGAAAAGACGTTTTCTCGTCGAAATAGTACAACTGTAGCAACGGTCAAAATGTTACACTTTTTAGGGTTCCGTAGGTACCTCAAAAGGTAAAAACGGAACCCTTATAGGAAGAATTAATATCAAATACGTAGGTCCCTTGGAGTTCTAAAAAAACCAAGCTGCTAAATCAACGCAATAAAAAAATACGGCCGTTTATGCGACATATTTTGAACTCGCAAGTAAATCAAAACTGGGGTACTTCCTGTGGACATAGAATCATGAAATTTGGCAAGAAGCAAGTTCAAACAGCAAAAATAAAGGAAAATTTCCGAAAATTGTTATTTGTAATTTTATCACATTAAAAACATTTTTTTTTTGGCATTACAATGTTAACTTTGTTTTTGGGATTAATTCTTTTCAAATACGGAACCCTTTAATGTGCGTGGTCCGTCACGGTCTAGATCTAATTCGCCAAGTGTGTTTATAGATTATAACGTGCACTATGAAACTTCGTCCCAAATACCCAACACAAATCACCTTATATAGCCTCAGAGTTCATAAAACCATTCGAACAAAAGCCACCATATTTCAATCAGGCTCAAACATAAAACAATTTTAGTACCATCGAACTTATAGAACGGCAGACAAATAACTTGGAAGATAATCTTTGTTCAAAGGTAAGGTAACTCGATCGATAGCAAGTAGTGATTGATGAAATACGAATTATCAATGAGTATCGAGCCGGGCTGTAAGTGGTTCTTGAAATTGCTTTCGAAATAACCACCATTATGTCTGAAAACTATTATTAAAAACCATTGGAAGACGGTGGGCTTGTTGTGATTGAGATTCTGTAAGTATGAAATAGATGTAGATATTTTATTTGATACAATGAAATCTTAAAAAGTGTGGCATTTCATAGTCATCATTGAGGTTTGATTTGCTACGACGTTTTGCGAGAAAATCGATATTTTGATATACTGTTTTATTTGTTTAGTTATTTATTGTAAGTAATACTAATAATTTTTTACGGTTCCGTACCTCAAAAGGTAAAAACGGAACCCTTACAGGATCACTTTGTTGTCCGTCTGTCTGTATGTCTGTGGTTGCGCCAACATTCAAAATTTGATTGACATCCGCTATTTCCTATTTCTATCTCCCTTCCGCACAGACCTCGCGAGTGTATAAGATGATTCTTTCGTCGCGAGTCTCTTCCGATTAGCTACAAGACGCGCGCGCAATGGCGCCTAGCCGCTCCGCTCCAAAATATTGATAACTTTGTAATCACTGCATTTTTGCATGTAATAAGACTTGCAATCAATTGTTTGTGTTTGTGTTCAACGTGTGAGGACAGTAAACTTGAAGCTCAACTGCCCCTGAACCTGGAAAAGTGAACCGGTGCACCGGCGTCTACGCGAGCACGTGGCTCCAGTAAAGGTTTGTGCTTCCCTCCCTAATTTGTTTCGGGTTGTGTTCTATTGTCCTACACCCACCGCAGCTCGAATTACCTATCGCCAAGCGTTTGTCAATCGTATTGTTCCGCATCGCAAATACAGTCCACTAAATTAGCACCTCGCGCCACCAGTCTGTATGTCAAGACCCTTTTTCTCAGGAACGCGTAGAGGTATCAATTTGAAATTAATATCAAATACGTAGGTCTATGGTCCCTTGTAGTTCTAAAAAAATGAAGCTTCTAATTCTAAGCTTCAATTTATGCGACATATTTTGATAGTAGCAAGTAAATCAAAACCTATAGGGTTGTACCGTTGACCTAGAATCATGAAATTTGACAAGAAGAAGTCCAAAAATCATTAACTTGTAATTTTTCGCATAAATTTTTTTTTTTTTTGGCATTTCTAGTTTTCAACTACTTTTAAGTTTGTTTTTGGGATAAATTATTTTCTACTACGGAACCCTTCATTGTGCGTAGTCCGCCACGCACTTGGCTCGTTTTTGTCATGGTTTTAATTTGTACGTCACTCTTGAAATAAGTACATAAATTAATTATTATTTGTTTTTTAATATTTGCGTTTTTCGGCAACATTGATTGCAATTGACTGTTAACTGTTAATTGACTGTGTTCTGTAGAACACGGCACGCGACGAGGTTCCTCACTCTGCCTCTTTAATTTTTATGAAAATGTATAAAAATGGGAAAATTTAAGAATACTGAAATTACATGAGTTTTATTCAGTATTCTTACATTTCCACCGTAGAAGAAATGTTTAGACTTTAAGAATTGCGCAGTTGACTTTTCTTGTAATGCATTTGTAATGACATTAGGGCTAATTATTAGGGTTCCATACCAAACGGAACCCTATTACTAAGCCTCCGCTGTCCATCCGTCCATCCATCCGCCCGTCCGTCTGTCTGTCTATGACAGGACTGTATCTCGTGAACCGTAATAGGTAGACAGTTGAAATATTCACAGTGTGTGTGTGTGTGTGTGTGTGTGTTGTGTTTCAAGTTAAAAATTAAAGGAGGTTCCCATATAATAACTTTTCATTTTGAAAAAAAAAATCTTATCCTAGAATGTGGGGTATCATTGTCTGGAATTTAATGAGTAGAGTACAAATGTATTTATTATTTTTTTATCTTCAAAAATGAAGAAATAAGGGGTCGTAATAGTTGTCAATTTTAGACCATTTTTGTACGAGCTCTATCGCAACAATTAAACAAGTTAGGAATTTGAAACTTCTGTATATAATGTACCTACCATACTAAAAACGCCGATTCATAAGGTATTTTGTATAATTATGGGTGATTTTCTGCAACTGCAAAAAACAACCTTGTAGTTCACAGTATCATTATGAAATACAAAGTTATATTTGCGATTGTTAAAATTTAAGATGAAAAATATTCTTCGTTTAGTATTTTCATAAAAATAAAAATAATGTTAAAAATTAAAAAGCGGGCCCCCATACAAGTAACCTTTTTTTTTTAATCTGAAGTATTTTTTTTTATATGTAGTGCTAAATATTGTACGGTGCTACGGAACCCTTCATGTGCGAGTTCAAATCGCGCTTGGCCGGCTTTTCAATAGTCAGATTACTTGTATCTGACGAGTTAGTATCAGTTTGACAAATTATTTTCTATAAAAAAGCTGTCAAACCACCATATTTGTTATTCAGATAAAAGTTATCTGACTATTGGTAAATGGACCCATAATATATTATGATAAAAACAAGACACACGACACAACAAACACAATAATATTAAACACACATCACAACATTCGACACAACATTTATAACTAAATATTTTATTTGAAACGTATCCTCGGATATTTAAAAAATAATGAAACAATCCTGTTGTATTTTTTGGGGTGAACTTCAAATTGTCATTTGTTTTTTTTTTTTCATTTATGTTATCTCAACCGTATGAGAGGATTCGTGTTAAAATGAAATGTTTTCAACAAACAAAAATAACCTAAATGAAGCTTCACTCGGTTTTTCCCCAGAAAAGTTAATAAAGTCAAAAGCACATACGTTCTTTTTCATGTTTTAGTTTTTGTATATCTCTGTTATTGAACTACTTTAGAGTGAGTAGTGACCATAAAGGCTCTGGGGGAACAATTTCTATGAAAACTTCATTAAAATGGTTGTATTGGAGTCGCGTCGCGCCGTCGCGTCCCGCTTGTATCCACGAGCCTTAATAAATTCTTGCAGCATCTCTATCACCATCATCTCAAGGGAAAAATGTCTGCTGCTAGACGTAATATGGTTTAAGAACTTTATTATTCCTCATTAAGAATTAACAATACTTACTACACTACTTAAAAATAAATTTGTAATAATAGTTAAGAAGGTAGTGATAGAAAAAAAAAGTACTTAACAATCAACTAATCACCAACCGAGCATATTACTAGATGTGGCATACATGGCAGCATAGGTACTCATAATTATTTTATTTTTGTTGCTAAAGTTAATATTTTTATATTATTATTGTTATTGACACATGATATACGATTTAAGTTAGTTTTTAAAACAAGACATACTTTTAGCTTCTTTTATTTCCATGGGTATTTTATTGTACATGTTAACACCTTCAAATGCAATATTTCTTCTCCGGTAATTTACTCTTCTGGGAGGACGTGTTACTAAGTAATTGGAGTTTCGTAGTAATATGATGTAGGCCTTGTGGTATTTCGCTATTTTAAACGACATCTTTTATCTGTTTACACTGTAGCGTTCACACCTGAATTTCACCTAGGTCACAATAAATCTCATCTTACTTACTTTACACACACTATTTTATGGGAAACCATTTCATTTCATACGCTTGTTATCCCTTTTTCAATATTTTTTTCATTTTATAAATCATTGTATCTGTGTATTGTATTGTGTGTTTTTAAACTTTAACATTGTCAAAATTGTCATATGTCAGATTTCTTCTTCTTTAGTATAAGTTCTCTATTCAACGGATGCAAAGTAAAAAAAGTTAACTGCAACTTTGAGATTTTTTGATTATTAGAGCGACTATAAATATCATGTTCTACAACATGGCAAAAAAAAATATCGCTTCATTTTTTGTACTTTTGTCACGTAAAAGAAGACAACTACTCCTGTTTTGTAAAATTGCACGACGTAGATGTGTTTAACTACCGCTGACCGTTTCTACGCGGGGCGCGTTATTGGTTTTATTACGAAACAACGCATAATCGACCATCTGCCATATGGCTTTTCTACTTTGAAATTATTATGTAGATGTCTCTATTCACTTATGTAAATTAGTATTTTTTGTTATGTTAGTGGGTATCTACTTATGTTATTTCTTATAGTTACCTTATTAATTGACTTATAATTAAATTTTATTTTCTTACTGATATTTTTAACAGACTTCAAAAAGGAGAAGGTTCTCAATTCGTCGGAACCTTTTTTTTTCTTTATGTATGTTCCCCGATTACTCGAAGATGGGTGGACCGATTTGAACTATATTTTTTGTTTGATTCGAGAGGATACATCAAAGTTGGTCTCATATAAAATTGATTAACTTTGCTTGGGTAGTTTTTGAGTTAGCTTCAATAATACGTATTTTTCCCCACTTTTATATGGATGATGTTGTAGTTTGTTTTGCAGGTAGTGGTATTAGAATTTGTGTAAGGTAGGTACCACAACTAAAAAGTGAAAAATATTGTTTTTTTTACAAAAAAAATACAACCGACTTCCAAAAACAACACTACAAAGTGAAAAATAACTTTAATTTCGGAAGTCGGTAGCAAAAAACGAAAATACATTTAACCAGACACCGACTTCCGAAATTAAAGTTATTTTTCACTTTGTAGTGTTGTTTTTGGAAGTCGGTTGTATTTTTTTGTAAAAAAGTTTTTTAATATTAAACATACTTTATTAAATCCAGATTTTTGAATTTTCACGTAGAAAAGACTAACTGGTAGTTAACACAGTTGTCATATTTTTAAGCACAATGTAGATGCAGACAACTGCAATATCTTGTAAATTAATTATAATTAGAAGAAATCAAATATATTGTGGATGCCTTATTAGATAATGAAGCAGTGTTGAAAATTTCATCAAATTTGGTTTAAAATTTACAAAATGGGAGCACTTTTTCCTATTACGCTCCCTCCTGAAAAGTAGCTGTTTTATATAACTCTTTTTACTTTGGTATTATAGTCGATTCTCCTCTGAAAGGCATGTAGCTACTTTAGGATAATCCTGGTCGGCAAAGATTATTCTGACCGGCAAGGACGATCCTGGCTGGCAAATAATTTAAATTGATTTAAGATTAATACAGGGTGTCCCGTAAATAATGGATCAAACGTAACGGGTAGGTAGCTTACCTAATTTCCAACAACTAATTTGAATATTAAAAAAAAAACCGTTACAGTAACCAGGATATTAATTTTTTTTCGAATTTTACGATTTTGTCTTCCAGAATTAAGCTTTTTTAATGCTGTCGCTGCAAATGATGACATTTTTAGGTATGATTTTTATTTAACATTTCTGAATAGCTTACTAATGTTATAAGATACCATTTTTTTTGAATACCGTTTTATTTGCCTTAGAAAAAAAATCTTGAGTTGAAAAGTTTTTTCTTTACGATGTTAGGACCAAAATTGAAAAAATTCTCCTGTAAAAAAAATGTATGACACCGAAGACCACCATTATTTTAAAAACTTGTACATTTAATAAGGTTTGCAAATTGGTATAAAACTTACGTCTAGTCCTTATCGTTACAAAGATATTGCTATGAATGTGATGAAGAAGACAGAAATTAAATTAAATTGGTACTATTCCATTTTTTCCTTTTCGTAATGGCTTATGCTTGAATGCTTGTAATCGAAGCAGGTAGTTAAGCGGATAGCATAATTCCGACCCGATGACGTCATCTGTCCGGAATTTGGGACCGCTACCTGTGGCGGAGTTGCACCTCAGTCAGTGTGAAAGGGATAGATAGCGCCGCTTTTTGGTAAATCGGTTAAATCGGTATGAAGTTGCGCAGGTTCTTTTGTTCTTTCCTGCGCCCTTCACTCGTACAGGCTTCATTGTTGCTTGATTTTATTAGTTTAGTTGTAACTAGTCTCTCTTCGAGTTGCTACGTCAGACAACTTTCGCTCCCGGTCAGTGGCTCGGTGTTTTCTTCTGTAAAATTTGACTTGTGCTGTGTTTTTGGACTTTGCTTTGCCTATCGATTTGGAACTCTTTGCGTATTGGACAAACGACTTGGCGATCCTACGGACTCCGAAAACATTCGTTTGTGTGTGCTTGTACGTGTGTGCAGTAGCGCTGAAACCTTATTCAGCCCAATGCCTCGTTATGAGTACACGCCACGGCAGTACGCCGAAATGCATTTTATCTACGGAGAAGCAAGAGGTAATGCCAGGGCGGCTGCAAGATTGTACCGTGAAAGATACCCGAACCTGGTTCGTTATCCCGATTATCGCGTCTTTATTAGAGTGCATAACGCGCTTCTTGAGGGAAGAATTCTTGGCACCGGAGTTGGTGGTACCCGTGAAGGACGACCGCGACAAGTTAATGACGAAGTCATTCTTCGAGAAATCGAGGAAGATCCGTCAGTCTCCGTTCGCGTCATAGCGCGACGCGTAGGAATTTCTAGATCGACGGTGCATCGAGTGCTACAACGGTGCCGATTGCACCCATATCACGTGCAACGTGTTCAAACGCTGACGTCGCGTGATTACCAGCCAAGAATAGAATTTTGCCAAAGGATGCTTAGAATGATTCGGGCGGACCCGCAGTTTTTTAACAAGATTTTATGGAGTGACGAGTCTTCATGCCGCCGAGATGGATATTTAAATTTGCATAATTTGCACAGTTGGCAGCTGATAAACCCATATTTGATGCGAGAGGACAGGAGCCAACATCAATTTAAAATAAATTTATGGGTGGGAATAATCAATGGGCAAATAATAGGGCCCTTTGAACTACCAGCTACTCTAAACGCCGAATATTATCTCCATTTTTTAAGGAATGAGTTGCCAAGGTTATTAGAAAACGTTCCAGAAGACGTACGGCAAGCAATGTGGTTGCAAAATGATGGGTGCCCCGCTCACTATGCGACGGCAGTAAGGGCGCACCTTGATGAAAGTTGTCCGGACAGATGGATCGGCCGATTAGGACCAATTTTGTGGCCTCCGCGATCTCCGGATTTAAATCCCCTAGATTTTTTTTACTGGGGATGTTTAAAAGACAGGGTCTACAAGAATCCAATAACGTCGGAAGAAGAATTACGACAGCGCATCCAATCTGCTGCATCAGAAATAAACCAAAGCCGTTTTGTCCGTCGGATAAGAGCTTCCTTTATTAGGAGATGCAGACTTTGCATTCTTGTAGAGGGAAGGCAATTCGAACATTTATTGTAAAAACCAAATAAAACGATTTATTTGAACTAACTGTTTTTTTTAGTACGGCCTCCTAATTCTTTTCATACGCCTCAATAATTCAATGAACATTGCCTCTGAAATACTACAGTTACACATTTTAAAGAAAAAGTTTAAATGTACACACTTTTTTATTTTTTTTATTAACGTTGATTTGGAGCACCTCTCAGATTCATAGCAATTATCTTTGTAACGACAAGGACTAGAATGTACAACTTCATACCAATTTACCAAAAATACAAAAGCGGCGCTATCTATCCCCTTCACGCTGACTGAGGTGCAACTCCGCCACAGGTAGCGGTCCCAAATTCCGGACAGATGACGTCATCGGGTCGGAATATGCTAGCCGCTTAACTACCTGCTTCGATTACAAGCATTCAAGCATAAGCCATTACGAAAATGAAAAAATGGAATAGTACCAATTTAATTTATTTTCTGTCTTCATCACATTCATAGCAATATCTTTGTAACGATAAAGATTAGACGTAAGTTTTACACCAATTTGCAAACCTTATTAAATGTACAAGTTTTTAAAATAATGGTGGTTTTCGGTGTCATACATTTTTTTTACAGGAGAATTTTTTCAATTTTGGTCCTAACATCGTAAAGAAAAAACTTTTCAACTCAAGATTTTTTTTCTAAGGCAAATAAAACGGTATTCAAAAAAATGGTATCTTATAACATTAGTAAGCTATTCAGAAATGTTAAATAAAAATCATACCTAAAAATGTCATCATTTGCAGCGACAGCATTAAAAAAGCTTAATTCTGGAAGACAAAATTGTAAAATTCGAAAAAAAATTAATATCCTGGTTACTGTAACGGTTTTTTTTTTAATATTCAAATTAGTTGTTGGAAATTAGGTAAGCTACCTACCCGTTACGTTTGATCCATTATTTACGGGACACCCTGTATAATATATTGTAAAATGTCCTTCTAGCATTTTGACAGGACAGTATAGTCCTGCCAATCCATGTAATCTTCAGTCTATTACCAGTCTTCAGTCTAATAATTATCAGTTTTTCTTTGGAAAATATCACCGTCTAATAAATACTATGAAGTAACATTTCAAGCAGTATTTTTATCCGGAGGGCTCCGGTCACCAGCCCAAGTCGCTAATAACCTACATACATGGACTCATTCAGAGGTCTTTGACGAGGGGGTCCTTTAAGCGGCGTGGCTGTTGCGCCGCCTCCTACTATTGTCCACTCTCGGACAGAGGGACTTCTAAAGCCCCTCTGGCGGCGTAGTGAGAAACGCCGCTCTTTTCTATTGCTTACTCCTGGACAGACAGGCCCTTCTCGTCTCTCTAGTGGCTTGACAGCACCTCCTCTAAAATTCTAATCTCCTACTCTACGTCCTCTAGCATCAAGAATACTGTCAAAGCCATATTCGTCCATGGGGTAAAGTGTTACACCATCATCTTCGTACCCCATTGCCTGCTACAGATACTGCGCGTATTTAGCGCTGCAGATCTGGATGCTGACCTTGTTCCAGGACCTAATACTACATTCTTGTCTCCACAAGACTCCTCAGAAGACGGTATCTATTATTTCTATGTTTTCTTACTGATCCTCTGTATTTTTACCTATAAATTTATTTGCTTGTGACTAACAAATAGCCATGGCAATCTGTTACGTTACAGCCTCCCCCAAGAATTTTCCCAAAAAAAAAAAAGTTATTAAAATAGGCTGAAAATCTGTAGGTATTTTGTAAAAGTCAAAATTAAATAAGACATTCCATCAAAATGCCTCCACTAACGCCGCCACTTCCTCGTGTTTTAGCTGGGAAGTAGAAATGGCGCAACAAATTCACCAGTTAAGGGGGAAGCTCTAGGTAGCCTGCGAAATTAATATTTTCTTACGTATTTTGCAATTTGCAAGTCAGTATTATATTGTATGTTGATTAAAGTATGATTTGCGACCGTAACATAAATGTATTTACGAAATTATAATCATTAGAATCAATAATACAACTCTTTAAGCTAGTATAATCCTAAATGTCAAGATTTCATGACATAGTTATTCATTAGGATTATATGAACTTAGAGAGTTAATGAATGAGAATTTTAACATAATTCTACAAATACAGATTTGTCACGGTCGCGAATCACATTTAGATTAACATAAAATCTGAAGCATATTTCAGATTTAGATTAACATATAACCAGAAGCAGTGGGTGCATTTTTTGAATCCAGTAAGTAGCTTCTATGGATCAAAATAAGTGCAGTAAATTTATTACCTTCAACTGTAAAAATGTGAAGTGAAGCTTGAACTGTATTAAGTTGCTATGCAGAGAGGCGGATGTTGTGGCGCTGCAAGAAACGTGGCTCATGTCACATGATTTGGCATTTCTTGGAAGTATTGATGAGGAGTTCAGCTACACAGGGAAATCAGCGGTTGATTTATCGTCCGGTGTGCTGCGCGGTAGACCACATGGTGGCGTGGCGCTTTTGTGCCGGAAAAATGTGTTCAAAGACGTGATTGTGTTAAAATGCAAGAGTGATCGTATCACTGCAATCAAAGCAGTAACTACTGACCAACGTGAGATAGTGATTGTGTGCGTGTACATGCCCACTGATCAATCCGATAACCTGCCCACTTTCACACAGTGCCTGGGCGAAATAAATGCAATAATTGAAGACAGTGACATTGAAACAGTGTTCATGTTAGGTGACTACAATGCTCATCCTTCAGCCCTTTCTTGCGATGAACTGTTTAATTAATGTTCTGACAAAAGGTAGGTTTGTGCAGATGTAAAAACACTTGGTGAGTCCTGTGATACTCATACTTATGTCAGTGATGCACATGGGTGCAAAAGATGGTTGGATCATTGTGTGGTGAGTGAATCCAAGTACTGTATAACACATACTGGTCTGACCATTACCCTTTGCAGGTGGAATGCAAGTTAGGTTTAATAAGAAATAAAATTGAAATGAACGTTCATCAATATCAAAACAATATATTTTGGGGTTTATGGAGTGATGAGGAAATAAATAAATATAATGAATATTGTAATAGTAATTTGAGACTTATCAATTTTCCTATTGAATTTAATAAATGTGCTGATCATAATGTGTAATGTGTTGAATCATAGAAATGTAATACAAAAATTATATAACAATATTATAAAGGTGCTTACTGAGGCCTCAATAAATAGCCATAAAAAGGATCTTCACAAAAGTGGGAAAGGTAAATGCATACAGGGTTGGAATAAACATGTAGCTGAATCGCATAAGCAGGCTAGGATTGACTACCAAATGTATGTACTTCATGGTAAGCCTGAAACGGGGCGTATTTATGAAAAGATGTGCTTAAGTCGAAAAATATTTAAGTCAAGGCTGAAATTTTGTCAAACACATCAGGAACAAATCCGTATGGATATTATTGTGGCACAGTACTCTGCCAAACAGTTCAATAAATTTTGGTTAAGCACCAAGAAACTTGGAAGCAAGGTGGGCCTGCCTGCATGTGTGGATGGTAGTAGTGACCCAAAAAGTATTGCCAACAGCTTTGCCCAGCATTTTAAGGTAATGTCACCCTTGCAAACGTCTGTTAATTGAGATATTGATTATTGT
Organism: Cosmia pyralina; assembly: GCA_946251885.1. Lineage (NCBI taxonomy): Eukaryota > Metazoa > Arthropoda > Insecta > Lepidoptera > Noctuidae > Cosmia > Cosmia pyralina. The sequence continues at coordinate 20,362,675 of OX276358.1, forward strand.
AATATTAATCAACCAACATTAATTACCAGTAAGGAGGTGGGTAGAGCTATTGCCAATATGAAACGGGGAAAGTCACCAGGCCATGATGGGTTGAGTGTGGAGCACCTAAGGTATGCAGGAACTCACATAAATAGACTCCTGGCAATGCTGTACACTTTATGTATTAGACACTCATACTTACCACCTGAATTAATTAAAACTGTGGTAGTACCTCTAGTTATAAACCATACAGGAGATATAGCTGATAAAACAAACTATAGGCCCATATCACTAGCAACGATTGTAGCTAAAGTTCTGGATAGGGTGCTGGACGAACGTCTTGGCCAGTGTATAGAGATGCAGGATGCGCAGTTCGAGTTTAGACCTGAGGGGCAATTCCCGTATTTTTATAACAACGTTCGCAATCTCATCTCAGTCTCAATCTGTCAAAATTGTATAGAGTTTGCATACATTTTTGACATTTGATTGTCGCTGGCTGACATTGCGACTTGAATTTGAACGTTTTTAATTACGAGAATTGGCCCTCTGGTCTATCAACAGAAAGTGCCATTTTGGCGCTCAAACATACTGTTGACTACTATCTCAAAAGAAAAACACCAATATATGCATGTTTCCTGGATCTGTCTAAGGCGTTTGATCTAGTATCCTATGACAGGCTCTGGAATAAGTTAGGTGAAGTAGGTATCTCTCCAGAAATAATAGGCATTTTCTCATACTGGTACAGTAATCAGAAAAATGTAATAAAATGGGCAAATGTTTATTCGGAAAAATACAGATTAGACTCAGGTGTGAGACAAGGGGGTTTAACATCCCCGAGGTTGTTCAACTTGTATGTGAACCAGCTAATCGAAGGGCTGAGCAGCATGCATGTCGATTGCCGCGTAGATGACGTGACTGTTAATAACATAAGTTATGCAGATGATATGGTGCTGTTGAGCCCTTCGATCGGCGGACTGAGGAAACTTTTAAAATGCTGTGAGGCTTATGCTGAACAATATGGTTTAAAGTACAATGAACTCAAGAGCGAGTTTATGGTTTTTGTTCGTAAAAACAAAAAACCCAATAGTGTTCCTACGTTGTGCCTTAATGGAGTTCACTTGAGACGGGTGGCTCAGTTTAAGTACCTTGGTCATATAGTGACAGAAACATTAACAGATGACCAGGATATAGAAAGAGAGCGGAGGGCATTATCGGTCCGTGGAAATATGCTGGCTCATAGATTCGCTCGTTGTACAGTTGACGTTAAATTAACACTATTTAAAGCTGTCAAAGTTTCTACACAGGTGGTCTATGGGCCAATTTCAAGAAGCGGACCTATAATGCACTCAGAAAGCAATATAATAACATTTTCAGGACTCTGGTGCGGCTTCCTCGGTACTGTAGTGCTTCAGGCATGTTTGCAGATGCGCACATAGATGATTTCTATGCAATTATGCGTAGGAAAACCATGTCTGTGATGAACAGTATGAGGGGGAGCCGTAACGGTATCCTGAGAATGATAGCGGATAGAATGGACTCGGCGGTCATGCGTCGCTTCACTAACCTGCATGTGACAGGTGCAGGTTAAATGAAGAATTATATAATTTATGCCCATTGTGATTGTTATTTTATTGTACTAACATATTTTAAAAGATTTCTGTCATACTAACCATTCACATTTGTTATTTTTTTTTTGTACTAACATAGTTTATAAGATTTCTGTTACTAACCTTTTCTATGGACTTAGTTGTCTGAAAATAAACAATTTTTTTTTTTATTTATTTTATATTTCAAATACGTAAGAAAATATGAATTTTCATCTTAATATCGATAATTAGTCAAAAAAAATACGTCGTTTGCATTCGAATCTCAACAACTATAAAGGAAATAAACACAATACCCTCCATTACGCCGCGCAGTCGGGTAAAAAAACTAGATGATTAATTATACATAAAATGAATGCGCTCTCCCCATATATTTCATATATTCCATATATTTTTTCTTCATTTACTTTGAGAGAAGCAATCGACCAATCGACGTTCTTTATACTCTTGTCTAAAAAATGCGGGAAGAATGATGAAACTGATATAGCATGCCCAGTCGTACGATCGACGGCCCGAGGCGAACCAAGATTAACCCATCACGATCAAATACGACGTATTCTTAGCAAGACGAATGTTATACTCATGCTTTTCTGCAATTATGGGGGTGAGCAGACATCAAAAAACGAAAAGGAATATTATGATATCAAGCTTTTCTACCGGCTAATGTTTTGATTTAGCATATTTTGTGATCTTTATTATTAGTTTTAGAAGCTTCTATATTAAAACACTTTTTAATACAAAATTTTTTCGCTAGTCTGTGAAGTAAGTGTGTAAGTGTAAACAGTGGCAACATTTTAAGGGGTCATTGTACTCATCATTATGAACAACTTTTACTATGGGACCAAACCTGAAATCGCGAAAAAAATCTGAGTACAATGACCCCTTAAAATATTGCCACTGTTTACACTTACACCCTGTATAGGTATTCCAGCTGACCACTGACTTCTAACTTTGGGATGCGGCGGAATAATACACCTGTAAGACATATCGTCACTCGTAGAGGAACTTTATTGAACTATTAATTGTATCAATTGCTGTCGGAGCAACGTTTGCGATAAAGTAATCATAAACAGTACCTACTAATATCTAGTAGGTATTGTTATTGTAATTTATAAACGCGCTTCTTATACTATATTGTACAAAAACAAACAAAAACAATTAACTTTAAAAAAAAGGCTCACCCTTCATTCATTGGTCAAACAAAAAAAGGGCGTTGCAAACTACGATTTCAACGTGCAGCCGAAAAAGTTATGAAAAAGGTGAGGCAGAGCGACTTTCGACTGTATATATATATATGATCACGTGACATTTCGATAGCTTATTATGTCAACCCCATACAAATTTGTTTTTTTTTTTTTTCTACTAGCGTCATCGCTAATCGAACGTTACTTTGTCTAGGCCCTCTGAAGTGACATTCTATCAGCGATAACGAAGATAGAAAAGTCAAAAATATAATTATGAGACTGACTTAAGCTACCGAAAAGGTTCTGGCAATCTTGTTGTTGTAAGTTGTTGTAGAAATACGAAACGCTTTGAAAGCGTTGTCACTTGTCTTGGCCCTCTAATGGGTGTACTATCGGCCAAACTTTCCAATGCTCACCTTTAAGGCGATAGTTGCACAGCACGGCTCACGACTCGATCGCCCGATGCATGCGTTTTGACCAATAGGATGCATGTTTGTTTTAGATTTGATTTGTTGCTTACTTTTTTGTTATTTTTTGTTACACGCCCTGTAGGTGCTCATACAAATGCATATTGTTTCTATTGGGCAAAACTAAGAAGGGGTGTGGTCTGTCCCTAGCTGCGCTTCCGCAGAAATATTTTCTAAATTGAGCATGCTCAAAACGGTGAAGAAAAACATCGTGAGGAAACCGGCATGTCCTAGAACCAAGAATTCGAAGACATGTGACATCTACCAACCCGCACTGGTCGAGCGGGGTGGATAACAGCCCACTCACTCTCACTGAGAGGAGGCCTGTGCCCCAGCAGTGGGAACATCATAGGCTGATTATGTGAGCATGCTTACGTTTTGCCGATAGTACCAAAAAAAAGTCAGATAAAATAGATAATCATATCTTCTTCATAGTTAAGACAAGTTCTTATTATTGATAACGTCTCCCGACATGAACTTAGTTCACCTCAAGTTAGTCATATCACTTTTGCACCCGACTGTTCGACTGAGAAGTTTGTTTGTGTCTTTGTTCCAACTTAAGAGCTATTGAATACACTGAGTATTCTTTGACTCGCACTTTTAGTATTTAAAGGCTATTTTAATGTTTGTTTGAAAATGCTGGTCCAGGAGGTCATAACGGTGGTGGTGATAGCTTTTTAATCCTAACTAATAATATTATAAATGCGAAAGTGATTTTGTTACGCTTTCACGCTAAAACGGCTGAACGGATTTAGATGAAATTTGATAGATAGGTAGCCTGGAATCTGTAAAAGGACATAGGCTTCTTTTCATCCTGGATCGCAGACGAAATCGCGGGCAACAGCTAGTAAGCAGTAGCAGCTTTTTAGGAATTTTTGATGTTTTTTGATCCGGGACAAAGGAGATTGGGTAAATTTGCAAGGACACCTCATTTATACCGTTATGCAAAGGGGTATTAATTTCTGACCCGGCAATTTGAGAAAAAATTATGTAAGTATTAGAATTTTGCAGGGTTAAAAGGCCAGATTCTTTAACAATTGTAGCTACAGAAACACGGTTTTAGGAGACTGCGCTTAACTTTTAAAAAAACTTTCTACACTAAACATCTTTATCATGTGAAGAGAACAAATCTATTAGAATTTTGAGTAGGTTAACTAGGACGCCTATTTATATTCAATGCTTACTAATTACTTTAATTAGAAAATGAAGAGAAGAGAAGTGAAGGTGACCATAATATTATGCCATTGCCATGTGCCGGTGACCTTATTATGCGACTGGGCGCGGCGGCGGTACGATTTCGCCGCATGCCCTTCCGTTCGCCTTCATAGGGAATATTTGTTTTTAGTAAAGAAAACATGAATATTTGAAAAAAATCACAAATTGAAATTGAATTATAGATCACTAGTGACCTTCCTCGGCTTCGCACGGTTTATACGTCTTGACAAAACATCGATAGGTACTTCTTTAGTACAGTATAAGTTTAATATTAATGTATTATATACATAAACCTCATTTATAAAACCGCATAAAAATCCGTTGCGTAGTTTAGAAGACCACACACGAAAAGCGACTTTAATTTATCATATGTATAGATGAAATAGTCTGTTGATACAAAAAAAAACATGAAAATATCGTAAGTAATATCGGTTTTGTTTTGGGTATACATTATTTCCTGAATTTTGTTTTATAAAGTAGTTTACCATGTAAAATACTGGTATTCAGCTGCATCCGGTTAGACTGGAAGCCGACCTCAGCATAGTTGGGAAAAGGCTAGGCAGATGATGATGATGAGTTACTATTAATACTTAAATATTCACACATAAAATTGATGTGTACATACGTGTTCTAGTTTAACATAAATTTTTGCATAACTAACTTGTATTATTTAAAAGTGTATTAACAGATTTAATAGTCACTAAAAGCAGTTAAGAGAAATATTATTAGAGATGGATTTTGTTTGAATAGGGATGTTTCCTGGTAAAAAAAAATAAATTCTAGTCAGAAAATTACTTAAAATAAAACATTAAAATTGGGGAGTGAGGGCTCGCTATTGCAAACTTCGTTTTAATTCTAGGAATGAGTGACGTCATCAATCAATCAACTCAGCCAATCGCAGTCCACTGCTGGACATAGGCCTCTCCAAGGTTGCGCCACGTCATGCCACATTTTAACTCAATGTATCGCCGTATTCAAAAGAATATGGCGATACATTGTTTTAATGTTTCAAAAAAATCTTTTGATTACGTAAAAAAAGAAAAAATACGTGTACCTACGTACAATATTTTTTAACAATGCACATGACGAACAAAAAAAAATTTTATTAACATCCCTATTGCCGACATTTTGCGAATTACTTTTTTACAGACGGATTGTCGTTGTCGGATAGTTCATGTCTGGAATATTACATGGAGATATTGATACCAAAATTGGGTTAATAATAAAATGACCAGGACTTACCACAGCTTATTCAATCAACAGTATTACCGCAGTATCAAATATTCTGTAAGCGGTTACACTTTGCGTTGGCTATGATTTGTTAAAGTATCGTGATTTTAATGTATCAAATTCTGTGTTTGTTTATTTTTACGGTACTATGTAGCAAAAGTTCAGGCGGCTTCTATATTGGTAAGGGTCACCTTTGCAAATTCATCATCATCATCTACCTAGCCTTTTCCCAACTATGTTGGGATCAGCTTCCAGTCTAACCGGATGCAGCAGAATACCAGTACTTTACATGAAGTGACTGCCTATCTGACCTCCACAACTCAGTTACTGGGTAATACGATACCCCTTGATAAGACTTTCGGGCTTCTGACGACCCGTAAGGACTGTCAAAGATCCACGAATGACAGCCGGGACCAATGGCTTAACGTGCTTTCCGAAGCACGGAAGGGGTCTTGGTATGTAAAGATGGTAACCCATCCACGGACCAACCGCGACAAGTAACCTGATCGATCGACCCATGCGACTGTTATTACTTAGCCATAGGCCCCTAACATCTGCAACACTAAAAGCATCACAGGTATCTACGTCACCAGCCCAAAGACAGAATAATGTCTCATAACAACGCTGCTTGACTGCAAAAATTGGAATGTCAAAGTACCAAAGGAGTAACTACAGTCCGGCCATTGATAGAATGCGTTCTTGACACCTGTCAGTTTCATACTAACGAATATACATAATCAGCCTATAATGTTCCCACTGCTGGGACACAGGCCTCCTCTCTGTGAGAGGGAGTGGGCCGTAAACCGTAATCCAGCACGCGCGCCCACTGTGGGTTGGTGGATGTCACATGTCTTCAAATTTTTGGTTTTATGTCATGCCGGTTTGCTTACGATGTTTCCCTTGACCGTTTGAGCGCAGTGGTGATGAAATAAATTGCACAAAGTAAAGCTCCTGCCTGGGTTCGTGACACACAATTTGGGACCATTGCCACTGGGCTACCACTGTTCAACAGATATGTGTAATGAACATTTGATCCTTATTACTACTAGAAATAATTGTCCAACTGACAAGTGTCAGGAACGCATTGTCTCGACGGCCGGACTGTATTAATAAGTAGGCACTACTTTTTAGTAGTACTAAAAAGTAGTATTTACCTACTTTAATTCTGCTTAGCACGCAAATTCATAAATAAGAGACAGGTATTATCCCAAAAACTCAGGAGCGCAAACCTAAAATACCTTGAAAATCGTAACTTTCTGCTGACCTCTGAGCCCAGCAAAATATAAATATGAAAAATACACCACGGTCTGTTAGCCTCCCAGTGGGAACGTAAAACACATCCGATATACTTATGCACAACCAATAGTTGTTTAGTGAAAGCTTTTCCATGTTAGTGAATTAGTCACGTTTCGTTGGTCCCAGTTTTTGCCTTAGTCCGTGATTTATCCCAGCTGTGGGAACGATTTGTAACAACAAAATGAGAGATTGTCTCGTTTGGTATTCGTGTGGTGTGTTTTCAATGGACGGTGCAGCAGTAATTTTTGTTTAATTGGGTCTCTTTGTGGGAGTTAATGAAAGTTTTAAGGTTTTTCTTGGTGAGGTAGGTGTTTGACTTTTCTAGCTTTAGTGAATTTATATTTTGAGGATTCTTTATCCACTGACGCGTCCCGTTCCCGCGCGTCCTCGCCGGGATTGTCCCCGAATATTTTTTGTCGGTGCCCGACGGGGCCTAGCCAATACACGGCTTGTACACAAAATATTTCTATGAACGGAGACTAAACTAATGACTGTTTCTTATAGTGGATAAACGCCACTTGCATGACAAAGCAACTATAGTAGCCTCGCTGACTAAATAAAAATAACGTTAAAAAAATTATCACCTAATATGGTTGATTAATGAATTAACGAAAAAAAATAAAAATAAACTTTCTGACAATGGACATTCAAGTGGTACGCGTCAGTGGCTTAGAGATTTGGGAAGTCTGTTTTTGACGTGAGTTTCATATGTCTTTAATTATATTTCGGTGCGGTGGCTAAGTTATAACAGCCGCACGGGTCTATTGATCAGGTTAAGCTACTCGTGCCGCGGTCAGTCCTCGGGTGGGTGACCATCTTTACATACCAAGACTTCTCAGTACCTCAGATAGCACGTTAAGCCGTTGATATCGGCTGTCATTTGTAGATTTTTGACAGTTATTACGGGTAGTCAGAAGCCCGAAAGTCTGACAACCAGTCTTACCAAAGGGTATCGTGTTACCCTGAAACTGGGTTGTTGAGTTCAGATAGGTAGTCGCTCCATGTAAAATACTGGTATTCAGCTGCATCCGGTAAGACTGGAAGCCGAGCTCAGCTTAGTTAATCCAGAAAAATGGCGACAACAAACATGTACTATTGAAAGCTTCGCGCTACTAAGAAAAGTTTATAAGTTACGACAGTTATAGCCTTAACTACGAGTAACATTGTAAAGATCCATAAAAAAACTACACAAATGTGCTTGACCCTTTACAATGTAATGTTGTACAAAATACCTACGTTTATTCAGTTGCGGTACCTTTTTTAGTCAGACGGTAACTAGGTACTTCAAAGCATTGCTTAGCAGACCATGTGGAGGAGTGGATATGTACCTAACTATGAGACACGTTATTTTAAAATACATCGGTATTTTCAATTGTACACTAGAACCAACAAAACGTCGAAATAATAGACAACAGCGGCATTATGTAACATGCGCTCAAGAAAATAAACGCGGCGCAATGCTACCGAGCAAATACAGGATGAATGTTTTCGCAAAGAACTCTAGGGCCCTATGTGGCACAATCAGCCGTTTGCATTATGCATGAAACCATCCCGGGCGACAGATGCTCGGGAAAGTTCCAGAAGGAGTGATATTAATATTTGTTTGTCAGGTACTTTACTTGAGCTGTTGCTCTTTCGTTTAACTCATTCTGTAGTTAGTGCGATTACTGCAGTTGAGATGTGTGATCTGTGTGTGGGACTTCTCTCTCTGGATTAGCACCATCAATCTTTTATTTTGTAAGGGGCTCCCGAGATGGTCAAACAGTTTGATTCAAACCTTACGTGTTTGATGAAGCCGTATGATGCTGGTTTGCAGGTTCATCTAACGCATGTGTTAGATAAATGTAATTATTATGTGTCTAATATTTAGAAATAATACTTGAGATTGCCTTGATTCCGGAAGTTAGTTCGGTTGTGATTAAAATCATCGAATCATTGTAAAACAACGAAGCTTGAGACCAATGTAGAAGTATCTAATTTGATTAGTTATTGTTTACAAAATATACCAATCTTAACTTGTCAAAATCGTACAGATGTTATTACTATAAATAATTAAATAATATTTGATAGTACCTGTAGTATATCTTAGAATTTATATTGCTATTTTAATATAACAGGTTGTTTGAAACGATTGATACAATACTGTCAGTTGATGTTTGATGGGAAGGGATAAATGGAAGGGGTGGTAGGATATAAAAAGGATTGTAATGACATTCTCGAGGCAGCCCCGTCATGATCCAGCCTGCCCCGTCTGGCTGTCATATTATTATTAGCGACGCTCAGTCGACTAATAATTTACCTTAGTTTTAGGCCTGGCCGGGGGCTTTAAGTTCGCTTAAAGAACCCACAGGAAACGCCCGGTTGAGCAGTCTCGACCCTTAGTGGTCAACTGCGAGATGCCATATATAAATAACTAATAACTATAACTCTATTCTCGAGGCAGTTGCTCAGTGGATGTTCAAGTGGCTAGTGCTAGTGCCGTTGTGATGTGAAATATATCTACCAGTTGTCATGTAAGTTACATATTTTGATATTATACCTTAAATATTGTTATTATGTTGCTATTATTCTGAGTGATAGAATTAACTGTTTGAGATAACTATAATTTATGGAAATATATGAAATGTGTTGATAGAATACTATAATACTGTTTCCATGGAGTTTCTTGTCCTTCTTCTCCATGAAGACCTAGTTTTGCGAACGGACAATAGTTTTTTCATTAAAGATGAATAATTATTGACAAGCCTAATTGAAATAATAAATATCTAGTCTTGTCTTTCTGTGCTTTTCTTTATGAAATCCTTCCCTTACACACCATATTCATAATAATTTCATGCACAATAAATAACCAATGACCATTCTGACATGTAAGGTTTGCTATTTGCGAAGTAGCTATATTTATGCTTATAATTATATTATATCAAATCTAACACATGCGTAGTTTGGTTCTGTATGCCGCCGTAATCAGACTTATGACGCAGATAATTGTGAAATGCCCTCGAACAAGGATAGCGACTTCCTTGCGTTTATTACATTAATCTCCTGCTTGAAATCAAAACGATCTACGTGTTTGAATCAAACCGTTTGACCGTCTCGGGGGCCCTTTAGCCTAATGTGCCACCGCTGAGCAAACGCCTCTAACTAGCCATCTCGGTGCCTACTGGCCTATAAACCATAGACATATTATTTTGCACTTAGCTAAATGATTATGAGACTTTCTTTCTTTACAAAATCACTTTTAGCTATAACTCTGTCCATTGTGTTACCCTGTGTAATTTTTTTACATTTATATATAATCCACATGGTGTAGGTATATAAAAAAAAACTGGCGAAGTGCGTGACAGACCACGCACAATGAAGGGTTCCGTAGTTGAAAAGAATTTATCCCAAAAACAAACTTATTAACATTGTAATACCCAAAATATTTTTTTTAGATGATAAAATTACAAATTAACAATTTTCGGTCTTTTATTTATCCTCCTACTTGTGCTGTGAAACTTTACTTTTTGCCAAATTTCATGATTCAACGGGAATTACCTTATAGGTTTAGATTTACTTGCGAGTATCAAAATATGTCGTATAAATGGCCGTAATTTTTTATTGCGTTGACTTAGAAGCTTGATTTTTATAGAACTCTAAAGGAACATATGCCTACGTATTTGGTATTCATTTCGACTTAATACCTCCACGCCTTCCTGAGAAAAAGGGTATTGGCAGACCGACAGACAGACAGACAGACGGACGGACAACGAAGTGATCATAGAAGGGTACCGTTTTTTCCTGTTGTGCGGATCTCTAAAAAGAGTACTAACCTATTCTATTCTATTCTATGTGCTTTTATGCATCGAATGGTTTGAATTGACAAGCTTTTGCTCCTCAGTCTATAAGGCTTTTATCATTTAACTTAACAAAATGAAACGCCATGTTATAAAACCCAGTCAGATTCACAATAAATATTTATTTTAAAAAGGAGGAGTAAAATCCAAGGAGATTTTATAGTGTCAGCGGTTTCAAATCGAACCTATCCTGGATAGTGGTACGTCGTTCAACGCCAGCCAATCAATGTTGAACAAGTGAACGCTTTTAGCCATAATACGATTTATACATAATTTTCGTTCATTCCTTATAAAACAAAACACGCTTTATTTTTACGTGGTTTTAAATTCTAAACTGTGGTTTTAGGTATCGATAAAATATGTTTGATTTGTGTCTCGATGTTGTGTTAAAAAGATTATATTATGTTTGTTTGCTGTTGTGGGGATTATCTACTACTGATGTTGAATAAATAATTATTGTTTTGTTGGTTTAAAACACAAAATCAAAGCATATTTTTGTCACTGACAAGCTAAATTCCTGTTAAATGCATATTAGCTATAACCGCTAAAACATTCAACTCAGTTCTGATGAGAGTTCAGTTTTTGCCTGAATTGATTGGACAAATCAAATGTCATTTATTCAAACTAGGCTGAGAATCAACACTTTTTTGAATGTCAAATTTAAAAATAGAATAATATTATAACACTTTTTCTCCTAAACTTGACATTGGCTAAATGCACAAACCGTGCGAAGCCATAAAAAAAAAACTTTTTCTCTAACAAAATAATGTCCTGAAACACAGGATGTCCTAGTTCAGGCAGTTAACACTAGTGAACTCGACATACATTTAAGCAAAATTGTATTTACTGTTTTACTTTGAATAAATATTATTTATTTATTTATTTTTTAATGTTATAAAACATTTTTTTTTTATCAATAAGATACAAATCTAAGAAGTTAATATCACCAAGGAGTTTCCATGAATAATTTTTTTCTAATGGAACGCATCTGCGGGGCGCGCCATTTTTAAAGCATTACAAAAAAAAATTGATTCCAATTTATACTCGTCTATGGTAGCGCCCGCTTCAGCGCATGCGCGATGATTTGCTGGGTTTTGGCGCCATTCATACGTTTTTTTTTAATTTCGTGAGCAGTGTATGAAACTGCACATAACTAGGTACTTATCGTGTTTTAATACCCCTCATTAGGCAACAGTTTCATAAACTATATTTTTACAAATACGATACACGGTAAATCCAAGAAGTTAATATCATCAAGGAGTTTCCATTATTTTTTTTTTCTAATAGAACGCATACTATACAGGGCACGCCATTTTTATAGAATAACAAAAAAGTTTCGATTCCAAATAGACTATTTCTTACTTTTTTACTTTGATATTTTATTTACCTGGTTCAATCCTGTTGTATGAGAGTACCCCTCATTACGCAATTGTTTCATAAAATATTTTGAGAGAATTTTATGTTATTTTTATCTCTGATATTGAGTACCTACTAAAAACTAGCGATTTAAACCGCATAGGTACACGATTGATTGAGTTCCATTTACATCAAAGTTAATTCGGTAGAAAAACCCCTTTATATTTTTAATGCCACATTTTTCACATTTAATGTGTCTACCTTTTGAAAAAGTTAAACATTTTTTATGCATCATGTATGTATGCATATTGTCCCATCAGCATCACCCTATATAGCTTAATTTGATTCTAAATTAATTGGAAATAATTTGTTTGCCTTTTAGATCTGCAGAATGAAAATGGAATTCGAAATTCAACATTTCTGTGAGGAAAGACAGTTGAAGATATGCGATTTCCTGAAACCAGAATTCTCTTATCTGAATATATTCTTAAAAGGAACGAGTGGACGTATGAAATGCGATTTCACCTAAATTCGGAATACGTAATATCTTCACGACTATTCTCAATCGGGATATATGTGAAACATTGGATTTAAAAAGCGTCATCGTTTGTTAAATTGAGGTTAGACCCAGAATAATGTGTATCATTACTTCAGTGTCAATTTGTCCAAATACTTACCTATACCTCTTCAACATTATCTGCCTAGCCCTTTCTTGGGGTCGACTTCCAGACTAACCAGGCTTGCTATGTACCTACACAAACAAATTATAGTGTAATAAAGATCAATATGGCTGAGTAGAAAATGGCAGTCTATTCATGCCGGGAAATTGTCTATTCCAGATTCGTTTTTTTTTTTCCTTTTAAAAAGTATCACATTTGGTGATAATTTACTCACATTACAATCTAGCCTATCCTATTATAGGATTATATAATATTAAATGAGTATATTTGTAATCACGTTCTCGAGGACCTCGTGGCTAAGTAATAACAGCCGCACGGGTCGATCCATCAGGTTAAGCTTGCTGCGGTTGGTCTGTGGACCATCTTTACATACCGAGACTCCTCCGTGCCTCGGAAAGCACGTTAAGCCGTTGGTCCCGGCTGTCATTCGTGGATCTTTGACAGTCGTTACGGGTCGTCAGAAGCCCGAAAATCTGACAACCAGTCTTACCAAGGGGTATCGTATTACCCAATTACTGGGTTGTGGAGGTCAGATAGGCAGTCGCTCCATGTAAAATACTGGTATTCAGCTGCATCCGGTTAGACTGGAAGCTGACCCCAACATAGTTGGGAAAAGGCTAGGCAGATAATTTGTTCTCAAAAACGGCTCTAACGATTTCGATGAAAGTTGCAATATAGAGGGGCGAAAAATCGATCTAACTAGGTCTCACTTCTGGGATAATTCGTTTTCTCTATTTTCACTCGAGCAGAGTTCGGTCGCCCAGGTCCTAAGCTTATAAGAAATTTAAATATAACTAAAACTTCCAAATTTAAGAAATCGTCTTAACTTTATGTTAAGCGGAAGACATATAACTCACGTGTTCTTAACAATATCAGCACTTAAGTTCACTCATACTGCACTAAACTAACTCAAAAGGTTTTATTCACATTCACACTAATCGCACTAATTCAGTAATTTAAGGAGTTGGATCGCCTCGACATTCACTTGATGATGAAGTCTGTGTTCTTGTGCTTCTGCATATTTTTTGAATAAGTGATTAACTTCAAACGATTTAAGCTTTCTTTTTACGCGACTACGACGAAGCAAAAAGGATGGTTATGATTTTGACCGGTATGTATGTAAATGTATGTTCATCTGTTCCCTTATAACTTTTAAACTTCTTATCATAATTTGACAAATGAGGTAAAGCGTCTTGATCGTCCGCTAATTATAGATTATGTGACGTCATATTAAATTGAATATGGCGCCCCATAGAAGACGTAGTCATGAACTAAAAAAATAATTGTTTTTAATGATACTATGTTGGGTAACTAATGAAAGGGCTTAATTAGCACATTTTTGCCTGGTTTTGCCTGCATGCACCCGATAATTGGAAATAATTTCTAAAATCACGCCTTAGATGTGAGCCAAACATATTTTCTCTCCAAACCTATCCAAAACACATACCTATATAATAATAATTATTCTTCTTTAAAAATGTAAAGCGGCTCTACAAATACTTTACTATGAAATTATAACCTCAAAATAAATTAATTAAAAAATAAGTTCAAAATCTAAATAAATAAAAAATAAATAAACCATTTATTTTCAGGTAACAAAGACCCATAGATACATACCTTAACCTAAGTATACATAACAATATGGTAACAATTTTGTTAGTAAATAAAACTTAATAACTATGGAAGTATTACTTAGTCGCACAATCTTTGTGCGTTCCGGTGGCACTTAAAACCCTAACTACTGAAAAATCACGCTCTAAAAAGTATGAAGCATGAAAATATACTTATCTGAAATTTGAATAAACACAGACTAATTAAAAATCCGGAGCCACACTTAACCTGTTCGATTTATGCCCTAACATGAAGTGTGACTCCGGATTTTTAATTAGTCTGTTTTTTCTCATTTCAGATAAGAATATTTTCCTGCTTCACACTTTTTAGAGCGTGATTTTTCAGTAGTTGGGTTTGAGTATTTGAACAATTTTTGTTTTACTAACCACAAATACCTCTATACTGTCGTTGTCACAAAAAAAGCCCATTGTCTCCTATCCAATGGCACAAATCCTCAACACATCTATCAAAACAAAACCGATCGTTCCACATTAGATAGGTAATTAATTGGGGACAGTGATTGATGATTGTCAGCGATGACGTCACACTCATCAGGGAATCGCATTACGCTATTAAATAAAGTACCTATGATTGATCAAATTTCCCTTCACTTAACAGTTGTTTGTTTTGTAATTCCTGTCAAATGTATCATCGGTATGTCCCGGGAATACACAGGGTAATTAATGCCCGGGTTGCACGAGGCTAGTTTTTGAAGCTAAGTAGTACAGCAGGATTGTGCTAGTAAGCTAGCAAACTAGTCACTCTGGCCGCGTGGTGTATACGGAACTATCCTCATTTTTAGGGTAGTAAGCTGGTGAGAAAGATATTTGCTAGAGATGTTTATTGGTCGGACGTCCCGTCTTTTTCCCAGTTTTGCAAATAATGTACTTGGGATACGTGAGAAGACAGTGAGTTTTGTTGTGGATATTGTAGTTGTGGCTTATTTTGTATTAACGACCCACCCCTGCTTATACAGGGTGTAAGTGTAAATAGCGGCAACCTTTTAACGGGTACTCATCGTTATGAACTACTTTTATTATTTTTTCATATACGTTCGCATATTTCGTAAAAATGTAGGGAACAGCTGATTTTTTTTCGCGATTTCAGGTTTGGTCCCATAGTAAAAATTGTTCATAACCCCTTAAAAGATTGCCACATCCTGTATGCGCTACTAGCTCAAAAATAAAACCCCATCCTATTAAATTGTCATACTAGCTTACCAAGTTAGTCCTACCAACTTATCTGTGAACTGAAAGAGGACGGCGCCGTCGATTCAGTGTTGCTAATTAATATAAGGTGCCCGAAATTGAGTAAGTTTTCAAGAAGGAAATTTCACATTAGACATAATCGTTTAATATGAATTACAGTTTTTACAAATTAAAAACAATGATACCTATATAAAAATAATAAAATAACATGACGGCCGTAGTTCCAATTTTGACCATTTCATAGATAAGTTGGTAGGAGTGTACATAATACAAGGTGAAATTGAATTCATGGGCAATATTTTAAGGGGTCATTGTACTCATCATTATGTGGCACCAAATCATAAATCGCGACAAAAAAAAAACAGCTGTTTCGTGTCTGTCCGTGTGAGTGCGTTGTTCTTCAAAACTACGCAACCACGCGCTAAGTTTTCACCACCATTTAGAAAATTTATTCCGGAAGGTTCATGTGTATACAACAAGCTAAACATTACAATAAAGAAATATTGATGTCCTGTCAAGTCCTCAAAAGCGTGCGAAGCAGGCACGGGTCGCTACTGTCGCTAGTACCCACAACATAACTCACTATCCTCTCACGTATCGCAAGTACATTATTCGCAAAACTGGGACAAAGACGGGCACGTCCGACCAATAAACATCTCTTAACGACTTTACGAGCTCTCTTAATGTGTTCGACCTGGTCAAGTGGCCGCCAGACGTCTTAAGTTTACGTTTATCAATAGACCACTATCAAATACACGTGTATTTGCTAATGTGAGTGAAGTTAAGGATTGCGTTACCTGAATAGAACACGTTTTACTTAGCCTGTACTGTTCCACTGATGGGCAAAGGCCCCCAGTCGTTCTAGAAGCTCTTGTCCCACGCCACCTCGAACCAGCCCTCACGGTACGCGTCCAGGTCATCCCTCCACCTCTTTCTGGGCCGGCCTCGGCAGCGCCGTCCATCTTCAAGTACCCGTAGTGAGGAGACTTTTACCCAGCAGTCATCGTGAATGCGGCAGACGTGACCCACCCAATCCCATTTGAGCCTTCTTGTATGTGTCCATTATACCCGTTTTGGAAAGCACCTTGGTGCTCCGAATTCTGTCTTGCCTTTTTACGCCTAGGATGCTGCGTTCCATCGCTCTTTGGCAGACTCCAAGGCGGAATTTATGCAACTCGGAAAGCGACCTGGTCTGAGCACCATAGGTTAGGTGGAAATCGGCAGATCATCCTTCATTAGCGTCTTCATGGACCAATAGCTTTTCTAGGCGATTTCGATTTGGCGGTAAATTTTGCTTTTCTGCCTTTTTTAGAAAGAAACTAACTGGCCCAAGTACTATTCGCAGCATTTAGCAGTATTCTCTACCCATCTACCTGAACCCTACGCTTAGTGCTGTTGATCATTAGTTGGGTTTTAGGCCGATTCATAGCAAGTCCCACCCTAAAGCTAGCTGTGCTCAACTCTTGGAGCATGGTCTGGAGTTCTAGAGATGTGGGAGCAAAAAGGACTATAATATATCGTCGGCAAATCGGAGGTAAGGTGCTTAGGGGAGGCCTATGTCCAGAAGTGGACGTCTTTTGGCTGAAATGATGATGATGAAACACGCAGTACTGAAAGACTATAAAATTTCATGAAAAAAAAAAGTGCAGTAATTTCAAAGGAGTTCAATCCTTACAAATCGTTCTTGAAAAAGGTAAAATGAAGCCACATCGACATAAAACTATATTTTTAAAAGGTGGTGTACAAAGAAAACTGCACAGGTCAGGCTTAGGCTCACCGCACGCTAAAAGTAAAAAATAAACTCAACAGGTGCTCAAAGGTAAGTTTTTTGCGTGTGCCACAAACGGAATCTTTCTTTTTGCGGTCAGTGTGTGGATGAAATAACTTTCTTTTTAATTTACGACGGGATGGAAACTTTTTGAACTGGCTGAAACGAATGTTTAAAAATGTTTTTGGAAGTTTCTTTTTTTTTTTGCTGCAGTGCTGAAACTCGTTTGAAGAAGAAATGATGCTAGTTTGATATTTTTACTCAGTCAATTCTTTTTCGAGTGAGTGAATAGGTAGGTAATAGGTAATACGGACTGGTATCCGCAACTCCACAACAATGCGCGTATTTTGCGTATGGGAGTGAGTGAATATTAAAAATAATATTTAGTGCCAAAGTCGTGTTTAGTGTCCTACGTCGGTCACTTTTGTACATTATTATGGCTGAATAACTGAACTCATTTCAGCTGGGGATGAAGGCAAAGTTCTTTAACACACTCACCACCAAAATAATGAAAATAAATTCACCAGAGTGACTGGTACGGTCAGCAACAGAAGTCGGTTAACACTACTTTTTGACATCATCTAAATTAACACAAAATGGTTCGATAAAGTGCTTTTTTTCGTTTAACTGTTAAGAGTTAATGTTCTTAAAATTTTATAAGTACTTCTGTTCCGATTTGAATTAAATATTTCGCTTAATAGTTTAGATTAAAAAACCGCAAGTGTTAATAGACGTTTGTTGCTGACTGTACAAGGAAATTCAACTTATTTAGCAAAATTTTCGAACTTCCATAATATTGAAACCACCATTTAGTACTGTTTACCAGACTTCAAGATTTTACCACTTCAGTTTGAAAGACGTTTCCCATTGAAAATAAAAGAACCATGAAAGAATAAAAACACTTAATAAAACGACAAGTTCGGTTGTTGAAACTTACGTTATATGACTTCTTAGTTTTGAGAACATTCAGAAATTCATCGTTCTTAGTTGTTGAATAACAACCTCTTTCATAAATATCTAAAGTGGTTTGCTTCAGAAAACGGATTTTCAAACGGCAAGAGACTATCAACCATTACCTGAGGTTTATAGGGTACCTAATGTAATAACGGACACTTGAAATATTCCAGACTAGCTTTTGCCCGCGGCTTCGCCCGCATGGATGTTAAAAAATATCCCAAATGAATGAAAATCCTTCCTTATTCCTTGTCTACATTGAGGAGCTCGTGGCAAAGTAATAACAGCCGCACGGGTCGATCCATCAGGCTAAGCTACGCTTCCCGGGGTCGGTCCGTGGACGGGTGACCAACTTTACATACCGAGACTCCTCCGTGCCTCGGAAAGCACGTTAAGCCGTTGGTCCCGGCTGTCATTCGTGGACCTTTGACAGTCGTTATGGGTCGTCAGAAGCCCGACATTCTGACAACCAGTCTTATCAAGGGGTATCGTATTACCCAGTTAATGGGTTGTGGAGGTCAGACAGGCAGTCGCCCGATGTAATACTGGTATTTAGCTGCATCCGGTTAGACTGGAAGCCGACCCCAACATAGTTGGGAAAAGGTTAGGCAGATTGATTGATTCCTTGTCTACATTATAAAGGGAACCTCCATGCAAAATTTCAGCTTTCTTGGTTCAAGGGTTTGGGCTGGGCGTTGATGAGTCAGTCAGTCAGTCAGTGAGGACTTCTCTATTTATTTATACGAGTATAGATTCTTCTTCGTCGTATTGATGTTTCTCTATTATTAATTTTATATAAGCTTTGACCAGAATTTGGCTGTTTCGACAGCGTTAGTGCTGGCGTCGTAAATTGCTTCTATAGTGCAGGTGTTTTTTACACAGAGAGCACGAAGAGAGGCATCGGTTGTGATATGGCTCCATAGTTGCAATGTGGCTCATCGGAGTATCCTCCACCTAAGTTGTACCAGCTTCATTTCTGGGATGGCATTGCATCTGTGATTGCTCGGATATTGCAAATGTTGAAATATCCATTACGTAGAGCCAATGACGACTTACACTCCTACCAACTTAGCTGTGAAAAGGCGAAAATTGGAACTACGGCCGTCATGTTGAAATGTCAATCGATTGTGCCGACGCATGTCATTCGATTGTGTCGACGCATCGACGGTGGCGTCCTCTTTCAGTTCACAGATAAGTTGGTAGGACTGTAACATCAGTTTCCCCTTTGCTTGTTTGGTCCCAATAGCATAAAGTAAGCGCAATTTTACATCGCGAATCGATGGCACCTCAACCAAATAGCCACTAAGAAGACAGTGCACCTGCATTGCCTCTAACATTATAATTTTAAGAAAGAAAGAAAGAAAAATATTTTATTTGGGACACGCACAAGAAATACAGTTAGAAAGGAACATATAAAGTAACAAAATAAACATTAAAACACAAAAAAAAAAAAAAAATATAAATTCAAACTAAAAAGAGACCTCTGCGAGGCCAAAATTTTAGATGTCTAAAGGCGATAATAACCACCTTCCATCAGAGGCTATACATGGACGTGTGACGTAAACAGCTAAAAATAGAAAAATAAATTTACTTTTAAAAAAGTAAAAACCGTCTTCAAAACCTAAAACGAATAAAATAACTTTCATAAAAAAACTTATCAGCTTCTGAAGTCGGTGCCAAGCTAAGTTGTATTGAAGAATGGAAGACACCGACTTCAGAAGCTGTTGTTGCTGAATGAGACGTAAATTCGGACGATCGAAAGTATTTTTATTGGATTTTTTTTTGCGGCAAGCACTGCGATATTAATAAAAAATAACTGCTGTAGTAACTGCCTGTAGTAATTGCTGTAGTAATTGGACAAGCTTTAGTAACTGATGGCCACTCATAACAAAACCAGCCAAGTGCGTGTCGGTGCCATGCACAATGAAGGGTTCTGTAGTTGAAAAGAACATATCCCGAAAACAAACTCAACATTGTAATCCCAAAAAATTTTTTTTTTTCTGACAAGTCTATTTTTGGTGATAAAATTACATATAAATAATTTTTAGACTTTTCCCTTATTTGTGCTGTGAGACCTTGCTTCTTGCTAAAATTCATGATTCTAGAACAACGGGAAGTACCCTATAGGTTTTGATTTACTTGCGAGTATCAAAATATATCGCATAAATGGCCGTACTTTTTTATTGCGTTGACTAAGAAGCTTGATTTTTTTAGAACTCTAAGGAACCATAGACTTACGTATCCGCTCACACGAACGCGGTGTGAATCGGGTCCGTACCTAATATTGTACGTGGTATGAGTTCTATACCAAGAAAATATTTTTTTATTATTAACGTTGTTCCATCACTATTAAGTACTAATATCGAATTCTATGCATTTAATTTGATGCGTTATCTATTTCCGAACGATTTAAGATACGTCAACACTGACTGAGACTCGTCTATGACATTAAAAAATATTTTATTCTCTGTCATGCCATTGTTCGGTCAGTCGATTGTGAAAAGTGTATTACTCAGTTAATAGTTTAATTGTACTGTGGTAAGTGAGTTTATTTATGTTTCATGTTAAGAATTAACACACCATGCATTTTAAACCTTAAAACATATAGGTCATCGCTTGTTTTTTCTTACTAGAGCCATTTCTTTGAAATCTGAAGCTAAATTGTCTTTGTTCGTCTTTTTAACCATTTCTAGAAATGTAAACAATAACAAATTCAAATGAAACATTCAATATAATGGCGCTTTACTCATTGGGTTTCCAAGTAAAGAATTGGAGCTACAGAATTCTTAGGAACTATGCCGCTATCGCATTATGTAAACAAACGCGCGCCGCGGGCCGAATGACGTCAGCGGGTGGTCACTTGACTAGTTTTTTAAGCGGGCGTACCTGCCGTGTGAGCGGGTATTTGATTGATACTTCCACGCGTTCCTGAGAAAAAAGGGCTTGACAGACTGACAGATAGACAGACAGACGGACAACGAAGTGATCCTATAAGGGATCCGTATTTTCCTTTTGAGGTACGTAACCTTAAAAAGATGAAGCAAGCTCATGAATGAAAAGGATGAAAAATATATTTTTTGCCCTTTTCATTCATGAGCTTGCTTGCATTACCTTGTTTCTACCTCTTTTTTTATGAGTGGCTAGTTACTATAGCAGTTACTATTATATGCAAAACGAGTATTTTCAATTTTAAAATCGTTCGCATTTACGTTACGATTACTTCAAGCGTTTATGCTAAGCCGAAAGGTGGAGGCCGAAACAAGTGTGGCTGAATCTACATCCATCGCCACATACGAGCTACAAGTCATATTGACGTCACGCAATCCTGCATCGCGCAATCAGAGTTTGCCGCGCGACTAGCATATATACAACTTCCCGACATCAACCGTCGGGCAGTTGCCCACCAGACACAAACACCCGTCGGTCGGAGGATCCTCTCTTTTCTATGGAGAATGAGTGAACTTTACACTCTGTTCCTCGTGCCTCTAAACAAGTAACGTTAGAAATCGATCCTGCTTTGAGCGCACTGCAACCAAAATTCAAAAACTCAAAACTAAAACGATTTATTTCAAATAAACCAATTATAGGCACTTTTGAATTGTCAAGGGGTCGGTCAGTACGGTGGAGCATACAGTGGAGTTCTGTCCGGCTTGGGCGGAGCACCGCCGTGTTCTCACGGAAGCGATCGGCGGCGGCGATCTCTCGCGTCCAAACTTGGTCCAGGCCATGGTGCGGAGCGAGAGTGCATGGGAAGCCGTCACCTCATTCTGCGAAGCAGTAATGCTCGCGAAGGAGGAAGTGGAACGCGTGAGGGAGAGGCAACAGCCGCGCTCTCGCACCCCTAGCCGCCGTAGGAGACGCCCTGGGCGGCGGGAATCGATTGCCGATTCCCGGCCACCGTAGGCGCGGGCTTGCGGACGACGAGTAATGGGCAGCTCGCCGTCCGGTAAGGACCAGGCCCGGGTCGACGGCGCGTTGTGTTCCACGCGTGCCTCAAAGAGATGTCAACAGTGACGGGGTCAATTGGGCCGATGCTGCCGGGGTCGCGGATAGTTCGAAAGAGATACCGTGGCCCTGGCACGGGCAGCTGAAGGAGCATGGGTGGGTTTTAGTCAGTAAAAGTCTGACACGCCCTCCCGCTCTGCCCAGAGCGGGAGAAGTCATTCGATGATTTCCCATCCACAAAAAAAAAAAAAAAAATAAAAGGGGTCGGTCAGTCAGAAAAATTAAGCTAGTCGCCCATTCTTTGGAATGCGTAGTAGGTACCTATGGAGAAGAACGGGCAAGAAACTCCACCGACAATCTTTTAAATCAAAATATCGGCGTATTTCTTATAATGAAATTTATCAGATACCACTAATCATAGCATTCTAAAGTTAGTCTAACATGCGTTTTATATTAGTTACAGCAATTGGTATTTCAACTTCAAGCAGCAATATTGCTGTGTCTTGGTAGTTGTAACATTATGACACAGTGAAATAGCTTTAAAATTTAAAGTTACAACAAAATCGTAATTCGATTTTGTATGGTCATTGTTTTCTTGTGTGGTCCTCGATTTTGCTGTATCAGTAACATTTAAAAATAGTTGACTTTATGGTATTTACGGCATTTTGAAGTATGTTTTGTTAAAAAAGTATAGAAAAAGTCAACATCGTATCATAAAAAAAAAACATCGTAAGAAAACGTTGCTCAGACCGTCCGACGGAGTATTTTTTTCAGATTTCAATGATGCAAAAAAAAATTGACATTTTTCGAGATACGACAAAATCGTTTTCCAGCGCAGTGCCGATATGATTACAAAATATTGGTTACATCACACATGTTGAAATTATACATGTGAGAATGATGCAGAAACTTAAAAGCGTCCGTAATAAAAATATTTAAAAAAAAAAAATAATAATAAGCCGTGGCAGCTAAGATATGTCCAGCCTCCACTGACTTGCTCGTTTACGAACCTGACGCATGGATTAGCGAAAAGGAGCTAAATGATCCAACACAAACAGCCTACTATCCACAGTACCCACTAACCACAAATTAGAAACCCAAATAATATAATAAACAAAAATAACACGCTTTATCGTCTACCACATCGATCATATGACACGTTCAATCGACTAATTTGGCGACCATTGGTAATCGCAATCATACTAATGACCAACTGAGCCGTGTTATCTCAACTGTGTAAATCAAATTATAATTGTAACGTGAATGCATGTGGACGTGAATGTTAGAACTGATGTTCTAATAATAAAAAGCTAGGAAGGAATAGTTCGTTCAATCGCTGTGTGTACAATGTATTTGCCGTGTCATGTCTTACATGATAAACAGAGTACTTACGAAAATCATGAGTTTTCGCAATAATCACACGCTACATGTAAGGTTTGAATGTTTTGTCTACGATATGGTAAGTAAATAACGACTGTATCACCGATATTAATATTTAGGAAGTTCATTATCTGTGAGCGAGTGTGTCATTAACACCAAAAATGGCTTTAAACAAATTGATCGTCACAAAATGTGAAATAGTTGGTTGTCTATGTACCATTGACAAACGCCAGGCCTTCCAATTTTGAAACAATTTCGCAAGCTACTTAAGAAAATGTAAAACAAAGGACTATGGTTCTTTGTTTTACTTTGTTATAAGTAAGGGCAGGGTTTTCCCAATAAATCTGTGTATACAAAAAGCAACTTTAAGGTGTAGAGGTGTCCATTAAGTCTAAAGTACTTACTTCTTAAGCCAAAAAATAGTTTTGTACAGTCAATCACACGTCAGGTAACACTCGAACAACGAAAACCACCCGCCTTACTACATAAAAGAAGTCAAATCAAAGTCGAATGTCAAATTGTTACCATGAACGTGCGGTTAACTGTCCGTACAGTTATGCATGAGACTAGTAGAAATTAAAATTCGTGTTTTTGATCGGCTCTGGGACTTACGTTATTCAATATATTTTTATCCCACTATTTAAATAGAAATGTTCGTGATTTAATTTGAGTAGTGTCAGCAGTGCTTAAGTAATGATGAAAAACATTTGAAGTTCAATTATACAAATGAAGGTAATTTGCTTACCTACCGTCTGCGGATCGTGGCTAGGTGCACCATAATTTTAATTGTATTTAGGACTGTACTTTACTAGTCTAGATTATCAGGATATCTGGTATAATGGTGTCAAAAATAACGAGGAAAAAACGACGAGAGCACTAGTAGTACATTTGCAAAATAAATTAAAAAATATTAATTTAGTTTTTAACCATTGTTAAATTCTCCATGACATAAAAATTATGAAAGATGACTGAATCGTCAGCCGTGTTCAGACACTACGAACAAGGCAGGTTTTTTGTGATAAAAAATCAATCAAAATAAATGTTCAAACAATTGTAGAATAATCTACGTTTTCGATTCTCTATAAGCAGAGCTTTTCCAGTCAAAATTTACGGAATCCTCATGCAATCTGATCCGTATTGGATGCATGGCATATTTTTACTGAAGTCCAAATATTTATTTAAATGAACATAAAATAATGCCTGACGTCAAAAAAACAGAGGCTTCCGCAATATTTTCCTTTGTTACATTAAACCACTGGTATTTTTATAAACGATAGGTAGGTAGATTATAGTCAGTAGTAGATAAATAAAAACTGGGTTTTATTAAAAACAAACTGTGTATACAGTCCGACAGAAACGTCTAGAAACGGAACTAATTCTTAATCTTTGTCAGTGTTGTCTCAGTCCGTATTTTATCGGACAACAAATGGGCATGACAACGATTAAATTGATTTAAAATGAATAAGACTATCGGATGTTCTGTCAGAAAAATGGTTTTTAAAGTTTACATTTTATAATGTATGGCTAGTGGCGCCCCCATTTTTTCTACTCTTTTATGTTGAGCTATTGATTGAGCAAGCATAATATTCTACATATTTAAACAAAGTTATTTTTCGATCATAATTTTAACCACCTTATCTGAATGTTGACTAACCCTGAGTGTGCAGTTGATAAAGTAGTTGACGAAATAACCTCGTGCGTAAAATAACTAAGGGTGGATTGCACCATCTTACTTTAACAATAACAAACATAGCACCTTGTTAAATTAGGTACTCCTGTTAGACATAAAATGGGTTGTCCATTAATTTGACAATTTGTTAGCTAACCTGTAACCTTAACCGCACACGCTTGGCTGGTTAATGTTATTGTTAAATATCTGTCACTTCTGTAGTATTATATTATCTGTGCTTCTGTCAGGGGTCGGTGCAAGACATTTCACAGTAACCGTTAGTCAGCGTTACAGTTATTGTCTTTGACATAAACCTTTATACTATTGTCGTGCAACCCAGCCTAACTGTCACTACATTTATAATGGTGCCCATACACTAGAGCCAAGGCATTTTCAACGTCCATTGATTCATCAAAGATTTAAAAGGCATTGAACGTGTGCCAACATGGCGCACCATTGTCAGCCATAAAATGTGACCTTCTAACGACAAAATTCAGTGACACATAGTACTTCATTATTCTTTCTTGTCGTCATGGCCATAATGAACTTAATAAAAATGTATTTTTAAACAGCTTGTTATTTTTAACCGACAAAAAAAAGGAGGAGGCTCTCAATTCGACACGTATATATATTTTTTTTATGTATAACCACGCATAACTTTTTACAGAGTCGTCCGATTTGAAATTTTTTTGTTTTATTCGAGAGGGTATACATCAAAGTTGGTCCCATATAAAATTGACTAACTTTGCTTGGGTAGTTTTTGAGTTAGCTTCAATAATACGTATTTTTTCCCCACTTTTATATGGATGATGTTCTTAGTTTCTTTTGCAGGTAGTGGTATTAGAATTTGTTTGGGGTGGGTACCACAACTGAAAAGTGAAAAACATTTTTTTTTTTACAAAAAAATACAACCGACTTCCAAAAACAACACTACAAAGTGAAAAATAACTTTAATTTCGGAAGTCGGTGGCAAAACACGAAATTACATTTAACCAGACACCGACTTCAGAAATTAAAGTTATTTTTCACTTTGTAGTGTTGTTTTTGGAAGTCGGTTGTATTTTTTTATAAAAAGTTTTTTAACAGTTATTGTTGGTAAAGTATTTTTTTTTTGTAAAATATCTACATCGCTTTACTAAATGTACCTTGTGGGGACGCCAGTGACGTCATGGACCCTGAGCGACTTCGGGTATAGTTAGGAGATAGCATTTTGGAGTGACCACCGCTAAATGTAACTTACCAGGACACCGGTACTCGGGTATATTTAGTAGCACCAGTTTAAAATATATAATTACTAAATATACGCTATTTTGACACTAAACACTTAGGATACAAGAGCGAGCGAAGGGAGCTCGGGACTTTCGGCACCCCGACTCGGACAGGTTAGGTTCGAAGGGAATGGCGCACAATGGATCGAAACTGATTTATGAGGGATATTGGTTTTTTTTTTTTTATAAATTCCATTAAAAGAAAATACCTATCGAATGATTTTTTCATTTTGATGAATAATTGTTACGAAACTTTTTTCTCTAAAACTGATAGTTTGCCCAGAAAAAAATATTTTAAATTTTTGTTATATGGAATGAAACAAAAACTGCTAAAATTTGGCCAAGTTTTGACAGGTCTTGCTTTAAAACTACTTTATTCTTATTCTTTGGCTTGTTGGCTTTAATTCTACGCTATCAGCGCGCGCCCATAGTTGCCTGTTCAAGAGTTATGGTTAGGTTCAGTAAAATAAATATAAAAAACTATATATTTAAATATATATATAGAGGAGCTCGTGGCTAAGTAATAACAGCCGTACGGGTCGGTCCATAAAATTAAGCTACGCTTGCCGGGGTTGGTCCGTGGATGGGTGACCATATTTACATACCGAGACTCCTCCGTGCCTCGGAAAGCACGTTAAGCCGTTGGTCCCGGCTGTCATTCGTGGATCTTTGACAGTCGTTACGGGTCGTCAGAAGCCTGAAAGTCTGACAACCAGTCTTACCAAGGGGTATCGTATTTCCCAGTAACTGGGTTGTGGAGGTCAGATAGACAGTCGCTCCATGTAAAATACTGGTATTCAGCTGCATCCGGTTAGACTGGAAGCCGACCCCAACATAGTTGGGAAAAGGCTAAGCAGATGATGATTTAAATATATAAATAAATAAATAAAACTATCAGTTTTAAAGAAAAAAGTTTCCTAACAATTATTCATCAAAATAACAGATCTTTCGATAGGTATTTTTTTTAAGTGTATTTGTAAAAAAAATCCCGCAGCAGTTTCGATAAAGCAATTTCGGTAAAGCAGTTTCGATCCACCGTGTGGCGGGGTCTAGTGAGCGAGCGAAAATAGACCCCGCCGTCCCCTTCGTGGTTATTTTTTTTTTTTTAATTATTGACCTCCTCTACTACGCCTTACTATTTAAAACCTTCCTTATCTTCAAAATTCATTACAGACGCTTTCGCTGGACGGATATATTTAGTAGTATGTAGTTACGCAATTCTAGGTCCTAAATATACCCGATTATCATAATTCCAACTCGGGTATATTTAGTAGTTAGAAATGTTGAAAGCCTCATGCTAACTATATCCGACCAAAACCCTATGCGGAGTTTCCACAAGGTACGTTTTGTAAAGACGCATCTACACCACTTCACATCAGTCTAGTATTTTTTTTTAGAAAGATTGAAAAGTAGATAATTTATAAATTGTACACTGGCCTTAAAAAAAATGAATTTACAAAACTATTGTGCAAATGTACTAAATTTTATCGATACACAAATAAACAATGATACTCAATGAGACAAGAGGAGGAGCAAATGAGGAGCTCGTGGCTAAGTAATAACAGCCGCACTGGTCGATCTATCAGGTTAAGCTACGCTTGCCGGGGTTGATCCGTGGATGGGTGACCATCTTTACATACCGAGACTCCTCCGTGCCTCGGAAAGCACGTCCCGGCTGTCATTCGTGGATCTTTGACAGTCATTATGGGTCGTCAAAAGCCCGAAAGTCTGACAACCAGTCTTACCAAGGGGTATCGTATTACCCAGTTACTGGGTTGTGGAGGTCAGATAGGCAGTCGCTCCATGTAAAATACTGGTATTCAGCTGCATCCAGTTAGACTGGAAGCCGACCCCAACATAGTTGGGAAAAGGTATAGGCAGATTGATTGACTCAATGAAACAAGGTTATTCCAGTTTATAAAAATAAAATCTTTTAATCCTCAAAACTACCGACGTCATAGTCACCCTTCGTTGCACGATTTAATTACTGCTGCTCCTAGCTTCACATTTAAAACGGTGATTTGGTATACCTGGTTTTGTATGTCTCCAGTCTATTTATTCTGAAAGGATTTTCTTTTTGCAGACCTAAACCGTTTCGATTTTATGTAAGTAGGAACTTAGTACCTACAGTATTTTATCTCACGAAGCGACGCGCGATTCTCTTGTGGTACAGTATGACTCAACTTAGATGTAGCATCGGCAAAATTCGTAAAACCGATCACTATCCGAACTGAGTGCACCTTCAAAATCACCAATCTTTATTAATGCTTTAGGCGAAAATGATCTTTACGCAAGCGCAATAACTTTTAAACATTGTCTCGGACGGTACCGAGAGCTCGTGCGCTTACACACACATTGTACACTTGTAAGTAAAGCGCGTATCGCCTCGAGAGATAAATATACTATACACAGGTAACCTAATTGTGCACATTTATCATTTCTAATATGACGATAATAACGTGGACTTCCACGTCCACTTTCATAATCAATCTGCCTAGCCTTTTCCCAGCTATGTTGGGGTCGGCTTCCAGTCTAACCGGATGCAGCTGAATACTAGTATTTTACATGGAGCGACTGCCTACCTGACCTCCACAACCCAGTAACTGGGTAATACGATACCCCTTGGTAAGACTGGTTGTCAGACTTTCGGGCTTCTGACGACCCGTAACGACTGTCAAACATCCACGAATGACAGCCGGGACCAACGACTTAACGTGCTTTCCGAGGCACGGAGGAGTCTCAGTATGTAAAGATGGTCACCCATCCACGGACCAACCCCGGCAAGCGTAGCTTAACCTTATGGATCGACCCGTACGGATGTTATTACTTAGCCACGAGCTCCTTTCATAAAATGTATGGAAATACGTGCACGTTATAACGTTATCGTGGATGGGAATTTAAAAGCGCTTCACATTTATTTCCATTATATTTTACTTCCCTTTGTTATCGTGATGACGTGGACGCCCACTATAATAATATCGTTACGTTAGAAAATATAAAAATCACCTGCCTTGTTGCTACCTTGTTGTTGTTGTGTTGTTGTGTACTTTGTTTACCTACTGAAAAACGGCGTTCTGAAACTTTTAGTAACTACCTACTTACCGAAAACATCAATTTCTAAATAGTCAACTTAGAAAAGCACTTACTTATTAACAACTAGCTTCTACCCGGGACTTCATCCGCATGAAATCGGGTCGGATCTAGTATCATTTGGCAGGAAGAGGAGGGTAAAAGGGCTAAAAGCTGGTAGGGGTTGGGTCCCTGATTATAAAGTTACCACTCTTATTACAAGATAATGCATATTTTTCGAGAAATTAACAAAAATTGTTTCTTATCTTAAATCAGATAAATAGTGAAATGAAACGTTAAAATGGGTGATTGACAACCATCTGTACCAGTAGATTGTTTGTGGTGTAAAATGTCATACAACATTGAAGAAACGAAACGTAAAAAAAAAACTCTGACATTTGTATCATGTGTCAGTGTCACATGTTTGTTTTATTTGCACAAGCAATTAAAGGATTTTGAGGTTAGGTTACAATAATTTGTTTTTAGAAAGGTGCATTACCTTTTCATGGGAGCCCCCTCCATCCTCCCCGCCCCACCCCCCCTCCTCTTGCCAAACGATACTAGATTTCAACCCAAATTTTACCTCTTTATCTGTTTTTTTTTTTGTTTTTTCTTTCTATTACAGATTTGTACATTACAACTATTTTATTCTTAATGTCTCTCGGAAAACTTCGTGTTTCGTCAGATTTTAGCAGCTTTCCTCCCATTATTTAAATAAATTACAAGAAGTTAAAAGAGTATTAACAACTCTATATACTTCCAACTCGATTGAGAGCGTCCGGTCTGCACCAAGTGCAACTGGCAACTGATAGGCAACTGATAGCAATTAGACGACTGACGAAGCTCGAAGTTTTCCGAGAGAAATTAAGAAAATTGTTGTACTGTACTTTGGATGGCTTTGTGATACTTTAAAATTTGCATCGGGCTTATGATTATGATTGTTTATGAATTACAGTACTTGGAAAAGGGAGTGCTTATAAATAACACTACTAAGCTTTTTGAACAGAGCGGAAAAATAACAACAAATTAATCAGAAATTGACAAGTATAGTGATCATATAACGTTCTTGAGGGGCGGGCACCCCTTTACATTCCAATCAAACGCCAATCACTTTGAATAATAAAACAGTCAAATAACACGTATATACCTAAGTATAAAACCCACTGCCATAATTACAACCAAATTGATGAAGCCAAGGACCGATAATTTCTGAACAGAAATTGATTTCGAATTCAAGACGATTAAAACAAAACGCGCTCGTTTTTTTCTGTAATCAAAATTCAACTTTAAGGCACTGGAGTAACATTTAGTTTTTCTCGTCTAAAAATTACATAACACCTCACTTTACAAACACACAGTCATGTTGATTTGATTTCCAACACTCACAGCAGTCGAATCCAATTAAGTCGGCTTTTGTTAGCGTTAGACATATCAACGATACGTATGGTTGGTTTTGAAATGTAAGGTTTTTGACGTGACAGCGAACGCATTTCAATCACTGAATTTCATGATTCGAATACTTAATTAATATTCGGTCTTGTTAGTGATATGTGATATTTTTTCCCAACTACGGCGAAGCAAAAAGGAGGGTTATGATTTTGACCAGTATGTATGTATGTTCATCTGTTCCCTCATAACTTCTAAACCACTTATCATAGTTTGACAACTAAGGTACCTTTGGAAGCATCTTGATTGTCCGCTGGTTATAGGCTATGTGACGTCACATTAAATTTAATATGGCGCCCCTAGAGGGCAGAAAGTCATGAATTAAAAAAAAAAAATATTTAATGATGCCGTGTTGGGTATCAAATGAAAGGGCTTAATTAGCACATTTCAAAAATATATATATATATATATTGTCAGCTAATGCTCGCAGCTTTGCTTGCATGAATCCGATAATTTGGAGTACTTAATTTCTAAAATCACGCCTCAGATGTGAGCTAAACATATTTTCTCTCCAAACCTACCCAAAATAATAATAAAATAATACCTAATTATTCTTCTTTAAAAATGTAAATTGTCTCTAAATTAAACGAAATTATAACCCCAAAATAATTTAAACAAAAAGTAAGTTTAAAAACAAGAAAATGTTCTCATCTGAAATTAGAAAAAGGCAGACAAATTAAAAATCCGGAGTCACACGTCATGCTAGGGCATAAATCGAACAGATTACGTGCGACTCCGGATTTTTAATTTGTCTGCCTTTTTCTAATTTCAGATGAGAATATTTTCTTGTTTCATTCATTTTAGAGCGTGATTTTTCAGCAGTCGGGTTTTAGTTTTTAAACTTACTTTTTAAATGTTTGCTCTTGGCTAAATAACAACTGCCACACGAATTAGTCGAAGGTTAAGTTACGCTTGCCGAGGTCGGAACGTGGATGGGTGACCATCCATTACATATCGAGACCCCTCCGCGCCTCGAAGAGACGTTGATCCCGGGTGTCATATGTAAATCTTTAACAGTCGTTTTGGGTCAGAAGTCCCGAAAAATGACAACCAGTCTTACCGAGGGGTATCGAAATACCCAGTAGGTAACTGGGTTGTGGAGGTCAGATAGTAATTTGTACCATTAAAATACTGGTATCCAGTTGCATCCAGCTATTCTGGAAGCCGTCAAACATACAAACATAGTCGGGAAAAGGCTAGACATTGTCATTCTCCTGCCCTTATGCCAATTTATTTGGAGTCGGCGCAACATGTCTTTTTCTTCCATAATTCTCTAATAGTCGTCATCTCGGTAGTCACTTCCTTTCTAGCCATATCGTCTTTCACACTTTCCATCCATCATTCCTTTGTACTTCCCCTACTCGTATAGCCATCCACAAACATACTAAAAACTTTCTAGGCCACATTTTCCTCATTCCTCTGCATCACATGCCCATACCATGACAACCGATTTCCGCACAACTTTTCAGTCACCGGTGTCAATTTCAGACTTCCTCTTATATACCTACTCATTTCTTATTCTATCCATTCGCGTAACACCACTCATCCCTCTTAGCTTTTTCATCCAGCTGAATGCAATTGCCTTTCATTCATTCCTTTTGTGGCCCAAAATTCTGATCCATACAAGACAGCAGGTCTAATCGCTGCGGGAGTCGCAGATTGTTCCCATGACCTGCCGTCATTTAATCCATCCAGAGTTATTTCCGT
This sequence comes from Cosmia pyralina, assembly GCA_946251885.1. Lineage (NCBI taxonomy): Eukaryota > Metazoa > Arthropoda > Insecta > Lepidoptera > Noctuidae > Cosmia > Cosmia pyralina. The sequence goes on from OX276358.1 coordinate 20,395,547, forward strand.
GCTTAACAGTCCGATGTTCTTCGCCATCGCTTTGGAAAAAGGCTAGATAGACTGATTTTATGTTTTGGTAGTTACAGCTACAGCAGTTTCCTAGCTTATTTTTGTATGTGTATGAGCTGAAAAACTGGCCAAGTGCGTGTCGGACCACGCATAATGAAGGGTTTCATAGTTGGGATGAATTCATTTTATCCCAAAATCAAACATTACATAGTAATTGAAAAACAGGTTCATGTTCCCATACATCAATGTATGTACGTCATAGTTAATTCTCTAACTGCAAATGTAAGTTTGTAATCGCATTTTTGTTTGATGTGTTGTAACTACAAATTAACGTTTTTGGATTTCCTTTACTTGTGCTGTGAGACCTTGCTTCTTCCCAATTTTCATGATTCTTGATGATGATGATGATTCATGATTTCATGACGGTCAACGGGAAATACCTATAGGTTTTGATTTATTTGCGAGTATCAAAATATGTCTCATAAATGGCCCTTGATTTTTTTAGAGATTTTTTTTAGACCGTAGACCTACACAAATAACTGTTATAGTAACTGGCCACTCATTAAAAAAGAGTTAATGCAAGCAAACTCATGAATGAAGGACCAAAACAATATTTTTCGTCCTTTTCATTCATAAGCTTGCTTCTTCTTCTTGTTTCTAGCTCTTTTTTTTTGAGTGGCCAGTTACTAAATCGTGGCCTATTAATACAGTAGTTACCCTATATGATATTAATTTAATTTTGATACCTCCACACGTTTCTGAGAAAAGGGGTCTTGACAGACTGACGACCAGACAGACGGACAACTACACTTCTGGACACATCTTTTGGCCCACCTTGTATTTTCAGTTTCGTTTGGTCCTAGCTAAAATTTTATATTAGGTCGAGCAAAAAGTTTTTATGCAGTTTTGAACCTGGCACATTCACAATTTCATTCAATAGTCTTATTTTGAATTTCGAACACAGAATTTAAAGAAACAAAAGACAATTTGGAGCCTGTTTGTTGATATCAATCAATCGAATTCTAAGAAAACTTGGTTTTATTGGTTTACTTGGATTTAATTCTTGAAAAAGTGATTGATATCTTTGGTTTTGCAACAAACATTACTTATTCTTAACATTAAGGTGAGGTTCTATCAATAATCTATGGATACTTCAGCTGAAGTCGCCGCCCAAGCTGTGGCACTTATTCAGGCCGGACACAGCCAAAGAAACGTGAGTGCTCAACTTAATTTAAGTCGATCTGCGGTCCGAAATGTTTATCGGAGGTACCTAGAGACTGGCGGCTTTGTTCGTCGCCAAGGAAGGCCACGATCTCGGGTCACAACTGAAAGGCAGGATCGATTCATCGTGACGACCAGCTTGAGAAATCGTCACCTTACCTCCATTGAGATACAAAACCAACTTCGCGACTTCCACGGAGTATCTGTGAGCGCTCGAACTGTTCGGAGAAGGTTAAAAGAATGCGATATGGTACCACACAAGCCAGCTAATGGCCCCAAACTAACGCGAGCCCACCGAACAGCGCGCCTTCATTTCGCACGCAGTCATTTAAATTGGACACAGCAAGATTGGAGCCGAGTACTCTTTTCTGATGAGTCTAAAATTGTGTTACATGGCAATGATGGAAGGAAGAAGGTCTACCGACGTAAGGGAGAGCATTTCGCACAATGCTGCTTTGAAGAGAGGGTTGCTTATGGCGGTGGCTCATGGACTGTCTGGGGCGGTATATCCGCGAGCGGCAAAACTCAACTTGAGGTTGTTACAGGACCACGGCTGCCAACATTAAATGCTGAAAGGTACATTCGTGAGTGCTTAGAACCTCACGTGATACCATACGTGGACTATGTGGGCCCAAATTTCCTTTTTATGCATGATAATGCAAGAGCCCATGCGGCCGGCATCGTCAGGGAATATCTTCGGGATGTGAACATCACAGTTATGGACTGGCCAGCCAGAAGCCCAGACATGAACCCCATTGAGCACATGTGGGACGAGCTAAAAAGACGTGTTAGGGCTCGTCAGCCAGTTGCCCAGACGATGCAGGAGTTGAAAACTGCCATAGAAGAGGAATGGGAGATGATCCCTCAAAATTTCATAGAGCGGTTGATAAACTCTATGCCTAATCGTATGAGAGCTGTGGTAGATGCCCATGGAGGCAACACGCGTTATTAAATTAAACCTTTATTTGATAAAACATGTTTTTTATTCAAAAATCAATTACCTTTAACAAGGCGCATATCCGACTTGTTAGGCGTAGCTCCATGTCGTATGGTATTCTGAATTCAAATTTAAAACAATACGATCGAAAAAGATGGTAAAATGTATCAGGTATAAAACTGCATCAACAGTTTTTGTTCAATCTAGCAATCATATTTCGGTAGGGGCCATCGAAACCTAAACTCTAAGGTGGGCCAATAGATGTGTCCAGAAGTGTATGTGATCCTATAAGGGTTCCGTTTTTCCTTTTTCGGTACGGAACCCTAAAAAATAGATGCTTCTGAATATGTATCCCAAGGTTCTGATCCTAAGAGTAAATCCAGGTTAGAATTTAAAGCTACTACCAGTAGGTACATTGCTGCCCTAGCTTGCCTCCCATTTTACCTAATTTCCTTTTATGGCTGATAATTTAGATTTTATGGTCCCGAATATTCTACCTACTTTGTTACAGAACGCCCATAACATACACTATTACATATTATGAGCCTAATTTTCGTCTATAAAATATGAATACAACATAGAATTTTGGTAAGAATTTTGCAGTAACAAAATGTTGGTCGATGGTTTGGCTACAAAATTAGCAATGCCGGAAATCCTGTCTGTCGTAATTTGAACGGTATACTGGCTTAGTTTTGATTTTACTACCGAGGTTAGTAAAACGAATGCTTTTCGAAATGAGTAATTTTGTTAGACTTAGAAAGCAATCAATCTGCCTAGCCTTTTCCCAACTATGTTGGGGTTGGCTTCCAGTCTAACCGGATGCAGCTGAATACCAGTATTTTACATGGAGCGATTACCTACCTGACCTCCACAACCCATTAATTGGGTAATTCGATACCCCTTGGTAAGACTGGTTGTCAGACTTTCGGGCTTCTGATGACCTGTACCTGTGTAGTCAGAAATATGAAGCTAGTTGTCCATTCCAAAGCAGATTCTACAGAAAAGAACGGGCAAGAAACTTCATGGACACTCTTTCAAATTATATTGTTACAAAAATATTAGACATCATTATTTTATTTTCCGGATGCGGGAAGCACAAAACCGGTGGAAGTGGCGGTGTTTGGGGGAAGCCTATGTCCAGTAGTCATGAGGATGATGATGTTGAATGAACGATGTAAAAAAAAAAAAAACGTACACGTTAAAAGCATCCAGATCACCAATCAGGAAAAAAAAATATTAAAATAAGCCGTGGCCGCTAAGAGATAACCAGTCCCAACTGACGGTGCCCGTTCACGAACATGACGCATGGATCAGCTCCATTTAGCTGAATCATTTTGAAAGGAGTCGAATGTTCTATATAGTGTGACTGGTAATTAGTTACCGATACTTAAACACACGATTGTACTCATGAAAGTAAACAACTTATAGTATGGGACCAAACCTGTAATCGCGAAAAAAAATCAGCTGTTCCATACATTTTGAAGCGTTATGCGAACATAAATGTAGAACAGATTTAACAGCAGATTTTTCGCGATTTCAGGTTCGTTCCCATAATAAAAGTTGTTTGTTATCATGAGTACAATCATGTGTCACTAATTACCGACTGGTAATTAGTGACACACGATTGTGACTACCCTATATAGTAACTTAATTATAGTTGTTAATAAGTTATCAAAGTAAGTTTTGCTTATCTAACAGTATTTTTGGATACAAGACACGACCGATTTTTGGCGGCGGATGATGTTGGATTAACAACTCTGAGTCAGGTTTCAATATACAAAGATGATCACTGCTGGTGGTGGTGATCACTGTTCTATTTACCTGACTGCACAACGTCGTAGACAGGATTATGTTTTTCATGCGTGAGCGCCTTTGTAGGTGTAAGGGCTCGTGCAGATTACCGCGACGCGACACGGGTAGACTAATTTCTATGAAAACTTTTATTGTACCGGTGTCGCGTTGCACCGTCGCGTCGCGACTGTGTGGACGAGCCTTAATTCTTCATAACCTCGAAGCATCCATCATGAGGTGTCCATCAACTCGGTTTCGTTTTTTACCCGACGAAAAAAAAGGAGGAGGTTCTCAATTCGACAAGTACGTTTTTTTTTTTTTTTTTTTATGTATGACCACGCATAACTATTCACAGAGTCGTCCGATTTAAAAAAAAAATATTTTATTCGAGAGGGTATACATCAAAGTTGGTCCCATATAAAATTGATTAATTTTGCTTGGGTAGTTTCTGAGTTAGCTTCAATAATACGTATTTTTTCCCCACTTTTATATGGATGATATTCTAGTTTGTTTTGCAGGTAGTGGTATTAGAATTTGTGTGGGGCAGGTACCACAACTAAAAAGTGAAAAATTAAATCTTTTTTATTATGCTGAGCGGTAGCCGTTTTGCGTAGATGTGACGCATATTTTCCCCAAAACTTGCTTTTTACATTGCTTATTTTATTTTTTTTGTCGTTTGCGTCATGTTTACCGCAAATAAACGTATTTTCTTTCTTTCTTTTTTCTTTCTTTTACAAAAAAATACAACCGACCTCCAAAAACAACACTACAAAGTGAAAAATAACTTTAATTTCCGAAGTCGGTGGCAAAAAACGATAATACATTTAACCAGACACCGACTTCCGAAATTAAAGTCATTTTTCACTTTGTAGTGTTCTTTTCGGAAGTCAGTTGTAATTTTTTTGTAAAAAGTTTTATAAAAATAAAACGGTTATTTCAGACGTCAAAAACAAAAGTTTTTAAGAAGAAAAAATTGTTGCTGAACCGGGTAACAAAAAGGGCTTGAGGAGACGATTCCAAAAATCTTAAACGATAAAAAGTTGAAAATTGTTGATTTGTTGTGTTACCATCAACTCAGCCAATCGCAGTCCACTGCTGGACATAGGCCTCTCCAAGGTTGCGCCACAACACCCTGTCCTCCGCCTTCCGCATCCAGTCTGCCCCAGCCACTTTCATAAGTTGTGTTACCATAATACTCGTTAAAACCTTCTACCATAGATTCGTATCTATTCATAGACTGCGTCCATATCTATACCCAATGATCCATGATACGCCATTGGTTTACCCGCAACGTGATGTCTGTATTGTATCAACGTGACTACGACTAGCTGTATTGTTGTTAGGTCCACGTGACCGATCGCGGATTTAGTTGTATCATAGATTTGTATTTTTGATTTGTTTTATAAATAACTAGCTTCAGCTCGCGACTTTGTTCGCGTGATATTTCTATTTTTAACATAAAATATATCCTTTACCTCGTGTCACGTTACTTCGTTTTCACTTAGCGTTCTTTCTGCCTTTTTAGGGTTCCGTAGACAACAAGGAACCCTCATAGTATCGCTATGTCCGTCCGTAACTTAGCTCAGAGACCCTTAGTACCAGAAAGCTATAATTTGGCATGGATAAACATATTCATCATGCCGACAAAGTGGTAAAATAAAATCATGAAAAAAAGGGTGTTTATACCTTCTGTACACGTAAAGTAGGGTTGTTTTTTTTTTTTCTCGTCCTCTTTTCTCGTCTGGATGGGTCTTTCAAAAATATTGTGGGTTTGTTAAAACAATTTTTCGATTTAGGGACCCGTTTCTGAAATATTAAGATTTTTTTTTTATTATTGGCTAAGTGATAATTGTCGCTAAAAAAGTGTTTCATCTCGCTATCATTGAACAGTGTATATAGACTGTAGGATGCTGTAACTTTGACGCAACTGCTTTGAGCTGTTCATTGATAGTGTGGTGAACATTCATAACTCATGTAATTAGTTATAAGCTGTTGAGTTTCCTAATAAATAAAGTGCAAATTTTTGTTAGAGTCCAGTGTGGCCCCCGTTCCAGCTTAACAGTTAGTTTTGGATGGGTGAAAAATTCACGATAGTAGTATATATAACGAAGTTAAAAGAAAAATTATCACAGCTAAGTAGGATTTTCAAGTTTACGAGTAATAGTCAACCAACTTACATTTGCAGTTTGAATGTATGTTTTTCAACTACAGTGTTAAGTTTATTTTTGGGATAAATTCATCCCAACTACGGAACCCTCCTTTTTTATTTTATTTTTGCCCGGCTCCTTTTGCATTTATTCATTTTTTTTTTGCTTTGGCGTGATGTTTTATAGTCTATGTTGCTTTCTGATAATTTAGCTTTCTATTGGTGAAATCCAATTGTTAACGCCATTACTTTCTTTAGTTTTATATTTCATGCCTAATTACTGGCAACTCTAATTAATTAGTATCTGTGTAACATAAAGTTCCTTCCGCTTTCCTTCTCCCTTCCACAACCCTTATAATGCCTAAGTGAGAGCGAGAAGGAAGATCCGCAATGGCGCGCATACGCTGCCGCCAAGAAGATCCGCCAGTTCTCAACCAACATCGACGCCTGTGGGTAAAATTAATCCCAAGTCGAAAAAGGACTCATATTTTCACCGCGAAGAACGAAGATTGCTATTGAACAGTGCAAGTGCGTGTATGTGTGTTGTGGAAAGTGCAGATTCTCGTCCGTACGTGATATCCTGGACGCGCCAGCCACGTGGCTAAGGAAACCCTTCTCGTCGTGTCGCCATAGCTCACCAAGCAGGTACCATCATCATTTTCCCACACCACCAAAACACCTACTTGTGTCACCGAACCGCCCCTCATACAGTCCACTAAGAAAATTTCGATTTTCACCCCAAGGCTTTAGGCCGCCGCAACACCAATTTTAGATTTATTTTTGTTTATTATTATTTACGATTTCAGTTTTTCACTTTGATTTATTTATTTTTTTTTTTTTTATTTAAAGGGCTTTGTCGCTTAGCGACCACAGCGCCCAGTGCAGAAAAACAAAAATATTGATTAAGATCTACCTTATAACTAACTTGTATAATAATAATAGGTCTTTACCTAAGAAATTGCCGTTTTGTATGAAAAAATTTAAACGAATTTTTTTCATGCATTTTTTATTTGTATTAATCGAAGTAATCACCCATGCAATCAATGCATCTTTGCCAACGCAGTGGCAGTTTATTGATGCCCTTCTTAAAGAAATCAGCTGGACGGGAGGCAACAAATTCTTCAATGGCATTTTGTACTGCCTCTCGGGTATTGAATTTTTTTTTCCCGCTAAGAAGTTATCCAAATTCTAGAAAAAGTAGTAGTCTGTAGGCGCAAGGTCTGGTGAGTAGGGCGGATGACGGAGAGCTTCCAACCCCAGTTCTTGCAACTTGGAGACCGTCTGCTGTGCAGTATGAGGTCGCGCGTTGTCGTGCAGGAGCAGCGGAGACGAGCGACTGACCAATGCTGGTTGGAGATGTGCCAGCTTCTCCATCATTGTGTTCAGTTCTTCACACATCTGAAGTAATGCTCACCCCGTTTGGTAAGAAGCTGTGACGAATCACACCGGCGCTAGACCACCAAACAGTGACCATCACTTTTCTAGGGGTAAGTTATCGTTTAGGGCATTGTTTAGGTGCTGAACCAGGATCCAACCAACTTGCTGAGCGCTTGCGGTTATCAAACAGAATCCATTGTTCATCGCAGGTAACAATGCGGTTCAAAATTCCTTCATTTGTGTGTCTGTTGAGCAGTGCAAGGCACGTCTCGACGCGTACTTCGCGCTGGCGATCATTGAGTTCGTGGGGCACCCATTTGTCAAGCTTTTTTACCTTGCCAATTTGACGCAAATGGACCAATATTGTTTTGACGCTAACGTCGAAAGCTGCTGCTAATTCAGCCGTAGATTGTGTATCATCAGCTTCCACAATCGCCTTTAATTCGTCATTGTCGACCAAAGTCTTCGGACGACCGCTAGGTTCATTTTTCAGGTCGAAATTTCCAGAACGGAAGCGAGCAAACCAATAACAAGTGGTGCGTTGGTTTGTAGTGTTAGCTCCGTAAACGTCGTTGATGTTGCGTGCCGCTTGTGCCGCGTTGCTGCCACGACGGTACTCATATTCCATAATTACTCGAATTTTTATCGTATCCATGATGACGAAAAAGATTGAAATGCGATGAAAATGTAACACTAATCAATAAACAAATGACTACTTTTGGAAAAAAAATATCCATTTTTTTAAAATAAAATTAATTTGAAATTAGAATTCTTAGCCAAACAAAAATTATTTTGATTTGAAATGGCCAGTACTGCAGAACGGCAATTTCATAGGTAAAGACCTAATATTAATTTAGTTTTTTATGAATCGTTTGCCAATACTTACCTATCCCACATAAACTCCAGTGGTAAATAGCATTATCACCACTCTGGTCCGAAAGGTTCTGGCGCAGCCACGGAATATATAATAGTACAAGTACAGAAGATTCACTCCGCAAAATCTTTTAAATAAATAACGACTCTTGTTAAGACACAATAAAGTGCAATTCAGGTCGCACAGCGTTAATTAGGTACCTACAGTTATATTCACCTAGAAGTTGCCTCTCTTTCTATCGCGTAACTCATCCTAACCTTCTGACTCGTTAGGGTTGTGTCCACATAAATTAGCTCGACAAGTCGAGCCCGCCGCGCACCTGTTGCTTCTTACCTAAAATGCAGAGTGCACCTGACCTGGTGCAGCCTAGTTTGAGGTATGCCGTAAAGATCATAATGAAAATCACTAACAGTTATAGACCGAAATTAAGTTAAATTAGTTATAAGGTAATTTGTAACATTGGTCCAATAAATTTGTTATTATTATCAGGAAAAAAATGGTTTTCTTAATGTAGTTCAATAAAAGTTACAAAAATAAGGGATCAAGAACTCAAATTTGCATTCTAAAGTGGGTACAAACTCACAAAGTACCAACACAACAATATTTCTTACAAAAACATAATTAAAAACAAAAATCTGCTTTTAAAAACAGAACTAAAACAAAAGCCAGCCGTAAACTGGTAGAAACAGCAACTTATTACAAGTTACGTTAATATTATTAAGGCAGTGTATTCGGCATGGTTTTATACAGTGGGTGGGCAGTGGATAGAATTTAATTAACCACTGTGCAGTTGGTAGCCTGCCTCACGGAGCTGTCTGTTGGGACGCGAACGATCGACAGTGCGAGGAATAGGAGATAGCGGAGCGGTTTGACAAGAAAGCTACGGGAATGTGATGTGTTTTGTTTCTTTAGGTATTAAACAGGATGATTTGTCTTCCGATTACTAATCTTTTTACTGTTCCAAATTTAAACTGCCATAACCTTCATGTCCGATTGAATTTGGAACAGTAATAACTGAAAGTTTTAAAACATAACAGGTGTGCAAATTGCAATGGGCCGAGTTGATTAAGTTTTCTTAAATAGGCGCTGGAAAAGCCTTGTTAAACTTGATAAGTAGGAGTCAATTAGTATTTGAAGAAGAGAAAAAAGAAATTCTTATAGCAGAAAAGGAGAACAGAGGAGCCACAGGAGAACGTCATGTCGGACAATAGCCGTTAATTTAATTCGTTATCAGAGAGCTTCACATACCATCCGGACACAAGTTGCCATGGCCGACATGGAAAACCTTAAATTGACTTCGTACCCAATTCAGCTGCAGCAAAGACAATCTCCACAAGTGGGGGTTCATGGATGGCTCAGATCTCCAGTGCATATGCGGCGTCCCTCCACAGTCAATGGCCCACCTTCGCGCCGCATGCCCTGTCACCTGACCTAATGGCTACGTCAGCAAACGGTATTAGTGTTGCTGAATTTTGGAGCAAACACAAAAAAAAAAAAATGTTGGTTATTTTTCCATTGACACGATAAAAAATAGAAATTCTTTAATTCCGTTTGGTTTATCCAATTGCTTTAATTTTATCGTTTCAATATGAAAAAGCTGAAGCATGCTGATATAGAAAATAATACATGATACAATCTATAACTTGCACCAAAGCTGTGGCCACACAATACCCTGCCGCTCACTCACCCTACATAAGTTATTACCCTCCTCATAGTTAAGTTACAACTTGGTTTGTGGGTCAGTCTTAACGTCTTGGGGATAAATGTTAAGGAAAAAACCCTTTTTTTCCTTCTTAACAAAATATTTGGTGAAATTTTAATACATTTGTGTATATGTTGGGTCACGTAGAACGTCTCGGTGGACTTTAAAAATGTAGGATGACGGACTGGGGGATGCAAGATAGTTTATTTTTATTTTTATAGGAGATGACGTGTGCATTTCTTTATTTTGTTGAAATGTGTAAATAAACTGTCTTGCTGGCAAGGATATAAAAGCTGAATTAGAAACTATGTATCACAAAAATGTAGTGAATTGTATTTAGAATCCTTTTGATCCCTTATGCTGATTATAGAATTGCAAAGGCTCATCACGACACCAAGCCTTTCGGGCAGGCACGCTTCACTTTCAACTGTTTCCCGCCATTCGTGGTGAACTGACAGTTGACATTAGTGACAGCTACCTCTATACTGATGTGAATGAGATAATGTTTACATATCTATTAACGGCCGAAACCAATCACCTACTGTCAGTAAAAGACAGATCGCTACTGATGATAGACAATATAATTCTATCTGTCATTACGTTCCTTTCGTTCTTTGGTGTTTTGTTTTATCTGTCTTAGATTATTGGGACGTTAAAACCATAGATAGATAGGTTTTTCTATCTCCAGTATGCCAAAACTGGTGACAGATAGGTTATTGGGTTCGGCCGTAAATGAAACCAACTCTGATTGATAATGTGTTACGCAATTAGGGTGCTGGTCAGTACAAGTACTATCATAATCTTTAAGCATCGCAATCGAAATTATTCGAATTGAACATTGGAATATTAAAAAAAACAGTTCGTAATACTAAGAATGTTTGCTTATCGTTTTAAACAATCTGCAAACATTCAATTTGCGGATTGTTTAAGCCCGCATCTTTTTTGTAAGCTAGTATTTACCTATCGGTGCGTATTTTTCAATCTATTTGGTTTAATTTATATTCAGTTTCCAATAGCTAAGTTTTAATGAAAAAAGTTTTAAATTATACATTGCACATAAATTGTTTTGCTTTATTTGTAATAAATACACTTCAATCGAGTTAAATTGAATAACATTTTAAAGTGTACACATAGTTATATAATTTTATTAATCTCACATTTCAATTTCTGTTTTGTAATTTATTTACCTAAAATACCGCAAGATTTGTCAATAGGTACCTACCTATTCTAAAACTGATAAATAAAGCAACACTTATAAATTGCATTACGACTTCAGTATTCCTTGTAAATTAATTTATTTTCCAACTTACATTCTATCATTACAGGGTCACCTATTGCGATAGTGTACTTATCTAAACTCTTAACCTAACTTATTATTGTACTTAATTCGATAATTATTATAGTTCTAGCTTTTGCCTGCGCTTCGCCCGCGTGGATGTCGGAAAATATCCCATTGGAACGTACTACCGGGAATTCCTTCCTTATTCCTTATCTACATTATAAAGGGAACATCTGTGCCAAATTTCAGCTTTCTAGGTCCGGTTTGGGCTGGGCGTTGATGAGTCAGTCAGTCTGTCTGGACTTCTCTTTTTATTTATATAGGTAGGTAATAGGTACCAGTTTGCTTAAAAAAGGTTAAGCGTCTTTGGTCATAAATGCTAGATAAAATGACTTCAAAGTATTTCATACTAAACTATGTTAGGGTAGCTACCTAGTATCAAATTCTTACTACATTCTAGTCACAACTAAAACAGTTGAGCGCGGTAGCACCCCTGCAGAATCTCATCAGGAGAGTGTTCCTACCGTGACTCTGTAGGTAAATTAATTAGACGAGGACCCACTGTCCCCGGCCTTGGGATAAAATTAAATACGAAATGGCAATAGTGCGCACTGGCCTTGATGGTACAGTCGTGATCAAGATTTAGTTTAAGGTGATACGTAAAAGGCGAACTGGGCGAGAATAAGTAAGTGACAAAGACAATTACTTCCACATGCAAAAAATGAGAGCGCATCAATTGTGCTGGAACCAAAATAAAAGCATCAATCCAAATAAAAATGCTTAAAAATATTTTCAGCCAGAGTTTTCAATTACCTAAATAAGCATATTTTAAATGCAATTTTACAATCAAATTACTACCCACTAGAACGAAAGCGGCTCTACACAAAAAAAAACAGTCCATCATACAGTCATGCGTACGCGCACCGTGACGTCAGCCGGCACTTCACACGTGTTTACAAACAATGCCAAAGCGACGAAGATTCTTGGAATCTTGTAACGTTCGAATGTTTTTATGGATGCCGGAGAACTGGAGTCTATCGTAGTGTATGTTTCGTTTGAATGTATGATCGTATAAAATTCACAAAAATAGGTATGTAAAGAGCAAACACAGTTACTTTCAGATTTCTAGATTCTAGATTTCTAGATTTTCTACAAAGAAAAACAAGCGATGACCTATATTTTTTATAGTTTACAATGCATGCTGTGTTAACTCTTAACGTGAAACATCAATAAAACCACTTACCACAGTACAATATTCATTATTTACAAGCTTCCAAAGTTGAGACAAAAACTTGTTATTGTTTCCTTTAGATTTTATGACAGCGAAAATAATATTTTTTTAATGTCATAGACTAGTTCAGTGAGTATTGTCGTATCTCAAAAAGTTTGTACACAGATAATCTATCACAATAAATGCATGGAATTGGATATTCCTACTGAATAGTGGTGGAATAAGGTTAAAAGTAAAAAAAGATTGTCTTGGGAACTTTGTTCCCACTGACAACCTACTGTTGGGGAACAAAGTTCCCGCGGTCGCGCAAGTGGTTATAATAAGATTTTAGAATTACAGAATAAAATATAAAAAAGTATAGGTCTTTACGGAATTAAATTCTATCGAGGAAATTTAACTGAATTGCGTTTTCCTTCAGTCAGACTATTTATCAAATAAACATAATTATGTATATCCAAAAATAAAATCCATACATGCTGTATAGTTAAATAAATGGTTACGAAAAAGCCTCCAATTTATTTTGGTATCGCCTTTTTTGATGCCATACTTGACAAGTCATGTGCAATCAGCGACAAATGTCGATTATCATTTCAGTTTTTTTTTATCTTTTTGGTTATTAAGCATGTTTTAGTTATTTAGCAGTTTGTTGAAACATTTTGTGTTTTTGATGATTGTTGCCGACTGATTAATGATAAATTTTTTTAAATATTTTTGGGAATTTTATTCATTTGTTATGTCTGCATTTCCGGGTAGATAATTATTTGCGCCTGAGTTCATATTACTATTTTACTTTTTAAGTTATTTTTTATGAAGGGAACAGGTGTGTCAGACCGACGATGTGATCTGTAAAGTGGGTACTGTTTTCGAACGTGCACAAAACGCTACAGAGTTACTAGCTTTTCCTAGTTTAGTGAAGATCTTTTCATACTTACCTATATTAAGTCTTACCTACGACTTAGCAATTGAAATATTTTTTCCTTGTCATACAAACATACATAAACTCACGCCTTATTCCGCCTTTATTAATAATAAATTCATTTATTTCAGGTAATTATACCCATTGCCAAACATAAATTAACAGAAATCCAATTAAATGAGATTCAAAAAAATCAAATCAAATAAAAAGGAATTAAAAATAGGTATATCAAATCATAATACCTAAATGGAAACTAAATCAATCAAATCTGCAGAACTGCAACTGTGTTTTAATTTGAGCCAAATATTAAAGTATTTTTGTTTTATTTTTATTAAATTATTTTATTATGTTTGGGTGGCTTGCAGCTAACAATATATAAATAAAAATAGTCAGGTTATTCACGACAAGCTATTTACAAGCTTCCGCAGTTAGCAATAGAGTACCTATTGTTGAACAAGTTTTTTAATAGATTTACTATTCACTAAATATAGCCACAGAATACATAATAGTACAAGTACAGAAGATTCACATTTAAATAAATAGCGACTCTTGCTACTACACAATAAAGTGCAATTCAGGTCGCACAGCGTTAATTACCTACAGTTATATTCACCTAGAAGTTGCCTCTCTTTCTATCGCGTAACTCTTATACCTTCTGTCTCGTTAGGGTTGTCTTCTTTTACGACGCGGCTGTGAGTGAATAACGTGCGAGCCAGCCGGTGCACGGCAGCTCGACAAGTCGATCCCGCCGCGTACTTGTAGCTTCATACCTAAAATGCGGAGTGCGCATGCCCTGGTATAGCATTAAATTTCTACATAGGCAGAAATTCTTGCGCAACCACTATTAAGATGCATCAGAAACAATACATAAAACAATAGTAATGGACGCTAAGCTGCTTGCAAAGAAATCAAATTAGGGGTATTTAACCACCCCTCATTTGTTTTTTTTTTGCCTAAATATTGCCTATGTGTCAAATAATCAAATGACATCATAATATTTACCTTTGTTCTTCCAAAGTTTTGAAATACGAACAATAATAATCTCGGTAAACAAACGCCCCCAACGCGCGCCTCTCGTTCCGCAAACTGATTTTCAACCACAGACTAACTTTTTTCGTAATGCCGATACAACCTCACGGCTTTTAGCAAAAATATACCGTACCTAACCACCTTTCCAAAGAACCTAGAACGCAAAGGGTGGGTCCGCACACAAAATTACAAAAAATAAAAAAGTAACGCGCGCGCTGTCATCGTTCGTTCAGGCTCACTTTCGTGCACTCGGGCAATCGTCGTTTTTCGTTCAAGCTCAGATTCGTGCAATTGTCGCGTGAGTGGTTAAGGAGCATGAAGAAAATTTCTTGAACGAGAGTGTCGAGGTGCAACATTTGAAGACAGCTCAGAAAGAAGTTCACATTCCATCCTTACTATTCGATCGTGCTATTTTAACTAGGAACTGTATGTCAAATATGTTTATCTGAGTTACAAGTGGAAGTAAGTGGAATTTAACGCATCGTTCTGAATATAAGAGATTTTAAATTTGCAACTCATGTATCTCGTGAATTTCCTTTGTATTCGTTCCAATCTGTCTGAAAGCACTGCATAATTCGGATTCCAAATTTGACTACCATATTCGAGGTGACTGCGGACGTAAGCACAATACTGATGATTTTTTTAAAGTTTTCATTTTATTAAACGTACTGGCAATTCGAATTATGAATCTTTGGATGCTTTTTTGGCGATATGGTCGACATGACACTCAAAGATGAGCTTAATGTCCAGAAGAATACCAAGATCTCTGGTGACATGAGTTTGAGATAGATAAATTTGCAATTGAGTAGGAGGAAGCGCTAAGATAGTCCGCAAAATTCAAAATTTCTAACTATTTTAGCAATTCGCAGCTCAGTATCGGGCTGTGTGTTAATTACAGTATGATTACAGTGAATAAATACGTATTTACAGAATTATAATCATTAGAATCAGTAATACAACTCCTTAATACTTAATTATTGTATGCCTATTAGGCAGGACATATTGGAATTTTAATTTATTGTTAACACCTTTACCTAACATACTCGTATATACCTTTACCCAATCAATCTGCCTAGCCTTTTCCCAACTATGTTGGGGTTGGCTTCCAGTCTAACCGGATGCAGCTGAATACCAGTATTTTACATGGAGCGACTGCCTATCTGACCTCCACAACCCATTAACTGGGTAATACGATACCTCTTGGTAAGACTAGTTGTCAGACTTTCGGGCTTCTGACGACCCGTAACGACTGTCAAAGATCCACGAATGACAGCCGGGACCAACGGCTTAACGTGCTTTCCGAGGCACGTATATACCTTTACCCACAATAAAGATATTTTGAATTTTAAGTTAGAATTGGTCTCAAATGTCATGATTTCATGAAATAGTCATTCAATAGGGTAATATGAACTTAGAGAGTTGTGTTGATGTTTTTATTGATTAATTCTATAAAATATGCAAATTTGTTACGGTTGAGAATCATATTCAGATCAACATACAGCCTGATACAAACCTGCAAATTGCAAAAAACGTGAGATAATTGGAATTTCGTGGACTACCCTGGCGAGACGACTAATAAGTTCTTTCGGGTGAAGGTGATAATTATACATTTAGATATGTTTAGGTCTAATTTATCGAGGGATTTATCTTTAAATATCTATTGGTAAACCGTAACCCTTTTACGTAATAAATTAAAATGACTAAATGGATTCCCTTTTACGAACAAATTAAATAAATATAATCCCTTTTAAAACAACAATTCCATTTTAACTTACACTATATCCAAATTAAAAGAAAAAAAAAAGCGGCCAAGTGCATGTCGAGCCACGTGCAATAATAGAGTTCCGTAGTTGCACAATAATGCGGACTAAGAAGAGGGCTTTTTGTTGTTTCCTGAATATTTGACTATTACTCATAAACTTGAAAAGCCTACTTAGCTGTGATAATTTTCCTTTTAACTTCGTTATACATATACTACTACCGTGATTTTTTTCACCCATCTAAAACTAACCGTTTAGCTAGCAGGTTAGCACGTTACAGCTTAATATTTCAGAAAGGGATCCCTAAATCGAAAAATTGTTTTAATTGTTTTATTGTTTTACCCGTAATATTTTTAAAAGACCCATCCAACAACACCGCACACCATGAGGTAGACGAGAAAAAAAAAAACATCCCAACTTTACGTATGCAGAATGTTAGCGCGGGGAGCAATGCAAAGCGTGGACTGTATCAAAATAAGGCTGGTGTATTGCCGTCTAACATTACAGAATATAAGTTCCCGGACAAACAATTAATAATTGAGTTTAAGAGAGGAGTGTCGTCCGTCGCGGTGCAGTCCGTGGAAGCGAGTGGTCATCGGGCCGAGCCGTGTCGCCGCCGCCGCGCCGCTCCGCAGCCGCCCGCCGCACCGCGCCTCAGCTAGTCGATGATGCGCTGATCACGCTGCCTGCGCGTGCGGACCGCATGCACAGTGTTTTGTTGGGTTCGATTCCCAACACAGAAGGTAACCTAAAAAATTATTTTTTATATGATTTTATGTTACCACTTTATCGGCGTGATGAATATGTATATCCATGCCAAATTATAGCTTTCTAGTACTAAGAGTCTCTGACCTAAGGTGCAGACGGACAGACGGACGGACATAGCGAAACTATAAGGGTTCCTTGTTGACTACGGAACCCTAAAAAGATCTGCTTTACAGAAATCTTTTAAAAATTAACACAGCTGGAAGAAGAAATACTGTATCACCATCGTAAAACATACGACTTACTTACTTGAAAAAAAAAGAAGGGTTTTCCTTTGCAGTGCTCCTACCATACATTCTGTATGTATATTTTGAAAATATACATACAAAATCCAGGCTATATTTTTATGCTAAGTAATCAAGTGACGTGGTAACGCTGATGAAAGAAGCCACCTTTCCTGAGACGCTGTAACTTGATCAGATTATCCTACTTTGAAAATGGAGCCGCTAAATTAGCGAGATAGAGAAATGTGATATTATTGCTTTTGTTGTTTGTGAATGGTGTTTATTTTTCTATGAATTAGAGTGGTCCTGGTGAGAAAGTATTGATTACCTGAAGTTACGTAAGAAAGCCTTCTCTTTCTCTCTATTCGACGTATAATATATTGTCGGATATTATTATTTTATTGATTTTCTTATTTTATTTTCGGATACGATCGATGACCGTTGGGGTAGACGTGTTCTATGTTCTATGTTAAGGATTTGGTTTCCGCACTTAGTCCTTCATGTGGACCATTGTGCGTGGGCCATGGCGGCCGTCGGGGGTTTATTCCAACCAGCCCACCTCCCTCCAGAAGTTAATCAAATCTCCGGGTTTGTTAAGAACATCTGTGAAAGATCGGGATATTCCGAGAGCTTCTGTTCTAATCTGGGTGACGCCTGTGCATTCAAAAAGCACATGCGCAACGGTTTCCTCAGCCTCCATGCAGGCCCTGCACAGAGGACTGTCCGTTATTCCTATTGTGTGGAAGTGTTTGTTTAATGAGCAGTGTCCTGTGATGGCCTCCGTCACCAGGCGCAGCCCGTTCCTGTCCAGACGTAATAATCGCCTGGTAAGCGTACCATCCAGGGACGGGAGGGGTAGACGTGTTCTTGAATGGAGACCGCGAATTGACAAACGTAAGGTAGGACGCCTTCAGGCTAGGTGGACCGACAATCTTCGCTAGATGAGAGTTGCCGATAATCGAGCTTAATGGCATGCAATTGGAGAGGCCTATGTCCAGCAGAGGACTGCTATATGAAGATGATGAGAATTTTCGGATACAGCCACATTATTATATAGCTACATTATTATCTGTATTATTTATAGCTTCTGCCCGCGAGCTCATCCGCGTGTAACATATGTACGAGCTACGCTGTAGGTACATTGACTTTTGTGGTAGTTTGTACCAACGTCACACTCATATTACGCACATTAATGTCAATTCAATTAGCCTTTATTGCAATCCATAATATAATACATACAGGAGGTACTTAACTATTAATAAATATAATCAATTATTATGGACCCTGTCGGGCACTGAAGCAGTGATGGCCCAGTGGTAACGGCCCCGACTTACGAGTTGAACGCAGGCGCTTTACTTTGTGTAAATATTTTCATCACCATTGCTCTCAAAACGGTGAAGTAAAACATCGTGAGGAAACGCGCATGTCAAAGAACCAAAAATTCGAAGACATGCGACATCTACCAACCCACACTGGGCCAGCGTGGTAGATTACAGCCCAGCAGTGGGAACATTATAGGCTGATTATGCTATCGGGCACAGCAAAATTTTAAATAAGTAGGAGAGAAGAAGAGCGCTTGATTGATGATTTTCCTTATTACAAAATATTTAAATTATTTCGTATCTATCTGTTTTTTACAACAGTATTGTTATTTTATATTATCACCAGAGATCGGATAATCAGATGCATAATTAGCTAAAGTTAATTTTACCAAAGAAATTATGTAAGCGGCTTCTTAAATTTATTTTACGTAAAAATCTCGGGTTTCGAAACGACTTCTTAAATATGTGGGTATTTTTATTTTAAAATACCAGGACATCGAGAACACAACTATTCGAATGCTTGTTTAGTTGAAATTAATTTTTAAATCCGAAGCAAATATGCAGTTTGGCAACCTACTTTACTTTACAACATTAGCTAACATTCGATTCTATCGTCAAAAATATTAAATTTATCAATTCCGGAATCACGAGATTTTTACGGTAGATATACTAAAGTGCATTCCTAACCTAAACGTACACTACGGCTGAAATATCTTGGCAAGTCTGTACATAGGCACTAAGAAGTTTCGCGCATGTTCTCTCACTCACACTCGCCTCACGTCACCATTTGGTTCCTAAAAAATCTTACTGCGCAGGCTTCTATGTGAAATTCAGACTAGCCAATATAAATCGGTCGTACTGTTACATTAGATTCTATAATCAGAACTCTAAATTGGTCGATCCCGGAATCCCGGGATTTTTTCGATACAAAAGTGCTTTCCGTAATAGCCAACACCTCAACGTTAGGTAAATATGCATCCGATTACCCGATCTCTGATTATATTCAGTAGCAATAAATCCATCAACATAGCATCTTACAAGTTTACACAACGAGTACATAACATTATCACTGTTGAATATTATACCCCAACACGATACGACACTCCGCAATACTGTAGCTCCTCATTAGTGAAAGAATTTTCGAAATCGGATTAGTAGTTCCGAAGATTAAGCCCCTGCATACAAACAAACTCACAAATTAATTTATTTTTTAGAAAGCTTACAGTCAGATATCTAGATAAATAATGTACGGTTAGTACTTAGAATTGCCATTAACAAGCTTCCACAGATAAAAAACTATGTTCTTACTTATAGTTAAAAACAAAAAAAAATACATTAAAAAATTAAATGTTCTTAAACAATTTTCCATCTTCTAATGTACCTAAGACTACGACCAATTCGGTAACTAGTTACCTAATTACAATTACTTTTTACTAACAAGAGTTTCGCCCAACAGTGGGATGACACGAAGAAACAGAGTAGGTACGAAAAATAAATTCAATTTACATTTTCTACTCAAAAGCATTGAAACCCGCGCATTTCGTGGCTTCAACAGCGCTGCCTATAACTTTTTCATGACTCAATCCAATTTTTCACAAATTAATCCGTGGTTCTTTAAAATCCTTTGATGGATTGCCCTGACATGTTCGTTCATTTAGTTACCTTTATGACTTCACACCTGCGTCATGTACCTACTCATGACGTCATCGTCATTGATAGGACGCTTGTAGAATTATGTGAACGATTCATTTGATGTGCTCTTTTTATTTTGAGCTAGATTTTATTCGTGAGTTAGGTTGAAAGTTTTTATGTTTCGATGTATCTTGGAAGAATAAATATTTTCCAAAACGGTGATTTTCGTATTTACATTTTACCATGGAAAAAAAACATGTTTTTTTTTATCGATGGAATTCTAAATGTGAACTAAATGGAGTCAGCCCAGAATACAACTACGAGTTTGGCGTCATCAATAGCGTCCTTCAGTGTCTGGAACCTGCAGACGACAGGACACGCTGAACACGATGTTAAGAGTCCCATCGTTTGTGGAACAGTACCAAATTTACACTCCAGGGTGAAATCATCTATGAAGCCTCACCTGCACAGGTTTCCCTTGCTTCGGCTAACCTGGGTCCGGAATATATTAAAGACTCCAGGTTAGCCGAGGCAACTCGTATCCAGGTGGGAGATTTGTGTGTGGGAAGACACGATTTCTGATGCTATTAAAAAAAACTGTTTTATATATGATTAAAATAATTGTTAAATAATCCTAGCATTATTTTTATTCAAAAAAGCTGTTGTTCAAATTTTCGGAGATATTTCAAATGTCACCTAACTGGATTCATTCCTCGCGATTTAATAAAATATGCAACTACCTAAAAATAATAATTTTAATTTTGTATTTTAAAACCTTCACAGCATGTATCATAATTTCTCACATTTGATTGGTACAATACACATACGACACATGTTGGACCCAGTAAAACGTTAATGTCAACTTTTGTGACGCCCATGGGAGGTGGAGGTGACCTATTGTTTGACCGACGGTCCTCAAGGTCGACAGATCTAGGTTAATGTCACCTGATATACCCGAAGGGACATAGCAGACTCTTTTGTCAAGAATCCATTATTTTTGGCTCAGAAATTCTAATATTTGTAGTTATTGCTACCAATTCTGTAAAATTCATTTTGAACCAGCCCATTCAAGATTAAATACAATTCAAACCAAAGGAGAACTCATTTGTTTTAAAATAAATGTTGTTCGAATTTAGATTTTCGGTCAATGTTTTTCATATTTTAAACTGTCGAACCCGTACAGTCGAACCTTTTAAATGTTAGACATTTTTCAAATTCTATCCTTTATCAAGTCAGGACACATACCAAATACCTTTTGAAGGTACGGCACTGAGCAGACTATCGCATAGAAAACTATATTTATATTTAACTAGCCGTTGCCCGCGGCTTTGGCCGCGTGGATGTCGATAATTATCCCACGGAAACCTACTACCGAGACAAAAAGTATCTTATGTGTTAATCCACGTTATAAACTATAAATTACATTCAAATCCGTTTAACTGTTTTTGCGTGATTGAGTAACAAACATCCAAACATCTTCACAAACTTTCTCATTTATATTAGCAGGAAGTAGGAATACTTGAAAACAAAGATCAAAATAGCATACACTTTTGACCAATGTCGAATTGACCAACCTAAAACCTTTATTAAATAATGTCCATGTTGTGAAACATAAATCATTTTTTTTTTGTATTTTATCTGTCAGTGTGACATTTTTAATTTGATCTAACATGTAAAGAAGATGGATAGAGGAGCTTGCGGCTAAGTAATAACAGCCGCACGGGTCGATCCATCAGGTTAAGTTACGCTTGCCGGGGTTGTCCGTGGATGGGTGACCATCTTTACATACCAAGATTCCTCCGTGCCTCGGAAAGCAAGTTAAGCCGTTGGTCCCGGCTGTCATTTGTGGATCTTTGACAGTCGTAACGGGTCGTCAGAAGCCCGAAAGTCTGGCAACCAGTCTTACCAAGTTACTGAGTTGTGGAGGTCAGACAGGCAGTCGCTCCATGTAAAATACTGGTATTCAGCTGCATCCCGTTAGACTAGATGCCGACCCCAACATAGTTGCGAAAAGGCTAGGCAGATTGATTGATGTAAAGAAGATGGCTAAATTCATTTTGCGGTATTGACATTACCTACTAAGCATTCAATAATACTGAGTCGGTAAATCAGATTCTATCGTATAAGGAGCAGACAAAACAGTTTGACTTTCCTTAATAATGGCGAACATCATGTTACGCTTATCGATCTATAAAGCACAGGATTATACAGTTTAGATTTCTGGGCCTATGTTAGCAAGGATATTTCTGAGTATCTATAAGCACAGTCTATACATCATGCAGTCGTCCGACGAAGCCCGAGCTGCATACGAAGTTCGGCGAATTACGTAAGCAGCTCAGGCCTCGTCGGATGACTGTATATGATGTATAGACTATGCTATAAGTTATCAAGATTCCAAGGTTAGTTCGACGACATAATAAAGCATAATCAGCCTATAATGTTCCCACTGCTGGGACAACAGGCCTCCTCTCTGTGAGACCAAGTTGTCCGTAATCCACCACGCGAGCCCAGTGCCGGTTGATAGATGTCACAGCCATGTCTTCGAAATTTTGTTTTTCGGACATGCCGGTTTCCTCACGATATTTTTCTTCACCGTTTTGAGAGCAGTGGTGATGAAATAATTTCGAAAGGATCAACACAAATTCCAAAGCCACTCTGGGGCAGAAAACAACAAGCAACTCAATAAGTATGTGATAACATAGAGTAATTAGCAGCCATACGACTGAAATGTAATTACAGTGCCGCACTAACTCCATAACTTAGCTATTTCTGTGCAAGCGTGTTGGTAGTATGTAACCTACAATTATCGTTCACATACGCTAAGAATCGATACGGAACTACATACGATATTCATGATACAATCGTTTTGTTTGGTTACGAAACGTGCATTTTAGAAGCAAGCACGGAAATGTGATAATAAAATGTGTAATAATGATTAGGTACGCTTTTTAAATGGTTTATTTTAATGGTATCACTGTGTAAGCATATTGAAGAAAAAATAGTCAAACTCAAACTCAAACCATTTATTTCAATTAAACCAATTACAGGCACTTTTGAATTGTCAAAGAGTCGCTCATTTAGTCAGAAAGTTGAAGCTAGATGCCCATTCCAAAACGTAGATTTCAATTTCCTGGAGTAATTCCCAAGGTTAAGTTATGTGCTAGACTGATGGGTATAGCACTTGATGCAACCTGGTTATTGATAGCGTCGTGGACTATGGTCTAAGACATCCACAATCACAAACTAGTTAATTATTCGTTAATAAGGCGCGACGTGTACGGATCACTATTGAAATACTAGTGCTGTGACATTCTGGCTATTCGTTGGTGATTTTAGTTTGTAACACGTTACTTCTGAGAAGCGTCGTGGACGGCTGGTAGGCGCTTAATTATGAAGATAAAATCCGTTGCGAAATAATTATTTACTTTAAAACAAACGAAGCGAGGTGATAAGCTCACTCAAATGTCTCGCTAATGGTAGCGTGTGTGTTGGATCATTAAGTTCCCTTAAAAATGGTTGAATGGTTGAATGATGCTTATCCATACGTCATGTTTGTGAACGGGCGTCGTCAGTAGGGAGTGGTCATCTCTTAGCTGCCACGGCTTATTTTAATTTAGTTTAATTTTCAATTGTTTTTAGTTTTATCTTTTTATTACGGACGCTTTTAACGTGCACGTCTTTCTATACTATTCTCACATGTACATTTTCATCATGACTGATGTAACCAATATTTTGTAACAATATTTTGATTTAAAAGGATGTCCGTGGAGTTTCTTGTCCGTTCTGCTCTATAGGAACCTACTACGCTTTGGAACGGGCAACTAGCTTCATCTTTCTGACTGACCTACCTCTTGACAATTCAAAAGTGCTTGTAATTGGTATATTTGAAATAAATGCTTTGAGTTAGTTTGAAGCGAGAAACAAATGTGGAACGTCTTGCCTCTGTCGCTATCATCCACAATCTGGCAATGACTTCTGTCAGAGAGTTTGTCTGTGCAAGGACAAGGTTCCAAAACTTTGTCTCTCTTATGTATGTACCATATTATGGATTAAGGAATTGGTGCTAATGGGCGCCCGTTAAGCAGTCCCGACTGGCAGCAGGCCAGTAAAGCTCTTTAATGAAGAAGAAGGGTGCTTTCGTCAGCTGCTATAAATGACCCAGTAATCTGTTTTAGGCAAGAAGTTATTTATACCGCGTTTCATTTAAAAACGGTCGTGATACAGGTATTACATAAATGTAAGGAATAATCTATTAAAATGAAAAAACTTTTTTTACAAAAAAAAAATACAACCGACTTCCAAAAACAACACTACAAAGTGAAAAATAACTTTAATTTCGGAAGTCGGTGTCTGGTTAAATGTATTTTCGTTTTTTGCCACCGACTTCCGAAATTAAAGTTATTTTTCACTTTGTAGTGTTGTTTTTGAAGTGTTGTTTTTGGGAAGTCGGTTGTATTTTTTTGTAAAAAAGTTTTTATTTTTCAGTTTTTAGTTGTGGTACCTACCACACACAAATACCTACTACTACCTGCAAAACAAACTAGAACATCATCCATATACAGGGTGTCCAAGAACCTGGCGTCCAACTGGATTCCCACGATGCCCCAAGTTCTAACAGTACTCAGAAAAATATTTTAAAAAATCCACCCCATGTACTTACAGAATTATACTGATTTCAAAAAAAAAGGGGAAATGAGCACCCTGTGACATACTTTTGAATGCTGTGACTGCTAATGCTGATAATTTCGATATTTCTTGGAGGTTTTGTAATCTAGGGTATTGCTGTGTCTAAATAGAATGTAAAAATAATGTACTTATTGTACCATTTTAAAATAAAATATTATTTTAACTAAAGGTGATATGGAAAACTATTGAATTTCGCAACTTTGACCGACTGTAGTGTAAAAAAAATGTACCAAAATAGTATGGCAAGTGACGTCAAATTTTGACGCGTTTATTCCTCTTTTTAAAAAGGTATAATACTTACACATTAATTTGAAAAAAAAAATTTTTGATAATATTTTTACTCAACAACCCAATTTTTACGATGTCTAACAGAATTCTTAGAAAGAAAAATTTACGACGAATTGAATCTAACCTCTAAAGAATTACTATTGTATGCTCATAAAAATAACAACAGGCCTCTCAAAAAACAGGTTAGACCGTAAGGGACGGTATGTGCATGCATCTCACCATAGTGATTCGTTATTACAACAGGAGGGAGCAAGACAGAAACTATCTTTGCGATTTGCTGGTTCTTCTTTATGGTACCCCATTATTCAGGTAAGAGTGAGGGAGAAAAAGGTTAGAGGTGCGAGTGAGATAGATAGTGACGCTATCTGGGATCGTGCTATTTAGGATAACAGTACGGTCAGTACGCGTCACTGCCTCCTGCCGTTACTACGCACCTCTCTCTTATTGTTACCATTGATCACGTACTACGATTTAAAGCTTTGTTTATTGGACTCGATTACTCTTTGTGCTCTGGACTTTGAAACGAACTCTTTACGACGACCTTTGCCTGTGTTTGGACAGTTTGTGTTTTGTGTGTGCTACCATGGCGACCTACACTCCGCAAGAATACGCAAATATGCACTACATTTATGGAGAATGTAGAGGTAATGGACGAGCTGCAGCGAGACTTTACAGAGAAAGGTATCCGAGGGCTACGCGATATCCCGACCATCGAGTTTTCATTAATGTGCACAGATCACTATGTGACGGGCGGTTCCCCAATCAAGTAGCTGGTGAAGGACGACCCGTAAATGACTTCATACGCGATGAAGTTTTAGAGGCGGTGTCGGCAAATCCAAGCATCTCTGTGCGAGGAATAGAAGCTGATACGGGGATACCGAAGAGCACAGCACACAGTATTCTCCAAAAAGAAGAATATCATCCGTACCACGTACAGCGAGTGCAAAGTCTTTTACCTCGAGACTATCCGAGCCGAGTCGCGTTTTGTGAAACAATCCTGCAAAAACATCGAGAAGACGAAAACTTTATCGACAAAATTTTGTGGTCAGATGAATCAACATTTAAGAAGGATGGCTACATGAACCTACACAACTTGCACGAGTGGCATGTGGAAAATCCGCACTTGATGCGAGAAGATAGATCCCAGTACCGGTTCAAAGTGAACATGTGGACCGGTATTCTCTGTGGGAATATTATTGGTCCATTTGAGATGCCCGAGAATTTGACTGGCGAATCATATTTAAATTTTCTTCAAAATGATTTGCCAAACTTACTAGAAGAGACCCCACCAGATATGTGGTTCCAACACGACGGCTGTCCAGCACATTTTCGCGTATCCGTTAGAGAGTTTTTGGACGAGCAATACCCGAACAGGTGGATTGGGCGATCAGGAACAATCCCGTGGCCAGCCCGCTCACCTGACTTAAATCCGCTGGATTTTTTTTTCTGGGGAACTATGAAGGAGCTCGTTTATGCGAAGCCCATTAATGACATCGCTGACCTTCGTGAGAAGATAACACAAGCAGTGCAGGTGATACGTCAAAAAAGTTACTCGCGAAACATAAAGCGGTCCTTTTTAAGGAGAGTGAGAGCTTGTATTGCCGCGGGTGGTCAACATTTTGAACATTTATTGTAATAAAATATCTTTAAACTAACATTCTTTGCTTTTATTCTACTGGGAACCCATCTACCTGTGTGTATTTCCTTCTTGCTCACTCTTGGAACCGAAGTAAATAATAGTAGTAACATAACAGTTTCTAAGATAAGAAAGGGTCCGACAGTTACCGTTAGTAGGTAGGCACTTCGTAAAAATTGGGTTGTTGAGTAAAAATATTATCAAATTTTTTTTTTTCAAATTAATGTGTAAGTATTATACCTTTTTAAAAAGAGGAATAAACGCGTCAAAATTTGACGTCACTTGCCATACTATTTTGGTACATTTTTTTTACACTACAGTCGGTCAAAGTTGCGAAATTCAATAGTTTTCCATATCACCTTTAGTTAAAATAATATTTTATTTTAAAATGGTACAATAAGTACTTTATTTTTACATTCTATTTAGACACAGCAATACCCTAGATTACAAAACCTCCAAGAAATATCGAAATTATCAGCATTAGCAGTCACAGCATTCAAAAGTATGTCACAGGGTGCTCATTTCCCCTTTTTTTTTGAAATCAGTATAATTCTGTAAGTACATGGGGTGGATTTTTTAAAATATTTTTCTGAGTACTGTTAGAACTTGGGGCATCGTGGGAATCCAGTTGGACGCCAGGTTCTTGGACACCCTGTATACGTAAAAGTGGGGAAAAAATACGTATAATGAAGCTAACTCAAAAACTACCGAAGCAAAGTTAATCAATTTTATATGGGACCAACTGTGATGTATATCCTCTTGAATAAAACAAAAAAAATCCAAATCGGTCAGCCATCTTTGAGTAATCGGGGAACATACATAAAAAAAAAGGTTCCAACGAATTGAGAACCTCCTTCTTTTTGAAGTCGGTTAAAAAGAGAAGTCATGACTGACTGACTGACTGACTGACTCATCAACGCCCAGCCCAAACCCTTGGACCTAGAAAACTAAAATTTTGCACAGAGGTTCCCTTTATAATGTAGACAAGGAATAAGGAAGGAATTCCCGGTAGTACGTTCCCATGGGATAATATCCGACATCCACGCGGGCGAAGCCGCTGGGAAAAGCTAGTTGGTAATAAGTGACTTACACTTAAACACATGATTGATACATAGCATACCACTTTTACTATGTGATGAAACCTGTAATGGTGAAAAAAATTCTGCTGTTCCCTACATTTATGTTCGCATTTTTTTGTGTTAAAGTAGTGTAGTAAAAGTTGTTTGTTATCATGAGTACAATCATGTGTTTAGGTATCGGTCACTAATTACTAGTCACTCTATACAGGGTGTAAGTATAAACAGTGGCAATCTTTTATATCAAATCAAATCAAATAATTTATTTGCATAATACATGTTATAAAGGTGTTACAGGTATAAGAAGTACATTGTATTATAACCTACTGAGGTGTGCAAATTAATTTATTAGATTACTTAACAACATTAGATAATTATAAATGTTAAATTGAGTTACATAAAAAAATAGAATGTCAAATTGAAAAAAAAAATGTCAATTATAACAAGTCAATCAAAATTACAATAATCACTTTATTTGTGGTGCGATTTCAGATAAGATCAGTCATCTTTAATTTAAATAATCATTAATTGAATAGTAACATTTTGCAACCATAATTAATAACCAATTTAAGGGGTCACAGTACTCATCTCATCAACTTTTACTACGGGACCAAACCTGAAATCGCGAAAAAAAAATCAGCTGTTCAGTACATTCATGTTCGCATAATTCATCAAACAAAAGAACAAAAAAAAAAACAAAAAACACAAATGAAAAAACAACACACAAATGTATTAGTGAACAAGTCGTCGAAGTACCTTAAATAAATAAATAAATAAAATGTAGGGAACAGCTGATTTTTTTTCGCGATTTCAGGTTTGGTCCCATAGTAAAAGTTGTTCATAATGATGAGTACAATGACCCCTTAAAAGATTGCCACTGTTTACACTTACACCCTGTCAATCAATCTGCCTAGCCTTTTCCCAGCTATGTTGGGGTCGGCTTCCAGTCTAACCGGATGCAGCTGAATACCAGTATTTTACATGGAGCGACTGCCTATCTGACCTCCACAACCCAGTAACTGGGTAATACGATACCCCTTGGTAACACTGGTTGTCAGACTTTCGGGCTTCTGACGACCCGTAACGACTGTCAAAGATCCACGAATGACAGCCGGGACCAACGGCTTAACGTGCTTTCCGAGGCACGGAGGAGTCTCCGTATGTAAAGATGGTCATCCATCCACGGACAACCCCGGCAAGCGTAGCTTAACCTGATGGATCGACCCGTGCGGCTGTTATTACTTAGCCACAAGCTCCTCCTACACTTACACCCTGTATAATAACAAATTATCCGTGACCGAATTTATACGGAAAGAAACGTGCATTGGATCTAAAAAGACAATCTTCTAAACTGTCGGTAATATCTCAAGAAATTGGTTTATTTAGTAGTCGTCAGCTAAAGCCATAGCGCGGCCTAGACAAAGTAATATTCGATTAGCGACGACTCAAGTGGAAAAGCCAAAAAATGTATGGGGTTGACATAAGCTATCGAAATGTCACGTGATCATGTCAATGCCACTTTGAATCTATGGCGATTGTAGAAATGGAATAGCTCCGAAGTGAATGCCATTCGTCTTAATGTTCAAATGGGTCTTCAAATATTTCACAGAAATATCGAGGGACTTTTCACGATAATAAACAAAACGCTGTCGTCAATGATCATTGCACTTATACTAGTAATACTAGCTGAAAACGACCTATCACAACAATTACCGTTTTGAAAAAAGAACATGTTCTATTGCACTAATCCTGCCAGGGTCGCGGGTTGTTCGAAAGAGTTACCGTGGCCCTGGCAAAGGCAACTGAAGGAACACGGGAGGGTTTTAGTCAGTAAAAGTCTGACACGCTCTCCCGCTCCGCCCAGAACGGGAGAAGTCATTTGATGGTTTCCCACCAAAAAAAAAAAACCACTAATAATAATGAATAACAATACCAGACTGTTATTTTTCAATACACTTCCTCGAAAACTGGTTCATATCTTAACTACGATTAGGTTCACACTGCAATATATTTCACACGCGTGCGATTTTTCATTTTCCAACACGTGTGCGGTAATAAAAATTGCCACAGATACCTTATACCTATACTTAGTCCAAATTGCTTCAATGTCTCTATTCACACCGTCTCTATTCGGAAGTGAATGTTTTTTTTAAATCTCGGCAAAGAGTTAAGCGTCTTTAAGGCGTTAATATTTTTTGAATATTTATATAGAATATCATCAAAAACCATGAATATTACAATAAAAAAAAAACGTTTATGAACAAATTAACATTTATTTGTATTCTAAACTCAAAAATATTTGAATTTTCTATTTTTCATATTAGGCTGATTAACGGCTTTATACCAGTACCTTTGCTACTCCTTCAACCTGGCGAAAGCAAAGCGCGGAAAAAAAGAAAATTTAAATCATAGTTTCGTAATGACAAAAATATTTTCCGTTATTTTATTTTATTTCTTCAAAAGTGTATTGAAAAACGTCGTTTGATACACGTGTACATTTGTTATTGCAGTTCTCAGCTCAAAAACAACCTCGCCTACGGCTCGGGTGCAATAACGAAAATTCTCCACTTGTATCAAAATGTACTATTTCCACTGCCACTCCCACTTTCTCATACAAAGAACGCACGAGCATTGATCAACACGCTTGCTCAAGACAGGTTTGCGATTTCAGACCTATATTAACTACTATACTCCATTTGCATTATGATTAGATATTTAAACAAACCTTTTTTACAGTCCGTTCAACCAATTTTGACTTCCATTCCGTAGGCTTAAGGATGGCATTAAAGGCAAAAAAGTGGTTACAATACCAACTGTTTACTGCAGTTGCCAATTGTCATGCCACTAACGCAATAGAAGTCAAAATCGGTTGAACGGTCTGTAAAAAAGGTTTGTTTAAATGTATAATCTTATTGCAAATGGAGTACAGCTTTTGCCCGCGACTGCGTTTGCGAGAAATTTCCTGTTCCTTCAACCCACCCTGTCGCATCGCATCGCCTGCCCGCGCCATTACTTCGTTTTCGCTTAGTGTCATTTTTCTGACTTTTTTTTTTGCTCGGCTCCTAGCGTGATATTAAATATAAATATTAGGTCTTTACCTATGAAATTGCCGTTCTGCAGTACTGGCCATTTCAAATCAAAATAATTTTTGTTTGACTAAGAATTCTAATTTCAAATTAATTTTATTTTAAAAACATGGATTTTTTTTTCCAAAAGTAGTCATTTGTTTATTGATTAGTGTTACATTTTCATCGCATTTCAATCTTTTTCGTCATCATGGATACGTTAAAAATTCGAGTAATTATGGAATATGAGTACCGTCGTGGCAGCAACGCGGCACAAGCGGCACGCAACATCAACGACGTTTACGGAGCTAACACTACAAACCAACGCACCACTTGTTATTGGTTTGCTCGCTTCCGTTCTGGAAATTTCGACCTGAAAAATTAACCTCGCGGTCGTCCGAAGACTTTGGTCGACAATGACGAATTAAAGGCGATTGTGGAAGCTGATGATACACAATCTACGGCTGAATTAGCAGCAGCTTTCGACGTTAGCGTCAAAACAATATTGGTCCATTTGCGTCAAATTGGCAAGGTGAAGCTTGACAAATGGGTGCCCCACGAACTCAATGATCGCCAGCGCGCAGTACGCGTCGAGACGTGCCTTGCACTGCTCAACAGACACACAAATGAAGGAATTTTGAACCGCATTGTTACCTGCGATGAAAAATGGATTCTGTTTGATAACCGCAAGCGCTCAGCAAGTTGGTTGGATCCTGGTTCAGCACCTAAACAATGCCCTAAACGAAAACTTACCCCTAGAAAAGTGATGGTCACTGTTTGGTGGTCTAGCGCCGGTGTGATTCATCACAGCTTCTTACCAAACGGGGTGAGCATTACTTCAGATGTGTACTGTGAAGAACTACAATGATGTAGAAGCTGGCACATCTCCAACCAGCATTGGTCAATCGCTCGTCTCCGCTGCTCCTGCACGACAACGCGCGACCTCATACTGCACAGCAGACGGTCTCCAAGTTGCAAGAACTGGGGTTGGAAGCTCTCCGTCATCCGCCCTACTCACCAGACCTTGCGCCTACAGACTACTACTTTTTCCAGAATTTGGATAACTTCTTGGCGGGAAAAAAATTCAATACCCGAGAGGCAGTACAAAATGCCTTTGAAGAATTTGTTGCCTCCCGTCCAGCTGATTTCTTTAAGAAGGGCATCAATAAACTGCCACTGCGTTGGCAAAGATGCATTGATTGCATGGGTGATTACTTCGATTAACACAAATAAAAAATGCATGAAAAAAATTCGTTTAAATTTTTTCATACAAAACGGAAATTTCATAGGTAAAGACCTATTATAATAGCCTATTAGTCTTTCTCAAGAATAGTGCTATTAAATGCAGAAAATTTTTTTCAAATCCGACCGGCACTTCCAGAGATTAACGCGTTCAAACAAACAAAAAAACATACTCTTCAGATACATATCTATACCACAGAATAAATAAAAGGATCTAAACTAATAATATAACTGAAGAGTGAAGATAATAAGTACTAACAAAACCCACTTATTTACTTATCGCAATCTATAGCAACGTTGCACATGAACCGGCCAACATTAGCGGCATAGATCTTCGGGACATTATTCATTCTCGTTGCCAAAACCGAATTCTCTAGAATTACAATGTATGCGACGCGATCCAGAGAGACACTTATTTGTAATGCGGTTATTACTGCGCTGGAATGGAGCCAGAACGAAAACTACTTAATTTTAAAAACTGAGGCTACCTGTGTCTCATGAATACTGGCCAGCCCACATGCCATTGACGTTAGATATAAGTGGACTTTCCTCATAGTAAAAAGTAAATATTTGTTATTAATTTACAATGGATATTCTTGCTGTCTGCGTCTTTTGTGCCTCCAGGAGTCTCACAACAACAGATGATGCTTGCTTGCTTGATATTTGTAAAAAGTAGGTACAATTCTTTAAATTGAACACTCTCTCTATTTTAATTTAGACGCTTAGCATATTTTAAAATGGCACACCTTATTCACAAATATAAAAAAAAAAAAAATCATATTAGTTAACAAATCAGCTTTGTAGAAAGGTTTTTATAAAAGCTTTATTTCGTAGAAGCGTATTTTACACAAATTCCCAACACGAAATTCTACACTTCGCGATATATTTTCTGCGCGAAGGCCTTTGATCCCAACAAATTGCAACAGAAAATAAATTGAAGTGTTAAAGAAAAATACCAGCATTTTTGCTGACAGCTACATCTTTGAAAAACTTCATTTAATCTAAACACGATACAATCATAAAACCAGAAAAAATATGAGCTAAAATATCTGTGAAACTGAATACCTACTACATTACAAAGTCACTGGCATGCTTCGACTGCAACGTATAATTTTATACCTACTAGTTTACGAAAAACATATTGCGAAGGAAAAGTTCACTGATCTAAGTGCTTGCCAAATTCGTTCTTACGGCTAATAAAAACCTTAGTCAGCAAGAATCAAATTCGCTTGTACTTAAACGGGCTTGGAGGTTAATTTTAGAAAGAAAATAGGCAGTTGTTATTGCTCCTTATTATATAGGAAGGTAAGAAGTGGAGAACGTTTTGAAGGTTGATACAATAATAAGTCAAAAACTTTGTTATTGAGGACAAAGAAATTAGGTTACTTGGTAAGTTGCATGTCTGTCACAGAGCTAGATTGCTAAATTACTTGTGGTATAGAATGTAGTAATGAAAGATAAGGTACAACGGTTTTGGAAGGTTGCATTTTCCATTGCTTTATACAATTAAACGTAATTTTACTTATCAGAAAACACGCGATACCAACAGACTGTAGTTGCAAGAACTAAGATTACCTAATGAAATATTGTGCATTTAGTATTATGTAGTAGAAGCACCGAACGAACGGAGAAAGAGAGAACATATCGGTAGAGAGTAACGTCATAGAGTACGCGGAAGAGTATATAATTATATACTCAAGACAAATGGTTTCCTTCATCAATAATGCAAGTGACGAAATTCTAAGATGTATACCTATGGCATGGAAGAAGTATTGGAGCTATAAGAAGATTATGAAAAATACACAAACCAAAATACATCTGAAGAGAAAACTCTACGAAGTCGCGATTCTTCTGTGCTTAACGTACGGTTACCAGACCTGAAGGCCAATTCCCCTCTGGTCTCTAAAAAAAACTTTTTTACAAAAAAATACAACCGACTTCCAAAAACAACACTACAAAGTGAAAAATAACTTTAACTTCGGAAGTCGGTGTCTGATTAAATGTATTTTCGTTTTTGGTGGCAAATGTTGTGGAAGGAAATGGGGGAGGCCTACGCCAAAGAAGCGGATAGTGCTTAGAAGCGTGAGCCACACTACTATAAAAACAGTTTTAAAGTAGTAGAATAAAGGATTTTTTATTTTTATTTATTTTTTATAGTAATAGCACCTTGTGAAAGCTTTCATCAATGGAAGTAGGTTCAAACATAATAAATCTTTTTATTATTTAATTTCTTATCGAACGCGATTATCTTCAGTGTGTAAAAGGATTACTAATTAATACTCTGTTTAATATTTCAGAATGGCAGCGAAGTAAAATCAGCCAATAACTTATAGCGTAGTTCTTTAGTTGGTAGTAAGCGGGGAAATTAAGGTAGACTAGATTGAAACAAGATCCTATTTAATTGCACGTTTATTAGCTCAGAGCACGAGCACAAAAACTTACGGGGTAGGTTCTTAGTCTCTAGGGTCTTTCACTGGTTGCAGGTAGAATATAGGTCAGGTACTGCCCTAGGCTTAGTTCATTAGGGAACTCCGTTGATATTGCACGCAGTCTCAGGCGCCAAGTAGCGCTCAGATTGGAGTCGGAGGGCGCCTTGGATATCGCAGCGCTCGCTAAGGCTCCATTAAGGCGAGCAATAGAAGGTGCAGGGCGGCCAATAGATGCCTGCCCTAGGTGAGATACTGTTAGCGCATTCGTTCGTAGATATAGGTACCTACATAATAGCGATGTCTAAAAAAAAGAAATTCTATTTAGTCCGTCAGTCAGATAATAAATGATATTTTATTGATATTTTTTGCTTTATCATATTAATAATAAATGACTCAAATAAAACGCATAAAAGTTGGGGAGTGGGGCCGCTACGTCACCACTAATAAAATCTAGCAACGTGTGACGCCATGCCACATTTTAACTCAATGTATCGCTGTAATCTTTTGATTATGTGAAAAAAGCAAAAATACGTGTCCAATATTTTTTAATGATCTACATGACGACTAGGTTTAGAGACGATTTAGGGATGACGAACAAAAAAAACAATTTAGTCATCATCCCTATTATCATTCTATATTGAAAAGAAGAGATAGGTATTTTTATATAAAAAAAAATATATATTAATAGACTATGTGAGTTTGGCTTATAATTATTAATAGACTGGGTTTTTCTTTGCAGTAACTATCTCCGAGTCGGTTTTGCGCCCGGTCATTTACAGTCTCAGTTAGTCTATTTAAATTCTCATGTGAACGTTAAAACGTAACTGGTAGAATTAGTGTGCACTGGATGGACACCTTAGAATAGAATAGAATAGAATAGAATAGCATTTATTTGCAAATATGGGTAATACATAAGTAGATAGTAATAGGTATAAATCATAGTTCTGCCATATTTCACCATTCGGCATGCAAACATTTTCATCATACAAAATTTGTTAAAATTTAAATTCTCCTTAAAAACATTAAATTAAATAAAATTATTGAAATTCAAATGGTCATTAAAACATTAACTTAATTATAACAATATACCTACATTAAATAGGATAGTAAAAAATTTAAATTGTCATTAACAGTATAGTGATATAAGAATAAAAATCGTGGTCGAAACATAAATAAACAAACATACATTAAAATTCCAGGTCACAGATAATAATTATGTAACATTCCAGTAAACTAATAATTAATTAATTAAAAATTACAGATATTCAGAAACAGTTTTGTCCGTTAAAAACTCAGTTACAGTGTAGTACGTTTTATCTATTAATAATTTTCGAAGTCTACTTTTGAATTGCACCGTTTTCAAATCTTTCCAAGCACGTGGCTTAGCTGTAATGTATCAAACGCACGGAAGTACTGGACTGGAGTATCGACGTACAACCAGCTACCATGGATTCAGTACATGATTCTGGATCCCCCTAGGGCCGCGGAAACTCTTTCGAACAACCCTCGACCCTGGCAGGTGTTGCCGTATTGGACCCCATCACTGCTAACATCTCTTTGAGGCGCCCGTCGACCCGGGCCTGGTCCTTTCCGGACGGCGAGCTACCCATTGTTCGCCATCAAGCCCGCCCCTACGGTGGCCGGGAATCAGCTATAAATTCCCGACGCCCAGGACGTCTTCTGTGGCAGCGGTGGCTAGGGGCGTGAGGGCGCAAAAGTTGCCTTTCCCTCACGCGTTCCGCCTTCTCTTTCGCGAGCATTACCGCTTCGCAGAAGGAAGTGATGGCTTCCCATGCACTCTCGCTCCGTACCATGGCCTGGACCAGGTTCGGACGCGAGAGATCGCCGTCGCCGAATTCTGGATCCCCCTGATTTGTAATTTATCGTAGGTTAATACAAAAAAAAATCTGCTGTTTCCTACAAAAGTGCAATACCTACGAGGTCAAAATGTATGGAAAAGCTAATTTTTTTATACCCGACGGAAAATTTCAACGCAGGGGTGTCCAAAATCATGGAAGCCATGGTAACAGGTCGCGCGTCGATGTCGCTGCCACTTTGTATATTACTAATCTTCATTCCGAACGAAGGGTATTACGTCATTTAACATACCAGAGATTTCCCCGTTTCTATGCCAGGTTTCAATCAAGCAAAATGTTTATCAACTTTAAGTAATAAGTGCAAAAATTTAACACTCATACTCTTGTAGATTCGAGAGTAGGGTGTAGTAGTTTTGAAGTAGCTCTTAAAAGTTACCAAGCGTGAAATATAGGTAGTTGATTTCCCATTCCCCTCAAGTACGACTATATGGAAAACATCAAGTAGAGCCCCGCACTTTTAATAATACACACATCAAAAGTGTCTAGGGATCAACATATATTTTTGCAATAACTTTTCTCCTGATTGATATTAATTAAAATTTTCTTTAAGGATTCATCAAATAAAGTGTTTTCGTTTGTCACAGTAACGATAAACCAAGTCACCTTTGCATTAATAAAGAAATTTGCCATTTTCCTAATAAAGGGATTTTTGACATTTGAACCACTAACATTAAAGTTCGAAAAAAAGACTGAAATAACAGTTTTCTTAAAAATTTTATTGGGTAACTTAAACAATTAATAATCCGTGTTTCTACCGCGAACACTAACAACACAAGAACATCGGTTTGGCATACTCAAAATGAGTTCATTCAAATCACGCTGTGGAATGGCCGCCCATGTTCGTTGCAACAACAAAAAAAGGTCTTCTTGCGACTGGATACCCTCCATATTCGGCAGAGCTCTTCTCTGTAGCATATCCCATGCATGCTCAATCGGGTTCAAGTCTGGCGATTGAGCAGGCCAGGGCAGGACATTGATGTTAGCTGCGGCGAGAGTCTGTCTTACAACTCTTGCGGTGTGCGGTCGTGCATTATCATGCATTAACTGAAATAAGGGACCGATTTGCACTTGTAGAGGAACGATGACGTCTGATACAATCGTCTCAGCATAAATTTGAGCGTTGAGGTTGCCTCTGATCCAAATCAACTCAGTTCTTCCGCCGATCCAAATACCCGCCCATACCATGATGGTTCCACCACTATAAGGATGGACTTCCTGGCAGGATTTTAATCGCTGTTGGCGTCCAGGGGTTCTCCAGTGTCGTATACGTCTTGTATCCGGTCTCATACCAAAACGAGACTCATCAGAAAAGCACACGAAACGCCATTGTTCTTCTGCCCAATTTCTGTGTTCAAGAGCCCATTGATATCGAATCCTACGATTGTGCATTGCTATAGGTGGTACCCGTAGCGGTCTTCGGGAATGAAGGTTCACTTCATGCAAGCGGTTTCTGACTGTTTGGTCGCTAATTAAGTTCCCTGAAGAGTGATGAAGCCTCACGGCTAACATCATGGCGGTTATAGTTGGAGCTCTTCGAGTTAAGATTTGAATGTATCGGTCTTGTCTCCGTGTGGTGCAGCGATACCGTCCTCCATGGCGCTCAGCCACGGTACCAGTGCTTCGGTAACGTGTCCAAAGTCGACTGATAACACTCTGACTTGTATTCAGAGCTAAAGCCACAGTACGTTGCCGGGAACCAGCTTCTATCATTCCCACGGCTCTGAGCATTTCTTCCCTGCTTAAATGACGTCGCCGCTCCATAATAACGTTGGTTTTAATCAGTAGTAGGGAAACAGTAGCACTAATAATGTCTTCAATGCGTTGTATGTTTTTATAGGGAAAATATTGACAGCTGATTTTCATCTTTTACTCGAATTTGATTCACAGTTCCTGATTCAAATTATGAAATGCACCAAAAAGGATCCATATAAATTTATAAAATCATAAATTTATTACAAAGCCACATCTCAATCTCAAGAAATCCGCATAAAAATGCTTGATCCCTAGACACTTTTGATGTGTGTATATTAGAAACGTGTTATGCCGTAGAAACGACTGGAGGTTACCATGTTAGTTATACCGCGTTTATAATTATGTAAGCAGCTAGGACAAACTATAGTGCCGTAGGTACTTACGTGGTACTTACCTACTTCGAATGATTAACGACAAGCATTTATGATATTGATTAGCCAATATAGAGGAGCTCGTGGCTAAGTAATAACAGCTGCACGGGTCGATCCAATAGGTTAAGCTACGTTTGCCGGGGTCGGTCTGTGGATGGATGATG
This sequence comes from Cosmia pyralina, assembly GCA_946251885.1. Taxonomy (NCBI): domain Eukaryota; kingdom Metazoa; phylum Arthropoda; class Insecta; order Lepidoptera; family Noctuidae; genus Cosmia; species Cosmia pyralina. The sequence goes on from OX276358.1 coordinate 20,434,339, forward strand.
ACCATCTTTACCTATCTCCTCCGTGCCTCGGAAAACACGTCATTCGTGGATCTTTGACAGTCGTTACGGGTTGTCAGAAGCCCGAAAGTCTGACAACCAGTCTTACAAAGGGGTATCGTATTACCCAGTCGGCTGTCGCTCCATGTAAAATACTAGTATTAAAAAAGAAAAGAAAAGAAAAACGTTTATTTGGACACACTTCGTGAAACACAAAAACAAAAGAAAAAAAAATTAAAATAATGTTTTAAAACAAAAGTGTGTGCCTCACGGCTGCGCCAAAAAGGTTCATTTCAGCATTAATGCCAGACAGATGCTGCCTGACGCTGGTTTTCTAATGAACCTGTAGAGACAAGTGACGGGGAGTACAAACAGTTTCAACATACCTAATTGATAATTTATATACTTATAAATAAATAAACTAGTAATCAAAATATAATTAAGTACAATAAAGATATAAAAAATAAAAATAATAATTTTGTACTGGATATAGATAGATGTTTTATATATTATATTATAAGCATTTTAATGTATATGAAATATAGTAAATAGGTTAAGACTACAAAAACAACAAGAACTGTCTCAGCAAACCCTGTTCTTAGCGATTGATATATTAGATTGACCCGACCCGATGCATTCATAAATCGCTACAGACCGCTGAGCGCTGAGCGCGACGGACAATACACCGAAAGTTATTAATTAATTTAATGATTGGGAATTATGTTTCAATCTAAGTACAGTAGGCATTTCATATAAGTGAAACATTTAGTGCGACCATATCTAGCTTCTGTTGCGAATCTATCAGATACTGCCGTAAGCGTGTTCGGAACGTGTGGATACTGCCCAGTACCCTTATGGGTGGCGGGATATTATTCCACACCTTAGATGCAGCGTATCGGAAAGTGCCTCTAAAAGCTGCTGTCCTATGAGACTGTGTTGAAAGTTGTTGTGCACACAGCCTGGGCGCGCAATCACGTCTACTAGCCATCCAACTAAGCTTGTCGTACAAGTACTTCGGTTTCTTAGACTTAATGACACCAAACAGCAGGCACGCCAGGTGTAATTTTCGTCTCGACTTCATCTTGAGAATGAAGTGTTTGTTAAGAAAGGGGGTGACATGACTTCTAGGGGGAATAGAGTAACAGAAGCGCGCACATGCATTTTGGACTCTTTGTATAAGTCGATCGGTACGAGCCAGCAAGCGTGGGCCGTAAACCGTATCAGCGTAGTTTAATTTAGACAGAACAAGAGTTTCGACTAGCTGTTCGCGAAGCTTTTCAGACAAATACGGCCTCATTTTATAAAGCAACTTCAGACGATAGAAACAGTTTCTCACGGAGTTAGCAACGTGTTTCTCAAATCTAAGGCTGTTGTCCATACATAACCCAAGGTTCCGCGCCTCATTCACGCGGTCAATAGGCTCACCCATCAGTGTTAAATTAAGGCATAAAGGTATCTTTTTCAACTGCTGCCTCGTACCAAACAACATATACTTGGTTTTCAATGGATTTAATGCCAAACAACTCTCATCTGACCAGGCGGCGATTCTCTCTAGGTCGTCGTTTAGGTCTCTAATAGCCAAATCATAATCATCTGGTCTGAAAGATAAATACAGTTGGACGTCATCGGCATAAATATGAAACTTGCATTTCTGAAGGCACTTTATTATGTCTGCACAGTATATAATAAAAAGAATTGGACCTAAAATTGATCCCTGTGGAACCCCTCTTTCTATAGAAGCAAGGGCTGAAGCCAAGGTAGTCCCATCCGACAAACGCAATTCTACAAGTTGTTTTCTATTACTAAGGTAGCTGTGGAACCACTGAATGGCATTATCGTCAAAACCGTAGTATTTTAACTTTGACAGTAATAGCGGTACGTTAATGCAATCAAATGCACGAGAAAAATCGAGTAGCACCATCAGTGAACACATGCCCTTATCTTGCTTTGTATTCAGCTGCATCCGGTAAGACTGGAAGCCGACTCCAACATAGTTGGGAAAAGGCTAGGCAGATTGATTAGCCAATGTTACTGTTGCGAATACATCAGGAACAAAATAAAATATCAGGAACGGGAAATAATTTGTCAGAAATACATAATTATTTTGTGCAAGCGGCCCGTATCCACCGTATCTGGTGGTTTAGAACAAAGGGTCAGATTTCCAAGAATTTTGGTCTGTACTATCATTCATGGTTTTTGTTTTTTGTTTTCTTTTATTAGGTATTCTAGTATTTGTATTTTATTTTATTCCCCTAGGTATGGATCCGTGGAAGTATCCGTGGCATCACACAGGCCCTATCAGAATACCAGCGTCGCAGTATTTATTTTTTAAATATCGCAGCTTTATGCTGCCTTTAAAGACTCGCACAGGTATTTTTTTTATTTTTTTTTTTTTGTTTTTAATGTTTATTTTGTTACTTTTATTTATGCTCCTTCTTAACTGTATTTCCTGTGCGTGTCCCAAATATTTTTTTTTCTTTTTGTTCTTTCTTTCTTTCACCAGATTGATCCTATCTAAAACCATGTTATGGAGTTGCAGTTTAAGGATGTCGGCTTTCAATAGAACCACTTGACTAGTTCGCATTCTACCATACAGTTTTGTTATTATAATGCAACCACACTCGCAATATTAGGTACATTCACGACTTCACGAGCATAAATACAAGATTCAAAAGCGATTTTCTCCAAAAGTCATCATTCTCCTGCCCTTATCCCAATTTATTTGGGGTCGGCGCAACATGTCACTTTCTTCCAATACTTCTCTATTCTCGTCATCTTGGTAGTCCCTCCCTTTCTAGCATCTTTAACACAGTCGCATCGTTTCTTTGGTCTTCCCCTACTCGATTTTCTCCAAAAGTATTCAAAGAAATTTTATGGTGTTACGAACATAGTCTTTTCCAAGTAATTTATTATGAAATAGGTCTTTTCTCAAAGTCGTAATCGTTTTTAGGGTTCCGTACCTCAAAAGAAAAAATAGAAACCTTATAGGATCACATCGTTATCAAGTTGAAATTAATATCAAATAAGTGAGTCTACAGTCCCTAAGAGTTCAAAAAACTATTAAGTTTCTAAGTCAAAGCAATAAAAATACGGCATATTTTGGTACTCATATTTTGGTACTCGCAATTAAATCAAAACTAATAGGTACTTTCAGTTGACCTAGAATCATGAAAAAGAAGCAAGGTCTCATAGCACAAGTATAGAAAAAAATCTAAAAATAGTTAATTTGTAGTTTAATCACATAAAAAAGAAATATTTTGTGAACACAAACTTACATTTGCAGTAGGAGAATAATAATTGTCAGTGACTTATATCGATGGAGAAAATGTTTTTCAACTACAATGCTAAGTTGGTTTTTGAGATAAATTCATCCCAACTAAGGAACCCTTCATTGTGCGTGGTCCGACACCCACATAGCCGGTTTTTTCACGAGAAAGTTGATTTTGAATTTTTCTTAAGTGTGAAGTATTTAGGTATGCTAGTGACTTAACAGTTACGGAATGAAATTGTGAAGCACCTACAAGAACTTTTTCACTATGAATGACAGTTCAAAAAGCTGTTTTGAATATTCCTTAACATTTTTACCCCGTGAGTGTAATCCAAACAAAGAGGTCATACACGAAACGACATCACAGAATGTAGGTACTCGGCACTACACTTAACATCTCTCGAAGAGCAGCAATAAGCATAGCTGAATAAAAATAATAAAATTATATGACACACTCATTGTAACCCATAGCCATTTATAAACAAAGAAAAAGCGAACGTGAAGTGGATATAGGTGAGATAGTCGTAAAAGTCGGTTATTATTGGCGAAGCGTGGAAAAGCGATACAACCGGTATTGAGAGTACAGTCAGCATCAATACTATCGGGACGAACAAACTGTTCAAAATGATCTAAAAAACTATGAAAATTAAATATTAACTCGATGACATAAGGAATGTTTCAGAATGAAGACAGTACACAACTGCTGTCAATCTGACAAGAAGTTTATCCAAATGAGATAAAGTTTAATTTTCTTGTTGTTGAGATCATTTTGAACAGTCTGTTCGGCCCGATATTTTTGACGCTGACTGTACAATGGCGGACAGGAAAGTGAGTACGGCGCATTCTAATGTTATTTTTATAAAGGCTTATCTTGTTGGCTCATAAAAAAAATAAGCCTACGTCAATTTTTTTAAATGCTCGAGGTTTTAGACTAAAAATATCAGAAATATGTGCATTGTCCATTTTGATCTTGATAGCTAGACTATCGATGTATTATTTCCATTTTTGTTAGCTAAAAAGGATTCAAGTCCCCAACAATGTTTTATTTTTCAAATTTAAATCTGAACTTTCGTCATTGTGGGGCATAAAATTGACAACCAAAGACTTAGTTAGTTAAATAGGTATACACTAAATACCTATCTTCATAAACTGAAAAGTTTTATACAAATGAAACAATAACAGTCGTATTACAATTTAGGCCCAAAACTTCACCTTGAAAAAAAAAAGACACCCGAAATGTAAAGTATTTCGTTTCTGTCGCCTGTTCCCAACAACTTGGTCGGTAATGTAAACGTTTTCCCCTAGAAAATCAGTACATTCGTATTCAAATGATTATTGTGCCGACCACACGATTACATTTATTTCGGCTATTGCCACTGTTCGTACATTTGTTAGAATATTTCCAACCGGACTTTGCATGGGAACGCGCCTCGTAATACTATTGGTGTTTTGCTATGTTTTTTTTTTTAAATCAATAGTTTCAGGTTGTGGGCAAATTTCACCCCGAAAAAATTTGAATATTGCTGGCGTCAATTTGTAACACAGATTTTACACAGTAACCTTTGCACTGCGGTGTACTGTGTGACCTTTTGCAACGAGCCTTTAGCAATATAGTCGCAAAAAGGTAACATTATAATCGTAATCAGCCTATAATGTTTCCACTGCTGGGATACAGGCCTCTTTTCTCCGACAGGGAGTGGGCTGTAATCCACCACACTGGCCCCGCGCGGTTTGGTAGATGTGATATCTACATTTTACATCTTGGCGTAAAAAGGTCACAATTCTACAGTGGCGAGGTGTGAACAAAAGTAAGAGAGAAGCCGGTTTCAACTTACATACTCACCAATAAAGTAAAAATTAATTTGTTCACTCAAAAATTAAAGTCTTTTTTTTACTGAATTAAACACCATTTATCGTCAAATAGCAGAATGAAAAAGGAACTATCACTACACAAACAAAACTTTCAATGTTTTAAAGAAATAAACTCGACTAAATTAGATAGTATCATTCTAAAATAATTATAGGAATATAATAATTTTAATTAATTTAATAATAGGAACAATACAATACAGTAAGTTGAACAGGTGAAAACTAAATACCTAAACAGTGCAATATTCCTTCATCTCGTTCTTGCTGACGCATTTCTCCTATATATGTCTTTTCTAGGCTATTAGGTGCTTTCACCACTGCAATACTAACATAATACTATCGATTGTGGCCGCATACTAGCTATAATACATAAACTTGTATTCGAGCGATCCCAAAACGCGATACTAAAACTACCCGCCGCAAAAAGTCTGTTACGTCCGTCTCTGCATGCAATCGCACCGCTGCGCTGCACCGCTCTAAGCAAATTGTAATTAAGACCAGATTGAGACATTACTATGTATACATAATGTTGCTTATTGGTACACTCATTTGGTGTTCAAAAAGGGGGTTACCAGAAAAGTTTGCCGGGAGTTTTGAAAATTAGTAATTTTATTTAATTCGCTGTGCTCTTTCTCAACTTTGCCGATCGCACTGCCATGTCAAATACGAATATGTCTGAAACGAGATATTGTCAAAAACTTATTTTTGGGCGCAATTTTTCCAATATGGAGGCGCTTTCCAGGTAAAATTACCAAATGACTGGACTATATCACGTACCATACAATCGTCTATTCAACTACAATACAGCCCTTTTGTTACAAATATGAGTACTTCTTCAACAGATAATATATTACAGTCTACACAACAAAAGCCTAATGCTTTTTCCCTATTTAGAACACTGTACTTTGGATCTGTTCATAATGCAGAGTTTCGTTCCACTTAAGCAAAAAGCTCGTTCCAGTTATAATTTTGCCCTCACTTTTTATTTCTCGACTATGTCATGACCCCTTAAGGCAGGGGTTGGTTCGTGCGAGTCACTTTACGATACCGTTTTAAGCTTCCGAGTTAAGAATGCCAGGAATTATGGCGTTAGCGGGTGACAAGATTTGAATTTGCTGGTTTCGGAAATTATGGTCTCTTCTCGGTGGTTAACAGGGTTAGATGTTGAACGAGGCTCATAGGTTATAAGTTCTGCTATTGTAGTGAATTAAAAAGCATTTTTTATTGATCAGAGCTGCTTTTGTTTTAATTTGATCATACATTTTTGCTTGAATTTGTTTTTTTAATCACGAATTCTACAGGTATATTGTAGTGAATTAAAAAGCATTTTTTATTGATCAGAGCTACTTTTGTTTTAATTTGACCATACATTTTTGCTTGAATTTGTTTTTGTAATCACGAATTCTACGGGTATATTGTAGTGAACTAAAAAGCATTTTTTATTGATCAGAGCTACTTTTGTTTTAATTTGTCCATAAATTTTTGCTTGAATTTGTTTTTGTAATCACGAATTCTACAGGTATATTGTAGTGAATTAAGAAGCATTTTTGATTGATCAGAGATGCTTTTGTTATAATTTGATAATAAATTGCTTGAATTTGTTTTTGTAATCACGAATTCTACAGGTATATTGTAGTGAATTAAAAAGCATTTTTTATTGATCAGAGCTGCTTTTGTTTTAATTTGATAATTTTTTTGCTTGAATTTGTTTTTGTAATCACGAATTCTACAGGTATATTGTAGTGAATTAAGAAGCATTTTTGTTTGATCAGAGATGCTTTTGTTATAATTTGATAATAAATTGCATGAATTTGTTTTTGTAATCACGAATTCTACAGGTATATTGTAGTGAATTAAAAAGCATTTTTTATTGATCAGAGCTGCTTTTATTTTAATTTGATATTTTTTTTGATTGAATTTGTTTTTGTAATCACGAATTCTACAGGTATATTGTGGTAAATTAAAAAGCATTTTTTATTGATCACAGCTGCTTTTGTTTTAATTTGAAAATATACTTTTGCTTGAATGTGTTTTTGTAATCACGAATTCTATGGTAAAGACTGAAAAATACAACCTGTAACACACTTTTCCAGATTATTCTGTCAAATTGTATGTTGTCAAAACAGTGCTGATTGCGCTTTTGCGCACTGAGTAACGATGAATTAATTTGGATAAGTCTGATAGCAAATAAAAATAGGTTGTTTTGTTCAGCTTTTAGGTAAAGACCTGCCATATTTAGGATACGTAGGTGAAGTGCAAATCCATGTAGGACGACACAGGAGTCGTAATAAAAATAAAAAAAAATATGAAGAAAGTCCTTTTTTACATGATTCGCAATTGTTTTATTTTTTTTTAAATGTACTATAAATCAAAATAAAATCTGATTCAAAAAAATATGTCATGGGCTTGTAAAAGTTTTATTTTCTAAAAAAGCCGACAATAAAACTGTCAGCCCTGTTATGAGTGCATACGTCGAGTGTTGGAACGTATTTGAAACCCACAATGTGTGCCGTTTTAAATTCGTTACTAGGTACGTATATGTACTGTTAGATGGGAAAATAAACAGTGTAAACTGTGAGTTTATACCATATTTTAATGTTTAAGGTATAACTTTGACGTCAATTAATTAATTTGTTTCATAAAAATCCTGATACTTGAGATTTACTAGTCGTTGCTGTCTTTTAAAAATGTAATTAAAATAATAGCATCGTGCAGGATTAAATAAAATATTTGCACACCTTAATGTAATGGTAAAATGAAAAGGGGCCATTATAATTTTAAGATCATAAATAAGGTAAGGGTAAGATAAGGGGGATGGGGGGGGGTTAGGGGTTAAGGTATGTACCTATCTTAATTTGTTATCTGAAAATAAATGGTTTATTTATTTATAAATCGTAAACACACATTCTCGCAAATAAATGAATTCGATTTGAGGAATAATAAAGTCAATGAAATCTTCAAGGTCAAGGTCAACATCACGAAAGTTAAGGTCGAACACCCCAAAAGACAAAGTCAAACAAAAATATGATCAAACCTTGGAATGTTACCTTGGCTTGGGTTATTAGTGTATATTTGAAAATCCCAAAGTGCTCAAAACCACAGGCGCCGAGAAACAAAAAAAAAAAAAACCGCGATTCTCTTAAGATCGCTAGCAAATTGAGAATCGCATCTTCTCCGGCGCTACGGGAAGTGCAGCCTCTTCAGTCTTCACCCTTGCGAAATAAGGCGCGAGCACCTTTGGGGGTTTGCAACATTCCAAGATTTGAGCATATATTTGTTTGACCTTGACTTTTGGGGTGTTGACCTTGAAAATTTCATTGATCTTATTATTGCGTCCTTAAGCGTCTTTTTAGTCCCGTTTTTATGTGAAAATAAATAGGACCTTAATATTAATGTATCAAAAACATCTAAATCAAAAATCATTTATTCTCAAACTCCCCAGCAGCACAGCTGTCTGTTCACTTAGAAGAACTTGATTTGACAAAAACACAAGCTTGCATAAATTACCACGTCATTTAACAAGTAATACTGTATAGGTACTTGAGGGGTCTGTGGCTAAGTAATAACAGCCGCACAGGTCGATCGATCTTGCCGAGGTTGGTCCGTGGATTTTTTTGTTTTTTTTTTATTTATTTATGTAAATTATTAATATAATTAATTAATAATTTTATTAATATAATTTATTTAATAATAATTATAATTTATAATTTATTTTATTAATATCTAAATATATCAAACTCAAAGGTGACTGACTGACATAGTGATCTATCAACGCACAGCCCAAACCACTGGAGGGATCGGGCTGAAATTTGGCATGCAGGTAAATGTTATGACGTAGGCATCCGTTAAGAAAGGATTTTGATAAGTTCTACCCCCAAGGGGATAAAATAGGGGATGAAAGTTTGTATGAAACTTTGTCAATTTTAAACCGATCGGGCTGAAATTTGGCATGCAGGTAGATGTTATGACGTAGGCTTCCATTAAGAATGGATTTTGTTAATTTCTACCCCCAAAGGGATAAAATAGGGGATGAAAGTTTGTATGAAGCTTTGTCAATTTTAAACCGATCGGGCTGAAATTTGGCATGCAGGTAGATGTTATAACGTAGGCATCTGCTCAGAAAGGATTTTGATAAATTCTACCCCCAAGGGGATAAAATAGGGGATGAAAGTTTGTATGAAACTTTCTAAATTTTAAACCGATCGGGCTAGGGCTTTGCATGCATATAGCTACTATGACGTAAGCATCCCCTAAGAAAGGATTATGATAAATTCTACCCCCAAAGGGATAAAATAGGGGATGAAAGTTTGTATAAATCTTCTTAGATTTTCGACTGATTGAACTGAAATTAAAGATTGGAGCTACTATGATGAAGACGTCCGCTTAAATAGGATTTTGATAAATTCAATTCGAAAGTAACTCTGTCTTAAGTTACCTTTTCACGCCTAAACCATTGAGCGGATTTCAATAAAATTTGCCAAAAAGATAGATGGCATCCTAGGGAATGACATAGGCTACTTTTTGTTTTAAAAATAATCCTAGAGGGGGTGATATAGGGGATAAAAGTTTGTAAGGGAAACCTAGCATTTGGGTTTTTTTTTGGGTTAAGTTAGGCATAAAGAATTACGCGTTTCAGCGTTTTTTCAAGGGGGTAAAACAGGGAATGATTTTAAAATTCACATGTAATATTGATATTTTTATGTACTTATTTTTAAGAGATTTAAAGGTTATAAATACACTAATAGTCATATTAAAATTGGTCTACTCGGTCAAAGTTATTACAATTTATAGTCACAAAAAAAACTTTGTTAACACGTTGTACGTGTGTTGAATGTGTCATTCACTTACGGGCTACGGGGTCAGTGGTAGTCAATCACAAAAATTAATGGTGATCATATTAAAATGAAAAAGTATTATTCTTATGTTAAACATTTAGGCCCACTAGCACCACAAATCACAAAATACGTTGAGCGCTAAACGAATTGAAAACATTGTTCTATTTCTGTTAATTTTGAAGTTGTCAGGGATGGAATGATGTTTTAAAAATGTTCAGCGCTAACTGTATTTATGGTATTTGGTGCAAGCGGGCCTTGGAATCATACAAACCTGTTTTATGTATAAAAAAGATTATTTGAATTTATTATTTGTCTGTCTGTCTATTTGTTACCTTTTCACACCTTAACGGATAGATAGGCCTTGACCTGGGTACGAGCATAGGATAATTTTTATTCCGGCAGTACGTTCCCCGGGGATAATTTCCGAGTTACACGCGAGCGAAGCCGCGGGCAAAAGCTAGTAATTAATAAATTTATTAATATAATTTATTTTATTAATATAATTAATTAATATTTATTCAAGTAAACGTATTTTCTTTCTTATATATTTACTGAAAACAAAGGATTTCAGTAGGTACACGTTAAAAATACAGTTTCACAAAATAAGCACTATTTCATTTCTAAAAACGATGGGTATGACTATCTTTACATACCAACACCCCTCCGTGCCTCAGAAAGCACGTTAAGGCGTTGGTCCCGGCTGTCATTCGTGGGTCAGTCAGTCGTCAGAAGCCCGAAAGTCTGACAACCAGTCTTACCAAGGAGGATTGTATTACCCAGTAACTGGGTTGTGGAGGTCAGAGTAGCTCCATGTAAAATACTGGTATTCAGCTCCGGTTAGACTGGAAGTCGATCCCAAAATAGTTGGGAAAAGGCTAGGCAGATGATGACTTTATAGGTACATCAATAATAGCTCCATAAATGTTAACTAAACCTCTCTAATCAGCATAAGCAGCTCAACTTATTACTCACTTTCCTAAATAAAATACCGTATTACAGAACCTAAACAAACACCACATAGTACGAAAACTTATTAGGACGGCTATAAGCGCCCTTATTTGCCATCAAAACAGTTCTGTTCCTTTGTAAGGCTGGGTCCGGTTTTGTTCCAAGTGTTTGTGCAAGAACCCAAACGCACCTGGGTTCTTAGAATTGTATGAAGAATACTACAAATGTTGGTCCCCGCCTAACCAAACAGAGGTGCGATACAGTTTGTATAGTGTAACAATAGTGTGCAATGGGTTTTACAAGTTACCGTTCGTGGTTCTGATTTATTAGTTAACTGTAATTTAAATTTGGGTTTCGTTTTTGTGTCGCTGTTAATGTACAGTAGAACGCCTTAGATTGGACCTCTTATAAATTGTTTTTAAATAGCAAGACGAACAAAATTACAATTTATTTTGGATTAAACTACTTTAATATTTTTAAAACAGATTCAAATTAAAACATGCATGGCACCGGATTTTGGTTTTTTTGTATGATGATATAAAAATGCGGGCGATACAGGTACTGGAGCTAGACCACCACCTCTTAAAGCAGTATTATTTTAATCTTACATGAGTGTGGGAAAGAGATGGAGCTAGACGTCCTGTATAGCTCCATCTCTTCCTCACGCTGAAGTAACATTAAAATAATACTGCTTTAAGAAGTGGTGGTTGGCCCCCTGGACGCAGTGCTATATGAATTCATACAAAACAAACCGAAATCCGTTGCGTGCCGTGCATATGCTGCGGATGGCGCGGACCAGTGGACGCTCACCTTAAGGCGAGTAGTGCTGCCAACTAGCGCCACCATCGAGAAAAAAATCATAAGTCTGGAGATATGGACCATTTTTGATACAATAATTTTACCTCACCTGACTAAAAATGTGAGAATTTCAAAATGTTCCGCATATCTCCAGACTTATGATTTTTTCCTCAATGGTGGCGTTTGTTGGTAGCACTACTCGCCTTAAAGATACATAAGTAACACAAGACATCAACAAATAAACGAAACGAAAGCAAAACTGGACACAAAACCGAAAATAACTGAAATGAATCAAGTAGGTACCCAAAAACGTTTATTAATTCTTCACTAATCTATTTCTGAGTAGCTTTACTAAACTTCACGATACAATTTTATTGCTGTACACGTCAAACAGTCGGCCATTTTAATAATAGTTTACCCCGAAGCACAAATACCAGTCGACGATTAAATTGTATCATCTACAGCACGAACAGACGCCCCCATTAAACTACGAGTATAACTAAGACGTCTTGAAATAAAGCATTAATAAAACTAACAATTTTGAACCAGACAGCGTTTTATCCTAATGATATTCATTGCATTTTATATTGAAATAAATAAACGAGAATGGTAAGGAGCGTCTGTATTTTAATTTTAATGCAAGTGTACCAGTTTTCTGCAGTTTTAGCGAATACTTATTATCTTGTATAAGGCCTTATGATCCAGTGCTCGAGCCACGTACTGAACTGAAGTAGGCTCGCGAGTTGTTGCCTCGCGCATTTGGTAGGTATTTAAACATAGTAATTATTTTAATCATTTTATCACGACAAACTTAGCGAAATGCGCTAAACAATCTTACTACTTTTTCATTTATACAAACCATAAGACATAAAACATTTGGTTTGTAGCTATGCGATTGATTAAAGAGTAAGTAATATATGATATAATTACAAAATCTCTAATATTTACAAGATATAACAACTGAATCCATAATTTTATTTTATATAATGATCAGTTAATATAATAAGCGATTGATATAATTTTAAAGTAACAAATTTTTATAAGCATACCATACATTGAATATAAAATCGTTTGATATACCACTCAAAAGACATAAAACCTATTTAATCTAATCTAATATGATAAAACGCCTAGTAAAAAACACAAAGCAAAAGCTTTCATAGTACATACGTACACACGTACATACGTTTCATATACGAGACATTCACCGTCTCATCTAACCCAAATGATTCACCAACAATAGAGGGTATCTGGCGCTCGGCGGCCGCTGCCGCGGCACGCTCGCTTCGCTCGCTCGCATTCCCGCGTTAATGGTCACTGTTTTAACCTAATCTAACCCAAATGATTCCCCAACAATAGAGGTAATTGTCACTGTTCTAACCTAACCTAACCCAAATGATTCCCCAACAATAGAAGTAATGGTCACTGTTCTAACCTAACCCTAATGATTCACCAATAGTAAAGAGGATCTGGCGCTCGGCGGTCGCTGCCGCGGCACGCTCGCTTCGCTCGCTCGCCTTCGCGCGTTAATCGTCACAGTTCTAACCTAACCTAACCTAACCCAAATGTTGGATTGCTCTGAAACGGGGTGTTATAATAATGATGGTATCAATATATATTTTAAACGATAGACCTAATGATTTTCGATTAATTATACGTTATATCCAATAACGTTATACGAAATAAGTTTTAGAGTATATACATGTTATATGTAAAGAATATCAACAGTTGGTATATCTCACGTTTATTACATCTTGTGAACGTTATTGAAATGAAAATATACCAAATATCTTTATATGTTATGAGACGCACCCTTGATTAAACATTACGAAAGGGGGTAACTTTGGGATTTTTTTCTATCCAGGAAAGTAAATCTAATCGTATTATTAAAAGCAATTGGCTATCCGCCAGATCCTTAAATAGGATATATCTTTTTTTCAGAATTGTATAACACTGTTTTTTATGTTTCCCATGGATTTAAAAAAACTAGTAAGCGCTGTCTCTGGCGGGTCACAGCGCCTTAACGAGCAATATGCAGTTAATAACAGTTTGTTTAAAGACGCTGTTACAAATGGGTAGTCAAATCATTACTTTTTTACACAAAAGTATGTTTACCGGAGTGAAAATTTTTACTTCGGTACATTTATTGAGAAAATATACCTATTTAAAATTATATTTTTAGTTCAGAGTCAGATCACATCTATCAACAATTTGGCCAAAAAACATTTTAAGAATGCATAGCATTTTATTTATTAAAAATACTTTTGTGTAAAAAAGTAATGATTTGACTACCCATTTGTAACAGCGTCCTTAAGTAGCACACTTACGTAGTTCTTATCAGTACAGTAGGCTGTCTTTTATTTTATTGCAAAATTTTTCATATCATTATTTATATGTAACTAGCAATGCGGCATACATTTTTTTTTTTTTGTTAGGAACCTTCTCCGGCGCGCACACAACAACTTACCAAAATTTCATCATAATCAGTCAAACCATTTATAGTTTTAGCGAGACTAACGAGCAGCAATTGATTTTTATATATAAGAGAAGAAGATACTTACATATATTAGATACTCGTAGATACCTATTATATTATAGTTTTATTTTTTTTGTATTTTTTTAATTTTCGTTCTGTTACTTTCGCCCTAATGTGCCCTAAGTGTTGCAGGGTCCATAATTTGTACCTTTGTGAAAACTTTGTACATTATGGAACTATAGTTATGAAAATACTCATACAAAATCTTCCACGCAATCTAAGATACCACCCTAAGGCACACATACATTTTTATCCAACCTTTGTTCAGCTGAAAACAAGCTGAAAGCTTGTAGCTGTCACCTGACAACTCCTCGTAAGCTTGTCTTTCATCATTTTCTTTTCTCTTTTATCGTAACTGCTTCTTGGATATTATCTTTTATGTAATTGTAGAATTAAAGCCAGCATTTAGACCGCCTTCCCTTATTAGAAATGGTTTTACTTTTTGAGAATAAAAGCGTTTTTATTTAAAACGAATTATGTTTTTACTTTACTTTACTTTTAATTTAATTTTTCTTAATAATCAAATAATTATCATATTTGATAATCAGATATATATTATGTAAGTACGTATTTTCCATAATGGCAGCACAATGACGTCAAGAATTTAATATGAAAGTGAGGATTTCCAAGAATGAACAGGTGTGGTGTGTGAATAAGCTGCTCTGATATTAATTTATTGATGTAACTTACGTGTACTTTAATACTTAAGCTGTTTACAAAGGAAATTGGCGTTAAATGACTGAAAAAATAGTATTTAGAAACGTGTTATTAACTAGCTTTCGTCTTTGGCTTCGCCCGCGTGGATGTCGAACAATATCCTTCGGGAACCTACTACCGGGATTAAAAGTACCCTGTGTTAATCCAGGTAACTATATATGTACCAGTTTTTGCGCCAATCCGGAACATACATCCAGACAAACAGACAAACAAAAATAATTTATCTAAAAACTGTTTTCGGCATCAAACTCGTTCCTACACCTCCTAGCAATTGAAAGAGAAAAAGATGAAAGAAAACTTGTTTATTCTGCACAAATAAAACGCACATTAGAAAAAATAAAAAATGACAAAATACACTCAAAAGCAATGTAAACAAAAGCCTCATATTCAAGATAGCCAATGTTTTCCATTGATTGATATGACACTAAAGACAATTTACAGTTTACAACTCCACATTGCCTCTGCTCTGTGTTGTGACACTAGGAAATGAAAACAAACATCCAAAAAACAATCAATCAATTCCTTTTTTTTTTCAAAAATTTCAATGTAGGTACATTTTTGACTATGTTACTACTTTAAATTATCATACACTGCCAATAAGCATTTACCAGCTACGAGTACCTAGATTATATTAGGTACCTACTCTAAAGAGTGATTCAGTGAGATTTTATTAGGGTATTTTTCAATAGTTTGTATTACGTAAATAATGTCAAAGAGTATTGATAAATGGGCAGGCAAATATTTTTAAAGGTTTTTGCAACAAGCTCTTTACATTTTCAGATTCAGATTTATCTTTAAAACCTATATGACATGATGAATATTTATTTAAGCTACGTATTTTAAATTACGATAGTTTCATAAGTGTAGTGGCTAGTATTATATGTGGCTGCTGAACTCTCGGTTCTAGGTTTAATTTTCAAAACTTTTACCTACCTAGGTAGGTACTTTTTGGGTCTATTGTTATCTTAGTTACCATCTAATCATCTATCTTATCTTACAAATAAATAAAAGTGAAGTGTCTGTATGAAATGTCAAAATAACAGCTTTTTACTAAATGCATATTATGAAAGTATATACGGTACTTGTAACAAAAAAGCAGTTTATAAAATTATTATCTGTCTGTATGTCTGTCTATCCGTCTATCTGTCTGTCTGTTTATTCCGGCTAATCTCCGCAGCTGCTGGACCGATTTTGACGGGACTTTCACTGGCAGGTAGCTGATATTATGAGAAGTAACTTAGTAACTTATTTCGGAAAAAGATTTAGGGTTCCGCGCAAAAAAAAAAATAAAACCCATGAAATTGTGAACAAAAATCCGATTTGTAAAATTATTTTGCATTTAATAATAATAATACAATAATAATAATATGTTTATTCATAAAAAAAATTGCACATAGTTACAGAAATCAACGGGTAGAGATATACATTTATTTATGTTAGGTTTTGTTGTAAAATCTGTACTAAAAAGTTTAAACCAGGCAGGGTTTAAACTCTCTCAAACTAGGTTATAACCTGTATTTTGAGAAACAGTGTTCGGCCACAACATTTTTAGACACTATTACTGTTACAACAATGAATGAACAGTGTCGTTCTACAGCTACAATAATTAATGTGATTCTGTTGTGAGGTATGTACGAGTATATGTGAGTGAGGGTGTGTGAGCTTGTAGTGGAAGGTGAGTTTGTGTGTGAGTGTGTACATGTGTGATAATGTGTTTGCATGCGCGCATGCTAAAATGTGTGTGTATGTTATGTAAGTCGGGATGCGCGAGAGATTAGGTGATGTATGTTAGTAGAGACTCCGTGTAGGCATAGTCCCTCTCTAGTAGCCACTCTGTTACTTTAGTTTTTACCACGTGTGTGTTTAGTTTTATGATTTGTAATTTGGTAGACCAATTCTTAAGGATGTTTGTAAGGCTATTTAACATCACGCTACGACCCTTAGCCGAGCAAAAAGGAAAAAAGTCTGAAAGAACGCTAAGCGAAAACGAAATAATAGCGCGGGCAGGCGATGCAACGCGGCGCAGGCCGGGGCACGAGGGAGTTTTATTAAAATGCGACGACTTCCACATGAACGAAGTCACGGGAGAGAGCATACAATTGTTTATAAGTAGTTCGATAAGAGACGACCACCACGGTTTATTAAATGCTATTTCCGGTAAATACGGGTTGCGAAAACAATTCCTACCTTAATCCTTTAAGAAATATAAGCGTGATACAATTATTTTTAGGGTTCCGTACCTCATAAGGAAAAAACGGAAATACACTTCTGGACACATCTTTTGGCCCACCTTGTATTTTCAGTTTCGTTTGGTCCTAGCTAAAATTTTATATTAGGTCGAGCAAAAAGTTTTTATGCAGTTTTGAACCTGGCACATTCACAATTTCATTCAATAGTCTTTTTTTGAATTTTGAACACAGAATTTAAAGAAACAAAAGTCAATTTGGAGCCTGTTTGTTGATATCAAACAATCGAATACTAAGAAAACTTGGTTTTATTGGTTTACTTGGATTTAATTCTTGAAAAAGTGATTGATATCTTTGGTTTTGCAACAAACATTACTTATTCTTAACATTAAGGTGAGGTTCTATCAATAATCTATGGATACTTCACCTGAAATCGCCGCCCAAGCTGTGGCACTTATTCAGGCCGGACACAGCCAAAGAAACGTGAGTGCTCAACTTAATTTAAGTCGATCTGCGGTCCGAAATGTTTATCGGAGGTACCTAGAGACTGGCGGCTTTGTTCGTCGCCAAGGAAGGCCACGATCTCGGGTCACAACTGAAAGGCAGGATCGATTCATCGTGACGACCAGCTTGAGAAATCGTCACCTTACCTCCATTGAGATACAAAACCAACTTCGCGACTTCCACGGAGTATCTGTGAGCGCTCGAACTGTTCGGAGAAGGTTAAAAGAACGCGATATGGTACCACACAAGCCAGCTAATGGCCCCAAACTAACGCGAGCCCACCGAACAGCGCGCCTTCATTTCGCACGCAGTCATTTAAATTGGACACAGCAAGATTGGAGCCGTGTACTCTTTTCTGATGAGTCTAAAATTGTGTTACATGGCAATGATGGAAGGAAGAAGGTCTACCGACGTAAGGGAGAGCGTTTCGCACAATGCTGCTTTGAAGAGAGGGTTGCTTATGGCGGTGGCTCATGGACTGTCTGGGGCGGTATATCCGCGAGCGGCAAAACTCAACTTGAGGTTGTTACAGGACCACGGCTGCCAACATTAAATGCTGAAAGGTACATTCGTGAGTGCTTAGAACCTCACGTGATACCATACGCGGACTATGTGGGCCCAAATTTCCTTTTTATGCATGATAATGCAAGAGCCCATGCGGCCGGCATCGTCAGGGAATATCTTCGGGATGTGAACATCACAGTTATGGACTGGCCAGCCAGAAGCCCAGACATGAACCCCATTGAGCACATGTGGGACGAGCTAAAAAGACGTGTTAGGGCTCGTCAGCCAGTTGCCCAGACGATGCAGGAGTTGAAAACTGCCATAGAAGAGGAATGGGAGATGATCCCTCAAAATTTCATAGAGCGGTTGATAAACTCTATGCCTAATCGTATGAGAGCTGTGGTAGATGCCCATGGAGGCAACACGCGTTATTAAATTAAACCTCTATTTGATAAAACATGTTTTTTATTCAAAAATCAATTGCCTTTAACAAGGCGCATATCCGACTTGTTAGGCGTAGCTCCATGTCGTATGGTATTCTGAATTCAAATTTAAAACAATACGATCGAAAAAGATGGTAAAATGTATCAGGTTTAAAACTGCATTGCAACAGTTTTTGTTCAATCTAGCAATCATATTTCGGTAGGGGCCATCGAAACCTAAACTCTAAGGTGGGCCAATAGATGTGTCCAGAAGTGTAGAACTTCGTTGTCTGTCTGCCTATCTGTCTGTCAGGACCCTTTTTCTCAGAAATGCGTAAAGGTATCAATTTGAAATCAAT
The DNA here is from genome assembly GCA_946251885.1 of Cosmia pyralina. NCBI lineage: Eukaryota > Metazoa > Arthropoda > Insecta > Lepidoptera > Noctuidae > Cosmia > Cosmia pyralina. The sequence goes on from OX276358.1 coordinate 20,453,282, forward strand.
ATCAAATACGTAGGCCGTCTACAGTCCCTTGGAGCTCTGTAAAAATCAAGCTTCTATTTCATTTATGCGACATTTATTGATACTCGCAGACTGGAAGCCGACCCCAACATAGTTGGGAAAAGGCTAGGCAGATTAATTTTGATACTCGCAAATAAATGAAAACCATAGGTACTTACCATTGACCTAGAATCATGAAATTTGGCAAGAGGTAAGGTCTCACAGCACAATGGAAAAAGTCCAAAAATATAATAGTTTCATCACATTTTTTTTTTGCGAACAAACTTACATTTGCAATTGGAGAATTGACCGTGACGTATATGGATGCATGGGAGAACATGATTTTCAACTACAATATTTTGAGTTTGTTTATGGGATAAATTCATCCCAACTACGGAACCCTTCATTGCGCGTGATCCGACACGCACTTGGCCGGTTTTTATTTTATTTGAAATATACCCCTTATTTTTGTATACCTATTACCTACATATTTGTGGAGCAAACAAGCGTGCGGTGCAAGTTCCCTGCATTTACTGACGAGGGTTTACGGAGAGGTCATAGTGATAATTATTGCGGTTGGAACAAAATAACAGTTAAATTGTTAAAAGCTATGAACGGGGGCGAACTTTTAGGGATGGGATCGACTGTTTAATTTATAGTAAGGATTAGTATTAGGATGCTTTAACATAGTACCACAGTCTTTAAGAGAGCCCGAGCTGCTTACGTAGTTCGCCGAACTTCGTATGCAGCTCGGGCTTCGTTAGACGACTGCATGTTGGTATAGACTGTGATATATGACTAGAAGTAGGGACCAATTAGTTCAACCAGGTTTCAGACTGGCTAAAGTAGACTCATCCTTCATGGTGTACTGTTTAAAATGTTATAATAAAATACCTCCCCACATACTCCAGCTGAATGAAAGGAAATTTAAATCTTGTATAAAACGCACACTATGCAGCCAGGCATATTATAAGTTGGGGGATTACATCGCTGACAAAAATGCTTGGCTGAATGCTTGTCCTGCTCCACAAGGACGCATTAATTAATTGATTAGCATTCGGATATATTGTTGGACCTGCTGAAGATTAAGATGAGAGAAAACTTTCTTTGCATTGTTTAGATTCAATCTCTTAGTATTATATAATTGCATAGCACGTGTGAGCACTATGTAGCTACTATTAAGCTACCTTTTACTGGGTACGTCTTTCACTGACTTGAGTGTGCCCTGGCGGTTGAGAGTATGTCATGCTCACTCAAATGTCTCGCTGATGGTGGCGTGTGTGTTGGATCATTAAGTTCCCTCCAAAATGGTTGAGCTAATTGGTGCTGATCCATGCGTCATGTTCGTGAACGGGCGCCGTTAGTTGGGACTGGTCGTCTCTTAGCTGCCATGGCTTATTTTTAATTTTAATATTTAATTTAGTTGTTTTAGTTTTTATCTTTTTATTACGGACGCTTTTTAACGTGCACGTCTTTTTACATTGTTCTCACATGTATATTTTCAACTTGAACGATGTACTTAACCAATATTTTGTAAAAATATTATGATTTAAAAGAGTGTCCGTGGAGTTTCTTGCCCGTTCTTCTCCATAGGGATCTACTACGCTTTGGAATGGGCAACTAGCTTCATCTTTCTGACTGACCGACCCATTGACAATTCAAAAGTGCCTGTAATTGGTTTATTTGAAATAAATGCTTTGAGTTTGAGTTGAGTTTGAGTTTGATAATACTGTGTAATACACAAGTACCTAAACTGTGAACATAGTACCTATTTCAATAGCAAAGTAAACCAATATAATAATATCATAATGTTGTAATTTAATTCGTCATAGAGTCTTGTGGCTAAATAATAACAGCCGCACGGGGCAATTTAAGCTACGCTTGACGCAGTCGGTTCGTGGATATGGGTGGTCATCTATTATTGAGACCCGTTGGTCTCGGCTGTCAACTGGGTTTTCGAGGTCTGGTAGGAAGTCGCTCCATGTAAAATACTGGTATTCAGCTGCACTGGTTAGACTGGAAGCCGACCCCAACGTAGTTGGGAAAAGACTAGGCAGATTTATTGATTTTTAGGGTTCCGTACCTCAAAAGGAAAAAACGGAACCCTTATAGGATCACTCGTGTGTCTTCTGTCCGTCTGTCTGTCTGTCTGTCTGTCTGTCTGTCTGTCTGTCTGTCTGTCTGTCTGTCTGTCCGTCTGTCACAGCCAATTTGCTCCGAATCTAATGGAGCGATTAAGTTGAAATTTGGTACCTACACATATGAATTTCTGTGACCCAAACACGGACGGGTAAAGTAAATAAATTAATTTTGAATATAGAGGTCACTTTTGGGGGGCAAATAAGAAAATTAAAAAAAAAAGTTTTGCAAACTACACCATGTGACATGTCAAGTGAAAAGGCTTACTATGAGGGTCTCAAATACATTTTTTTATAATTTTAAAATAAATTGTTTTAAAGTTATTTAAGAAAATAGACGAAGTTGACCATTCCCCCCCCCTCCCCTTATCTCCGAAACAATTGAGCCTAAAATTTTGGAAAAAATACAGAAAATAGATCTTTACCTGTAGATTACAGGAAAACCTATAAGAAATCTGTGGTCTTAAAACGAGTACAAACTTACATTTACAGTTGGAATGTATGGGAGAACATGTTTTTCAACTACAATGTTAAGTTTGTTCTTAAGATTCATCCCAACTACGGAACCCTTCATTGTGCGTGGTCTGACACGCACTTGGCCGGTTTTCAGTGATAAATAGTTAATGTATACAGGGTCAATTTAAATCAGCTAGCGAAACTCCGCAGATGTGTAACTTATCGATATCTAAACACGACAAAATAAAAATGAAAAAGATTTGATGATTTTTTTTTTTTGAATCAACGACCACTGGCAGATTAAAAAAAAAACAGATGCTCAACTTGAAGAAGTATGAGTTGAGAAATATGTTTTTTATTTTATCGTGTTTAGATATTGTCGTTAACCATCACGTGCGGTGGCGATCTCTCGCGTCCAAACCTGGTCCAGGCCATGGTACGGAGCGAGAGTGCATGGGAGGCCGTCACCTCCTTCTGCGAAGCAGTAATGCTCGCGTAGGAGGAGGCGGAACGCGTGAGGGAGAGGCAACAGCCGCGCCCTCGCGCCCCTAGCCGCCGCAGGAGACGCCCTGGGCGGCGGGAATCTATCGCCGATTCCCGGCCACCGTAGGCGCGGGCTTGCGGACGACGAGTAATGGGCAGCTCGCCGTCCGGTAAGGACCAGGCCCGGGTCGACGGCGCGTTGTGTTCCACGCGCGCCTCAAAGAGATGTCAGCAGTGACGGGGTCCAATAGGGCCGAAGCCGCCGGGGTCGCGGGTAGTTCGAAAGAGATACCGTGGCCCTGGCACGGGCAACTGAAGGAACACGGGTGGGTTTTAGTCAGTAAAAATCTGACACGCCCTCCCGCTCCGCCCGGAGCGGGAGAAGTCATTTGATGATTTCCCATCCACAAAAAAAAAAAAAAAACCGTCACGTCTATGTTATAAGTTTACACAAAAATACAATTTTTTTAAATTGATATCTAAACTGCACTGCGGTTGATGACCCCAAATAAAATCTTCAAATTACTTAATTTTTTGCTTTATCATGTTTAAATATCGATACCCATTCCGTCTGCGAAGTTTCGCTCGCTAACTTAATTTGACCCTGTATAGAATTTTTCACAAATCATATAATTTTTGTTCATTAGTATGTACCATGTAATGGTTTAATAGAAATAACATAAAACGGTAGTTATTGATATATAGGGTTATTGGTAAGACACCAGCAACCTCTTAAGGGGTTATTAAACTCATCATTATGAACAACTTTTGCTATGAGACCAAACCAGAAATCGCGAAAAAAAATATCAGCTGTTACATTTATCTACATCAAACTCGTCAAAATGTAAGGAGCAGCAGATTTTTTTTTCGCGTTTTCGGGTTTGGTCTCATAGTAAAAGTTGTTCACAATGATGAGTACAATGACCTCTTAAGAGATTGCTGGTGTTTTACCAATAACCCTGTATACGTTACTTTCTCCTTCATTCGTCTCTAAAACTAAAAAAAGCAATAATCTGTTGCCTTTATAACGAAACTTTTCTTTCTCTCGTGAGAAGAAATATTGAATAGAAAACATAATACCTAGAACTCGTTATTCCGTCTGAACACAACTTTGTTTTATTAGTGTAAAAGTTTTTCAAGTAGGTACCTAGTTGTGAGGCAAATTTATGACATTCAAGTTTTCTGAAAGAAAGTTTTCACATAGAAACTCGGTAACCTATTGAAATCGATCTAAATTAAAATGATCGATTTAATGATGAATCGATTTAAATTAAAATTTTAATTTAATTTAAATATTTGAATTGTTTTTTTTTAAGGACGCTTTTAACGTTCTGCATCGTTCTCACATATGAAATTTCAACATGAATGATGTAACCATTATTTTGTAACCATATCTTGATTTAAAAGAGTGTCCGTGGAGTTTCTTGCCCGTTCTTCTCCATAGGTACCTACTATGCTTTGGAATGGGCGCCTAGCTTCATCTTTCTGACTGACCGACCCCTTGACAATTCAAAAGTGCCTGTAATTGGTTTAATTGAAATAAATGCTTTGAGTTTGAGTTTGAGTTTGAATGTTCTGTATGTGTGTGAATCGAGAGGGTACTCATCTTAATTAAAGGTTTCAGAAAAAAAAAAAAATTCAGAAATTAAATTCCGATAAGCAGAATTTTTAACACTTTCGACTAGTTTCGACAGACGTGGTTTTTTATAATGCATACAAAATTACTTTTATTGGCTTTTAACTCTTAAAATGTCGATTGCACACCATGTGTACAGATAACAATAGAATTTCAATTGTGTCTGCTAATTAGCGCGCGACGGGTTAAAACGCCAATTTTCAGAAGTCTTTCTATAGGGTGTATCAAAAAGGTGCGGTCAAATTTAAGGGTGAGATACCTACAGACCATTAAACTGAACAATTTTCTCCATGGGACCAACATCGTAACCGAGAAAAAATAATCAGCTGTTCCATACATTTGGGTCGAGTAGGTATTGAAGTCTTGAACGGGACAGGTGGTCATTTTTTCTCAATTATGATGTTGGTCCCGTGGAGAAAGTTGTTCAGTTTGATGGTCTGTACTAGGCTCCTAAACGTTTCTATTTATTTTGCTTATTTAAGTTTCTGATACAAGTATGTCTGAATAAAGCCATTTTTTGCTACTCCATTGTACAAAGCATAATGAACTTAATGTCAAATGAGTAAAATTAGTAGTAGAAATTAGATTACGAGTCAAAAAACAGGTCACTCGTTTTCCGGAGAATTCTTGCGCATTCTCGGGATGCAGCTCGTGCCTACATAGTTTTACGTTACACAATTGACATACAATTCACTATGCTACATTAACATATTAGAGGAAGATATGTTACGCGCTAACATCGCTATCACTAAACCTGGACGACTACATGCACCGAAACTCGCACATCTGTGTCACAGTCCAAACCTACAGTTACCGATAGACAAGGACAAACATAGCCAGCGAAGTCGTGCAAGCGAATGTTTACAATTGGGAATGACATTGCATGTCTATTTCGCTCTCACAAACATGGCGAAGGAAACAGTAAATCTTAACATTTTTGGCTAGACTTACGAGTGAAAAGTAATCCCGTGGAACTGTTTTTGGGTTTTGAATTATTTGTGCACATTTTGAAAATACAGGATGGCATTGTTGCTGCTTATTTAGACGATTACGGTAATTTTACATAAATCGCTACACATTTGCCAGAACATCCAAAACTGGCGTTTGATCACAAACGCCAGTTCGATTGTGATTAAGGGCAATTGGGTGCGCTAGCACAATTTATACGGTCCACGTCGAGGAGCGCGAACCACATCTTCCTAATTTATACATCAATGCTATGCTATGTACAATTTTGATACAAGAAGTCGCTTCCATTCCGATCCACGGCAATGTAAATTGAGCCAGGCGAAGTAGTATCCCGCCACCGCTTCCACTTATCAGCAAGCCACAACCCGCGGTGGAGCGAGCCGGAGTGAAGTGCCCTCACGGTTGTAGGTCGACGGTGTTTACACTAATTGCTGGAGACAACACGAACTCGGCCCTGTCTGAGATTCAGACTGAAACTCAGGTACTCATGTGTAGATACTAAAATTACCTTGCGGCTCTTTTTTTGATGGTAGAGTAATTGTATTTATTAGTTGTAGTAGTATTGTAGATAGTTGATCTTCTGGTGAATGTCGAGTAGGTTTCAAAAAGGAGGTTATGATTATTCTGTGTAATAGGAATGATGCCTCGGTAAAAAAAAAAAAAATATATTTAGTCTATCAGTCAGATATAGGTATTAGACACGTACTTTTTGCTTTATCATGTTAATAAAAAAATATTCCCCTACTCCAGTAGTGAAACATCATGTGAGTCAGTTGCAATAACTACTGCGATTTCGCGGCGGAGGTGTGCTAAGAGCCTTACTGTTAGGAATCATACGGTCCATATTTTTCTACGTATCAGCTGAAGGTGTTTGTGCCAATTCCAGTATTTTTTAATGTCATAGACAAGTCTCAGTCAGTGTTGACGTATCTTAAATCGTTCGGAAATAGATAACGCATCAAATTAAATGCATAGAATTCGATATTAGTACTTAATAGTGATGGAACAACGTTAATAATAAAAAAATATTTTCTTGGTATAGAACTCATACCACGTACAATATTATATAAAATAATCCACGGACCCGATTCACACCACGTTCGTGTGAGCGGATAATATAAACCTTATTATTCTACGAAAAAGAGTTTACTGATAATATTCTATAAACCGATGTTGAAGTAGAGCACAATCAACATCGAACTTGAGAAATGTTTACTTTTGTGTTAGTGGTATATCTATCGCAGTAAGATGGTTGTAGCCTTGATATAGTTATATCCCTAGGGATATAATACAAAATGCAGTATAATATGAACATAACCTTATTATTCTACAAAAAAGAGTTTACTGATAATATTCTATAAACCGATGTTGAAGTAGAGCACAATCAACATCGAACTTGAGAAATGTTTACTTTTGTGTTAGTGGTATATCTATCGCAGTAAGATGGTTGTAGCCTTGATATAGTTATATCCCTAGGGATATAATACAAAATGCAGTATAATATGAACGTAACCTTATTATTCTACGAAAAAGAGTTTACAGATAATATTTTATAAACCGATGTTGAGGAAGAGCACAATCAACATCGAACTTGAGAAATGTTTACCCTTATATCCCTAGGGATATAACTATCTACTGTAATAAAGTTATATATGAAAGCGGTTCGTAACTATCTTACTAGGATTAAAACTATGATACGAGCATGATCTAGTAATATAAGTATTAGGGCACTACGACCAAATAGGTTGAGTTACAACACACACAACACAGTTCTACACTGTAACCAACTATACGCGAGCCGAGCGAGCGAAGCAAGTGGTACCGAGCAAGTGGCCGGCAAGCGCTACGTTGAAATTGGTCGCAGTAACAAAATTAGGGCACTCCGACAGATTTCATTTAATTACAATTACGATAGAAAGCTATTATATCCCTAGGGATATAACTATATCAGGGCTACAACCTTCTTACTGCGTCATGTCTTTATTTGCAGACTCCGACACTCCTCCGTGCCTCGGAAAGCACGTTAAGCCGTTGGTACCAACTGTCATTCGTGGATCTTTGAAAGTCGTTACGGGTCGTCAGAAGCCTGAAAGTCTGACAACCAGTCTTACCAAGGGGTATCGTATTACCCAGTTACTGGGTTGTGGAGGTCAGATAGGCAGTCGCTCCATGTAAATTACTGGTATCAGCTGAATTCGGTTAGACTGGAAGCCGACCCCAACATTGTTGGGAAAAGGCTAGGCAGATTGAGTGTTACTATTGTTGCTGCCATGACAATAAAATAGTGTAACAATGTATTTCTTCTAGCGAATTGAATATCCCATTCCATCCTTCAATCTACCAATATTTGCTTTTATACCTCTCCCTTGAGGTCAATAGCCCTCCCCCACACACATCAATACAACACCAGCCAATAGCACCGGAAAATATCCAAAATGTGTGTTAAATTTATTAGAAAATAAAGGCATCCCGTCTTTTGTAGCTCTTCGGCGATAACGTTCCGATTAACGCCAGTCCACTATCCCGGCCTAACCCTCGACCGTTCATGTGAAATCGTAGCGACCCACGCGACCAGTTGAAGGGTTAATCGCATATTAGATTCAGCTTTTTGACTAAGCGTCACTTGGAGTGAAATATGGGCACTATCTGTTTAATGGGTATTTTGGTAATTGAAATTAGGTGGGTTTAGATTTTGAATTGAGTGTAAATTAGGAATTTGTATACCTAATTTCAAATCGTCAATACATCTCTCTAAGTTAGATTTCGTGCAGATTCGTCGAACGAACGAAATCTAACGACTCTGCACTAAATCTAACGTAGAGAGATGTATTGATGATTTTTATGATTAAAATTATGTAAATACTTAAGTTTTATTCCCGCGTATCATATTTTGATCAAGATACAACCTGACACAGACCTGCAAATTGCATAAAACGCAAGAAAATTTGAATATCGCGGGCTACCACAGCGCATCCTCCTTAAATGTCTAATCTTATTGTAAATGGAGTATAGTTTTTTTTTAAATATGATTGACGTGTGTGTGTGTGTTTTCAATACACTTCCTCGAAAACTGGTTCATATCGCACTACGATTAGGTTCACAATGCAATTGGTTTCACACGCGTGCGATTTTTCATTTTCCAACACGTGTGCGGGAATAAAAATTGCCACAGATAACTTATACCTATACTTATTCTAAATTGGTTCAATGCCTCTATTCACACCGTCTCTATTCGGTGGTGAATGTTTTTTTTTTTTAATCTCGGCAAAGAGTTAAGCGTCTTTACGGCGTTAATATTTTTTGAATGTTTAAATATATATGTAATATAAATAGAATATCGTCAAAAACCATGATTATTACAATAAAAAAAAAAAAAACGTTTATGGACAAATTAACATTTATTTGTGTTCTAAACTCAAAAACATTAGAATTTTCTATTTTTCATATTAGGCTGCTTATCGGCTCTTTACCTTTGCTTCTCCTTCATTCAACCTGGCAAAAGCAAAGCGCGGAAAAAAAATAAAATTTTAATCATAGTTTCCTATCAATTCATGACAAAAATATTTTTCATTATTTTATTTTTTTTCTTCAAAAGTGTATTGAAAAACGTCGTTTGATACACGTGGACATTTGTTATGGCAGTTTTCGGCTCAAGAACAACCTCGCATATGGCTCAGGTGTTAATTCTGCCTCGAATGCAATAACAAAAATTCTCCACTTGTATCAAAATGTACTATTGTACAAACCTACTTACAGAAATAAAATCATAATGACAAGTATGGTGTACATAATAAAGAGTATTCCGTTCTATTCTATAGCAACGGAGAAACAGAGGTAGAAGAAGTTCCCAAAATAAGTTCTTTCAGAACAAACACCACGATCACCACTAAATACGATAATATTGTTTCAAAAGATAAACAAAAGTCATCTCTTATAAAGTTACAGAAACAATCTGTACAAGGAACTTTTAAAACAAAACTATATAACGTTCTCATGTATCGCCTAACGTTCCGCTCGCTAAGATTGCGATGTATTTGGAAGAAACTCATTCTATTAATTTCAACTGGTACTCTTTAGTACGTAAAGTATTCACAACGGGCTCTGCCTCGGCGACTGTATTATAGAAATATGTGATAGGGATTTTATAAAAATGTTACGCATTTTTCACACCGACGCGTTTCGCTGCGGTTTCCCTGCGAAACGCGATATTTTCTGTACAATTTGACAAGTTATCACCAGGTTTTCGCTTACCGCGGCGTCGGTGTGAAAACGGCGTTAGGAATGCCAACAATTATTATTGTTGGTCTTATCAACCAACTATTTAAAACGTTTCTCTTGAAAAGGCAATGCAAACATAGTGTATAATTCCGTGAGTGTAATTAAACACTCACGGAAATCTCTCTCAATATCTCACGGAAGCTCTGTAATTACACTATTTTAGTTGCAAGGCCTTCTATGAATAGAAACAATAAGGGCTAGTCTACAGGGTGTATTAGAAAAGCGAGGGTGTGGGACATATCATCAAATTGAACAAATTTCTCCATGGGACCAACATAGTAATCGAGAAAAAAATATATCAGCCGTCTCATACAAAGCATCAACACCTACTCGACCCAAATGTATGGAACGGCTGATAATTTTTTTCCGATTAAAATGTTGGTCCCATGGAGAAAGTTGTTCAGTTTGATGGTCTGTCCACACCCTTAAATTCGTCCCTCCTCGATAGACACTGTACTTTTCGTATCTGTTCTATTTTTAACCGACTTCAAAAAGGAGGAGGTTATCAATTCGTCGGAACCTTTTTTTTTTTTTTTTTTTTTATGTATGTTCCCCGATTACTCGAAGATGGCTGGACCGATTTAGATTATTTTTTTTTTGTTTGAAAGGGTACAGTTCCCAGGTGGTCCCATGATCATCAAGTCAGGATCTGATGATGGGATCCTGGAGAAATAGAGAGAAATCTTCCAATTTTATAGGCACACTTGAAGCGATTTGGATAGTTTTGGAAGAGTACTTTCTTGGAGTGGTCCCATTTCAATTTGGTGAAGATCTGATGAAGAACTTCTGAGATAGGCAACGGAACTCCTCAATAAATGATAGCAAATGGACTGGGATTGCTGAAATCTCATGTCTGTTTGTTGTTCACACCAGTTCATAACATAACATCACGCCAGTACGCTGTGAAGGGGTAAGCACTTGTGAACCACTAAAAAGTGAAAAATAAAAACTTTTTTACAAAAAAATACAACCGACTTCCAAAAACAACACTACAAAGTGAAAAATAACTTTAATTTCGGAAGTCGGTGGCAAAAACGAAAATACATTTAATCAGACACCGACTTCCGAAATTAAAGTTATTTTTCACTTTGTAGTGTTGTTTTTGGAAGTCGGTTGTATTTTTTTGTAAAAAAGTTTTTTTAGCATAATAAGGCAAGCTAAAGTGCATTGAAGAATTGAAGACACCGAATTCAGAAGCTCTTAAGTGTTTAATGAAAGTTATTTTATTCGTTTTTGGTTTTGAAGTCGGTTTTTACTTTTTTTAAAGAAAATGTATTTTTTCACAACATCACTTGAATATACAATTTCATAAGCAAGCCCAAGACGAACGAAAAGAAGAATCATCTAAATCGGCTTAGAAACGCCGGAGATATAGTACATTTATTATCACCGGCATGAACTACTATCAGATGGAACAATTGCTACGTACAGTTACCTAAAGACTAAGCTAAACACTCTCACTAAATTTTATCACACACGACACACATAACACACATCACACATAACTCTCTCAAACACTTATTTACACATTTCACACTCATATACATACAACACACTCGCACTTTAACTTCATGAGAACGATATGCAGATTTAATTTATTTAACTATTATTAGAGTAATCGTTTTTGTTTGATAGCCACGATTCAGGCTCTGCCTAGTGTGGTTTCACTGTTATTTTTGTAAATTGTAAGTTGAGTTACTAATAAAGTTATTATTATTTCGTTATTATTATTATTGTCTTTGGCTTATCTCGGGACCCTGGGGTCCCGGACTTTTGGAAGGCGTACGAGGGGCCGAAGCCAACTCGCAGAGGCCCCTTAGACAATTTCAAATGACGAGGACGCACCAGCCGACGATTATCCCTGTATGCACTATGCAAGTGCACCCAAGGACAACCTCCGGTTGGTGCAGGACTATTGCAGAACATGGAAACAAAACACATTGGGCCTATGGGTTTGGGTGGCTACATGGATTGGGTACCTTGAACTATGGAAGAACTATGTCCCCTGCCTGACCAATGTTATATAATATACACAGATAAATTGGCAGGGGGTGACTTGCACACACAATCATGGGCCCCCGGAAACGGTCGCTAGCACATAGTGACGTAGCGACAAGGGGCAACATGTCCTGAGGTGCTTGAGGAGTGGAGAGGTATTCCACGGCTCTCAGAACAATCCCAGAGCCCGGAAGATGGTCAAGATCCCTACAAGCACTTACTGGAATACTTCCTTCCTCCGAGCACGTTTGCTCTTGCGAATCTCCACTCAAGCCGGCCAATAAAGGCAAGAATGAGGTGGGAGCTCTGTTCCCGTCAGTGTTCACTCCAGCCGGCCAATAAAGGTAAGCCAGAGGTGAAGAACAAGACTTCTCCCGGGAAATAGGGTCCGTGGGGTCGCTACTGCCCAACAGCTCGCCACATGCTGCCCTGCGGGTTTATTATTATTATTATTATTTATGCATATAACTTCATACATAAGAATAAGTACATAATGTATTATATACTAAAACCTTCCTAAATGTAGATCACGGTTGTGGAAGAATCATCAAAATTGGTTCATTAGTTTTTTTAAAAAATCGCGGGCAAACAAACATACATACATACATACGGGTCGAATACAGAACCTCCTTTTTTGAAGTCGGTTAAAAAGAGAAGTCCTAACTAACTGACTCATCAATGCCCAGCCCAAACCCTTGTACCTAGAAAGCTGAAATTTTGCACAGAAGTTCCCTTTATAATGTAGACAAGGAATAAGAAAGGATTTCCTGTTACATTCCTATCAACTTCTCTGTGAACTGAAAGAGGACGCCACCGTCGATGCGTCGACACAACCGAATGACATGCGTCGGCACAATCTAAGACATTTCAACATGACGGCCGTTGTTCCAATTTTCGCCATTTCACAGATAAGTTGGTAGGAGTGTAGTACGTTCTCGTGGGATATTTTCCGATATCCACGCGGGCGAAGCCGCGGGCGAAAGCTAGTTATTTATATATGTTCTTGAATACTTCAAAAACTGACAAGCTGATCAACAATTCAGCTCCAAAAAGAAAACATTCCAAAATGGATACAAAAACAAAATAACATCAAAAACAACCCAAACAGACAAACGTTTACATTTCCTTGTTACGGCGCACTAAAAAGAACCCAACTTTTATTAAAGCAACATTTATTGGTATATTTTTGGGTATATTTGGTTCCGAGCTGTGTGTATTCGCTTTATAATTCCACAAACGGCCATTTCCCTCCATTCCGTTATTGTTTGGTTAGGAGCGGATTAAACCAGTTTTTGCTGGTTACTTAGGTCCTACTTAATTTTAGTAAACCAACACTGCGGATGGTCGCCTTGAGATTTTTGTTTCCTTATAATAAATTGTCGTTGGTGTAGAATTTTAACTGTGCTTTTGTGCAATTAGAGACGGTGGTATTTAGCTAAGTAAGTAAGGTGAGCTTAAAATAGGTAAGTTTATTTTCTCTCCGAAATAAAAATTTTTGGTCTACTAGATTATTTTGTATTTTGATTATAATTAAATTAGCTTTCATAGTTAAAACGGTGTTAATAATAAAATTATGGAGGAGATCTTTACATAGCGGTGGTATAAAACGGATTAAAAAAAAACGTGCGTGTTGGACTACGCACAATGAAGGGTAGGTAGTTGAAAAGAATTTACTCCAAAAATGAACTTCAAATTGTAGTTGAAAAACATTTTCTCCCTGGCATACATTGATAGCTTATCAATCAATCTGCCTAGCCTTTTCCAAACTATATTGGGGTCGGCTTCCAGTCTAACCGGGTGCAGCTGAATACCAGTATTTTACATGAAGTGACTGCCTATCTGACCTCCATAATCCAGTAACTGGGTAATACGATACCCCTTGGTAAGACTGACTGACTGGTTGACTGATTGTCTCTCCTTGTCCCCATACTCCATCCGAAGGTTGTCTGTAAAAGATCGCTTTTAGCGATAAGACCGCCCATTGTGTCACCCTATATAAAATTTCAACATTCATACCTGTGTTTTAAATAGTGTGCATAATAAAGTGTATTCTATTCTATGCTATTCTATTCTAAGACTGGTTGTCAGGCTTCGGGCTTCTGACGACCCGTAACGACTGTCAAAGATCCACGAATGACAGCCGGGACCATCGGCTTAACGTGCCTTCCGAGGCACGGAGGAGTCTCGGTATGTAAAGATGGTACTTAAATACTTAATGCTAATATTTGACAATAGTGGACGGACAAGGAACTAACTTTGTGAGAGACTGGTGCCTGTAGTAGGTTTATTTAAAAACCTGTATAACAGATCACCAGGTCTAGATGCCTATCTATGATTTGGGCCATCACAAATAACAATGCAGTATAGTACTTAAGTAAGGTTGAATTAAGAAACCAACAAAAAAAGAAAAAATACATAAAGTTAGTGGAAATACCAGAGTGCATGGACACCCATCCACTGACTAACCCCGAAAAGCGTAGCTTAAACTGATGGATCGACCCGTGCAGCTGTTATTACTTAGCCACGAGGTCACGGTCAATTCTCGAAATGCAAATTTAAAGTTTGTATTAACAAAAAAAAATTGTGTGTAAAACTATAAATTAACAATTTTCGGAATTTTTCCTTTTCTTGTGCTGTGAGACCTTGCTTCTTGCCAAATTTCATGATTCTAGGTCAACGGGAAGGTCAAAGATTTTGATTTATTTGCGCATATCAAAATATGTCGCATAAATGGCTGTATTTTTTATTGCGTTGACTTAGAAGCTTGATTTTTTTAGAGTCCCAAGCGACTATAGACCTACGTGTTTAATATTAACTTCAACTTTATAACTCCACACGTGCCTGAGAAGAAGGGTCTTGACATACTGACAGACAGACAGACGGACAACTAAGTGACAGGATCACTTCGTTGTCCGTGATTCTATTCCGGGTAAGGATTACGTTTTTTCCTTTTGAAGTTTAAAGTTTTGTAGTTATGTTATATTTGAGACTGACAGAGACAAGTGAAACGATTGCTTGCAAGAGACACACTGATTTATTCGCAGTAAGGTGAACACTTAAAACATGGTCGCAGCCACGCACTTATACACAACATCTCCTCCCCTTATTACAAGTAAGGCTGTTAACTGTTTTAAAGTAATTAAAAGAAACCTTTATAATCAATTCTTGGGATTTTGCGTAACATCATTCGGGATAGTGGGTTACCTCTTTGTACATCTTGCCCATCATATTGCTCTGGGTTATTGCTGCTTTCTGACGAAGCCTCATGGTACTCATCTATGTTATCGCTCGGAACGGCCGGTGCAGATTGTTCTGCCCTCGTTGGGCTGTCTACGTTCTGTGGTATTTGTTCAGCTTCGGTTACCCTTTCACCTTCCCCCATCACCGATAGATCGGGTCGCTTTGATTGTGGTGATGCATTGCTATCCTGTTGTGGTAATTCCTGCATTTGGCTTTCGCAATCCCAGTTGGTTTCATCATTTACTGTTGTTCCCTTGTATGATACTATTTGGTTTTTATGTTTCCTAACAGTTAGCAATGTGTTAATGTCCTTAACCAGATACATTACATTTCCTAATCGTTTTGCAATAGTACCCCTGTTCCACTTATATTTATTCATTACATTGTGCTTATATAGGACACTGTCCCCCACAGAAAATGTTTGTTTGTTTTTACCACCATATGACTCAACCTGTAAACACTGTTTTTTTTTCACCGCATTAGGTACGTTTAGTGAAGATGATGACGCAACCAGCTCTGGGCTGATTAGGTCTAGACGTGTTCTAAGATTTTTACCGTACACTATTTGAGCCGGTGACAATCCCGTAGTACTATGAACTGAGTTTCTGTAATCGAAAAGGTACTTTAACAAATTTAATTTGTTTTGGCGTACATTGCTATTTGTTAAAATACACGACTTAATTCCTTTTTTTACTATTTTAACGTAGCTCTCGGCTTGCCCGTTACTAGCCGGGTGATAGCTTGGCGATGTAACGTGTGATATGCCGTTAGATTTACAGAACCTATTAAACTCTTGAGACACAAAAGCAGTTCCATTGTCACTAACTATAGTTTGCGGTACTCCGAATCTAGACATAAAATCATGTAACTTGTCAATCACGGCTGACGACGTTGATACGTTAATCATATCATATACCTCAACCCATTTAGAGTGGGCGTCTACAACTACTAGAAACGTGTGGCCCTGAATAGGTCCCAGAAAGTCGATATGTATTCTAAAAAACGGTTTAGGAGGGTAATCCCACGGGGAAAGCGGAGCGCGGGGTGGGGACGGTCGTAATTGTGTACACACAAGGCATGAGCCTATCATTTTTTCTAACTCACTGTCTATGCCCGGGAACCAAACCCGCGCCCTCGCTGCAGCTTTTGTTTTTACGATGCCTAGATGTGAACTATGTAACTCTGACGTAACTCTGGCTCTCAATCTTTCCGGCAATATTACCTTGTGCCCTCTCATAAGACACCCGTTTTCGTACGAAAGCTGTAATTTACAAGCAAAGTATGGTTTCAGTCTTAAATCTGTAATTTTTTTAGGCCATCCGTTTATTACATATCTAATTACGGTTGTTAAAACGGCGTCTTTACTCGTTTCATCTCGCAATTCTGTAAGTGTCACTGGTAAGCTCCCATCTACTACAAAGTTAATATAAGCAGCGCGCTCTAAGTACGGCGGTAACTCTAATGAGTCATTCCCCCACGATGCGACACGCTCGCCGCCAGCGCTGGTAGATGGCCCCGCCCCCTTCGTACTACGACTCAGCTGAGACTCCGGCAGACTGGCCCGTGATAAGAAATCCGCGCAATTATTATTACTACGTACGTACTCTATTGTATAGTTATATCCACTGAGGAATAAGGCGTACCTCTGAAGCCTGTTTGCCGATACTTCCGGAATTCCTTTATACGGCCCAAAAATTGAAATCAATGGTTTGTGGTCTGTCCTTAAAACGAATGGATCAGACCTTGCGTATAAATATTGATGGAAGCGTCTTACTCCGAAAATAATAGCAGTGGCTTCCTTCTGTATTTGTGCATAATTTTTTTCTGCCGCATTGAGAGTGCGGGAAGCAAACGATATAGGACGTTCAGAACCGTCTGTTTCTATTTGTGATAACACGGCCCCCAACCCAGTTGGAGACGCATCAACAGTAAGTATCAGTTTGGCCTTATGATTAAAATGTGTTAATACTTGGTCGGATGCTAGCAACTCTTTTATTTTGATAAAAGATTGGTTATGTAACTCGTTCCAATTCCATTTTATACCTTTTTTGAGCAGTTCATACAGAGGACTTAAAATACTAGAAGCACTTTTTACAAAGTTTCGGTAATAGTTTACTAAACCCAAAAATGACTGCAGTTTATTTACATTTGTGGGCACTGGTGCTTGAATAATTGCCTTGACCTTCTCAGGCGACTTTTTAAGCCCTTGCTTATCAATTTTGTACCCCAAGTAATCTATCTCATCTTTAAAAAACTCACATTTCTCTTTTTGCAATACTAGTCCTGCATCTTGTAATCTCCCCAGTACTGCTTTAAGCCTTTGTAAATGTATGTCCATGGTAGGTCCTGTTATAAGCACATCATCGAGTAGACAGAGGACTCCATCCATATTGGAAAGGACACCTTCCATCGCCCTCTGAAAAATCGACGGTGCACTAGACAACCCAAACACCATACGTGTATATTTATACAGCCCACGATGTGTATTAATACATGTATATTTTTGGGAGTCTTCATCTAATAAAAATTGGTTATAAGCCATTGACAAATCAATTTTTGAGAATTGTTGTCCCCCATGTAATCTACTGAACAGTTCGTGAACCGTGGGCAAAGGATATTGCTCCACAATCAGCTGTTTGTTTATACTGACCGAGTAATCTACACATAGCCTAACTGTCCCGTTGTTCTTTAGCACAGGTACAATAGGTGACGCATACTCCGCATGTTCTACCGGTTTCAATACACCTAACGTAACTAAACGGTCGATCTCATTATTAATTCTATCTTTTAAAGCAAAAGCAATAGGACGCGCTTTAAAAAATGTTGGTTGTGAGCCGGGTTTGATTTGTAATTTTACTTTATACTTATTAAACGTTCCTAATTTGTCTGCAAAAACATCTGGAAACTGTGATCTCAATTGTTCAAAGATATTGTCTGTGTTGTTTAAGAATTTGCACGGTAATAACTCCAATTTGAACTTTGAAATAAAATCCCGGCCTAATAACGGAGGCCCCGTGCCCATACTTACTACGTAAACATTGAGTTCATGTGTCTGATCACTGTATGTGACTGGTAACCGTGTTAACCCGACGCAATTTATTTTATTACCTACATATGTATATAATTGCTTCGTAGTCGGTGACAATGGCCTGCCTGAGAAACAGTTATTGTAGGTAGTTTCCGATATAACAGTAACCGCTGACCCGCTATCAATTTCAAATTCCAAATCTACCCCCAGGATTGTCACAGTCTCAACCATTGGTTCACCATTTTTACAACTTATTTTAAAAAGCTTACCGTCATCATCTTCACTCACGTCACTTGTGGCTATGTAATTTACTTTTTTACACATTCTTTGTAGATGACCCGTAACGTTACATTTTTTGCACTTGTATTTCGCGAAACGACACTTAGACGACGTATGATTTGATCGACCGCACACCGAACACTTTTCTTTCGATTCCGCATTTTTCGTTGTTGCCTGGCCAATCTTGTACAGCTGTTGCTCTGGCTGCCCCGCGAGATGCGCGGTGGCTGCAGCCCCGGCGCTTGCGCTTCGTAACGTTTCCGCTAACTCGATCGCCTTGGCCAGCGTCAGTTCTGTCAAATCTTGAGAAAAAAGTTTGTCCCTATCTCGTCCCGGCAACATCGCCATTACAAATCGGTCCCTCAGCGCTTCTTCCACATTGCTGAACCCACAATGAGCGGTTAGCCCACGTAGCCTCGCTGCCCATTGTGTCGGTGTTTCACCTGCTTGTTGTGATGCTGCATAAAAATTACATCGCTCTCCAAACCCGCAGCGTTTCGGTGTAAAATGATCGTCTAATAATTTTAATATGTCTTCATATGGCACTTCTTGCAGTTCCTTCGGTAATGCAAGATCCGAAGTGAGTTTATAGGTGCCATCCGTGAGTGCGCTCAGCAGTATCGCACGTCTTTTGGTTCCTGTCACATCCTTTACTGCAGTAATGTCGTTCGCTATAAACCACTGTGCCAGTCGACTCCTATAAGTCTTCCATGAGTGCACAGTATGATCAAATGTTGAAAGAATTCCAAATTGTTGAATCGACATTTTAGTTTTTTTTTCTTTTTGTTCGTGGGTACTCGTCGCCAATGTTATATTTGAGACTGACAGAGACAAGTGAAACGATTGCTTGCAAGAGACACACTGATTTATTCG
Source organism: Cosmia pyralina (assembly GCA_946251885.1). NCBI lineage: Eukaryota > Metazoa > Arthropoda > Insecta > Lepidoptera > Noctuidae > Cosmia > Cosmia pyralina. The sequence continues at coordinate 20,472,657 of OX276358.1, forward strand.
CAGTAAGGTGAACACTTAAAACATGGTCGCAGCCACGCACTTATACACAACATAACCCTAAAATGGAACTTTTTAGTTTTTTTTTTTTTTGTAAATTGCTTTATGCGGTTCATGGAAGTAGGCCAAGATGCTATAAAACAAATAATAGCTCATATGCGGCTTCCTCCAACGTTATATCGAGCTTATTGCATTTCAAGTGAAGTAAGCATATTGATTATGCAATTTATTTACGTGCACTGCACGCTACGCTGATGTGACGACAAGGCTACACAGCTACGCGGAACGCTACGTACGTAGTACGTGCTACGAAACGTCTACGAGATGGGACGATTGAATAAACATTTAAATATTAGGAATATTGAGTATGCAATTTTTAATTTTATTACGGAATAAGGACGAAAGTGGTATAAATTAAAATAAAGCAGATCATTCACCGTCCATACATGGTTAAATTTTAGTAAAATTTAACCATTAGTTATTATTAACACGCTTTTATTAACTTCACCTGTATGTATGTTTGTTTGTAACGGAATCTTTGAACTCGATTTTTACCCACTTTATATGGTCAGATTAATTCGAAATTTTGCACACATAACAGGGCCCGATGACAATACAATAATTTAAAACTTTTGTCACATTATCCTGTTCAGGATCATCAGGATTAACGATTTATCTCTAAAAAATTGAAAAATAAATTATAGTTTAAAAGCTAAAAAACACGCTTTAATACCATTAAACTGAACTAAAAAATAAAAATAAATTTTTCAACATAAGAATAAAGTGATTAACGAGTGAGAAACGAGAATATGAATGTCATTGTAAAAAAAAGCGTGGGGTGCTTTAACTCTGTAATTCGAAAGCACTCCACACTTTTTTTTACAATGACATTAATTTTCTTCTTTAATCACTTTATTCTTATATTGAAAAAATATTTTTTACTTTTTAATTCAGTCTAATGGTATTAAAGCGTATTTTTTAGTTTTTTAAACTATTTTTTTTTTATCAATTGGTTGAGTGAAGTGAAGATCAAGAAGGCGGCCCTTAATTATTCGTTTAAAAGTAACTTTAATTGAAACTGTTTTTGCTTCTTATTCAATTCAATTTGCGAATCAATGTGCATGAATCAATAAAAATTAACAATTGCAATTGATCGTTTCGGGGATCCTTATACCCTGTACCTTAATACTGGGCGCGTTCGATGCGGATGACGTCATCGGCAGAAATACCGGTCTCTGCCGCGGATTTGCCGATCCAGGATACGCAGTACCATAGAAAACAATACAAAGCAACAAATCCGTACGCTCCGATTCCAACTTGGTGAACGTCTATTATAAACTAAACCATTTGAAAACGTATTCACTTTATAAACTCATCACGTAATCTGTTCGTTATGTAATTGCCGCACCTCGCATATACCAGAACGTTAAACATTTGCCTGAAATACTGTGCAAACACATTCCAACCCCGCAATGCTTGCTATTAGTCCAGTAGGTTACCTTCGAGCGAACTGTATAATCTTATGCAAAGTACACTTGAACGGGGGAAGGGTTTATAGTGTAGTAACGTAAGCTAAATTATACATAATTTTTAAAGACTGGCAGAATTTTATTATACAAGGTGTAATTTAAATAACGCACCACCTCTTAAGGGGTCATTGCACTCATCATTATGAACAACTTTTATTCTGGGACCAAACCTGAAGTCGCGAAAAAAAATCAGCTGTTCCCTACTTATATGTTTAGGTACATAACTCGTAAAATGTAGGGAACAGCTGTTTTTTTTTATTTTGCTGTAAATATTTAGGCCGTGTATGGACCGTCATTGAAATAGTTCTGTGACATTCTGGCTAGAGTAGTGGACCACCGGCTTTCGTTTTCCCCCCACGACACAGGGAATCCTAGTGTGAGGTCCAGGGAACTTGTAAAAATCTAGCACCTAAGGCCTGTGTCCCAGGAATAGGAACATTATAGGCTGATTATGCTAGCACCTAAGTCTCTTATGTAGTCTGTTACTAGCTTTATTTAAATATTGTACCGTGGTTTTTCTGAACTGAATAAAGTTTTTATTTGTTTTGTTTATAATCAGTTAGTCAATCAATCAGGGCTTCTCTTTTTATTTATATAGATAGATTAATCTCACGTTTCTAAAAACATACTTTATGTAATAGTGGTCACCGCTGTCTACAGACAGCTGCAATGCCTCCGGTACTGCAGACCTTGACAGCGGCGCCTGTAATAATAAAAATGTATTATTTATGTACTTGTATTTTTTTTCTCTCTCAGAGAGGAGGCCTGTGTCCCACCAGTAGGAACGTTTTGGGCTGTATATGTCTATGATTACTTGTCATTTAAAATAAACTAGTTAAGAGCGAGTCGGACTCGTGCACCGAGGGTTCCGTTTCGATTTCTGAAAAAGTGTGCTATTTAGAGACATCGTTTAATTTTTCTGTAACCTTTACATAAACATCTATCACATTGAATAATTTCATATTTTTTCTATTCTAATTTTGGTTTTAAATAAAAAAAAGTAAAAAGAACGAGAGTAGGTAAGGGGGAACGGTATTTATTTTTACATTTTTCATCAAAAGTCGAAAACTGTGCAGTCTAAAAACAAAATAAAAAAAATGTTTGAGCATGTGCAAACATTGCTCTTTCATATTATAATATGTTACCCCACATTCAAAAAATCCGCAAAAGCAAAAGCAAAAAAAAAAGCAAAAGCTAGTAAATAATAAAAAGACAAGTTCTGACTGACTGACTGACTCATCAACGCCCAGCCCAGTAAAGAGCGTTTCTCTATTTTTTTTTAGGGTTCTGACCCTAAAAAAAAATTGAGAAAAGCTTTTTACTTCAGGAGGAGAAGTTTATAAGTACTTCAGGAGGTTAGACTCATGTAGGTTAACACAACTTCAACACACGTCTAATAAGAATGTGATATTATTTGCACTACGTCTTACAACGCCAGAAAACCATAATACATACCATTAGTTGCAATTTTTGCCCTACAACTTGCAAGTGTCTAACATCTAGAGCCACAACAAACTAAATTTTGGTGGCGTATTGTTATCTAGCTTTTGCCAGCGGCTTCACCCGCGTGGATGTCGGAAAATATGCCACGGGAACGTACTATCGGGAAATCTCTTCCTTATTCCTTGTCTTCATTATAAAGGGAAACTCTGTGCAAAATTTCAGCTTTCTAGGTTTAAGGGTTTGGGCTGGGCGTTGATGAGTCAGTCAGTCAGTCAGAACTTCTCTTTTTATTATTTACTAGCTTTTGCCCGCGGCTTCACCCCCGTGGATGTCGGGAAATGTCCCACGGGAACGTACTACCGGGAATTCCTTCCTTATACCTTGTCTACTTGTTAAAATTTCAGCTTTCTAGGTCCAAGGGTTAGGGCTGGGCGTTGATGAGTCAGTCAATCAGTCAGTCAGTCAGGACTTCTGTTTTTATTTATATAGATAGATAGCTTCTGCCAAAATTCTGAATTCCTTGCTGCTGATGCATTGCCTACCCACGCTATTATTTCGTTTTTGCTTAGGGTTCTTTCTGACTTTTATTCTTTTTGCTCGGCACCTAAGAGACCTAGAGTGATGTTAAATATAGGATTGCCTTCCTTAAGAATTAGGGTATCAAATGCAAAAATAATTATTAAAGTCCGCCTGGTAGTTCCAGAGATTAGCGTGAAAAAAAAGTGTGTGTGTCAGCTCCGACACAGACTGGAGTTTACTCCTGTTTTTTGTGCCGACTTTCTATTTTTCGGTCATTTCTGTCGGGCAGGGTTTCTTCAATGCATCAAAGCTATACAAAAAGCAACTTTAAGGTATAAAGGCACTCTTCATCCCTCCCTGTCTCCCTCTAAGCCCCTTCTCACCCCTCCTCCTCTCCCTCTAATCCTCCTCTCACCCCCCTCCCCTTCCCTCCCGTCTCACCCTTCTTTATCATCCCCCTCACCTCACCCACTCACGAACCTCACCCCCTCACCACATCCCCTTCACGCTAACCTCCCCTTCCCCCTTTTAACCCCCTCTCACCCCACCTCTCCATCTAATCCTCCTCTCACCCCCTCTCCTTCCCTCCCCTCTCACCCTCTATCATGCCTCTCACCCCCTCACCCACCCCATCCCCTCTCCCTCTCACCCCCTCACCACCCCCTATCGCTAATTTCCATTTCCCCCTTTTACACCCTCTCACACCCCCTTCACCGCTTTCCCATCCCCCTCTACCCTCGCCAACTCCTTCCCCCCTCCCCGCTCCTCCCCACTCACTACACCCTCCCCCTCACTACAACCTCCTATCCCTCTCCAACTCTTCCCGCTCTCTAATCAATCAATCAAAGTCTCAACTCAATCTCTCTTCAATGAATCAGTGCTATACAAAAAGCAACTTTAAGGTGTAGAGGCACTCGTCATCCTCCTCCTCTGACCCTACCTGTCACCCCTCCCCCATCTCACCCATCATTCCTTCTCACCTCTCAACACCCCCTCTCACCCCTTTCAACCCCCTCTTACCACATGCCCTTCCCGCTAACCTCCCCCTTCACCGGTTTCCCCTCTCCTTCTACCCTCAACAACTTCTCTTCTCCCACTCTTCACCTCCTTACCCCTCCTATCCCTCTTCCCCCTCTCCACCTCCTTCCCCCTCACACCCTCCTATCCCTCTCCCCCTCCCTTGATCATCCTACCCATCACCCTCCTCACCACAACCTCCCCTTCCTTCTTGCCCTCCTCAATACCCCCTCCTCTTACCCCTTTCCATCCTCACCACCCCCTCCCCTGCTCCCCTCACCCTCTACCCTTCCTTCTGGAGGAAAAACTATGAATGACAAATTTTATTACTTGCTTAGGCAAGTTTTGTGCCAAGTTTCAAGGTAATTAACTAAGGGCTAATTGTTCAATAGCCAGATACTTTTTATTTGAGGAATAAATATGGCGGTTTGACAGCTTTTGTATTGAAAATATGCGTACCTACTTTGCTGGAATCGGCGCAACCCTTGCAGATGCAATAATAAATGGACAGGATGTAAATCAGGCTAGCTCATCAACCAGTTGTTGTATATCTCGGTCACCGAGAGACTCCATGGGGTTATTTGCCACTGACTGTAGGGAGATTGAAAGTATTATTGCAAACTTGTAAACAGTAATATAACCATTCAATATAATTATGTAGGTGGTCAAGCCAAACGAGAAGCAGCGAATAAAAGCGTCACAAAAGCATTTATTTTCTCCCCATTTCCTTTTCCGTAATATTAAGCTGAACCCAGGATGATAATTGTTAACTTACTTTAATCTCGTTTCTGGCATTTCCAGACATTTTTCAACAACAGACAAACGAATTTGCTAGGGAAATAAACTTGGTAATTCTGAAACTTTCGGTTTCAGCCGCCTGTTAGTCTCAAAAAGCCTTTAACCTAACAAGCAAGTAATTTATTTTAAGTCCTAGGATTATGCTGCTCCACTGGTCTGAAGACAACTATTTTGTTTTAAGAGTTTATATTTCATGTATTAGTAAATTTGGGTTTTTATTTTTCTTTGAGAATGTGAATTGCAAGTTCTTCAGTAATAATGATAATCTTTTGTTACTGGCTGTGGCTTTGACAACCACGTATAAGATTCATGTACACGATGTCGCAACCACGCGGGAGTCGCATGTACAAACATGCGGTACACACAGCTACATATCAGCTATATATTTCCAGTATAAGCTGACCTCTTATTGTACGGAAATTTTATACAATGCAAGATCAGCTTATACTGGAAATGTAGCTTGATATGAAGCCGTGTGCACAAACTTGGCATCAACGCGGTGTACACGCGGTTCCGGCGCGGCTGCGGCGCGGCTGGGGTGTCGTGTACATGAAGCCTTCTTTTTTCAAACACGTACACATACATAAACTCACGCCCTTTTCCTATGGGGGTAGGCAGAAAAAATAGAGCTCCACCTGCCACAAACCTTATATACTCCTTTTGCTTCGTTTAAGTTCATACATCAGGTTATACAAGCACGCCGCGCCTGTAGCGAGTAGTAAGTACGAATCTGAATAACATCATCAATAAAGTCAGTATATGGTACACCTAGGACATCCCGAAGTTTTTTTGTGTCAAAATAAAATAATATTTTATAAAACTAGTTTCTTAAGTTAAGGTAGAACACGTCGTATTTATGTAAAGTTGCACGTCCATTAGATCGGAATCAGAGTGTACGCACCGTACGAAGCGTCTGGATTTACAAAATGACGATAGGGTGCATCCACTCAATCAATCTGCCTAGGGCGTCGGCTTCCAGTCTAACCGAATGCAGCTGAATTAAGTATTTTACATGGAGCGACTGCCTATTTGACCTCCACAACCCAGATACTGGGTAATACGATACCCCTTGGTAAGACTGGTTGTCTGTGGTTTCGGGCTTCTGACGACCCGTAAAGACTGTCAAAGATCCACGAATGATAGCCGGGACCAACGGCTTAACGTACTTTCCGAGGCACGGAGGAGTCTCGGTATGTAAAGATGGTCACCCATCCACGGTCCAACCCCGGCAAGCGTAGCTTAACCTGATCGATCGACCCGTGCAGCTGTTACTACTTAGCCATGAGCTACTCACAAGGTGCATCCACTACATTTGAATTTTGCATCGGCAATGTCAATCAGTGTTTCCACTTTTATGAATTTCTCCCATTTTTAAGGTAAAATTACCAATATTATGCATGCCTAATAATAAGCCGTGGCTTAGGGCTATTTTATTTTGACAGGGATTTATATGTACCTAGAGTTGTCTGCATTGCGACAGGTTGCAGAATAATAGCGATAAAATATTTTTAAGTGTTCTAATAGTGCCGGTTTCTTGATCTGTGTTTAACTCAACCAATAGTTAAAAATAGTTACTAATGGTTAAGTTTTGGCAAAATGTGAACCAAATTTAACTATTAGTTACTATTTTTAATTATTGGTTGAGTTAACTACGGATCAAGAAACCGGCCCTTAGTTTTTGCTTGTTATTCAATTCAATTTTAACATCAATGAGCATCAATCACGTAAAAATTGACAATTGCAATTGGTCGTTCCGGGGAACCTTACACCGTGTACCTGGTAACACAGGGCGCGTTCATTGCGGATGACGTCATCGGCAGAAATACCGGTTTCTGCTGTAGATTTGCTGATCCACTGCACGCAGTATCATAGAAATCAATATAAAGTGACAAATCCGTACTGTGCGGATGGACCAGTTCCGACCCGGTGGACGCGCAACATTAGTACTATTCTTGCCTGTACCTATACCTAACTCCTTAATTCGACTTTAATAGACCAACTATAATATCAAACTTACATTATAACTTATCTTTATTTATTTATTTATCCTCCAACTGGAACGCCATACAGCAATTACACCAACGGAGCAAAAAATTACTTCATGTGCTGCTTTCCATCCATCCTCTATAATATACAAGTACGCTGATGGACTTCATAATATACTGTGATTATTATAAATGTAGCTGTACCAACCATTTGCAAGTCTTTTGAAGATTATATGGATAACGGCCGGATACACTATTTTAAAGTACCTCCTAGTTATGTTAAGTTAGCATTAAGGCTGCGTGCTGGACACTATCCATCGGCAAAGTTTGCTTTCCTAATGAGAAAGGTCGTGTCACCTAATTGTGAAATAAGCAACAAAATTGAAGATGTGCAACACTTGTTGATGGACTGTGTTAAGAGCAAGAATGAAAGGGAATCATTGATAAGAGAATTCAAATTGAATATTTTGGACGTTGAACTAATTCAAACCATATTAACAAACCCTAGGTCAGCAATTGCAAAGAGGTTATTTGGCCTGGTGAAGCCTAGTCAATGATTCTCTTTTGCACATAGTATGTAGTTATTTTAATGATACTTAATTGATTTTTAATAAGGTACGATGGGGTTCGCATATCGCATGTGGATAAAAACCCACAACGTAACATTACACCTTGCAAGTTACAATTTAAAAGAGTCTATGAACCCTAAATAATAACAAACCTATGTACACAAAAAACAGTCGGTAGTACAGTCATGCGTACGCGCACCGTGACGTCAGCCCGCACTTCGCACGTGTTTACAAATAATGCCGAAGCGACGAATATTCTTGGAATCTTGTAAGGCTCGAATGTTTTAATGGATGCCAGAGAACTGGACTCTATTGTAGTGTATGTTTCGTTTGAATTTATGATCGTATAAAATTCACAAAAATAGGTATGTAAAGACCAAACACAGTTAGTTTCAGATTTCTAGATTCTAAATTTCTAGATTTCTACATGGAAAAAACAAGGGATGACCTATATTTTTTATGGTTTAAAATGCACGCTGTGTTAATATTTACACAATACTTTAAAAAATAACCTAGTATAATATTTATAAGTAAACCTAACACTAATTACAACATTAAAATTAAATAATATTATATGGAACCTAGGGTTTTCATTCTATGCGCCTGAGCATCTCTAAAACGATAATTGCCGAGCGTCGCGAGGAGTGGCGATTCGGTTAGGATCGGTAAACTGAGAGCGTCTGAGGTGACTGCTATGTCACTTGCTCCGACCACACCTATGTAATTGTGTTAAATACTTCGTGAAATCCCTCTAGGGTAAGTTTCCATGTACGAGTATTCTATTAGAAGTGCTTACTGTAACGTGTTCCTAGAACTTCTTAAAACTAGCTTTCTGCTGTATATCTTCCTATCTGGGACACTGTGACATTTGGACCAACAAAACATGTTTCCGATATCTCGTTTACGCTTCCGTTTCTGTCTGGATTTCCAGGATCCTAGTCTACCCTACAACCTTTCGCCACGTCGTGGTTCCAGCGTCGAAGAGGACGCACGAAGAAAACCCTCTGCTGCATAGTGGAACACGCCTACCCTACTCTGAAAGTTATCAACCTATACGGAACCTTGGAACTGGAGCCGACAGCTGCGGCCAAGTCGAAGACGGGACCATCGTCGCCTTGGAGACGGTTCAGGCCAGTGTTTCCTTCCCCTTACTATCCTCTGCGATCAGGACTTGATGCGGCCACGGAATTCAGGCAATAAATAATAAATGTACCTAACCAGCTCTTATTATTTACAAACCACTACCTACCTACCTACCTGCTGACAACCCCGTACAAGAGTAAGTGTCACGCCGCCGGGGTCGCGGGTAGTTCGAAAGAGATACCGTGGCCCTGGCACGGACAACTGAAGGAACACGGGTGGGTTTTAGTCAGTATAAGTCTGACACGCCCTCCCGCTCTGCCCAGAGCGGGAGAAGTCATTTGATGATTTCCCATCCACAAAAAAAAAAAAAAAAAAGAAAAAGAGGGTGTCACAATATAATAGGTCTTTATCTATGAAATTGCCGTTTTGTATGAAAAACTTTAAACGAATTTTTTTCATGCATTTTTTATTTGTATTAATCGAAGTAATCACCCATGCTATCAATGCATCTTTGCCAACGCAGTGGCAGTTTATTGATGCCCGTCTTAAAGAAATCAGCTGGACGGGAGGCAACAAATTCTTCAAAGGCATTTTGTACTGCCTCTCGGGTATTGAATTTTTTTTTCGCCAAGAAGTTATCCAAATTCTGGAAAAAGTAGTAGTCTGTAGGTGCAAGGTCTGGTGAGTAGGGCGGATGACGGAAAGCTTCCAACCCCAGTTCTTGCAACTTGGAGACCGTCTGCTGTGCAGTATGAGGTCGCGCGTTGTCGTGCAGGAGCAGCGGAGACGAGCGATTGACCAATGCTGGTTGGAGATGTGCCAGCTTCTCCATCATTGTGTTCAGTTCTTCACAGTACACATCTGAAGTAATGCTCACCCCGTTTGGTAAGAAGCTGTAATGAATCACACCGGCGCTAGACCACCAAACAGTGACCATCACTTTTCTAGGGGTAAGTTTTCGTTTAGGGCATTGTTTAGGTGCTGAACCAGTATCCAACCAACTTACTGAGCGCTTGCGGTTATCAAACAGAATCCATTTTTCATCGCAGGTAACAATGCGGTTCAAAATTCCTTCATTTGTGTGTCTGTTGAGCAGTGCAAGGCACGTCTCAACGCGTACATCGCGCTGGCGATCATTGAGTTCGTGGGGCACCCATTTGTCAAGCTTTTTTACCTTGCCAATTTGACGCAAATGGACCAATATTGTTTTGACGCTAACGTCGAAAGCTGCTGCTAATTCAGCCGTAGATTGTGTATCATCAGCTTCCACAATCGCCTTTAATTCGTCATTGTCGACCAGTCTTCGGACGACCGCGAGGTTCATTTTTCAGGTCGAAATTTCCAGAACGGAAGCGAGCAAACCAATAACAAGTGGTGCGTTGGTTTGTAGTGTTAGCTCCGTAAACGTCGTTGATGTTGCGTGCCGCTTGTGCCGCGTTGCTGCCACGACGGTACTCATATTCCATAATTACTCGAATTTTTAACGTATCCATGATGACGAAAAAGATTGAAATGCGATGAAAATGTAACACTAATCAATTAACAAATGACTACTTTTGGGAAAAAAAATCCATGTTTTAAAATAAAATTAATTTGAAATTAGAATTCTTAGCCAAACAAAAATTATTTTGATTTGAAATGGCCAGTACTGCAGAACGGCAATTTCATAGATAAAGACCTAATATTACCGTTACGAAGGAAAATTTCGTATAGGTACTTACCTAATATTGAAAAGCAATAGTTGCCAAAGTCTCTGGCTAAATGGCATTTTAATTCTAAAAATAATTATTCTGGTATAAGCTGCAGGATGTTTATATTCTCTGATGATATTATATGTCCGCTGACAATGTGTTGCGTGGTGTTTTTGTCGATATTCGGTAATAGATATATTAGATTTACGCGTACCTACCATACTGTAGACATGTATAGAAGATCATTAACTCTTAAAATGTCGATTGTACACCATGTGTACAGATAACAATAGAATTTCAATTGGGTCTGCTAATTGGCGCGCGACGGGTTAAAAGGGTTAGTGTAGCAATATCACACTGTTAATACAACCGCATAAAATTCTTTATTAAACTATTTTACCAATTTGTAAAAAAAAAAAAAAAAATAACATGTTGTTTTGATTGATAGCATCACCCCGACTTGCTTGCTGGACCCAGTAACTGGGTCGTGGAGGTCAGATAGGCAATCGCATTCGGAAAGACTGGAAACCGATTTAGTTTGATCCGACTTAGTTGGGAAAAGGCATCTGCCTAGCCTTTTCCCAACTAAGTCGAGAGCGACTGCCTATCTAACCTCCACAACCCAGTTACTGGGTAATAAGGTACCCCTTGGTAAGACTGGTTGCCAGATTTTCGGGCTTCTGATGACCCGTAACGACTGTTAAAGATCCACGAATGACAGCCGGGACCTGTCATTCGTGGATCTTTGACAGTCTTTAACGAGCTTTCCGAGGCACGGAATGTGAACATGGTCACCCATCCACGGACCAACAGCGAGAAGCCTAGCTTAACCTGATAGATCAACCCGTGTGGCTGTTATTACTTAGCCACAATGGGTAAATTGATCATCCTATCTGTTCCAGGCAGAATTATCTTACAAGTTTTCAGAGCAAGACGCTCACTTATTATGCTGAACTTTTCTTAAGATCGTCTATCTAAATCCTCTTAATGTTTCCACAATCGTAAGAAAATAAATATAATTCACTCAAGTTTGTGCCCAGCATCAAGACATCAATCCTCAAAGGAGTAGTGAGCCCATTTGGCACGTCTCCAAACAAAAACAATAGGACTTGAACAATAAAACTATTGAAAATTCATTTGGAAAACGTCCTACACAGAAAACATTGTAGGTAAAGAGTCTGAATATTTTCTATTATTTCTTTAACCTTCTGTTATTTTAAGCAATTCATTCTATAATTCTTTAGTATTTGTAATGGTTGAATAAAAATTAAGTGTAAAAACTAAAACCCGACTACTGAAAAATCACGCTCTAAAAAGTATGAAACAAGAAAATATTCTCATCTGAATTTAGAATAATTATATGTATTTTGGGTGGCCTATAAGCCTTACATCATTTCTACTGAAAACCCTTGAGAGACTCTGTGATAGACACATCCGTGACGGACCTCTTCGGGTAAAACCTCTACATAAACAACAGCATGCCTACTCCACTGGCAGATCAACGGAATCAGCACTACACAGTGTAGTTTCCAAAATTGAATGCGCGGTGGACTACAAGTGCTCATCACTGGCCGCCTTCATTGATATAGAAGGCGCCTTTGACAAAACCATGTTCAACAGCATCAACATGGCACTCGACAGACATGGCATAGATTCAACACTGAGAGGCTGGATCACCAACATGCTCAAAATGAGAGCTGTGCAAGTGACGGTGAACGATACTACAAGGGCCATCGTGGCAAAGGGCTGCCCGCAAGGTGGCGTCCTCTCTCCGCTACTATGGAACCTGGTAGTAGACAGCCTCATCAAAACCCTCAATGACAAAGGATACTTTACTGTGGGCTATGCTGACGACATAACCATAGTAATAAATGGCACCCATGAAAATACCCTATGTAATCTCATGCGCCAAGCTTTGAAAATAGTAGAAGACTGGTGCAACAAACACCAACTATCGGTGAACCCTACAAAAACCGAGCTGATTCTCTTTACAAAAAAGAGGAAATTGACTACATTACAACTACCGCGTTTCTTTGGAACTACTCTAAGCCTATCAACTGAAACCAAATACCTGGGCATCTTTTTGGACAAACAGCTGAATTGGGCGAAACATACCGACTACATCATCACAAAAGCCAGTATATCCCTGTGGCAGTGCAAGCGACTGCTCGGCAGGAATTGGGGGATTAGCCCCAAGGTCACCTACTGGCTATACACCACAGTAATCCGACCAATTATCACATACGGCTCACTGGTCTGGTGGCCCAGGACAGACCTGAGTACAGCCCGAAAGGATCTTGAGAAACTGCAACGGTTCGCTTGTGTAGCAATAACTGGCTGCATGAGAACTACACCCACTGCTGCTCTACAGGCAATGCTTGGACTGCCGCCACTACACCTCATCGTGCGTGAAGAGGCGGCCCTAGCCGCCTTTAGACTCAGTTTAGCGGGAACACTGAGCAAGCAAATTAACGCCTCAATCCCCCAAGGGAGTGTTATTGGATGCCTACTATTTATCATCTATATAAATGACCTCCCTACAATCATAAATGAGTCATGTGTTCTGTTTGCCGACGATATCTCAGTATTAACTTCTTGTCACGATAATACCAACTTAACTGAAACACTTACAGGTATACTCAACAAAATTATAACTTGGATGACAGAACATAACCTTGAACTAAATTTCAAAAAAACTAAAATCATATCCTTCTATCCACATCAGAAAACTCCATTAGACATAACATTTATTTACAATGACGAAAAAATAGAAACAGTAAAAGAATTCAACCTACTCGGCTTATCCATAGATACACATTTAAATTGGAAATCGCATATTAAAAAAATCAGGACAAAGTTGTCAAAATTTGCCTATGCCCTCCGTGAAATAAAAAAATCGACTAATCTCCCTACTGCTCTGGTTACGTACTACGCCTATGCATACGCATGGTTAAGCTACGGCGTAATATTATGGGGAAATAGCACAGACGCACCAACACTTTTCACACTACAAAAACGACTGATTAGAATACTAGCCAATATAGAAAACACAGACAGCTGCAAACCCTATTTTCAAGAATATAAACTTCTAACCCTACCTTGTATATATATCTTGGAAATTTGTAAATTTGTTAAAAATAATGAAAAACTCTTTACAACACGTGAAAACATACAGACTCACTACACACTACGACACAAAAACAGACTTAACCAGCCAGGCTCTAAGCTAAAAATACACTCCACAAGCACTTTAGCCATGTCAGTTAAAATATATAATAAATTACCAGATGACATCAAAAATGAACAAAAATTTAATATCTTTATAAATAAACTAAAACAATTTCTAATCAGTAAATGTTATTATAATGTGCATGAATATTTAAATGATAAATTTAATAAATAAATAAAAATACCAAAAAAATGCAATACTAGTATATAATACCAATAATAATAAATGTATAAATTAAATAAATATTAATGCATAAATTAAATATATAAGTTGTACAAATTATATGATACAATTAGTAGTTAAGTCCACCTACCTACATAAAACGAAAAGTATTTTATTATTGAAGTTGTAAACAAATATTTATAGTAGCCCTCCTCCTAATTTTTAATTTTTATGTTGTTATGCCCGACAGGGCCCACAATGCTCCAAAATTTTGTATGTAATTTTTATGTACCTACCACCTAAGTTCACATTGTGGAATGCAATAAACGTATTGAGTATTGAGTATTGAGGACTCTAGAGTTAAGCACATACGCATAAAAGAGGATGCGATCAGGCGACAACCAATGATGGCATCACCATGCGATAAAGCCCCGAAACAACACTGCTTTCAGAAGCATTATAACATAATACTCACGGAAGAACGGTGTGATTACTCAGGCACGCAAGAGTTGAGAGTATACACCGATGGATCAAAGACCGACTCCGGAACCGGGGTCGGAGTCTTCTCACACGACCTTAACATTAACATATCCAGTCCGCTTGGAGTATTCAACACTGTCTACCAGGCGGAGTGTGTGGGCATCATACAAGCCTGTTACGCCATAGAAGCCAGGAGAGTTACGGATACCTATATACGAATACTCTCAGACAGTGCCTCAGTGCTCCAATCCCAACAGAAAAAGTACTTTACCTCGAGATTAATACTAGAATGTCACGATGCACTCGAACGAGTAGCGGTAACAAACCGCAACACAGTGACACTGCAATGGATAAAAGGACATAGCGGATCACTTGGTAATGACGCAGCGGATGAACTTGCTAGGAGAGCATCCAGCACGTCTGCCTGTGGATCTGAGCCGATCGTACCCATTCCCTTCAACCAGTTACGCAGGTGGCTACAGGAGTTCACCCATACACAAGCGGAGAGTTGGTGGTCCTCGACAGCAGGTTGCAGGCAGTCCAGGGAGGCCATCCCGTCCCTGGATGGCACGCTTACCAGGCGATTATTACGTCTGGACAGGAACGGGCTGCGCCTGGTGACGGGGACCATCACTGGACACTGCTCATTAAACAAACACTTCCACACAATAGGAATAACGGACAGTCCTCTGTGCAGGGCCTGCATGGAGGCTGAGGAAACCGTTGCGTATGTGCTTTTTGAATGCACAGGCGTCACCCAGATTAGAACAGAAACTCTCGAAATATCCCGATCTTTCACAGATGTTCTTAACAAACCCGGAGATTTGATTAAATTCTGGAGGGAGGTGGGCTGGTTGGAATAAACCCCCGGCGGCCGCCATGGCCCACGCACAATGGTCCACATGAAGGACTAAGTGCGGAAACCAAATCCTATAACATAGAACATAGATGTATTTTGGGTAGGTTTGGAGAGAAAATATGTTTGGCTCACATCCGAATCGTGACTTTAGAATTTATTCACAATTATCGGGTACATGCAAGCAAAGCCGTGAGCAATAGCTAACAATATGTTTGTGCTAATTATAATTAAGCCCTTTCATTTAATACCCAACACGGCATCATTAAAAAAAAATTTTTTTTAGTACATGAATTCATGTCCCCCAGTGGGCGCTATAATCAATTTAATATGACGTTACATAGCCTATAACCAGCGGACGGTCAAGACGCTTCTAATAACACCTTATTTGTCAAATATGATAAATAGTTTAGAAGTTATGAGGGAACAGATAAACATACATACAAACCGGTCAAAATCCTAACCCTCCTTTTTGCTTCGCCGTAGTCGGGTAATAATAATGGAGTTGTTTATTTCAGGTACATGTATGTGACACAAAACATTGATTATTCAATGTTTTGTGAATTATATTTATTTTCTTATGATTGTGGAAGTAATAAGAGGATTTAGATCTTAAGATAAGTCCAGCATATACCTAATAAGTAAGTGTTACAAGGAACTAACTTCGAGATATATATTCCCGAATAAAACAAGAATCTTTCAAATCAGGCTACTCTATAAAAAGTTATGCGTGGTCATAAATAAAAAATAAAAAAAAATACGGGTCGACTTGAGAAAGTCCTCTTTTTTTCATCGATTAAAAATTAATATCCAAAGACCAGTTTCCATCAGCCACATACAATATGGCGCTACTAGTCATTATTGCGAGCCTAATACAATTTGCCGCTCCGCCGACGTCCAGTCCCTTGGTCTCCGAACAATTAGTACCGCCGATGTTATTTTTGTGTCACCCTTATTGTACCTTTCTTGTCTTTTGTGTAACGAACGCTGAAATTCGTGGATGCCCCAAGGGTGGGTACTGATGTAAACGCCTAGGAATCGTGGCTAATATTTGAGGTTGCTTTTTTTCTTACCATTTTTGTGTTGAGGGTTGATTGTGTTAAATAATTATATAAATTGCTTCTTACTTGTTGGGGTTATGTTCGTAAATTACTTGTTGCAATCAAGAAATTTTATATTACAATATATTTTTTAGGGTTCCGTACCTCAAAAGGAAAAAAACTTAACCCTTATAGGATCACTCGTGTGTCTGTCTGTCCGTCTGTCACAGCCAATTTGCTCCGAATCTAATGGACCGATTAGGTTGAAATTTGGTACACATGTGAATTTCGATGACCCAAACACGGACGGGTAAAGTAAATAAATGAATTTTGAATATGGGGTAATTTTTGGGGGGCAAATAATAAAATTAAAAGATAAAGTTTTCCAAACTATACCGTGTGACATATCAAATGAAAGAACTTACTATGAGAGTCTCAAATATATTTTTTTTTATAATTTTAAAATAAATTGTTTTAAAGTTATTTAAGCATATATGGGAGAACATGTTTTTCAGTTACAACGTTACGTTTGTTCTTGGGATAAATTCATCCCAACTACGGAACCCTTCACTGTGCGTGGTCCGACACGCACTTGGCCGGTTTTTGTTTGCTAACTTATATGTTGTCGCAATATTTACTCTACTACTAAAATAGTTTTATGTGCTTTATTACGTGTCGACTGCACCCTATGTGTGCATAAGGAAAAATCCGTTATATAATAGGTATATAAGCTTATATCATACATATATATAAACGTAAAAAAAATCATCATCAGTAGTTGTGAACCTATGGGGTTCGCAACTAATCCCGACCCCCTCCCCCTCCCTCTCCCTGGGGGGGGGGGCCCTCTCCCTGGGGTTTTAATTAGTATATGATAACAGCCTAAGGGATAATGTTGAAATTAGGTTTCTAAGGGTCATCTTAAACTTACTAACTAACCTTTTACGTGGGCATATAAATACTTTATGTGGGCACACAATATCCACGCGTTTACCTGCCCTTATTTGAGACATAATGATCTGATCTATAAATCCTCATTTGGTTAGCCTTTTCTCAACTATGTTGGGGTTTGCTTCCAGTCTAACCGAATGTAGCTGAATACCAGTATTTTACATGGAGTGACTGCTTAACTGAGCTCCACAACCCAGTTACCTGGTAAGACTGGTTATCAGACTTTCGGGCTTCTGACGACCCGTAACGACTGTCAAAGATCCAAGAATTAGGGCTGGGACCAACGGCTTAAAACGTGCTATCCGAGGCACGGAGGGGTCTCGGTATGTAAAGATGGTCACCCATCCACGGTCCGATCGCGGCAAACGTAGGTTAACCTGATCGATCGAAGCGTACGCCTGTTATTCAAACTCAAACTCAAACTCAAAGCATTTATTTCAAATAAACCAATTACAGGCACTTTTGAATTGTCAATGGGTCGGTCAGTCAGAAAGATGAAGCTAGTTGCCCATTCCAAAGCGTAGTAGATCCCTATGGAGAAGAACCGGCAAGAAACTCCACGGACACTCTTTTAAATCATAATATTTTTACAAAATATTGGTTACATCGTTCAAGTTGAAAATATACATGTGAGAACAATATAGAAAGACGTGCACGTTAAAAAGCGTCCGTAATAAAAAGATAAAAACTAAAACAACTAAATTAAATATTAAAATTAAAAATAATCCATGGCAGCTAAGAGACGACCAGTCCCAACTGACGGCGCCCGTTCACGAACATGACGCATGGATCAGCACCAATTAGCTCAACCATTTTGAAGGGAACTTAATGATCCAACACACACGCCACCACCAGCGAGACATTTGAGTGAGCATGACATACTCTCAACCGCCAGGGCACACTCAAGTCAGTGAAAGACGTACCCAGTAAAAGGTAACTTAATAGTAGCTACATAGTGCTCAAACATGTGCTATGCAATTATATAATACTAAGAGATTGAATCTAAACAATGCAAAGAAAGTTTTCTCTCATCTTAATCTTCTACACTATTACTTAGATACGAGCCCCTCTGGTCTGGTCTTTAAATGTCATACCAACTATTTGAACATTTTAGCAGTGTTCTTATTCAGTCTCTAATTTTGTAATTATAAATAGTCCCCAAACAAAGCCAAAATGGTCCCTGCACTGATTAAGGCAGTCTGTAGATGCATAATATTAAATTCGTCAGTCCCTCGGGCCTGCCCTTAATTTAATTACTTATTTGACCCAAAACCTACTCTAGAGATCAGCTTACAGAAGACATGTCAAATCTCTATTCAATTATGTTTTGTGAACGACAGTATGTTTGACAAAATTGGATTCTATTGTGATTGAGATAGATGAGGAAGATTACTATTATTATGGCTACTAAGTGAGATTTAGTGCGATTTGGTTGGCAGCCTTGAGTGTGGGTAACGTCATGGGTTAATTGTTTTGTGTGGCCTTGAATGTGTTCTTAATTATATTGCGGTATTTTTGCCTACACATAGTATTTGATTTGATTGTGATTTTTTCGTCTGGATTAGATAACAAAAAGTTACAATAAAATATTATAAAAATACCTAATTCATTGGTGGCTGAAAAATTAAGTTTTAATTATTTTCTTAACAAAAGAAAAATCCAAAATAATTTAAAAACAAAAATACAACAAGGATCGCATTTATAGAACACACAAATGCGCTCCTTGTTGTATTTTTGTTTTTAAATTATTTTGTTTTTTTTTTGTTTTTGTTTTTCAATTTTCAATTTTCAATTGTATACTTACCTGTTATGGAAGACCAGAACACAAGCTTTTCCTTGCTTAAAAGGTGATCTCCAACTCAAGTGTGTTCAGAATTTGTATAAATGCTATAACTTTTTTTTTCTTACTGTGCTATTTTCTTTTTTTTGTGTTTAAAAAAAATCTTATAGTTAAAGAGTGAAACTCAAACTACAACTCAAAGAATTTATTTCAATTAAACCAATTTCAGGCACTTTTGAATTGTCAAAGAGTCGGTCAGTTAGTCAGAAAGTTGAAACTAGAGGCCCATTCCAAAACGTAAATCTCTATGGAGAAGAACGGACAAGTAACTCCACGGACACTCTTTTAAATCAAGATGAGTAATACAACATCCTGGGTACATTATTTTTGTTGCTTCTACATGTGAGAACAATGTAAAAAAAAATAAAAATAATTAAAAACAAGTCAAAATATAAAATTAAAAATAAGCCCTGGCAGATAAAGGTGTGCCTAAATTAAAGAAGGCTCTTTGCAATCACTGTATTGACAAAATAACAAAGCCCTTGCAATAAATAAGAATATACAGGAATGCCAAAGTAACACTGTCTGCTACCTAGTATATAGTTAATTGTTAGTCTACGTGTGAAAACTTGTAATTGGCCATCATTATGTTAGTAACTTTGTAACCATTGTCTGATTTTCTGTAAGTTTTGCAAAAATAATAAAATAAAATAAATAAGAGATGACCAGTCTCAACTAACGGCGCCCTTTCACGAACATGACGCGGGGATCGAGTGGATTAGGTACTATTATACCTAAGAAAAACCCACTCATTTGATTTACAAATAAATAAATACGTAAGAATCATTTCAACCAGACGTATAGGCTGGATATTTCGAATACAAGCACTATTTTAGACGAAGGTACGCTAAGGGATTTAATAATTGATAGTTCCTAACATCCAATAGGGAGAGAGGCTTATTTTATTATTCACATCGATTGATTGGAGGACTACCAATCCCTGGAGGTTTACTGAGCTTACTTGATTACACAGTTAATGTAAAGGTATTGACTGACAATGTCGTTACTGGGTGAGGCTTAGTACACACTAGATAGATAGAGTGGACTGTCATAGGCAGATTGTGGTACTTTGACAAAGTGCGTAGGGTTGTTTGATCGGCTAACGAAGTTTTGTTCCCTTGATCGGATTGGATAATGTAGTAAAGTTATTAGTGCAATCTTCTCGCATAGTGAGTCATGAAGCAAATTGGTATGAGTAGGTCCTACTAATTTGCTTTTGCTTTTTTTTTGCTTTGCTTGCATTTTACAAGCAAAACAAAAGCAGAACAAAAAAAAGATAATTTCATTTTATTTGTCTTATTTTAGAACACAAAAAGACACTTTCATTGTCACTCCTTTATATAAAGCTGTAGGTACCTATATTTACACACATTATACTTCAGCCACCCACAACCTTAGCAGGCTGTCTCCAAAGTAATTAGTACAGGTATAAAAAGGGTCCCTAAAAGCAATTTCGGTGCGAGGGAGACAGATTAAGTATAGAATTATTTATTTAGCAGTCAGGTCAGGATTAGAGCACTTAGGACGACCACTTGTGACGTAAGGGAAAGAGGTATGGCCTTGTAACGCATTAATAATATGTATTAGGTCACACAATCTTTTCAATTTGTCGCGTAGGTGACAAATTTATTTCTTAATATACATAGTATGGTTTCGGGAATACCATGTTTGTGCATTTATATCAATACTTTAGTAGAAAATCGCTTTTGAATCTCGTGTACGTGTGGGGCATCTACATCGCCACATGCGAACTACGCATCACACTGACGTCACGCAAAATCCTGCATCGCGCAATCAGAGTTTACCGCGCGACTATCATATATACAGTATCCCGACATCAACCGTCGGGCAGTAGCCCACCAGACACAACACCCATCTGGTCGGAGTATCCTCCCTTTTCTATGGAGGATGAGTGAACTTATACTTCCTCATACCTCTACACGGTGACCCCGAACATGGACATTAGCGCAACCTTCGAGCAGCTAGTTCAGCGTGACGTCATCATCACTTCCTCAAGCTTTCCAGCGCGTACGTATTCATCTATGTATTTATGCTCGTGACAATTCATTGTATACATATTTCAAAATTAAACATTCTAAAAATACAATAGAATCCAACTTAGACAAACACCAGGATGAAAAGTCAAAATTAAGGAAAATTCTGAGCACTTAGTAAAGCTGACATACCCATTCTTATAATCGGATATTTTTTTTCCATTCTTGTAATTGGAATTGGTTTCCTTTGGTCGTAATGAAAAATGCCAGAGCGAAACTTTTTGTCGATTACAATGAATCGATTTCACGTGATTACAACGTCTGGATAGGACGAAAGATCCTATAATATTGTTTTATGAAACTGTTATTTTACAACGTAGAGTAAAGTATTCTTGACTGAAATTTAGCCAATCCAAAATGGTGCTTCAGAACAGAATCTTAATGAAGGTAGTCAAGAAATATTCTAATTTTGTAACATTAAGGGCATTATGGAGGAGGAGGAGCTCGTGGCTAAGCAATAACAGCCGCACGGATCGATCCATCAGGTTAAGCTACGCTTGCCGGGGTTGGTCAGTGGATGGGTGACCATCTTTACATACCGAGACTCCTCCGTGCCTCGGAAAACACGTTAAGCCGTTGGTCCCGGCTGTCATTCGTGGATCTTTGACAGTCGTTACGGGTCGTCAGAAGCCCGAAAGTCTGACAACCAGTCTTACCAAGGGGTATCGTATTACCCAGTTACTGGGTTGTGGAGGTCAGATAGGCAGTCGCTCCATGTAAAATAATGCTATTCAGCTGCATCCGGTTAGACTGGAAGCCGACCCCAACATAGTTGGGAAAAGGCTAGGCAGATTGATTTTAAGGGCATTATGGACCATTATATTATATATAATTAGATAAAGATGTTAGCTTAGATTAAGGTAAGAAAAGCGTATTAACCACATTAGGTTGTCCTGTAGTGGTAAATTTAAGTAGATAAATGAATAAATAAATCTATACTAATATTATATAGAGAAAAAAAAATTTTGTTGGCTATAAAATATCACGCCGAAAGTAAACAAAAAAAAAAAGGCAAAAGGAACCGATTTCGAACTAAAGGATATATTTTATTTTATAACAAGAAATATCACGCGAAAGCAGGCTGAAGCTAAAAAAAAAAAAAGTTCACTAAACTGTTCATTATCTGACATTAGTCAATGTGCCACTAAAATAAACACTGATGTTAATGGTATTTAATTACTACACTAATCCGACTTTCGCACGGACGTAAAAATTTCGCGGCGATTTTTTTTCGCGCACTAGATTTTCAAAGCTCTGAGTGTTTCACCGAGAGTTGAAAATCCAACAGTGTGTTTTTTCGACGCACTGAATACAGTCTGTTGTTGTTAGGTTGGCTTCTCGAAGCTCGGCTCAACACAGAGTTGAAAATCCAGTGCGCGATAAAATCCCGGCGCGATATTTTTACGTCCGTGCGTACGTCGGCTTAGTCATGGATTAGCGCATGGTGAAACACTCGCTAGTCTTAATATCCCGTTAACATTTTAACAGAAGATTAAGCTAACTAACATGGTATGGTGAAACTAGGTATTACCTAAGGGACTCTAATCAGTCTTTGTTATAGTTTTCTAATTAATACTATAAATGCGAAAGTGAGTTTGTTTGTTTGTTACGCTTTAACGCTAAAACGGCTGAACGGATTTGGATGAAATTTGACACACCGGTAGAACATGATATGTATCAGGACATAAAATACTTTTGTCCTGGTAGTACATTCCCGTGGGATAATTTCCGACATGCACGCGGGCGAAGCCGCTGGCAAAAGAAAGTATAAGAAGAAGTTAAAAACCACTAGCTTCTATCAATCAATCAATCAATAGTTTATTTGTGAAACATAGGTATTTACATGCATAGGTGTTTACATAAATAGGGGGTGCGCTTCTACTAGAATTCATCTAAATTTAGCTCTTAATATCCTGAACTAGTTATTGATAGTTGAATCATCGGTGTGAGAGGCGTAGCTCAGTATCTTTTAGCAAAAAATCTGATTCAAGATTGCGATAAACTAAATTGGTAAGATCTTTGCTGGTGAGCACGATTTGTAACAACAGTAAAAAACACAGTAGATTCCTCTACTTTTTTGCTAAAGAACCACATGCAAGGAAACACATCCCCTCCTTGACGTGTACAAAAACATACACAAACATCCGATAGTTGGGCCCCATTCGTTCTGCCCTGAAAGCAATATATTTCACTCCAAGATTTGTGCATTTCACATTGTTACGTTGACAGTACACTGTCGTGCAACAAACGGAGCAAAAACTAAATTAATAGTAGTTGAACCGGATGAACAAACAAGTGACGGATAGGATGAGTGTCAGCGCGTCTAGACGTCTTCACGGAACGCTGTTTGGGTTTAATTTAAGTTTTTATTGGTATTTTTTTGTAGTTCTTGTAAATTGCATTGTTATATTGCTGTTTACAATATATTATTTATATGTTAGAGTTGCTATTTGATTGTATGGACCATGGAAACGTTAAGCTGTGATCCTACGGCCTGTCGAGGAATATTGCGGCGTGGCGTGCGGCCACGCCTGTCGAGGCCTGAGCCGAGCATTTCCACCACAGGCTTCATCGGATCGACGGTTTCCACGGCCTGTCGGCCTGGCCTGGCACGATCTGGGCAGTGAGAAAACGGACCGTGGGACCGCGGCTTTAGGAAAATCACAACAAACTGTAATCAACAATCTAGCTAAATCGTGACGATCATGGCAGTTATCCCGTTTTAAGATTTGATCAATCATAATGAACGTTCGCCTTTTAGTCTCAGTATTAATCTGTCAAAAATAAGAAGAAAAAAGAAAAGAAAATTATGAAGAATGAAAGAGAATGAGAGAGAATGAAAACAAGATGAGACTGCGGATTGAATTTGAACCATTTCTAGGTACCAGAATTGGCCTTCTGAACTGAAAATATTTCCAGTCATCAGATTTCGTCATGACTCGTACTTATTACGTTACTGGTGAAGATACTTTGAGTAAGTACTGTAAAGGTCTGCAGGACCCTCGCTTCTTTGGGACCGCTTAGATAATACGCGTTTCAAGTTCAACTCTAAAATATTTTATATGAGTATTAAATTACAGATCTTATTTAACAATCACTTCGGCCCGTGGCCGTCTCACTTATGTCATTTTTAAAATTCTAAGTTTGCCTCATATTATTCAAACATCCACGGAGGTTGCATGCCAAAACGCATAAGTTTCAAAGCCTCTACAGTACCTATCCGTACTTCTCGAGAAGTCAGCTCTAAATTGCTTTTAGCTAATCTCTAACCATAACATAAGCTTTACAGTACTTGCGAAGTAACCCACAGTAAACACAATTTAGAAAAAAGAAAACAACGCGGCGCGGCGTGAACAAACGACGCGATTTTTTTACCAAACCAATGTAATGTAACACATTTTGTTGATAAATTATTTCTGCGGGCACACCCACTTCATTCAATTTCCCAAATAAATAGCTTATGCCAGTGGCATTGGGGGAATTATTTATTTACTCACCTCTTTCTCGGCTTTTGCTACATATTACACCTCAATTTATTCATGAGTTCACATGTTTTTAAGAAATGCCATTACGAGGTTCTGTAGGCTATTTTGGGCAAATGTTTGGTAGCTTAATTCAAACTACGTATTAAATATGTAATGCTAAAAGAATGAAGAGTATTGTAAAAGTTGTATAATGATAGTTATGGACTTAGCATGATAAAAGGTTTTCCAGATTTTGCTTCAAGGCCTTTTTTTATGTTAGCCTGCCTGGGCAGGTTGACGAAACGGTGCACTGGGGAAAAAAGACAGAAAAAAT
Organism: Cosmia pyralina; assembly: GCA_946251885.1. Classification (NCBI taxonomy): domain Eukaryota; kingdom Metazoa; phylum Arthropoda; class Insecta; order Lepidoptera; family Noctuidae; genus Cosmia; species Cosmia pyralina. The sequence goes on from OX276358.1 coordinate 20,497,698, forward strand.
TCACCAAAAACCATAATCAAGAACCAACCAACCATACTAACCAACCACCAACCACCAAGAACCACAGTTCAAGTTCCTCCCGTGACTTTGAATGGAACACCTATGAAAGTGGTCACCTGTTTTAAATATCTTGAGCACATAGTCACTGACCTCTTACGTGACGATGAGGACATGGGTAGGGCGCTGTCGATCAGAGCGAACATGATAGCCCACAGGTTTAGACGCTGTAATGCTCAAGTGAAAATAACACTGTTCAGAGCGCATTGCTCGTCACTATACACGTGCTGCCTGTGAGCTCATTATACGCAAAAATCATTCAGCGCCCTGCGCGTCCAATATAACAATGCGTTCAGGGGTTGTTGGGCCTGCCGCGCTGGTGCAGTGCGTCGGGCATGTTCGCGGACGCACACGTTGACGGTTTCCACGCCGTGCTCCGCAAGCGATGCGCCGCGGCGCTCGGTAGGTTGCGCGTCAGCTCCAACAGCATCCTGGCCGTTATTGCGGATAGGCTGGATACGCGTTACCTCCAGCACTGGGTTCATACCCACATTAGGAGATAAGTATGAAATCTAATTTAATTTTATGTTTACTAACACTAGTTTTATAGGTTTTACTGTACTAACATTCTATGGATTCTGTCGAGTCTGAAATAAAAAGTTTTTTTTTTTATAATCTAATCAAGGGTCTCACAGCTATCCATTTCAGGTTTCTTGTAAATCTCGTTAGCAGCTTTCTTAATTTTATCTCTATCTTCAGCCGTGTCTACCCAAAAGTTGATTTCCTAATCGAAGTAAATTATGTCCTGCTTTCCATGTGTAAGTAGGGCGGCCGAATGTTTGGATATTACCTTGTACTGCATTGCTGCATGTAGCAGGTGCGGTTCGCGACGCCTGCGCCTGTGGACATATCTGAGATAGCACATCCTGTGGTTCTTAATGCGTTTGGTTACGGTTTTTCCGTTTAAGATTTCATGCATTTTCTTTCGTGTTGGTTTATTCCTAGCATGGTTAATCAAGTCTCTCTTGATAACTCTCTCATATCTTCTCGGTCTTGATCTAATTTAGAAAGATATATTGATGATTTTTGTGGTTAAGATTATATAAATACATATTTGTTATAGCCGCGTATCTTATGTTTATCAACATACAACCTGACACTGACCTGCAAATTGCAAAAAACGTAACAAAATTTGAATTTCGCGGGCAGTAAATACTTAAGAGGGATCCTCAGTAGTAACCGAGGATCCCCCTTAAGTATTTCCACTCATAGAGGGTACATAAATGCACCTCTATAACATGGAAATCATCGTCATACTAAACCAAACATAGCATGACTCACTTCCAATCACAACCATAATACATCTCCATTACCCACAAGCCTAGATTTATAACCAAACACGTTGCTAGGCAACCGAAGATTTATAACATAACCCGTTGCTAGGCAACCGAACCAAATTGACCTAATGAGGAACTAATATGTATTAGCCGGACGTGGTTGAGAGCACAAATTAATTAACTTAGTTTCACTAACTATAAATCTTAATGTTACCTACTATTACATGTAAATACTAGTTTGCAGCTTAATTAGGTGGAGAATGCTTTACTGAGTGCAAGTGATTAATAAATTGCTACTACATAATATTGCAATATGCATACCCATAATTATATGCCTTTTTCTCTTGGGGGTAGGCAGAAACTACAGAACGCAACCTGCTATGATCCTTACATATTATCTTTGCTTCGTTTACGTTCATACATCTGGTCATACACGCACGCCGGTTGTGAGTACTACACACCTGACCTTTCTGAAGAATATTACCAATCAATCAATCTGCCTAGCCTTTTCCCAACTGTGTTGGGGTCGGCATCCAGTCTAACCGGATGCAGCTGAATACCAGTATTTTACATGGAGTGACTGCTTATCTGACCTCCATATACCCAGTAACTGGGTAATACGATACCCCTTGGTAAGACTGGTTGTCAGACTTTCGGGCTTCTGACGACCCGTAACAAAGAATATCACCAATAAGGTCACTATATTTATGTCGAAGGCTAAGTAATAATAGCCGCACGGGTCGATCCGTCAGGTTAAGCTATGCTTTCCGGGGTTGGTCCGTGGATGGGTGACCATCTTTACCTGCCGAGACTCCTCCGTGCCTCGGAAAGCACGTTAAGCTGTTGGTCTGGCTGTCATTCGTGGATCTTTGACAGTCGTTACGGGTCGTCAGAAGCCCGAAAGTCTTTTGGAAGTCGGTTGTATTTTTTTGTAAAAAAGTTTTTTGCCGTTACAATACAAACCCAAATCGCCACGACCCGAAACAAATGAATTTTTCAACTCTAACCATGTTTGAACTTACTCAAACAGTTCAACAAACTGTCCAAAAGCTGTCCTTATCCCAATCTTAAATTAGCCACATTCTAACCTTTCGACCGGAACAATTCCAATTACATTCCTGCCGAGCACAAACCGGGGTGGGCCGAATTGTGTGAGGAATCTCTGAACTTTGTACCATCTTTAATTAATAACGGAATGGTATTGGACTCGGGTTGAATTCTAAACGACAGTAGCCGACCAGATTGCGAGTTCCGAGGACTTGGCGAAAGAATCTCAACAAGTTTTGTTTGGACCTTCACAGGAGTTTATGAACGTCAAAGTATCTGCTTGATATTGTTCCTCAATGATTAATTAAAGGAAGTGAATAGTTATGAACAATTTCAAGATCCCATCTGCACGAATAAATTGTCCCAGTTATATTTTTATGTAAAATAAGAAGCTTATCTTTGAACAAAACTTTACTGAAGCCTTTGGAATTGTACTTAGGTGATACATTTTGGCAAACAAATATATTTACCAAGATAATCTAAACCTTTTAGAACTTTCCTCTCTAGCAAAAATTCTTGTTAAAATTCTAATTTCTCGCAAACATTTCTTCTGGCACTTGAGAAGTCTTTACCTCACTTCAAGGCCGTAATATTTCTTTAAAGGGTTTAGCATTTAGAGAAGGGTTCATTTCCCCCAATTTTTTTCTCTTAAATTTTCACAATGCTCATGAAGTTATCTGCGAGCCATCTGACGGGCTAAAAGGATAGGAAATTAAGACGTTTTTTGTCCCATTTTCGTTTCATAGACGTTTGCACTTTTCAACAACAAAACGTGGAGTGAACAGCGAAAAATGCAACAGCAGCTTTGTTCGAAAGAATTGAATTAAAATGGCGACTGGGAATTTCTCTGTTTTTCGCAAAGCACGCCCGAATGCCCGCAAATGGACAATTAGCCGCTTGCGAGAGACGAATAAAAGCAAGTGTACTTGATTTTTAGCGAAAACATTGTAATTTTTAACGGGAAAAATAATAATCTTGGCTTTTATTTGGTGTCTAGAAAAGTTGAGAACTTACACGAGCTAACAAGCATCAGGCAACTATCTTGCATCGTTCGTCGAATGCTTCGTAGGTAAAATTTCATTTAGCTTTTAGTAAGTCACTGAGTAAAGGTTACGAGTATCAAAAATTATGCACACGCTGCTTTTTATTGACTAGGGAGCTGCCACGATAGTATTGTACTCATCATTATGAACAACTTTTACTTTGGGAGCAAACCTGTAATCGCGAGAACCAATTTTCTTTTTCAAGGGTACAGCAGATTTTTTTTCGTGATTTCAACTTTGGTCCCATAGTAAAAGTGGTTCATAATGTATACATAAAGGATACAATTAAGAGGATAATGGTGATTAAAATTTCACCCAGTGTAGTGCACTAGCAAAAAAAAAAATGTTTAACTATGGTAACATATACTCGTACTTTACAATAAATTAACATTAATTACTAGCCAATTCGAATGTTTAACTGGATTAATTAGACAACGGTTCACAGAAAAAAATCATTCAATTAAATCTGTAGTTTTCTGATTAGTAAGCAAATCGCAAAACACATATTGTGGGAAGCCATACAGGATATTCTATTGTGAACGTAATAAACGTACAGAAAACGCATGTAAAACAGAAATATTTTTTGTACGCTAGTTTTGTTCAAAGTTCACAAAGCCAGTCACATTTTTTTCCAGTTTTGAATGAAATCTCTTGTTGGTTTTGTGTGACATTAAAGTATTCTTATATTCTCTAAAGGATTTCATTCCGAGCAGTGGTGGCCCAGTGGTAACGGCCGCGATTTAAGAGTTGTAGAAAGTAGATTCGAACCCAGACAGGTGTTTTACTTTGTGTAAATTATTTCATCACCACTGCTCTCAAAACTATGAAGGACAACATCGTGAGGAAACGGCATGTCCTAGAACCAAAAATTCGAAGACATGTGACGTCTACTAACCTACTAACCCGCACTGGGCTGGGCCCGCGTGATAGATTACAGCCCACTCCCTCTTACCGAGAGGAGGCCTGTGTCCCAGCAGTGGGAACATTATAGCCTGATTATATATGTACGAGGGGGGATCAAAAAGTAGTGAGAATGAGATAGATTATAATGACTATTGATAACTTAATAATTTATTTTTCTACATAGTCTCCGAGTCTCTTTACACACCAAGTCCAGCGCTTTTCCAAGACTTCAATTCCTTTAAAAAAAAAAGTTTTGTCTTGGTCCTGCAAAAAGCTCTCCACGGCATCCATCACCTCGTTATCGTCTTCGTACCTGTTTCCCCTTAAGTATTCTTTCAATTTGGGGAACAGATAAAAATCGCTAGGCGCCAGATCTGGTGAATAAGGGGGATGGTCAACCAATTCGAAGCCAGCTTGCTGAATGGCAGCCATCGCAACTGCCGACCTGTGCGCGGGTGCGTTGTCGTGATGAAACAGCATGCCCCTTCGAAGTTTCCCTCTCCTTTTCTCTTTGATGGCATTCCTCAACTTAGGAATTAAATCTGCATAATATTGGCCTGTAATAGTGGTTCCACGCTCCAGGTAATCAATCAACAATATCCCTTCTGAGTCCCAAAATATTGAGGCCATAACCTTGCCAGCCGATGCCACGGCACGAAACTTCTTCGGGGTCGGTGATGATGGCCGTTTCCATTGCGAAGATTGCTGTTTTGTCTCGGGATCAAAATGATGGACTCATGTTTCGTCCATTGTTACAAACCAGACAAAAAGTTTTCAGAATCTTCTTGAAACTTGTCCAACAATATTTTCGAAATGTCAAGTCGATTTAGTTTCTGACTGTCGGTTAACATTCTCGGCACCCATCTTGCGGAGACTTTTCTCATATTCAAAGATTGTTTCAATATGGATTGAATACTTCCATATGAAATGCCCGTTTCTTGAATTAAGTATCGGATGGTAACTCTTCGATTGCTCAATACAATTTTCTCGAATTTCACAACATTTTCTTGGGTGACTGACGTCGATGGACGGCCGCAACGATGTTCGTCTTCCGTGCTCGTTCTCCCTACTCGAAATTGAGAAGCCCACCTTGCGACAGTGGAATAAGGCGAAGCAGACTCTCCTAATGTTGCCTCCAAATCGCAATGAATCTCTAGCGTCGTTAACTTTTTACACAGAGGTATTTATTAACGGCTCGCACTTCGTTTTTCTCCATTTTCGAGAACACGTTCCGACACGAAGCAAACAAATGACTACATTCAGAAAAAAAACAAAAGAGAATCGAAGATTTTTTTTGGTTATTAATATTACAAATATGTATCTGAGCTATGCCTGCCAGTATTTATTTTTTTTCTTACCAAGGAGTATATCGTTCTCACTACTTTTTGATCCCCCCTCGTATGTATGTTAAAGTATTGTGAACTTGTTTTCTAAACGTTTTTAAAGTTAAGAATTACAGTTTTCATTTGTCGTTGCGATGTGTTAAATAATATTATTGAGGTTTAGTCACGATGGACCATGGGGGAGCTTGTGGCTAAGTAATAGCAGCCGCACGGGTCGATGGGGTTAAGCTACGCTTGCCGGGGTTGTCCGTAGATGGGTGACCATCTTTACATACCGAGACTCCTCCGTACCTCGGAAATCACGTTAAGCAGTTGGTCCCGGCTGTCATTCGTGGATCTTTGACAGTCGTTACTGGTTGTCAGTAGCCCGAAAGTCTGATAACCAGTCTTACCAATGGGTATCGTATTACCCAGTAACTGGGTGGGTACTGGTGGGGGTCAGATAGGCAGTCGTTCCATGTAAAATACGGGTTTTCAGCTGCATCCGGTTGGACTGGAAGCCAACCTCAACCTAGTTAGGAAAATGCCAGGCAGATTGATTTAATCATGGTGCACCATAAATAATAATTCTTGTTTAAGGGTTAAGACTATTATTATTATTAGTGTTTAAGACTGTATTGAACATAAAAAGAAACATATCATCACGCCACTATTCCCCGAAGGTTAGTCAGAGGTGTATCTATAATACACACACATTTCGTCAGTTATGTTTAAGAACGCTGCGACAAATGGGTAGTTTTACTTCGGTACAATTATTGAGAAAATTTACCTATCTAAAATTATATTAGTTCAGAATCGTACCATGCACATCTATCAACAATTCGGCCAAAAAACATTTTAAGAATGCAAAGCATTTTATTAACCGACTTCTAAAAAAGGAGGAGGTTCTCAATTCGGATGTTTCTATTTTTTTTTTTTTTTATGTTTGTTCGCGCATAACTCCGTCGCTTGCCAACCGATTTGAAAAAATATTTTTTTGTTGGAAAGGGTATACTTCCCAAATGGTCCCATTTTTGTCAAAATCCAGTTCTGATGATGGGATCCTGGAGAAATCGAAGGAACTCTTCAAATATTATAGGCACACCTATAGCGATTTGGGTATTTTTTATAGTAGCTCGTGCATTTGCTCTCGGAAAGCACCACATGGTGAATTGGAACTGATGATGAAGACCACAGATGGCTACCAGAACTACTCAATGATAAATATTTCACGGGTTGCGATTCGATTACTTTAATATGGTTGCTAAGCAATTTCCGCTCGTCACACAATGCGTGTGGTGAGTGGTTGTTGAGGAGTTCTGCTGGTAAGAACCAGGAGAACTCCTCAACAATTAACGTCCCAGCATCGGGAAAAGCAATATTTTGTAACATGTGATGAGCAATTGACATTAGACTATTGTAACTTATACAAATTATAAACAGACCCACTAAAAAGTGAAAAATAAAAACTTTTTTACAAAAAAATACAACCGACTTCCAAAAACAACACTACAAAGTGAAAAATAACTTTAATTTCGGAAGTCGGTGGCAAAAACGAAAATACATTTAATCAGACACCGACTTCCCAAATTAAAGTTATTTTTCACTTTGTAGTGTTGTTTTTTTTAATAAACATACTTTTGTGTAAAAAAGTAATGATTTGACTACCCATTTGTAACAGCGTCATTAAGTCCCATGTAGTAGGGGGCGCGCCTATTGCCATCAACCGGGCACAAATCCAGACTCCGGGCTGCTACTGAGAAATTTCAGATGGAAAAATACAAAAACACTTTTACCTGACCCGGGAATAGAACTCAGGAGCAGTAGCGCTTTCAAGACGTAGTCTAGTCTCTTGACTAGACTACGTCTTGAAAGCGCTACTGCGAAACATATAATATGAAACAGTCTCTGTAACAAATATTAATAATACCTATACACTATATTTTTAAATCACAAGAAAGAAAGAAAGAAAGAAAAATATTTTATTTGGGACACGCACAGGAAATACAGTTAAAAAGGAGCATATAAAAGTAACAAAATAAACATTAAAAAACAAAAAAAAAAAAAAGAAATTAAATTAAATAAAAATTCAGACTAAAAAAAAGAGACCTGTGCGAGGCCAAAAAGGCTCCCATATCAGCATAAAGCTGCGATATTTAAAAAATAAATACCGCAACGCTGGTATTCTGATAGGGCCTGTGTGATGCCACGGACATACCCACGTATATCAATTAAAAATCGCAAGGGGAATAAAATAAAATAAAATACAAACACTAGAATATTTGAAAAGAAAAAACAAAACCGTCAATAAGGTGTAAAGTTCGACTCACGAACAACAACTGTCATTCTTTGACAGTTGAACAAAATGCCATTAGCATAATCAGCTTAAAGTGTTTCCATGGGACACAGACCTCCTCTCGCTAGAGGGAGTGGGCCGTAATGTACAACGCGGGCCCAGTGCGGGTTGGTAAATGTCTACAACACGGTAATTTGTCGTAGTGTTGCAGTTTGCTTAACATTAAATTTCCCTGACTGTCCATGCCTTTCAAGAGTTCCTAATTTGACCGCAAATCTAAAAATTAAAGAGTGTCTTACATCATCGTGGACAGAACTCTTCCAAAATAAACGAGATTTGGCAGATGTGTTTAGATATTTAAATAAAATACATTTGGTCTTTACCCAAGATCTGCGTTAATTATAGCGATTAAGACTTTTAAAGTTGACATCGAAATTTTCAGTAAAAGCTAAGTGGATTTAAAATTGGAAGAGTTCTAAAAGTGTTACAATTTGTTAACTAAATATAAATTGTATTGCATTTGCTGGAGTAAGTAACCCATGTTTTTGTTCTGTATTTGAAGTAAATACCTTTTTTTTTCTTTGAAACTCCTCATGGATACCCACCGTCTGGGAAGAACGGAGGGTTATGTCAGAATCCTACCAATTAAACCCCCACTGCTCGTTCTAGTACCATGAGTACTATGGAGGCCCGGAAGATACTCGTACTTGTTTGTACATTTGCCGTACCCCCGACTGGTATCAGCCCGCAATGTCTAGCGGACCCCATTACCAAGTGAGTCTGATCCCACGAACGCACGTCCTCCCATTAAGGTGCGCATGTACTGCGTACCACCTCTTTCAGTCTGACATACCTACTAAAACTTTTGATGATTGTCTTCTACAAGTCTTTCTGAAAACAGTGTAGGCATAGAGCACTCCATCATTTTAGGGTTCCGACTTCACCTTTTTATTTTCAAAAGCAAATTAGCAGACAAAAACTGGTACTTTTGTTCTCAAAAATAAATAAATCACGTACCACTCAAAATATTAAAACTTAATTTTAAAAAGCAGTTCTTTCCAAAACATTTTTCCGCTCGTATTTTACGCTAAAAACACGTCTCCCTGATTTTCAAAGAATAAATTATAATGAGAAACTCACAAAGTATCGGATGCCCTGCCTTGTTTATCCGTTTCTTGTAAATTCATCTCGACGGTAGCTGTACGGGGGTAACTCGGTTATCTTTTGGGTACGCTTAAAACATCGCATTTACGTATCACACGAGAAAATGGGGAAAAACATTGAGCGACGTACAACGCACTTAGCATAATACTCATAAGATTGCAAACTTTCCTGGATAGGCACTCGACTGAGACACGTAATTGAAGTGGCGTATCTGAATTGAATGCTGATGCGGAATGCGGATGTAATTAAGGGAGAAATATTGCTGTTAGACTGGGTAACTGATAGAACCAGATAGTGGATGGTGGTAGATGGTGGGCTGGCCATGTTTGTCGAAGGACTGATGGCCGGTGGAGCATAAGAGTCCTCAAGTGGAGACCGCGTATCGGCAACCATAGTGTTGGACGCCCCCCAGCTAAATGGACCGATGACCTTCAAAAGGTCATAGACAGGATGCGGAAGGCGGAGGACAGGGTGTTGTGGTGCAGCCTAGGAGAGGACTATGTCCAGCAGTGGACTACGATAGGCTGAGTTGATTGATTGTTGATACCAGATTAGGACATGCTGGTGATAGATAGGATGCGGAAAGCGGAGGACAGGGTGTTGTGCTGCAGCCTAAGAGAGGACTATGTCCAACAGTGGAATGCGATAGGCTGAGTTGATTCATTGTTGATACCAGACTAGGACATGCTGGTGATAGAGAGGATGCGGAAAGTGGAGGACAGGGTGTTGTGGTGCAGCCTAGGAGAGGACTATGTCCAGTAGTGGAATGCGATAGGTTGAGTTGATTCATTGTTGATACCAGATTAGGACATGCTGGTGATAGAGAGGATGCGGAAAGTGGAAGATAGGGTGTTGTGGTGCAGCCTAGGAGAGGACTATGTCCAGTAGTGGAATGCGATAGGTTGAGTTGATTCACTGTTGATACCAGATTAGGACATGCTGGTGATAGAGAGGATGCGGAAAGCGGAGGACAGGGTGTTGTGCTGCAGTTTAGGAGACGACTATGTCCAGCAGTGAACTGTGATAGGTTGAGTTGATTCATTGTTGATACCAGATACATACATATATATATATATGCATACATATATATATACATATAGATATATACATGCTGATTTGACAAAATAAACCCGTCAACAAACGGCCCACGGAGAGTCAGACATAGAAATTCAATAGTTGTATTCTACTCTGCAAAGTTAAATTTCAGGCTTAGTATGTAAATCTTAAAATCACATTCCATAATTGTTAAACGCTAACAAGTATGGTCGCGTAGCTAACATGTCTACGACTTCGTAGCTACTGTAGTTACGTAGTCGTGATCAGCTACGCTGTAGCAATGAGACCGTTTAATCGGCTCGCGCTGATCTAACCTTTAATTCCTTGAAGTAAGGTTTCTTTTACTTAAGGTACTACTTATTTTGCTTATCTATATTATACTTCATATTTATTACGACAAAAACAATTCAGTAAAACAAACAATAAACCACGACATTTACAGCCGTATCATTAATACAACATAATAACATTATCAAGACAATGAAATATCGCACTCATATCGTATATATTTTATTTAAATAAAGTAGTAATTTTTTCAGATAGCAAAAGCGCACTCCATCATATCGCTCGATGCGCCTCTGGTTATAGCAGAGGTACATCGATAGCATATGATATTTTAAAACTTATAATTATACTTAAAAACAATAATATAGAATGTAGATTGCAATGGGTTCCAGCACATATTGGACTAAGCGGTAACGAGGAGGCTGACCGTATTTCCAAATCAGCGGTAGTGGATGGTTGTATAATTAATTATATACCAGATTATTGGGAATATACAACTAAATTTAAATCTGTATGCTTTAACTCCTGGAAACAACATTTTTTCAAAATGTCTCTAGATAAAGGCATTTGGTACAAAAGCATTCAAGGTCAGCCATCTCGTGTTCCATGGTTCGAGGATACTAAATTAGATAGAAATTATGTTAAATTGATATTAAGACTCCGTTCTGGGCACTATCCATCGGCAAAGTTTGCATTTCTTATGAAAAAGGCTGATTCTCCTAATTGCACAGTTTGCAATCAAATCGAGGACGTGCAACATTTGCTGATGGAGTGTGCTCGAAACGGAGTAGAACGCGAGTTGTTCGTGAAGGATTTTAAAATAAATAAATTAGATGTAGGCATAATCCAATCCATCTTATCTGTACCATCTTCAGAGATTATTAAAAAGTTGTGCCATTTAATTACGGTCCTCCACGAATAACTCTAATTCATTAGCGATTAATAATATCTATTATAAACTATAATACTGTTTTGTAAGCCAAATAATGTAAAAGGGTACGATGGGGCTGACATATCTTTGATAAAAGCCCCTAAACAAAATTAGATTAAAAAAAAAAAAAAAAAAAAGTTAAATTTCAGGCTTAGTATGTAAATCTTAAAATCACATTCCATAATTGTTAAACGCTAACAAGTATGGTCGCGTAGCTAACATGTCTACGACTTCGTAGCTACTGTAGTTACGTAGTCGTGATCAGCTACGCTGTAGCAATGAGACCGTTTAATCGGCTCGCGCTGATCTAACCTTTAATTCCTTGAAGTAAGGTTTCTTTTACTTAAGGTACTACTTATTTTGCTTATCTATATTATACTTCATATTTATTACGACAAAAACAATTCAGTAAAACAAACAATAAACCACGACATTTACAGCCGTATCATTAATACAACATAATAACATTATCAAGACAATGAAATATCGCACTCATATCGTATCCGAAACATCCTATATCACATTTACAATATCTTCATAGCTTTGGAATGTGACAGATATCAATAAAGACATGAAAAGGGTCGGGCCGCGTCCCACTTATGTTTCCCGATTGTTATTACCGCAAAAATTGCTATTCAACTGAATATCGAGTTGTCTGTCTATTCCTGTAAGACTAAAATTTACATACATGAAGTAAAAGATAGTGTGTAGTGCAGTTGAAACAGAGAGTCAAGTCAGTGATACATTTTTGTATCGCATAAAATAACAATTGGTATTTTTGGTGCAGTGTTTCTTAACAAAAAATATATTTATATTGTTATATTTTTTATTAAAAAATACTACCCGAAGATAGTATAATTATATATTTTTTTTTATTTTGTCACAAAAGATCTGTTTGTGGTTTAAAATATTTTCCATACCAGGTCATTATTTAACAAGACTGCTTTAAGAACACATAAATAATTGGAGTTTATGAAATTATTAATTGAGTAGGCTGACTGATGCTTCAAATTAGTTATTATTTTTTTAATTTTTCAGACTAAGTTTTTATTTTAATTTCCAAGTTATAAAAAATAGTAAATACATCTATACATACAGGGTGGATTTTCGAGATGGGGCAGCAATGGTAGGTACCTTAACCGTTGTAGTTACAGAAAAACGGTCTTAGGAGACTGTCCATATGTTTTAGAAATGTTGCTCCCCATTCACATATTTAAAAAAAAAGTACAGTCAGCAAGAAAATTGATATTTTTCACAAAAACTTTTTTGATGCCAATCGATCCTGTTTCTTAGAAGGATTAAAAAACTCTATAGAACCAATTCAGGTTTGGGTACTAGAAAAGTCAGAAATCGCCCCCTCTCGAAAATTCACCCTGTATGTTAAAATAATAACGAAGTCAAAACTGTAAATTAAATATTTAAAAAAAAAGTAATGCTACGTGGTGTGGGGACGAGTCTAATGCCGAAAATAAAGTATTTGGTTTTTTGTCTGCATGTATGTACCGAATTGGCGCAAAAACGGCTGAACGAGTTCGGATGAAATTTGGCACACAGATAGTTTATAACCTGGTACTTAGGGTTCTTTCTATCCCAGTAGTACGATCCCGTGGGATATTTTCCGACATCCACGCAGGCGAAGCCGTAGACAAAAGCTAGTATTTACATAATTTAAAAGCTAACTGTCTTAAAATAATCTAGTTGGCTGCCCAATTACCTATCGCACAAATGCCCCGACAAACCACAAAAAGATAGCCATTCGATTCACAACCACTTGGCTATAAAGAAACGAAATGAAACGGAAATATAAAGCAGCTCATGAATACTACAGTTTATTTCACCTTTTTTTAAACGGCTTTACAGCTTCGAAGACCAGCACTTGTAGTTTTTATGAGGATTACTAACCGGTGTACTGCTTGAGACTGAATCGAAATACTACGGAAACTGAGCTCTTCAGACGAGAATTATACCTATTGAAGACAGAAAATCTTTTATTAAATCTTTCTAATAGACTGCTAACTGAGTAAAATCTAGATATGTAATCTTGATTATTAGGTCTTGGATCTTTAGCGTTCTCAATTTCTTTGGTAAGGGATAAGTCATTTTATAACGATTTCCTAATAAGCTAGATAATATTAAGTATATTCTATGACTAAATAATATTTTTGTATGTCCTGTAGTCAAACGGCTTACAGGCAAATAATATTAACAAGACCTTACTACTAACTTAATATCTCCTATTTAATAATCAATATCGCATCATAAAATTATAAAATAGTGTTCAGGAAGTTTTCATAAAACTCATACTTTATAATATTGATTTACTGTTTCGCCCTCAACTGTATCAGTTTTGACATTCATACGCCCAGTTACAGGTCTTATTACAATGGCTTAAGGGTCAAAATAGGTGTATCAATTTGTGAAAGTGGCTTAACACATTTACGGGCATGGATAAAATGGTCCCTAAGGCGATTTTATGGTGTATTCTCAACGAAAAAAAAAAACCCGTTTTCATTGGGTATGAAGCTGATATTTTAGTCTAGTGGCAGTAAAATGACGACATAACGTCGGGGTGAATGTTTTTAAAGGGTGTTTTGACAGCTTATCGGGCATAGGAAGTATGTATGATCAATGGGAGTTTTTTCACAGGTTACGCGGAGGAAAAATATTAAGGTTTACTTTCACGTTTTAAAATGTTTCAACATGTATACCGAATTTATATTAATCATAACAGAACTGGTCGAACTGGCGATGCTTGGGGGAGGCCTGTGTCCAGCAGTGGACGTGTTTCGACTGATATATACATAGATATATGAAAGAAGGAGATATGCCCGGTAGTTGAAAATGTATCAGAACCCGATGTCGCTAGGTTGGCCCCACCACCGCGCCACTACTACACATGTAGTTCACTAAAAGCAATAGATACAAAGTCGCGCACACACTTGCAATTCATAAAACAGAACATACTACACAATCAATTATAAACCTTAACTCGTCACACACAGCGTGCATTTACCATGCACCGTACAACTTACTCACACAAAAACATCTGGCGCTATTATTGTGTTGTGCAAAAAGCAATTTATTTTACATATACGCTAGTGATTGACTAAATCGGAAAGTTATCGATACTTCCATTTATTACTGTACAAGAAAAATTTGGGGTCCTGAAAATAAAATAAAAAATGATATGTCCAGCAAGTATTATATATTTTAAATTAAAAAAAATGTATATTAAAAAAAAAAAACACGAATCAATAAATTAAAACAATCCGGTTAAGTTGGTTTAGGCTGTGAAACCATAGGAATTGTTGAACCCTGTTATGATGTGTTTACTCACTGACCTGTAAAGTGGAGGTATTTGTTCAGTACTTGACGTACTCTTAATTTTGGGATTGCCCATTCAAAAAGCCTGCGAGTTTTCTTTAGAGGCTGGAACATTTCTGCCTTAAAGTGAATTGAGCATATGGTGCTACATTTTGTTGGGAACCAGTTAGGTGGCCTTCCTGTGGCATCAATCCATTATTTTTTTGTATTTGTATTTTTTGGGAAGCTAAAAAGGTACTTTATGAACTTATTTATCATTTACATAATAAGTATCTTAAGCTATAGTCTATAGGAACTAGTTGGCCGCTGAGACAGGGGTGAGGCGGCGGTTCGCAACGCACGTACTGAGTAATGCGCCCCCGCTCCTCCATCCCACCGCTCACATACCTAAGGCGCGATCAACTAGTTCCGCGCGGTCTATACTTCTTAACCTCACGATGAGTAAGCAGGTAGCAGGCAACAGGCGAATAGGCTTTTGTTATTAAAAAAAAAACCCTTAGTTAAGAAATAGTTAAATATATGAAAACAAACACATGCCATACTCATGCATAAACAAATAAATAGCATGAATATGTTGACTTATTTTAAGCAAAAATCACTAATATTTTATCTGAACCATACCGATTACTAAAACGCATTCGAATCTTGTGGTGCATAGTTAAAAGACTTTAGCGGATGTAAAATACCAAAACCAAAAAAAAGTAAGGAAATAGCACGAAGATGCGATAATTTAAACCCTAAAACACTCCACCTAAACATTAATAAACTTACTTTACGACCGTTGGTTATGCATTTCTCAACTAGGTAAAATAATCAAAAACAGTAAAAAAGATTATTTTACATTCTCAAAGGTTTTCCAACCGTACTTAAACGTCATCTTTTCAAGTGTTCCAACCGGGCTAAAACGGTTGACAAATTGAAAAATAAACTATAATAGCAATATAATATTCGCTGGGCAATCGACATTATTATCGATAGCCTACTTTAGTGGATCTTAACCTCATCACTATCTCGCAGCAAGACACAGCGGCTGTACTATGCGACGCTCCGCGTAAATAAAGTATCGTTTTGTTACTTTTACATTGCTTGTCCAGTCGCTTAGCGACATACTTAAGGTAGTGGTTAAGGAGCAATGTATTTGCTGCAAAAATAGTACAGCCGCTGCGATATTTGAAAACAAAAATAACGTAGTAAAAGCAAGAAATATTTTACGATTTGTTGTTTTTTATGATTTTAAAGATAAATACAGTAAAATACTTTTAATTACATATGGTAAGTGATTCCGTGAGATACGAAGTTTTTAATATCACTTCGGTTTTTGCAGGAAACCACTGAAGAACACGGCATTTTTATAATTTATCGTGACCACGGTCGAAAGCGTACTAGTTCGCGGAGACGGCCATTTGGCGAGTAAAGGCACAGCGTGCGCATAACGCGTGGACACAAACACGCCCCCATGCCACTTCTCCTGTTTTTTTATATTTCTATGGATATATATATGATGATATATATAATAGGTTGGGGAAAAAGTTTCTTCGCATTTTTTAAGAAAATTCAAAACATTTTTTAATATACATTATTTACATTTATCTAAAGTATAGGTACCATTTTGTTCGATAACTTTTTGCCATCTTGTAGGTAGGGATATGATCCCATTGCTATAGAAATTTTGGGACTTCTGATCAAAATACCACGACAAGTGGTTTTGGCAGTCCTCTCGTGATGTTAACCTGACACTGACTAAAGAATTCTGAAGAGACCGAAACAGGTGGAAATCTGAAGGTGCAAGGTCAGGACTATACGGCGGATGCATTAACTCCTCCCAGCCAAACTCTCTTATTTTTTGCTGAGTGGCTAAAGATGTGTGAGGTCTAGCGTTACCATAACGTTAGCGGGGTTAGCGGGTTAGCGTTATAATTGTAACCAGTAATTTAAATGGTGTGCATAATAAAGAGTATTCTATTCTATTCTATTCTATTCTATCATGATGAAAAACCACAACCCTTCTGTTGATTAATTCCGGCCGCTTTCTCTCAACTTCTTGCTTTAATCTCATCAGTTGTTCGCAGTAGAGTTCAGAATCGATGGTCCTGCCTGGTGGTAACAGCTCATAATGAATAATGCTCTTCCAATCCCACCACACACACAGCATCACCTTGTTGCGAGTTAACCCGGGTTTCACCACAGTCTGAGAAGCCTGACGGCCTTTGACCACGACCTTTTTCGCACGTTCTTGTCGTACGTGATCCACTTTTCATCACCAGTTATCAGCTTCTTCAAAAATGGTTCGGTTTCATTACGTCGTTATAAAGAATCACAAATGAGTACACGGTTCATTAGGTTTCTTTCAGTGAGCTCGTGAGGTACCCAAATATCGAGCTTTTTTGTGTACCCAGTTTTTTTCAAATGCGCCAAAACTGTTTTGTGGTCAATTCCAAGTTCTTCAGCTACGTCGTAACTATTGATATGCCGATCTTGCTCCACTTTTTCAAAAATGGCATCCATTTTATCCGTAATAGGGCGACCAGAGCGACGTGCATCTTTGACATCAAAATTTCCGGATTGAAAACGCTTAAACCAAATTTGTGCTACTCTCACAGACACTGCACTGGGTCCATAAACATCGCAAATTTTTTTCGCTGCATGCGTTGCATTTTACCTTTTTTGTAGTAAAATTTTAAAATGTATCGAATTTCTTCATTAGATTCACTCATGTTGACAGTACGAAAAACAAAATGAAAATCACACATTTTCCTAATTTGGATTTGGAATTATGTTCTTTAAAATTTAAACTTTCAATGATACCAAAACCAGCCAGATACAAATAGTATAGCCAAAGAGATTTTATTTTAAGTTCATACATACTATAATGCGAAAAGACTTTTTCCCCAACCTAATATAATCAAAATATATAGGTATAATGATGTAGCATTATTACCAGGAATACCATGTTTATGATGATAAACCCGCGCTGCCTGCAGCTTGGGCCTCAAGTACCTAACAATGGCTCATCCTATCTCGTAATTATAAAACACTCGGATGAAAGCAAAAATTAATAGGTTAGGTACCTACTAGGGATGTAAAGGAGGCCATCTTAGCGGAGGCAGAGGTGTAGAGCTTGACCTCGGCGGAAGCGGAGGTCAACGGAGTCGTATTCGGAGGCGGATTCGGAAGAGGACGCGTATGTATGATTTCTTTTCTTAACCTAAAAAAAAATAAAATAAAAAAAGGCACTGATACATACATTTATTTACTATTCTATATCACAAACATACTATTTATATGGAGGAGCTCGTGGCTAAGTAATAACAGCCGCACGGGTCGATCCATCAGGTTAAGCTACGCTTGCCGGGGTTGGTCAGTGGATGGGTGACCATTCTTTACATACCGAGACTCCTCCGTGCCTCGGAGAGCACGTTAAGCCGTTGGTCCCGGCTGTCATTTGTGGATCTTTGACAGTCGTTACGGGTCGTCAGAAGCCCGAAAGTCTGACAACCAGTCTTACCAAGAAGGGGTATCGTATTACCCAGTAACTGGGTTGTGGAGGTCAGATAGGCAGTCGCTCCATGTAAAATACTGGTATTCAGCTGCATCCGGTTAGACTGGAAGCCGACCCCAACATAGTTGGGAAAAGGCTAAGCAGATGATGATGACAAACATACTATTTATATATCACACACCTTATCACACACCAACACACCCCCTCACACAACACACATATAATACATACATATTTGGATATCTACTGTTTTTCTTTGTGTATTATCATTAGTTTTCTTATGTAAATTAGTTTTTATTGTATTTTCCTTTCATAGTAATTACGAGTAAATTATTTGAAATTAAGAAATTTATTGTAACGTACTTAAACCTATTTCATGTATAGCAAGAAATGTTAACGGAACGAAGGAGCCTGGACCTCACGACACAGGGAATCCTAGTTCGAGTTCCAGGAAACAACACATTGAATGTAATTTCTTAAACAATAAATTATTCTTATTATTCATATTCTTCTTACACCCCACCACCCCACCCCACCCCCCAAATTTAATTAGGTACTAGGGTTCTAACGTAACCTCGTCCCCACCTCCGTAAATACGGAACTTCTGAAATAAGAATATTTCAGAAGTTCCGTATTTACGGAGGTGGGGACGAGGTTACGTTAGAACCCTAGTACCTAATTAAATTTTCTTTTAAACAAAACTTCTTTCACATTCTCCGAACGTAAACTGTAACTTAAAACGCCGCGTTTCGTCACGTATTTCCAAAAATACCTCCATTACATCTACGCATCAAGTGTAGTATGTTATCAACACCTCTAAATGTGACGTTGTATTGTCGAATAACAAAGTGCGAGAGTAATGGATCGCAACGAAACGAGACGAGGCTTACTTAGTGAACACAAAAATAGGTTTGACATTATTCTTTTAAGGATAATGCTTCTGGTAGTTTGTTGTTTTTTTTTTTTCCAGGAACGGGCTTGATGATCTTATGTAGGTACTTGAATTATTCTGTTAAAGCGCCTTTTAAAAGAAGAACATTAAATAGTGGAGTCTCGAATGATTGGACAATACAATAACATGGACGAAATTAGATGCTGCAAATTATAAATGTTAATAAAACTTTAAAAAATGTAAAAAATCGACATGAAAAACCTAAAATGAATAAAATAACTTTTATAAAAACTTAACAGCTTCTCAAGTCGGTGCCAAGCTAAGATACATTGAAGATTTGAAGACGACCTCAGAAGCTGTTAAGTTTTTTATGAAAGTTATTTTATTCGTTTGTGTTTTTGAAGTCGGTTTTTATTTTTTTAAAGTAAATTTATTTTTCCATTTTTAGTTGAATATACAATTACCTAAGCCCAAGATGAATGAAAAGAAGAATCATCAAAAATCCACTTAGAAATGCCGGACACAAGAACAATCACATTTCATCATCAAGAACATTTTCTTCGTACATAAGAATAATTACCTAATACATTATATACTAAAACCTTCCTGAAAGTATGTAAATCACATCATCAAAAATGTTTCTTTAGTTTTGAGAAAATCACAGACGCACAAACATACATACATACTATACATATAATATACGGGTCGAATACAGAACCTCCTTTTTTGAAGTCGATTAAAAAGGATAAAAAAAAATAAGCTGTTAGTTACAACTAGATATGAGCGCCGCGCCGGCGCGCCGCCGTCGCCGTGAGTTCATGTCGACGCGTCGCCGCCGAGTGCAGCACGCGGCGCGCCGTCGCGGCTACTCACAACTTGCTTTCTCGCTCGCACGCGCGGCCCGACCGCGTTAGTTCGCCTCATAGAAATATAAAAAACAGGAGAAGTGGCATGGAGGCGTGTCTGTGTCCACGCGTTATGCGCACGCTGTGCCTTTACTCGCCAAATGGCCGTTTCCGCGAACTAGTACGCTTTCGACCGTGGTCACGATAAATTATAAAAATGCCGTGTTGTTCAGTGGTTTGCTGCAAAAACCGAAGTGATAATAAAAACTTCGTATCTCACGGAATCATTTACCATATGTAAGTAAAAGTATTTTACTGTATTTATCTTTAAAATCATAAAAAACAACAAATCGTAAAATATTTCTTTCTTTTACTACGTTATTTTTGTTTTCAAATATCGCAGCGGTTGTACTATTTTTGCAGCAAATACATTGCTCCTTAACCACTGTCTTAAGTATGTCGCTAAGCGACTGGACAAGCAATGTAAAAATAACAAAACGATACTTCATTTACCCCCTCACACGAGCGCGGTGTGAAACGGGCTTGTGAGTCATTTTACCTAATATTGTACATGGTATAAGTTCTATACCAAGAAAATATTTTTTTATTATTAACGTTGTTCCATCACTAATAAGTAATAATAAAAAAATATTTTCTTGGTATAGAACTTATACCACGTACAATTTTAGGTAAAATGAGATTCACACCGCGCTCGTGTGAGGGGCTATGCGGAGCGTCGCATAGTACAGCCGCTGTGTCTTGCGGCGAGATAGTGATGAGGTTAAGATCCACTAAAGTAGGCTATCGATAATAATGTCGATTGCCCAACGAATATTATATTGCTATTATAGTTTATTTTTCAATTTGTCAACCGTTTTAGCCCGGTTGGAACACTTGAAAAGATGACGTTTAAGTACGGTTGGAAAACCTTTGAGAATGTAAAATAATCTTTTTTACTGTTTTTGATTATTTTACCTAGTTGAGAAATGCATAACCAACGGTCGTAAAGTAAGTTTTTTTTTTTTCAGTTAGTTTAGTTTTTTGGAGTGTTTTTGGGTTTAAATTATCGCATCTTCGTGCTATTTCCTTACTTTTTTTTGGTTTTGGTATTTTACTTCCTCTAAAGTCTTTAACTATGCACCACAAGATTCGAATGCGTTGTAGTAATCGGTATGGTTCAGATAAAATATTAGTGATTTTTGCTTAAAATAAGTCAACATATTCATGCTATTTATTTGTTATGCATGAGTATGGCATGTGTTTGTTTTCATATATTTAACTATTTCTTAACTAAGGGTTTTTTTTTAATAACAAAAGCCTATTCGCCTGTTGCCTGCTACCTGCTTTCTCATCGTGAGGTTAAGAAGTATAGACCGCGCGGAACTAGTTGACCGCGCCGGTATGTGAGCGGTGGGATGGAGGAGCGGGGGCGCATTACTCAGTACGTGCGTTGCGAACCGCCGCCTCACCCCTGTCTCAGCGGCCAACTAGTTCCTAGACTATAGACTATAGCTTAAGATACTTATTATGTAAATGATAAATAAGTTCTTATAGTACCTTTTTAGCTTCCCAAAAGATACAAATACAAAAAAAGAATGGATTGATGCCACAGGAAGGCCACCTAACTGGTTCCCAACAAATTATAGCACCATATGCTCAATTTACTTTAAGAAAACTCGAGCCTCTAAAGAAAACAGGCTTTTTGAATGGGCAATCCCAAAATTAAGAGTACCTACGTCAAGTACTGAACAAATACCTCCACTTTACAGGTCAGTCAGTAAACACATCATAACAGGGTTCAACAATTCCTATGGTTTCACAGCCTAAACCAACTTAACCGGATTGTTTTAATTTATCGATTCGTGTTGTTTTTTAATATACATTTTTTTTAAATTTAAAATATATAATACTTTCTGGACATATCATTTTTTATTTTATTTTCAGGACCCCAAATTTTTCTTGTACTAATAAATGGAAGTATCGATAACTTTCCGATTTAGTCAATCACTAGCGTATATGTAAAATAAATTGCTTTTTGCACAACACAATAATAGCGCCAGATGTTTTTGTGTGAGTAAGTTGTACGGTGCATGGTAAATGCACGCTGTGTGTGACGAGTTAAGGTTTATAATTGATTGTGTAGTATGTTCTGATTTATGAATTGCAAGTGTGTGCGCGACTTTGTATCTATTGCTTTTAGTGAACTACATGTGTAGTAGTGGCGCGGTGGTGGGGCCAACCTAGCGACATCGGGTTCTGATACATTTTCAACTACCGGGCATATCTCCTTCTTTCATATATCTATGGTTCGCCTAGTCGTTTCGGCACACTCGTCGCTTACGCAGTCGAGTTCAATATTTTACCGAGTAAACGTGTATTATTGTGTTGTGTTAACGATGGCAGCAACTTCGAGATGAGATGAGAGAGAAATGATTATTTTTCAGTAAACGTGATCTCCAATTATTATGAAGACTGTAAAATTGTAATTAATAAATACGTTCCTTTATAAAGCTTTTTTTGGTAATAACAATATGGTTTTCTTTATGTTATTTTTAAGAAAACTCCCTGATAAAAAAAAAAAACTCAAGCCCACGACCGGCCACGCCACGCCGCCGCGACGCCGCCGCCGCTGTGGAAATTAACAGGCCACGCCGCCGCCGTGGAATTGGCTATCGGCGCTCATATCTAGTTACAACCAACCCTATCTAGTACAAGTAAAAAAAAAACACTGGCTATTCTAGATTTGAATTCCGGGCTATTAACAACCTGAGAAAGTGCGGTGCAAGCCACGTCTCTATGACCTTGGGCAAACCTAAGTAAGAAGTAATTTTTTTTCTTCTTTTTTTTTTTGTAAGAAGTTACGTGCTGCAGTTGACCAGTCAGCTGGCTACTTTTTTTCTAAAATACCACTATTTTGATGTGAAACAGAGCCTTTCAAGCCTCAAATTCGTTGCTACTAACCTCATTTCATCAAAAAACGATTGAAATGCAAAACGCTCCATACATTTTAGTGTTCTGTTTATCGTTACATTGAGATACCTGTCACGTCTATATATATTATTTATACTACCAGTTAATGGGTACTACGAGTATGTCTGTGGCTTACCGCCATACGTAGAATTGGCCTAAACAGAAACTGTAGTGGATTAAATAGTAGTGGTATTTGGTAGGAGAGGTGAGAGATCTGCCGTAATTTTGAGATTTATTTATTTATTTATAATTAATTAAAACGGTTATACACCAATTACAATAATTAACCTAGAAACACAATACTAATATTGTAATATCTACTACATACTTAATAAATAACAGTGGAAATTCTCTCATACTTTCTCTCGCAAAACTTTAGACACACTCGCTATATATATATATATAGAGAGATATCTATTTTAGTTGCAATCAAGCAGAATTATTTCATTGACCCGTATAAACAGTGTGCTACATCTTAAGACAGAACACAGTTTTTCTGCGTGCAAAATTTCATCTAAATCTGTTTAGCCGTTTATGCGTGTCTAGCTTCTGCCCTCGACTTCGTCCACGTGATATTTCTTGTTCCCCAACGTACCCCTTCGCATAGCATTGCCTGTTCGCGCTATAACTTTGTATTCGCTTAGCGTTCTTTCTGACTTTTTTTCTTTTTACTCGGCACCTAAGGGTCCTAGAGTGATGTTATATTATGTAAATGTTTAAAAAAATATATTTTATAATTATATTTGAGACCCTCTCTAATAATGGCATTCAGTTGCATCCAGTTAGACTGGAAGGCGACCCCAACATAGTTGGGAAAAGGCTAGGCAGATTGAAATTTGAGACCCTCTCAGTAAGCCCTTTCATTTGATATTTGACACGGTACAGTTTGCAAAACTTTTTATTTTTAATTTTCTTACTTGCCCCCAAAAGTTATTATTACCCCATATTAAAAAATTATTTATTAAATTTATTTCACAGAAATTCATATACGTACAGTCAACAAACGAGATATCTAGGCAGGGTAGAGTAACATATTAGTATATGAATTGCTTCACGTTCAATCTATCTATATGTTATGTAAAAAGAGAAGTCCTGACTGACTGACTGATTGACTGACTCATCAACGCCTAGCCCAAACCCTTGGACCTAGAGCTGAAATTTTGCACAGAGGTTCCCTTTATAATGTAGACAAGGAACAAGGAAGGATTTTCATTCCCGTGGGATATTTTCCGACATCCACGCGGGTGAAGCCGCGGGCAACAGCTAGTTTTATATATATAACTTTGTTTTTGCAATACTCCTACATTGTAACACACCAACACAAAATTGTATATTGTCACGAAATTGAACATGAAGCAATTCACATACAAATATGTTAGTATACCCTGCCTAGATATCTCTTTTGTTGACTGTACCTACCAAATTTTAACTCAATCGGTCCATTAGATTTGTAGCAATGTGGCTGTGACAGACGGACAGACAGGCAGACAGATATGGGATCACTCGTGTGTGTACAAGAGTGATCCAATAAGGGTGCCGTTTTTTCCTTTTGTGGTATGGAACCCTACAAAAGGTTTTAAATTGTAAAGTATTACTACAAAATGTTTGGTAATAATATCAGTTGGTTTCTAGGAACTGGCCACAATTTGTCGAAAATAGCATCATTTAATGAATAACCACATTTTACCCCAAACTTAAAACTGTCATAATATACTCGTAGGTATTAATTACAATCGATTTAGTTGAAAATTCGACATGAATGTTTGTTTGAACGCGATTTTATAGAAAAAACTTCAGTCGGTTTTCACTATTTTCAATAGACGCATGGTTCAGTTATTCGGATAAAAATAAAGGTCAGTCTTAAAATACCTTCTTTTTAGGGTTCCGTGCCAAACGGAACCCTATTACTAAGCTTACGCTGTCCATGCGTCGGTCCGTCTGTCTATTAGCGGGCTGCATCTCGTGAACCCTAATATAGAGAGTTAAAATTTTCACAGATTATGTATTTCTATTACCGTTATAACAACAATCTGCCTAGCCTTTTCCCAACTATGTTGGGGTCGGCTTCCAGTCTAACCGGATGCAGCTGAATACCATTATTTTACATGGAGCGACTGCCTATCTGACCTCCACAACCCATTAACTGGGTAATACGATACCCCTTGGTAGGACTGATTGTCAGACTTTCGGGCTTCTGACGACCCGTAACGACTATCAAAGATCCACGAATGACAGCCGGGACCAACGGCTTAACGTGCTTTCCGAGGCACGGAAGGTCTCGGTATGTAAAGATGGTCACTCATGACGTCACTCACGACCCGTGCGGCTGTTATTACTTAGCCACGAGCTCCTCTATTACCGCTATAACAACAAATAGTAAAAATAAAATAATGTAAAAAATTAAAGGGGCTGGGAACCCTTCCTGTGCGAGTCCGACTCGCACTTTTCCGGTTTATTTATTGTTAGCGACTACCACGACAGAAATTCAATCGATTTTCTTTGTACTGTTATGTTCATTCAAAATATTGGTAGTATGAAAAATTTGCTGTAAATGTTCCTAGCCTTTTTCCAACCGTTGCAGGTACGGTCAGCTACAGAAGTCGGTTAACACTGCTACTTTTTGACATCATCTAAATTAACACAAATGATACGATTACCTGCTTTTTACCGACGAAAAAAAAGGAGGAGGTTCTCAATTCGACACGTATGTTTTTTTAATTTTTTTTTATGTATAACTTTTTACAGAGTTGTCCGATTTGATTTTTTTTTTTTTGTTTTATTCGAGAGGGTATACATCAAAGTTGGTCCCATATAAAATTGATTAACTTTGCTTGGGTAGTTTTTGAGTTACCAATAATACGTATTTTTTCCCCACTTTTATATGGATGATGTTCTAGTTTGTTTTGCAGGTAGTGGTATAAGAATTTGTGTGGGGTAGGTACCACAACTAAAAAGTGAAAAATAAAAACTTTTTTACAAAAAAATACAACCGACTTCCAAAACCAACACTACAAAGTGAAAAATAACTTTAATTTTGGAAGTCGGTGTCTGGTTAAATGTATTTTCGTTCTTGACACCGACTTTCGAAATTAAAGTTATTTTTCACTTTGTAGTGGAAAATTAGTTTGGAAGTCGGTTGTATTTTTTTGTAAAAAAGTTTTTTTAGAAATTAATTTATTTAATTTTCTTTAAAATTTACGTCTGGTCCGATTTGAATGAAGCATTTTTCTCAATAATTAAGATTAAAAAAAACACAAGTGTTAATCGACTTTTGTTGCTGACTGTACGTGTTTTGAACAACATTAATTTAATCATTATCCAGTTGTATACCTACAAACATTGGTTGTTGGGCACGAACAAAAGAAACAAACTTCAACGTAAATCTTTTCTTCTTTTTTTCCCTTAAAAACTGTTTAAACAGCTTTAACCACATTTTTACCCACGCCAAACAGAACCTACGCTACTATTAAAATAAAACAATATCTTTTAAACGTTC
The DNA here is from genome assembly GCA_946251885.1 of Cosmia pyralina. NCBI lineage: Eukaryota > Metazoa > Arthropoda > Insecta > Lepidoptera > Noctuidae > Cosmia > Cosmia pyralina. Next base: position 20,524,105 of record OX276358.1, read on the forward strand.
TCCTCTCCTATCTTCCATTTAATAATCCAAGTTTGTTTCCAGTGGCGAGGGCGCGCATTGCCCGGTTTATTTGCGAAACCCTCAAAAGTTCGCTTAGAGCCATGAAACAAATAGCTTTTGAACTTCCCCCGCTTCGAAGCGTGCTGCATTTTTACGATTTTTTTTTAAATATTTTTTACGTTAGACACGCTTCGGTGGCACTTCGGAAAATTGCATCTGAAATGTTTTGTAAAATTTTATTTTATTTAAGAATTATTTTATCACGTCTCGCACGAATGCACCCAGAGAGATGGGCAAAGATCGTCACTCACTGGACGCCTGAGGGAAGACATCGCCGTCGAGGCAGGCCACGGCGAAGGTGGTGATCTGATAAGGTTTGCAGGGCCAACATGGCCAGAGATCGCACAAGACAGGGAGGTTTGGAAGGAAAAAGGGGAGGCCTTTGCCCAGCAGTGGGACACAATGTAGGCTAATAAAAAAAAGAAGAAAATTATAGTCATATAATGCGACTTTGTATCTGGGATACGAAAAAAAATGCATCATACGATGGCTGTAAAATAAAATTCGAATACACAAGTGTATTTTAGGCATCAACATATACTCGTATCTCTTCTTGAACCATGAATCGCAATCTATTGTAAAACAATGCAGTACTTAGATATTAGTTCGCATTGGAGATCAAAAAGCTATAAGAAAGTATTCTTTTAACCTTTTAAACTCTTAAACCAGAAAAATAATGACTTCAAATCCCAAAATCAACTTAAAACCCTCCAAGTATACATAAGAAACGATAAAGACTGGCCCCTCAGAGTATCAGCCCAGTTTGGTAGCGTACAGAATGAATTTTAAACATGAGCGCCAGTGTACCGTCCTAGACAATTGAAACTTTGCATAATGCATGAAACCGACTGTACCTAGGGAGCGATCGAACCAGCGCGAGCTAAATATTTGTGGTCTTAAAAGTGTAACTCCAAGAAAATTGTTAGTTCGCAAAGATGGTTTAATCTTGCTTGGTTCTGGAAAGTTGCTGTTTTATGCAATTTTGTAAGATGCTACTGCTTTTTTTAGATGAATCTGAATAGTAAGTGAAATTAAGAATTAAGTTTTGTACTGTGATACTCAAGTTACACATATTTTTTTTACCAAAGTTGACCTTTTCATAGCCGTGCTTTAAGGCGGACAGTAATGCCAACTAGCACCACCATTGAGAAAAAAACCTAAATTATAAGCAGAAATTAGGATGTTGTCCAGCCTCCTTTAGCTTTCTCATACTCGTATTAAGGCGAATAGTAACGCCAACTAGCACCACCATTGAGAAAAAAATATATAATAATTCTAGAGATATGGAACATTTTGAAATTTCCTATGCTCACATTTTAAGTCAGATGAGGTAGGTCAGGTGAGGTCAAAAATTTATACCTCATCTGACAAAAAATGTGAGCATAGGAAATTTCAAAATGTTCTATATCTCCAGACTTGTGATTTTTTTTCTCAATGGTGGTGCTAGTTGGCGTTACTATTCACCTTAATACGAGTATGAGAAAGTTAAAGGAGGCTGGACAACATCCTAATTTCTGCTTATAAACACACATAAACCGAGAATACGATTTTATGGGGCATATTTGTATGTACATTGGTGATTAAAATAAAAAAAAACTAATCATGTGGTCGTAGGTGGTAGTGGCCACTAACAGCAGATCGAATATGGATGAATGAAATAATGGATGGGCTCGTTTTAAGACGAGTTACCAGGTCACTCTTCGTAAAAAGAGCCCATCCATTTAATATATCACCCGTTGTTGGGGTGTCGATAGATGTGGAGCTGGCGTAGTAGACTGCTCAACACAGTAGGTACCTGCACGACGCTCCGCGTACTGGCTATGATAATGGACTGTAGTTTGTTTTAGATTTAAATAAAAATATCATATGTTACTAGCACTGAGTTTATAGAACAAGTCATTATTTACCCGCACATACACGACAAACAGAAAACGCTTGGTACATGATTATGAACTGTCAACTGTCAAGTAGGTCAGTAAAAACTGTGTTACAATGAAAAAATATTAAATTAAATGTTGAAAGCTTGCAACACCCGTCTCTCCACATTGACATTGGGTGTATACTCGGTAGGCTCTTTATTCCTTCCACACCCTAAGAGCACGATTTGCCTACCATTATCGCGGGCCCTGGTCCACTCATTGATATGCAATGGTCTCTGTTGCACCATGTAACATGAGACAACAGGGGCTAGTGTGAATCTTTGGGTTCATTCGAGTAATCGAGTCTGGTCAAACCACACTGGGGTCGGTGCATAAGTTATAACAATGAAACAATGCTAGAAAGATGTTATTTTAAAATGTAAAGAAACAAAACCGACTGTCCAATGGTTCATCTATCAAAAGCATGCATATTCTGCAGTGGAGTACTATAGATTGATTGAACCTTTCACTTAGCTAACAATGCTACCGACGGACATCCGTTACTTCAGAGACATCTATGCTCAGACATTGATGGGCTATCTTGATGAATTTATGGAACAACCCTAAATGCCCAAGTGGCTCTAGTTCAAATACTGCTCGATGGCTGCGGTAAAATCACTTCTTGTGGAAATATACAGGTATCAACGTTGGTAAATATCAAATTGGTTGCGCCAAAAAGGCCTAATTGATTATAGGAAAAGAAAGAAAGATAAGAAAAAGAAAAGAAAAGATATAAGAAAAGAATGATAAGAAAAGAAAAAATATCAGATAGAGAAGAGAGTAGAGTAGAGGGTAGAGAGTAGAGAGAGAGAGAGTGGTAGTAGATTTCTGGTATTATAAGAAAATATCATGCTGGTACAATTAAAAAAAATCAAAAATATTGATTTAAACTCTCCGTAATGTCAAAGAATGACAGTTGTGATTTGAACTAATCGTAACTGTCATTGTTTGACAGTTGCATGAAATTGATATAACGGCAAACTGACGTGGAGTGACAATTTGCTTAACAATTAATTTCCTTGAGTGTATTTATTGAAAACCCCTTGCGGCCTATTTCTTGTCCGGAAACCCACTTTATCTTCGCCCTCATGGAGGTCAATACTTCCCTATTTGAATCGGATTTTAACCACAAAAAAAAGATTTTTTTCTAAAATAAAAGTAGCCTAAGTTACTCCTTATAACATCAGAGGGCCAATTCTCGTACCTAAAAACGTTCAAATTCAAGTCGCAATCTCATGCCAGCGACAATCAAATGTCAAAAATGTAGGTAAATACTATACAATTTTTGACAGATTGAGAGTGAGATGAGATTGCGAACGTTGTTAAAAATACGGGAATCACCGCTCAGATATCTGCCCGTGAAAGTCTCGTCAAAATCAGTCAAGCCGTTTCGGAGATTCGCTGGAACAAACAGACAGAGAGACAAACATTTAAAAAAAATCTTTTTTCATAACTACCGTATACATTCATATACGTATAAATTTAGTAAAAAGCTGTTATTTTGATGATATAAACAGACACATAAACTTTATTTATTTGTGTATAGAGATTGAATCTAATAATCTTATATCCATGCCAATTTACTTTTAATCAAGTACTTTGTACCTTTTGGCCTTCATGTTATCCCCTTCAAAGGTAATAAAAAGTAGTTAAAAGTAAGCACCTACACAATTATAATTCTACGACTTCAACCCACCTTTTGTGACTCCTTAACATTTAAGCTTACTATCTCGCATTCGGATTCGTGCCAAAGACATTTACGATGTGGCACTCACTCGTATCTTTATCTAGACCAAAGAATTCTTTGCATAAACATCTAACATACTTTTTGGTTAAGTTGTCGGTTAATATTTGAATTTTGTATTTGGAATTCGAAGTCTAGTCAAGTTCTATAGAATTGTTTTGTTTTTATAATTTTTGCGCTCTAGCATGGTGCGGGTGACATTTGACGAACTGTTCCTTTTCACGCTTGAACGTTATCGCGATTTACAAACATGATTTAATATGTTTATTTATATTTAATATTTAATATCATAATCGTAAAATACGGATTCAATAATAACTGTAGTAAATTATCATCAAATGTAACTGTAGTAAATAATCATCCTGCCAAAATGTTATTATCTACAAATAAAATCAAATTTAATGAAAAATTAAGCAAAGTGATAGGCGTGTAACGTAACGCCAAGACATGTTTAGTGATGAGATGTATTGCTATTATGGGTTTTTATCGATAGTCGATATTTTTTATAGAAAAAGAAGTTTACTGTATATATTTTTTAATTTTTGTTGTTAGACATCTTTAGAGTTAAATTAGCCGAAAAAACTTTACCATGAAAAAAAATTTTTTTTTTTTTACATGTCGGAGGAAGTAAACGGAGAGTTGATTGCTGGTCGCATACGAATAAATAAGATTGATTGCTAATTAAATGATTCATTGTTAATTAAAAATAACTTGTAAAGTCTTAATTTAATTTGATTTATCGCATTTTAATGTTGTGTAAAATCTAACAAACTTATTAAAAGTCACTGCATTGAATAACGTCCAATCAGAGCAGAGGATAGACCTAGAGTGGGGTTGAGGCGCCATCTTAACGTTCGCCGGGTGGAGCATTCATTCTTGTAACGGTGGCTGATCGAGGTGGATCACAAGTGGTGAAGTTAGATCGGTGCCGCGAACCTGCTGCTCCTTTATAGTTAAAATTACCTAATGATTTAAATAGTAGAGCTATAATAAAATCGTGTGTGTGTGTGTGTGTGAGTAAATAGTGTTTTGTGCTCGCATATCCCAATGACGCCCACTAGACCCGACGTGAATTCTAAAAACGATGTCGAGGAGGATGGTGTTTCTCCGACATATATATGTATATGTATGTGCTTTGAATGTTTTTTTTTAATTTTTTGTATTAAATACATATTTTAAAATAAATTTCATAATAATATGATATATCAAAGACATTTTTAAAATTATTAGGAGAACGAGATTTTTGCTGTAAGAATCGTTATCGATAAAATTGAATTGTGCATATTGTCACTGACGTAGTGCCATACTGACATGTGTCACCCGCACCATGCTAGAGCGCAAAAACTATAAATGTGATAACCATATTATAATTATGGTCAAAAATCTAAGTTTACAGATTTGCTCGTTTTTGGTCGCTCGATATGCTGTGTTTTGACAACCTATAGATCTGTCAGCTTCTTACTGATTTGCTAGATACTATCGATCATTACTGTAATCTGTTAACGAGCGAGAAACAAGGTTAAAATCGAGCATCTCTTGCTCATTTATTTATCGATAAAAACCATCTACAGTAGAGAGGCTAGCACATCAAGCTACTCCAATCTGTCAAATTTTCCCAATTGAATATGAACCTTATTCCTTTGGTGTAAAGCTGAAAATCCATCATAGAAATTTGACTGATTAAGGTAGCTTGATGTGCTGGCCTCTGGTACCTTAAAACATTTTATTCCTATTTTTTTTTATCTTAAACTAGCTGCGCCTCGTTTCACCCGCGTAGACCGGCATAAAAAAGTAGCCTATGTGTAAATCCAGGATATCAGCTACCTCCATACCAAATTTTATCAAATTTGGTCTAGCCGTTTGAGCGTGAAGAAGTAACAAACATACAAAACACACAGACACTCACAAATTTTCGCTTTTATAATACACTTCTGGACACATCTTTTGGCCCACCTTGTATTTTCAGTTTCGTTTGGTCCTAGCTAAAATTTTATATTAGGTCGAGCAAAAAGTTTTTATGCAGTTTTGAACCTGGCACATTCACAATTTCATTCAATAGTCTTTTTTTGAATTTCGAACACAGAATTTAAAGAAACAAAAGACAATTTGGAGCCTGTTTGTTAATATCAAACAATCGAATACTAAGAAAACTTGGTTTTATTGGTTTACTTGGATTTAATTCTTGAAAAAGTGATTGATATCTTTGGTTTTGCAACAAACATTACTTATTCTTAACATTAAGGTGAGGTTCTATCAATAATCTATGGATACTTCACCTGAAGTCGCCGCCCAAGCTGTGGCACTTATTCAGGCCGGACACAGCCAAAGAAACGTGAGTGCTCAACTTAATTTAAGTCGATATGCGGTCCGAAATGTTTATCGAAGGTACCTAGAGACTGGCGGCTTTGTTCGTCGCCAAGGAAGGCCACGATCTCGGGTCACAACTGAAAGGCAGGATCGATTCATCGTGACGACCAGCTTGAGAAATCGTCACCTTACCTCCATTGAGATACAAAACCAACTTCGCGACTTCCACGGAGTATCTGTGAGCGCTCGAACTGTTCGGAGAAGGGTAAAAGAACGCGATATGGTACCACACAAGCCAGCTAATGGCCCCAAACTAACGCGAGCCCACCGAACAGCGCGCCTTCATTTCGCACGCAGTCATTTAAATTGGACACAGCAAGATTGGAGCCGTGTACTCTTTTCTGATGAGTCTAAAATTGTGTTACATGGCAATGATGGAAGGAAGAAGGTCTACCGACGTAAGGGAGAGCGTTTCGCACAATGCTGCTTTGAAGAGAGGGTTGCTTATGGCGGTGGCTCATGGACTGTCTGGGGCGGTATATCCGCGAGCGGCAAAACTCAACTTGAGGTTGTTACAGGATCACGGCTGCCAACATTAAATGCTGAAAGGTACATTCGTGAGTGCTTAGAACCTCACGTGATACCATACGCGGACTATGTGGGCCCAAATTTCCTTTTTATGGATGATAATGCAAGAGCCCGTGCGGCCGGTATCGTCAGGGAATATCTTCGGGATGTGAACATCACAGTTGTGGACTGGCCAGCCAGAAGCCCAGACATGAACCCCATTGAGCACATGTGGGACGAGCTAAAAAGACGTGTTAGGGCTCGTCAGCCAGTTGCCCAGATGATGCAGGAGTTGAAAACTGCCATAGAAGAGGAATGGGAGATGATCCCTCAAAATTTCATAGAGCGGTTGATAAACTCTATGCCTAATCGTATGAGAGCTGTGGTAGATGCCCATGGAGGCAACACGCGTTATTAAATTAAACCTTTATTTGATAAAACACGTTTTTTATTCAAAAATCAATTGCCTTTAACAAGGCGCATATCCGACTTGTTAGGCGTAGCTCCATGTCGTATGGTATTCTGAATTCAAATTTAAAACAATGCGATCGAAAAAGATGGTAAAATGTATCAGGTTTAAAACTGCATCAACAGTTTTTGTTCAATCTAGCAATCATATTTCGGTAGGGGCCATCGAAACCTGAACTCTAAGGTGGGCCAATAGATGTGTCCAGAAGTGTATTAGTGTGATCATCGTAGACATCGTATATGATCGCCCCTATCTTCAAGAAATAGAAGCATAAAAAACACACATAATATTTGACGTAGACATTGTATCCTCCACATAACGGTTTTACATAAAACAAGAATGACCTTTTACATAAAATCGAAGTTTGGACCTATACAAACTTGCCTTAACTTTATATGGGCCATATAATATGTTGGGGGATAAGCAACACAAAAACCATACAAAATTCTTCGAAGACAACATTTTCTAACTCAATCTAACTTTAAAATAGTTTCGTTGTGTTGACGACCGAAGAAAACTAGATAAAGGCGGGAAAGTGGTATTAATATCGATAATACTTTTTACTTTGAATGGTTCTTCTGGTAGGCGTAATGTTGTTAAAGAACTTTTTGTAATAGTGAAAATTTGGTGGTTATCTTTTTTGTGAAAGAAAAGTTGTGGAGGATTAGAATTTTTTATTCAAGAGATTATGTGTCTTATTCCTTATTTAAGAAGTTTTAGTAACCTAATTTTGAATTTGTTAAAAAGGATTCTTTCGGTGCCTATTAGCAGGCTCTATATATTATACTATACTAAATATTATAAAAAGGTTCAAGGTTAAGAAGAAAATAATTAAAATCTTGATCTTGCAATGGTAACAAGACCACTATGCACGTTTGGTTGCAGCCTTTTTTTCTCTAGAACGGGCCGGCCACATATAGTCGAAATTCCGTATCGGAATTCCGTTTCGAAATATCGATTCGTAATTTTCGAATGCAGCAAATCTATACAAAATCAAGGATCCACACACTACGTAGTTCTCCGATTCAAAATTCCGCATGGTAGTCTATGCGTGATTTTGTATGGATTTGCTGCCTTCGTAATTCCGAATCGATATTTCGAAACGGAATTCCGACTGTATGTGGCCTGCCTAATTTGATTGTATTATACTGTATTGATGTAGGTATACAACGTATGTTCATCCTACAGAGCAGCCTCAAGACATTATGATAATCGTCGAAGGATAGCGTCCCTTATATTCAGTCCTCGTATCAGTTTACAGATGACTGTTAAATCATTAGATACACGCCATTAACGTTCATGCAGCCTAAGCGTAAGTTAACGATGGGTTTTTTTTTGGAGAAAACGTAAGATTTTTGTTACGTTTTGCAGTTTTTGGGGTTCCGTACTCAAAGGGTGCAAACGGGACCCTATTACTAAGGTTCCGTTTTATGGTGCTGTCCGTCCGTTCGTGCCCGTCTGTCACTTGGCTGTATCTTTTGAATCATAATAGGTAGACGGTTCAAATTTTCAATTAAAATTGAATTAATTTAATTTAATTCAAACAAAAAATAAAAAAAAACCAAGCGAGCCTCACAGTAGTGCCATATGATACGTAACACTTCACCTTGATAATAGTACTTTCTAGTTCCAAATAAAAAATTAAATCCTTCACACAAAACTTTTGGAAAAATATGTCACTTCCTGTTACACACTTCCGTCACATCCGTCACTTCCGTTCCTGTTCACGAAATCACTCCCTCAAATTGCAGGAAAGCGAGAAAAAAAGATGTTACACATCAATAAAATAAAGTTAAAAATTATATAGGTGGTCCCCATACACGAAACGTGTATTTTAGGGTTCCGTACCTCAATCAGAAAAAACGGAACCCTTATAGGATCACTCGTGTGTCTCTCTGTCTGGCTATCTGTCTGTCTGTCTGTCTGTCTGTCTGTCTGTCTGTCCGTCTGTCACAGCCAATTTGCTCCGAATTTAATAGACCAATTAAGTTTAAATTTGGTACACATATGAATTTCTGTGACCCAAACACGGACAGGTAAAGTAAATAAATTAATTTTGAATATGGGGTCACTTTTGGGGGGTAAATAAGAAAATTTTAAAAAAAGTTTTGCAAAGTATACCGTGTTACATATCAAATGAAAGAACTCACTATCTCAAATATATATTTTTTTATAATTTTAAAATAAATTGTTTTAAAGTTATTTAAGAAAATAGACGAAAATTGACCATTCCCCCCTTATCTCCGAAACTACTGAGCCTAAAATTTTGAAGAAAATACAGAAAATAGATCTTTATCTGTTGATTACAGGAAAACCTATAAGAAGTCTGTGGTCTTAAAATAACGTGGTAAAATCTCTCAATATTGTGAGTACAAACTTACATTTACAGTTGGAATGTATGGAAGAACATGTTTTTCAACTACAATGTTAAGTTTGTTCTTGGAATAATTCATCCCAACTACGGAACCCTTCATTGTGCGTGGTCCGACACGCACTTGGCCGGTTTTTATACTAAAGTACTAAAAAAAATATATGTAGTGTTAAATTTTGTACGGTGGTATGGAACACTTCGTGTGCGAGTCTGCCTCACACTTGGCCGCTTTCTGCTATATCTATTAAACTTCATACGAGTCAGAAATTGTCGTCACAACCAAATCTTAAGGCAAGGTTACACATGCCGCCTACCCAGGGTTCCATTATAAAAGAAAAATAATACAATTTATAAGATCCAAGTTCGTTATGTGGTGTGTTTGGGTAGGGATTTAAGTAAGACGCGGCAGCGATTGGAAAGCTTATAAAGTGACTAAAGTTATCTTTCTAAGTTATAGATTATTAGAAGTTTAAACCGTTATGTGTGAAGATGCTAAAAACAAGCTTCCACTTTCTTCATGATTTAACTCGAATGCCCAAGTTATAACTATTCAATCAGTCTGCCTAGCCTTTTCCCAACTATGTTGGGGTCGGCTTACAGTCTAACCGGATGTAGCTGAATACCAGTGTTTTCCGTGGAGCGACTTCCTATCTGACTTCCACAACCCAGTAACTGAGTAATACGATACCCCTTGGTAAGACTGGTTGTCAGACTTTCGGGCTTCTGACGACCCGTAACGACTGTCAAAGAGAGGGACCAACGGCTTAACGTGCTTTCTCAGGCACGGAGGAGTCTCGGTATGTGAAGATGATCACCCATTCACGGACCAACCCCGGCAAGCGTAGCTTAAGCTGATGGATCCACCCGTGCGGCTGTTATTACTTGCCGCGAGCTCCTCGAAATCCTTATAACTACATATTGTAGGGATTTAAAATTCTTAGGCATTCATCACAACAAAATTATCTGAGACATAAGTCACGCTTAACATAACCACCTCATACTTTTACCAGCTAATTACGTAATTCGCGGCATGGGTGTAATCTAAGGCCCTAAGAATACAAGTCATTTATTATCCTCGATTCTTGCATCCGCTGCCCTATCTCAAATCACTCTACATCACTTCCGGGATCCGGATACGTCACCGCTCTAATGGAAAACATCATGAGGCCTATCAATGTTCCTGCCAGAGTCGCGGATTGTTCGAAAGAGATACCGTGGCCACGGGTGGGTTTTAGTCAGCAAAAGTCTGTCCCTCCGGCGCCACTCAGAGCGGGAGAAGTCATTTGATGATTTTACACCCAACAAAAAAAAAAAAAAAAATAAGAAAGGCCTATCAATGTTCAAAAATAGGTTTGTTTACTAGACTGTCTATACCGATTGATAACTTATTATAAGTGAGTAGTTGTGACCTACGTCTTAAATATTGTTAAAAAAATCGGCCAAGTGAGTGTCGGACCACGCACAAAGAAGGGTTCCGTAGATGAAAAGAATTTATCCGAAAAACATACTAAACATTGTAGTTGAAAAACATGTTCTTCCGTAAATTGATATACGTCACAGTCAATTCTCCAACTGCAAATTTATGTTTGTAATCCCAAAAAAAAAAAAAAAATTTATTGTGGAAAAATTACTAATTAATGATCTTGTGCTGTGAGACCTTGCTTCTTGCCAAATTTCATGATTCTAGGTCAACGGGAAGTACCCTATACGTTTTGATTTATTTGCGAGTATCAAAATATGTCGCATAAATGGCCGCATTTTTTCATTCTTGATTTTTGTAGAGCTCCAAGGGACTATAGACTATAGGGTATTTGATATTAATTTCAATTTGATTCAGGACCTCCACGCGTTTCTGAGAAAAAGGGTCTTGACAGACTGACAGACAGACGGACCACGAAGTAACCTTATAAGGGTTCCGTTTTTTTCCTTTTGAGGTACGGAACCCCAAAAATGCCAACAAAACTATTGGGTTTTTTAATTTTACACACACAGGCACAGGTTTCCCCTAGTTTAGGAGGCAGGGTTTCCACCATTCCAGACATCTTTTTACAATCAATTGTTTTTGTTACATACATGTACTACTTATTGTAACGAAGGTTTTTAGTATCAATAAAGTTATTATTATTATTATTTTATTTGTCTTTGGCTTATCTCGGGACCCTGGGGTCCCGGACCTTTGGAAGGCGTACGAGGGGCCGAAGCCAACTCGCAGAGGCCCCTTAGACCATTTTAAATGACGAAGAGGCACCAGCCGACGATTATCCCTGTATGAATTATGCAAGTGCACCCAAGGACAACCCCCGGTTGGTGCAGGACTATTGCAGAACATGGAAACAAAACACAGGCCTATGGGTTTGGGTGGCTACATGGATTGGGTACCTTGAACTATGGAAGAACTATGTCCCCTGCCTGACCAATGTTATATAATATACACAGATAAATTGGCAGGGGGTGACTTGCATACTCAATAATGGGCCCCCGGAAACGGTCGCTAGCACATAGTGACGTAGCGACAAGGGGCAACATATCCTGAGGTGCTTGAGGAGTGGAGAGGTATTCCACGGCTCTCAGAACAATCCCAGAGCCCGGAAGATGGTCAAGATCCCTACAAGCACTTACTGGAATACTTCCTTCCTCCGAGCACATTTGCTCTTGCGAATCTCCACTCAAGCCGGCCAATAAAGGCAAGAATGAGGTGGGAGCTCTGTTCCCAGTGTTCACTCCAGCCGGCCAATAAAGGCAAGCCAGAGGTGAAGAACAAGACTTCTCCCGGGAAATAGGGTCCGTGGGGTCGCTACTGCCCAACAGCTCGCCACATGCTGCCCTGCGGGTTCACGTATCTCTCTTGGTCTGGCTCCTCACCCTAGACCTGTTTCGGCAAAGTAAACTCCACCGGCACAGACCCAGAGTTCGGAGCGCGCAAGCCCCACCACGACGTCAACGTAGAGATACGGCGGTGGGGTTATTATTATTATTTTTTTCTTTGACGTATCTCGGGACCCTGGGGTCCCGGACCTTTGGAAGGCGTACGAGGAGCCGAAGCCAACTCGCAGAGGCCCCTTAGAAAGTTTTAAATGAAAAGAAGGCATCAGCCGACGATTATCCCTGTATGCACTATGCAATTGCACCCAAGGACAACCCCCGGTTGGTGCAGAACTATTGCAGAACATGAAAACAAAACACATTGGGCCTATGGGTTTGGGTGGCTATAGTAGATTGGGTACCTTGAACTATGGAAGAACTATGTCCCCTGCCTGACCAATGTTATATAATATACACAGATAAATTGGCAGGGGGTGACTTGCACACTCAATAATGGGCCCCCGGAAACGGTCGCTAGCGCATAGTGACGTAGCGACAAGGGGCAACATGTCCTGAGGTGCTTGAGGAGTGGAAAGGTATTCCACGGCTCTCAGAACAATCCCAGAGCCCGGAAGATGGTCAAGATCCCTACAAGCACTTTCTGGAATACTTCCTTCCTCCGAGTACGTTTGCTCTTGCGAATCTCCACTCAAGCCAGCCAATAAAGGCAAGAATGAGGTGGGAGCTCTGTTCCCGTCAGTGTTCACTCCAGCCGGCCAATAAAGGCAAGCCAGAGGTGAAGAACAAGACTTCTCCCGGGAAATAGGGTCCGTGGGGTCGCTACTGCCCAACAGCTCGCCACATGCTGCCCTGCGGGTTCCCGTATCTCTCTTGGTCTGGCTCCTCACCCTAGACCTGTTTCGGCAAAGTAAACTCCATCGGCACAGACCCAGAGTTCGGAGCGCGCAAGCCCCACCACGACGTCAACGTAGAGATACGGCGGTGGGGTTATTATTATTATTATTTTATTTTAAATTTTAATCTTTCAATTTCCACTGATCAATTATATCCCACGCTCAAATTACTCCATTCGACTAAATTCCAAATTTTCTAGAATAATATCACTTGTAACTTATCTAGGCAATACAATCTCATATCCGCTGCTCTCTCTCAAATCACGCCACGCTACCTCCGGGATCTGAAGACGCACTACAGAAGCACGTCACCGGTCTAATGGAAAACATCATGAGGCCTGACATCGACTCCCTGAAGAGACCAACTCCTGTTATCTACAGAATTATATAATAAAACGAATGTTGTCAAGCGTAAAACGGCGAAACGGCGACGTGGACATGTCAGATTATTTTTGTGCATGTGATTTGGTTTAGTTATAATTTTTCCAACCATATAAGGTTCGCTTTCAATAAATAAGGAACTTTTTAAGCGTGTTTCTGTCAAAACTAAAAAAAATGGTGATAAGGACTACTCGTGTCCAACTGGACTATTTAGGACAACTTAGTGGCACACAAGAAAACTTACAACACATCCGATGAAATATGGACATTTCCTGTAACAAGTTAGGCTTTATGTACACGACGCCGCAGCCGCACCGGCGCCGGACCGCATGTTTGTATACACGAATAAAAACCGCACAGGCGCCGCATCGGAGCCGCGCCGGAGACGCGCTGGAACCGCAGTGTACACCGCATTGATACACAGTTAAAATAGTAAAGCAACTATCTTAATTCACATAGTATAGTAGGGGAAGTTCTGCTCGATTTTTGCGACCAATTTTTTAGGTACCGAAGAAATTTAATTTGTGGTAGTTTTAATATTCATTAATCATGCATGTGAGAGTCAGCCGCTGCACCCAAGGGGGATTCCAAAGTTACAGCATGTCAAAGTTGCAAACAAAAACTTATAAAAAAATATTTCATACCGCGCCAAAACCTTGTTGTTTTGTTTTGGTTAAAATCATATTCATATTTATCAATATTTAGTATTTACATTCAGCAATTGCCATTGCCATTTGCGCTGCCGGAAATATTTCCCTAAATTTTGCTGTGGCAACGTCAAGGGAAATGAAAGACATGTGACGCGCAATGTAAACAGTTTAATGTTAGTTTACTGTGTGTTTATGTCTTCCCAACAATGGAAAACTTAGAAATTCGATAGCATGTGAGCGAGAGAGAACAATACAACACTCATTCGAGCTCGCGATGCCGGCCTTTTCATGTCCCCCAAAAAACTGCCAATTTGGGAATCGCCAGGCAAGGCAAGCGGCAACGTCAAGGGAAGCGACCTGTTCACACATTCGCGTTGACCATTTAATTTCCTATTTCCTTGTAAGTTGCCGTGGAAATGGGCTAAATGTGAACGGGGCTTACAGTTTAGTTGGTAATGCTTTACTGAAATGTGTTCGTTGCTTTACTATTTAACTATGTCTTACTTTTGTGTTTGCCGACTATACATCATTCTCCTGCCCTTATCCCAATCTATTTGGGGTCGGCGCAACATGTCCGCCGGCATGTTTGCCGACTATACATTACTGTTTTATTTCTAACTTGATTATTTTACATAGGTTAAGCTTTGCCCATATTGCCTGAAACACAGGATTACCTAGCTCAGGCACATGTATTTTATTGACCTAGATTAAGATTATGTATTCATTGTTATTATCATGAAATTGAAAACCTTAAATAAATTGAATTGAATTGAATTTAATTGAACTCAGCATCAGTACGGTGTACCTACACGCGGCTCCGGCGCAGCTCCAGTGCGGCGGTGGTGCGGCGC
Source organism: Cosmia pyralina (assembly GCA_946251885.1). Taxonomy (NCBI): domain Eukaryota; kingdom Metazoa; phylum Arthropoda; class Insecta; order Lepidoptera; family Noctuidae; genus Cosmia; species Cosmia pyralina. The sequence continues at coordinate 20,539,140 of OX276358.1, forward strand.
CTGTGCGATTTTCATTCGTATACACAAACATGCGGTCCGGCGCCGGTGCGGCTCCGGCGTAGTGTATATGAAGCCTTAAAACTCTGTCCTGTAGTTTCTGCCTACCCATGTGGAAAGAAGGCGTGAGTTTATGTCATGCTCACTCTAATATCTCGCTGATGATGGCGCGTGTGTTGGATCATATTTTAGCTCCCTTCAAAATGGTTGATTTGAATGGTGCTAATCCATGCGTCATGTTCGTGAACGGGCGCCGCCGTCTTTAGGGGCTGGTCATCACTTAGCTGCTTATTTTAATTTAATTTATTATTGAATTGTTTTTTTTTTGTCTTTTTATTACGGAAGCTTTTAGCGTTTTGCATCATTCTCATGTCATTTCAACATGAATGATGTAACCAATTTTTTGTAACAAACAGGCTGTGTATATTACGCTTTGGAACAGGCAACTAGCTTCATCTTTCTGATTGACCGACCCCTTATTTGAAATAAATGCATTGAGTTTGAGTTTATGTATGTAAAATGTAAGTTAAAAATCTACTATCTTAAAAGTCACTTAGGAGTGCATTCTGACTGATCATTTAATAAGGCATATGCCTTATATACACACTGCAGTAATTTTTGCTGAGCAACATTTTGCAACATGATAAAATTAAGTAAATTTCTCTATCTTTTGCGGCTTTTGCCATAAATTTTTGTTATCCATTTTTGCCCAGTAACATTCGCAAACGTTGAGCAACTTCGGTGTGGATGCGCCTTTAGAAACTAGATGCCACACAAGAAAAACTGTATATGGATACATACACCAGAGTATTTTCAATGCCTTGCTAACCTTAGATGAGACACGTGCCTGTTACTTTGCCCCTACACTAATTAAGAACTTGACATATACTCTAACCTACCGCGAATGTAAAAGCGCTTTGTTTGACTATGACGAAGTGGAAAATATGGTGCAATCTATGAGACTATAAAAATATGCACTTGAGATGTTAGGCTACGGTGATTCTACTGCTAACGGAGGATAATGTCCTACATAATTTTCCGATCCCAAGATTAGTCGTAGGGTTAGCTAGCTAAAATCGCAGTTATTTGTGATTGAGTATCGCGTTTAGCCAAGGACGCTTTTTGAAGTTTCCTACTCAGAAACAGGCTAGAGAATGAGAAATTGAAAGAGGTCAGGTACTCACGGGATACTGGGAGTCAGGGGATCACCACACTGTATCAGTAGCAGTCGTATTTCACCATATTTTAGTGTTTTTTTTTCACCACGCGCGTCGGTTAGACCGGCCGGTCTTCTTTGTTGAGTTCGAACTGAGTTGTTTTCTTCATGCCGTCAGATGGCGGGAGCGATGCGTTCTCCTTGAAGCACTCACAGCGGTGAGCGAGCGCAAGAGGCGCGGAATTTGAACCAGGTAGGAAAAGAAAAGACTAAGAAAAGCATCCTGAAGCCTGTTCAATTTGTTAATCTTACATGTTATTGTGTAGGTACTCTTCCTCACTCTCACACTTACTCACATCCACTACTCACACACACATTCACCTCCACACCATCTCCAACACACATAACACACACATCCCAGCGCCATTTCTGCCTTTTATATAAACTTTGTTTCCATTTATTTCTTTTGTTTTTATTTTTGTTTGTATAAGTTTATATACATATCGCATTAACTTAATATAAATTACATAACCTGGGGAAGGGCGGAGCATCCTAACACAAGCAAACTATTTGCTTAAAAACTTTTTTATAAAAATACAACCGACTTCCAAAAACAACACTACAAAGTGAAAAATAACTTTAATTTCGGAAGTCGGAGTCTAGTTAAATGTATTTTCGTTTTTTGTCATCGACTTCCGAAATTAAAGTTATTTTTCACTTTTTAGTGTTGTTTTTGGAAGTCGGTTGTATTATTTTGTAAAAAAGTTTTTTTCTACTTTTTTCCAGTCCTACATTGAACACTGAAATGGAGAATATTTTCCTAATATAGGTTTAGATCTTTAGGATTTATGTGAAAGTTAAATAATATCAGAAGCACGTCTTTTGTTTTTAACCGACTTCAAAAAGGAGGAGGTTATCAATTCGTCGGAACCTTTTTTTTTTTTTTATTTTTTTTTTTTATGTATGTTCCCCGATTACTCGAAGATGGCTGGACCGATTTGGATTATTTTTTTTTTGTTTGAAAGGGTATACTTCCCAGGTGGTCCCATAATCATCAAGTCAGGATCTGATGATGGGATCCTGGAGAAATAGAGAGAACTCTTCCAATTTTATAGGCACACTTGAAGCGATTTAGATAGTTTTTGGAAGAGTACACTCTTGGAGTGGTCCCATTTCAATTTGGTGAAGATCTGATGAAGAACTTCTGAGATAGGCAACGGAACTCCTCAATAAATGATAGCAAATGGACTGGGATTGCTGAAATCTCATGTCTGTTTGTTGTTCACACCAGTTCATAACATAACATCACGCCAGTACGCTGTGAAGGGGTAAGCACATGTGAACCACTAAAAAGTGAAAAATAAAAACTTTTTTACAAAAAAATACAACCGACTTCCAAAAACAACACTGTAAAGTGAAAAATAACTTTAATTTCGGAAGTCGGTGGCAAAAACGAAAATACATTTAATCAGACACCGACTTCCGAAATTAAAGTTATTATGTTTCCTTCAAAACACAATAATACTCTCGTTTGAAGAAAGCATCTCAATTCTTGCCTTATATACTATAAATAGTTAAGATATACGTACTTACATTCCCTTTTAGTTACCTGTGTTCTTTCAACATGTAAGAAATCTTGCGGTGACTATGGTCTTAGCGAGCTAGAGTTGTCACTGTCAAGTGTCATTCATAGCGTCTAAATTTTTGCCGCCAATGTATACGTAAAATATTTTCGCTCGATAATTTTCATCGAAAATGAGTAAAGTTTCAGTTAAAACTTTATTAAAAGTGAATAAAAATAGTGCTTGTGGTAAGTGATATATAGTGTTACGCTGATCGTGAGTCAGCGAAGTGCCGAAGTGGAGATCGATAGCTCACAATTTATACATGGTCGCCAGTGCCTTCTCGAGAGCAACCGTTTGTTTTTCGGTTCTCCTAAGTCGCCTAATGGGGAAGAACGCTCTTCCCACCGGCGAAAAACAGGGTAATGAGATCGAAACTATTTCCTGTAAGACCGGCCTTCTCTATGCACTTACCTACAAATTGAATGAGTTGATGAGTAGCCAAGTAAGTGTTAAGTTTCTGTTAACATGACACAATTTCCACATTATATCACTAACCTTACTCAGACACATTATTATCAATAAACTTCTAACCTGCTTCTTGCTAATTATTTACTTTAGAAGCGCATTGTTGTTTTCTAAACAACCCGGATGTGTCTAACTTAATAGACATAAATATTACAACTTAAAGATTTCAGTGTAAATTATGATGATTAGGTAGTAATTCCTAAAGCAAATGCAGAATGTCTAGAGGAGCTACAGCTACTCAAGCAGTTTTTGACATTCCACCATGAAAAGCAATCCGTTATAAGAAAACCTTACATTTATGTTCACTCACCCCATGTGTTTCACACACTGCATTAGAAGTAAATGAGTACTTATGCCACTAAACAAAACTAAATCCTACAATTTAGCCCCCGCGGAGGGAGTTTTGGCTGGGATTTCTAATGTAGGTCTAGAGCAGACTGAGCTAGCTGCTAAAGTAAGGTCTAAAGGGACTTGTTAATTGGGCAGCAACCTACCCATTAGGATTGTATCCTACTTTCCCTTTCGGAAGTCCGAACACTCCCATCCGGAAGTGTATTTAAATTACAATTGTTTATGCTCGCTGGTGGTATGCAATTGTTACTTTCATTGTAACAAAAGATTTTTAAATCATTTTAAAATAATTCTTCTAATTTGTATATATTTTCTATTTCTGTTTAAGCTGTGTACTTTTTTAAGTGACAAATTCACCACACTAATAAAATATAAGTTCTTATGTAATATGTTATTAATGAATAAGTCATTGGAGTACCTGTATAAATTAATTAATTAAAGAGGTTCAGCACCTCTTATGAACTCTAATCTGCAATTAGAACATTAAAATTACTTACTAATTAAAAGTGACATCAAGTTTTATAGGTACTTAACTAATAAGAAGTGCTAAATAACAACATTATAATTTATAATGTTATTTGTTTTTGCTGTGTTTTGTAATAATTATGGAAATCTTATAGTTATGAGCAGGACCATCAGGATCATAATTGCTCTATCAAAATTAGAAATGCAACAAATACAGCCACTAAACAATTTAAAACTGACAAGATATTATTTAGAGCTGGTTAAATAAGAAGTAGTTCTTTGATTATTTTAAAAACATGATAAAAAGGCCAAATCATAGCAACAATAAGTAGGCCAAGATTCATACTTTTGATAATATCCAGGCTGCCTATTGCCTAAGGAACCATGTAAAGGCTTGGGAATGAAAGACTGCAAACCTGTTCCTGAAGATTACAACAGGAAAATAAATACTGAAAATATTAACATTCAATAAAATTCTATTTTGAGATATTAAGTAGTAAAGCTACTAGTTAAAATAATGATACAAATTAAACCCATAATAATCTATGCGGATTTCTATGATTATGATTATAATCAAATAACCTAATGTTTACACTCTGTTATTACTAAAAAGTAAAACGGAAGCAATGATATGCTAATGAAGGGAAATAGTTCACACGACTCACGAATTGACAGAACACCCTTTTGACATTTCTTTAGTTTAGATAAATTTCTACTGGTCCACTAGGAAAAGTTGCATTTTTGATGCCTGTCTTGGAGACTGTGGGTCCTAACAAAGCTTGGGTGACGAGTGAATTTCCTAAGTCAATTCTAAACCTCAATCAGGAGTTAAAATATGTAGGCCTTCTTTTGAGCACTGCTACCAATCACAAGGAACGGCCTGCAGGCAAGGTTGAAAGGAAAATAATCAACACTCTGTTCCCTGAAACAAGTTCATATTCCATTAACACCAAAATATTGTTATCCCTGTATGGGAATACTTGTCGCTAGACAAATATTTGAGAAAGGCAGACCAGGACAAATGAAAAAAGGTTGCCTGCTGGTTTGTCAACAGTTAATGTGGTGGCCAGAGACTACTGATAGACCACAGCTCAGTTCCTTGACACAGGGGTAGAGTAACCAACTTCCTGTCCACACTTGCCGTAGAGGAAAGGTAAGGAGCCTACATGAACGGGCTACTCTATTCATCCAAGGGATGTCTTTAAAATATTGCTTTTAGTGATAAGACTGCCCATTGTGTCACCCTAGTAGTAAGGAGTACATAATAAAGAATATTCCATTCTATCTTACTCTAGTCAGGAACTTGACCAAACCAGAAAAAATGGCACTCGAACTTGCGAGAGATGTTTGCCATATATGAAGTATTGCCAAAAAGCCAGTCTTCAGAGTGCACATATTATAGTTCAATCCGACAACAGACCATTTGTCGCACATTTAAGATGGGCGAAGGATACGTCCCCTAGTGCTCCTGAACCTAATTAGCAAGATGGAAGTTAGCAGATTAGCTGAACATCACTCTGTTAGCGGTTTACCTCCCGGGGAGGTTAAAAGTGTTATAACGGCTTAGCCGACCGCTTGTCTAGGAACAGACCAGCCGAAGTGGCTCCTGTTGCTCCAGGTCCCAGGCCTCGGAGGCCATGTTACAAAGTGGGGCGTCCCCGGCGTCGACGTTTTCACGTCAGATAAGTCGGCCGTTTGTGCGACAGACCGTCACATGGGACTCAAATGATGGCTTGGCAAGCTTCTGCGATGCGATTTCAGTCAGAGGTGACAGCATCAACTACTATTGGTTTTTACTTCGTCCAATTTAAGAGCGAGTGCTCACTCATGTGAACTCGGAAATGGGACGTCGACGTACTATGTAAAAATCGCCCCACACTGAACCCAGTGTGACTGGTTCCCGTACTTGGCGACGAGAGGCCTCGGAGAGTCAGTACCAGTACAAGATCTATGTAAGATCGTCTTAAACCTGATAAGTTGCAACTCCTACCCTGGAAAGTTGAAGGGGGGGGGGCAAACAGGTTGCAAGGGTTGGTAGGGTAGGATAAGAAACTTGCTAAAGTGTAATTGGAGATAATCTACACTAATTACTTATAAAGCTCCTATTCAGAGGTGAATGGTGAATGTCATAGTGTAGAGTGCATGGCATTAGTCCTAAATAATCTGATCCCAATTCATTTATTTTTATGCATAAAGCATATAATTATGGTACCAACCAACAGATGTTAGATCTAAACAGTTTTGTGTCCATTGTTTCAAAAGCATTATCATTAGCTAAACCACTACCCAGAAAGTCATGAAATGAAATGAATGCCAAAATGATGAGGCTGCCAGAAGAGTTTTACATACTTACCCTAATATTATAAGATATCTCATAGCTTTTAGATGTTGAATAACAGTGCAACCAAGGTGTGGTTCAAAGACACTGAAGATCAAGATGTTTACTTAAAATCTACCCTAATTGTTGATAGATTTACAATAACAGGTGTGGCTAAGCTTGCTTGAAACATTTTTAAACAGTCTAAGATACTAGAAGCCTCCTGGAAGTAACATAAGGTAGTATGTGGTAGCCTTCGGGAGGCTGACTGGAGAATAGTTCATCGAATGAAATTAAACTGTAAGAGCCACTAGGCTTACAGAATTATTACTTTTGTAAAGTAGTAAAGGAGATGGTTATCTCTCATGATAAGTTAGAATGACCAGCCTATAAGGTTCCCTTTTTTGGGATAAAGGTCACCTCTCTGTGAGAGAATAGGGTTTATCATTAGGATAATTATTAATTCCCTACGAAAATATTTCAATATGTTTGTGTAGGTAGGTATATGATTCACATTTCAAGTCATTTTAATTGATAAATGAAGAGACTTGTACTAGAATCCTTTCTTAGATCATTTACATGTGTCTAATCTGTTGACCAACTAAATGTTTTTCAGTTTCAATGGAATTTTAACTGTGTTAAGAATGACATTGATTTAGTTTTTTTCCACATTTATAAAAAAATATGAGATTCAGAAATATTTGTACTTTTGATTGATCTCATAACTTCTAACTATATTACTTACCTAAACTTGTGTTAAGGATATGAGTGATCCAATGATCCTTTAGTAATGAGATTATTATTTTAATTCAGTTCTAAATCTTATTCTAATCTAATCTTATTATTGTGTAATCTCATTGATTTTAGATTATCTTTAAAGCTTGATAATTCATGTTCACCTTAAATAAGGTAAATAAATAGATTTGCTTCAACTGTCGACCAACCTCAAAGAGGTTGGTAACAACAATATAGTGATTAAATTGTGTCTCATAGCATGACAGTTGAACGTTTCTATAACATTTCATGGGATTTGTTCATTTTTGCAGTTTCTAGGATAAATAGATGGAAAACTCTTAATTATTTATTTGAATATTTAATGAATACCTACAGACCGAAATATTCGATCATTCCATTATAATATTATAATTCACATAGCGTCTACATCCTTCAGGTATTCTTTCACCAGCAGATATCAAACAGGTCTTCAAACGAGAGTATTATTGTGTTTTGAAGGAAACATAATAGAAATGTTTTGCATTAAAACAAAACAGTTATTATGTTATGAAAAACACAATAATACTCGAGTAAGGCGCTTGCTGTTGAATTTTGAAGACTTCTATGAATGACACTTGACAGTGACAACTCTAGCTCGCTAAGACCATAGTCACCGCAAGATTTCTTACATGTTGAAAGAACACAGGTAACTAAAAGGGAATGTAAGTACGTATATCTTAACTATTTATAGTATATAAGGCAAGAATTGAGATGCTTTCTTCAAACGAGAGTATTATTGTGTTTTTCATAACATAATAACTGTTTTGTTTTAATGCAAAACATTTCTATTTTTCACTTTACAGTGTTGTTTTTGGAAGTCGGTTGTATTTTTTTGTAAAAAAGTTTTTATTGGAAAAAAATACTGGGACTGGTCTTTTTTGCCTATCAAACTTTTCATGTTATTTTAATTTTAAATATGGCGTTTACATTCTGCTATGCTGGCAAAATTAAAATAAAAGTATGTTTATATTGGTTGGTTGGTTGGTCGTTATGTTATATTTTCGTTTTAATGTAACTAAATCTTGTTGATTGGATGCTGATAATTTTGTAAATGTTTTATTTAATTATTTGTGACTTTCTGCTACCGACTTCCTGTGCTGAATATACCGTCTCCGGTCAGAAAACGTATGTCGATTGCAAACTGGGTAAAAGTAATCTTCTCTTCATTTTTTTTCTTCTTTAGTTTTCTTCCTGACTGACTGACTCATCAACGCCCAGCCCAAACCCTTGGACTTATAAATCTGAAATTTTGCAAGGAGGTTCCCTTTATAATGCATACAAGGACTAAGAAAGGATTTTTGTTCCGACATCCAGGCGGGAAAAGCCGCGCGGAAAATGCTAGTATTTAATATTTTATACCCAGAAGTTGCGTAGCACGCCACCTATTTGCAGTTTTTAGGTGTAGAAAGGTATAAAATCACATGCCAGTGCATTTTAAATTTAGTTCCGTATAGAATAAACAGTTATAACGTTAACATTATAACTGTTAATTCTACACGGAACTAATTTGTAGCCGCTGATAGAGTTGAGCATTCACTTGTAATGAGCATTCCAGCGATGTTAAAATAAACAGAAGCAATTTGCTTTTGAAATGTTTGCTCGTGAAAATGTTCGTAGCGAGGTTTGGCTCTGTTCGTTGTTCAGTTTGAAAAATTAAAAACGGCGAATGCTCGATGTTCTAGATGATGAATGCTCAAGTCTATCAGTACTTTTACACTGCTCGTTTTCTTGTCTTAATCCGTTCTGATTTCCTACACTTAGTAGAGAGAGAAATACATTACTTTGGATATGTCAGACTACTCCTAATTGCGATTTTAAACTAGTCTTCTTACAACCTAACTGTGTCACCACCCTCGCGCCATCCCATCTTGCTAGCTCGGCGCGGTGAGCCGGGGCAGCTGCTGCAGGAGCAGAACACCTCAAACGGCGCAAATATAACAACCTTTTTGGGAACTTTATGTTTGAACCGTTTGGGGTTGAAACACTAGGGCATGGGGTCCGAGTGCTCATCGAGTATTTCGGGACATCGCCAAGCGATTGATCAACTCTACACGGGACCAGAGGGCTGGCATATTTTCAACCCAAAGAATTAGCATTGCCATCCAACGTGGCAATGCTGCCAGCCTTTTAGGCACTTTTGCCATTGACAGCTATGTCGACGAATTTTTTGATGCCCTATGAGCTCTTCCCCTTTTTATTTTTTATTATATAATTGTACATAATATATAAATTTTAGCGTTAGGTTGTACATTGTAATTAAGGTACCTAACTGCAATGTTATTATAGCTCATATTATCTGTCATCCCTATCTTGTTTCATTAAAAAAAAAAGGTAGAAATACAATAGTGTTGTTTATTCGATACAAAACAGAATGGGCCATTACAAACTTTTTAACGTACGGAATCCAACTAAAACAGTGTAATGGTGAAATGGATAGGCACATTTGATACGGGAGTTATAATGGGGGCCCCCGGCGACATCGTTGTGATGACGTCACGAGATAATAAGTTCCCGACCGTTTGATATATGGGAATAGTTTTAGTTACAGTTAACGGCAATGTGTTTACAGAAAGAGGATTTATAGTTACGTAATTAAGATTAGCCGTTTATATCGGCAAATATATGGTGTAAAAAAATAAATTAAAAATTTTAATATCCATGACGGAAAATTGTGACATGAAAAAAACTTCAAATAAATAATTTCAAAAACCCACGGCATGAGATAGAATGATATAGACGTCCTGCGTAACCTGTGTTGTAGAATGTACATTCATTAATAATAAAGCTACTGGCACTACTACTTAACACGTTCACGGTCACAAAACCATTCTTTTATAGGTTATACACGACGGCTATTAATATAATACTATTATATATCATGTCGTGGTTGTTTAAATTATTTATTTAAAGATTTTTTCACGTCACAATTTTCCGTTGTGGGTTTTTAAAATTTTAAAATTATGTTTTATTTGTGGCTTTTTAATTTTGTTTTTAGCTATGAACATGCACAGGAATAAGACTTGTACAAAGCTAAAAACCGTTTTAAAATTGGCCTAGCCATTTCCGAGAAAAATGGTAACAGACACACTAAATTTATATACAGAGGCAATATTTTAAGGGGTCATTGTACCCATCATTATAAACAACTTTTACTATGGGACCAAACCTGAAATCGCGAAAAAAAATGAGATGTTCAGTACATTTAGGTATGTTCGCTTATTTCGTCAAAATGTGAAGAACAGCAGATTTTTTTTCGCGATTTCAGGTTTGGTCCCATAGTAAAAGTTGTTCATAATGATGAGTACAATGACCCCTTAAAAGATTGCCACTGTTTACACTTACACCCTGTATACCGTCTCCGTGGCCATCGCGGGAAAAAAGACCCATCACGAGGTCCGCAGCGTCTACGGATTCTGTACCCAGATTAGAACAGAAACTCTCGGAATGCCCGATCTTTCACAGATGTTCTTAACAGGCCCGGAGATTTGATTAACTCCTGGAGGGAGGTGGGCTCGTTGGAATAAACCCCGACGGCCAACATGGCCCACGCATAATGGTCCACAGGAAGGACTAAGTGCGGAAACCAAATCCGTAACATAGAACATAGAAAGGGAAAAGACTAAATTTTGGTGTAAAAATTTGCTTGCTAAGCCAGCGCGCGCTTGTGATTTTTAGTCGACCGATAATTTAGTCGCTATCGTACGGCCATATATCTTAGTCGACCGATAGTTTAATCGTATGCGCGTGTTAGATTTGATATAATATATAATTATAAGCGTATATATAGCTTCTAGGCTAATAGCAAGCCTTAAATGTCAGAATGGTTATAGGTTATTTATTGTGTATGAAAGTATTATGAATATGGTGTGTAAGGGAAGGATTTCATAAAGAAAAGCACAGAAAGACAAGACTAGATATTTATTATTTCAATTAGACTTGTCAATAATTATTCATCTTTAATGAGAAAGCTATTGTCCGTTCGCAAAACTAGGTCTTCATGGAGAAGAAGGACAAGAAACTCCATGGAAACAGTATTACAGTATTCTATCAACACATTTCTTATATTTCCACAAATTATAGTTATCTCAAACAGTTAATTCTATCACTCAGAATAATAGCAACATAATAACAATATTTAAGGTATAATATGAAATTACATAACTTACATGACACCTGGTAGATATATTTCATATCACAATGGTACTAGCACTAGCCACTTGAACATCCACTGAGCAACTGCCTCGAGAATGTCATTACAATCCTTTTTATATGCTACCACCCCTTCCATTTATCCCTTCCTATCAAACATCAACTGACAGTATTGTATCAATCGTTTCAAACAACCTATTATATTAAAATAGCAATATTAATTCTAAGATATACTACAGTCATTATCAAATATTATTTAATTATTTATAGTAATAACATCTGTACGATTTTGACAAGTTAAGAGTGGTATATTTCGTAAACACAATAACCAATCAAATTAGATACTTCTACATTGGTCTCAAGCTTCGTAAATGTGACAGATGTCGATATCCAACAAACAGTTATTCTAATAATCTAAAGGTTGTTTTACAATGATTCGATGATTTTAATCACAACCGAACTAACTTCCGGAATCAAGGTAATCTCAAGTATTTACTTTTAAATATTAGACACATAATAATTACATTTATCTAACACGCGCACTGCTAATAACTCCATACTACCATTCTCAGAACGATCAAACTGCGCGCTGGCTCTTACGGTAGAGGGCAATGTAAAGCACACAAAACATCATGCTTATGGGTGCATGCAAGGGACTCCCAATTTAAAGGTATAACAATTAAAACTTGTTTTCGTAAAAAAAAAGTTGAAATTATGACCTTCAATATCTCCATAATAAAAATGTTGCCAGATAAGTACCCATACAAAAAGAAAACCGGCAGTCATAGGAACTGCCGAAAGAAATGAAAACTTAAACGTAAAACTATGCATAAAGCATGTAACTTATCTTAAGATTTCCCTCGACCAAAAATCTATTAACACGCTTAAATAAATTTTCACTTCAAAAATAAGCATAGATTAATTTTGAGCTAGTAATTATTGATTATAGGATTTTTTTATTTTACGTCAAAATTAAATATTGAAACAAAACTAATTGTGACCTTTTTTGTAAATTATATAATCATAAATAGCGTATGCTATAATCATTTATTCTCAGTACGTTTAACTCAATTTAGCCCACGTTAACCTCTCTTTAATTTTAATGTAAAAGTCTCTTTAATTAAATATTGGTGAACCAAACTTTTAGGACAGCTCGTACAAAATAAAAATGTCGAAAACTTAACTAACAATAAACCCTTAGATTAATTGAAATTTATGTATTTGCATGTATTTTTCTTTATGAAGTGGTTTGTGTATAAATTAATAAATAAAAACCAGCGAAGTGTGTGTCAGACCACGCACAATGAAGGGTTCTGTAGTTGGGATGAATTTATCCAAAAAACAAACTATGTTACCCATACTTCGATATACGTCACGGTCAATTCTCCAACTGCAAATGTTTTGTAAACGCAAAAAAAAAATTATGTGATAAAACTACAAATTAACGATTTTCCTTTACCTGTGCTGTGAGACCTTGCTTCTTGCCAAATTTTATGATTCTAGGTTAACGGTAAGTAACCAGGTTTTTTATTTATTTACGAGTACCTATGAAAATATGTCGTATAAATGGACGTAATTTTATTGCTTTGACTTAGAAGCTTGATTTTTTGAGAGCTCGAAGGGACCATAGACCTACGTATTTGATATATTATGCGAATTTCAACATGATACCTCCACGCGTTCCTGAGACAAATTGTCTTGACAGACTGATAGACAGGCAGACAGACGGACAACGACGTGATACTATAAAGGTTCCATTTTTTCCTTTTGAGGTACGAACTTTTTTGAACAAGTTTCATTTCAATCCATTTTCTTATCAAACCAACCTCAAATGTATATCAGATTTCATTCATCAAATCGCCATTAGGCTTAGTTATAAGTTTCGTTTGTATCTAAAGTGGATAAATTAGATCCATATATTTAGGCTATCTTATTAATATTAAATCCTAGACACAACATAATTTATCCTTCAGAAAACTAAAGTAAAAGGGACATAAATATCTATACTCCATTTGCAATAAGATTAGACATATATACAAACCTTTTTTACAGTCCGTTCAACCAATTTTGACTTCTATTGCATTGGTGGCATGACAAATGGCAGCTGCAGTAAAAAGTTGGTACTGTAACCACTTTTTTGCCTTTAATGTCATACTTATGTCTAAGGAATAGAAGTCAAAATCGGTTGAATGGACTGTAAAAAAGGTTTGTTTAAATGTCTAATCTTATTGTAAATGGAGTATAGGTACAAAATTAATATTTATTAGACAAATAAGCAAGTTCTCATGTTACATAATTATCTACCTCAATAATTCTATCGAGGCCATAAAAAAGGTTTCAATTACTAATGAGAAACAATAAAATTACATCTACGAATTCGGGAGGTTGCTAAGAGGCTTATGTTTAACAGTAAATACAGATTCAGTTATATTCCGAAAGTAAAATACATTCATGGAATGTAATAGAAATCTGATGTTCAGCTTAGTATATACTTTAGTATATAGTTGAGGAGTTCGTGGCTAAGTAATAACAGCCGCACGGGTCGATCCATCAAGCTGAGCTACGCTTGCCGGGGTTGGTCCGTGGATAGGTTAACATCTTTACATACCGAGACTCCTCCTTGCCTCGGAAAGCACGTTAAGCCGGCTGTCATTCGTGGATCTTTGACAGTCGTTACTGGTCGTCAGAAGCCCGAAAGTCTGACAACCAGTCATACAAGGGGGTATAGTATTACACAGTTACTGAGTTATGGAAGTCAGATAGGCAGTCACTCAATGTAAAATACTGGTATTCAGCTGCATCCGGTTAGACTGGAAGCCGACTCCTACATAGTTGGTAAAAGGCTAGGCAGATTGAGTTTAGTATATACTAATTTATAATGGTGTTTGTGGTCAGAACGGCAGCGTTAGATATACAAGCCTCAAAAACAGACCGATGACAAATTCACCAGTTTGAATATTTTGCGCAAAAGTTTCAAAACAGTTCCGAAAGCATTATTTGTAGCACGCTTTCGTAGCACAGTACAAACTACGCCGTAGCACAGCGCGTTGCGCAGCGTAGCGACACCTACGTCGCAGACTAGTTTTAACCAACTTCAAAAAGGAGGAGGTTCTTAATTCGTCGGAACCTTTTTTTTTTTTTTTTTATTTTTTTTTTTATGTATGTTCCCCGATTACTCGAAGATGGCTGGACCGATTTGGATTTTTTTTGTTTTATTCGAGAGGGTATACATCACAGTTGGTCCCATATAAAATTGATTAACTTTGCTTCGGTAGTTTTTTAGTTAGCTCCAATAATACGTATTTTGTCCCGACTTTTTTATGGATGATGTTCTAGTTTGTTTTGCAGATAGTGGTATAAGAATTTGTGTGGGGTAGGTACACAACTAAAAAGTGAAAAATAAAAACTTTTTTACAAAAAAATACAACCGACTTCCAAAAACAACACTACAAAGTGAAAAATAACTTTAATTTCGGAAGTCGGTGGCAAAAAACGAAAGTACATTTAACTAGACACCGACTTCCGAAATTAAAGTTATTTTTCACTTTGTAGTGTTGTTTTTGGAAGTCGGTTGTATTTTTTGTAAAAAAGTTTTTATCATATTCGTATCTTTGACATAGTCAGAAACGAATCAAAGGTCTACAAATCAACACAATCTAAGAAGTCCGTTTGGACGTTTCTCATTATACAAGCCCGATAACTTTGTATGAACGTCTGCGTGAGAAATCGAAAAATCAAATTCATAATCTTAATTAATTACCATGTTATCCAAACACTATAACAATGAGTATCATTCGCAA
Organism: Cosmia pyralina; assembly: GCA_946251885.1. NCBI lineage: Eukaryota > Metazoa > Arthropoda > Insecta > Lepidoptera > Noctuidae > Cosmia > Cosmia pyralina. The sequence continues at coordinate 20,554,239 of OX276358.1, forward strand.
ACAGCAAGGTTTACTTTAAATTGGAAAAATGCACTCAAAAACACGAATTAATCGTTGATAAATATTTCGACAAGACGTTATTACAATGTCATCTCTTTGGGTTCGTTGCCGCAGTGATGTAACAGTTCTAAGCCGTTTTTTGATTAAATAAAATCAAGGTTCTAAAAAATACTTTACAAAGGTTTATTTAGAAAAGAGAGAAACGTATTATTACTGTATTATTATATCATCATCATTCTCCTGCCCTTATCCCAATCTATTTGGGGTCGGCGCAACATGTCCTTTTTTTCCATACTTCTCTATTATTCGTCATCTCGGTAGTCACCCCCTTTCTAGCCATGTCATCTTTCACACAATCCATCCATCGTTTCTTTGATCTTCCCCTACCCTTATAGCCATCGACATTCATACTCAAAACTTTCCTCACGACATTTTCCTCACTCCTCCGCATCACATGCCCATACCATGACAGCCGATTTCCGCACAACTTTTCAGTCATGTATGTGTATGTCACCGTATTATTATATGTTTAAACATATAAAAACAAAATCTGACCACATAGATTTTTAGCTTTATTTTGATATTTAATAATTACTAAGTACGCCATTGGTGCATATTATATAATACAATGTATTAGAAATCAGTACATCGGGTTTTAGTTTATGCCTTTTTTTTTTTTTTTTGTGGATGGGAAATCATCAAATGACTTCTCCCGCTCCGGGCAGAGCGGGAGGGCGTGTCAGACTTTTACTGACTAAAACCCACCCGTGTTCCTTCAGTTGCCCGTGCCAGGGCCACGGTATCTCTTTCGAACTACCCGCGACCCCGGCGGCTTCGGCCCTATTGGACCCCGTCACTGCTGACATCTCTTTGAGGCGCGCGTGGAACACAACGCGCCGTCGACCCGGGCCTGGTCCTTACCGGACGGCGAGCTGCCCATTACTCGTCGTCCGCAAGCCCGCGCCTACGGTGGCCGGGAATCGGCAATCGATTCCCGCCGCCCAGGGCGTCTCCTACGGCGGCTAGGGGCGCGAGGGCGCGGCTGTTGCCTCTCCCTCTCGCGTTCCGCCTCCTCCTTTGCGAGCATTACTGCTTCGCAGAAGGAGGTGACGGCCTCCCATGCACTCTCGCTCCGCACCATGGCCTGGACCAGGTTTGGACGCGAGAGATCGCCGCCGCCGATCGCCTGCGTGAGAACACGGCGGTGCTCCGCCCAAGCCGGGCAGACCTCCACCGTATGCTCCACCGTGTCCTCCGGGCGATCTACACAATGGTGACACCCGGGTTTAGTTTATGCCTTGGTTTGGCTTTGAAACTCGCACAAATTGAAACTTAGTTGGGATTTATGTAATAACTATTAAATATTACAAACTCGTACGTGTACTAAAGCAATACGCCTCGACAATCAGTTTTAAGCAATATAGATAAATTGTCGATTACAAACTCTAAGTATGACAAATCGATATGTCTCGAGAATCGGTTTTTAAACCTACCAATTTTTTTTCCCATTACTTGACTTTGACAGCTATCCAAACGGAATTCTTAGATTGCCTTATCTTATCCTAATCTTATTTTTAGTAGCCACATAACACGGGAATCCTTTAGGGCGAGCGCGAACTTATGAATTTTAATCGGTTGATAGTTTAATCGTTCTGGAAATCAGTATGGAGTTATATAGCAGTGCGCGCATACGATTAAACTATCGGTCGACTAAGTTACATGGCCGTTCGATAGCAACCTTTTGAAATTATAAACCTTTTTCATTGCATTAATTCTGTATTTTATTTTCTTGCACACATACAAACTTGGTTTATGATAGCCATATTTAACAAACTATTTAATTAGGCACTCAATAAATATTAGTATAGACTAGATTTCTAGACAACCTTTAGGATCTGAGGCTCGAAGCCAATTAATTTAGCAACTGTCAAATGAGATACCTACTTCTTAACTTCACGAATACACAGATACTTTTGTATCTGACTGTTGACTCAAATGATTGTTCATTTGAGTCAACTTTCAGCTTTTTATTTAGTATTTTACATCAACAAACTTATTATTATTTGGAAATCATAACACTATCGGACGACAAAAAATCATAAGTGCGCGCTCAGCCTTAAAGCATTACCTACCAAACCAAAACCATAAAGAAAGCGAAGTTATTTTACACCAAAATCCAAACCCGCCACATGAATAAAGTAAAATATTTTCCCAGTAAACTCATAATATCCTTCAATTTCGAGCCAGCGAGCTTTGCCCTGAATTTCACGAAAAAAGCCTTTTGAATAAAACGCATCATACAAAACATGTGTGGAATGTGTGAGCATGCTTTTAGAATATTGGTATTCGTGCGCACGTCGCGACCGTGCGAAGTGCCACTTAAGTCCCATTCTGCATGGTACTAGTTGTTCCACATTATTATTATTATGTAATGGTCGAGACAGCGGGCTCTTGAGTCAAAAGTACTGACTGGTAAACAGTCGTTAAGAAAATGTTATTAAACACGGAATTTGGTTTTGAAAATTAGGATGAAGAAAATATCGCAATCTGCCCAGCCTTTTTCTATGTTGGGGTCGGCTTCCAGGCTAACTGGATGCAGCCAGAATACCAGTATGTTACATGAAGTGACTGTCTATCTGACTTAGACTATTTACCTCTAGACGTAGCCATGATTACAGTGTGAAGTGTGGAAGTGAGATGCATATATACAAGATTAGTAGGAAAATTGAGACAAAGCATCGTATCTTCTGTCTCTTACGGCGTGCCGTATTTTTGCTTGGCGAACTTTTGAATGTTAGCCAAACAAAGTGCTTTCACTGTTACAAAATCTATCTTGCGTCGATTAATTTAACTTTTTTGGACAGTGTTTGCATTGTGCGTGACATGGGTTTCAATCCAAAATGTGAAAGATTTCTTAAATTAAACCTTATTTCTCTTACCACATAACCTAGAAAAAGCATTATATTGCTATCTCATGAGCGGCCACGAGGTGGCTCGATCTAATAGTGACCTCAACAACCCAGTAACTAGGTAATACGATAGCAAGACTGGTTGTCAGACATTCGAGCTTCTGATTGCCCGTAACGACTGTCAAGGTTATACGAATGACAGCTGTGGCCAGCTGCTTCAGAGGCACTCACAATCACATCACCTTGCACGTGCTTGACAATTGAGTCATGAATATAGATGCAAAGGCTGCAACATCCAGATAAACCAAAATAGCGGTAAATAATAATAATTATTGGTTTCAAAGCAATGCAGTTATTAAGTCAAACTATGGTCCTGATTTGATATTGACAGACTGCATTCAATGTTGCTATCACTGAAAAATAGAATGTTGCTGCCATATGACTCAATTTTTCACATTATTTTTGTGAAAAGTTTCGTTCGAGAAACATGGGCCCTAGACTATTCTTGACAATTTCTTTATTACAAAACTTGTTTTAATAATATTAGTGGCTAAAGTAATATACACACACTCACTACACCAACTTACACCACACACCACACTTACACAACACACCTTTTTTTTCTGGGTGGGAAATTATCAAATGACTTCTCTCGCTCTGAACACAACACACTCACACCTCAAGTTAGTAACACACACACACACACACATACACACACACACACACACTCACTACACCTACTTACACTACACACCATTACACAACACACCTTTTTTTTCTGGATGGGAAATCATCAAATGACTTCTCTCGCTCCGGTCACAACACATTCACACCTACAGTTAGTAAAACACACACACACTCACTACACCAACTTAAACTACACACCACACTTACACAACACACCTTTTTTTTCTGGATGGGAAATCATCAAATGACTTCTCTTGCTCTGGAAACAACTCACTCACATCTACAGTTAGTAACACACACACACACACTCACTACACCAACTTACACCGCACACCACACTTACACAACACACCTTTTTTTTCTGGATGGTAAATCATCAAATGACTTTTCTCGCTCTGGACACAACACACTCACACCTACAGTTAGTTACTAACTGTAGGTGTGAGTGTGTTGTGTCCAGAGCGAGAAAAGTCATTTACACACACACTCACTACACCAACTTACACTACACACCACACTTGCATAACACACCTTTTTTTTTCTGGGCAGGAAATCATCAAATGACTTCTCCCGCTCTGGACACAACACACTCATACCTACAGTTATTTTCTTTTATTTACCAACTTATTCCTAATTTTTCATGTATCCTTTTATTATCTTTTTTCAACAAACTCAGCTTACATACATTATCAATACGCTGACTCCTGTGATACAGGTTTTTTTAACTGGTTCAGAATACAGGTGATCTTTTCAAATAAAGTTAAGTACTGCGTTGTTGTAGTACTGTAATGTATTGTACTGTTACATAGTTTTGTTTGTCAATAACTGGTGGAAAAGCAATCTATACCACTGTTTTAAGAAAAAGTCTTTTGTTTAAACAGGGAAAAAACAAAAACAAAGAAAAAAAAACAAAACAAACAAAAACAAAACAAGAAAAAAACAAAAAAAACAAAGAAAAAACAGAAAAAAAACAGAAAGAAAAAGAAAACAAAGGAAACAAAAGAAAAAAAAAACAGAAAGAAACAGAATAGAAAAAAAAACAATACAGAAAGTAGAAATAAAACATTTTGCTATAGAAATAAAACAATTTTTTTGTCACCACTAAATTCATAGGTATCATGGATGTAAGAAAGTTGTGTAACTGAGAAAAAGTGAGAACAACTTTTTCATTTTAATATATTTTTTTTTTAACTTCTCTAGATTCGTATCATGGAAACGCTTCTTAAGTTCTGACATGTGTTAGCTGTTACGTCTCGTTCGGACTAACGGAAGGAAGACGGAGTTTTTCACAACACTTTTATATTCAAACCGTTTTTCCTTCAGAACTTCTGTGCTTGTTAGGTGCAAGTTTTTTATGAATGTTTTTCTCGTCTTATTTTATTTTGTAGTTGATTTGTGTTTTTAGGAATATGCATTAAAGTAATTCTTTATTTTGATTATTCACATTTCCATACGTAAATAGAAAATTAAAACATAATTATCCTCTATGCTGACTGTACAGAACTGTGGCCGTCATTCATAAATGACGGCCGAAAGCAGGAGATTATGCCCTGGAAGAGCGGTGTCCGCCACATAACAGCCGCAGTGACAGCCATCATGAAAGTGATGCACCGGGGTTTGACTTTACGTTGTCAAAAAGCGCTAACCTAATTTTCTTTCTTTCTTTCTTTCTCTCTAGGAAAAAAAAAACGTTTAAGTGACGTCATCTAACGATAAATTACCTATTATAATATTGACCTGTATAGGAGGAGCTCGTGTCTAAGTAATAACAGCCGCAAGAGTCGATTCATCAGGTTAAGCTACGCTGGCCGGGGTTGGTCCGTGAATGGGTGACCATATTTACATACCGAGACTCCTCCGTGCCTCGGAAAGCACGTTAAGCCGTTGGTCCCGGCCATAGAAATATAAAAAATATATCTATGGTCCCGGCTGTCTCTCGTGAATCTTTGACAGTCCCGAGAGCCCGAAAGACTGACAACCAGTCTTACCAAGGGGTAGTATTACCCCGAAACTAGATTGTGGAGGTCAGATAGGCAGTCGCTCCATGCATCCGGCTGCATCCGGTTAGACTAGAAGCTGACCCCAACATAGTTGGCAAAAGGCTAGGCAGATTGATTGAGATCTGCATAGTCACTAGACGAGCCTGAAACTGTGACAAAAAAAAACACAGTAATTTTTCACCCGACAAACTCACATAATTATATTTAAACTACTTACCCCGTAGACATAACTAAATTAATAGTGTTTCACGAACACACGGTGTCCAGTAAAACTCTGGGAAACCTAGCCACTCACCCGACGCGACATATTATGCCTTAATTAATGATCATAAACACTATTAATTTAGAAATACTGAATTACGAGAGAAACTTTGACTTAAATTTGAGGTTATAAGTCTATTAGTACGGTTAGTCTAGTTTTGCTCGATAAAATATTGGTATTTTCTCTTAGTTTGCTTCGTAAACTATGTTTGGATGAAGTTGAGCCTTGATGCCATTTATATTCCTCTGATTGGGGTATTTACCCTCGACGTTTGAGGTACCTTGAACCACGTATATCATTGTTTTTTGCAACAAAATGGTACTAAATCTTAGTATTGTATGTAATACTAGCTTCTATTATTATGTAATTTTTTTTTTCACCCCCGTAAACCTCTATATTGCATCTTTCATCGAAATCGTCAGAGCAGTTTTCGAGAACGTGATTCCAAATATAGTATACAAATACAAATATTGCTCATTTAATAGTATAGGATTTTATGGTATAGATAGTATAGTTATAATTTCTACAAATAACACATCTGTTATTAATTTTACAGCTTACCAACGAAATTACTAAAAGCAAGCTGCAATGAAATCTAATTTAGCAAAAGCTTTATAATTTTATTACTGCATTTGCCCTTTCATTAGGCTATTAATTCGCTAAATGAAATCAGAATCCCGAACGAACATGAATCTAATAGAAAATAATTTAGGGAGCATAAAATGTTAGTTATTCATAAAGCTACTTTTCGTACCTCGTACCAACATTAGCAATATTAAACTGAAGTGTATAAAGACCGGCCAAGTACGTGTTGCACCACGCACAATGAAAAATTCCGTAGTTAAAAAGAATTTATCCCAAAAACAAACTTAACATTGAAATCCCAAATTTTTTTTTATAGTATGTGATTAAATGAAAAATTAATAATTTTTGTACTTTTCCTGTACTTGTGCCGTGAAACCTTGCTTTTTGCTAAATGTCATGATTCTAATGTGAAGTAATGTGAAGTACAGACGCCAGCAGGTCAAGCCACCCGAAGCTGTCAAATTTTCCCAATCAACCTTGAACCTGATGCTTTAACGATAAAGATGAAAATCTATTAAAGAAATTTGACAGATTGTAGTAGCTTGATGTGCTGGCGTCTGGTTTTGATTTACTTCCAAGTATCAGAATATGTCGCATAAATTACCGTATTTTTTTTATTTCGTTGACTTAGAAGCTTTATTTTTTTATAACTTCAAGGGACCATTGACCTACGTATTTGGTATTAATTTCAACTTTATAAATCAATGCGTTCCTGAGAAAAAGGGTCTTGACAGACTGACAGACAGACAGACAGACGCACAACGAAGTGATCCTATAAGGGTTCCGTTTTTTAACACGCTTTTATTAGTTCCTTTTCAAAATCAAAATCAAATGAAAAGCTAATAAAATCAAAAACAAAAACACAACACTTATTTTTTAGTGTATAAAGTGCCGCAAGCGGCATTGTATTAATATCGGTTATAGTGCCGTCAGCTTGCGGCATACTAATACATTATTTTAAAAAGCCGCATAGCACGATCGGTTATAGTGCCGGCCGGGGCACCCCGACCAAATGAGTTCAGTTAGGTTAGAAAACGAGATCGAAGCGTGCGGTCCCACGGTAGCGGCCGGCGAGCGCTACTTTCAAAGGCTAGGCTGTTAACTAAATGGCTAATTAAGCTAGTTGGCTGCGACAATCACGCGCAGGATAAACCGGTTTGGCCTAGGACAAACTAATATGATTGTGATTTTCATTAAGAGATGCAATCTGTAATTTTTTTCCATCTGATGAAAGCTTTATCTTAATATTCATCGGGCAATCATTTTTAGTACCTAATAGTAAAACTGTTTCTCAATCCTGAACTCTCACCTCTTGAACACGAACACGTAAAGTACGCTACTGTATTATAATTCTGGATTACAATTGGCCAATTTATGTGAACGTACTTTTTTTATTGTTTCTATGTTACGTGTATCACGCTGCCACAACTGCTTACGGCACTTTAAACGGTCGCGTTATTTTGCCGTCCATACTCATTACGGCAGTCTAGATGGCGCCACTATTAAGCCGAAAGCTGACGGTACTTTAACCGATAGTGATACAATGCCGCTTGCGGTACTATTTTTATTAAGTACTTATATATCTTTGACTTAGGGCTGATTGTCGAATAGTCAGATAATTTTTATCAGAGGAATAAATATGGCGGTTTGACAGCTTTTGTATGGAAAATATGTCAAACTGTCACATTTATTCTTCAGGTAAAAGTTATCAATCTATTGAACAATCAGCCCTTAGACTTATTCCTCTAATTTTCGAGTAGATCTTTAATAAGCTACAATATCTTGAATACTTTTGAATGCTGGCTGGCTATAAAATTCAAAAAAGTTTTAATTAGGTACTTTAATTCGAGGCAAAGTAGAGGGGTCTCCCTTGTTTGACCAAAAGGAATTTGACAAATTTTCACTTCCCAAAAAATTTTTCGCATAATTTCATTTGCCAAATTATTACTTAGCAAAAAATCTATTCACAAAAAGTTGTAACGCAAACCTGATGTTTGGCAAATGAACGTTTAAACTATAACTTGTTTACCAACTAGTACTTCTAACATTTTTTATTTAGTCAAATATTTCATTTGGAATAACAGTTTTTATGCAAAATCACATAAGCCAAATACTTATTTAGTATCGTTAGTTTTCAATTCACCTGAGTAATTAACCTGATCTAAATAATTCAGTTCCGGGTAACCTACTAAAAACAATCTCTTTTTTCTATTAATGCAAGTCGTTTCTGGCACTCGCCGGCCGCTACCGCGGCACCGCTCGCTTCGCTCGCTCGGCTCGTGCGTAGGAGGTCACAGTTTTAACCTAACCTAACCTACCCATTTTTTTTAAAGAAGAAATTAACCAAATCTAAATTGTGGAGTTACGGATAACCTACTCAAAACAATATATTTTTTTCTATTAATGCAAGTCGTGTCTGGCACTCGCCGGCCGCTGCCGCGGCACCGCTCGCTTCGCTCGCTCGGCTCGTGCGTAGGAGGTCACAGTTTTAACCTAACCTAACCTAACCATTTTTTTTTAAATAATTAACCTACTCTAACTACTTCCATAAATAAACTAATATCAAGTAACCATAAATTTGACTTGTTTCAGACAAATTCAAGCACAAAAACTTACAAAGAAGTACGCAAAAGAGATCAAATGTAACCAGCAAGTCAAATGTCTAAAAATCTTATTTTTGCCTTAATATTTTTTGTCTTAACAAATCATTTCACCAAACGTTTATTGTCTGAAGATTGTTTGCTGTAATAAATCATTTGATTAAAGACCAAATTCCATAATGACATTATACTTAGTAATATTTTGCCAAGTAAAAATTTGACCAAATGAAAATATGCGTACTAAAATCATTCGAAACATTGCAATGGTATAAAAAAAGGTTGCTAAAATTTGTTTGGGTAATGAAATTTTGCCAAAATCTTTTTGGCAAAACGGCAGGCACCCAAAGTAGAGATATATAGGGTGACTTGTAATTAGTGACCGATACTGAGAGACATGATTGTACTCATGATAACAAACAACTTTTACTATGGGACCAAACCTGAAATCACGAAATAAAATCAGCTGTTCCTTACATTTATGTTGGCATTACTCGTCAAAATGTAGGGAGCAGCTGTTTTTTTTTTTTGCGATTTCAGGTTTGGTCCCTTAATAAAAGTTGTTTGTTATCATGAGTACAATCATGTGTTTTAGTATCGGCTACTATGTACCAGTCACCCTATATAAAACAAATGAAATGCACAAACAATTAAAATTTTACTAATATTGAATTAAGTATAAAATAATTTTCTTCGTATTTTGTTTACCCGATGTTACATAATAGATTAACAAAATGTCTGACGCTTGTATGAAAGTACTTAATTAGGTAGTCATTAATTATAATTGATGTACCTAAACTGAGCTGAATTTTAATGAGGTATTATTTTACAAAAATAATGAACACGTTTATTAAAACAAACCATAAATAAGAAACATGAAACTGCGTACAAGATTTAGTTTCTAAGATAAAGTGAATTTTTCATGTTGAGCACACAAGTCATGCACCGCGGTCAGACGCAGTCAATGAACTTAGTAAATATACGTTTACATAATGCCAGTGTAAACTGAGTTAGTTGTTAAATGAAATAATGTATTTGTCTACGTAATATTCTAGAGTTCTTGTTGCACATGCAAAAGTGTTGAATGGTTAAACATTAATTTATAAAATTGCTAGCGACTCGACCCTGCTTCGTACGGTTTTTACGATTTGAAAAAAAAACCTTTAGATTTCTATATTATAATATGTTAATTGAATATTATATATATATTGTATTAAACACATACACCTTCCGGAATCATCTGTCTATCCTTTTCCCTGCATAACCTTCCCGAATAAATTCTCTAAATGGTGGTGAATACTGCATCAAAATCCGTTGCGTAGTTTAGCAGAACGACACGGTTACACATACAGACACGGAAAAGCGATTCAATGAAAAAAAATAATCGCGAAATCTGCGAATTCTTCTTCTTTGTATTAAATTAATATTATTAACTAGTTCGCTAATTGATTCAAAAAAGCATCTTTTCATTTAACAATCTTAAAAATTTGGTCCCGTGTGAGCGAGACAGGTGATAAAATGCGACAGCCCTCTTAAGTTCCGTTTACGTTTGTAGTTTTTATTTCTGCTTGAGTATAGTTTTCAATGTTTTTACATAATTATGGCAAATATTTTAATTGAATGTTTTTTTGTTTCGTAATGTTAATTAATTTGCATAATCAATAATCAAGTTCTTCTAACTGAACTCTGTCTGTGCTGCTGGGGAGATTCTTGCGCCACTTCATCTTCCCAGCTAAAGCGTTGTGGGAGACTGTCGTATGTCATTTTGACGTTCTAAAACTCAAAGATCTATTCAGAACAGAAGCAGATGTAAGGTCTAGAAATCAGCGTGACAAATTTAGACTTATTTTAGATGTAATCCCTCGATTAACAAAATATAGTAAAAGCTATGGCTGTACGTATTTATAACATATTACCATGTAAACTTAAATTACGAAATAGCAGACTGTTTAAAATTCACTTGTTTAAATGGCTAAATGAATTAATGAATGAATTGCACCGACCTCAGCGTGGTTTAACCAGACTCGATTGCTCGAATGAACCCAGAGATTCACATTAGACCCTGTTGCCTCATGTTACATGGTGCAACAGAGACCATTGCATATCAGTGAGTAGACCGGGGGGCGCGGTGATAGTAGGGAAGACATGCCCTTAGGATATGGAGGGGATACAGAGCCATACCCAGTATGCACCGTAAAGTAAGCCTTGGAATAGTGGAGAGACGGGTGATATAATATGGATGGGCTTTTTTTATAAAGTTGCTGCCGTGTTGCTTCAAGTTCAGCTTCTTCTGTGAATCTTTTGCCGGTTAAACTTCGTTTTTGACTCTTTATGTCACAGCTATGCTGTATTATACGCTGTTATTACCAAAATCATCGGCTGAGGTCTTGCTGCTATCCGTTTCCTGTTTCTTGTATATCTCTAGCAGCCTTCTTGATGTCTTTATTCAGCCGTGTCCATCGAAAAGTTAATTTCCTTATTAAAGTAAATCTTGTCCTGCGTAGTTGGGGGTTGGTGATTTGAAACCGGAGTTCTTTGGATTGTTCCTGCTCAATTCGTATGATGTACTGGCTAATTAAGTATCCTGTATGTTGTGGTGTCTTGGCATTAGATAATTTCTGCGTTAGAATTTGTTGGCTACGATAATAATTTTTATAGCATTAAGGAATACCTTGAACATAATTGGTTTAGTATTAAGCAAAACATGTATGACCTCATCCTTAAATCATGTAACACCTTTGTATACCAAGTTTTATGCAAATAAATAAATAATAAAAAGTGCTGATTCTCAGCCTAGTTTGAATAAATTAATGAAAAAAAAATAACATAAGTAAATAGATTTTTAAATTAAAATCAATTACTGAATCACAACTTAAGACACGTAACTCGACTACTTAAGTCGATTGCATACGCGTCTAGAAAGAAAACCACTATACATTTTTAAGCATTGAACAAAGAAAGAACGAATGTACTGAAAGAAGAAAAAAAAACAAGAAACCTGAAAAAGAAAGTAACCTAACTTTGAACAAATGCAATCCACTCATTACAAACGAAATGAAAACGTGGATCACAAGTGCTACAATATTAAGCAATTTACGTAATCCTAAGTCTCGTTAAGTGGAGGGTAGTCGACAAATTGCGGCGCTAGCTGACATCAGTCAAGTCATATCTGGGTTTAGCATAATGAGCGCTCCGAAGCGGACGTGTTTTTTGCTCCTTTATCGGGTCGCTCACTCCCGTAATTGGGATGTATTTTTTATTCGTCTATCTGTTTTTAAAATCTTAGAAAACTGCGAGTTATCTGTGAATGGATTTCTTCTTGAGTTCACAAAGGAAATCGAGATTGAGGTTAAGCTGGTTAGTATTTGATGCGCATTTAATTTTATGCTGAATTAAAGAAAGATTTGTAAGCTCGATAATGTACTAACCAGACAGTCTTTGAGATTGTGGAACGTCTGAGGTAAATAATTGAGTCCCACGGCCAAGATAAAGTGGTAAAATATTTAAACCTGGGTTATTTGATTAAATTATTTTTGTATTGACCGTCTGATTTGGAGCGATGAGTGATTTTTTTAAGCTTGCCTCTTGCTCCGCGGGCATGGCCGAGGGCATGGAATACTGTGACGTTGTCGTCAAAGTGGGTTTCCTAGGAAGCAATGCTGAAGGCAACCTGAGAAACTATCTCAACAAATTCGACATAGTATTCGTGAATGAACCGTCTGTCGACTTCATTACGCTATACTACAATTTATACTGTGATTTGGCTGAAGAAATTGACGTCCGGTTTCTGAAAAGCTAATCATGCCAAGGATTTCAGCCACACTAGGTAGGAAGTGTATTTTTAACCGATTTCAGAAAGAAGGAGGTTCTCAGTTCGTCGGAACGTTTTTTTTTTTTTTATTATTTTTTTTTTTTATGTAAGTATGTTCCCCGATTACTCGAAGGTGGCTAGACCGATTTGGATTTTTTTGTTTTATTCGAGAGGGTATACATCACAGTTGGTCCCTTATAAAATTGATTAACTTTGCTTTGCTTTGGTAGTTTTTGAGTTAGCTTCAAAAATACGTATTTTTTCCCCACTTTTATATGGATGATGTTCTAGTTTGTTTTGCAGGTAGTGGTATTAGAATTTGTGTGGGGTAGGTACCACAACTAAAAAGTGAAAAAAAAAAAATCTTTTTTACAAAAAAATACAACCGACTTCCAAAAATAACACTACAAAGTGAAAAATAACTATAATTTTGGAAGTCGGTGGCAAAAAACGAAAATACATTTAACTAGACACCAACTTCCGAAATTAAAGTTATTTTTCACTTTGTAGTTGTTTTTGGAAGTCGGTTGTATTTTTATGTAAAAAAGTTTTTATTTCTTTAGGTTTATAGATTCGTTACAGTTTGTTTTTAGACTACATGACCTGCAGTTTTAACATGAAAGTACCAGATAAAAATAATTTAATGAAACAGTTTATAAGGGATATAATAACATAAACATAACATCACGACTGTACTCCTTGAAGGGTTAGGCACAGGTGTACTTATAGTATTATACCCACATTTCGCCAGTTAAATTCCATCTTATACGGGGCGAGCTGCTCTCAACCGGGCACCAACCCAGACTCCGAACTGCTACTGTAAAATTCCTGTTGAAAAAACCCAATAATACTTTCCCCAACCTGGGAATCAAACCCAGGACCTCATGCTCAGCAGTAGCGCTAGCGACCACTAAACCAACGAGTCGAGGGATATTACTGAAAAAAAATATTTCTTACTACACCATATTAAAGTGATTCCATTAAGACTTACTGACTTTATACAGTTAGAAGAAATGTTTGTAAAACATTACAAGACAAAACAGTAACGGTTAATGATTGAGCATACTATTTACTGAAAAAAAAAAAAGCAAAACCACTATTACTGTAATATAACCGAACCGAACCGAACCGAACCGTCGGTGCCTTGCGGGTCCAATATAACAATGCTTTCAGGTTGCTGATGGGATTGCCTCGCTGCTGCAGTGCATCAGCGATGTTTGCTGAGGCTCAAGTGGACGGCTTTCACGTCATTATACGTAAGAGAGCAGCATCGCTGATGCGAAGGGTTTTGGGTTAGGGGCAGTCCCAACAGCTACCTGAGGGTAATTGCAGACTACATCCATAGTCCTTTGTGGAGGCATTGGATTGGTCTGCACATACTCGTATTGTAGGCTGACTGGCGTTTTTTCTATTTGTTGTATGTGTGAATTACTAACATAGCTTTAAGTCATTTTGATGTACTACTAACTCTCTATGGACCAAAAGTCTGAAAAAAATGTTTTTGAATGTGAATTTTTTGAATATAAGTAAATTTTAATGGTTTGAACGATATCTCTAAATGAATAAAACAGTTAATTTAACAGATAGCATAGTACAACAAACTGATCATGATTCTTCAAAGTGTCCGTGCTGCAGCAATAAATTGTGATGGTGTTGCAAACGATAAAGTTTACTGTCATGACGGTAACATTTTGTCTCAAGCTTTAACTGTTTTGGGATCAGTAAAAAATACTGTTTTTAATGTTAGTTTCTTAAAGAACGTTTTAAAGCAGCTCAGATCAATGTGCTTAAACTTTAATTTACTGCTTATTTCTTTCAGTGCTCTGTTAGTAGTGAGTCATTGTAGTTAGTTAGTTAATAATAAGTAATAATATAATAATAATAGTAAGGTAGTAGTTAGTCAGTTAGTAGTTAGTCTTACTGCTTAGTTCTTTCAATGTTTTTAAGATTGAAAGATTTACAGTCACAGCCTGGTTCTGTTACGGAGCTACTATTATCTCTTAGGTCCCAATAACCATAATTGAGACGATAATGGATCATGCAACCACTACAAGCATATAGGGTAACTGCTATATTAATTGGCCACGCTTTAGTAACTGGCCACTCATAAAAAAGAGGTAGAAACAAGAAGAAGCAAGCTCATGAATGAAAAGGACGAAAAATATTGTTTTGGTAATTTTCATTCATGAGCTTGCTTGCATTACCTCTTTTTTAATGGCCAGTTACTAGAGCAGTTATCCTACATAAAGACCCATGCTCACCAGCGAACAATCACCACTCTCACATCCCTAGCTGTCATTAAACATTTATTTACATAAATAATAAATAAATAAATAAATAAATATGTTTGGACATATCACATAACGCCATCTAGCCCCAAGCTAAGCAACCTAATGCTTGTGTTATGGTAACGAGATGGCTGATAAACTACTTATATACATTTTTTTTTTTTTTTTTTGTAAATACATACATATTATAGATAGAAAAACACCCAGACTCGGAACAAATACTTGTAGGTCGTACAAATATTTGTTCCGTGCGGGAATCGAACCCGCGACATGCTGCGCAGCAGTCAATCGCTCAACCACTGCGCCAACCGTGTCGTCAAAAGCTAATCAAAATATCCCACCCATTGAACCGCGAATTTCATCAGTTTATCATTCAAATTACCAATAACATAACAATTAGGGTATTTCGTTATATTATTATTCATGTAGCGTTCGAAAATCATAAATTATTGTTCGCCACGTACATTTTACATAAATAATCAAATGGATCCCATGGCACGAGGGATGGGGGTGGTAACGGACGTAACTTATAATTTTGTCGATTTATTAGGATCGTTTTTTGCATTGTATAATGAGTATCAGAATTCGTCTTTATCGAAATAATAAGAATCGGTATCCAATTGGTGTCTTATGTCTTATTATTAATTACCTATTCTAATATCTGATTGACGTAGAAATCAATATTTTATAATAAATGTTTTATACGAGTAAATTATTACTTCAATATTAAATTATTAATTCATACAATGCCTGAAGGCAGAGTTTTTAGTTTTTTAGGGTTCCGTACCTCAAATGGATAAAACGGAACCCTTATAGGATCACTCGTGTGTCTGTCTGTCTGTCCGTCTGTCACAGCCAATTTGCTCCGAATCTAATAGATCAATTAAGTTTAAATTTGGTACACATATGAATTTCTGTGACCCAAACACGGACAGGTAAAGTAAATAAATGAATTTTTAATATGGGGGCCACTTTTGCGGGGCAAATAAGAAAATTTAAAAAAAAGTTTTGTATACTATACCGTGTTACATATCAAATGAAAAGACCTACTATGAGGGTCTCAAATATATTTTTTTTATAATTTTAAAATAAAGTGTTTTAAAGTAATTTAAGAAAAGAGACGAAAATTGACCATTGAAAATGACCACCCCCCTTATCTCCGAAACTACTGAGCCTAAAACTTTGAAAAAAAATACAGAAAATAGGTCTTTATCTGTAAACTACAGGAAAACCTGTAAGAAGTCTGTGTTCTTAAAATAACATGGTAAATCTCTCAATATTGTGAGTACAAACTTACATATACAGTTGGAATGTACGGAAGAACATGTTTTTCAATTACAATGTTAAGTTTGTTCTTGGAATAATTCATCCCAACTACGGAACCCTTCATTGTGCGTGATCCGACACGCACTTGGCCGGTTTCTCATAAAAATAATCCTTTTACATTGAAAAGAGCTCTTTAATCAACTTTTTAGAATACTACTTTGACAGTCGCAGTCATTACGGGTCGTCAGAAGCCCGAAAGTCTGACAACCAGTCTTACCAAGGGGTATCGCATTACCCAGTAACTGTGTTGTGGAGGTCACATAGGCAGTCGCTCTATGTAGAACACTGTATTCAACTGCATCCGGTTAGACTGAAAACTGGGAAAAGGCTAGGCAGATGATAAAATAGGATTTATAATAGGTTGTACACACGGCTACACATCAAGCTATACATTTCCAGTTTTCACTGACGTCTCATTGTAAGGAAATCCTATACAATGCGAGATCAGCTTATACTGGATATTTATAGCTTGATCTGTAGCCGTGCGTACGTGCATTGTTCTTAATAATAGATTTGTATTAACGAATACTGAATACTTAGAGCCTTGTTGTTGTTGTTGTTCATTCAATTTTAACATTTGGAGCATTAACTATTCATTCGGTTTCAGCCTGTATTACCTATGGTGGAAGGTTGACTGTTATTATACTTAGTGGTTGTTTGAACGGGCGCTATTTCCACCGTGCTCTCAATTTTCAAGGCTCGGCTTAACACCGGGAGATTTTTTTTTTAATTTATTTATTCACTGAAATCACAATACAGCGGTGTTTCTTAAATCTAACTCGCCAAACTTTTACGTGTGATGGCGAGAGGCGCTCTTTTACATTTTAAAAATAAACAATGAACCACCTACGTATACACACAGCAGCAGGTCAAGCTACTACAAACTCTCAAATTTTTTCATTCGATTTTGAATTTAACCATCAACATTTTAAGGTTTAAAATCATTTGGAGAAATTCGATAGCTCGGCACAACCCGATGTGCTGCTGTCTGTACATACCTACTACTTTTATAATTATCCTGTTATAGTTTAATCTATACAATGTTTTAGTTCTGTTTACTATCCTATATAATCTTTTTTTAATTTTATCATAACTGATCCTTTACTAATTTTTACTTTTTCTCTTAATAAATCTATTTTTTTAAACACTTTAGGTACCAAATACTTAGATGTTCTCTTACTATAATAATTTGTTAGTTGACAATCCAACAGTCCGCTTTTTAACGCGCTAGGAAGCGGCGCAAATTGCGAATTGCTCCAGGCCTTATCCCAATTTTTCTTTCATACTTTTCTTGGTTGAAACGTTATTACGAGTAACTAATTCAAGGATAATTTATTTAGAGCTAACTCTTCAAGTGCAGTTATATACTAATTTATAAACCCAAAACCCCCAGGGGGAGGGGGGAGGGGGGTAAGTTGCGAACCCCATAGGTTCACAACTACTTAGGATGATTTTTTTTCCATCGGATGGTGTTTTCTTAATATATAAACTTATATACCTATTATGTAAAGGGATTTTCCTTATGCACACATGGGGTGCAGAAAGCCTTTGAGGGGTCTAAAATCAGATTTAAATGTAGACATGGCATGATGTTAGATAAAGGTGATCAGCATCAGAAGTCGAAAAATAACACGATTTGAGCTTCATGTAGCTTGTCACATAAATTCAATTTTGGTTTTAAAATAGGCCTTAGCAACCACCCTGTTCAAGTATGGTATTGTGGGAAATAACAGAGACTAGCTGCGCCCCACGGTGTTACCCGCGTAGACCTGGATAAAAAGTCACCTATGGGTTAATCCAGGGTGTAAGCTATCTACATACCAAATTTCATTCAAATTTGTCAAGCCGTTTGAGCGTGAAGAAGTAACAAACATACAAACACACCCCCACTCACACACATATACACACAGAACACACACATTCGAAAGTTAGTGTGTGAGGGCACTCACTAACTTTCGAATTTATAATATTAGTGTGATTGGTAAATATTCATTTTATGATTCACATGATACATGTTACCATAAAAATATATAAAGGATGACATTACTAAATCATTATGCAGCACATTTGACAATTTCCCTTTAATTTTTTTATTTAACTGCTAGTCAAACTAATTTAGGAATTACAAAATAGTTAGAACTTATGCATACGTTGATACTGTTACTCATTTTCACAAACTAGTAGGTGAATACTTGTAGACAGTTGTGGACTCGTTGAGAGCTGCACGCAGACTGGCGCTCGATCAACTCGTGAACGCTCGTTTGCTGAGCCCGCCGTCAGGTGGCGGACGTGACGTCATGAAGCCTTTTCCAATTAAATAAGACGCTGTCGATAACAGTATTGATATTATCGTCAGCTTATAGCAAGCCACTGCCGAGAAAAAGCCTGTCCAATAGGTACATGACATGGTCATCTTTCAAATTCCGCATAAAAAATACACAAAAACTTTAAATTTTAATTTTAAAAACACTATTAAAGCACACACGTCAGATATAATAAATTAGAGTAACGTACGTTGTACGAACATTGAAGTGAAAAATCCAATTACCCCATGACTCTGTTGGACAGCAATATATTCGTATATCATATCTTTGATGGCTGAACCCGGCTTTTTCTGTCCAATTAAATTTTCGTAGCCCGTGAGCGGGCTTTTATAATGGAAATGTCATTTGTAATACGCATAACTAATATTTTGTGTTATTAGGTGTATTATTATTTTATTAAGCACTTAAATCCTCAGGTATTTTCTGCCAGTCTATATATCTATTATTGTTGTTCTATGACCAACATTTTGAAGTGCACTTTTTCTACAACTTGAAAGTCATTATTCGAGTATTACATCTAAAAACAGTTTGTCTACATTTATTTGATTGCTCCCTTTCAGCTGATCTGCAACACTGTGTATGTCTGAAATCTTTCCTACGAGAAAAATACGAGAGAAGCATGTGGAAAAATAAAAACTGGTCAAGAGCGAGTCGGATTTGCGCACCGAGGGTTCCGTTTCGATTTCTGAAAAAGTGTGCTATTTAGAGACATCGTTTTATTTTCCTGTAATCTTTACATAAACTTCTATCACATAGAATAATTTCAGATTTTTCTCTGTACTAACTTCGGAGATAAAGGGAGGGAACGGTATTTTTTTTACATTTTTCATCAAAAGTCGAAAAATATACGGCAAAAAAAATTAAAAAATTTTTTGAGAATTGGCAAATAGCGCTCTTTCATATGATACCCCACGTGCCCTAGTAGCTCGACTTCAAATTTTTGAGACCCCCTTCAGTCCCTCTTACAAAAAAACATAAATATTTTTATGTATTTCTTATTTGCAAAATAGTTGGGCAAACGTCATCTGAAACTGTTCCAAATTTTAAGTTGATAGCATCAGTAGTTCTTGAGATATCCCGCTGTGACAGACAGACAGACAGACTGAGTCGCACCATAAAGATTCCTTTTTACCATTTGGTACGGAACCCTAAAAATGTCAAAATATTTTGTACTCTATTTTGTATTTGTATTATATATTATATACTTAGTATTTCTTTAATTTGCGACAGAGTGTGAGATTAATTTTTTGTTTCGTGGCTGATTTGGGCTCCAAAATATAGGACCAAAGGTCCATCTGTAGTCTATTTTATAGAACCAAAAATATTATCTACCTACACAAAGTTTTTTCCCTCAAAAATCCCAAAATCCTGTGGTATTACTAAAGTGCAGAGTACTCTCGTACTAGCATTATTCAGGAGACGAACCGCAGTATCTATCCGCTTTATTCACAGATTTCTATTTTCAAACCTTTACAGCAACGCATAGATACCATGTGCCTGGTATGTGCAGGTTTTTGGAAAGCCTATCTGCATACGAACATGAATTTTTGATCTCCTGGTAGAGCGCGATACGGATCCATCTGGAGTTGGATTTAGTATAGGATTGAAGCTTATCTAAAACGAAATTTGTTTGTTAGAGATGTCGTATAAGTAACACAAATATCATCACACCTGTACCCCCAAAGGGTTAGTTAAACCAAGGTGTATCTATAATACACCCACAATTCCCCAGTTATTCTTAAGTTCCATGTAATGGGGGGCGAGCATATTACCATCAACCGTGCAAAATCCAGACTTCAGGCTGCTACTGAGAAACCTGGTCCAGGCCATGGTGCGGAGCGAGAGTGCATGGGAAGCCGTCACCTCCTTCTGCGAAGCAGTAATGCTCGCAAAGGAGGAAGCGGAACGCGTGAGGGAGAGGCAACAGCCGCGCCCTCGCGCCCCTAGCCGCCGTAGGAGACGCCCTGGGCGGCGGGAATCGATTGACGATTCCCGGCCACCGTAGGCGCGGGCTTGCGGACGACGAGTAATGGGCAGCTCGCCGTCCGGTAAGGACCAGGCCCGGGTCAACGGCGCGTTGTGTTCCACGCGCGCCTTAAAGAGATGTCAGCAGTGACGGGGTCAATTCGGCCGATGCCGCCGGGGTCGCGGGTAGTTCGAAAGAGATACCGTGGCCCTGGCACGGGTAGCTGAAGGAGCATGGGTGGGTTTTAGTCAGTAAAAGTCTGACACGCCCTCCCGCTCTGCCCAGAGCGGGAGAAGTCATTTGATGATTTCCCATCCACAAAAAAAAAAAAAAAAAAAAAGGCTGCTACTGAGAAATTCCAATTGGAAAAACAGAATAACACTGCCCGACCCGGAAATCGAATCCAGGACCTCAGAACCAGGTTCAGCAGTAGCGCTTGCGACGATTAGAACAACGGACGACGAGATTATAGATATCCTCAAATAAAAATACGAGTATTTTCTTTTTAGGGTTCCGTACCAAAATGGTGAAAAGGAACCCTTATGATGCGACTCGGTCTGTCTATCTGTCTGACACAACTGGACATCTCAAGAACTACGAATGTTATCAACTTCAAATTTGGGAAAGTTTTAGATGTCGTTTGCCCAACTATTTTGTAAATAAGAAAGAAATAAAAATATTTTTGCTTATTTTTGCAAAAAGGACTGAAGGGGGTTTTAAAAATTCGAAGTGGAGCTACTAGGGTATGTGGGGTATCATTATGAAAGAGCGCTGTTTGCATATTCTCAAATATTTCTTTTCTTTTTTTTTGACTGTTGATGAAAAATGAAAAAAGATACTGTTCCCCCCTTATTATCTCTAATAAGTTTGCATAGAGAAAAATCAGAATTTATTCTGTGATAGAAGTTTAAAAATTACAGGTAAAACAAAAACGAAGTCTCTAAATAGCACACTTTTTCAGAAATCGGAACGGAACCCTCGGTGCGCGAGTCTGATTCGCTCTTGACCGGTTTTATTTAGCATCGAATAAATTATTTAATTAAGAGCTGTTTTATTCGTTTTGTTTCCAAGCCGTACAATATTATCGTTTAGGCGGGTTTCATCAGAAATGTCCAATGTTCTAAACCACCGCGAATAGTTTTCATAAATTTATTGTTGCGTTGTTGTCGTTTACCAATAAATCTCGACCAAAATTCGTACATTCGCGAACCGTGGACAACTTGACGCATCTCAATTCGCTTGCGGCCCATTCCCTAAATCTCTCACTAACATTCAATCGTACTTTTTACCAGCGACTGTCAGTTTGTCAGATCCAAGGTTTAATTGGAACCCAGCTAATTGGTATCCACTATCCACTCGGCGATATTCCAATATCTTTGATTGAAATATTTTTTCACATACATGTTGTAGGTTATACATACATACATGATTTTAAAACATTTTCCAATTTAGGCTTCAGTGGGTGCTGAGTAAATAAGTATTGTACTTATGTATAAAAATATGTTTTACATTTTTATAGTGGATAACAAAAACTTTTTACTCCATTCAAGAAATTGATTTTAATAAAAACAACGTAAAGAATCCTGTAAACTCTCTTACCGTCTTCGTGTATTTTTATAAATCGAAGCCAAATCGAAGTAAACCCGAAGTCGTCGCTGAAAATGACTCGAGAAAACAAATTAAGACTGTTAATTATCATTTTGATTGAACTCAGTTTTCATCCAACAAAAAATGACAAGCAGTAAAACAGAACGACAATTTTATTATTTAATTTATTTATAGTTTTGATAAATTACTAGGTATTTTGGATTTATGTTAATTTAATGGTGAAACCATGACAATGTCATGATAGCAGTGGCAGGAAAACAGAAACAGGGCTTTTATTGAAACTGATAATAACTAAGCTCTTCATCAAGTTGGACTCTATTCTGAATTTAAAAAATATATATTTTCCGAAAAAGAACAAAAAATGCTGAATTATTAATCCTAAAATAACCCTAATCAAACACCCCCAAGAAGGAAGGAGAAGAGAGGGATCAAAAGTGTAGAAGAGGATTAAATCAAAATCATCACGGCGCTGAAGACGCCACGCCAGTCCGTCTGTCACCCGGCCACGGTTGCCAGGGCTGCGGTGACATGTATTGGCGGTGCGGCGCCCTAGGCCGCCAAAGCGACTGCGTCACTCCCGTCACTTGTCATCGGTGTCACATAGACTTTTTCGACGTTTTAGTGTGTTTTAATAATTTAGTTTTTGTTGTTATTTAATTTAATTTTGTAAGTTTAAACTATATAAATACATGTTCAGTGGCAGCAGTGATGTGGTGGATAATAGTGTTAGTGCTAGTCAACCTTCGACATCACTGAGCATCCTGGAGAGATGTCCGCTATGTACCCAGGCACGGTTTTTTAAAGGTAAGCGGGGTCTGAATGTGCATATCGGCAAGGTGCACAGACCACATAATGCAATCACATCAGACCCCGTCTCAACAGCTACACCTACAACACCAGGTACTTCCACTTTTGACCCGTTTTGGAAAACTCTTTCAAAATTCAAAAACTCTATTCATGTTTTGAAGCGAGTTCCCCGCGGCGCTAGACCTTTAGTGGCACAACACTTAGCAGGTTGCGTTCGTCTCGCCGTCCGGGAGAACTCACAAAGTGCTTGGGAACAGCTGCTCACCTTCCCTTACAGAATTCTACATGTACAAAAGAATTTGGCAACCAAAAAGACTTTAACTGCACAAATTAAAGAAAACTGTAATGTTTCGGCTCATAATTTGGATTCAAAATTACCGACACAGAGATATACCTCTTTAAGAGGTATATCCCATCTGGTAGAATCCAAGTTAGGGGAAGGTGACATTAGTGGAGCAGCCAGGATTCTTTTTAGTAGTGATGTGGTGGCACCGTGTTCTCCAGAAACACTCGCAGCTCTGGAGAGCAAACACCCTGCCCCAGCGGATGGCCTTTCTTTTCCCGACCCCCCTGATCTGGATAATCACTCCCTCACCATTACAGGTCGAGAGTTGGTCACAGCCGTTTGCTCCTTCCGGAGCGGCTCCGCTGGTGGCCTCGACGGCCTGAGTCCTCAGCACCTTAAGGACCTTATTTGTTCAGGCGCCGGGGCAGCTGGTGAGTTGCTCTTGAAGGAGCTTACGGCTCTGATTAACCTCATGCTCTCCGGCAAGGTGAACGAGGCCGTCATTGACGTTCTATACGGGGCCAATCTATGCGCCCTGCGTAAAAGGGATGGCGGCATTCGTCCCATTGCCGTGGGAACTACTTACCGTCGTATGGCAGCCAAGATTTGCTGTAAATTTTATGGTGAGGTTGTTTCGGAAAAATTGCAGCCCCTGCAGCTAGGTTACGGCTGCAAAGGGGGCTGTGAGGCTGCCGTACACGCCTTATCGACCTACCTAAATTCTGGCAAAGGTGAGGTCATCCTGAAGGTTGACATAAAGAATGCCTTCAATTCTGTTAATAGGGACACCTTGCTGGCAGAAACTAGAAAAGAAATACCCCAAATTTATAGTTTCCTTTGGCAATGTTACAGACACCCTTCTAAATTACTGTATCGGGACAACCTTCTGGAATCTGCTGTTGGCTGTCAACAAGGTGACCCCCTCGGGCCAGTGATTTTTAGTTTAGCCATTCACCCAATTATTCGACAGCTAAATTCCAAATTTAACGTTTGGTATCTTGACGACGGAACCTTGGGAGGCGATGTAGAAACTGTTTTAAATGACCTTCAATTCTTAAAAAATGAACTTTATTCCATTGGCCTTGATCTCAACCTTTCGAAATGTGAACTGTTCTTAGCGGACGGTACCGACAGACATCTAACACTTCCCAAATTTAACGCAATAGCCCCGGAAATCAAAATTATTGAAAAAAACTCTCTTCGTCTCCTTGGGTCTCCTATCTATGAAAATTCTTTTCCTGTTTTTATTGAAGAAAAAATTCAAAATTTCAATGACGTTTCGGAAAGATTGTTCCAAATTAACATGCACTCGGCCATAACATTAATCCGTTACTGCTGTTTCGGCCCTAAATTAACATATTTCCTTCGTGCTTCCCATTTATGGAAGCACACTCACCTTTTAGATAAAATTGACAAAATTATCCGACAAACTTTAACTTCGATCTTAAATGTGGCCTTGGACGACCGCGCTTGGGCACAAGCTACTCTCCCCATTCGTATGGGAGGCCTCGGCGTCCGCAAAATTTCTAGTATTAGTTTACCGGCATTCATATCCTCGGTCCACGGCACAGATAAATTAATCAGGAAAATCCTAGCCTCCACACTGGTTAATTTTGATGTGCCTTGTTTCACCGAGGCTATAGATGCCTGGAGACTCGCTTGCCCGAATTCAGACCCACCCGACAATCCATTTTCCCAGAGACGGTGGGATGAGCCGCTCTGCAGAGTAGTACAGAACAATTTACTTGACACGTCTGCTACTACTGCGGAGCGTGCGCGTCTGCTGGCTGTGGGTAAGTGGGAGTCGGGTCTGTGGCTTCATGCACTACCGTCGTCGAACATAGGCACTTTGTTCGACGACACTACTTTCCGCCTCGCTGCTTCCCTGCGACTAGGAGCTCCTTCTTGTTCTCCTCATCGCTGTCACTGTGGCGAAGTTGTCAACAGCCTCGGACACCACGGCCTGTCTTGCAGCCGAAGTGCGGGTCGCTTAGCACGGCACGCGAACATCAATGACATCATCCGACGAGCCCTTGTCACCGTCGGCGTTCCAGCTGTATTAGAACCCAATGGCTTGGCACGCGACGATGGCAAGAGACCGGACGGCATGTCTTTATTTCCATGGAAGTTGGGAAGGCCTTTAGTGTGGGACGCAACGTGTGTCGATACTCTTGCGCCATCCCATCTTCCTGGCTCTGCGTGCTGTGCTGGCACTGCTGCTGCCGCTGCGGAAAACCTCAAGCGGCGGAAGTATAATAACTTTATCGGTAATTATATTTTCGAGCCGTTTGGGGTTGAAACCCTTGGGCCGTGGGGTCCGAGTGCTCATAGTTTGTTCAACGAAATCTCCAAACGGCTGGTTGACACTTCCCGTGACCCAAGGGCTGGCTTTTATCTTGGCCAGCGGCTTAGCATTGCCATACAACGTGGCAATGCCGCCAGTCTCTTGGGTACTTTACCAGTCGACAGCGATGCGGAGGAATTTTTCGACGCCATATTTTAGTTTTTTTTTTTTTTTAATAGTTTTAGTTATGTTAGTATATAATTTTGTTATTTTTAGGTTATGTTTACAGTTAAAATAAAGTATTAAATTTTTTTTTTTTTTTTTTTTTTTTTTTTTTACAAAAAATAAGTTTAAAAACAATGTTTTGCTGTATGCCATTTGATTCGAAACTTTAAAAAAACTGCTTTGTAAAATTTTACCACAGAAATCAGATCATGCTTGATTGAAACTTCAACAAAGCCTCAAGCCAATTTTAGTCATGTCAGAAGGAATATGTAGATGGATCGCGGTAAGCGATTTTCGATTATATCATGTGGGTGCCCGTATCACACACGTCTCGCCGAGGAAGATAGATTGCGCAGTCTGCTCTTATCTATAACCACTTTGACGTCATCCAGGCCTTTTAAAATGTACCCGCATTTAACAGTTTTTCTCGTTTTTAAGTTGGTGGAACTGACGGCTCGGGTCAGTTTGATTTGTTAGTGTTTCTGTGTGTTTTTGTAAGGAAGTATTTTGTTGATTTTTCTATCTATACTTTGTGACTTTTGAATATTTTTGAAACTGAGTCCTTCGGTTTCGATTCTATTTTGATAAAACTACGAAAATGCTTTTTCAAAAAATATCAAAATGATTTCTATATATCTATATTTTCCATAGAATTTGTCTTGATAGTTTTCAAGTTTCCAAACTTTTAAGACGCATTCTTCATGCACACACGGCTCCATTAAGTACTTCCCCTCAAAAGACATGTGGTTTCAAATCCGTGATAGGCCGAAGTTGGTTTTTGTATTTTGCAAAAACATTTTATAATAATTAATGTATTGTTTTAGTGAATAAATAAGTCTATGTTAGTATTTATTTTTTTAAAGTTTGTTTTTATTATTGCCTTTTTCAATAAAACGTTAATACTTTTATTATTGCGTATAACGGAAAGCAATAATACAGTTAACATTTACGAAGAGGTATTCAACGTCTAAATAGACCAGAGGTTTCTAGACCGCTTGCCGTGTATGCACGGCAAGCGGTCTAACCTAGGATTTTAACCTCCAATCTTATGAGATTGGAGTTTACAATCCTAGGCACGAAATGTGCTTTTTCTCATGCGTTATATATTTTTTTAATATAAAGTATTTTTCTATTTTGTTTTAGTAATATTTATAAAAAATTTATAAATCAAGAAAAATACTTAATATAACTTAATACTTTAATAGTCATTTAATAATATTTATTATTGCATGTAACAAAACTTTGATCTTATTTTACTACAAAGATTTATATTTTTTAATTTGATTTGATAATTTACAGTTATCATAATATACCTACATATTTTGCCAACTGATACAAACGGGTTCCTAGACAAGTTATAGATCAAACGTTGTAGATATAACTTGAGGGTATATATTAATTTTATAAAGAAAACGTAAATAAGTAAAATTAATGAATACCCTCAATTTATAACATTCTGTCGATTAAACAGACATAAATATAAAGTAACTCGGACGATAGTAGATAACAATTTCATCGCATTTCATATGGGCTCACTGGCTAGTTCGTCAAACTGCCAGTATGAATGTGACGACGTTCGGTGATGCGATGGTTCGAATCCAAGTCGAAACAATGAACTCTTTTTGAAGGATTCTTTAGATTATTCGTAACGAATTCAATGTTGTAGCAGTGTAACATTTTACAACTTGAGGGGTTAGCACATACTGACGCTTTGTGTACAATCTATAATTTTAAGTAGGTACGACTCAAAACCTATATTTGAATCACATACGAAACAGTTACCAGTGAAGGCATCGAGATATTATCCCGTCCGTTGTTTGTATTACTTAGGGCTGATTTTACCAAAGTCAGATATCTTTTATCCGCAGAAAAAAATTGACGTCTGACAGTTTTTATATGGGAAAATAGACTGTCAAATATTTTAAATTTATTGGCTGGATAAGGCTTATACTCTAGGTATAAATAAATGTTTGGTCAAATTCGCCCTTAGCAGCGTTGAACAGTTTTATTAAATTTACAAAATGCATTGGTATATGCCAATTCTTACATTTTAATTATTACATTTTTACTCCAGACCGGGTGAAGTCACCTTGTAACGAGTAGTACAAGGTGACTTTTCACCCGATCTGATCTTCATAAATTAACCGTTAAAAACTAATATCTATTATATCGTGTAACCTAGGTTTGGCCTGAAACCACAATAGAGCCAGTGACCTAAGACATTGCTCGTTATTACAAACATAATGAGAATCATCTTATTTGCTTTTAATATTTTTCTTTCTCATTTTGAAATAGCCCAGACATCAAATACAAAAGCACTTAGTTAAATAAAATCTATTGTGAACTCTCTCGACCACAATTAATTCTTACAGGCGCTCTTTTGCCAAAAAAAATCTGAACAAACAAATTGACTTCAATTTATTTTTAAATTAAACATAAGTTAACTTTAAAACTCAAATAAAATTGGAATTTCAACTCCAGTCTAACTTTGGAATGATGAATATTTGATTTTTTTTTTTAATAAATCGCACCGCTCTTAACTCAGTTAGGAACGAAAGAGCGGAGTAATCGAATTATTCAGATTGGCCCGTTAGAATCATCAAATTAAAACATTGATTTAATTTATCTACCCTAAGAACAACTCTGACTGAGGAATTTCTAAACAATTCGTTGAATGGGAACATTGGAAATAGACTAGGAGTTTTACCTAGAGTTATCATGATTTCTTTTGCATAATTTTGTTTTCAAACATATTTCAGTAGCATGGTAAAAATAACTAAACACTTTTTAACTATTGTTTTTTTAAAGTCGGTGTACGTAAGTACGTAAGTAGTCCAATTATCTAAAAATATAAAGAACCTATATTAATAAAGACATTTTAAGTAATTGGTAGGAGTAAGTAGAGTTAATTCGTGCTATGTACAGTCAATCTCGTACCTACGTCAGGTCGGCTGCTGGGAATACCAACGAGTTCAATGTGCCTGTTGGCTTGCACCAAGGGTCGGCTTTAAGTCCTTACCTCTTCCTGTTGATTATGGATGCTCTGACGTCGAATCTACAGGAAGAGGCACCCTGGTGCATGCTGTTTGCCGATGACATTGTTCTTGTCGGTGAAGATTTACCTGAGATTCGGAGCAGATTGGAGAAATGGCAACAGAAACTGGAGAATGTTGGCTTGAAAATCAGCAGAACCAAAACTGAATATATGTTCTGCGATTTCGGCGGTATCTCCAGTTCTGGAGGCATAGCGCTTGATGGCGCGCTTCTCCCAGTCTGCTCCGACTTTCGGTATCTCGGTTCACTCGTGCAAAGCGATGGCGAAGTAGATCGGACGGTTAAGCATTGGATTAACACTGGATGGATGAAATGGCGGCAGGTCACGGGGACAATCTGCGACTCCCGCATTCCCCTTAAACTTAAGGGGAAGATATATAAAACAATGGTTAGACCTGCTGTCTTGTATGGATCAGAATGTTGGGCCACAAAAGGGATAAATGAAAAGCAGTTGCATGCAGCTGAGATGAGAATGCTAAGAGGGATGTGTGGTGTTACACGAATGGATAGAATAAGAAATGAGTACATAAGAGGAAGTCTAAAAGTGGCACCGGTGACTGAAAAGTTGTGCGGAAATCGGCTGTCATGGTATGGGCATGTGATGCGGAGGAATGAGGAAAATGTCGTGAGGAAAGTTTTGAGTATGAATGTCGATGGCTATAAGAGTAGGGGAAGACCAAAGAAACGATGGATGGATTGTGTGAAAGATGACATGGCTAGAAAGGGGGTGACTACCGAGATGACGAATAATAGAGAAGTATGGAAAAAAAGGACATGTTGCGCCGACCCCAAATAGATTGGGATAAGGGCAGGAGAATGATGAAGTAATTGGTAGGAGGTGTTTATTGTAGAGTCTTTGAACCTTATGCGTTTTAGCATGCAACCTCCGCGGAAGTTCAAATAGTTAATGAGATAAACTTGGGATTTTACATAAGTGACATAAGTCAGGCGGCCACGGGCCGAAGTAAAAGTTGTGGATTGAGGATTAGAAATTATTATATGTCTCTGGTTTACTTCTCTACTTCTTTAATTTATAGCATAGCTATTCCCCTTTGAGGTTCGAGTCCTCACATTACCTTGCCTTCCTACTTTTCAGCACGGCAGATAAGGTCAGATTCGATTGGACGCCGACCCCAATATAGTTGGAAAAGACTAGGCAGATGATGGCAAATCGTTCTACTACTGACAGCTCGACAGATTAAGTAGTTTTAAATCATTTTTTTTTTGTCTGTCAGGCGTCAAATGGTAACAATAAAGTATTAAGTTAAAAAGTCAGAGATTGTATCTATATGAAATTCTTAGGCTAGTGATTTCTAAACCGCGTTCAAGAGCTGCCAGTGTCATCATTGTTGGGGAATATTGTCAGTTCACCATTGTTCAGTTTATTGGTGAAATTTGCCCGTGATCTACACATATTATAAATGAAAGTCGCTTTTCGTGTGTCTGTGTAACCGCGTTGTTCTTCTAAACTAGGCAACAGATTTTGATGCGGTTTTCACTATTATTTAGAGAATATATTCCGAAAGGTTTATATCTATATATAAAACATTAATATCAAACTTACGGGTCTCCCTTGTTTGACCAAAAGGAATTTGACAAATTTTCACTTCCCAAAAAATTTTTCGCATAATTTCATTTGCCAAATTATTACTTAGCAAAAAAATCTATTCTCAAAAAGTTGTAACGCAAATGTTTGGCAAATGAACGTTTAAACTATAACTTGTTTACCAACTAGTATTTCTAATATTTTTTATTTAGTCAAATATTTCATTTGGAATAACAGTTTTTATGCAAAATGAAATAAGCCAAATACTTATTTAGTATCGTCAGTTTTCAATTCACCCTTTCCTATTCAGTCAAATTTCAATGACAAAAATGTGAACTACTAAGTGGGTAGGAGGTAAATCATAAATGGCGCTCAATGTGTGCTCTTCTTTTTCTATATAATGTAGTCGTTCCTGGCACAGTAGGTAGTAAGTAGGTCACAGTTTTAACCTAACCTAACCATTTTTTTAAAATAAGTAATTAACCTAATCTAAATAATTCAGTTCCGGGTAACCTACTAAAAACAATCTCTTTTTTCTATTAATGCAAGTCGTTTCTGGCACTCGCCGGCCGCTGCCGCGGCACCGTTCGCTTCGCTCGCTCGGCTCGTGCGTAGGAGGTCACAGTTGTAACCTAACCTAACCTACCCATTTTTTTTAAAGAAGAAATTAACCTAATCTAAATTGTTGAGTTCCGGATAACCTACTAAAAACAATATATTTTTTTCTATTAATGCAAGTCGTGTCTGGCACTCGCCGGCCGCTACCGCGGCACCGCTCGCTTCGCTCGCTCGGCTCGTGCGTAGGAGGTCACAGTTTTAACCTAACCTAACCTAACCATTTTTTTTTAAATAATTAACCTACTCTAACTACTTCCATAAATAAACTAATATCAAGTAACCATAAATTTGACTTGTTTCAGGCAAATTCAAGCACAAAAACTTACAAAGAAGTACGCAAAAGACATAAATTTAACCAGCAAGTCAAATGTCTAAAAATCTTATTTTTGCCTTAATATTTTTTGTCTTAACAAATCATTTCACCAAACGTTTATTGTCTGAAGATTGTTTGCTGTAATAAATCATTTGATTAAAGACCAAATTCCATAATGACATTATATTAGGTTGGGGAAAAAGTCTTTTCGCATTATAGTATGTATGAACTTAAAATAAAATATCTTTGGTTATACTATTTGTATCTGGCTGGTTTTGGTAACATTGAAAGTTTAAATTTTAAAGAACATAATTCCAAATTCAAATTAGGAAAAAGTGTGATTTTCATTTGTTTTTCGTACTGTTAAGATGAGTGAATCTAATGAAGAAATTCGATACGTTTTAAAAGTTTACTACAAAAAAGGTAAAAATGCAACGCAAGCCGCGAAAAAAATTTGTGATGTTTATGGACCCAGTGCAGTGTCTGTGAGAGTAGCACAAATTTGTTTTAAGCGTTTTCAATCCGGAAATTTTGATGCCAAAGATGCACGACGCTCTGGTCGCCCTATCACGGATAAAATGGATGCCATTTTTGAAAAAGTGGAGCAAGATCGACATATCAGTAGTTACAACGTAGCTGAAGGACTGGGAATTGACCACAAAACAGTTTTGGCTCATTTGAAAAAAACTAGGTACACAAAAAAGCTCCATATTTGGGTACCTCACGAGCTCACTGAAAGAAACCTAATGAACCGTGTACTCATTTGTGATTCTTTATTACGACGTAATGAAACCGAACCATTTTTGAAGAAGCTACTAACTGGAGATGAAAAGTGGATCACGTGCGACAAGAACGTGCGAAAAAGGTCGTGGTCAAAGGCCGTTCAGGCTTCACAGACTGTGGCGAAACCCGGGTTCACTCGCAACAAGGTGATGCTGTGTGTGTGGTGGGATTGGAAAGGCATTATTGATTATGAGCTGTTACCACCAGGCAGGACCATCGATTCTGAACTCTACTGCGAACAACTGATGAGATTAAAGCAAGAAGTTGAGAGAAAGCTGCCGGAATTAATCAACAGAAGGTGTGTGGTTTTTCATCATGATAACGCTAGACCTCACACATCTTTAGCCACTCAGCAAAAATTAAGAGAGTTTGGCTGGGAGGTGTTGATGCATCCGCCGTATAGTCCTGACCTTGCACCTTCAGATTTCCACCTGTTTCGGTCTCTTCAGATTCTTTAGGCAGTGTCAGGTTAACATCACGAGAGGACTGCCAAAACCACTTGTCGCGGTATTTTGATCAGAAGTCCCAAAATTTCTATAGCAATGGGATCATGTCCCTACCTACAAGATGGCAGAAAGTTACCGAACAAAATGGTACCTACATACTTTAGATAAATGTAAATAATGTATATTAAAAAATGTTTTGAATTTTCTTAAAAAATGCGAAGAAACTTTTTCCCCAACCTATTACTTAGTAATATTTTGCCAAGTAAAAATTTGACCAAATGAAAATATGCGTACTAAAATCATTCGAAATATTGCAATGGTATAAAAAAAGGTTGCTAAAATTTGTTTGGGTAATGAAATTTTGTCAAAATCTTTTTGGCAAAACGGCAGGCACCCTATTGGTGAATATCGATGACCATCGCGACACGACAAACAACCACACTACTAAGTCGGGGGGTAAGTGCAGTATGAGGTCGCGCGTTGTCGTGCAGGAGCAGCGGAGACGAGCGATTGACCAATGCTAGTTGGAGATGTGCCAGCTTCTCCATCATTGTGTTCAGTTCTTCACAGTACACATCTGAAGTAATGCTCACCCCGTTTGGTAAGAAGCTGTGATGAATCACACCGGCGCTAGACCACCAAACAGTGACCATCACTTTTCTAGGGGTAATTTTTCGTTTAGGGCATTGTTTAGGTGCTGAACCAGGATCCAACTAACTTGCTGAGCGCTTGCGGTTATCAAACAGAATCCATTTTTCATCGCAGGTAACAATGCGGTTCAAAATTCCTTCATTTGTGTGTCTGTTGAGCAGTGCAAGGCACGTCTCGACGCGTACTTCGCGCTGGCGATCATTGAGTTCGTGGGGCACCCATTTGTCAAGCTTTTTTACCTTGCCAATTTGACGCAAATGGACCAATATTGTTTTGACGCTAACGTCGAAAACTGCTGCTAATTCAGCCGTAGATTGTGTATCATCAGCTTCCACAATCGCCTTTAATTCGTCATTGTCGACCAAAGTCTTCGGACGACCGCGAGGTTCATTTTTCAGGTCGATATTTCCAGAACGGAAGCGAGCAAACCAATAACAAGTGGTGCGTTGGTTTGTAGTGTTAGCTCCGTAAACGTCCTTGATGTTGCGTGCCGCTTGTGCCGCGTTGCTGCCATGACGGTACTCATATTCCATAATTACTCGAATTTTTAACGTATCCATGATGACGAAAAAGATTGAAATGCGATGAAAATGTAACACTAATCAATAAACAAATGACTACTTTTGGAAAAAAAAATCCATGTTTTTAAAATAAAATTAATTTGAAATTAGAATTCTTAGCCAAACAAAAATTATTTTGATTTGAAATGGCCAGTACTGCAGAACGGCAATTTCATAGGTAAAGACCTAATATTTTACACTTTTACACATACACATCTGTAATCATCGACCTCACAAGTCGACGGTCCAGCTGATAGTGCGCTCTTGCGGCAATTTCTGCCGCAATATTTAATATGTTGGATCCGGTCAATAGTACGGACGCGTAACGAATCGCAAGCGCGTGTTGGATTATTAACGTTTGTTCGTATTTATGGAGAATAATTAAGTAATTGAATAGTTTATTGATAATCTTATTACGAACATCAGTGTCACTCTGTCAGAATGACAGATGACAGTGACGTTCGGAAACGTTCCATTTCAATAACATTTGAATAAACTTTATTAAACGTAAATTAATGTTTTATATGTAGAAATGTACATATTGTTATTTGCATTTCTTTGATTGATATTTCATAGACAGATGTATTTTATATTAATTGCTTATATTGTGACTTAAAAGACTCGTATTACCAACAACGATTGTAGAGTTGTCGCACCATAGGCAATGATGGTGGCTACTGATAATCAAGTTTAGACTTTATTATAATAACAATACTGTAAATGAATAAGTAATAATTAATATGATACTAATAATGTTTCTCATGATTTTACATTGCAATTTCTATGTACCAAGTTATTTCTAAATAACTTGTAACAATAGTCACGACCTGTGATTGGCAGAAATAAATCATGACCCTTGATTGGTTGAAACTAATATCGTATCAGATCTTACTTCTAGATTATAAATACACAATAACTGTATTCCTAAATGATTCTTTAATGTTTTAAAACAGTCTCGCAATATATGATTTGTTAAGTAATACCTATTTTAGAAGTTATTTGGCAATTATGTATAACCATCTGTGATTGGTCTAAAATGGCGCCAAGAGGTGGGAATAGTTTGTACCTAGTAGGTAGGTACCAGCAATATTTAAAAACTATAAAAGACGGGACTACCCCGAATTAGGGGGACTCGTTATGCTAGCTGTCGTACGGTAAAGACCCTCTGGTGTCTGCCGTAAATATAAAGCTGCTAAGGAGGTCCTATCATCCAAGTCTTTTGGTTACAACTGTTAAACGGTACAGACAGACCATGAGTGGTGTCCCATGTCCGTAATTATTAAGTTGCTAAAAGTTATAATACGTCATTGGCTAAGCCAATGTAAAACACCACGCTGCATAGCAGAAGTTCTGTGTAAAATGGATTCTCTAGGATCTTGTGAAAGATCTAACTACAATGTTCATGTAAGTTGATTGATAATATTATATCTTGATTATTGTTGATAACTATGTTGTTCGGTATGTGTTATAATACGACTAATATTGCTCATGATATTGTGCAGTTCCTATATAGTGTTATAGTTGCTAACTTTGAGAAATGATCTATGATGATCTGATCTATATTTATAAGGTAATGTGATACCTAACTATGACTGATCCTAATGTAAACATGTATGGATAAAATACTAAAGTTCCCATGGAGTTTCTTGTCCGTTCTTCTCCATGACGACCTAGTTTTGCGAACGGACAAATAGCTTTCTTAGATAAATAATTATTGACAAGCCTAATTGAAATAATAAATACCTAGTCTTGTCTTTCTGTGCTTTTCTTCATGAAACCCTTTCCTTACACACCATGTTCATAACTAGTTTCATACACGGTAAATAACTAATAACCATCTTGACATACAAAGCTTTTAATTAAGTGGATATATATACCTATAATGTTAGTGTACAATCCACTTTCTAACACGCGCTACAGGCGACATCACGTGAGGTAGGTACCCACGCCTACAGCGCGATTTTACAGAGTCGTGATGTTTTAAACTCGTGGCGAGGAGAACGGTCTAGTGTCGGATCGCATCGGGGCAACATCGGGGTTACTACGCCACGGAACTGTATTCGATTCGTTGTGCTTAGTGTTTGTGTGAGATTGCGATTTTAAACACCGTGTATCACACCCAGTGTGTTTTCATTGCACGAAACCCATCTTCTGCCCACATGTCTGTCAAATCTAACTGAGTAAATCCTGACGTTCCGACAAATACATTATTATTTAAAACGTTATGTTAACAGGAAGTCAAAGCAGTGTTTGTTAGAACATTTGGTATTATTAAATGACAATATATACACAGGAAGTCAATACACGCTAACACTACTTACTACGTTATAGCTAAATATTATATGAAATATGTTATTAAAGCTCTGTAGTGCCATATTGAAATCTTTCTCAATGTACGTATATTGTGCCGTATTGCTTTGACTTCAAACGACTTCGATACGACACACTGTGCGCTTTCTACTCTCTAAGGGGAAAAGGCAACACCTGCAAAGGGTGAAATAAGTGGCATAGGATATCTTTATGTATCATAGTTCACTTATACTGCTTCTCTTTGAATTTATTTTATCATGAGATCTTGTTTCTTATATCATTTTTTAATACGCGAAAACCTACCGTTATTCTCTATATCATAAATTTCGTAACACATTATTCATAATTATCATTAATGTTTACGGTTAGTACGACTTCGTCATGTGATGAGCTGACGACTTAAATCCCCGTTCCAGCTCAAAAATAATCGGGCAAATCTGAAATAAATAGGTACGGGAGTAAAACACCAACATTTTCTTATGTTTTTAGGGTTCCGTACCTCAAATGGAAAAAACGGAATTCTTATAGGATCACTCGTGTGTCTGTCTGTCTGTCTATCCATCTGTCACAGCCAATTTGCTCCGAATCTAATGGACCGATTTAGTTGAAATGTGGTACACATATGAATTTGTGTGACCCAAACACGAACAGATAAAGTAAATAAATGAATTTTGAATAGGGTCTCTTTTGGGGGGCAAATAAGAAAATTAAAAAAAAAGTTAAACTATACCGTGTGACATATCAAATCAAAGGGTCTATGAGGATTACAAATATATATTTTTTTATAATATTAAAATAAATTGCTTTAAAGTTATTTAAGAAAATAGACGAACATTGACTATTTCCCCCTTATCTCCGAAACTACGGAGCCTAAAATTTTGAAAAAAAATACAGAACATAAATCTTGACCTGTAGATTACAGAAAAACCTACAAGAAGTCTGTGATCTTAAAATAACATGGTAAATCCTCAATATTGTGAGTACAAACTTCGTTTAAAGTTGGAATGTATGGGAGAACAGGTTTTTCAACTAAAATATTAAGTTAGTTCTTGGGATAATATCATCCCAACTACGGAACTCTTCATTGTGCGTGGTCCGACATGCACTTGGCCGGTTTTTTATTATGAAATATACTTTGTCTCATTTGTGTCTGAGCAGTTAACATAATGGCAGCGATATATTATGACAGCGTGTTAGTTGAATTTAGATAGCAACTTTTATAGAACTGGGTTTTGGTATCTATAACCCGAAACAGAACAGTCTAACTAGTGATAACCCTGCTTTACTATTTATTATAGTCCATAACAAAATACTTTTCATAACAGAAAAAAACATAAAAAGTGGTGCAAATAATTTAAGAATTGCATCGATTATTCAGAAACCGAAAGTAAATCTAAAAGACTGCTTACATTTTTTTCCTACACGGAAGAAACTACACATGAATATAAATATAGACTCACGCACGTCTAAAATGCTTTAGTTACTGCGACACTGACGTAGATTGATGGCTCAGCTGAATTGACTGCTCCAGGGAAATTAACACTATGTAGTCGAGACAAAAACACTTAGATGACCCGGCTATGTAGGGCGGAGTTATAATATATGGCAGGCATTTGTTTTGGTGACGTCATGCTCCTATTTTGTTGTTTTTTGGGCTTTACTGTATACTGGATAATTGAGTTTGATGACGCAATAGCGCCCGTGGTAATGACGTTGTGTGTTAAATATGGATACTAGCGGGCATGTAATTATTTGTGTGGTACCTTGCTGTATTCATGTGTGTAGGAGAGGCTGTTGCGAGTCAAAAACCAATTTAACATAGTTTTTGTTTTGTTAAAATATCGTGATAGCCTAGTGGTTAAAGCCTCGCTTCTCATGCACGAGGTGGGTTCAAATCCGGGCAAGTACCAATGTGACTTGTCAATTCATATGTACTTTCTGAGTTTATCTTGACAATTACTGACATCGGTGAAGGAAAACATCGTGAGGAAACCATGGACTATTAGTTAATATAAGTCTGAAATCGCCAACCCGTCTTGAGCAAGCGTTGTGATCAATGCTCGTGCCTTCTCTGTTTGAGAAGAGGCCTTTACCCTGCAGTGGGACGGTAATAGGCTGGTATTGTATTGTTTTGTCATTCAATGCCATTTATTTGACCTTCTAACGCGAATGATTTTCTAACCGCTCCCGCCACAATCCGCACGCTTCTGGCGAGAACGCCTCTTGTACTCGTTCGTCCAATAAGGGCGAGTCGAAGCTTCTAGAACATTCTAGAAGCTTCCATAAAAACAAATGACGCGTAGTCTTGTAGTTGATATGTTTAGCTGTTTGTCAACCGTCAACTGGTCTGTGCACATTTTAGAAAGTATTCTTTACAAAACTTTAACTTCGCCTTGAAACTTATTATTGTTTATTAAAGCACATATGGGTACCTCAGATAATGTGTTGATGTTAAAACCTTTGTTTTTAAGCACTCCACTCTATTCATTCTTCTCTTTATTCTTACAGCACATTCTGAAGTGCAATCCAAAGATTCATTGAACTTGTTTTTATTCTTATCCATTTAGCTTTCATTAAAAAATAAGTTCAAAAAATAAATATTTTCAATATGATTGAACTTGACACGTAAATTATGCTCGAACTTGACCAAAAATATATTTTTCATAATGCATTAATAAAATGAAATCCAATACAAAAGTGATTGTAGTCTTAATATTTTAATATTACAGCCTAAGAAAAGAGCTGTCAATCTGATATCTCGGCGTAGACTGAATAATGAGAATTCAAGATTACCTAAATATCGGATTCTTCAATGTGAGCTAAAATTATCTATATGAATAAAAAACCGGTCAAGTGCGTGTCGGACCACGCACAATGAAGGGTTCCGTACTTGAAAAGAATTTATCCCAAAAACAAACTTGCCAATGGATACAAAAAAAAAAAAATTATTAGGTCTTTACCTAAGAAATTGCCGTTCTGCAGTACTGGCCATTTCAAATCAAAATAATTTTTGTTTGGCTAAGAATTCTAATTTCAAATTAATTTTATTTTAAAAACATGGATTTTTTTTTCCAAAAGTAGTCATTTGTTTATTGATTAGTGTTACATTTTCATCGCATTTCAATCATTTTCGTCATCATGGATACGTTAAAAATTCGAGTAATTATGGAATATGAGTACCGTCGTGGCAGCAACGCGGCACAAGTGGCACGCAACATCAACGACGTTTACGGAGCTAACACTACAAACCAACGCACCACTTGTTATTGGTTTGCTCGCTTCCGTTCTGGAAATTTCGACCTGAAAAATGAACCTCGCGGTCGTCCGAAGACTTTGGTCGACAATAACGAATTAAAGGCGATTGTGGAAGCTGATGATACACAATCTACGGCTGAATTAGCAGCAGCTTTCGACGTTAGCGTCAAAACAATATTGGTCCATTTGCGTCAAATTGGCAAGGTAAAAAAGCTTGACAAATGGGTGCCCCACGAACTCAATGATCGCCAGCGCGAAGTACGCGTCGAGACGTGCCTTGCACTGCTCAACAGACACACAAATGAAGGAATTTTGAACCGCATTGTTACCTGCGATGAAAAATGGATTCTGTTTGATAACCGCAAGCGCTCAGCAAGTTGGTTGGTTCAGCACCTAAACAATGCCCTAAACGAAAACTTACCCCTAGAAAAGTGATGGTCACTGTTTGGTGGTCTAGCGCCGGTGTGATTCATCACAGCTTCCTACCAAACGGGGTGAGCATTACTTCAGATGTGTACTGTGAAGAACTGAACACAATGATGGAGAAGCTGGCACATCTCCAACCAGCATTGGTCAATCTTTTGTCTCCGCTGCTCCTGCACGACAACGCGCGACCTCATACTGCACAGCAGACGGTCTCCAAGTTGCAAGAACTGGGGTTGGAAGCTCTCCGTCATCCGCCCTACTCACCAGACCTTGCGCCTACAGACTACTACTTTTTCCAGAATTTGGATAACTTCTTGGCGGGAAAAAAATTCAATACCCGAGAGGCAGTACAAAATGCCTTTGAAGAATTTGTTGCCTCCCGTCCAGCTGATTTCTTTAAGAAGGGCATTAACAAACTGCCACTGCGTTGGCAAAAATGCATTGATTGCATGGGTGATTACTTCGATTAATACAAATAAAAAATGCATGAAAAAAATTCGTTTAAATTTTTTCATACAAAACGGCAATTTCATAGGTAAAGACCTATTATGTTATAAAACTACAATTTTCGGACTTTTTCCTTTACTTGTGCTGGGAGACCTTGCTCCTTGCTAAATTTCATTATTCTAGGTGAACGGAAAGTACCCTATAGGTTTTGATTTACTTGCGACAGTTACAAGTATCAAAATGTGTCGCGAAATGGCCGTATTATTTTATTGCGTTGACTTACAAGCTTGATTATTTTAGAACTCTAAGGGATCATAGACTTACG
Source organism: Cosmia pyralina (assembly GCA_946251885.1). Taxonomy (NCBI): domain Eukaryota; kingdom Metazoa; phylum Arthropoda; class Insecta; order Lepidoptera; family Noctuidae; genus Cosmia; species Cosmia pyralina. The sequence continues at coordinate 20,594,938 of OX276358.1, forward strand.
TATTTGATATTAATTTCAACTTGATGTCTCCACGCGTCCTTGAGAAAAAGGGTCTTGACCGACTGACAGACTTGATTTTTTTTTATGTGATAGAATTACAAATTAACATTTTTCAGACTTTTCCCTTTACTTGTGCTGTAAGAACTTGCTTCTTGCCAAATTTCAATATTCTAGGTCAACGGGAAGTACCATATAGGTTTTGATTTACTTTGATAGTTGTATCAAAATGTGTCGCAAAATGGCCCTTTTTTTATTGCGTTGACTTAGGAGCTTGATTTTTTTAGAACTCTAAGCAATCATAGAGTTACGTATCCGATATTAATTTCAACTTGATATCTCCACGCGTCCCTGAGAAAAAGGGTCTTGACAGACGGACAACGAAGTGATGCTATAAGGAGTCCGTTTTTTCCATTTGAGGTACGGAACCCTAAAAAGAAGTGCTGACTGACTGACTGACTCATCAACGCCTAGCCCAAACCCTTGGACCTAGAAAGCTGAAATTTTGCACAGAGGTTCCCTTTATAATGTAGACAAGGAAAAAGGAAGGCATTTCCAGTAAGTAGTACGTTCCCGTGGGATATTTTCCGACATCCACGCGGGTGAAGCCGCTGGCAAAGCTAGTTATGAATAAAACTCTTTTAAGGGCGGCATAATGTCATGTGCCACAAAGCCCTTTTTTTCAAATAGGTACTTTTAGAACAGACTATAAGGCGTCGTCCTAATTGGCTTCGATCGTACGAGTAAACGATGCGATTTCGTCGCACGACGAGATTAAATACACCCATTTCTTTAGAGTGTCCTAATTGAAGTTTGCAAGTCATCGCGCGAGCACAGGAACACATTTTCATCGCGCGACGAAATCGCATTGTTTGCTCGTACGATCGTTAGCCAATTAGGACGACGCCTAAGACATACAAATGGATCAGAGTTAGTAAGTAGTTACCACACCAAAAAAAAAAGCCGTATTTATACAGCAATATAAACACACTTAATTCCCTGATCCCGGAAGCGATTTCGATTTATTTGTCCCATCAAATGTAAATAAAACAACATGAGAACTACTCACTGTTGCCGTAAACGGGCTTATCAAACTTTTGCAACTATCGTGACGAACATACTTTAGCATTGATACGGCATTACTTGGTATAAAGGGTGGAAGTTTTTACGATCCTTATTTGTACAGTGCCAGTTATTTTGGCCCGATGTGTTAGGGTTGCTAGCTCGTTTCGTTGCAGGGCAGTGAGGTGGAGTACCTAATAGGTTTGTTGGTTTAAATTTTGCGCTGTTTATGGGTATATTTTTCCGTGAAAATAGAAATAGTGTGTAGATTTAAAATATACGGAAAATCATATAAACAAATTAGTACTACAACTACAATATAAAGAAGATAGAATAGTACTCTTTATTATGTAAACCAACAAAATTACAGATAGGAAGGTATAGGTAAATGTTGAAATTTTACAGGGGGTGACACAATGGGTGGTTTTATCACTAAGGATGGATTACGGGAGATGGATCACACATTTTATTTTACACTCTGATACAAAGCATCGAAACAGTGTCGTTACAAGCATAATCTTAAACAAAGGTAAACATAATCCACACACTACGTCACTTTGCTCAAAATATTACTCTATTACACGATCCCAAATCCCGCGCCACAGAGTATAAATTACGCGCGATAGAAAAAAACGCGCGTAACATGCGTTTATAAGGGAAGCCTAATTCGCAACAAGTTAACCAAGATTTATTAGCCGTAACGATCCTTGTAAAATGCTGGTATAAATCACTAATACGCTTCACGGAACCGGTTTTGTTACTAGAAACCGGTAAGGAGGTTGAAGAAAAGTATATGGTTTTGATGTGAGAAAGAAATATTTTATATAATAAATAAATAAAACATTTATTTTCGAGTTACATGGACCCATAGCTTTAGTAACAATTTACTTACAAACTAAGTTAGTGGCATTATGAATTATTTTTATGAATTTTCTTGCAACATAATCTGCGTTTAAAGATAATGTCATAACTTAGAGCAATCATTTGTAGAGAACTTTTTTAGAATTGCTTTATTTGTACAGTCGGCTGTTGTTCATATACGTAGGTACACAGATGTACAGAGGGGGTTTCGGATCGGTCTTTTGAGAGGTAACGGTGCCCCTTCCGTGTGCTGTTGATGACCATCGTGGTGGTTTTAATGAGGTCAAAATCCCACACTCTCCGGCTTTTCCCCAAAGCCTGTACGCCTTTTGAAGGTTGTACCATCACATAGGTACCTTCGTACATTCTAGAAATACTAAAAGTGAGCCCAACAACCTAAATTAACTAGGTACTAAGTTAAGCTTTTCGAGCTAAGTAAATATCATTTTACATTTTCAAGACGCACATGTGATTCGTTCTCAAAGTTAATGTTTACGCTGCACAGTACCAAATGTCTCTCTCCCGTATTTTCCAAACATTGTCTCTATTGACTTTTACAAGCCATCAACCTTTGTAATGATTTTAATAGATATTCTCGCTATAATGGCCTCACTTACCCGCCGTGATCACCGCGCTGCGCCCTGGATGATGAGATGATGCTGCTCGTATCCGTCCCGGGACGGGCTGATGGTTTACGGGTTTCACAAGGTTTAGGCCGTGCTAGTGGGAGGTTATATGGTTCAGGCACTCAGGTTTTGATGATTTTAGTTACTTTGAGCGCACGCAATGACGATTGCTGCAGGCTCGGTTCGTTCGTTGGTGCGACTGACATTAGCGCCACGCGCGCGTACGTGAGCGCGTAAGAACTTATTTTTTCCAAATAGCGCGCGTTGATTGGCTCCGAGATGTGCCATTGGCGGTTTGGTGGGATTTATAGTGGAAGCCAAAGCAAAACCCCAACATTCCCCCCATCGAAATCCGCCAGGATTTCCCGGTTATAAGGTCATTTGACAGAGTTGTCAAGTGTTGAGATATTGAATAACGATGTTTAACTAGGTGAGCATTGTTGAAAACATGTGATAGTGTGTGATATGATTGTGTGAGTAGTGGACTGTATAAACTTAAATAACTACATTTAAAAATAGTTTACTAAACTAAATAGTTGACTCATTCAGTGTTTCGAATGAGTGCCTAATGATATTCAAATAAATTTAAGATGATTCCTGCTCCAAAGGGAGCGGACTAAGCTTGACTACGGGTCGAGTAATGACAGTGTTCTTGGTACGAAGACCGACCACGCGTACGATGCCATCAGGCCCTGGATATAGTTTAATAACTCGACCTAATGCCCATCGAAGAGGAGGCGCCTCCGAGTTTATGAGTACCAAATCTCCTTCTTTCAGATTGCGACAACCATCCAACCACTTCTGGCGTTGTTGGAGCGTGTGGAGGTAGTCTTTTCGCCAGAGTCGCCAGAATTGCTGCGATATCTGCTGTACGGCTTGCCAACGATTCAGCTTCCATGGCGGATGATTCGTCAAGTCGTATTCGGGAGCCTCTAGCAGTTCTCTGCCGATCAGAAAGTGCGCCGGTGTGAGCACTTCGAACTCACTGGGATCTGAAGATATTGCACACAGCGGTCGTGAGTTTAACACTGCTTCGACGCGTGCAAAAAGGGTGGCAAGCTCCTCGAATGTAAGGGCTCTTTCGCCGACAGTTCTTTTCAGGTGCGTCTTTGCGGATTTGATTGCTGCCTCGTATATGCCTCCAAAATGGCTGCCTGTGGGTGGATTATGCTTCCACGTCACTTTGCGTGTCGTAAAGTTGCAAGAAATCTCATCAGTATTAGCTTCGAAGAACTTAAAGGCATCTGCTAACTGTTTACCAGCTGCGACGAAGTTTGTTCCGTTATCTGATATTACAGCACTACACAATCCACGCCTGGCGGTGAATCGATCGAATGACGCGAAGAAACATTCTGTGCTCAGAGACGAGAGCGTCTCCAAGTGCACTGCACGAGTTGCGCAACAAACAAATACGCATAGATATGATTTTACGGTACGAGCGTTCCTACGAGTTGACTCCTTTGTATAGAAAGGGCCACCGATATCAACACCGACCGTGTGAAAGGTATGTATATCTTGAGTTCTAAATCTGGGCAGTTGACCCATAATAGGTTGCCAGGACTTGGGCCTGACCTTAAAACACGCAATACATTTAGTAGTTCGCGTTCTTATTACACTCCTAGCTGACACTATCCAGTATTTTTGACTTAATATACCTTGAAGAGATCGCGGTCCTGAATGTAAGTAAAGAATATGGTAATAATCGATGAGACTATACGTGAAATTAGATTTTTTAGGAAGCAGCAGTGGATGCTTCTTATCATACGTTATCCTAGATTGTGAAAGTCTGCCCCCCACCCTGAGGAATTTATTCGCGTCTAAGAAGGGGCTGAGCTTTCGCAAACTCTGATGAGGTTTCAAGCCTTTTGACAGCGCTGTGATATCCTCAGCAAAGTGCTGTTGCTGTACCGATTTTATCAAACTGTCGTGTGCCTTGCGCAGATCGATTATCATGAGCCCAGTACGTTTATCTCTGGGTAGTCGACAGTTACGGATGAACTGGTGAATACGTGCGACCACGTGCAACAGTTTGTTGAAACTAGAATAACGCTCGGTTAATTCGTATATTACGTCGGTTGGAGCTTCAATGGACACCAAATTCTTTGACTCGATAGAAGACTTAAGCTCCAGTGGATGTTCGTCCCTGAACTCATCCATCGAACGAATAGGCCAGTTGTCTTCAGAGAGCCACTGTGGACCATTGAGCCACTCTGGCATTGTGAGAAGGGTCGAAGGTAACGCGCCACGAGAACACACATCGGCTGGATTACTCACTCCACTAACGTGGAACCAACAGCTACTGGGAACTGTGTCCAGTATCTTGGTCACGCGAGTCGCAACAAATATTTTTAATTTATAGGCAGGAGTGTTCAGCCATGCTAGAACAACTGACGAGTCTGTGAATAACAGAATCTCGTCAATTGTTAACTTGCGTTCTGTTAAAATGTTTTTGACGTATTTAACTAATTTAGATAATAAATGTGCCGCCATCAACTCTAGGCGAGGTATCGACAGTGTTTTTAAGGGCGCGACCTTAGATTTAGCTATCAGAAGGCTGACCTTCTGTTCATTTTCTTTATTTGTTGTTTGTAAGTATATTACAGCGGCATAACCAAGGGTCGATGCATCGCAAAATCCTAGAATCCGACAGAAGGTATTTTGCCTAACCATGGCATGTCTATCATGTTTAAATTCTGAAAGTAGAGGCAGTTCCCGCACGTATGCAAGCCACTCTGCTTCAAGATTCGCAGGCAAACGTTGGTCCCAGTGAAGCTGTAGAGCCCAAAGTTTCTGCATGAAGCACTTGGCATAGAACACACAAGGAGCTACAAATCCTAGTGGATCAAACAAGCGTCCTATCTGCGATAGAATAGATCGCTTTGTGACCTCTTGGTCTAATGGCGCAGTCCGAAACGAGAAATAGTCGGTAGCCGGCTGCCACTGGAGACCGAGTACTTTAAGTGACAGATTCTCCTCATCATTAAATTCGATAGGTGTCTCACGGTGGTCTTCTGTTACGGCTGCTAATAGTTGAGGGCAATTACTCGACCATTTTCGAAGTATGAACCCTGCACGTTCTAGTATAGTTCGAAGATCCGTCTGCAGCTGTAGTGCAGCGTCGACGCTAGGCTCTGACCATAACAAATCATCCATAAAAAATGCTGTCTTCAAGACACGCGCGGCTGCCGGATACGTGTCCGCCTCAGCAGCTGCTAACGTGTGCAACACTTTGATGGCCAGGTACGGACTGCTGGCTACACCGTATGTGACTGTGTTGAGCTCGTAAACCTGCATGGGTTGATCTGTTGAGACTCGCCACAAAATGTGCTGATACGGCCGTTGCTCTTGGTGAATGAGGATCTGTCTATACATTTTACAGATGTCTGCTGATAGACATACTTCGTAAAGTCGAAAATTGATTAAAATGTTATTAATGTCTGCTTGAAGTTTTGGGCCCGCCAATACTACATCGTTAAGAGATTTTCGATTGGTGGTTTTACATGACGCGTCAAACACCGTTCTCAATTTTGTTGTGGTGCTGGATGGCTTGTGGATGCAAAAATGCGGGATCAAATATTTGGAATCCACGTCTTGCATGTCTCCTAAACATGTCATGTGCCTTAAAGCCTCGTATTCAGCCATGAACTTATGATACTCGGACTTGAGTTGAGGTTCCCGATTCAGTCTTGCCTCTAAATTGACCAGGCGACGTATTGCGACTTGGCTGGATTCGCCGAGATCATGGTCAGGTCGAAGCGGGTATTTCACCACGAACCTACCCGTCTCGTCGCGACGACAATCTCTGGCGAACAGCTCTTCAGCTAAGGCGTCGTCCGGTTTCATGGATTTTTCTGACGGTATGTTCTCAGTATCCCAGAACGCGTTCATTATCTGATCGAGGTTAGTTGAACTTGTGAGACCGCAGAAAGAATTGTCCGAGCTGGCAGTGGTAGCTGACGTTATCGTTTGCCGCGGATTCCGTTGGTCGAGAACGACTTGACCGGTAATTACGTATCCGAAGATGGATTCGATAGCGACAGGCATCCCAGCCTGAGAAGGTAAGATCTTGTCACCGCCGTAAATATATGGGAAAAGATCACTAGCAATCAGCATTTCGACCGGTGCCGGTTTGTTAAAGGCTGGATCTGCCAAGGCAAGATGTTGATATTGATTAAATATCTTGTCTGGCATAGGTACTGTTGGCAAGTTGCCAGCAATATTGGCCACAACAACAGCATCAGTGGCAAGCACTGGAACACTGATGCCACGTGGCTTGATGGTGCAAGTTGTCAAGCCGAAATGCTGAACCCTATTTCCGCCTAAACCTGTAGGTTCGAAATCGCACTTACGACGGGCTAGGCCCAATTTCCTAACACAATCCTTAGTAATGTAACTTGACATAGCGCCACTGTCAATCAGAACACGTACGGGGTGATACTGTGACCACGCATCTGCGACGTGTATGACAGCGGTGCCAAGCAACACGGTTTCTTCAGTCGAGCACGTAAGAGCTACCACTTTCTCCTCGGACTTAGTCGAATCTAGGTGGAGAGTGACGTGGTGTCTCTTTTTGCATACCGTACAACAATATTTGGACGTACAATCCTCCGTGGCGTGATTGTTCCGCAAACAGTTAGCACACAGCTTGAGTTCCGCAACTTTATCGTTGCGTCGTTCAGGTGTGAGCTCGTTGTATTCGGTGCATCGGTAAATGGAATGTTGTGGCTTTTGACAATACAGACACGAGATGGAAGATTTTGACTCACTCTTATCAGTACTGGCCACACCAGATGCTAATGTATGCGCTTGAGTACGCGACTTATTTGAGTTTGGCACTTTTGACGCCGAGGGAGGGGGCGACTTAGATGAATTTTGCTTGCCTGGTACCGCCGGTTTGACGGTCACTGGTTTGCACTCCGACATCTCAAGTACGCGCGCCTGACTCTCAACAAACGTCAATAATTCTGTAACGGTAGGGATATGCCCCGGGGCTACAGTTTGTTCGAACTCACGCCTAGTAACCGCATCCAAATTACGCAACGATACGTAAAATAATATGAAACTGGCTAAATCTGGTATTTTAAGAAGCTCTAGTGCACTAATATTCTCTTGATAGGTATTCATGAATGTATTTAGGTTCGATGCGGACTCGCTGGTAATCGGTTTGAAACAAAACAGCTTGTCTAAATATGCTGTGGCTAGGACGCGCTTATTTTCGTAACGTTTCTCTAGCGATTTCCATACAATCGCGTAATTATCCGCGCTGACCGGCATCGACTTCACGATTGGCAATGCTGGACCACTAACGCACGACAGCAAATAATAAAATTTCTCGATTTTAGTTACACGGGAATTATTATGGATGAGACTTAAAAATGTATCACGAAAAGTGGGCCAGTTCTCTATTTTGCCATCAAATTTAAATAGTTGCAATTCGGGTAACTTAACCCGCCGGAAGTCACCGTCACCATTCTCGTTCGTATTTCGTTCGGTTTCAATCGAAACGTTCTTGGTCGTGAGTGTATTCGCAACAGTACGAATCATGTAATAAATATCATCGAATGCTTCGATTTCCTTATAAGTTGGCTTAAACTTCGGATTGTATTGTCTATTTATCGAGTTAATTCCCGCGACAGACCTATCGAATTCATCCCGAATCTTAGACAAATCTTGCACTCTAGCAATAAACAACCCTTCGCTTTTTGGGTCTGTTGATACCGTTTTCGACATTTCGAATAAATTCTGTAAGCGAATAAAACACATCTCCTTTGAGGTCAGAAGTGGAACTTGCATTAAACTGTCGAATTCCGCGTCCTCCATTTTGAATAAGTACTAAAATGTACAACACGTATTAAAAATAACAAGCTCACTTGACTAATAATTGACCCCGTTAAATTAAAAACAAACGAAATTACACTTTAAGTACGTAAATATTACGCATAGGTAGATACCTAGGTAAATATTTGACGAATGTTACGAACGTCGCGCGGCTGACTATTATCACAGCGATTGAGCGATGAACGATTGAACGAACGCAAACTATCCACGCCCGACCGGCCGGCTTCGCGACAAAAACACTGATACTACGCGAACGCAAATCACAACACTTATGCACTAAAACACTGTTTAACACTAGTAAACGTTAATGACAACAGATTTGCCTGTAAATACAACACAAATATGCATAAAAACATCTACAAATTAAAACTTTCCAGAAATAAGTCAATATCATAATACCTACAAACCTACCTACTTATTGCAGAAATGATTTTGCAACAAACCACTTTATTTGACATAATTACGTAATGAAATAGGTTTCTATTGATTACTAACCACACAATGTAATTAAATAAAGTGATTTCTTTGTAGAACACAGAAATATTACAACTTATGGCAAAAATACAATAAAAAACTTCGATAATTATTCTAGTACTAGTAGGTAGTAGGTAAAATGGCGGCTAAAAAATAAGTATATGTGAAAATGTGTTATTGTAAAGAGTTTTCTGAGTTTAAATGACCATATAACTGGGTTATCCGGCTCGACGGATCAAAAAATGTAATGATTTTAATAGATATTCTCGCTATAATGGCCTCACTTACCCGCCGTGATCACCGCGCTGCGCCCTGGATGATGAGATGATGCTGCTCGTATCCGTCCCGGGACGGGCTGATGGTTTACGGGTTTCACAAGGTTTAGGCCGTGCTAGTGGGAGGTTATATGGTTCAGGCACTCAGGTTTTGATGATTTTAGTTACTTTGAGCGCACGCAATGACGATTGCTGCAGGCTCGGTTCGTTCGTTGGTGCGACTGACATTAGCGCCACGCGCGCGTACGTGAGCGCGTAAGAACTTATTTTTTCCAAATAGCGCGCGTTGATTGGCTCCGAGATGTGCCATTGGCGGTTTGGTGGGATTTATAGTGGAAGCCAAAGCAAAACCCCAACAACCTTACTAATGTATTGTAAACACAATATGACCGAACTAAAAATTCAATTTACAGGCTGATCCAAATTTATTACGCGCTTCAGTATTCATCAGTTGGTGCGTAAAAACCTATTAAAATTACTTCTGCTGTAATGCTTTCGTAAAAACTCGGTATTAGCATACGACGATGCCATGCGATGACGCGACTAGACGAACACGCTTAATCGACGCCTCGCTTTGCACCCGTTTCGTCTCGACTCATAAATATTCGTACACGGGCGGCCTAAAAAAGTATACAGCAAACATTTACTTTCAATATTCAAACGACATGTTTAATCTGCAGAATGAAGAACGTATGTTTACTTTCTTTGCAATAAATATTGGTAAACAAAAATGTAATGTTTGTGTCATTAGGAATAGTAATGTGTTTATTTAGAATTGGAATTTCACGCTTAAGCTACGCTGTGATTCATTTATACTGTACTAGCCGTTGCCCGCGGCGTCACCCGCGTAGATGTCGGAAATTATCCCACGGGAACCTACTACCGGGATAAAAAGTATTATGTGTTAATCCAGGTTATAAGCTATCTGTTTGCCAAATTTCATCCAAATCCGTTCAGCTGTTTTTGCGTGATTGAGTAACAAACATCCGAATATCTTCACAAACTTTCACATTTATAATATTATATAACTAGCTGAGCACCGCGGTTTCACCCGCGTAGATCGGGATAAAAAGTAGCTTATATGTTAATCCAGGGTATAAGCTATCTACATACCAAATTTCATCCAAATCGCTACAGCCGTTTGAACATGAAATAGTAACAAACATGCAAACACACACTCCCTCACACACTCACAAACATTCGCCTTTATAATATTAGTGTCATGTGACAGTAGGATTTACCCGACTGCATGGAAAGTACTGCTTTTGCTTAGAGATTTGGGGTAGATTGCAGTTCAGAGATTACGATTGCAAATAGTGTGTCCCCCTATCCATTGTTTGCATGCAATATGCAGAAATACCAAATTAACGTAAAATATTTGAATGTAAGATCTGATAAAAAACCCCTTGAACAATAAACAAACTTTTTTTTTTGTACTTTATAAATTAAATAAATAATTTTGAGTAAAGCTAAGCCGAGCCAGATTTTAACGACTACGGTTAATGACGAAACCTACTCATATTACTCATTAAGACTACGAAAATATTTATTTCAATATGAAAATGTGAAGACAAAATGAATGAAGGACATGGTAATGTCCCTTATTCAGTTTAGATCATTCTTCTCCGTAGGTCATTGATGTATAGATTGGGAAGATATGGTTCGCGTTCTTAGACGTGGACCGCATAAATTGTGCTCGCGGATACAATTGACCTTAGTCACAATCGAACTGGCGTTTGTGTAGCACGTTAAGTAAAATTACCGAAATCGTCTAAATAAGCAGCAACAATGCCTTCCTGTGTTTTCAAAGTGTGCAAAAATAATTCTAAAACCAAAAACAAGTTCCACGGTATTAGTTTTCAGTCGTAAGTACAGCCAATAATATTTAACGTTTGCTTCGCCGTGTTATGTTCTTCATACATCACAAAAAATCAAAGTTAATTATTAACTGCCTAGGCATATCGCTTTAAGGCTCCCACAGACAGGCACGACGCGACTCCAGTAGAACAATTTCCATGAAGTTTTCATTGATATTGTTTCACCGGAGTTGAATCGCGCTGTCGCGTCGCGCCGGTCTTTTGGAGCCTTTAACATTAATTTATTGTATTCAGCAGATTATTTGATGAAAATATTTATAAAATGGATAAATATTTTCAATATTCCAAACTGAGTTCGTTTCATTGAACGGTCTGATATACATTTGAATTCGATCAATATTAAAATCATTGCATTTTATTAACCAGCACGAACTTTGATTTAATTGAAATTGTAACAGCGAGCAAAACAAACAAATACCCTCAGTACATAAAGGAAATACTGAAATAAACTTTGATATTAAAATGTTTTAACCAAATTAAATAGCAATTCTAACATTAATTTGCTAACAAAACTTCCCAGAATTATGTAGGTTATCCATGGACGTATTAATCTTACTCCGAGAACTTGCGAAGTCTGTTCTCAACTGCGAAACATCAGAAATATAATTTAGTTTTCCATTTAAGTTGGAAATAGGACACTTTGCATACAAATTCTCCTTCTAAACTAGTCGTGAGAACTGTAACTTGTTCGTGTTGTATATCCGTTACATTCCACTTAGGAAACCGTTGCACCTTCATTTGTTTCGGAGTAAACATCAACTTTGGGCTCGAATGAGAACACAAAAACATTTTGGTCCGCGACAGGGCATATTCTGAGGCCCAAACACGCGCGTTTACGACGCCTTTGCGGGCGAGTGACATCAAAAACCGCTTAGCGAGTCCCCGACTACCACCTCGGGTAGGCTAGTGTATACTTTATGTTGGTCGAAGTTGTAAAACGCTGGTGTCTCCCCGAAGGGTACTATTCCTAGTTTCATGTTGTGGTGAAGTTTTTGTGTGCGAAGGAAATGTTGTACAATTAACTATGTAAGTAGAATTTGACGGCTTAAACGTGCCTTGTGAGAGCACACGTTTATTGCTAGCCTGTTGTTAATGTTCATGATGTTAACAAAAATTATGTGCTTTTTCATTATGTTGGTGAAACTGCTATGTGTCAAGTAGGTGACTCGAGTTTTGTTAGTAAAATACAACAGCCAGTCGTATTAATTTAAAGTTCTTTAAAACATGTCATAAATGTGCCGTAGTGCGTACCTACCCTACAAATAAACTACCGTACTGCTCTCAAAAATGGGTTTGTGGAGGTCAGGTACGCACTCACTCCATATAAACAACTGGTATTCAGCTGCATCCGGTTAGACTGGAAGCCGACCCCAACATAGTTGGGAAAAGGCTAGGCAGATTGACTGCTCTTTAAAACCTGCATTTGACCTAACAGCCCATCAGGAGAACGGTACTGAAAAAGTTAACATCAAAATTCAAGATCATCATTGGAACGAAGTTCTTTAACACGGCTTGCGGTTTGAGTTGACTGGTAGAAATCGTCACGTAACGAAACAGCATTATATCCGCAAAAGTCAGTTTTAAGGTTTTAAATGTCAAAAGTTTTTGTTTTTAATACAGTGCAATTTAGTATAAGTGTTTAACTTCCAAAAACTTGCACTAGATGGCTCTGTATTAATAACAATATACAGCGAAAGGAACTTCGTTCCAACTGGGATTCCACGCTTTTTAGGGTTCCGTCCCAAAGGGTAGAACGGGACCCTATTACTAAGACTCCGCTGTCCGTCCGTCCGACTGTCACCAGGCTGTATCTCATGAACCGTGATAGTTAGACTGTTGAAATTTTCACAGATGATGTATTTCTGTTGCCGCTAGAACAACAAATACTAAAAAACAGAATTAAAAAAAAAATATTGAAGGGGGCTCCCATACAACAAGCATGATTTTTTGCCGTTTTTATAGGTAATGGTACGGAACCCTTCGTGCGCGAGTCCGACTCGCACTTGGCCGGTTTTTTTTTTTTTTGATCATCAATTGTGATTTACGAACAAACTCTTTAAATCACAACAACCCCTTAATATGCCCAAACTACACATCAACAACCACCCTTAAGAAGCTAATCAGAACACTGCAAATAAGCCTTCTCGCTACATTTCCGAATACGCCTTTCATTTGCAAAGCTTTTGGGGCTAGGCAATTATCAAACCTAGTAGACATGTCTGATATTATTGCGTGCATCCAAACAGCAAATTACAAAGTGGGTTGGGAGTAAAGAGAGCGCAACCCCTCTGATTGGCATTGCGATGGACTTCGCGCCACGCTTGCTTCGGAAATCTGATCAATCCCCTGTTAATTTGCCCGGAAATGTTTGTACTATCCCCCTGTCCCCAATAACGTAGTTACTGATTCATTTTATTTACTATTGGAACATATTTATTTTTGATTCGCTCATATTTGAATAAGGGTTGGAGTATGTATTAATCTGTGTAAAGGATTAATTGATGCCCGAAGTTTGGGAAATTGACGGAAATTAAAGATGGTTATAGAAAATTATATCAATCAGAAACGATGATTATTGTAAGTATAAGCTATGATTACTCAAATCAAATCAAATCAAATTATTTTATTTCACATAAACCTCCTTTAGAAAAAAAAGGACTCCGCGCCACGCATATCGAAAGTGAAGCACAGCTGGGACCGTTTGTGCAAACATGCCTCACGCACACATTTACATCATAGTATGCCGATCGCCCGCCATTACGTGACACGACGGCGTCTTTGTCAAATCACGCACACATAGATCGGTACGGTGCTTCACTTTCGATACGCGTGGCGCGGAGTCCTTTTTTTTTTTTAGTGCGTTATGGGCACTTATGAAACGTCAGAAGCTAGGTGCACGGTTCTAATTGGTCGTTTCCTACGGAGAAGAGCCGGCAACAAACTTCCACGGTTACTCTTTTAAAAAGAATTGGCTTTTACAAAAGCCAATTGTTTTTAATTTACAGTGGAATGAGAGGACAGTGTAGGTCTGTCAACAAGTACTAAGTACGGTACAGGTAAAATAGAAAATGGTCTACAAATCTAATAATCAGTCTATTATGCCTACAACGTTCTCACATTCACTGTACGAGCATCGCCACATGATATGTATTGTTTTAGTTTTTACCTGAACAAGCATTTGCTCATTCGTCGTATATTTGTGTACATTCGCTGACTAGGCTATCGCTCCCACCACTAATAACCTACTTTATGTATTATATAATTTTATGTTTTTATTAATAAGATGTAAATCATTAACGGACACAAAACAGTGATTTTATCTCCTGTACACATCCCGTGGGATTCGTCCATCTACATACTACATCTCAGTGTTCGGAGTTACTGCCCGTACATTCACAGAATATAAAAGAATCTAGGTATATAGAATATAAATAATATAATAAAAATAATTTGTCATTCGTGGAACTTTAACAGTCGTTACGGGTCGTCAGAAGCCCGAAAATCTGAAAACCAGCCTTTCCAAGAGATATCGTATTACTCAGTAACTGGGATGTTGTCAGATAGGCAGTCACTCCACATAAAATACTGGTATTCAGCTGCATTCGGTTAGACTGGAAGCCGACCCCAACATAGTTGGGAAAAGGCTAGGCAAATGATGAGTATGTTCCGATAGGATAATTTCCGACCTCCACGTGGGCGAAGCCACGAGCAAAAGCTAGTCCATAATAAAATAAAATAAGGTAACATACCTATATCTCAGACTAACCACTTGCGCGACCGCGGGAACTTTGTTCCCCAACAGTAGGTTGTCCGTGGGAACAAAGTTCCCAAGACAATCTTTTTTTTACTTTTAACCTTGTTCCACCACTACTATGTAGAAATATCCGATTCCATGCATTTACTGTGATAGATTATATGTGTCCGAACCTTTTGAGATACGACAACACTCACTGAACTAGTCTATGACATTAAAAAAATATTATTTTCGCTGTCATAAAATCTAAAGTAAACAATAACAAGTTTTTGTCCCAACTTCAGAAGCTTATAAATAATTAATATTGTACTGTGGTAAGTGGTTTTATTTATGTTTCACGTTAAAAGTTAACATAGCATGCATTTTAAACCATAAAAAATATAGGTCATCACTTGTTTTTTCTTTGTAGAAAATCTAGAAATCTAGAATTCAGAAATCTGAAACTAACTGTGTTTGCTCTTTACATAACTATTTTTGTGAATTTTATACGATCATACATTCAAACGAAATATACACTACGATAGAGTCCAGTTCTCTGGTATCCATAAAAACATTCGAATGTTACAAGATTCCAAGAATCTTCGTCGCTTCGGCATTGTTTGTAAACACGTGTGAAGTGCCGGCTGACGTCACGGTGCGCGTACGTATGACTGTATGATGGACTGTTTTTTTGTGTAGAGCTGCTTTCGTTCTAGAGGCTAAATGAAAAACGGTTTTTTATTTAGATTATGTATACATAATCTATCTATATCCGTAGTCCGTAGTAATAAAACAGCCAATCTAGCACATACCTTTCTCTTTCTACCCGTCTTTAACTCCTCGGCGACCGTGAATCATTCATCATAATTATAATTCACATACATTACCAAAGCTGGGTCATGTCTGCTATCACCTCTACACAATGGCGGAGCCAACGGGGTCGTAACTAAGATATTTCGAGAGTCATACGAACATACGGGCCGACCGAGGTACGTCGCCAAGTCTCGTTGACGGAATTATAGCAGTTGGCGCAAGTGTAAAGAGGTAGCGTTTCAATCAATCAGCCTAACCTTTTCCCAATAATATAGGGGTCGGCTTCCAGTCTAACCGAATGCAGCTGAATACCACTGTTTAACATGTAGCGACTGCCTTTCTCAACAATCCAGTTACTGGTTTAGTTACTTAAAACAAAACAAAGACTAACGAATAAACATCAATGGTAATGTCACCACACGTCACTGTTTTTTTCACAACGGGAAGTCAACGAGAAAGAGAGCAGAGATTATTCGAACCAAACGTAACGTCCCGGTGGTGGTGTGCGGTGGACATGCGGCCGTAGTAAATGTTGGTACATATCGCTACTTCGGCGCCGCGCCGTTATCTAGGTACTGTTCACGTGGCAGTGGACAAACTGCCTTAGAGAACATCGTGCTAATTGAAACTGGACTAGTGTTTGCAATAATATATTAAAAATACCAAGTATTTTTCTTTAGTGATAGGGTTCCGTACCTCAAATGGAAAAAACGGACTCCTTATAGCATCACTTCGTTGTCCGTCTGTCAAGACCCTTTTTCTTAGGAACGCGTGGAGGTATCAAGTTGAAATTAATATCAGATACGTAGGTAGGCTTAAGGCTACGCAATAAAAAAATACGGCCATTTATGCGACATTTATTTTAAATGAAATTGAAGTAAATCAAAACCTATAGGGTACTTTCCGTTGTCCTAGAATCATAAAAGGCAAGAAGCAAGGACTCACAGCACAAGTAAGAAAAAAGTTCGAAAATTGTTAATTTGTATTTTATCACATAATTTATTTATTTTTTGGGGTTACGATGTTAAGTTTTTTTTGGGATAAATTCTTTTCAACTACGGAAACCTTTATTGTGCGTGGTCTGACAGGCACTTGGCCGGTTTTTTTTACTAATTAGTCATCTTTTATATCACCGATGACCGTATTCAGGTCAACTGATAAGGGGCAATCCTACGCCACGGCTACTACTGTAAAAAGCCTACAAAATATAACTTTGATAATTATGGGAGTAGAAATCAGGACCTGTGCTCAGATCCATTTGTTCCCAGACTTTTACAAGAGTGTTTTTATTTGCGATCGCTGTTCTTTACATCTTGTACCTCCCAAGTTTTACGAACCAAGGCTCGTCGTAAAGTCGACACAAGTCGCAATGCGCGTCGGCTCGGACGTGATATGTCGCATTCATGGTGTCTGATGGATTTATGTCCTCAATGGCTCCACTGATGTCTTTGTTACGGCCACATCTTGAGCTACAAACACTGATGCACGCGATTTCTTGTTGCTTGCTTTAGTTTACGTTTTGTGAGAATTTAAGGAGCTGCCTTAAGTCGAAGTTAATGCGGTGTAAAAGAAGGCTCGAAGCTGATGTTATAAAAATATGGTTCCGTTTTTTTTGTTCTTTGACATTTGCGGTTTTATAGGTTATTAAAGGGACAGCCCTCCGCAGTCTGATGGGGTGAATTCAGTTTATCATACTAAGATGACCGGTGCATGAAATTATTTCAGGAACGTTTATGGGAATCTAATAAACCTGATTAGTTTTATTACCTCACACGCAATGTATTGTTACCGTGGCAAAACGCACGTAGCGAACGTCAGGGCAGCGAGCTTTCCGCGCCATTTCACGTGTCGTTCGTTAGAGTACCTATTTCAACATCCATAGCTGATATTTTTGATTTTAGATGTTTTATTTACATAAATGGAGTGCTGCGTACTGAGAATATAATTTTATATTGAAATAAATTAATAGTAACCGAAAATACGATAAAAAAATACTGAGCAATTTTCCGGTGGAATATGATTCAAAATAAGGAGCTGAATGCACCCTGTTAGTTTACGGAGGGCTCTCCGTTACACCTTGTATAGCAATCAATACATATTGGCTTTGGTTTTCCTTTCGTCGGAATTTCTGCAAGTCAATTAAATATTCTTGCAGAAATCAGTTCAGTCGCGGGTGGTTTTTGAACTTCAACGTTTCGAGCTCTATAATAAAACCGCACCCTAATTGCGTAATACACTTTTGTTGCAAGCTTTCAACATTTAATTTAATATTTTTATATTGTAACACAGTTTTTACTGTCCTATTGACACTTGAAAGTTGACAATTCATAATCATGTGTCAAGTGTTTTCTGTTTGTCGTGTATGTGCGGGTAAATAATGATTTGTTCTATAAACTCAGTGCTAGTAACATATGATGTTTTTTTTTTAAATCAAGCCTCCCTTCTTTCTAACCTAAAAACCCAAAACTGTGGTCCATTATCATAGCCAGTACGCAGAGCGTCGTGCGGGTACTGTGTTGAGCAGTCTACTACGCCAGCACCACATCCGCCGACGCCCGCAACAACTTTCAATCGCATATTTGAATGATTTTGAAGGACATTGCTAATCCAATGCTTCATATGTTCGAAAAATTTGTCGGCTCAACAACGTAAATAACGCAATGAATATTGTTGAACTGTCAATTGAAAGCCATGGATACTGTGTGTTAACGCCATTACTTTCTTTAGTTTTATATTTCATGCCTAATTACTGGCAACTCTAATTAATTAGTATCTGTGTAACATAAAGTTCCTTCCGCTTTCCTTCTCCCTTCCACAACCCTTATAATGCCTAAGTGAGAGCGAGAAGGAAGATCCGCAATGGCGCCCATACGCTGTCGCCAAGAAGATCCGCCAGTTCTCAATCAACATCGACGCCTGTTGGGTAAAATTAATCCCAAGTCGAAAAAGGACTCATATTTTCACCGCGAAGAACGAAGATTGCTATTGAACAGTGCAAGTGCGTGTATGTGTGTTGTGGAAAGTGCAGATTCTCGTCCGTACGTGATATCCTGGACGCGCCAGCCACGTGGCTAAGGAAACCCTTCTCGTCGTGTCGCCATAGCTCACCAGGCAGGTACCATCATCATTTTCCCACACCACCAAAACACCTACTTGTGTCACCGAACCGCCCCTCATACAGTCCACTAAGAAAATTTCGATTTTCACCCCAAGGCTTTAGGCCGCCGCAACATTTTTTGGTCCTTCGAGACGGATATCCGACATTTTTTGGTCCTACGATCACGGATATCCAACAGTTTTTGGTCCTACGATCACAGATATCCAACAGTTTTGGTCCCATGATCACGGATACCTATTTTTCTTTATCCTCTTGATAACGGATATCAATATTATATCCGTATATCATCATCCCGCAACTATATTTCATTTCAATCTTCGTTCCTTATACTCTTATACTAAACCGCTTTCATTTATTCATTTATTACAGTACCTACTTGTCATTGCGTACATTCACAGGTATTTCGCATCCCGCTCAACTTAATATTTTAATATACGTAGGTAGAAGCAAAATCTACCGCTCGCTCGCTTCGCTATCGTTCGGTACTATATTCGTAGGTACCACCTACCAATCCCGCACCGCGCGCAACTCGTTGAAGTTTGCGATTTATTTTAGCTATTATAAAAACCTACAAAAATATCGAAAATGCCTAAGAAAGTGACCATGGATTCGGATGATCAGATAGAATCCGCGATTCAAATAGCACTGTCATGTCGTAATATGATTTTTGCCCGCATGCAAATCATTTACGATTTAATGGAAAAAATGAAGTCCGGTATGGAACCGGTAGAGAAGTTCTTGTGTGCGTGTGTCAATGTTGATGCGTTGCGCACCGAGTTCCTCGAGGCATTTAATAAATATAACTCGCTTCTTCTAAGACAAGACCCGGAAAATAATATTGATGATCAGTCGTGGATTAGTTTTGAGGAATTATATTGCTGCGTTAAATATAATTATTCAAATTACTCAAAATCATCAGCCACATCGGCTCCTACTTCTAGTGGTAGTGGTGTCAATAAGCAAACAGTTCGCTTGCCTCCCATTGAAATTATGTCATTCGATGGCGATATTCGTAACTGGCCCCTGTTCTATGCTAATTTTAAAAGCACGGTACACGAAAATAATACATTGACTGATTCGGAGAAATTATATTATTTGATGGGGAAATTGAAAGATAAGGCTCAAACCGCGTTCTCAGGAGTTTGCCCTAATGGCGATAACTACCAATTAATTTTTAATTCACTCATAAACAAGTACGAAGACAAACGTATATTAGCTTCTAGTTACCTTAATCGGATGTTTGAACATAAATCTTTTAATACCGCATCTATTCAAAATTTCGAATCCTTTTCTGATAATTTTGTTTCCGCCGCAAACGCATTAAAAAACCTTAAAATAAATGATTTATCAGATTTGATTTTTTTCCATGTCGCTATAAAAAAGGTTGATTCTGAAACCGCTCGACTTTTTGAAATGAACTCAAAAGACGAAATTCCTAAATTCGACAATTTAGTACAGTTCATTAAAAATCAATCTCGCATTTTACAAAATACTAAAGCTTTAAACAGCTTGAGTTTCACTCAGTCTAATAACAATCCTATAAATAAAAAAACGTTCAAAACTCCGCAACCGCAATCTTACACTGTAATTGATAAATCCGCTAAATGTTTGTGTGATAGCTTTGTTCATGAACATTTATTTAAATGTCCTGCCTTTTCTAAAATGACACCAAGTGATCGTTTCAAATCGGTGAAACAAAACGATGCATGTACTAACTGTTTAAGTATTAAACATAAGGCCAGAGTCTGTCAGTCTGAATCTAGATGTAAATCTTGTAAAAATAAACACCATACGCTTTTACACTTTAATCGCGAATCGCACGCGACTGTATTATCGAACGGTGTTGATGATACCGCACGTACACAATCGGGTTCAAACTCCACGGCTTCGAGCGAGCAAGATGCTCACGCCGCCGCCGCCGTGCCGCTCGCCGCCACCGCTCAGAGCGCCCCGCAATGTAATGCATCCATTGCTGCGTCGATCTTTTACGACTCGAACTCCCGCGTATCAAAGCCGCAATGTAATACGAATACTACTATTTTGTTGTCAACCGCTACTGTAATAGTTCGAGATTCATTTGGTAAGGAGCATTTTATTCGCTGTCTATTAGACAGTGGCTCACAAATTAATTTTATTACCGCAGAATGTTGCAAACGATTAGGTTTGACTAGACATTCATCTGATACGCCTTCCGTTAAGGGTATCGGTGGTACGGAAAAATCCGTTAAGGGTTCCGTACAATTCGCTTTCTTTTCCCGTTTTAATCCGAACGTTACTTTTAACGTTAATTCGCTAGTTGTCGATGCAATCACCGATAATTTACCTACCGCTCCCGTAGATACTTCCGCCTTGCCTTACTTAAAAGGTTTACCGCTCGCCGACGAATCGTTTGGCAAACCCGGTCGCATCGATGTGTTGATCGGGGCTTCGCTTTTCCCGCATCTTATGCTGCCCCGCGTAGTTAGCAGCAACTCCTCCGCGCCGCCCGCCATGCAGACGGTACTCGGTTACGTCATCATGGGCACTGTGCCCGCGCTGCCTGTACGTCGTAATAAGCCTCCACAGTCTTGTTACTCACATATTTCGCAACCATCCGACAAAGACTCGTTAGAATCGGCGTTGAAAAAATTCTGGCAGGTCGATGAAGCGCCCGTCACTCTTTCGACGAGCAAATCGCTCGACGAACTTGAGTGCGAGTACTTTTATAATTCGACCACGGAACGCGATGGGGACACAGGTAGATACTCTGTAGCCCTACCGTTTCGCAGCGATGTGTTCTCATTGGGGAACTCACTCGATATCGCGAAAAAACGTTTTTTCTGCCTAGAAAAGAAATTAGAATCCGCACCCGAGTTACGTACTGCGTATGATGACGTCATTCGCGAATATATTGATAATGGATATTTATCTCCTGCTCCGCTCGATAGTTCAGACAGTAGTTGTCCTGACTATGTAATTCCGCATCACGCAGTTGTACGTTTAGATAAGACAACAACAAAACTACGCTCCGTGTTAGACGCTAGTGCTAAAACGAGTACTGGATTATCTCTCAACGATATTTTACACAGTGGCCCAAATTTACAGGGTGACTTGTTTACTATAATTCTGAATTTTCGATTGTTCGCATTCGCGCTCTCGGCTGATTGCCGACAAATGTTCTTACAGATTGAAGTAAGAGAAAGCGATCGTCGCTTTCAACGCATCTTATATCGTTTTAGTCCAAACGATCCTCTGGTTCTATATCAGTTTAACCGTGTCTGTTTTGGTCTCAAGTCAAGTCCCTACCATGCGATCCGCACAGTACAACAGTTGGTTCAAGACGATGGTCATCACTTCCCGCGCGCCAGCGCTATCATCGCGGATTCGCTGTATATGGATGACGTAGTCTACAGCGTAAGCTCCGAATCACGTGCAGTCCAGGTTTCGCACGAACTGATTAAACTCTTTAGAGGAGGTCAGTTCGAGTTGGTCAAGTGGACCAGTAACTCTCAAACTGTACTAAACAGTATTCCCGCGTCGCATAGGTTGACCGAACAACTAGAATTCGACAAGTCGGTAGAACAAAAGGTTCTCGGCTTGCGCTGGTGTAGGTCAAATGATTGTTTTGAATTTCTTATTTTCGCACCGCCAGACACGTGTACTAAACGTGCTATTCTGTCGGCCGTAGCTAGACTGTGGGACATCATGGGGCTTGTCGCGCCTGTAGTTCTCTATGCTAAACTACTTATCAAAGAATTGTGGTTACTGAAGCTCGATTGGGATGACACTCCCCCGCGTCACATCATAAATATTTGGCAAACTTTTCGCTCTGCCCTGCCGCTTTTAAATGATTTTAAAATCCCGCGCCATTTAGGTATTTTTGAAAATTGTATTCTTCGCCTCATTGGATTTTCCGACGCCAGTGAAAGCGCCTACGGCGCTGTCATCTATGCGCACGTCACTCGCAACGATGACGTAGTCGTTCAGCTGGTTTGTGCCAAGTCGAAGGTATCACCGGTTAAACCATTGACTATCGCTCGACTGGAGCTCTGTGGTGCCGAACTCCTCGCTAAACTTCTTCGCCGTGTTCATGACACTTATAATCCGCGTTATAATGTTACCGCTAGCGACCTCGAGTTCGCTGAAACCATTTTGTGGCGTCATGTTCAAAGAAAACACTTCATGGATGATTATTCCGAGTTAAAAAATAATAAAATTTGTTCACCCGCTCTTATTAAACTCAAGCCATTTGTAGATGGTGATGATTTAATCCGCGTTGGGGGTCGATTAACTCATTCGGCTGAGGCCTATAGTACTAAACACCCGGTAGTGTTACCCCGTCATGATCGCATAGTTGAAATCCTCGTAGACTATTATCATATAAAATATTTACATGCAGGTCCAGAACTCACTATGTCGTTATTGCGCCATAAGTATTGGATTTTGTCCGCTAGACGCATTATTCGTCATAGAATCCACAAGTGTAACGCATGTCACAGGTGGAGACCGCGACCTCATGGTCCGCCGATTATGGGCGATCTCCCTAAATCTAGAGTAAATGTTGCAACCAAAGCTTTTTCTCATACAGGGTGTGATTACGCTGGCCCTATACAGTATGTGCCCGTACGCACTCGAGGTGCGAAGAGTCGCAAGGGTTATTTATGTATATTTACCTGTATGACTACTCGCGCTGTTCATATTGAATTAGCTACAGATCTTACGACTGCGTCGTTCATAGCCGCGTTGAAACGGTTTTTATCCCGCCGTGGACCGGTACAATGCTTGTATTCGGACAACGCGACCAATTTTCGAGGAGCTAATTCGTTTTTACGCGACTTGTATACTTTCATAAATAAAGAATACCGCCCGCGCTTTGAAGAGGAGCTCGCTGAGCATCGCATTAATTGGCACTTTATTCCGCCCGCGTCACCGCACTTTTGTGGATGTTGGGAGTCCATGTTGAAGGCCGTGAAGACTCACCTTTTCAAGACAATAGGTCAACAACTTCTATCTTATGAAGAATTAGTTACAATTCTCTCTCAAATAGAGTGCCTGTTGAACTCCAGACCTCTTACTGTTCTTAGCGCTGATCCGGAAGAGCCTAAAGCTCTTACCCCTTCGCATTTTTTACATACTGTACCGCTTAACTCATTACCCGCCGCGGAAGTAGGTTTACTGTCTGATCACCTGCTCCAAAGACACTCTCTTATGGATAAATTAGTCCAGTCGTACTGGAAAAGATGGCGAAGCGAGTATCTTCATAGTTTACAATCACGCTTAAAATGGAATAAACCTGATGGAGACATGATTAAGGAAGGCACTGTAGTAGTGATAGTTAATGATAATGCGCCTCCTCTATCCTGGCCTCTAGGTGTTATTGAGAAGTTGCATACGTCTATAGACGGTAGCACGCGAGTCGTTTCAGTACGCACTTCTAATGGGATTCTTGTGCGACCTGTGGTCCGCTTATGCCCCATTCCTACTCAGTAATATCTTATTCAGTCCATTCCCTCTTTAGTTAGATTTAAGTGTAATTTCACTGTATATATTATTATATTATTCTCTTTAAAGGTGACCCTTTAAGGCCGCGAGGAATGTTAACGCCATTACTTTCTTTAGTTTTATATTTCATGCCTAATTACTGGCAACTCTAATTAATTAGTATCTGTGTAACATAAAGTTCCTTCCGCTTTCCTTCTCCCTTCCACAACCCTTATAATGCCTAAGTGAGAGCGAGAAGGAAGATCCGCAATGGCGCCCATACGCTGTCGCCAAGAAGATCCGCCAGTTCTCAATCAACATCGACGCCTGTTGGGTAAAATTAATCCCAAGTCGAAAAAGGACTCATATTTTCACCGCGAAGAACGAAGATTGCTATTGAACAGTGCAAGTGCGTGTATGTGTGTTGTGGAAAGTGCAGATTCTCGTCCGTACGTGATATCCTGGACGCGCCAGCCACGTGGCTAAGGAAACCCTTCTCGTCGTGTCGCCATAGCTCACCAGGCAGGTACCATCATCATTTTCCCACACCACCAAAACACCTACTTGTGTCACCGAACCGCCCCTCATACAGTCCACTAAGAAAATTTCGATTTTCACCCCAAGGCTTTAGGCCGCCGCAACACTGTGTGTTACGCAATTACTCGCTGAATTTAAATATTTAACATAATAGTTCTTGCCCGTAGTTCTCCTGAAATGTCTGAAGACAGCTTACTTATAGTTAGCTGATGCGATTGAATTAATCGATATAAGAATGTTGTTATTGGATTGTTGTAGTTGCTGTTGTTTGTTGTTGATGTTTGTTGTTGTTGTTATGTTGATGTTTTGTTGTTGTTGTTGTTGTTTTGAATGTTGTTTTTGTATTTGTATTAAGAATCTAACCATACAATTTCTTCAGTGAAAACAAATATAAACAAACAAAATATAAACACTACAGCAATTCCAATACATTCTCAAGTATCAAAACCAAGACACACAAGCATAAAACAATGCCTCAGCATACAGATTGGGGTCACAAAACTCAGCGTAACTTCATCAAGATTCAATTCACAAACTTTATGCCAACAGTTGGAGTACACACAAAACAAACACACCAAGAGTTGGGCCAAGAGTTTGACAAACCTGACTTTAAACCAGGTTCGGTATTCATATTAACCGCTATCTGAGAAGATTACAAAGCCCGTAAGGGTAATTTCGTATGAGTTAGTTTTAACCAAACATGCTGTTGGATGAGATGTTAGTATTTATGGAAAAGCCAAGGTTTTATTTTTAGACTTTGTACGCAAAATGTTGTGGAAAATATGTGATAATGAATTGTTTAGAAAACAAACACCGGTGATAGTTGGGTAGACCTCTATCTTCCGGGATTACAGTCGGATGATAAGTTTATGTTTGTTAAGTTGGGAATTTAAGACTGACTTAAGTGTGAACCAATCGTGTCATACAGTCCGGTTTTATACAAATCCAAATTCAAAATTATTTATTTGTGACATATAGGCTACGAATACAAGGCTTTTGCTCACATTGTTGTAATTTGTAATTTTTTATTTAATTTTTTATAATGTGCGTTTTATTTGTGCGGAATAAACCGGTTTTCTTTCTTCTTTCTTTCTTTTTTTTTATAAGTAATACATGATGTTAATAAAGTAAAAAATATTGTATCACTATGCGCTGCCTTGCAAGGAGTACAAATGTTGTTCACAATAATACTTGTACAGGTAGTAGGTATTTATGCCCTATAAAGTTATAAATAATACTGCTCAGTAATAATTTTACATAAACAAAACAATACAAATTAAGGGAACAATTTAATAGCTAGCTAAACTTATTAAATTAAATTAACTAAAGTAAGTAGGTATATATTATCTGAGAATAGGGTATAACGGTTTTTATTTGTCTTCTAAATATTCATTTATGGTGTAATATGCTTTTTGTATTAGGAACAGGAATGTTTTTTTAAATTTATTTAAATCTTTCGAAGCTTTAAATATTTAAAAGCTATAAAAAAAATTAAAACTTGAAAAAAGAGAACAGAACACGCAGAAGGCTATTCAGACAAACGCAAACCAGTCGTAAAAGCTTCATTTACGACGGAACTAATAATAAAGTCAGTCATGATATTGACACTTCTAGTCATTCTCTATGGCCTTGCCAAGTTCCTTCAAAGCACACAATCTTATTGGATCAGGCCTCAGCTAATGTTTGCAGAGCCCACGCAAAACTGCTGAGATTCAATTTTATATTCCGTTCTCTTTAGTTGACCCATCAGATTTGTTATCTGCTGTGCCAAGACCCCTACATCATCTGTTTTGAAGAATATATTGTTGAGAACCCTTTCATAGCTATTTCTTTATCAAATAATTGGATGAAAGGAGAATGGGCATTTTGGTACTCGCTCCAATAGCAATCATTGTGGTGTCATTGGATAGGTCTTTTAATCAGGAAAAATATTTACTATGGCGACATGTCCCAAATCCTTGTCTGAAAACCACGGCAAGCCCCCAAAAGTTCCAGTTTTAGTTAATATCATAATTGCAAGTACGATAATATTACATACCTATCATGGTTGAAATACGAAAAAAACAATGTAAAACAACATTATTTAAAACGAGAAATGTATTGTGTTACTCATAGACTCATAAAAAAAGGGAGGACTCCGCGCCACGCATATCGAAAGTGAAGCACAGTAAGTATGCCAGGACCGTTTGTACAAACACGCCTCACGCACACATTTACATCATAGTATGCCAACCGGACGCCATTACGTGACACAAGCGACGGCGTCTTTGCAGGTACTCATATCACGCACACATAGATCGGTACGGTGCTTCACTTTCGATATGCGTGGCGCGGAGTCCTTTTTTTATACGTTTATTGTGTTACTATTCATACATTATATCGTGATATGATAAGATAATGGTGAAGACTTTTGAAAATATGTTTTTTTACATAAAAAAAGTACGAGTAGTATCTTTAACATTTCAGTTGTTTGTTACAACGGTGACTATAGACCTCGGGGATAGGGAACCAGCCGCGGGGTGGGGTAGGTGGTGCGCTGTGCCAGTGGACAGCCTTTTGTGTCGCGACATTTACTAGTCGTTGTATCGTTCTGTGCGTGAAACGACGTTCCGCAGCTGTTTATTCTACCTAGTACTTTGTTATACCGTTTTCATCACTGATCCCGTCGCCCCTTTTGGACATTGTTACCCGCTACAAACGTTTATCTTGGCTAGTTTTGTGGAATATTGTTGTGCTTATCGATTTGGAACATCGTTATGGAAGAAAATCGCAACTGTGTGATGTGTCGGCGAGGCCTACATCATGCTAGATACCAACAGCATGTTTTAACTGATGATCTTCCAAGAATGCACCCCGAGTTTGTGGCTTATATACGAAAACATGCCGTTTTGGAGGTTAGTACATACTAACTCAAACTAAACTAAAACTAACCAAACTAACTAACTAACTAAACTATTTCGAACTTCACCAGCTTCAGTTTTTCTTTTTAGAAGCGGTTTGTTTATATTATTATTGTCTGTTATGTTTTTATACCAGAGCCATTACAAACGTGCGAATTGAACCCTAAATCATTTTAATCGGACCTCTTGCTCGCACTTACAGGACTTATTGAACTATTCTAGTGTTGTGTGTAAAAGTGCGTTTCCGAACCGAGCTGCAAACTCCCAACTGCACGTGTTTATTTTCTATGTAGCGCGGCTGTATGGTACGTAGCTAAGGGTGTTCGCTTCATAGAAAAAAAAACACGTGCAGTACTAGCTACCTGCTTCCGAGCGGCATCCCTTTATATCAGTAATGACTTGTGCAGCTTTCTCACAATCCTTTAATCCTTTTATGACTCAGTTCGCACGTTTATAGTTCTTCTTATTAAAACACTTCTCTGACCACCTATTGTGTGTTTGCTATTGTTATCTATTCACTAAGCCGTCACATCGGCTACACATAAGATATATTTTTACTTGCATTACTTAAAATATGAAAACAATACAAGTATGCCATGACTTTAGACCTGAATACCTACATACCGCATTGTTTTAAATGTTTTCAAAAAAATACAACATAACATCAGCAAGATCGTATTCTACCATTTTCAGGTAGAGTTCGACAACACACGACGTGTGTGTCACCGATGTTGGCAGAGAATTGACAACGTTGTAGGAAGACCACCTGTCATACCAGAAGTAGAACAGAATGTACGAGAGCTTCAGGTTCCAGACTACACTCGAGCTTCAAACACTCCAGGGCATTGTATCTTTAACACTTGCCAAAACGCAACCCACCATCGAATACCAGAGACGATCAAGATTCACATTTTCTGTGAATATAAGTTATATATTCCTGACGGTGCTAGAGTATGTGGACAACACCTTGAGAGCAATGCTTGGGAAGAGCTGCCTCAATTCTGCAATGTCACACATAACTTCAATGCGCGACAGTTTAGGGACGTTTGTGACATGTTGAGAATGGCTTTAAATCGTCGACCTAGGCTAGATTTCAACACAAGAGGTGCTTTAAGCAACGAGGACATGTACTTTTGGACAGGACGCAAATGCGAACAGTTTGATTCCATATTAGAACAAACACCCTCACTAAGTGGGAGGTGCAAGGAGCCTCGAACTGCGTTAGGCATATATCTGACGAAACTACGTACCGGAGACTCAGATGAAAGACTAGCGACGTTATTTAATATGTCACGAAGAAAGCTGGAACGTTTACCAACTATTGTGTGCGAATGCCTCATGAATGAATATGTAATATTACACTTGGGAGTGGACCATATGAATAGAAACGACGTTTTAGAAAAGAACCTCATTATACCAAGAGGGTTATTTGGCAATGAAGAAAACAATAAAGCTATCGTTATATGCGATGGGACTTATATATATATATCAATAAAAAATAAAAGCTCGAACTTTTTGTTCCAGCGTCTATCTTATAGCCTGCATAAGTTCCAGAACTTGCTGAAGCCGTTTTTAATTGTGTGTTCCAATGGCTATATAATCGATGTTTTGGGACCATACGCTGCCACTAAGAGCGATGCGAACATCATGAGCGATATAATGAATGATGGAGAAAACCCATTGCATTGCTTTCTTCAACCGAACGATGTCTTCATATTAGATCGCGGCTTCCGGGACAGCTTAGGTGCTATCGAAGCATGGGGATATGAATCCTACGTCCCACCATCTAAAGACAGATGGGTGACACAGCTAACTACTGAGCAAGGTAATGAAGCTCGATCAGTTACACTATGCCGGTGGGTAGTGGAAGTGGTGAACGGGAGGTTCAAACGAGATTTCAAGCTTTTGCGGCAAAAATATTTTAATAAAACACTACCAAAAATGTTCATTGATTTTAAAATCGCCGCAGCTATGTTTAATAACTTCCACATACCCATCGATGACAACATTCATGCAGAGGCCTTCCTAAACATAATCAGGGAGAAAATAGATTCCCCGAATCTACTTTATGATTATGTTGAAAGAAAACATTTGAATATCCGAAGAGCGGATTTTCAAAGAATAGAAAGTCACGAAATACAGAACTTCCCACAACTGACGGAAGAACAGATTATTTTACTTTCATTGGGCACCTATCAACTGAAGCTAGCCCGATCCTAATGCAGCGAGCATTTATCAAATGGACTGTACATTCTACAAGTATATAGAGAAAGCGCACTCCAAGATTTAAATGAATATGGTATAAACGAAGATGCCTGGCTTTTACGCGGACGCATACAGTCGCGTCACGTACGGTCAAGAACTTATTATTGTTATGTATTAGTAAAAAACAATGTTAATGAAAACGAAACCAATATCCATAACATTTTATGCAATTATTACTGCACGTGTTTGACCGGACGACGAACAATCGGCACTTGTGCTCATATAGTTTCAATCGTGTGGTATCTAGGATATGCCAGACATGTAGGCTTCACTGCTCCTGCAGCGTTCCTCAACGATGTCATTATTGTTGATAATAATGTTTAAAAAAATAAATAACGTTTCTTACTTTTTCTATTTTTTTTTTATTCCCGAGTGTTTATTCATTTTAGTATCTATTAATCAACAAACACAGGATTCTATAGAAGAAAATTATATAATATCACCATTATCTTAACAAAATCAAACAAAAACAAAAAAAAAAAAAAATACTTAACACAAAATAACTCCGTTCCGACAGCAAATGGAGACAAGCGACTCGGTTATCATTAATCCTTGTAAAAAGACCTTTCCAATGATATATATATTATGGCTATTGGACCGAGTACCAGGCTTCATATATTTTTGCCCATGATCCTTTAGGGGCATTTGATACGCAAACGACGATTTTTGTATTTTCCAAAACATAGACGACCCCTTTGGTTTTGTGATCTCTAGCGAGATTCCTTCACGTTGGACCAGGCATAGTTTTATTGGGTTTCACCGTACCCTTTTTCTAGTATAATTTAAGTACCTCTAATATTAATCTTTAAAACAATACAGGCAGAGCTCAGATGCATTGCAATGTAACTCCATGATTGCTACATCCAAAATGTACATTGTACAAACACTAGAATATCAAGATTTAGAGTGTCATACAACGATAAAGAACAAAAGACGAAAGACTGAATAATATAATATACTCTTGTACTCAATCTGGGGGGAGTAGAGGGAATAACTTATTCAAAATATCGTATTTTGTTGTGTTGGAATGTATCTGCATTGATATTGACACTCACGGCCTCAAGCGATGCGACTTGCGTCAAGTGACACGCATGAGCTTCATTTGTTTCCTTCCGAAATGCTCCGCAATTTACATTTCGATGACTCATGGTATGCTACTATATATAACAACTTCTTTCAATTGTTTCTCCGAAGTCGCCGTTGCTTGACACTTGGGCGTGTACCCTGTAACGCGGAATGGCGAGCAAGAGATTAGCAATAAACTCGTTTGCACGCCTTCAAAATTGCATCCTATATAATACTACTCTGCCTATTCTCCGGTAAAGGGGTGTGCAGATAAGTGTCATTGATTGACTTTTACACAGCTCCACTCCTTTTGTAGCAACACCCTTGTAACGACTCGAGGAAGATACCGACAACCCTCTTCTAGAAACTTAAATGGGTAACCCTATATATTTGGAACTAAAACGGGTAACCTTATATCTTTGGACCATCTCAATAGTGCCTTGTTTGTTATCTGTTATACGGGTGCAGGTGTGTATGGCTATTGAATTTGGTAAGACGTATCTGGGACACGGAATAAAATTTTACATTCGCTATGAGGTGTCTTGAATGTGAGTACGTTGTTAAGATGAAAGATTGGGTGATAAGTTAAGCTTGTTTGTTGGCAAAGCAAGATCTTCTAGCCAATCAGAGAAGTCTTTAAGCTTTACATTGAAAAGTATGATGAAAGAAGCGGTAAATAATACTAAACCATATTATATTTTGCTAAAAGGTATAAGGTGCTCATAGTTTACCTGGCGAAATTCATCAAGGAGACAAAATTTAGCTATTCCTTGATACTTTGAAATCGATCAGAAAAGCAATCCTCATCAACATCTTCTACCTAGCATTTTCTCAACTGTGTTGGGGTCACGTTCCATTCTAACCGGGTGCATCTGATTAACAACTCAGCCTATCGCATTCCACTGCTGGACATATGCCTCTCCCAGGCTGCGCCACAACACCCTGTCCTCCGCCTTCTGCATCCAGTCTGTCCCAGCCAGGTTCATCAGGTCTTTGGTCCATCTTGCTGGGGGTCGTCTCACACTACGCTTACCGATACGCGGTCTCCACTCCCATCTGAATACTTACTAGTATTTTATATGGATCCACTGCCTATCTGGCCTCCACGACCCAGTTATTGGGTAATACGATACCCCCGAAAAGACAATGCCTGTTGATTTTAAAAGCTTGTGCATTGTCTATCGAAGAAATCCGGCTTTGTGAAATATTTCAAGCAAAGAAATTGAAGAAGCATCTCAGTGAATTCGTATGAAATAGGGGTACAGGTGCGTGTAACAATCGAATTTGACAGAGTGTAAAATAAAATTTTACATCAAGTAGAATATACGCAAACTATTCTTGTATACATTTACTGAGGTGTAAAGATGAAAGAAAAGCATGTTTCATGTTCAAGGTATTGCAGACTTGAAGAAAAACATTTGAAGGTGCTGGCAGGTGATAGACTGGCGAATAATGTGGTCTTTTTACAAAAGCCATTTTCTAGAGTAGGCGTTGAGCTAACGATATCATTGGTAGGTTTTTTGTGAAAAATCGTGTGTGGTTGGGACAGATAGTGCCAAAGAACATCTAGGGTTCCATAATGGCTGGTGTGATTTAGTGCTTGCAAGTGTTATAACCATTGCTAAAATAGACAATATAAATACTACGAAGCAAAGTAGCGTTACCAGTTGCTAATATTCTGTAGGTACTGTTTATTAATGGCTGCAGACTGTTAAGAGCACATACTACCTCTACCTCAGCTTTTTATCTCGCGCGCACGATACTGCTCGCGGACCGAGTGAGAGCGAGACTGAGTGCGGTGCTGGGCGCCGATAGTTTTGGTAATTGCTTTTTACGGTAAAAAATAATTTTTATATTTTTTTTTTTTTTTTGTATGAGAAAAGAAACTTGGAATTTTTTTCTGAGAAAATTTTATGGATTCGTGTTTTCGCCAAACATAGTATTACTTAACATTAATCATCAACTTTACCATATATTTATTTCAAAATTAATGCTGCAGTATTTTCGACCTAACGGAGGATCATGTTAAGCCATTTGAGGTAGTATAGGCTCTTAAACCAATCCATCGTTTGTAGCAGTGATGCAATATTCAATCAAAATTCTTTAGCTTGCCGCATGCTAAATTTTTCAATAAATTGATCCGCCTAAAACATTCCGTTCAGTGTTAAAATATTTCTAATAAAAAAAAATATCCTAGAATATCCATTATTTCGTTCACAACAAAATATGGATGGATTTTTATTAACAAAGGAACCGAAAATGGGATAGATATGAAGCATATAGCGGACGACGACTTTCCGTCACTATCATGTTAGCGAGATTCAAAAGATGTGGAAAAATGATTTATTCCTTCATTTCGAACCAGGCTTACTTATCACAATGGAAATATCTTCTTTGAATAAAGAATAAAATCTGAGGTACTTAGTTTACCATTTGCTTGGTTTCGAGGCTAATTTTAACATCTCCAGTATTTTGTTTATTGTGAGTCTTTATTCACTAATTCAGTGATTTATTTATTTATTTAAACTTTTCGCACTAAAAATGTACAAAGGCGGACTTAATGCCTTAGGCATTCTCTACCAGTCAACCAAGGGTGGTGAAGAGATTAGATGGCAGGTGCTCAGTATGACAGGAATAATTATAAAAAGAATACTGAAAATATATAAACACGTACACTCAAAGAAATAAACAGCAAATCAAAATTAAACTCTATCCGTCTTATTACAAAACGCGATCTAAATTTAGTACTAGGATTCTTACTAGGTTTAAACCATGACTAAATAAAACGTTATTATAAAATGAAGTTTATCACTAGTTCATGAACTATCCATGGTACTAAAGTTAAACCACAGAGACCCCTAGTTTATCTATTGGACTAACTGCGGTACTAATTTATTTGAGGTTAGCGTCGTTGTCAGTTGTCGTTGTTGTGTGTCGTTTTACTTACAAATTGTTAAAAATGGATATTAATAGGATTGATTTGATGGATTTGGAAGATTTGGATATGCTGGAGACGTCTCAGCGATCTTACAGACAACGTTATCGCGTGAATCCTTTTGAATTGAGTGACGAAGATTTTAGATACAAGTATAGGTTCACAAATCCGTATATTCTTCCACTCTTTAGTTTTCTACATGTTTACTGATGTTTTCGTGGACTTATCTTCTATAATATGTGCTGATTGAGCAATAAGTTGACGTAATATATCCTATAATAATAAGAACATCGCGTTAAGTAGTCGAAATAAGATGATACATAGCATTGCTTACCTAATAATAATTTAAAATCCATGTTTTAAGTACCAACTTCATAACAGTAACAGTACTACTAAAAACAATTAATAAGAAGTACATTCAGGTATTTATTAGTAGGTAAGTATAGAACGCAACAAAAACATTCGTCTCAACTCTCAAATTACGCGCGCCGCCCGCAGTATTTAAATCACTCCACTTCACGCTAGAGGTGTTAAAAACAACTTGTTTACAAAATGCGCGTCAAAAGTATAAGTTGTGCTTGTTCAATATATTGTAACTTATACAAAGAAAAATGTTTGACCTATTTTTGTATTGATAAATAATTATTTAAGCATTTCAAGTGATACTATTATATCAATATTTAGAGAAACGGAACGTTGCTTCAATTAAATACTGTACGATCTTGGTACGAACGAATGAAAGCATGTTATTTTTGTTTCTTATCTGTGGTTATTTTAAAAGCATGGACCTTCATTGCTATAACCATGGTACTAACTGATCCTCGGATGGTCTTCGTTTTGTAATCGGAACACATTTTGATCCTGGTACTAACTTTAATACCGTAACAATCCTAGACCTTTTAGTCTTGGTTTAAACCAGTACTTAAGCATTTTTTTGTAATAAGACGGTATAAATTTAACTCTATAATTACCTGGCTTAGCAACAATAATTTGAAAATTAATCTTAATAAAACTAACATAATGCATTTTAGTCAACGGGAAAAATCACATAATTTATCAAAATTCAATTTATCTTACAATGACAATAATATACAAGAAGCAGATACAGCCCGATTTCTGGGATTAATCATAGATCGGCAATTAAATTGGAAAAAACATATTAATGAATTATGTAAAAAAATCAGCAGCTCGTCGTTTGCCCTCTATGAACTTGCTCCTACTGTCAATACAAGCACCTTACTAATGGCTTATTACGGACTTGTGGAATCTATATTGAGATTTGGGATTATTTTCTGGGGCAATTCAACTAATAAAGACACAGTGTTCAAAGCACAAAAGCGTTGCGTACGGGCTATGTTTGGGTTGCAAACTATGGACAGTTGCAGACCAATGTTCAGTAAGCACAGAATTTTAACACTTCCGTCACTCTATATATTGGAAATGGCTGTATTTGTAAAAAGTAATCCACAATGGTTTCCTCTTTTGTCAAATAATTATGATAGAAATAGACGTGAGAAGTATAGGCTTTGGGTGCAGTCATACGCGGCCAAAACAGCACTTTTAAGGAAAAGTGTTGTATGCATGGCCCCATTAATATACAATAAAATTCCGAATAATAAAATATAAAGCAATTGAATTTTAATTTATTTAAGAAAACACTGAAAAAGTTGCTTACTGATAAGTGCTATTACAACATTGTTGATTTTTTAAATGATGACTTTTGAATTTTATCGTTGATTTTAATTTTATTGTGTTTTGACATATTTTGTAATATTGAGTTATTGACTATATTTTGCACTTACTCTAATTTTATTTAAGAAACTGACATTAATTAATAATTTATAATTGCCAATTTAATTAACAACATAATATTATAAACATTTTGTACGCTGAGTGAGGCAAAACATGTTGATCCGATAAAAATATTTTTCCATCAATATGTGCATATTCATGTATCATGTTACACATGTTTTAACAAATAAAATTATCTTTATCTTTATCTTTAAAAAACATTGATCTTTAAAGAGTACTAAGAGACTAAGAGCCTAACGTTTAAAAAAGTATTTTTACTGATACCGAAACAGTTAAAGATGTTACCGTCCGAGACAAAATGTTACTGTCACAACAGTAAACTTTAACGTTTTAAACACCATCACAATTTATTGCTGTAGCACGGACACTTTGGGGAATCATGATCAGTTTATTATACTGTGCTATATGTTAAATTAACTGTTTTATTTATTCAGAGATATCGTTTAAACATTTGAAATTTACTTATATTACAGTAATGGTGGTTTTGCTTTTTCAGTAAATAATAACTACTAGTACGAAAGTGGCTCTACACAAAAAAACAGTCCATCGTGCAGTCATGCGCACGCGCACCCTGACGTTAGCCGGCACTTTGCACGTGTTTACAAACAATGCCGAAGCGACGAAGATTCTTGGAACCTTGTAACGCTCGAGTGTTTTTATGGATGCCAGAGAACTGGACTCTATCGTAGTGGTATCTGTATCGTATGTTTCGTTTGAATGTATGATCGTATAAAATTCACAAAAATAGGTATGTAAAGAGCAAACACAGTTAGTTTCAGATTTCTAGATTATAGATTTCTAGATTTTCTACAGAGAAAAAAGAAGCGGTGACCTATATTTTTCATGGTTTAAAATGCATGCTGCGTTAACTCTTATTGTGAAACATAAATAAAACCACTTACCACAGTACAATATTCATTATTTATAAGCTTCCGAAGTTGAGACAAAAACTTGTTATTGTTTACTTTAGATTTTATGACAGCGAAAATAATATTTTTTTAATGTCATAGACTAGTTCAGTGAGTGTTGTCGTATTTCAAAAGGTTCGGACACAGATAATCTATCACAGTAAATGCATGGAATTGGATATTCCTACTTAATAGTGGTGGAATAAGGTTAAAAGTAAAAAAAGATTGTCTGAAGAACTTTGTTCCCACGGACAATGTACTGTTGGGGAACAAACTTCCCGCGGTCGCACAAGTGGATGCTCAATCATTAAACATTACTGTTTTATCTTTTAATGTTTTACAAACATTTCTTCTTACTGCATAAAGTCAGTAAGTCTTAATGAAATCACTTTACTGTGGTGTAGTAAGAAATATTTTATTCAGTGTAATCAAATTCGTTGTGTAACCCATTTCGACTACTATGAAGTTTGTGGAATAGTTATGAAAAAAATACGATTTTTTTCTGTAGAATTGTATAAGAAAAAAGTCGTAAAATTAAAAGTAGTTAACAAAAACTGACAATGATTTTATTGTGAACAAAGCATTGTTGGAAAAACACTAACTTATAAAACTGTAGGGTAGAAGTGGGATAGTTGCCCTATAATTCAAATTGGAACTCGTAAACGTACACGTACTATCATCGCAGTTACTCGTCGCGCGCTAATTAGCAGACACACTAGAAATTTTATTGTTATCTGCACACATGGTGTGCAATCGACGTTTTAAGAGTTACGGGTGGTACTACTAAAGGTGGGGCGTGTTCTTCCTACATAATATTATAATCCTATTTCCTACTATCCTACTAAAATATAAAAAGATGTTTGTTACTCAATCATGCCAGAACGGCTGAACAGATCTGGATGAAAAGGGAATACCTACAAAATGCTTAAAATAGACAGACACTACTAATAGTCCTCAATTCTACTTAATAAATTAGGTATAATGAAATAATTCTCAAGTTTGTATACATAGGGTGAAAATATAACGATCATTAAAATATTTAACTTGATATCCATCTAATTCATTCTTATTTTATCATGGAGGTCAATATTTATTTGACATGAGTAATCGACATTCAGCCAAACAGGAATGGTCAAGTAATCTTTAACGAACTATTTTATTGAATTATTGCACAGTTATCATTAATTTAATATTATATAATTCGATCTATTTATACCGTAAATCTAATTAAAATAATATATGCATGTCAATATTAATTAAAATCAAATTCAAATTAAATTATTTTCAAAATAGAAAACGTATCGTAGGCTGTATGTATCATATGTCCTTTGCCTTACTGACAGTTTGACATTACTGCATTTAATTTTTTCGATTGATGAATTGATGGATTCATGGTTTTGCGTTTGCGACTTGAGTTACTAGTACATTGTTTTTTAGGATATTTAACGACGACTTTGGCCATTTTTTAAGGATTTCACTTCTGCACAGGTTACCCATTTTGACTCATTTTTACCAACTGACATACAGCGAAATGGTTTTGTTGGCATGTTGAACTCATCAAATAAAACAGACTCGTTCATACTATGGCGAGCATACACGAGCTAATAGTATGTATAGGATTGAGATATGCAGGGAAATGGATAACGAATTGGTTAAGGATTTAGGTCTTCCGGGTAGTTGTTTTTTACTGCGGGGAAAAATACATAGTAGACATATTTCTCAAAAAAAAATATTTTGTTTATATAATAGTTAACAATTCTTTATCTGGAATTAGGGCTATACAGCATCGTTATTGTAACTGCCTAGTGGTACGGCGAACAGTTGGTACCTGTGCTCATACTATGTCAACAATATGGTACTTAGCTTGG
The DNA here is from genome assembly GCA_946251885.1 of Cosmia pyralina. Taxonomy (NCBI): domain Eukaryota; kingdom Metazoa; phylum Arthropoda; class Insecta; order Lepidoptera; family Noctuidae; genus Cosmia; species Cosmia pyralina. Next base: position 20,633,362 of record OX276358.1, read on the forward strand.
GCCCGGTATCAATCTAATATCTATCCTCCTGCACAGTTTGTTGATGATATATTAGTGGTTTTTAATGATGAGTAAAACATGTAAATGCTGTTTTGTTGTTTAATTATTGCATATTAATCCATAACCTTGACTTAACCTATATTTTAGAAAAAAAATATTGTAACTGGCTTCTACCTAGTTTTTTGATAATTATTGAAATTGTAATGGATTCCCTACTATTTGTAGTACAATTTGGCGTATATTTCATTGTTGTTCATTTCAAGCATTTTTTTTGTGTGGCTGATGGGCATTTACCTTTGGCACAGAGATAAAATATAGCCTGGATAGCACACAGGTTATTTTTTTTATACCTGTAATATTTCCCGCGTGGTGGGATAATTTCCGACATCCACGCGGGCGAAACCGCTTGCAAGAGCTAGTTGATTATAAGTATTAATATTAATTGCGATGCTAATACGTTTATAAATCACAGTTCAAATGATGAGATGTCTATACCCTAGGGCTACTATCCCATTTCTACCCTTTTATTGCAGTAAAAGACTAAACACGAGATAGGACCTTTTACTTCCAATCTCCAATTTTCAAAATGCTGGCTCACAACAGCGTATAATCTCGTTGATATACTTTTTTATGGAATAGATTCGGGCGACCTTTGATGTTTTAGTTAGATATAATTAAATTTATTTTAGTAGAGACTCAATTAACTTGTCCCAAAGCATGTAATATGATCAAACTGTTAGATATTTTGCTCTTAAATTACACATTAAATCACCTTGTAGCAAAAGGTCGGAGGTATTTATAGTTGCCAGCTACATTTTGGGGGTTGGTATATTACTCCATCGGTTTAGGTAATTACATAAAGGTACCTACACAAAAAAAACCACGTGTCTGGTTAAGCGACCCTTCTGTGACCCAAACACATAATATAAAGAATAGGATAAAGTAAATAAATGAATTTTGATAATGGGGGTCACTTTTGGGGGGCAAATAAGAAAATAAAAAAATAAAGTTTTGCAAACTATACCGTGTGACATATCAAATAAAAGGGCTTATTGTGAGGGTTTTAAATATACTTTTTTTATAATTTTAAAATAAAATGTTTTAAATTTATTTAAGAAAATAGACGAAAATTTACCATTCCCCCCCTTATCTCCGAAACTACTGAGCATAAAATTTTGAAAAAAAAAATATCTTACCTTTAGATTACAGGAAAACCTATAAAAAGTCTGTGGTCTTAAAATAACAAGGTAAATCTCTCAATATTGTGAGTACAAACTTACATTTACAGTTGGAATGTACGGAAGAACATGTTTTTCAACTACAATGTTAAGTTTGTTCTTGGAATAATTCATCCCAACTACGGAACCCTTCATTGTGCGTGGTCCGACACGCACTTGGCCGGTTTTTTTTTTGTTCACATTTATTTAATTACCTAAACCGACAGAGTATAGATAAATATGTGAAATCGGGTAACAAGAGGATAAGGAAGCAGCTACTATTTGTGTTAGTTTTTACATGGGTTTATTTGAAAATTGATTGCCTCGTTAGTCTAGTAGTCGCAAGCGCTGAGCTTGAGGTCCTGGGATCGATTCCCAGATCGGGCAAAGTGTTATTGGGTATTCCATCTGGGATTTCTCAGTAGCAGCTCGGAGTCTGGATTAGTTCCCGGTTGATGGTAATAGGCTCGCCCCCCATTGTACTTAAATATAGCTGGTGAAATGTGGGTGTACTTTAGGCACACCTCCACTTAACCCTTCAAGGAATATAGGCATGATGTTATGGTATGTTATGTAACATAAAATAATTGTGATTATTTGGAAATTCGAGGATAATCACTACTGAGTGCTGTGTAAATAAAAAACCAGCCAAGTGCGTGTCGGACCACGTACAATGAAGGGTTCCGCAGTTAAAAGAATTTATCCCAAAAACAAATTTAACAAATTAATTGATATACGTCACAGTATTTTTTTTTTAAATTACAAACTAACGAGTTTTGGACATTTTCCTTTACTTGTGCTGTGAGACCTTGCTTCTTGCCAAATTTCATGATTCTAGGTCAACGGGAAGGTCAAAGGTTTTGATTTATTTGCGCGTATGCATATATTATCACATAAATGGTAGTATTTTTTTATTGCGTCGACTTAGAAGCTTGATTTTTTAGGGCTCCAAGGGATCACAGGCCTACGTATTTGATATTAATTTCAACTTGATACCTCCACGCGTTCCTGAGAAGAGAAAAAGAGCCATGACAGACAGGCTGACAACGAAGTGATCCTATAAGGGCTCCGTTTTTCCTATTGAAGAACGGAACCCTAAAAAAACAACATGAAGTTACTTGAGGTCAATAGTGACACTTTACTACTTGAAATACAATTTTTCACTATTTGAAAATCTATGACCAAACACAGCACAATCAAACATGCTTGTAAAAATGCTGTCTTTACACTCTTATCTAGCAAATTGATCATTAATAATTATGATAAACTTAATACGAAACCCGCGGCCTTGTCCGCGTTGAAGTCGGAAATTGTCCCACGGGAACGCACTGCCGGGATAAAAAGTATCCTACATCCTACTAATCCAGGCCATGGTCTACCCATGTGCCAAATTTCATCCAAATCAAACAAACGAACTCATTTTCGCATTTGTATTATTAGTCAGGATTCGACTACAAAACCAAACAATTTTGTATACATATATTTAGTTCGCAAGTCTCAAAATCCATGCATTCGGATCGTTTTAACGTATAACTTCAGATGTAGAACTAATTCTGGTTGTCAAAACAATCGGAACACAGCATTAGAACAACTTATTATGTATATTAGTTATATCAACTGCGTTAAAACATTTATGACATACAAACTCGAATAATAACAACATCGAGTTGTTATAACTTTAAATATGGCAATGGGGTTGTATTTTGCGGAACCTTTTCAAAATTCGGGGTTATAAGGCCGCGTCAAAAGATAGGCGGAAGCGATAGAAGTTTTCCCAACTCCAGGGTTGCCCACGTTAAGGTCACTATTACAAGTGGATGGAGTCAAATCATTACTTTTTTTCACAAAAGTATGTGTCAGATCCGGTCAATAGTACGGACGCGTAACGAATCGCAAGCGCGCCACTGGCGACATCACGTGAGGTGCCCACGCCTACAGCGCGCTTCTACAGAGTCGTGATGTTTTAACCTGTTGAAGAGAAGAACAGTCTAGTGTTGGATCGCATCGGAGCAACATCGGGGTTACTACGCCATGGAACTGTATTCGATTCGTTGTGCTTAGTGATTGTGTTAGATTGTGATTTTAAACACCGTGTATCGCACCCAGTGTGTTTTCATTGCACGAAACCCATCTTCTGCCCACGTGTCTGTCTAAATCTAACTGAGTAAATCCTGACGTTCCGACATATGTTTATTAAATAAAATACTTTGCAATCTTAAAATGTTGTTTTGGCCGAATTTTTGATAGCCGTAATCATACCAAGCACATCTATCAACAATTCAGCTAAAAAACATTTAAACAGCGTGTTTAAACACCGTAATACAGTTTATAACAGTACAGGGGTCAGGGTAATCGGCCACCGTAGGCGCGGGCTTGCGGACGACGAGTAATGGGCAGCTCGCCGTCCGGTAAGGAACAGGCCCGGATCGACGGCGCGTTGTGCTCCACGCGCGCCTCAAAGAGATGTCAGCAGTGACGGGGTCAATTGGGCCGATGCCGCCGGGGTCGCGGGTAGTTCGAAAGAGATACCTTGGCCCTGGCACGGGCAGTTGAAGGAGCATGTGTGGGTTTTAGTCAGTAAAAGTCTGACACGCCCTCCCGCTCTGCCCAGAGCGGGAGAAGTCATTTGATGATTTCCCATCCAGAAAAAAAAAAAAAAAGGGTAAATCGGTTTTGTAACAACCTGAATTTGTTATTGAGTTACAAATAATTAGTTATCTAAAGTTTTAGATTGATAGAAAATAAGTACTTACTAGTGTAGAATTTGTAAGGTTGTTTCTTGTGGAAAAATAAAGATTATATGAAAATTGCCGAAAACCGGTCGGACTCCAAAAACTAACAAATGCGTAAACGCAAGTAATTAGTTGAAATATTTGACTCTCAATCTAGGCAAGAAAATGCATGGTTAGGGTTACAAAAATGCCGCCGGGGTCGCGGGTAGTTCGAAAGAGATACCGTGGCCCTGGCATGGGCAACTGAAGGAACACGGGTGGGTTTTAGTCAGTAAAAGTCTGACGCCCTCCCGCTCCGCCCAGAGCGGGAAAAGTCATTTGACGATTACCCATCCACAAAAAAAAAAAAAAGGTTTACAAAAATTTACTGAAATCTGGCTTTTATCGCTCCCGCCAATATTCAGTCCGTTACCTACGCCTACCCTAATTCAACTTTGACAGAAACTTTTTGAAGATAGTGTTATTGGCAAGCAGTAACTCTTGCCTTAACGCTCTCAGTGACGTATTCGGGTATTAACTGATCTTTTTATGTTCATGATATTGCGTTTTACCTTTCCCTTCAACTTTTCATATGAATTAAATTTTCGTAGGATGGTGTCATTCTCTTTTAGGTGAAGAAGCATGGCGGTTTTGATAATTTGTGCCGTGAACAGTCAACGGTTTGAATATTACCTGTGATGTTATAATAATAATAATAATAATAATAATAATAATAATAATAATAATAAATAATAATAATAATAATAATAATAATAATCAACTATAGATGCAATCTCACCGCGGTTCAATCATGTTGAAGAGGAGGATGATAGGGTTGACACAGTAAGTAGCCAGTGCAATAGCCGGTTGAGGAGCGCACTGGAGGATGCGTTTCGCGAGTATAGGTCCACTCCGACCGAACTTAGACCCCGTTTACCACGCCTACCTATGCACAAAAAAAATAGGGCGCTGGTGAGTGCCTTGGACTCGCAGCTTAAGAATTTTTTCGAAAGCAGCGAGGACCTCGTTGATACACACTCGATTCTGTATTGCGCGGCTGTTGCGGCATGTCGTTTAGCTAACGTCAATTTTCCTAGCTGTGACGGAGCTACTCGACCAAAACCAGCTGTACCAGCCTGGCAATGCAGGATCGAGCGTCGTATCGATGGGGCCAGGGTACTCATCGGCAAACTATACTGCTTCAGGGAGGGCAATACACGACCACGAGTGATGCGCTTTGTGAGGCAGGCATTCTCGGGGACTGGAATCAGCCCTCGAGAATACATGTCCAGTGTCACAGAGCGCATTGACTTCCTGAAGCAGAAAGTTTGTGCATGGGCGAGCCGTATTCGGCGGTATAAGCGGCGGGTTGATCGTTACACGCAGAATCGCATGTTCCAGAGCGATGAGAGGTGGGTATATAGAACTTGGGAGCGACCTGAACAAAATGTGACAGACGTATGCCGCCCGGATGATGCCGCTACGAGTGAATTTTGGCGCAGCATATGGTCGGTACCCGTCTGTCACTCTGAGGCTGACTGGATGCAGGATGTCGAGCGAGTGTGTGAAACTATACCAGAAATGGGAAAAGTCGCAATTACACCATTAGACGTAGCCAGAGCAGTCCGTCCGTTACCGAATTGGAAATCACCGGGACCGGACGGACTGCACAATTTTTGGTTGAAATGGCTAAGTAGTTCACACACTTGCCTGGCATCTCAGTTCCAATCATCCTTAGAGTCTGGGTCGCTACCGCCGTTTCTAACAACAGGCGTTACCCACCTGCTCCATAAGTCAGGTAGTCCCGTGGAACCCAAGAATTATAGACCGATCACGTGTTTGTCGACGGTCTATAAACTTCTTACATCCATTTTGAGAGCGAAAATTAATACGCACATTGACAGTAACACGATTATGTCTACCTCTCAAAATGGATGTAGGAACGGGTCTCGCGGTACTAAGGAGCTACTCCTCATCGACATGGCCATTAGCCAACAGGTTCGTCGATCCCGCAAGGATCTGTCGACATGCTGGATAGATTATAAGAAGGCCTATGACTCGGTGCCACATACATGGCTCATAAAGGTGTTGGAGTTGTACAAGATTGATGCGACTCTACGCTCCTTCCTTGAGTCGTGTATGGGGCAATGGAGGACGGTCCTTCGCTATCCTGGATGTCGACAGATCCAAGGGAATGATGATCCTGTATGGATTAAACGGGGAATATTTCAGGGCGACAGTTTGAGTCCACTTTGGTTCTGCTTAGCCCTGAATCCTCTAAGCACACTGTTGGAGGATTCAGGTCTAGGCTATCGGTTGAAGAGAGGTGGTCAGGTGATATCTCACCTCCTCTACATGGATGATTTGAAACTCTTTGCCCACAACAAATTGCGGCTGATGGAGCTACTTAAGGTTACTGAAACTTTCAGTAGCGCCATCAGGATGGAATTTGGTGTGGACAAATGTGCAATCATGCATGTAAAACGAGGTGAGGTTATGGAATCCGATGGAATTCAACTTTCGGATTCCATACATCTTAGATCCCTCTCCTCATCCGAAAGCTATAAGTATTTGGGTATGTCGGAAGCGTTAGGCATCAACGTTGCTGACATGAAGCAATCGTTGAAGGAGCGCTTCTTTGGTCGCCTGAAGAAGGTATTAACCAGTCTTCTTTCAGGCGGAAACAAGGTGCGCGCTTTCAACGGTTGGGTCATGCCGGTTTTGATGTACTCTTTCGGCATACTCAGATGGACTCAGACTGAACTCGACGCCCTGGATAGAAGGGTCCGTACACTGCTGACTGCAAACCGGATGCATCACCCACGATCATCGGTGATGAGACTGTACATCCCGCGGAAGTGCGGGGGTCGAGGCTTTTTAAATGCAAAGACCCTCCACAACCGCGAGGTATGCAGCCTCAGAGAATATTTTTTAAAAGTCGAAGTGGGTATGCACCGTGATGTGGTTGCAGTGGACAAGGGGCTCACCCCGCTGTCCATGGCTAAAGAGAACTGGCGCAAACCTGTAGTACTTACTACCGATGACCGCAAGAAGGTATGGCAAAGCAAGGAGCTCCACGGGCGCTTCTATCGGGCTCTTCATGAGCCCGGTGTAGATTTCTTAGCGTCCGTATCCTGGCTACGTTTCGGTGACCTTTTCGGGGAAACTGAAGGTTTCGTCTGTGCAATTATGGACGAAGTTATCTTGACGAATAACTATCGGAAACATATTATGAAGGATGGAACGGTTGACGTGTGTCGGGCATGCCACCGTCCGGGTGAGTCCATCAGACATATTATCTCCGGTTGTTCTCGTCTGGCTAACGGCGAGTACTTGCACAGGCATAACCAAGTAGCTAGGATTATCCACCAGCAACTTGCTTTGAAATATAAACTAGTCGATTCTGAGGTACCATACTACAAGTATGTGCCCGACCCAGTTCTCGAAAATGACCATGTCACTTTGTACTGGGATCGGTCTATCATTACTGACAGGACTATTGTCGCCAATAAGCCTGATATAGTAGTGATAGATCGGTTAGTGCGCCAAGCAATGATAGTCGATGTTACCATTCCACATGACGAGAACCTCGTGAAAGCTGAGAAAGAGAAACAAATAAAATATCTCGACTTAGCTCGCGAGGTTGTTGATATGTGGAATGTGAGCTCGGCTGTCATTGTGCCGATTGTCGTAACGGCCAATGGCCTGATGGCCGAAAGCCTCGAACAACATCTCTCGAGGCTATCATTAGGCGGTTGGATCAAGGGCCTGATTCAGAAGGCAGTACTCCTTGATACGGCTCGCATTGTGAGAAGGTTCCTGTCTCTGCAGCCCTAACCACCGGTAGCTTGGACCCTGCTCCCGACACCGGCGGACCTCTATTTTTTTTATATTTTTAAATGTTTTTTTATATCCTTTTTTTAAGAAATATTTAAAAATGTAAATAGATAAGAAATTAAATAAATAAACGAAATAATAATAATAGTTTATTTTCCAAAAACTTAGTACTAATTTACAATGACAATGTGGCAACAATTTCAATTAATGTAATGAGTTTAGCGTCTGTAGCCGAACTAGGCATGGCCTGTATTTCGGCTATCAGCACCATTACCCTCGAGTATTATAATACAAGAATAGGTGCCAAGCAATCTAGACATTTATAACCAGCACAAAAGTAATCAAGGTAAGTAATTTACAAATAGGTAAGATTTTTTTTTCTTTTTTTTAAACCTAATTAATAAAATGGATTGAGTATAATGTGTGTGTGTTGTGTGTGTTCGCGAGTGAGTGTGAGGGAGTGTGTGTGAGGGTGTGCTTGTGGTGCGTGTGCGTGTGTGCGCGCTTGTGTGTGTGTGTGTGGTGTATGTCTATGAGAATGTGTGGGTGGGTATGTAGTGTAAATGTATGTAGGTATGCATGTGAGAATAAATATGCAGTGAGTGTTTGGGTGTGAGTATGCATGAGTGTATGTGTGTGTAGGTGAGCTATTTTGTGAGTGTATCTTAGTTTTCTGTGCTATTAGCGGTACTCTTAAAGTGGTTAAAAATAAATTAGTTGTTCCGTCTCCTCGTAGCTTAATTTCTGCAAATATTGGTATACTTTTAATTTGCATTGATTTCTTGTCAAGGTGTATATATTTATTGATTTGTTAAGCTTATTATAAAGGTACGGTCCCAGGAAACTTACAAATTTTTTAACAAAAGTTGTTTTAAATGTATTTAAATTATCACATACATAATGCTTACGGCGTCTCTGTAATAACGCTGGGTTGTAGCGTTGTTTTTTATGTTCTTGCAATATAACATTAAGTATAAATAACTGTCTCACTGTCAAAACCTCGCACAACTGGAACAGTGTAATAGTAGGAAAGCGCATCGGTTTAAACGTACTAACCTTCAGTATAGCTCTCTGGGCGACCTCAACCGCCTTTAGCGTGGTTTTGCAGATACCTCCCCAGGATGTAAGGCAGTAGGTAAGAAGTGATTGACAAAGGGCCTGATATATTCGCTTCAGCAATGCACGGTCTGCGACATGACGTAGATTTTTAAATACATAAATTAATTTTCTTACTCTACTACAAAGAATTTTGACATGTTCTTTAAAGTTAAGGTTTTTGTCTAAAGTAACACCAAGGTACTTTAGAGTATTGACGCGTTCCAGAGGTGAACAAACGCAACTATCCGCAGAACTGCACTCATGTGAAACAATTCGTAGGTCGCCGCGAATACTCACCGTCTGCCTAATGCTGAAACAAATATACTTAGTTTTTTCTACGTTTAAAGTAAGTATGTTCTCCTGCAGCCATCCCCTAGTCTTATCAAACCCATTTTGTGCGATAGCGAAGACCTCCTCCCAACTATCACCCTCAAACACCAACGCGGTGTCATCCGCGAAAGAGATAATTTCACCTTTGGTAAGGTTAATACGAGTAAGCTCATTTATGTACACGAGGAAAAGGGTGGGCCCTAGTATGCTACCCTGAGGCACACCGTGTGTAATTGGAAGGTGCGTACTTTTATTTTTATCCACTCGGACACACTGAGTTCGCCCAGAGAGGTAGCTTTTGAAAAGTTCAAGCTGGGTGCCCCTGATACCCAGCGCCTCTAATTTGTTGAGTAAGAGAGAGACAGAAATCGTATCAAATGCCTTTGCCAGGTCCAGAAAAACAGAAATACACTTTTTTCCCTTGTCTAAATTAGCGCTAATAAATCCAATAAGTTCATTCACTGCCTGCTCTGTAGATTTACCGTGCCTAAACCCGTATTGGTTCACTGAGAGCAGATTATTTTTTTCGAGATATTTTACTAGACGTAAGTTTATAATTTTTTCCAGAATTTTGGAAATTGCGGGTAGTATAGATATCGGTCTATAGTTGTTTATACGACTTCTGTCTCCGTTTTTATAGATTGGGCACACTTCTGATCGTTTTAGGGAACAGGGAAACACTCCAGCTCTTAAGCAATCGTTAAAAATTTTTTCCAACGGATGTACAAGAATATTTTTATGTTGTTTCAAGAATCTACTGCTGATATTATCACATCCTGGTGCACTATCTGTTTTTAGACCCATGATAAGATGTCCAATCTCGTACTTGTCTGTCTCCAGTAAGACGAAAGAATTGGGGACATTTAATACTTCGTTTTGGGTATTGCTTAGAAATTGTTGGTTCCGGAGATTAATATTTTGTTGACTGATTTTATCCGCCATTGAGCTACCTACATTTATAAAATAGCTGTTTGCTTCGTGAAGGGATTGGTCTGGAGAAGATGATAGAGTTAGTAGATCTTTATGGTGTTGTTTTGTTTTGGTTGTGTGGGTGATGTGTTTGATGACTTTCCATAATCTTTTATTGTCGTTCTGTGCTTCCAGGATTTGGTTTTTTTCGTATGTTCTTTTTAACCTTCGTAAAAGAGAGTTACAGAAATTTCTGTATCGTTTGTAGGTAATTTTCAAGACTTCGTTATCCGGATCAATGCTTGCCTTTTTATGTAGTTGGTCTCTGTTACGCATGCAACGTAGTAGTCCGGGAGTTATCCAGGGCTTAATGATTTTTTGGCGTCTAGAAAGTGTTACAATTTTTGTGTTCTTTTCTATTACTTTTTGTAATGATTGTGTCAGGTAATTTAGGCTTGTGTTAGGGTTGTCTGTTTGATATATGGGATCAAAATTAATCTGTGAAATGTCTTGTGCTAGTGTTTTATCGTTAATGATGGTCTTTGTTGGAGTTGCATGTTGCCGTGGTTTTTTTAAATTTAAACCAAGCAAAACGGGATGGTGATCTGTTAATGTTGCATTTAGGACTATGGTGTTAGAAGGGGCTTTAGTTTTTATAAGAACATGGTCTATGCATGTTTGGTGGGCGCTGCGTGTAACTAAAGTGTGAGCTGGCAGTAAGCCGTGCGAAGCAGCTAAGGTCAGATAGCGTTCCCCGTCGGATTTAATTTTATTGGAGTTTATTTCTATATTCATGTCGCCTATAACAACGATGTGCTTGAAAAAGGACACTGATTGCAACGTATTATCCAGCGACAAGAGGAATGGCTCTAATTTAATGTAGGAAGGCGATCTGTACAGGGCCATTATGGCAACTTGTTTTCCAATGGTGGCTAGGAGGCAATTACTATCATGAAATTCAGGTTCAATAATCGTTAGGTTAAAGTTTTCTTTGTAATAGATAACTACTCCGTCATTTTGTATGGGATTCATATTTGTTGCTACGTGAGAGTAGCCAGATAGGTGAGGGATTACTGTTTCACTTTTTATCCAACACTCTGTTAAAATTAGTATATCGCATTTAAGTTTAAGTCTTTGTAGTAAAACCTCTAAGCCGGGCAGATTTCGATTTATGCTTCGTATGTTTTGTGTCAAAATAATTAGGTTGTCCGAAGTAGAAGTAATAATATTTTGACAATCCTCAAGGTCCGCGGATTGTGAATGAGATACGGATAACTGGTCAATATTTTCAGATAAATTAGTTACGTCATCGAATGATAAAAAAGAGAGTAGAGATAGACAAGATTAGTGGTCAAGGTAGGTACGCTGATTATGGAAAGAGTTTGTATGTAGATAGTTAAATAGTGTTTGTGAGTATGTTTTAGGTAAAGAGTGTTTGAGAGTGTAATTTGATGAGTAAGTGAGTGTAAACGAAGTGTGTTTGAAAAATAGGTTGTGTGTGTTTCTAAAACAGTGTTCACTTGGGCTAAGGTTATGATAAAGGAGCTTTTAAAATGATTATGGTTTTCCATGAGTAAATGTGAATGGTAAGTGTGGGCGTTGCGTTTCACTTTGTTCGTGTAGAAATAATCCGTAGATTTAAACTTAAAATTATCATGCAAACTTAAAATTAGTATAATATTGAGACAAAATTTATATACTAGAACAACAATTAGTCACAGCGGTTCCACGATAGTTCGTAATTTTTCTAAGTCAGCATCGTTGTTTATCCGGATATGTGATGAGTCTTCGTTGTTTTTTAGATAAACAATACCGTTTGCTGTCCAGCAGAAGCTGTAGCCATGACTTTTCCGGAATTGACGGGCCAAGTAATACAGTCTCTGGGTTTTATAAGTAAGGGCTTCTGATATGTAAATCGGTTTGTGACTATAACTTGGGTTTAAGTGGGTGGTGTTTAATTTGTTGCCTTTTTGCTTAATTTTGTTGAAAGTTTTTACAGATTTGAGGACCTTCTCCTTCAAGAGAACAGTGGTGAAATCGACTACAATGGGGTCTGAAGAATCTTTTGATTTTAACCTGTATATATCTTTTATATTACTGTTGTTAATATCTACGTTTAATAATTCTCCCAATTTAGAGATAACGCTAACAAGAGTATCCTTAGTTTCTCCATTTTGTTTTGGTATGTTTCGAAATTCTATCCCAACCCCACGAGTTTTCCGTTCTAATGTTTCCAGTCTGTCCTCCAGTTCTTTAATAATTAATTTGTCTGACTGTCTTTCTTTCTCAAGATAACTTATTTTCGATAAAAACTCGTCGTATTTATTTGACAATAGGTCCATACTTGCTTGTAAGTCTTGAAACCGTTTTTCTTGTTCGTTGGAGAAAGAAGAGAACATTTTTTTAATTGTTTCTAAAAGATCAGAATCTTCCCCATCATTTTTACGTTTTATTTTTTTTCTTTCCGTTACGTTTGCCACTAGGGTATGAAGATCGGGTTCTGACTCGCAGTGTAGTAAGGATGACGCACTTTGCTCTTTTATCGACGCAATCATTCTTCCACGAGTACTTTCCGTAGGTGTTAACGGGTTCGGTGAATCTGGTGGAGTGCGCTTTAGCGGCATGACTTCTCTTGTATAGTACTAGGACAACAAGCTGAGGCAGGAGTATAACCTTTACTGTATTTAGTGTGAAGTTTACAGTAATTGCGGATCCGAATACTCTCACGACACTGATATATTATTATTTATTCATATCTAAGATACATGAGACTGATGATTGACGATCCGGTTATGTGTTACAATGATCTCAAAGTACTAGGCGCCCAGACAATGGAGTTGGTAATGGTTCTTTCCAGTGCACACATAAAGTAGTTGTGAACAGTGCGCACGCGCCGATGCGATGTCCTACGATAGCGAGTACTAGGAGCGCAGACAGAGAGCGGAGTGATCGGAACGTTGCTAGCGACTCGGAGCGTCACGTGTGTACGAAAGAGATAGTACTATACCTCTGGGTTTCGCTGCAGATGGGTGGGGCTTCTGTGTTTACGCGTCCACGCAAGTACTTGTTCGATGTATTTAAATCCGCTCCTCGCTGACTCCTCGAAAATATGCACTCCTATTTTCTTGATAGATATTTAATTTAGAATTTTGAATTTAAATGGTAGTTAAAATAATACTGCGTAGATCTATGGCACGTCTGCTCATGTTCGAGGTCCAAGGGGAAGGGCCTATAATATACATTAAGTACGTATTATCTGTAGTAATACCAGCCTATTACCGTCCCACTGCTGGGCAAAGGCCTCTTCTCATACAGAGAAGGCACGAGCATTGATCACCACGCTTGCTCAAGACGGGTTGGCGATTTCACACATATTAACTATATAAGACCAGGTTTCCTCACGATGTTTTCCTTCACCGGTTTCAGTGATGTCCAAGATAAATTAAAAAAAACTGGCCAAGTGCGTGTCGGACCACGCACAATGAAGGGTTCCGTAGTTGGGATGAATTTATCTTAAGAACAAACTTAACATTGTAGTTGAAAAACATGTTCTCCCATACATTCCAACTGTAAATGTAAGTTTGTACTCACGATATTGTTAGATTTACCATGTTATTTTAAGAACACAGACTTCTTATAAGTGTTCCTGTAATCTACAGGTACAGATCTATTTTCTGTATTTGTTTCAAAATTTTAGGCTCAGTAGTTTCGGTGATAAGGGGGGAATGGTCCATTTTCGTCAATTTTCTTTAATAACTTTAAAACAATTTATTTTAAAAATATAAAAAAAATATATTTAAAACGCTCACAATAAGCCCTTTTATTTGATATGTCACATGGTAAAGTTTGCAAAACTTTTTTTTTTTAGATTTTCTTATTTGCCCCCCAAAAGTGAACCCCATATTCAAAATTCATTTATTTACTTTACTCGTCCGTGTTTGGATCACATAAATTCATATGTGTACCAAATTTCAACTAAATCGGTCCATTCGATTCGGAGCAAATTGGCTGTGACAGAGGGACAGACAGACAGACACACGAGTGATCCTATAAGGGTTCCGTTTTTTTTCCATTTGAGGTACTGAACCCTAAAAAAAGTAGATTTGAATTGAAAAAGTCACATTCGTACTTGTCCGGATTTGAACCCACGACCTCATGCATGACAAGCGAAGCCTCAACCACAGGGCCATCACGACAGTGTGTTCTTTACTTCTTGCCAAAGCAATATGTGTCTAATATGCAACTAGGAATATCAAGTGGATACTGCCATCAATTTACATATGTAATAGGTATTATTATGGTATGGACCCGTGCCTGACGTACCGTTTCTTCTTTTTATGTACCCTTAAAGTATGATTAGGTAAGGCAGAAGAGTACGAACATAGTACATTCACACTACGCCAGTTAGTTAATAGGAGGCAAACCTATTGCCATCAACCGGGCACAAAGTCAGACCTTTACAGAGAAATTGCAGATGGGAAAACCCAATTGTGTCGTTTTTCATTTTCATCGACAGTGACATGTCGCCTCCGAAAAAAATCGTTTTTCTTCAGTTTCACAAATTTTTTTCTTTTCACAAAAAATTCTTCCGTTTTTATTAATACTGGTTTTTACATATTAATTGTGACATTATTATTAAAAAATGGGATGGAGGTGTTTTCGTTAGAAAAGAAGGTCCAATGTGACGGAGGTGTTATCGGTTAATAAAAGAAGAGCGACCCGAACGGGGAATAGCGCTTGCGACCACTAATAGACCAATTTGGCAGTTAAATCAAGTTCAATAATAATAATAAATAAATTAAATGATGTTGTGATGTATAAAGAGTTTTCAATAAAAACAATTAATTGGTATAACAAACCAATTAAAACCAATCCTACGTTCATTAATAAAGTAGAAACTACACGAAATGCATATTTTTTGAACAAACGTGTAAAATACAGACGTCGAAATCAAAATAAGTGTCAACAAAACTTTTGGCGCGCGAATCCATTTCAGAGCGTTCTGATAATTTTTGTTCATTTTTGCCTTTTTTTATTTGTGAGCTTCAAAGTCTGTCGGTGCCAAAAACACGAGTTTATGCAGAAAGACCCAAACAAAATGGCGCTGTGATAAATGAACTCGCTTTTATTAGGGTTCCGTACCTTAAGGATGACAATGGGATTGTTATTAAGCCAACCACTGCCTGTCTATCAAATGGTAGTACTCGTACCTATATAAAGAAAGAAAGAAAAACGTTTATTTGGACACACTTCGTGAAACACAAAAACAAAAGAAAAAAAATTAAAATAATGTTTTAAAACAAAAGTGTGTGCTTCACGGCTGCGCCAAAAAGGTTCATTTCAACATTAATGCCAGACAGATGCTGCCTGACGCTGGTTTTCTAATGAACCTGTAGAGACAAGTGACGGGGTGTACAAACAGTTTCAACATACCTAATTGATAATTTATATACTTATAAATAAATAAACTAGTAATCAAAATATAATATTGAACCGACCCGATGCATTCATAAATCGCTACAGACCGCTGAGCGCTGAGCGCGACGGACAATAACCGAAAGTTATTAATTAATTTAATGATTGGGAATTATGTTTTAACAGTTACCTATATGTAGCCAAAGTTTCCACAGAACTGTGTTACTTACTATATTTATTCATTAATACAAAATATGAATGAATTCACTTTTTTCATCTATGAAATCTCGTACAAAAATGCATTTTCTTAGTAAATTTTCTTGTTGCTACTCGTATATTACGCAACAGAAACCAAAGTGGAAGGGTCTGGTTTACGCTTGGCCAGTTTTTTGGGCACATCGTAGCGGGGTCTGGTTGACGTCACGATAAAGTTATGTGTGACGTAAACCTTTGAGTGTGCAGTTCTGATTATGAAAATGTCTGTTTTAGGCTGTTTGTATGTTTGGTTAATTTTAACATATGTTTGGGGACACACACACTTAAACAATGAATATGTATGTGTTTGCAAACATGTGTGTATTTGGTCTATTAGATCCGGAGCATTTTCCTAAGCGGCTTCAGCCATCTTGTCCAGGGAAGTTAAGGACCATTCGATCCGCATACTCTCAGACAGCATGGCTGTTCTGCAAGCGCTAAGTAGTCACATAGTGGATCCTGGGCTAATATACGAGTGCCACCAGCGTCTCAACCAGGTGCGTAGACTCAATAATATAACCATTCAATGGATCAAAGGACACAGCAGCTCGCTAGGCAACGACGAAGCCAACGAACTTGCCAGAAGGGGGTCGAGCATGGCACCAGTGGGACCAGAACCCATAGTGCCGCTCCCCTTCGGGTACTTGCGGACTCTGGTAAGGAAGTGTACCAGTGACCAACATCACAAACTATGGTTGGACCAAGGTGAGTGTAATAGGTAGGCTAAGGAAGCACTCCCTACAATTGATGGCCGTCTCACGAAACAGGTTCTCCGACTAACTAAACAACAGCTGCGTACATTTACAGCTGATTTAATTGGCCATGGGTCATTTACTAAACACCTCTTTGTAATAGGAGTCACAGACAGTCCGCTGTGCAGGGCCTGCATGGAGGTCGACGAGACAGCAGCTCATGTGCTTCTAAACTGCCCGGTGGTCGCCACATACAGGGCAAAGTACTTCGGTAACCCAGGTACCCTCCAGGAGGTTGTCAGTAATATTAAGGCGCTGCTGGCTTTCTTTGAGGAGCTGGGGTGGATAGAATAATCGATTTTCCCACCCATGTGCAAAATACGCGCATTTTCGTGAAGTTGCGGATACCAGCCCGTATTACCTATTACCTAGATTCAGAGCGAATTGGCTGTGACAGATGGACAGACAGACACCCGAGCGATCCTATAAGGGTGAGGTACGGTACCCTAAAAATGAGTTGGTTTAATAGAAATGAATAACAATAATAAATCGTGAACCTCTAAAAAGCTAGCACCACTCACCTTTGAACACATAACATCATGTCTCTATATTCTAGTATTGTTTACCAACTTTGTTAAGAATTTGTACGAGTCCGATGAGGAAAGACAAGCTAGAGATGGTACTCGTAAGAAGGACTTAACTTCCACAATCCAACCGAAATTGAACGTGGTTCATCACAGTTCCAGGGTTCAATCTGTGTTTTTAACCGACGAAAAAACAAGGAAGTTCTCAATTCGACACGTATGTTTTTTTATGATCACGCATAACTTTTTATAGAGTCGTCCGATTTGAATTTTTTTTTATTTTATTCGAGAAGCTATACCTCAAAGTTGGTCCGGTATAAAACTTATAAACTTTGCTTGGGTAGTTTTTGAGTTAAATTCAATAACACGTATTTTTTCCCTACTTTTATATGGATGATGTTCTAGTTTCTCTGGCAGGTAGTGGTATTAGAATTTGTGTGGTGGTACCACAACTAAAAAGTGAAAAATAAAAACTTTTTTACCAAAAAATACAACCGACTTCCAGAAACAACACTATAAAAATGTGAAAAATAACTTTAATTCCGGAAGTCGGTGGCAAAAAACGAAAATACATTTAACCAGACACCGACTTCCGAAATTAAAGTTATTTTTCACTTTATAGTGTTGTTTTTGGAAGTCGGTTGTATTTTTTGGTAATAAAGTTTTTTATATAACAAGTTGTCATTACAATTCAAAAGCATAAACAGTACAAACTTAAATTAGAAAAAATGAAAGACATATTTATTGAAGAAGGGCTATTACAGTATCGATGAGTTCATAGATGACAACGAGTACGGCAGCCACTATTAAATGATTTTTGAAATATTATATGAATGCAATGTTGATGATTATTTAATTTATTGCTACTGAATTATTGACATAGTTATGATTATTTGTTAGGGATATTGATACTTTTTAACTATGCATTTAAAGTGCGTAATGAATTTTAAATATGAATTTACTTAATGTTTGTTTTGTTTTTTTTTATTTAAATTATTTTATTTATCATCGACACTATTATATTACACTATTTTTATTATTTTCAACACAATGTATTTTGTTATGAAATAAATTACTTACTTATGACGTACGATTATGACTTATGAGGAGCTCGTGGCTAAGTAATAACAGCCGCATGGGTCGATCCATCATGTTAAGCTACGCTTGCCGGGGTCGGTCCGTGGATGGGTGACCATCTTTAAATACCGAGACTCCTCCGTGCCTTGGAAAGCACGTTAAGCCGTTGGTACCGGCTGTAATTCGTGGATCTTTGACAGTCGTTACGGGTCGTCAGAAGCCCGAAAGTCTGACAACCAGTCTTACTAAGGGGTATCGTATTACCCAGGTAGGTACTGGGTTGTGGAGGTCAGATAGGTAGTCGTTATATGTGATATAACTATATCACGGCTACAAACATCTTACTGCGAGATATAAAGGGGGTGACTCCCGGGATGACTAGAGAAGTAGGGAAGAACAATACATGTTGCGCCGACCCCAAATAAATTGGGATAAGGGCAGAAGAATGATGTTGAAAGAGTCGAAAACATACTGCTCAGTTACGTAAATATATCTGTCTTCTTCATTCACTGACCCCATTAAACCCTTTTCTAGAAGATCATTAACCTATAGCCACTTTAACGAACGTTTACCCTCCCAAATTAAAACCGTTCGTTTTAATCTTTAAACTTAGATTAGGAAGGATTAATAGTAATCTTAATACGGGTATAAATTCAAATTAATCTCTACAAAATTGTTCTCACCCTGTACAGTTTATAGACAATATTTCATTACAGATTTTACTGGTCCGTAGTATTTTGATTAATGGAGTCGTCTCGTTCGGAATTAATTAATGTTGCAACGGCAATACGTCATACTCATCGATGTTTTTAATATAGTGTCGGAGTATTTTTTTAATGATGAGTAATAAATAAGTTAGAGATTTTGTAAGATTTTGAGGGGTTAACTGCCTCGTTGGTCGTTGGTTGCTTGGTGTGGTCCTGGGTTCGATTCCCAGGTCGGAAAAAGTGTTTCCCACTCCCAGGTCTTTGAGGAATGGTTGGAGAGGCGCCACGGCGTCCTCACCTTCCGCCTGACGCAGGTCCTCACCGGACACGGTTGTTTCGGGAGGTTCCTGTTTCGGATAAGGCGGGAGGGAGAGGCAAATGTCGCGCCCTCACGCCCCTAGTTGCCGCAAGAGACGCCCTGGGTGGCGGGAATCGATAGCCGATTCCCGGCCACCGTAGGCGCAGGCTTGCGGACGGTGACTAACTCGTCGTCCGGTAAGGACCAGGTCCGGTTCGACGGCGCGTTGTGTTCCACGCGCGCCTCAAAGAGATGTCAGCAGTGACGGGGTCCAATAGGGCCGATGCCGCCGGGGTCGCGGCTTGTTCGAAAGAGATACTGTGGCCCTGGCACAGGCAACTGAAAAAAAAGGTCGGGTAAAATGTTAGTGGGTTTTTCTATGTGAAATTTCTCAGTAGCAATCTAGAGTCTGGATTTGTGCCCGGTTGATGGCAATAGGCGCGCCCCGTATTACAAGGGACTTAAAGATAACTGACGAAATGTGGGTGTACACCTCTGCCCAATCCTTGGAGGAAATAAGGCGTGATGTGTATGTTTGAAGGTTTGATGTTTATGATAACAATGTATCCTGAGCAATCAGCCACTCCAGTTACTGTTCTGACTGACTCATACTTACTTCCAGTGAGCCGACGTACGTACGGATGTGAAAATATCGCGGCGCAATTTTATCGCGCGCTGGACTTTCAACTCTCGTTGTTGAGCCGAGCATTGAGAATCCAACCTAACGACAATAGAGTGCATTCTAGCGCGTTGAAAAAACACACTGTTGGATTTTCAACTCTTGGTGCTAAGCAGAGCGTTGAAAATCCAGTGCGCAAAACAAAATTGCCGCGATATTTTTACGTCCGTACGAACGTCGACTCGTTACGGGTCATCAGAAGCCTGAAAGTCTGACAACCAGTCTTTCCAAGGGGTATCGCATTATCCAGTAACTGTGACCACACATAGTTGGGAAAAGGCTAGGCAGATGATGATGTAGGTATACGCAGACAAATTCCAGCTTAACAAAGATATTGGTTTAGGGAATACCAAGAAAAAGAAATTAAACAAGTACGAGTAGCTTCAAATACAAAAGAAATCAGAAAGCCAATTCTCGTACCTAAAAACGTTCAAATTCAAGCCGCAATCTCATGCCAGCGACAATCAACGTCAAAAATGTAGGTAAACACTTTTTGACAGATTGAGACTTGTTCCTTTCAAGTCATAAAACAACAGCTAACCGCGAACCGAAAACAGTTCTTAAAAAAAATTACATTTGCTAAACATAAATTAATTTTTGGTATAATTATAATACCTACCTTTAGTAACCTTTGTCGGCGTTGCTTGATCTTTGCCTTTTTGTTTTAATATTTATTTTGCGGCAAGTACCCTGATAATTTCCTTGTTTCAAAAGTACTCTTAGAACTTATCAAAAGGACTAATTTGAGAGTAAAAGGAAACGAATGACAAGATAAAAACCGGCCAAGTGCGTGTCGGACCACGCACAATGAAGGGTTCCGTAGTTGGAATGAATTTATCCCAAGAACAAAATTATTAAAAACATGAAAGCATGTTGTCCCATACATTCCAACTGAAAACGTAAGTTAATATTGAGAGATTTACCATGTTATTTTAAGACCACAGACTTCTTATAGATTTTCCTGTAATATACAGGTAAAGGTCTATTTTCTGTAATTTTAGGGTCAGTAGTTTCGGAGATAAGGGCGGAGGATCTATTTTCTTAAATAAATTTAAACAAAATTATTTTAAAATTATAAGAATACCTATATATTTGAGACCCTCATAGTATAAGCCCTTTCATTTGATATGAAAGACGGTATGGTTTGAAAAAAATTTCTTTAAATTTTCTTATTTGCACCCCAAAAGTGACCCCCGTATTCAAAATTCATTTATTTTCTTTACCCGTCCGTGTTTGAGTCACAGAAATTCATATTGTGTACCAAATTTCAACTTAATCGGTCTATTAGATTCGGAGCAAATTGACTGTCAAACAGACACGCGAGTGATCCTATAAGGGTTCCGTTTTTTCCTTTTGAGGTACGGAACCCTAAAAAAGATAAAGGAAGAATGTAACATAATTATTTTCAATAACTGACGTAGAATAAATAAGAATAGCAACAACATACAAGAGGTCCAATTTAAAAGTTTTAACAATGCTTCTTTCTTGGGAGTTACTTACACAATATTGCAAAGGATACTTAGTAAGTTCAACAATAGTCATGTTATAACCACCTCGATACGTCACAAAAGATATTATTCTATGTTGTGCTTATCTTTTCTTATATTTTTTTTGTTCAAATTGTACATACGAGTATGTCAATGTAAAGTCAGGGAAAGTCATGGTTAAGCTAATTGACTCAATCAATCTCCCTAACCTTTTTTGAACTATGTTGGAGCCGGTTCTAGGCTGCTGGTCGGCTGAGGAGCTCATGGCTAAGTAATAACAGCCGCATGGGTCGATCAGTTGAAGCTACGCTTGACGCAGTCGGTACGGGGATGGGTGACCATCTTTACATACCGAGACTCCTCCGTACCTGGGAAAGCACGTTAAGTCGTTAGTCCCGGCTGTCATTCGTGAATCTTTGGCAGTCGTTACGGGTCGTCAGAAGCCCGAAAGTCTGACAACCAGTCTTATCAAGGGGTATCGTATTACCCAGTTACTCTGGGTTGTAGAGGTCAGGTAGGCAGTCGCTCTATGTAAAATACTAGTACTCAGCTGCATCTGGTTAGACTGGAAGCCGACCCCAACATAGTTGGGAAAAGGCTAGGCAGATTGACTGCTGGGGTCGACTCCAGTCTAATCGGATGTAGCTGAATACTAGAATTTTATTAACATCGAGCGATTGCCTATCTGACATTCACAACCCAGTTACTGGATTACACTTGGTAAGACTTGTGGTCAGACTTCTGGGTTTCTGACTACCCGAAACGACTGTCAAATATCTACGAATGACAGCCGAGACCAACGGCTTAACGTAATTTCTGAGGCACGATAGGGTCTCGATACGTAATGGATAGTCACCCAACCACGAACCGACCGCGGTAAGCGAAGCTTTACCTTCGATCGACCCGTGCATTTGTTAACATTTAGTTGACTACCAACTAAAATTGTCCGTATATTCAATTATAAACTGTCGTTCTTTGACAGTTGTATGAAAGGGTTATAACACTGGAAATTGACGTAGGATGTCAATTTACTCAATGAACTTCCCCGTCTTTACGTATCAAATAGAGCTTTGTTAGTGTTTTAGCCAAATCGTGATAAAACTATGTGACAATATTAGCATAGATATGTTCTTTAAGTTCACAACCATCGTTAGCCATAGCAGGTTAAACTAGGAGTCATATTATGACATAGCCCTGCTGTCAACAGCCGTCTTTAAACTCCCAGTACCAGAAACCCAGACCCCATATATTCATATTATGACATAGCCCTGCTGTCAACAGCCGTCTTCAAACTCCCAGTACCAGAAACCCAGACCCCATAATTGGGTCTCGGACTTTATTAAAATAGACTATAAAACCTCGCAGTCTCAGCAAACACATTCAGCCACATCGAGTTTATAGTCACCAAAATATATACACAAGCCTACAACATAATGTTACGAAATCAACTCAAATTACAATATAAAAATACCCACGCGGATACATACGAAAAATAAAGTATTCCCGTCCCTAAAATCCCATCAATATCCGAAAAATAAAGTACGAGGGGAAGGTCGGGTAACGTGTAACTGATACAGGTAAGGCAAAAGAATGTGGAACATTTAAACAATTTTAATCGTGTCATCGTTAGAAGGGATGGGGAGGTTCGTGAACAATGGACGAAATTGGTCGAGGATTGCGAAGAGTTTTCGTTGAAAGAAGGTCATTTAATAACCGACACAAAGGGCGGGCAGGAAAGGAATGGAAGTGCTTGTAATAACAATAAAGTTTAAAAAATATTTGGTGAGACGTGGATAAAATTCCAAATTTAAGAATCTTTTTCTTTTTCCTCATGAGGTTAAAGAATTTTAGGGCAATGTCATTGCTTTATATGATGTAATAATATGAAAAATTACTAAGACTTAATTTTTATGAGAGAGAAAATTAAGCTTAGAATATCTTGTCCTATTATTTTGGGATCACTTTCGTTCCTGTGTCGCAGGATAAATTAATAATAAAATAATAATAATAATAATAGTTTATTTTCCAAAAACTTAGTACTAATTTACAATGGCAATGTGGCAACAATTTCAATTAATGTAATGAGTTTAGCGTCTGTAGCCGAACTAGGCATGGCCTGTATTTCGGCTATCAGCACCATTTCCCTCGAGTATTATAATACAAGAATAGGTGCCAAGCAATCTAGACATTTATAACCAGCACAAAAGTAATCAAGGTAAGTAATTTACAAATAGGTAAGATTTTTTTTTCTTTTTTTTAAACCTAATTAATAAAATGGATTGAGTATAATGTGTGTGTGTTGTGTGTATTCGCGAGTGAGTGTGAGGGAGTGTGTGTGAGGGTGTGCTTGTGGTGCGTGTGCGTGTGTGCGCGCTTGTGTGTGTGTGTGTGGTGTATGACTATGAGAATGTGTGGGTGGGTATGTAGTGTAAATGTATGTAGGTATGCATGTGAGAATAAATATGCAGTGAGTGTTTGGGTGTGAGTATGCATGAGTGTATGTGTGTGTAGGTGAGCTATTTTGTGAGAGTATCTTAGTTTTCTGTGCTATTAGCGGTACTCTTAAAGTGGTTAAAAATAAATTAGTTGTTCCGTCTCCTCGTAGCTTAATTTCTGCAAATATTGGTATACTTTTAATTTGCATTGATTTCTTGTCAAGGTGTATATATTTATTGATTTGTTAAGCTTATTATAAAGGTACGGTCCCAGGAAACTTACAAATTTTTTAACAAAAGTTGTTTTAAATGTATTTAAATTGTCACATACATGATGCTTACGGCGTCTCTGTAATAACGCTGGGTTGTAGCGTTGTTTTTTATGTTCTTGCAATATAACATTAAGTATAAATAACTGTCTCACTGTCAAAACCTCGCACAACTGGAACAGTGTAATAGTAGGAAAGCGCATCGGTTTAAACGTACTAACCTTCAGTATAGCTCTCTGGGCGACCTCAACCGCCTTTAGCGTGGTTTTGCAGATACCTCCCCAGGATGAAAGGCAGTAGGTAAGAAGTGATTGACAAAGGGCCTGATATATTCGCTTCAGCAATGCACGGTCTGCGACATGACGTAGATTTTTAAATACATAAATTAATTTTCTTACTCTACTACAAAGAATTTTGACATGTTCTTTAAAGTTAAGGTTTTTGTCTAAAGTAACACCAAGGTACTTCAGAGTATTGACGCGTTCCAGAGGTGAACAAACGCAACTATCCGCAGAACTGCACTCATGTGAAACAATTCGTAGGTCGCCGCGAATACTCACCGTCTGCCTAATGCTGAAACAAATATACTTAGTTTTTTCTACGTTTAAAGTAAGTATGTTCTCCTGCAGCCATCCTCTAGTCTTATCAAACCCATTTTGTGCGATAGCGAAGACCTCCTCCCAACTATCACCCTCAAACACCAACGCGGTGTCATCCGCGAAAGAGATAATTTCACCTTTGGTAAGGTTAATACGAGTAAGCTCATTTATGTACACGAGGAAAAGAGTGGGCCCTAGTATGCTACCCTGAGGCACACCGTGTGTAATTGGAAGGTGCGTACTTTTGTTTTTATCCACTCGGACACACTGAGTTCGCCCAGAGAGGTAGCTTTTGAAAAGTTCAAGCTGGGTGCCCCTGATACCCAGCGCCTCTAATTTGTTGAGTAAGAGAGAGACAGAAATCGTATCAAATGCCTTTGCCAGGTCCAGAAAAACAGAAATACACTTTTTTCCCTTGTCTAAATTAGCGCTAATAAATCCAATAAGTTTATTCACTGCCTGCTCTGTAGATTTACCGTGCCTAAACCCGTATTGGTTCACTGAGAGCAGATTATTTTTTTCGAGATATTTTACTAGACGTATGTTTATAATTTTTTCCAGAATATTGGAAATTGCGGGTAGTATAGATATCGGTCTATAGTTGTTTATACGACTTCTGTCTCCGTTTTTATAGATTGGGCACACTTCTGATCGTTTTAGGGAACAGGGAAACACTCCAGCTTTTAAGCAATCGTTAAAAATTTTTTCCAACGGATGTACAAGAATATTTTTATGTTGTTTTAAGAATCTACTGCTGATATTATCACATCCCGGTGCACTATCTGTTTTTAGACCCATGATAAGATGTCCAATCTCGTACTTGTCTGTCTCCAGTAAGACGAAAGAATTGGGGACATTTAATACTTCGTTTTGGGTATTTCTTAGAAATTGTTGGTTCCGGAGATTAATATTTTGTTGACTGATTTTATCCGCCATTGAGCTACCTACATTTATAAAATAGCTGTTTGCTTCGTGAAGGGATTGGTCTGGAGAAGATGATAGAGTTAGTAGATCTTTATGGTGTTGTTTTGTTTTGGTTGTGTGGGTGATGTGTTTGATGACTTTCCATAATCTTTTATTGTCGTTCTGTGCTTCCAGGATTTGGTTTTTTTCGTATGTTCTTTTTAACCTTCGTAAAAGAGAGTTACAGAAATTTCTGTATCGTTTGTAGGTAATTTTCAAGACTTCGTTATCCGGATCAATGCTTGCCTTTTTATGTAGTTGGTCTCTGTTACGCATGCAACGTAGTAGTCCGGGAGTTATCCAGGGCTTAATGATTTTTTGGCGTCTAGAAAGTGTTACAATTTTTGTGTTCTTTTCTATTACTTTTTGTAATGATTGTGTCAGGTAATTTAGGCTTATGTTAAAACATAATTAAAAAAAATAATAAAATTAAAACATAATTAAATTAAAACATAATTGTTCCGATCATTTTCCTATAAGACAAATTGCTTGGGACTTAAGCGAGGCTGACAATCTGGTGTCTCGCGGACATCTCGGACCATTAATCATTGATCCCAGCTCCTCAAGTCCAAGAGATTGTGGAGACTTGTTTTATATTTCTCTCAGTAAACTATAAATCATCAATATTGAGGTCTGCGATATTGTCAGAACAAAGGCGAAAGATTTCATTTTTCATTCTAAATTGCGCTATGGATATTCTATTATTGAAAATGATAATAATGGTAATATATTATAATTTGAATAAAATTTTCAAGATAGTAAGTTAGTTTGATGAACGCACATTCTGAATAATGCGAATCTTGTTCAATTGAATTTCACTTTTAATTTTCTTTTTCAGAATAATAATAGTAGGTATTTTGGAATAGAATCTCGTGGAATCAAGCGGATCTCGTGGCTAAGTAATATCAGCCGCACGGGTCGATCCATCAGGTTAAGCTACGCTTGCCGGGTTCAGTCCGTGGATGGGTGACCATATTTACATACCGAGACTCCTCCGTGCCTCGGAAAGCACGTTAAGCCGTTGGTCCCGGCTGTCATTCGTGGATCTTTGACAGTCGTTACGGGTCGTCAGAAGCCCGATAGTCTGACAAACAGTCTTACCAAGGGGTATCGTATTATCCAGTTAATGAAAAGTGGAGGTCAGATAGGCAGTCGCTCCATGTAAAATACTGGTATTCAGCTGCATCCGGTTAGACGGGAAGCCGACCCCAACATAGTTGGGAAAAGGCTGGGCAGATTGATTGATTGATTTTGGAATAGAATAAAAACACCTAACATTGTCATGCTGTTACTGCATATTAACAAAACGACGAATTTAACGACATATTTGTACGAAAACTGCACTTTGATTTTCAGTACCTAAACATTTTATTATTTATCAGAATATTGCTGCAAAATGCTGAGTTCCCAGAGACTATCGGGCAGGATAAAGTAACAAAAGGTAATTAGAAAATATAAGATTAATTTGAGACAAATTACAGGGGATTACAAAAAGGCGTCGGCGTCGGTGTGACGACAGTGGCTAATTGGTTGCTGTTCACGGACATTTTCCGGTATTATCGTTTATTTCGTATTGAGTTGATTGAAGCTGGATATTTGATAGCATGAAATCCTCACTGCAGGTGATCATCATGTTTTTAAGAATAGTTAGTTATAGTCGTTGGAAGCATCTTACTTAGAGTGATATTATTGAAGTAGGTAAGCTTAAGAGTCATTTTGATAGTTAGTTGAGTTTGGAGATGCGAATTAAAATTTAGTTGATGTAATATTTCAATATATAAATAAAGAGCTTAATATTGTAGTTTATAGATTTTGTTATTTAATTACTTTTATTGTTTATTTTATGATGAAGAATTTTGATGAAAGATGAAATATTTGTGATTGATGAAAGATTTGTTTATTTTTAAGAGGAAGTCTAAAAGTGGCACCGGTGACTGAAAAGCTGTGCGGAAATCGGCTGTCATGGTATGGGCATGTGATGCGGAGGAGTGAGGAAAATGTCGTAAGGAAAGTTTTGGGTATGAATGTCGATGGCTATAAGGGTAGGGGAAGACCAAAGAAACGATGGATGGATTGTGTGAAAGATGACATGGCTAGAAAGGGGGTCACTACCGAGATGACGAATAATAGAGAAGTATGGGAAAAAAAGGACATGTTGCGCCGACCCCAAATAGATTGGGATAAGGGCAGGAGAATGATGATGATGATGATGTTTATTTTATGATGATTGTTCGTCGTAATTATTTTTTTTGTTTTTAATGTTACCTAGTTTGGAAGGCTCTGGTGTTTGTGATACAATGATTTTTTTAATTAGTAATGTAGGTATACCTCCTAAAATAATATATTAATTGTAAACCGAAGTTGCGTGTAATAATAATAAAATTAAGTACCTAATTATGTTAGGTCAGTTTCAAATAATAATCATTTCTTATTTTGACTCTCTCAATTGTTGTGTAGGATAGTTTGGTAGTTTAACTAGTACCTAGAACCACTTTTACGAATACTTTTTTTACCTTCTTACTTTTCCTTTATAATGACGATGTACGGGTTGTAGTAGTTAACTCCGTACACCGATTTGTCGTGAAGATTGTTCAGTTGTATAGAGAAACACGTTCCACTAAGATGCACTAAGTAGAAGTTTATTTAAGTTAAGAGTAACAGTACTAGAGTGGTAGGCGATTATTTCTCTCAGATGTTGATAGCTACACAGTTATAAGTTCACTATATTTAAATTCGTTAGTCATGTTATTTTATAATACTAAATTATGACGCGCATCGTTGGCCTAAATTAGGTTACAGAGTAAGCAGAAAAATGTACGGCGATGAGACCGTACAGACGATGAAAGAGCTAGAATTAATAAAAACATGTCTGTTTTATTCTCTTTAACAAGACAAAAGTGCACAAAGTGCAACAGGTTGGCGGCCCTTACAAACATCATATCAATTCAACCTGAGTAGTTGCACTACGCGAGTGGATAGACGGCTGGACAAACAGATCCGTTTCCGTTTGTACCAAGATCAAAGTGGATTCGGAAATAAATATCCGATATTGTTCCCATATTTTGTTGAGTCCGTTTAAAATATGATGTTTGTAAGCGAGGACTTATAGGAATTAGATTTTTTTGTTTTTGTGAAAACAGAATGTCACTTTGCGAAGATTTTCCAAGCGTAGTACTAAAGCAAAGTTCGTCTATAAAATACTCTATCTGCGCTGCAGGGATGATTGTTACATACATTTTTAAAGGTCGTTTCTGGGTGACCTACTAATGATATTTTCATTCAGGACTTCAGAATAGTTTCATAAAAATGGTATTTGTTCGCAGTAACGTTGACCACCGTGTTACCCACTGGGCATTCACATTCCGTCAAGAATGTTTAATAAGATAGACATAATAAACTTTACACACTGAAAACACTAATAATTATATTAAAAAAAAAACAACGTGAGGAAACTGCCCTTTTTTTTGTGGATGGGAAATCATCAAATGACTTCTCCCGCTCTGGGCGGAGCGGATGGGCGTGTCAGACTTTTACTGACTAAAACCCACCCGTGTTCCTTCGGTTGCCTGTGCCAGGGCCACGGTATCTCTTTCGAACAACCCGCGACCCCGGCGGCATCGGCCTTATCGGCCCCCATCACTGCTGACATCTCTCTGCCTTTATCAATCGAAATCTGAATCATTTTGAAGCAAACTGCTACTAATCTCTTGCTTCATATGTTCGAAAAATTTGTCTGCTCAACAACGTAATTAACGCAATGAATGTTGCTGAACTGTCAAAATGAAACCGATTCCGATTAGTATGTTACGCAATTAGGGTGCAAGTAAGTCACTAACCACACGAAAAATAAAGAATCATTATATCTATCTGGGTATATTTATTTTTAACAAAACCAATCAATTGACCGCAGATTAAAACCCTCCGTCTGTAAAAAGCAAATAACTTAAATATCTACATATCTATTTAAAATGGCTTGATATAAAACTCGAATTAAAGGGTCGACTCTCATACCATCTTGCACAAGTTTCACTTTTGTAGGAAGTCACCGAATACTGTATAGATATAGGTTTTGAGATGAGAGTTCTGTGATAAATCTATGGTTTTGATATCATTGTAGAAGATGTAGAGGCATCGTCTAAAATCTACTTACTCTATCACTGACAGAACACACATAGCCTGAGCCACTCGGTCTAGAATCACGAAATTTTGCACAAAATTTCCTTATACATATAAGTCAAGGTGAGCACTAATAAGGCTGCGTTCAGACGACACGCGCCCGCTAATCGCACGCCACGCGCGTCAGCACCCGCATTTAACTAGCTTTGAATTTTTTTGTATATAATTTGAGTCTTATGACACAAATCAAATCAAATCGAAAGTTTATTTGATAGAAATACATTTTTTTTTTAGTAAAGGTGAGATCTTATAACCTAAGTGTCATTGTATTCTGCCTGCAAGCAGGCACATCAATAGATCTCAAATTGCATTTATCGAAGTCCAACCGCACACGCCACGCGCCCGCCTCATGCCAACCCCGCGCTCACCCCGCACACGCACCTACCCCGATAAACGCAATTTGAGATCATGTGTCATACTCAAATTAATACAACCAATTTCAAAGCGAGTTAGACGCGGGTGCTGACGCGCGTGGCGTGCGCTTTTCGAGCGCGTATCGTCTGAACGCACCTTTAAAAATTTTTGAAAAATTCTCCCATAAAGGCTTCCGCAGAAAGGTGCGATACGACGGCGCAACGCGACTCCAGTAGAACAATTTTAATGAATGAGTCGCGTCGCGCCTGTCTGCAGGAGCCTTAAAACTGTTAAATAGGGGTTTAAAGGCCATACGAAAGTTCGTCATTCTTGCCGATGGGTATGTATTAAAAACCGCATGAAATGTAAAAGAAGCTGGGAAATTTTGTAGGTACAAAGGTGTCGTTAGTAAAAACCTACGATCCTTGCAGTATGAAGTACCTATAGGTACTCATTTACATGAGCAGTGGTGGCCCAGTGGCAACGGTCCCGACTTTCGATTTGTAGATCGTGTGTTCGAACCCAGGTAGGTGCTTTGATTTGTGTAAATAACTTTATCACTGGGCGATGTGGTCGCTAAGCGACAAAGCCCTTTAAAAAAATTAAAAAAAAAAAATTCTTCATCACCACTGCTCTCAAAACGGTGAAGGATAACATCGTGAGGAAGCCTGCATGTGTAGCAAGACATATCTCGTACCAACCCGCACTGGGCCCGCGTGGTAGATTACAGCGCAACCCTCTCTCTCGAAGAGAGGAGGTCTGTGTCTCAGCAGTGGGAACGTTATAGGCTGATTATGCACTCAACATAGTCTAAAATAGTTTAAAACTGCTCTAAGTACACCTCTTCCTCTGCCTTACTCTTCGGGGAATAGAGCCGTGATAATATGTGTCTAATAACAATAACATACCTACCTACCTACTTACTTCCTATGCTCCCAAAAATCATGTATATTTTTAGGGTCCCATTATAATAGATGGACAAACTTTTAGAAATAATTCAGACCACCAAAATAAGGACAATGGTAAAAAAAATAATAAGAAAAACGCATCAGATACTAGAAGAAAAAAAAATCAGCTAACGAAAGTACACTAAAAATGTTGGTTACATGCATAAACATATCCATGTCTTTGTTATCTCATAATTCTGATACTACAAATGTGCAGGCGCACGTGATCACGTCAGCGCCCGCGCCCGCCGCGTTTTTTTTTATTATTGTAGGTCAAAATAAAATTATTTTAATCAGCGTTTTTTTTTTTCTTGGATATCTTTGGTTACTTAGACGTACTGAAAGCTGTGTGAAAATTTGTCCATCTATTTTAATGGGGGACCTTATAATTTATATTTTCTATTGTTTCAATCTCGCTTATGAATATAATTATTGCTTCGAAATTACGCGCGTCTTGTTCCCAGGAACATAATATATATAAGTTCTCTTAAAATTGCACAACATTGGAATTCTGTGTATTCGTTCCTACTTGTACTTACCCAGGGTAATTCAAAAGCACACTATGTTATTACAAAATAACTTCCTTCAATTTCATAGAAAATATTCCATCTATCGCTCCAACTCCGTTTTCTGTGCAAACAAAAACAATATCGCATCTACCCTTTAGAAAGACTTCGCCACACAATAACGGTACCTACCCAAAATCGAGAAAATTTCTTTACAAACTTGTTATAACGGAGAATCCAATAAAATACTGAAGTAAATTCGATGTTTTCCAGTAAAACAAGCTATTTACTGTACACAATTCAACTCGGCCAATAGTTGGTTGGTCCAATAGATATGTGAAACAGAAAAGTTGGCTGGTAGTTGGAATAAAAGCAATAAAAGTTGGCCACAATTCGGCTTTCAACCGACATGTTGTGTGTCGCGGAGTTTGTTTCCATTTTGTTTTTGGGACAATGGGGCGTATCCTTGTCACGATGGCTTTTACATCTCTCTAATCTAGCAAATGGATAAAACAATATCCTGATCTACGAACTATTGTAAAAGTGATCGAAATGAACTTTCAGAAAAAAAATATCAATCTACCTAGCCTTTTCCCAACTATGCTGGGGTCAGCTTCCAACACCAGTAACTTACTTACTCCACAACCCCGTTAATGCAGGGTGACACGATACCCCTTGGTAAGGCTGTAAGGCTTCTGACGACCCGTAACAACTGTCAAAGATCCAAGAATGAGAGCTGGGACCAATCGGTATGTTAAAATGGTCACCCATCCGGACTGACCGCGGCAAGCGAAGCTTAACAAGATCGATCGATCTGTGCGGCTGTAACTAGCCACGAGCCCCGCTTCGTCAAACTTTCAGAAAACCTAAATCATTTTATTGATTTAGTTAAATGAAAGTTATACACTACATTGATATTCAAAGACTGAGACAAAAATAGAATTTTATCAATGTTTCTTAATTCTCAATACTATAAAAGTAAACCCACCTTTATTGCTGCTCAATATTTAGGATATCTTCAACTTTGGTATTATGATTGAGTGCTATTGAAGTGAATTATAATTTGATTGATTGCTTTGATAAGCAAAATTTTTGAATAAATTTGCTTAGTAAATTCTCATAAAATAATGATGAGAGTATATTAATAGGTAAGTTTACGGATTACTGAGAAATCAAATCACGGAGCTTAACACTTTCGCGGGCGCTAAACGTCTGATGACGTCATTACAATAAAACTTCCATTGTGTCTCGTTTAGCGTCCGCGGAAGCATCTGATTTAATTCTGAATGGAAATTGGTGTCTTCTTCCAATAATACCAAGAACTCAAAGTCTGCTTAGTAGACTGTAGATTTGTTGATCATTTTCTATTTTGGTAAATACCTAGTACTTGTTGACAGGCCTACACTGTCTTCTCACACCTATTAACTCTGTAATTTGGAAATATTGTAAAAACCAATTATTTGTAAAAGAGTGGAGTTTAATTCCGGCTCTCCTTCATAGGAAACGACCAATTCGAACGGTGCACCTAGCTAGCTAATGTAGGTTTATGTGAAATAAAATATTTTGATTTGATTTGAATAAAACAATCCTACAAATCTAGTCCAGGCCATCCATTGCTTGATAATATAAGTACATATTTCGTACCCACCGTTTTATTAGGTACTAGCTGCACCCCGCGCTTACACCCGCGTAGACCGGGATAAAAAGTAGCCTGTTAATCCAGGGTATAAGCTATCTACACACCAAATTTTATCCAAAGCGGTCCAGCCGTTTGAGCGTGAAGAAGTAACAAACAAACATATAAACACAAATACACACACTCACAAACTTTCGCTTTTATAATACTAGTGTAATTTTGGTTCCTATCATCATGATCGAAAGTGGTTGCCAACGCTGAAATAGTGTTTATCACTAAATATTTCAAATATGCCAGTAATTTCTCAAATATTCTTAGAGGGCGAATGAGAAAGCCATCCAGGTTAAAACCTCTACAGGAACTACCTTAAGCCCACCATATAGTAGGTATTTACAGTACACTTCTGGACACATCTATTGGCCCACCTTAGAGTTTAGGTTTCGATGGCCCCTACCGAAATATGATTGCTAGATTGAACAAAAACTGTTGATGCAGTTTTAAACCTGATACATTTTACCATCTTTTTCGATCGTATTGTTTTAAATTTGAATTCAGAATACCATACGACATGGAGCTACGCCTAACAAGTCGGATATGCGCCTTGTTAAAGGCAATTGATTTTTGAATAAAAAACATGTTTTATCAAATAAAGGTTTAATTTAATAACGCGTGTTGCCTCCATGGGCATCTACCACAGCTCTCATACGATTAGGCATAGAGTTTATCAACCGCTCTATGAAATTTTGAGGGATCATCTCCCATTCCTCTTCTATGGCAGTTTTCAACTCCTGCATCGTCTAGGCAACTGGCTGACGAGCCCTAACACGTCTTTTTAGCTCGTCCCACATGTGCTCAATGGGGTTCATGTCTGGGCTTCTGGCTGGCCAGTCCATAACTGTGATGTTCACATCCCGAAGATATTCCCTGACGATGCCGGCCGCATGGGCTCTTGCATTATCATGCATAAAAAGGAAATTTGGGCCCACATAGTCCACGTATGGTATCACGTGAGGTTCTAAGCACTCACGAATGTACCTTTCAGCATTTAATGTTGGCAGCCGTGGTCCTGTAACAACCTCAAGTTGAGTTTTGCCGCTCGCGGATATACCGCCCCAGACAGTCCATGAGCCACCGCCATAAGCAACCCTCTCTTCAAAGCAGCATTGTGCGAAACGCTCTCCCTTACGTCGGTAGACCTTCTTCCTTCCATCATTGCCATTTAACACAATTTTAGACTCATCAGAAAAGAGTACACGGCTCCGATCTTGCTGTGTCCAATTTAAATGACTGCGTGCGAAATGAAGGCGCGCTGTTCGGTGGGCTCGCGTTAGTTTGGGGCCATTAGCTGGCTTGTGTGGTACCATATCGCGTTCTTTTAACCTTCTCCGAACAGTTCGAGCGCTCACAGATACTCCGTGGAAGTCGCGAAGTTGGTTTTGTATCTCAATGGAGGTAAGGTGACGATTTGTCAAGCTGGTCGTCACGATGAATCGATCCTGCCTTTCAGTTGTGACCCGAGATCGTGGCCTTCCTTGGCGACGAACAAAGCCGCCAGTCTCTAGGTACCTCCGATAAACATTTCGGACCGCAGATCGGCTTAAATTAAGTTGAGCACTCACGTTTCTTTGGCTGTGTCCGGCCTGAATAAGTGCCACAGCTTGGGCGGCGACTTCAGGTGAAGTATCCATAGATTATTGATAGAACCTCACCTTAATGTTAAGAATAAGTAATGTTTGTTGCAAAACCAAAGATATCAATCACTTTTTCAAGAATTAAATCCAAGTAAACCAATAAAACCAAGTTTTCTTAGTATTCGATTGTTTGATATCAACAAACAGGCTCCAAATTGTCTTTTGTTTCTTTAAATTCTGTGTTCGAAATTCAAAAAAAGACTATTGAATGAAATTGTGAATGTGCCAGGTTCAAAACTGCATAAAAACTTTTTGCTCGACCTAATATAAAATTTTAGCTAGGACCAAACGAAACTGAAAATACAAGGTGGGCCAAAAGATGTGTCCAGAAGTGTACTTTTTTTTTTTTTTTTTTTTTGTGGATGGGAAATCATCCAATGACTTCTCCCGCTCTGAGCAGAGCGGGAGGGCGTGCCATACTTTTACTGACTAAAACCCACTCATGTTCCTTCAGTTGCTCGTGCCAGGGCCACGGTATCTCTTTCGAACTACCCGTGACCCCGCCGGCATAGGCCCAATTGACCCCGTCACTGCTGACATCTCTTTGAGGCGCGCGTGGAACACAACGCGCCGTCGACCCGGGCCTGGTCCTTACCGGACGGCGAGCTGCCCATTACTCGTCGTCCGCAAGCCCGCGCCTACGGTGGCCGGGAATCGGCGATCGATTCCCGCCGCCCAGTGCGTCTCCTACGACGGCTAGGGGCGCGAGGGTGCGGCTGTTGCCTCTCCCTCACGCGTTCCGCTTCCTCCTTCGCAATCATTACTGCTTCGCAGAAGGAGGTGACGGCCTCCCATGCACTCTCGCTCCGCACCATGGCCTGGACCAGGTTTGGACGCGAGTGATCGCCGCCGCCGATCGCCTCCGTGAGAACACGGCGGTGCTCCGCCCAAGCCGGGCAGACCTCCACTGTATGCTCCACCGTGTCCTCCGGGCGATCCACACAATGGTGACACCCGGGCGTTTCCTCCCGCCTTATCCGAAACAGGAACCTCCCGAAACAACCGTGTCCGGTGAGGGCCTGCGTCAGGCGGAAGGTGAGGACGCCGTGGCGCCTCTCCAACCACTCCTCAAAGAGGGGAGTTATCGCCGCAATTGTGGCATGCCCAGTATTTACAGTGCTAGTAACTTTATTTAATCAGTTAGAGACCGCATCTTCATTCATTTCTGGGTATTCAGTAATCTGAGACTGATTAAAAACTTTATTAGCAGTAACTGGATGAAATTCTATTGTACATTTTGATTTAGGTACTGTAGAAACTTGAACTTTAACGTATTGTAGAAAATTTATTTATTTTGTTTTAATTTTATTGGATGATTTATTTGTTTTGATTTAATTTTATTTGTTTCGTTTATTAATTTTCTTTCTTATCTATTTACATTTTTAAATATTTTTAATAAACAGGATAAAAAAAAACATTTAAAAATATATCCACATAATGGTGACACCCGGGCGTTTCCTCCCGCCTTATCCGAAACAGGAACCTCCCGAAACAACTGTGTCCGGTGAGGACCTGCGTCAGGCGGAAGGTGAGGACGCCGTGGCGTCTCTCCAAGAGGTTGAAGATCTTACAGTACATTTCAGCAAAGCTATTAATTAAAATCCGCACTGATCAAGAATGTCGTATTACTAATAACCAAAAACTTAGGTTAATATTTACGACCCACGTTAATGAATAGATACTCGGTATCTATGTAACCTATGGAACCTGTATTTGTACTCCTAAATTGCATTACCAATCAATTCAATTCAATTCATTTATTTATTGCATCAAATATAGTAGGTACATGAAGTTCTTATTTAAAATATTTTTAGTAACATACGTTTGGCCAATATTTAGCATGCAATCTGCCTAGCCTTTTCCCAACTATGTTGGGATTGGCTTTTAGTCTAACCGGATGCAGCTGAATCCCAGTATTTTACATGGAGCGACTGCCTATCTGAGTTAACGGGTCACACTTAATTAATACTTTCGAGCTTCTGACGACCCGTAACGACTTTCAAAGATCCACGACTGACAGCCTCAACGGCTTAGCGTGCTTTCCGAGGTACGGAGTAGTCTCGATAAGTAAAGATGGTCGAAATTCAAATATAATTATGTTAAAAATATAAAAAAAAGAAACCTTTACTAACCGAAGACAATAACGGACCCTTATCTCGCAGCCTCTACAGGAAAAGGTTTCGAAAGCGAATAAGCTTAGGACGAAGTATTTTAAGCGCATAATTGATACGTCTTTACAAACGGCACATTGATCCGCTCCCGCTAAGCCTCTAACAAAACGGCCTTTGCTCCCGATCACAAGGGTGATTGAGTTGGATTAATTATACCTCCTTAATGGATGTTTTATTTTATTTAAATTGTAGGTACATACAACGGCCATTTTTGTGTTAAAGATGTAAGCTGCTGGATTATTTATATTTTCTGTCTATCAATCGATTTGTTAAAGTTCAGCTTTATTTAGAAGGGTGTGAATTATTAGTATACTAACAATACTAGTACAAGTTTCCATCTCTTTTCGTCTGTGAAAAAAAAAAACACTGTCAATAATAATACTTAACCCGTAACTTTTAAATCGTATTACCCAGTTAATGGGTTGTCGGAGGTCAGGTAGACAGTCGCTCCATGTTAAATACTGGTATTCAGCTGCATCCGGTTAGACTGGAAGCCGACCCCAACATAGTTGGGAAAAGGCTAGGCAGATTGAATTTACGTCATCCTTCAGACTACTGCCAACCAACCTTTAACAGCGTTCTATCACGCTTCTGGAAGCATCGTTGAAACCGTACTCAAATGGGTTTTCATTAATTACAGCGGAATTTCCGCTCCGATTTAATTAATGGACTGTCGATGTCTGTCGTGTCTAATAATTTCACGATCTCCTAGTTTGTTAGTAAAACGATATTTTCGATAATGCTAGACTGCATCCGGCTTAAGGAAAATCATCTTTATTTCTTGTTATTAGAGCTTAGATTTGTTGAAAAGTGTTCTCTTAATGAGACTTACGGTGATGTTTCAGAAAACACCAAGTACTTTTTAAATTAACGAAATAAAAAATTTTGAAGACTAAAATTCTGATTTGTTTTCAGAATAAATTTGAGATAGTATGACATCATTATTTCCCTCTCCAAATATAGCGGAACATTTAATCTACATTCAGTGAAGCGAAGTAGATGCACCATTGCACCCAAATACGAGACATTATTTTAAACATTTATAGGCGCTAAATTATATTATTTTTTTCAACCCATTCTGTTTATTTTGTTTGTCTATTTATATAAAAAGAGAAGTCCTGACTGACTGATTACCTGACAGACTGACTGACTGACTCATCAACGCCCAGCCCAAACCCTTGAACCTAGAAATCTGAAATTT
The DNA here is from genome assembly GCA_946251885.1 of Cosmia pyralina. Lineage (NCBI taxonomy): Eukaryota > Metazoa > Arthropoda > Insecta > Lepidoptera > Noctuidae > Cosmia > Cosmia pyralina. The sequence continues at coordinate 20,671,606 of OX276358.1, forward strand.
TGCACAGAGGTTACCTTTATAATGTAGGCAAGGAATAAGGTAGTACGTTCCCGTGGGATATTTTCTGATATCCACGCGGGCGAACCCGCGGGCAAAAGCTAGTCCTAACTAATATTATAAATGCGAAAGTGTGTTTGTTTGTTACGCTTTCACGCCAAAACAGCTTAACGGATTCGGATGAAATTTGGCGCATGGGTAGACCATGACCTGGATTAGGAAATATAATACTTTTTATTCCGGTAGTATGTTCCCGTGGGAGAATTTCCGACCTCCACGCGGGGAAGCCGCAGGCAAAAGCTAGTTTACAAATATTTTTTACTAGCTGTATTTTTAACAAATTATATTATTATTTAATTTAGTTTTTTTGTTTATAACTGTGAAATGCATGTGCTATCACAAGCAAATGTAAAAAAAAATGTACTAAAGCAAGTAGTCAATTTAAAAAAAAAAATTGTATTCTGAGACATAGGAAAAAACAGTACGAATCGTGGTAAGTGATAGCTGAATATACGGTGTATCGACCCCTTTACGTAGGACCACTATTTACGCCACACCCTGTGTACTATCACAGATTATCAATATCAACATAATACATTATCTTGTTATGTAATGTAATTTACATGATGTAAATACGTAGCTATTGCGGTTAACCCCGAAGTTTCAAACGCATAAGTTAGGAGTAAGTTCTCAGTAAGGCAAGGGGGTTCAAATACACATCAAACTTTAACACTCTGAACACATGTCAGTCACTTTGGTCGATAGGTTATTCGGCCAATCAATCAATCAGCTTTACTTATTAAACGAACGTTTCAGTGACTCCTGAATTAACAATTTAACACCCAAATTCTCAGAGTAGGCTTAACCTTTGCTATGTTAAGCTAAATAAATATATAGGTTTTATAATATGTAGAGTTATCAGCTTCATTAAAATTATTGCAATATATTTGGTTGGATTTAGCGTAGATCAAAGAAGAGACAAGGAGACTAAAAAAGATTGTCACTAGAGCTAGAGAGACGAGAGCAGAGTATGTTAAACTCACATCAAGTCAAAACAAAAGTCATTTATACTACATTTTTACTAGGCTGAGAATCAGCACTTTTCAAACGTCAAAATTACTTAAGACAGTCCCCACAAAATGCCCGCCCTTCATCACTTCCTAGTGCTTTAGCTGGGAAAAAGACGTGGCGCAACCAATTCCCCAGCAGCACAGCTGCCTGATCATTTAAAAAAAAAATTGATTCTGTACGCAAAATAATTCGCATTACGCAACACAAAACATTCAATTAAATTATTTGCCATATGTCAGCTTTAGGTAACTATATGTCAGCTAGTTACTCATTAGTGGGTCGGTAGATGATGACCATAATGAAAATTATCCCAACGTGTTTGCCTGTCCGGTACATCAGTACCTATAAAGCCGATTTAAAAGTAGAGGTTGGACTTAATTAAGCCACATTATCCAACGGCTACATCACGGTTAAGTCGTCAATTCCATTTTAATTAAATTTTAATTAAAAATCCTCCACTCTGTTACGCATTTTGTTGTTAAAAATTATTTCACAGTCTACGTTCCCATGGTCCCAACGATGTGAGCCGATTTGCGATTAAAATGTTACAAAAATAAAATACCCATTTAGCCTCGTTGTACGGTCATCTGGCCTATATATTAAAAATTTCGGCAACAAGGCCCCTCAATTAAATGAAAAGGTAAAATAAGTATTTAAAATTACGGTACGCAGGTATTTACTGTTTGTACTTTTATTATATCAGCCGTAGTCGTAATTGCGTAGAACGATTATTAATTCAGCATTTATAAACTCAAAAATGTATGTGTAATTTAAAAACCGGCTAAGTGCGTGTCGGACCACGCACAATGAAGGGTTCCGTAGTTGGGATGAATTATTCCAAGAACAAACTTAACATTGTAGTTGAAAATCATGTTCTTCCGTACATTCCAACTGTAAATGTAAGTTTGTACTCACAATATTGAGAGATTTACCATGTTATTTTAAAACCACAGACTTTTTATAGGTTTTCCTGTAAACTTCAGATAAAGATTTAGGCTTAGTAGTTTCGGAGATAAGGGGGGAATGGTAAATTTTCGTCTATTTTCATAAATAACTTTAATACAATTTATTTTAAAATAAAAAAAAATATATTTAAAATAAAAAAAAGATAAATAATTAAATTATCTTTAAAATGGTGACGGTTTCATAAAAATACGTTTTTGTGGGATTCTCAGTTTTTTATCCGTGTTAGACATAACTTTACAAATTAATTACACTATGTAATATAAACATAATCTAAAATATCACAATATTAAGTAATTTAACATATATTTTTTCCAAATCATTAACACTATTTTTATTTATTTTATTCAGAAAGGAACTCCAACAAAGGATACACATTACATGCATTATTACACAAAGTACTTTGAAGATTTGTGCTCCTTCAGTTATAGGAGAACACATCATGCATACATCATCATTTTAAACATAGTTTAGAATTGTATGAGTTTAAGTAGTTAAACACAATAAAATTTAAATCAAAGAAAAATTAAACAATACATAAACATAAAATTAAATTAAACATTTGAAATTAAAACACGGGTTAAATAGTAAAATTAAAAAAAATAATAATAATAATTAAAACATTAAGATATTCTAAAACACAAATAATACAATGAAAGAGGCAGCAATGAATAGGAACTATAAAGAGCAATTATTAACAATATAATATGATAAATGTGTGTGACCTGTCGATACGTCAACATAAAACAGGGTCTGAAAATCGTGCCCGAATTAAACGTTTGAACTTAGCAAGATTGTTAGAAAAGATGTCTAGGTCTCCCGAAGAACTCGAAACAATGTTGTATTCATAGGTCATCCTTGCATTGGGTGCATGTTTTGCTAAATTGGTGCGGCAGCGGGGAACCCTGAATAACGGACGAGGATAACGTGGAATTCTAACAGGAACATTGATGCCAATTTTACTTAGGAGATCTGGACAGTCAATGTCATTATTAAATAACTTGAATAGAAAAACTAGGTCAGATATAGTGCGACGAGTCTTAAGAGATGTAAGTTTAAAGTAAGTTAGTCTATCCTGATAAGTTCTTGTATTTCTGACCCTAAACCGGAAACCTAGATGACTAACCAACCTTTTTTGGATATTTTCTATCCTGTTTATATGAACTTGGTATGTTGGGTTCCACACGGTGCTGCAGTATTCCAAGTGACTTCTTACGTAGCTGTTATATAAGAGGAGCGTGGTAGAGGGTTTTTTAAAGTGTTTAGAGGACCGCAGCACAAAACCTAAAGCTCGATATGCTGAGTTATATATATATTTGAGACCCTCATAGTAAGTCCTTGCATTTCATATTAGGTCTTTACCTATGAAATTGCCGTTCTGCAGTACTGGCCATTTCAAATCAAAATAATTTTTGTTTGGCTAAGAATTCTAATTTCAAATTAATTTTATTTTAAAAACATGGATTTTTTTTCCAAAAGTAGTCATTTGTTTATTGATTAGTGTTACATTTTCATCGCATTTCAATCTTTTTCGTCATCATGGATACGTTAAAAATTCGAGTAATTATGGAATATGAGTACCGTCGTGGCAGCAACGCGGCACAAGCGGCACGCAACATCAACGACGTTTATGGAGCTAACACTACAAACCAACGCACCACTTGTTATTGGTTTGCTCGCTTCCGTTCTGGAAATTTCGACCTGAAAAATGAACCTCGCGGTCGTCCGAAGACTTTGGTCGACAATGACGAATTAAAGGCGATTGTGGAAGCTGATGATACACAATCTACGGCTGAATTAGCAGCAGCTTTCGACGTTAGCGTCAAAACAATATTGGTCCATTTGCGTCAAATTGGCAAGGTAAAAAAGCTTGACAAATGGGTGCCCCACGAACTCAATGATCGCCAGCGCGAAGTACGCGTCGAGACGTGCCTTGCACTGCTCAACAGACACACAAATGAAGGAATTTTGAACCGCATTGTTACCTGCGATGAAAAATGGATTCTGTTTGATAACCGTAAGCGCTCAGCAAGTTGGTTGGATCCTGGTTCAGCACCTAAACAATGCCCTAAACGAAAACACCCCTAGAAAAGTGATGGTCACTGTTTGGTGGTCTAGCGCCGGTGTGATTCATCACAGTTTCTTACCAAACGGGGTGAGCATTACTTCAGATGTGTACTGTGAAGAACTGAACACAATGATGGAGAAGCTGGCACATCTCCAACCAGCATTGGTCAATCGCTCGTCTCCGCTGCTCCTGCACGACAACGCGCGACCTCATACTGCACAGCAGACGGTCTCCAAGTTGCAAGAACTGGGGTTGGAAGCTCTGCGTCATCCGCCCTACTCACCAGACCTTGCGCCTACAGACTACTACTTTTTCCAGAATTTGGATAACTTCTTGGCGGGAAAAAAATTCAATACCCGAGAGGCAGTACAAAATGCCTTTGAAGAATTTGTTGCCTCCCGTCCAGCTGATTTCTTTAAGAAGGGCATCAATAAACTGCCACTGCTTAGGTAAAGATGCATTGATTGCATGGGTGATTACTTCGATTAATACAAATAAAAAATGCATGAAAAAAATTCGTTTAAATTTTTTGATACAAAACGGCAATTTCATAGATAAAGACCTATTATATTATGTATTAATATATTAAATATAGTTTATATTAATATAATATAATATATTCTATATTTGGTATAGTTTGCAAAACTTTTTTTTTTTAATTTTCTTATTTGCCCCCACAAGTGCCCCTAATATTCAAAATTCATTTATTTACTTTACCTGTCCGTATTTGGGTCACAGAAATTCATATGTGTACCAAATTTCAACTTAATCGGTCCATTAGATTCGGAGCAAATTGGCTGTGACAGACGGACAGACAGACAGACACACGAGTGATCCTATAAAGGTTCCATTTTATCCTTTTGAGGTACGGAACCCTAAAAACACCAATTTTTAACGAACTTTTTTCTTTTGTTTTCTGAATAATCAGGTGAGACGTTTTATTGTAAACTAGCTTTTGCCAGCGGCTTCGTCCGCATGGATGTCGGAAAAGACCCCACGGGAACGTGCTACCGGGAAATCCTTCTTTATTCCTTGTCTACATTATAAAAGTAACCTCTGTGCAAAATTACAGCTTTCTAGGTTCAAGGGTTTAGCCTGGGGGTTGATGAGTCGGTCAATCAGTCAATCAGGACTTCTCTTTTTATTTTATTGAAAATAAATTATCCAGGTTAAAGTTTTAAGAGAAACTTGGATTAGGTACTCATTAATAATATACCTATCAGTAAAAAAAAAAAAAACAATAAAACAATGCATTTTCTATTGAGAATGCCTACATCGTAAAAACACTGTGAATTAAATTATACTATTAATCTCGTCATAAAATCTATAATAATATTACAAAGAGGTAAAAGTGAGTTTGTATGTAGGGCTTATCTTCAGAACTACTGATCCGATTCCGAAAATGTTTTCACTAATGGCTACAGAATTGCCAAGTACTATAAGATATGTTTTATGTTAGCGAGAATCTTCACGCGAACGAAGTCGCGGGCAGAAGCTATCTTGGATAATTAAAAATAATGAAAAACAGAACACATGAAGACAAAGTGAAGAGCAATTAAGATTAAATAATTTGATAGAGATATATTTCGAAGTTACCAATTATATTTTAGACTACTAAAATAAGATGTAGTGACAAAATTTAAAAGAAGCGTAGATGGTTTGGTCATGTTGAGAGGCTGAATGAAAGGCGACTAACAAAGGTATTTACAAGGCAGATGTGAGTGGAAACGTCGGGAGGGGTCGCCCTAGGAAGACATACAGGGTGTAATTGTAAACAGTGGTAATATTTTAAAGGATCATTGTACTCATCATTATGAACAATTTTTAGTATGGGACCAAACCTGAAATCGCAAAAAAAAAACTGCTGTTCCCTACATTTTGACGAATTATGCGAACTGTACTGAAAAATGGTCAGGTGCATAGTACACGCAACCGGCGTGCTTGTATGACCAGATGTATGAACGTAAACGAGGCAAAAGTTATATGTAAGGATCGTAGAAGGTGGCGTTCTGTAGTTTCTGCCTACCACCACGGGGAGAAGGCGTGAGTTTATGTATGTTTGTGTACGACTATAATAATATAATGGTTTGTTATTTCAGTCAATATTCATGTTTTGATTGCGTAGTTAGGTTCTTACTTACTTCCGTGTTTAACCATAGTATTGACTAAAAACATTTTTACAAAAAAATACAACCGACTTCCAAAAACAACACTACAAAGTGAAAAATAACTTTAATTTCGGAAGTCGGTGTCTGATTAAATGTATTTTTGTTTTTGCCACCGACTTCCGAAATTAAAGTTATTTTTCACTTTGTAGTGTTGTTTTTGGAAGTCGGTTGTATTTTTTTGTAAAAAAGTTTTTATTTTTCACTTTTTAGTGGGTCTGTTTATAATTTGTATAAGTTACAATAGTCTAATGTCAATTGCTCATCACATGTTACAAAATATTGCTTTTCCCGATGCTGGGACGTTAATTGTTGAGGAGTTCTGCTGGTAAGAACCAGGAGAACTCCTCAACTACCACTCACTACACGCATTGTGTGACGAGCGGAAATTGCTTAGCAACCATATTAAAGTAATCGAATCGCAACCCGCGAAATATTTATCATTGAGTAATTCCGGTAGCCATCTGTGGTCTTCATCATCAGTTCCACTTCACCAAGTGGTGCTTTCCGAGAGCAAATACACGAGCTACTATAAAAAATACCCAAATCACTATAGGTGTGCCTATAATATTTGAAGAGTTCCTTAGATTTCTCCAGGATCCCATCATCAGAACTGGATTTTGACAAAAATGGGACCATTTGGAAAGTATACCCTTTCCAACAAAAAAATAATTTTTCAAATCGGTTGGCATGCGACGGAGTTATGCGCGAACAAACATAAAAAAAAAAAAATAGAAACATCCGAATTGAGAACCTCCTCCTTTTTTAGAAGTCGGTTAAAAACCCTACATAATGTAGTAACAAAAGTGTATTGACTCGAAATAAGTAAACAAGTCGCCGTCCATTAAGCCAACGTCCGCACGGACGTAAAATATCGCGGCGGGATTTTATCGCGCACTGAATTTTCAACTCTCGGTGTTGAGCCGAGCATTGAAAATCCAACCTAACAACAGAATGCATCCCAGCGCGTCGAAAAAACATACTGTTGGATTTCAACTCTTGGCGCTAAGCAGAATGATGAAAACCCAGTGCGCGAAAAAAAATCGCCGCGGTATTTTTACGTCCGTGCGAACGTTGGCTTATTTATGTAATTGTTTAAATCACTCTTATTGACAATCGCTTTCATTGTGCCAGTGCAGTTGTTTTTTCCCGGCATTCATTACATCGTGGAACTTTGACAGTCGTTACGGATCGTCAGAAGCCCTAGTCTGTCAACCGTCTTACTAAGGGGTATAATATTACTCAGGAACTGGTTGTGGAGGTCAGATCACTCTCTGAAAAATTTAGACTGGAAAAGTTAAGAAGTTAGACTGGAAGCCAATGTGATGTTGTTGACTGTACAACAAAATCCAATGGTTCAAATTTTTTAAGAATTGTTTGTTCTGTTTAGCAACTGGATAAAAGCAATGTTCCTATATCGTTACAATGACGTCATTACCAGTTCGGCGAAATCGAACTTCGAATTCAGCGAATCGGGAATAGAGTGGCATTCTAATCGGTATAGTTCCATTAAAGAGCACATGAATGTGGTCCCGAATTGCTGAATTCGCCTATATCGTTTCAGCAGAATAAATACCTACTTTTATCACACAAAATCAATTGTATTGAGGTTCTAAGTATCAATAACTGTAAAACATTATTTATAATAGCATTTCATCAATGTCTATAGTCTGTTTTTTTTAACAAACGAGTACCGAAAATTTTGACTGCGTTGCTATTGGTCCACGTAATCAACATAAAGTCCATTCCACACAAACCACGCTGTAGTTACATGTACATTCAGTTGAGTCACCGAATACCTGCGCGTCGCACGTGTTTTATTGAGTGAACCTGACGATATTGTTTGGTCATGGCGGACATGTCTCCTGTACAGTAAATTTTAGAAGTAAAGTAAGTACATGTGCATAAACGGGCCTTAACAATTTCAAAACAAAACAAAGGCGTTGGCCCCATCCCAACCAATGACCCATCTCACTCTGTCAATATCGGAAATGTGCGAGAGAGACATAACTCACTACTCGTTTGTTAAAAAAAACAAACTATAGTGTAACTAAGAATAATTTACTAGACTGAAGAATTATGTGATACGACAAACATTGAAAAGATTATTCTTAGATGGTTTAGTCATATTGAGAGGATGAATGAAAGGCGGCTAACAAAAATGCAGACTTGAGTGGTAACGCCGGAAGGAGACGCCCTAGAAGAAAAAAAAATGAAAAATATTATCCGTAGTGAGTACTCTCAACCGGAGTACGTGTATGATCAGATGTATGAACGTAAACGAAGCAAAAGGAGTATGTAAGGATTGGTGGCGTTCTGTAGTTTCTGCTTATGTAGGAAAACGGCTTGAGTTTATGTATAGGTATGTATGTATTCCATACTTAAAGGAGCTTGTGGCTAAGTAATCAGGTAAAACTACGCTTGCCGGGTTGGTCCGTGGATGGGTGACCATCTTTACATACCGGGACTCCTCCGTGCCTCGGAAAGCACATAAGCCGTTGGTCCCGGCTGTCATTCGTGGATCTTTGACAGTCGTTATGGGTCGTCAGAAGCCCGAAAGTCTGACAACCAGTCTTACCAAGGGGTATCGTCACAGAAATGTAAGTGCCTTATTATTTAGATTTCTGTGGGATGTATTACTCAGTAACTAGGTTGTGGACGTCAGATAGGCAGTCGCTCCATGTAAAATACTGGTATTCAGCTGCATCCGGTTAGACTGGAAGCCGACCCCAACATAGTTCGGAAAAGGCTAGGCGAATTTTGTATGTATTCCATAAATGTTTGTGTCACGATTATAATAATTAAAACTAAAATTTTGCAACACTAATTAAGTTTCACACAAAAAAAAACACATTCACGTAATTAATACACCGCTAATTGTATTTGCTCAAAGCTCATTAAAACTCTTATCAGTATATACAGCTTCGAAAAAACTCATTTAACTATAAAACGGAAGGTATTGTGCCGCAAATGGCCAATTTAACGCTATTTGCCAAATATAATTGGCGAATGGCGGTATAGAACAGCTCTTTTTCGGCACTACAGTGTAATTCAGAAGATTAATTTGAAAATGTGCCCATGAGATTATGAATTTTGGCACGTATTGTATTTGAGCTGATGTTTCGGAAAATTTTATGCCAATTCCACACTTTGTGCCTAATGAAAATGTGGTAATTTACTTATTGAAATTATCCTTTTACTTCCATATTAGGCATTACGACAATTACATTCCTAAATTGATCATCATTCATTCATTCCAGCCGAAAGATGTTCACTGCTGGACATAGGCCTCCCCTCAGCATCGCCATTTCGACCAGATCTATGCTTCTCGCATCTAGCGGGTCCAGCTGTCTTCACAAAGCCATCGGTCCACCTTGTGGGGAAGCCTTAAACGCTTCGTATTCTGGTACTCGGTCGCCAATCCAGAACCTTTTGGCCCCATCGGTCATCTGTTCGGCGAGCAATGTACCCTACCCGCTGCCACTTAAGTTATATAGAGGCATGAGGAACAGGGTGTAAATTTCACTCATCCTCCATAGAAAAGGGAGGATCCACCGACCAGAAGGGTGTTGTGTCTGGTGGGCAACTGCCCAACGGTTGATGTCGGGACGTTGTATATATGCTAGTCGCACGGTAAAATCTGATTGCGCCATGCAGGATTGCGTGACGTCAGTGTGACGCGTAGTTCGTATGTGGCGATGTAGATACCGCCACATCACTCCACTCCGGAGACCGGAGGTCGATAGTGGGCTGAGTCGTGTATCTTGCGATGCTTACCAATACCAGTTGTGGTTCCAGTGAGTCGGAACCGGGTGCCGCATAGTTCACGGTGAGTTGGAACTGTCTGCGGTGATACCCCAGTGAGTCGGGGTATACAGCGCTGGCTTGAGGTTGAGGCTGAAGGTGATGACCAGGAATGCGCGTCCGCTGTATGCTGCTGGTCAGAATACCCCTTGAAGCCGTGGATGCTGGCTGGCTGTGTGACTCTCCGCTCAAAAGCTTGAGGAAGTGATGCTGATGACGTCACGCTGAAGGAGTTGCACGAAGGCTGCGCTGACGATCACGTCGAGGTCGTCAGTTATATAGAGGCGTGAGGAACAGGGTGTAAAGTTCACTCATCCTCCATAGAAAAGGGAGGATCCTCCGACCAGACGGGTGTTGTGTCTGGTGAGCAACTGCCCGACGGTTGATGTCGGGACGTTGTATATATGCTAGTCGCACGGTAAACTCTAATTGCGCGATGCATGATTGCGTAACGTCAGTGTGACGCGTAGTTCGTATGTGGCGATGTAGATTCCGCCACAGTTAAATTGATAAACTGGGAGAATAATGTAGGTAAATAAGACAATATTTTAGAGATAATATTTTTCCTAACATTGTCAAATCTGAAACTTTAAAGGTAGCATTATCAACGCCTTTGAAAACTTTCGTTCTGAATAATACCTTCAAAAAAGATGAAACCACAACACTGTAATACTAATGGAATAATTATTTACAAAAGAAATTCATGGAAAAACTTAATAACTTAATTGTTCAATTAAAATAATTGCATTAATTCCCGCTTTGGTATTGTAGCACGACGCTTTGACAATTATAGAAATAATTATTGCTGTTCTAGGAAACATTTAAGTTAGTGCCTTAAAACTATTATAGTTTTTTTAGGGTTCCGTACCCAAAGGGTAAAACGGGACCCTTTTACTAAGACTTCGCTGTCCGCCCGTCTGTCTGTCCGTCTGTCACCAGGCCATGAACCGTGATAGTTAGACAGTTGAAATTTTCACAGATGATGTATTTCTATCGCCGCTATAATAACAAATACTAAAAAAATAGAATAAAATAAATATTTAAGGGGGCTCCCATACAACAAACGTGATTTTTTTGCTCGTTTTTGCTCGATATTGATAACGGCAACAGGTAGACGCTCGAAATATTCACAGAATATTTAGTTATATATTCACATTAAAGATAAATAATTTAATTAAAATAAAACAAATATTTAAGGAACCCTTCGTGTGCGAGTCAGACTCGCACTTGACCGATTTTTTATTTGTTTCACACAACACAACGCTAACTATATATTTCACGAAATCGAACTGTCTTGTTCCCATTATGACCTAAAGTTAAAATTGCAATAAATAACAGGACTTCGTGAAATGAGAAAACCATACTGTAATGTACACAAAAGATATCTACCATGCACTCAGTTAGAGCCAAAACACAATTATACACCATTTGAATAGCGCCCGTCAGTTTCCGTTCCAACATGTCACGCCCAGACACGCGTTGATCTGTAACACAAACCTTTAATACGTCTATTTAGCTAATTTATCGTGTAAACATGTTCAAACCAGCTCAAATTTAGTGGCTACCTATCATAGGATATGACAGCTTAAAACAGGGGCTCGCAACCTTTTACCATGCGGGAATCCCCAACTTTATTCTAAAATCTCTTGCCTGCCTGTTAAACCACTAGGAGCCGATGACGTTAGCCGAATGTGCGCAATGATAATGTCAAGTATCTAGATTTGGTTATCTACAGGTCATTGCTACCTCGGATTGTTGCCATCATGACACTTTTTAGGGTTCCGTACCGACCGTCTGTCTGTCAGTCTGTCTAGACCAGGGTTTCTTAAACTTTTGCAGTTACGGACCACTTTCACAATTTAAACTATTCCACGGACCCCTTTCAAAGAATATTTTAGGAAAAGAAAAGGAAACAAGCTTTATTTATATTAAAAATTACTTGTGATTACCTATTGCATTCGTCGCCCTACGACGACGATGCGTTGTTGTCGCGGCGAGTTCGCGGCTTGGCCGAGAAATGCTGAGTTTACTACATAATTTCCTAATAATGACCTACCGCGGACCCCTGATACACATGCTACGGACCCGTAAGAAACCCTAACCTAACCCTTTTTCTCATTAACGCGTGGAGGTATCAAGTTGAAATTAATATCAAATACATAGGCTACAGTCCCTTGGAGCTCTAAAAATTGATCCTTCTAATAAATCAAAACCTACAGGGTACTGTTCACCTAGAATCATGTCATTTGGCAAGAAGCAAGGTCTCACAGAGCAAGTTAAGGAAAAAGTCTGAAAATCATTAATTTGTAGATTTAACCTAAATATTTTTTTTTTGCGGTTACAAACTTACATTTTCAGTTGGAAAAATGGCCGTGACGTATATCGATTTATGTGAGAACATGTTTTTCAACTACAATGTTAAGATTCTTTTTGGAATAAATTCATCCCAACTACGGAACCCTTGACATGCACTTGGCCGATTTTTTTCTGATAATTTTGATAATCAACAGTAATTTATTTTTGCAGCCTTGGTCACTGCTCGCCCCTCTGGTTGGGAACGCATGGCTTAGAGCAACCATGAATTTCAATTTAGTGCAGCGTTAGTAAATTGTTATTAGGTACATTTAGATTGTCCAAACATAACTTTATGTCAGGGGATTAGTCCCCTTTAAGGTTAGTACATTTGACGGGATAATTAATTGGTTTTGTATGCTGCGGTTCGTATTGATCTATCAATGGAACCAATCTGCCTAATGAATGAACCGATGTTGTGTCGCAGTCGAAAGATGGGAACGGGGGGAGAGCTATTGTGGGGGCCTGACCGTAAAGGCTAATTGAAAAAAGATCATTCGACTCTCCCTTTTAAGAATTTACAGATTTTAGAAGCATGCCCAAAATAAGACAATGGTTTTTGGTGTAATTTTTTAAAGGAAACTGCCTTAATATTGAGAACATATTTTGGAAATCCGCAAACATTACTTACACAATTCTTGTTCCTGTGAGGTCGATGAGATACTTTCAATCTGCCTAGCCTTTTCCCACCTATGTTGGGGTCGGCTTCCAGTGTAACCGGATGCAGCTGAATACCAGTATTTCACATGGAGCGACTGCCTATCTAACCTCCACAACCCAGTAATGAGTATTACGATACCCCTTGGTACAACTGGTTGCTAGACTTTCAGGATTCTGATAACCCGTCAAAGATCCACGAATGACAGCCGTGACCAACGGCTTAACGTGCTTTCCGAGGCACGGAGGAGTCTCGGAATGTAAAGATGGTCACCCATCTACGGACCAACCCGGGCAAGCGTAGCTTAACCTAATGGATCACCCGCGTTCGTGCGGCTGTAATTACTTAGCCACGAGCTCCTTGATGAGATACTTTATGAAAGATTTAATTCTGAAACAACAATCCCTTTCATTGGAAAGCTAAGGGGGTATCATCAATTCAACGCTTTACTTGATTTACTTGATTTTTTTTACTTGATTAGAAGCAACTCATTTCAAGATGTCATCACGTTAACCACTGCAACGTGCAACTGTCGTATAGTTGTTTTGTAGAGTTTGTGTCGTATAGAGTTTGTGCTCATGACTCGTGCGACTCACACGAGTCGTGAGCACAAACTCTACTCTTAAACCTATCGAATCTTACTTATCACGGCAGGTAACACACGGGCGAGAGCAATTAAATCAATATAATATTATCAAGCATATTTAGATACAGATAGAAAACAGAATACAAGAGCACGCTGACGAGGGCAGCTAAAGTTAAGGTGGAATTTGTGCTCACGACGCCGGTAATAGTACCAGCATCACATATCGGAGAATGTCTTGCTCTGGTCTTTCTGTCGAGTGGATGGAATCAAGCACCATTATTTATATACATATTTACCAGCACTGTTATTTTATTACTAGCTTTTGCCAGCGGCTTCGCCCGCATGGATGTCGGAAAATATCCCACGGGAACGTACTATCGGGAATTCTGTCCTTATTCCTTGTCTACATTAGAAACGGAATCTCTGTACAAAATTTCAGCTTTCTAGGTCCAAGGGTTTGGGCTGGGCGTTGATGAGTCAGTCAGTCAGTCAGGACTTCTTTTTTTATTTATATAGATAGGTAGATTGTTTTCTACAAATGGTTTTGTACGTGGGTAGGTACTATTTTTGGTATACCAAATAAATAAATATACTTCTTGCTTCGTTAAACTTCGTGGCACTTTACTTTGTGTAAATTATTTCATCATCACTGCTCTCAAAACGGAAAACACGAACTGGCATATCCTAGAAACAAAAAACCGGTCAAGTACGTGTCGGACCATGCACAATAAAGGGTTCCGTAGTTGAAAAGAATTTATCCCAAAAACAAACTTGACATTGTAGTTGACAAACATGTTTTCCCATACATTGTATCACGGTCAATTCTCTAGCTACAAATTTAAATTTGTGTTTATGAAAAAAAAAATTATGTCATAAAATTACAAATTAACGGTTTTCGGACTTTTTCCTTTACTTGTGCTGTCAGACCTTGATTCTCGCCAAATTTCATGATTCTAGGTCAACGGGAAGTTATAGGTTTTGATTTACTTGCTAGTATCAAAATATATCACCATATAAATAGGACCATAGACCTACGTATTTGATATTAATTTCAACTTTATACCTCCACGCGTTCCTGAGAAAAAGGGCCTTGTAAGACTGACAGACTGACGGACAACGAAGTGATCCTACAAGGGTTCCGTTTATTCCTTTTGAAGTACGGAACCTTAAAAATGAAGACATGTGTGTGACATGTACAAACGGTCCACTCCCTCTTGCAGAAACATCGCCTGCAATGTGGCCCGGCAGTGAGAACATTATAAGCTAATTATGCTGCTTGGTTAAAATAAATAAAATTTGTTTAGGACAGTATCATAGTAAATGTAATTCCTTTTTATGGTCCTTATTTACTCTAAGAACTACTCTCAGGAATCGTAATTAAAACTTTTGAACCCATAAGTCGACGTTAATAATAAAATTAAAAGACAGTAAGATGAGCGTCCAGCATCCCTAATTCTCATCTCAAAAAACAGCCAGTGCACTAAATCACCCAGTATGAGAGTATATGAGTATACTATCCAGTATATTGAAGTCCGAGATTAAACCGACGTTATTAAACCTTACTAGCGAACACGCGGCCCGCTCTGACACATTTTATTTACGTACATAAGTTTATTTGGGGCTTCACCTTTTTTCGATAACAAACCCTAAACTTCTCTTGCTAAGGTCACAATTTGAATGACAGTCAGTGTTATTTACTACCAATACTAGCGTGTGTAGCATCCTATCAATTTTTATTCAACTCTTTGCTTAGATGTCTTCTTTATTGATGTTAATGTTGTACGGGCACAATATTTTCCCGACAATGAGAATAATTTCGTTGGATCTGCAAATTATTTGCTCTCAAATCTGGTCCAAATAGTCGCTAAAAGAATGTTATTTTCTATTTTTTTCTTTTCTTATTAAACTATGAAAACTTTTTTACAAAAAAATACAACCGACTTCCAAAAACAACACTACAAAGTGAAAAATAACTTTAATTTCGGAAGTCGGTGTCTGGTTAAATGTTTATTTTCATCTTTTTGCCACCGACTTCCGAAATTAAAGTTATTTTGCACTTTATAGCTTTATAGTGTTGTTTTTGGAAGTCGGTTGTATTTTTTTGTAAAAAAGTTTTTATTTTTCAAAAAAAAAAGGTTCCGACGAATTGAGAACCTCCTCCTTTTTGAAGTCGGTTATAAAACACGTATCTTTTACGATATTTTTTTTGGGTTGTACCTACTCTCAAAGACAGGTTTCCTTAATGTAACATCCCTGCTAGTCTTAAAAAAGTTTTCAAAACAAGCTCTATAAGGCACATCACTCTATCTTATACAACTTTTACCACTTAGGCACAACTTAAAGCCTGCAAAAGCTGGCTGACTAGGTAAAACATATTTTCACTATTACAACATAAAACATAATCCCAACTGAAAAAAATACAACACACTGGGTTCGCGTTTAGTACTTTAAAACCAGATTCTTAGTTTCCAGTTGAAATAAAATGGTATAATTTATTTCATGGGTATATTGTGTCCCAATAAGAGATTACTAGGAAATTAAAAATCAACACGGACAAATTCGCGGGCAAAACCAGTAATAGCATAAAAAAACGGCCGAGTGTGTCGAACCACGCACAATTAAGGGTTCCTGGTTCAAAAGAATTAATCCCTAAAACAAACTTAATTATGTAATCCCACCCACAATTTTCAGACTTTTTCCTTTACTTGTGCTTAAGACTTCTTGCCATATTTCACTATTCTAGGTCAACGGGAAGTACCCTATAGGTTTTTATTTACTTGCGAGTATCAAAATATGTTACTTATATGGCCGTATTTTTTTATTGCGTTGGCTTAGAAGATTGATTTTTCAGGACTCCAAAAGACCAGACCTACATATTTGATATTAATTTTAACTAGATACCTCCACGCGTTTTTGAGAAAAAGGGTCTTGACAGACTGACTGACAAACCGGGACAACGGGTTCCATTTTTTTCCTATTGAAGTATTCCCTAAAAACGTCAAAAAATTATCCAATATTAAAAAAATAAGAAATTATGAGAATATATAAATAAAAGTTTCAAAGTAAATATAAATTAGGGGAATAAAAGAAGTTCGTTCATCCCAATAACTTTGAAAGTGTAATAACTTGGATAAAAATTATGAGTCTGTCCATTATATTTTTCGGTTAATTTTAGTTATAAACAAGATAGCGATATCTCACTGAAATCTTGATTAAATTGTTCGTAAAACATTTTGAGGGAGAGAGTGGGACTTTAGACTCTTGTTATCTTGGTGTTTGGCTTAAGATATAAGCGGCTGATAACACTGGTTTACGTCTTTGTGGCTTTGATCAGTCATATCTTTTTATTATGAAAAAAAAAACATCAGAAGTCCAAAAGTCTGATAACCAGTCTTAACAAGGTGTATCGTGTTACCCAGTAACTGAGTTTTGGAGGTCAGATAGATATTCGCTCCAAGTAAAATTCTGGTATTCAGCTTCGTCCGGATAGACTGGAAGCTGATCTAACAAAATTGAGAAAAGGGTAGGCAGATGATTATTTTTTTGTTTTTTTGTTATTTGAATACTATGATGTTGTTTCTCTTCGTTTTCAAACAGATGCAGATCAAATACATATTTTGGATTTAGGTAAGTACTTTTATTTTGCAAGAGACTGTTGATTGGAGCTCGTGGCTAAGTAATAACAGTCGCACGGGTCGATCCATCTGGTTAAGCTACGCTTACCGGGGTTAGTCCGTGGGTGGGTGACCATCTTTACATACCGAGACTCCTCCGTGCCCCGGAAAGTGCGTTAAGCCACTGGTCCCGGTTGTCATTCGTGGATCTTTGACAGTCGTTACGGGTCGTCAGAATCCCGAAAGTCTGACAACAAGTCTTACCAAGGGGTATCGTATTACCCAGTTACTGGGTTGAGGAGGTCCGATAGGCAGTCGGGATAAGCAGTTGGGAAAAGGCTAAGGCAGATTGATTTTGTAGGAGACTATAAATTCTTGTAGACTAGTTACGATTTCATTAATATGCCTCCCAGTATTGAGCTTTAGAATAACAGAACTCGTCTGTCTGTATATAGACGTAGCTACATCTTAATTTAAGTGTAAGAGTATAGTTTATTTATACTTTCACTCATCGCTTTGTTTTGACAAAAACCAAAATCTTTTGGGTTCATAAAAAGTATTGAAAGAATATCAGATCAAACAAAGTGTTATCCCTACCTTTTTAAGCATCATTAAGCAAAGTTATTTTACCTTTATCTTAAAGTAATATATTCACTAAGTTATACTGAGTCTCTCCACTTCACGAAGATAAACAGTTTGATGTCCTCGAGCCGATGGACATAGTTAGCAACTTTAGGCAAATATACTTTGGTCAAATTTAGGTACCATTAATTGTGAAGTGGAGTAGGTATCTATCGTAATTTGAAGGTGACTCAGTAATGGATCAAACTAGTATTCTATTTAAATGGATTGATTTATTGTGTTCGGAACTGTAATCCTTTTAGTTAGGACTTACTTTGAATTATACGGACTACGTGTTGAATTTTTATATTTATACTTAATGGTGTCCGAATTACTAAAGGGTATCGTGTTACCCAGTAACTAGGTTGTGGTGGTCACATTTGTAAAGGTGGTCACCCATCTACGGGCCAACCAGCCAGCTTTACCTGATCAATTGACCCATGCGGCTGTTATTGGGATTGAGTATTCTGCATAAAACCACAAAGTAAACAAAATACTAGGCGCTTATAACACGTCAGGAGCTAGGTTAAGTGAATTAAGTATCTTCCCCTTAACTTAAAGTGACTTAATTAAGACTTTATTGGACGATTTCTTAATTTTATAGTTCCTTATATTTAAATTACTTATTAGCAAATAGGCTAGATTGTAATGTGAATAATGTCGTCATCATGATACTTTACAAAAAAAAGGAGCTAGGTGCATGATTCCAATTGGTCGTTTCCTACGGCAACTAACTCCACAGTTAATCTTTTACAAATAATTAGCTGTTAAAATATTTCCAAATTACAATGTTAATTAATATTATTAATATGTTTGGACATATCACACAACGCCATCTAGCCCCAAGCTAAGCAACCTAATGCTTGTGTTATGGTAACGAGATGGCTGATAAACTACTTATATACATTTTTTTTTTTTTTTTTTTTTTGTAAATACATACATATTATAGATAGAAAAACACCCAGACTCGGAACAAATACTTGTAGGTCGTACAAATATTTGTTCCGTGCGGGAATCGAACCCGCGACATGCTGCGCAGCAGTCAATCGCTCAACCACTGCGCCAACCGTGTCGTCAAAATTAGGTATGAGAAGACAGTGTAGGCCTGTCAACAAGTACAGACGGCTACACATCAAGCTATAAATTTCCAGTTTACACTGACCTCTCATTGTAAGGAAATCCTATACAATGCGAGATCAGCTTATACTGGAAATGTATAGCTTGATCTGTAGCCGTGTGTATAGTCACATATATATATATATATATATATATATATATATATATTATATATTTTCTTTCCTTTTAGTTATATATATAACTCTTATCTAATAAATGAAATGCTAAAAAAAAAGCAGGTTGTCATATCATTTTGTGTTAATTTAATTGATGACAAAAAGTAGCAGTGTTAACCGACTTCTGTTGCTGATCGTAACACAACAAAATGATTCCTAGCTAAGACATCAGACATATGCCGTCTTATTACAAAACAAGGTTCATCTTCAAACCCAGGTTTAAACCATGGACCCTTTTTTGAATTTTGAGCTTTATTCTGACACGTTAAGATGTCAGTTTTACAAAACTGACAACTTGGTACCGGACTAAGTTGTCAGTTTTGTATAAAGAACTGTATTTCTATCAAAGCTAGGTTCATATTACAAAAACTGGCTCGATGGTTTAAACCATGACGAAGAAAAACCTCGTTTTGTAATAACACCGATGATGTCTGTGCTAGAATTATTAAGTTGCACTATAAAATCCTCTTTAGAAACTTCTTTATTATTAAAGATAATAATTTTATAGGTATTATGAAGTATAGCTTCTACCTTTAACTTAAGGCACATTACTACGTTGTTTTCAAAACAAATTTTAACCCTAAATTCTCGTAATCCGAGCTTGAGTTATGAGTAGAGCAGCAATTATTAAGTTGTATGACGTTTTTATCTTTCATGTTTTGATGATAATTTATGCTTAGTGTTTGTTGGACGTGAAATTACACTTTCGGGGATGAGAGTACCTTGGGATCAGTACGATGTACTATTTGGGATGTCATTCTTTGACAATTGTATAAAATGGATATAACACAGCAAATTGAGATAGAGTGTCAATTTGCTTAATTAATGCAGTACTTTGACCATTCAAGGTGCAGTAGCACGCCACTCACACAGTGTCCTTTGTAGCATCTTAAATTAATTTGAAAAAAATATATTCTAAGTTTCCAAGGATCACTGAAGTTCAATGTGTCAAAAACTAATAGAAGCTGTGAACTGATTGTACTTCATTTATAAATGGAAACCACAAAATGATACGCGTAATTAGTTTCAAAAGCGGTTTAAATTGTTCTATTTTCAAAAATATTCACGTCATGGGTTTGCATTAAATAGTGTCAATACATTTCTACTAATCTTGATTTATGTAAAACCATTTTATTTTATATGTTCATCGTTAAACTATACACAGGACGATTAGGTTATCATATTCATTGAGACTAAGTATTAAGTACGAGATTTTGGATCCAATCGCGGCGAAAGTTTTCGTCGCTTATTAAAAAAAAATCTGCTGTTATTACACTTTTGTAGGAAACAGCAGATTTTTTAAAATAACCGACAAAAAATTTCAACGCAGGGAGGTCCAGAATCATGCACTGAATACTTTATTTTTAAAAAGTAATTTTTTACTTTGTAATGTTTTTTTGTTATAAGCTTCTTTTTCCTACAAATTATTCATACGTGGTTCAGAATAAATTTTGTGTTAGTTAACTTCTAGGAATTAACTAACATAGTTAAAATCAATTACTGAACAAATTATTCAGCTACGTCAAAGGAACATTTCATATTATTTACGTTTAGTTGATGAATTTTCTAATATTGAAGCTATCTGTAATAAATTACAAATAGCTAAATTATTTCAGGTATCTATGATCCTGCAGGAGTATACCTGAAATGATTCGGCCTACAGCCATTAAATATTTTTGGTACTTGAAAAAAACATGAAAAGCCTTATTATTAGGCCGGTAATGTAAAATTGTAAAGTATATGCCAGAAGTAACTACGCTGCAGATGGGGGGCGTCTCCCCAAGTCCTGCGAACAAATGGAATGTCGCTTTGTTTTTCCGCTGATAAATATGCCTGTCCAGTATGAGACCATTCCGCCCACGCCTACCTAGTGGATACAGCTCTGAATGCGACATGAGGATCATTAGTGGTTACCATAAACCGACCCCTGTATAAATGCTGTGTCCACTGACTGGTATTACGGCTCCAGAAATCATGGCCTCCCAGAAATCGTAATTAAGCGAGTACTAATAAAACGCTTGGCTTCATAATTTTTATTTTTATTTTAATTGAGATGGTGGGAATGACACCTCATTTACCAGAAACATGAATCATAATGGGAATATGAGACGCGTCTACTTTAATTTTGCAGTGGATTTAATACCAAATGAGGTTTTATTATCATTATAAATTTTTGATTGGTGTCTGATGTAGAGAGGCATTTCAGCCTGCAACTGAACTGTGTTGTTCGTTACACGATTATATTTTCACATAATTAAGTTCTCTCATAAATTAAATCATTTTTATTTTGACTATACAGTATAATCTTCACACACCTATTAACCGTTGTTCTATTTTCAACTATCTCCATATGACTACACCTTTCTGATACTATAGTATCTACGTACTACAGACATTTTACATCATACTTACACTTTACATTCATTAATACATGAATATATCATACTTCTATGATTTTGCATTAATATTTTGCGAATCGGTCTAAAACGATTTGTTTTCATTTTTTTCATTGTTATGACACTTATGTCAGGCTGTCAAGCTATCATTACTTTTTCTTCCAAATTTTCTCTCATAGAGTTTATTACTAGCTTAGTCTATGAAGGTTACTTTTGATTTATATAATTTAAATTATTTTTATCAATATGATAGCCCAAATATTGTATTTTATAGATAATTATGATTGTTTACTGAATAACTGTATCCTAAATTAGATTTATAAAAATAATTGACACGCTCTCAGAATTCAGCGAAGAGGTCCTTGAATGAATACTGTTGTTTAGGGCCAATTCGATTACTGACAAGTGACATTTTTTTAAAGAACGTGGTGAAAAACTTTGATACGACACGAGGCTTTATAAGCGAGGACCACCACATTCCGAGGCTTTTTTCGATCCTGAATTCCGTGAGGGAAACATCTCCGCGACAATACATCTATATAAACAGAAAGAGAAGTCCTGACTGACTGACAGACTGACTGACTCATCAACGCCCAGCCCAAACCCTTGGGCCAAGAAAGCTGAAATTTTCCACAGAGGTTCCCTTTACAATGTAGACAAGGAACAAGTAAGGCATTTCCGGTAGTATGTTGCCATGTGATAATTTCCGATGTCCACGCTGGCGTGTTGTATAAAAAATCTATTGTTTCAGGTACACACATGTGTTTGAGAGGATTATATTTAAGTCTTTTGGATAACGAGATCAACGCAATTAAATTCGATATTTTTTTAAATGAAAGTAATTGTCATCACTGGTATATTAATTAAGTAAGGTGCAGGTTTTGTTGGCTGAGACTTTTAGTCTAGAGAAATTATCGAATTAAAAATCGATTTCCACTTTAGTCAGCCATTGTTGCTTAGAACTAAACGAGTCTAGTGACAAGTGTGGCCCCAATAAAAATATCATCATCACTGGTTTAGGGTGCGTTTCCACTGACGCGGAGTTGGGCGGAGAACAGCAGTGAAAAGGGACAAATGTTTCCATTGAAACGGAGCGGTGCGGAGTGGAGATTTCGAGCAATGTCATTGGTCGGACCGCCTTGCTTGACTCCGTTCTGTCCGGCTTGGGGCCGCGTGTTCATATTATATTTTATTTGAAACCACTCCACTTAGCTTCTTTCCGCTCCACTTCCACTGATTCCACTGACGCGGAGTGGAGATTTCGAGCACTGTGATTGTTTGATTCATGGTCCGCTCCTCTCCACTCCACCCAGCTTCACGTCAGTGGAAACGCAACCCTAGTCGGCCATCGTTACACGCTACGTCGCGTCGTAGCTAAGCAGCTACGGCGTAGCTCCGTAGCATTATTCGTAGATTCTATGTAGACCCATAAAACCAGATATGAAATATATGTGTTTGAAGCTATTGGTCATTATTACTTGAAATGAGTGCTACGCCGTACGCTAATAGCCTAGTACTCAGCGCCATGTAACGTTTGAACTTAACATTTAATACAAATGGTACCACAGAATGTGTTTTAGTTATGCTCTAATAATTTAAACTTACACATAACTTGCACCACCCTAAGGTTGACTGGTAGAAAATGCCTCAGGCATTAAGTCCGCCTTTGTACGGTATTTTTTTACTTGTGCATAAAGTTTTAATAAATAAATAAATAAATAAATAACTTATCTGTTTGTTTAGATAATTTTCAGCTCCGCTTCTCATTATAACGTGAATTACATAGAATTCCCAACCTTGTTCTTGATACATACGGACTATAAAAGCGGCAAATAAGAAAAAAGTCGGGAGGTGTCGTGGGACACCCGGTTGGAACGAAGTTCCTTTCGCTGTATATTATGTAATAATAAAGAGCCGTCTAGTAAGGTCTCAAGTTTATAATACTAGATGGCTCTGTATTAAAAAAGCTTTGACACTTGATACTGACTTTTCTGGCATAACGCTTTTTCGTTACGTGACGATTTCTGTCAGTTTACTCCTTACCGCAAGCCCCGTAAAACTTCGTTGCAAAAATACCTATTCAAATTACATTAAATATTAATATTACAAAATAAGACTTGCAACAATGTGTAAAGGGTAAGATTGTTTAGCACAATTCGCTGAGTTTGTCGTGCACATCTTCCTGCCCTTATCCCATATTACTTGGGGTCGGCGCAATACGTTTTCTTCTTCCATTCTCCCCTGTCAACCGTCACGCTATCATTCACTCCCTTCTCTTTCATATCATTCCTCACACAATCCATCCATCTTTTCTTTGGCCTTCCTCTGCCTCTCCATCCATCAACATGTATATTCATCACTCTTTTAGTCACATGCGTTTCGTCTCTCCTCATTACATGCCCATACCAAGACAAACGATTTCCTTTCAACTTTTCTGTCACTGGTGCCACTTTCAAACTTCCTCTTATATACTCATTTCTCACTTTATCCATTCTCGTCACTCCACACATTCATCTCAACATTCTCATCTCCGCTGCATGCAATTTTTTTTCATCCGTCTTCTTCACTGCCCAGCATTCCGATCCATAAAGTACGCCAGGCCTTATCACGGACTTGTAAATTTTCCCCTTCAACTTGAGGGGCATCCGTGGGTCGCAAGTTGTTCCTGTAACCTGTCGCCATTTCATCCATCCTGAGCTGATCCGGTGAGTTTGCCGTGATAAAATGTTAAAAATATATATAAAATGTGTAAAATATTTAACTTATAAAGTAGTTTATCTGTGGTGGATTTTAAAAGACTAACCCCCTTATTCATAAAAAAAACTAAAACGCTCTATAAACCTATTTTAGTTATTATAGAAGTGTTTTGTCAATTTCTTTCGAATTATGATTTGAGTTTGAAAGAAGAAGACAAAACACTTCTATAACCAAATTAGGTTTTTAGTTTTTTATGAATAAGGGGATATAGGTCATATAGTCTATTCAAAAAGTTTCTAATGAGAATGTAAGCAAGCCCTGTTAACCCATCGCGTGCGGTCGGCCATTTTGTCGAATCTACGCATCTGTGTCGGTACTTCTGAGTGGACTCGCGCGATCTGATAGCATTGTTGGTGTGTTTTAAAGACTTGAAATATGACGGTAAGCCATCCTTGTTCTTTTCCCTACACTTTGTGCAAGTTAGAGCAGTAAAGATACAGATTATTAACACAATAACGTAATTAAAAAGTAGTCAAAACCGCGCGGACTGGAGAAGTCTTCGACACAAATATGATTATAATGCCCACGGCCTGGATAAGGTGATTCAACAGTTGAGTGGTTAAGGATAAATTCTTACACAAGCACTCACTAAAGGGAATAGTAACAAATGCATGTGTACTTAAAAGTTTTCAACTCAATAAATCTCACCATTTTTTCCAACAACTTTTGTTCGAATACAACTTGACATTTTCTAAAAATCGCGAACCCAACAACCAACTTCACGGTAACCTTCCCACCCGTGTGTTCGCACTAGACAATCTAAACGCGGCAAACAGTAGGTTTTACCCCGTCAGCAGCCCAAGGGGATAACACGCAGATTTACGCCATTATTTAGCTCCAACGCAACTCCGCCTTAATATAATTAATTGGAGAATTCTTACTGTTAAGACCTCCCCTTTATAATTTATATTAAGGTGATGGTCATGTTTTGTCACATCTGTGTACTAAGAACAATGTAATGGCACTGGTTTTGTCTAATAACACTTAAATTATTGCTGTCCTTTCTCTCAGATAAAGCAAGAAAGAGAAGTAGATAATATCTACTGGATAACGGTTAAACGCATCAAGTTTTTATACATAGGTAAACTATAATTTACCTAATTGTTACCTACTGTGCTAACTGCCTTCTTTTAAATTGGAGTAAAATACAGAAATACTCTCATTTAAGTTTCGATAATGCTCAATAAAACAAGTGTCATATTTTAGAGTATATATATTTTGGCTATCGATATTCAAAGGCACGCCATTTATTAAATAATAATCGATGACGAGACTTGTAATTACATGTCAAAGGCAGTTATTGAGTGAAACGACTATCAATAAAGTTTATAGAAGGCGATTTGATCAAAGTTATGAGAAAATTATGTTTGAATGAAATCAGTTATTATCTAAGTCATTTGACTTTTGCTAAATCTACTAAAGGCTAATTTCACCAAACTTTTCACCAAATTTTACACCAAATTTTAAAAGAAACAGCGATGTTAATGGTTCAGAACTAAGACATTTAATCATGGATTAGCGCATGGTGAAATATCCCGTTAACATTATAACAGAAGATTAAACAAACTAACATGGTGGGGTGAAATTGACACTGACACTGACAGATAATGCACAGCTTAAACCGCTGTATCTAGAAGCGTGAAATTTTGCACAAGAGTTACTTATTATACAGTTTAAGGATACATGTCTTGGGTGTTTCAGTTCGTACATCAGTTCTGTAGAGGATAATCTAAGTAAAAACATAAAACACTTCTGGACCTATGTTTCTAATCGAAAAGATAAACCTGGAATCCCATCTAAGCTTCAATACAAAAATGCTGAAACAACTGATCCAGGCATTGTATGTAATATGTTTTCCGACTTTTTTTACTCGGTATATGAACCGCCATCTTCTTCGTTGCCACAATGGAGGCCTCCGCAGGACAACAACGCACTACACGATGTCTCTATTTGCGATCTTTATTTTAGTGAAGAGAACATATTGAAGGAGCTTAAGTCCCTGGATCCTGCTAAAGGCCCTGGACCTGACGGACTTTCACCTTATTTCCTTAGGAACACTGCGACTTCCATCTGCAAGCCTCTATTTATTATTTATAATAAATGTATATCCGAGGGAGTTGTACCTAAACTGTGGAAGCATGCGTATGTTGTGCCCGTTCACAAATCTGGTTCCAGACGTAGCGTAGAACACTATCGTCCCATTTCCATCCTGTCTGCCTTGTCGAAACTCTTTGAAAGGTTAGTCCATAATGAAATTTATCCTGCACTCCACAACATCATAATTCAACAACAACACGGTTTCGTAAAACGGCGGTCGACAAATACTAATTTACTATTATTTTCTAGTTTTTTGTTTGATTGTGTTGATTACCGTGTACAAGTGGATGCAGTGTATACGGACTTTTGTAAGGCTTTCGATAAGGTAGACCATGAAATACTACTTAATAAAATAGCGTTCAACGGAATCCGTGGTAATCTTCTGAGATGGTTTACTTCTTATATAACCAATCGCAGTCAGAGGGTTGTAATCAATGGTCACCAATCTAACATCGCACAAGTAACCTCTGGTGTGCCTCAAGGCTCTATACTTGGTCCTCTTTTGTTTATTTTATATATAAATGACATCAGCCAATGCTTTCGCAATACCAAGTTTCTACTATATGCCGACGACCTCAAGGTATATAGAGCCATACGACAAACAAATGATTGCCTTCTGCTGCAGCAAGATTTGGACCGACTATCCTGTTATTGCCAGAAAAATAAGTTGCAACTAAGCTTACCTAAATGTAACTTCTTAAGCTTTACAAAAAAGAAGACTAAAATAAACTATACATACATGTTGTGCAATGCCCCTCTACTGAAAGTGGACTTTATTCGTGATCTCGGTGTTATCATTGATTCTAAGCTTTGTTTGGATCTACATATAGGAAAGATTGTTAATAAAGCGTATCAACTATACGGATTTGTATTACGATCAATAGTTGATTTTAAAAAGCCTTCTTCCTATATTTACTTGTATAAGTCTCTAGTACGCTCTCAATTAGAGTATGCCGTGTCCGTCTGGAGTCCATATTACAAAAAGTACGTTGAAATGATTGAGCGTGTTCAGTACAAATTCCTGCGTACCATGCATTATAGATGCTATGGATATTATTTGTCTTATAAAGATTTACTTGCAAAGTATAAGCTCGCAACACTTGAAAATAGACGTAAGTATTTAGAAGCCATGAATTTATATAATATTGTTAAAAATAAATTTGACTGCATTGAACTGTCCAACATGTTGTGTTATGCGGTTCCTAGGACAGTCCATAAGCGAAAGGTGCGCGCTGGCAGATTATTTTCAGTGGGCACTTGCAAGTCCAACTCTGGTTTGCGTTCGCCTGTTCGCAGAATGGTCGATTCCTATAATAGGACTTTTGAACATATAGACATTTTTGCATGTCCTCCCTATAAGTTCAAAAGCCTTATACTCAAGGAGCTTTCTTGAATTGTTATTTTATAATTTTTTTTTTTTTCGTGCCATTTTTTGAGTGTCATTACATGATTGTTACACACCCATTACACACACATAAACACACCCCCACACACACTACACATGTACACTTTATTATTATTATTTTAAACACAATACGCAATGTACTTTAGGAAAAAAAAAAAAAAAAAAAAAAAAAAAAAAACTTATTTGTAACCCTAGCGATTATTCTCATTGTTTGTATCCTGTAGTTAATCTGTGAACAGCGTTGTGGGCTGCAATATTGTCTATATGTTTTGTGTATTTCTTTTTATATGTTATATATTGTAGCTGTTAGTTGTTCCTTTTTAAATAAAATAAAAATTAAATAAAATTATAACGAAAGAAAGCACTAATAATATTTTTTGATAATTTATCCCTTTTTAAGTTAAATGGAAGTTGTCTTTTTTACCGATGGGAAATCCCAACGGGCATACGGCTTGTTATTACGTGAATTTATTTAATTAAAACAATAACGTATTAAAACTTTCAGATTTTCTTTTCACTAATGTATGAGAATCTACCCCTTAAGCACGTCCATGTGTGTCGGCGTCCTTTATATAATTTACGCAAGTGTTGGTGTAATTGAGATTGGTTTGTGTTTGCTTTGTTTATTGTGAAGGAAAAATAGTTCGTGGTTAGAGATACTTTTAGTGAGTTACAAGAATTTGTTAGTTTGCATTGCTGTTAGTTTTTGTAACTCAAGAAGGAATTGTATCGTGAAAACCTGTATCGTTAAACTTAACTTTTAACAATCGCTTTTTTGGGTAATTAGGTTATACAACATTAGTTTTAGTATATGCGAAACCCGAAACACGTGTCTAGTATTTTTATGTAAAGAATCTATGTACAAAATTTCAAAACTGTATCATGAAAAATCGCAAAGTTATAAGCTTGTTGTGTTACCTGGTTGTCCGTACAAAAACATGATCACCACGCGGCGCCCGCTGTGCGCCCGTGCCTAGTGCCGCTATGACCTGTCGTGACTTGTGTTCGTCGCTCGGTGTCCATGTTGTAACCTTTTTTTAAAGATTTTTGGGGCAAAATATAACACGGTATAAAAATTATTAGAATCGATTCAATTATTTATTCTGAACAAACTATATTCAGGTTTCGCTTATACTAAAATTAATGTTGTAATTACGGCACAGATTTGTGGAGATTGTCTTATCTTCTGATATTTTCTTAGATTGCTGTGGTACCACAATGGTGCTTTAACATCATAAGGATTGGGCTGGAATATAGCAGTTCGTCGTGGACGTGGTACGGCAGCGGCTCCCCTGACATCATCTGTCATCAGGAGACAGCCGCCACGCAACCATCGATGTGACGCTCTGCTAGAGCGACTGTCACCAGCCAGTGTCATTCTTAGGGTGAAAATACACATGCTGGTACAAAACTATGCAACTCGCTGGTATGCGATTGTGACATTGACCAATCAGAAGTTGTTATGCCAGCTACTTGCTTAGTTTTTTACCAGCTACAGGTATGCTATTTTTGTCTTTATCTGACCTTTTCCTGGTCGATACTGCGCTACACCTTGCTGCGCCATCATATACAAACGCGAGCAGCAATTTGTGGGAAATAAATTGATTTTATAACGCGAATGCTTATCTAGCCGCTCCCGCCACAAGCCGCATGATTTTGGCGGGAACGCCTCTCGTACCCGCTCGTACAATAAGGGCGAGTCGAAGCGTCTAGAAGATGCTAGAAGCTTTCATAAAAACAAATGACGCGCAGTCTTGTCGTTGACTTTTGTGAGCTGTCCGTGAACCGTCAACTTGACTGTGCACATTTTAGATATTTTTACAAAGCTTTATCTTTGCCCCGAATCCTATTATTGTTTATTAAAGCACTTACCTAAGATAATGTGTTTATAATAAAAATTTTATTTATTTATTTATAAATCAAAAACATGAAATAAGTAGTGCTGAACCTGAATAGAGAGCTACTGTTACACAAACCGAGAAATAGCTAGCATAAGGTTAAAGTAATGGAAAATAACACCAAAGAAGATAAGTTTATTATAAGGATAGATCACGGGATAGATAATTCAAGTAATTAAGTGCAGCCCTTTCACCTCCCATAATCCCTTAGTAGCTACTTACGACACCCACGAGATTTAATTAGATGACTCTAGAACCACTCTGCAAATCTTCTATTAAAATATCTTACGGTCTTCACACATTGGCTCATTCCTGCATCCGTTATGACAATTCGTAATTATAGTGTGGACGGATTCCTAATTAAATGTAAGTAGATTTTTTTTTATTTTTTATTTTATTGAAGTGAAAACTTCTGTATGCGCGTTGAGTGATTTTAAGTCAAAACATTATAAAACGATTTTTGGTAGGGGAAATCTTACGGGTACGCGTCACCGCGACACCACTCATGCACAGTTTTAAAAATTATAATTATGCATCTTTGGCGAATGTTCAAAATAAATCTTATTAGAACTCTTGAACGTTGTTATTATTTTACATTTAAAATTAATAAAGACATTTTTATAAATGGTCGTGCGTTTTTGTGTAATACACAGACGATGAATAAAAAAGGTGTTGGTCAACGGCCTTTTACCCAGCTGGCATAGAACAAAAAGCTTCATAAATGAATCTTTTGCAGTGATCTTGTTTTGATTATGATTTTATTTACTTTTTTTTCAATTTATAAATTATATTACTTAATCATATTATAATTAAATTCAAAATTCAATAAAACTAACACGGTTATGCATAAGTTTTAATTTTTCACTTCTGTCGGCAGGCCCATGACTGCCATTTTTTTCATTCGTTTGCGTATAAAATACCTATTAGTATATTCTATACTCACTATTGCCATTAAACTCAAAATGGTTCTTTATAAATTACGATCCGGAAGACTGACCATTCGGTCATGGGAGAATGCACTATATATACTCGTAATAGAGTAAGATCCCAGGGCCGCCAGACCTCAGCTCGCCGTCCGGTAAGCAGCTCGCCGTCCGGTAAGGACCAGGCCCGGGTCGACGGCGCGTTGTGTTCCACGCGCGCCTCAAAGAGATGTCAGCAGTGACGGGGTCAAATGGGCCGATGCCGCCGGGGTCGCGGGTAGTTCGAAAGAGATACCGTGGCCCTGGCACGGGCAACTGAAGGAACATGGGTGGGTTTTAGTCAGTAAAAGTCTGACACGCCCTCCCGCTCTGCCCAGAGCGGGAGAAGTCATTTGATGATTTCCCATCCACAAAAAAAAAAGAAAAAAAAAAGGCCGCCAGACCTTACTTATTTTTTGATTAATAAAATGTATGGGATAGAGTAGTGTTAGTATGTACTTTTAACATACGTATACCTGCTAGCTTGGGTCGACGGCCAATTTTCAGGTATCAGGAACCAAAGTTACGAAAAAGATTACTCACTTTTCTTAAAGTCTAACTGCCGCATTTTATGTATGTTTTACAGAATATTATTCAACACTGTCAGACCCCGCCGCAAACGCCCGCAGTGATGTCTGTCATGAAAAATGATGGCAGTGGCAAATATTTAAATCGTTAGATTTACCTACCGCGTCAAAAGATAGTTGCATAATATATTACTTATGATTCTTATAGTACTTAAAGCTTAACACGATAAAAGAAGTACCATCGACAAAAGCTAGATCTTTCCAATTTTGAAACAGTTTTGCTTACAAGCTGCAATTTTATTGTACTTAAGACAAAAAGAACCTCAAACTCAAACTCAAACTCAAAGCATTTATTTCAATTAAACCAATTACAGGCACTTTTGAATTGTCAAGGGGTCGGTCAGTCAAAAAGATGAAGCTAGGCGCCCATTCCAAAGCATAGTAGGTACCTATGGAGAAGAACGGGCAAGAAACTCCACGGACACTCTTTTAAATCAAGATTTGGTTACAAAATAATGGTTACATCATTCATGTTGAAATTTTACATGTGAGAACGATGCAGAACGTTAAAAGCGTCCTTAAAAAAAAAACAATTCAAATATTTAAATTAAATTAAAATAAGCCATGGCCGCTAAGGTATGACCAGCCTTCACTGACAGCGCTTGTTCACGAACCTGACGCATGGATTAGCTAAATGATCCAACACGCGCCACCATCAGCGAGACATTAGAGTGAGCGTCACATACTCTCAGCCGCCAGGGCATATTCAAGTCAAACAAAGACGTACCCAGTAAATGGTAGCTTTAGAGTATGTACATAGTACTCACACATGTGCTATGCAATTATATAATACAATGGAGATTGAGTCTATACAATGCAATGATAGTCTTACAATCTTCAGCAGCTCCAACAGTATCTTCAAATGTTAATTAATTAGTTGTGGTTGTGGAGCAGGACCAGCATTGAGCCAAGCATTTTTATCAGTTATGTAATCCCCAAACTTATAATATGCCTGCCTGCATAGTGTGCGTTTTATACAAGTTTTGAATTTAGTCTCATTGAGTTGAAGTATGTGTGGAGGTATTTTATTGTAACATTTTAAACAGTACCCCATGAACGACGAGTCTACGAGAACCATCCGTAGAGGCAGGGGTTTTCAATGGATCAGCGTATAGAAAAACTTTAAGTTGTAAAGGCGTCCGTTATGTCGATAGTACTGATCATTAGCATTAGTAGGTACCGATTTGCAAACCTATTTAATTCAAATAAACTAAGTTTCGTGTACCTTCTTTATGTACCTACGTACAGAACTAGTATTTCCATGAGCCCTTAACTACACATACATTATGCTGGCGATTGACGTGACTTGACCTTGACGCTGCGAGCTTTGACCCTAGGAGTCGCGTGACGTTGCTTGACGTTTGTAGTGACTAGTGACTAAACGAATTCATGACCGTTCGCTCGCCAGTCTTTAGCCTTTGGGATTTTGTCGGTAACTGTATGGTTTTTACTTTGTAATTTTCTTCTCCTTCCAATGAATCGTGTAAATATTGAGTTTGTGTGAATAAAGCAAATGTTAACCGACCAAACATAATTCTCGTTGCATACATATTTTATGCGCTCTATGTTTAGGGTTCGTTGTGTTAGAAGGTTAAACAAACTGTATTTTGTTGATCTACTAAACAACTGATGTGATGGAAGCCCATGATATGGCAAATTAATGACAGGCGTCTTTGACTACTTTTTAGTCACCGTCCTGAAACAGGACCATCAGTTATTAGGTACTTAGTTCATTCCAACATAATAATTAAAAGAACTCCAATTAGGCTTCACGTACGACGCCGCAGCCGCACCGACGCCGCACCGGAGCCGCGCCGAAACCGCGTGTACACCGCGTTGATGCCGAGTTTGTGCACACGGCTACATATCAAGCTTATACAGTGTGTCCGGACATGGACTAGCGAAAATTAAGGGGGTGGTACAGACGATCAAACTGAACAACTTTCTCCCGGGGACCAACATCGTAATCGTGAAAAAAAAATCAGTCGTCCCATACATTTGGCCGAGTAGGTATTGAAGTTTTGTATGGGATGACTGATTTTTTTTTCACGATTACGATGTTGATCCCCGGGAGAAAGTTGTTCAGTTTGATCGTCTGTACCACCCCCTTAATTTTCGCTAGTCCATGTCCGGACACACTGTATTTCCAGTATAAGCTGATTTCGCATTGTATATAATTTCCGTACAATGAGAGGTTAGCTTATACTGGAAATGTATAGCTTGATATGTAACCGTGTGTACCGCATGTGTGTACATGCGATCCGGCGCCAGTGTAGCTCCGGCACGGCAACGGCATCGTGTACATGAAGCCTTAGGTTTATTCTTTTACGATAACTTTTTTTTACTAATGCAAAAACGTTTAATTTTAATTACAACCACTCAAAGCAAAAATCAAATAGTAAGTAGGTAGGTACCTGAAATTATAAATTTCCAACTAAATGCAGCAAATGCAGCCTTCAAGCCTGAACACCACCTGAACATTACCCTCACATAATTAAATACTTAAAACGCAAGCCACACCTGCGAAACACCGTGTTTTTCTTTAATCCCATAATCTGCGACTGGAAAAATATACTATGAGCGAGAGGCATTAAATTAAACCACATATACTATAGATGCATAGTGTTAACTCGGAACTATTAACAAAAGTTTAGAAGAAAAATAAGAAAAAACTTTTTTCGAAGAAATAACATAGCTTAATAATATAATTATAATGTAAATATCCTTTATTAACATTTCCACTGACGTGCGTAACAAAACGGCAACGTCGCGTCAAAAATTCTGC
The DNA here is from genome assembly GCA_946251885.1 of Cosmia pyralina. Lineage (NCBI taxonomy): Eukaryota > Metazoa > Arthropoda > Insecta > Lepidoptera > Noctuidae > Cosmia > Cosmia pyralina. Next base: position 20,705,684 of record OX276358.1, read on the forward strand.
CGTTTTATGGTGTATGACCCTAGATAACTATGCGTAGGTAGCTACGCATAGTTATCTAGGGTCATACACCTTTAAACGACAGAATTTTCAACAACATACTTAGTCAGCTGTTAGGGCAGATACGTCGTGTTTCAACAAAGAAAAAACTAAAAAATAATCCTGTGACTAAACTATTGCTTCTATTTATCTGATTTTTAGTAAAGAGGCTGAAAATGATACAAAGTATATGTGGTTTAATTTAATGCCTCTCGCTCATATCAACCTTGTATACAGAACCCATTTATTGCTTCACGGTTTGAATATTTCTTCACCTATATTGTATGTATTTATGACTGTAGTATTTATATTGTTATTTAACTTTAACTTACCGAAGTATGTGAAAGGGGGTATAAAAAAATTCTATTGAATCAACAGAAGCAGATTTCCCCAGAGAACAGCGACTGACCGCTGGTTTACCGAGCAGAATTGGAAAAAATGGCGCCGGTTACTTTTTTTGTTTTCGCTTTTTCATTCGTATATCTAGTAGAGTGTGAGTAATGACGTTAATTAGTAGTTTATGTGGAACTGCATAATATTTAGAGGACAAGTTATATTGGTATGTGCACGGGGGATTCCGGAGCGGATATTTTTAGCACCGATGCAATTTTGGAAATGTAAAACAGTAAATTGCATAAACGTATGCAATTTACTGTTTCCTATTTCAATTTTATATTTATAGTAACTCTCGGATAATGTAATTTCATAAATCTACCTAAGAACAGATCATTACTTTTCGCTATTAAATTCTTTTGTCATGGCCAATTGTGTGCACCGATTTATATTCCGACAATTTTGTTAGAAAGATCCATCTACCACTTTGAAAAATACGTACAAATACAAAATGAAGTACGATGTTGCACTTCGATGAATAGTATTTTAGACTTTATGTCATACAGAAATTTACCAAAAATTATACGACCCAACAAAGTGACAAGAGCGCTAGGTGAGCAAGAGTGGCCACGACTTTCGAACCCCAGCCATTGCAGTCTTCTTGAGAACCTAGCGCTGTTCAAAGCATAAGCAAATGAAGTTTTCTGGGGTTCCGTACCTCAAAAGAAAAAACCCTTATCCTCACTCGTGTGTCTGTCTGTCCGTATGTCACAGTCAATTTGCTCCGAAACTAATGGATTGATTAAGTTGAAATTTGGTACACATATATAAACTTCTGTGAACCGAACACGGACGGGTAAAGTAAATCAATGAATTTAAAATATGGTGTGCAAATAAAGTAAAAGTTTTGCGATCTATGCCGTGTGACATATAAAATAAAAAGATTTACTATGAGGGTCTTAAATATTTTTTTTTATAATTTGAAAATAAATTGATTTAAAGTTATTTAAGAAAATAGACGAAAATTGACCACTGACCCCCTTATCTCCGAAACTACTTAGCCTAAAATTTTGAAAAAAAAAAATACAGAAAATAGTTCTTTGCCTGTAGATTACGGAAAAACTTATAAGAAGTCTGTGGTATTAAAATAACATGGTAAATCTCTGAATATTGTGAGCACAAACTTACATTTACAATTGGAATGTTTGGGAGAACATGTTTTTCATCTACAATGTTAATTTTGTTCTTGGGATAAATTCATCCCAACTACGGAACCTTTCATTGTGCGTGGTCCGACACGCACTTGACCGTTTTTTTTTTGTTTTTGGTATATTTTAGGTACATTATAACACCCACATTTCCCCAGATATGTTTAAGTCTCTCGTATTTAGGGCGAGCGCCGAGCATATAGAACATAAACGTCAGAATTGCTAGAAACTAATCTTAGAAAATCTCAACCTGAGCCTCTCTCAAATTGTGCTACAATTCTAAGTACTTACTCGTTCATAGAATATTCAAAGCAAATTCACAACTTAGCTAGTTAAGAATTCAGTAGAATGAAGAATAGCAAGTTCTTGCCTTCCAGAAATAGAAAAACATAACAATTCTTTACAAAATAATTTACCTACAACCAACCCTTACACGAAACTATAACTTTATAACCAAAATACATGTAACAAGAGTAAGAATACCAAATGAAACCATTTCGCATTACCGTCGACTCGAAAACTTATTTAATCTAACTTTTGACAATTTTCACCATTTTTTCTGCACCTCACTGTAGGGAAACCTAGCTAATGTCACTTTTGCAGTACAGTTAAAGTTCCTTGGTGTTTGGGGATAGAATCACTTTATCCACATTACATTGCTGGCTCGATGCCAGAGCGTTGCTGTTTTCATTTTACTGCCAACCATATTCTGAATACTCAGACTTTATTGTAATAACAAGGAAAAATTGAAAACGAAGTGCCTTGATATTTTGACTGTGTAGAGGAAATATTGACGTCAGAGTGATCGATCTTATTACTTATTCCCACGAGAACTAAAGGCGGATTTTGGTGCTTCAATTTTATTATAAAAATCTCGGGGTACCTACAGCTTTATTGACGATGTATCTATTTCAGATAAATTACAATCAATACAATAAAAGAGTTATTTAACTTCCTAATATTTAAAACATTAATAGTGAAAGATAAAACAAATATTACTGATACCAAAACATTACACATATTATTATGAAGAAGTCTGAAAGTGGCACTGGTATTTGAAAATTTGTGTAGAAATCGGTTGTCATGGTACCGGAAATCGGTTGTAATGAGGAAAATGTCGTGAAGAGAGTTTTGAGGATGAATGTGGATAGCTATACGAGTAGGGGAAGACCAGAGAAACGATGGAAGGACTGTGTGAAAGATGATATGGCTAGAAAGAGAAAGACTACCGAGATGACTTTTAACAGAGAAGTATGGAAGAAAATAACATGTTGCGCCGCCCCCACGTACACTGGGATAAGGGCAAGAGAGTGAAGATGATGATGAAATATGTACACTTGAACAATTTCTCTATTATCAGGAGCTATGATGAGAGTAACCTACTACCAACCGCGGTGTCAATCTCGTGGCTGTAGTCCACGGCTGCTGTAATAACATGCCTGAAAAACTTAGCTAACTTACATATTTATTCTCTTTTATGAACTTAATACTCATCCTTACTCAGCCTCATATCCTAAGAGTACTCTTTTATACTCCAGAATTTACCAAAACAAACAACAGAAACTGACACTCAAAGTGTCCCAGGGAACACTAAACTGCATTGCAACTGGCAAGGAACTGAACTTAATCAACAAAAAGGTGCAGTGAGAAGTTTTTTTCTTTAGAAAAAAGTTGGTGTGTCTTTTGTAGACTAAGTACTTACAACAACAAAAAAACTACAAGGATTGACTACGATTTGGAGATTTAATAATAAAACATTTTTAAAATAATAATTATTTTATTTAGGTACATGACAGACTTACAAAGTATGCATTATTAATTACACCGTGTAAACCCAGAAATCGAATTCCAGATCAAAAATGTAAACAAAGAAATGCCATTGTCAAAATGACAGTTCAGGGGTAGTCAACATTTCCCTAGTAATTCAAATTAAGAATTTTTTCGTCGTATTATCATTACTTGAGAAAATTCGACCTATTTGGCCGATTTCTTTTTTGTTCTGTTCATATTGTCAGGACAAGGTTTGTGTGTAAGAAAATTCTCATTTATTTCACTAGTAAAAATCAACCATGCGAAGCGAGGCGTTTCGCTAGTTGAAAACACTAAATGAAGTTCAAATGATTAAGACCACTGCCTTATTGGCAGTAGCATATAAATAATTTGCATGATTTTATTTCAAAAAGTTAGGTCTTTACCTATGAAATTGCCGTTCTGCAGTACTGGCCATTTCAAATCAAAATAATTTTTGTTTGGCTAAGAATTCTAATTTCAAATTAATTTTATTTTAAAAACATGGATTTTTTTTCCAAAAGTAGTCATTTGTTTATTGATTAGTGTTACATTTTCATCGCATTTCAGTCTTTTTCGTCATCATGGATACGTTAAAAATTCGAGTAATTATGGAATATGAGTACCGTCGTGGCAGCAACGCGGCACAAGCGGCACGCAACATCAACGACGTTTACGGAGCTAACACTACAAACCAACGCACCACTTGTTATTGGTTTGCTCGCTTCCGTTCTGGAAATTTCGACCTGAAAAATGAACCTCGCGGTCGTCCGAAGACTTTGGTCGACAATGACGAATTAAAGGCGATTGTGGAAGCTGATGATACACAATCTACGGCTGAATTAGCAGCAGCTTTCGACGTTAGCGTCAAAACAATTTTGGTCCATTTGCGTCAAATTGGCAAGGTAAAAAAGCTTGACAAATGGGTGCCCCACGAACTCAATGATCGCCAGCGCGAAGTACGCGTCGAGACGTGCCTTGCACTGCTCAACAGACACACAAATGAAGGAATTTTGAACCGCATTGTTACCTGCGATGAAAAAAGTTGGATCCTGGTTCAGCACCTAAACAATGCCCTAAACGAAAACTTACCCCTAGAAAAGTGATGGTCACTGTTTGGTGGTCTAGCGCCGGTGTGATTCATCACAGCTTCTTACCAAACGGGGTGAGCATTACTTCAGATGTGTACTGTGAAGAACTGAACACAATGATGGAGAAGCTGGCATATCTCCAACCAGCATTGGTCAATCGCTCGTCTCCGCTGCTCCTGCACGACAACGCGCGACCTCATACTGCACAGCAGACGGTCTCCAAGTTGCAAGAACTGGGGTTGGACGCTCTCCGTCATCCGCCCTTCTCACCAGACCTTGCGCCTACAGACTACTACTTTTTCCAGAATTTGGATAACTTCTTGACGGGAAAAAAATTCAATACCCGAGAGGCAGTACAAAATGCCTTTGAAGAATTTGTTGCCTCCCGTCCAGCTGATTTCTTTAAGAAGGGCATCAATAAACTGCCACTGCGTTGGCAATGATGCATTGATTGCATGGGTGATTACTTCGATTAATACAAATAGAAAATGCATGAAAAAAATTCGTTTAAATTTTTTCATACAAAACGGCAATTTCATAGGTAAAGACCTATTAAATTATATTTTATTCTTGGATCGTAGTTTACGTCACTTTAAAGTTAAAAACTTTGTCCAATATTATATTTTAACTGTTTAGTATATGCCTACAATTTTAGCACTACGTTTAGTACTTTTCGGCAAACTACACAATTGAGGTTATTAATTAAAATTAGCAACACCTTTGTTTACATTTTTGATCTCGAATTCGATTTCTAGGTTTAGGTACAATTAAATTTTTGGGTGATTCGCTGCTCTCCTAGCTAGCTAGATCACCGAGTAAGATTTTGATAATATTTTGGGAGTGAAACTGTCTCTTTTAAATACGAAATTTAGGAGAGACAGTTTCGACTCCCAAAATCATTGTCATAATTAGGACGCTGAACGAATAAAACTTATTATCTCAGTTAGCTTCAATTTCTGTATTCTAACATTCTGGATGATGATCAAGATGTTGGGAAGCAGCATCTCTTTCGGCAATATCTAAATACTGTGATAATCAACACAATACATTTTTTTAATACTGTTACGTTTTCCACGGGAACTGAAATCTTAGGTACCAGAAGCCTCGACTGCGACCAATCAATCTGCCTATCCTTTTCCCAAGTATGTCGTGGTCGACTTCCAGTTTAGACGTATGCAGCTAAGTACCAGTATTTTACATAGAGCAACTGCCTATCTGACCACCAAAACCCGGTTACTGTGTAACACGATACCCCTTAGTAGGATTGGTTGTCAGACTTTCGGGCTACCCGTCAGCTGTCAAAGATCTATGAATGACAGCCGGGACCAACTGCTTAACGTATTTTCCGAGGCACGAACCCCTCCGTTCTTTTTACCTTTGTTTAATGGTATGTAAAGATGGCCAAGCATCGGCAAGCATTGCTTAACCTTGAAGATCGACCCATGCAGCTGTTATTAGTTAGCCACGAGTCCCTTGATGGCGACCATCAGCTAAGGGTAATATCTTCTCCTCTAGTATATTTACTCACCTTAGTAGGCAAGTAATGAAAGGTTGTTTGCTTTTTTATAACATCATTAATAACTCATTATCATAACGCCCGTTTAAGATAAGTTCATTACAGAAAACGTATCCTAACGTTGACACAGGGTTTATCTTTGCTACTTTATATTACGAGTATATTTATAAGGATCTTAAGAAAGCTTACAATATTTCTAGAAGACATAATCCAATAAGATTTCAGGCGCAGTTGTGTGTATATGGCGCCATTTATATATAACTCACTACCTATCTGGGTATCAGAACTACCTTACAAAAAATTCTGCGTGGTTTTGAAAAAATGGTTGATATCGCATAGTTTTTATTCAATCGGCGAATTTCTCAACAAAAAATCGTGCCAGTCCTACCACTTCAGGAATGCATTGTAGTCAGTTTTTGTTATTTTAAGTTCCTTTGGTAATTACCTTGTCGCTACTTACCTTACTGTTTAGATAATTATGTAGTCTGTAATTTTAATTCAAATTGGTATTGCCTTGATTTTTAATGTTATTTTCGTTCATAGAATTCTGTTATTGTGTCTATAATTTTATTGTATGTTAACTAAATATTTGCATGCCATCACTGCATGGCGGAATGTGTCTTCGCACTAAATTTTATATGTAACACCTTTTGTACCCACCACATTTTATGCAAATAAACGATTTTGATTTGATTTGATTTGAAGATTCAGGGTATAAAACGAATCTACAATAATATTGCAAATCTTACTTTGAGGTAACTTTTGCCATAGAGATCGGACACATAGGTACATACATGAAGTCACGCCTTCTTCCCATGGGGGTAGGCAGAAGCTACAGCACGCCACCTGTTACGATACTTACCATACTCCTTTTGCCTCGTTTACGTTCATACATCTGATCATACACGCACGCCGGTTGCGAGTACGCACCTGACCTTTCTGAAGAACCTCACCAATAAGGTATGTTTTCCTAGAGCATCCTGTCTTGGCGTTTCTGGCCTTGTGTTAGCCGCCTTTCATTCATCATCTCAATATGACCAAAATAATAATGTGCATGTGTGTAATGTGTGGGACATTACACACATGCACATTATTATTTTAAACACAATACGTAATGTAATTTAATTAAAAAAAAAAAAACTTGTATTTGTAACCCTAGCGATTATTCTCACTGTTTGTATCCTGTAGTTAATATGTGAACAGCGTTGTGGGCTGCAATCCTACTAATATTATAAATGTGAAAGTTTGTATGTTTGGATGTTTGTTACTCAATCGCGCAAAAACGGCTGAAATGATTTGGATGAAATTTGGTATACAGATAGTTTATAACTTGGATTAAGACATACGATACTTTCCATCCCGGTAGAAGGTTCCCGTGGGATAATTTCCGACGTACACGCGGGCGAAGCCGCTGGCAAAAGTTGGTAGTATTATAATTCGAAAGTGAGTTTGTTTGTTTGTTACGCTTTCACGCTAAAACGGCTGAACGGATTTGGATGAAATTTGGCACAAGAGTAGATCATGGTCTGGATTAGGACATAGGATACTTTTTATCCCAGTAGTATGTTCCCGTGGGATAATTTCCGACCTCCACGCGAGCAGAGCCGCGGGCAAAAGCTAGTTATACAATATGTGAAAGTTTGTCAAGAATGTTTAGATGTTAGGATGTTTGTTACTCAATCACGCAAAAAAGGCTGAACGGATTTGGATGAAATTTGGCTGACTGATAGTTTATAACTTGGATTAACACATAGGATACTTTTATCCCGATAGTAAGTTCCTGTGGAATAATTTCTGACATCCATGCGGGCGAAGCCGCGGGCAAAAGCTAGTGTTATCTATAAGTTTTGTGTATATTATTTCTTGTTCAATATTTTATATATTGTAGCTGTTAGTTGTTCGTTTTTAAATAAAATAAAATAAATAAATTGTGTATATTTAATGTTTTAATCCTTGTGTAGTGTCTACAAAAGACACAACATGTAACATTGTAGAAAAAAAACTGCACTCGATGGTGAAGCCACAGAGCAAAACCTATATTAACTAACATATCATTTCAGCAAATCATCGTTTGCTTATCACTTACTTCTGTTAATCTATGAGATTAGCGCGAGGACAAGATATTATGAACACATTCACTTAATAACAATAGGTTAGCAGTACTTATTAATCATCTTCAAAGATATCTTACTGAAACAATGGCAATACTCATTGTTTTACCTAAGTACCTGGCTCTAATATACATGATAATGTAACATGAACACGCGTATTAATATTGTATGTCTAATTATAAACTTAAACCTATATAATCTTAGGTAAGTTGGGTAACTACGGTATTAACTGGTAGCTGGTAAATAGCACGGCTCATAATGGAGTTTCCTTGAAGAAGGTTATACTAAAGAACGCGTTGAATTTTCAAATACAGTAAAGGAAAAAAAGGAGGAGGTTCTAAAGTCGAGGCGTATTTTTTTTTTTTTTTAGTGTAGGACCATGCGTAACTTTTTGATTCTTGTTTTATTCGGGAGGAAAGTTGGTCCCATGTATTTTTTTTATTTTGTAGAGTTTTTTTTGGTAATAATGTTTTTTTTTATCAAATTGACAGATTACGTCATTTTGTCGTGTTACCCTTTACGTTATACAACTGTCAAAGAATGATAGTTGTGATTTGAAAATAATGTTAGAAGCTGATGGTGGCTGGTTGGTGGTTGGTAGGTTGGTTGGTTAATTGGTTACCAAAGGGTAAACAATTAATTTCCCTGACTAAACTATCCATCCATATTTTTCCATAAATAACTTAACACACGCCTGTATTCTAGGAAGGGCTAGGCAGAGATGCACTTATACAGGATGTAAGTGTAAACAGTGGCAATATTTTAAGGGGTTATTGTACTCATCATTATGAACAACTTTTACTACGAGACCAAACACGAAAACGCGAAAAAAAATCAACTGTTCAGTACATTTATGTTCGCATTGTTCGTCAAAATGTAGGGAACAGCTGATTTTTTTTCGCGATTGTGCGACACCATCATTTCGCCAGTTATGTTCAAGTCCCCTGTAATGGGCAAGCCTATTGCCACCAATCGGGCACAAATCCAGATGGAAAAACACAAATCCATAAAATAGTACTAGTGAAGAATTAAACGAACTATGAACTGTGTGTGTGTGAGTGTAGAAATTATAGTGTTGCCATACTAGTGTTGCTTTAGCTCTTAGGTGACCTTTTGAACTTCACATCGACAAACTTATTTCGTGAATACTCATCCAAGTACCCCACAACATATGACACTTGATGACTTCATCTCAACCATGTTATATCAAGCTTTCCAAACCTAATTAAAAAACTTCCAACGTTATTAAAAGCTCCACATACTGGCATTATGAAAAAAGTTCCCTATTTCGTTCAGTAGGTATGTTAAACTTCCTAAAAGGATCGGTTACACAGTCGAAAGTCTGTGCGAAGTTAAGCCCTGGTTTATTGTGATTGCTCTTAATACTTTTAAGGCGGTCTCGGCGCATTGCGGTGTACAATCGAAACTTAGTCAAAGAGAATAAAACTCTCAACAATATGCAATGGCTGCTTTTACTCGAGCCAAAGCGTGAACTGAGTTTAGTCGTTATTCTTAAAATGGTGCAATCGAATGGTTTTGAATCACGATATTCTGCGATTATGTTGATTGTTGAAACTTTTTAGTTCAGGTTTTGCTCTTTCTGAGTTTTGTCTGTAGTTTTGTTTGGTTATTATATGAATTTTATGTGCGTGAGTTTATTCTTACTGTAGGGCAAGTAGGCATCGGCTCGCCGTCCGGTAAGGACCAGTAGTGCTATTCTGTAAAAATCTCACCGTGATAACTCAGGTGAAGTGAGCGTGAAGTGAGCCGTCATTCCACCTGATGCTAGGGGTTGACACTATTGACAGGTTCACTTTAAGATCACTTCACTTATGTTTTCACGGTGAGATATTTACAGAATAGCACTACAGGCCCGGTTCAACGGCGCGTTGTGTTCCACGCGCGCCTCAAAGAGATGTCAGCAGTGACGGGGTCAATTGGGCCGATGCCGCCGGGGTCGCGGGTAGTTCGAAAGAGATACCGTGGCCCTGGCACGGGCAACTGAAGGAGCATGGGTGGGTTTTAGTCAGTAAAAGTCTGACATGCCCTCCCGCTCTGCCCAGAGCGGGAGAAGTCATGTGATGATTTCCCATCCACAAAAAAAAAAAAAAAAAGGGCAAGTGGGCATTATTTTCTTATGTAAGAATTTGTAATAAAAACCGGCCAAGTGCGTGTGGGGTTCCGTAGTTGGGATGAATTTATCCCAAGGACAAACTTAACACTGTAGTTGAAAAAGATGGTCTCCCATAAATTCCAACTGCAAATGCAAGTTGGTTGACTATTACTTGTAAACTTGAAAATCCTACTTAGTTGTGATAGTTTTCCTTTTAACTTCGTTATATATACTACTACCGTGAATTTTTCACCCATCCAAAACCAACCATTTAGCTGACAGGGGGACACTTGACTCTTACAAATAATAATATTTTTAAAAGACCCCTCCAACAACACCCCACACCATGGGGTAGACGAGAAAATAAAACATCCCCACTTTACGTGTACAGAAGACACCCTAAAATTTTTTTTTATGGTTTTATTTTACCACTTTGTCAACGTGATGAATATGTATATCCATGCCAAATTATAGCTTTGTAGTACTAAGAGTCTCTGAGCTAAGCTGCGGATGGACGAACAGACAGACAGACGGATGGACATAGCAAAACTATAAGGATTCCTTGTTGACTACGGAACCTTAAAACACCAAAAACTCAATGATCTAACCGTCCACCACAATCACACTAAAAATCCACAAAACAAATTAATTTGTTAAACAAAATTCACCGATAAACATTATTAATAACTCCGACATTTCGGTCGAATATCGCTTGTCACCGATTTCAATGCAATTCATTTAAACTGACACAGAATAAGTAGTGGTTATTGTTTCCAATACGATTTCAATGGAATAAATTCATGCGTTGATTTTTAAAAATAAGTATCCGTGTTCGGACCTCATTCGCGGTTTTATTTTACAAAATCATTTTAATTGGCATGATGGTCATTAATGGTGCTGTTAATTAGCAAATTGCTCACTTGAATATGAAGTTGGTGGCAATTACTTAGTAACAAATATAATTGTATATAATTAATAGTATATATAAATAATAGTATTTATATACAACGTGTCGTTTTGCATCCTCGTCAAATTTCAGGGTGTGATACAGAACATCAAACCAAGCCACTTTCTCCATGGGACCAACATCGTAATCACGAAAAAATTTTCAACTGTCCCATAGAAAACTTCAATACCTACTTGACGCAAATGTATGCGACGGCTGATTATTTAATAATAGTACGTAAATACTATTATTTATTCTGTGGTAACAGGTAATGATAGGCGCTTCAAAATTATTTTGCGTCTAAAAACAAATCTTGTACTTTTTTTTTAAAATGGAATCAAACTCGTTTTCAGTAAAAAAAAAAACATATCTAATTTTCCTAATCATTCATCTATAATGGCTCATCAAAATAATCACCCTCGTGCAAAAGCACTCAATTAAGGCCCCTAATGAAGCCATCGCATTAAAAACCGGTTTTGTTAGTTGCAGAAGATCCTTGTATCACAAGATGTCCGTAGTACAATGAAGAGCCTGTTGTGTACCATTGTTAGATCCACCATTGTTCCAAACTCAAGCCAAAGGGTTTCGCCTTTTATGCCAACGTCGAGGGCCCTCACTGCCTCTGATAAATTTACTTATAGCTGCAAGTGAAGTGAATGGCAATGAAAAGTTAAGCGGTGGCTCTTTTTTAAATTAAGAATTTTTGGCAAAGGAAATAAATCTGACAGCATTTTATGCCAGTATTAATACGCAATGGGGCGTAATAAAAAAATAATTGCTTTTTTAAGAAGGTTCAAAAGTCTTAAGGTTTTAATATAGCTACGTTGTTGTCAGATAAGTGAATACGTTTTATATTAAATAAAGTTATGGCTCATAATTCTTGGGATTACGGCTCCTTAGCAACGGAAGCTTAAGAAATGTTAACTTAGAATTTTCGATACTTAAGTTGATTAAATATTAATCATTTAATTGGCGAGTTAGGCTTTTAGTTTCGTTCAGCAATAGAACTTAGGTCCGGTAAAGAATGAAAAAGAAGTGAATATTTCAAGCTAAGTTTATGATAGCTAATTAAAGGCTACTTATCTTATAATTACGCTGTAATAAGCACTGCTCTTATGCAAGACTTCATCTATGAATAAAACAAGAAAAGGAACGAGATTTTCAGCACAAGTTAACCCATTTCTCAAAAATTGCGGCACAGAAATAATAAAATAATCTTTTATCATCACAATCGTCGATTTCGTTCGCTTCAATAGGATGGAATGCGTGAGAAATCAAGTGTTTCCACTCGAGAACCCCCGTAACCATCGAACGGTGAACCTTTCTTTTTCAATCGCATAGGTAACAGCGATTTTCAATCAATAAACCACACATTTCCTGCATAACACGCAAAATTCCCTCGGGGTCTTAGAGACCGGATGAAAATATCACAGCTAAAACATCACTTTTTATTGCGTTCATTGCGGTTTTTATTCGACCTTCCTATAGTTTTATTTTCGCAAAAAAACCAATGGATTGTTGAGAAGAATGGGAGGGTTATGTATCGTTTTGTATGGTAGGGTCTTTGAAGCCGTCTGTTCCATTAATCTCCGTCAGAAGTCAGAGGGTCGACCTCAAAAATCTAGCGTCCTTGCATTGTCCATTCCTTCTGAGCCGAGTCATGGTGAAACCATGGCAGAGAGATGTGATTGATAAGTTTTACCAAGTTTATTATAAATTGCTTCTCTTGTGTATTGGGCAGGCTATAGCGGTCTGACATGAAGGGTCACAACGAAATAATATTTATAGTGCATTCAAAATGTTACGCACAATGTAAAATTAATCATGGAGTGTTATTAATTAGGTTGGCAAAACCGTAAAACTGATTAATTTATTCTGGTAAAACAAATATTCATTAACCGATATTGACCGAAGTTTATTAAATATAATCATTATAATACGGTAACCACATTCACTGCAAGTGTAACTAGCAAAAATGTTTTGCATATTATTGGAGGACTATCTAGCAGTTATCCTCATACGTATAAATACCTTCTGTTTGTATTAATTCATGGTGCATGCTATTAAATGATTCATTTTATTATATTACTAGCTGCGCCACGCAGTTTCACCCGCGTAGACCGGGATAAAAATTAGCCTATGTGTTAATCCAGGGTATAAGCTATCTACATACCAAATTTCATCTGAATTGGTCCAGTGTTTGAGCGTGAAGAAGTAACAAACATACAAACACACACACAATCACAAACTTTCGCCTTTATAATATTAATGTGATTATTATTGCATTTTATTATACTCGTAGATTGAAAAATTAGATAAACGAAAGTAGTGTGACTTTTGCAAGTTGTGAACATAGCAATGTAGCAATGTTTCTAAAGGCTGATTTTTTAACTTTCTGATGAATAAATATGACAGTTTGACATATTTTCTATACAAAAGCTGTCAAACCGCCATATTTATTCTATAAATAAAAGTTATCTGACGATAAAAAAAATAGCCCTTAATGTGCTTTTAACTCTTAAAATGTCGATTGCACACCATGTGTACAGATAACAATAGAATTTAAATTGTGTCTGCTAATTAGCGCGCGACGGGTTAACTATTATCCAACGAAACACGTTGTCACTAACCTACTTCAATTCTATCATTACCAAGAGTTTCCTAGAAGTTCCTAATGATCCATGAGTCGTATCAAAACTTTTTGCCCTTTACTGAGTCCCGAAACTCCACAAGACAGTGACACACATTACGCAAGAATATTATAACAAAGCGTAATTCCTGAAGGAGACATCTCACTTCTGTTCCAAAAGTAATTTGTAACAAAACATTTAATTACAGTCACAATCTTACATACTTCGCAACTGGATCCGCTCCGAACAATAGTATCTCTCTCATCAAATCATAAAAGATTATTCTAAGTCACTCTTAAAGTTATTAATTCGACATGAAAAGTTAGATAAATCAGCACACAATTCCTTGAGGGGAGATGGATCCTCGGTGAGAAATGGCCTGTTTTGTTTAAAACCATCATTATACTTGATGGAGTCTATTGTTTTGCGAAAGTGCGGGTCGAAATGAAAGGATTATTCATTTCACTTACTCAAAAGGCAGCTTTTAAAGTTCCGTAACTTAAAATGTGATGACTGGAAATAAATTCCTACTCCTTTGGCATCGATCTTGCTGTTCATTAGCATAGTGCTATGTACCTTGTTTTTGTGATAAACTGGGTGTTGCATGTGACTTCGTTGGATAAATCTTTCATTAGTAGCAGTTTCAGTTGTAGCGCATGCTTATCGTATAACTTAGGTAGTCGGTACGCGTAGTATTTCAGCACATCGAGAACCAAAAAAACAGCGTGACTCTCGCTACAAATGTACTCAACGTAATGGCAGACGCACATAACCCTTGGCCCATTTCATAATTTATTTCCCGTGATAAAAATAAAGCAAGCACATTTTCGAACGCAATTTCTATATTTAAAGGCTTTCCGTTTCGTTCCTTCGTCGGAATTTTATTTGAATAAAAATGTTTCTTTCATTACGGACATAAAAAATGTTTGAGCATACATGGCCGTTCGCGCTGGTCCAAGTGCCGCCACTAATATCTTTATTGCGTCTATACCAAATGTTTACGAGCCCTGCCCACGCTTATTGTGGCCCAACACGACACAACAAGCCGCTCTTTTCGTAATATACTGGTGATTTAGTTTGTCGTTCGCCATTTTTTTTTTATCTTAATAACACTATTTATTGATATAGCTCTCGCAAACTATTAATGTAGCATTGGCAGACGAAGCAAGTTGACAACCATCTTTATTTCATGATTCCTCTTTATTATTCGCCTCTGTTTACTTCATTTGTTTATTATTTTTATTATGACTATCGACGATAATGGACTAAACCGTAGACTAAGCATAACTTTGTTATTTAGGTTCAAGTAAAAGTTTTTTCTATTTATGTTCAGAATACTTTTAGATGCAGAAGGTTTTCTTTTTATTTACATAAAGTTAATTTTTGGCTAAGAAACAATGGAAGCGGCTTCTTATTTTTTTTTCCTAATATTAATCACGGGATTCCAGAAAATCCGGGAATACATAACTAATTGGATACATGGTATGGAAATGACTCCTTAAATATTATGTGGTATTATTTATGTGCAATCCATTCTTGCTAACACCTGAACGCGAGCACCTTTTTTTTTTTGTGGATGGGAAATCATCAAATGACTTCTCCCGCTCTGGGCGGAGCGGGAGGTGTCAGACTTTTCCAGGGCCACGGTATCTCTTTCGAACTACCCGCGACCCCGGCGGCGGATGAAAGGTACCTTATGTCCGTTTCTGTACACCTGACATTACGTATATGCAAAATTTTGGGATGATTGGTTCCACGGATATCTATGATCGGTTCAGTGGTTTAGGCGTGAAAAAGGAACAAACAAACTTACATTCGCATTTATAATATTAGTTAGTATGATACTCAAGAACATTAAGCGCACCTTCACCTACATAACTGACCCAGCTGTTAGGGCTATCGTTACGCCCCGTTGTGAGTTAGTCTCATTCGTATAGATCGTGCTAACACGATGGAGCTAATTATACCCCAAACAATTTTTGACATTTGATTATCGCTGGCATGAGATTGCGACTTGAATTTGAACGTTTTTAACCGACTTCTAAAAAAGGAGGTTACTCAATTCGACCGTATATATATATATATTCTTTTTATGTGTGTTCGCGGATAACTTCGTCGTTTATGAACAGATTTTGATGACTCTTTTTTTGTTGAAAAGGAGATATCTCAAGGGTGGTACCATGATAAGGAAACCAGGATCTGATGATGGCATCCCAGAGAAATTGAGGGGAAACTTAAAATTTTATATGCACACCTATAGCGATTTGGGTATTTTTTATAGTAACTCGTGGATTTGATCCCGTAAAGCACCATTTGGTGAAGTGAAAGTGATAAGGTAGACCACAGATGGCCATCGGAACTTCTCAATAATACGTATTTCACGCGTTGCGATTTGGTTATTGCTAAACAATTTATGCTCGTCACAATACATATGTTGAGGAGGAGCTGATGGTCACTTCACCATCAGTTCCAGTTCTCCTGGTTCCTTACTGGGAGAACTTCTCAACAATTAACGTACTTGTATCGGGAAAAGCAATATTTTGTAAAAGATGATGAGCAGTTGGCATTAGGCTATTGTAACTTAGATAAATTATAGACTGACCTACTAAAAAGTGAAAAATAAAAAACTTTTTTACAAAAAAAAAGAAGCGACTTCCAAAAAAATACTACAAAGTGAAAAATAACTTTAATTTCGGAAGTCGGTGGCAAAAACACATCGGGTTCACATCGGGGTTGAGTCGACGATGAAGTACCTGGGACTCGTCCTCGACAGCCGGTGGAACTTCGTGGAGCACTTCCGACGTTTGGCTCCCAGACTGGAGCGGGCCGGGGCTGCCTTGAAGCGGCTCCTGCCCAATCTGGGGGGTCCAAACGCCTCCTGCCGGAGGCTTTACGCGGGGGTCGTGCGGTCCATGGCCCTTACGGGGCACCGGTGTGGGCGCGTTCCCTGAGGCTGCGACCAGCCCGCCGGTTGAACGCGTCCCAGAAGGTCATGGCCATCCGGCTAGTCCGGGGATACCGCACGGTCTCCTGTGAGGCGGCGTGCCTCCTTGCCGGATTACCGCCATGGGATCTGGAGGCAAAAGTCCTCGCGCATGTGTGGGAGTGGCGCGAGGAGGTGAAACGCCGGGGCGAAACTCCGCTGCCGCGAGAAATCACGGTACAGCGGACAGAGCTCCGGCGGGATCTCATGGCGACATGGAGAGTGCGATTGTCGCAACCCAGCGCTGGGCACGCCACAATTGCGGCGATAAGTCCCCTCTTTGAGGAGTGGTTGGAGAGGCGCCACGGCGTCCTCACCTTCCGCCTGACGCTGATCCTCACCGGACACGGTTGTTTCGGGAGGTTCCTGTTTCGGATAAGGCGGGAGGAAACGCCCGGGTGTCACCATTGTGTGGATCGCCCGGAGGACACGGTGGAGCATACAGTGGAGGTCTGCCCGGCTTGGGCGGAGCTCCGCCGTGTTCTCACGGAGGCGATCGGCGGCGGCGATCTCTCGCGTCCAAACCTGGTCCAGGCCATGGTGCGGAGCGAGAGTGCATGGGAAGCCGTCACCTCCTTCTGCGAAGCAGTAATGCTCGCGAAGGAGGAAGCGGAACGCGTGAGGGAGAGGCAACAGCCGCGCCCTCGCGCCCCTAGCCGCCGTAGGAGACGCCCTGGGCGGCGGGAATCGATTGCCGATTCCCGGCCACCGTAGGCGCGGGCTTGCGGACGACGAGTAATGGACAGCTCGCCGTCCGGTAAGGACCAGGCCCGGGTCGACGGCGCGTTGTGTTCCACGCGCGCCTCAAAGAGATGTCAGCAGTGACGGGGTCAATTGGGCCGATGCCGCCGGGGTCGCGGGTAGTTCGAAAGAGATACCGTGGCCCTGGCACGGGCAGCTGAAGGAACATGGGTGGGTTTTAGTCAGTAAAAGTCTGACACGCCCTCCCGCTCTGCCCAGAGCGAGAGAAGTTATTTGATGATTTCCCATCCACAAAAAAAAAAAAAAAAAAAAAAGGTGTACAGAAACCTTTCAGGTACCTTTCATCCGCCGCCGGGGTCGCGGGTAGTTCGAAAGAGATACCGTGGCCCTGGAAAAGTCTAACACCTCCCGCTCCGCCCAGAGCGGGAGAAGTCATTTGATGATTTCCCATCCACAAAAAAAAAGGAACGTTTCATCCCGAAAAAAAGTACTGTTCTCAAGGAAAACAACAATAACGTTCTTATGATAACAGATGGCGCCATGTGTCTTTCGAATATTTTAATGTACATATTTGAACACGCTTTTACTGTTGTATATCAAAACTTGTCGCCCAAATTTTCTATGTAACTATGACAACCATAAAGCTTCATTTTCAGAACCTATATGAATTGCGTATTTCGGGGTTCAACGCAGAGAGCCTGCCAGGTCCACACCCGAAGGGAGCCTAAGTATATCAATATAAATCATCCCTTGCCAATTTCGGGCACTTCATTACAAAACGATGTGTTCGAGTAATATATGGAGGTCGGCATCGCGCATCCAGCGTCCACGACTGTCAGCTCAACAAAAAAAAGTGTGG
This sequence comes from Cosmia pyralina, assembly GCA_946251885.1. Lineage (NCBI taxonomy): Eukaryota > Metazoa > Arthropoda > Insecta > Lepidoptera > Noctuidae > Cosmia > Cosmia pyralina. The sequence continues at coordinate 20,724,000 of OX276358.1, forward strand.
AAATATGGAACAGCCGTATGATATATGCGACCCATGTCAAACTGCTATACTCAGAACGATGTTATTTGAAAATAAATAGGTGCCCACCTAATTTGCATGGGATCTCCCTCTCTCGTAGATAGGGTACAGTAGTAACATTTTTGTATTTATGTTGTATATACGACACCTTTAGTTCTGGAATGTTTTTGTAGGATCGGTTACTTTTCGACCCTCAGAGGGTTGGAGTTTGATGTGATGTCATAATGTTGCTCTTGGCTCAAGTGAAGGGTGTAATGAGTTTTGTCTCGAGGATGTCGGTAGGTGGTTTTTAAAGTAATATGAGTGTTTATTAACATAATTGAGAGGTTGAGCAGATCGTGGCTAAGTAATAACAGCCGCACGGGTCGACCCATCAGGTTTAGCTACGCTTGCCGGGGTCGGTCTTTGGATGGGTGACCACCTTTACATACTGAGACTCGTCCGTGCCTCGAAAAGCATGTTAAGCCGTTGGTCCTGGTTGTCATTCGTGGATCTTTGACAGTCGTTACGGGTCGTCAGAAGCCGACAAGCCGGGTTGTCAGTCTGACAACTAGTCTTACCAAGAGGTATCGTATTACCCATTTAATGGGTTGTGGAGGTCAGATAGGCAGTCGCTCCATGTAAAATACTGGTATTCAGCTGCATCCGGTTAGACTGGAAGTGACCCCAACATAGTTGGGAAAAGGCTAGGCAGATTGATTTATTAAAATAATTACAACCTAACACCTTAACCTTAATTACAACGTACAACCTAACACTAAAATATATATACTCGTATTATGTACAAGTATATAATAAAAAATAAAAAGGGGAAGAGCTCATAGGGCATCAAAAAATTGCACATCGCTATCAATGGGAAAAGTGCCCAAAAGGCTAGCAGCATTGCCACGTTGGATGGCAAAGCATTAGCTTTGCTTTGCTTTGCCTATTTTTAGCCCAAAGAATTATCTTTGGGCTAAAAATAGGCCAGCCCTCTGGTCCCGTGTAGAGTTGACCAACCGCTTGGCGATGTCCCGAAAAACTCGATGAGCACTCAGAGCCCACGGCCTCAGTGTTTCAACCCCAAACGGCTCAAACATATAGTTCCCAAAAAGGTTGTTATATAAATAAAATAAATTAATATCTATAAATAAAATAGTTCCATTAAAAAAAAAAAAATAACATAATTGAGAGGATGTTCTTCAGCAACATCTATTACGTGAGATAAAAGATTACGTCAATATTTTTATAGGTTTTAAGGACGTAAGAAATAATTCACTCGGCTTGGTAACAAATCGGTTTACTCACTTTGTCTATGGAACTAGTGTCAAGACACGTACGATCTTTCATACAAGAGACCGTCTTTCTCGTTAGCAAGTCGTCCTCCAATGACAAAAATTAGGGTTCCGTACCAAAATGGTAAAAAGGAACCCTTATGGTGCGACTCAGTCTGTCTGTCTGTCCGTCTGTCACAGCTGGATATCTCAAAAATTACTAATGCTTGAAATTTGGAACAGTTTGAGATGAATATTTTTAGGAAGATAAATATTTTTGTTTTTTTTTTTTGTAACAGGGACTAAAATGGGGTCTTAAAAATTTGAAGTGAGGCTACTAGGGCATGTGGGGTATCATATGAAAGAGCGCTGTTTGCACATTCTTAATTTTTTTTTTCTTTTTTAGGCCGCATAGTTTTCGACTTTTGATGAAAAATGTAAAAAAAATAGCTTCCCATCTCCGAAGTTTCCATAGAGAAAAATCTGAAATTATTCTATGTGATAGAAGTTTATGTAAAGATTACAGGAAAATTAAAACGATGTCTCTAAATAGCACACTTTCACCGGCACACGCTCTTAACCGGTTTTTTTTTATACTGAACTTACACCAAAAATTAATCCAGAAAAATATGAGCTAAACCACGATGCTGAAAATCACCCGTGTTCAAAAGCATACATGTTTTTATACATAAAATAAAAACATAAATGCCACCCCTGCATGGAGAGTGCTACATCAAACGTTTCGATTTAAATGCCATCAGCACTTATTTTCTGTGTACAAACATTTTACATTTGTCCATTTGCAATCAGGGGTCATCGAATTGATGTTAATTAAGGGATTCGAGGTGGACTTTGAATCTTTTTCACCCTTTTATTTTAACAGACTTTCGAGAATTATACTTACATACTTATTAAAATGTATACGAGCTTTTGAATGTTAAATAGGATAACAAGCCAGCTCAGAGAGCTCATTTCATACAAAGTGGCTAGGCTACCAGCAGACTAATACCCTTATAGACGTTGCTTTTAAGACGCAGATATATGCCAACGGCCTTGAGTGGTTAGCTTGCGTGTTCTGCGCTGAGCTCACGCAACGCGTCGTACGTCCAGCCAGTAATAGGACTCGCCAATCAAAGAGTGCTGTCCCATAATAGACGCATTATTAATTTAACTATACTTATTATAATTTAGATGTTTATTATGTACTAGATTATGAACCGAAAACCCCGGGAGGAGGGGGGGGGGGGTGAGTTGCGAACCCCAGAGGTTCACAACTACTGATAATGATTCTTTTCCATCGGATGATGTTTTTTTTACGTTTTTATATATGTACCTAATATATAAAGGATACATGGGGTGCAGTCGACACGTAAGGAGTTAACAATTTTCGTGTCTGTGTGGCTGCGTTGTTTTATAAACTACGCAACAAATTTAGATGCGGTTTTCACTATTATTTAGAGAATTTATTCCGGAAGGTATATTGATGGTATAAAACATCAATATTAAACTTATTTATAATAAAGAAATATTGATGTTTTGTAAAGTCATAAAACCCGTGCGATTCAGGGGTGAGTCGTAACACACTAAAAGATAAATAATTAAATTATCTTTAAAATGGTGACGGTTTCATAAAAATACGTTTTTGTGGGATTCTCAGTTTTTTATCCGTGTTAGACATAACTTTACAAATTAATTACACTATGTAATATAAACATAATCTAAAATATCACAATATTAAGTTAATATATATTTTTATAATATATAATTTATAATTTAACATATATTTTTTCCAAATCATTAACACTAAGTTCAGACGTGATTGTTTGTTTTTTAAGGTTAGGTGTTCAAGCATGTATAATGGCAGTGAGGTACCCGATACTACCAGCTGCTCCGCTGTAAGCCCCTTGCAAAGTCGATGAGCGCTCAGGATGTTGTCGCGTAATAATCTCGAAGCAAACTTCACTATAATATTTTTAGGCTTATCATTTTGCTGGTGCGCGTGTGGTACTCGATGAATGGATATTATATTATTTTGTTGTATATTGCACTTAACAGCACAGCCCATATTCAGCATTAAATTAATGAGATTTTCATTACGCCGTTCCGGTATGTTGCATATTTATATATTACAATTTCGAGCGCCATGTTCGAGGCTATCTATCTTAGACACCAAACTCGAGACCAGTGTATTTAAACCAGCTGACTCTCGAGTTTGTTTACAATAGTGGTCAATCTTTTTAAGTGTATCTATAAATGAAGAAATTATTCTCAAATAAATAAAATAATTAAGAAATAATTCACCTACGCCAAATAAAAACAGACTAAAAACGTTTGGAGCATCCAAACGAAGAATGTCCGACAGTAAATAAAAATAATAATATAATAATATTTGGACAATTTAGTATTAATAGTAAGGACACGGTCACCGGTCACAAATGAATTAATTAATTTAGACCCACTCGACATCTTTTTGAAGTTAGTCAAACATTTCCATGGAAGTCCCGGTAAATTAAATTAACGTAATTTAAAACTGACAGAGGTACTCCAACAAATTGTGATAAGGTACTCTAACCATTTAAATAGTTAAGATAGGATGAATCTAGCCATCATAAATGCGAAAGTAGCTGATGTCTGTTTGTTTGTTTGTTAAACGGATTTCGATTAATAGAAAACCAATCTTACAGCCAATTACGGATTAACAAAAAAAAAACAAATAATAATAATTTAATTAATTAAATAAATAAATAATATTAATAAATATTTTTTTTAATTATTAATATTATTTATGTTTTTTATATTAGGTCTTTACCTATGAAATTGCCGTTCTGCAGTACTGGCCATTTCAAATCAAAATATTTTTCGTTTGGCTAAGAATTCTAATTCCAAATTAATTGTATTTTAAAAACATGGATTTTTTTTCCTAAAGTAGTCATTTGTTTATTGATTAGTGTTACATTTTCATCGCATTTCAATCTTTTTCGTCATCATGGATACGTTAAAAATTCGAGTAATTATGGAATATGAGTACCGTCGTGGCAGCAAAGCGGCACAAGCGGCACGCAACATCAACGACGTTTACGGAGCTAACACTACAAACCAACGCACCACTTGTTATTGGTTTGCTCGCTTCCGTTCTGGAAATTTCGACCTGAAAAATGAACCTCGCGGTCGTCCGAAGACTTTGGTCGACAAAGACGAATTAAAGGCGATTGTGGAAGCTGATGATACACAGTCTACGGCTGAATTAGCAGCAGCTTTCGACGTTAGCGTCAAAACAATATTGGTCCATTTGTGTCAAATTGGCAAGGTAAAAAAGCTTGACAAATGGGTGCCCCACGAACTCAATGATCGCCAGCGCGAAGTACGCGTCGAGACGTGCCTTGCACTGCTCAACAGACACACAAATGAAGGCATTTTGAACCGCATTGTTACCTGCGATGAAAAATGGATTCTGTTTGATAACCGCAAGTGCTCAGCAAGTTAGTTGGATCCTGGTTCAGCACCTAAACAATGCCCTAAACGAAAACTTACCCCTAGAAAAGTGATGGTCACTGTTTGGTGGCCTAGCGCCGGTGTGATTCATCAAATCTTCTTACCAAACAGGGTGAGCATTACTTCAGATGTGTACTGTGAAGAACTGAACACAATGATGGAGAAGCTGGCACATCTCCAACCAGCATTGGTCAATCGCTCGTCTCCGCTGCTCCTGCACGACAACGCGCGACCTCATACTGCACAGCAGACGGTCTCCAAGTTGCAAGAACTGGGGTTGGAAGCTCTCCGTCATCCGCCCTACTCACCAGACCTTGCGCCTACAGACTACTACTTTTTCCAGAATTTGGATAACTTCTTGGCGCGAAAAAAATTCAATACCCGAGAGGCAGTACAAAATGCCTTTGAAGAATTTGTTGCCTCCCGTCCAGCTGATTTCTTTAAGAAGGGCATCAATAAACTGCCACTGCGTTGGCAAAGATGCATTGATTGCATGGGTGATTACTTCGATTAATACAAATAAAAAATGCATGAAAAAAATTCGTTTAAATTTTTTCATACAAAACGGTAATTTCATAGGTAAAGACCTATTATTTGGCACACATGTCACACAATGTCTACCTGTGTACAAAGGATTCTTTTTATCCCCGTAGTACTTTCCGGTGGGATAATTTCCAACCTCCACCCAGGCGAAGCCGCGGGCAAAAGCTAGTTTAATATATTATTACCCATTAGAAGCAAAACGAAATATTTATCCCAAACTGATAGACAGACTGATTGAATTCCGCTTCGTTTTTCTTTTGCCGAAGATCTAACGAAAACAAAATTTCCGATAAGTGTCCCAATTTTACACAACAAACAGCTAACAAGAAATGTGACTCAATAATACTGATTGCTCACAATTTTGTATAAATCTCAATATTGATGTCAAGGAATCGTAGTCTTTAGGTCTTTAAATTAAATAAGTAATTTGTAGGCGATTGTTTTGTATTTGGGCCAACTTTTTTTTAAACAGAAATTATTTGTGGGCCTTCTTAAAAAAAACTATTCTGATAGCGAAAACTAATTAAAAAAAAAAACAAGATGAATTTCCAAGCAACGCCGTGACAATGATTGATACATTAAAACCCCACTTATTTTATAAAATAATGTGAATAGATTTATCCACGAAAAACGTAGGTATTTGCAAAAACAATCATTCTGCCTAGCCTTTTCCCAACTATGTTGGGGTCGGCTTCCAGTCTAACCGGGTGCAGCTGAATACCAATATTTTACATGGAACGACTGCCTATCTGACCACAACGCATTAACTGGCTAATACGATACCCCTTGGTATAAGACCGGTTGTCAGACTTTCGGGCTTTTGACGACCCGTAACGACTGTCAAAGATCCACTAATGACAGCCGGGACCAACGGCTTTACGTGCTTTCCGAGGCACGGAGGAGTCTCGGTATGTAAAGATGGTCACCCATCCACGGACCGACCCCGGCAAGCGTAGCTTAACCTGACGGATCGACCCGTGCGGCTGTTATTACTTAGCCACGAGCTCCTTCGAGTTATTAAAACACTAGAAACACAAACACATAAACATTAGAATAATAATATAATAAATTAATTTAATATTATAATTTGAGTAATATATTGAAGAACTTAGTAACCTAAGAACTCGTGCAATAAAAAACTAAACTCGATCAGACTTCACTTTAAAGCAGAAGTTCGCTCAAAAGTCAGCTCGTATTAAAATAAAAAGAAATCCATTAATGTGAAGCTAAAATAAATTAAATGCACGAGAAGAACATGCAGCGCTGAGAAAATTTAATTAGCATCCGAACAGACATAGAATGATAAAATAAGCCGATTATAAATCGTTATACAGCATAAATTAATTTAGATCTTTGACTAAGAAATTGTTTTATAGGTACAAGTATAATAGCGACTTGCCTCTCCTTCACACGGGTGCAGTGATGTGGCGACATGTCAAAAACTTTGATATTTCTGAACTTTATTTAAGTTAAATACCAATCTGTACTAATAATAAAGCTGAAGAGTGTTTGTTTGAACGCGCTAAGCTCTGGAAATACCCGTTGGATTCGAATTTTTTTTTTTTGCATTTGACAGCCCAATTCTAAGCTATAGGAAGGTTATAGACTAAGTACCCCTAAGGTGCCGAGTAAAAATAAAAAATAAAAGTAAGAAAGAACGATAAGCGAAAAGGATGTAATAGCGCAGGCAGGCAATGCGATGCGATGGGGTGGGGCGGGGGAGCAAGAAATTTCACGCGGACGAAGGCACGGGCAGATGCTAGTGTGTTATTATACAATTAAACCTTCTGAAATTAATTCTCTAAATGATGATGAAAATGCGTTGCCTAGTTAAGAAGAACAACGCGGTCACACATACAGATACGAAGAGTGACATTATTTTATATTATGTATACTTACTCGGAGATACTTAGTAGTAGAGGAGCTCGTGGCTAAGTAATAACAGCCGCACGGGTCGATCCATCAGGTTAAGCTACGCTTGCCGGGGTTAGTCACTGGATGGGTGACCATTCTTTACATACCGAGACTCCTCCGTGCCTCGGAAAGCACGTTAAGCCGTTGGTTCCGGCTGTCATTCGTGGATCTTTGACAGTCGTTACGGGTCGTCAGAAGCCCGAAAGTCTGACAACCAGTCTTACCAAGGGGTTATCGTATTACCCAGTAACTGGGTTGTGGAGGTCAGATAGGCAGGCGCTCCATGTAAAATACTGGTATTCAGCTGCATCCGGTTAGACTGGAAGCCGACCCCAACATAGTTGGGAAAAGGCTAAGCAGATGATGATACTTACTCGTAGATATAGAAAATATAAATTCTACATCGCCGTGCCCAATACTGGAATGAGTACCTTATTCAAAACATCGATCTCATGGAGCAATTTTAAGTAGGCCAATTGAATTCATAGAAAATCTTTAACAAAGCCGAGAACCGACCAATTTGCAACAACAAACATTGAAATAGAAGTTGTGAAATTGGTGACGAATAAACTGTTTTTAGCCCCTTAAGTTGCTGAGAGCACTCGATCGTGATGAAAATCATTTTCACTCTAAATCGGGTGGGGATACGTCACAGGCGTTTTAGCGATAGTCTGATTTTCAGTATAAAACTACAAATTTTTGTAGCATATTGTATAACTCAAATCGATGGCTCAATACCTACACTCAGCGGCAGTAAATGTGGCCAAACACTACAAAAAAAAAACTAAAATAAAAAACAAATCTCAAAAATCTATTTGTGAAAAGTTAAATCTAGCGTCTTAGCTTAGCTTCCTTAGTTGGTGTAAGTGACTTATTTTACATTAAGTTAGTTCGATAGATTTAGATCGGTATATATAATCTACAGCTCAATAAAAAAAATCATAAAAGAAATATTTTACAGCTTCTAAATCAATCAATCTGCCTAGCCTTTTCCCAAGTTTGTTGGGGTCGGCTCTCAGTCTAACCGAATGCAGCTGAATAGCAGTATTTTACATGGATTTACTGCCTATCTGACCTCTATAACCTTACTTACTGGGTAATACGATACCCTTGGTAAAACTGGTTGTCAGACTTTCGGGCTTCTGATGACCCGTAATGACTGTCAAAGGTCCACGAATGACTACCGAGACCAACGGCTTAACGTGCTTTCTGAGGCACGGAGGAGTAAAGATGGTCACCTATTGATAGACCAACCCCGCAAAGCTTAGCTTAACGTGATGGATGGCTGTTGTTACTTAGCCACGAGCTCCTCAATGCCTCGATTCTCATTAAAAAATCCCTAAGAATAAGTTGTGAAAATTTAGCTAATGATTTAAAAACTGCCCTGTATAATTGTTTGTATCAAACAGATTCATGACATTACATATCATTCTAAAATTAAATTATCCCAAAAAAAATTTACAATCACTCACTTTACTCCAAAACTCATTCGATTTTTCGCAATCATTTAAAAAAGGAAGAAAAAATTAAAATTAAGTATTCAAATTTAATGTCTCGCTTCCCGCTTTCACTGTACCAGTATGAACAGACGGCGTGCCTCCGAGATAATAAAATTTAAAAGGGCAAACTTCGTCGGCCATAGGATGGAATGAAAAGTGATTTGCCTAATCCACTTCTCAATTTTCCAACTCACTGGTCTTAGTGAATTACAGTCACTATCGACCTCAACTCTTGTATGTGGTTCGGGGTCATGATTAAAAGGTTTCAATCAATCAACTCAGCCTATCGCACGCCTCTTCCAGGCTGCGCAACAACACCTTGTCTTCCGCCTTCAGTATCCAGTTTCTCCCAGCTACCTTCTTATGGTCTTGGGTCCATCTAGCTAGGGGGCGTCCCACATAGTACGCTTGAAGTAGGTACGCGGTCTCCACTCCAGGACTCGTCTGCACCACCGGCCATCGGTCCTTCGACAAACTTGGCCAACCCACTGCCACTTAAGTTTAGCAAGCTATGTCGGTTACTCCGGATCTTTTCCGGATTACTTCATTCCTGATTTTATCCTTCAAAGAAACTCCGAGCGTAGCCCGCTCCATAGCGCGCTGAGCGACCGTGAATTTGTGGACCAGCCCGACTGTCAGTGTCCACGTTTGGTACGTCATAAATGGCAAGAATTGTTCACGATTTTTATCTGACTAAAAACTCCCCTTAAATTGAAATTTCACTAAGGTTGAAACTACCTAAAGACCGTTAACATTTATTTAAGCTATATCATTCTCAAAATCACAGTGATCTTTATTGTCGATGCAATAAGGTTGCTTTTGGGTTGCTACTATTGACAAGTCTTTCAAAATCACAGTGATCTTACTCGAAGATGGCTGGACCGATTTGGATTTTTTTTATTTTATTCGAGAGGGTATCACATCATCACAGTTGGTCCCATATAAAATTGATTAACTTTGCTTCGGTAGTTTTTGAGTTAGCTTCAATAATACGTATTTTTTCCACACTTTTATATGGATGATGTTCTAGTTTGTTTTGCAGGTAGTGGTATTAGAATTTGTGTGGGGTAGGTACACAACTAAAAAGTGAAAAATAAAAACTTTTTTACAAAAAAATACAACCGACTTCCAAAAACAACACTACAAAGTGAAAAATAACTTTAATTTCGGAAGTCGGTGGCAAAAAACGAAAATACATTTAACTAGACACCGACTTCCGAAAATAAAGTTATTTTTCACTTTGTAGTGTTGTTTTTGTAAGTCGGTTGTATTTTTTTTTAATGTTTTTCAGCGTTACATCCATTTTATTCCTATTCCATTACCTCCGTGGCATATCGCGACCCGTTTCTTACCGCCATCTGCTCACTGTGCGGCATTGTAGGCTCACCGCATGTTTGGCAGGGATCGTATACCTACATAAAATGAATTACACAAGAGCAAAATAATGTAACATAACACACGCTATTCACAAAAAGGTTGGGTAGAGGTGTACCTATAGTACCTACACCCACATTTCGCGAGTTATGTTTAAAGTCCCATGTAATAGGGGGCGAGCCTATTGCCATCAACCGGGTAATGCCAGACTCCGGGCTGCTACTGAGAAATTTCAGATGGAAAAACACAAATCTATAAGTAATTAACTACTCATTCTGTGTATTCATGTCTTCAAGGTTCCGGGCTGGAAAAAACGAACATGGACAAGACAAACTTCTCAAATTAACGCCCACTCTCATGAAGATCGGAGACGTCATACTCGAAGTTGTGGACGAGTATGTTTGCCTAGGACAAAGTGCCCAGTTAGAAAAAAAAAAAATTAATATAAAAAAATCATAACAATATCAACACGTGGACACTAGACAACAGTAATTCCATGGATTGGATGGATGGTATGTATATTGTTTTTATATAAAAACATGGTACTATTATTCTAACATAAAATAGTGTTATCTTTTCCTTTGCTTTTCTTACAATAATATTTACAATGAAATGTTCATCTGCTTAGCTCCTTAAGGCTCCCGCAGACAGGCGCGACGCGACTCTATTAGGATAATTTCTGAGAAAATTTCATGGAAATGGTACTACTAGAGTCGCGTCGCGCCTGTGTACGGGAGCCGTAACGCCACGTTGTTAGGTATGTCATGGTTCCGAGTTTCGTTCTATTGTTTTAAAGAATTACTAATAATTCCTCACCCTTGAGCTCATAATGTTAATATTGTTGATACTACATAATATTTTATAACATGAATGCACGTTCATTCTCGCTAAAACCTTAAAAAATAAAAACCGGGGAAGTGCGTGTCGGACCACGCATAATGAAGGGTTCTGTAGTTGGGATGAATTTATCCCAAGAACAAACTTAACACTAGATGAAAAACATGGTCTCCCATACATTCCAACTGCAAATGTAAGTTGGTTGACTATTACTCGTAAGCTTGAAGAGCCTATTTAGCTGTGATAGTTTTCCTTTTAACTTCGTTATATATACTACTACCGTGAATTTTTTCACCCATCCAAAACTTAACCGTTTAGCTGGAGGGACACTTGACTCTAACAAAAATTAGCACTTTAAAGCTTAATATTTCAGAAACGGGTCCCTAAATCGAAAAATTGTTTGGATAAACCCGCAATATTTTTAAAAGACCATCCAACAACACCCTACACCTTGGGGTACACGAGAAAAAAAAACATCCCCACTTTACGTGTACAGAAGGTACCCTAAAAAAATTTTGTTTCATGATTTTAATTTACCACTTTGTCGGCGTCATGAATATGTATAATCCATGCCAAATTATAGCTTTCTAGTACAAAGAGTCTTTGAGATAAGCTGCGGACGGACAGACGGACAGACGGATGGACATAGCGAAACTATAAAGGTTCCTTGTTGACTACGGAACCCTAAAAATGTGTTATTAATAAGCACCCTTTGATAAAATATCTCTGCTCATTTAGTGACGCTGATTGATTTTTTAGAATTTACGTGTAAAAAACCTTTTTGGGTGCCTATTGTTTTATTTTTAAACCTTTTAGCTAATGCCAAAAAACACTTTACAGCTATTTTTGGGACGGAGTTTTTACGCCGGCTTTTAAATACATTCTGGTTATATTTTAACCCTATTTAAGTCAAAATTTGTAAATATTTTAAAATTCTTTTTAGATTTTGTTTAGGTGACGCAATTCAAATAGTTCGCCTATGGTTAAGGGGACTACAGGACCTAAACGCAATTAAAAACAAGTTTTATAATGCCTAAAAGTTTCAGTAATCAAAATTAGAAAAATATATCTCTAATATATCTTCTGTATACTCTAAATTATTGATGTCATGTCTGTCACAAAGCTGCCACTTTTAGAAATAAAGAATTTATTTTTTATTTATATGATAATCGCACGAATGCACCCGGAGAGATGGACAAAGATCGTCACTCACTGGACGCCTGAGGGACGACATCGCCGTCGAGGTAAGCCACTGCGATGGTGGTGTGACGATCTGATAAGGGTTGCAGGGCCACCATGGCCAGAGATCGCACAAGACAGGGAGGTTTGGAAGGAAAAAGGGGAGGCCTTTGCCCAGCAGTGGGACACAATGTAGGCTAACAAAACAAAAAAAAAATATATTCTTCAGGATGTATGCTAGTTAGATAGTGTGTTGAAAACATAATACAACTTATTTGATACTATAGAAAAAAAATCACAAAATTACCTCTAAAAATTTCTTTTAACGATTAAATACCATAATAATATACATGCAATCATTAAAGCAACAATAACATAGTAGTGTTTTATTGTTTTGGTCCACTCAATAGATTTTTTTTTGTAAATTATTTTATTTATTTATTACAATGATTTACTTAGCTTATAAATATATTAATATTATATTAAGCCCCACAAAACCATGTCAATAGTTTGACTGTGGGGGCTGGCGAGTCTTTATTATTATTACTTTACACATTAAAATCTTAAACTCTTTACTTTAGGACTTAGGTAGCACTGTAGTTAACGTTTCCAAATAATATATTTTTAATTTATTTCTGAACCTGTTTGCATTGGCTTCGCTCCTTATGTCTGCCGGCCGGCTATTCAATAGATATGGTATTCGTTTTTTTAAAGTTCTGTCACCATAGTAATTGGTGACTCTGGGTACCTTGAATTTGCCGGCAGCCATAGATCGCGTATTATAAACATTGAGTACATGAGCTAAGATATGCTCTTGAGTACCATGATGGTTTACTGCTAGAAGATATTTATGTTTATAGCTGATCGGTAGAATTTTACAAATTTTAAATAGCTTCCTATAATCTCCTTTACAATTTTTTCTTTTCAGTTTTTCGTTTAAATAATTGCTTCATATTTTGCAATAAATTACCAGCATTTTGCCATCGCGCTTCTCTTTCTTTTCTATGCAGTCCGACAGTGAACACGCTTTAGGTCTTATAGTCCCTATTATTGGCATTTGCCTTATACTACTGTCACTTACTCTCATTTATGCTATATATGTCTAAAAATAATTTCACTTAAGAGGGATGTGCTAAGGTAGCCCGTGAAATTCAATTTTTTTACTTTTTTTGTAATTTGCAGGTCAGTGTCAGGTTGTATGTTGGTTAAAATATGAGACGCGGCCGTAGCTAATATGGCTTAACAGAATTATAATCATTAGAATCAGCAATACAACTACATAAGTTAGACTTTACCTGAAATCTAGCGATTTCATGAAAGCATGAGGTTTGAGGTCAATTCTAACATATGGAGTTGTATTACTGATTCTAATGATTATAATTCTGTAAAACCATATTACCTACGGCCGCGTCTCATATTTTAATCAACATACAACCTGACACTGTCCTGCAAATTGCAAAAAAAGTAAAAAAATTGAATTTCACGGGCTACCTTACCGCATCCTCCTTAAGTAAAACTGGTAGAATTTGATGTATAAGTTCTTAGTGTTAATTTTTTATATCAAAATAAGATACTAGTAACGCCATCTGTTATTTATTTGTTTTACTATACATTTTGAATGTATAGTTATATAGTTCCTAATAAATATTCATTTGTTCTGTCTCAGAAAAACTAGTTTGATTTATAGGTTATGGGCCCAGGACTCTCACGTTTCTTTTAATAAATAAAATAAAAGTAGTTTCGTGGATGCAATAAAGATTTGCAAGAATGGCTTCGAACTATTTAGTAAATGTTCCGAAGCTGAAGGGGCGAGAAAACTATAGTGAGTGGGTCTTCGCTGCGGAGAATTTTCTAGTCCTAGAGGATACGATTCACAGCATCAAGCCAGATACTGGGAAGAAACTAGAAGCCGCAGATGACGCGAAAACCAAGGCAAAACTTATTATGACTATAGATAGTGCGTTGTACGTACATATAAAAAATGTGACAACCACGTTGGAGCTATGGAACAAGTTAAAGGCATTATTTGACGATTCAGGATTTACACGAAGAATATCCCTATTACGTAAGCTAATCTCAATTCGCCTGGAAAATTGTGTTTCAATGCAGTCGTACGTAACGCAAATAGTCGAGTTGGGTCAAAAATTAAGTGGGACAGGATTTTGTATCAGTGACGAATGGATCGGTTGCTTATTACTCGCAGGATTGACAGAAAAGTTCATGCCGATGATCATGGCTATTGAGCATTCCGGTATACAAATTACAACGGATGTCATAAGAACAAAACTCATGGACATGGAAAAGGAAGTGAGTGGAAGTCAATCGAGTGAAGTTAGCAGTGCATTCGCGAGTGGTGCGCAGAAATGGCAGTCTAAAAAAAATATTAAATTATCTATGGCCAGTGCACAGAGAAATGAAGCAAAGCAGAATGTCAATGTCAACGCTAAAAGTCATAATATCAAATGTTACCGGTGTCACCAATATGGACATTACAAGACTCAGTGTCCAAATGGAGAAAACAATAATAATAAAAAAGAATCGCAAAATAAACAAACTAATGCATTTAGTGCGGTGTTTTTAAGCGGTCAGTTTAACAAATACGACTGGTACATTGACTCGGGCGCGAGTATGCATTTGACGGCTAACGAACAGTGGATCGTGAATACTACGTATTACAAAATGAAAGAAATCTGTGTTGCTAATAGCGAGAGACTACAGGTATTATGTTCTGGCGATGTGAACATAGTAACAAAAACTGATCAATGTGAATTTGAAGTTACAGTAAAGGATGTTTTATGTGCTCCAGGATTGACAACTAACCTATTGTCCGTGAGCCAGTTAATAAAATCCGGTAACAGAGTTCAGTTCATGAAAGAAGGCTGTGAAGTATTCAATAGAAATAATGAATTAGTGGCTACAGCTGTGCTGATCAATGGATTATACAAGTTGAGAGTACCTGACAGTGTAGTGGCGAATTTGACTGTATCAGGCGATATTTGGCATCGTCGATTGGGTCACGTTAATAGCAGCAGTGTGATGGTCCATGTGGCTAAAAAGAAACGCCAGAAATGGGATAAAAAATCTGAGAAGCAGATACTTGTGGGATATCCAGATGACATCAAAGGCTACCGAATATATAACCCAAGAACAGGACGAGTGACAACAAACAGAGATGTTATTGTCATGGAAGATGAGAAGAACACAGAGGTCAGTATACCAATTACTGAAAGTGGAGAAAACTCATGTTCAGTGGGGGACTTATCTGACAAGGGTTCACCAAGTCCAGCAAGTCCAGAAGCAGAAACCGGAGATGAGGATACACTAATTGACAAAATATTGGATGGGTCAGATGACTCATATATTCCCAGTGAGTATGAAGATGCTCATGATTCACCTAAGCAGCGTGTTAGAAGCAGCAGCAGAATCAGAAAGAAGCCAGAACGATATGGGATGTTAAATGTGTGTGTTCCTGAGGAAGTATTTGATGATGCTAGTGGAATATCTCTAAAAGAAGCATTAAAGGGATCAGAAAAACTAGTTTGATTTATACTTAGGTTCTGTCATTTCAATACCTGGGGGCCAACCACCACTTCTTAAAGCAGTATTATTTGAATGTTACTTCAGTGTGAGAAAGAGATGGAGCTATACAGGACGTCTAGCTCCATCTCTTTCCCACACTCATGTAAGATTAAAATAATACTGCTTTAAGAGGTGGTGGTCTAGCTCCTGATTTAATAAGTGACAGTCCACGACAAAAGATATCTTATGACCTTCACTAGTTTCGAAGATATATAGTGCCTATTTCACGATGTCCGAGTAGCCACTACTTACAGAATAAATTCAAAAATGGAACAGAATTTGTATGAAATTATCTGCCAAGTAAGTTAATAGAAACTTAATCGTAGGTGGTGAAACAGCCCTGGAGCTAGACCACCACCTCTTAAAGCAGTATTGTTTTAATCTTACATGAGTGTGGGAAAGAGATGGAGCTAGACGTCCTGTATAGCTCCATCTCTTTCTCATACTGAAGTAACATTAAAATAATACTGCTTTAAGAAGTGGTGGTTGGCCCCCTGAATGCTTTGTGAAAACGTGCAAAAATAAGTTTTAATATTTTTTTTTTGCTTTTTCGTAAACTACGAGTAGAACGTTTGAAATTTGTTTCAAGTACATTTTTTTTTGTAGAAGCTATTAGGCCAAAACTTGGTCTTAAAGTTTAGTAGAAAAGGTAGGCAGTAAGGTAGGTAAAGGTAAAATTTAGATTAATATTTTTCAAAATTCATATCTCCGTAACATAAACATGTTATGAGGTTGATCTTTTTTTATATCAATAGCTTATTTACTGCAGAATATGGAAATATGCATAACTCCATACCGGCCATGAGGTACCTTTGCCTGTATTGTAGACTGTCACATACTCGTATGATCATTTGTGCTGTAAGTAGATACATAGATAGTGGTTCTGATTCCTATATCTATTTGTTATACCAGTATTCAGTAATACTGGAAAGGTGCTAATTGGGTTTTGCCCTAATCTAAATTCTATAATGAATTAAAATTTCTTCTATAAATTTCTATAAAAATGTCCTAATCTAAATTGGGTTTTGCCCCTACTTGTGCAGTAAATACCTTCATTTGATTTAGATTTACCTACTTCAGGATTTCGCAAGGATTATGAATAAGAGATTTATATGATAAATACCTAATATTAATTACTGCAGAAAAACGTCTACCGGTCTTGCGCTTCCCGCATCCGCTAGATTTAAAATAGTTTCTCGTGCGACTGAAAAATCATCGAATATAACCTGATGGAATCACACTAAATATTCTAAAGGACCTACTTCACAAAGGTTTATGACTATACACACGGCTACACATCAAGCTATACATTCTAGTTTACACTGACCTCTCATTGTAAGGAAATCCTATACAATGCGAGATCAGCTTATACTGGATATGTATAGCTGTATCTGTAGCTGTGCGTACACTAAAATATGTAAGTACATTAAGGTTAAAACATTATTAATTAAAATTATAACATCAGCAACCACATGAGAAATCCGATCAAATCTAATAACCGACACAACAAAATCCACCTTAACTCAATCAGATAAAGTGTGATATCCGATATCAAAATCTTCTTTACCCGGGAGTTTTCTCAAAAAGATAATAACTCGAGATCCTATTGTCGCCAGGATCTTTATATTAATTACAGACATAAAAATGATTAATGACATGAATCTGGAAACAATGCTTAGGAATCCGTATTTATTGGACACCCTCGCCCGGTATTTGTCATCAAGACAAATTATTTGTCCAATGTTTGTTTCCGCCATTTTTAATATTTCCCCCCTTCTCATTTATTTTTCTGCGATGTTATTTAGTTCTGCTGATATTAATTTATAACTCCTTAATGTTGCATGGATTTAATTATAACAAATGACAAATTAGAAATGTTCTCAGTAAATATCTATGATTTAAGAAGATGGCTAACCCTCTACAAACTATTCCTCAAGACTTAATTTCGAACTCAAAACTATAAAGCCATGGGTACACTTTAACAGAGTATCACAAAGAAAACCTCAGGAATCTTAGTAATCATCTGGTCAACCTTTGATCCTTCAAACCTTTATACAATTGACCGTTGCTAAGAAACACTTAACGTGACCTCCCATCCCCCTCATAATGTTCCACAATTGATTGTTTAAGGGGGGTCGTGATACAGTTAGAGGAGTCAACTTATGTTGGTCTTTACACGTATTTCAAACAAAGCAAATCAATAATTCAAGAATCGGGACGCCCGGGCGGTCCGTTGGAAATATTTCCTTTTATTTTTCTTGTCTGAAAGATGCTTTTAAATTTTTATAGAGAAACTTGAGGTTTTAGAGGTAAAGGCGCTAAGTAAAATTGTAAGTGTTTTCCCGCCTTTTTGTAATGAAGAAATAAGTAGGCGCTGGGTCACGTAATCACTTTCTTAACTTTGCGTTTGGCTGAATTTTTTTATAGTAAACTGGACGTTATATCAGGGAATATAAAACCGTAAACGAAATGATCCTGGAAAGAGAGTAAATGAGCTGGTTGATACCCACATGGAAAGCAAAGCTGTACCAGGAACCATTTTGGTTACCCATTGAAAGGGTTTTCCTAAGCAGATAATCAAAAACCCATACGATTTAAAAACAAATTAAGACATCTATTATTAGAAAAATGTTAATAAACTATTGACGAATTCCTTAATGATAAATTGTAAGTTATTTGACATTCATATTTATTTAATTTTGACAATGCATTATTATCTTAAATTCCATTAATTATTTATTTACGTGTACTCAATTGTTAATGTTTTGCTTGTTTTTTCTGTCTTAAGTTATGTTGTGTTTATTATTATGTTGTGTTGTTGTATTATTTTATTTTATTAGATTGATTACTTATTCTTTTTTTTATAATAATTACGTGAAAGAGTGTACACCTTTAAGGTAGATTTTTTGAGGAACTATTTATTAATATTAAGATCTCATGTACCAAAAATCACACGAATAAATGAATTTGATTTTTTTTACGTAGGTACGAGTAACTCTTTTGAATGGGTTTAAAGGACTAATTTGGTTACCCATTGAAAGGTATTTCGATATGGTTTTTCTAAGCAGTTAAACAAAAAACCCATACGATGTGGGTAACCCTTTTGAACGGCTTAAATTATGTCGTTCAAAAGGGTTAAGCTTCAACAATAACAGTGTAACATTCCGACTCGGAGCAAAGTAATAGCTATGATCTCTCGATGATGGGCATACGTTGCAAATTGCTAATATGGTTACCCGTACAAAACCCTTTATTGTATAGGTTATCTTAATGAAGGGGTTAACCCTTTTACTGAGTTTCAAGGCTAAAACTCATTTAAGGAGTTACACATGATAAAGGTAACCTTATAAACGGCTTACCCTTTCGAAAGACTTAACTCTTAACCGGGTTGTACCGTCCCTGATACTAATACGCCCCTTTTTTTAAAAGAACCTCAAGGACTAGAAAAATAAATGAAAAATTTACTTTAACAAAAAAAGTAAAAACCGACTTCAAAACCAAAAACGAATAAAACAACTTTCATAAAACACTTAACACCTGAAGTCGGTGTCAAGCTAAAGTGCATTGAAGAATTGAAGACACCGACTTCAGAAGCTGTTAAGTGTTTTATGAAAAATATTTTATTCGTTTTTGGTTTTGAAGTCGGTTTTTACTTTTTTTAAAGTAAATTTATTTTTCCATTTTTAGCTGAATTTACAATTACATAAGTAGGTAAGCCCAAGTCGAACCAAAAGAAGAATCATCAAAATCCGCTTAGAAATGCCGGAGATACAGTGCATTTATGCATATACCTTCGTATACAAGAATAATTACATAATATATTATATACTAAAACCTTCCTGAAAGTATGTAGATCACGTTAATTAAAGAATCATCAAAATTGGTTCATTAGTTTTTGATAAAATCGCGGACAAACAAACATACATACATACATACATATATACATACATACATACATAGACATACATACATACATACGGGTCGAATACAGAACCTCCTTTTTTGAATTCGGTTAAAAAGGCAAAAATCAACCGGTAATAAAGATTTGAAGATTTCTTAGCTCCTTGCAAAAATCTCGAACAAAAAAACGCTCAGTTTTTTCTAACTTCTAGAAGTTAAAAAAAGAAGGTAAAACTTCAAAAGATCACAGTTTATTTACGGTGAAAAGCACAATCCGTTTATAAACCGATCTCTTGTAGCAAAGGTTACTTTTCAGTACCTACAAGTGTAGGTATAATCTTACGAACTTAGTGGAAGGTGGATTTTTCCGCGTAATTCAATATCTTTAAGTAAATTCCTGAATGTTTTCTCGAGACTCTTTCTTTGATTAATTTTTATTGTTTTCTTTGATATAAACACGATGATATTGGCAATTCTCTTTTATTATTCATTTGGTTTTGCCCGACGCTTTGTCCGCATAGACTTTGGAGTCCCTTTTACGGGGACTAGAGGCATGTTATGAGTATTTTCAAGGCATATTCTACCTAAATGCAAAACGATCAAATTCATTCAACTCTTTTGGTGTAATGCCTCGTCCTAACCGAAAGAGAATGTCGCGGGAGTACCTATGCGATCGTCGCGCGCGTTCCTTTCTTATAATTATGACTAAGAACTACTCGCGAGATCAATAATAATAATAATAAATAATAATAAATTTTTATTAACAAATGTGGGTACAACTCATCTATCCTAAACAAAAACACAATGTGCAAAGTTTTGAGTATTTCAAAGATAGAGTAAACGACGATGTCTGTGCTAGTATTAACTGTGTGACAGACGCCGGCGCCTTCCTCCTACAACCTTAAGTAACAAGCGATACCGTGACATACGGACTCGCTACAGGAAAATTAGAATGTTACAAATAGTTCTGGTACAATTTCAATTACGTTCATGTAAGTTTAATTAAAAGAATAAAAATTTAATTATATATTTTATATATTTAATAGAGTCGCGTATGTACGTCTTTATACAGGCGCAATTACGTATTCGCGCGATGACTTGCGCGTAAACTTGGATGTAGCGCTCGCCGGCCGCTGCAGCGGCATCGCTCGCTACGCTCGTTCGGCTCGCGCGTAGTTGGTCACAGTCCTAACCAAACCTTACCCGTTTGGTCGCATTACCCTACCTTAGTTACTGCGATCAACTGTGAGAAAAAGCAATAAATTTAAAAAAGAGGCTTTTTTAATAAAAAAATGTGTGCATCATTAGAAGCCCAAAAAGTTTTAAAAACATTTTTTTTTTCGATGTTTTTTTTTGTTTTTGTGCTCACACCATAAATTATTATAAGTATATACGTTAGGATTTGTAATTGGCTTTTTGATGACTATGGTTTCCTTTTTTGTTTGTTTTTATTATCTGTAAGTGCTCCATGTACTAAAATATATAAAAAAACTTTTTTACAAAAAAATACAACCGACTTCCAAAAACAACTACAAAGTGAAAAATAACTTTAATTTCGGAAGTCGGTGTCTAGTTAAATGTATTTTCGTTTTTTGCCACCGACTTCCGAAATTAAAGTTATTTTTCACTTTGTGGTTGTTTTTGGAAGTCGGTTGTATTTTTTTGTAAAAAAGTTTTTATTTTTCACTTTTTAGTTGTGGAACCTACCCCACACAAATTCTAATACCACTACCTGCAAAACAAACTAGAACATCATCCATATAAAAGTGGGGAAAAAATACGTATTATTGAAGCTAACTCAAAAACTACCAAAGCAAAGTTAATCAATTTTATATGGGACCAACTGTGATGTATACCCTCTCGAATAAAATAAAAACAATCCAAATCGGTTCAGCCATCTTCGAGTAATCGGGGAACACACATAAAAAAAAAATAAAAAAAAAAAAGGTTCCGACGAATTGATAACCTCCTCCTTTTTGAAGTCGGTTAATAATTAAAAAAGGATAAATTAATAGAAGGTCAATCAGTTTTTTAGAGGATCACAATAATTTAAATATTTCCGATAAAAAAACTACTACCGCAAAAACCGCTACCGCTATAGACTAGCGGTAGCGGTTATCGCAATAGGCTCGAATACCTATTATAATATAATATACACACACATACACATACATATACAGGGTGTCCCAGAATAATGTGTACAAACTTAAGGATGTGGTACAGACCATCAAACTGAACAACTTTTTCCCGGGGACCAACATCGTAATCGTAAAAAAAAAAACAGTCAACCTCATACATTTGGTCAAGAAGGTATTGAAATTTTGTAAGGGACGACTGTTTTTTTTTTTTCACGATTACGATGTTGGTCCCCGGGAAAAAGTTGTTCAGTTTGATGGTCTGTACCACATCCTTAAGTTTGTACACATTATTCTGGGACACCCAGTATATACATCATGTTCGGCAATAAACGTTTATTAAATGAAACTCACTTTCTTTACACATACCTACATAACCATCAGTTCAAGGAAAGTTGTAACAGTTCAACGGAACGGTTTGACCTTCGAGTGTTTCGTGTGAATTATTTAAAAGTTGCGCACAGATATTTATTGCTGTATCTACCTGCCTGCCGCGCCGAGAAAAAGGTGAACTTCGGTGATCGTGAAACTGTGTGAGAAAGTGCTTTGAATTCAAGTTATAAGTTAATCCGATTTAAATTTTATGAAAGATGATTATTTATGTCATAATCAGCCTATAATTTTCCTACTGCTGGGATACAGGCCTCCTCTCAGTGAGAGGGAGTGGGTCGTAATCCACCACGCGGGCCCAGTGCGGGTTGGTAGGTGTCACATGTCTTCGAATTTTTGGTTCTAGGACATGCCGGTTTCCTCACGATGTTTTCCATTACCGTTTTGAGAGCAGTGGTGATGAAATAATTTACTCAAAGTAAAGCGCCTGATTTGGTTCGAACCTACGACCTACCACTCGTAGGAACATAAGCCGCGGCCGTTATCACTGAGCCACCACTGCTCTCATGGTTACTGATTAAACAATGAAAGAAATAAAAAAAACCGGCCAAGTGCGTGTCGGAACACGCACAATGAAGGGTTCCGTAGTTGAAAAGAATTTATCCCAAAAACGAACTTAACAATGGATACCAAAAAAAATTTTTTTATGTCATATCCCTACAAATTAACAATTTTCGGACTTTTTCCTTTACTTGTGCCGGGAGACCTTGCTTCTTGCCAAATTTCATTATTCTAGGTCAACGGGAACTACCCTATAGGTATTGATTTACTTGCGATAGTTGCGAGTATCGAAATATGTCGCATAAATGGCCGTATGTTTTTATTGCGTTGACTTAGAAGCTTGAGTTTTTTAGGACTCTAAGAGACCATAGACTTACGTATTTGATATTAATTTTAATTTGATACCTCCACGCATTCCTGAGAAAAAGGGTCTTGACAGACTGACAGACAGACAGACGGACAACGAAGTAATCCTGTAAGGGTTCCGTTTTTTCCTTTTAAGGTACGGAACCCTAAAAATGATAAATATGTATTCAAAAATTTTCCTAAAAAACTTCTGTAACCTTGTATCATCCCACTGCTGGGAGAAGGCCTCTTCCGATATCTTCCAGTGCTTGCGATCCAGAGCTAATGTGGGCCACTGATCGTTTGTTTTTTCGTGGTCTTCCGCGACGCCTTTTAGATGTCTCAGGGCTTCACATAGTGATTATTTTGGCCCACAGCTCATTTGGCATGCGGCAGACGTGGGCAGTTCAGTCCCACTTCAACTTTGCGGCTTTGTGAGCAACGTCAATAATCTGTGTTTTGGAGCGCAGTGTGGTATTGCGAATATGCACCCTATTGCGCAACACACTATCAATCGGAATTAGATTCATTTTGACAGTTCAATAACATTCATTGCGTTATTTACGTTGTCAAGCAGACAAATTCGAACATATAAAGCAATGGATTAGTAATTTGCTTCAAAATGATTCAGGTTTCGATTGTTGCGCAATTAAGATGATGGTCTGTAGAATACTGCGCTCCATCACACGTTGGCATATTTTGAGTTTGGACTTAAAAGAAAGTGGTTCGTGTTATTATAAAATAGGGCCAACTTCTCAACTATTTGTAAACCCTAGGATAAAATATATACCATAAAGTATTATCGGAAAACATGAAAGAGGTGGAAAAATTAGGTTTGGAATACAAGCTGCTGTTTTTACCTGTTTATTACCAAACGATAATTTCACAACCAAACAACCTATATTAATTTATGTATTTAGCATAAAACCGATTCATAATAAAAATTAAAATTCCACTTTCTTTGTTCTTACCAAAATTCTTAGCGGCTTTGTTTAAAGAGTTAGCAAATTCTATTCTTATTTATACCAAGCCCTTTGTCCATGAAAAACAAAGTCCCGAGTGTTAAATTATATATAAAAAAGGGAGCGAATAACATTTTCTGGGGTTAATTTAGCGGTCGCTTAGAATAAATCTCTGTGAGGTTTCATTTGTTTCTTTCTTCCGATTCGCCTTGGTCTGTGCGAGGAAATCGGACGGTTTGCGAAGTAATAATGTACAAAACATGAAAGAAAATCAAAGGTTCGACCCTCAGTTTGAAGCGGTTTGAAGGTATTTTGGAGCTATGTAGTGTGGTAGATATATTTTGGGGTGAACGAAAATGTTGGTAAGGAGATTATTTATATAGAATGCAAAACAAACTATGCAGAATATGACTATCAAACGCTTTCATGGCTGAATTTAAAATAAGTATTTTTTTTATCAATCTTGTCATGAACCAAACATTCTGCAGCATTCCACTCATATCTTGGTCCTTGCTTTGTATTTCATCATCATCATCTGCCTAGCCTTTTCCCAACTATGTTGGGGTCGGCTTCCAGTCTAACCGGATGCATCTGAATACCATTATTTTACATGGAGCGACTGCCTATCTGACCTCCACAATCTAGTAATTGGGTAATACGATACCCCCTGGTAAGACTTTCGGGCTTCTGACGACCAGTAACGACTGTCAAAGATCCACGAATGACAACGGGGACCAACGGCTTAACGTGCTTTCCGAGGCACGGAGGAGCTCGGTATGTAAAGATGGTCACCCATCCACTGATCAACCCCGGCAAGCGTAGCTTAACCTGATGGATCGACCCGTGCGCCAGTTATTACTTAGCCACGAGCTCCTCCTTTGTATTTCATCATAATGACCCTTTTTTTTTTTTAAACCTATACGGTTCTCATGTGCGTTGCATGGTACATTTCAGCTGTGGTCTCGATTGGAACACTTTTCAAGGGGTCTAAACGCAGTAAAGTTTCAAGTTGAACCTCGAAAAGTGGTCATATTAAATTGGCATAGCTGAAATATGTAAGGGCCTATTTCAACACTTACGATTCAGTTCCGATTAATTTACTTGGCACATAATTTCATACAAATTCTGTTCCATTTTTGAATTTATTCCGTGAGGAGTCGCTATTCGGACATCGTGAAATAGGTAAGTAAAATAAAACTACAAAGTACCAAATAGTACTATAAGCATCTCTCTTCGATCACCTATTCATCGAATTCACGTTTTCACAAAACATTCAGGGCCGGTTTCACCACCTACGATTAAGTTCCTATTAACTTACTTGGCACATAATTTCATACAAATTCTGTTCCATTTTTGAAATTATTCGGTGAGGAGTCGCTAGTCGGACATCGTGAAATAGGTAAGTAAAAACAAAGTACCAAATAGTACTATAAGCATCTCTCTTCGATCACCTATTCATCGAAAAATCTTCCCATTCTCTAACAAAAGTATGAACATTAGTTAAGGATTCCTACAAAAGGCTAGCACCAAATCTAATTCTAGATTTCCGTGGCCCATTCACATCGTAGCAGTCGTTTAACACATTGTGCTCGCTATGGAAATAAAGGCTTATTTTATCAAAGCATTTGTTCCCTTCCAGAAGATGTATTTCGGATGCGAAACAGTTTATCTCGGGAGTTAGTAGCTTTTGGGACACGGTGTGGTAAAGAATGAAAAGTTTCATAGAATGGTTTCAGTGTGAATGATTGATATATCTACTGTTACTGTAACTTACATATTTTTTATTCTAGTTAGCATAATTTTATTCCGTTTGACATTTTATATATTTTTTTATTACTGTGACTAGGCTGACATTTTTCGTAATTTTTTTTTAAATGTAATTCTAATGATGCCACATAATTTAAATTTAGAATAAAATTGTACGTACCTACTATTTGCATGCCCATGTGTCGGTAAAATATGGAGAGCCTTATTTTAAAAAAAGAACATCTATGTACCATTATTATGTTTGCAAAGTAATAAATGATTTGATTTGATTTGTAATGTGTGTCATTTATAAGTTTGTGTTGATAATCTGCCGCAAATGAATTCATGTGTTCTTGCATAAATGACGTTTTTTTCTCATTTGTTGATCAAGATGACCTGTTTATGATGACTATCTATTCAACACAATAATGAATTATTTAAAAAAATATGTTCGATTATCGCACAAGCTTAAAATTTTTACTTATAAGTAAGTACCGCTATACAAGGTTAGGTAATTGCAATAACTGAAAAAGAATATGCAGTTCCCTACATTTATGTTCGCATAACTCGTCAAAATGTAGGGTACAGCAGATTTTTTTTTCGCGATTTCAGTTTTGGTCCCATAGTTAAAGTTGTTCATAATGACGAGAACAAAGAAGACCCCTTAAGAGGTTTTCAGTTAATGCAATTACACCATATATGATGATAAAGATGGAACACTTTTTTTACAGTTAAAAACATTACCAGTAGACTTGTTGGGTTGCATTAACCTATTCGGCTGTATAACCTCGCGGCCCGTGTGTCCCGTGGTTACGTTATCGTCGTTAGGAGTGGAGGTAATCTGTTTTTATTGTCGCGCCACTAATGGTGTCATTTTTATAAAACCCGCAGAGATATAGCCGTTAAATTAATAGCTGATGTCTGAAGAACATTCTAGAAGTCGTTTTGACACTTCTGTATGGACAGAAATTTGAGATAACTGAATTAGGTAACGCTGTATAGCTGTTCTTCGATGATAGCCGGGTAACATACCTATTAAAGTATATGTGTTAACTGAGGGACAACACTGGGAATTAGCAAAAACAACCTAGGATTTAGTAGTATACACGGCTACAGATCAAGCTATACATTTCCAGTATAAGCTGATCTCGCATTCTATAGGGTTTTCTTACAATGAGAGGTCAGTGTAAACTGGAAATGCATAGCTTGATGTGTAGTCGTGTGTACCTAGACTTTAAACAATTGTAGAACGACTCTGGGAATTTGTAAATAAATGTATTAAATAACTACAGCCCTTAAAGTATGGTTCCTCAGTTCTCACAGATCATCAGCGAGATCTCGAAAAGTATAAATAAAAAAAATAAAAGATATGTTTATTGCATTTATACAAATTCTTAGCACACATGAGTTGGAGATCACCTTTTAAGCAAGGAAATGCTTCTGTTAGGTATATGTAGTAGTAGCCGCGTCGCGCCTGTCTGCGGAAGACTTAACATCAGAAATCCATTTGAGTATAGACGTAAAATGTAAAACACTACCTATTCAATATTTTATATCCGCAGTCATTCAGTCCATTGGACCAACGCACCATCCAAACAGTTTCCGATTTAAAAGGTAAAATAAAACGATGAAATTAACAATAAATAAAAATAAAAAACGATCAAGAGCAAGTCGGACTCGCGCACCTAGGGTTCCGTACCGATTTCTGAAAAAGTGTGCTCTAAATAGAGACATCGTTTTATTTTTCCTGTTATTTCTTTCATAAACTTCTTTGATATTGAATAATTTCAGATTTTTCTTTATGCAAACTTCGGAGATAAAGGGGGAACGGTATTTTTTTACATGTTTCATTAGAAGTCGGAAACTATGCGGCCTGAAAATAAGAAAAAAGTGTTTGAGAATGTGCAAACAGCGTTCTTTCATATAATACCCCACATGCCCTAGTAGCCCCGCTTCGAATTTTTAAGACTACCTTCCAGTCCCTGTCGCAAACAACAAAAAAATTGTTCTTATTTGCAAAATAGTTGAGCAAACGTCATCTAAAACTGTTCCAAATTTCAAGTTGATAGCATTAGTAGTTCTTGCTGTGACAAACGGACAGACAGACAGAGTTGCATCTGGGTTTCTTTTTACCATTTTGGTACGGAACCCTAAAAGCAGTGTTTTAAGCTGTTCTCTTCTATTGAATTATGAATAGCTCTTTGATTTCCCGCTAACCTTGTTTTCAATAGAGCAATATTTTTGTGTTTAATAAAGTTATTAAATATTTCATTGGAATAACGTTGTGATGATGATTTTTATAAACACAGCTTTTGCTTGCTATGTTAGGGTTATGAACAAAACTTCATGGTCTGAATACTTTGTGAGTTAGGTAGAGATGTAGGTATTAGGTAGCCCACACCTAGTAGAGGTCAGTATCTACCTAATTTGCTTCCCACTTTAAAGCTCTATTTCACGATGTTCGAATAGCCATTACTTATCGAATAATTTTTTTAACAGCTATAATTAAACTTAAATTTTTTATTTAAATAAAAAATGTAGGTAGGTAAAATTAAATTCAAAACTAAAACTAAACCTTAAAAATCTAACAAAAGTGGGTGTCCTTGAGGCATGGTGCCAAGAACACTGGCTGCATTTCCGCGTTGAATAGCAATAGCTATTCTCTGTGCAAGAAATGAGCCAGCCCTCCTGTCACCGGCGGCGTCGACTATAGTACAGTTAAAATCTCGCTGCAGACTTGGTCATAAATCATAATCGGAGTAGGGATGTGCGCTAGTTGCGCGCGCTCAAGGCCATTATCGATAACAGAATCATTAAGGTTATCACGTAACCATACTGCATTCATTAAGTATGATGTCGAGAAGTTAGTCGATGAAGCCATTTCCAATGTCTCCATTGAAAATTGGCAAAAATGTGTGGAACATGCAGAATTGCTGCAAGATGAAGACTTAAGAAAAGCACATTTATGCGAAGAGTTCATCATTCATGTGGATGATGATGACGATGACTCAGACGAAGAATTTTAATTTTCTATTTTTAGTTTTATATATACGTTCTTTTGTTTATATATTTAATATGCTTTGCAGTAAATTTGGTAATAAAATAAAAAAAAATATGTATTTATTTCTATCACCCATTTATAAATATATAAAACTATCGATATCACTCATCGACTGCACTGAGGACTACGTGTGGGCGTGGCCTGCCCATAAGGCCCGTGAGTGGGAAAGAGAGCGAAACACTCGAATGATTTATGACCGAGTCTGCAGCGAGATTTTAACTATACTATAATCGAGGAAACATTTGCTTGAAAATTTTTTTTGTACTGGGACCCAAATAAATACAAACATGGAACATATTTGGTATGAAATTATCTGCCAAGTAAGTTAATAGGAACTTAATCGTAGGTGGTGAAGCAGGCCCTAAAACTCACTATTTTTGTTTTTGTTGTTTTTCCATATGCTCAGGGTGTTTATTTTTTATGCAAATGTCGTTTTGCTCGCAGATTCAACTGTTAAGGCGCGGACTGACTACGATTTTAAACGGCACACAACCGCGTAATCTATTGTCACCATTAGCTGGCTTGAAATTGAAAGGTTGAAAATTGAAAATAATATTTGCGTTGCCGAGATGTGACTAAGCTGCGAATGTGCATTTATTTTCCGGGGTTTCTTTAGATTATTCAGAATATACACAATAAATTAAATAATTGTTCGGATAAAGTTTTTTAGAAAACGCTAATTCTATTAAATTCTTAAAAAAAAGAATGTCGTTATCGCTGAAAATACAGAGATGTTCGACGCCAAAGTTTATTTTTGTGGAGCAACTTCCAAACTTTTTTATTGGTAATATCAAACTATTTTTTACTATTCTATTCGGTTAAAATTTTTCTTTAAACCCTTCTCTGTCCACTGTATTTTTACGTTAGATAGTTTCATTGCGTTACGTCATACTCGACAATCTAAGAAACCATTTTTTGTGAATATTGAGCTAATACCGCGCCTTAACCCTTTAGCCGATATCATATACTAATTTATAAACCCAAAACCCCAGGGGGGGGGATGGTGGGGGGGTTAGTTGCGAACCCCATAGGTTCACAACTACTGGTGATGATTTTTTTTCCATCGGATTTACGTTTATATTAGGTTGGGGAAAAAGTCCTTTCGCATTATAGTATGTATGAACTTAAAATAAAATCTCTTTGGCTATACTATTTGTATCTGGCTGGTTTTGGTATCATTGAAAGTTTAAATTTTAAAGAACATAATTCCAAATTCAAATTAGGAAAATGTGTGATTTTCATTTGTTTTTCGTACTGTCAAGATGAGTGAATCTAATGAAGAAATTCGATACATTTTCAAATTTTACTACAAAAAAGGTAAAAATCCAACGCAAGCCGCGAAAAAAAATTGCGATGTTTATGGACCCAGTGTTGTGTCTGTGAGAGTAGCACAACTTTGGTTTAAGCGTTTTCAATCCGGAAATTTTGATGTCAAAGATGCACGTCGCTCTGGTCGCCCTATTACGGATAAAATGGATGCCATTTTTGAAAAAGTGGAGCAAGATCGACATATCAGTAGTTACGACGTGACTGAAGAACTGGGAATTGACCACAAAACAGTTTTGGCGCATTTGAAAAAAACTGGGTACACAAAAAAGCTTGATATTTGGGTACCTCACGAGCTCACTGAAAGAAACCTAATGAACCGTGTACTCATTTGTGATTCTTTATTACGACGTAATGAAACCGAACCATTTTTTAAGAAGCTGATAACTGGTGATGAAAAGTGGATCACGTACGACAAGAACGTGCGAAAAAGGTCGTGGTCAAAGGCCGGTCAGGCTTCACAGACTGTGACGAAACCCGGGTTAACTCGCAACAAGGTGATGCTGTGTGTGTGGTGGGATTGGAAGGGCATTATTCATTATGAGCTGTTACCACCAGGCAGGACCATCGATTCTGAACTCTACTGCGAACATCTGATGAAATTAAAGCAAGAAGTTGAGAGAAAGCGGCCGGAATTAATCAACAGAAGGGGTGTAGTTTTTCATCATGATAACGCTAGACCTCACACATCTTTAGCCACTCAGCAAAAATTAAGAGAGTTTGGCTGGGAGGTGTTAATGCATCCGCCGTATAGTCCTGACCTTGCACCTTCAGATTTCCACCTGTTTCGGTCTCTTCAGAATTCTTTAGGCAGTGTCAGGTTAACATCACGAGAGGACTGCCAAAACCACTTGTCGCGGTATTTTGATCAGAATTCCCAAAATTTCTATAGCAATGGGATCATGTCCCGTCCTATAAGATGGCAAATAGTTATCGAACAAAATGGTACCTACATACTTAAGATAAATGTGAATAATGTATATTAAAAAATGTTTTGAATTTTCTTAAAAAATGCGAAGAAACTTTTTCCCCAACCTATTATATAATATTATATAAGCTTATACAGGGTTAGTTTTCAATGACCAGCCAAATTTTCACAGGGCGTTCTGCCCGTGAATATGAACAACATTTACTATGGGACCAACCTTAAAATCACGAAAAAAAAAAACAGCTGTTTCATACAAAAGTTCAATACCTACTCGATCAAAATGTGTGAAACAGCTGATTTTTTTTTCGTGATTTCAAAGTTGGTCCCATAGTGAAAGTTGTTCATAATCATGGGTAGAACAGCCTGTGAAAATTTGGCTGGTCATTGAAAACTAACCCTGTATACCTATTATGTAAAGGATTTTTTCTTAGGCATACATGGAATGCAGTCGACACGTCAGAGGTAATCGACACGTCAGAGGTAATCGAATTCGCTTGCTAATGCTAACTAGCTAAAGTCGTCGAGAAGAGAAAGCGGAAAATTAGCAAACTGTATCGAGTCATTTCAATTCTCTTTAATCTGTTGTTTCCAGACTGTTTATATTTTTCGTACTTAACATTCGGCTAAACTTTTTCAGGCTTTATATGTGTGTGAAACAACACAACATTATTTTAGGGTAAAAAAATAAAACAAACCAGTAAATTATCCGTCATAAAAACCATCGATATATTTACAACTTTTAATTATTTACATATTTACATCATCGAATACTATTACAGTAATAATTGAACCGTATTTACACAGTACATTATTTTAAAACAATAACATCAAGTAAATAATACGTTAGATATGTTAACGTTACTATGAAAACAATGCATAACAAAAAGCGGTGTATTGGGTCCCATCAAAATATACTGTAGTGCTATTCTGTAAAGATCTCACCGTAAAAATAAGTGAAGTGATCTTAAAGTGAGTTGTCAATAGTGTCAACCCTTAGCATATCAGGTGGGATGACGGCTCACTTCACACTCACTTCACCTAAGTTATCACGGTGAGATGTCTATAGAATAGCACTACTGATCCGTTTTTAGACCGACATTACTTTTCATTGAATGATTTCCATAGCTGTACAGTCGCGAACATAAAATACCTTATACTTACACAAGATTCATTTGCATTTTTCTCCTAAAATATTGATTAATATTTTACGTGTTACGAACATCCACCACCACCACCATCACCATCACCATCCACTCCATCCACCATCCACTCCACTACATCCACCACCACCACCACCACTCCATCCACTTAACTATCCCGCACCCTAATTACGTAACACATTATCGATCGGAATCTGAATAATTTTGAAGCAAATTGCTAATCCATTGTTTCATAGGTTCGAAAAATTTATCTTCTCAACACCGTAAATAACGCAATGAATGTTGTTGAACTATCAAAATGAAACCAATTCCGATTGATAGTTCGTTACGTAATTAGGGTGCCGGCCTCATTTGTTGCCCAATAATTTTTCCGGTTGACCGTCCAGGCCACAACTGAGGCCCAGCTGACTTGTTCCCCTTTTCGCGTTTTTTACCGTGGTAACTTTATGAGAGCTTCTAAAACTGTGTAATAACTGGCTCTTTATTAAAAAAACTCGTCTGTGGGTGTACAGAACATTATAGGCGACCAAAAACAAAACATCGAAAAGAAAATAAGTTTAAATGTCAAGTGTAAATTTTTGAAGTGGTTGCGTCATCTGTGTTTACATTTGTTTTTACGATGTTTATATTATCCCAATGTAGGTTATCGAAACCAAACTATTATGCAAAAGGTCTTTTCTCAAAGTTACAATTATTATTTCACTAGGAAAACGCTTTTGAATTTTGCTTACCCGTAATAATCCAAGATCCCAGACCCCCAGACCTTACTTATTTTATGATTAACAAAATGTATGGGATAGAGTAGTGTTAGTATGTACTTTGAACATACGCATACCTGCTAGCTTGGGTCGACGGCCAATTTTCAGGTACGTAAAAATATTACTAATTTGCTCATTTTTATGTATATTTTACAGAAAATTGTTAATAATTAATAATCAACACTGTCAGACCCTTCCCGACGGGGGTTTTTCCGGCAGACGGTTTAAAGCACGCAAAATATGACGT
The DNA here is from genome assembly GCA_946251885.1 of Cosmia pyralina. Classification (NCBI taxonomy): domain Eukaryota; kingdom Metazoa; phylum Arthropoda; class Insecta; order Lepidoptera; family Noctuidae; genus Cosmia; species Cosmia pyralina. The sequence continues at coordinate 20,757,147 of OX276358.1, forward strand.
CATCTTACTTGTAATTAGTCTTAATTTTGATATAATAATACTCTCTATTTGTCAACAGCCAGATCAATAGTAGCGGTCAAACATCCCCCAGACACAGTTAATTGTGTCTGGGGTATGTTTGACAGACACAAATAATTGTGTCTAGGAGATGTTTAACCGCCACGATTGATCTGGGTGCTTACAAATTTAGACTCCTAGGTAAGATGACGTAATTCTGTGCGAGCATTAAAGCGTCTGGCGGAAAAAACCGCCGACGGGAAGTGTCTGACAGTATTGGTTATTAATTATTAACAATATTCTGTAAAACATACATAAAAATTAGCAGTCAAGACATTAACATGCTAGTAGGTATGCGTACATTCAAAGTACAATGTAACACTATTCTATCCCATACATTTTGTTAATCAGAAAATAAGTAAGATCTGACGGCCCTGGGATCTTGCTCTATGAGGTATTTTTGTTCGTGACTGTACAGTCAAACAAGCTATATCCACTAACTACACTGTCAAAATTCATTTTGATTGTACCTACTTTTTGAGCTTATTAGTACTGTAAGGATTGATGCTATGATCAAGCCTCGTTGATATAATGCTGGCTGACATTCAATCATTCAAATATAGAATATCTTCTGTCAAGAAAAACAATCCTGGTTTTTTTGACAAGATGACAGAGTGGAGAATCTGGTCAGGGCTCGGCCCGAGTAGGAGAGTTTTATAATTTATTCTGAGCTTTAAATACAAAGGGCTTCAGCCCCAGTTAAGAGTCCCTCTTGTATTATTTGATAGTTCAGTTGATCTCCTACTGTGAAGCTTGAGGCTTCACAGTACCTACTCTCAAGCCGAGAGTAATGTAGAAGGATTGACTACTCAAGACACTAATAGATTTTTTTAAAGTAGTTGCAAGTTAGCTGCCTGTATACCAAATAGCTGGTTCGACTCTAGGTACAGTCAACAAAAGAGATATCCAGACAGGACACACTAACATATTTGTATGTTGCAGTACTCCTACATTGTAACACACCAACACAAAATTGTATATTATCAAGAAATTGAACATGAAGGAATTCACATACAAATATGTTAGTATACCCTGCTTAGATATCTCTTTTGTTGACTGTACATTAAATGCCTCGAACGCACACATGCACATCGTTGCTTTACATAAAATTCAACGCAATGATAAGGGGAAATTACTCGCTGTATCCATTCACGTGTATTCACATTTATCAATGCAGAATTTACTGAAATCGGTTAGAAACAATGTGAAATTGATGAAAACGTAGTCAAACAATGATATTCACAAGCAAATGACTTCACGTTTTGCTTCGACACCTAGTGTAAATACAGTAAATACATACATACACCTTGAAAATTGTAGCAGGTGATTGTGGCCTACGTATTATGCTTTAAATTATTGTTTATAGCTATTTTAACAGTGACAGTATAGTCCAATTGCGAATTCCACAAAGTGTGATACTTTAAATCACAGATCTTGCTTCAAAATCCTTTCGTATGACTGCTAACCTATGTTCTTTTAAATAAATTACACTTAAGTGCACCAATAAAAACCAATGTTCGTAATAAAATAAGCCAAATATTTGCCCCAATTGCAAGAATCAAACCAGTAATGCGAATTCATTTCGCCATTGCTTCTTTCTAATCTAATTGAATGTTCTTTCAACCTAAAACACTTTTCGTTCCCGTCTTTTCCTTTATTTCTCTGTCACAAATCTATGTTGAATGCGCATTCCAATAGAAGGTAATGTCGGCCTTATGGAATTTTGCTTACACACAGTGCAGAAACATCTAGAACATTTAGAATTTTACACCTGAATTTTTCTATTACAATATAATATGCACTGACTTAGTAGGATGAAGCTGTATTTTTGGTTTAGGTATAATATTAATGTAAGGAATTGGTATGTTAGAAAAAACATGGTTTCAAGCTAACGGCCGACCTGTTTCGTTCTACTCCAAAAACAGTCAAATAATGCCGCAATTTTAATATAAAACATCATTTAAATTATACTAAAAATTACCCATAGTTTGAAAAATTGCCTGTAATATATTTTGCAGCAAAATAAAGGTAACCAACAATAATGCTTCACCCTAATTATAATAATTAAATTCTGACATCAAACATGGCTACATAAACTAATAAAAAATACAATTTATGTACCTACTCCATATGCGAGATGAATTACATTCATTTGCATAGAAGTGTTTAACTAAGTTTTTATGCAAGAAATGTAAATAAAATTCTCGTGTTCTGTATATACGAGTACCTAAATCAAGCATAATTTGAAAATATTACGGTTTTTTTTAAATTAGGTAAGCACAAACTAACATAAGTTTTTTATTTTCATATTATTGTTTTGTTCTGCGAATCGTTCGAAGTACATTTTGCAATAATTGCAATAGGGCTTGTTTTATTTAATGATTTGTAATACATAATAAATAAGTAAATATATTAATTAGGCAAGACGAGATCATTTCTTAGGTACGTAGAACATACATAAAATAAATAATTTCTTATATAAATAGTAGATCTAGTCAGAAAAGTACTAAAATAACTTTGGTTGTTGTCACAAAAAAAAAGTTCCTCGTATAACTTCGTTTCAAACCTTAAAATAACCACACGATAGGTAATAGTATTTACTCCAACCATTTACATGAATCGTATATTGAAACTTCTACATATCAGTCTGCAGTGTAAAATATACTCTAATTACATCGACTCGAAGGTTCAATATTGCTATGTTGGTTCTTCAAGTTCACTTTTAGTTTGTATTTGTACACTATCAACGGCTTTCAAAGTCGTTGATGAGGTCATCGCTATCAAGTCTTCGTCTATTGTGGTCAGTTGGGAGTATTCTGTCTTCGGGTATATAGTCCGATATTTATATTTTCTTGCTTTTAACTGTGGAATAAAATATTTAACTTAGTTATGGAAAATAACCCTTTTAACTACACACATCAAAAGTGTCTAGGGATCAAGCATTTTTATGCGGATTTCTTGAGATTGAGATGTGGCTTTGTAATAAATTTATGATTTTATAAATTTATATGGATCCTTTTTGGTGCATTTCATAATTTGAATCAGGAACTGTGAATCAAATTCGAGTAAAAGATGAAAATCAGCTGTCAATATTTTCCCTATAAAAACATACAACGCATTGAAGACATTATTAGTGCTACTGTTTCCCTACTACTGATTAAAACCAACGTTATTATGGAGCGGCGACGTCATTTAAGCAGGGAAGAAATGCTCAGAGCCGTGGGAATGATAGAAGCTGGTTCCCGGCAACGTACTGTGGCTTTAGCTCTGAATACAAGTCAGAGTGTTATCAGTCGACTTTGGACACGTTACCGAAGCACTGGTACCGTGGCTGAGCGCCATGGAGGACGGTATCGCTGCACCACACGGAGACAAGACCGATACATTCAAATCTTAACTCGAAGAGCTCCAACTATAACCGCCATGATGTTAGCCGTGAGGCTTCATCACTCTTCAGGGAACTTAATTAGCGACCAAACAGTCAGAAACCGCTTGCATGAAGTGAACCTTCATTCCCGAAGACCGCTACGGGTACCACCTATAGCAATGCACAATCGTAGGATTCGATATCAATGGGCTCTTGAACACAGAAATTGGGCAGAAGAACAATGGCGTTTCGTGTGCTTTTCTGATGAGTCTCGTTTTGGTATGAGACCGGATACAAGACGTATACGACACTGGAGAACCCCTGGACGCCAACAGCGATTAAAATCCTGCCAGGAAGTCCATCCTTATAGTGGTGGAACCATCATGGTATGGGCGGGTATTTGGATCGGCGGAAGAACTGAGTTGATTTGGATCAGAGGCAACCTCAACGCTCAAATTTATGCTGAGACGATTGTATCAGACGTCATCGTTCCTCTACAAGTGCAAATCGGTCCCTTATCAGTTAATGCATGATAATGCACGACCGCACACCGCAAGAGTTGTAAGACAGACTCTCGCCGCAGCTAACATCAATGTCCTGCCCTGGCCTGCTCAGTCGCCAGACTTGAACCCGATTGAGCATGCATGGGATATGCTACAGAGAAGAGCTCTGCCGAATATGGAGGGTATCCAGTCGCAAGAAGACCTTTTTTTGTTGTTGCAACGAACATGGGCGGCCATTCCACAGCGTGATTTGGATGAACTCATTTTGAGTATGCCAAACCGATGTTCTTGTGTTGTTAGTGTTCGCGGTAGAAACACGGATTATTAATTGTTTAAGTTACCCAATAAAATTTTAAAGAAAACTGTTATTTCAGTCTTTTTTTCGAACTTTAATGTTAGTGGTTCAAATGTCAAAAATCCCTTTATTAGGAAAATGGCAAATTTCTTTATTAATGCAAAGGTGACTTGGTTTATCGTTACTGTGACAAACGAAAACACTTTATTTGATGAATCCTTAAAGAAAATTTTAATTAATATCAATCAGGAGAAAAGTTATTGCAAAAATATATGTTGATCCCTAGACACTTTTGATGTGTGTATTTGCGTCTTTTTTTTTGTTGTAAAATTTTCTTTAGTGTTTTTTCTAAACTTGTTTTCTCACAAGAATGCAAATCAAAACTTGTTTTGAAACTATAACTGTTTGCTTATAAGATAGACTTGAAGATTCGCAAATAAACTAGTTTTCACATAACTTACTTGATAAGAAAAAAACTATAAATATATACCTTAACAGCAATTATCACTATGATGACAGTAGCTAGTAGTACGCCCCCCACACTCCACACGGCTAATGAGTTACGTTCTAGAATGTTCGAGGCGTCCTTAGAATCTTCTATGAAGAATGATGCTGTGATGTGCGTGCGAATGTTCTCGGCTATTCGCCGCTTGCCAGCTGATGAGCCGTTTAGACAGCCTCCTAGAAAACAAAATATATTTCACTAAAAGTTCCGAGGCAAACATGTTCACATAGACCCTGATGGCCTCTTTCTGATTTTGTTTGACTGATTTGTCATATAAAATGCGTCAAAGACGTACAAACGGAAGAACACAAGCGTTTTTAAATTATTGGAATTAGGGTTCTCAAAAGTTCAAATATTTGCTGTCTAATCACATATCAGTTACTTGTTATCAGTTAGTTGTGTCTATTTTGGCCTACCATCCACAATAATACCATGTGATAGTAGAATCAGTTTTATTTATTCTCTGCTGTTCTAGATGACTGATGTGGATCTTAATCAAGCTTCCCAGAACAAAATGTTTGACGTTTAGGACCTTAGGACACCTCCGCCGCAAAACTGCGAAACCGCATGATGTTCCGCTATTCGAATCACGATTCCAGTAGCGGAACATATGGTTTCGTGGCGAAGGCCCTAAAGCCCTTAAAATCATCTAATTTAAAAAAAAATCATAGCTAAACACAAAAGATATTGGTCTTCAATGTAATTACAATCGGCAAAAGTACTTTCACTAAACAAATGTAGCCACATATTGGATGTTCGCATTTCCCAACCTTTACCTTTCTCTTATAAAGCTTAGAAAGCTTCGTACGGACAAAGGGTATTTGGGCGTATTTGTTAAGGAAAACTAGGTAAATCCTATACATAGGAACTACTATGACTACAGGGCATTGACTGAATATAAGTTCGACTACGGATCTAATTCCTTTGAACATGTTCTTGGTAAAATGCTTTTAGTATAATAAGAAAGGTGGTTGTAATTTACGAAATTGATAGTTGGAAGTGATTGAGCATCGTTTATGTGCTAGTAATTTAAAATATCTGTACGAATAAATGTAAGTTTTTTTTCTAATTTTTGTTATACTAAAGAAGAAAAACTTGTGCCGTGAATGTGATTAAAGTAGTTTACCTAATCACGAAAAAAACTTGTTTGTTATCATTTTGTGTATATTATAAATACTTACTTAACACGTGTTTTACACTATTTGTGTACCACAAAACGTCAACGACTAACGAGATTATTCGAACCGAATACATGGACACACGGCCATGCTAAATGTATGTATATTTTCTCTTTTATGTGCATGTATAATTATACAAACTGTGCCTTTAATTTTTACAATTAGTTTTAAACCGTCTTAGTTAAAGAAATAAATGTATCGCTTCGGCGCTTCATTGACGTCCCGTTGTCGTGGCGGTGGACAAACGGCCTTACACTTATTTTACCTAATTGACACATGTTAATTAGGATAGTTACGTTTAATAAAATTTACACAAGAATTCATGAAAGCAAAAATTAGAAAATTAGATAGAACCTCATAAATAAGATAAAGTGCTCTTTCAAGATTTATAAATCACAAAAGTTGGTAAGTACTATTTACTTTTGGTTAAACCCTAGAGTTTATGTAAGTATTTATTTTAGATTTTTCTTAAGAAGAACTTCAGAACTTATACCTGGATTTTTTTGAAACTGACAGCTAAAGTATGTAACAGGTATGAAAGTTTCCGGAAATTAAAAAGACTTTAAAAACTCCAATATGTTTTTTACTTCTACAATTATTTTTTAAAAATTAACATTTGTAATTAATATGTTTGAGAGCAGTGGCGGTCCAGTGGTAACGGCCGCGACTTACGAGTTGTAGGTCGTAGGTTCGAACCCCGGCAGGCGCTTTACTTTGTGTAAATTATTTCATCACCACTGCTCTCAAAACGGCGAAGGTGAAAACATCGTGAGGAAACCGCCATGTCCTAGAACCAAAAATTCGAAGACATGTGACATCTACCAACCTGCACTGGGCTCGCGTGGTGGAATACGGACCACTCCCTCTCACCGAGAGAAGGCCTGTGTCCCAGCAGTGGGAATATTATAGGCTGATTATGTATATTTGATTTTGAATAACTCATGAAAATCATCACAGCACACTGCCTTTATATGAACATCATTTAGAGATTTTGGGACTATTCGAGTGATATCAATTCAGCAATCAAATTCCGCTCAATCTGACTCTAAAGCTTATTTCTTTGTATAAACAAAACATTGGCTGTGACAACTGAGGGACAGAACCAATATCAATATAGACGCCAATTCTATTCCGATTTTTCGCAAAAAGCACTCGAAAATAGGACTAACGCTTTTATTTTTGGCAGTGAGTTTCTAAAATGGTTACAAAAATAGCTTACCTATATCCTTATCACAGTGACAGCAATCCGTCTGATTGCTATTTACGAAAAGCGATACCATGCTCTCTGTACAGCACGGCAAACATTTGTGGTTCACTCTGCAAACGAAAAATGTGTTTATACTCGTATAACCGTTTTATTTGCGCCAGACAGCCTGGCTGCAAACTTGGACGGCTGGTGGCTTAAACCTGCATTTACGGGTAAAACTATGCTCAGTCAGAGTAAGATTCAATTCAGTGAGGGTGGAGAAGTAAGGTATTTTCTATTTATAAAATTGATTGGAAAAGCTGATTTTGCTTGGAAAATAGGCTTTTTTAGGGAAGTACAGTATTTGTTAATTACAGTGATATTTTTAAAACACAAACGGAAATAAATATTGAATTCTGTTTTAAACTCAAACTAGGAAATCAGCAGTAATCAATAAACACAAAAAATAGAGTTAGCTACCTACAATTTCATTTCATAAAGTAATTACAACGTGAGTTAATTTAATTGTTTAATACCATTGCTTATTAGTAAAACAATCAAATGACAATTTTGTTATAGTGCTTTACTCAATCGATGTCAACAATAGATTCGGTTACTGTAAATTAATTCAGTCGTGAGAAAGATGACAAAGATGGTCGTAAGATTTTAAATTATTTATAAATAACTCACCTATCTAATCGAAGTGGATGTGCACACGTGACACAACTGGTAGGCCCAGGTCCTGAGCAGGACCTGCAGGAGTCATGGCATGGACGGCAAGTCCTCGTTCTTGGCTCATAATACTGGGAACTAAGGCACTCCACGCATAAACCGTTCTCTAATGAAAAGTGTGGAGGACAGGAAGTGCACCGCTGAGGACCAGCGCCGTGACAGTCCTGGCAATAGTGGTGACAGCGACGGCAACTTTCCTGCCATGGGAAGAAGTTCTGAGGACATTCGGGCCGACACTCTCCCGCTGCCAACCTCCAGTCAGGAGGACAAGATGCACACTGATCTCTTCTAGATCCCGTGCACGTCTCACAAGATAAGTAACACTTCGAACAGGTCCCCTCATCAGGGTAGTATCCAGGAGCACAGGTCGCTCGACACGTCCCCGACTGCAAGCGTAAGGCACCAGCACACAATGTGCAGTTCAATCTTGATACACAACTCTTACAAGTGTGCGGACACAGCGAACATCTTCCTGCAGTCTGATAAAAACCTTGTCCACACTCAGCCACACACCTAAAATAAATATTTCATGTTAACTGAACACTCGAAACCGTACAGGAAAAGGTCTAGATGGATAAAGAGCCATTACCTCGATCCTTGTAACAACAAGGGACTCGAACAAGACAAACAGTCCCACTCGTTCGATCCGCTACATTTCTCGCAGGTCGAATGGCAATTTTTACACCTTCCTGCTTCGTGATACTCGCCTGCAAAATGTCACTTTAAGTCTACGAGGAACAAGAGTGAAAAAAAATAATTGTTTAAGGACATTACTTACTCGTGTCGCATTTGTCATTGCCATCGGGGAGACAAGTTCCGCTCTTTGTTAGAATCCATTTCTCTTGGCAAACTGAACAAACGGCACACGTGCAAATTGAACAGCCAATTGGACACCTAAAACAACAACAAAGTTTTTCACATTTTGTTCTTTAGACGAGATTTAAATATAAAAGTGACAATTAAACGCTCGAACAATGTTCAAAGCGAGGCGTTTGAAATTCCGAGCGCTCGTAAGATTGACGACCTCTGTTTCATCACGAAATGGAATGCAAAGATAAATTATCATAACAATAACACTTACGGCAAACATTCTCTTCTTTGGGCGTCGGCGTAATATCCTGGGGGGCATTTTGGTACGCAGCGATTCTTGAATGCGTAATCACCAATGCGACACGAAACACAAGCATTCTCGCTAGGACCGTGGCAAGATTCGCACGTTTCATGACACGGCGTGCATCCGAAATCATCTTTTTGATGTGTTCCCGGAGGGCAAGCCGCTAAACAAGAACCGTTGTAAAGGACGTAATTGTGGGCGCACGAGGAGCACATATCCGCCTTTTCGGAACATGTGTCGCAATGCTCTGCGCATGGAAAGCAGGCATTTGCATCGGGGTCTTCATAGTACCCGTCCGGACACTGTTGTAAGCAAACAGCTAAATCAACTACTAACAAATGAGCCGGCGCGCATGTGAGGCACGAGTCCTGGCCAGCCCCGGCGCAAGTCTCGCACGACTCGTGGCACGGCCAACAAACCCCACCTTGGTTAACGAAGCTTCTCGGAGGGCATCGAGACACACATGTATTATCTAAACGATAATGCTTGCAGGCAACACACTGAGTTGGCCCCTTCCCATAACAACCTTGTGAATCACATTCCGGATCGCACAGTCTTTGCACTTGTTTATCGTTGGCATCTGCCAAAACATTTTTCCGTTGCGCGGAGGGAATATTTTTAGGGTAATTGCGTCTATCAGAAATGCCTAGTTCGATTTCGTTGAGGAATTGTGAGTATTCTGAGGCGTCATAAACATCGTTAATATGATAAGCCTTTTCTTCCTGGTAAACATTGTTTGAATTAAAATAGCTTTTATTTCGTAACCGTATCGGACTCGTCGCCGTGCCGTAAAATATTAGCTGCCACTTTTTCAATATGCCCGGTTGAGTGACGTGGATATTACCGGCGTTTAATATCTGAAGGGTCCAACGCCCTTCGGCACTTTCTCCCCAAAAATGGACACTTAAAAACGGCCAATCGTCGAAGTTAGAACTCGTTGCGTCATGCGTCCTCTCGAATAAAAGGGTGGAAGTAGTCCCCATCGGCGACGTAAGCAATATCCGTAAATTTCCTCTAGGGAAAAAGCTCAGTGAAATTTTACATTGAACGTGTTCCAAAAATCTGACCTCGTTCATCGTACCGCTGCACCCATTCACATCCATGTGCACTGATATCGTATAACCGAAAGATGTTTCAATAGACTTGTCCTCGTTTATTTCTTGTGACTTACAAATGTGCTGAGGGGGTACGCTCGTCCATTGTTCGGCTAATGTTACCATCTGAGCGGCATCCATTAGTCCGTAGCCAAACTTGTGACTTACTTTTCTTTTCACGCCATTTACTATCCATCCTTCTTCCTTTTCCAGTGGTTGTGACCGAGACGTCATTACGACGAGGTGTTGCATATCCCGCCATGTTAGTAATGCATTCGCTTCTAAGGCTAATGCACAAATACCTGCGGCTAATGGCGCCGATGCCGACGTGCCTGTGTGGTCTACAGTGCAAATGTGGTCAGGCCTTAATTGCACATCCATATCTACTGTAGTTACGCTTTTGTCTCGGCCTGGGGTTCCTGAACTGTAAGTTGAAGCTATGGTTGATGAGCATTCTTCTAAATACCATGGTTTATATCCCCCCTGCGTTGCACTAGAAATAGAAATAGTAAATATGCTATTCGCATATCCATCACAATTGCAGGAGTCCGTGTGTCTGCCACCGTTTCCCGACGCCCATATAAAAATAGATCCTTTCCCTCCTCTTCCGTTCGTCACACCATTTATAAACGCCCTGAAACAAAGCACTTTTTAATGAGCTCGCCTGTAACCATTCCTCTAAATCGCATGCTATTAGACAATACCTTCTAGCCAAAGGGCCGGGGCCGTCGACTGTTTTTCCATCGTCCTCGGGCCCCCACGAGGCGCTATAGATGTCTATGTGATGTGTGTTGAAGCCGAGTGCCTGAGCCTCCACTGCGTCGTTAACGAGGCCGTCGAGCATCCTGATGCCTCCGATGCTGGCGTTGTAAGCGATGCCGACGCCGCAGTATCTATTGTAGGCGACCGCAGCCACCTCGCCCGCGCACCGGGTGCCGTGTTTATTGTCGCCATTGTCCTGCGGCGTCGGGTCCGTGTCATTCCCATTTATGTCCGTCGATGCTGCAGGATCCTACAATATCGGGATTCCCGTTCAATACACTTCAGTGACGTAATAAATGGATGGTAAAGAGAAAGTGGTTTGTTCTAAATTGAGGTTTCATTTGACAGTTCTTAGCTGTCTTGATTAATTAATGTTTCAGTATACTTTTAGGAGATAAAAAAAATATTTACATAATTTTGTGATAAATCCGGATGGTTGGGTTGAATTCCGTCGTCCAGGATGGTTATAACGACTCCCTTCCCAGTATATCCTTTTCTCCAAGCGTAGCCGACGTTCATGTCTAACCCGTCCGCTGCACCTCCGTTCTGAAACAAAAAATAAGGTTAATATCTAAAAATAACCTAGAAATACACTCAAGTGGACGGATATTACGCTTTGCGCATTGAATACTTAATGTAAGTGTTTGTGTTGACGTGGAATGGGAACGCAGCGGCGAGCGGGAAATATGTTACTGTGACCTTAGTGGAAGCAGTGGGTGGGAAACACATAAACTAGTGAATGTTGACTCCAACTAGGTATGTGGTAACTTCGGAGACTACAATTATTAAATTTGGAACACCAGTTCCAAATTAAAAAACTAAGCCAACCAAGCCTCAAAAAGGCGTTTTTTTTTTATGCAGCTATGTTCAAAATCCGTAAGAAAATATTTTCTATTAATCCGCCTTCGCTTTTTGCTTAGTCCCCACACTTAGTGTAGGTACGCTTTGTCGCGTGCAGGTAATAGATACGTGCGTGCGCGCCAGGAAGGTGCTTTACCTGACATAAATACGAGCATTTATTTTACTCACCATTAAACGTAAATAACTTTACTACTCGTAAAAACATAATGAAGCTATTCAAACTGTGGAAATTATTTGTCAAAAATATGAAACAAAAAAAAAAACGAATAAATAATATTGAAGTCTACAATGTAATATTCTGGCAGGTATTAAGAACTTTAAATTCTGAGTATACGTTCCTTTTATGTCGTAGGTGAAAACAGGATTTCTGAAAATTCACCCGGAGACATAAAATACTAAGTTCACATTTGATATGAACGACGACACAAGTCGTATCCCAGTAAAACGTGTTATAGACGGCTTACTACCAAATAAACTGGAACAAATTCATCACACCAGTGAAAATGTTTCATGCCTCCCTATATTTTATTCAACGAAATTCATTCTCACTTTAGTCAACCTCTGAACAATAAAATTGTACCCGAATAAAACAGCAAACATTACGAGTGGCCTTATAAAACAATAGAACATCAAGGTCACACAGGTTACATCCTTCGAAAGAGAAGATATTCGCTTTATACCTCGATCTGGGGACTAAACTACTGAATTAGTAATTCCTCCACTATTCTTTGTCAGATGAATTTTAGTACGGAGTACAAATTATACCGTCTCGCTTTGTTCTGCTAAAGTTCGTCGACTTTGTACACTCGTACTATTAAATTATGCTTAACATCTGCCACTGAAATGTTCTGCAATATTTTGTACTTGGACTGAATTTTAAGCAGTTACTAGGTACATTATTTTTATACTTAGGTTATATTATAACTGGAATTGTTACTATTATCACGTATTTTCGGAGTGAAGTTATATTATATTCATTAGTTTCATAAATAAGTTATTGACTGCCTCGCTAGTCTTATGGTCGAAAGCACTACTGCTGAGTACGAGGTCCTGAGGTCGGGCAAAGTGTTATTGGGTATTTCTATCTAGAATTTCTGAGTTAGCAGCCCGGAGTCTGGATTTGTGCTCGGTTGATGGCAATAGGCTCACCCCTTATTGCATGGGGCTTAAACATAACTGGCGACATGTGGATGTATTATAGGTACACCTCTGCTTAAACCTTCGGGAAAATATGGCGTGATCTTACATATTATGTATGTTACGCATTTTCGAACTGAAGTTAGGTATACAATATTAATTAACCCCTCTGACTCGAGTAATTCGCACCATCAATTATATTCAGATCGAAATTTATATATCTACATGTCAGTGAGGTGAATTCGCAAAAGTACTACCTATTGTTTAGATTATGTTACAAACAATGATTTTTAGGTGTATTTTGTACTTTAATTTTGGGTATGTCACTTGGCTATGACCAGTAATGATAGTTTTAAGGCATTCAAAATAAATAAATTGGTTTCATAAATTTTATAGTGAAGAATCAAATTTTGCTTAAATAAATAAATAATACTATTTATTTTCCCAGAATTACATCCAAAGAATCTATTAATCTATTATCTATGCCAGCCTTTTGGGCACTTTTCCCATTGACAGCGATGCTGACGAATTTTTTGATGCCCTATGAGCTCTTCCTCTTTTTATTTTTTATTATATACTTGTACATAATATATATTTTAGTGTTAGCTTGTACATTGTAATTAAGTATTATTAATTATGTGAGGAACAAAATCTGTTACAAAGTTTTTATTGTTATTGTACTTAACTACTTACTTGCGTTACTTACTTCTTATTGTTGTATAATATGGGAAATACAGAATGTGCAATAAAATGGAACATGTAATAATCAGAAAATGTAAATAAATGAATATAAAAATTCGGATAAGAATTCGGAAAAATAAAAATATGAAGGAATAAGAAATCGCCTACACCATTATAACATACCTACACTCAGTACCCACCTTAAAAATGACCCCGCAGAATTTGCTACATGTCTGGTTTCAGAATTATACATACATGATGTAAGTGCATGTCCAGATAAGCGACACGCACGACGCGCGACGCGATACGCGCGTCCAGTATATGTACGTACGCAAAATGGTTTATCTGTAGCAGGTCTGAATAGACCACATAATTTGTGGCTGCAATCCCTGTGTTGCGAGCATTCAACACTTAATTTAATATTTTTACAATTTTTACATTGTAACATAGTTTTTACTCTCTTATTGTCACTTGACTGTTGACAGTTTATAAGCATGTGTCAAGTGTTTTCTGTTTGTCATGTATATGCGGGTTTGGTGCGGGTAATTAACGACTTGTTCTATAAACTCAGTGCTAGTAACATGTAATAATATATTTTTATTTGAATCAAGCCTTCGAACCTAAAATCCCAAAACTACAGTCCATTATCATAGCCAGCGGAGCATCGTGCGGGTACTGTGTTGAGCAGTCTACTCCGCCAGCACCACATCCGCCGACGCCCGCAATACCCTGCTAAAATAACCACCCGCCCACCCTGCTTATATCATTTTTAAAAGACGTATTTCCTAGCGGGGACGTAATTTTGAATAAAATATTTGCCTAAATTCCATGTTCCTCATTATAAACCCAGTCTAAAAACGAAAGTGAAGTTATTATTTTCATTATTTGCATTATAACAATGAGAGCAAACGAAAATTTTGCTTTTAATGTGTCTTTTAATTGTTATACAGGGCATGCCGGACGCTCATAAAAGGAGAATGGGCAGTACTTTATCAGGAGCACCGAAACGTTTAAAAATCTTTGCCTTTTATTGTATTTTTTTTAATTTTTCTTTTTGAAAATCCAAAATTTACTTAAAGTTCTTATAGTCCGGGCGGCCGCCGCACGATTACTTACCCCATCGAGTTACTGGAAAATACCACATTCAACGAAAATAAGACCTAAAATAGGTAGGAAAAAGTTTGGTCTGCCGAGGCTCAGCTTGGAGGATCCGTGGTAGTGAGAAGTTATGCTACCCACTTTGGAGCACCATTTTCCTCATGTGATTACTGAACGAAACCTTTTCGTTGAATTTAGTGTCTATTAATAGAGTCTAAAAAACTATGTCGGCCGAGCGTGGTGTTAGAGGGTTCTCTTCTCACTGCCACGGATCCTCCAAGCTGAGCCCCGGCAGACCAAACTTTTTCCTACCTATTTTAGGTCTACTTTTCATGGAACGTGGTATTTTCCAGTAACTCGATGGGATAAGTAATCGTGCGGCGGCCGCCCGGACTATTAAGGATAATGTCAATGCCAGTAATATTAGAGAAGCTTATCAGGCATGATTCTTTTATTAATTTATTATTTCGATTTCTCTTTGTAAATTCATACTTACAGTTAGCACCAACACTTGTATAGTTAACAATTTAGGTATATTACTGTCTTAGATAATGACTAGCTGCGCCCCGCAGTTTCACCCGCGTGACCGGGATAAAAAAAATAGCCTAAATGTTAATCCAGGGTATCTACATACCAAATTTCATCCAAATCGGTCCTGACGTTTCAGCGTGAAGAAGTAACAACATACAAACATTTTTCGTTGTATGTATGTGTCTATTATTTAGGATATGTATGTATCTATTTATTATATAAGTAGGCACTTATTATTTGCACCAAAGAGAGCCCCATTTCATATTCAGGTAAATCACTGTCCATTCTAAGGTTGTCTAGAAGAGATCGCAAAAAGCGATAAGGCCGCCCATTGTATATTTTGTAGTGTTTAATTATGTCTTTTTTTGTTATGTATTTTTGTGGTGTACAATAACGTATATATAAATAAATAAACACACACACACACAGGCACACTCACAAACTTTCGCCTTTATAATATTATTGTGATAGAGAAGCTTATCGGGCATGATTTTTTAATTAATTTATTATTTCGTTCACTCTCTATAAGTTCATACTTACAGTTCACACCAAAACTTATATAGTCAACAATTCAACTATTGATATTATGTACCATATTAAAATATGGAATACCAAACGTTCTCGTTATAACCTCTAATCACTCCCATAACACACTGCTATAACCCTAGCACAAGCATAACAGAAAACTATATTTATAAGTACTAATTGCTAGACGATTTTAAAATGTATTGTGTAGCTACTTACTAAATACCACTGCTCTTTAAACAGCGGGTCAGGGAAGGCCGGCGCACTGGATTGTCGCATCACATGCCTCGGCTTCCACTGATGGTCTCTCTTAGACCTCCGCAGCTCCCTCTGCTGCATCACCCATCTCACCTGTCAAATAAACTGTCTTTAACCCTCTTTGATAAGTTAAGGACTGGCGGGTAAGAGTGCTCGGAATTTAAAAAGTTTGGAAGGACGTAGAAAATATCTGTGGGTGACTTTTTACAAAATATTTTTGTAAAAAGTATTTTTATTTTCTCGATTTTTATTTACAAGAGAATTAGTATTTTCGTTTATCGATAAACATCTTATTTGCCCAGCAGTTATTTTGATCTACAAGGGTAGTTAAATCAAGGTTTTAATTTAACAGTTCTCTTGGTGTAAAATCTAAGCTTCTGCCCAAACAGTCGAAGGATAATTTAATAACTTAATATTTGTACGGACTACAAAACACCTTACGTTGTAATGCAGGATGTATACTAAATAGGATGGAACTCCTTCCTCCTTAGGATGGGCTTTTACTTAGGAGTTGGACAGTGCAGGCTAGTGAAAAAAAGCACTCATAAAATTCAAGAGCATTTTTTTTTTGAAAACGCTACCATTTTTATTTTCTGTAAGTATACATAACTACACCACCTGAACAACATTCACAGGTAATATATTTTATTTACATAATTTAATAGCTAACAGTCTTAAAATAATAATAATTATGTGTACAAGTATTTTAAAAGAAATAATCATAGGGCATCAAAAAATTCGTCCACATCGCTGTCAACAGGAAAAGTGCCCAAAAGGCTGCCAGCATTGCCATGTTGTATGGCAATGCTAACTCTTTGGCCAAAAAATATGCCAGCCTTCTGGTCATATGTAGAGTCTACCAATCGCTTGGCGATGTCTCAAAAAATTAACTCAAACTCAAAGCATTTATAAAAAAAAACAATTAAAATTTTAAATTAAATTAAAATAAGCCGTGGCAGCTAAGATATGACTAGCCTCCACTGACATTAAGAAGGCACTCGGACCCCATGGCCCTAGTGTTTTAACCCCAAACGACTCGAACATTATAAATCCCAATAAGATTGGAGTATTTGCGGCGTTAGAGGTTTTTCCCCCAAAGATGGGATGCCCGCAAGGGTGTCGACACACGTTACATGCCTCATGAAAGGCCTACCAGAGCACTACATATTTTTATCACCATATTGAGCATTATTTTGAGGAGCTCGTGGCTAAGTAATAACAGTCGCACGGGTTGATCCATCAGGTTAAGCTACGCTTGCTGGGGTTGGTCAGTGGATGGGTGACCATCTTTACATACCGAGATTCCTCCGTGCCTCGGAAAGCACGTTAAGCCGCTGGTCCTGGCTGTCATTCGTAGATCTTTGACAGTCGTTACGGGTCGTCAGAAACTCGAACAATCAGTCTTACCAAGGGGTATCGTATTACCCAGTTACTGGGTTGTGGAGGTCAGGTAGGCAGTCGCTTCATGTAAAATACCGGTATTCCGCTGCATCCGGTTAGACTGGAAGCCGACCCCAACATAGTTGGGAAAAGACAGATTGATTGATATTGAGCATTATTTTATGTTGACAAAAAATATGTAGTGCTCATATAAGACTAAACCTACTATAGTAACCTATCAAACTTCTATATAAATCCATTAACACTCGATCGTTAGTAATGCTACAAAATGCGAGTCGTCACGTTCTGGTCATATACAACACCATATTAACAGCAACTAGTCTAGAACTGCTGAACTTGCTAACAATGATAATAGCTATCTATTATGCCTGAACTTAGGATATTGGTAGTTGCCAAGTAATTGGGTTTCGGAGGTCAAATACTTGCTCAGTGTACAGTACAAGTACAATACACAAAAGCAAAGCCTAATAATTTAGTTGCTAACTTAACAAAACAAGGTTTTTCTTCTGTCATGGTTTAAACCATCGAGCCCGTTTTTGTAATAATAACCTGGCTGTGATAGAAATACAGTTATTTATACAAAACTGAAATCTTAATGTGTCGGAAATTCAAAAAAGGGTACCATGGTTTAAACCTGGGTTTGAAGATGAACCTTGTTTTGTAATAAGACGGCTTAAGTTCATGTCAATGTGTGCTCGTGCTATTGTAAGCCCGCAGTCGCCATCGGATGATGGTATGTATTTTACTTTTATATGTAAAGTGCTACTAAAATAGAAGTACGTCTAACCAAAGATATCCAAGCAAAAAAACACTGTTCGTGGATGGTTGACCATCTTTACATACAGAGACTCCTCCGTGCCTCGGAAAGCACGTTAAGCCGTTGGTCCCGGCTGTCATTCGTGGATCTTTGACAGTCGTTACGGGTCGTCAGAAGCCCGAAAGTTTGGCAACCAGTCTTACCAAGGGGTATCGTATTACCCAGTTAATGGGTTGTGGAGGTCAGATAGGCAGTCGCTCCATGTAAAATACTGGTATTCAGCTGCATCTGGTTAGACTGGAAGCCAACCCCAACATAGTTGGGAAAAGGCTAGGCAGATGATGATACAATATTGATCAGTATAATTATTTAACTTTCTATTAAACTAGTACTTTAACGTAACAAAGCACCAAAATTACTCAGGCAAAACGATCTTTTCACCGAACGTCCATTCTGGACAGCCAGTCGAAAGGAAAACTTCATGGATGGCTAAATCCCATTCAAATTGGAAGATTAACTAACTGGCCAATCTTGAGACAAAATCCTTGCGTCAATACAGCATAGAATCAATTATTCAAAACGGAGCAAGTCATGATATTCAAACTGGTAACTTTAAGGATAATCCCAATGAATAATTTGATGGTGGACCCGATGTCAATCAAATTAATGTGTTTTGATTGGGCTTGTAAACAAACGAATATTTTAGCTGTAAGTTTTGGGTTGAAAACTTTTTTACAATAAAAAAAAAACCAACGACTTCCAAAAAAAAAACACTACAAAACTTTAATTTCGGAAGGCGGTGTCTTTGGTTTTGTATTTTTGTTTTTTGCCACCAAGTTCCGAAATTAAAATTATTTTTCGCTTTGTAGTGTTTTTTTTTTTTTTTGTAAAAAAGTTTTTTTTTTACTCTTTAGTTGTGGCACTACCCCACACAAATTCGAATGCCACTTCCTGCAAAAGAAATAAGAACATCATCGACATAAAAAGTAGGAAAAAATACGTATTATTGAAGCTAACTCAAAGACTACCTAAACAAAGGTAATAAATTTTACATGGGACCAACTTCGAGGTATACCCTCCCGAATAAAACAAGAAACTTACAAATGGGACGACTTTTTAAAAAATTACTTGAGAACCTCCTCCTTTTTTTTCGTCGGTTAAAAATTCGGTTACTATTGTGAGTTTGAAGCCGCAATGCTAACTTAAAAACATGTTCAATAAAGCTAAAGACACAGATAATCAAAATTATATTATTTAGTTTGATATTATTGTAAAATAATTATATTTCTCTCACATCATAATTAATTCGAACTTTTCCACACCAATGCACTTGATAACATCTAATTTAAACGAATGAGAGACTACTAATTAAACAGTATATTATTCTGTGCTATTAATGTCTAGACTTGTGGACTAGATCAAAATATAATTTGCCAAACTTAATAATTACTTACCTACATAAATACACGTCATGACTAGCATTTTTATCCGTTCTACGAAATTCTAGAATTAATTAACTTTTTTAATTACAGTTTCAGGTCTCAAAGACAAAATAACCTAAAAAAAATTGTGTCTCTAAATATTAATTACCTAATTCTGTTTTAGTCTCTTTTTTTATTGGCATTTTCTTATTATTTATTAGTTGTCCCGACAGATGTTACATAATCAGCCAATAATGTTCTCACTGCTGGGACACAGGCCTGCTCTCAGTCAGAGGTAGTGGGCCGTAATCTACCACGCGGGCCCAGTGCGGGTTGGTGGATGTCACATGTCTTTGAATTTTTGGTTCTAGGACATGCTGGTTTCCTCACGATGTTTTCCTTCACCGTTTTGAGAGCAGTGGTGATGAAATTACTTACACAAAGTATAGCACCTGCCTGCGTTCGAACCCTAGACCTACAACTCGTAAGTCAGGGCCGTTACCACTGGGCTACCACTGCTCGTCAGGACGAGCCAAACAATAGTTCTTACAAAAATCCCATAGAAAAAAGGATGTTCAGTTTTTACCTAATTTAAAAAAATTCCGGGCTTTCTTTTCCAATTTTTCAACAAAAAAGAGCCAAATCGGTTCAGCCAGGTGATGCACTTCCCAACAAGCAGCATTTCACTTTTAGGGTTCCGCACCTCAAAAGGAAAAAACGGAACCCTGATAGGATCACTTCGTTGCCGTCTGTCTGTGTTGTCAGTCTGGCAAGACCGTTTTTCCCAGAAACGCGTGGAGGTATCAAGTTGAAATTTATATCATATACGTAGATCTATGGTCCTTTGGAGCTCTAAAAAAAATCAAGCTTCTATAAGTCAACTCAATAAATAAAAATTACTGCATTAATGGCAAGTAAACCAAAACCTAGAAGGTAGGTACTTCCCGTTAACCTAGAAATTTGGCAAGAAGCAAGGTCTCACAGCACAAGCAACGGAAAATGTCCGATAATAGTTAATTTGTAGTTTTATCACTATTTTTTTAGCCATTACAAACTTACATTTGCAGTTGGAGAATTTACCGTGACGTGTATCCATGTATGGGAGAACATTTTTTCAAATGCAAAGTTAATTTCGTTTTTGGGATAAATTCATCCTAACTACGGAACCCGTCATTGCTTGTAGTCCGACATACACGTGACCGGTTTTTTTATTTATGTAGATTAGCAACAAGATAATTCAAGTAGTTATTCTGTCTGTATTTTACTGTATTTTCATATTTAGAATAATCAAGTGCCAGACACGCTTCTACAACACAGAGTGTTAAAATTTTAACTGACTATCTCTTACTATTCCTAAAATAAAGCCTTTAGACGCAGTTCCTAGTCGTATAGCCTTTAGGAACGGAACACTAAGAACTTAAAGGATTGCGTAGTCACCATAACCATGTGGTTCTTGGTAAAGATTTAGGAAGCCTGGTAGGAAGAGTACGCTGGATGTCATGAAAGATGTTTAGTTGACCTAGTAATTTCTTTATCACTCTAAAGTTGAATGTCATTTGCACGTCATAAAACGACAAGATTTCGTTGTCTATATGACAGTTAGAAAGTTTCAACCTTAGACATAGAGAGAGAGGTTGTTGTCAAAAGTGATACAGCAATTAAAAGCAACTATAATTAGAAAATGCCTGGAGATGGCGCAGCAATATAATCTTACCACACCAATCCTCTCTGACATTTTATAATTTCTGCAGTTTCATTTGCAAACTAGAGAAACTTCTTTAAAATGTCAAAAAGTATTTCAAATAGGGACAAACGTCAAAACTTTTGAATGGCAAAATTTACAAAAAAAAAAGAATTGATTCTAGTCGCCCCTTCTAAAAGATAGTTTCGTATGGAAAAGAAGTTACGTACCCTAAGTAGTCTTGTTTATGTAGATTTGACATATCTCGGGACCCTGGGGTCCCGGACCTTTGGAAGGCGTAGGAGGGGCCGAAGCCAACTCGCACAGGTCCCTTAGACAATTTTAAATGACGAGGAGGCACCAGCCGACGATTGTCCTGTAAGCACTATGCAAGTGCACCCAAGGACAACCCCCGGTTGGTGCACGACTATTGCAGAACATGGAAACAAAACATATTGGGCTATGGGTTTGGGTGGCATAGTGGATTGGGTACCTTGAAATATGGAAGAACTATGTCCTCTGCCTGACCAATGTTATTATTATTACATATTATTTATATACCTTTTATTCTAAGTAATAATTATAAAGTAAATTTATTTACCTGTGGGTCATGTTTGAGACTATTAAAATGGTCAATGCTGGCATTCGGTGACCTCTTACTGACATGTGGATGTGATAATAAGAAGTAGTGCTTCAGGTTGCCAATCTGCAAAGAAAGAAAAATATACATTAGACATTACACATTCTGATTTACTTTTAAAATTGAGGAGTTCGTAATTTTATACAGTGAGTCACATAAACAAAGCATGTTCCTAAATGGGCGCCGTCAGTAGGGACTGGTCATCTCTTAGCTGCCGCGACTTATTTTAATTTAATTTTTCAATTGTTTTTGTTTTTATCTTTTCATTACGGATGCTTTTAACATGCAAGTCATCGTCGTCATCATGAATTCTGTAATCAATGTTTTATAATATTTTGTTTAAAAGAGTGTCCGTGGAGGCTCTTGCCCGTTCTTCTCCATAGGAACCTACTACGCTTTGTGAATGGGCAACTAGTTTCATCTTTCTGACCGACCGACACCTTGACAATTCAAAAGTGCATGGTTTATTTGAAATAAATGCTTTGAGTTTGAGTTTCAAAAGCAGGTGGGATTAGTCTAATGATACTCGTATCAAAATAACCAAAAGGACCAAGGACGAATGTCGAAACACACACATATAAAAGAGTACACATAGCCCGTCAAATTATTCTCGTCGCATTAGTAAAAGAGCAGCCTATTACCATTAAAAATGTTCATTAAAATCGTCACATGCAACCAGGAACCTTGTAATGCGAACTTGCTTTGCTGGCAAGACGATCCCTCATTCTGTATGCGTTCCTAACATTTCTCGAGTTCCCGACCGAGTTCCGCTTACATTAATATTATGATATACTGACATAACGAGATTTCAAATACCACTATGAAGGAATGACGTGATTATACTGCTATCTTAAAGTTATGAGACAATGACAATATGACAAGAAATAAAACACATTAGGGACTTAAAGAAAAGATGTTTTAAAATACAGATTTTTACAGGGTGTAAGTGGCAACCTTTGTGTAAGTGTAAACAGTGGCAACCTTTTAAGCGGTCACTGTACTCATTATTCAATCTCAATCTGCCTAGCCTTTTCCCAACTATATTGGGGTCGGCTTCCAGTCTAACCAGATGCAGCTGAATACCAGTATTTTACATGGAGCGACTGTACATTGTACTCATCATTATGAACAACTTTTACTATGGGTCTATATCTGAAATCGCGAAAAAAAAATCAGTTGTTTAGTATATTTATGTTCGCATAATTCGTCAAAATGTAGGGAACAGCTGATTTTTATTCGCTATTTCAGGTTTGGTCCCATAGTAAAAGTTGTTCATAATGATAAGTACAATGACCTCTTAAAACATTGCCACTGTTTACTGTGTATATACAGGGTACCACTGTTTACACTTACACCCTGTATATACATACTGTATAACAACTTCTACTATGGGACCAAACCTAAAATCGCGAAAAAAAAATCAGCTGTTTCCTACATTTTGAGGAATTATGCGAACATAAATGTACTGAACAGCTGATTTTTTTTGCTATACTTTGTGTAAATTATTTCATCACCACTGCTCTCAAAACTGTGAAGGAAAACATCGTGAGGAAGCGGGCATGTCCTAGAACCAAAAATTCGAAGACATGTGACATCTACCAACCCGCACTCCGCCCGCGTGGTAGGAGTACGGCCCACTCCTTCTCACCGAGAGGACGCGTCTGTTCCAGCAATGGGAACATTGTAGGCTGATTATGATGATTATTATGAAACATATTATTGACGGTCCTATTTAAATATCACTATCTAAGGTTTCGACTAGTTCTGATTGCTCTGAATTACTTCAACAAAAATTTAATTAAACTTCTTTGAAATGGCCTGTTGAACAAAACTTTCGCATTAATAAACAACAGTAAGGATACAAACATTAATTCATTTGAAGACTGAAGCCACAGCCTAGAGTCAGGTCGAACAGGTAATTTAGTTATTTACAGTGAATAGATATAAATGAATTAAAGAAATAGAACTAGGTTCTAACGAACAATAGAGTAGTCTATAGGTCCCTTTACATTTCACATACAAATGACTAAGTTAAAGATAACCCTTTGTTTTACGACCAAGTGATAGTTTACGCCACCAACATTCGAAGATTTTACTAAATTGTCGGCTCAAGCGTGAAGCCCTGTCGTAGCAGCTACGAGGTTACACGGCTACGCCGTAGCTCGTAGCAATAAGTAGTCGTAGACACTCAACGAACACAAATCATGTATTTCTTTTCATCTATCGGTTTTGATCACAAGATAATATGATTATATATTTAAATATAGCTTCAATAATACAGTTAATAATATAGTAAGGTAATTTGTCATTATGTATAAGTCATAATATTACTAATACGCTAATCACGATTGGCAGTACCATCAATCTGTCGATAATATTATAATTAATCAAATATGAATTGCTCGTGGTATTTGAAGTGGAATTAAATCTACTACACATTAATCTATTGTACAATAGTTTGCAGCTCTATTTATACTTCTGCGTCACTCAAAAATAATATATTATCATCTCTTTTTACATACAACAATGGAAATTATTAATACAAAAGTTTTTTTTTTTTCATCGCAATGAGTAACACAATTGGATTGAGGCAGTCATGTATTTAAAAATAAAGCAGGAAAAAAATTGAACTTCAAAAATGTCTGTTGGGAGAGAAACACGAAGTAAAAATAATCAGACTACATCAAATATTTATTACTTACTGTAAGCCTCGGCATCAATCACACGGTTATGAAATGTTAAATATACTATTATAAAATCCTCATAATGACGTGTTTTTACATATAATATTACAAACATCCTCTAGTGTATGTTATTATATTGCTCAGAACAGTATGTTGCTAATTTAAAAATATAATATTGTGATTAAATATTAATAATAGTGATTATTTAATAATGGCTCGGTATTAATAATATTGTCAAGAACAAAGACGTATGTTAAGAGTTAATAAAAGAAAAATATAAAATCGTTTCAACATTATAAAAAACATTTCTACGTTACCATGTCACATATTATAAAAGCAATGAAGTCAACACGAGAGCTCAAAGGGTTCAAATTCAAACATTTATTATCGACAATAAAAAATGACAGCCAATAGTTGTGCTAGGATCGGATCGAGTGTCGTTTTGCCCAACAAAAGGTCGTTGTACCCAGAATGGCATCATTCATACAGTTCACACCCATGCAGTTTAGTTGATTGTTGGTTGGCCCTTAGTGAGGTTACATTGTAAATGATATTGCTGTACTTTTTGTGGCCAGTAACAATTTCTTTTTTTTTTTCTATACCATCATCTATAAATATAATAATCAAAGTACTGACTGATTCACTGACTGACTATGATATATCGACGTACATCCCAAACCGCTGGACCTAGAGTCTTGAAACTTTTCACATAAATACCATATACAGTGTAGGCAACCACTAAGGAAGGATTTTTGGAAATTACACCCCTAAAGGGGTAAAATTGGGGATGAAAATTTGTATGAAAAATCTTATTCCTCGAGTTAATAGATTTGAAACTTGGCACGAATATATGTCCGGGTAAATTATAAAGTTATTCATTATTAGTTTTTCAAAACTACTCCTCAAAGGGCGGTTTAGGGATGTTAAAGTTTGTACGGAAGAATTTTAGAGCGCGGTCCGATTAACTCGAAACTCAGCTTATACTTTTCACAGAAAATAAACATTAATAAGTTTTTGGGTTTTTCGAAAGTCGATCTCTGAAGCGGCAAAAAGGGGTAATGAACATTTTAAAGTGAGGATTTTACTGGCGTGGCTTGATTAACTCAAAAAAATGGTATGGTATTATAAAGTTATTCATTATTAGTTTTTCAAAACTACTCTTCAAAGGTTTAGGGATGTTAAAGTTTGTACAGAAGAATTTTAGAGCGCGGTCCGATTAACTCGGAACTCAGCTTATACTTTTCACAGAAAATAAACATTAATAAGTTTTTGGGTTTTTCGAAAGTCGATCTCTGAAGCGGCAAAAAGGGGTAATGAACATTTTAAAGTGAGGATTTTACTGGCGTGGCTTGATTAACTCAAAAAAATGGTATGGTATTATAAAGTTATTCATTATTAGTTTTTCAAAACTACTCTTCAAAGGTTTAGGGATGTTAAAGTTTGTACAGAAGAATTTTAGAGCGCGGTCCGATTAACTCGAAACTCAGTTTATACTTTTCACAGAAAATAAAATTAATAAGTTTTGGGTTTTTCGAAAGTCGATCTCTGAAGGGGCAAAAAGGGGTAATGAACCTTTTAAAGTGAGGATTTTACTGGCGTGGCTTGACTAACTCAAAAAAATGGTACAAATAATCTTTGAGTCAATTATGGAAACCTCCCAAACGAATTTTCAAAATTCTACCCCACTATACTACCACTACTACTTATACTGCTACATCTATAAATAAATAAATAATAGTGAAAATCTTAGTCCTTTGGTTCATCAACTCGAAACTTGCCAATATTTGCCTCAGTAAATAATAAAGATTGACACCTCACAAAGGATTTAGGGGGTGTCAAAGTTAGTAATGAAAAATTTTTCTCGGTACTAATATAGTCTGGCAGTTTGAGTACTTTATGCGGCCTACCCAAATATCATTTTTTTGATATTTTTCGTCGAGACGTTGAGCTATACGGTTGCTGACAAATGCTTGCACTGACTGGACAGGTCCACTCAAATCTGTGTGATTATTTTCTCAAAAAACCATTTCAGACGCCAATCTACGTACATATGGTCTTCACATGATCTGACTAAGACTATATCTGGACTTTAAAAGAGATTTTAACCTTTAGTGAGTTTGTTTCGCGATTTCTTCTTAGGAGTAGTCTAATAGAAAATGTCGACTTCATAATATAACCGTCAAAAGTGATACTGATATCTTGTGTACAGAATAAACGTCATTATTAATCTATACTAATCTATACTAACAATAAAGCTGAATAGATTGTTTGTTTGTATGTTTGAACGCGATAATCTCTGGAGCTACCAGTTGGATTTCAAAAATTCTTTTTGCATTTGTTAGCCCACTTTTAAGGAAGGCTATAAACTAATTAACATCACGCTAAGACTCTTAGGAGCGGAGCAAAAAGAAAAACAATCAGAAAGAACGCTTAGCGAAAAAGAAGTAAAAGCGCGGGTGGTATTTTATGTTGAAAGAACTTATTTTACGCGGACGACGTTGCGGGCAGAAGCTAGTCAGAAATGTTACTAAATTTTATTTGTCTACCAATGGTATTTCGCCTTTCATAGACGCATTGTTAACATTACTTTATTTAAAAAGAAATATACCTCGTAACCTCGTTACTGCTACGACAGGGCTGTAGGCTTGAGCCGTCAATCATCTATTTGTACGTAAATATGTTTTTTAGTTATTGTATCAAGTAAAAAGTTCAACTCAATCTGCCTAGTCTTTTCCCAACTAAGTTGGGGTCGGCTTCTAGTCTATCAGGATGCAGCTGAATACCAGTATTTTACATGGAGCGACTGTTTATCTGATCCCCACAAACCAGTTACTGGGTAATACGATAACCCTTGGTAAGACCGGTTGTCAGACTTTAGGGCTTCTGACGACCCGTGACGACTGTCAAAGATCCACGAATAACAGCCGGGACCAACGGCTTAACATGCTTTTCGGAGCACGGAGGAGTCTCGGTATGTAAAGATGGTCACCCATCCACGAACAGTGTTTTTTTTTTTTGCTGGGATATCTTTGGTTAGACGTACTTCTATTTTAGTGGGACCTTACATATACTCGTAGAAGTAAAATACCCTGATGGATCGAACCGTGCGGCTGTTATTACTTAGCCACGAGCTCCTCCGAAATTATGTTCAACTATTGCCAAAACTTTAACATTTAAATTAAAGATATTTTATGTTTTAAATTACAGTCCGGTGTAAACGCGGCCCATTTTAAGCGTTCGCAAAATAAGGTCAAGCACTTTGTGGCTGTTTATCCATACTCAGTCGCTTCTATTGTTACAAACGGTTCTAATTAATTTAAAATACCTTTGTTTTGTTATACATTTTCCATTATTTTGTCGAGAATTTGACATCTAAGCCTTTTATGCCAGATTAAACAAATCATTTATTAATTAGAATTAATAATTTATTTATTAGGTACACTGTGCCGGGGCTTTGAAGTAAATTGGAATATTTAAGGGTGTGAATAAATAAGACATTTAAAAGATAAAAGAGGGTAGTAACAGTTGTCGTCATGGGTCAGCGCACATGAAGTTATAAAACCAGTTAGTTGTCACTTGACGAAGGGCGTAACTTTGTCACGGTCTGCCGAGTCGGAATGTAGTCCTTCATCCTGATTTAGTTTTCTTTTTAACCGACTTCAAAAAAGGATTTTCTTTATTCGACTCGTATCTCGTAGACACGAAAGATCTCAGTTCTGTTCTGTTCTGTATTTTGTGCAGGATAGTACCAGCCGTTATATCTGGGGAATGCCCTGAAGACGTAGTTCACAAATTGCCTGGGAAAATGTCTCATACCAAATGGCTCATGCGTGCCAACTGCTAATAGAAATATTCGTCTCCACATCGCAGCATCAGATCCATCTGATAAACTTGTAAGTTAAGCGACTTGTTGTCAATATCTTGTCTTGTCAATATGTTGTCTGTGTCGGTAGTTCTGAGTGGTCTCGCGCGATCTGATAGCGTTGTTGGTGTGTTTTAGAGACTTGACATATGACGGTATGCCATCCTTGTTATTTTCCCTACATTTTGTGCAAGTTAGAGCAGTAAAGATACAGATTATTAACACAATAACGTAATTAAAAAGTAGTCAAAACCGCGCGGACTGGAGAAGTCTTCGACACAAATAACGAGGTACGGAACCCTAAAAACCACTCCAGTTACAAAGATGGAGGAAAACAATTATCGCAATTAATCCTGAGGTCTCGTTACTTATCAACAGAACTGAAGGCTGTTATTGATCCGGTAATATAACGCAATAGTTAATTCACCCATCCTGTAAATCTACTGCTATCAGACTCTGAAAAACATAGAGAATAGGCTCTGCGTCGTATCCTGAAAGCAAACAAGTTGAGGCTATTTCAGTTTCCAAACGTAAACATGAATGAAAAAGTTTATTACGACCTCATTCATTGGCAGACTCATGTTACAGAACTACCGATTCCGAAACCAATCTCTAACGAAGAACTTGAATCTCTCATTGCTCGAGGAGATGAGAACACAATACCTTTTTTTGCGTTTATCTTGGCATACTCAATCAGTTGATAGGTTAGTTAAAACTGTAACTGAAGGTTCAGGAAATCTGTGCACAAAAACAACGCGTGAAGGTTCCATTAAAGCAAAGATTGATGCCTGTTTTCACAAACTCTAAGTGACACTTAAATGAATCCGTAAATATTTATGCACTGTTGGATTTTCAACTCTCGGCGCTGTTAAGCCTAGCGTTGAAAATTCAACACTGCACTTTTCTTTAGGGATTCATTTAAGTGTCACTTAGGGTTGGTGAAAACGGGCATGAGTCTCGTAAATGTATGCCGAAATTTTATAGTAAAATGGATTTTCGACGTAAAATAGCTCATAACTGAATAAAAAACCTATTTACTTATCTATCACTTTATTATTAAATAAAATATAGCCTGTCTATATAAAGTTTTATTGATTACATTTATCGTACAACAAATAATATTATAAATAGGCAAAAGAGTTATAAAGAAAAAAGAATATTACTAGCTTTCGGCAGCGGCTTGTCATGCCGCATGTCGGATATTATCCCACGGGAACTGCACATTTTCCGGGATGAAAAGTAGCCTACAGACAGACAGTGTGCTGTTGCAGACTATAAACTATCTGTGTGCCAAATTTCATCCAGATCAGTTCAGGCGTTCTGACGTGATTGATGATTTAAACACTATATAGAGTGGGGTGTACCAGAAAGGTTTGGTCTTTAAGCGTGTGGACCATCAAACTGAACAACTTTCTCCATGGGACCAACATCTAATCGCGAAAAAATAACCAGCCGTCCTATATATTTGTGTCGTGTAGGTAGCTATTGAGATGTATTTTATGGGACATTTGATAATATTTTCGCGATTACGATGTTGGTCCCATGGAAAAAATAGTTCAGTTTGAAGGTGTTTACCACACTCTTAAATTTGATCACACCTTTCTGGAAATCCCTGCATAGTGTATACACATGTGACACATTTTTATTGCTATTACAAATCAAAAGAAAAACATTTTCATTTCTCCATACTAGAGTGACCCACCCAATTATGCGTGTCTCTCTATCATCATCATCATCTGCCTAGCCTTTTCCCAACTATGTTGGGGTCGGCTTCCAGTCTAACCGGATGCAGCTGAATAAATAAAAATAAAAAAAAATAAATATGTTTGGACATATCACACAACGCCATCTAGCCCCAAGCTAAGCAACCTAATGCTTGTGTTATGGTAACGAGATGGCTGATAAACTACTTATATACATTTTTTTTTTGTAAATACATACATATTATAGATAGAAAAACACCCAGACTCGGAACAAATACTTGCAGGTCGTACAAATATTTGTTCCGTGCGGGAATCGAACCCGCGACATGCTGCGCAGCAGTCAATCGCTCAACCACTGCGCCAACCGTGTCGTCAATATATTGAATACCAATATTTTACATGGAGCGACTGCCTATCTGACCTCCACAACCCATTTACTGGGTAATACGATAGAATAGAATAGAATAGAATAGAATAGAATAGAATA
Organism: Cosmia pyralina; assembly: GCA_946251885.1. Lineage (NCBI taxonomy): Eukaryota > Metazoa > Arthropoda > Insecta > Lepidoptera > Noctuidae > Cosmia > Cosmia pyralina. The sequence goes on from OX276358.1 coordinate 20,787,667, forward strand.
GAATAGAATAGAATAGAATAGAATAGAATAGAATAGAATAGAATAGAATAGAATAGAATAGAATAGAATAGAATAGAATAGAATAGAATAGAATAGAATAGAATAGAATAGAATAGAATAGAATAGAATAGAATAGAATAGAATAGAATAGAATAGAATACTCTTTATTATGCACACCATTTAAATTACAGGTTACAATGTTACAATGTTGAAATTTTACATACGAGTGACACAATGGGCGGTCTTAACGCTAAAAGCGATCTTTTACAGACAACCTTTGGATGGAGTATGGGGACAAGGAGAGACAATTCTGTAGGTAGTCCGTGGTGTACCATATACATATACAACATATACATACATTAATAAATTTATATATATATATACTTATACAATAATAAACATGAAACAAGAGCAAGGAACTATACATGTAATAATGACGTTTAAAGAGAGAGGAAGTGTACCCCTGATACCCCTGTGTGTGATACCCCTTGGTAAGACTGGTTGTCAGACTTTCGGGCTTCTAACAACCCGTAACGACTGTCAAAGATCCACGAATGACAGCCGGGACCAACGGCTTAACGTGCTTTCCGAGGCACGAAGAGTCTCGTTATGTAAAGATGGTCACCCATCCACGGACCAACCCCGGCAAGCGTAGCTTAACCTGATATATCGACCCGTGCGGCTGTTATTACTTAGCCACGAGCTCCTCTATGCGTGTCTCTCTATGCACGATTAAATTCAAATTAATCAAGCTAATGATCAATAATTGTCGGTAATCTGCGCGGCCTATTTAGCGACATACAGTGGGGCTTATTCTAATCTCAGGGGAGTCGTAACGAGTTGAGTAAGTGCAATAATAAGTATTTAACACGCCTAATAACTTTACTATTATATAAGCAATGACGTATTGTGCGCAAAGTATTGTTATCAACCTATGTTTTAAATAAGATACCTATATATCCAATAGAACCTAGAATTGTACCAGAATATGTGCCTTCAATATAAAGTTTTGTGATCTATTAAAACTATTCAGACAGCGGGAAACTCTTTGAAGATAAGCAAGTAATTTATGAATCCCTAAATGTGAACCAATATGTAGGATGTATGTATGTGGATGTATGTGGGATGTGGGGGAATGTGTGTGTATGTATACAACATGAGTTAGTTACATAAATTGCTTAGCTTTTTTTTACAGTACCATGGACAAAACTTAAGCATGCTCACTTAAGAAAAAATATCTCCGAGAGCGCAGCTAGTGACAAACCACACCAAGATCCACGAATGACAGACGGGACCAACGGCTTAACGTGCTTTCCGAGGCACGGAGAAGTCTCGATATGTAAAGATGATCACCCATCCACGGACCAACTCCGGAGAGCGTAGCTTAACCTGGTCGATCCACCCATGCGGCTGCTATTACTTAGCCACGAGCTCCTCAAAGCTGTTACTATACATCTTTTAATAAACAGATAATATTTAAATAATATTAACCTAAATAAATCTTTAATCCTTAACAGCTTATTATTAAATGAACACAAACTAAAAAATATATATATATTTCACTATTAAGTAACCAACATTTTATTTTAATCCTTTTACTCTCACTGCTGCTAATGCACAAATTATAGTTTAGTTTAATTACTTGATAAGCTTCTGAATTTTAAAGTGGCGTAGGCACCTATCATTGTAACATTTGTCAAAAAAAAAAACTTGACATAGTTATGCAGTGCCGACAACGCGCCTGTCGTCGCCTGTGAACGTACGTTCAAAGGTTCCGATTATCTTCGGAAAAACCGAACTTTGCCGAATTAAATGTGACTCGTAAAATATGGAAGTGATGGAATTAGTGCACCAATATGTTATAATTTAGGTGGTAATGTAAATCAATTTCTATTGGTCGATAATCACATTTTATTCGGTATATTTCGGTTTTTCCGAAGATGAACGATGGAAGTTTGAAGGTTGTCGTAAAATAAATGTATCTAACTTTTTTTCTTACAATGCATCATCATTTGCCTAGCCTTTTCCCAACTATGTTGGGGTCGGCTTCCAGTCTAACCGGATGCAGCTAAATACCAGTATTTTACATGGAGCGATTGCCTATCTGACCTCCACAAACCAGTAACTGGGTAATACGATACCCCTTGGTAAGACTGGTTGTCAGACTTTCGGGCTTCTGTCGACCCGTAACGACTGTCAAAGCCTGAAACACAAGTTTGTTTAAACCTAGATCGGGCGGGTCGCTACCTATTGTTCTAACTCCGAACCATCATTACTTGCACCAGTAATAAAAAATATTTTAGCTTTAGTTTATAATTAGGAACTTTATTGGTATAGGAAAATTTTATTACTGTTTGGCTAAATGTACACTTTTTTGTAAACATTTTATTATTAAATAATTTTTATTTATTTTTTATTAAAGATCCACGAATGACAGCCGGGACCAACGGCTTAACGTGCTTTCCGAGGCACGGAGGAGTCTCGGTATATAAAGATGGTCACCCATCCACGGACCAGCCCCGGCAAGCGTAACTTAACTTGGTCGATCGACCCATGCGGCTGTTACTACTTAGCCACGAGCTCCTCTTACAATGCATCACTCATTATTTCGAAGCATCAAGATCAGTTTTTGGGCGATTTTCATGCGAGTATATATTTTGTCTCACCATTCAAAACTACAAATACCTACCTACACATGAATTCACGTTGTTGAATTGCTCGACTTAGACTACGTTCAGATGGCTAAATTTTGAAGCGCGTTTACGAATCGCAGGCGTATTTATACGCCATGGTATTTACGTACAACCGATCACATGAGCACGCGTTAACGCGCGTCAAAATTTAAGGTAAATTGCTTTTGATGTGGGTCGACGCGTGTTACATCCTGAACTGAGCCTTACTCTGACTTACAAATCTTATATGAGAATATTTTTTTTTTGATTCTATGTGATTATATTATATAACTAATCGTTTAAAGCAATAAAAACTTTAAAGATGTTTTCTCAAGCATTAAACGAAACTAAAGATTTAGCACAAGCACGTCACAAAGGAATAATACCGTCTAGGTTTTAGTAGACTAAACTCCAGGCGATTCTACTAAGTGCTATCTGAGTTCACACGACCATAAACTGCGGAGTTTTAAGATTGCAATGGTGCATAAATTGTGACCAGTTATTGTGCCTCAGGGAGAGCTCGATAAGGAGCCACTTGCATCTAACATTTATATCGCTTACGTGACGAACTGAGGAACGCAACAGGTTTGTTCTTTGAATTAAGATAAAAATTCTCTTGTGGGTCAACAATTTTGGAACTATTTAAAATTTATTAGGGTTCCCTATCTTAAAATAAAAAAAACGAGGAGCTCATGGCTAAGTAATAACAGCCGCACGGTCGATCCATTAGGTTAAGCTACGCTTGCCGGAGTCGGTCCGTGGATGGGTGCCCACCTTTATATACCGAGACTCCTCCGTGGCTCGGAAAGCACGTTAAGCCGTTGGTCCCGGCTGTCATTCGTGGATCTTTGACAGTCATTACGGGCCATTAGAAGCCCGAAACTCTAACAACCAGCCTTACCCAAGAGGTATCGTATTACCCAGTTAATGGGTTGTGGAGGTCAGATAGGCAGTCGCTCCATGTAAAATACTGGTATTCAGCTGCATCCGGTTAGACTGGAAGCCGACCCCAACATAGTTGGGAAAAGGCTAGGCAGATTGACCTCAAAAGAAAAAAACGGAGCCCTTATTGGATCACTTCGATGTCCGTCTGTCTGTCTGTCAAGACACTTTTTCTCAGAAACGCGTAGAGATATCAAGTTGAAATTAATATCAAATACGTAAGTCTATAGTCCCTTGAAGTTCAAAAAAAATCGACCTTCTAAATCAACGCAATAAAAAATTACGGTCATTTATGCTACATATTTTGATACTCGCAAGTAAATCAAAACCTATAGGGTACTTCCCGTTGTCCTAGAACCATGAAATTTGGCAAGAAGCAAGGTCACACAGCACAAGTAAAGGAAAAAGTCCGAATTGATATAGATATAGATGTATAGACAAATACATACAAGGTGAATGATGTATATAGAGAGAGAGAGAGAGAGAGAGAGAGAGAATTAATGATGGTTTTATGAAGTTTTGGTATTAATTGGAATTTAGACATTGTATAATTTTAATGATAATTTTGCAGGCCTGTACTGGTGCAACACAGTGGACTGCGATTAACTTTGATCTTGAAATATATGATTATGTACTGTGTTGATCAATAAAAATTTGAATTTGAATTTAATAAGCCGGGAATTTTGAGCGCGCGTTGTCATTAGATTGAACTGCGACCATCAACAGTTTTTTGTTGTGGTCAAACGCACCGTGCTTTGAGTGAGCAGTTAGGAAAATGATAAAGCATGCAATTAACACGTGAGGTAATTAATTATACCGATGCGCTGCAGTGAAGTCGTAGCTTTACAAAGACTCCGCGGAGTGCGTTGATGCGAGATTCCAATTATCCAGAGCTTTTGTTCCTTCACACTCCAACGCTTTGTCATCACCATCACACTCGCGTATTCAATGAAAATTTTTCATTCATTTGTGGGTTTAATTAATATCTATTTTAGAAATTTTCAATGGAAACTGTACCCTTCCGTACCCAACGTGTTCGCCATTGTTGTTTAATTGATTTTCAGCGTTATCTGTACCGAAACTGTAATGGATCATGTTTAGTGTGAATAGGCTTTTATATTATGTCTGTGTCACGCATTAGTGTGGGCTCAGCCTTATGTTTTGTTTGTTTCTTGTGATATTTTAAGCCTTTTATGTTATTTTTAATCAACTTCTAAAAACGGGGGTCTGTATTCGACCCGTATGTATGTATGTATGGATGTTTGTTTGTCCGCGATTTTCTCAAAAACTAATGAACCAATTTTGATGATTCTTTCACTAACGTGATCTACATACTTTCAGGAAGGTTTTAGTATATAATACATTATGTAATTATTCTTATGTACGAAGTGATATGCATAAATGCACTGTATCTCCAGCATTTCTAACCGGATTTTGATGATTCTTCTTTTAGTTCGACTTGGGCTTACCTACTTATGTAATTGTATATTCAACTAAAAATGGAAAAATAAATTTACTTTAAAAAATGTGAAAACCGACTTCAAAACCAAAATCGAATAAAATAACTTTCATAAAACACTTAACAGCTTCTGAAGTCGGTGTCTTCAATTCTTCAATGCCTTTAGCTTGACACCGACTTCAGAAGCTGTTAAGTGTTTTATGAAAGTTATTTTATTCGTTTTTGGTATTGAAATCGGTTTTTACTTTTTCTAAAGTAATTTTTTATTATCAGCTTTGCGTCTAAATTTTTAATTTTTTTAATACCGTTGGGGTGGGTTACTTTGACTTTAGTGCATAACTTTGACCCAAATCAAGACAGATATTTAGCGTCATTTTATCTACGCAAAGTTTCGCAAGTACGTGTCTATTTCACCATCTATTAGTTACCGGAGGATATGTCGCAGGCAATTTGTATGATTCTGCTTTTTACAAACGGCGTCGTCCGTTTAAAAACGCTCGCAGTTGTCAAATATGCCGAACGCAAAATGTAAATTGCCTTGTCACTATATAATATATGCTACAACATTTATTTTGATGGACAATTCAAACACTGTTTACAAAATGTCGCCGCAAATTGAAGTATTTCTCAAGGCTCTCGCCGGCCACTGCCGCGGCACCGCACGCTCAGCTCGCACGCGGTTGGTCACAGTTCTAACCTAACCTAACTCATTTGTTCGGAGTGCCCTAGCTTAGTTACTGCAACCTATTTGGATCGCGCCTGGTTAGTCACAGTTCCAACTGAACTTATCAATGTCGAAATTAAAACAATTGGAGGAGTTGCCAATTTTCCTTCGGCATATTTTATAACTGCGGGCGTTTTTAAACGGATGACGCGCGACGGTCGTATTTCTAATGACTAATCATACAATCTGCCTGCGACAGATATACGACGTTCGGGTGTGTGGTCGTGACACTTCGGGAAGTTTACGAGTAACCAATTGTCTCGATTTGGGCCAAAGTTATGTCCTAGAGTCAAAGTAACCTCCCTTATGGTATTAAAACTGTGTTTGTTGTTTACACCTACAAAAACCTCTCCCTAAATAAATTCGGTACAGCATTAAAAAAAAAATACATAAAAAGATCGTGTCAAAAATTCTGTAATCAACTTTGTCATTTGTCTTTGATATTTCGTTCATTCCACCCACTTATTTGATTCATTAGATATTCTTTAGAATCAAAAATAATTTTAGCCGGATTGCTTATGATCCAGAAGAATCTAAATTTTGATTTGTTCTAAAATCTTAATCCCCAAGGAAATAAATCTGGAACTAAGCTTCTCTATTTTATCATAACTTTTACCTATACTTAGTAGAAAAATTGGTTTTTAGTCTGGACCGGATTAGGCATTATCTGAAATTATATTGGGTTTATTGATAATTTTATTATATTAACTAGCTTCTGACCGCGACTTCGTCCGCGTGAAATTTCTGGCTAACTCCGCCCTGTCGCATCGTGTCGCCTGCCTGCTTAACATTCTTTCTAACTTTATTTTTTATTTTTGAAGGCTCCTAAGGGTTCTAGTGTGATGTTAAATAGCCTTTCTCAAGAATTGGGCTATCAAATGCAAAAAGATTTTTTCAAATCCGACTGAGTAGTAGTTCCAGAGATTAGCGCGTTCAAACATACAAACAAACAAAGAAAAAAAACAAACTCTTCAGCTTTATTATTAGTATACAGGGTCAATTTAAATTAGCTAGCGAAACTCCGCAGTGTGATAAGTATCGATATGTAAACACGACAAAATAAAAATAAAAAACGAATTGATGTTTTTTTTTTTTAATGATCACTGGTAGTTTTTTTTTTTTTACTGGAAGTGTTACTTCGATAAACCTACCTGTGAATGATGCCTTTTTTTCATTTTATGATGTTTGTGTTAAATATTCTCTAAACTAAATTAAATTAAATTTATTTCTAACAACAGAGTTTTTTAAGTAATTTTTTGTTACTAACATGCCTGAGCCTTTGTGTCTGATATTAAAAGATTTTTATTTTATTTTTTATTTTGTAAAATCTGTTATATCGTGTTGAGATTACTTGAAATATCGATACAAATTATATCTGCGGAGTTTCGCTAACAAATTTAATTTCACCCTGTAGATATCAAATAGATGAATATCAAAGTACAAGGTCGATTGAGGGAACCTAACCTAACCAACTCGGCCTATAATGTTCTTGTTCACTGACAAGTTGGTTATCTTGCTATATTCTCCATAAAACTCATTACAACTAAGCTCGGCACCAAATACTTACACAAACTGTATCCAAGGGCAAGATCCCAATAAAAATAAAATTAAAACACAAACCGAAAACAAACAGTACCTACTTCTGAAGTAACCTCGCAACTTCTAACGCCATCTGTTGGCCGATCATTGTAACTACAGTTCGATGCGGGAAACATCCAAGCGTTTCGAGGTCGCCTATTTTTCCCTTAGCGATTTGCATTCTTTTCACATTTAGAGCAAATGAGCGTACCCAGTAATGAATTTGGGAAGTACTCTCCGGTGTTATGACGAATTTTTATAAGGACCTCGTTTAATATAGGCTTGATTTTGTCGCAACTCCGCCGGCGATGTTTTTGAGCACGATATTTTGTGATTACTTTTTGATAGTTTGGTGGGTGCCAAATAGAAATTCCGAGTGTTATTTTGGGTGTATTCCCGTTAGTCGACTAACAAAATCAGGAATCGGACGATCGGGAAAAAAAATAACGAATTCCCGTTCGTCTCCCAAGGGGGACGAACGGGAATTCGTTATTTTTCTTCAATGTACAGGAGGAATGTGGAGGGTACAGGAATACACCTTATTTTGTTTCCAGATTGTTGGCTAGAGGTCAGACAACAGTAAGATCATTGTTAAGCAAACATTGCGCATATATTAATACCTACTCTGGGGGTAACACTAATTTTTGTTAATGAAATCAGTCTGTCACAATAGTGTCTAATTTTTATCAATACGTTTATCATTTCGAAGGTAATCCGTTTCAATAACAGGAAATTTTTGATCGTTTCCCGAGGCACATTTTCGCGAATTTCCTTTGACATATAAACAACTTAAATACATATAAAAAGGGACATCGTTTCCCATCGACGTTTGATAGGCAGTTAATTGATGGATTGTGATACCAACATGATCCCTCCGGTACCCGAGTCACGAGGATAATTTATTTTGCTTTTGTTTGCCTTTCCTTTACTATGTGATAAACTCTTTTTTCCTTGCTTCCCTATTTTTACGCTGGCACATGAGATTGGATGGTGATTGATAAATCGAAGTTTTTAGTGATGTTATTATTGTCGATATAGTTTGATGTTGTGGTGTTGTTAACATTGAACTGTGTGTAATCATTCATAGGTATTTACAGTGAATTATTTCATGGAGTAAAAATTAAGTTTGTTTAAGAATATTCTAAACATTATAATTTGCATTAGCAACATTTTTATTTTTCACTAGTTTTTATACACTTGTAACATTGTGTCAAGTATAATCTTCTCTGTGCCATGGACTTTTCTTCTTGTCAAAATTAAAGTAATTATTTTGGAAATACAGTTTTACTGCTAAAAATCAACAAGCATTTTATTATCCATGCTTGCTGTGGTCCTTCGAGCCGGATTTGAACCAGCGACCTATGGAAGGAAGAAAGTTTTAAGCAGAATGTTATAGCATAATAATTAGGCTAAATCATGCATGTATTTTCCAAAATAATAGGAGGAAACTACTTTTTTATAAATCCACGACTACTATTTGGCGCCTCTAGTTATTATAAAAAAAAAAACCAGTCAAGTGCGTGTCGGACCACGCATAATGAAGGGTTCTGTAGTTGAAAATAATTTATCCCAAAAACAAACTTAACATTGTATAATTTAAAAATTAATAGTCCCAAAAAAAAATTATGCAAAATTACAAATTAACGATTTTCGTACTTTTTCCTTTACTTGTGCTGTGAGACCTTGCTTCATGCCAAATTTCATTATTCTAGGTCAACAGGAAGTACCTACCCTATAGGTTTTGAGTTACTTGGAGAGTATCAAATTAATTCGCATAAATGACCGTAATTTTTTACTGCGTTGACTTAAAAGCTTGATTTTTTTAGAGCTCTGGGAAGGGACCATTATTGACCTACGTATATGATATTAATATCAACTTGATATATCCACGCGTTCCTGAGAAAAAGGGTCTTGACAGACTGACAGACAGGCAGACAGACGGACAACGAAGTGATGTTATAAGGGTTCTGTTTTTTCCTTTTGAGTTACGGAACCCTTAAAACGGAATCATGGACCTAGAAATAGAAGCATTTAGTGATATTACACATTAATTAATTAATCTCCCATTCGCCTAAGACACCATTGAACGGAGGCCTTCAAAATGTTTACCTCCACCGTTTAATTGGGGGAAACACCGCCCGAAAATCAGTGTATTACGTAATCCGGGCGTAAATTCTACGGCCGGCGGGCATAAACAACACATGTGACGTAAACAGAGCTGGGCTCCTCTGATGACTGACAGTCAATAAGCATGGTAATACTCTGTGGCACGCAGGAAACACGTTCTTGTGCATCTGTATAAATAACACCGCTTTGTTTAAGCTTAGCCTACATGATAGACTAGCTTTTGCCCGCGGCTTCGCCCGCGTGGATGTCGGAAAATATCCCACGAGAACAAACATCCTTCCTTATTCCTTGTCTACATTATAAAGGGAACCTCTGTGCAAAATTTCAGCTTTCTAGGCCTAATGGTTTGGGCTAGGCGTTGATAAGTCAGTCAGTCAGGACTTTTCTTTTTCTAAAATGAGATAGCTTCTGCCCGTGACTTCGTATGTGTGGAATTTCTTGTTCCACTAACCCCTCGCTCTATCCTCCTCCGTCCATCACCCTCCCCCTCAGCCTTCTCACCACCCCTCTCCTCCTACACCCCCTCACCCACCCATCTCAACACACCCTTCCCTTCCCCTTTTCCTCTCACCACCCCTTCTCCTTCCCCCTTCCCCTTTACCGTTTCCTTCGGGGTAGTTTTGAAAAACTATTAATGACAAACTTAACTGAATAAGAATTTTCATATAAACTATATGAATATAGTTTATATGAAAATTCTTATTATTATTCTTCAACTGAATAAGAATTTTCATATAAACTATATTCATATAGTTTAAATGAAAATTCTTATTCAGTTTAGTTTAGTTCAGTAACCAGGGAATTCCCTGGTTTCACCCCCACTGGGGTGGAATTTAAAAAAGTCGCTTGGGATATTTCCGTAACTTGACTGAAAGATTATTTACACCAATTTTCGAGTTAATCAAGCCCCGCAGTAAAATCCTGCCCTGTAAAAATTGCTACCCCTATTCACCCCTTTAGGAGTAGTTTTTGGAAAAACTGTCATTCACGTTATTCTTCATTTTTGGTCTCAAGTATAAATGTTGAGATTCGAGTTAATCGGACTACGCGTTAAAATTCCTCCATACATACTTTGTGACCCCCCAATTCCTCCTTACGGGATAGTTTAGGACAACTAAAAATGACAAATTTTATAATTTACTTAGATGAGTAGTCGTGCTAAGTTTCAAGTCTATTAACTCTAGGAATAAGATTTTTCATACAAACTTTCATCCTCTATTTGAACCCCTTAGCGATGGAATTTCCAAAAATCCTTCCTTATTCCTCGTCTACATTATAAAGGGAACCTCGTGCAAAATTTCAGCTTTCTAGGTCCAAGGGCTGGGCGTTGATGAGTCAGTCAATCAGTCATTCAGGACTTCACTTTTTATTTATATAGATAGATAGATTTAGATCGATTTAAAATTAATATGTTTAGATGTCCGAGGAGCTCGTGGCTAAGTAATAACAGCCGTATGGGTCAATCCATCAGGTTAAGCTACGCTTGCAGGGGTTGGTCCGTGGACCATCTTTACATACCGAGACTCCTCCGTGCCTCGGAAAGCACTATAAGCCGTTGCGCGTTGGTCCCGGCTTTCATTCCTGGATCTTTGACAGTCGTTACGGGTCGTCAGAAGCCTGAAAGTCTGACAACCAGTCTTATCAAGGGGTATCATATTACCCAGTAATTGGGTTGTGTTAGGCAGTCACTCCATATAAATACTGGTATTCAGCTGCATCCGGTTAGACTGGAAGCCGACCCGAACATAGTTGGGAAAAGACTAGACAGATTGATTGATGTTTAAATGTCTTGTATGTTGGGATCTAATCGCTTTACTGATTCATACCAGCTTTTGATGATGAAACTGACGAAAAGAACTTTTGGATTATCTAGTTTATTACCAATCTAGCTTTTGCCCGCGACTTTGCCCGCGTCGATGTCGGAAAATATCCCACGGGAACGTACTACCGGGATTAAAAGTAAGTGTTTGTGTTAATACAAAAACACATGTTCAACGCGTGTCTTACGTCAAACTCCATACATAAAAAAGTAAGACACGCGTTGAACATGTGTTTAAATCTTTTGTAGTAAGACAGTCTGTGTTTTGCGCCAATCCAGACGAAAAGAAAAACGGACAAAAATTCTTCGTTACTGTTCTATTATATGTGTGTACCTATAGATGCATAGATTGCGAATTATTATATTAAGTACCTATAAAACATTTATTACAGTACTAAGTTTTGGATCTTCCACTTAACCCTATTTTGGAAAGAAAAACAGGTGGCCCTTAAGACCTTAATACTCCCTAATAATAATCCCTTTCATAGCCATACGTCAGCAGTTGTCCGGATAAAGTCTGCAGCAAAAACTTTTGTAACTGAAAGTACTTCGATACTCGCGAAGTTGGGAGCGATGGAGAAAAAACTTTTGTACCCGACAGTCCGTGATTTCGGGCATTTTGTATGGATGTACCTAATCTTGGTGGCGTTATATTACATGTTCTTGTAGCTACGAGTATTTCTTGGTGTTCTAATTAATTATACACAATCTTATTTAACATTTTTGAAATGGAGTAAGTTTTTTAAGCACATAAGTTTGTATGTTACGTGAATCGGGTGAAACAATGTAATTACTATTTCGAGAAGAAACTCTCTGGGGAGTGCTAACGTTAGTCAGACAGTTTTTTTATCCATTTCCTTAAAGTACACCCTGTATTATAGATGTTGGTGGGTTTATGCAGGGTTACTGGCAAGTTGACGTATTTCTTGCAGGACGTCATAGTAGGGTTAAAATGCCATAAATTAAGCTGCCAAATGTTCTACCAAAATGAGAGTAGAACATTTTTTATGAAGTAATAACAAAAATTACGAAAAATTAAATATTTAATTAGTAATGTTTGCAAAATTTTTAGGCAGTTTTGAAATTTTTATTATTAATAAACACGCAGTATCAGCTATGATAATAATATAAATTCCAGTATAGTCGCGCCGTAAATCATTTTTAAATTGGCTTCAAATTATTTAATCTGGAATTTTTCATAAAAAAAAACAAAAATCAAACTAACTCAGAAACTACTGAACTTCGGTAGAACATTTGGTGGCTTAATTTGTTGCATTTAACCTTACTTTGACGTCCTGTAAGGTATACAAATGTTACTAGTAACCCCGGATATCACACTTCACACTAATATTATAAAGGCGAAAGTTTGTGAGTGTGTGTGTGTTAGTATGTTTGTTACTTCGTCACGCTCAAACGGAAAGACCGATTTGGATGAAATTCGGTATGTAGATAGCTTATACCCTGGATTAACAAATAGGCTACTTTTGTCCCGGTCTACGCGGGTGAAACCACGGGGCGCAGCTAGTGTAGAGACATGCACAAACTCACAAAACAACAGCTATATACTCGTATACAAAGATTCGAACGTGCAATCCACAACCCTGAAAGCCAATCTACTATGCCGTTGCACCAATTCGGTCACCAAACATTGTTTTAAGGCAACCTGTGATTTTAGTGATTCGTTAAGCTTATTAAGCGACCACCAATTATAACGCCGTTTTACTCCTAATAAAGTTAGTTTAGTTACAAGCAAAAATATTCCTAATAGTCTCGTAATAACCGACTAAGCTTTTGTTTACTACAACTTAAAAAGAAAATAAACACTACAGATTCAAATCTGTAACTAAAATTAACCGTAAAATACTCTACAAGTCATGTTAAGCCTTAACGTAACGCCTTGAAACGTTACAAAAACGTTGATGTTTTAATTTCAGGTTTCACCTCACTTATAAGGCCTTGTAAATAGCAACGAAGGGTTATTCAACCGTTGACCGTATTTTGGGGCACAATTATGAACCGACCCCAAAATATTAATGTGTTTATTTTTATGACTGATAAAGTGGGATGTGTGGTATTCCCCGCGGTATCGCGAATGGAAGGGGGTGTCATAAGACTTCATTACCTAAAGGGTTGTGGTAGTCGATCTTTGTAAGTTTATCTCTTGGAATCTTCTCAAATTGCTCCTTGTGTAAGTACCTCATAAAGTATTTATATCTTATGATGGCTGATTATGGGATATGTGTGTTACATTATTATTACGTCAGCAATTATGTTAGACATGGTTGCTTTGTCTCAGAACCGTATCACACTCGGTCTGGGGTAAGCCATGGAACGATTTTAGGACCACTATTATTCGGAGTTATGGTGAATGACCTTGAGAAGGTTCTGAAACATACCAGGTGCTTACTTTACGCCGATGATCTTAAATTAATATATGGCGTGGAGGAGGATGCTGACTCAACAATACTTCAAGAGGATATTAACTCAGTCTTTCAATGGAGTGTTGATAACAAGTTGATTTTTAACACTGACAAATGCAGTATTATGTCTTTCAGTCGTTCACATAAACCCAAGCATATTCAGTACTTCTTAGGAGAGGAACCAATAGTTCGTGTCAACTCTGTCAAAGATCTCGGAGTACTATTTGACACGAAGCTTACTTTTCACGAACACATGAGGGCACTCGCAGCTGATTCGTACCGGAAACTAGGCTTTGTTATTAGGAACATGCAAGACTTTACCAACCCACTGGCCATTAAACTAGTTTACATGGCCTTAGTAAGGAGTAAGCTAGAATCAGCTGCAGTGATTTGGAATCCCCATGAGAGCACTTACGCCTTACTTCTTGAGAAAGTCCAAAAGGCCTTTCTTAGATTTCTCTACAAAAAACTCTTAGGATACTTTTCCTTTTCCTTACCCTACAAAATTTTTACTTGGCGTACTAAACTTTAATTCTCTTGAAGTGAGGCGTAACTACTTCTTGCTTGTCATGAGACAAGCAAGAAGTAGTTACGCCTTGCCGTATTATGCGCGGTGAGTCCGATTGTCCAGAACTTGTGGCTCAATTGATGAGGTTGTTTATTCCTGTTGTGCCCAAACACCAACTGAGGTCGCGAAGAGACCCGTTATTGACCGTACCTTCAGCACGCACAGTGTCACGAGCTAACTCGCCCCTCGTTCGGGCGCTTACGATGCTTAATGCTCTTTTGACATCAACACCGGAGTGTGATTTATTTGCCGGGAGATGGATAGATGTGTGTCGTGAATGTTTAAGATTCTGTGAGTTAGTGAATGAAGGATAAATAAGTAATAAGTACCTAGTAATTTTCTGTTTCTTTTCTATTGATTGCATTCTTACCTCTACATTGTTTCCTATTAATTTCTCGTGTTCTATTTGTTATATTGTTTTATTTTTATTGAGTTTTGTCAAAAAAAAAAAAAAAAATTGCTGTACAACGCACAACGCCTTAGATTTATTTAAATCTGTTATGTTGTATATGTATATCTTAAATAAATAAATAAAAAAATAAATTATTTGGAGTATTAAATAGATGGAGAAGTGTTAAGAGTATGAGAAATATCATTACGATAAGGGTTTTCTTTTGATCTCGAGAGTTCATAATGGTAAACTACATAAATTCCCTGCGACATTAATCTATTTGGGAAAACGCAAAAGACGCACGAAAATTCCTATTAAAGACTGTTTTTTTATAAAAAAAAAGGAACCCTAATTCATTCCAAAAAAATACGGCGATTCAATATCGCTTCCAGAATAAAATTTATTATTCTAATTTAATTTAAATCTTAACAAAGTCAAACCTAATTTAGTATTCGTCGTTAACTTTGAAAAAATGATTACATTGGAGCACAAAGCATTAGTATTCTACTTTCGTTGTTCTAGAGATAAACCACGATAGCGTAGGTATATAGGTAGGTACCTATCTAATAAATATGTACCGAATTTCTGGTTTTATTTGCGATGTTATATACTTTACCTCGCTTCACCTACATAATTAAATTCTTTTGTGGGGTCTAAGAAAGCAGGGCTCAAGGGAGTTAGCCTTAGATGTGAATTGAATAGTAGAATTTAAATAGGAAAGCTTGGGTATTTTTACATATAGAGAACCAGCAAGAGTCGGAGTGTATTTGCTTGGTTAATACCCCTCACACGGTTTCGGTGTGAAGTAATTTTACCTAATATTGTACGTAGTATGAGTTCTATACCAAGAAAATATTTTTTTATTATTAACGTTCTCATACTACGTACATACATACAATGTATACATACATACATACATACAAACTCATACTACGTACAATATTAGGTAAAATTACTCGGACCCGATTCACACCGAAACCGTGTGAGGGGACATTAAGAGCCCATACTACCTCAGCTTTTTATCTCGCTTGCACGACACTGCTCGCGAACTGAGTGAGACCGAGAGTGAGTACGGTGTTGTGCGCCGATAGTTTAGGTAATTGCTTTTTACGGTTAAAAAATAAAAAACATAAGATCTGCTTTATAGTTAGTTCTGTTAGTATATGCAAAGTTTCATGATCTAATTTGAAGTATTTTTTGAATACCAGCGGTTTATTGTTCGGTTTGGAGGTAACTTTGGATTTTTTTTTTCAATCGAGAAAACTTTATGGAATCGTGTTTTCGTCAAACACAGTACTTAACATTATTCCTCAACTTTGCCATAATATATTTATTTCAAAATTAATGCTGCAGTATTTTCGACATAAAGGAGGATCATGCTTAGGCTCTTAAGGCAAATATGAAATGAAAGAAATTCTGTATTTTATAGAAACCTATATGACCAAATACAGTAATTTATACCACACCTGGGAATCGATGAGACGCTCCCAACCTTAACTGGAGGTAAGCTCTACCTCTAAAAAAAATAACACAATAACACGATCATCATCTTCCTGCCCTTATCCCATATTACTTGGGGTCGGCGCAACACGTTTTCTTCTTCCATTCTGTCAACCGTCACGCTATCATTCACTCCCTTCTCTTTCATATCATTCCTCACACAATCCATCCATGTTTTCTTTGGCCTTCCTCTGCCTCTCCATCCAACAACATGTATATTCATCACTCTTTTAGTCACATGCGTTTCGTCTCTCCTCATTACATGCCCATACCAAGACAAACGATTTCCTTTCAACTTTTCTGTCACTGGCGCCACTTTCAAACTTCCTCTTATATACTCATTTCTCACTTTATCCATTCTTGTCACTCCACACATCACCCATGATGAATAATATGTACGATCAATAGACAGAAAAAACACGGCCACGGCCTAAATACCATATTCTATAATTACACGTATGCCGAGAAATTAAATCCATTCCTCGACACTAGGTACTGAACAACGTAAAAGATTAAAATCGAATCCCAAGTTCCCGAAGTCAGCTCGAAAAGTAATTCAGCTTACAGATTCCTATCGATGGCTCTATGCGAACAGGTGCATCCGAGCTACCTGCAGAATAAACTTCACTAAGAAACTACATAATCAAGATCGTGTGTTAAGATGTTGCAGATGTTGGATAGAATACAATTACATACTATTTGTAGGGACGAGAAAGTCGCAGTATTCTGTTTTGTAATGAAAATATCGCTTTGTTTGTAAGTAGTGTGTTGTTTGTTTAACTATGAATCTGCCTATCTTTTTCCCAACTATGTTGGGGTCGGCTTCCAGACCTCCCCAACCCAGTAACTGGATAATACGATACCCCTTGGTAAGACTGGTTTTCAGACTGTTGCCAACCCGTAACGACTGTCAAAGATCCTCGAATGACAGCCGGGACCAACGGCTTGACGTGCTTTCCGAGGCACGGAGGAATCTCGGTATGTAAAGATGGTCACCCATCCACGGACCAACTCTGGCAACCGTAGCTTAACGTGACGGATCGACCCGTGCGGCAGTACTGTGTACTTAGCCACGAGCTCCTCTTTGATGAACAACTTCTACTATGGGATCAAACTTGAAATCGCGACAAAAAAATCTGCTGTTCCCTACATTTTGACGAGTTATGCGAACGTAAATGTAGGTAACAGCAGATTTTTTTTCGCGATTTCTGGTTTGTTCCCAGAGTAAAAGTTGTTCATAATGATGAGTACAATGACCCCTTAGGATGCCCATGATGTCAAATTCACCCCTGTATACAAAAATCTCTCCTTTTGCCTTTGCCGTAGTCACACTGATATTATAAAGGCGAAAGTTTGTGAGTATGTGTGTCGGTGTGAGTGTGTGTGTTTGTATGTTTGTTACTTCTTGACACTCAAACGGCTGAACCGATTTGAATAAAATTTGGTATGTAGATAGCTTATACCCTAGATTAACACATACGCTACTTCTTATCCAGGTCTACGCGGGTGAAACCGCGGGACGCAGCTAGTTGGGTATAAAAGGCCTTCTTTCTGTTCATGGGTGTTTTTAAGGGTTCTTGAGGAACTAATGACAGGTGGATGGTTAGCTAACTCCTAATTAATTACAACATTTGACATCACTAATCCGACTCCTAAGCGTGGTGACTGCAGCAATTTCTCCGGTGATCGATAACATTTGTCATTTGAAAGAATGCTCGATTTCAGCAGTGAATATTTATGGGCTAAAATTATAAAGTTAAACAATAGAAATCTATTAAATAAATATTCATACTATTATACTATTATACTATTTATTAGAATAAATATTCATACTATCATAGTAACCTTGTCTGTCTGTGTACACCCACCCTTAACAATCGTCACGTAAGGCCGCAACACTGTTAAACGTGTGACAGTACATGAAAATATAGGATAAGTTACAGGAACCTACACAAGCCTAACAGTCCCTACGACCCTAAGCCCTATAAGCCCTACAGCCCTAACCTATCATATACCTAATATGTGATAAATAAATATATAAATAAGTTCAGGATGTCTGCACCATGCGACCTAAGGTTACAGACGGATAGTGGACAGGATTCCAGATTCGGGAAGGGTACACTCACTGCCAGTCCCGCAGACACACGAGACTGATCAAAGATGGCTAAAGGTGTCTTGACCACAGCGAGGGGTAATAAGACAAGAATATAAAATTCAAATCTGATTTATTTACATTATGTTACCGCTTATATACTAGTTTTTCTTAACACACACTATTATACAAAATCTTTGTGTTTTGTGCGTGTAAGATGCAACCAATCGTTAATTTAACTGGGCCGCGCGAGTGCTGATTCAATGTCCAAAGGTAACATTGAACAGTTTTTATGTTATTTTTTCACGTCTTAACGGCTGAACAGATTTGGATGAAAGGCACACGGATAGAACATGACCTGGTTTAGGACAAAGGATACTTAATGCGGGCGAAGCAACAGGCAAAACCTAGTTATTTATATTCATTCAAAACTTTTGAATAACTTTTTAGAACAGGTACGCCCGGATATCTCGACTAAAATGTTGTTTTACACACTAAAACCGAGCTACCTAACAACAATGTCTTAAACAAAGCTTTCTGCTAACTTCAGCAATACCTTAGAGAACAAGAGATAACAATATAGTACTTTCCCCACTTTCAAGTAGTAAAAATATAATTGTCTTTTGCACTCGATATTCAACTCTCGTATCTCGTAACAAAGTCGAGTTTAGATAATTACGGATTAAGTTTTCGTAAAGTAGGTTAAGAGAATTAGTGAAGGTATATCCTAGCTATAGCGCCTGTTTAGTGAACTTAATGTACATTTTTTCTATTCTACTTTGTAGGCAAGTAGGGGGGCTTGTGGCTAATTAGTAACATCCACACGGGCGATCGATCAGGTTAAGCTACGCTTGCCGCGCTTGGTCCGTGGATGGGTGACCATCTTTACACACCAAAACCCCTCCGTGCCTCGGAAAGCACGTTAAGCCGTTGGTCCAGGCTGTCATTCATGGATCTTTGACAGTCGTTTCCGGTCATCAGAAGCCTGAAAGTCTAAAAACCAGTCTTACCAAGGGGTATCGTATTACCCAGTAATTGGGTTGTGGAGGTCAGATAAGCAGTCGCTCCATATAAAATACTGGTATTCAGCTGCATTCGGTTAGACTGGAAACCGACCCCAATATAGTTCGGAAAAGGTTAGGCAGATGATGACTTTGTAGGCGAAAGAAAAGAGCTGTAAATAAAGATGTGTTTTTTCTGTTCATATTATAAATTGCTATTTATATGTACATACAGTGTTGACAATAAAGATGATGAGATACATATTGCATAGAGACTTACATTTTATATTATGTATCTCAGGTATTACTTGTCACAAAAGGCGTTTTTTGTTTTACTTTTATTGCAATATTTGAGCGACCTTGCTATGTTTGAGCCCAAGGGCGTGCCTCTAAGACATATATATTATGTACTAGCTGTGCCCCGTGACTTTGTTTGCGTGGAAGTCGAACAACAACACCACAGAATAACAGCCACCTTTTAATAAAGGCTTGTGTTTAAACGCCTACCAGAGAAGTACTCATTTTACTACCAAAAAATTCGAAATACCTGCCAGAATGGATAAATGCTCACCAAAATTAAAACCATTTTATTGTGAAATTATAACTTTAGAAAACTGCCCTGCTTCGCGGGCCTCCTATTTCTGTCTTCAGGGTTTAAAGGAACCTAACCAACCAAAGCTCGGGCCCCTGACGTCAACCGTCTAGGGTTAGGGTTTTCGTCAGCAGGTCGACGCAGATTTGGTGAGCACTATTTATTCATTTTTGTGAGCAGTACATTTTTTTGGAAGTCATTATATTTAATCCATTTAATAAAACTCTCTCGTGCCCCGACCTGCGCCGCGTTGTAACGCCCGCCCGCGCTCTTACTTCGTTTTCGCTTAGCGTTCTTTCAGACTTTTATCTTTTTGCTCGGTTTCTAAGGGTCTTAGCGTGTTGTTAATAAGCCTATAATCATCCTTGAGAATTAGGCTAACAAATGCAAAAAGAATTTTTCAAATCCGACTTTTTGTTCACAATTAAGTTACTCCTTATAACATCAGATGCCAGTGAAAGTCCCGTCAAAATCGGTTCAGCCATTTCGGAGATTAGCTTAAACAAACAGACAGACAAAAATTTTAAAAACTGTTTTCTTGTTATTACTACCGTATATACTTTCATGTGCATTTAGTAAAAGTTTTGACATTACAAACAGACTCTTATTTTTTTTTATTTGCATAGATTTGAGCATTCTTGCCATGTTTGAGCCCAGGGGCGGGCCTCTAAGACATATATATTATGTATGTAGCGATATAGTTTAGAGATCACAGCAGTTAAGTTAAAAGGTTTAACTCCCTTTGGGAACAAACATCTGTTAACTCTAATCTCTTCTCCCTCACCGTTTGATCTATGGCTAGGGTACGCGATATCCTATAAGAAATCGTTCATGCGTTTATAAGTAAGAGGTTCAGATTGGTGGGAATAGCGTGGGGGTTAGCAGGAAGGACTGGAGAGCGAGAGGTTGTGGATTCGAATCTAACCTGTTGCTTTATTGAGGTGTAGGTTACCACTACACCTAGCGCATGAATAACAATGTGTTTATGAGTGTTTCTGTTCATAATATAAGGTATCCTAAGTTTTTGAATGTCTCCCATTAGTACATTAGAGTTTCCTGTCATTTCACTGAAAATTATTTTGCTTTTCACTTGATAAAGAGCGTTCGGCATAAATACGTTTTGTCATTTCATCATTATAAAACAACCAGTTTGGCAAATAAATCATTTACCTGATAAACTATTGTTTGATAAATATCATTTGAGAAATAATTTATTTGACAAACAATTCATTTTTCAATCATGATATCTCTTATGGGACATCCAAATACTCCGAAATATTCAGGGGCACCCCGAGGTTCGGTTTAGTTAGGTTCCTTTAAACCCTACAGACAGAAATAGGAGCGCCGCGCAGCGGGGCTCCGTCGACCTATTGTCTGTGCATGATAAAATATCATGTGAAACATTTGTAAAGAGATGCATTTACCACGTTTGTAAAGCGAGTGTTTGTAAACTAAAAATTTGTCAAATGAGTTTTGGTAAATCATTAGTGAACCAAATTAGAGATGCGATTGGACAGTTTTGTATCCAGCCGTATGCAAAGCACGGCTGGATACAAAACTATCCAATCGCATGCCATTTAACTAGATCTTCGGTATCTTAACTAGCTACTAACAGCTACCCTGTAAAGACCGTCGATCTACCTAGCCTGCTAAACTACGATTGCCGAGTTCTTTGTCTTCATCTTTAATTTACTTTAATCACTTCTTACCTCCTTACGTGTCAACTGCACACATGGGTGTGCATAAGGAAAAATCCTTTTTATAATAGGTATATAAGCTTATATCATATTATATATATATAAACGTAAAAAAATCATCAGTAGTTGTGAACCTATGGGGTTCGCAACTAACCCCCCCTCCCCCCCCCTCCTCCCCCTGGGGTTTTGGTTTCATAAATTAGTACATAATTTACATCTAAAGGGTTACTGAACCGCTCTCTACAGAAATAATTAAATGGAAAAAAATCAAGCACCTACTCTAAATATCACATCTAAAACTCGGTTTATAAATAAGAATTTCATGAAGATTAGAAAAAGAAGGTTACGACAAAACGTTACTTTTTACAACAAACATAGGTACTAAAGTCGAAAAACATTGTTATTATATTACGTTGAAGGAGAAAAAAACACAGTATTATAAAAATCTAGGTCTCGAAGGCAACATTTAGCGTCACCAGCAGTTTGGGAAGTGCCTCATTACGCTAGATATGAATTGGGATTATGCCCTTGTTCCTATAACTAGGTCGGCAGTTTCCTTGCTTTAATCAATTTAGTTATTATTAATGATGATGTGTGTAAAACATGACTATGTCATCCATTAAATCTACCTAGCCTTTTCCAAACTGAATATGATGCAGCTGAATACCAGTATTTTGTATGGAGCGACTGCCTATCTGACCTCCATAACCCAATTACTGGGTAATACGATACCCCTTGGTAAGACTGGTTGTCAGAGTTTCGGGCTTCTGATGACCCGTAACGACTGTCAAAGATCCACGAATGACAGCCGGGACTAACGGCTTAACTTGCTTTCCGAGGCACGGAGGAGTCTCGGTATATAAAGATGGTCACCCATCCACGGACCAACCCCGGCAAGCGTAACTTAACCTGATGGATCGACCCGTGTGGCTGTTATTACTTAGCCACGAGCTCCTCATGACTATGTCATCCCTTTTGTATTTTACTAAATATGGGTATCAGTATAGTAGAGGAGCTCGCGGCTAAGTAATAACAACCGCACGATCACTTGCGAGGTTGATCCGTGGATGGGTGACCATATTTACATACTGAGACTCCTCTGTGCCTCGGAAAGCACGTTAAGCCGTTGGTACTGGTTGTCACACGTGGATATCTGAGAGTCATTAGGGGTTGACAGAAACCCAAATCTTACCAAGGAGTATCGTATTACCCCAGTAACTGGGTTGCGGAGGTTAGATAGGCAGTCGCTTCATCCCCCCCGGAGGGTTCCCGCATTGTCGAGGCGGGGGGGCTCAGTAGCCGTGGCTTGGTCACCCACGGTGAAGCGAAGAGGAACCCATGCGGGGGCCGCTCGTCAGGGCTTTTGCCACCTACCTTCTGCGGCCTTGACGGGGCCGCCACCGTTTGATGGCGGACGCGGTGGGGCCGCAGGGGAAGAGGAGTGTCGGTATGACGTCGGCCGCTCTCCCTATCCTCTGCGGCCGAAATGGCGGCGGAGCGCGCGCGTGAGGACGACCCTCACGCGGCGCCGCTCCGAAGGCGGAGGAGGGGTCGGAGCAGACGACTCCGCCCAGGTGGGGGCCAGCAGGCAACGGGTGTGGGGGCATCCTTGCCTGTATTGCACAGGCCCCCACCAGTGTCGGACGGGAATGGCCAGGTGTTCCCGGTCATTCCCGTAGCCCCCCATCCCGGGGGGCATGCGGGGCCCGCCAGCTAGGCGGGCATGCGCCGGGAGGGTTGTGGACGTAAAGGCTGAGCCGGTTTCCCATGGCCCTCCCATCACGGCGATGTGGGAACACTGCTGAGTTTTAGTGGGTATACTGTCATTCCGACAGGAGTCCCACATACCCTGTCTCGTCCCCCACGAGCGGGGATGCATAAAGCATTTCTCAGCGTCAAAAAAAAAAAAAAAAAAAAAAAAAAAAAAAAAAAAAAAAAAAAAAAAAAAAGGCAGTCGCTTCATGCCGGCTGAGGAGGAGGAGGAGCAGGCCCCCCCTCCTGTCACGGAGCCGGAGCTTGGTGCGGCGATTCTCCGCATCCGCGCCAAGAAGACGGCTCCGGGCCCCGACGGGGTTCCAGCCAGAGTGGTGGCGATTGCCGCCACTGAAATGGAGGAGCGGTTTCGGGACCTCTTCAGCGCGTGTCTTGCGTGCGGGAGGTTCCCGAAACCGTGGAAGAAGGGGCAGTTTTGCCTCCTCCGCAAGGAGGGCCGCCCAGCGGACTCCCCCTCGGCATACCGGCCCATCGTTCTGCTCGATGAGGTCGGGAAAATGTTCGAGGGGATAATCGCTGCCCGCCTCAAGAGCCATCTGCGGACCATCGGGCCGGACTTGTCGGACGCTCAGTTCGGTTTTCGGGCTGAGCGCTCGACGGTGGACGCGCTGACCCGCCTGAAGGACCAGGCGAAGGAGGCGATGGAGGCGGGGGACGGGTTGTTGGCCGTGTCATTCGACATAGCCAACGCCTTCAACTCTGTTCCCCACTCCACGATCCTGGAGGCGCTCCGATTCCACGGAGTGCCTCGGTACATGTGGCGTCTGCTGGCCAGCTACCTGGACGACCGGGCGATCGTCCTGGTGGACAGGACTGGCCAAGTCCGGCGATACGCCGTCGGGGCCGGCGTTCCGCAGGGCTCGGTCGTGGGACCTCTCCTGTGGAACGTCGGCTACAACTGGCTCTTGAGGGGAACTCTCCTCCGAGGCACGAGTGTCGTCTGCTACGCGGACGACACTCTCCTCACCGCCCGGGGAAGGAGTTTCCGGGAGGCGGCCAACTTGGCCTCGGCGGGCGGATCCTTGGTGGCAGGGAGGATCCGCCGCCTGGGTTTGACGGCGGCGCTGCACAAGACCGAGGCCGTGTTTTTCCACGGACCTCGGCAGCGCCCCCCATCTGACGCCCACATCTTCGTGGAGGGCGTCAGAATCGAGGTAAAGGCCCAGATGAAATATCTGGGCCTCGTACTCGACAGCAGGTGGCGCTTCGGCCCGCATTTTAGCGGGCTGTCGTCGCGCCTGCTGAAGACTGCAGGGGCGCTCTCGTGGCTGCTGCCCAACTCGGGCGGGCCCAGCGCGCGATGCCGGCAGCTCTACGCCGGCATCTTGAGGAGCATGGCCCTCTACGGTGCCCCCATCTGGGAAGACTCCCTCCGAAGGAGGGAGAACGCCGCCGCATTGCGGGCGCCTCAGAGGGCCATAGCCCAGCGGGTCGCGCGGGCCTACCGGACGGTGGGTTTTGCGGCGGCCTGTGCTCTGGCCGGCACCCCCCCTTGGGAACTCGAGGCGTGGGTGCTCGCCAGAGTATACGAGTGGACGGCGGGGCGGAGGGCGAGAGGAGAACGCCCGGCCCCGGAAGAGCGCGAGGCCCTCCGACGGGAGTCGCGAGACGCCATCGTCGTCCACTGGACGGGAGAACTCGCCACTGCAGTCTTTGGCCGCTGGACCCTCGATGCGCTCGGGCCAGTGCTGCGAGACTGGCTCGAGCGGTCGCACGGGTTCCTCTCCTTCCGTCTGACGCAGGTGCTGTCCGGACACGGTTGTTTCGGGTCGTACCTGCACTGAATCGGACGGGAGGAGACGCCGTCGTGCCACGGTTGCGGCGCGGCGGAGGACACGGCGCAGCACACCCTCGGGTCGTGCCCGTCGTGGTCTGAGACGCGCCGCGATCTGGTCGCGGTGATAGGACCGGACCTCTCGCTCCCCAGCGTGGTTAACGCCATGCTGGCGGATGAGAGGTCCTGGGCGGCGGTCGCCTCCTTCTGCGAACACGTCATGTCCCAGAAGGAGGCGGCGGAGCGGGCGCGGGAGGATGATCCTCACGCGGCGCCGCTCCGAAGGCGGAGGAGGGGTCGAAGAAGACGTGAGTTTGATACTCATCTCCGACTCCTCCCAGGTGGAGGCCAGCAGGCAACGGGTGCGGGGGCACCCTTGCCTGTATCGCACGGACCTCCACCAGTGCCGGACGGGAATGGTCAGGTGCTCCCGGCCATTCCCGTAGCCCCTCAACCTGCTGGGGGGCAAGCGGGGCCCGCCAGCTAGGCGGGCATGCGCCGGGAGGGTTGTGGATGTAAAGGCTGAGCCAGTTTCCCATGACCCTCCCGTCACGGCGATGCGGGAGCGCCGCTGGGTCGTTTAGTGGGTATACCGGATTTACCGGGGAGTCCCACATACCCCACCCGTCCCCCGACGGATCAAGTTTCTTGTAGCTGAAGCTATTTGCAGAAATGGCTCTTTACCTACTGCTCACTCCCTGTTCCTGAAAACCATTTCTACTAATTTACGGTTAAAGATATTTATTTTCTCAAAAGAATTAACAAATTCACTTAGAGAGAAAAATATAAATCATTTTAAACAAAATATGCCATCAAGCGTAGCTTAAAATAAAATATTGATACACATAGTTCGTAATTATCTTAAAACTAATATTATAATACCACTTACACACATAATAAAACAAATCTGAAGTAGGTAGTAGGAACCCTAAAAATAAATATTTTATTTCTATAGTTTGACCGTGAACATCACACTGACTAACAAAGAGACTAATTTTCTAGAATTTAATAATTAATACTGAAGCTATAATTTGAAGTTTGTGGATGAAATGTAGGTTTAAAAGTAATTATAACACAACATAATAGTTACAGGCTGCAGCCCTTCAATTAAGTTAGCTTAGCAAATGTGTCATGGTAAACGCTAGACATTAATTACTGTAGTTAAAATATTTACATGACATTCAACAATGTGACTTTCTCAATGTCGTATAAGTCGATTATAGGCATCACTGACTTCTTCTGAATTAAAACACCGTGGAGAAACCTGAAATCAGTGGGTTGAATTGTAAATAAGAAGAGAGCAAGCATGGTGATTAATAATCGTTTCTTCTCTGTGTGGGATGAGGTTCATTTTCCTAGACATTGCCAAAGGCTATTATTGTGTTTACAGGAGTCCTCTGATTCCCGGCCACCGTAGGCGCGGGCTTGCGGACGGCGAGCAATGGATAGCTCGCCGTCCGGTAAGGACCAGGCCCGGGTCGACGGCGCGTCGTGTTCCACGAACGCCTCAAAGAGGTGTCAGCAGTGATGGGGTCCGATAGGGCCGATGCCGCTGGGGTCGCGGGTTGTTCGAAAGAGACACCGCGTGGCCCTGGCACAGGCAACTGAAGGAACACGGTTGGGTTTTAGTCAGTAAAAGTCTGACACGCCCTCCCAAGTTATTTGATGATTCCATCCACAAAAAAAAGGAGTCCTTAGATTTGGAACAAATTTTCAAAGAATAGAATAGAATAGAATAGAATACTCTTTATTATGCACACCATAGGTAAAGGTACTTATTCAAGATTTATCCCAGGACCCACATGCCACATGGAATCGAACCTGGCATAATCAGCCTATAATATTCCCACTACAGGGACACAGGCCTCCTCTCAGTAAAAGGGCGTGTGTGCCATAATCCACCACGCTCAGTGCGGGTTGGTGGATATAACATGTCTTCGAATTTTTCTTCTTCGGTTCTAGAACATTTTTTTTTTCTTTTTTTTTCCTCTCGAATTTTCCTTCACCATTTTGAGAACAGAATCGAACCTGGATTATTACACCAATGATTTTCTTTGACTATTCGTAGGTATTATGGCCAAACTTATGCTTTTTTTCTGAAAATCTACAGATTTTCTAATGCAATTCATGAATTCATCAACGATGAAAAAGACCTTTATCCTATAAAGGTCTTTTTCATCGTTAGTCATAAAACAAGACTTCTAATTTACAGAATTACTCGTAAGTTCACTCGATAACGTCCACGCACATTCGTTTAATGAAGTGTGAGAAGGATAAAATAAGAACAAAAGTAGTAGTAGAAATTCTTAGGGCCTATTTCACGATGTCTGAATAGCCACTACTCACCGAATAAATTCAAAAATGGAACAGAATTGGTATGAAAATATCTACCAAGTAAGTTTATAGGAACTTATTCTTAGGTGGTGAATCAGGCCCTTAGGGCCTATTTTACGATGTCCGAATAGCTACTACTCACCGAATAAATTCAAAAATGGAACAGAATTGGTATGAAATTATCTGCCAAGTAAGTTTATAGGAACTTATTCGTAGGCGGTGAATCAGGCCCTTAGGGCCTATTTTACGATGTCCGAAAAGCCACCACTCACCGAATAAATTCAAAAATGGAACAGAATTTGTATGAAATTATCTGTCAAGTAAGTTAATAAGAACTTAATCGTAGGTGGTGAAACAGATCCTAAGTAAGATCATCATCATCTAATGTCATCTGTCGTGTCAATATACCTTTCTTAACGTAATCAAACTGTGTGGGAAGGGCATCACAGAGGTAAAGACGATAGATCGTAATATTTCCAAAGAGTATCTATGAACTGGTACATGATATTGGTACATAATTGATCAAATATTTTGCTAGCCCTTTGTTGATAAGTTGTATGCCGTATGTGATAATGTTATTTATAAGCAAGTACTGCAGAGGTAGGATGGTTATTTAACCCCACCTCCACGAATAATTTAGAAGTTAATGGCATTTGGAGGTAAACATTATTTCATATCTATACAAATACAAATAAAAAAAATTGAAATATCAGTTTGTAATATCAAAATAACAGCTATTTACTAAATGCCATATGCATATTTTGCTAGCCCTTTTTTTGATTAGTTGTATGCCGTGTGGGACAATGTTATTTACTACGGAGGTAGGATGGTTATTTCACCCAACCTCCACAAATAACTTAGAAGTTAATGGCATTTGGAGGTAAATAAACATTATTTCATATCTATACAAATATAAATAAATAAAATTGAAATATCAGTTTGTAATATCAAAATAACAGCTATTTACTAAATGCATTTGAAAGTATGTCTACGGTACTCAAAACAAAAAACATTTTTTTTAACTTTCGTCTGTCTGTCTGTCTGTTTGTTTGTTCCGAGTAATCTCCGAAACGGCTGGACCGATTCTGACAGGACTTTCACTGCCAGGTAATTTAAGCTACTTTTATTTTTGAAAAAGAATTAGGGTTCCGCGCAAGAAAATAAAACCTACGAAATTGTGAACAAAAAATTGGATTTGAAAAATTCTTTTTGCATTTGATAGCCCAATTTTCGAGGATGGTTATAGGATATTTAACATGACGCTGTGACCCATAAGAGCCGAGCAAAACAAAAAAAAGTCTGAAAGAATGCTAAGCAAAAACGAAGTAATAGCGCGGGCGGGCGAATGTGGATGTTATTTTACTATACATATTGTGTATCTTACGACTTCCACGTAAACGCAGTTGAGGGGCACAGCTAGTTTAGAATAAGAAAAGATTCGAAGGACAGCTCTGATAGCTGACTGCCTCCGTCTGAAATTAAATGAGTAGTGTTAATTTGCATTATAATCCGACAACGTTTTTCACTAAATCGACGATTCCGAAGATTACTCTCGCGCAGTAACTAAAAAAACCGGCCAAGTGCGAGTTGGACAAGGAGTTTCGTACCGATATCTATAAAAACGAGCAAAAAAATCACGTTTTTTGTATGGGAGACCCCTTTTCTTTTTTTTTTTTTTTGGGGATGGGAAATCATCAAATGACTTCTCTCGCTCTGGGCGGAGCGGGAGGGCGTGTCAGATTTTTACTGACTAAAACCTAACCGTGTTCCTTCAGTTTCCCGTGCCAGGGCCACGGTATCTCTTTCAAACTACCCGCGACCCCAGCAGCATCGGCCCTATTGGACCCCGTCACTGCTGATATCTCTTTGAGGCGCGCGTGGAAAACAACGCGCCGTCGACCCGGGCCTGGTCCTTACCGGACGGCGAGCTACCCATTACTCGTCGTCCGCAAGCCCGCGCCTACGGTGACCGGGAATCGGCAATAGATTCTCGCCGCCCAGGGCGTCTTCTGCGGCGGCTAGGGCCGCGAGGGCGCGACTGTTGCCTCTCCCTCACGTGTTCCGCCTCCTCCTTCGCAAGCATTACTGCTTCGCAGAAGGAGGTGACGGCCTCCCATGCACTCTCACTCCGCACCATGGCCTGGACCAGGTTTGGACGCGAGAGATCGCCGCCGCCGATCGCCTCCGCGAGAACACGGCGGTGCTCCGCCCAAGTCGGGCAGACCTCCACTGTATGCTTCACAGTGTCTTCCGGGCGATCCACACAATAGTGACACCCGGGCGTTTCCTCCCGCCTTATCCGAAACGGGAACCTCCCTAAACAACCGTGTCCGGTGTGGACCTGCGTCAGGCGGAAGGTGAGGACGTCGTGGCGCCTCTCCAACCACTCCTCAAAGACTTACCGCCGCAATTGTGGCGTGCCCAATATGGGAGCTCCCTTAAATATTGATTTTATTCTGTTTTTTAGTATTTGTTGTTATAGCGGCAACAGAAAAACATCATATGTGAAAATTTCGACTGTCTAACTATTACGGTTCATGAGATACAGCCTGGTGACAGACGGACAGACGGTCGGAGAGCGGAGTCTTAGTAATAGGGTCCCGTTTTACCCTTTGGGTACGGAACCCTAATAAGTCGAGACGTGTCGTGGGACACCTGGTTGGAACGAAGTTCCTTGCGCTGTATATTATGTATTACCTAATAAAGACCCATCTTGTCTAAGGTTTTAGAAGCTAGATGGCACTGTATTAAAAAAACATAAACTTTGACATTTGAAACTTGAGACCTTGAAACTGACTTTTTCGGGCATAACGCTTTTTCGTTACGTGACGATTTGTACCAGTAAACAGTAAAGAACTTCGCTTCAATAAGTTACTTACTGGTACATTTATACTTAAGTTCCATCCTTTATTATTAAAGAGGATAATAATGTATACACTGGGATAAACTTCTTATTCTAAATTAACAGATTATTAAAATAAAAACATAATATCTTATCATAACTACCATTACTAACACATCATCATTACTAACTATTAATAAACTAAAATATGGCGTCGAAAAATTCCTCCGCATCGCTGCCGACTGGGTAATTTACTCAAGAGACTGGCGGCATTGCCACGTAATGCAATGCTTATTCTCTGGCCACAGTCATCCATCCTTTTGCTTTTGAGTTAATAAAGGTAGGGAAACCTCTACGGTATTAAATCATCAATATCATATTATGCAAATTCTGTTAGAAAAATGTGCTCTAATACAAAGTTGAAACTTGTATATACCCGTTATTTCGCTTTTAACCTTCAAACCGAACGCATTTCCGGCAAAACTAGGTTAAAGTAACCCATACAAGCTTTTTCAAAACGAAAATCGTTTAATGTTTACAAAAAAGTAACGTCTAGCAACATTTTCCTATAAGTCACAGCACACAAAATTATTGAATTAACAATCAAGTTAAGATTAAAGTAATAAATAATTAAAATGCTATACTTCACTTTCTAAGAACTGGTAAATTAAAAAAGGTTCCTATTATTGGATTCTCGGATTTATTCCTAAAACCTGAATTAAAATTCACGTCACTTGCCTACGAGACAAAAACGTAACACGCAAATACTTTCGGAGAAAACTAATTTCTTTAAAAAAAAATATATAATATTGAGCTGGAACTCTCGGAAATATTAATTTCCGGCGACTTAAAACCGCCGCGAACCATTTCTTTAACAAAAAATTTGGTGACCCCAAAAATAAATCGTGGGATTTATCCTCTCATTAATCCTCTATCTTGAGGCCCCTCTGTAACAATTGATTACGTCACGAAAAGATCATCTCTCGACTGTCTCCCTTTTGAACGAATGTTGCCATTTGTCTTTAAGATTTTTACCGTAATTTTCCTTTTTTTAAGTCGCAGCTTAAAATGTCGTTTAAAATTAGAACGGATTATGTATTCGTTGCAAATGAAGCTTCTGGTTTCCAGTACCTGGGCGGAATCGTAAAGACACTGAAGCCAGAAGCTCAATCAATTAGAGTTCATGTGCTCTGTGTATTTTTGTATTACGTAAGTATAAATGTAAATAAGTGCCGCATTCTGTAGGAACATTTAGTAAAAAAACCTTCATTTTTAGGTAAGAATTTTTTGATAGTAGTATTGTATCATATTAAATACGTAAATTAAATGATACACCTTTTTCATTACATTAATTCTGTATTTTATCTTCTTACACACATACAAACTTGATATAAGATATTTAACAAACTATTATTTAACTAGGCACTCAATAATTATCAATATAGACTAGATTTCTAGACAACCTTTAGGACCCGAGACTCGAAGCGAGTTCGCTTAGAAACTAGGCATTATGTTTTCATTACCTACATTCTGCTAGAAAAAACCAGTACTTTTGGCGGCAACTGTCAAATGAGATACTTTTTAACTTCACGAATACACAGATACAAAATCATTTGAGTCAAATTTCTACTTTATATTTCGTATTTTACATCAATAAAACTTATTGCTATTTGGAAATCATGACTTAGATATAAAACTGTACCAACACAAGCCTACCTTCCCACGTAGTAGTTAATTAAGTAGTTATATTCTCGTGTCGTCTATACACATGGGTTTAGGTACCGCCCTAATTATTGACAAGTTATTATCCCATTCGTTAGGACCATCGTATTAGGGACTCGTTTACCTTATCTGCCCACATGATTTACGAGAGTGGATAACAATCTGTAGAATATACATAGTTATACGTAATATCGTAGAAAGTGCTAAAATACATGAATAGATATTATAAGCCTGGTATATCAATATTATCTTAACTAGGAAATAGTTTCTTTATGGCTAATTAATACAAATAATTTGCTGACAATAAAAAATAAAGGAACAGTAGCCAGATAAAGAAAACAAAACAAAACAGGATCAAACAGGTGTCTAATTCCGAAACTTAAGGACGCTGTTACAAATGGGTAGTCAAATCATTACTTTTTTACACAAAAGCATGATTATTGAATAAAATTTATAGACGTATAAAAAAAGGCGGACAGATTCTCGCTAACAAAAAACTGTGTCTATCGGAGTCAGCCAGCTCGCTGTACCTACAGGCAAGCCCACGCACACTTTTAACAAGACATGCTGTATTTTTACCTTATATATATACCTTATCATATTACGAATACGTTACCATATTACGAATGGTTGACTGATGTGTGAATGTGTGCGTGTCAGCCTGCAGGTACAGCGAGCGGGCCGACTCCGATAGACACAGTTTTTTGTTAGCGAGAATATGTCCGCCTTTTTTTATAAGTCTATGATAAAATGCTTTAAATTCTTAAAATGTTTTTTTGGCCAAATTGTTGATAGATGTGCATGGTAGGATTTTGAACTACAAATATAATTTTAGATAGGTACGTTTCTCAATAAATGTACCGGACTGAAAATTTATACTTCGGTACATTTATTGAGAAAATGTACCTATCTAAAATTATATTTATAGTTCAGAATCGTACCATGCACATCTATCAACAATTTGGCCAAAAAACATTTTAAGAATGCAAAGCATTTTATTTAATAAACAGATTTGTGTGTAAAAAAGTAATGATTTGACTATCCATTTGTAACAGCGTCCTTAATTCGAAAATCAAAAACACTTAAACGCGGTGTCGCGGTGACACGAACCCGTTAGATTACCCCCTACCAAAAATCGCTCAACGCGCTGAAAAAAGTTTTCACATGTATGTAAGCGCATAACTTCAGAATGGTTGCACCTATTCGGCTAATTCTTTTTTATTGTGTTTGTAATTGTCAAGACAAGAATTGTGTTATTTGCCAAGGTTTGGCTTTTTTTTGTAAAATTCATCGGAAACGTCGGAAATTTGAATAGTATTTTTGTATGAAAACAGACAACACACAGCCTAAACCACTGGAGATAGAGACATGAAATTCTCCCGGGCGGGCACGAAAAGCTAGTAATACGAGTATATAAACATATGTTTGACTATAGAGACGAGAACTACTTATTCTACTTACTTTAAACAGTTCCAGTAGCAAAGGAATTTTCTATACAGCCTTAACGTGAGATTGTAACTAAAATATTCCATTTCATAGTCAAACTATGCCTCTTATTTAAAGACGGTTAACTAACAAAATCGTACGAAAACGCCAGAACAAAGTTTGAATAAAATTAGCCTAGAAAATTTAGCGCTAAATTGCTGGGTTTACATATTTTCATAACTGGTAATAATAGACAAGCCTCAGTTGCTTAAAACAACGCCATTTGTAAGTTAAGGCAAGAGTTTAGTTTAGCTAAAAGTTTCTTCATGTTTTCTTTAAAACTGAAATAAGGTAAAGAGAAAGAGAGAAAGAAAGCACAAGAAAAAAGGAAAAAGCGTGTGGAAAACTTAATTAATCTGAGGAATTATAAATAAAGTTAATATTGTACCAATTTATATGAGCATTTTAAATAACATAGACTGCGATATTTTGCGCAACGATGATTGTGACACGTTATGACTTTATTAAAAGGCTTTTTTTTTCATTTCGTTTTAAAAGTAGTTGTAGTAGGTATTATTGTAGATTTTTCGTGAAATGAGAAGTAGGACTAGAAATATTACACGCTGTAGGTATGGCTTATTTTTAATTTTAATATTTAATTTAGTTGTTTTAGTTTTTATCTTTTTATTACGGACGCTTTTTAACGTGCACGTCTTTCTACATTGTTCTCACTGTATATTTTCAACATGAACGATGTAACCAATATTTTGTAAAAATATTATGATTTAAAAGAGTGTCCGTGGAGTTTCTTGCCCGTTCTTCTCCATAGGGATCTACTACGCTTTGGAATGGGCAACTAGCTTCATCTTTCTGACTGACCGACCCATTGATAATTCAAAAGTGCCTGTAATTGGTTTATTTGAAATAAATGGTTTGAGTTTGAGTTTGCACAAAAATGGTCGAAAGAACTTTAAGAGGATTGTGAAGTGCCGATACGCGGCACGAGTAGGTATTTTCAAAAATGCTATCTGTTTCATACCGCTTACCCTGCCTCCCTCCGGGCGTCATAGAGTTGCAAGTCTTGGAGGCAATTACCTACATTTCCTTTTTGAAATATTGTTTCGGGCGATAACGTTTTCACCTTTACCAAATGACATAATTTAGGTCTCATTAGATTCGAAGTTTTTAAGTAAAAAATATAGATATTTAGATGCTAATAACTTATATAGTACGCAATATTACTTTATAATAAAAACTTAAGGACGTAATTTTTCATTATATCTACAACATTTCCAAAAATTATGAAAATTAGACTATGTTTGCGGGGAACAGCTTCACAATCCTCTTTAGCGACCATAGTTCTTTCTGTCAAATAATAAGTATTCTAAATTCAAACATCTCCGGGAATAATTTTGCCGCGTAAACAGAATGTTCCACGTTTCCCAGCGGCGCGGTGTTTATTTTGCTTATCTAATCGTGACGCGGCAATATGGCTGTGATTATATCATTATTTACTCTTCGATCACTCTATCTATGAATATTTGAATTATTCACTACCTATTTAGTTAATAGTGCTGTTTAGTTGGTAGTTGGTAACACAAAGTGAAAAAGAACCGACGCTACTGGACGATTTCTTAATTTTAAAGTTACTTAGCAATCAATCTGCCTAGCCTTTTCCCAACTATGTTGGGGTCGGCTTCCAGTCTAACGGTTGCAGCTGAATACCAATATATTACATGGAGCGACTGCCTATCTGACCTCCACAACCCAGTAATACGATACCCCTTGGTAAGATTGGTTGTCAGACTTTCGGGCTTCTGACGACCCGTAACGATTGTCAAAGATCCACGAATGACAGCTGGAAACAACGGCTTAGCGTGCTTTCCGAGGCACGGAGGAGTCTCGGTATGTAAAGATGGTCACCCATCCACCGACCAACCCCGGCAAGCGTAGCTTAACCTGATGGATCGACCCGTGCGGCTGTTATTACTTAGCCACGAGCTTCTCTAGCTACTAACTACTAATTTATAGTTACTTAGCAGTTTGAGTTATATTTAAATTACTTATTAGCTAGATTGTATTGTAAATAAAGTATCACTACTGTGATTTTTTATATAAAAAAAACTATTTTGTTGCATTTTGATATCGGTAGATATCGGATATTTGCACGGTGTATTTGTTTTTTTAGTTTTGGTCTGGAACATATACGTTTTTATTCGATGATTTTAAATTCTAATAATTTCAATTACTTAAAGTGATTATGAGATTTGCTGAATTTTCATGGAACAGATTATAACCTACAGATTTATAATCACTGTTCATTTCAATGAAATAAAACGCAATAAATAATATCCAATAAAGTTTTGCACGTGTCGAGTTAACGCTAGCCTACCATATAATCTTATTCATCAATTCGTCATGACGTAGTCTCAGTAACTATACTGAAATGCACGTACACGTTTACTAGCAATTAATCGAATATTAGCATTTTTAGGGTTTTGTACATCAAAAAGAAAAAACGGAACCCTTATAGGATCACATCGTTGTCTGTCTGTCTTTCAGTCTGTCAAGACCCTCTTTCCCAGAAACGCGTTAAGGTATCAAGTTAAAATTAATATCAAATACGTTAATTTATGGCTCCTTGAAGTTCTAAAAAAATCAAGCTTCTAAGTCAACGCAATAAGAA
This sequence comes from Cosmia pyralina, assembly GCA_946251885.1. Lineage (NCBI taxonomy): Eukaryota > Metazoa > Arthropoda > Insecta > Lepidoptera > Noctuidae > Cosmia > Cosmia pyralina. Next base: position 20,823,805 of record OX276358.1, read on the forward strand.
AATACGGACGTTTATGCGACATGCTTTAATACTCGCAAGTAAATCAAAACCTATAGAGTACTTCCCGTTGACCTAGAATCATGTTTGGCAATAAACAAGGTCTCAGAGCACAAGTAAAGGAAAAAGTCCGAAAATTGTTAATTTGTAATTATCACATAAAATTTTTTTTTCGGGGTTACAATGTTAAGTTTGTTTTTGGGATAAATTCTTTTCAATTACGGAACCCTTCATTGTGCGTGGTCCGACACGCACTTGGCCGGTTTTTTTTTGTATTATTTCAGTTGATTAATTTTAAGACACATACCTACTTAGTCATAACATTATTCGTAAGTTTCCTGAATTTCTTTAATAATTTAAGACATGGTATCCTAAATAATAATTATTATAAATTCAAAAGTGAGTTTGTTTGCTTGTAACGCTTTCACGCTTTAACGGCTGAACGGATTTAGGTGAAATTTGCCACACGGGTAGACCATGACCTGGAAAAGTACATAGGCCACTTTTTATTGACATAACATGTGGGCGAAGCCGCGGGCGAAAGCTAATAATAAATAAATAACATTATTTCCATTATTTTTTGTACTTCAATATAAACATGATTGGGACTTTAACATGACTGGCGAAATGTGTACACATCCTAATCCTTCAAGGATTACAAGAGTGATGTTATGTTTTCATTAAGAAATGGCAAAATCATCCTAATCCCAAGCAAACCTTTTTCAAAACTATAGCAAACTAACCACATGAGGCCCAAATCTCACTATTTTTATTATCCAACACATTTACTAAAGTTTCCCTCCAAGGGCCGCTCAGTTGCCTTGAAAGTTTAAATGTAACAAAACTTTTGCACTTATTGTATTAGAAAAGACGTCTGTAACATTTTCCTCACTTTATTAAAACGTCAGAAAGATTTTTATGAAACATAGCGTATTCATTTGAATATGACTATCAATGGAATTGCTTTTAAATAATAAACTAGCTGAGCCGTCAGACGTTAACTTATCAATTTTTATTTTTTTTTTTAAATCACCCCTGTATTGACGCGAACAAAACAAAATAAAATATTCAAATCGGTGCAGCCATTTTCGCGTTTTTGCGAGAAAAAATCAATCGCCTAGACCCGACAGACGTTGCCCTGTCCAAATTTCATGTCTGAGAAAATGAAGTTCCTTAATTTTTATTTTTCCAACAAATCAAACATCGTAAAAATCTGTCCAGCCGTTCTTGAGTTACCTATAAATGGTGTAAATAATCCGACTTTGTTTTATATATATAGATATAATATACTAGCTGACCCCCCAGGCTTTGTCCTATCAAAATTTCAATTTTTTTCCTATTATTTTTTCCTCTAAACCACCCAAATCAAATCGGGCAAGCGTTTTTGAGTTTTAGCGAGACTAACGAATAGCAATTGATTTTTATATATAAGAAGATATATAGATAGAAGTGTTAACTTTACGACAAATAATTAATATGTATGTGTATGTTTAAAACAAACAGGTTTTTGTTATAGTGATACTAAACAATAATACCTACTACCTAAGAAATACTATGTTATCACCAATACACAATAAAAAGCTCTTTTCTGTGCCTCCTAAATATACATCAGAAATCATTTTCCCATTAAAATTTTGTCAAGTCAATTTTATATTATAAGTATGGCATTTGTGCCTAGAAGGAGCTCGTGGCTAAGTAATAACAGCTGCACGGGTCGATCCATCAGGTTAAGCTACGCTTGCCGGGGTTGGTCCGTGGATGGGTGACCAACTTTACATACCGAGATTCCTCCGTGCCTCGGAAAGCACGTTAAGCCGTTGGTCCCGGCTGTCATTCGTGGATCTTTGACGGTCGTTACGGGCCGTCAGAAGCCCGAAAGTCTGACAACCAGTCTTACCAAGAGGTATCGTATTACCCATTTACTGGGTTGTGGAGGTCAGATAGGCAGTCGCTCCATGTAAAATACTGGTATTCAGCTGCATTCGGTTAGTCTGGAAGCCGACCCCAACATAGTTGAGAAAAGGCTAGGCAGATTGATTGATAATAATAATAATAAAGTTTATTTAACCAAAAATAGTTACAGAAATGTACACAAGTAGATATAACTAGTGGGTAGACTTATGCTAGACATTACAGTGTGTTGCAAAAATTTCTGAACATAATTATAGTAACCCTGCCTCTTAAACTAGGCTAACCTGTATTTTAAGAGACAGTGACTGGCTTATAAATTCACCATTTTTAAACAACAGTGGACGGTGTCGATCTACCACTTAAACTTGACAGCAGTAATAGTTGTGCGTGTACGAGTAAAATGTGGAGGGGATGTGTAGTGGTGTGATGTGGTATGTGCTTGTTGTGGGTATGTGTGTGTGTGAATATAGGGCTGAGTGTGTGTGGATGAATGTGTGAGTATGTTTGTAAGTGTGCGTCATTTTAGTGTTTAGGCGATGTAAGTAAGTAAAGACTCCGTGTATGTGTAGTCTTTCTGTAGTAGCCACTCTGTTACTGTATGTTTTAATGTGTGTGAATTTAAATCTATAATTTTTAGATGTTTGTGAACTTTTTTGTAAATGTGCCCACTTAGGGTATAAAACTGGCTGGCTTGATTGATTGTATTTGTGCCTATTTCTAAACGTTTTTAGAGGAAGTAGAACATTATATACCTATATCAAAAATAAGAACTTGAAATATTTTTGTAGTAAATATGTAACTAATTACGTATGTATCTAACATGAATATTGGCAAACCTCATCATAGGTTCATCAAAATTGCTATTTTCATTGACTGCACATAGTCTGATCTAACATCGTAATTTATGTGCATGAATAAAATGAAGAATTTTTGCCCACAGATTTATTATTTGTTACCATGCAACTCCAAAACAAAATTCAATGAATATTTATATATTGCAAAACTTACTATATTATTACATGAGCCTTAGAAGAAGTGTTACAAGCCTTTAAAATTACGTGAACCATACGTTTTTGTTGCTAAAACAATGAACTTAGGAAAAACGTCTCTCAGAAAACTATTCAAGAGAAATCGTATCACGCTACTTAAAACTAGCACAATGAGAGGATTTCCTTATCCTTCATGTTTCAGGCAATGCGCTAAAGCTATTTAATTTTATCTAGACTTCCAATCTGAACGGTACTGCCGCATCTAGTATTAGAACTACTTGAAATTCAGCTTGAACCGTTTATGAACACGAAGGGAAGTTAATAATTGATAAGGTACTCTAGAGCATGGCAAAAAGTGATCTAGAACTTTTTAACCCTAAGGCTTTTCAGTTTTCAGAATGACCTACTCCTAAATATATTTCCTCAAATTAAAACCAACTATAAGAACGCTTCTCATAAGAAATGAAGGCATTATCCCTACTCCCAACAGTTCATTAATAACGTCCGTACAATAAGCTTTTTCTTAGCCCTCGCAGAAATGAAAGAAAAACAACGCAAGATAGATCACTTGTCCGCAGCATCCCATCCACACTTACCTCCCCGTGATTAATGAAGCCATGTCTATGCGCCAGTTCGTGAGCCCTCTCTGGCCCACCAGGGACGAACACCGCGAACTGGTGATGGTACAGTGGCACACAGACGTCCAACACTGTCAGTACCACGACCACGTAAGCTAACATCGCGCAAGCCGCGCATCGCACGCTACTATCTAACTAAACCCCGAACCACCAACCGAATCATTATAAGTCTCAACACTCGCGAGATGTAATTTTTATTAGGTCGAGCGACGTCCGTTCTGTACGACGTCTCCACGAAGACTGGCTCCGCGTGACTGGAGGACGGTCTTTTCGTCTGTTTTTGTTGGGCGCATGCGCGAAAGTTGGCGCCCTTTCTTAGTCCACTCTACCCGAACGTATTGTGTGTCGCGTCAATTGTCTTGAACAACTAATTGGTTTGCATCGATGTACGTACTTTAACGAGGTAAGATAACCTAATCTCTTATTTTAATTAGAAACTTAACTTTCTTTAGAAATCTAAATCTTTTTGATCTTAAATTATTTGATAATGAGTTTGGAATCTCGTGTTTGCTTTATATAAAGTAGCAACAATGCAATGTTCTCTAAGATCAATGTCTGCTATATAAACTGTAGGTTAGATGTTGCACTGAATTTACAGCGAGTGAAGTGGTGACATAACACAACAATGTTGCACAATTACAGTGTGAGTATATTAGCACGGTTGTGGCATTTGAAGAGAACTTACAAGTACTATTAAACTTCAAAGTGGTATAATAAACTGAGTAAATTGAAGTTTCTCCCCATATAATAGTATGTTTGTATGTATTGGTTGTGTACACTAAAATAATTTTGGTTTGGGACCTAGCCCAATGTGTAGGGCGTTGTTGCCCTACGGAGCGAATTTCGATTGATAATTGCGTGAACGCACTCCAAAACAAAGCATGTTCAGTTTAGTTCGAAGGTTTAACGATATACTTATAGTTATGATTTATAAAACTAAACTAAAACTAGATTATAGTATAAGATTTACCTAAAGTTATCTTATACATTATAAATTGTAAGTCTACTGCAACGTCATTCGAACCAATTTATTCGTATTTTATTATGTGATACTTCCTGCGGCTGAACACTGTTTTCCAAAATACAAGCTTAAACTTAGTTTGGGAATCAGTAACAGTACCTTTTGTGGAATACATAAATACGATGCATGTGTTAGATTACTGTAAGATGAGTGTATTAACTGGCGACAATAAAGAATTTTTATTTTTATTTATTTTATTTTTAATTTTAAACACATGGTATAAGTGTAAACAGTGGCAATATTTTAAGGGGTCATTATACTCATCATTATGAACAACTTTTACTAAAGGCCCACACCTGAAATCGCGAAAAAAAATCAGCTGTTCCCTACATTTTGACGAATTATGCGAACATTGTACTGAACAGCTGATTTTTTTTGCGATTTCAGGTTTGGGCCCATAGTAAAAGTTGTACATAATGATGAGTACAATGACCCCTTACGATAACGAAATATTAACTACAAGGTGCCCCATAGGAGAAAGCCTATATTATTCAGTGAAAAACCTCAATGTCGCTACCAATCAAAAATACTGTAACACTTGTGTATGCACCATAACATTATTGTTGCAAGTTGTAACACGAGTCTGCAAGACTTGGCTTAACTTGCAACTTGTCGGGCGTCTCGAAGTGCAAGTTTGTGAAACCACTGTGGGATGCGAAACTTATAACTATACTAGCTGCACCCCGCGGCTTCATCCGCGTAGACCGGGATAAAAAGTAACCTATGTGTTAATCCAGGGTGACAGCTAGAAATAAATAACAAACAGAAACACACACACTCACAAACTTTGGCCTTTATGATATGGTGTGATTGGTCACCTACCTGAATGGTAAATTCACCACTTACATAATTTATAAGAAATTCAGAAGAAAAAAAGAAGTCTTAAGTTGATGTCTTCACAGAAAACTGTCACTCAATTCACTCGATCACGCTGTCTTTCCCAAGGCTAAGTTTCACCGATATTTGCCACACAGCGTAGCTAGTGTGCCAGCAAGATAGCTTATTGTGTTCAACTGTGTGTGACGGCATAACTGATCTCCTTTACGACGGAGAACAAGGTTCTAGAGCCTTTGAAACGTTCACAACCTATCGGCTCAGAAAGTGTTGCTGATATTGGTTAGTGAAAGAAATAAGAAGTAAATATATAGGGTGACTGTAATTAGTAACCGATACTTAAACACATGATTGTTCTCATGATAACAAACAACTTTTACTATGGGACCAAACCTGAAATCACGAAAAAAAAGTCAGCTGTTCCCTATGTTTTGACGAATTATGCGAAAAAAAATCTGCTGCTCTTTACATGTATGTAAAGAGCAGCAGATTTTTTTTTCGCGATATCAGGTTTGGTCCCATAGTAAAAGTTGTTTGTTACCATTTGTATTCATGTTACTAATTACCATCGGTTACTAATCACCAGTCACCCTACAGTTACACACACACACACAGTGTCAGTGTAGTAGTCTAAAGTTTTGGAAGTGTTTTCAATTGTTTTTATGGTCCGCACTTTTTTAGGGTGAATTTCACCAATGAAACTGAATGCCGCAGTGTCATAATTTTTGTCATATTTTTTTGATATTGATACTGACAGCTCTTGAACGTGGTTTAGATGTGTTGATTGCGTTCAGTTAGTACCTACCTAAAGGTAGGTTCGATTCCTACATCGACTTTTCATAAATTTTTATATTGGAGTAAAGGAAAAAAAACTCCTCTAATTTAGGACTCTTTTGGGACACCTGATTGTCGGGAAAGACTAATAAAAATAATTATTATAAATGTCTCATCTGCTTGTGATAAACCTAGCATCGTATTCAATTCAAACACTAAAGGCCTTACCACACCTACGCCGCGAAATCATTTCAGCGAAACCGCAGTAGTTCGATTCAACTGACTCGCATGATATTCCGTTACTCGAGTAGGTAGTGGAACATCAAACTCAAAGTCAAAGCATTTATTTCAAATAAACCAATTAAAGGCACTTTTGAATTGTCAAGGTGTCCGTCAGTCAGAAAGATGAAGCTAGTTGCCCATTCCAAAGCGTAGTAGGTTCTTATGGAGAAGAACGGGCAAGAAACTCCACGGGTGTCCGTGGAGTTTCTTGCCCGTTCTTCTCTCGTTTCGTTCTTTTAAATCAAAATATTGATTACATCATTCCTGTTGAAAATATACATGTCAGAACAATGTAGAAAGATGTACACGTTAAAAGTGTCTATAAAAAAAAGGTTATAAACTAAAAACAACTAAATTAAAAATACCTAAGTCGTGGCAGCTAAGAGATGACCAGTCCCAACTGACGGCGCCCGTTCACGAACATGACGCATGATCATCAGCACCATCAGCAGAACCTCATGTGGTTTCGCGGTTTCGCTGTTTCGCGGCGGAGATGTGCTAACGCCCTTGATATAAGCCGTCTGGCAAAAAAGTACGTACAAGCATCCACTCACCCCCTATTTCTTCTCATACATTTAGATAAGTAAATAGTTATACCATCACAAAGCACTTATTACGTCATCAGTGTCCCAACACTCCCGACAGATGGCGGTGGCGGCACGTATAATGGCCTTTTAGAAAAATATTAAATTACGCTCGCAATTAAGACGCCCGCGATTTGTGAGTGACACACTTTGAATAATAATGTCGTAGGGACACCTCGGAAACAATTATAAGACTAATTTTAAGCTGCAGCTTTGGCCGTGACGTGTTCCCAATTCTGGTTTACATCGTACAGAAGAAACGCAAGTTCTGTACGTAGTTTTTTCAAAATCAATTTTAAACATTTAATACAAATTACGTACAATACAATGTTAATTTCTTTTGTAGGTACTAAGAAAAGTTGTACAGTACTACGTTAGTAATTACAACACACCCAAAAAATGGAAGCACAACTGACAAAAATATATAGGTACTAGCCGTTGCCCGTGGCTTCGCCCGCGTGGATATCGGAAATTATCCTATGGAAACCTACTACCGGGATAAAGAGTATCTTAGGTATTAATCCAGGTTATAAACTATCTGTGTGCCAAATTTCATCCAAATCCGTTCAGCCGTTTTTGCGTGATTGAGTAACAAACATCCAAACATCTTCACAAACTTTCACATTTATAATATTAGGTCTTTACCTATGAAATTGCCGTTCTGCAGTACTGGCCATTTCAAATCAAAATAATTTTTGTTTGGCTAAGAATTCTAATTTCAAATTAATTTTATTTTAAAAACATGGATTTTTTTTCCAAAAGTAGTCATTTGTTTATTGATTAGTGTTACATTTTCATCGCATTTCAATCTTTTTCGTCATCATGGATACGTTAAAAATTCGAGTAATTATGGAATATGAGTACCGTCGTGGCAGCAACGCGACACAAGCGGCACGCAACATCAACGACGTTTACGGAGCTAACACTACAAACCAACGCACCACTTGTTATTGGTTTGCTTGCTTCCGTTCTGGAAATTTCGACCTGAAAAATGAACCTCGCGGTCGTCCGGAGACTTTGGTCGACAATGACGAATTAAAGGCGATTGTGGAAGCTGATGATACACAATCTACGGCTGAATTAGCAGCAGCTTTCGACGTTAGCGTCAAAACAATATTGGTCCATTTGCGTGAAATTGGCAAGGTAAAAAAGCTTGACAAATGGGTGCCCCACGAACTCAATGATCGCCAGCGCGAAGTTCGCGTCGAGACGTGCCTTGCACTGTTCAACAGACACACAAATGAAGGAATTTTGAACCGCATTGTTACCTGCGATGAAAAATGGATTCTGTTTGATAACCGCAAGCGCTCAGCAAGTTGGTTGGATCCTGGTTCAGCACCTAAACAATGCCCTAAACGAAAACTTACCCCTAGAAAAGTGATGGTCACTGTTTGGTGGTCTAGCGCCGGTGTGATTCATCACAGCTTCTTACCAAACGGGGTGAGCATTACTTCAGATGTGTACTGTGAAGAACTGAACACAATGATGGAGAAGCTGGCACATCTCCAACCAGCATTGGTCAATCGCTCGTCTTCGCTACTCCTGCACGACAACGCGCGACCTCATACTGCACAGCAGACGGTCTCCAAGTTGCAAGAACTGGGGTTGGAAGCTCTCCGTCATCCGCCCTACTCACCAGACCTTGCGCCTACAGACTACTACTTTTTCCAGAATTTGGATAACTTCTTGGCGGGAAAAAAAAATTCAATACCCGAGAGGCAGTACAAAATGCCTTTGAAGAATTTGTTGCCTCCCGTCCAGCTGATTTCTTTAAGAAGGGCATCAATAAACTGCCACTGCGTTGGCAAAGATGCATTGATTGCATGGGTGATTACTTCGATTAATACAAATAAAAAATGCATGAAAAAAATTCGTTTCAATTTTTTCATACAAAACGGCAATTTCATAGGTAAAGACCTATTATTAGTAGGATTTGAAAATAAATATTCATTATAAAAATAAAAATGATCTGGTTTTTAAAACTCAACAATATGGCGTCGAGGACTCACACTTGCACTTATTTTGTAACACGTTGTACTCGTATTTAAGAAGGCTTCTTACGGATGACACTTGAGTTCTGCTAACGTGTGTACAGGCTTAAGAAGTGCACTAGAAGAGCCTTCACGCCGATGTAAACTGGCTTAGCTGCCTTGCTGACTGGATAATCTATTTACTACGGTAAGAACTACTTTCGGATAGCTCGTATCGACACAAGATGTGAAAAAGGGAAACGATAAACAGATATAGTCGAACAAGTTATTTGGTATAATCGAAAAAGTGATCAAGAAATTTGCAGAAGCTCACGAAAAAAGACTTCATCAGCATGTGAACGTCGAGGCAATCCAGCTCCTCGAACACACAAACATAGTAAGAAGACTAAAAATAACAAAACCGTTCGATTTAGTGTTCAGTGTTAGTGAATAGTGTAAAGTACGGAGGCCAGCACATCAAGCTACCTCAATCTGTCAAATTTATTGATAGACTTTCGACTTCACCACAAAGGAATAAGGTTCACATTGAATTGGGAAAATTTGACAGATTGGGGTAACTTGATGTGCAAGCCTGTGTGCCAAACAAACACATGAACGAAATGTATTCACACAAAGTGCTATTTGGACACATTCTTAGGAAAGACAATTTAATAGTTTAGGAATATAATCTAATTACTTATATTTGAGGAGCTCGTGGCCAAGTAATAACAGCCTCACGGGTCGATCCATCAGGTTAAGCTACGCTTGCCGGGGTTGGTCCGTGGATGTGTGATCATCTTTACATACCGAGACTCCTCCGTGCCTCGGAAAGCACGTTAAGCCGTTGGTCCCGGCTGTTACTCTTGGATCTTTGAGTCGTTACGGTTCGTCTGACAACTAGTCTTACCAAGGGGTATCGTATTACCCAGTTACTGGATTGTGGAGGTCAGATAGGCAGTCGCTCCATATAAAATACTGGTATTCAGCTGCATCTGGTTAGACTGGAAGCCGACCTCAACATAGTTGGGAAAAAGGCTAGGCAGATTAATTGACTTATTAGCCTATTTATAAGGCTAGATTGTAATGAGATTAGGGTCCATCCTATTGATGAACCATAGATCAGGGGAAAAAAAAATTGTATATATTTATTTATTTATTTATGTCAGACATAATGATCCATAGTTATGTTAGTACAGGTACCTACTTAAAAATTATGTTAGTAACAACAGAATAAAATACACGCCACATTAATACTATTATTACTAAAATTGAATTACTTATAATTAAATGGAAATATAATTAAACAATAATCATTTAATAAATGGTGACAAACTGGCATGCAGGTGCATCCACCTCTCCAACAGCACCGAGTCCCACCGCTCGGACAATACGCTCAGGATACTGTTAGTGCTGCATCGGAAGCGACTTAGCAGCGAGGCGCTCCGTTTCCTAATAATACGAGTAGCATAAAAGTCATCAGTTTGCGCCTGCGCGAAGATAGTTGAAGCGCTGCAAAACCGCGGCAGCCCTATCAGCACCCTAAACGCAATGTTATACTGTACGCGTATACCAATATAGGTAATATAGGTATACCATTTTTTTTCCCTTCCTTGTATCTTCGGTTTAAAGAAACTTTATTCCCAATAAAGACATATGCCACTTACTTGAGAACAATATTAAAACTTACATTTAAAGATTACAAAAAGCTCGTCACCAGTATTACAAGTTAAATAGTTGCCCATCCAATGCATTAATTTCTCCAGAAGTGATCGTTCCGCAATTATGTGCTGGCTAAGGTGAGTTTTGAATGCATTGAAAGAGTGTAGATTTCTTTAGGACGGTAATTTATTACCGGTTGGTATTTTATTTATTATCTTACCACTAACTTAACATAACGCCTGTATTCCCCGAAGTGTTAAGCAGAGGTGTACCTGTACACTCACATTTCGCCACTTATGTATAAGTCCCATGTAATAGGGGGCGAGCCTATTGCCATCAACCGGGTACAAATCCAGACTCCAAACTGCTACTGAGAAATTTCTGATGGAAAAACCAATAACGCTTTTCCCGACCTGGGAATCAAACCTCATGCTCAGCAGTAGAGCTTAAGACCACTACACCAACAAGGCAGAGATGTTTCCAGTACAGTGCCACTTTTTTTATTTTTTTATTGTGTATTTAGGTGTTAACTTTTGGGAAATTATTAATCACACACCATAAAAATATGCTTACATCAAATACTTAACATCAAATATGTACATCAAATCAATGATTGCACTACTACTTGACGAATTGAATGTCAAAACTTGTACAAAAATCATACATCAACGGTTGTCCAAAGTCACAACAAAAATATATAGTAATAATTATACAGGGTTACTTGTAATTCGACGTTATTCCTTGCAGGACGTCATAGTAGGCTTAAAATGCATCAAATTAAGCCACTAAAAATGTAACTATAACTAATCAAAAACGCTAACTGTTCTTCAAAAGTAACAAAATATGCGCATCTAATAAACTTATTATTGCACTACTAGTTAACTAATTGAATATCAAAACTTGTACAAATTATAATAATTGGGCACCCCGAGGTTCGGTTTGGTAGGTTCCTTTAAGACCTGTAGGCAAAAATAGGAGCCCCGCGCAGCGGGGCTCCGTAAGTTTAATTTATTTAGACATGCAAATTTTGCTATGCAAACAGTATTTTTGATATGCGTTTAAATACTACTCTTAACTTTTTAAGCGTACGGCATCCCTACAAAAGAAACTGATGTTAAAGAATCACTCAGTATGAAATCTAGTTGCAAGTTAGCTGCTGCTCCCTGTATACCAAATATCTTGGTCAACTGTATGTAACATTTAAGCTAAAAAAGACTAACTATGATTTTTTCGAAATAATCAATATGTTTCGGTAACATTTAATATTTATCATAGATTTGGAAGATTTCCTCTTTCCATTTCATCTTCTTTGTACACATAGCAAAACAAAGAGTTATTACTAACTTATTTGATACGCGAGTTGAGGAAAACGTGTTCGAGCCCACAAAGATGGTAGCTATTATAAGATGACCTCAGCATATTCACAACTGTGGTCCCAAATTATTTACAATTCCTACATTAAACATTGGATGTTTACTTGGAAATGTTTTATACAAGCAATTAAGGCAACTAAGGCAATTATGATGAGTAAGTAATTAAATAAAACCACTCCATGTTTTCCTGAACAACTTAATGTGCCATCAACACCACGCTCGTAAGCACGACCCTCTCGTGAACCAAAATACTTTTGCAGAGGGTCGCGCTTACGGCAGCGCGGCGGTTGGTTGGTTGGCGGTTGCTTGGTTGGGCGGTTGGTTGGTATACAGGAGTATGATGCTACCAAGTCTTGTATTCCCTAGTACAAAAGAATATGACCAAATAATTCAGTCAGCGCAAGCATTCGATGGTCATCGAAAAACACGTTAAGGCGATTAGTGCCGCCAACTAGCGCCACCATTGAGAAAAAAATCATAAGTCTGGAGATATGGAACATTTTGAAATTTTCTATGCTCACATTTTTAGTCAGATGAGGTAGGTCAGGTAAGGTCAAAAAAATTCTACCTCATCTGACTAAAAATGTGAGCATAGAAAATTTCAAAATGTTCCATATATCCAAACGTATGATTTTTTTCTCAATGGTGGCGCTATTCAATGGTCATCAAAAAACACATTAGGAGTAGGTACCTACGTGCAGTACTCAGAACATTTGGATCCATGTGGTCTATACCCGCGAGCGAAGAAGAAGCCGACAAAAAGTAATTCTTTCCTACGAATTAAAAACCTAACCTTTAAACTTTTACTTACTTAGAAGAAGCTATAGAAATGATACATATTACGTCACGTCACATTAAGCACATGAGACTGACAATGACATGTCTATGTGTAACATAATGTATGTTAAGCTGGCGTAAATAGACCCGCTAAATGCATATAGTGATTTGTGAAGCACACAATCACTAAACGCAATTATAGTTACACACAATCAAAATAAAATGTTATGCAATTTCAATATTTTATTTTTAAACAATAAAACACACACACACACACTAACACTAACACACACACACAACAACAAACACACTAACACTATTTACACTAGGTACTAAAGTAAATGACTAACTAACTAACTATACAAATAAATACAAAAACAAAAGGACACTTAGGCGTCGAAGTACTCGTCCGCATCGATGTCATCCGGAAACGTGCCCAGAAGACTGGCAGCATTGCCTCGTTGAATGGCAATACTAATTCGTTGGCCAAAGAAAGAGCCAGCCCTCTGGTCACGTGAAGTCTTGATCAGCGGCGAGAAATTTCCTTAAAAAAACTTGTTTACAAAAAAATACAACCGACTTCCAAAAACAACACTACATAGTGAAAAATAACTTTAATTTCGGAAGTCGGTGTCTAGTTAAATGTATTTTCGTTTTTTGCCACCGACTTCCGAAATTAAAGTTATTTTTCACTTTGTAGTGTTGTTTTTGGAAGTCGATTGTATTTTTTTGTAAAAAAGTTTTCATTTTTCACTTTTTTTGTGTACCTACCCCACACAAATTCTAATACCACTATCTGCAAAACAAACTAGAACATCATCCATATAAAAGTGGGGAAAAAATACCTATTATTGAAGCTAACTCAAAAACTACCGAAGCAAAGTTAATCAATTTTATATGAATTTTATATGAATTTTATATGAAAAAAAATCCAAATCGGTCCAGCCATCTTCGAGTAATCGGGGAACATACATAAAAAAAAAATAAAAAAAAAAAAAGGTTCCGACGAATTGAGAACCTCCTCCTTTTTGAAATCGGTTAAAAATAGACGCGCATAATAGGTACTTAGATTTAATTCCACCAAAAAATGATTTTGCCTGAATTGAATCTAAATATGACTGCTAACTAACGAGGTCGAGGTCTCAAGCGCTACTGGTGACCATGAGTGTTATTAGTTTTTTTCATCTGGAATTTGTCAATAACAGCTCGGAGTCCGGATTAGTGCCCGGTTGATGGCAATAGGCTCGCCCCCTATTACACTGGACTTACAACATAACTGGCGAAATGTGGGTGTACTGTAAGTACATCTCTGCTTAACCCTTCGTCCCCGATACTGGCGTCATGTTATGTTGTGTAATATTGAAATTGCATAAAAATTTAACGTAAAAGATTTCCGCAATGATTCCATAACTTACCACATAAAATTCTGATTCCGTCAACTTCAAATGATTGACAAAACAGAACAATGTTTTAAATTCGCTAAGCGCTAAATGTATTTAGTTTTAGGCTCCGTAGCTCAAAAGGAAAAAAACGGAAGCCTTATAAGAGGGCCAATTCTCGTAATTAAAAACGTTCAAATTCCAAGTCGCAATGTCAGCCAGCGACAATCAAATGTCAAAAATGTAGGCAAACTCTATACAATTTTGACAGATTGAGACTGAGATGAGATTGCGAACGTTGTTATAAAAATACGGGAATTGCCCCTCAGATCACTCGTGTGTCTGTCTATCCGTCTGTCATAGCCAATTTGCTCCGAATCTAATAGACCGATTAAGTTGAAATTTGGTACACATATGAACTTCTGTGACCCAAATATGGACGGGTAAAGTAAATAAATTAATTTTGACTTTATTTTCACTTTTGGGGGCAAATAAGAAAATAAAAATAAAAGTTTTGCACACTATACCTTGTGACATATCAAATGAAAGGGCTTACTATGGCGGGTCTCAGATATATATTTTTTATAATTTTAAAATTAATTCATCCCAACTACGGAACCCTTTTATCGTGTGTGGTCGACATGCACTTGGCCGGTTTTTTGTAGTGAAAGCGGGCCTAAAGTAACATATGCACTATTCCGTCATTCTACATTTTTAAGCTAGGGAAGCTTTGCGGAGTCATTGTTCATTCATGAATTGCACCAGAGGGTTTCCCCGAAATTCTGACGACTGACTATCAGTTTGAATTCGTTAACGACACAGACATACGAGCTGATATTAGTGATTTCTGGAACAGATGTAGATCTTAACTGGAAATGTGGTAATGTTTTGCCAACTGCATTAGAGACTAAATGGCGGACGCGACAAGCTATAACTGCAAGCGTCGCTGTAGGTGCCGGCTGCCACCGACGCGTGCTGTTGCCTCTGCCGTTGACGCGTGTCGCTCGTGTGTAAGAACACTAACTCTCTCTCTCTCTAACTCAGCAAAGTCAGAGGCTAGAGTCACCTTTGTATTGTAATACATCTAGCTAGCTGCTAAGCACACAATAGCGACAAAAATATAACTTTTCAAACTAGAATTATTATCACTGAAATAGATTATTCCGTACATCTAACTAAAACAGTGACCCATTTAGCAACACATTATAAAACCTAATAGATACATCTATTACCGTTAATAGTAGAACAAAGTTTCCCTTAGTTTACTTAAGAAGTCTTTTTAAAACATGACTTTTAAAGCGTCGGTGAGTTCAAAACTCCAAGTCGGGGTATTCAATTGGAAGTGGGCAGAGAAATTCAAATGCCTTATTTGTTTTACGAACTTGCCAACTTAAAGTACGCGGTATGAAGTTGTTCTAGAAACTACTAGAGAGAAGAGCAGAGGTACTCTCGGCAGCGGGGAATGAATAAACACGTTTAGTTGTTGCCAGCTCGCAGTTCTCTGCGCTGTATTGCTTTTCAATTATTTTCGCGGGATCAGCTGGATTTTAGGAGTATCGAAGATGGTATTAGAAAATAGTGGTCGAATCATACCGCTCGTCTATCGAACAAAAAGTTTGTATAGAGGTAATCCTTTGTACGCTCCAGTTCGACGATGAAAATAATAATTATTACTATTAACCGGACTAAATAATGTACTTTTCTAATCAACGCTGCTTCTACGATTTGACTAGTTAGTAGGATCACTGTTACCTCTTCTATGCGTAGAATCATGTACTATGGGCCAAAGTTCCGCATGATCACCTCAAAGGAGATAATCGCATGCACGGCTCACAACTCGTTCGCACAATGTTCGTTTGTCACTAGCTGCGCTCTCAGAGGAATATTTTCTTAAGTGAGCATGCTTAAGTTTTTTCCATAGTACCTTTTAAAAAATTATATTAATACGGGTAAAATGTAACACACTTTGGGTCTGTTTGACCACCTACGATTAAGTTCCTTTTAACTTACTTGGCAGATAATTTCATATTCTGTTCCATTTTTAGGGTTCCGTAGTCAACAAGGAACCCTTATAGTTTCGCTATGTCCGTCTGTCCGTCCGCACCTTAGCTCAGAGACTTTTTGTACTAGAAAGCTATAATTTGGCATGGATATACATATTCATCACGCCGATAAAGTGGTAAAATAAATCATGAAAAAAAAAAATTATGGTAGGTACCTTCTCTACACGTAAAGTGATGTTTTTTTTCTCGTCTACTCCATGGGGTGGGATGTTGTTGGATGGGTCTTTCAAAAATATTGCGGGTTTGTGAAGACAATTTTTCGATTTAGGGATCCGTTTCTGAAATTTTAAGCTTAAAAGTGCAAATTTTTGTTAGTCAAGTGACTCCCCCCCCCCCCCCCCTCCCTCGCCAGCTAAACGCTTAGTTTTGGATGGCTGAAAAAATTCACAGTAGTAGTATATATAACGAAGTAGTAGTAGTATATATAAAGGAAAACTGTCACACCTAAGTAGGCCTTTCAAGTGTACGAGTAATAGTCAAATATTCATGAAATAACAAAAAGCCCTCTTCTTAGTCCGCATTATTGTGCAACTACGGAACCATTACTGCGCGTGGCCCATCACGCACTTGGCCGCCTTTTTTTTAATTTATCCGGTAAGTAGTGGCTATTCGGACATCGTGAAATAGGCCCTTACCGATATAAAAATACTTGTATAATGTGCCTCTTTACTCTACAACCTACTCATTTCGATTATATGTATATTTTTAACAAATCCACAGTTACCCCAATGGCAAAAATAAAATAACATTACATATAGTACAGGCCTAGGCTTAGTTTAGACTCCAGATCTCCCACAAATTACATTTACGTAACTGTCAACCTGTATATTTAACTTTAAGATTGTCCTCGTATATAATGTGTAATTTGTGGAGATGAATAAACATTTTTATTATATTATTATTATATACAAAAATTACAAAAAATACAAAAATTAATAAATGATGATGATGATGAATGGTATGTACAAAAATTTGTGTGTCGATAATTACGACGTCCACATTATAGTGTGTATAAAATATAAAATCAAATAGGTCAAACAAATATGAATGTGATCATAATACAAGATGATATATTAAAACCGGCCAAGTGCGAGTTGGACTCGCACACCAAGGGTTCCGGACCATTATTTAAAAAAACACCAAAAAAATCACGTTTGTTGTATGGGAGCGCCCATTAAATATTTATTTTATTTTAATTAAATTATTTATTTTTAAAGTGAATTTATAACTAAATATTCTGTGAACATTTCTAGCGTCTACCTGTTGCCGTTATCAATATTGAGAAAAAAAATCACGTTTGTTGTATGGGAGTCCCCTTAAATATTTATTTTATTCTGTTTTTTAGTATTTGTTGTTAAAGCGGCAACAGAAATACAAAAAATCAATCATCAAACATCTGTGACAATTTCAACTATCTAACGGTTCATGAGATACAGCCTGGTGACAGACGGACAGACAGGCGTACGGACAGCGGAGTCTTAGTAAAAGGGTCCCGTTTAATCCTTTGGGTACGGATCTCTAAAAATAACCGAGAAAGTAGGTACATTAGGTAATGTACTCGTATGAATTACTTGTTACAATCAGGAAGGGGGCGCTACTACCGACTGCCACTTTCTATAATCGTATCTGTTATAATATGGTATACAGGAAAAAATATTTATCTTTCCAATATACTGCCAATATTAATTGTTATTTTTTGCGTAATAACTATTTAGAAAGTGATGTAAAAGGCGATGAATTGACTACAAAGCACGCCCACAGCATTGTTTCAAAGTAATTGCAAGTTAGCTGCTTATTTCCAAAATAGCTCGTTCGTATGTAAGTATCCTCAAAAGCAAAGAGAATCATGTGAAGCAGCGTATGGTGTCATCTCTGCTTCATAATAATAATAATAATAACTAGCTAGGTTCGTAACCTCTACCCGACCCACACAATAACGATGCGCTATCACATTCCATCTGAAGACAATATCACATAGCATTATACTCAGGAATCGAAATGCAATACTGGATCACGGTTGCAGTATTCATAAGCTATAGAGCGCTATGCACAATATGCCAACTACAACTCAATCTCATTTAATTTTAAATCAAATCGCAAAATATCAAGTCCGTATGTTCAGAGAGTTTTAATTCAGCTTAAACTATTATACAGCGTGTCTGCATACGGACTGGCGAAAATTATGTGGTACAGACCATCAAACTGAACAACTTTCTCCCGGGGACCAATATCGTAATCGCGAAAAAATTATCAGTCGTCCCATACATTTGGTGGAGTAGGTATTGTAGTTTCGTATGGGATGACTGATTTTTTTTTCACGATTACGATGTTGGTCCCCGGGAGAAAGTTGTTCAGTTTGATGGTCTCACACCCTTAATTTTCGCCAGTCCAGACTGTATAACAATCAAATATTGCAAGCTAATTAAAAGCTTGTAAAAAGCGGAACTATGTATGATGTCTATTCGAGTGACGGTTATTTTAGAAACTAAACTTTACAAAATGCAACAGTGTAACATTATGAGATTGTCATACGTAATAGAGATGATGAAAAAAAAAATTTTTTTTTCTCCGACATGTAGATTATTAAAAAATATTGGACACGTATTTTTTAATTTTTTACGTAATCAACAGATTACGGTGACACACTGAGTTAAAATATGGCATGACGTCACGCCTAGCTAGATTTTATACGTAGATGTGACGTAGCGAGCCCTCACTCCCCAACTTTAATGCGTGTTATCTAAGTCATCTTTTATTAATATGTTAGAGCAAAAAAATACGTGTCTAATATTTTTTTATTATCTGACTGAAGGACTAACACCCAGTTCTTCTTCTTCTTCTTCTTCTTCTTCTTCTTCTTCTTCTTCTTCTTCTTCTTCTTCTCTAGAGTATAGCTAGGCGATCTCTTTTTCTTATCTCTATCCATTTTAATTGGTATAAAACAGAATTCCAATAAAACTTGTGTTTATTTACTTTCAGTTTGACATTCACGATTCGGTTCATAGAAACACGTCGAATTGCTAAAATATACATATATTAAATTGCTAAAATATGCATTAGCAACTCTAATAACATAAATTTGTTGAAATTATGCCGTTATATAAAATTCACTTACTTTTTAAGTCTGTTTTAAATTTAAAAGAATAAAATGATGTAATATTATGAGTTTTTGAAAAGTACCGGTTTTTGAATGTAAATTGGAACGTGTTAGCTTTGATCAGGAATACTTAAGTAAATGATCAGTTGATTATGGTTTGACGAAATTCGATTTTAACGTGTGAAACGCAAAAAACTTAAGCGCATACTTATGTATTTGAGAATAATCAGTTGAGATTTGCTACTTTTCTCAAATCAGAAACCGGGTGTTAGTGTGTAAGGAGTGAGGAAAATGTCGTGAGAAAAGTTTTGAGTATGAATGTCGATGGCTATAAGAATAGGGGAAGACCAAAGAAACGATGGATGGATTGTGTGAAAGATGACATGGCTAGAAAGGGGGTGACTACCGAGATGACGAATAATAGAGAAGTACGAAAAAAAAGGACATGTTGCGTCGACCCCAAATAGATTGGGATAAGGGCAGGAGAATGATGACTGAAGGACTAAACAGAATTACTTTTTTTTTACTCAGGCATCATCCCTATTTCTGCATGATACTATTTTGGCTCGTGGTTAAATGATTACAGCAGCACAGTTTGATTGAAGGTTAAGCTACACTTGTCGCGGTCAGTTCATGGATGTCCATTTCATATGGAGACCCCCCCTGCCTCGAAAAGCAAGTTAAGCCGTTGGTCCCGACTGTCATTCATTGATCTTTGACATCGTTACTGGTAGTCAGAAACCCAAAACCCAGTCTGACAACCAGTCTTACCAAGGGTTATCGTGTCACCCAGTCACTGGGTTGTGGAGGTATGATAGGCAGTTGCTCCATGTGAAATACCTACTAGTAGATATTCAGTTGCATCCGGTTAGACTGGATGCCGACCCCACCCCCGATTGATTGTTTTTTTTTTTTGTTTTTTTTCACCTTCATAAGGGCATAACGTTACCTATTTTGTATTTTAACACTGGATCCCTGTCCATTTTACTGCTGAAATTGGAGTGGGAATTAATCCATGTCGCGTTACCGCGCTCTATACCTCATAAATACTGCAACCTATCAACACATCAACCCCGAATTACTTGAACATCCCCGTGATATAATTGAACCGACAAAGTGCCATTGTTAACCCTATAATACGGTCTCAGCTAAATGAGACTATAATGGGCCAAGTTAACAATAGAAATAGCTCTATGGCCTTATAATGAATTGTTATAGAGCCTCGTTCGTAAGAAATCCCGTTGAATAAGGCACCTACGTCTTGAATGGAGAGATTTTATAGATCCGGTCTGGCTGTATTGTTAGTATGAATAGCAGTCATTATCGAAAGATATCCACTTCGTGAATTGTGTTTGAATAAAATTTTGTAAGCTATTGTTCGGTTGCAGTTTAATTCCGAAGTTTGGGATTAGGATGATCAAGTTTATACTGAATGAGTTTGTCTCTTACGGTTTATTCGAAGCGGTAAATATACTTGAAATATTCTCTTGTTAGGGTTCCGTACCTCAAAAGGAAAAAACCGAACCCTTATAATAATAATCAACATTAAAATAAAGCCAATGGCTTAATTGCCAAGAGCCTTGACCAATACCTAAGGAGGCTCTCGTTGGGCGGCTGGATTAAGGGCCTCATTCAGAAAGCGGTACTTCTGGACCCGGCGCTTATTGTTAGGATAGGTTCCTCTCTCTGAAGCCCTGACCGCCGGTAACTTGGACCCTGTTCCCGATAACGGTGGGCTACTATTTTTTACATTTTTAAATGTTTTTTATTTTTTATAAAAATATTTAAAAATGTAAATTATATGTTTAGAAATGAAATAAAGGAAATAATAATCATTTTATTATCAGGCATCTAGGCCTATGCATAAAATACACAAAATTATCTTAAAAACAATAATAATAAACTAATACATAATAATAGATCTTATTACCTATAACTATAAATATACACGTAACGTCGGCGTCGTGTTTCGGTGCGTGGTGTCGCGTTACCGTTCTTGGTAACATCGGAATATGACTCCTTTCGGCCAAAAGTCCTCTTTTAAAAAGGTCTGTAGATGGTGGGTTGGAACTCGTACCACGAACGACGTAAAGTTAATATTGTGGCGCGATTCCAACCTTTCGACCCTCAGAGTCTAGTCGGTCGTCACCTTCAAATACTGCACCACTTCCTCAATCCTTGTGGAGTGATACAGACGCGAAATGTACAGCTGCGTCGTAGGCACAGCAGGGCGTAGCAGCATGTTGGGTCCACTCGGTGCGGTACCACACTGGTTACGAGAACAGGGTTTCTTCTTCTTTTCTACTTTAGTGAAACCCTTTTCATCAACTTGGCACTTTCTTGGTGAGGAGCTACGGACCGCAGTCAGGAAAAATATACATAATAATACACATGTAACAATAATACAATAATAATAATACAATAATGTACATATAATAAAGAATCACTCGTGTGTCTGTCTGTCTGTCCGTTTTTGCTCCACGTCTAATGGACCGATTAAGTTGTGGTAGGTACACTTATGAACTTCTGTGACCCAAACGCGGACGGGTAAAGTAAATAAATGAATTTTGAATATGGGGGTCACTTTTGGGGGGCAAATAAGATAATGAAAAAAAAAAAGTTTTGCAAACCGTGACATATATCACCGACGTGACATATACCGCGTGACATATCAAATGAAAGGGCTTACTATGAGGGTCTCAAATATATTTTTATATAATTTTAAAATAAATTGTTTTAAACTACTGAGCCTAAAATTTTGAAAAAAAAATACAGAAAATAGTTCTTTACCTGTAGATTACAGGAAAACCTATAAGAAGTCTGTGGTGTTAAAATAACATGGTAAATCTCTCAATATTGTGAGTACAAACTTACATTAACAGTAATTGGAATGTATGTGAGAACATGTTTTTCAACTACAATGTTAAGTTTGTTCTTCGAATAAATTCATCCCAACTACGGAACCCTTCATTGTGCATGGACCGACATACTTGGCCGGTATTATAGTCAAAGTCGTCCGTTTCATCCTATAGTCGTACTTGTTGTAATATCTGACCAAGGATTTACAATATAAAGTGTAGCCGTTCACTATGAAGTTCATGGATAATATTCAATAGAACTATGAAAACTAGAATAATTAACAAAATATACTAGAAACAGAACAGGAATAGGTATCAGGATACAGTTCTGACGTCAATCAGATCACATTTCAAGCCTGATATTGGAAATGTTGCTTATTCAATTGATCAGAAAGCCAATTAATTATATGTTCAAAATCTAATTTCCTGTTAATGTCAATTTCTTAAATCTCATTTATATCGTTTTGCTATAAAAAAAACCGTGAGGAGCTTTATGTTATGTCACGCTGCTATTATTACTTACTAGCACTTCCCGCGTGGCTTCGCCCGCGTGGATGTCGGAAAATATCCCACGGGGAAAAATTCTTCTTTATCCCTTGTCTACATTATAAAGGAAACCTCTGTGCAAAATTTCAGCTTTCTAGGTCCAATGGTATGGGCTGGGCGTTGATAAGTCAGTTAGTCAGGACTTTTCTTTTTAACCAACTTCAAAAAGGAGGAGGTTCTCAATTCGTCGGAACCTTTTTTTTTTTTTATTTTTTTTTTTTATGTATGTTCCCCGATTACTCGAAGATAGCTGGACCGATTTGGATTTTTTTGTTTTGTTCGAGAGTGTTGGTCATTCATCACAGTTGGTCCCATATAAAATTGATTAACTTTGCTTTGGTAGTTTTTGAGTTAGCTTCAAATACGTATTTTTTCCCCACTTTTATATGGATGATGTTCTAGTTTGTTTTGCAGGTAGTGGTATTTGAATTTGTGTGGGGTAGGTACACAACTGAAAAGAGAAAAATAAAAACTTTTTTACAAAAAAATACAACCGACTTCCAAAAACAACACCACAAAGAGAAAAATAACTTTAATTTCGGAAGTCGGTGGCAAAAAACGAAAATACATTTAACTATACAGCGACTTCCGAAATTAAAGCTATTTTTCACTTTGTAATGTTGTTTTTGGAAGTCGGTTGTATTTTTTTGTAAAAAAGTTTTTTTATATAAAAATATATTTGTCGTGGATTCTGATCAGAACGTCAAGTTGAACCGACTTGGGTGTGTTCGGAAATGGGGGTTAGCATCACTGTGCGAACTGTCAATGTCATTTTGAGTGTGCGGGGGAAAATAACGGTGACAGATGACGGCTGTCATTCAAGGTTCATGTACTTGACGAGGACTTCGTGATTAGATACCGAACTGAACGGACATGCGCTACCAACCTCGCCCGGACCTCGCCGCGTTCCGATACGAATCCAGTTCCATCCGATTCGTGTGTGCTACTTTCTAACCGATTGTTTGTTAAATCGTTCTAATTAAAACTGTAGAGTGCATATTGAGTCTTATTTCGGCTACAACAATGGACGACGACCAGTCAGGCAACGAACGATGACATTCTCCTCCGACATATTTATAATATTTTATTTTTATTTCTTTTTATATATAATTTTTTTTCTATTTACCTACACAATGTGGTTACTTTA
Source organism: Cosmia pyralina (assembly GCA_946251885.1). Classification (NCBI taxonomy): domain Eukaryota; kingdom Metazoa; phylum Arthropoda; class Insecta; order Lepidoptera; family Noctuidae; genus Cosmia; species Cosmia pyralina. The sequence goes on from OX276358.1 coordinate 20,847,704, forward strand.
TTATTTTTCTCACTTATCTGTTAGTCAATGTTGTGATAACCCAGTGGTTATGGATCCGTCTCTCATGTTTGAGGTTGCGAGTTAAAATCCGGGCATTGTGACTTTTTCAATTTAGTACTTTCTGAGTTTATCTTGGACATCACTGACAACGGTGAAAGAAAAACACCATAAGGAATCCTGGACTTACGGTTATTAAAAGTCTGAACCGTAAGTCCAGGTTTCCTCAATAGGAAATAAGAAGTCTGAAATCGCCAACTCGTCTTGAGCAAGCGTCGTGATAAATGCCCGTGCCTTCTCTGTATGAGAAGAGGTCTTTACCCTACAGTGGGTCAATTATAGGTTGGTATTATTATTATTATTTATCTTTTAATAGTATTTTCCACACCTAACGGCACTAAAAGTACCTAAAACATTAAACGAACAAACAATCCAAGCATATCCCATAATATACATACAATCAATCAATCTGCCTAGCCTTTTCCCAACTATGTTGGGGACGGCTTCCAGTCTAACCGGATGCAGCTGAATACCATTATTTTACATGGAGCGACTGCCTATCTGACCTCCACAACCCATTAACTGGGTAATACGATACCCCTTGGTAAGACTGATTGTCAGACTTTCGGGCTTCTGACTACCCGTAACGACTGTCAAAGATCCACGAATGACAGCCGGGACCAACGGCTTAACGTGCTTTCTGAGGCACGGAGGAGTCTCAGTATGTAAAGATGGTCACCTATCCACGGACCAACACCGGCAAGCGTAGCTTTACCTGATGGATCGACCCGTGCGGCTGTTATTACTTAGCCACGAGCTCCTCTCCTCCATAATATACATACATATATAATATATTTTATTATGTAACGACAGTACTGTGAACATGATACAATAACCATTGTCTACGAAACATTAACGTACTCTACGGGTTGCTACGATGTGTTACGAGGTGCTACGAGGTGCTACGATCTGCTACGAGGGCCTACGATTTGCTACGAGGGGCTACGACACTTCGACGTAATGGTTATTTTGTATGATTATTTAGTTGTAAGGGGAAATGGAAGTAGGGATATTTGGGATTATAATATCGTGGTAACGCTTGATTATAATATCTTCATAATAATTTCTTGCTCGGTTACTTGATTTGTTGGATATAATTCAGAATTTTTGCCAAAACAGAGATACCAAAAAAAATACTCAGAATGAATTTAAAACGAAAGATATTCCAATTTTCTCCATTGCAAATTGAATAAAAAACTCTGCTCCTGGCGTATTGCACAAAAAAACCTGTAAACATAATTATTTATAAATCAGCCAGTCCATTCTGTAAAAAATCTCATTGTGAAAACACAGGTGAAGTGAGCTCAGTTCAAAGTCAGCCGTCATTCCACCCGATGCTAGAGATTGACACTATTGACAGTTCACTTCGCCTGTGTTGGACTGCCAAAAACCCAAAAAAACAAAACCTAATTTCATCGACCCACACGTCCAACAGACGAAAAAAAGCTTATTTATTGTTTAATCTGACAATATAAACGACACAAAAGACGAACCGACAACGATCCACGCCTCATAAACGTCATGTAAGTACTTATAACCCGCGAAAGTATTTCCACGTCCCTGCGACGTATCTACATTCCTTTTCGCACTTAACCCTTAAACGCGGCGATAAAACTAAAGCGTATATACGCTAACCGAACGTTGGTATTTCGTTGTACGTCATTTAGACGCAATAAAATTCTGAGTAACGAACATTATGGGGTTTCTTTTGTCGTCGGATTTATGTTATGGGCTATTTTGTGCATGTTTTTCTGAGACCATTTGACGTGTTTGACGTGTTTGAGTGTATGAAACAATGACACAAAATAAATCACAGGATATATCTACATCTTAACGAAAGTATTAATAGTGACTATGAAAAGTAGACGCTGAAAATGTTAAAGTAAAAGGATTGTGTTTGTTTGGACAGCCACATTAGGTAATAGTCAACAAAAATACTAGGTAGACTCCTACCAACTTATCTGTGAAATGGCGAAAATAGGAACTACGGCCGTCATGTTGAAATGTCTTCGATTATGCCGACGCATGTCATTCGATTGTGTCGACGCATCGACGGTTGCGTCCTCTTTCAATGTACAGATAAATTGGTAGGACTGTAGGTAGTATACTGTACTGTAGAGATACAGGGAGGGAGGGGGGGGGGGGAGAGGGCTTTGGTCAAACCTCGACAATGGTGCCGATTCTGTTGTGCACAAACTAAACTTAATTTAGGCTATTGCTAACTTTTTTTCTCTATTATGACAAGAAAGGGACGGAAGTAAATTAGAGCTGTCAAATTAGTTAGAAATACACTTCTGGACACATCTTTTGGCCCACCTTGTATTTTCAGTTTCGTTTGGTCCTAGCTAAAATTTTATATTAGGTCGAGCAAAAAGTTTTTATGCAGTTTTGAACCTGGCACATTCACAATTTCATTCAATAGTCTTTTTTTGAATTTCGAACACAGAATTTAAAGAAACAAAAGACAATTTAGAGCCTGTTTGTTGATATCAAACAATCGAATACTAAGAAAACTTGGTTTTATTGGTTTACTTGGATTCAATTCTTGAAAAAGTGATTGATATCTTTGGTTTTGCAACAAACATTACTTATTCTTAACATTAAGGTGAGGTTCTATCAATAATCTATGGATACTTCACCTGAAGTCGCCGCCCAAGCTGTGGCACTTATTCAGGCCGGACACAGCCAAAGAAACGTGAGTGCTCAACTTAATTTAAGTCGATCTGCGGTCCGAAATGTTTATCGGAGGTACCTAGAGACTGGCGGCTTTGTTCGTCGCCAAGGAAGGCCACGATCTCGGGTCACAACTGAAAGGCAGGATCGATTCATCGTGACGACCAGCTTGAGAAATCGTCACCTTACCTCCATTGAGATACAAAACCAACTTCGCGACTTCCACGGAGTATCTGTGAGCGCTCGAACTGTTCGGAGAAGGTTAAAAGAACGCGATATGGTACCACACAAGCCAGCTAATGGCCCCAAACTAACGCGAGCCCACCGAACAGCGCGCCTTCATTTCGCACGCAGTCATTTAAATTGGACACAGCAAGATTGGAGCCGTGTACTCTTTTCTGACGAGTCTAAAATTGTGTTACATGGCAATGATGGAAGGAAGAAGGTCTACCGACGTAAGGGAGAGCATTTCGCACAATGCTGCTTTGAAGAGAGGGTTGCTTATGGCGGTGGCTCATGGACTGTCTGGGGCGGTATATCCGCGAGCGGCAAAACTCAACTTGAGGTTGTTACAGGACCACGGCTGCCAACATTAAATGCTGAAAGGTACATTCGTGAGTGCTTAGAACCTCACGTGATACCATACGCGGACTATGTGGGCCCAAATTTCCTTTTTATGCATGATAATGCAAGAGCCCATGCGGCCGGCATCGTCAGGGAATATCTTCGGGATGTGAACATCACAGTTATGGACTGGCCAGCCAGAAGCCCAGACATGAACCCCATTGAGCACATGTGGGACGAGCTAAAAAGACGTGTTAGGGCTCGTCAGCCAGTTGCCCAGACGATGCAGGAGTTGAAAACTGCCATAGAAGAGGAATGGGAGATGATCCCTCAAAATTTCATAGAGCGGTAGATAAACTCTATGCCTAATCGTATGAGAGCTGTGGTAGATGCCCATGGAGGCAACACGCGTTATTAAATTAAACCTTTATTTGATAAAACATGTTTTTTATTCAAAAATCAATTGCCTTTAACAAGGCGCATATCCGACTTGTTAGGCGTAGCTCCATGTCGTATGGTATTCTGAATTCAAATTTAAAACAATACGATCGAAAAAGATGGTAAAATGTATCAGGTTTAAAACTGCATCAACAGTTTTTGTTCAATCTAGCAATCATATTTCGGTAGGGGCCATCGAAACCTAAACTCTAAGGTGGGCCAATAGATGTGTCCAGAAGTGTAATTTTTCCATAGACATTTAGACGACACGTAAAAACATGTCGTCTAAAAAACACGGTGAAGCGCAAGGCGTGAACCAGTTTGACATCTCCAACTTAGTTCATAGCTATAGCCGTCCTTTTCTCGCGCTGCCTGTTAGTAAAAGATAGCGATTCTCTAATTTTAGTTTAGTGCGTTCACAAGAGAATCGGCACCAATGTTATACTGACTGAAATTCAATTATTCAAAAATGGAATTCTAAAAGAAAACGAAGTTCGGTTTTCTTTGTAGGGAGATACATAGAATCTGGTAGGGCTCTGCTTAGGAAGTGAATAACTTGTATCTTGTAACAGAGTTCTTATTATAATGTTATATATACGGCATAAGCCTTTCATCTCCCGGCCTCGCTCTTATTATTTTGTTATCATGTAGAGGTTTGATGATTTGGTCAAACCTCGACAATGTTATACTGGCTGACATTCAATTATTCAAACATGGAATCATTCTAAAAGGAAAACGAAGCTCGTTTTTCTTTGTAGGGAGATAGATAGAATCTGGTAGGGCTCTGCTTAGGCTGTGTGATATATTTTATCTTGAAACAGTATAATTAAATAGTGGCCTATGTCCCTCCTCTTGGCACCTTCTCTACAGTACCTACCTAGTATTTGGACACAACTTAGATGGAGCATCGGCAAAATTCGTAAAAACCGATCACGATCCGAACTGAGTGCACCTTCAACATCACCAATCTTTATTACTGCTTTAGGCGGAAATGATCTTGCGCATACGCAATAACTTGTAAAGTCATATAACCAAATACATTCGTAAAATTGAAATAAATGAATGCAAATTTCCAAATCTATGCTACTAAATTCTAAGTTGTGTCTGTACCTAATAACTTCACATAACTACAGTTTCCTATTTCCAGAGGTCAACACGCACCACCGAATTCTCGCTTTGGTAAAATAAACTTGTGACCGCGATCGAACGTTACAAGCACTACCCGAAACTCTTTTTTTTTTTATTCCCTGACGAACATATATCGTTGTTTAAGCAAAACAACTGGCTCCCAGTACGGATATAGTCGTCACAGATTCGTATATTGTCAAGAGTTATATCACCCTTGGGCAATATTCAATTAGCGGACGGATTGGAAGCGCCTGGTCCACTGTTTGCCTGCTTCAATCGCTGCAAGTGGCAATTGAAGTGTTATACAGTCTAGCGTCGAAGCGCTGGAGCGGATGGATATTGAAATGCGTATAGAAATTGAAGTTTTGAAAAAGATTGGTAATAGTTGTCGAGTATGATTGGATGCAGTGGATTTTTTACAATAGATGTTAGGTAACTTGAGTCATGCACTGAAAAAGTGAATTAGATTTATTGACAACACTTTTGGAAATGGGCATTTCTTGGCTTTGGTAACATTCTCATTTCTCTATTTCCTGGGAAGTGCCTCCCAACTTTCACAAACTGAAGAAACTTTTATGGGTGACCGTAAATCACCTTCATGGTTTGAGATTTTCGAGTGAAACTTTTTTCACATGGTACCTATGAAGTTTTTCTTTTAAAAAATGTGCAACATTCGATTATCGTCTTTCAGTTGTTTTTTTTTTATTCAGCTTAGACAAGAAAGATGGATACTTCGAAAATTTGAGTTATTTTTGAATACGAGTTCCGACGCGGAACTAACGCGGCAGAAACAGCTCGCAATATCAATGTTGCGTTTGGAGAGGGGACTGCTAATGAATGCACCATGCGATTTTGGTTTAAACGCTTTCGTGATGGAAACTTTGATTTGAAGAACGAACCACGTGGAAGACCGGCACACAGGTGAATAACAATGAATTGAAAGAGATGGTGGAAGCCGATCCGAGCCAAACTACCCAGGAATTAGCGGCATGGTTTAACGTTACCTTACCAACAATATTGACTCATTTGCGTCAAATCAATAAAATAAAAAAATATGACAAATGGGTACCTCATGATTTGACTGATCTGCAGAAAGAAACGCGTGTTGAAACTTGTGTTGCCTTGTTGAATCGATACAGAAATGAAGGAATATTGGATCGAATTGTGACATGTGATGAAAAGTGGAATCTTTACGATAACCGTAAGCGAAAAATGCAATGGCTGACCACAGGTCAAATGCCGCAACAGTGTCCTAAAGCAAAGCTTTCTACGTGAGAGATTTCTTACGTGATAAAAGTTTTCTTCTCAAGAGGCAGTACAAAATGCTTTCACACAGTTTGTCGAATCTAGATCACGAGAGTTCTATCTCAAAGGCTTATATGACCTTCCTATTAGATGGCAGCAATAAAAATGGTAATTATTTTGATTAAATAAATATGTTAATTTAAAAAAAAAAAAAAACGAATTTCAATTTTTCATTACAAATCGGCAATTTCATATTTAACCCCTAATACTAATATTATAAAGCTGAAGAGTTTGTTTGGTTGAACGCGCTAATCTCAGGAACTACTGGTTCGAATTGAAAAATCATTTAAGTTATTTTAGTGTTGGATAGCCCAATTATCGAGGAAGGCTATATAACATCACGCTACCACCAATAAGAGCGGAGCATCAATAAAAAATTTTGCAAAAATGGGGAAAATATATTCCTTCTGAGCGTTTATTCCCGTTGTCCCCGTATGCCATATCCCCTTCACGGGGACAGCGGGACGTGATTAAATGTATTTCCCGCTGTCCCCATAACGTTCCGTTGTTCCCGTTAGCCGAATATATTCGGCTAACGGGGACAACGGGAAGCAAACTTTTCACGAGTCGTTGTCCTCTAACTAACTAGTTCGGTTCTTGATAGCCTGTTAAAAATAATCTCTTTTTTTCCACATTTTTTTTTTCTTTTATAAAATCTAGTCGTTTCTGGCACTCGCCGGCCGCTGCCGCGGCACCGCTCGCTTCGCTCGCTCGGATCGTGCATAGAAGGTCACAGTTTTAACCTAACCTAACCTATATATTTTTTGTCATAACAAATCATTTGACCAAAAAGACCAAATGTTTATTGTCTAAAGATTGTTTGCTGTAATAAATAATTTGATTAAATACCAAATAAAAAACTTTGTTTGATGGGTAAAAGATGCCGACTCACACATAATACTACACAAAAAAGAAAAAAACGGGGACTGTGGGCAATAGTTTTTACTTATTTTATTCAACTATATTAACGGGGACAGTATACGGGGACAACGGGAAGTATTTTTAAATATTTAATTGAAGTACCGCTGTCCCCGTAGGACGGGGACACTGCGTACGGGGACAACGGTAATAAACCCTTCTGAGAGCTTCTGTTGCGTGCGCTGCGTAAACGGTTAAAGTTACGCAACAATCATGTACGACGGAATTGTTCCTCTTAAAAAGTTCTAAAAAAGTCGGTGATAGCATACGTCTAACTTTTAAGGTTGGCTCACTATAACTTTTTTAATGGTAATCAAATCACACAATATTATAATGGCGAAAGTTTGTCAGTTTAAGTGTGTTTTTTTAAATCATTATTTATTTAAGAGATATTTTCGCATATGCGACGATATCAATCCCATCGTGTTTTCACAAATTACAACTTACTCTTAAATTAAATAAACTAATCTTATTGCTACAAAACTTAATCTAATTAATTATTTATTTAATAAAAAAAGTTAATAATATTTTTGCCGTTTCAGAAGTTGGCTTGGAACATTCCAACATTCATTACCGATAGTTTCAAAGAGTTAAGAAGTGTGTTTGTTTTGTTTGTATATCGGACACATTCCACATGTGTGTTTGTATGATTGTTACTTCTTCACGCTCAAACAGCTAGACCAATTTGGATAAAATTTGGTATGTAGATAGCTTATACCCTGGATTAACACATAGGCTACTTTTTTTCTCGGTCAACGCGGGTGAAACCGTGGGGCGCAGCTAGTCTTATATTAAACCACACCTGTGTTCCATGTAGGTAAGCGTTATAGCACATACACATTTCGCCATTTTTTTTAATAAATCCCATGTTATGTGGGACGAGCATTTTAAACTCACGTTTTAAATTCGTCCATAAACTATACAAAGTATCTTTGCTCAAGGTAAAACCAAACTTTTTTAGCACATGTATATGTACGTACAGTTAGCAACAAAAGTCGATTAACACTGTCAATTTTTAAACTTAATTATTAAGCGAAATATTTAATTCAAATCGGAACAGAAATACTTAAAATTTTAAGAACATTAACTCTTAACAGTTAAACGACAAAAAAAAGCAGTTTATCGAATCATTTTGTGTTAATTATTTATGTACGAGCCAAGAGTGCTCATACAGCAAAATTACGTTTAGTCTTTTAAGCGTACCTAATTTATACCTACATATTAACATAACTTCAGTCGTAGCTAATGCTCCGTCACGCGCCAATGTGCGGGTCTTTAGCTACGACTGAAGTTATGCTCATACAGCAAAATTACGTTTAGTCTTTTAAGCGTACCTAATTTATACCTACTTATTAACATAACTCGTACATTATAGATGATGTCAAAAAGTAACAGTGTTAACCGACTTCTGTTGCTGACCATACCTTATATAAAATAGAGCTCACAATATTTCGCGTGTTAGTTACCTAGGTGTAGGTTCCTAAGGTACTTATTTATTGCATACAGGCTGTCAGGGTTAATATAGTCTGACATGTAGGTCATGGGCTGACAGCCTGTTCCTATGTATGTACACTTTACGTCATAAAATACTCATGTTAACTTTGATGTGGAAATAGTTTAATGGCAGAGTCTGATTTTGATAAACTATGCCTATATCCATACCTAAAATTTACCCATCATCATTTAGTTTGAAAGAAATTGAAAAGAAAAAGAAAAAAAGTTTTTTGCAATTTGCAAGTCAGTGTCAGGTTTTATGTTGACTTAAATATGATTTGCGGCCGTAACTAACATGGCTTTACAGAATTATAATCATTAGAATCAGCAATACAACTCCATAAGCTAGAATTGACCTCAAACCTCATGATTTCATGAAATTGCTAGATTTGAGGTCGCATTGGGTACATACACCTGTAATGATGGTGTAAGGGAGATTTGAATAAATAAATAAATAAATAATAAATAAATAAATTTGAATTTCGCGGGCTACCTTAACGCATTCCCTTTAAGAACTTACCTGTTCATAGAGATGATGCCTGGGTAAAAAAAAGACATTCTAGTTAGTCCGGCAGTCAGATAATAAAAAAATACTAGACACGTATTTTTTGCTTTATCATATTAATACAAAATTACTAAGATAACACGCATTCAATTTGGGGAGTGGGGGGACTCGCTAAGTCACTTCTACGTATAAAGTCAAGCTAGGCGTGACGTCATGCCATATTTTAAGTCAATGTGTCACCGTATTCTTTTGATTACATAAAAAAATAAAATAAATTTTTAGTCATTATCCTTATTCCTTGATATAATATAATTTTGAATTCTTAATTCAAACAGTATACATCCTCACACTCTCATACACTCACACTTACTTGTTTACACCACACATACACGCGCATTGTTACCTTTTTCTTCGTAAAATGTTTATTAATTTAGATTTTTTATTTTTCTTTCTTGTTTAACATGTTTTCAATTGCAATTATAGTTAAAATCCTAGCGGAAGAGCGGAGTCTCCTACCACAAGCAACTATTACTTTGTAATTGAAATAAACATTTTTTTTTTTTATTATTTATTATTTATTATTCCTGGTGTTAGAATCATGGAACTTCTTCCAGATGACGTAATACTTATTTTTGTGAGAAAAGCTTTCATACACTGAAATCCGCACCACAATTTTGAGAATTGTTACGAGGTTTCTTCCGTCAAGTCCAGACAAAAGGCTCAAAAAGAATTTTCCTTTGTCAAAAAATAACCACGCTATCATCGTCATTGGTAACTTTTTTTTTATTAGGTGTCTAGATTAACGGCCTTGCTTCGTTTCAAAGAAACTTTATTGGCACATAAAAGCCGGTACATAAAGTTCGCCATTAAAGCCGGAGACTTTAAATTAACCAGAAAAGTAACTGACACTGTCATTCCCTAACCAACAATGTTATACATTATTTATTATCCGATTTTATTGAGGAAGTCTTTGGAGATAGTAATCAGAACTGAAAGGTAAGTAATGTGCTTAATGACAAGGTTTTTGTCTTTGATGACAGTCAGGACAATTTAGTTTTCTGTTACAAACGGAGAATAACCTGTCACATGTCACTTATTATTATATACCATCAGGTTCATGTCAATGTGTGCTCCAATGTCAACCGAACCCGATAGGTTCACAACTACTGTAATCGTGCGCCATTGGATAATGGTATTTTATGTTTATATATTACTAGATGCACCTCGCCGTTTCACCCGTGTAGACCGAGATAAAAAGTAGCTTAGTAAGATATCTATACACTAAATTTCATCCAAATCGGTCCCGTCGTTTGTCCGTGCTGAATTAACAAACATACAAACACACACACACTCACAAACTTTCGCCTTTTTAATATTAGTGAGATTATACATATTTTATACAGTTTTCTCCTTACGCACCCCATATGTGCGCTTGACATTTAAGGGTATTTTATGGAAAGCGAGCATTTTAACTTTATAACTTTAGCTTAACAAACCCAAAATAATGACTGTTATGTGATAATAATATGTCAGTGATCGTAAAAGAAAATCGCCAATAAAAATGTAGGGACAGACCCTTAATATGTAGATATTCAACAACGTCAAACTTTTACCCCTTGATATAAAAATAAACCTGCAATATGTATTATAATGAATATCATTCAAGTAAACACCCGCCATGTTTTCATAGGCGACCATCTTGAGATCCCACGGTTTATGTTGTCATGAAATTCATGGGTTTATAGGAAATATAAAAAACCGGCCAAGTGCGTGTCGGACCACGCACAATGAAGGGTTCCGTAGTTGGGATGAATTTATTTCAAAACAAACTTAACATTGTTGATGAATTTATTTCAAAACAAACTTAACATTGTAGTCCCATACATTCCAACTGTAAATGTGAGTTTGTACTCACAATATTGAGAGATTTACCATGTTATTTTAAGACAACAGGCTTCTTATAGGTTTTCCTGTAATCTACAGGTATAAATCTATTTTCTGTATTTTTGTTTTTTTAATTTTAGTCTCAGTAGTTTCGGAGATAAGGGGGAATGGTAAACTTTCGTCTATTTTCTTAAATAACTTCAAAACAATTTATTTTAAAATTGTAAATAAAATATATTTGAGACCCTCATAATAAGCCCTTTCATTTGATATGTCATATGGTTTAGTTTGCAATACTTTTTTTTTATTTTCTTATTTGCCCCCCAAAAGTGACCCCCATATCCAAAATTCATTTATTTACTTTACCCATCCGTGTTTGGGTCACAGAAATTCATATGTGTACCAAATTTCAACCTAATCGGTCCATTAGATTCGGAGCAAATTGGCTGTGACAGACGGACAGATAGACAGACACGACACACGAGTGATCCTATAAGCGTTCCGTTTTTTCCTTTTCAGGTACGGAACCCTAAAACTACTATTTTCAGAACTTTTTCATGGTGATGCTAGAATAAGTAAAGAGCTGATTATGAGACCTTTTAACTGGTGAATGTCTGTTTAAAATATTAGTAACTGCATAGTGATTTTTTAATTGAGCCTAACTAGATTATTAAACTACATGGCGGACAAGAAAAAAAATTTGTCATCATCCCTATTGAAAACTATTTCGGTATGTTTTTGTTGTTCTAATATTTATTGTAATCCTCATAAACACACGCAATACAGGCTTACACATGTCCAATATACATGTGTGTTGTATATGAAAATACATAATTTATTATACAGAATGTTTCCGCTGTTGCTTCCATCGTTCACAGTCTACAGATTAAACATGATTTGCGTTTTTCCTTGTTAGGCTCGCGTTCTGAGAATCAACATGTTGTAGATGTGATCGTGAGGACTCACATTATTACGCTAATTCTGTCAAAATAGAAGAAATGAATTAATATTATCGGCACTTATAAGAAGACATACACCTACACATTCACACAAACATACACACAACACTCACATACACACACACGCACACATAACAACACAAAACCTGTTTAAAAATAAGAAGCACATACATGCTCACATAACTAGGCACACAACTACAACACTAAGAGCTACTAATTAGGTTATAAGTCATTTAAGGCCTATTTCACGATGTCTGATTAGCCACTACTCACCGAATAAATTCAAAAATGAAACAGAATTTGTATGAATTTGTCTGCCAACTAAGTTAATTGAACTTTAATGTGGGTGGTGTAATACTGTAATTTATTTTATTTTTTTTGTTTGTTTTTCTTTTTTGGTTTTATTCTTTTTAAATTTAATTTTTAGGCACCTTTTGTATTCAATCGTCTCAATTTTGTGAATAATTAAGGGAAAGAGCGAGATATGCCCCAACACAAGTATTATTAATAACTTACTGGGGTTGTCTCATAATTTTTAAACCATGTAACTGTTTGAGACTAATAAACATTTTTCATTATGTTGGCTCGTGTGTTGTCGTAATTACACGTCTTGTAGGAGTTAGAAGTTGTGCTTTCATATTTATTGCTGCAGTGGAAGATCTCACAGAATAAAACCACCGAACAATCACAGAGTATTTTAATAATAATTGGCTTGTCATAAAGAATATTGGAAAAAAAGAAAAAAAGGAGGAGGTTCTCAATTCAACACGTATGTTTTTTGTTTTTATGTATGACCACGCATATCTTTTTACAGAGTAGTCCGATTTGAAAAATATTTGTTTTATTCGAGGGTGTACCTCAAAGTTGGTCCCATATAAAATTGATTAACTTTGCTTGGGTAGTTTTTGAGTTAGCTTCAATAATACGTATTTTTTCTCCACTTTTATATGGATGATGTTCTAGTTTGTTTTGCAGATAGTGGTATTAGAATTTTTGTGGGGTAAGTACCACAACTGTGCCACAACTAAAAAATTAAAAATAAATACTTTTTTACAAAAAAGTACAACCGACTTCCAAAAACAACAACATACGTGTCGAATTGAGAACCTCCTCCTTTTTTTTCGTCGGTCAAAAAAAACTTTAATTTCGGAAGTCGATGGCAAAAAATGAAAATACATTTAGCCAGACACCGACTTCCGAAATTAAAGTTATTTTTCACTTTGTAATGTTGTTTTTGGAAGTCAGTTGTATTTTTTTGTGAAAAAGTTTTTATTACGTAATGAAAAGATTACGGCTATACATTGAGCTATAATGTGGCATGACGTCACGCCTTGCTAGATTTTATACGTAGTTGTGACGTAGCGTGACCCACTTCCAACTTTAATGCATTCTTATCCAAGTAATTTTTTATTAATTCGATAAAGCAAAAAATACGTGACTTACCTATATGTGCATATAAATGCATAAAAAAAAAAAAAAAATATTTCATATAGCATATTTGGCTTACAATGCCTGTCGAGGAGTTTCCATTTAGGCATTTATAATATGCCTGTAGTTGAAGGCTCCGCTCTTCCCTTACATTAGAAACTTACGAGTACAAAAAGGTAAGGTAGGTAACAAAACAAGGAAAAAATGCAATCTATTTATGCGAGTGTGTGCGAGATTTATATGTGTGCGTGTGTATGTGTATGTGGGGGTGTGTTTGTGTGTGTGAGGGTGTGTGTTGGTATGTGTGTGTGAAAGAGATTTTGGGTGTACATGAGTGACTAAAAAAGCAAATAACATTAAAACAAAACAAACATAAAAACAAACAAACAATGAACACATAATAACACATAATATATAAACATCCAAGCACAAGATTATTTGCGGGCTCCACATCGCTGTCAATGCGGCGAAGCAGTCGACTGCCCCAGATACCATGGCCTATCCTGCAGTAAGAGCGCTAGTCGGTTGGCACGGCACACCAGCGGGGTGGCAGCTGTTAGCTGTTTTAGAACCCAATGCCTCGGCGCGCAACGATAGGAAGAAAGAAGAAAGAAAGAAAGAAAAACTGTTTATTCACATGAAAGGGACGCACATTACATAGTTAATAGAAGAGGCCAGATGGAATAACCATAGTGACTTGGAAGTTGGGTAGGCCTTTGGTGTGCAGTGGGATGCAGCCTGTGACGACATCCTCTTGCCATCCCATCTTCCTAGCACGGTGGGCTGTACTGGCGCAGCTGCTGCAGGTACAGAAAACCTCCAAAGGCGCAAATCAATCAATCAATCTGCCGAGCCTTTTCCCAACTATGTTGGGGTCGGCTTCCAGTCTAACCGGATGCAGCTGAATACCATTATTTTACATGGAGCGATTGCCTATCTGACCTCCACAACCCAGTAACTGGGTAATACGATACCCCTTGGTAAGACTGGTTGTCAGACTTTCGGGCTTCTGACGATCCGTAACGACTGTCAATGATCCACGAATGACAGCCGGGACCAACGGCTTAACGTGCTTTCCGAGGCACGGAGGAGTCTCGCTATGTAAAGATGGTCACCCATCTTTACATCACCCAAAGGCGCAAATATGTATAATCATTTGGTACCGTGCATACTTTATCTATTACTATTTCATTTTATTATAATATTGTTGTCCTAATTAGAGAAATAAAATTTTAATTACAATAAATAAACAAGCGAAGACTAAAATTAAAAAAAAAAAAAAAATGTATCAGTAAATTGTAAATTGTAATTAAAATTTTCTTTCTCTAATTAGGGCAACAATATTATAATAAAATGAAATAGTAAAAGATAAAGTTTTATAGGCTATCTGTTAATTTTTTCTGTCTTCATCTTACTGTGAACCTTGGAACTTCACAAAAGCAAGGCTTTTCTAATATTATAATAAAAAATAAGATATAAATAAAAATATATCTTATAGCTACCTAAAGCCTTGCCAACCAATATCATCGTGCAATTCTTAAGTCACTCCCTCCATTCCTCGGCTCATTACCCCTAACACCTTCCCTAAGGCGATAGGAAATATATTAGCCGCACCGTAAAACGTCATCAGGCGCACACGCCGCACGATATCTCGTTAGTTCTCAATTTGAATATCGGCCAATCAACGCGCGACGCCACGGCCGGGGCGACCCCTTCCCGATTCAATTATTTTGTTTTTTGCGCTCGCAACACAGTGGGTAAACATGTTTTCTTTTTTAGAAATGTTTGGCGTGTCCGTTGGTTGCCAGTTTTATGTTTTTTTTTTTTTAAGTTTTTTTTATCGAGTTTAGTTGACGTGTGTATTAGATAAACGAAGGTAGGTACGTTGTTATTTTGGATCTTTTTTGGATCAACCTTTTTTTTTTATAAATGCGGAATATAGATCCAAAAATCCTACTTATAGAGTTCTGGTCAAACGGGAAGATAATTCATGGACAAAATGTAAAAACATAAACACAGCGTTTAGTTACCTGACACATACAGATACTATCTATCATGAAAAGTGCAAAATAATTTAACTCGAGTCCTCTAACTAACCCCATATTTCCACACAGTAAAATTTTACTGAAAGCCTTCCCAATATTCAACTTGTAAACTATTCTAGCTAAAAGTCCTTTATTCTATCTGAAAATAGCTAGCAAAATTTTGACAGCACTACCCGTAACTTGTAAAAACTAATCAGGTATGACAGCGCTCCGGGCAGATGTCAATACCGACTGACGTGAGATACAAATCACGGGAGGCGGGAAATTTTTATTAACGTACCGCGTCAAATGTGAAAAAAAAAACAGTTTTGACGGTCATATCTAGGTGTAAACGGAGACGTAAATTTGAAATGTTTTTTAAATAAAATACGAAGTCTAGTAAACCAATGGCAAATTTGTGACAGTGAGAGTGAGACCACACCTGGTGATACTGAGAATATGCACTGCTGATCTATCTTCTACAATCAACTGTCGTACCTTTTATACTGTTTTTTTTTTCATCCGTCTTCTTCACTGCCCGTACGTTATGGATCGGAATGCTGAGCAGTAAAGAAGACGGATGAAAAAAAATTGCATGCAGCGGAGATGAGAATGTTGAGATGGATGTGTGGAGTGACGAGAATGGATAAAGTGAGAAATGAGTATATAAGAGGTAGTTTGAAAGTGGCGCCAGTGACAGAAAAGTTGAAAGGAAATCGTTTGTCTTGGTATGGGCATGTAATGAGGAGAGACGAAACGCATGTGACTAAATGAGTGATGAATATACATGTTGATGGATGGAGAGGCAGAGGAAGGCCAAAGAAAAGATGGATGGATTGTGTGAGGAATGACATGAAAGAGAAGGGAGTGAATGATAGCGTGACGGTTGACAGGGGAGAATGGAAGAAGAAAACGTGTTGCGCCGACCCCAAGTAATATGGGATAAGGGCAGGAAGATGATGACTGTTATAGATTATAATGAGGACAAAAAGACTTGAGATTGAGCTGTTCCAATTTTTACATACTGAATGTAGTTTTTTTTCTAACTTTTTTTAAATGCAGACTTTGACATATTTTGATGATTATTATACACAAAAAGATATGTATATTTACTTTCTGAAATATAATATTATTTTTATTTTAGTTATTTCGAATAAAAAGGGTCTTTTTTTTGCTAAGTAATGATAATTTGGTAGTTTGAAAAAAAAATATCCTTCCTACTACTGTTCGTACGGTACTGTTCGTTGTGTCGTTGAGCTCCTTAAGTTCTGAGTTGAGCTGCACGATTACTGACAAATGCGTGCACTGACTGGACATGTCCACTCAAATTTGTATGATTCTCTCCTCAAAAGACCAAGATTATGTCTGGATTTTAAAAGAGTCTGGGCTGACCTTTGAGTTAGTTTAGGTCTTTCTTCTCAGAGTAGTTAGATAAGAAACACCGAACTCATATAGTTTTAAAAACATAATTTAATTTTGTCGTGAAAGTGTAAGTAATTTTAGTGTTTTTTGAACCAATTTACAAAAATTAACATAATTTATCATTTATCAATAACTGATTTTCTCACTTTTGATATTATCTTTCAGTCGTATTTGTCACCGGTGTTTAAAATGGGACCCATTATTTTCGTCACACGATGTAACAATCATTTTATCTAACTTAATTTGCTGGAACAATCTGATGACCCAAATCAAACTGCCGACAAATAGCTAATAAAACTAAAATACCTATCGTAAAAATGCTTCCATAGAGATTACGGCACAGCATTAACTTAGTAAAGAAAATTATTTTAGGCAATAAAACCTTCACGCTACACTGCATGGTTCAGATATCAAAATTATGTGCGATTTGCGTGTCGGAAACGTAATTATATTAGCGTCACCGCGTCTAATGGTGAAAAATAACTTGGTTTGAGACATGGTCAAATGTAGCAAGTATAGGTAAGGGAAAATATGGTATGTTTAGTTGTTGGCATATTAAACAGCCTGACTTTATTAAGCCGTATTTTGCACGTTGCAAGTTTCTTGGCATACAATAAAAGAACAATTGCAGGTTCCCGTACATTGATTTAATTGAAATTAAATTACTACGTCTTTAAATAAAAAATGTCACAGTTATCTCACCGTCATTTTCTGAGCTAGTTTGTGCAAGATTTTTTATTAGAGAAGGCGAAGATTAATAGATATTCAGTGTTGAACTTTTGAACAACACAGGACAGAATGCAAGCCGAGTATAATCTATGGTGCAATCTTCTGGTCAAGAGTTGTAAATTGTCCAGGATTGTCAAAGTCAACAATCAAGCTATATTTTTTTAAGACTTTTATAACTAGTCTTTTTAGTTCAGAATTTCCAAAACATTAGGAATTTTTCCTACGTTACTGCAATATTCTTATCTAAGGAAGAACACAGAATAAACTTAGATAAACAACAAAATAAATGTGTTATTTTATTGTTAATATGTACTCCATGTAAATATAATAACAAACTAAAAATTATTACAACACCACGATATTATTACGCTGTACCTACTATTTAGAAAAATAAAATGGTAATACTAAAGCAATCCAACCAACAATTTCCTAATCCTTTAAAATGAAGTAGTCAAATAACTTGTCATTGAACATATTTTTTTTACTCTGCCTTAACTAGACACTATGATAGTTTAAAAAAAAACGTAGATAATTAATAAAAATAAATAAATAATCAAATTCTTTATTGAACAAAAACACAGTATGACAAAAACATTCAGTGCGATAATACCTACATTAGTAAAATACTGTGTCGTAGGAATTAACGCCCACCTCAGGAAAAGGACGATAGCGTTCTAGAATTTATACTAAACATAGGAGACAGATTACAAACTAGAATAATAGATTAAAAATGTGATTATGTGTAGGTACGAGCGAATGTATTATGTGCGTAAGGGTGTTTGCATAGGTATGTGAGTATGTGTGTGTATGTGTGTGTGTGTGCGTGAGTGTGTCTTAATTTATATGTTATGAATCTATTTCGGAAGGAAGAAGTCGATATTGGAAACAAATCAGGGTTTGACCAAGCTCTCCAGGTCTTCATAGGTGAGGGTTTGAAGCCAGTCGTCAGTGAGTTTTTTACAGTCCCTATAAGAACGAGAATGAATATGGAGTACACTGTTTACCTTATTGTACAGCCTCGAACTAAAGAAATCGTATTGCCGCCGGACCACTTCAAGTTTCGCCGACACTATACCACAAACTCTGAAAAAAAAAATTAATCTCAATTTTTTCTGAATTAATTGAATTTCTTTCGTATAAGTTTCACTTTTTAACCGACTTCATAGATGTTCAAAGTTTAAAATAAGATTTCCCCATTATTCTTTAAGCAACAAATTACTTCTAAAAACTGTTTAGTCGGCGCACTTTTAGCTTACGTTATGCCACAGGCAATGAAATCGCACCTTATATCAGTCATCGGGATAGGACTGTCGAAGATGATGATTTCCTTTTGTTATTTGAGTGTTTTGACTTTCAGTACGTACCAAGAATGTTATTATAGTAAAAATGTTTGTCCAATAGCAACATATTGCTAACACAATTTAATATTTTATTTGCAATTTTCCTTCTGTAAACCAATATGTTCTCGCTACAATGTTACAATATTGGCTTGCAACCAACTCCTTCTGCATTTTGCAAGACAAGACTTTTGAATTTTGTTAAAAGTAAGATTACCTTTAAGTTAATAATTTCAAAAAAACTAAATATGACAGCTTGAAAAATTATTTGGGAAGCGATAGAATGTCTCAAATTTTTTGTCAAAAAATGATGATGTTTTACGTGATTTGAAATTAACAAATCTCGAGCTACTACTAGTCTAGTTACTAAGTTACACAAAAATAGTAAGCCACACAAAATTCAAAGTAATTATTCTCATAAAGTCTCATTTTGTTACTCAAACATGGGTTGTAATTAAAGTTTAATATGAGAACGTATTCCTACAATATAGGTAACCCGACTTACTTAGACAATCATTAATTTTAAAGTACTTGAACCTAAGACCGATACAAACATACCGCCACAGACTTTAGGCAAGTAACTATTCTCATGTAAGGTCACGGTGCCTGTACGTACATGTCTACAGCTTAGGATACACGTCATCACTAAATGTTATAATTAATCGTTCAACGTTACAGTTCATAGCTGTTATGTCAGCAGGAATGTTCCAGAACTGATCATGTAAGGGAAGTTACGTTGCCTTATTGCATCGACTATGTTTTAGCGACTTCCTTGGTTTTGTGAGCGTTCAAGTACAGCCATGATTGCTAAATATAAACTACAGTCTTGTTTGACTCTAAAAATAAATGTTCTATAAGAACAGCAATGCATTTACAAACGAAATGCATGGCTGGATTGCAAATAACTTTGCCGGTTGACAGCACAAATAGAAATGGCGCTATAGGTATTCCTTCCAAAGCAAATGATGTATCTTACCATGTTAAACTAGCTGACCCGACAGACGTGCTGTCCAAAATTCAATAATTCATAAAAAAATCCCATAGAAAATGCACTTTCAGATTTCCGGAATTTCCCAATTTTCCCAGCAACTTTCCAATTTTTCCCTCCATTAGAACCTTCCCCGATCTTCCACGAATACTAAAGAAAAAATTGCTGCATTGGTCCAGCCGTTCTCGAGTTTTGCGCTTATCAACACATTTAGCCATTCATTAGGGTTCCGTACCAAAATTGTAAAAAGTGTTCCTCCTTATGGTGTGACTCAGTCTGTCTGTCTGTCACAGCTGGATAATTTTATCTCAAGAACTACTAATGCTATCAACTTGAAATTTGGAACAGTTCTAGTTGACGTTTGCCCAACTATTTTGCAAATAAGAAAGGAATAAGAATATATGTTTTTTTTTTTTTTGCAACAGGGGCTGAAAGGTGGTCTTAAAAATTCGAAGTGGGGCTACTAGGGCATGTGGGGTATCATATGAAGAGCACTGTTTGCACATTCTCAAACATTTTTTTTTCTTTTTTGTAGGCCGCATAGTTTTCGACTTTTGATGATTTTTTTTTTTTAAATACGGTTTCCCCCTCTTATATTTTGCATAGAGAAAAATCTGAAATTATTATACTTAACTGATATTTTTATTTATACAGGGTTTCCCTGAAGGTATGGATCAAATCGAATAGGGACGTGGGCAAGGTCATTTCCAAACTTTTTAACCCTGAGAATGTCCGCGCAATTTTTTATGGTTCAAAAGTTATGACCAATTTTTGTTTTTTTTTCATCAGTTCGCATTGCTCAATGAAAAAAATCATAAAAAAAGACTACCAGGGCTATCGATTTAATTTTTTTTTTTTTCAGGACGTTGTAGAAAAGTGGGCATTTCTCGTGGTAATACTTTTACGCAGCTAGAAAACATGTGTTCAATAAGAAAAAAACATTTACTGCAAAGTGTTCGGTCTGGCAAAAATTTTACTTAATTTTCGAGCGATTTTCAAAACAAAATCACATGACATTTTCAGGGTTAAAAGTTTGGAAATGACCTTGCCCACGTCCCTATTCGATTTGATGTACAATTCCAGGGACACCCTGTATAGGGTGACTGGTAACTTAGTGACCGATACTTATACACATGATTGTGCTCATGATAACAAACAACTTTTACTATGGGACTAAACCTGAAGACGCGAAAACAAATCACATGCTCCTTACATTTTGACGAGTTATGCGAACATGAATGTTGGGACAGCTGATTTTTTTTCGCGATTTCAGGTTTGGTCCCATAGTAAAAGTTGTTTGTTATCATGAGTATAATCATATGTTCAAGTATTGGTCACTAATTACCAGTCACCCTATATATAGTTTGTGAGTGTGTGTGTGTGTGTGTGTGTGTGTGTGTGTGTGTGTGTGTATGTGTTTGTATGTTTGTTACTTCTTCACGCTCAAATGGCTAGACCGATTTGGATGAAATTTGGTATGTAGATAGCTTATGCCCTGGATTAACACAATTAGGCTACTTTTAATCCCGATCTACGCGGGTGAAACCGCGGGGCGCAGCTAGTAAATAAATAAAACCTTCACTATTAACTTACGGTTAAACGAGGCTGGTCAAAATTAAACTGATTTGTAGGCATAACTTGCTCAAAATCCGCTAACAAGTAGTTAGAACTGCTAACTTCCCAAACTGCTAACATATTGCTGACCTAATACTGTATGTTTCTTTCAGTAGCACACAAGCAAAACTGCGTGGTTATTAACCGAGTTCTGGTAACAGTTTGGGAGCCAATTAAGCTGTCAGTTAAAATTCAAACCGCCCATTCAGGGAACTACAGCTGCTAGGCTATATTTAGGATATTTATGTAGATTACATCAAACTTTAGAGAATTAGGTTAAACAAAAGTTTTAAGAAATTGTGGGTGCGCCATTTTAGCTTTCTAAGTAGTCATTGACTTTTATCTGACGTCTTCAATGCTTAAGTTTTCTCACCATAATATGACACTTTTCTCAAAGCTTACTCGGCAAACCACCTCAAAACTCTGTCTGCTAGTAAAAGGAAAAAACGGAACCCTTATAGGATCACTCGTGTGTCTGTCTGTCACAGCCAATTTGCTCCGAATCTAATGGATCGATTAAGTTGAAATTTGGTACACATATAAACTTCTGTGACCCAAAAACGGACAGGTAAAGTAAATAAATGAATTTTGAATATGGAGGTCACTTTTGGGCGGCAAATAAGATAATTAAAAAAAAAGTTTTGCAAACTATACCGTGTAACATGTCAAATGAAAGGGCTTACTATGGGAGTCTCAAATATATTTTTTTATAAGTTTCAAAAAAAAAACAGAAAAGAAAGAAAATAAGAAAGAAGAGAAGAAGAGAGATGTAAGAAAATAGACAAAAATTTACCATTCCCTCCCTCTTATCTCCAAAACTAATGAGCCTAAAATTTTGAAAAAAATACAGAAAATAGTTCTTTACTTGTAAAACATACACGAAAAAAAGGAACAGAAAAATACGTACAAAGGTGATGCTTATTTCTAAAGAAATCTCTTCCAACATACCTGCGATAGAAAAGTGCATAGACTGATTTACTGAATATCAACTACCATTATGTATCAAAGCTTTGTGTATAATAATTCAACCTGTTATAAAAAACAAACAAAGGAATGAAAAAAAATGCATGGTTTGAACATTTCCGAGCAGTGAATACCAGTCATTTAACTGGCAAAGCACATCAATCCAAGTCGTTTCAAATTTAAATCGACTATGAGCGTGTTTTACAATTCAAATAACGCGAAGTTGGACACCGTTGGAAAGGTGGAAACCTTTATATAAATGTAGAACTTGATCCTGGCTCGAGTTGACTTTTAATATCTTTCAGATGTCTGATGTACTGCAGTTGGTGACGGGTTTATAATGGTATATTTAGTTTTGTCTTTTCTCTTAATGTTTCTCTTAATGTCAAGCACTGTAGTTTTTAAATTGCGAATTTTATGGACGTAGTTTTGGCGTATGAATATTAAGTTAGAAAAGTTTGCATGTCCTTGGTATCACAAAGATTGCAATAGTCTAACCTGGAGTTAATAAAGTGGCCCATGTCCCCAGATTCACTCAAATGTCTCGCTGGTGGTGGCGTGTGTGTATCCAACACACACATTAAGTTCCCTTCAAAATGGTTGAGCTAATTGGTGCTGATCCATGCGTCATGTTCGTGAACGGGCGCCGTCAGTTGGGACTGGTCGTCTCTTAGCTGCCACGGCTTATTTTTAATTTAGTTGTTTTCGCTTTTCTTTTTATTACGGACGTTTTTTAACGTGCGTCTTTCTACATTGTTCTCACATGTATATTTTCAACATGAACGACGTAACCAATATGTTGTAAAAATATTTTGATTTAAAAGAGTGTCCGTGGAGTTTCTTGCCCGTTCTTCTCCATAAGGATCTACTACGCTTTGGAATGGGCAACTAGCTTCATCTTTCTCACTGACCGACCCATTGATAATTCAAAAGTGCCTGTAATTGGTTTATTTGAAACAAATGCTTTGAGTTTGAGTTTGAATATTTTGCCTAAAACTTACGGCAATATCACCGAAAGAATAAGATAGCAGTGTATGTGTACGAACCATCATGCACATAGCGGCCACTCCGTAGCAATTGGACGACAGCTAGCTTTTTAACACGCTTTTATTAGCTTCACCTGTATGTATTTAACGGAATCTTTGAACTCGATTTTTACCCACTTTAAATGATCAGATTAATACGAAATTTTGCACACTTATCAGGGCCCGATGACAATACAATAATTTAATAATTTTGTCCCATTATCCTGATCAGGATCATCAGGATTAACGGTTTCCTTCCGGAGGGGAGCCTGAGAAACGGCTACCATAATCCAAGTTTCAGTTTCCAAAAGCTAGGTATCAGCTAGTTTCTACATGTACAGTCAACAAAAGAGATATCTAGGCAGGATTAACATATTTGTATGTGAATTGCTTCATGTTCAGTTTTATTTATATTACTTTGTTTTTGCAATACTCTTTATGTAACACACCAACACAAATTTGTATATTTTCACGAAATTGAACATGAGCAATTCACATACAAATATGTTAGTATATCCTGCCTAGATATCGCTTTTGTTGACTGTACACGAAGCTTTAAAACTAAAAAACACGCTATATCTCTTCAAGTGCAATTATATACTAATTTATAAACCCAAAACCCCCAGGGGGTGGGGGGAGGGGGGGTTAGAGGCGAACCGCATTGGTTCACAACTACGTAAGATGATTTTTTTTCCATCGGATGGGGTTATTTTACGTTTCGGATGACTTTTTTTACCGTCTTGAAAAAAATAGGGTATATTCGGTGAACGGAGTAGAAGCCTATGGCATATCTAGTTTTTTTTTTTTTTTTTTTTTTTTTTTTCGTTTTTAACAATTTGCAGGTCAGTGTCAGGTTGTATGTTGATTAATATTAGGTCTTTACCTATGAAATTGCCGTTCTGCAGTACTGGCCATTTCAAATCAAAATAATTTTTGTTTGGCTAAGAATTCTAATTTCAAATTAATTTTATTTTAAAAACATGGATTTTTTTTCCAAAAGTGTTCATTTGTTTATTGATTAGTGTTACATTTTCATCGCATTTCAATCTTTTTCGTTATCATGGATACGTTAAAAATTCGAGTAATTATGGAATATGAGTACCGTCGTGGCAGCAACGCGGCACAAGCGGCACGCAACATCAACGACGTTTACGGAGCTAACACTACAAACCAACGCACCACTTGTTATTGGTTTGCTCGCTTCCGTTCTGGAAATTTCGACCTGAAAAATGAACCTCGCGGTCGTCCGAAGACTTTGGTCGACAATGACGAATTAAAGGCGATTGTGGAAGCTGATGATACACAATCTACGGCTGAATTAGCAGCAGCTTTCGACGTTAGCGTCAAAACAATATTGGTCCATTTGCGTCAAATTGGCAAGGTAAAAAAGCTTGACAAATGGGTGCCCCACGAACTCAATGATCGCCAGCGCGAAGTACGCGTCGAGACGTGCCTTGCACTGCTCAACAGACACACAAATGAAGGAATTTTGAACCGCATTGTTACCTGCGATGAAAAATGGATTCTGTTTGATAATCGCAAGCGCTCAGCAAGTTGGTTGGATCCTGGTTCAGCACCTAAACAATGCCCTAAACGAAAACTTACCCCTAGAAAAGTGATGGTCACTGTTTGGTGGTCTAGCGCCGGTGTGATTCATCACAGCTTCTTACCAAACGGGGTGAGCATTACTTCAGATGTGTACTGTGAAGAACTGAACACAATGATGGAGAAGCTGGCACATCTCCAACCAGCATTGGTCAATCGCTCGTCTCCGCTGCTCCTGCACGACAACGCGCGACCTCATACTGCACAGCAGACGGTCTCCAAGTTGCAAGAACTGGTGTTGAAAGCTCTCCGTCATCCGCCCTACTCACTAGACCTTGCGCCTACAGACTACTACTTTTTCCAGAATTTGGATAACTTCTTGGCGGGAAAAAAATTCAATACCCAAGAGGCAGTACAAAATGCCTTTGAAGAATTTGTTGCCTCCCGTCCAGCTGATTTCTTTAAGAAGGGCATCAATAAACTGCCACTTCGTTGGCAAAGATGCATTGATTGCATGGGTGATTACTTCGATTAATACAAATAAAAAATGCATGAAAAAAATTCGTTTAAATTTTTTCATACAAAACGGCAATTTCATAGGTAAAGACCTATTATAATGTATAAGCTTATATACCTATTATGTAAAGGGGTCTTTACTTATGCACACATGGGGTGCAGAAAGCCTTTGAGGGGTAAAACCATTGAACTGAACTAAAAAGTAAAAAATAAATTTTACTTTTTAGTTCAGTTTAATGGTATTAAAGCGTTTTTTTTTTTGTTTTTCAAACTATAATTTATTCAAAGTAAGACAATGGTGCCGATTCTGTTGTAAACAAACTAAACTTAATTTAGGCTATTGCTAACTTTTTCTCTCTATTATGACAAGAAAGGGACGGAAGTAAATTAGAGCTGTCAAATTAGTTAGAACTAATTTTTCCATAGACATTTAGACGACACGTAAAAACATGTCGACTAAAAAACACGGTGAAGCGCAAGGCGTGAACTAGTTTGACATCTCCAACTTAGTTCATAGCTATAGCCGTCCTTTTCTCGCGCTGCCTGTAAGTAAAAGATAGCGATTCTCTAATTTTAGTTTAGTGCGTTCACAAGAGAATCGGCACCAATGACAATATATGAAAAATGTGACAGTGACTTTTCAAGATTGTAACACAATATACGTAGACATAACATAAAAATATAACATCACGCCTGTAATCCCCGAAGAGTTAGACAGAAGTCTGTCCATAGCACACCCACATTTCGCCACTTATGTATAAGTCCCATGTAATAGGGGGCGCGCCTATTGTCATCAACCGGGCACAAATCCAGACTCCGGACTGCTACCAAGAATTTCCAGATAGAAAAACCCAATAACACTTTTCCCTATCTGGGAATGGAACCCAGGACCTCATGCTCAACAAATGAGCAAGACTGATAATACTAGATTCAAAAGCTGCTTCTCTTTGGGTTTCACAAATAACAAAGAAATATACATAGTAATAAAACACTGAAATTTCATAAAATATAATGCAGATACATTAAACGAGTTCTCATGTTAAATTCTTCCCTCGTTGTAAGCATTCCGTCGGCATTTAATTTCAACGTTCTGAAGACATTATGCACATTTGAAGTTTGTTATTAATGTATGATTCTCTTCTCGGCACTTGCCTTCACTTTGCAAACAATTTTGTTAAGATAACATAACGTTTAGTAACCCATGAGTTAGTAACTCATGAGTTAGTAATCATATGAATCTGTGTTTGGTAGATACTTTTATACGTTTTATCGAATGCTATTTTACATAATACATAGAGCTTCAAAATTCAGTCTTATTGTTACCACCTTGTCCTGTCCTTAATCATATCTAAAGCAGTCGAGTATATCAACTAGACTTATATGCTACCTTTTTAGAGTTCCGTACCTCAGAAGAAAAAAACGGAACCCTTATAGGATCACTTCGTTGTCTGTCTGTCTGTCTGTCTGTCAAGACCCTTTTTCTCAGGAACGCGTGGAGGTATCAAGTTGAAATTAATTTCGAATATGTAAGTCTATGTTTGCTTGAAGTTCTAAAAAACTCAAGCTTCTAAGTCAACGCAATAAAAACATACGGCCATTTATGTGACATATTTTGATACTCGCAAGTAAATCAAAACCTATAGGGTACTTCCCGTTGTCTTAGAATCATTAAATTTGGTAGGAAGCAAGCTCTCACAGCACAAATAAAGGAAAAAGTCCGAAAATTGTTAATTTGTAATTATATCATATAAAAAAAAAAAACAACTCTGTCAGTCTGCCATGAGCCTTTTTCTCAGGGACGCGTAGAGATATCAAGCTGAAATTAATACCAAATACGTAAATCTATGGTTTCTCAGAGTTCTAAAAAAATCAAGCTTCTATGTTAACGCAATAGAAAAATACGGCCATTTTGCGACACATTTCGATACTCGCAACTGTCGCAAGTAAATCAAAACCTATATGGTACTTCCCGTTGACCTAGAATAATGAAATTTGGTAAGAAGCAAGGTCTCCCAGCATAATTAAAGTAAAAAGTCCGAAAATTGTTAATTTGTAATGCTACTTTTTCTCAGGGACGCGTGGAGATATCAAGTTGAAATTAATATCGAATACATAAGTCTATGGTCCCTTAAAGTTCAAAAAAAATCAAGCTTCTAAGTCAACGCAATAAAAAAATACGGCCATTTTGCGACACATTTTGATACTCGATACCTCTTTATCTTTTCTGTGCTCGCAACTGTCGCAAGTAAATCAAAACATATAGGGTACTTCCCGTTGACCTAGAATAATTAAATTTGGTAAGAAGCAAGGTCTCCCAACACAACTAAAGGAAAAAGTCCGAAAATTGTCAATTTGTAGTTTTATGACTCAAAAAAATGTTTTTTTGGATCCATTGTTTCGTTTGTTTTTGGGATAAATCCTTTTCAACCACGGAACCCTTCATTGTGAGTGTTCCAACATGCACTTGGCCGGTTTTTTTTTTTTTTGTGGATGGGAAACCATCAAATGACTTCTCCCGCTCTGGGCAGAGCGGGAGGGCGTGTCAGACTTTTACTGACTAAAACCCACCCGTGTTCCTTAAGTTGCCCGTGCCAGGGCCACGGTATCTCTTTCGAACTACCCGCGACCCCGGCGGCTTCGGCCCTATTGGACCCCGTCACTGCTGACATCTCTTTGAGGCGCGCGTGGAACACAACGCGCCGTCGACCCGGGCCTGGTCCTTACCGGACGGCGAGCTGTCTATTACTCGTCGTCCGCAAGCCCGCGCCTACGGTGACCGGGAATCGGCGATAGATTCCCGCCGCCCAGGGCGTCTCCTGCGGCGGCTAGGGGCGCGAGGGCGCGGCTGTTGCCTCTCCCTCACGCGTTCCGCCTCCTCCTTCGCACTTATATGCTACCTCATAACATAATAACAAAACAAACGGTTAAAGTACCAGACAAACACTCAGTCCAACTCAATCCAACACGATTGTAGTAAGCCGTATAATACAAACATTTTAGCATTATTAGAACACTAAATATTATTGTTATTAT
This sequence comes from Cosmia pyralina, assembly GCA_946251885.1. Classification (NCBI taxonomy): domain Eukaryota; kingdom Metazoa; phylum Arthropoda; class Insecta; order Lepidoptera; family Noctuidae; genus Cosmia; species Cosmia pyralina. Next base: position 20,876,253 of record OX276358.1, read on the forward strand.
ATCCTGGAACACGAATTTGTTTGTCGTCCTCTCAGAGGCTACGCAAACTTTTGTGAGTGATGCCTCGGGCCAGAGGAACTGCGAGTTGAAGACGAACTATGTACTGGACTTTCTTACTCTTTCAATTTAGAAGTGTTTCCACATATATTATGTATGTAATGTGACACTTCTTGCGAGTAGAATTGCTGTACAACTTTGATGCTTTGATGTAAATTTGTTTCTTGTAAAAGTGTCATAGTTTGTGATAAATGACCCGCCAGACGTTGTCCTGTCAAAATTTCAATCCCTTTTTTCCCTATTTTTTTTTCTTTTAAACCACCCCAGTAAAGAGGAGAATAAAACAAAAAAAAATTCAAATCGGCCCAGCCGTTCTCGAGTTTTAGCGAAACAAACGAACGGAATTGATTATTAATATATTATAGATTTACATTGAAAACCTTGACGTTAACACTAATACGTAATATTAGACCTCCAGATTAAATTTCGGCCATGGCGACCAATATCAGCGGAGACTTACCTTCGGCGCGGGAGATATGTGCACAAGTGACTGCTACACAAAAGTATCAACCAGCATCATTTGTTTGTTATGCTGTATCAGTTCTCTTGTAAATAAATAAATGAAAACTACAAATAAACACGCAAAGCAGCATCATGCTGAGATATGGGCCTTTTGGCCTCGTGCAGGACTTTCAATTTTTATTTATTTATTTTTATTTATTTTTTTTTGTTTTCAAACTTTTATTATTGTGTTTTAGTTTAGTTGGTGATCTTCCTGTGCGAGTCACAATAAATACTTTTTTTCTTTTCTTTCCTTCTTTCAAAGCCAGTGAAAACCAATATACCTAGTATTTTTATCTCACAAAAGCGACGCGCACTTTACTTGTGATAACCCAAGTGTACAAACAACGCTGTGAATGTGTGTGTGAAGACGAGCAGTGTCAGCACATAACCACAGATTAATACAGATGGGACACTCCGCTGTTTAGGTATGAAGCTACAAGAACGCGTCGGCTCATCTCACTGGGTCAATTCAGTGTAGGCTGCCGCGCACCGGCCGGCTCGCCCGTTAGTTCGATACTCACTCACGCGCCGCGTCGTAAAAGAAGACAAACCTAACCTAACTTAAATACTCTCAGACAGTGCCTCAGTGCTCCAATCCCTACAGAAAAAATACTTTACCTCTAGATTAATACTAGAATGTCACGATGCACTCGAACATAAGGCCCGTGAGTGGGAAAGAGAGCGAAACACTCGAATGATTTATGACCGAGTTTGCAGCGAGATTTTAACTATACTATAACTGCAACACAGTGACACTGCAATGGATAAAAGGACATAGCGGATCACTTGGTAACGACGCAGCGGACGAACTTGCTAGGAGAGCATCCAGCATGTCTGTCTGTGGATCTGAGCCGATCGTACCCATTCCCTTCAACCAGTTACGCAGGTGGCTACAGGAGTTCACCCATACACAAGCGGAGAGTTGGTGGTCCTCGGCATCAGGTTGCAGGCAGTCTAGGGAGGCCATCCCGTCCCTGGATGGTACGTTTACCAGGCGATTATTACGTCTGGACAGGAACGGGCTGCGCCTGGTGACGGGTACCATCACAGGACACTGCTCATTAAACAAACACTCCCACACAATAGGAATAACGGACAGTCCTCTGTGCAGGGCCTGCATGGAGGCTGAGGAAACCGTTGCGCATGTGCTTTTTAGGGTTCCGTACCTCAAAAGGAAAAAACGGAACCCTTATAGGATCACTCGTGTGTCTGTCTGTCTGTCTGTCTGTCTGTCTGTCCGTCTATCTGTGTGTCTGTCTGTATGTCTGTCTGTCTGTCCATCTGTCACAGCCAATCTGCTCCAAATCTAATGGACCGATTAAATTGAAATTTGGTACACATATGAATTTCTGTGACCCAAACACGGACGGGTAAAGTAAATAAATGAATTTTGAAGATAGAGGTCACTTTTGGGGGGCAAATAAGAAAATTAAAAAAAAAAAGTTTTGCAAACTACACCATATGGCATGTCAAATGAATGGGCTTACTATGAGGGTCTTAAATATATTTTTTTTATAATTTTAAAATAAATTGTTTTAAAGTTATTTAAGGAAATAGACGAAAATTGACCATTCCCCTCCTTATGTCCGAAACTTATGAGCCTAAAATTTGGAAAAAAATACAGAAAATAGATCTTTACCTGTAAATTACAGGAAAACCTATAAGAAATCTGTGGTTTTAAAATAACATGGTAAATCTATCAATATTGTAAGTACAAACCTACATTTACAGTTGGAATGTATGGGAGAACATGTTTTTTCAACTACAATGTTAAGTTTCTTCTTAAGATAAATTCATTCCAACTATGGAACCCTTCATTGTGCGTGGTCCGACACGCACTTGGCCGGTTTTTTTTTTTAATGCACAGGCGTCACCCAGATTAGAACAGAAACTCTCGGAATATCCCGATCTTTCACAGATGTTCTTAACAAACCCGGAGATTTGATTAACTTCTGGAGGGAGGTGGGCTGGTTGGAATAAACCCCCGACGGCCGCCATGGCCCACGCACAAGAAGAAGAGTGTTGTCCACATGAAGGACTAAGTGCGGAAACCGAAACCTTTAACATAGAACATAGATAGAACCTAACTTAAAAAAGATGCAACTTATAGGTGAATATAACTGTAGGTAATGAAGCGTTGTCCGACCTGAATTGCACTTTATTGTATCGTAGCAATAGTCGCTTTTTACTTCAATGATTTTGCGGAGTGTCCCATCTGTATTAATCTGTCACATAACACAAACACACATAAACACACAAACTTTCGACATCGCCGTTGTCTCGGACGGTACCGAGAGCTCCTGCGCTTACTCACGCATTCACAGCATCTTTATATACTTGGTAAACACAAGTACGGCACGTGTCACTTCGTGATATAAAAATACAACGTAATTCAGAAAATGGTATTTTGCTGCGAATAGACTAGTTAGGATAGGCACCTACTCAAAAACTATTCAAATTAAAAAATTTTTGAGACACCCAAATCGGGCGAGTTTAATTTCGTGCGAGTTGACCACTAAGGGCCGGTTTCATGTTCCGTAGTTAACTCAACCAACAGTTAAACATAGTAACTAATGGTTGAATTGTGGCTAAATGTGAAGGGCTAAAACATGAATGACTCCTTGAGGGTCAAAATCTTTGTCAGATGCAAAGTCGCCACCACGATCCTGGAATGGGTCCGCCTCGGTTGAGTCATCGGTATCCTTAACATGAATGTCTTCATGTTAACTCATTCATGTAAATTCAACCATTAGTAACTATGTTTAACCATTGGTTAAGTTAACTACGGATCAAGAAATTGACCCTAAGTTCATAAATTATTAGATAATGATAATACCATGTTAAAGTAAGAATTGGTTTATAATTCACTAATAGAAAATATTATTTCCAAATATGCCATAAACAATTTTATGACTGCAGGTATCACGAATCGTCGTCATTGTCTGTACTTTCAAAAATATGTGAGTAACTTCATTTCTTTCCCTATAAAATCCGTAGCCCGACCGTTTTTCTTGCCAGTAATAAAAAGTTCCACGTGACTAAAATTAAGTTCTTTTTAATATTTGGACCGTACCTATACCTAGGTTATGAGCTTGAAATATTAAAACGTGACAAACTTGAAACATGCAAGCGTTACTCATTTTAATTGAAAGATGATCACAGTTTTATGTGTTACAAATAGAGTTTTGGCGGGATGAGCCATCCCGCCAAAACATATCATATCATGGGGCGGCATTTTCCCGTTCCCAGATTTACTGAAGGTTTTATAAAGCCGGAGCAAGTACCCGATCAGTAAATCTCTGTTGTGCTGGCTTTTGTGATTGGCTTATTTGCCCATAATAAGAATAGCTTATTATACGATATGTGCATTGATATAGTATAAATAAGGAAGATAAAGTTCGCGCTCCTCGACGTGGACCCCATAAATTGTGTTAACACACACAATTGAGCTTAGTTACAATCTAACTGGCGTTTGTGTAGCACGTTAAGCAAAATTACTGTAATCGTCTAAATTAGCAGCAACAATGCCTTCATGTGTTTTCAAAATATGCACAAATAGTTCAAAAACCAAAAACTAGTTCCATGGGATTACTTTTCACACGTGAGTGCAGCCAAAAATGTTAATTTGTTGAAAATTATAATAATATTTAATGTTTGCTTCGCCATCTTTGTGAGAACGAGATAGACATGCAATGTCATTCATAATCGTAAGCATTCGGCGGCTAACGCGATTTCGCTTGCACGACATCGCCGGCTCTTATCTCTGTCCTTGCCTATCGGTAACTGTAGGTTTGCGACTGTGATCACAGATGTGCGAGTTTCAGTGCATGTAGTCGTGCGCCGAGTCCAGGTTAAGTGATTGCGATGTTAGCGCGCAACATATCTTCCTCTAATATATCAATGGACATTGAAAAGTGGTTGGATCGTGACATTATACTGTTCGTTAGAAAAAAGGGAATACGTTCAATTACGTTGTCATCACATAATTTATCGAATGCGATATGATTTGACTACCAAGTAATATGGGATAAGGGCAGGAAGATGATGATATGATTTGACTACCACACACATCCACCACTTATATATACCTAAGTCACTAGTACTAGGCATAGGTACTCTACCTATACCTACCAATATATACGGGGATTTACAAAGAGCTATTGCCTTCTGACCTCTAACTTTAATTGCCTTTTACCGCTATTTTTATGGCCCAGGCTTAATGTTATTGGGAAAGATTTCAAACCACCTACATAAAACTACAGTACCTATAGATATACCGTTAGTAGTTTACTAAGATTTACTAGTGACGTACCTATTAAATTTAACTTCAAAATATATTTAGCTCTACTCTAGAAAAATAAGGAGGGGCTTGTGGCTCAGTAATAACAGCCGCACGGATGCTACGCTTGCCGCGGTTGGGTAACAATCTTTACATATCAAGACCCCTCCGCGCCTCGGAAAGCACGTTAAGTCGTTGGTCGCGGCTGTCATTCGAGGACCTTTGACGGTCGTTATGGACCGTCAGAAGCCCGAAAGTCTGACAACCAGTCTTATCAAGGGGTATCGTATTACCCAGTAACTGGGTTGTGGAGGTCAGATAGGCAGTCGCTCCATGTAAAATACTGGTATTCAGCTGCACCCGGTTAGACTGGAAGTCGACCCCAATATACTTGGGAAAAGGCTAGGCAGATGATGATCACTCTAGAAAAATAATGTTGTTATAGAAAGAGCATTAAATGCGGGCCTTGTATTCTGTCAAAAAGCCGCTATTTGGCAGTGCACACAGTTTCAAGATTATTCAGAGAAACTGACATAATTTATCTGGAATTTACTAAAACCAGCTTTCTCAGCATCTTTTTAGTCTACAGGATTTACAGAGTCCATTTTAACTTCTATTTCATTAAATACCGTCTTTAGCTTATTAGAAAAACTAGTATCCCGAACAACAAACTAACTTCAAGGTAATGAATATAAGAGTAAATTAAACAAGCATAATTACAGGAACGCGAGCTAATTATTCTCTTTTATAGTGCAATGTGTCTGTAACATTGTGTTAACTGTAAACTTGGCGTACAGTTACACCAGAGTTTAACTAGAGTTCTTTAACAAACATCGAGATTGTTATCTAGCTAATTAGACGTTTAAGAAATACTACAACAGTGTTTGTTTTAGTACGCATTGAGCTTTTTACATTGACGCCAGTGTTTCTGTAATGATTTCTTGCAAACTTCTACAAAGTTTTTACAAATAAAAATAATCAACTGCCCAGCCTTTTCCCAACTATGTTCGGGTCGGCTTCCAGTCTAACCGGATGCAGCTGTATACCAGTATTTTACATGGAGCGACTGCCTATCTGACCTCAACAACCCAGTTACTGGGTAATACGATACCCCTTGGTAAGACTGGTTGTCAGATTTTCGGGCTACTGACGACCCGTAACGACTGCCAAAGATCCACGAATGACAGCCGGGACCAACAGCTTAACGTACTTTCCGAGGCACGGAGGAGTCTCGTTATTTAAAGATGGTCATCCATCCACGGACGACCCTGGCAAACGTAGCTTAACCTGATGTGTCGACCCGTGCGGCTATTATTACTTAGCCACGAGCTCCTCTCTCTTACAAATAAAACTAATACGACTTTTTGAAATCAATTAAATTTTGTTACTTTAATCTACCGCTACTAAATGTTTTAACAAGAAAACTGAGAATAATCATTCATCTACTCATTGAAACCGTCTTATCCCAAGTTCTTATTATCATAATCCAATGCAACTAAATTCCAACCGATTAAAACGAAGTTCGGTTCAAACGAAGAGCTCAGCGATAACGTTAATCCCAGTTTAGTACTTAATCTTCGCGTTTAATCATAGTGCAATCAACCTGAGAATGTTCGCTTTTATTGCACCACAAATTATGCAGGTACCCGAGATCTTCTTAGGATAATGTAATATCACCTACTTAAACTACCATAAAAAAGTGATAAAATAGGGTAACTGTCTAGATTTTATGACTTTGCCTTCAACAGGATCTAATACTTAGGTGTTGTTCTTAAAACCTTAAACAGACAGTACAGTCTGCCTAGCCTTTTCCCAACTATGTTGGGGTCGGCTTCTAGTCTAACCGGATGCAGCTGAATACCAGTATTTTACATGGAGCGATTGCCTATCCGACCTCCACAACCCAGTAATTGGGTAATACGATACCCCTTGGTAAGACTGGTTGTCAGACTTTCGGGCTTCTGACGACCCGTAACGACTGTGAAAGATCCACGAATGACAGCCGGGACCAACGGCTTAACGTGCTTTCTGAGGCACGGAGGAGTCTCGGTATGTAAAGATGGTCACCCATCCACTGACCAACCCCGGCAAGCGTAGCTTAACCTGGTGGATCGACCCGTGCTAAGTAATAACAGCCGTTATTACTTAGCCACGAGCTCGTCCTCCTCATTAAACTAGACATTACACAGTTTCTTAATTTTATAATTTTAAGCACGAAAGATAAGACGGTTCGGTGTTGTGCTCAAAAACTTTATTGATTCTTAAGAGTCAGAAGCTAAGAAATCGGATATTTCATCAGCTATAAATATAAAACGGAAGATTACAAAAATACCAAACAATAAATTTTAGAAAAAGCGCAAGTTATCACCACAATAAAATTGGACAAAACAAAAAGTAAGTATGGCGACGCAACGTGTTTTAAAGTAACAATGAAAAATGACGGTCGCCAAGTTGCTACGAATTTGTCCCACCTCAGTAACAAAGTTAGGCAAAAGTGGCTAGATTTATCGATGGGGGATCTTACCGGCAAAATGCTGGCAACACCGTACACTGAGTTAAAAGCCGTGAAGTTGGGAAATTGAAATGAGTTTACTATCTGCAATTCATAGCTCAAACTTGAGCGCGGCTGACGTTTTGAGAATGGAGTCTGATGTTTATTTAAGTTGTACTCAAGTTATGTGAAATTGTTTTATAAGTTAGTAGTAATAGTTAGAAGTAAGTTTTTGTTTTAAGTTAAAATACGCGTTTAAATCACTTACGTTGTCAGGTTGACCTACCAACCTGAAAACTTAAGTGATTCAAAAGTGCTGATCTAAGAGCGGCATAGCTGCTTTTTCGAGGAAACCCGTGCCTGAGAGATGATATTAATTCTCGGTGCCATGTGAAGCCAAGTCAGAGGCTATGGGCGGGCATAAAATTCTGACTCACACCGGGTGTCAAATCACTAACAAGAACACGAAAAATATCACAACGCAAATCTTTTCAATATGTATATTACTACAACTCACTTCACAAAAACAACAATCCTTTCCCCCACTAATTCCCCGACGCCCACACGTCACTCGGCTCACAAGATGGCGTCTAACAACGCAAAACTTTATGGGAATACCATCAACACGGCGCAAATCGTCGCCTGTCGACTGATTGGCCATTATGCAAATCTCACACTAACAATGCCCCCGGAGGCGCCTTGCATATTTTACCGGATTATACCCGTAACGCCAATAAGTGATGGCAACCGACCCGTTAGATGTTTGCGTTATTGTGTGATGTATGCCCCAATGAGTTAGGGGATTGAACTGTTATATTTTATTAATGGCTTCGAGGTTTTTGGGGGAAAAATAATATGGTTTTTGTACGCGTTTTCTAGTTGAGCAAACTTGCTATTTATCATGTTTGGGTTCTATACTGTTTATGTTTGCTTGATTTTATTTCTGTATCTTTTGCTCTTAGGTAAAAACACTAGTTGCTGAATTAACCGTTGTATTATTTTTAAGAGACCTGCAGTAACAGATTAACTTACGTAGAATAATATTTGTAGAATAATTTTAATTTTTTGTGTGTATGGTTTGCAACAACCGGACTCCCCAAATGCGGTACACCCTGCCACTGACGAACGAGGCGCATGGCGACTGACCGATGGCGGTATCCAACAAGCCAATCTAAATTCTCCAGAGCGATGATGGGCAGCAGCGTCTTCGTGGCGAAGGATTGGCTCTACTGTCTCCAACCCGCATGCCAACGTGGTGACTTTGGGCATTAAACCTTGCAAATGAAGAAAGTGCCAAAATAACGGCCATCGGTTCTCAGTGGTCCCGCTATTCCTGGTCAAGGTAGCAGTCACGGTAATGGCGGGACGGGGCGGAAAAGGTGACAAAACTTTGCTGAAGAACTTACCTATCTCCTCAGTGAGAACCATCTCACTTCTGAGCCACGTATACAAGCGGTTCTCCAAAGTCATCATGAACCTCCTTGTCAGGAGACTTGACGACTTCCAGCCACCAGAACAAGCCGGTTATCGAAAACAGTGGACCACATGCATACTCTTCCTACCTTCAGGTCATTCAATTAAGTAACAAGTGTTACCGTTCGTTCCGCTTAAAATTTGTTTCTTTATAGTTTAAAGTGTAATTATTCACCTTTGTTTTGGTGTTATACGTAAACAAACGCTAAATACGTGTAGTGATAAAGTTTTTATAGTGAAATAACTCAGATAAATAACATAAAACATTACTTTAAAACTAGCTGTTACAAATCTTTGACTTTGTTTTTTGATTTCAAACCAGTGGTGACTAAAACGCGTAAGTGACACCTATTGCACGGCGCTTACGTCTTTACGGTCGCGAGCTTTCAAGCGAGCTACACTCCTTCGCCGCTCTGCGCTTTAAGAATACCATCGCTTTATTCTATTTTGGCACCGCTAGACGCCGCATGCTCGGTGATTTGCTGAAAGCGCTTTATTATTATACCACACATTTTAAATTGTACTGGCCAAAATGTCGTCAAAAAACTGCGCTGGTTGTTTGAATGATTTTAACTGCAAAGAATGCTTGCAATGCTGCTTTTGCCAAAATTGGTATGAATTATTGTGTGCCAATGTTCGCGATAAGGTGTTTAAAAGCATGAGTATTAAACAAAAATCAATCTGGAAGTGTCCTAGCTGCGCAAGTAAACAACCTAAGGATGATAATACAAACACACCTGCCAGACCGACGAGACTTGTGAGCCCCACCACGGAACGGTCCCCGCGATCGCTATCTCCCCTGGGTACTAATGTCACTGCTCGCAACAAGTCTAAACAGTCACAAAGCCACTCGGTAGAACCTAATAGGCCAACGGAAAAGGTGGATCTGGACTCCAACGTTACACAACGTAAAAACCGTAAAGACCAGGAGGATGATATTAATGTTTTTATGACCGAAATGAAGAACCTCTTCACGAAATTCGAAAAACAGCAAAATGATAAATACAATGCTCTGCAGGCATCTATGAATGAGATTAGAGAGTTAAACACATCAATAAAAAAATCATGTGATTTTGTCACAGGAAAATATGATGATCTGCTGAAAGAATTCAATAAGCTAACATCAGACCGTAAGGAGAACTTAGCGTATATTCAAATACTGGAGGAAAAGGTCGAAAACCTAGAAAGGCTGCAAAGATCATCTTGCCTTGAGTTGAGGAACATTCCCGCTAAATTGCGAGAAACGAAAGAGGATCTGTCAAAAATTGTGATCGACACTGGTAAAGCCTTAAATCTTTCGATAAGCTCTTCCGACATACGAGATGTCTACCGCCTAAATACAAAGAACGAAACAAGCAAACCTATCTTGGTCAACTTTACGACAATAATCTTGAAGGAAAAGATAGTTCATTCAATTAAATCTTACAATCGAGCCAACAAAGACAAGAAGCTGTCAACCTCTAAAATTCAAATAAATGGCCCCGATGTCCCAGTATACATATCGGAATATCTCACTTACAGGGCTAAACGTCTGTACTTTTTAGCTCGAGACTTTTCAAAAACAAATGGCTACACCTTTTGCTGGACTGCGCATGGAAAGATCTTTGTACGCAAGAAGGAAGGAGAATCCGCACACTGCATTAACAATGAATCGGACTTGAAGACCCTAAATGTTGAGGATTGACTATTTTTCAGTAATAATCACTATCTTCCACTATTTAATAATACTATTTTAATTATAATCATAGTTTTAGAATATGCATGCTTAACTTTATTTTATACATTTTTATGGAAATACACATCTAGCGCTCTTTTCACGCTAACACACATAGCTTACACACGGCGTACACAACTTACATCAACTTACATTCCTGTCACTCACAATTATAGCTGTCTGAATAAATCAGTTTCTCAAACTATAAGTAGAACACTTATTGTTTATAACCACAACGGCTGTCAGAGTCTAATCACTGTTCCTTTTACTAGCACCATAAGTATCTTTTACCATACTTGTGGATAATTTAAATAAATTTATGGATTCTGTAGAGTCACTAAATGTCTCTCGATCCTTCGTGTGCTCGCCAGACCAATGCTTAACGCACTTGAAATCCTCCAAACAAATGCTAAACACTTTGCACGTAAACATTCGAAGTTTGAACCGGAACTTTGATGGCCTAAATGTTCTCTTACACTCCATGGATGTTAAATGTGATTTGGTTATTCTTTCTGAGTGCTGGTTGAGTAAAACCTCTGACATTCCTGTTTTAAATGGCTTTGCCTCAGCAAGGTCTACGTTTAGTAACCAAAACGACGGTGTTTTAATATATATTCGTTCCGAGTTAAAGTATAAATTTACTGAACCGATATTCCGGGATGCAAACTGTCTTATTTTGAGGCTTGATCCAGACGTTGCTATTGTGGCTATATATCGATCACCTTCAGTCAGAAACATTGAACATTTCCTGTGCTCCTTAAATGACACACTGACTTCCCTTTCATCGATGAGAACAGTAGCAGTGATTGGTGATTTAAACATTAATATTCGTCCAGGAAATAGTGATCCAAACTCTGAAGAGTATTTAAATATAATGGCATTTCATGGGCTTCTGCCAGCCCACCTCTTCCCGACTCGTATTGATAACTGTCTGGACCACGTCTTTCTTAAATCAGATAAGTGTTCGACGACGCTGGTTCTGGACTCATTCTTTACTGACCATGCACCTGTTTTGTTTTGCCTCGAATCTGTCTCTTTTGTTGAGAAACCTAAAAGCTTGATCCGCCAGATTAATCTTCCTGGTGTAATTAGTCACTTAGAAAGCCTGGATTTCTCTAGCGTTCTGGATAGCACAGACCCCAATGAAAGTGCGGAGCTACTCATCTCTATTTTATCAGACTCAGTAAACGAACACAGTAAATTAAAAAAGTACCGCACAGAAAGAGAATTATTAAACCATGGATCACTCCTGGTCTTTTGAGATGTATACGAAATCGTGACAAACTACATTTAAAGTCAATGCAAGATCCTGAAAATCTCATAGATAAAATAACGTATTCAAGATATCGAAATTATTGTAATAATCTGCTTAAGACGATTAGGTGCCAATATGAACAGAATGAGCTCCAAAAGGCCAATGGAAATCCCAAAGCAACTTGGGATATCATAAAGTCCATAAGTTATAAAAATACCACACCCACAAGTAAATCGGGGGATCTCCTTAATATCTGCAATGATCCTGACGCTTCTGTCAACTCTATAAACGATTACTTCGCAAATGTTGGAAGTAATCTTGCTCAAAAGATACAGCAGGCTCAACATATTAATAATTCAAACTTTGATTTTAATTCTTTATCCAACCCGCTGGGCAACTCATTGGTTTTGCTTGAGGCCGACTTTGCTGAGGTAAACAGCATAATCACAGAATTAAAAAACAACTGTGCGGTTGGCTACGATGGAATACCTGCTTCAGTTATTAAATCTGCTAGGCATGTTCTCATCCCCTCAATCACTCATGTATGCAATCTGTGCTTGTCCAAAGGCATCTTCCCAAACGCCTTCAAAAAGGCCTTAGTTTCACCTATATTTAAGGGCGGGGATGGAGACTGTGTCGAAAACTATAGACCAATATCGGTTCTCACGACTTTGTCCAAGATCTTAGAAAAAATCTTAAATAAGAGACTACTAAATTATTTAGAGCACAACAATGCAATTGCCTCAAACCAATACGGCTTCAGGAAAGGCAAATCAACAGAGGATGCTGTGCTTGATCTATCAAATCACATTACTAAGAATCTCGATAGCAGGACTAAAACGATAGGCATATTCTTAGATTTGGCCAAGGCGTTTGACACGGTCTCTACTCCCATCCTTTTACACGGATTGGAGGCACTAGGAATAAGAGATGCTGCTCTAAAGATATTTTGCGACTACCTCACTAATCGTAGTCAGCGAGTAAAGGTAGAGAACTACACCAGCGACGATGAGTATTTGTCTTTCGGAGTCCCGCAGGGCAGTGTGCTGGGTCCTACTCTCTTTCTTGTATACGTGAACAGGCTATGCCAACTCACTATACCGGACTGCAAGATCCTTGTCTATGCTGATGACACTGCACTTATTATTAGTGGAGATACCTGGGCCTCTGCTCACCGCTCGGCTGAAAATGCTCTTGGTATGGTGATGGACTGGCTTTCCTGTAATCTACTAACATTAAATGTCTCCAAAACCCACTATGTTGCTTTCTCAGCAAACTCTTCCACGCAGCCTAGCATTCCGGATATAAGGGTTCATAGTTGCTCCCATCCTGCCCTTAATACCTGTAACTGCCCTTCTATTCAAAGAACATCTTGCGTGAAGTATCTAGGAGTACACATTGACTGCACACTAAGTTGGAATAAACATGTAGACGTAACAGTATCTCGTGTACGAAAGCTTATGTTTCCAATGAAAAAACTCAGAGATGTAGTTGCTTTCCCACTGTTGAAAACTGTTTATCTTGCCTTAGCTCAGTCTCTCCTAACCTATTGCATCTCAGTTTGGGGTGGCACTTTTAAGACCCTTATGCTTCGCCTTGAGAGGGCGCAGAGGGCCGTTTTGAAGGTGATGCTTCACAAACCGTATCGCTACTCTACAACCCAATTATACAAGGACACATCTGTACTCACTTGCAGGCAACTCTGTGCACTGAAAATAATCCTACGTAAGCATTCCTCCCTCAATTATGACCCAAAGTTACTTACAAATAAACGACGTAAAGACCTGGTCTGCCCTTCGGTTAGAATCAAAACTGCCCTGGCAAGTCGAAACTACCTGAATTTGAGTGGCCGACTTTATAATGCAATTAACAAAGCTTGCAACATATATCCCCTTCCAAAATACAAGTGTAGGACCGTAGTAAGCCAATACCTTCAGGGTCTTACTTACGACGATACTGAAAATCTGTTCGCCAGGGATTCATAATCATATTAAATAAATAGTACGCGCTTAAACACACACACACACTCTCACCCTCACGCACACCCACACTCTCACACAACACACACACACACACGCATTCACGTATTTCCTTGCATGCCTTAAAAATTGAAATTAATAAATTATTTTTCAATAAAATTAGTAGTTATATTCAATTAAATTAAATTTTTATTCTTTTAATTAAACTTACATGAACGTAATTGAAATTGTACCAGAACTATTTGTAACATTCTAATTTTCCTGTAGCGAGTCCGTATGTCACGGTATCGCTTGTTACATATGGTTGTAGGAGGAAGGCGCCGGCGTCTGTCACACAGTTAATACTAGCACAGACATCGTCGTTTACTCTATCTTTGAAATACTCAAAACTTTGCACATTGTGTTTTTGTTTAGGATAGATGAGTTGTACCCACATTTGTTAATAAAAATTTATTATTATTATTTATTATTTATTAGATTATTACAAACTTTTCAGTTATTCACGTGCAATTATTGTTTAATCTATTAAAGGTACTGAATACAATAATACTATTTGGCACATTGTACATAGGACCGAGGAGTACAACCAGGGTGCGTCTCATATCATATAAAGATAGTTGGTATATTTTCATTTCAATAACGTTCACAAGATGTAATACACGTGAGATGTACCAACTGATAATATATAATAATTTCTTTACATAACATGTATATACTCTAAAACATATTTCGTATAACGTTATTGGTAACGTTATTTCGTATAACGTATAATTAATCGAAAATCGTGGTGTATCGTTTAAAATATATATTGATACCATCAAAATAACACCCCGATTCAAAACAATCCGACATTTGGGTTAGGTTAGGTTATGTTACAACAGTGACCATTACCTCTATTGTTGGGGAATCATTTGGGTTAGGTTAGGTTAGAACAGTGACAATGAACGCGCGAAGGCGAGCGAGCGAAGCGAGCGTCCCGTGGCAACGGCCGCCGAGCGCCAGATCCTCTTTATTGTTGGTGAATCATTTGGGTTAGGTTAGAACAGTGACCATTACCTCTGTTGTTGGTGAATCATTTGGGTTAGATGAGGCGGTGAATGTCTCGTATGTTAGACAATGAAAGCTTTTGTTTTGTGTTTTTTACTAGGCGTTTTATCATATTAGATTAAATAGGTTTTATGTCTTTTGAGTGGTATATCAAACGATTTTATATTCAATGTATGTTATGCTTATAAAAATTAGTTACTTTAAAATTATATCAATCGTTTATTATATTAACTGATCATTATATAAAATAAAATTATAGATTCAGTTGTTTTAACTTGTAAATATTATGGATTTTGTAATTATATCATATATTACTTACCTGTACAACCAGCCGCTGTGTAAGGCATTTGAGGACTACGAGAAAGCTTTCGACTCCATATGTATAAATAGAATATGGGAATATAATTATTATTATGGGAATTAATTATATGGGGCAAAGAATATGGGCATTCTGGCCTCTGTGCAACGATGTCGAATTGACTGGCGTTACATAGAAGTGTTGAGGTGTCTGTATGACGCTGCCATGATAACGGTCTAGATCCAGGATCAGGAAACCAGCCCCATCCAACTGCTCAGAGGGATGAGACAGGAGGATATGATATCCCTGAAACTGTTTATCAATGCGTTGGAGGAGGACGTCTTTGAGACGCTGGAATGGACTGGACATGGTATCAGCGTGAACGGCGAGTACATCTCACACTTTCGCTTTGCCGATGACATCGTCATAATGGCAGAGACGCTGGAACAGTTAGACCAGATGCTGCACAGCCTAAATGGAGCCTCTCGGCGGGTTGGCCTCGGCATGAATTTGGACAAGACGAAAGTCATGTACAATTCACTCGTCTTGCCGAGTCAAATCCACGTCGAAAGGTCGCTTCTCGGTAGTCTCGGCAGGTCATCCAGCTTGGTAGACACAACTTTGAGAAAGAATCCAGTTTGTTGGTCAGCGTTTGGGAAACTTCGTCAAATCTTCTCGTCGTCTATCCCGCAATGTTAGAAGACTGAGGGTCTTCAGCCAGTGCGTCCTGTCCGTTATAACGTACGGTGCTGAAACTTGGATACTGACAGTCAAGCAGTTCCACAAATTAAAGGTCGCTCAGAGCGCTATGGAGCGGGCTATGCTTGGTGATGCTTTGATGGATAAAATCAGAAATTAAATTATCCGGAAAAGAAGCGGAGTTGTAGAATAAGTAAGCTGAAGTGGCAGCGAGCTGGCCATGTTTGTCGAAGACCCGATGACAGTTGGAGTCCTACAGTAGAGACCGCGTATCGGCAAGCGCAGCGTGGGACACCTCCCAGCTAGTTGGACTGACGACCTTAAGAAAGTGCTTGGAGCAGACTGGATGCAAAAGGCGGAGGACAAGGTATTGTGGTGCAACCTGGGAGAGGCCTATGTCCAGCAGTGGACTGCGATAGGCGGAGTTGATTGACTAATTGAGAATTATTTTCAGATATCCTTTGATAATAGCTATGGCAGAAATATGTACGTGCATTCATGGTGAAGTATTCAACACAAATGCCTGCTTTTACTAACAACGTGATTGTTAATCGTAAGTCGGAGGGTGGTCTAATAATTCAAAGTAACTACATAATACCGATGATTTCCAGGGTATTATTAGAAAAAGAAGTGCGTCGCTCCTGCGTCGTGGCCGTGGCGGCTCGAACAGGCTCCTCAGTGTGTTGTCCGAGCGGTGGGACTCGCCTTTTTTGCGGAGGTGGCTGCAGCTGCATGCTAGCGCCTGCGATTATTATATAAAGTAATATGTGTATTTACTTTTAATTTTGATTTTAATTTTAATATTTTAATTTTGATTTTTGATTTTAATTTTGTGTTTAATGTTTATTCTAATTTTTAATTTTGTTTTAATTTTGATTTTAATTTTGAATTTAATTTTGAATTTAATTTAATTTATTTTTCTTTTATTTGTTTTTATTTTAATTTTACTTTTATATGGATACTTATTTATAAGGAACTCGTGGCTAAGTAATAACAGCCGCATGGGTCAAAAGCCAAATTATTACCCAGTTACTGGGTTGTGGAGGTCAGATAGGCAGTCGCTCCATGTAAAATACTGGTATTCAGCTGTGTGCGGTTAGACTGGAAGCCGACCCCAACATAGTTGGGAAAAGGCTAGGCAGATTGATTGATATGGATACTTATTTATCTGAAATAAATTATTTGATTTGATTTGATTTTGATAATAGCAAAAGGCAAAATTAAATTCTTTCACAATAATTCGCGAAGTCACAGTTAGTTTTGCTTTAATTTAACGAAATATTACGTTAGTCTTACATTACATAAATCCCATAGATACAAAACTAAAGGGAAAGGTATATCCCGGCTTAAGGTCAGGATGTTAAACAAAATACAGCTGATCCCTTACTTCTGGATCAGCAGGCAAAAGAATCGATTCGCGCACATCCTTACTGTGCGGCCATAAGAACAGCGGACGTTACGAAATATTGTTTCCAATAAAAACTTCATAAAAAAAAGAATAAAAACAACTGATTTCCAAAAAAAAACACTACAAAGTGAACATTAACTTTAATTTCGGAAGTCACTGTCTTTGGTTTTGTTTTCGTTTTTTGCCACCGACTTCCGAAATTAAGGTTGGTTGGATGTTTTTTTTTTTTATGTAAAAAAGTTTTATTTTTCACTTTTTAGTTGGTTTCGAATACCACTACCTGCTATTTAAAGTACAGTGACAGGAAGTTATTATAACATCAAGTGGAAAAAATATCTATTATTGAAGCTACCTCAAAAACTACCCAAGCAAAGTTAATCAATTTTACATGACACCAACTTCGAAGAATACCCTCCCGAATTTAATAAGAATCTATCAAATCGCACTACTCTGTAAAAAGTAAAAAAAAAATGTACGCATCGACTAGAGAACCTCCTGCTCGTCGGCGTCGGTTAAAAATGACATGCATTGTCTATCATATTGTAATAGGTAGGTACTAGACTAGACAGCTTGAGATTTATTTTATGAGTGTTATTTCAATGTATCAATTTTGTAGTAGGCTGTGGTCACTTTATTTGCTCATGGCATTGTGTGGAGGATTTCACAACTGTAATTTAAAAATTATGATTGTTGTGTGTATGCCAGAAAGCAACACAGTGTCGGATGGCCAAATGTCATGATTTCCAAATAATAATAAGTTTTGTTGATTTTAAATACTAAATATTAGGTCTTTACCTATGAAATTGCCGTTCTGCAGTACTGGCCATTTCAAATCAAAATAATTTTTGTTTGGCTAAGAATTCTAATTTCAAATTAATTTTATTTTAAAAACATGGATTTTTTTTTTCCAAAAGTAGTCATTTGTTTATTGATTAGTGTTACATTTTCATCGCATTTCAATCTTTTTCGTCATCATGGATACGTTAAAAATTCGAGTAATTATGGAATATGAGTACCGTCGTGGCAGCAACGCGGCACAAGCGGCACGCAACATCAACGACGTTTACGGAGCTAACACTACAAACCAACGCACTACTTGTTATTGGTTTGCTCGCTTCCGTTCTGGAAATTTCGACCTGAAAAATGAACCTCGCGGTCGTCCGAAGACTTTGGTCGACAATGACGAATTAAAGGCGATTGTGGAAGCTGATGATACACAATCTACGGCTGAATTAGCAGCAGCTTTCAACGTTAGCGTCAAAACAATATTGGTCCATTTGCGTCAAATTGGCAAGGTAAAAAAGCTTGACTAATGGGTGCCCCACGAACTCAATGATCGCCAGCGCGAAGTACGCGTCGAGACGTGCCTTGCACTGCTCAACAGACACACAAATGAAGGAATTTTGAACCGCATTGTTACCTGCGATGAAAAATGGATTCTGTTTGATATTCGCAAGCGCTCAGCAAGTTGGTTGGATCCTGGTTCAGCACCTAAACAATGCCCTAAACGAAAACTTACCCCTAGAAAAGTGATGGTCACTGTTTGGTGGTCTAGCGCCGGTGTGATTCATCACAGCTTCTTACCAAACGGGGTGAGCATTACTTCAGATGTGTACTGTGAAGAACTGAACACAATGATGGAGAAGCTGGCACATCTCCAACCAGCATTGGTCAATCGCTCGTCTCCGCTGCTCCTGCACGACAACGCGCGACCTCATACTGCACAGCAGACGGTCTCCAAGTTGCAAGAACAGGGGTTGGAAGCTCTCCGTCATCCGCCCTACTCACCAGACCTTGCGCCTACAGACTACTACTTTTTTCAGAATTTGGATAACTTCTTGGCGGGAAAAAATTCAATACCCGAGAGGCAGTACAAAATGCCTTTGAAGAATTTGTTGCCTCCCGTCCAGCTGATTTCTTTAAGAAGGGCATCAATAAACTGCCACTGCGTTGGCAAAGATGCATTGATTGCATGGGTGATTACTTCGATTAATACAAATAAAAAATGCATGAAAAAAATTCGTTTAAATTTTTTCATACAAAACGGCAATTTCATAGGTAAAGACCTATTATAAAGTTGAAAGTATGTGATTTGTCTCGAATGATTTTGTATCTGTGTATTCATGAAGTTTGAAAGTGTCTCATTTGACAGTTACCGCGAAAAGTACTGGTTTTTACTAGCGGAATGAAATGGTAAATATGATGTTTTTAGAGCATAGTCTAGTGTCTAGTTAGTTCTCTTCGAGACTCGGAACCTAAAGGTTGTCTTTAAAAAAAAAACACTTTCACACTACTTACTACACTTACCTACTACACTTTGCATACTAACCGAACTAAGTATAAAGCAGGTCTTATGTTTTTTTTATTTTTTTCAAATTACAATT
This sequence comes from Cosmia pyralina, assembly GCA_946251885.1. Classification (NCBI taxonomy): domain Eukaryota; kingdom Metazoa; phylum Arthropoda; class Insecta; order Lepidoptera; family Noctuidae; genus Cosmia; species Cosmia pyralina. The sequence goes on from OX276358.1 coordinate 20,895,841, forward strand.
ATTTTCACCATAAAAAATAATTAGCTAAACTATCGGCGCCCAGCACCGCACTCAGTCTCGCTCTCACTCAGTCCGCGAGCAGTATTGTGCGAGCGACATAAAAAGCTGAGGTAGTATGGGCTCTTAAGACATAAACAATAGGTAAATCAACCAAATAATTCTTCCCGACTCGCTCGCTTCATTACCGCAGCCTTGAGATTACATGGAACTTGATTTATCTAACGCAGCCATCGTTAGAACGATTTACAACATCCGTTCTGGATCACCGCGATTATTTATCAACGTGCCCTTGTTTACGGCACAAGCCAATTTGTTTATTTACATTTTCAAGGTTTGAATACTTAGTAAGGAAGTTATTTTGATAACGATCACTAATGAAGTAGGTAGAAGTTTGAGTACAATGAGGTGTATTTTCTTGAAAAGCATGGATATAACTAATAATTTGCTTAAATCACTGAGAATCCGACATTCCAAAATACACATGGATGAGTCCACTGTGTATTAAAGTAAGGAGCAGTGTTAAGTAAGTGTACCCGTCACTTTTATTTGTATAATTTATCTGTGGAACTAGTTTAAAAAAAAGGATATCATAAAGAAAAGATGTCTGTTCAAGTTCAAGAAGAAAGATGGTGGTTTTATTTCGTCCTCAAATAACTGATTTAAAAGTAATAAAAAGTATGTTTAAAAACTAAAAACCGACTACTGAAAAATCACGCCTTAAAAAGTATGAAACAAGAAAATATTCTCATCTGAAATTAGAAAAGAGATATTAGATAACGTGTGACTCCGGATTTTTTATTGGTCTGTTTTTTCTAATTTCAGATGAGATTATTTTCTTGTTTCATACTTTTTAAAGCGTGATTTTTCAGTAGTCAGGTTTTAGTTTTTAAACTTACTTTTTATTTAAATTATTTTAGGGTTATAATTTCGTTTAGGTTAGAGTCAATTTACATTTTAAAGAAGAATAATTATTATAATATGTATTTTGGGTAGGTTCGGAGAGAAAATAATTACATTTGAGGCGTGATTTTAGAAATTATTGCCAATTTTCGGGTGCATGCAAGCAAAGCCACGAGCAATAGCTAACAACATATATATTTTTGAAATGTGCTAATTTAGACCTTTCATTTGATACCAAACACGGCATCATTTAAAAATATTTTTTTTAGTTCATTACTTTATGTCCTCTAGAGGCCGCCATATTCAATTTAATATGACGTCACATAGCTTCTAACTAGCGGATAATTAAGACGCTTAAAACGATACCTCATTTGTCAAATTATGATAAGCAGTTTAGAAGTTATGAGGGAACAGATGAACATACATACATACATGCCGGTCAAAATCATAACCCTCCTTTTTGCTTCGCCGTAATCGGATAAAAAGTATCTTCGATCTTGTACAATAAGTAAGACGATAAATAATAAGATGCGCATTGCTTTTTAATGTCCACTATCCTGTACCCAGTGATTCCCTTGCAATAGAATACGCCCTACGCTCACACGTGCACGGTGATAAAAACGTTTTCCGTGTTAAAAATTTCTTAGTAACTTAATTCATAAAATATTCTTATACATCCAAATATAACGAGATGGAAGGTAAATATTATTAATATTTCCCGTCACATTAAAAGGAATCAGATTATGAAAACTCGACTTCGCTGTTAGGAGCCGGTTTAAAAAATTTGTTTATTTACCCTCATACTCGTATATCCAACCGACCACCATTTACCTGCCTAGCCTTTTCCCAACTATGTTGGGGTCGGCTTCCAGTCTAACCAGATGCAGGTGAATACCAGTATTTTACATGGAATGACTGCCTATCTGACCTCCACAACCTAGTAACTGGGTAATACGATACCCCTTGGTAAGACTGGTTGTCAGACTTTCGGGCTTCTGAAGACCCGTAACGACTGTCAAAGATCCATGAATGACAGCCGGGACCAACGGCTTAACGTGCCTTCCGAGGCATGGAGGAGTCTCGGTATGTAAAGATGGTCACCCATCCACGGACCAACCCCGACAAGCATAGCTTAACCTGACGGACCGACCCGTGCGGCTGTTATTATTTAGCCACGAGCTCCTAATAGGTAATCATATATTATTTATGCGAAATATGGGCACCGTGCCACCCCTTCAGGGAAATGAGGCGTGATGTTATGTGTTATGTCTATGTCGCAGCTAACTGGTTTAATTAGCCGATTAGTGAACCGTCTAGCCCAGCCGTGTGATTCTGTAAGACCTCATTCTAAACTTCGAATCTGAATCCGCTGTGAGTTTCTTGATTGGCATTCTAAAAACTCGGTTGATAATTTAAATTTACACTAGGGCTACCCTTGCGAGCGTGTCAGCGAGTTGAAGTAAATTGACCGTAAGATTTTGACAGATAAAGTATGAGATGACGTAAGTAGCGGCATTCAGTAAGGTAATTCCGCCGTCACTTCGACGCTCACTTCGCACTCGAACCCGATTCAAAGTGTCAAATAAAAAGCATCTATTTTGCGAGTGAGAGTGAATAACGATGTGAAATGCGAGTTGTTGTTTGAATTTTACAGAATCGACGTACAGGAGTTACCAAATGGCGGGCCGTGGTCCGTATGCGAACCGCTGACCAATTTATGCGGACTTTATACTTACATAAACAGCAAAATTAATAACTGAAACTAAATCTAAAAATATTAAAATAAAAATTTTTAGTAATTCAATTTAGTTACAAATGGCAATTTTGCTGGTTTACTATTAAATACTATTTAAAAAAAAAATACGGAAGTTCCTTGCCATGAATGTTTGATAAAATTTGTGTGTGGTGATAAATACATAAAACTAAGAAATTTAGCTTTGAAACTTAGTACAACGATTGAGTAATCGTCTACCAGAAGTACCGCGAAAGTCGTATTATTTTTAAAAAAGGACCCCCAATGAAAGTAATTGGTGATCCCTGCTCCCTGGTCTAGCCTTTTAACTTATCGGCAGCCTGAATGATATTCAATTATAGGTTAGGTTGGAACTGTAACCAACCACGTGCGAGTCGGATTTGTCGCAGTAACTAAGCCAGGACACCCCGACCAGTTAGGTTAGAACAGTGACCAACCGCGTATATGCGAGCCGAACGAGTGAAGCGAGCGGTGTAGAGGTAGCGGCTGGCGAGCACTATTTCCAAAGTCTAAGTGGTTAATGAAATGGCTGATAAAACCAGTTGACTGCGACATATACACTAATTTGCATTCTATGTATTAACATCATGTATTATGTATCAATGATCTTCAATTACGCACAACAAGAGCAGCGCCATGCGCCACTCGGCTTCGTGCTTGACTTATATGACAAAGCAGATGCGAATGTCATGAAGGGTATCAAATTCAATACAGTAGAGATGTACTGGTTGTCACGGAAGCTTTAAATGTATGATAATGTACAGCATGCCTACACAAATGAGATTGTCGAAACAGAAGGAAGCTATATTAAATCAATCTGCCTAGCCTTTTCCAACTATGTTGGGGTCGGCTTCCAGTCTAACCGGGTGCAGCTGAATACCAATATTTTACATGGAGTGACTGCCTGTCTGACCTCCACAATCCAGTGACTGGGTAATACGATACCCCTTGGTAAGACTGGTTGTCAGACTTTCGGGCTTCCGATGACCGGTAACGACTGTCAAAGATCCACGAGTGACAGCCGGGACCAACGGCTTAACGTACTTTCCGAGGCACGGAGGAGTCTCGGTATGTAAAGATGGTTACCCATTCACGGACCAACCCCGGCAAGCGTAGCTTAACCTGATGAATCGACCCGTGCGGCTGTTATTACTTAGCCACGGGGTCCGAGTTTTAGCTATATTAAATGAAATTCCAAAAAAATATGACTGTCTGGGCGGACAGTACGTAACTACCCACTGCCCATCCCACCCTAGTAAAAACCACGTTTTACTTAAGTGTATGTATATCGAATTGGCGTTTCTTATCAGTCAATTAAAATGCCTAATTAAAACTAATCGTACGTATTTCATTAAGGCAACTACTTAGTAATATCTTAGTCCCGGAGGTTTGCGGGTTACCGCACACCACCAAACCAAAATTCGCAAACCATAATTATACTGAACGACTGATTGTACTGAATTTTTAAGACTATTATGTATTTTACATAATTTATTTATTAAATTACTTACACTGATTGTGGGAAAAAATTGTCATCACATTGCAAATCTACGCACACACCCTTAGGTCTTGCCTAGCGTAGTAGGTACTTCCTCCATTTCAGTGGATGTATGCCTATAATTTACGTAGATTTTTATGGGTTCCGTACTCAAAAGGAAAAAACAGAACCCTTATAGGATCACTTCATTGTTGTCTGTCAATCAAGACCATTTTTCTCAATAACGCGTGGAGGTATCAAGTTAAAATTAATATCAAATACGTAGGTCTATGTTCCCTTGGAGCTCTAAAAAAATCAAGGTTCATAGTCAGCGTATTAAAACGGCCATTTATGCGACATATTTTGATACTCGCAAGTAACTCAAAACCTATAGGGTACTTCCCGTTATCCTAGAATCATGAAATTTGGCAATAAGCAAGGTCTCACAGCATAAATAAAGGAAGAAGTCCAAAAATGGTTAATTAGTAATTTTATCACATAAAAAATATTACATGTATGGGAGAACATGTTTTTCAATTGCAATATTAAGTTTGTTTTTGGGATAAATTCATTTCAACTACGGCACCCTTAATTTTTGGGATAAAATTACCTATATTAAAAAAAAACTTTTTTACAAAAAAAAAAAACAGACTTTCACTTTTTAGTGGGTCAGTCTGTAATTTATCTAAGTTAAAATAGCCTAATTTCAACTGCTCATCACCTTTTATAAAATATTGCTTTTCCTGATACAAGGACGTTAATTGTTGAAGAGTTCTCCCAGTAAGGAACCAGATGAACTGGAACTGATGGTGAAACATATGTATTGTGACGAGCATAAATTGCTTAGTAATAATCGAATCGTAATCCGTGAAATACGTATTATTGAGTAGTTCCGATGGCCATCCATTAATTTGGGTTAGACTAGAAGTTGACTCCATAGGCTGCACTTATCTGTTAACTACAGAACTTGGAGCAAGTCTCCGTAATCTAAGCCCGAGTGAAGAACATCACAAAGGATATCAAATCCCTATCCCCAGCCGTATTAGTTGTCACAAAACTTTTTCCTCCACTTAGCTTAACAAGGAAAAACTTGTAACAAGCGTCAAAGGGCAACACTAAGTCAAAGACATCGTTATATTTTTCGCTCTTTCTTTTACAACCAAAGCGGTAACTTTATCTTTTGAATTATTTGTTTATCCGTTGTTAAATAATGCAAGTTTTTTTCAACGGATCTCGATGTTTACTTTTCGCGTTTGTATCCAAGGATATGATAGGATCAAAGTAGGTTTTGAAAATATTTGAGTGGACATCAGAAGTTACCTCAAAGGCTTATTAAAAAAATATTGAATGAGTTTAGTTACATATTGAATCGTCATTTTGATTATTAATAATCAGAACTGCAGAATTTCATAAATCTTGAGTTGGTATGTGCAGTCATTTTCTTTTTTATATCAGCCACTATAGGTTAATTCCTACTAAACAAAGCTTACTAATGGTAGTTACAATGTAGGTAAGCAAGCACGGTGGATTCTTAGCAGATACACTGACGCAAATCTATTTGATTGTCACTATCTAATAGCACAATCAGTTTGCAGTTACAATGTAGGTAAGCAAGCACGGTGGTTTCTTAGCAGATGCATTGACGCGAATCGATTTGATTGTCACTAACTGATAGCACAATCAGTTTGCAGTTACAGTGTAGGTAAGGAAGCACGGTGGGTTCTTAGCAGATGCACTGACGCGAATCTATTTGATTATCACTAACTGATAGCACAATCAGTATGCAGTTACAATGTAGGTAAGCAAGCACGGTGGGTTCTTAGCAGATGCACTGACGCGAATCTATTTGATTATCACTAACTGATAGCACAATCAGTTTGCAGTTACAATGTAGGTAAGCAAGCACGGTGGGTTCTTAGCAGATGCACTGACGCGAATCTATTTGATTATCACTAACTGATAGCACAATCAGTTTGCAGTTACAATGTAGGTAAGCAAGCACGGTGGCTTCTTAGCAGATGCACTGACGCGAATCTATTTGATTATCACTAACTGATAGCACAATCAGTTTGCAGTAACAGTGTACCTACATTGCCTTGCGTAGCTACGCAAGCCTGTGGGTTCTTAGCAGGAGCATTGACGCAAATCTATATCAGTTAGTGACAACTAATAGCATTCAGTTGAGATTGCAATGGATTCCATCACATATTTGGCATCAGAGGTAACGAGGAGGCTGACATGTTGGCGAGAAAAGCAGCACTAGATGGAAAAGAGTACTGCCTAAATACAAACACTACTTTCACAATAACTGAACGGAATTTTTTAATGAGAGAGCTTTAGAAGAGGGAATTTGGTATAAAACAATACAATATGAGCCTCCTCGAATACCAATCAATCTACGTAGCCTTTTCCCAACTATGTTGGGGTCGGCTTCCAGTCTAACTGGATGCAGCTGAATACCAGTATTTTATATGGAGCGACTGCCTAACTGATCTCCACAACCCAGTAACTGGGTAATACGATACCCCTTGGTAAGACTCGTTATCCAGCCTTTCGGGCTTCTGACGACCCATAACGACTGTCAAAGATCCACAAATGACAGCCGGGACCAACGGCTTAACGTGCTTTCCGAGGCACAGAGGAGTCTCGGTAGGTAAAGATGGTCACCCATCCGCGGACCGACCCCGGCAAGCGTAGCTTAACCTGATGGATCGACCCGTGCGGCTTTTATTACTTAGCCACGAGCGCCTCTTCAAATACCATGGCTCGTTAATGTGAGTTTGAGTAGATCTTAGATTGTAACAGCGTTCAGGTTAAGATCTGGTCACGTTCCACTGAACAAGTTCGCACACATGATGAGGAAATCAGATTCTACAAATTGTGATGTGTGCGGTGTAATGGAAGACGTGCATCATCTGTTGGTGGAATGTTTCCGTTACAAGACGGGTCGAGAGTTCTTTATAAGCACGTTCAAATTGAGCAGAACCAATGTAGGTATGTTCCACGAGATGTTGTCCCCTCCTGCTAAAAACTGCGAAAGCGCTGGTTTATGTTATTTAGTCGTAAGCTATAATTAGTAATCAGATGTATTTTAGTCTACGCTAGGTAACGATGGAATTGGCATATATGCATTATATAAAAATTCCTTAAATAAATAGAAAAAAAAAACTGATAGCACAATCATTTTGTAGATTTGAATACAGGCGGAGGTTACTGCCAATCTTCTTGACTTTATCATTTACTCACCGCTTTTTAACTGCATATCAAATTGTAATTTTTATCAGCTAATTGTAACTTCCTAAAAGTAATCGCATATAATTGAAGTAATTACGTATACACGGTAGAAATGTGTATTTTCTAAATAATCACTAACAGATTTTCATGATGCGGCTATAAATTCATACTGTTTGCAATACTTAGTTGGTTGACTGAATTAACTCAATACTGGTGAAACTATTTTAAAAGTGGCTAAATACAAAACAACATTGTGAAAATAAATAAAGATCAGAATTATTTTGTGAAAACATCGCCTGTATCGGAACCAGAATTTTCAGAAAACTCTAAAAAAGTACATCACTTGTTTCAAAGACTTCGATTACCATAAATACGAAATGAAAGCAATACTTTTCTGCTTCGCAATTTTCGTACCGCTAGTCAAATTAATTATTGCTTATTGTATATGTCCACTGTATTATAGGCCCGTGTGTGGCTCGAACGGCGTGACCTATGGCAACGCGCATTGAATGAGTTGCGATAAATCGGTCACACTTATCAGTGAAGGGCCGTGTGACGGCCAGAAGGAACCCAACTGGGGTGCTCTGCTGGATAATCTGAGTTATGAACATAAATGAGCCATGCAACCGAGCTGCGGTCCCGTTTGGTGCAACCTTGAGACGCACACCGCACTGTGTATAATTATATGTTATTAATTTGATTTTGAAGTATATGTTATAGTGTCACTTTTAATTCTATAGGAAGATTTTGTGTTTTGTATAATGGCAACTTGATTTATATTATATTCCTGTAATTTGTTATCATTTAATTGTTGTGCTTTTGTGTGTTGTGCTATGTCTTTTGTGAGCACTGAATAAATGTTTTATATATCAGGGGAATACGAAGTTTTACTTGAATAAGGTATCCTAAAATAATTCGTGTTGTATTAAAATTGGAATAAAACTTTGGCTTTTGTTTTATTGCTGTTTGATTCTTAACAAAAAAAAAAATCTCAGCGAGTTATTTTTATTTTATTTATTTTGCTCAATAACAAAGAATAAAGATGCTGAAAACAACAAATCAGACAACTTAGATTCACTACTCAACACTCAAAAGCTTGAAATGTTAATTACTAAGGAGGCCAAAAATTTGTCCTGCTCTTACAACAAATGAGTACCTTAATAAGTCTCATAACTGCATTGCTAAACAAACTGCCAAAATAGACTCTTTAAGAAAAGCTGCCTGGAATGTCAATGGACTGGCTTTTAATAAACATGACGTAGAAAACCTACTGCATCTACATAAGCTTCTCTCTGAAATCTGGTGTCTGAAATTCACTATACAGATAACATCTTTATAAATATAATAAACTATAAAATTTACAGCACAAACCATCCTGATGGGACAGCCCGTGGAGGTTCCGCTGTTATAATAAAATCCTCAATTAAACACCATGAAACCGCATCCAGGCAACGACTGTAATGGTTGAAGATATAAATGGGCACTACAATGTCTCCTCAGTATACTGCCCTCCCAGGCATACAATAAATGAAAGCCTGTTCAATCTGTACTTAGCTACCCTTGGCACCGGCTTCATTGCTGGGGGCGACTGGAATGCCAAACAAGTCCATTGAGGATCCAGACTTATAATAACACGGGGCAGAGAACTCAAGAAGAGTCTGGATAGCTGCCAACTGAGGAGCATATCAACCCCCGAACCAACATACTGTCCTAGCGACCCAAACAGACGACCAGATGTGCTAAATTTCTTCATCCTTAAATGACTGTCCCTCCTTTTCCATTCTATTGAATCATGCCTCGATGGTTCTTCCGACCATACACCCATTATTTTAAAAGTAAGTTTTAAACTGCTAATGCATGAACGATAAAGCTGAGGTCTTTGCAAACTATCTACAAGCGAACTTGACCATGACGAAACGGACGTAGATAATGTCCTCGAACAAGACCTCTAACTTGACACTCCAATACAACCGACGTCTCCGAGAGAAGTGATCAGGTCTATAAGTCACCTAGAGGACAAAAAGGCTCCCGGGTTCGATCTTATCGGCAAAAAGGTACGTGGAACTACCCCGGAAAGCTATAGTCTATCTCTTCAATGGCATATTAAAAATTGCACACTATCCAGCTATGTGGAAAGTCACAAAGCATCATGGTACCCAAACCAGGAAAACCCATAATAACATCTTATAGGCCCATAAGTCTGCTTCCAGTGCTGTCTAAGTTATTCGAAAAAATCCTCCTCAAAAGGCTTCTGAGAGTACTTACCGATAACTCAATAATCTTGGATCACCAGTTCGAATTCAGGAGAGAACATGCCACCATAAAACAGATCCATAGAGTATGCCAGGCTGATGACCTTACATCCTTGGAAAAGAGAGAATAGAGATTTGCTGCATTTTTAGACGTCCAGCAGGCTTTTGACCAAGCATGGCATAAAGGATTACTCTATAAAGTGATAACATTTTTAGGTTAAAGTTTAACATGTTTCAGGATTCTGAAGTCTTATGTATCGGGGAAACTATCTCAAGTCCGAGATCAGTACATAATTTTTCCACAAAATACTTGCCGGAGTGCCTCAGGGTTCCGTTTTAGGCCCAGTATTGTATAAAAATCTTCACCTCCGACCTACCGATTATTCCTGAGTTTACAATGGCTACATTTGCAGACAAAACAGCATTACTTGCCTCTAACAAAGACCCGGCAGAGGCCTTTCGAATACTGCAAAATAGTCTAGATCGCATTGAAAACTGGTTAAAAAGATGGCGTATCAAAGCAAGTGCAGACAACACAGCAATACTTACCTTTAACAAAGATCCGGCAGAGGCCTCTCAAATACTGCAAAATAGTCTAGATCGCATTGAAAACTGGTTAAAAAGATGGCGTATCAAAGCAAGTGCAACCAAGTCTACTCACATCTCATTCACGCTAAGACGAGAAGATTGCCCACCAGTTAAGCTAAGCCAACAACAGCTACCTCACAACAACTGTGTTAAGTACCTGGGGATGCACCTCAATCGTAGGCTTACTTGGAGAAACCATATCAGAGCAAAGAGAAATGAACGCAACTTTAGATATCGAGGATACAAGCCTTCACTAAAAACTACAAAAAAGGCTCCTGCATCATGCAAACCCACTAGCAGTACAGCCGGTCGATTCTGTAAAAATCTCACCGTGAAAACTTAGGTGAAGTGAGTTTGTTTTTGCTAAGAATTGTCTCTATTGACAGCTCACTTCACCTAAGTTTTCACGGTGAGATAGTTACAGAATCGCACTGCAGCTTACTATATCCGATTCACTGAACCCACTTAAAAGACGCAAAATCCTAGATCTGGATCTGACTTTTTACCCAATGAGTGATTCCCGATGCGGAACTAACTCCACATGTTACTGACCTACGCAAAACATCTGCTCATAGTCACTGCACTGATCGCATGATGAGAATAGGACAAAAAAAAAGAATTATTTGGCTCACCAACAATTGAATACACTGATACAAAGATATGAGAAACATACACTACATACACTTAGAGACTACATATACTTAGAGACTAGTACATTAATTTCTTACAAGTAAGCATACCTATTTGTCGATTGATATTGGGCGCCTAAGTGAGTTCTTATGCTCACCAAACATAATTATGTTTTCGACCAAATTTTTTCGCCATGAAAGTTACACGGAGATTACTTTTTGAAGAATCACCCTACTAATAAACCAGCTCTACATTTATCGAGTAAAATCAAATTGAAAACTCGTGCAAACAGTATTACTAATATCATTTCAAAGTATTCGTGATTATTAACTGGGAATTTACATACGCAGTGGCGTAACGTGGCAATCACGATGAAACTGTCACGTCAAAGTTTGCGGTTGCGTACACCTCGGGCGCGAACACGTTACACGTAGGTAACTAAAGTGTCTGTTTGCCAAGTTTGGAAGTGCGTCTTCATATCTTGGGTGTCTGTTTGTCAGTTGTTATTTAGTGCTGAAGTTCAAGGTTGAGCAGTCTTTCAGTAATAATTTATTAGGTGTTAACACAGGGAGTTGATTAAATTCTCATATCATAAACATGGCTTCAGTAGAACCTCTACGTAAAAGTTTTTGGGCCGATCACTAAAGTCAGTAATTTAAAGGTAAGCCTCTAGTAATACGGAAAGTGATTCTTTATTTCTTCAGAAAAAGAAGAACGTAACCGATAATATCAAGAAACTTTCTCAATACTTCTTTACTAAGAATTTTTAATGAAAGCACAAAAAATCTCATCAGAAACACTTAAATAAATTTCTTCTCGAAACTTCGGAAACTGGATCATGTATAATGAAAAATACAAGAGCATGAGGGTGGTAAGATTAAAACTAAACTGTGTAACACAAGATGCGTTAGCTAACGCCGCCTAGCGTTTAAGATAAAACTTTTAGAAAGCAGTATGATAATAAATCGTCAAGTTTCCCTTCTCGTTGGCAAGTCTTGGAGCAATGATGGTGAGAGACTAGAAGAGATTGACGGAACACTCACGGTTTCTTGTAGAATCTTCTGTTGAAAGCTTAATTAGTTTAGTCCCCATCTTGCTATTAAGATTGATTGACCAAATCTTAATAGCATATTATAGTAGCGACCCGCCCCGACTTCCCACGGGAACGATCTACTAATATGATCAAAAAATTATAATTAAAGGCCTTTTTGTTTTTTTTTACTTATATTAGGTCTTTACCTATGAAATTGCCGTTCTGCAGTACTGGCCATTTCAAATCAAAATAATTTTTGTTTGGCTAAGAATTCTAATTTCAAATTAATTTTATTTTAAAAACATGGATTTTTTTTTCCAAAAGTAGTCATTTGTTTATTGATTAGTGTTACATTTTCATTGCATTTCAATCTTTTTCGTCATCATGGATACGTTAAAAATTCGAGTAATTATGGAATATGAGTACGGTCGTGGCAGCGACGCGGCACAAGCGGCACGCAACATCAACGACGTTTACGGAGCTAACACTACAAACCAACGCACCACTTGTTATTGGTTTGCTCGCTTCCGTTCTGGAAATTTCGACCTGAAAAATGAACCTCGCGGTCTTCCGAAGACTTTGGTCGACAATGGCGAATTAAAGGCGATTGTGGAAGCTGATGATACACAATCTACGGCTGAATTAGCAGCAGCTTTCGACGTTAGCGTCAAAACAATATTGGTCCATTTGCGTCAAATTGGCAAGGTAAAAAAGCTTGACAAATGGGTGCCCCACGAACTCAATGATCGCCAGCGCGAAGTACGCGTCGAGACGTGCCTTGCACTGCTCAACAGACACACAAATGAAGAAATTTTGAACCGCATTGTTACCTGCGATGAAAAATGGATTCTGTTTGATAACCGCAAGCGCTCAGAAAGTTGGTTGGATCCTGGTTCAGCACCTAAACAATGCCCTAAACGAAAACTTACCCCTAGAAAAGTGATGGTCACTGTTTGGTGGTCTAGCGCCGGTGTGATTCATCACAGCTTCTTACCAAACGGGGTGAGCATTACTTCAGATGTGTACTGTGAAGAACTGAACACAATGATGGAGAAGCTGGCACATCTCCAACCAGCATTGGTCAATCGCTCGTCTCCGCTGCTCCTGCACGACAACGCGACCTCTTAATGCACAGCAGACGGTCTCCAAGTTTCAAGAACTGGGGTTGGAAGCTCTCCGTCATCCGCCCTACTCACCTGACCTTGCGCCTACAGACTACTACTTTTTCCAGAATTTGGATAACTTCTTGGCGGGAAAAAAATTCAATACCCGAGAGGCAGTACAAAATGCCTTTGAAGAATTTGTTGCCTCCCGTCCAGCTGATTTATTTAAGAAGGGCATTAATAAACTGCCACTGCGTTGGCAAAGATGCATTGATTGCATGGGTGATTACTTCGATTAATACAAATAAAAAATGCATGAAAAAAATTCGTTTAAATTTTTTCATACAAAACGGCAATTTCATAGGTAAAGACCTATTATTAAATAAAATGCTTTGCATTCTTAAAATGTTTTTTTACCAAATTGTTGATACCTAGATGTGCATGGTACGATTCTAAACTATAAATATCATTTTAAATAGGTAAAGTTTCTCAATAATTGTACCGAAGTAAAAATGTTTACTTCTGTACATTTATTGAGAAACTGTTTGGCCATCAAACATTCTAAGAATGCAAAGCATTTTATTTAATATAAACATACTTTTGTGTAAAAAAGTAATGATTTGACTACCCACTTGTAACAGCGTCGTTAAGGGGGATGCGCTAAGGTAGCTCGCGAAATTTAAATTTTCTTACATCTTATGCCATTTGTAGGTCAATAATAGGTTGTATGTTAATCAAAATATTATAGAGTTGCGACCGTAACAAATATGTATTTACAGAAATATAATCATAATAATAATCAATAGAACTCACTTCAGCAGGGTAATTTGAACTTAGAGGAGTTGTACTGGTGATTTTATATAACCAAAACAAAAAAAAAATAAAAATATTTTATTTCGCATAAACCTACATAGGCACTTATGAAACTTCAGAACGTATTACTAGCTGTTGCCCACGACTTCGTCTGCTATCCAGGATAACAAGTAGCTTATGTCCTTCTCCAGGTCATGGACCACCCGTGTGCCAAATTTCATCCAATTCCGTTCAGCCGTTTTAGCCTGAAAGCGTAACAAACAAACTCATTTTCGCATATATAATATTAATTAGGATAATTCTTTAAATATGTACTTTACGGTAGCGAATCATATGATGATATTTTGATGAACATACAACCTAATACTGACCTGCAAATTGCAAAAAAAAACATCAGAAAATTTTTATTTTGCGTGCGACCCTGTCACTTTCACCTTTACGGCTCCTACTAACTCCAAGTCACTTTAAACTTTAAAGTCGTGAGAATACAGTTTATTTAACCCAATATTAATCATAACAGAAGAGGGAGGCACCCTTAGAGTACATACACCAATCACGTACAATTCAGACAGGCCTCAATTCCACGTACGTCTAGGCACGTTTGCGAGCCGAATTTGATTGATGACAACATAAATTGAGCTGTCATTACTTGCCGCATCCAGTAACTCAGCATCCGTCCCCTGCCTTGTCCTACCTTATGACTTAGCAACGGCATAAATTAAGCGCCGGCAAGTAATGGGCAATATTAGAGACAAGGCTGTTTTATTACCATACTTGGGTGCAAGTTGTCTACGTGTCTCCTAGATCGCGCGTTATACCACAGTTTTACTGAACGTGTATCGGTTTTCAGATTTATTGTTGAGAGTTTCATTTTGTTCGGTTTATAAATGTTTTGGATATTTTAGAATAAGTATAAGCCTTGTAGAAACTTTTTGGTTAGGAATGGATTTTGTAGGTTTGAGGGTTTTAATTGTCAAGTAGAGATTGACCGCAATCAAAGACATAACAATACACGGGACATACCGAACAAAATCGTAATCTGATACATATGTCCTAGGTGGTCAAAAGTCGCTCAGTCTTGTGTGGTACGCCTGCATGTCAATTCACATTAGTCCAGTGTCCACCAAAAGAAAATTATTTTCGAAGAAAATATGCCGAATGTACATTGTGGTATTGCAAACCTCGTAGTGATAAAAAGACTAGATTCAATTACGGTTTATTTTCGTTACTATATCGGGTATTCAGGTCAAACTGGGCTATTATGTACTTTTGCTATATTATGCTAGATGTACGTAACAGTTTTTGTATGACATTTCTTCTGATAGCCTCTCTATAGTATCTTAAATCTCTTTGACCGCAATTATATTAGTTTGCCTTTGCCTGATGCAAAGAACAATCCGTCTGCTATATTGAAAAAAGTGAGTATTGGAAAAATATTTCGTTTATTTCAAATAGGCACATAAAAGGCACTTTTGAACGTCAACATTAACAAGAACACAGAATTGACTCCAAAAGGCAAAAAACAAAAAAAAAGGTAAAAAAAAGAGAAGAATGGGCAAAAAACTCCACTGTTATATGGTATTATAATATTTTGTATACATTACCATGCACCTAGAATAAAATTACTAAACCAAAAAAGGTAAAAAGAATGAAAAATGAAACAATGACAGATAAATTAATTATGTGACAGGCCTAAGTAATAACAGCCGCACGGGTCGATCCATCAGGTTAAGTTACTCTTGCCGTGGGTTGGTCCGTGGATGGGTGACCGTCTTTACATACCGAGACTCCTCCGTGCCTCTTGGTCCCGGCTGTCATTCGTGGATCTTTGACAGTCGTTACGAGTCGTCAGAAGTCCAAAAGTTTGACAACCAGACTTACCAAGGGGTACCGTGTTACTTACCCATTTACTGGGTTATTGAGGTCAGATAGGCAGTCGCTCCATGTAAAATACTGGTATTCAGCTGCATCCGGTTAGACTGGAAGTCGACCCCAATATAGTTGGGAATAGGCTAGGCAAATTTATTGATACAAAATAGATAGATCGAAAAGGCATCTTGATCTTGAATCTCAGATGATGATGATCGAGACAAATGAGCAGCTAACTTCTTTACGACAGTAACAACATTCACTGATATCATGACGTCACCTATGCCAAGGGTGGGGATTGTGGAAAACCTACAAGTCATTGAAAATATGCCATTAAGGTCCAAGTTCAGCATCAGGTAACTGCACGTCAGTGGTAACAATTTGACATACCATAGCACTGTTATGTCATAGCAGTAAGGGTGGTTTTCGTTGCGTTAGTATTACCACTATGCGGTGGATTGTACCTATTCGTAATTTATACCTACATGCTGAAATGCTGAATGAATAATAAAATATTGTACTTCAAATCAAAAAGCCGGTCAAGTGCGTGTCGGACCACGTACAATGAAGGGTTCCGTAGTTGAAAAGAATTTATTCCAAAAAAAAAACTTAACTTTGTAGTTGATAAACATGTTCTCCCATACATTGATAAACGTCACGGTCAATTCTATAACTGCAAAATTTGTAATTCTAAAAAAAATGTATATGATAGAATTGCAAATTAACGATTTTTGGACATTTTCCTTTACTTGCGCTGTGAGACTTTACTTCTTGCCAAATTTCATGATGCTAGGTCAATGGTATGTGCCCTATAGGTTTTGATTTACTTATGAGTATCAAAATATGTCGTATTTTTACTGCGTTGACTTAGAAGCTTGATTTTTTTAGAGCTCCAAGGGACCATAGACCTACGTATTCGTGGGTCACACTGAAAGTTTTTAGATCACATTATCGCATTGGGTGTGAACCTGTTATGATAGTGTAAGATTGTATAAATAAATAAATAAATAAATCATAAAAAACGGAATGATGTAGAAGCTTATTAATATTTTTATTGCTTTTCGATGTAGTCTCCGTTCCTTTCTAGGCACCGTCGCATGCGATGGAACCATTGACTGAAGCAGTGGGCCCACTCTTCTTTAGGGATTTCTTCCACGCCTTTTTCAAACACAGCCACGGCATCTTCAGGGTTCATAAAACGAATTCCTCTAAGTTTTTTCTCTAGTCAAATCCATTTCGACGCACGACAGACACTTTTAAATTGCCGCAAATTTGTAAAAACAAATGACATAAAATGAATTCATTACACATCTACAGATTCCCAAAGAGTTCCTAATTCGAAATTTACTTTTCTTACTAGCCTATTCTAAAAAACTTTAAGTGTGACATTGTATTAATTTCAACACACACAGTGTATTAATTTCAACTTGATACCTTCACGCGTTCCTGAGAAAAAGAGTCTTGACAAACTGACTGACAGACAGACAACGAAGTGATCCTATAAGGGTTCCGTTTTTTCCTTTTGAGGTACGGAACCCTAAAAAGCAATGTTTTATTAATCACAATGTGTGTTAAAGTATCATTTCATTAATTTATTTTTAATAAATAGTCGGTTTGCAATGAACGCAATTAATTTAAACAACCGCTTTAATATATACATCCTGGGGTTTGCGGAATTTATTTCGATGAGCGTTCGGAGAATTCATCGTTAGATTTATAAAAATAACTAACCTAATGGAAACAATTTTTATTTTGCAAAAAAAAAATGCAGTTTACTGTCATATTCTTTCATTTGAGCAGTATTCTCCATGCTCAGAAGCTGCATTTTTTACAATAATAATATTAGAATTATACATTACTCTTTGTGGGTAAAGTCGACTAAACTTAATTTAACTTCATCGAGGGTTCAAATCAATTAGGTACTTTCAAATCAATTTCCTTTGAATATTCCAAGTTTATCTACGATACCACTGACTCTGTGTAGTCGAAAACATTGCGCGGAAACACAGTATAAAGGGTTTGAAAATAAAACCATACAATTTTAATCAATACTTACTTTAGAAGAAAATCCCTTTTTTAGTATTTTGTAGGACTGGGCTTAACATCTTTAGACGTAACGTATCGCTTGCGTCCGTCAGTCTAATATGAACGCATGCTTGATGTAAGTAGTCATACATAATTATGTGTACACAAATACCATTAATATCTCTGTCCTTGTCTATTGGTAAACTGTTTCAGTTATCTTTCTAGACATGAGCAAGGCTTTTGATCTCGTTAACCACAATACACTTCTTGATAAATGTGAGCGATACGGCATCAGAGGTCCAGCGTTAGAATGGCTGAAAAGTTATCTTAGCAATAGACAACAATGTGTTGAAGTATCCCGTATTAATGATAAACTTGTTGCAATGTCATACAAATCTTTATTTAGACACAATGGGTCTGGAGTACCCCAAGGAAGCATCCTTGGACCTCTTCTTTTCCTTTTATATATTAACGACTTACCAAATGTAACAAACCACAAGTGCGTACTATTTGCAGATGATGTGTCAGTAATAATACCGGAAAATAATAAAACATTACATCAACAAGAAGTAAATCAAACTATCAACAATATAATAAATTGGCTAAACGAAAACAACTTAAAAGTAAATTTATCTAAAACAAAATTCATTCAATTTGCAAACTACAAACAAAATCCCCCAAAAATTAATTTAGTCCACAATAGCGAAATAATTACCAAAGAAAATAGTATTAAATTTTTAGGTCTAACACTAGATGAAAATTGTAACTGGGGAATACATATTGAAAATGTTTCTAAAAAAATAAACAGATTTGTATACGCATTAAGAGAGTTACGCAAAACAGCGAATGAAGAAGCTGCACTCAATGCCTATCACGGCTACGTAGCGTCGGTATTGAGGTATGGCTTACTTCTATGGGGTAACTCGTCCCACATTCAAAGAGCTTTCATAGCGCAAAAAAAATGCTTGAGAGCAATAACTGGGGCGCCTCCATATGAGAGCTGTAGATCAATTTTTAAAATGTTAAAGGTTTTAACGCTAGCTTCTATTTACATTTTTGAAATAGCCATATTTGTTAGGAAAAATTCACACTTCTTCTCCACAGTAACCGAAAACAATAGATTTACAAAAAGGGACCCCACCAAGTTAAAAAACCAATTTTGTAACAGCACTCTCCACTACAGAAACAGCTACCTTATGTCCATAAAAATTTACAACCACATTCCAAAATTAATAAGAGAACTGCCATTTAATTGTTACAAAAAAGAACTAAAAACATGGCTTAGTCAAAATAACTTTTATACTATAAATGTTTTTTAACGTAAATGACTAACTAACTAACTATACAAATAAATACAAAACAAAAGGACACTTAGGCGTCGAAGTACTCGTCCGCATCGATGTCATCCGGAAACGTGCCCAGAAGACTGGCAGCATTGCCACCTTGAATGGCAATGCTAATTCTTTGGCCAAAGAACGAGCCAGCCCTCTGGTCACGTGAAGCCTCGACCAGTCGGCGAGAAATTTCCTTATAAAGTAGACGCGCACTCGGGCCCCATGACCCGAGCGTTTCGACCCCAAACGGCTCAAAACTGTGGTTACCTATAAGGTTACAGTATTTGCGCCGCTTGAGGGTCTCAGCAGCCGCAGCAGCGGCGCCAGCACAGCACGTCGTGCTTGGAACATGAGATGGCGCAAGGGTGTCGACACAAGTTGCGTCCCACACCAGAGGCCTACCCATCCTCCAAGGCAACAACGTCATGCCATCTGGTCTCTTCCCATCGTCACGTACCAAGCCGTTTGGTTCTAATACCGCTGGTACGCCGGCGGTAACAAGAGCTCGACGAATAATGTCGTTGATGCTGGCGTGCCGTGCTATGCGACCTGCGCTCCTGTAGCAGGACAAGCCATGGTGCCCGAGACTGTCGACAGCGTCACCGCAGTGACACCGAAGCGGAGCAACACAAGGTGCGCCCAAGCGGAGACACGTAGCGAGCCGAAACGATGAGTCATCCATCATAGTACCTATGGTGGATGACGGGAGCGCCTGAAGCCACAAGCCTGACTCCCATTCTCCCACAGCCAGCAGACGGGCACGCTCAACAGTATTAAAAGACGTGTTTAATAGGGTATTCCGTATAATACTGCAGAGCGGCACGTCCCACAGTTTCTGGGAGGACGGGTTGTCGGGCAAATCCGTATTGGGACAAGCCATTTTCCAAGCGTTCAACGCATCGGTCAAAAACGGTACCTCAAAATCGACCAGTGAGGAAGATAAAATTTTCCTGGTTAATTTATCGGTACTGTAAAAGATTTTTTTTATTATACGGGTTAAATTAGATTTATTTAGATTTATAATTAGGTTGTTGTTAGGTTGTTTTTTTAAGTTATTGTTGTGTTTTTATTGTTTATTTTATGTTGTAGGATAAAGGTACCCGAGAATAATAATTAATGTGTCTATGTCTATAGTTTTAAGTGTTCTATATTGTTTTATAGAGTATAGGTATGTAGTTTATAAGTTGGGTTTTATGTCCATGTACACATATTACTTATTGTAAATATTCGTATGCCGCTTTTAGCGGCGGATGTGTCCTGAACACAATTATTTTATATACCAACTTTGTTGCTACCATATCCGACGAATAAATGTCTTTGTCTTTGTCTTTGTCTTTGTGGGTTTGCGACCGTGATCGCAGATGTGCGCATTTCGGTGCATGTAGTCGTGCGCCGAGTCCAGGTTTAGTGATTGTGATGTTGGTGCGTAACATATCTTCCTCTAATATATTAATGCATAACACCCACGAACACACCTTCACATCAAACTTTCATCCACACACTACCACACTTCACACTCACACAAATGTAGACGTCAATATTGTAAAAATTGTAAATCTTAATTTTCTTTTTTAGCATGCGTTTAAATTATGCTTAATAATTATTACTGCGTGTAATAATTATTAAACATAATTTAAACGATATTTACTCGTATTATGTCATAAAATCCATAACCTACCTACTGATTGGGAGAAGACACTGGCTCCTGTAACACAGGTGTTGTTACTTAGCGCAGGAGTCAGGGCTTCACTTTGCTTGTACACATTTTTTATGTCAATAAAGAATGTATTTTATTTATTTGTTTTATTTTATTATTCCACGTAATCTTCATAGTCGTATTTATGTGAATTAGAAACTAATAAATAAATATTAATCAACTATGCTGGTTTATTGCACCCTCCCGTGGTATACCACGACCTAATTATTCAAAATAGTTCGTGCCTACCGAGAATAAGATTTTTTTTTTGTATGTTGCGAATAAATGACAATTTGACTAAAAGGGGTATTGTGACTTACGTCATGAAATTCAGGAATTGACAACAACTTTCAGCATCACAATACATTTATTAAGAAAAATCGCAGATATCTTTAATTATTATGCTCTGAAAAGTTTGGCTCTGGCGTGCTTTGCTCTGGGATGGTTGATTATGGGGTCATCTTCATAGAGTCGGCAAGCACTTTCATCCATACCAGGCGGTATGTAACGGAAGGAATCGACTAAAACAGTGGAATTTGGAGACGCCATGCCCATGAAGGATATCTGAAACAAAGAAAGTGAGGTTATTGGTGGTTATGGGATCCTAGCCGAGGTTCGAGGAGGCAACCAGGTACTGAGTAAAGTGTGCATGTGGGTGTACCCACACCATGAATACTCAAGATCTATAAAAATTCTTCCAGCCTAGGCACAGAATACATAATAGTACAAGTACAGGTGATTCACTCCGCAAAATCGTTTAAATAAATAGCGACTCTTGCTACGACACAATAAAGTGTAATTCAGGTCGCACAGCGTTAAGTACCTACAGTTATATTCACCTAGAAGTTGACTCTCTTTCTATCGCGTAACCCTTATACCTTCTGACTCGTTATGGTTGTCTTCTTTTACGACGCGGCGCGTGAGTGAGTAACGAACTAAGGTGTGAGCCGGCAAGCCTGCGGCAGCCCAAACTGAATTAACCCGACAAGTCGAGCCCGCCGCGTACTTGCAACTTCATACCTAAAATAACGGAGTGCGCCTGGCCTGGCCTTAGTCAGTTCTAAGTAATGTAAATATGGCCAAAGCATTTTTGTGGAAGGTCATCTATCAGTAAATTTTAAGAGAAAATAAACAGGTTATAATGAATAGATTTTACTGTGTACATAGGAGTCATTAAGAACAAAACTTTCGCCTTTACCGACAGGCGCGAGGCGACATTTATACTATCAGCAAATATTCTTGCTATACTTCAGTTTACAAAGTGATGTATGTAGATGATGTACGTAACTGTATACCAAAAATATGCATGTCATTATATAAGATTAAATATGTTAAGCTGCTATATGGTATGGTAGTACTCATTGTAAGAACTTTTGCAGCCATATCAATCTGCCTAGCCTTTTCCCAACTAGGTTGGGGTCGGCTTCCAGTCTAACCGAATACAGCGGAATATTTTGCATGGAGCGACTGCCTATCTGACCTCCACAACCCAGTAACTGGGTAATACGTGTAAGACTGGTTGTCAGACTTTCGGGCTTCTGACGACCCGTAACGATCTGTCAAAGATCCACGAATGACAGCCGGCACAAAAGGCTTAACGTGCTTTCCGAGGCACGGAGGAATCTTGGTATGTAAAGATGGTCACCCGTCCACGGACAACCCTGGCAAGCGTAGCTTAACTTGATGGACCGACACGTGCGGCTGTTATTACTTAGCCACAAGCTCCTCAACTTTTGTAACAATATTTAAAAAAAAAAAATCCTTGACTTTGAAAACAATGTTAATACTTACATAGCCTTGATAAGTATCCGGTCCGACTAATGGTATCCTCACAGTGTGCCATCCGCCCACGTAATTTGGAGCCATGACCGAATTTGTATCCATTCCTGTTACCCTGTCACCATTGATGTCTAACATGTAAGCCAAAACAATGATTTGGTCAAAGAGATCCGTTGCTTCCATATAAATGTTCACTTCGATCGTACCACCGACGTTCATAGAAAAAATAAATGATGACACACAACTCAATTCTGGTAGAGGCTTTATAAAAGAGGTACTGCGGTCATTTTGACCAGTCCAGTCCAAATCGCTGTACTTTGCTTCAACCCAAGATGGCATGACGACACAAACCCCGCCCCACTCATTTATCAGCCATTCATTAAAATTTTTTTCAAACGTGTACCTACCTCACACAAGAATCACTTACAGTGTGGGCACTAATATAAATAATATCAAAACTTTACGAATCATTTCGTCTAGTTACATGCTACAATACTGCAGTGCCTTAGATACAATTTTTTTTTAATATATATATTTGATCTAATCTAATCTAACTAGTCTGTATCGTCCCACTGCAGGGAAAATAACTCCCTCACTCATAATGGATGCAGATAAGATAAAATCTCTAAATGGTATACAACTAAGTCACTCGGCTGTGTTTGTCCTGCTGCTATCACTCGGTTGAGAGGAGCTCGTGGCTAAGTAATAACAGCCGCACGGTTCGATCCATTAGGTTAAGCTACGCTTGCCGGGGTTGGTCCGTGGATGGGTGACCATCTGTACATATCGAGACTCCTCCGTGCCTCGGAAAGCACGTTAAGCTGTTGGGCCCGGCTGTCATTCGTGGATCTTTGACAGTCGTTACGGGTCGTCAGAAGCCCGAAAGTCTGACAACCAGTCTTACCAAGGGATATTGTATTACCCAATTACTGGGTTGTGGAGGTCAGATAGGCAGTCGCTCATGTAAAATACTGGTATTCAGCTGCATCCGGTTAGACTAGAAGCCGACCCCAACATAGTTGGGAAAAGGCTAGGCAGATTGATGGATTGGCTGTGTTTGTCCGTCTGTGTACCTATTTGCAAAACTACTTGATACTTGATTTGAATGCTGGTCTAAAACCACAGAATATAATCAATCAATCTTTATTTGTCAAGGTAGGTAAGAACTTAAAGATAATATAAGGTCTTAAATGATACAGTTTGGCTGATCTCTGTGTATTTATTTATAGACTCATCTTTATGCATCCTACTAATATTACAAAACGTGAAAGTTTGTGAGGATGGATGGATGGATGTTTGTTACTCTTTTACGCAAAAACTATTGAACGGATTTTGAGGAAATTAGGCACACAGATAGTTTATAACCTGGATTAACACATACATAATCTATATAAATAAAAAGAGAAATCCTGACTGACTAACTGACTCATCAACGCCCAGCCAAAACCCTTGGACCTAGAAAGCTGAAATTTTGTACAGAGGGTTCCCTTTATAATGTAGACAAGGAATAAGGAAGGAATTCGTTGTACGTTCCCGTGGGATATTTTCCGACATCCATGCGAGCGAAGCCGCACAGGAAGTGTTAGTTGGACATAAAAAGACATCAGAAATAATTGTACGAAAGATGGTTATAAAATTAAAAAATCGCTAGCAGTCGCTGGCGCAAGTGCTGAGCATGAGATCCTGGGTTTGATTCCCAGGTTGCGCAAAGACTTATTGGGTTTACCATGAGTAATTTATCAGAATTCGTTAACCTTTATTATCTAACATAATATTCTGACAAACGAACAATACAGTATTTTATAGTTACATTATTATGTTTTATCTTTTAATTCATAAAAGAAGATACGAATCGAAATTCGATTCCACAAATTATAATAATAAAAATAACAAGACAAAAATAGTCTAACAAAGTCAAAAAACCCGACTGCAAAAAAAAAAAACAAAAACAAACAAGATGATGCAGTCTGATGCAGTTAGAGGCATACAACTTGAGACACAATTCGTCTCATTGCTTCGTATCTATGTATATAAATAAAAATATAATTTAAATAAAATTTCGGCAAAATAAAATTGCCGAAAAGGTGGAAGAGAAGAAAAAAATTATTGAATTTTCCAAATTGCACCTACCATTGTTTGTCTCTACATCACCCAAAGATTGACTGGTAGAAAATGTCTGTCATGAAGTCCACCTCTGTACATTTGTGTGCTCGAAGTTTTAAATAAATAAATACAGTGACAACACCTCTCGATCTGCAGTGCATATTAGGTGATAGGTCACCGGGCTCGAGCTATGAACAATCACGAATCCATAAGGTAGACACCAGATACCTATACACTTATAAGGTGCAATAATCAACAGCGATTTTTTCGTGAAATAACGATTGCAACTTTGAAATAAGAGCTACTTCATATTTATAAGTAGTCATCCCATGGATTATACGTTTGCCACGCAGTAATCAAAACACAGGCTGGTAACTAGAGAACATTTTTTTTAGATCGTGCCTGGAGTACGAATTTCATCATTGATGTAGCCAAACCGACATCGAATCTGCGATACAGGTATTTGCGAGGGCATTCGACGCGTCTCCATCAACATTGTGTTTCACGCATTTTGACTCCCGGGGGTAAACAGGGTTCAAAGTGGGTTGAACATTAATATGTTAATATTGTTGACTTAGTAACTATAATCACAGATTCACTTACAAGTTCTGCATGACGGGGCGAAGTTAGCCGCTTCAGCAATTTATACTGTGCCGAATTGCCAATACTACACGTCCTGAAACATTACGTTTTAGGGTTCCGTACTTCAAAAGGAAAAAAAACGGAACCCTTAAAGGATCACTTCGTTGTCCGTCAGTCTGTATGTCTGTCAGTCTGTCAAGACCCTTTTTCTCAGGAACGCGTGGAGATATCAAGTTGAAATTAATACTGAATACGTAAGTCTATAGTCCCTTAGATTTCTAAAAAAATCAAGCTTCTAAGTCAACGCAATAAAAAAATACGGCCATTTTGCGACACATTTTTATACTCGCAACTGTCGCAAGTAAATCAAAACGTACAGGGTACTTCCCGTTGATCTAGAATAATAAAATTTGGCAAGAAGCAAGATCTCCTAGCACACATAAAGGAAAAAGTCCGAAAATGTTACAGTTTTATGAGATAAAAAAAAAATTTTTTGGGATCCATTGTTAAGTATGTTTTTGGGATAAATTCTATTCAACTACGGAACCCTTCATTGTGCGTGTTCCGATACGCACTTGGCCGGTTTTTTTTAGAATATTATACTATTGACAGCAGCCTAAGACCAAAAAAAAGACATGAGGATGGCCTCATGTCTTTTTTTTGGTCTTAGAAATCAGATAGGTTACTATAGTCCGCGAGGCCTATGCGTGGCTTTGCATTTGTGTGAGTGCACATAGATAGCGTAGGTATGACGTCTGGCCTAGAGCGCGACGCGTCCTTTGCTTGGTTTAAATCCGGTATATACTGCTTTTTGGCAATCGGTCTGAGGCGCGGTGAGTCCCTCGCGCGACGCAACGCCGCTTCTTTGGTGATCACTCACACAATAAATGCAAAGCTCAGCTTAGTCCTCGCGGACTGTACTTAAGGGAGAAGCGCCAGGACAGACCGCGAAATTCAAATTTTCTTACGTTTTTTGCAATTTGTAAGTCAGTCTTAGGTTGTATGTTGATTAAAGTATGATTCGCTACCGTAACAAATATGTATTTACAGAATTATAATCATTACAATCTGTAATACAACCTTAAGTTAGTACAATCCTCAAATGTCAAGATTTCATGAAATAGTCTTTCAACAGGATTACCTGGTCTTAAAGAGTTGTATTGATGACTTTAATAATTATAATTCTGTAAATACATACTTGTTACGGTCGCGAATCAAGTTTCGATCAATATAAAACCTAATACTGACCTGCAAATTGCAAAAAAACGTAAGAAATTTTGAATTTCGCGGGCTACCCTGGCGCTTTCGCCTTAAAGTAAAAGTGGGGCTAATATAAAATAAAATCGTAGTCTTATTAGTGGGGATCTGGCTATGGAGGTAAAATATATATCTCATTTACAACAAGATTAGACATTTAAACAAACCTTTTTTACAGTCCGTTCAACCGATTTTGACTTCTATTCCATAGGCTTAAGGATGGCATTAAAGGCAAAAAAGTGGTTACAATACCAACTGTTTACTGCAGCTGCCATTTGTCATGCCACCAACGCAATAGAAGTCAAAATCGGTTGAACGGACTATAAAAAAGGTTTGTTTAAATGTCTTATCTTATTTTAAATGGAGTATAGTAAGTTGTAAACCTACTAATTAATTGCTTGTAGGATAAGGTACTGATTAGGAATGTCCACGAAAAAAATTAGCTTAACTATTTTGTTTTCCAAAGGGATATTTTGTTTAACATTAGCAATTCTGCATACCGTCATCAAATAACACACTAAATATTGAAGTCTATTCCATTATCAATCATATTTATTAATTACCGACTAAATTGCGAACGTAAAATCAAATCCAATATTTTTGAACTGTGGACTGTGTGCCAGTCACCACAAATATTGGTACTTATGTCAAGTGTAAAATATTGTGATATCGAATCATAATATATTGCTTTATTAGTTACGGAATGTTTTTCGTAAATAGCAAAATATAATATTTATATTTATTGTTCAACAAGGACTAGATTACATGGCAAGGTAGATAATGTATAAAACACAAGCATAGTTACTTAATCTAGTTAGTGGGTGTCGTACTGTTCTTCTAGATAGGTTACAATATAATCTGTGTTTAGGAAAAACACACAAAAAAATAAAATTAATAAAAAAAAAACAAACGGGGGTGTTTTTTTTTTAATTATGATTTAACTGGCAGCAAATTAGGTTTTCTGTAAGTAAAATAAATCATATTAATTAGGTCGGTACAAAACTTGCACCAGGATTGTGATCGACTGCAAAGAAATTACTTAACCGAGGTCTAAAACCTATTTATTATTATACTAGCGATGCGCCCCTGCTTCGCACGGTTTTTATGACTTGAAAAAACATCGAGATTACTGTATTATATTTAAGTTTAATATTAATACCATCCACCTTTGTAAACATACCATGTTTCTGGCAAATAAATATTCTATTTTAATATATTTTACATATTAATTTCCGAAATAAATTCTCTGAAATGATGGTGAAAACAACGCGGTCACACATATAGACAAGAAAAGCGACTTTAATTTATAATAATGTATAGAAGACGAAGCAGGCAAAAAAGGAAGTTTGCTGAAAATCTTCAGTCCTGTAAAGTCAGCGAAAAAACGATATAGTATGATGCGGAGATATTAAAAAAAGTTTTAAATTCAAGGGCTTTTCACTTTTTTTGCAATAAATTACAAGCGAACGATACTTGTCATGACAAATAATACCTCTTCAAACAAAGGCAGACAAATTCAGAAACAATTAAATGAACGACTCTCGAAAATCTCAAACGAAACCCATCAAGGCGAAATGCTTTCAAACAACTCCTTCATATTCTTGAATACTTATGAAAACAACTGAGATTAATATAACATTTGTGGTAATCTAACAGGCTCAGATGTTACATTTCAGCTTTAGCTAAATGAAATGCAATAACATCGCTTGGAGAGCTATTCATTTGATTAGGAGCCATTTATACTTGACAATTGTGGTTTATGTGTACAGATAGGTAGGGTATTTTGAGTTAAATTGATAGTTCAATTTAAAATACATAACTTATATAGGTATATTATCTAAGAGATATTTAAAATACATAGCTTTAAGGGGCGTTTTTGGCCTCACACAGGCCTTTTTTTGTTAGTTTTATATGCTCTTTCTTTACTGTATTTCCTGTGCGTTTCCCAATTATTATTTTTTTCTTCTTTCTTTTGATATCATCACGTTTGTTTTTCGTGAATGTAAGCATTAATGACAACATCAAAGTCGGTATAGATATATTGAATCACAAACTTCACAAATATTTACTTTGGTATGTTCTAAACAAGTGTAAATCTCCATAACAATGCTTTATATATTCGCTATAAATAACACAATCTCGCAAATTCCCTCGAGCGCACGTCGAATCTAAAATCGCGTTCACCTGTCGCAGTGTCTAGCCAAATTTTATCTAGAATTTATTCCACACCCTAGTTTGTAGTATGCTTCGAATCCCAGGGCGGTGTTGCTAGATTTAATAATAAAGAGAGCCGAATAAAGCCACAATTATTCTTAACTTAGCGATCTCTCGTTAATGACACCGTTTTGTATGAAAATAACTGCCAATTAGGTATTTTAAGGCGATACTATAATAAATTGGGGGATTTTTCGTAACCGTTTATTTCACTATTGCAGCATGTATAGATTTAATTTTTGGATATATGTTTTTAACTATTTAATTAATACTCTGACTGAAGGAAACACAATTGGGTTAAGCGTCCACGATAGAATTTAATTACGAAAAAATATTTATAATATATTAATTTTTTTTTTTTTATTCTTATTTTTTTTTTATATTTACTAAATTTTTCCTGTAAATCTAAAATCATAAGTATTTTCATTGCAAAATTGCATCCAAAATGTGCGCATTAAGTAATTGAAAATTCTGGCTGAAAATATTTTTGATAGATAGCATAATTTATTTTTAAACAATTTTTATTTGGTTTCGCGCTATTATTCGCTTTTTATATCACCTTATATCAGCTAATACACCAATGGAGTTTCTTGCTGGCTCTTCTCCATAGGAAACAACCAATTTGGAACCGTGCACCTAGCTTCTGACGTTTCATAAGTGCCCATGGTTTATGTAAAATAAAATATTTAGATTTAGATTTTTTTGATTTGGAACGAATGCTTTTTATTTATTTTGAGCTTATGGTCCATTTTAGACATGTGAACTAAAACTGTATTCCAAAATGTGATGTGTATGCGTATACCTTAGACTACATTATTTACATTTTGCAGGTACGTAGATATATTTTCAAAGTAACAGCATAAATAAACCAGTAGTTAACTTTCCACCTTCAACCATAACTCCCCGTTAGTACCACTTGACTTACCAAGTACTACATAACAGAAAACCACGAAACGCACACATTCACCTACTTTCACAAAGAGAAAACACACACGAACAAACTCTTATGTATTACTTACGACCCAAGTCTTCCCTCAAAACTCAACTAAAAAGCTGCCTTATCAAGCCACGGAACAATAGGTTCACATTTAAATTTAATTAAAAGCAATCTTCAGGGATCCTTAGTCTATAAACACCTGGAAATAAATTTACCCGACTGCCAACAATTCTTCTTTAATAGGCCAGTGAGCCGACAACGTTATCGCGAAAATTTAATAACAGTAAAACAAGTACTGTGTGGTACACACGGGCGTGAAGATTTTACAACGTTTTTTGCCATCACATTTGTAAGTCACAAAGTTTTTCTCTCAAACAAACGCTCAGGCTGGGAGAACTATTTAGGTTTCCTGTTTATGTGAGGAATGATATAGTTTAATTGAAATTCTGATAAAAAAAAATTACCCACTGTCGCGTCCCGCTCCCCGCGCGACGTCATTAGAATTGTTCTTGAGATTTTTTGTCGGCGCGCGACGGGGCGCCTAGCCACTTATACACGGCTCGTACACAAAACATTCCTATAAATCGCTATGAAAGTAATTACTGTTCCTTAAAGTGGATAGACTAGGCTAGACTACGAGTTTTGATTTAGAACAATAGATGACTTAGTTTTTTTTTTCAATAAAAAAAAACAGTTTGTTTACATTACCGCCAATAAAAAACAATTAAAATATTATTTCAAAATCTAAAGCGATAACCCTATTTTTATTTGCCTAAAATATTGCCTATGTGTCAAAAAATCAAATAACATCATAATATTTACCTTTGTTCTTCCAAAGTTTTGAAATACGAACAATAATCTCGGTAAAAAACGACCCCCCCGCGCCGCATATTTTTTTTCAACTACAGACTAACTTTGTTCGTAATGCCGATACAACCTCACGGTATTTGAAAAAAATATGCTACACATAACCACCTTTCCAAAGAACCTAGAACGCAAGGGGTGGGTCTGCACACAAAATTACAAAAAATAAAAAAGTAAGAGCCGGAACGCGCGCGCTGTCATCGTTCGTTCAGGCTCACTTTCGTGCACTCGGACAATCCTGCGTTTTCGTTCGGGCTTACTTTCGAGCAATGGTCGCGCAAGTGGATAAGAAAAACTGTCACCGATTTGGACTATTATAGTCTACCCACTAATGAACACATTAAATAAGGTGCTATAAAAATATCTGCCACGGCTGAAATGGGAGACAGTATTGTGTATATAGATTACAATAGTGAAGATAAATTATTGATCTTAGACTAGTCATAAATTTTTTCACACAAAAAAATGTGCGTATAAATTTGAATTGTTTTATTTGTATGAAACCATCCCGCAGTAATTAGTGTTCATTCACAAAACAGTTAGAAAGAGGTAGCAATTGTTTTCACTGTCGAAGCAACACATCGCGCGTAGTTTGTGAACCACCTTATGCAGATTAAAGTAAATGTATATTTAATTACTTTATTTTCTCAAATTGATTTAACTATTCCGGGGTACGAAATTTCTTCACTATTGTAATCTATATACTCAATACTCTATATCCCATTGAAGCCGTGGCAGATATTTTTATAGCACCTTATATACAACATCAGTTTTAGTATATGCGAAACCCGAAACACGTGTCTAGTATTTTTGCGTAAAGAATCTATGTACAAAATTTCAAAACTGTATCATGAAAAATCACAAAGTTATAAGCTTGTTACCTAGTTGTCCGTACAAAAACGTGATCACCATGATCACTATGACATGCAGTGACTTGTGTTCGTCGCGCGGTGTCCATATTGTAACCTTTTTTAAAGATTTTTGGGGCAAAATATAACACGGTATAAAAATTATTATAATCGATTCAGTTATTTATTCTGAACAAACTATATTCAGGTTTCGCATATACTAAAAATTATGTTGTATATAAATAATAGTCAGCATTTCAGTTTAGCTGACTATAAAAACCGAAGAATACATTTTTATATATAAAAGACTACAATCGTACATAGCTTATTGACACTTACCATATTTCAATTTATTTTATTCACACATCCCTAATTTTCACATCGCTATTCCATCTATCAGAATTCGATCGCAAACATAATTTTTATTCCCCTCATGCAAATTTTCAGAGGGTACCGGCAATAAAATCAATTAGATTTTGGAACTAAACTTAATATTGGCTTCGTCGATTAGATTTTTATTCACCCCTCAGCCAAGAATTTAGCCACACGTTTGCATACATAAAAGCTTTGAAAGAATTTTGCATACGTTGTGGCAGTTTGGGAGATTGTATTGCCAATTTTCTGTTTTAGAGTTTTTACGCTCGATTCCTGCATGAGATTGAGATTATTTTGATTGTAGAAGAAGTACCTACCTATTGTACCGGAAAATATATATAGGTATCTTTAAAAACTGAAACAGCAGTCTTGTTCTGGGGTCAATTATTTATGATTCCCTGATTTTTCAACAATCCGTCCTAGACCACTAAGACCGCTTGGTTATAATAAATAAATATATTAATAGAGCTTAAATAATGCTCGTGGAGGAGCTCGGGGCTAAGTAATAACAGCCGCACGGGTCGATCCATCAGGATAAGCTACGTTTGCCGGGGTCGGTCCGTGGATGGGTGCCTCGGAAAGCACGTTAAGCCGTTGGACCCGGCTGTCATTCTTGGATCTTTAACAGTCGTTACGGGTCGTCAGAAGCCAGAAAGTCTGACAACCAGTCTTACCAAAGGGTATCGTATTACCCAGTTAATGGGTTGTGGAGGTCAGATAGGCAGTCGCTCCATGTAAAATATTGGAATTCAGCTGCATCCGGTTAGACTGGAAGCCGACCCCAACATAGTTGGGAAAAGACTAGGCAGATTTGAATAGAGCCTAAATAATAGTCGAAAATATACAACAATAGAAAGTCAATTAAGCATTTCCAAAAAAAGTCTAACAGTGAAGTGAGTTGCACGAAACCAACATTAGTTTAACTGAGATTTTAAATTGATGCTGTCACTTTCTTTTTAATACAAAATTTAAGGGATGGCATGAATTTAAGTCTCCGTTAAATTAATGCAGGGTTCGTGCAACTCAACGTTTTACATTTTTATTGTCATTGTACCCAGCAGTGTGTACAGCATAAGGGCTATACATATATCACATTAAGTAGTTATTCGAGGATACCATAGGAGCCACAACAATGAGCCGTTAAGTAGGGCGTAGGCTCACTTAATTAAGCTTAGTTAACTACGTGTGCTCACAAAACGGTCATTAACGTCAGTTAAAACTGAATGTTTGATGTACCACTGATAGTTCGCCTTTTAAGTTTTAACTAAATACACCTGAAATTAGGTCTAATTATTAATAACAAGAGACGTAGCTAATGGCCCTCTTAAATAATAAATTTAGGGCTTGTAACGGCAGCTTTTGCAACTAGGTGCTTAAAAACTTTTCATGCTCGAGTTTCAATCATTCGAGTTTCAAAACAACCTTTCAAACATTGTTTAGCAATGTTTGAAAGGTTTAGTTCTAAATAAGCCTTTTAACGAATCGGCAAAGTATCTGCTTCCTGAATTCGAATACATTTTTCCTTGAACCTGGATTTTTGTTGAAGTTTCAATAAAAATCCACAACAGTAACTGCAGCTAAGGACCCCCCTTTAGCCATTTTTTTTGTCGATTAATTTTTTTTAGGTTTATCGTCCCTTCGTAAAACTGATTCTAAGATTATTCTGCCTTATTAACTCTTTTATCATCAGATGTGAAACAAGTAGCAAGTCTTCCTCAATTTATACAGGGTTAATTTTCAATGACCAGCCAAATTTTCACAGGGCGTTCTACCCGTGAATATGAACAACTTTTACTATAGGACCAACTTTAAAATCACGAAAAAAAAACAGCTGTTTCATAGAAAAGTTCAATACCTACTCGACCAAAATGTATGAAACGGCTGATTTTTTTTTCGTGATTTCAAAGTTGGTCCCATAGTGAAAGTTGTTCATATTCACGGGTAGAACGCCCTGTGAAAATTTGGTTGGTCATTGAAAACTAACCCTGTATTATAATAACAGATCTATTAACAATAAACACAGAGTAATTAAGCGCAGAGGCATCAGGTGCATCGAATGGAAATCAATTAATGTTATTGCCAAGCGATACTGGCCTGTAGGTAATTTGCATTATTTGCTAGCTTATTAAGCCAGGATTATCTTATGCAGATTGAATGATAGGCGTATGCTGGTAAATATTTAGTTGTCTGGGAGTAAGTTTTAGTGTATATTTCACGATGTCCGAATAGCCACTACTCACCGAATAAATTCAAAAATGGAACCGAATTTTAATGAAAGTATCTGCCAAGTAAGATAATAGAAACTTAATCGTAGGTGGTGAAACAGGTCCTAAATCATAGATATAGGTTCACCTGTCGAAATAAACATAGCAATGCTGCTGGAGTATTCCCATTTGTCCCCGAATGTTTGTCCTCAAATGGGGACAAATGGGAATTTTCGTGTCATTTGTCACCAAACTTATAAATGGGGACAAATGGGAATTTGCTCGCCTACTACTTACGTTATTTATATCGATAATCTGTTCATGTCACAGTTGAGCGCGATATTAGTTAGTTTCAGAATAAAATTTTAATAAAAAATATTTTGGAGACAGATAAATTCCCATTTCTGCCCATTTATAAGTTAGAGGACAAATGACACGAAAATTCTCATTTGTCCCCATTTGGGGACAAACACGCGGGGACAGATGGGGATACTCCAATGCTGCTTCATGTCAGTGATACTTCTGTTGCTGGATCTTTCGTGAGAAAGGTACTTATGTTTTATGATGAGGTATAGTTGTCGGCACGAGTCGTGAGCACAAATTTTAATAATATATTAAACCTAACGAATATTATCTTCTATTACGTCTGAGGAGATACGGGTGGAAGCAAATAAATCAATATTTTTTTTTTTTTTTATTAGCCTACATTGTGTCCCACTGCTGGGCAAAGTCCTCCCCTTTTTCCTTCCACACCTCCCTGTCTTGTGCGATCTCTGGCCATGTTGGCCCTGCAAACCTTATCAGATATGATCAAGCATATTTTTAAACAGATAGAATACAGAATACAAGAGCACGCTGACGAGGGCAGTTAAAGTTAAGATGGAATTTGTACTCACGACTCGTGCCGGCAATTATAATTATCTAATTATTTTGAAAATACCATCGACAACTTAAGACAAGGATAATCTTAAGTTTATTCCTAGAGACTAGGAATTTACATATAACATGCAAGCCCGCGTCGCTGGAAATAATTCTCTACGCTACCCGTTCTAAAAACACAGTCGGGTAACATAAAATCTGTAATCTTTTGCGAGGGTTAATTTTACTATAGTTTACTCGGTTTTAAGCATTAAGATCACGTCATCTACTATGATTATATCAAAATCAATCTGCCTAGCCTTTTCGCAACTATGTTGGGGTCGGCTTCCAGTCTAACCGAATGCAACTGAATACCAGTATTTTACATGGAGCGACTGCCTATCTGACCTCCACAACCCAGTAATTGGGTAATACAATACCCCTTGGTAAGACTGGTTGTCAGACTTTCGGGCTTCTGACGACCCGTAACGACTGTCAAAGATCCACGAATGACAGCCGGGACCAACGGCTTAACGTGCTTTCCGAGGCACGGAGGAGTCTCGATATGTACAGATGGTCACCCATCCACAGACCAACCCTGGCAAGCGTAGCTTAACCTGATGGATCGTGCGGCTGTTATTACTTAGCCACGAGCTCCTCACTATGATTATATCAATGATTAATTTATATTTTATATCAAGAAAAGCTTTGCAATACTAAAAAACCGGTCAAGAGCGAGTTGGACTCGCGCACCGAGAGTTCCGTTCCGATTTCTGAAAAAGTGTACTATTTAGAGACATCGTTTTATTTTTCCTGTAATCTTCACATAAACTTCTATCACAGAGAATAATTTCAGATTTTTTTTATTCAAACTTCGGAGATAAGGGGTACGGTAGTTTTTTTTTTACATTTTTCATCAAAAGTAGAAAACTATGCGGACCAAAAAAAAATTTAAAAAATGTTTGAGAATGTGCAAACAGCGCTCTTCCATATGAAATCCCACATGCCCTAGTAGCCCAACTTCGAATTTTTATGACTCCCTTTCAGTCCCTGATGCAAAAAAAAAATCTTTCTTATTTGCAAAATAGTTGGGCAAACGTAATCTAAAACTGTTCCAAATTTCAAATCGATAGCATTAGTAGTTCTTGAGATATCCAGCTGTGACAGACGGACAGACAGACAGACTGAGTCGCACCATAAGGGTTTCTTTTTCCCATTTTGGTACGGGACCCTAAAAACAAAACCCAATATCATAGAATGTAGACCCAATATTATAAGGTACCATACCGACAAAAGGCAGCTATCTTATAAAACTCAATTTAGTTAAAATCTGATCTCGGCTTCCTCTTGCATAGGGCCGACTTGGATTCAACGCAACCAATGATTTTCAATTCGAGATAAGAAGATTTGACTTGGATATATTATTATACTAGCTGCGACCTGCGGTTTCACCCGCGTAGACCGGGATAAAAAATAGCCTATGTGTTAATCCATATCTCTTTGAGGAGTGGTTGGAGAGGCGCCACGGCGTCCTCACCTTCCGCCTGACGCAGGTCCTCACCGGACACGGTTGTTTCGGGAGGTTCCTGTTTCGGATAAGGCGGGAGGAAACGCCCGGGTGTCACCATTGTGTGGATCGCCCGGAGGACACGGTGGAGCATACAGTGGAGGTCTGCCCGGCTTGGGCGGAGCACCGCCGTGTTCTCACGGAGGCGATCGGCGGCGGCGATCTCTCGCGTCCAAACCTGGTCCAGGCCATGGTGCGGAGCGAGAGTGCATGGGAAGCCGTCACCTCCTTCTGCGAAGCAGTAATGCTCGCGAAGGAGGAAGCGGAACGCGTGAGGGAGAGGCAACAGCCGCGCCCTCGCGCCCCTAGCCGCCGTAGGAGACGCCCTGGGCGGCGGGAATCGATTGCCGATTCCCGGCCACCGTAGGCGCGGGCTTGCGGACGACGAGTAATGGGCAGCTCGCCGTCCGGTAAGGACCAGGCCCGGGTCGACGGCGCGTTGTGTTCCACGCGCGCCTCAAAGAGTTGTCAGCAGTGACGGGGTCAATTGGGCCGATGCCGCCGGGGTCGCGGGTAGTTCGAAAGAGATACCGTGGCCCTGGCACGGGCAGCTGAAGGAACATGGGTGGGTTTTAGTCAGTAAAAGTCTGACACGCCCTCCCGCTCTGCCCAGAGCGGGAGAAGTCATTTGATGATTTCCCATCCACAAAAAAAAAAAAAAAAAAAAAAAAAAAAAAAAAAAAAAGGGTATAAGCTATCTACATACCAAAATTCATCCAAATCGGTCCAGCCGTTTGAGCGTGAAGAAGTAACAAACATACACACACACACACACTCACAAACTTTCGCCTTTATAATATTAGTGTGATTATTAATACGTGTCTTTTTCGCTTGGTGCTAAAGTATTGAAGTTGAGAGAACATCCTATGGGATGAAATGGATTGCTAGTCTTGCATACGTAATGAGCTTTTGATTTGAAAAATAATGCAAGACCGAGTTAAAGGGTGGAGGTATTTGAATAATTGACTGGTAACTTATGTCTACCAAGTGATTTTAATGAAAGTTACTTTCTCTGTTATTAAAAAACAATAGTGCATTAATATACATGCCTTTTTCTTAATTAGCGTTCCGTACCAAAATGGTAAAAATGAACCCTTATGGTGCGACTCAGTCTGTGTGTCTGTCACAGCTGGATATTTCAAGAACAACTAATGCAATAAACTTGAAATTTGGAACAGTTTTAGACGACGTTTGCCCAACTATTTTGCAAATAAGAAAGATTTTTTTTTTTTGCAATAGGGACTGAAAGGTGGGCAACATGTGGGGTATCATATGAAACAACGCTATTTGCACATTTTCAAACATATTTTTTTTTCTTTTTTGTTAGGCTGCATAGTTTTCGGCTTTTAATGAAAAATGTAAAAAATATACCGTACCCCCCCACCCCCCTTCTTATGTCCAAAGTTTGCGTAGAAAAAAATCTGAAATTATTATATGTGAAGATTACAGGAAAAATAAAACAATATCTCTAAATAGCACACTTTTTCAGAAATCGGTTCTGAATCCTCGGTACGCGAGTCCGACTCGCTCTTGACCGATTTTTTATGCCTTAAACGTAACTGGCGAAATGTGGGGTGTGCTATAGGTACACCTCTAATTAACCTTTTGGGCGTGATGTTAAGCTATTTTTATTTTCCCTTTATTTCAGAGGATAGGACTTGAACATATTACTATGATTTCCATAGTGAACTTTTACTTACTTACTTATGATTATGATTACTTTTATTAGATACTAGCTGCCCCGACAGACGTTGTCCTGTCCCAATTTCAATCATTCAAAATTCCCATAAAAAATCCACTTTCAATTTTCCCGGCAACTTATCCAATTTTACTCTACATAAGAACCTTCTCCTGACCATAATAAACACAACAAAAAAAGAATTAGCGAAATTGTTCCATCCGTTCACGCGTGATGCGATGACCAAGGGAAATAGAGATTAATTTTTCTAAATTACATGTACTCGTAGATTTATAGATTAAAGTGTGCACACGGTACACCTCAAGCTATATATGTATACATTTTCAATTTACACTGACCTCTCATTGTGAGGAAGTCCTATACAATGCGAGATCAGCTTATACTGGAAATGTTTAGCTTGATCTGAGGCCTTAGTGCAAGTTTTTATACCTACTCGATCACGTTAACGTAAACTTCAATTTGTACTGAAACTGAACAAGCGCCGTCTGGTGACTATAATGAGAAACACAATTATTCCGTACAAATTGACGTAAGGTAACGTTAACGTAAACGCGGTCGAGTAAGTATAAAAACTCGCACTAAGCCCTCTGTAGTCGTGTGTACCTTCTTCGACAATGGGTATCGATCGAGCTATTACGGACTTATGCCCGGTCTCTGAAGAATTCTTAAACGATATTTAAACTCTCAATGCTGTTGATTCAACAAAATTAACTATTTAAAGCAAATTCCTTCCATACTCGGTTTTTGAGGTCCTCAGATAAACCCTCGATAGAAATTCATGACTTTTAAGTTAAATTCTTCCTTAACAAAGTGTTCAGCAACACGATACCGAACCAATAATCACTATCGAATGGATAAACTCCGTTTAAAAACCTCAGAAACCGGGCCTTAGATCGCAGACAACCTTAAGAGAGCATAGCAATAATAATTAATGGGTACAAACCCGGCTAGGGTTTGTACCCATTAATTATTTAATACCATGAAATTAATTTTGTAAAATCGACGAAATGCCGGTTCTAATGGCCTTTCTTACTATCAATAGCTTTGTGATGTTCACGGGCAGACGTTATTAAATGTCCGCTTGAACTAATATTACAGCATTCCAATTGACATAGCCAGCCTGGAATGTTTTAAAGATTCGAACATATTTTCAGAATTGAATGTCATAACAACTTTTTTATTTGGAAATTATTAAAAAGGCATTTTTAATGAAGTAATCAAGTTTGTAATTAATTACGTTCCCACTACTGGGACACAGGTCTCTCTCTGTGAGAGGAAGCAATCCAAAATCCACCAAGCGGGCCCACTTTGTGGTTCTAGGACAGTAATTTGTAATTGTTTTTTAGAAATTTTAATTACAAGACTGTTGTAATTGAAATCCCACTCTTATAGACAAATATCAGGTAACGTAAACTTGAATGTCACATATTCAATAATTCCCCAAAACGAAACACTCAGGTCATCCTGCCTACATTTCCCACCGTCCTATTCGCCCGGGTCTTAGCCGCCTTAAGACGTCGTAACGGACACCTACGTCAAACTGGAATGCCTTCAAATAATTTGAATATGAATACTCCTTAATTCAACAGACAGTTTGATATTAAATTTGCGTAAGATGTTACTTGGAGTCAGGTTTCTGTAGACTTGCTAATAGAATTTAAACTACGGGATGAACTATTTGTTCTTATTATCAGATGGTGGTGGGGTACAGGCTGCCAGTTTGCTCCAGGTGTTTGAGAATTTAATTCTAAACTTGTCTGGTTAGATCTTGACCAAATTTATTTTGGCATAATTAGACACAGGTTTAATTAGAGATTAGAGACAGAAGGAGGCCAAGTGCAGTAAATAAGATATTCAAAGCATTGTTAGCAAATCAGTTACGCGGACGGTGTTGCTGAGTCCATCTGTAGGAGGTCTAAGAAAGCTGTTAAGTACCTGTGAACCTACGCTGAGGGTCACGGCTTAAAGCACAATGTTGGAAAGAGTGAGTATATGCTCATCAGAGGCAATAATAAACAACCTGAGCATATACCACCAGTATATCTCAACGGGGTATACTGGAGGAGCTCGTGGCTAAGTAATAACAGCCGCACGGGTCGATCCATCAGGTTAAGCTACGCTTGCCGGGGGTGGTCCGTGGATGGGTGACCATCTTTACATACCGAGACTCCTCCGTGCCTCGGAAAGCACGTTAAGCCGTTGGTCCCGGCTGTCATTCGTGAATCTTTGACAGTCGTTACGGGTTGTCAGAAGCCCGAAAATCTGACAATCAGTCTTACCAAGGGGTATCGTATTACCCAGTTAATGGGTTGTGGAGGTCAGATAGGCAGTCGCTCCCTGTAAAATAATGGTATTCAGCTGCATCCGGTTAGACTGGAAGCCGACCCCAACATAGTTGGGAAAAGGCTAGGCAGATTGATTGATATCTCAACGGGGTATCTTTGAGCCGGGTCTCTCGGTTTAGATACCTAGGGCATGTTGTGACCGAAACCCTGCATGATGACGCAGATATTGAGAGGGAGCGGAGAGCATTGTCGGTGGGCGCTAACATGTTGGTACATACTCGTAGGTTTGCGAGGTGTACAGTACAGCTAAAGGTAACTTTGTTCAGAGTCTACTGCCAAAGCTTTTACACCAGCGTTCTATGGACCAACTACACGCAACGGGCCTATAATGCTCGCAGAGTACAGTACAACAATGCCTTTAGGATTCTGGTGCGACTACCTCGATTTTGCAGTGCCTCGGGTATGTTTGCCGACGCGAGGGTGGATGACTTTTACGCTTTAATGCGCAAAAAGTCAACCTCACTAATTCACCAAATTCGAGGGAGTGGCAACGGAATCCTAAAAATGATTGCAGACAGACCAGTATCGGCAGCGGTGGGAAGGCTTATTAGGCTGCATGTTACATGATTATTTCTATTTTAATTTAAAATTTATTTCAATTTAATTTTAGTTTTAGTTTATTTTCAACTACATCAATTTTATTTTAGTTTTAATTTATTTAAAATTATTTATTTCAATTTAATTTTAATTTATTTTCAATGTCCTGTATACATAGGTGTGTACATATGTTTTACTGACAAAATTATGGATATTGTCTGAAATAAACAAATTTTATTTTATTTTATTTATTATTGTAACTGTGAAACTTTAACTATATTGTATTGCTATACAGATTTTGCTTTCTTTTTAGTTAGGCTTATGTTCAGTAGTGTTAGAATTAAGTTGAAATAAGATAGACTATTGATTTTAGAAGTCTTCTGTTAGTTATTGTTGTGCGGGTATGTTATAGTAATTTTTACGTTGGTATGACTGTCATCTTATACCACTAGATGGCGTTACTTTTGGTATGCCTACGATCCATTTATTTTGTTAACATTGATTTTACATTTAAAGTTATGCATCAATTATTTCCTGTATTTTATGTATCGTTAAATCGAATATTTAACAGAATTTTAGAATGTTTTTTGTTTGGATTTAAGGTGTCAATAAATGATACTGATTTACTAAACGAGGTGGAGCGCTAATCCGGTCCCCACTCATGTTGATTGCCGGTGTAGCGCGTTAGCTCTTGGGTTAGTCTGTTAGTCAAAGTTCGCACGGACGTAAAAATATCGCGGTGATTTTGTTTCGCGCACTGGATTTTCAACGCTCTGCTTAGCGGCGAGAGTTGAAAATCCAACATTGTGTTTCTTCGACGCGCTAGAACGCACTCTGTTGTTATTAAGTTGGATTCTCAACGCTCGGCTCAACAAAGAGAGTTAAAAATCCAGTGCGCGATAAAATCCAGCCGCAATATTTTTACGTCCGTGCGAACGTCGGCTTACAAGTGAAATAATAAAAGTATTAAGTGTGCCTAAGGCCTCTGCCTCGAATTTTGCGGGCAGCGGGGTGGCGGCGGCGGCGGCAGCGGCGCGGGAGCGGCAGGATTTTATGTGTAAAATCAAATGGACCAGACCTCGAAAACAGCGGCGCAACAGCGGTGCGGGACAGGGCGACGAGTGGTGCACTCCGCGCCGCCACCGCCGCCCCACTGCCTGAAAAATTCGAAGCAGAGGCCTAAAAGTGAGTTTTATCCGAGAGCGGACTCTTCAGTAGTAATGGGAAAAGTTGCACTCATAATTATGATTATGACAATATTTATTTATTTATTTATTAACTCATCAACACTATCATTACAGGATATTCCTGATTCAATAGTGTGGCCATTAATTACGGTTTCATTATTTACCATAACATATTCTATACATTGTGGTTTTTGTGAACTCACTCAGAGAAGTAAAGAGATTTATACTGTCTGCTAC
The DNA here is from genome assembly GCA_946251885.1 of Cosmia pyralina. Classification (NCBI taxonomy): domain Eukaryota; kingdom Metazoa; phylum Arthropoda; class Insecta; order Lepidoptera; family Noctuidae; genus Cosmia; species Cosmia pyralina. Next base: position 20,938,141 of record OX276358.1, read on the forward strand.
GTCATTAAGTACAATATTCATAGTAGATAAAAGAGAGGCTTAATACCCGTTATTCAATCTATCCAAACTGTGAATTACTGTGAATGAATCTGGAGTTACAACACATGATTAACGATAACTTCTTTTCTGTCACCAGAACTTTCTCTCATGTTTATTTTGACGACACGGTTGGCGCAGTGGTTGAGCGATTGACTGCTGCGCAGCATGTCGCGGGTTCGATTCCCGTACGGAACAAATATTTGTACGACCTACAAGTATTTGTTCCGAGTCTGGGTGTTTTTCTATCTATAATATGTATGTATTTACAAAAAAAAAAAATGTATATAAGTAGTTTATCAGCCATCTCGTTACCATAACACAAGCATTAGGTTGCTTAGCTTGGGGCTAGATGGCGTTGTGTGATATGTCCAAACATATTTATTTATTTATTTTATTTATTTTATTTATTTTCCTCTCATAATAAAGCCAAGTTTGTAGTACACAAGTTTACATGAGTGTGTCCGCAAAAGTTACATGAACGTGTTAATACTCGCTCGGGCGCACACTACCCTTTAAGATTTAAGTACCGAAAGTCCCGCGGCGCCTCAAGATTTGCACAGTACGACACAACTTAGATGTAGCAATCAATCTGCCTAGCCTTTTCCCAACTATGTTGGGGTCGGCTTCCAGTCCTGGATGCAGCTGAATACCAGTATTTTACATGGAGCAACTGCCTATCTGACCTCCACAACTCATTAACTGGATAATACGATACCCATTGGTAAGACTGGTTATCAGAATTTCGGGCTTTTGACGACCCGTAACGACTGTCAAAGATCCACAATGATAGCCGGGATCAACGGCTTAACGTGCTTTCCGAGGCACGGAGGAGTCTCGGTATGTAAATATGGTCACCCATCCACGGACCGACCCCGGCAAGCGTAGCTTAAACTGATGGATCGACCCGTGTCGTTGTTATTAGTTAGCAACGAGCTCCTCTACTTAGATGTAGCATCGGCAAAATTCGTAAAACCGATCACGATCCGAACTGAGTGCGCCTTCAAAATCACCAATCTTTATTACTGCTTTAGGCGAAATTGATCTTTACGCATACCTACGCAATAACTTGTAGTCATTTAGCCAAATACATTCGTAAAATTGAAATAAATGAATGCCAATTTTCAATTAAATGCTACATCTAAGTTGTGTCGTATTGTACACACGGCTACACATCACGCTATGCATATCCAGTTTACACTGACCTCTAATTGTAAGGAAATCCTATACAATGCGAGATCAGCTTATACTGGATATGTGTAGCTTGATCTGTAGCCGTGCGTACCAACTACTTTGACATTCTTTCACATGTAAATACTGGAAAGTAGATTCGTTTTTTTTTTTTTCTTACGAGATGTCACGCGACATGACATTGAATAAGTATGAGGGAAAACTTTAAGGAGACATTTTTATAAGATGTTTTTTTTTAATTCAAAGATATGGATATTCTTGGATTAGATTGCTGACCTTCATGTTTTAAGATCAATAATTTTTAGGGTTCCGTACCCAAAAGGTGCCGATGGGACAGTATTACTAAGGCTCCGCTGTCCGCTGTTTTATGATTTTGATTTAATTTTACAATTTTCATTTTATTTATATTATTTAATTAATTATTTTTAAGTATATATACGGTGACTGGTAATTAGTGACCGATACTTAAACACACGATTATACTCATAATAACAAACAACTTCTATTATGGGGCCAAACCTGAAATCGCGAAAAAAAAATCAGCTACCCCATACATTCATGTTCGCATAACTGGGCAAAATGTAGGGAGCAGTTGATTTTATTTTCGCGATTTCAGGATTGGTCCCATAGTTAAAAGTTGTTTGATAACATGAGTATAATCATGTGTTTAAGTATCGGTCACTAATTACCAGTCACCCTATATATTTATTGTGATTAATATTAACAATGATCTGAATGGATTGAAATAAATGATTTTGATTTGATTTGATTTACTGTCGATCCGTACGTCTGTAACAGGGCTGTTTCTTTTGAACCATAATAGGTAGACCCACACTGAGCCCACGTAGTGGATTACGGCCCACTCGCTCTCACCGGGAGGAGGCCTGTGGCCCAGCAGTGGGAACATTATAGGCTGATTATGCTAGGATAGACACTTGAAATTAACAACAACAATTCACAGAGTGACCGCTATAACAACAAACAATAAAAATAAAGTAAAGTTAATCCCCTCTCTGCTTTAATTAGTTTATTTTACCATAAAGAAACATGTTTTTTTCGGCGTTTTTTTGCTCATATGATATATACAATGGTACGGAACCCTTCGTGTGCGAGTCCAACTCGCACTTGGCCACTTTTTCGAATTATTCAAGCTTCAATTTCGACGCACGCGTTGAGATTCTATCGTGGCCACTATGCCACAGCGCCAGTCGACTGTCTAGAACGTGATAGCAATACGCGTATCTACTAGTGAAATAGCAACTACCGGGTTACACCCTCTATCCGATTTTCCGCCACATTCGCTTTCAAATGCAGAAGCCAGTGAAATCCAAATCAAAGCTTGAATAATTCTAAAAATGTTTGATCCTATAACATGAAGGTCAACAACTATCCCAAGAAAATCTATTACTTACCTATAATTTTATGCAGCATTTTTTTAACAAAGGTCTTCCAGGAGCTCGTGGCTAAGTAATAACAGCCGCACAGGTCGATCCATCAGGTTAAGCTACGCTTGCTAGGGTCGGTCCGTGGATGGGTGACCGACATACATACCGAGACTCCTCCGTGCCTCGGAAAGCAATTTAAGCTGTTGTTCCCGGCTGTCATTAGTGGATCCTTGATAGTCGTTACGGGTCGTCAGAAGCCCGAAAGTCTAACAACCAGTCTTACCAAGGGGTATCGTATTACCCAGTTAATGGGTTGTGGAGGTCAGATAGGCAGTCGCTCCCTGTAAAATACTGGTATTCAGCTGCATCCGGTTAGACTGGAAGCCGACCCCAACATAGTTGGGAAAAGGCTAGGCAGATTGATTGATATCTCAACGGGGTATCTTTGAGCCGGGTCTCTCGGTTTAGATACCTAGGGCATGTTGTGACCGAAACCCTGCATGATGACGCAGATATTGAGAGGGAGCGGAGAGCATTGTCGGTGGGCGCTAACATGTTGGTACATACTCGTAGGTTTGCGAGGTGTACAGTACAGCTAAAGGTAACTTTGTTCAGAGCCTACTGCCAAAGCTTTTACACCAGCGCCCTATGGACCAACTACACGCAACGGGCCTATAATGCTCGCAGAGTACAGTACAACAATGCCTTTAGGATTCTGGTGCGACTACCTCGATTTTGCAGTGCCTCGGGTATGTTTGCCGACGCGAGGGTGGATGACTTTTACGCTTTAATGCGCAAAAAGTCAACCTCACTAATTCACCAAATTCGAGGGAGTGGCAACGGAATCCTAAAAATGATTGCAGACAGACCAGTATCGGCAGCGGTGGGAAGGCTTATTAGGCTGCATGTTACATGATTATTTCTATTTTAATTTAAAATTTATTTCAATTTAATTTTAGTTTTAGTTTATTTTCAACTACATCAATTTTATTTTAGTTTTAATTTATTTAAAATTATTTATTTCAATTTAATTTTAATTTATTTTCAATGTCCTGTATACATAGGTGTGTACATATGTTTTACTGACAAAATTATGGATATTGTCTGAAATAAACAAATTTTATTTTATTTTATTTATTATTGTAACTGTGAAACTTTAACTATATTGTATTGCTATACAGATTTTGCTTTCTTTTTAGTTAGGCTTATGTTCAGTAGTGTTAGAATTAAGTTGAAATAAGATAGACTATTGATTTTAGAAGTCTTCTGTTAGTTATTGTTGTGCGGGTATGTTATAGTAATTTTTACGTTGGTATGACTGTCATCTTATACCAGTAGATGGCGTTACTTTTGGTATGCCTACGATCCATTTATTTTGTTAACATTGATTTTACATTTAAAGTTATGCATCAATTATTTCCTGTATTTTATGTATCGTTAAATCGAATATTTAACAGAATTTTAGAATGTTTTTTGTTTGGATTTAAGGTGTCAATAAATGATACTGATTTACTAAACGAGGTGGAGCGCTAATCCGGTCCCCACTCATGTTGATTGCCGGTGTAGCGCGTTAGCTCTTGGGTTAGTCTGTTAGTCAAAGTTCGCACGGACGTAAAAATATCGCGGTGATTTTGTTTCGCGCACTGGATTTTCAACGCTCTGCTTAGCGGCGAGAGTTGAAAATCCAACATTGTGTTTCTTCGACGCGCTAGAACGCACTCTGTTGTTATTAAGTTGGATTCTCAACGCTCGGCTCAACAACGAGAGTTAAAAATCCAGTGCGCGATAAAATCCAGCCGCAATATTTTTGCGTCCGTGCGAACGTCGGCTTACAAGTGAAATAATAAAAGTATTAAGTGTGCCTAAGGCCTCTGCCTTGAATTTTGCGGGCAGTGGGATGGCGGCGGCGCGGGAGCGGCGCGGGAGCGGCAGGATTTTATGTGTAAAATCACCATGGACCAGACCTCGAAAACAGCGGCGCAACAGCGGTGCGGGACAGGGCGACGAGTGGTGCACTCCGCGCCGCCACCGCCGCCCCACTGCCCGCAAAATTCGAAGCAGAGGCCTAAAAGTGAGTTTTATCCGAGAGCGAACTCTTCAGTAGTAATGGGAAAAGTTGCACTCGTAAGTATGATTATGACAATATTTATTTATTTATTTATTAACTCATCAACACTATCATTACAGGATATTCCTGATTCAATAGTGTGGCCATTAATTACGGTTTCATTATTTACCATAACATATTCTATACATTGTGGTTTTTGTGAACTCACTCAGAGAAGTAAAGAGATTTATGCTGTCTGCTACGTCATTAAGTACAATATTTATAGTAGATAAAAGAGAGGCTTAATACCCGTTATTCAATCTATCCAAACTGTGAATTACTGTGAATGAATCTGGACTTACAACACATGATTAACGATAACTTCTTTTCTGTCACCAGAACTTTTTCTCATGTTTATTTTCCTCTCATAATAAAGCCAAGTTTGTAGTACACAAGTTTACATGAGTGCGTCCGCAAAAGTTACATGAACGTGTTAATACTCGCTCGGGCGCACACTACCCTTTAAGATTTAAGTACCGAAAGTCCCGCGGCGCCTCAAGATTTGCACAGTACGACACAACTTAGATGTAGCAATCAATCTGCCTAGCCTTTTCCCAACTATGTCGGGGTCGGCTTCCAGTCCTGGATGCAGCTGAATACCAGTATTTTACATGGAGCGACTGCCTATCTGACCTCCACAACTCATTAACTGGATAATACGATACCCCTTGGTAAGACTGGTTATCAGAATTTCGGGCTTTTGACGACCCGTAACGACTGTCAAAGATCCACAATGATAGCCGGGATCAACGGCTTAACGTGCTTTCCGAGGCACGGAGGAGTCTCGGTATGTAAATATGGTCACCCATCCACGGACCGACCCCGGCAAGCGTAGCTTAAACTGATGGATCGACCCGTGTCGTTGTTATTAGTTAGCAACGAGCTCCTCTACTTAGATGTAGCATCGGCAAAATTCGTAAAACCGATCACGATCCGAACTGAGTGCGCCTTCAAAATCACCAATCTTTATTACTGCTTTAGGCGAAATTGATCTTTACGCATACCTACGCAATAACTTGTAGTCATTTAGCCAAATACATTCGTAAAATTGAAATAAATGAATGCCAATTTTCAATTAAATGCTACATGTAAGTTGTGTCGTATTGTACACACGGCTACACATCACGCTATGCATATCCAGTTTACACTGACCTCTAATTGTAAGGAAATCCTATACAATGCGAGATCAGCTTATACTGGATATGTGTAGCTTGATCTGTAGCCGTGCGTACCAACTACTTTGACATTCTTTCACATGTAAATACTGGAAAGTAGATTCGTTTTTTTTTTTTTTTCTTACGAGATGTCACGCGACATGACATTGAATAAGTATGAGGGAAAACTTTAAGGAGACATTTTTATAAGATGTTTTTTTTTAATTCAAAGATATGGATATTCTTGGATTAGATTGCTGACCTTCATGTTTTAAGATCAATAATTTTTAGGGTTCCGTACCCAAAAGGTGCCGATGGGACAGTATTACTAAGGCTCCGCTGTCCGCTGTTTTATGATTTTGATTTAATTTTACAATTTTCATTTTATTTATATTATTTAATTAATTATTTTTAAGTATATATACGGTGACTGGTAATTAGTGACCGATACTTAAACACACGATTATACTCATAATAACAAACAACTTTTATTATGGGACCAAACCTGAAATCGCGAAAAAAAAATCAGCTACCCCATACATTCATGTTCGCATAACTGGGCAAAATGTAGGGAGCAGTTGATTTTATTTTCGCGATTTCAGGATTGGTCCCATAGTTAAAAGTTGTTTGTTATCATGATTATAATCATATGTTTAAGTATCGGTCACTAATTACCAGTCACCTATTATATTTATTGTGATTAATATTAACAATGATCTGAATGGATTAAAATAAATGATTTTGATTTGATCTGATTTACTGTCGGTCCGTACGTCTGTAACAGGGCTGTTTCTTTTGAACCATAATAGGTAGACCCACACTGAGCCCACGTAGTGGATTACGGCCCACTCGCTCTCACCGGGAGGAGGCCTGTGGCCCAGCAGTGGGAACATTATAGGCTGATTATGCTAGGATAGACACTTGAAATTAACAACAACAATTCACAGAGTGACCGCTATAACAACAATCAATAAAAATAAAGTAAAGTTAATCCCCTCTCTGCTTTAATTAGTTAGTTAATTAGTTAGTTTGCCATAAAGAAACATGTTTTTTTTTCGGCGTTTTTTTGCTCATATGATATATACAATGGTACGGAACCCTTCGTGTGCGAGTCCAACTCGCACTTGGCCACTTTTTCGTATTATTCAAGCTTCAATTTCGACGCACGCGCTGAGATTCTATCGTGGCCACTACGCCACAGCGCCAGTCGACTGTCTAGAACGTGATAGCAATACGCGTATCTACTAGTGAAATAGCAACTACCGGGTTACACCCTCTATTCGATTTCCCCCCACATTCGCTCTCAAATGCTGAAGCCGGTGAAATCCAAATCAAAGCTTGAATAATTCTAAAAATGTTTGATCCTATAACATGAAGGTCAACAACTATCCCAAGAAAATCTATTACTTACCTATAATTTTATGCAGCATTTTTTTAACCCAGGTCTTCCAGGAGCTCGTGGCTAAGTAATAACAGCCGCACAGGTCGATCCATCAGGTTAAGCTACGCTTGCTAGGGTCGGTCCGTGGATGGGTGACCGACATACATACCGAGACTCCTCCGTGCCTCGGAAAGCAATTTAAGCTGTTGTTCCCGGCTGTCATTAGTGGATCCTTGATAGTCGTTACGGGTCGTCAGAAGCCCGAAAGTCTAACAACCAGTCTTACCAAGGGGTATCGTATTACCCAGTTAATGGGTTGTGGAGGTCAGATAGACAGTCGCTCCATGTAAAATACTGGTATTCAGCTGCATTTGGTTAGACTGGAAGCCGACCCCAACATAGTTGGGAAAAGGCTAGGCAGATTGTTTACAATAAATTAATAAATTTACAATAAAATTGCAAAAATCTGTGAAATCAAGAATTGTAGCACCATCAAAGTTAAACAAAATATTAAACATTGGCTGTTAACTCAATCCTACTCAGAAACCGAAGCTTTCGTTAGAGTAATGTCTTAACATATTATATTTATCATATCGCAATCACTTTTAACTCACTTCCTCACTCATACCTTCACTCTCACACTGCCTGCCAAACCCTTACATACAAGTACTGTAACATTCTCTTGGACGCACCCTTGCAAAATTGTGAATAATAAGTACTTACCTACATTTAAGATGCATCCTATTTCAAATATAGTTGTTGTTAAGATTTTATTTAATTTTTTCAAGTCTTTTATTTTTATTTTGTCTTACGTTAAATTTTCAAAACAATATGTAAGTACCTAATAAATAAATTTAAAATTAAAATACAGTATCGACCCTGAATATTCAGATTGTCTAAAACTGTCTAGGACTCCACGAGACAGGCTTGACCTAGTGTGGAGTCCACAAGTTAATTTATTAAAATTATGTTTCCTTAATTCCTAACTTTATTTTAAGGAGTAGTTTATTTTTGTATTACTTTTAAGGAAATGTAAAACATTATTTGGTTAATAAACGATTATTATTATTATTAATATTGTTTTTTTTTTTAATCCAGAATAATTATACGTAATTTGACAAATCAATATTTCAGGAACTTATTCTATACATCTAAGGAAAGACAACGCTGCGACAATTCTACAAAATGATGCAACCTTGCATATCAAAACAAATGCTGGGCTTTGAAGCTGCAAAAACACATTCCACGGTTCCAAATGCACCGTTTAAAGATTAGAGGCACTACTGCATCATGTGGACTAGCAATTGACCATTAGTTCCCGTAAGAGGCAATTAAGAGATTATGTCAGTGCAATGGGCAGCGGCACCCACCTGAACCTGCTGCTGACTTGATACCACTTAGCTTTAGGATTCCACGAGAAAAGCCGGGCTCTTGTGCACTGTAAACTGTTAGATACGGCACTCAAACGTAGCATACATCAGCGCTGGAAAATAAAAACATGACGTAACGGAAACACGAATCAGTGAAATGTGATTTTGCATTGCATTATAAAATGGTAAAAATTGAAGAAAAAAGAATAAAAATAATAAGAAAAAATAAATAAATAGAGAATTGTAAATTTTAAGGTTTGTTTTTGTTTAAGTAACCTTCCTATTAATTTAAAACTCTATAAAGGAAATTGGAACATTGTTACTGTTAGTTCATTTAAATAAAATAATTGTTACCTAACTAAATTTACAATTTATCGTATTTAAAAATATTGTACGCAGTTACATTATTTTTACCAAATCAAATCTATACTTTATTGTAAAACAAATGTCACTGGCCGTCGTTGCTGTGTGACGTTGGCAGTTGTTTAAAACGTATCGCCCTAGTGACAGAGCCCCCCAATTGATCGGTGAAATCGAGCCAGCTAGTGGCGTAACTGAGCCTGTAGCTTTAAACTCCCCTGATAATAACAATTACCCTGATTTGATCCAGCCTGTCCCTCCTTGCTGGTCTCTCCCCAACAACGCCCCAAGCCGAGGTCCGTACCTCACAGGGGTTGCCCTTAACGTGTAGACCTCTCATGGTCACACTACATACGAGATGCCATACATAAAAAATAAATAAAAATTGTGGCAGAGCGCTCAGTATTGAATCTTATTTTGAACTGTATACATCTCTTCAAAGTTACGTTGTGAATCATTGTTGATTGTGAGTAATAAAAAGTGTTTACAAGATGTCTGATCATCATCATTTAAGATCCCTGAGCCCTCCCACTCTTACATACATAAGAAGTAGGTAAATTAAATATTTGGTGATGCGACCTTATTTCAGATAATTGTTAATTACTTATGTATTTTTAATTTGCTATCTAGGTATTTTTTATCTAGGTTTTTTTTGTCAACCAGTGCGTTCTGCCCGTTATGACATACGGTGCTGAAACGTGGACACTGACGGTCGGGCTGGTCCACAAATTCAAGGTCGCTCAGCGCGCGATGGAGCGGGCTATGCTCGGAGTTTCTTTGAAGGATAAAATCAGGAATGAAGTTATCCGGAAAAGAACCGGAGTAACCGACATAGCTTTCACAGTAAGCAAACTGAAGTGGCAGTGGGCTGGCCATGTTTGTGGCAGGACCGATGGCCGATGGAGAAGACGAGTCCTAGAGTGGAGACTGCGTATCGGTAAGCGTAGTGTGGGATGCCCCCCAGCTAGATGGACCGACGACCTGAAGAAAGTGGCTGGGGCAGACTGGATGCGGAAGGCGGAGGACAGGGTGTTGTGGCGAAACCTTGGAGAGGCCTATGTCCATCAGTGGACTGCGATTGGCTGAGTTGATTGATTGATTGATCTAGGTATTGCTGAAAAGTAAGATATAAGCACCCAGTAAGAGGAATAAACATTGCGACAGGTATACACGTTGTCATAATAAGCTTTCACATAAGTATACAAATGCGTTTTGAATTTAATAATCTACTCCATCTTCAGAAACATTGCATGAAATCCTTCCTTTGACATATTACATGCGGAACAGATTTCCCCCAGGCATAGATAAATGTGCTATTGAAATGGTTCGACGTACGCGTTCTCTCAGAGTGCATAGTAAAGTACCATTTAAAGGTAATCATTGTGCCATAAATCTTACTTTAATGGATGTACTCGTAATTTCCATTTTAACTGGCACAGGAAGAAAACCTTTGAGTGAAAATGGAACTTATCTAAATGGGATTCCAGGGATTAATTTATAAGATCGTAGGCATCTTTGATTTTTATTATTCTGATCGAATTTTATAAATTTTCTGGGATTTTGTAATGCTTTGTTTTAAGATTGATTGATTGTCAATAGCCTAGTCTGACATTTGACTTTTTTAAACCCAAACATACAAACACCGATAATTTATACTTTTAGGCATATATAATATCTACGATAAATACGCCTTAACCACTTTAAAGTATAAAAGTATTTATTTTATTTCTAGATTGTTTTACAAATGTTTACTGTGATATCGGTTGGTCGCATAATTGTATGGTGGTGGGTAGTTAGTTCTCTTATGTGAATATACCAGTCTGTCGTTGACCCACGTATTTCAATGACATTAAATTTACCAATTAAATATAGTATATAGTTTTAAGTACAAAAAAAACTTTTTTACAAAAAAATACAACCGACTTCCAAAAACAACACTACAAAGTGAAAAATAACTTTAATTTCGGAAGTCGGTATCTAGTTAAATGTATTTTTGTTTTTTGCCACCGACTTCCGAAATTAAAGTTATTTTTCACTTTGTAGTGTTGTTTTTGGAAGTCGGTTGTATTTTTTTGTAAAAACGTTTTTATTTTTCACTTTTTAGTTGCGGTACCTTCTCCACACAAATTCTAATACCACTACCTGCAAAACAAACTAGAACATCAACCATATAAAAGTGGGGAAAAAATACGTATTATTGAAGCTAACTCAAAAACTACCAAAGCAAAGTTAATTAATTTTATATGGGACCAACTGTGATGTATACCCTCTCGAATAAAACAAAAAAAATCGAAATCGGTCCAGCCATCTTTGAGTAATCGGAGAACATACATAAAAAAAAAAGGTTCCGACGAATTGAGAACCTCCTCCTTTTTGAAGTCGGTTAATGAGTTAAGCATCTGTAGCCGAACTACGCAAAACCTGTATTTCGGCTATCATCGCCAATCCCTCGGATAATTTTGCATTTATCATAGCCATTAACATTAATTTTTACAAGAAATTTAAAAATAGTGTTATTTTACACAATAAAATTATATTTTATTATAATATGTAGAGTATGAATGCGTGACCTCTCACAGTGTGGAATGAAGTGTGTGTGTGTGTGTGTAATCCATGAGAAAGTCAAACATTTGGAAAATTTATGCGCGTGTTCCGTGTGAATTTTGGAAGTATCAATCAAACAAGTTAACGCTAACGTGATTATTGTGCTATAAGCAGTCACTACACTGTCAAACGATAGAAAACATGCGTTACACCTTCTGTTCATGCTGGTTGGGACAAGCGAAAGAATACTAAAAATACACCAGCAAGAAAAATTCAGTCAGTGCTATATAAATTGCGATTGACGCGTGTTTATTACCCCGCACACATCATCTGCCTAGCCCTTTTCCCAACTATGTTGGGGTCGGCTTCCAGTCTAACCGGATGCAGCTAAATACCAGTAATTTACATCTAGCGATTGCCTATTTGACCTCTACAACCCAGTAACTGGGTAACACGATACCAATTGGACCACCCGAAACGACTATCAAAGATCTGTGAATGACAGCCGAGTCCAACAGCTTAAAGTGCGAAAGACCATCCACAGACTGACCTCTGTAAACGTAGCTTAACCTTCGATCGACTCGTGCGGCTGTTATTTACTTAGCCACGAGTTCCTGGCACTTACCCTAAATAGGTTGGGTTGGTTGGTTGGTTGGTTTTGGATTTCACACCAGACAAGGTGCCTTGAAGCCACAATCCAGATTGTTACGCTGACCAGTATTCCCTCACAAAATAAGAGAAATACGTTCCTAAGATTTATGTGACTCACATTTTTCTTAGCAGTGCAATTTTTTTGTTTGTATATGGCCACAAGAATGCCGTGACGGCAAGTCTCCTTTGTATTTTGTGTAATAAAATCTCGTGTGACGTCCGTCGGCAACGGTATCCCTCGGCCCCTTTACGGGGTGTAACTTTTCTTCCCTGTCGCCAGTATTTTATTCGATAATAATTCACTGGACGAAAGAAAATCCTTTGTTTCATTAAATTTCTTATGTACGGAAAGTTGGGACGTTAGTTTTATTTCTACCTAAATTCATTATTTTGTCCTCGAGGTGTATTTCTTTTTTGGTAACTGCGTCGCTTTTCTTTTTTCCTTTTTTTTTCTTACTTTGTAGATTGTAGAAGGTTACACGGGGCCCAAGTTGTAGTAAAAGTCATTTAGAACCACGTAGGTTTATCTATGGACCCGTACCGAGTCCTTACTCGGTACGGATCCATAGATTAAAATTGGCAACTCGTTAGTAGCCAATTGTTATGCAATACCTACCTAATGATAAAGGCTCTCTCTTTTTCCGGAGATAAAACAGGTGGAGGTTCTCAAGTCGACACGTATACTAGTTTTTTTTTTTATGAATGACCACGCATAACTTTTTACGGAGAAGTTCGATTTGAAAAAAAATTATTTAATTTCAGAACGAGTTGATTCCCCTCTTTTTATGTGGATGATGTTCTAATTTTTTTTGCAGGTGTATTAAAATTTGTGTGAGGTAGGTACCACAGCTAAAAATTGAAAAATAAATACTTTTTACAAAAAATACAACCGACTTTGTAGTGTTGTTTTTGGAAGTCGATTGTATTTTTTTGTAATAATGTGGTTTCTGTAAGATAGTGGCATTTGCCTTTGGCAGTGGGCTAATTACAAGGTGATGTTATTAAAATCTAAAACAAGTGAAACTCAGACGGTCTTATTACAAAACGAGGTTTTTCTTCTGTCATAGTTCGAGCCAGTTTTTGTAATAAGAACCTAGCTGTGATAGAAATACAGTTCCTTATACAAAACTGACAACTTAGTCCGGTACTAAGTTGTTAGTTTTGTAAAACTGTTCGAAATTCAAAAAAGGGTCAATGGTTTATACCTGGATTTGAAGATGAACCTTGTTTTGTAATAAGACGGAAAAAGAATACCTAAGTTGGTGTAAGTTTATTAAGTTGTTGGGCTGGTAATGTTATTTCCTAATTGCACTTTGTAAGCTAAACAATAACAACAACTAATTATAGCAATTAGTGAATTTAAAAAATTAGTGAACTGACTGCTATTCCTATGTAGGTTGTCCTGGCTGTCATTCGTGGATCTTTGGCAGTCGTAACGGGTCGTCAGAAGCCCGAAAGTTTGACAACTAGTCTTACCAAGAGGTATCGTATTACCCAGTAACTGGGTTGTTAAAGTCAGATAGGCAGTCGCTCCATGTAAAATACTGGTTTTCAGCTGCATCCGGTTAGACTGGAAGCCGACCCCTACATATTTGGGAAAAAGGCTAGGCAGATGACTTTGTAAGCTAAACAATATTAATACCAAATCATTTCAAAATGCAGAAGTGTCGACTTCACTGCCTACCTTCATCGAAGACTGGCCAAATATTAATGTATGCTAATTGTAAGTGGTTACCGGTCACAGATTATACTAGTTTGCCACTCCCCCAGGGCGTCGTAAGAAGCCACCGGCAACTAAGGGATTGCTCACATACAGCCTGGCCAGGAACATCCGTCTATGAATTAATAAGCGTAATTATGTCTGGAACTTGTAATCTAGCTGTGTAGATGTGTCTTCTTGCGCATATAATAATCATAAGTCGCAAGTAAATGAGCCTACGAACACTACAAAACATAACTCATTGGAGTTATGTTTTGTAGTGTTCGTAGGCTCACTTCAATGTGACCACAAAAGAAATATTCAGTTATTGAACTGAATATTTCTTTTGTGGTCACATTGTTGCTGATACTTCAATCCCGAATTTGATTCCCGTATGAAATAAGCTTAGGTTATTTCTGTAAAAAATCTCTCGGAAGTAAGCCTGAAATTGGAATAACTCCCTGTGGATGATAACATGATCATCCGCTATGAAATTGGGTTTGTTATCTCATTGACAATGTGTAATCACACTATTTCACACTAATATTATAAAGGCGAAAGTTTGTGAGTGTGTGTGTGTTACTTCTTCACGCTCAAACGGTTGGACCGATTTGGATGAAATTTGGTATGTATTTATTTATTTATTTATGAGGAGCTCATGGCTAAGTAATAACAGCCGCACGGGTCGATCCATCAGGTTAAGCTACGCTTGCCGGGGCTGGCCCGTGGATGGGTGACCATTTTTACATACCGAGACTCCTCCGTGCCTCGGAAAGCACGTTAAGCGGTTGGTCCCGGCTGTCATTCGTGGATCTTTGACAGTCGTTACGGGTCCTCAGAAGCCCGAAAGTCTGACAACCAGTCTTACCAAGGGGTATCGTATTACCCAGTTAATGGGTTGTGGAGGTCAGATAGGCAGTCGCTCCATGTAAAATAATGGTATTCATCTGCATCCGGTTAGACTAGAAGCCGACCCCAACATAGTTGGGAAAAGGCTTTAGATTTATTTATTTGGGATCTCCAACAAAGGATACACATAAGCAATTTATATTACATTATTAAAAAGGTTCCATTAAGTATGCTCCTTCAATTAAAGGAGACCACAGCATGCACATATAACTAGGTCTAAACGGGATAAAAATGTGATAGCTTATACACTGGATTAACACATAGACTACTTTTAATCCCGGTCTACGCGGGTGGAACCGCGGGGAGCAGCTAGTAATATTATAAAGACGAAAGTCTGTGAGTGTGTGTGTGTGTTTGTATGTTTGTTACTTCTTCACGCTCAATGGCTGGACCGATTTGGATGAAATGTGGTATATAGATAGCCTATACCCTGGATTAACACATAGGCTACTTTTTATTCCGGTCTACGCGGGTGGAACCGCGGGGCGCAGCTAGTAATAATCTATATAAATAAAAAGAAAAGTCCTGACTGACTCACTGACTCATCAACGCCCAGCCCAAACCCGTGGACCTAGAAACCTGAAATTTTGCACAGAGGTTCCCTTTATAATGTAGACAATAAATAAAGAAGGATTGTTCATATTTACCGACATCCACGCGGGCGAAAACGCTGGCAAAAGCTAGTATGGAAAAAAAACTTAGATTATTTCTGTAAAAAATTTCTCGGAAGTAAGCCTGAAATTGAAATATCTCCCTGTAGATGGTAACAGGATCATCCGCTATGAATTTGGGTTTGTTATCTCATTGACACACTAGAATAAGTTTCAAGAAGCTGTAGTAATTAATTAATATTTTATCTTTAAAGCCAGATCCTACACGAGCCAATCCGTGGCGGTCGGTGAGTTTAATGAAATTTAATTAATTCCAACAGTTCGCTAGATTTATTATTGGCTATAAAATCTTGAGTATTAACGATAAACTTGCACTTGCGGCCCGCGGATACGATGTGTAAAGAAAATAAACTTACTTAAGCTGCGTATACACTAGCTGGGCAATATTACACATGAATGTTGACATCAAACACTGCCTTAGAGTAAAACCTTTCTCACCCGGCGCAAATGTATCCACCGTCACGAATGTCGTCATGTTGACTTCTTGTTTAGCTATTAAAACCTTAAAACTTATAGCGAAGCGATATAAAAGAGATGAACATAGGCACCACAATCGACAAAGGATTAGTAAAGATAAAACTGCCTCAGCCATCACAATCATCCAAGACTAGCTGCGCCCCGAGGTTTCATCCGCGTAGACCGGAATAAAAAGTAGCATATGTGTTAATCCAGGGTATAAGCTATCTACATACCAAATTTCATCCAAATCGGTCGAGCCTTTTTAGCGTGCGAGCGAACACACACACACTCACAAACTTTCGCCTCAGATGATTAGAAAAATTATACAGAGTGGATACGACAATACGACAATAAATGAAAGTACGAGCAGAACTAATGTATAGCAGTTTATAGGAATTATCAAATAAATCCTAACATTGAAATTAAAAAAGTGATTTTTTCTAACAAACTAAATAGCTTAAAAATGTAAACAAAATAGAACACCATTTTTAAATATTTTAACACAGCTGGCGACTGGGGCACTGACCGACCCAACACACCATTGTTTGTGACGATTTTTTGCAAGTTTGGGTTGTTATTGTTTCGGCGAGAAAGCGACGTAGAAATAAAGGAACTATCGTCTGCATACGCATATCTCTTTCGCACATTCAAAATTTTCGATTGACTAGAGTGAGTAGATGTAACTTCCGTATGCATTTTATTTTCTTATCTAATTCTGATGACACGCTTTATTGCTCTTATGCCTCTGGTATAAGGTACAACATGCATTAATTCCCATATTGAAGTAGCTGGCAACATGTGTGTGAAGAATATTGCAATGTCTTTAACCTTTATTTTTTTAGGCGAGGCTGGTCTAATATCTGTATTATCAGATACATCATGTTGAAAATCTTGAAAATGAAAAATATTGTCCTGTGGCTAAAGTATTGATTGGATTTGATTGATTTTTTGTATACGGGTAAAGAACATGATACTCTTTACGTGGTTTAAAGGAATGTCAATCGCCCTGCTCCACCTTGTATATCCCGTTTACGAATACGACGTCGACTATGACACAAAGAAAAATTGGTGCAGATATCTCAAGCAACATATTAACACATTTATTATTATTTGTAGCTCAGTGAATACACAGCTTAATAACAGCAGGAAATTATGAAGTACAGGTTCATGTCGGACTAGTTTTTGCCGGCGGCTCCGCGCGGATATCGTTTTTAGATTTCCGCAACTACGACACGAAGCGGAAAGTTTTGTACGTAAAAGAAACATTCCTACCAATTCCCTTATTTCCTAATACTCGGAAATGTATGATTTTTGTCATGTTTTTCCGAAATGAATATCCTCTTTTTGGATGTCGCGAAAGGTGATTGGCGGAAAGCAACATATTGCGACACACGGTCCGTGTTTTTCTTGCCTACTTACTTCTATATTTAAGCTGCCAAAGATTATTAATGAGAATGGTAAGAGAGCCTGGACGTATGCCTTTCCAAAAATTTGAAATAAGATGCCAAACAAAATTGCCAAAAAATTACAAAACAAAAATGGTCAACAAATTAAAAATATCTTAAACTTTACTGTGAGGAAGTTTGGAATGGAAGAGGTCTGCGTGTAGGTTTTTATTTAGCCTTTAACTTTTTTGAGCAAACTCTAAAATAAGTTGATAGTGCACATAATCTTATTTTTTAACCAAGATTAAGTGTTATTGTTATGTCAAGTTTTTATAATGTCCATGTCAAGTTGTATAAAATAAATAGTTTTAGAAACAAAACAGAGTTACATACATTGCACACACCTAAATAAAAATATAAAAAACACATGTAGATTTTTCTGTTTCACTAGATCAGGCTGTCACTAAAGTATTCGTACTCCATCTTCACATTGAAAGGCCCTGACATGTTTTCGCGTGCCTCTTATTCTCATTGAAACTGCTCTTATAACTGAGATTTGTATTTTCACTTTTAAATAAATAGTTTTAATTTGTTTGTTTATAACAACATAAAACGATCATCAATTTGTTTACCTTGATTCTTAATCCCACCTAATTATTTTATTAGGTCACCCGTAGTCAGCATTATTTTGGTCTTTGCTTATAGATTCAAACTCAAACTCAAAGCATTTATTTTAATTAAACCAATTACGAGTACAGGCACTTTTGAATTCAGTCGGTCTGTCAGTCAGAAAGTTGAAGCTAGTTGACCAATTCCAAAACGTAGATCTCTATGGAGAAGAACGGGCAAAAAACTCCACGGATACTCTTTTAAATCAAGATAAGTATATTAAAGTTAATAGTATATTATTATATTAAGAATATTTCGAACGGCTGGTTGACACTTCCCGTGACCCAAGGGCTGGCTTTTACCTTGGCCAGAGGCTAAGCATCGCCATACAACGTGGCAATGCCGCCAGTCTCGTGGGTACATTACCAGTCGACAGCGATGCGGATGAATTTTTCGACGACATGTTTTAGTTTGTGAATAGTTTTAGTTATGTTAGGATATAATTTTGTTATTTTTAAGGTTATGTTTATATTACATTTAAATAAATAGTCTAGATAAGTATTACAACATCCTGGGTACACTATTCTTGTTACTATTCTACATGTGAGAACATGATTCGACAGTATTTGCGATCTACAGCTCATAGTTTAGCCATCACTTTTCTTTATCATTATAAATCCTGATTTTCTTTTTCGATATCTGATTCCGATTACTTCGGCCGTAAAATGATGAATTTCTGGTGGTTCACGAAGCGTGTTCCTTTTGATCTTTGCTATCGTTAGGGAAAATAGTTCTGCTATCGTGTTCTTATATTCTTTTTCTTCGAAATGAGTATTGTCGGTTGGTAGTAGCCAGTTACTATGCATGGATTTACTACCCACCTGAAAATATTCTGAAACTTTTAAAGGTCAAGCTCTAAATCTAAGTTAGGGTGCCTACATTATTAAGTTTCTTGGTCTCGTTGCTATTGGAGTTGGTTGCCTCTATAGATTCTCGCATAAAAGAATTGCTTTACGTAATAAGAATTAAAAATTGTTTCAAATATCCGCCCTTACATAACGACATTTACAAAAATCATAACTCCAATTTGTGTCAGCAACTCCAAGTACATAATAAAACAAACTCTGTATAATTAAGAATTGAATTACGACGAAAAATAACGATGGCGTTAATTAAACTAGACAATGAACTAATAAAAAATATTAAATGACTACTGAAAATTTGCTTTAACGATCCAATAAAGGAAGTGGGACAAGATATTAAGGACGTTACGACTGTTTTAATCATATTCTATGTGCTAGATCATATTTTTTAGCAGTAAGTATTACCACAGATTAATATAGATGGGACACTCCGCAAAATTATTTAAATAAAAAGCGACTCTTGCTACGACACAATAAAGTGCAAATCAGGTCGCACAACGCTTCATTACCTACAGTTATATTCACCTATAAGTTGCCTCTCTTTATACCTTCTGACTCGGGGTTGTCTTCTTGTACGATGCGGCGCGTGAGTGAGTATCGAACCGGCCGGTGCGCGGCAGCCCACACTGTACTGACCCAGTGAGATGAGCCCGCCGCGTACTTGTAGTTGTCCCACCTGTATTAATCTGTGGTATTACTTGGAGATGAGGTGAGAAGTGGGTGTTTATTGCGAGTTAATTATGATCGTGGTAGAAAAATGGCGGGTAATGAGAAAATAATTGTGGAAATAAAAGGTCTAGACGTAAGACTATAATTCTAGAACTCTGTGAAACATTTGAAAAGAACTGGACTTTACTATAACTGGTGAAATGTGGGTGTGTAGGTAGTATTAGGTACACCTCAGTTATTATGAAGAAACTAGCTGCGCCCCGCGGTTTCACCCTCGTAGACCAGGATAAAAAGTAACCTATGTATTAATCCAGGGTATAAGCTATCAATACACCGAATTTTATCCAAATCTGTCCAGCCGTTTGAGCGTGAAGAAGTAACAAACATACAAACACACACACACACACATATTCACAAACTTTCGCCATTATAATATTAGGTTGATATGCACATTACACAATCGCATATTTAGATTATATACATCTTACTATACAGGAAAAAAGTTAGAGGAGATCATCAATTTGAGTAATGAAGTTGTAGGCTAGGCTACTACACTTCTGGACACATCTTTTGGCCCACCTTGTATTTTCAGTTTCGTTTGGTCCTAGCTAAAATTTTATATTAGGTCGAGCAAAAAGTTTTTATGCAGTTTTGAACCTGGCACATTCACAATTTCATTCAATAGTCTTTTTTTGAATTTCGAACACAGAATTTAATGAAACAAAAGACAATTTGGAGCCTGTTTGTTGATATCAAACAATCGAATACTAAGAAAACTTAGTTTTATTGGATTACTTGGATTTAATTCCTGAAAAAGTGATTGATATCTTTGATTTTGCAACAAACATTACTTATTCTTAACATTAAGGTGAGGTTCTATCAATAATCTATGGATACTTCACCTGAAGTCGCCGCCCAAGCTGTGGCACTTATTCAGGCCGGACACAGCCAAAGAAACGTGAGTGCTCAACTTAATTTAAGTCGATCTGCGGTCTGAAATGTTTATCAGAGGTACCTAGAGACTGGCGGCTTTGTTCGTCGCCAAGGAAGGCCACGATCTCGGGTCACAACTGAAAGGCAGGATCGATTCATCGTGACGACCAGCTTGAGAAATCGTCACCTTACCTCCATTGAGATACAAAACCAACTTCGCGACTTCCACGGAGTATCTGTGAGCGCTCGAACTGTTCGGAGAAGGTTAAAAGAACGCGATATGGTACCACACAAGCCAGCTAATGGCCCCAAACTAACGCGAGCCCACCGAACAGCGCGCCTTCATTTCGCACGCAGTCATTTAAATTGGACACAGCAAGATTGGAGCCGTGTACTCTTTTCTGATGAGTCTAAAATTGTGTTACATGGCAATGATGGAAGGAAGAAGGTCTACCGACGTAAGGGAGAGCGTTTCGCACAATGCTGCTTTGAAGAGAGGGTTGCTTATGGCGGTGGCTCATGGACTGTCTGGGGCGGTATATCCGCGAGCGGCAAAACTCAACTTGAGGTTGTTACAGGACCACGGCTGCCAACATTAAATGCTGAAAGGTACATTCGTGAGTGCTTAGAACCTCACGTGATACCATACGCGGACTATGTGGGCCCAAATTTCCTTTTTATGCATGATAATGCAAGAGCCCATGCGGCCGGCATCGTCAGGGAATATCTTCGGGATGTGAACATCACAGTTATGGACTGGCCAGCCAGAAGCCCAGACATGAACCCCATTGAGCACATGTGGGACGAGCTAAAAAGACGTGTTAGGGCTCGTCAGCCAGTTGCCCAGACGATGCAGGAGTTGAAAACTGCCATAGAAGAGGAATGGGAGATGATCCCTCAAAATTTCATAGAGCGGTTGATAAACTCTATGCCTAATCGTATGAGAGCTGTGGTAGATGCCCATGGAGGCAACACGCGTTATTAAATTAAACCTTTATTTGATAAAACATGTTTTTTTATTCAAAAATCAATTGCCTTTAACAAGGCGCATATCCGACTTGTTAGGCGTAGCTCCATGTCGTATGGTATTCTGAATTCAAATTTAAAACAATACGATCGAAAAAGATGGTAAAATGTATCAGGTTTAAAACTGCATCAACAGTTTTTGTTCAATCTAGCAATCATATTTCGGTAGGGGCCATCGAAACCTAAACTCTAAGGTGGGCCAATAGATGTGTCCAGAAGTGTAATTCAGAAATAATATTCCTGGTTTTAGGGAAAAATCCAAAATTTTCACGAACTTTCTTACGAGTTTTCCTCCAATGGACCGGTATTTATATCCACTAAAAATGTACCTATAAAATACCTATTTCATTATATTTTACTGTTCACCAATAACCTACTTACTTCAGCTTAAATAAGTAGGTTATGGGTCAACATTAAAACATAATAAAATAAGTACACTAACCCCCACTAACTAACTCAAGTTTCAGACTAAAAAAACTCCGTTATGAAGATGAAGATCTACCCACATTCCTTAAGACTACATTTCCCTACATGCTTCCTACAAAGAAGCAACACACAAAATTGTTTTAATTAAAATTTGTTTATTATTACAAGACAAGCCATAGTTTAGACTGTGCAAGTTTTAGGCATAACTACGTAATAAGAGTTGGGGCGCTAGTTAAGACATAATAAAGTTTTGCTCAAGTACTACGAGGTACAGAAATCGCGTCACAGGTAATTTTAGAGATACATGCAGTGGCAGATTTGCCCTAAGGCCCAGTAGACCCGGGCCTAGAGCGGCCAGATATTAGGGGCGGCCAATCTGACAAAAAATTCACTAATGATAACAAGAAATAACTGAAAGTAGGTACCCAAATATTCTAAATGCTCGCGCACAATAACTTATAACAATAATCTTCCTAAATCACTTTCGTACATCTAAATATACAGGGTTGGGTTGGTTATTGACCAATATCTTCTAAAGGGGTCACTGTACTCATCATTATGAACAACCTTTACTATGGGACTAAACTGGAAATCGCGAAAAATAAATCAGTAACTAACTAGCAGATATTCAAATTAACTAAATTTCTGAATCGATTTCGATAAAAGTTGGCAATAAAGTAAATTAATTATGTAGTCTATACGATGGGTGCTGTGAAAGGGGCGGCTGGTACTTACTACATGGCCTGGGGCGTAGGGCGGCCAAGACTGCAAATCCGCCACTGGATACTTGAACTTCATAGTTTATTTAGACAATTTTGAGAACTGCTACATCTCGATACTCTTACAACCTACCTTACCAACCTAGCCTCCTATTATCATCACTGTCACTTATAATGCTGGAATCGGCATCAACTTTAAGCAGACATGGTTTGAGATAAGTTATAGCTTAAGGAAGTAAGTAAAATATAATAAATATAAGTAAGTAAAGATTGCAGAAAGCGATAAGGCCGCCCATTGTATATTTTGTAGTTTGTGTCTTTTTTTTTTTGTTATGTATTTTTGTGGTGTACAATAAAGTATATATAAATAAATAATTAAATAAATAAAATAGTGAAAACTGACTCTAAAGCTTTCATATATATTAGATACAGACTTTGAGTATACCGAGCGCTTGCCTTCCCTAATAAGCTAAGAACCATACGTTCTGTATGCCCCGGCGTCGTCAACGTCAACGTCAACGTTCATAAACGCTTTAAACATCGCGATAGTTTCATTCGGTCAACATTCGGTCAAATGATCGCCCTTCAACGCGATAATCAACGGTGATGTCTGTATAATGTGGCCCCACCGTAGGTATTTTTCAAAAATGCTACTTGTACCTGTTTTATTTATTTTTTTGTTCACATGGATGCGCAGAAACATCCATTGATCATGCTTTAACGCACCTTGAGCATTTAATTTTCAAAGGGTGTTAAAAACGTTTTGATTTTCAAATTCTTAAGATGTCGTTAATTGATTAAGTCTTCACGGTTCAGTCTTTCAGTTAATAACCACGCATTGGAGTAAGTGAGAAATCGTTTCATCTGTATACCTTATCAAGCTTTTCAGCTTTTTAACTTTCAGTTGAGTAACTGGTAATTTTAGCGAAAACCAGCCAGCAGCAGCTTACAGCCTTTTTTTTGTGGATGGGAAATCATCAAATGACTTCTCCCGCTCTGGGCAGAGCGGGAGGGCGTGTCAGACTTTTAGTGACTAAAACCCACCCGTGTTCCTTCAGTTGCCTGTGCCAGGGCCACGGTATCTCTTTCGAACAACCCGCGACCCAGGCGGCATGTTTCTTACAGCATGAAACTGACAAATTGTCTTTTACTTAAAAGGCATAACATATATTTAAGAAAGATTTAAGAAAATTCTTAAAATATTGACTTTAGCATTTAATTTCTTAAATCTTTCTCAACTTAGCTCAAAAGAAGATATTTAATTTCTGCAAAGAACACCCAAATACCCAAATCGCTATAGGTGTGCCTATAAAATTTGAAGGTTCCCCTCGATTTCTCTGGGATGACATCATTAGATCCTGGTTTCCTTATCATGATATCACCCTTGGGATTTCTCCTTTCCAACAAAAAAAGACGAAGTTATCCGCGAACACACATAAAAATATATATTTATATAAATACGGTCGAATTGAGTAACCTCCTTTTTTTGAAGTCGGTTAAAAAGATCTATGCGGTTACATAGACATACACGAAAAGAGACTTTGTTTTATACTATGTATCCAGATGAATAAAAATCACAAGCTAATTCCACAATCCGTGCGTCCCACAACACCAGGGCGACAACAGACAGTGCAAGTCGCAAGACTTCCTGACTAACTGACGTCGAGTCTCGTAAGTCTGGACAAAGACCAACTAACTAACTTACACCGTATATCATGCACAAATAAAAGGTAACCACTTAATTTAGAGCCTTTGTTTTAACACTACTTTTTTCTACAAGAGCACTGTGTCATCAAAATTTTAGGAATACACTTAATAAAGTAGAAACCTAACTGAATCTTTCAAAAGAAAGTTCTACTTCCATTAACTAGGTTCTGCAATCACTATTTTTGCCTCCTTTCTGATAAAGGTGATCGAGTGACAGACCTAACTATCGACTATATATTACTCATGGTTTCACTCACAGTTTTAGAGCATTACTTCAGCGTTCTAAAAAGTTGAGAAGATCTCATTGATATTAGAGTAAGATATGTTACGCGCTAACATCGGAATCACTAAATCTGGACTCGGCGCACGACTACATGCACAGAAATTCGCAAATCTGTGATCGCAGTCGCAAACCTACAGTTACCGATAGACAATGACAGAGATAGGAGCCGGCGCTGTCGTGCAAGCGAAATCGCGTTAGCCCCCGAATGTTTACGATTTTGAATGACATTGCGTGTCTATCTCGCTCTCACAAATATGGCGAAGCAAACATTAAATATTAGGTCTTTACCTATGAAATTGCGGTTCTGCAATACTGGCCATTTCAAATCAAAATAATTTTTGTTTGGCTAAGAATTCTAATTTCAAATTAATTTTATTTTAAAAACATGGATTTTTTTTTTCCAAAAGTAGTCATTTGTTTATTGATTAGTGTTACATTTTCATCGCATTTCAATCTTTTTCGTCATCATGGATACGTTAAAAATTCGAGTAATTATGGAATATGAGTACCGTCGTGGCAGCAACGCGGCACAAGCGGCACGCAACATCAACGACGTTTACGGAGCTAACACTACAAACCAACGCACCACTTGTTATTGGTTTGCTCGCTTCCGTTCTGGAAATTTCGACCTGAAAAATGAACCTCGCGGTCGTCCGAAGACTTTGGTGGACAATGACGAATTAAAGGCGATTGTGGAAGCTAATGATACACAATCTACGGCTGAATTAGCAGCAGCTTTCGACGTTAGCGTCAAAACAATATTGGTTCATTTGCGTCAAATTGGCAAGGTAAAAAAGCTTGACAAATGGGTGCCCCACGAACTCAATGATTGCCAGCGCGAAGTACGCGTCGAGACGTGCTTTGCACTGTTCAACAGACACACAAATGAAGGAATTTTGAACCGCATTGTTACCTGCGATGAAAAATGGTTTCTGTTTGATAACCGCAAGCGCTCAGCAAGTTGGTTGGATCCTGGTTCAGCACCTAAACAATGCCCTAAACGAAAACTTACCCCTAGAAAAGTGATGGTCACTGTTTGGTGGTCTAGCGCCGGTGTGATTCATCACAGCTTCTTACCAAACGGGGTGAGCATTACTTCAGATGTGTACTGTGAAGAACTGAACACAATGATGGAGAAGCTGGCACATCTCCAACCAGCATTGGTCAATCGCTCGTCTCCGCTGCTCCTGCACGACAACGCGCGACCTCATACTGCACAGCAGACGGTCTCCAAGTTGCAAGAACTGGGGTTGGAAGCATCCGCCCTACTCACCAGACCTTGCGCCTACAGACTACTACTTTTTCCAGAATTTGGATAACTTCTTGGCGGGAAAAAAAATTCAATACCCGAGAGGCAGTACAAAATGCCTTTGAAGAATTTGTTGCCTCCCGTCCAGCTGATTTCTTTAAGAAGGGCATCAATAAACTGCCACTGCGTTGGTTAAGATGCATTGATTGCATGGGTGATTACTTCGATTAATACAAATAAAAAATGCATGAAAAAAATTCGTTTAAATTTTTTCATACAAAACGGCAATTTCATAGGTAAAGACCTATTATTATTATAATTTTCAACAAATTTTTAACATTTTTGGCTGTAGTTACGAGTGAAAAGTAATCCTGTGGAACTTGTTTTTTATTTTTGAACTATTTATGCACATTTTAAAAACACAAAAAGGCATTGTTGCTGCTTATTCAGACGATTACGATAATTTTACTTAACGTGCTACACATGTGCTACAAAAACGCCAGTTTGATTGTGACTAAGGTCAATTGTGTGCGTTAGTATAATTTATGCGGTCCACATCGAGGAGCAAGAACCATATCTTCCTAATTTATACATCAATGGAATATCTCAAATCATTTTAAAACTTTTACAAAAATGCAGCCAGTATTATTCATATCAGAGCAATATTGCATATAAATCAAACAAGCAGATTCCCTGTACCTACATCTCAAACGTCTTTGCAAAAGAACAAAAAGGAGACAGACCCTGTTTCAAAGGAATAACTTAAAATCGTTATAGTCCGTTTGAACCCTGTCCGTAACCACAGTAAATATAGTAAGGCAGTAGCGCAACGAATTTAATAGAAGTACTTCAACGAAACAAAACCTTCGAGTCAAGACCTCGCTTAGGAAATTGACGCTAAAATTAACGATCACAAAAGGGGAACTGCAATAAAACCGATATTACTTTTTTCAGACCCGTGGAGTTTCAGTTTCAGAGGAGTTGATACATCAGGTTAAGCTACGCTTGCCGGGGTTGTCCATGAATCTTTACATACCGAGCTTCCTCCGTGCCTCGGAAAGCACGTTAAGCCGTTGGTCCCGGCTGTCATTCGCTGATCTTTGACAGTCGTTACGGGTCGTCAGAAGCCCGAAAGTCTGACAACCAGTCTTACCAAGGGGTATCGTATTACTGGGTTGTGAAGGTCAGATAGGCAGTCGCTCCATGTAAGATACTGGTATTCAGCTGCATCCGGTTAGACTGGAAGCCGACCCCAACATAGTTGGAAAAAGGCTAGGCAGATTGATTGTTTTTTTTTTCAGACCCACATGCATGTCTGCGTGCGCTGAAATATGTTTTCTTTCCTGAATTACGCTACTGATGTATCTATTTACTGTGTCATAATGGAGTCACGTAGGGTGGCCAACTTTTATTAGATCCATCATGTCAGCTGCGGTGCATTAAACCATGTTTTCACGCATCATTTTCTAAGAATATTGTAACGTGTATACTATGCTATGTTTTGGGATCACGTCTCTCAGTTATGGAGAGTAAAGCGTGGTTAGGTGAAACCTTCAAGTTGGAAATATAATTGAGAGGTATACCAGGAATAAACAGTACTTCATTGATTCTTGTAGGGTAAGCTAAGAAGTAGCTAGCTAGCTAGTAGTAGAAGCTTATTAATTTACTCAATTTATTAATTTTAACAATGTTATTTTTTTATCAATTTTAAAAATAATGATTAAGTAATTTAATTAAAAATATATATATTTTTTTTATATTTTTTTTTGTTTTTTTTTTTTATTTATTTAAATTATTATTTATTTTTTTGTATAAATTTTATCATCATTATTTTATTATTCTTTTATGTTGTATGTAACTACAATAATTAGCGCTTATTACTATGTAAGTTACCTTTTTGATTCTTTGAATTGTGAATGTGGTGTTCGCCTGTATGTAATTGTTGCACTTCAAGACTGACTTTTTGTTACAACTACAATTGTTGGTGAACCTAATAAAATAAAATTAAAATAAAATAAGTGTAAGCACTTGATTTTGAACTGGGAGAGCAGTTTCTATCCCTCGCATGTATACTCGTACGCCTTATAGTTTCTAATATTACCATTGTTTATCAACTACGATTTTTTATTAGCACAAAGAACAACTTGCTCCTTCCTCTTTCCAATCTGCCTAGCCTTTTCCCAACTATGATGGGGTCAGCTTCCAGTCTAACCGGATGCAGCTGAATACCAGTATTCTACATGAAGCGACTGCCTATCTGACCTCCACAACCTAGTGACTGGGTAATACGATACCCCTTGGAAGAAGACTGGTTGTCAGACTTCCGGGCTTCTGACGACCCGTAACGACTGTCAAAGATCCACGAATGACAGCCGGGACCAACGGCTTAGCGTGCTTTTCGAGGCACGGAGGAGTCTCGGTATGTAAAGATCCTTGCTCCTT
This sequence comes from Cosmia pyralina, assembly GCA_946251885.1. Taxonomy (NCBI): domain Eukaryota; kingdom Metazoa; phylum Arthropoda; class Insecta; order Lepidoptera; family Noctuidae; genus Cosmia; species Cosmia pyralina. Next base: position 20,966,429 of record OX276358.1, read on the forward strand.
CCTCTGTATCATAGATAAATAAAATACATGATAAGCAATACGACGAAACAATACTTAACATAATCATTGCACGTAGTGAATAATCCATTAAATTTAATCCAGCGTACATTATGCCCATATACTGCCAATATAAAACTATAGATACCGCAAATCGGCTTAGCAATATAGTGGAACATTTATACCAATCACGAGTCAATTATTCAACATCAAACTACAATTTTGAGGAGCAATGTACTGTGTAATAATGTATATTGGAGCTTGCCACAGAAAAGTAAGAATGGAAAAACTACGATCATCTATTTATTTACTTGTTATACAACGTCGTTTTGCATCCTCGTCAAATTTCAGGGTGTGATACAGAACATCAAACCGAACAATTTTCTCCATGGGACCAACATCGTAATCGCAAAAAAAAATTCAACTGTCCCACAGAAAACTTCAATACCTACTCGACGCAAATGTATGGGACGGCTGATTATTTTTTAACGATTAAGATGTTGGTGCCATGGGAAAAGTTGTTCGGTTTGATGGCACACCCTTAAATTTGACGGGGGTGCAAAACGACACGTTGTATGGGGTGTAAGTGTAAACACCGTTATTCTTTTAAGGGGTCCATTGTACTCATCATTATGAAAAACTTTTACTATGAGACCAAACCTAAAATCGCGAAAAAAAAACTTCCTTACATTTATGTTCGCATAACTTGTCAAAATGTAGGGAACAGCTGTTTTTTCCGCGATTTCAAGTTTGGTCCCATACTAAAAGTTGTTCATAGTAATGAGTACAATGACCCTTTAATAGGATAACGGTGTTTCGACTTACACCCAGTACAAAACCTTAAATCTATCTTTACAGGTTGCCCTACTACGATAGTTAAGTATTTAAGATTTTCATTTTATTTTTGTGGTTTATATACAATACACAAGTTAACACTATTTACACTAGGTGGTACTAAATGACTAACTAACTAACTAAACAAATAAATACAAAACAAAAGGACACTTAGGCGTCGAAGAACTCGTCCGCATCGATGTCATCCGGAATCGTGCCCAGAAGACTGGCAGCATTGCCACGTTTAATAGCAATGCAAATTTTTTTAAATCAAGATTTCCATAACATGCACATCACACTAGTAGAAAAATCATCCACCACTTCATACTACAAAATAGCAACCTTATATTTTTATAAGCTGATTTACATGTGAATGTACAGCATTTTTAGTGCAAGCAAAAGGTGTCAATTTATCTCACAGTGAATTTTCATTTCACTCGGACATTATCTCTCCATTTGTCACTTTTCTGTGGCGCCAGCGGACATTGTTCAACCGGCTGCGTGTTACTCTGTATATTAGACGATTTGTTATGTTGTTGCCCAATTTTCTCGCTACATTGTAGCCGCCATGCTGTGTTGTGAAATAGGAGGCCGGAGCTAAAAATTTTGCGAGAAATTATGTCGAATGGCGGGATAAAGAATATTGGTATATCAATCTATATTTGTCTCATCGTCATAGTATATTTATTCTGTGTCATCGTAAATGTGACATTAGCCAAGCGAAAAATTATCTATTTTATTTATCACTAGCGACCCGGCCCTGCTTCGCATGGTTTTTACGACTTGACAAAACATGAAGGTTTCTATAATTATAAATAAGTTAAATATTAATGTATTTTACATAAAAACCTTCCGGAATAAATTTTCTAAATGTAAGTGAAAACCGCATCAAAATCCGTTCCGCAGTTTAGAAGAACAACACGGCCACACAGACGGACACGAAAAGCAATTTTATTTTATAATAAGGATAGAAGCAGGCGTTGCATATTTTCATGAATAAAAAAAAAAAACTACAGCATAGTTTCCACGAAAGAAATAACACTTGCAAGAGAACGCTCACAACGTACAACTGCAAAGTCCGGAAAAGACAACACACGACCCTGTCTGTGGTCATGACGTATTGTCTGTCCCTATACCTACTTAGGACAAAAAATTTCAAGTCATCATCTGCCTAGCCTTTTCCTAACTATGTTGGGGTCGGCTTCCAGTCTAACCGGATGCAGCTGAATATCAGTATTTTACATGGAGCGACTGCCCTCTTTACCTACCTATCCTAACCTAACCAGTAACTATTGGGTAATACGATATCCCTTGATAAGACTGGTTGTCAGACTTTTGGGCTTCTGACGACCCGTAATGACTGTCAAAGATCCACGAAAGACAGCTGGGACCAAGGGGTCTTGGTATGTAAATATAGTCACCAATCCCACGGCCCAACCGCGGCAAGCGTAGCTTAACCTGATAGATTGACCCGTGCGGCGTTATTACTTCAAGTAAAGGTTACAAAATCCATAAAAGAATACGAGAATATACTTGAAGAACAAAGACTGTCTATCGAAAACATGATCAAATATGACGTTTCTGTTTTGTTCTAGTTCCTAATATGAAATTTTTTAAAGTTTGACAGCCTTACCTTGTTCATGGAAGCAAGAGACTGAATGTAAACAGACAACTACCCACTCTACAATAGATAATAGTAATACACACTAGATAAGACAATATTTTGTCTGGAAGAACATTTTACGTAACGTCGAAGTGACTATTAGGTATAAGAAACGAAGGAATCCTTTTTAACTTAGAAGCATTCCCGTTTGAGCACCTATTTTTTGAGCACCAAAGGTATTCCCATCTGAGCACCAATCAATATTTTAACGTGGTGCTCTAAAGGGAACAATAAAAAATATTCAAGTTTATTCCCTTTTGAGCACCTACGTTAGCTTTTAGTGGGGTGTTTAACAAAACATATCGATACAAATTGGCAGTACTTTTGAACACCATGGGATACCTTGAGGGTATTGACCTTGACCTCAGGGTCATTGATCTTGAGGTCAAGGTCAAAATTCGGAAAGTCAAGATCCGTGATTCTCTTAAGGTTAAATCAAAAAATCAATCAATCCAATGGTCCTGAGGTCTTTGACCTCAGGATCATTGACCTTGAGGAAAAGGTCAAAATTCCGGAAGTACGATTCGCTGTTAGTCCGATTCGCGGTTGGCATTTCTATGTAAAAGGTTTAAAGTAACCTAACCAAACCTAACCTCAGGGTGTCCTTCGCTCTCTGTTGCATCGTCGCCATGTCGAGCGAAGGCCACCCCGAGGCTAACCTCGGGGTGGCCTTCGCTCGACATGGTTGGTTTTAATTTTGACCTTTTACCTCAAGATCGATGATCCTGAGGTCAAGGTCAGTGACTTTAGGAGAATCGCGGATCTTGACTTTTGGAATGTTGGCATGACCTCAAGGTCAATGACCCTGAGGTCAATGTCAGAAACCTGAGGAAAATCACGGATCTTGACTTTCGGAATTTTGATCTTGACCTCAAGGTTAATGACCCTGAGGTTAATGTCAATGCCCTCGAGGTCTCCCATCGTGTTCAAAAGTACTGCCAATTTGTATCGATATGTTTTATTAAACACCCCATCACTAGAAGCTACCACACCGCAGGTGCTCAAAAGGGAATAAAGTTGAATATTTTTTATTGTTCTGTTTTGAGCACCACGTTAAAATATTGATTGGTGCTCAGATGAGAATACCTGTGTCCTCTATAATGTTTAATTTATGTTATTGTAAATCTCCACCATTTTTAAAAATAAACGATTTATTATCAATATTTGTTTTGAAATTTTCTTTCTGATTTTTTTTCTTTCTTTTTTTTTTTTTTTTTGTTTTAAAATTAATAGAATCTTAAATCTTTATCCGCTAACGCTACTTGAATGTAAATTTAAAGTAAAAAACTGGCTCTTTACACTTGATTATGAGGATGTAGAGAAAATAATAAATAATTAATTTCATTCTACAAAGGAACACATACATAAACATACACACACAAACACACACAGCACGATATAATAATTTAAGAAAGTTATTCCATATTTGTCCATGCTTTTTTATACTTTTCATTTTTGTTATTGTATTTTATTTTATTTTGTTGTAGCTTCTTTTAAAATTGTATTTTGTAGCACATCTGTTTGTCTTTGTCAATAAAGAGTTATGAATTGAATCGAATTTGTTTTGAAATTAGCAATTGCTGAACAAATCCTACTAATATTATAAATGAGAAAGTTTGTATGTTTGGATGTTTGTTTATTACTCAATCACGCAAAAACGGCTGAACGGATTTGGATGAAATGACATGGCCCGTTTCTGCCTAGTTACTCAGTGGCATGTACATTATAAGTAAATAAAAATAGAAATAAAAATTACAAAACTAATTACATTTTCTTACAAGTCCAGAATAAATATTTAAACATAAATAGTTGTTTTGCGTTTCGGTCGTATCAAGATAGCGGGCCATTTTGGATAAACGTTTCATTCCCTGTAAACCTAAAATATAAATGTTCCATCAGAGTTATATTAAAAATGATTCGGACTGTAAAATGATAGTAAAAAACATAATAATCAGAATCATAATAAAAAACATTTTGTAAATTACTTGAATGCTATGAAATATTATTGTTTTAGATAACTTTTTTTTTTGTAACAACGAAACGAAACGACATGACAGGTTCGACAATCGCAGAGTGTTGCCATCCGTACCATGTTTCTCGTACATGTACGAGATTCAGAGGACTTGGTACGAGGTACGAGTTTACATCCATCTTCGTATGATTTTTTACGTAATTCGTTGTTACAAATCATATTTTGTGTACCTGAATGTAAAAGAAATTATGAAAGATTTCATTTGGCTTGTGTTTAAACGCCTACCAGAAAAGTACCTATTTTACTACCAAAAAATTCGAAATACCTGCCAGAATGGATAAATGCTCAACAAAATGGATAAATGCTCACCAAAATTAAAACTATTTTATTGTGAAATTATAACATTAGAAAACTGACAGCAGGTCGACGGCGCAAGGTCTGGTGAGTAGGGCGGATGACGGAGAGCTTCCAACCCCAGTTCTTGCAACTTGGAGACCGTCTGCTGTGCAGTATGAGGTCGCGCGTTGTCGTGCAGGAGCAGCGGAGACGAGCGATTGACCAATGCTGGTTGGAGATGTGCCAGCTTCTCCATCATTGTGTTCAGTTCTTCATAGTACACATCTGAAGTAATGCTCACCCCGTTTGGTAAGAAGCTGTAATGAATCACACCGGCGCTAGACCACCAAACAGTGACCATCACTTTTCTAGGGGTAAGTTTTCGTTTAGGGCATTGTTTAGGTGCTGACCCAGGATCCAACCAACTTGCTGAGCGCTTGCGGTTATCAAACAGAATCCATTTTTCATCGCAGGTAACAATGCGGTTCAAAATTCCTTCATTTGTGTGTCTGTTGAGCAGTGCAATGCACGTCTCGACGCGTACTTCGCGCTGGCGATCATTGAGTTCGTGAGGCACCCATTTGTCAAGTTTTTTTACCTTGCCAATTTGACGCAAATGGACCAATATTGTTTTGACGCTAACGTCGAAAGCTGCTGCTAATTCAGCCGTAGATTGTGTATCATCAGCTTCCACAATCGCCTTTAATTCGTCATTGTCGACCAAAGTCTTCGGACGACCGCGAGGTTCATTTTTCAGGTCGAAATTTCCAGAACGGAAGCGAGCAAACCAATAACAAGTGGTGCGTTGGTTTGTAGTGTTAGCTCCGTAAACGTCGTTGATGTGCGTGCCGCTTGTGCCGCGTTGCTGCCACGACGGTACTCATATTCCATAATTACTGGAATTTTTAACATATCCATGACGACGAAAAAGATTGAAATGCGATGAAAATGTAACACTAATCAATAAACAAATGACTACTTTTGGAAAAAAAAAATCCATGTTTTTAAAATAAAATTAATTTGAAATTAGAATTCTTAGCCAAACAAAAATTATTTTGATTTGAAATGGCCAGTACTGCAGAACGGCAATTTCATAGGTAAAGACCTAATATTAATAATATATCGTATAACAATTGCTGTAGGTGACATAATTCGACACGTTTCAAAATAGTGTTGTAAACATTTTCAAGCCAATCTTATAACTTTAAATCCAGTAGGTAATAATAATTCCATAGATTCGTTATATAATCCTACTAATACGAGTATTATAAATGTGAAAGTTTGTATGTTTAGATGTTTGTGACTCAATCACGCAAAATCGGCTAAACGGATTCGCATGAAATTTAGCACACAGATAGTTCATAACCCGGATTAACACATAAAATACTTTTTATCCCAGTAGTAGGTTTCCGTGAGATTATTTCCGACATCCACGCAGGCGAAGACGCGGGCAAAAGCTAATTATAAATAAGTCGCATATTTTTCCTTATAAAATTAGAAACTTTCGTATTTACAGTACCAAAAAGAATCCAAAAGATGCCAAATATCCTAAACACCACGATAATCCCCAATAAAGTGCACTGAACCTTGCCCAACTGACAGTAACAAATATACACGAATATTTTCCACGCCATGCCACGTTTAATATTAGATCCAACGAATTTCGTTCACTATTGTTTCTCTAAACTTCTTCTAGTTTATAATAGTCTGTTTAAAGCTTTTAAGGGTAGTTGCTGTTAGATCCATTCAAAATAATTTTGAATTTAATTTTATTGAGCACGTGCATCTACAAATATGATAAACTAGCTGTACCCCGCGACTTCGTTTGCGTGAAAGTCATAAGATAGACAATATACTAAAATAACTGCCACATTTTATCAAAACTCACAAGCTATTACTTTGTTTTCACTTAGCGTTCTTTCAAACTATTTTTCTTTTTTCTCGGCTCCTAAAGGTCGTAGCGTGATGTTAAGTAGCCTATAACCATCCTCGAGAACTGGGCTACCAAATCCAAAAAGAATTTTTCAAATCCAACTTTTTTTCACAATTTCATAGGTTTTATTTGCTGCCAGTCCCGCCGTCCGGTAAGGAACAGGCCCGGGTCGACGGCGCGTTGTGCTCCACGCGCGCCTCAAAGAGATGTCAGCAGTGACGGGGTCCAACAGGGCCGATGCCGCCGGGGTCGCGGGTAGTTCGAAAGAGATACCGTGGCCCTGGCACGGGCAGTTGAAGGAGCATGGGTGGGTTTTAGTCAGTAAAAGTCTGACACGCCCTCCCGCTCTGCCCAGAGCGGGAGAAGTCATTTGATGATTTCCCATCCACAAAAAAAAAAAAAAAAAGCTACCTGCCAGTGACAGTCCCGTCAAAATCGATACAGCCGTAACAGAGACTAGCAGGAACAAACAGATACACTGACAAAGAAAAATTTTGAAAACTGTTTTTTTGTTATGATTACCACATATACTTTCATATGCATTTAGTAAAAAGCTGTTATTTTGACATTAAAAACAGACGGTTCAATTTTATTTATTTGTTTAAATGTATAAGTCGTTTTTCGTATGTCTGTGAGACCATGTTCTTCTTCTAAACTACACAGCGGATTTTATGGGGTTGTCACCATTGTTGTTTAGCCGCTTGCGCGACCGCGGGAAATTTGTTCCCCAACAGTAGATTGTCCGTGGGAACAAAGTTCTCATACAATCTTTTTTACTTTTAACCTTGTTCCACCACTATTAAGTAGTAATATCCAATTCCATGCATTTACTGTGATAGATTATCTGTGTCCGAACCTTTTGAGATACGACAACACTCACTGAACTAGTCTATGACATTAAAAAAATATTATTTTCGCTGTCATAAAATCTAAAGTAAACAATTTTTTTGTGTAGGGCCGCTTTCGTATTAGCAATTAGAGAATTCCGAAAGGTATAAGTGTAAAATAAAATACATTTATCTTAAACTAAATGTTTTGAAATGTCGCCACATCTGCATATCGCACCCGGGCGAAGCATGGGCGGGTTGGCTAGTTGTTTGGGAATAAAGTTTTGTCCGCTTTTGGAGCTCCTCAGATTAACCATCAATAGCGATTCATTATTATTGATTCAACAAAGTTATTTAGCTCAGTCATAATCGACACAAAAAAATGCAAACATCACAAACGCGCATGTACCTACGATTCTATTATTTGTTGTTAGGTCCCCTGAGAGAGTATATACCCAAATTTGCAATACTGAAAACCTTGTGCTACTCCCATTAAAAAAAAAAAAAAAAAAAAAAACATTTATTTCAGACAAAAAAGTCCATAGGCAAGGCAAGGTTGTTAGTATCAAGAATTTTGCTTATAACTAATGTTAGTAAAAAAAAATAAAAAGAACAAACTAAACTACCCTCACCGTCTACCCCACCACACACCCACCCATTGGTGCTCGAAAAACTGCGAAATTCTGGCACGTTTTAGTTTTTTTGAAAACTATACCTTAAGGACGCGTTTTTAAGTATCTTTGTTTATATTTTGGTGAAACAAACAAAATTTGGTACAATTTGAGCCTAACTCAAGCACTCTAGGTATATTCGTTGCGAAGATACAGCTAGTCAAAGATGGGCACTTTTTTCCAAAAGTGAAACATTATCGATAGAGTCATTTGCTAAGACACGTACTGGCTGCTAGAGAAAAGTCATCAAAGAAGAATTTGTAGAAAATTAAATTAGCTTTATTTTAATTCTAAAGTGGTGACTCTTAGCTTCATAATTTCTTCAAAAATAAGTTCTGGACAGACGAACGTGTACTTCCAGAAAGGCGGCAGAGGTGGATCAGAGTGCGTCCAATATCCAGCCGCAGATAATGGCTAAGTTAGGTATTTTCTTTTTTTTTTTTGTTGGCATTTTTAATCATTTAACATAACATAACACTGCTTGGACACAGGCCTCCTCTCTTCGAGAGGGAGTGGGCTGTAATCCACCACGCGGGCCCAGTGCGGGTTGGTAGATGTCACATGCCTTCAAATTTTTGGTTCTAGAACATGCCGGTTTCCTCACGATGTTTTCCATCACCTTTAATCATTTTTGTTTTAATATTTTGTATGAAACCGGCGACGTGAATATTCACCTTAACGTTAACAACATACAGGGTGCGTCTCGCTGTGTTAGTTTTTATTTAACTTTGTGTTGTTCTCCAGCGATGTTTCCAACTTTTTGTTATTACGTTCTGTTAGTCAGGAATACTGTTGAACACATTGTGGAGATTTGAGTTCGTAAGTTGTTTAATACAATGCGTTTTATATGCATGAGGCACCGTTGTAGATACGTTTTAATTGATCAAAACTTATTTTAACAATACCCTAATCATTTTACAATAATGTATTTTGTTGGAAAAATAGTAGCAATGTAAAGACATTACACGAGATAAGTAACATATATTTAATGTGTCCAAAATTGAGACTGACTTTGACATTTCAAAAAAGCCAAACCTACGTTCTGTATCGCCCCATTTACTGATAGTTTAATGTTGACTAGGTGGTACCCGGTGCGTTACTGCCGCAGAATAAAACATCATCCGCCTAGCCTTTTCCCAACTATTTTGGGGTCGGCTTCCAGTCTAACCGGATGCAGCTGAATAACAGTATTTTACATGAAGCGACTGCCTATCTGACCTCCATAACCTAGTTACTGGGTAATACGATACCCCTTGGTAAGACTGGTTGTTAGACTTTCGGGCTTCTGGCGACCCATTACGTCAAAGATCCACGAATGACAGCCGAGACCAACGGCTTAACGTGCTTCCCGAGGCATGGAGGGTTCTCGGTATGTAAAGATGATCATCCATCCACGGACTAACCGCGGCAAGCGAAGCTTAACCTGATCAATCGACCCTTGTGGCTGTTATTACTTAGTCACGAGCCCCTCAGAAGAAATAATTGCGCACTTACAAGCAATAAGTTGACAAAGTTTATCGCAATCGGGTTGGCGGTATGGCAGCGCATAAAATACGAACAACAAGCATTGATTTTTGTATAATAGATTAGTTGACCCGCTACACGTTGTTCAATTTCTTTTTTTTTTCTAATTTCCTTTTTATTAAACCACCCCAGCAAATAGGAGAACAAAACAAAATAAAATTTAAATCGGTCGAGCCAATTTCGAGTTTTAGCCAGACTAACGAATAGCAATTGATTTTTTTATATAAGAAGACTAGCGACCCGGCCCTGCTTCGCACGGTTTTTTACGACTTCATAAAACATGAAGACTCATATTATAAATATTCCGGAATAAATTCTCTAAATGATAGTGAAAACTGCATCAAAATCCGTTGCGTCGTTTAGAAGAACAACGCGGCCACACAGACTCACACGAAAAGTAACTTTATTTTATAATAAGTATAGAAGAAGATAAGAAGCCATATAATTTCCAACAGGATGAACGAGGTACCCGCCATTCCTAATTAAAACTGCTTCAGTAACACGGTATACTTACCCTTTATTTTCAGACGTGTAATTGAATTGTTGGATTCCAAATTTCCAAACAGAAATGTAAACCGGCCTATTTATTTTTTTCCACCTCAAAGCTCAGATTAATTCATAGAAACCAACCAATTAAAACGGAAAACCTTGACACCAAAAGGTCCTCCCATTAATCTTTCAACCACAGTACCTTAAATGTCACCTACAGGGAAAGAATTTATTTCTTTACAGGGAAAAAAATAAAAAGAGCGCCGTTCCATTTCATGTAACAATTAGAAGGAGGGAGTAAAAAAGGCCAAGGCTTAGGGCCCCACAATAAATTATTAAGGAGACAAAGTTTTGTCTGTAGGTACGATTTTTTATGTCTAAGGAGAAACTTGGACAGTCATTAATCCTGTGGCCGACGTATTAAACGGTATAAAGCGATTTTTATTACGCCAACATTTCTTAACGTCGATTTAAAATAATCTTCGGTTACATTCGGATTATTTGTAACAGCTTCACAATCGTTTGAGAGTTTTTCGGGACTCGTCGGGGTTGAGTTGAATTTTAAAGAGCCTAATCGTTCATTTGATTTGGTCCTTACTCTTTCTTTCATCGGTTTCTTTCGTAATTTGGAGATGTTGTGTAAACTTTGGGACAATTTAATTTGTTTAAAGAATCCAATTTATTTTAGGTAATTTAGTTTTATTTAAGACGAAATGGGGGAATTTCCGTAGGTACTTTTTTATTTTTCTTTTATGGTTAAGCAACGTTTATTTCATTGGTACTTTTTACATTTACAGAAAATAAGTACACAATCAGATTGGATAAGTTAGCAAACTAGACAGAATCACTGACATTGAAGTGTTAATAACAAATTCAAATAACAATAAACTATTCAATCAATCTGCCTAGCCTTTTCCCAACTATGTTGGGGTCGGCTTCCAGTCTAACCGGATGCAGCTGAATACCATTATTTTACATGGAGTGACTGTCTATCTGACCTCCACAACCCGTTAACTGGATAATACATACCCCTTGATAAGACTGATTGTCAGACTTTCGGGCTTCTGACGACCCGTAACGACTGTCAAAGATCCACGAAAGACAGCCGGGACCAACGGCTTAACGTGCTTTCCGAGGCACGGAGGAGTCTCGGTACTTATGTAAAGATAGACACCCATCCACGGACCAACCCCAGCAAGCGTAGCTTAACGTGATGGATCGACCCGTGCGGCTGTTATTACTTAGCCATGAGCTCCTCCTCCATAACAATAAACTGTTGTTGATATAATTAATTTAAAACGGATTATTATTATTTATATCTTTAAGGCTATACGACGAAGCTTTTATTTCTAGTCCTTTGACAAAAGTGTATCTAATGTGGTTAATACAAAATATTTTTAAAGCTTACAGTAAAAAAAAGTAAGTACAAAAACTAAAATCCGACAACTGAAAAATCACGCTCTAAAAAGTATGAAACAAGAAAATAGTCTCATATAAAATTTGAAAAAGACAAATTAAAAACCCAGAGGCACACGTAATCTGTTCGATTTATGACGATGACGTCACGTCATCGTCATAAATTACAGACAGACAAATTTCAGATGAGAATATTTTCTTGTTTCATACTTTTTAGAGCGTGATTTTTCAGTAGTCGGGTTTTAGTTTTTGAACTTACTTTTTGTTTAAATTATTTTGGGGTTATAATTTTGAGATAAAGTATTCGAAGAGCCACTTAAATATTTTTTAAATTAAAAATATATATATTTTTGAATTGTGCTAATTGAGCCCTTTCATTTGATAACCAACACGGCATCTAAGGTTTTTTTGTAGTTCATTAATTTATGTCCTCTAGAGGGCGCCATATTCAATTTAATGTGACGTCACGTAGCCTATAATCAGCGGACGATCAAGACGCTTCCAACGATACCTCATCTGTAAAATTATGATAAGTAATTTAGAAGTTATGAGGGAACAGTTGAACACATACATACATACATACCGGTCAAAATCATAACCCTCCTTTTTGCTTCGCCGATATAATGAAGCTTTTACTTTGCCCGCAAACCCACAAAAGTATCAGCGAGCTTCCTTGAAGCCATTAGCCAGTTTCTCTAAGTTGATTGTCAATACATTTGATGTATCGCTAGGTCCGCTCAAATGCTATAGCACCCTGACACAGCTAATGTCGGCTGCGCGCAGTTTACACGGCAAACGCATTAACACCGCAAATTTGTTGCGACGTTACAAAGATAACACGTACGGCATGTTTGCGGACTAAGCCAATAATATTTGATAAATGTTAGCGGCTTTTACTCGTAGATGTGTTTTGAGAAAATAAACTTGGGTTGTTATTGGTAGGTGTACCCAGCTATTCTAAGAGTGAATTTGTCCAAACTTTTGTACCCAGTAATATCTTAGGGCTTATTTCACGATGTCCGAGTAGCCACTTCTTACCGAATAAATTCAAAAATGGAACAGATTTTTTATGATTTTGTTTGTTTTTTTTTTTTTTTTTTTTGTTAATAGGAAAATGTAAAACAAACTACCCGAGGTATTCAAAAATGAGAAAAAAAAGTACTATTTTTAAAAATAAAATAAAAAAAAATACTAACTAAATGTTATTATAGTATAATCGAAAATTTAATTGACAAATCCATAGAACTGACATAATAATATAAATGAATAATATTTTTTTTAGATTAAATTAATAATTAATAAAATATTACCATAGCTTTTACTTAGAATAACATAGTTTTGCATGTATAATTAAGTCCTCTTCCTTCAAACTTTCCTTTGCTGTGCCCGACAGGGTCCACCATTGTTACAACAAATGACTACTTACCACCTAAGAATATACATTGTAGAATGCAATAAATGATTGAGTATTGAGTATAGGAACTTAATGGTGGTGAAACAGGCCCTAAACCTTCGAATTTTGAATTTTTGACATATAAAAACTGTCAGTCGTCAATTTAATTCCACCTATAAAAGATTATCCGACTTTGGTCAAATTAGTTCTAAATTTAAAACGGTTGCCTAATTTTTTGTTCCCTTACTGAATAAGTTGAACAAATAAGGTACAGTCTACCACACATCTGTGGTAACACTTTAACCTTAAGCTGGCTCATTGTAGTACAGTGTTTCAATTACTAAGAGGCCAGCTTATACTGGTTTTGTTACCACTGACGTGCGGTCTGCCGTACCTTGGCCGTGACAATATTTATTTTACATTATTTCTAACTAGCTTTTGCTCGCTTCACCCGTGTGGATGTCGGAAAATATCTCACGGGAAAGTACTACCGGGAAATCCTTCCTTTGCTTTCTAGGTTCAAGTGCTTGGGCTGGACGTTGATGAGTCAGTCAGTCAGTCAGGACTTTTCTTTTTAGGGTTTTCTGTACCTCAAAAGGAAAAAACGGAACCCTTATAGAACTTCGTCAGTCTGTCAAGACCCTTTTTCTCAGGAACGCGTGGAGGTTGAAATTATTAATATCAAATAAATAAGTCTATAGTCCCTTGGAGTTTTAAAAATATCAAGCTTCTAAGCCAACGCAATAAAAAAATACGGCCATTTTATGCGACATATTTTGATACTCGCAAGTTAATCAAAATCTATAGGGTACTTACCGTTGACCTAGAATCATGAAATTTGGCAAGAAGCAAGGTCTCACAGCACAAGTAAAGGAAAAAATCCGAAAATTGTTCATTTGTAATTTTATCACATAATTTTTTTTTTTTTTTTGGGAATACAATGTTAGGTTTGTTTTGGGATAAATTCTTTTCAACTACGGAACCCTTCATTGTGCGTAGTCTGACACGCGTTTGGCCGGTTTTATTTATAAACATAGACTAGCTGTGCCCCGCGGTTTCACCAGCGTATACCAGGATAAAAAGTAGCCTATGTGTTAATCCAGGGTATAAGCTATCTACATACCAAATTTCATCCAAATCACTCCAGATGCAGCGGTTTGAGCGTAAAGAAGTAACAAACATAAAAACATACATACACACACACACACTCACATACTTTCGCCTTTATAATGATAGTTTGGTAATTTACCTACTTATTTTCCACTTAAAAAAAATATCGTTCAATTTATCGTGCATTACAATAATTATTTTTAGAGTGATTCAGTCACTCTAAAAACAATTTGTAATGTCGTAACGTGAATCGTGAACCTGAAAACTTTATCAACGCGTCCCCGTCTTGATTTAAGTTCAATCATTACTCCAAATCTTTCTTAGAAATCTTCCAAAGGATTGCAAAAACAAAAGAAATATAATACTTTAGGCAAATAATAATGTAAGACCTACAAATAAGCTTTTTTCTCAGAATATTCCCGTTTGACAACTAATCTCACGTGTGCTGTTTTGACATACGTCGTCTCCAGAAATTAGAGATATAGTGATATTTATATAAAAGTTAATTCTGAAATAATAGCTCTGTGAAGAAAGAAAACGCTCTTTGTTTGAAATTTTCAGAACCTTTTGAGTATGAAAGGAGTTGCCTACATTTTACAATAGGAATTTACGAGTATAGAATGTGTAACAAAAACTCTGTTCGATCCGTAAGGGGTCATTGTACTCATCATTATGAACAACTTTTACTATGGGACGAAACCTGAAATTGCGAAAAAAAAATTTGCTGTTTCCCTAATTCCCGAATTTTTTTTCGCGATTTCATGTTTGGTCCCATAATAAAAGTTGATCATAATGATGAGCACAATGAGCTCTTATCTGATCGAACAGGGTTTTTTTTACACATTGTATAAGTAGGTAGAGGAGCTCGTGGCTAAGTAATAACAGCCGCACGGGTCGATCCATCAGGTTAAGCTACGCTTCCACTCCGCTTCGGTCCGTGGATGGGTGAACATTTTTACATACCGAGACTCCTCCGTGCCTCGGAAAGGACGTTAAGCCGTTGGTCCCGGCTGTCATTCGTGGAAGCCCGAAAGTCTGACAACCAGTCTTACCAAGGGGTATCGTATTACTCAGTTACTGGGTTGTGGAGGTCAGATAGGCAGTCGCTCCATGTAAAATACTGGTATTCAGCTGCATCCGGTTAGACTGGAAGCCGACCCCAATATAATTGGGAAAAGGCTAGGCAGATTGACTGTTGTTTGTGATTAAATATTCAGCTAATTGAGTTTTGAATAATTGTAATAAAAGTTTAATAAGTGTAATCTTTTTATACATGAGGGTATTTTGTAGTATAACTGTGCTCCTTCAAAAGTTAACATCTTTTTACCAAACTTGGTTCTCATCTTCTGCAAAATCAGAAGACTAGCGGCGATTACTACGTTGGGTTACTTGTTTTACTTTAGTTAACGATAAATTAGTCTGTATACTTTTGTTGAGTGCCTTACGAATGAAAATACATGTATTGCAGATATATAACTGCCTAATGTTCATTATTTTGGTTTTTTCATATATTTTGCATGTTGATGTTAAATATGGGTAGTTAAAAATCATTTTTATTAATTTGTTTTGTGCAATTTGGAGACTTGCTAGCTTCGTCTTCGCCGCACTACCCCAAATTTCAATTAAATACAGTAGGTGTGGTTTAACTAAGGAGTTATAAATTTCAGAGTTTTAAGCGTACCTAAGAGACATCTACATTTATGTATTGTAGATACTGAGACCAGATTTAGCAAAGAAAAGTTATATTACACACCACTGCTTCTTGCACAATTCTATAATTTACTAACACCAAATTTTCCAGACCAACAGAATTTCAGCAAAACAAAAGGCAGTGGTGCCGATTCTGTTGTGCACAAACTAAACTTAATTTAGGCTATTGCTAACTTTTTCTCTCTATTATGACAAGAAAGGGACGGAAGTAAATTAGAACTGTCAAATTAGTTAGAACTAATTTTTCCATAGACATTTAGACGACACGTAAAAACATGTCGACTAAAAAACACGGTGAAGCGCAAGGCGTGAACTAGTTTGACATCTCCAACTTAGTTCATAGCTATAGCCGTCCTTTTCTCGCGCTGCCTGTTAGTAAAAGATAGCGATTCTCTAATTTTAGTTTAGTGCGTTCACAAGAGAATCGGCACCAGTGTTCGTCGTTGGCTAAAAATAAAAATCTCTCCTTGACCTCAGTAACAAGCTATTAAGAAATTACTGGTAACTACAGGTGTCCCCTAGGGGTCTAGCGTACCGGGGACACACGACACTCGCTACGCACTAAACTAAGAGGTCATCTTAAGTGATTACCTCGCTGCGTAGTGGTCTTTCATGTTCTGAGGTCCTGAATGTTCAAGTTAGAAAAGTGTACTGCTTTAGAAAGTATCCAGTAGAATTCCAGAGTTCAAAATTGCGCCCGCTTAAAACTCACCCAGTAATTTTATTATTGGGATGATTTTTGGTATTTTCAATATAGTTATCGATTTTAGAGTTCCGTACCCAAATTGTAAACGAACCTTATGGTGCGACTCAGTCTGTCTGGCCGTCTGTCACAGCTGGATATCTCAAGAACTACTAATGCTGTCAACTTGAAATTTCGAAAAGTTTTAAGTTTTAAAGTTTTCCTAACAATTTTGCAAATAAGAATTTTTTTTTTTTTTGCAACAAGGACTGAAAGGGGTCTTAAATATTCGAAATGGGCTACTAGGGCATGTGGGGTATCATATGAAAGAGCGCTGTTTGCACATTCTCAAATATTTTTTTTGGCCCGCATAGTTTTTGACTTTTGATGAAAAATGTAAAAAAAAAAATCTGTGCTAATAACATAGAATTTTTTTTTAAAACTTCTATAAGTTTATGTAAAGATTACAGGAAAAATAAAACGATGTTTCTAAATAGCACAATCTTTCCAAAATCGGAACAGAACCCTCGGTGCGCGAGTCGGACTCGCTCTTGACCGGTTTTTATTTCGAGCCATCACGAGTTTAGTCACCACATCAGCAAACCCAGTCAATAAGTATAGCTATTTAATCACAGCACAAAACCTCAACTTAGTTCTGTTTAGTTTTTTAAACAACTTAGTTCTAAGTTTAAAAAACTAAACAGACACAGAATAACAAGCATTGTATCCCACGCAGCGTCCAGACCAACCTCTTTGAAACTCATGTTAAAGAAACAAGATTGCGGAGTCAGTTCAATGGATATAAGCTCCGTACAGAATTTCAATGCGACGTCACTTAAATAAACTGAGGAAACTTTATCAAGATGTCTACTGGAGCGGACGAATGGTTGGAAAAATAAAGGGAAATAAAATTTAAGTCTATTAGCGGCCTTGTCCGCGATTTAGATCTAAAAGGGAAGTTTTGCAAATATTGTAATTTTAGGGAGATTCTAAATTTGAACGTCTTCGTGCGTATAGTAAGGAATACTTTCGAGGTTAGTAAAAGAATTTGAATATACCGAACAAATGCTTCTTTACCTACGCCTGACAATATTTTAGTATTACCATGTTCAATGTAGTCTCATTGCATTAATGTTTTTTAACTTATCAAGAAAATCTTCACATTAATCGCCCTGGTATTATTTTCGTATCAATTGGCAATGCTACTATAGTAACAGGGGCAGTAGCCCACCAGACACGACACCCTCTTCAATAGAGGATGAGTAAACTTTACACCCTGTTCCTC
The DNA here is from genome assembly GCA_946251885.1 of Cosmia pyralina. Taxonomy (NCBI): domain Eukaryota; kingdom Metazoa; phylum Arthropoda; class Insecta; order Lepidoptera; family Noctuidae; genus Cosmia; species Cosmia pyralina. The sequence goes on from OX276358.1 coordinate 20,984,271, forward strand.
AGCCTCTATAGGTCTATCCATCAGGTGAAGCTACGCTTGCCGGGGTTGGTCCGTGGATGGGTAACCATCTTTACATACCGAGACTCCTCCGTGCCTCGGAAAGCACGTTAAGCCGTTGGTCCCGGCTGTCATTCGTGGATCTTTGACAGTCGTTACGGGTCGTCAGAAGCCCGAAAGTCTTCAACCAGTCTTACCAAGGAGTATCGTATTACCCAGTCACTGGGTTGTGGAGGTCAGATAGGCAATCGCTCCATATAAAATACTGGTATTCAGCTGCATCCGGTTAGACTGGCAGCCGACCCCAACGTAGTTGGGAAAAGGCTAGGCAGATTGATTGACTATAGTAACAGTAGATTAAACGTGCTATGTCATTATACGCTCGTAAAAGCTCATTGTAGTTTAATTTAAGTCATAATGGCAAAGGAAAACACAACAAGTAATTTATGTAGATCTCCAGTTCCTAAACCGCTACAATAATTACCACCCGTGTGCAGCCTCCCTAACATCACAGAAAACACGCAAACAAAGAGAGATAAGGGCGGCTGCAAATGACAGCTGTCTCTTGCCGTTGCCGAGATACGAAACAAAGATTGACAACAACAGACGGCAGTATGAATTATTAAGGTGTAATTTTTTGGACTGCTTCTCAGATAACGTGGAAGAATGTAATCAGTCGGACTGTCAGACAGACTTTACTTTGAGATTCTTTGAAGATTTTATTTATAAATGACGTTATATTAAAAGCGATTTTAAAGCAGACATTATTTAATACTTCTAATTTTTGTTGATATTTTTTATAACTCCTGAAATTTAATTTTGAGAAAAAAAAATGCCATCTCTGAATTATTACTTCGTTCAGAACTAAAGATCAATGAATTGCGTTTGATCAGGATCTAATTTATTTTAGACAGATTAAACCTCTATAATAGGCACTTCATGATTTTCTGCATTTATTAAAACTACTAGCTTTTGAATGCGGCTTCGCCCACGTGGTGTTCGGCAATTAACCCACGGAAACGTACTACAGCGATAAAAAGTAGCCTAAGTGCTTAATCCAGACAATAATCTATCTCTTTGCCTTTCTGACGAGATTGAGTGACAAACATCCATCCCTCCAAACTTTCGCATTTATGATCTTAACCTAATAAAATTAAAGTCGCTTTTCGTGTATGTCAGTGTGACCGCGATGTTCTTCTAAATAAGAGAAGAGGAAGAAGAGAAGAGGAAGAAGGATATAAGAGGAAGTTTGAAAGTGGCGCCAGTGACAGAAAAGTTGAAAGGAAATCGTTTGTCTTGGTATGGGCATGTAATGAGGAGAGACGAAACGCATGTGACTAAAAGAGTGATGAATATACATGTGGATGGATGGAGAGGCAGAGGAAGGCCAAAGAGAAGATGGATGGATTGTGTGAGGAATGATTTATTTATTTATTTATTTATTCACTCCAAACATACAAATATCCTTACAGGCTAGACCCAATGCGATATTGAAATGATATGAAAGAGAAGGGAGTGAATGATAGCGTGACGGTTGACAGGGGAGAATAGAAGAAGAAAACGTGTTGCGCCGACCCCAAGTAATATGGGATAAGGGCAGGAAGATGATCTGGAAGATTTATGTGTAGGTATATAATTAGTACATTAATATTAAACGTATATATAAATAATAAAACTCGATGTTTTATCAAGTCGTAAAAACTGTGCGAAGCAGGGACGGGACGCTAGTATTATATTATATAGTAGGAAGTAAGATTATAGTAATGGTACTTTGATACGAGTTTCGGTTTTTCTAAGTACATACCTACCTCCCAGTGTGCCCATTGTTTCGACGTAATCTTTTGTCTTTTAGGACAGGAAAAGAGCAGGTACCTACAGTATTTTCCGCCTGGAATCTTAGGAAATCTGGGCTTTGTTCTAGATTTCGAAAGATTCGATATTTATTTAGTATCGAGTAAAGCTTACGAACTAGTTTGATTTTAATCAGTTACTACCTAACCACTTAGCGTAGGTATTGCTAACAAGAGACTATGAACGTTATTCACTGATAATAATGACTACGACATAATTATCAGTGAGTAACGTTCACTTGCGCCCTCTTTCACCGAATATTTTCAGATTCTGTTTTTTATTATATACAGGGTGTGTGTAAACAATGGCAATATTTTAAGGGTTCATTGTACTCACCATTATGAACAACTTTTACTATGGGACCAAATATGAAATCGCGAAAAAAAAAAATCAGCTGCTCCCTAAATTTTGAACAGTAGCGCGTAGTAGCGTACTGAACAGTTGTTTTTTTTTTCCGCGATTTCAGGTTTTGTCCCATAGTAAAAGTTGTTCATAATGATGAAAGAAAGAAAGAAAGAAATCATTTATTTGCTGATAATATAGGATAATGAGTACAATGAACGCTTAAAATATTGCCACTGTTTACACTTACACCCTGTATTATGATAATGCTTTTATTATAGTGTCTGTGACTTTTTATTTCAACTGATGTTTTGTTATGCCGGTTCTAGTATTGTTCTGGTATTTTTATTATCGGAAAAATGTCGGGTCAAAGACCTTCTGTCCTCGATCTTCGTTTAGTATTATTGGAGCATCAATATTTTGATCGTTTGATTTTATTGTGATAGGTATCTTTATTATTTAACTGAGTGTTCCAATTCTTTGTGTATCTAACAATTATTTTTCATACATAATCCAATGACCTGCTTGTATATTGCAGATTAATATTATACGATGTTCTAATTTCGTTTGTACGTCAAAATACAATAAATTAAAAGTACCTTATGGGATCATTGATCTAATTAAACAATATGTACCATGTTATTTAAAAACGCGACCAGCCGTGTAATTCTGTAAGACCTCATTCTAAACTTCGAATCTGAATCCGCTGTGAGTTTCTTGATTGGCATTCTAAAAACTCGGTTGATAATTCGAATGATTGAATGAATGATAACTTTATTTGCTAGAATATAGGATGTACATTAGATGTTATACAGTTTGTTTGTTACACTATATAAAATATAATAAAAAAAAAAACAATATGAATTAACACTCGCGCTTCCCTTGCGAGCGTGTCAGCGAGTTGAACTAAATTGACCGTGAGATTTTGACAGATAAAGTATGAGATGACGTAAGAATTCAGTAAGGTAATTCCCCCGTCACTTCGACGCTCACTTCGCACTCGAACCCGATTCGAAGTATCAAATAAAAAGCATCTATTTTACGAGTGAGAGTGAATAGCGATGTGAGATGCGAGTTGTTGTTTGAATTTTACAGAATCGACGTACAGATTACCGAAGGTAGAGAGGTGTTTTCCCATACCCATACATCGAACTAAGAAACTAACTCTTTGTAAGCAAAGAGTTTGCACCTATAAAAACTACAATAATAATTTGTGCAAGCAAGTCTAATTAAATTGTTGCAAATTAAGAATCCAAACAATACGACCATAAGAACGTGGTTTTGTGACTGACTAGATAATTATTGCTAATTAAATTAGTCTTATGGAACCAACAAAACAACTAAAACAGTCATTGTCTTTCGACACAAATAAATTACACTAAATCCAGACAAAATAATAGAAGCAGAACATCTCAACTAGAACTAACGCAGCAACTTGTAAGTAATCTGTGCTAACTTACTAGCGCGGCACGTACGCCTCGACAAAGTTAAGATAGAAGATAAACACGGACCTACACGAGGATATTTCATTGGGTCAGCAGTTAAGGCAATTTGTTTGGACGAGGCATTCACGGCGCCCCGGGCCCGGCAAGATGAGCCAACTAGTCTAGGAGGTGGTACAAGGCGTAGATGGCAGTGATAACTGTTTTGATTTGTGAAATAATTCATTCAAAGACAATAAGAAGGTCGATTCTGCGTCAAAAAACGGTTTGTTCCCAACGAGTAACACCCTCAAATGTCACACTGTTACTCGATGGGATTTTTTTCTGAAAAAATTCCCAACCGGTCACACTACCAGTCACACTGTTACTCGATGGGAATTTCTTCAGAAAAAAATCCCAACCAGTCACACTGTTACTCGATGGGAACACACTGTTACAGAACTTAATGAAAATAAGAATTAAATCGGTTTTTTAAATTTTTATTAAAATCAACAAAATAACAACATTATATAGGTTAGGTTAGGTTAAAACTGTGACCTTCTACGCACGAGCCGAGCGAGCGAAGCGAGCGGTGCCGCGGCAGCGGCCGGCGAGTGCCAGAAACGACTAGATTATAAACCGATTTAATTCTTCTTTTCATTAACTACTGTAATATTGTGACTGGTTGGGAAATTACTAATAAGAAGTTCCCATCGAGTAACAGTGTGACTGGTTGGGAATTTTTTCTTAAAAACATTCCCATCGAGTAACAGTGTGACATTTGAGGGTGTTACTCGTTGGGAACAAATGCAAAAAACGACCACGTCCGAAAGGGTAAACTGAAAGCTCGTAAAAGAGCCTTTTTTTTTGTGGATGGGAAATCATCAAACGACTTCTCCCAGCTCTAGGCGGAGCGGGAGGGCGTGTCAGACTGTTACTGACTAAAACCCACCCGTGTTCCTTCAGTTGCCTGTGCCAGGGCCACGGTATGTCTTTCGAACAACCCGCGACCCCGGCGGCATCGGCCCTATCGGACCCCATCACTGCTGACATCTCTCGTAACAGACCCTAAGGATGATTGTCCATCGCACTGTTAACGAGAACGAGATGACGATGCCGAAGTAGCCACAATACATTTACTATGACTGAATAATCTCGTTTGTCGTTGACATCTCGTTCACGGTAGACAAACAGTGTTGACCACCATACAATCACCATATAAGTTACATTGCCAGTTTGTTATGGTTTTAAAAGTAAACAGTCCATAGTCGCCCAAAGTTAAAGTGTGGAAAAAGCGCTGGTTTCAACACGGGTTCCAGAAAAGTGTACAATCATTTAAATCTACTATAACTAACTATTGAAAAACACGGCCCTATAAAAAACTACTGCGGGGTGGAGGCGCAATGCTACTACTTTTTAGAGTTCCGTACGAAAATGGTAAAAAGGAACCCTTATTGTGCGACTCAGTCTGGTCTGTCTCTCCGTCTGTCACAGAACTACTAATGCTAACAACTTGAAATTTGGAACAGTTTTGCGAGTAGATGACGTTTGCCCAACTATTTTGCAAATAAGAAAGAAATATATATTTTTTTTTTGCACTAGGGTTTGAAAGGGGTTTTAAAAATTCGAAGTGGGGCTACATGTGTTGCACATTCTCAAACATTTTTTTTTTCTTTTTTTTGGGCCGCAAAGTTTTCGACTTTTGATGAAAAATGTAAAAAAATACCCCCCCGTTATCTCTGAAGTTCTCATAGAGAAAAGTCTGAAATGATTCTATGTGATAAAAGTTTATGTAAAGATTACAGGAAAAATAAAACGATGTCTCTAAATAGCACACTTTTTCAGAAATCGGAATGGAACCCTCGGTTTGCGAGTCTGACTCGCCCTTGATCGGTTTTTTACCCATGTAGGTAAAAAAAATAATTACATGAGAAGAATTAAGTATGCCCAATACATGGTATGTGGGATAGGTATATAGGTGGCCCAGTGAAAAATAACGCACAGCGACGCAATCTTGATTAACTTATCTAGATATTTTGTGATTAAAATGTATTATCCGTCAATCTGCTTCATACACAATCAATCTGGATTACCATCATTGACTTTGATCACAGATTAAAAGAGATTGACTTCCCGCCAGGGTGCAGTATTATCAGTCAATCGGCGAAGGATACTCTGTTGATAATAAATAATAATCATCGACAAAAAATCCCCTCATAATATAGCTATTAATATCTTTTCCGCTACCTCTTATAACATACATGCCTCTATTAAGCTTCTCCAACCCTGAAATTAAATCGGCCGTGTGATTTACATTTTAATATGGCAAGAGGCTCACCTGTGTTAAAACGGATTTATTGTATTGACGTTACGACATTAGCTGTCCATCCCATCGTAAACTTTCAACGATTTTCAACGTTTATGCTGTTAGAATTAACTCTCTTGATAGGTACTGTTGTTCTGTGTTGAAATATTTAAATTGCAGGTCATGTTCCTGCTCTTATCCCATATTACTTGGGGTCGGCGCAACACGTTTTCTTCTTCCATTCTCTCCTGTCAACCGTCACGCTATCATTCACTCCCTTCTCTTTCATATCATTCCTCACACAATCCATCCATCTTTTCTTTGCCCTTCCTCTGCCTCTCCATCCATCAACACGTATATTCATCACTCTTTTAGTTACATGCGTTTCGTCTCTCCTCATCACATGCCCATAGCAAGACAAACGATTTCCTTTCAACTTTTCTGTCACTGGCGCCACTTTCAAACTACCTCTTACGATATTTTTTCAATAATGTGGTCTTATTCCATCATATAACCAGGTAACAAAGAGTGGCTTCCTGCTGTAGGCTACTGGTGGCAAGAATAAAAAAAAATAAAAAAAACTTTATTTCACCAAAAAAGCCCATAACAGTAACCGTATGACTAACACATATTAATGATTGTAGTAAATACCTATGAACCAGTTACACTTACGTGTGTCTGCAACTTCATTCGGGGAAGCGTTCCATGGATGCTTTCCCAGACGGAAGCCATCTTTGAAAGTCATAGATTTAGTGAGACTCCTATCAACTGAAACCGCGCGATGTTCTGTCGGCTTCCATCTCTGGATCCACATGCGTCATGCTCCGTACAGGATTTATCAAGACTAACAAAGACTGCCATAAAAAACAAAAAATAAAGGTCACTTTCAAACTGTAAATAAAATACATAGAATAATCAATAGTTTCTTTCTACTCTTTATAATAACAGCGGAAGTGTCGTATTAAGATATACATAATTGACACTTTTATGATCAGTTGTAAAACATTATGGCTCAGCTTATCTAGCTTAAGTATTATAAAATGAGTAGGTATGCTCAATGTGCAACGTATAGTACTTTCATTTTATTTTAACAGTCTAATTACTAAAATATTAAAGCAGAAGGTATATTAATGTTCAAGTTCAGTTTTTAATTCAAATAGACTTAATTTTTTTCTTCAGAAAGAAATTTGGTAACCACCTCAATTCCGGCTACAATGGCAAGGGAAAATAATTGTGATCCGGGCAGTATTAATCGTACCTACCAATATGATATTGGACACAGACTGCACGGCGGCGTCGCGGGTTGTTCGAAAGAGATACCGTGGCTCTGGCTCAGGCAACTGAAGGAACAGGAGTGGGTTTTAGTCAGTAAAAGTCCGACATGCTATCCCGCTCCACCCAGAGTGGGAGAAGTCATTTGATGATTTACCACGCAAAAAAGAATACTCCACGGCGGCGGCGGCACTTTGAAATCATGGTAACTATATGTAGGTATTGGTACTCGATATGATTGCGTTTGGTTAGTGTTATTATTAGGCGTGGGTCAAAATTACAAATTATTATAAATTACGCCTATTATGTCTATCTCCATAATTTTATGAAAATATGAACAACAACTGACAACCAGTATTACCTAGTAACTGGGTTGTGGAGGTCAGATAGGCAGTCGCTCCATGTAAAATACAGGTATTCAACTACATCCGGTTAGACTGGAAGCCGACCCCAACATAGTTGGAAAAATACTAGGTAGATGATGATGATTTATGAAAATAATAAACTGAAATACGGATTATAAAACAAATTAAAAAACGGAAAATAAACGGGAAAAACTGTTACGGATACGGAAAAAACAGTACGGATCAAATACGGAAAAAACGTAGAAAAAATACAAAAACGGAAAAAACAAAAAACGGAAATACGAATCAAATACGGATTCATATAGGCCTGGGTAAATAAAATCGTGACCAAATACAAATCTACTTATGCATTTTGGTGGATTTTAACTGTGTTTGTTCGAACTATCCGTATTTATATTTTACAGTTTTCATGGAAATTTAAGTAAATATTCATGAATATTAACCACATTTTAGACTAATATTTGTACGCGATCATGTTCCAAACGACCGCTTTGCTAAATTAGCTTACCTGCAAATCGTTGAAATCACAAAAAGGGAACGCGTACCTTACCGACGGCAATTCCTATGAAATATTATAAGACATTACGCCGTTCGGTCGGACTCACTATATAAACTATGTGCTATTACCACAATGAGAGTTTAAGTCTGGGGAGAGTGTGCCCAAATGGAACGAGTGTCGTCAGCAAGGCAAACACCTTACCTTAGAGACCGCATTATTCATGAACCTATTTATTTGTATTGCTTACTTGCGTTGTTTTCGTCTCGGGCTCTTTGCCTCGGTGAGCTGGCTAGCTGATATTTTTACATAACCATTATTAGGTTTGGAATGCTGTGGAAATGTGGAAAGGATTCTTATAAAATAAATTGGGCGATAAATATGTACCTACTTATATGATGACGAAAACGTATTATTTTAGAAGCTGAAACTAACTGAAAGCCACTTGCTTCTGAAACTTTTCAGTTTCGTCTCTGGTTGCCACGCACATATCACGAGACTGTTTGGCTGATTGTTGCCTGTGTTTACTGGTTTGCAATCGTAAGGGCAAATTTTAAAAAAAAAAAAAAAAACAACCGACTTCCAAAAAAACACTACATAGTGAAAAATAACTTTAATTTCGGAAGTCGGTGTCTTTGGTTTTGTATTTCCTTTTTTTGCCGCCGACTTCCGAAATTAAAGTTATTTTTCACTTTTTAGTTGTGGCAATACAACACAAATTCGAATACCATTACCTGCAAAAGAAATGAGAACATCATAGACAAAAGTAGGAAAAAAATACATATTATTGAAGCTAACTCAAAAACTACCCAAGCAAAGTTAATAAAGTTTACAGGGGACCAATTTCGAGGTATACCCTCCCGAATAAAACAAGAATCTTTGCAATCGGACAACGCTGTAAAAAGTTATGTGTAAATAAATATACATAAAAAAAATATACGTGTTGACTTGAGAACCTCCTCCTTTTTTTTCGTCGGTTAAAAAGTAGACTTCTTAAAAGATTTGAAACAAATTATTTCTTCTTAATTAAGTCTTCAAAAAGTCAAATGTCATTGCAAAGGTCATGGAACCTTAATCTAAGATATATTCTTGTGAAATCCAAGTCTTCCGACCATACACGTGATAAATGAAATCGATAAAAAACTGTTTCATTAAAATACCGATAATCACGATTATAAACAACAAAATTATAAGTAAATCGTCTTTCGTTCAAGATTTAATCGATTACTGAGAATATAGTTTTATCAATGTATCTATCGAGCTAATAAAGTTATCGAATAGGATCTTATCGACTTAGGTACAACAAGCTCACTGACTAAGCATTGTATTTAAATAACGTTTAACTTCTGCGCATTTGTTTGAAAGAGAATAACATAATATACAATGTGTCAGCTGATTAATGATTTCTCGCTAATCCAAAAATTAAACAAAAAAATATAGTCACCAACGGCCTGATTGTACTGCTACTACGACGTATTTAATTTAATTTTGAAGTAAACTTAGAGTCAATTCATGTAAAGAAAAGTTAAAAGAGAAGTGTTTGAATGGTGTCATTGCCAAATCATCGGTCTGGAATCAATCTCGCGATGAGCGCAGTGCAGGAGCCAATCGTCCAGCCACTGCGCCAAACTTACAGAATTTTTATTTATATAAGGTGCTTTAATATCTACCACGGCTTCAATGGGAGATAGTATTGAGTATATAGATTACGATATACCCCGGAATAATTAAATCAATTTGAGAAAATATGGTATTTAAAATAATATTCATTTACTTTATTCTGCATAACGTGGTTCGCGCGATGTGTCGCTTCGTCAGTGAAAACAATTGTTACCTTTTTCTTACTGTTCTATTACTACGGTACGGTTTCATACAAATAATTAAATTCAAATTTACACGCACATTTTTTTGCACGAAAAAAATTTACATAAGATCATTAATAATTATCTTCACTATTGTAATATATTTTATTATAGCACCCTTTATAGTTATTTAGCTTTTACGATCGTTGTGAAGTCTGTTTTAAAACAGAAAATACATAACAGAAATTAGAAGTGAAAGAGAATTTAAAAAGCGACTAGGTATCTTATACGCAAACAAATAATTTAATAAATTCACAAGTTAAACATCACAACACAACACAAAACAGTTAAGTAAAATTCTTAAACAAAGTTTGGATGTTATGGACCTACTCGTAAGTACTTACTATTAATGATTCAAATCAAACTACACTTAGTTTACATCAAACACATAGCGTTATCTTCCAGATTGTTACCTATGACTGCTACTGTTTGCGCTACTTTAAACATTCGCTCTATGAAAAACCCCAAACTTATCAAGATCTAACAATACTCGTATCAGTCTAACAATCGATCTAATAATTTTGAGCAAAGTGTTATTGATTATGATTACGTAAATATAATAGCTTTATGAGTGCTATCCGTTAGTAACATCCATCTGTAAATGACAATCCAAGAGTAAGCAAATTTTCCCGTTTTGTCTTTCGTTCATTACAGTCCCATATTTGGTCAAAGCATTTTAATTAATGTATTGTTTTGTTTGTTGTATTGTTTTGTTTTGTATTCGTGTTTTTGTTTTTGTTTTTTTGCGTCTTTTTTTTTTTGTTGTTTTTTTTTTTTTTTTGTTTTATGTTACGTGTTCTGTTTTTTTTAATGTATCTTCTAGCATTACATATAATAAAATCGTAAACCTTCCGTGTATGTACATGAAATATTTTTGCAAAAAAAAATACTGGAAGACGCGAGAACGTAAAAAATATTGTTTTTAATTTTTGTTTGTTTTTTGGCTTGTTTGTTTGTTTGTTTGTGCGAGCATCACGTAAAATCCACTCATCGGATTCAAAATCGAATTAGTCAAAGATATTATTTATTATATATATTGTGAGTAATAATTAGCGTTTATTTTATCAAAATAACTTACAGAATAAAAAGATATATTTTTTTTTAATTTTGTTATAAACCTCATTACGCCATATTTTTTTCATATTTTTTTTTACTATCCTGAAGCAATCGTTATGGAATTAGACAGGTAGGTATGTGGCCTGGGATCTTGAGAAGGATATATACTACTTTTTAACCTGAATATTTGTATATAAAAAAGCGGACAAAGTCGCGGGAAATAGCTAATTTTAAAATAAAATAAATTGATTGCTTTCATTTAGAAATTGATTTATATTCCCACCTAAATAATTATAGATTGACGCACTAATTACCATCAGTCCCTTATTTGACTAAAATCTGCCTAGCCTTTTCCCAACTTTGTTGGGGTCGGCTTCCAGTCTAACCGGATGCAACTGAATACCAGTATTTTACATGGAGCGACTGCCTATCTGACCTCCACAACCCAGTAACTGGGTAATACGATACCCCTTGGTAAGACTGGTTGTCAGACTTTCGGGCTTCTGACGACACGTAACGACTGTCAAAGATTCACGAATGACAGCCGGGACCAACGGCTTAACGTGCTTTCCGAGGCACGGAGGAGTCTCGGTATGTAAAGATGGTCACCCATCTACGGACCAACCCCGGCAAGCGTAGCTTAACCTGATGGATCGACCCGTGCGGCTGTTATTATTTAGCCACGAGCTCCACCAGTCACATTTAATTCGGCAAAGTTCGGTTTTTCCGTAAATAAACGACGGAACCTTCGAACGTTGTCATACTGTATCTGAGTTATGATACTAGAATAGCAAATGAAGAATGAATGAAACATAAAAATCTATGAAATTAAAAATGCTAAGGAAAAGATTACATAAATGTAAACCATAGTTAAACTTAGCTACTTGATTCATGCATCTGAAGTTCTGAACGATTATTAAGAAACTTCAAGGCTTAAATAATGCAAGTCGTTGACGCCTTCGTGGTCCGCAGTAAGGCTTATCGATCATGATAAAAAAAAAATAATGGAAAAATACAACCGCTGGACTTTGTTGGAATCATAGAAAGTGGCTGGCTATAGGTACAGGGTGATTTTTTCAAGTGGGCGTGGATGACCAAATCCGAAACTATGAGGAATAGCGAAAAGTACTCAAAGGAGTCTCGGGCTCGATTTTGATGAAAACTAAAACTACATCATTGGATTTTTGAAAAATCAATATTTCTAGCCAGGAATCGAACCCATTGCATTGATTTGAAAAAAAAACACGCTGTATTATTACACTATTCGATAGTGTCGCTAATAAGGATCAAATTCTGGGAAGTAATGACATACGGCAAACTAAATAAAAGAGCACATTTCTAACAAAACGTACTTTTTTTTATTATTCATAAGTTACCTATCAAACCTTATCTAATTAATTGTTCAAAATGATGACCCTTGTTTTCAATACAAAGCTGGTTTCGACGTCTCAAGGATTGTAATGCATTCAGCATTAGAATATTCCTCACAGTTTCGAATTTGGCCATCCAGGCCCACTTGAAAAATTCACCCTGTATAATCCGCATACGGGTACCTGCAAATCAAAGTTTTTATCAACTTGTTGCCGACTTTTCAGACGAAGTAAAAATGTTTCATGTAGAGGCATGTAGCTCCTGTAGGTAATTCCACTGCAATTGATATGCTTTAGATCACCATAACATAGCTACACTATTTCGTTTTAGTTTTAGGGTTATGTTACCCAAAGGGAGCTAAAATCTAAAGTTATTCCAAATGACAGGTCTTCTTCTTATCGTATCGAAGGAAAAAAGTTAAAAATGTTTGGCCTAAAATTCAACTGCGCGAACTCCGCTCACTGACAACAAATTATAATGACAGATAAGATTTAGGTATTTACTGTATGTCATAATTGAATAAAATTCTATTGTATCGAAAGTAGATTCATATTATTATCAAAACTATCATTAACGTAATCTCTTAATAGAACGTAGGTGGCGTGGTGTACCTAGTGATATAATAAATTCAGCGACCGTATAACCCCGGTTATGAGTTCAGTCTTTCAAAGGGGTAAGCCGTTTATGAGGTTACCTATAACATGTGTAACTCCTTAAAAGGGTTTTCGCCTTGAAACCCAGTAAAAGGGTTATCCCTTCAATATGGATAACCCATTGAATGGATTCTTATACTTGAAACCCAGTGAAAGGGTTACCCCTTCCTTAAGATAACCTATATAATACAAGGGTTTTGTACGGGTAACCATATTAGCAATTTGCAACGTATAGCCATCATCGAGAGATCATATTACATTGCTCCGAGTCGGGATGTTATGCTGTTATCGTTTTAAAGAGAGTTGCAGCTTAACCCTTTTGAAAGGCTTAATTTAAGCCGTTCAAAAGGGTTACTCGCATCGTATGGGTTTTTGTTTAACTGCTTAGAAAAACCCTATCGAAATACCCTTCAATGGATAACCAAAATGGTCCTTTAAAGCCACAAAAGGGTTACCTCATCGAATGGGTTAGAAAAACTCTATTGAAAACCCTTTCAATGGGTAACCAAAATAGTCCCTGAATAAAATACGTATGCGGTACAGCTGGGTTTTGGCACTTATCGCCTAATCAATGATTTAAACTATCACAAATGAATTTTTATGGAAGACCAACTTTTTATTGATATTAGAGCTGCTATATTACAAAGTAATAATATAAACTGAGTTTACTATATAACTGATGCAATCTAGCTAATGACATAGCACAACACTTGAGTAAGTTAACTTTATTCTTGTTTAAAAATGTCCTTTATCCTATCTAAATAAACTGTTTGAAAATAGGCTAACAAAATATACCGAAGGCTTCGGCACGCCACCGGAAGTGTTGGTGACGTCACGTGCGGGCGCCACCTACATCCGGCCGCCTGACACGATCCGAATTCATCGGATTACCTCTCAAACAAACCCCTTGGTGATTTATGGATTTTCGTTCAAAATTACAGACGTGGTCATGTCCTATTATTATGAAAAGGTGGGTATAGTTAGGTTTATTCTGAGTCGATATTGCATTTTTTGCTTGACTTCTGCCGAAAAGACTACCCTGTATTAGAAGAGAACAGAAGTTTTTATTTTTAACCGACTTCAAAAAGGAGGTTCTCAATTCGTCGGAACCTTTTTTTTTTTTATGTATGTTCCCCGATTACTCGAAGATGGCTGGACCGATTTAGATTTTTTTTGTTTTATTCGAGAGGGTATACATCACAGTTGGTCCCATATAAAATTGAATAACTTTGCTTTGGTAGTTTTTGAGTTAGCTTCAATAATACGTATATTTTCCCCACTTTTATATGGATGATGTTCTAGTTTGTTTTGCAGGTAGTGGTATTAGAATTTGTGTGGGATAGGTACCACAACTAAAAAGTGAAAAATAAAAACTTTTTACCAAAAAAATACAACCGACTTCCAAAAACAACACTACAAAGTGAAAAATAACTTTAATTTCGGAAGTCGGTGGCAAAAAACGAAAATACATTTATCTAGACACCGACTTCCGAAATCAAAGTTATTTTTCACTTTGTAGTGTTGTTTTTGGAAGTCGGTTGTATTTTTTTGTAAAAAAGTTTTTTATTTATTAAAGAACTCCAACGTCATATACATTCAACATTGGTTTATAAGAGGATTTAGGAAAAGTATTACTGCTAATGTATATGTTAACGGAAAAGTATGTAATCCGTCATTGTATACAGTTCCTAGGAAATGTGTACAATTCCTAAAATAGATAGGAAATCTATGATATATTTTGTAATATGCACTTTTCCTAGGAAATCTATATATTTCCTATATAGCAATCGGAAATGTATTACATTCTTGATGTTCATATTAAATTATACGTCGATTTTTATGTGTGCTAGATGGGCCTTAAAAAGGAATAAATAGTTGATTTTTGAAGTTTAATTAGTAATAAGCCCTATGAATATTTTATATTTTACGATGTGATTGTTACAGCTAATTATGTCAACGAGAGCCTTAATAAAAATTCTGATTTCAGTTTACAAACGTGTTTTATTTCTTTTACTCACAGAAAACATTATTTTTTATATATTTCCTAGTATCATCTCGGAATTGCATACAATTGCTAGGAAATACATACATTTCACAGAAAATGTGAGTAATAGAGAATGTTTGAAACATTATTTTACACATTTCCTAAGTAGGCTCGGAAGTGCATATATTTCCTAGGAATTGTGTACAATTCCTAGGTTTCACATCTTTCCGGTAACATATACACAAATTATAGGTGTTCATAACATTAGAAGTGTAAGAAAAGGGATTGAAAAGCCTGCATAGGGACAATAAAAGTGAATGCATCAATTGATACACGTTGAACACATTATATTTATGTATAAATATAATGTGCACGAGTCGTGAGCACAAATTCCATCTTAACTTTAACTGCCCTCGTCAATTCAATTCAATTCTCAATTCTTTATTGCATTCCATATATATTGCATAAATGGTGTAACATAGTAAAAGGTCAATATTTGCCCTGTCGAGCACAACAAATTAGGAGAGAGGAAGAGGGCAGCGTGCTCTTGTATTCTGTTTAAAAATATGCTTGATCATATTGATTTAATTGCTCCCGCCCGTGTGCAACCTGCCGTGATAGGAAATAAGGTTCGTTAGGTTTAAGATTAGTTTGTGCTCATGACTCGTTTCGGCAAATATACGTTGAGATCTTGTTATTATTATGATCCTTAATCCACAAAAGGGCTAAGCAGAGGAGCTATTCTACCGAATTTTTATGGGCCTACTTGTCCGTCGCGCCGTTGAGCAGCAATAGTAGAACCCCATTGAAACTATCAGTTCTAGGTTCATATCAACGCAAAAAACCGGAAACGTAGTAACCCAAAAAATAGAAAATGTTCACCAGAGCCGAAAAACTTTTGAGATTTCAGAAAAAAATCATATCTACTTTATTATTAAACCTACAAGTGCCATTATTTTAACGTAAATTTATTTTCTGATCCCTTATCAAGACGAAAAGTCTACTACAAGTTACTTTTGATCTATATTTCTGTGGGTTTGTTACGATAAAACGCTGTAAATGGATAAATGTACTCCAAATCAAGTGTTTTGAAGTATAAAAGGAGAAGCGTTGTAACTACCGGGATCAAACATTTTCAAAATGTTGAATTGGTGTACATGCAAAATGATAAAAAAATTCAATTTTTTATGCTATTTACAGCAAATGTTTAGGTGGTCCCTCAAAAAAATAGGGTTAATTTAAACGCTGTACAAATTTTTCTGTTGGCCGTAGAGCCACGAGAGTTTTCTATTCGTCGCAGAATTTTTTTCTGATTCCGAATCTGCAATAAAAAAAATTGACATAGGTGCGCGGGTTACTAAGTTTCCGCTTTTTTGCGTCGATATTAATATTTTTAACTCATTGTTAGTTTGATGTCATTAATTATTCAATTCAATTCAATTCAAAATATTTATTTCGGACAAGGTATATCCATATTTTGGTTAGTGACAATATAGGTACTTACAAAACTATGTTAGTAATGACATATTATAATTAAACGTTAATTGGGCAACACCATGACCAATGAATAAAATTCTAATGTAGGTAAGAACTTCATCCACCAGCCACAACTTCACCCCGACCGCGTCCCTACAGACACCGTGTACACAAATGCGTATGTACCCAATGCCCAAGGAAGGGACTGGGGACTTTACTACTCAATGTCTTCAAGATAATATTGGGAGCCTCCCTCACTCTGACTGAGGCGACTCTCTTGCGTAAGATAGCGTAGAAATCGTCTGTTCGTGCACGCGCAAACATATCAGACGCACTACAGTAGCGAGGCAAACCCAACTTTACCCTGAACGCATTGTTGTATTGGACGCTTAATTCGTTGTAGGTCCGCTGCGTGTAATTCACCCACAGGCTAGAGGTGTAAAAAGATTGGCAGTAGGCCTTAAACAAGTTGATTTTTATATCATTCGTACAGCGTGCAAACCTGCGGGCAACATACTGCAACAGACCGCCAACGCCCTGCGCTCCCTCTCCATGTCTGCGTCATCCGAGAGATCCTCCGTTACCACATGCCCTAGGTACGTAAAGCGAGAGACTTGATTTAAAGGCATTCCATTGAGTGTAATAGGAGGAACCTCTGACGAAACTCTTATTAAATAAAAATAAATAAATAAATAAATAAATTGGCATAAAATTCTCCGATATGTAGAATAACAATAAAATAATAACACCTTATGTTTTACTGTGTAAAACTTTACTACTGTATGTGTTATCGACATTATGTCAGTAATGAAAATCGACCTGCACTCTAATTGCGTAAAGCACTCATCAATCGGAATCTGAATAATTTAGAAGCAAATTGCTAATCCATTGCTTCAAATGTTCGTAAATTTTGCCTGCTCGACAGTGTAAATAACGCAACGAACATTGTTGAACTGTCAAAGTGAAACCGATTCCGATTTATAGTGTGTTACGTAATTTAGGGTGCTGATGTTTTAAAACGCTGGAAAAGTGCATGTTGGACCACGCACAATGAAGGGTTCCGTAGTTGAAAAGTATTTATCCCAAAAACAAACTTAACAATGTAGTTGAAAAACATGTTTTCCCATACATTTTTATACGTCATGGTTAATTCTCCAACTACAAAAAGATTGTAACTCAAAAAAAGAAAATTATGTGATAAAATTACAAATTAAAGATTTTCGGACTTTTTCCTTTACTTGTGCTGCGAGACCTTATTTCTTGCCAAATTTCATGATTCTAAGTCAGCGAGAAGTACCACTTGCGAGTATCATGATATATCATATAAATGGCAGTATTTTTTTATTGAGATGACTTAGAAGCTTGATTTTTTAGAGCTCAAAGGACCATAGACTTACGTATTTGATATTAATTTCCTGAGAAAAAGGGTCTTTACAGACTGACAGACAGACCGGACAACGAAATTATCCTGTAAGAGTTCTGTTTTTTCCTTTTGATATAAGGAATCTTAAAAACGCTAATAAACTACCTTTAAAAACCAGAAAAACTAATTAAAAAACACGAATATTACCGAAGCGCATTCGGTTTAGCACGAACGTTGCACACAGAGGCAAAGCTTCTAAGTTTTGTACTGCCACGCTTTGTAGTAGCGCACAATCATTGCGCGTTTGTATAAAGTTTTTTCTCTGTCCGGTTAACTACTCCGGTCGCAGATCGTTATTTGTCACTCAAAGGTTTTGAAAAGTTTTTTGGAATCTCATAGAGTTGTTAATATATAATTTTGTTATCATGGGAACATAATAGGCCAGTTTTTCCATGGTTATGACAGCTCTATAATAGACCTCATCGTGCATTCGTATTTCCGAAGATAGACGATGAGTCCCGAATCGCAAAATTTTATTTGGATATCTGTAAGTATGTGAATATTGGATGAGGCAATACTTAATAAATAAATATATGAAGTAAATACGTATACAAAGTTGATATGAGCGAGAGGCATTAAATTAAACCACATATACTATAGATGCATAGTGTTAACTCGGAACTAATAGGTCTTTACCTATGAAATTGCCGTTTTGTATGAAAAAATTTAAACGAATTTTTTTTATGCATTTTTTATTTGTATTAATCGGAGTAATCACCCATGCAATCAACAACTGCATGTACATCTGTGTTGCATGCATGCAACTGCCACTGCGTTGGCAAAGATGCATTCATCGCAGGTAACAATGCGGTTCAAAATTCCTTCATTTGTGTGTCTGTTGAGCAGTGCAAGGCACGTCTCGACGCGTACTTCGCGCTAGCGATCATTGAGTTCGTGGGGCACCCACTTGTCAAGCTTTTTTACCTTGACAATTTGACGCAAATGGACCAATATTGTTTTGACGCTAACGTCGAAAGCTGCTGCTAATTCAGCCGTAGATTGTGTATCATCAGCTTCCACAATCGCCTTTAATTCGTCATTGTCGACCAAAGTCTTCGGACGACCGCGAGGTTCATTTTTCAGGTCGAAATTTCCAGAACGGAAGCGAGCAAACCAATAACAAGTGGTGCGTTGGTTTGTAGTGTTAGCTCCGTAAACGTCGTTGATGTTGCGTGCCGCTTGTGCCGCGTTGCTGCCACGACGGTACTCATATTCCATAATTACTCGAATTTTTAACGTATCCATGATGACGAAAAAGATTGAAATGCGATGAAAATGTAACACTAATCAATAAACAAATGACTACTTTTGGAAAAAAAAATCCATGTTTTTAAAATAAAATTAATTTGAAATTAGAATTCTTAGCCAAACAAAAATTATTTTGATTTGAAATGGCCAGTACTGCAGAACGGCAATTTCATAGGTAAAGACCTAATATTAAAAAAAAGTTTAGACGAAAAATAAGAAAAACCTTTTTTCGAACAAATAAAGCAGCTTAATGATCTAATTATATTGTAAACATCCTTTGTAGACGTTTCCACTGACGTGCGTAACAAAACGGCAACGTCGCGTCAAACATTCTGTCGTTTTAAGGTTGTATGACCCTAGATAACTATGCGTAGGTACCTACGCATAGTTATCTGGGTCATACACCTTTAAACGACAGAA
This sequence comes from Cosmia pyralina, assembly GCA_946251885.1. NCBI lineage: Eukaryota > Metazoa > Arthropoda > Insecta > Lepidoptera > Noctuidae > Cosmia > Cosmia pyralina. The sequence continues at coordinate 21,003,813 of OX276358.1, forward strand.
TTTTCAACAACATACTTAATCAGCTGTTAGGGCAGATACGTCGTGTTTCAACAAAGAAAAACTAAAAAATAATCCTGTGACTAAACTATTGCTTCTATTTATCTGATTTTTAGTAAAGAGTCTGAAAATGTTACAAAGTATATGTGGTTTAATTTAATGCCTCTCGCTCATATCAACCTTGTATTTCAGGTGAATTTTAGCATAGCAAAGCATAGCAAAAAAAAAATTTTTAGCATAGTGCACATAACATAAAACAATTAACCTAACCTTCAGAAATAGGTTTTCTGATCTATCGCCGCCGCCCGACGATATTGATAGATAGAGTGCAGTTAAACCGAATGCATGCAGCAGTTTATTACTGACCTTCCTTTTGCGATAACCTATTTATTTTTTAGAAATGACAACATTAATTGGAATGTTTATACTAGGGTTGCTCGATTGTAATCAAGATTTAAATCAATGATTCAAATCATTGATCCAAATCAAAGATCCAAATCAATGATCCAAATCATTGATCTAAATCAGAATGATTTATCAAGGATTGAAATCAGAAAATCCCAGGAGCAGGATACAAACGTCCAGCTTGTTTTTTTTTTTAGAGAATTAGAAATAAAGAACAGCTCGTGGCTAAGTAATAACAGCCGCACGGGTCGGTCCATTAGGTTAAGCTACGCTTGCCGGGGTTGATCCGTGGATGGGTGACCATCTTTACATACAGAAACTCCTCCGTGCCTCGGAAAGCACGTTCAGGCGTTGGTCCCGGCTGTCATTCGTGGATCTTTGACAGTCGTTACGGGTCGTCAGAAGCCCGAAAGTCTGACACCCAGTCTTACCAAGGGGTATCGTATTACCCAGTTACTGGGTTGTGGAGGTCAGATAGGCAGTCGCTCCATGTAAAATACTGGTATTCAGCTGCATCCGATTAGACTGGAAGCCGACCCCAACATAGTTGGGAAAAGGCTAGGCAGATTGATAGAAATAAAGAACATAATTATTTATATTCCGGCCGCTGAAAGAATGTGTTCCTGACACCTGTAAGTTGGACACTATTAGAAGGTAATAAAGTTTATATTTCGTAAAACACATATTATTCTGTAGGTACTCAGCGTTTGCAGTCCTTTCACAGTTAAATGTTTTAAATCTGATCTTTATTGTCGTAGCTATAAGGTTGCTGTCAGATGAAAAATGACTGTATAAAACTGTCTCAGGAACATGTTCTCCCTCCAAAGACGTGTACAAATACGAGGGATGGTAGTCTTGAGGAGCGAAGTCATCATTAACTCGGTAGTCACCTCCTTCTACCCATATCATCATAGACACAGTCCATCCATTGTTTCTCTGCTCTTCTTTTTCTCTTTCGTAAAGCCGTCCACATTCATACTCAAAACTTTGCTCATGACATTTTCCACTTGTTCATACCGTGACAACCCAGTTCCACACAACTTTTCAATCACCGGTGCTACTTATAGACTTCCCCTTACATAAGTTCCCATTAAAATAGATGGACAAACTTTTATAAATAAATCAGACCACCAAAATAAAAATAATAAGAAAAACGCATTAGATACTTAATAAAAGAACAAAAATCAGCTATTGAAAGTACACTAAAAATGTTGGTTACCCAATGCATAAGCACATCCATGTCTTTGTTATTTCATAATTCTGAAACTTCAGAGATGTGCAGGCGCACGTGACCAAGTCACCGCCCGCGCCCGCCGCGTTTTTTTTATTATTTTAAGTCAAATAAAATCACTTTAATCAGTGTTTTTTTTGCTTTGATATCATTGGTTAGACGTACTGAACGCAGTGTTAAAATTTGTCCATCAATTTAAATGGGACCTTATATACTCACAGAATATTTAGAAAATCGTCCACACCAAGTTTGACAACTAAGAAGAAAGATTGAGGGAGAGCTATGTTGTTAAATAATAACCAAAATCTCCAGGAAATAAATAGATCAGAATTACTATAAATAAGTTTTTGAATACTTGCTGGAAGCACCTAAGCATAATAAATTACCTACCTACCTCACAACGTAATTTTAATTATCTGTAACATTTCCTTTAACAAAATTTTCCTTGATTTTTTTGACTAGATTTTCCTTAAAACAAAAACAGCAATAGGAAAACCTAAAGGCCTCTTACGAGAAATCAATCACTGAATATCGTAATTAAAAAATTAATTGTTGACTTTCCCAGTGTTTACCCAGAATTTATAGATTGAAATCAGGTGATCGCTTTCAGGCACACTTTATGTTATCTATATAGGTATGCCATAAAGAATGATTTGCATACTAATTGTGTTAATATTAACTAAAAAAAAATTCACCGCGTCGTCTGTGAGTTCGTGGTAATGTTTTATGTCACAACCGACATCCAAAAACAACACTACAAAGTGAAAAATAACTTCTCGAAATCGGTGTCTAGTTAAATGTGTTTTCGTTTTTTGCCACCGACTTCCGAAATTAAAGTTATTTTTCACTTTGTAGTGTTGTTTTTGGAAGTCGGTTGTATTTTTTTGTAAAAAAGTGTTTATTTTTCACTTTTTAGTTGTGTACCTACCCCACACAAATTCTAATACCACTATCTGCAAAACAAACTAGAACATCATCCATATAAAAGTGGGGAAAAAATACGTATTATTGAAGCTAACTCAAAAACTACCAAAGCAAAGTTAATCAATTTTATATGGGACCAACTGTGATGTATACCCTCTCGAATAAAACAAAAAAAATCCAAATCGGTCTAGCCATCTACGAGTAATCGGGGAACATACATAAAAAAAAAGAAAAAAAAAAAAGGTTCCGACGAATTGAGAACCTCCTCCTTTTTGAAGTCGGTTAAAAAGTAAAAGGTAAGTAATTAAAGTATTGGCTACTAGGGTATTTTTATCAGTCAAATCAATAATTAAAAGCTTGTAAAAATAGGCACATGCAACTTTTCCACATTTTCTCTCACGAGAGATAGATAATATCTATAAAAGTTCTTCCAGCCTAAGCACAGAATACATAATAGAAGATTACAGAATTACAGAAGATTCTCTCCGCAAAATCGTTTAAATAAATAGCTACTCTTGCTACGACACAATAAAGTGCAATTCAGGTCGCACAGCGTTAATTACCTACAGTTATATTCACCTACAAGTTGCCTCTCTTTCTATCACGTAGCTCTTTTACCTTCAGACTCGTTAGGGTTGTCTTCTTTTACGACGTGGTGCGTGAGCTAGTATCGAACTGCTTGTTTCGACAAGTCGAGCCCGCCGCATACTTGTATCTTCATGCTTTCCTAAAATGCTGAGTGCGCCTGGCCCGGCCTAAGTATTAAGAATCCTAAAAAATAAACATTGCTGACAGAAAATTAAACTAAAAATAATTTACTTGTTTAAATATTTTGCAAAATTGCAAACAAAGCCGCAAAGCAAACGGCTACGCGAAGATAAAAAGAAAACAATTGCACTTTATCAATATGCTGCCGGATACGTATATAATAATATAATCTTATCCACGATAACTTTAATATTCTTATAATTACTACACTTACACGACAGTTGGAAGTATCAGTTGTGTGTAAGTGTCTGAATATGGTGGATTATACAAAATGTTTATTTACTTTGCTGTTAGCAGTTTCGGCTATAAAATGTGAAAATTGCGTTACATACGATTTTGGATCAAATTTTTATGATAACTTCAATAATGGCAACTCTTTGTGTGCTGGTATGGCAACCTGGAACTTGGGAAACTACAGTACTCTAGACTTACTCAGTCCTAATGAAGAAACCGATTTGTTTATAAGTCCTGATGATACCCTGAGTTGCGTGTCGTCGTACGGCTTCGAGATGAGGTCGAGCGGTATTGTGGAGGTTTACGTTTACATGGAGTCAACATCACAGCGGGATCAGATCGTCGTGCTTGCTAACGAGGTCTCGAGCAGTGGGAACAATGTCGTCACAGGCACGGCAATGCTGACGCCCCTCAGCGCCAATTACTTTAATGGATGGCACGTTCTGAGAATAAATTTGTTCGGCACTGGGGTTTTTAGTGGATACGTAAGTTTTTTTTTTTTGTTTCAATTGATTTTCAGATTACATTTACGGTAATTAAAAAAGGAAATCTAATTTAAGCCCTTTTATAAAAGCAATCCTATCATGGCAAAAGATTACAGACGATACCCATAAGTCTTGTAGCAAATAACGCGGTAGGTACAGTGAATGAAAGCTTCATAGGAAAGACCAGTAGTAGCAAAAAACAATCATCGGCTCCGAATTTGTTTAATCACTCGTAATTACAGAAACAATTAAAAACCCATTGTGTCTCTCGTTGTACAAAGGGTTAAGTGCCAATTTTATTGTTACATTATTCTCAACGCATCACGATGTCGTAACGATAGCTATAGTAGGTTTTTAAATAGATTAAAAGATTTAAAATGGGTTTTATAAACTTCTGCCAAGTCTTTAAAACGTAATCTCTTAATTATGTTATCTTACCTATAATTAGCTTAATGGAAATTTTTATCATCGGAAATAAGCTTATAAGCACACTGGTATTCTTTTAACAGTAGAACAATAAAGGTCAAAGAATTTATGATTAACTTATCAAATAGACAAAGACAACCTCTTTTGATAATAAATAGGTAATGGTAGCATATTACACTATCTTGTGTACTATCATTGTACATAATATATTATTAATTCCTTTATTGTCAGGCAACTAAGGCCCATAAATAAAATACACAAATTATTATTACAAAATAATAAACGAATACATATTAAAAAAAACCACTGCACACGAAGTGACATATGTGTAATAATATATATAAGGTGCTTATAAGCCACAGTATTAATGTGCGCCATCAACAGAGGCTGAGAACCATCTGTCAAGCTCTGTTGAACATAGACCAAAAATCACGTAAATGACACTCGTCTAATTACATTATACGAGTACCTACGTGTTAGCAACATAGCAACACATGGAGTTTTTGAAACACCTAAATTCATAATAAAAAGGATCAATGCGTTGCCTAGTTTCATATTGCACCATATATTATGCGATATTGAACAAATTATATATCTATGCGAACAGTCTGAATTTTCTGTTATTCGTGAAAATTTTACGCACAGTAAAATTGCCAGCTAGCTTTACTATTAACAATGGATATGACAGGCGACACTTATCAAGCAATATGAATGTTTTTTTTTTTTATACTTATGAATAACTCCGTAGATTACAAACAGTGATAATACTATCGATGTCATGAAAATAGAATAATAATCAATCATATCGTCCTCAAACCACTATCGATTTTGCTATGTAAAATTTTCTTAATTAATTAATTCTTATTATGTTATGTTATGTTATTTAAGTCCAATTTGAACCTGAGTAAAAGTCCCAGAATAGTCATTTTTAAAAACTAACTCGGTTTTAATTTCCTATTTCAGGTGTCATTCCTCGGAGTAGCATCACCAGATTCCAAAGTCATAATTGATTCCTTCCGATACATCCCGCCACTATACGACGATGATTGTCACGTCTACGATGGAGAATTTGTTACCTCCAGCCCATTGGAACCAGAAGCGACTGAGTCTGAGGATTGCGTCGCTTATAATTTCGAAACAGACTTCGATGCCCTGTTCGACAGTGACAGGGGGTTGTGCACTGGCTTTACACGCTGGAAATTAGACCAATACACTTCTTTGACAGTTAATCACCCAAGTTCAGAAAGCTTTCAATTCATTTCTCCACAAGATTTCATCAGTTGCGTTTCCTCATTTCCATTTGAAGCTAGTAATGGCGGTGTGGTGGAAGTTAACGTATACATGGAATCAGCAGAAGCCACTGATCAAATTACTGTGCTTGTAAATAAAATAGCAGATGTAGCCAGTGATGTGGTGATTGGAAGCGCAGGACTTTCACCTTTGGTTTCAAACTATGCTGACGGATGGCATGTCTTGAAAGTTACTCTATCAGGAAGCGGCAGATTTAATGGATACGTAAGTTCTATTATTGTATCTTAATTATTGTTCCAAGTTTTAAATATTTGGTTTCGTCCATCAGTATCAACGTAGATTAAATCTGTTTTACATATGATAACAATGATTTTATTATCAAGAGAACTTAGTCAATCGGAAAAATTTATTAATATTTTACATAAATTTCAAGATAAATCTTATCAACTATGAAGTATAATATGAAAATGTCACTGTTTCTAAAACAAAAATACTAAAATTATTTTTAATGGTTTCTTTTTTCAGATATCCTTCCTGGGTTCAGCATCGGCAGAATCCATTGTCCTCATAGATTCTTTTAAATATATTCCGCCAGCACTTGCAAACGAAGAGTGCAAAATTTATGAAGATGAAGTAATAGAGACTACAACAGCAGTTCCTGTCACGACTGTAGCTCCAATAGGCACGGGCAAAGAATGTGTCACTTATAATTTCGAAAGCAACTTCGAGAATTCATTTGATACTAACAATGTGCTATGCAATGGATATTCTTCCTGGCATCTGGGTGATTACCATTCTCTGAATATTAACACAATTGATCCTGACAGCCAGACTTTTATTGCACCCAATGAAACATCGAGCTGCATATCCTCGTTCATCTTCAGGATGATGCCAGGAGGTGTTGTAGAAGTGAACGTTTTTATGAAATCAGCTTCAACACTGGATTACATAATAGTTTTGGCTAAGAAGCACGTGCCGTCTGGAGAAGACACCGTGGCTGGATTCCAGTTATATTACGCCTCTAAAGATAATTTCGTTGAAGGATGGAACGTGTTGAAAGTTACTATAAAAGACTTTTCAATTTTCGATGGCTATGTAAGTATTGCTTTGTAATATTTAGAATACGCTGTGGCTGTGTATGTGTTGTATGTATGTTTTTATCACTATAAATCTTAGGCCCATTCTTACTACCTAATCAGTTACCACATTTCGTAAAGACGTCCTATTTATAATCTTCACTATTTATTATAAGGCAAAAGCGCCAGGGAAGCCCGCGAATTTCAAAATTTCTTACGTTTTTTGCAATTTGCAAGTCAGTATTAGGTTGTATGTTGATCTAAATATGATTCCCGGCCGTATGAAATGTTTATTTATTATTATAATTCTATATAATGATAAAAATCATCAATACAACTCTCTAAATTCATGAATTGACTATTTCATGAAATCATGAGATTTGAGGTCAATTCTAACTTGTGGAGTTATATTGCTCAGTCTAATTATTATAATTCTGTAAAGCCATATTAGTTATGACCACGAATCATATAATAGGTCTTTACCTATGAAATTGCCGTTTTGTATGAAAAAATTTAAACGAATTTTTTTCATGCATTTTTTATTTGTATTAATCGAAGTAATCACCCATGCAATGAATGCATCTTTGCCAACGCAGTGGCAGTTTATTGATGCCCTTCTTAATGAAATCAGCTGGACGGGAGGCAACAAATTCTTCAAAGGCATTTTGTACTGCCTCTCGGGTATTGAATTTTTTTCCCGCCAAGAAGTTATCCAAATTCTGGAAAAAGTAGTAGTCTGTAGGCGCAAGGTCTGGTGAGTAGGGCGGATGACGGAGAGCTTCCAACCCCAGTTCTTGCAACTTGGAGACCGTCTGCTGTGCAGTATGAGGTCGCGCGTTGTCGTGTAGGAGCAGCGGAGACGAGCGATTGACCAATGCTGGTTGGAGATGTGCCAGCTTCTCCATCATTGTGTTCAGTTCTTCACAGTACACATCTGAAGTAATGCTCACCCCGTTTGGTAAGAAGCTGTGATGAATCACACCGGCGCTAGACCACCAAACAGTGACCATCACTTTTCTAAGGGTAAGTTTTCGTTTAGGGCATTGTTTAGGTGCTGAACCAGGATCCAACCAACTTGCTGAGCGCTTGCGGTTATCAAACAGAATCCATTTTTCATCGCAGGTAACAATGCGGTTCAAAATTCCTTCATTTGTGTGTTTGTTGAGCAGTGCAAGGCACGTCTCGACGCGTACTTCGCGCTGGCGATCATTGAGTTCGTGGGGCACCCATTTGTCAAGCTTTTTTACCTTGCCAATTTGACGCAAATGGACCAATATTGTTTTGACGCTAACGTCGAAAGCTGCTGCTAATTCAGCCGTAGATTGTGTATCATCAGCTTCCACAATCGCCTTTAATTCGTCATTGTCGACCAAAGTCTTCGGACGACCGCGAGGTTCATTTTTCAGGTCGAAATTTCCAGAACGGAAGTGAGCAAACCAATAACAAGTGGTGCGTTGGTTTGTAGTGTTAGCTCCGTAAACGTCGTTGATGTTGCGTGCCGCTTGTGCCGCGTTGCTGCCACGACGGTACTCATATTCCATAATTACTCGAATTTTTAACGTATCCATGATGACGAAAAAGATTGAAATGCGATGAAAATGTAACACTAATCAATAAACAAATGAACACTTTTGGAAAAAAAATCCATGTTTTTAAAATAAAATTAATTTGAAATTAGAATTCTTAGCCAAACAAAAATTATTTTGATTTGAAATGGCCAGTACTGCAGAACGGCAATTTCATAGGTAAAGACCTAATATTAATCAACATGCAACCTGACACTGACCTGCAAATTGTTAAAAACGTAAGAAAATTTGAATTTCGCGGGCTACCTTAGCGCATCCCCCTTATACCGGGCAGATTAAGCAGAGAAAAATAGAAGTAGTAAAATAATACATTTATTGTTAAATTAAACTTAAGTCAATACATGGGGTCCCTGCTATCTAAAACGTTGGTTTACACGTGTTTCAGAATTTCAGCGAATAAGTGATCAAAGACGATCACGTTTTTCGTAACTTCACTCGTTGTAAAGATCGCTAATATCGATATTAAAACATAACGATTGTTTATTACTTCCTTATCAGGAATGTTAAGATTTTTAATCAGATTAAAAACAGTTTTTCCAGTAAAAAAATAATGATAATCTTATAATTTTTATATTATTATGGAGGAAATTTCTTTTACAATTTAACAACCATTTAACTTCGTGACTTTCAGTTAAGTAAACTTCACAAGGACAGACAGACAGAACACATCAGATAAAACATCGTAAAAATCTTTGAGATAATTCCTACTACAATTTCATGCCACATTTCCATAATCTACACTGTTTTTATTTATAATGGTGACAAGTCAAATCATCGATATTTTTGTGCTATATATCTACAAAGACGAGCCAAGCGATGCGCAAGGGCACTACCTACATTTTCTCGAAGCACTTCGTCGTTTTTTTGAACCCTCATAATTTTGGTTTGGATTATACCAGATAAACAAAATTCTCGGGATCTGATATCAATAGTAGACTTATTAAACATAATTATAAAGTTTCAAATTATTAGCTACTTTAGATTTTATTGATATCTAAAACCCCGATTTCGTCAGACTCACTGATGATCATCAAATTTCTTAGGGTACTTCCTGAAGTCCTAGAAAGCTGAAATTTGATATGTACTCGTAAGCTACACAAACAACAACAAAATTCCAAATCTTGGAAATTTTACCCCCCAACCCCTTAAACTAGTGGATGGAAATTTGTATGAGACTTCCGCAAATTTTGATGCCGGAGGTCTGAAAATGATATAGGAAAGCTTCATATTTTGACTAAGGTGTAGAGTTTGTGAAGTTAGGGCTTGTAGAATTAGGGCGTGTAGATTTAGAAGCTTGGCTCTACATGAGATCTGATAACTTTTTGACAGTGCGAGCCATAGGGTCTCGTCTTGGCAACATTTTACCTGAAAATGTTTTTGGTGGGATCTAATATTACATGATCTACGAGTATATCAATATCTGCCTAGCCTTTTCTCAACTATGTTGGGGTCGGCTTCCAGTCTAACCGGATGCAGCTGAATACCAGTATTTTACATGGAGCGACAGCCTATCTGACCTCCACAACCCAGTGACTGGGTATTACGATACCCCTTGGTAAGACTGGTTGTCAGACTTTCAGGCTTCTGACGACCCGTAACGATTGTCAAAGATCCACGAATGACAGCCGGCACCAACGGCTTAACGTGCTTTCCGAGGCACGGAGGAGTCGCAGTGTGTTAAGATGGTCACCCATCCACGGACCAACCCCGGCAAGCGTAGCTTAACCTGATGGATCGACCCGTGCAGCTGTTATTATACTTAGCCACGAGCTCCTCCTAATATTACATGATCTATTAAATACATAAACCTTCGAAAATAAATTCTCTAAATTATGGAAATTATGGTGGAAAAATTCTGTTGCGTATTAAAAGAACAACGTGGTCACACATACAGACACGAAAAGCTACTTTAATATATAATATGTATAGTAGTAAGCCTGTATTTCGTCTATCTTAAACATGGAATAATATTTAGGTACTAAAATCTTGTCTTCTTTTGTTTTCAGATTACGCTACTCGGTTCGACTGCAGAAGAGTCCATAGTTCTAATTGACTCGTTCAGCTACACTCCACCTAACTCTGCAGACACCTGTGAAATCTATTGAAGACGAAGTTTCGGCTAAAGTGTTATCTAGCGTCATATTGTTGAAAGTAAGGCTGACTCCACTGTAGATTACAAATATATACCTAAGTTTAAGTTAGACGTATGTATTTCATCTGTTTTGAAATTTATTTGTAACGGAGTTACTTGTGAAGTTATTGTTTGAGATGAAAGAGCCGTGTGCTCCTTCGCTAATTAATTTAAATAATAATATTTTAAAAATTATGACCCACACAGGGTTTAAAATTTAAAAAAAAATACGTTATAGCGGTAGGCCTTAAGCTAAGGTGATGGAAAAGCTGGCCTCTCGCCATGATAAACAACAATTGACGGCGATAACTATGTAGACAGAGGAAAAAGAAGCTATTTATTAATCTCTACTTAATTTTTTACAAACTAAATAAAATAAAATGATATTTTGAATATACTCGACTTTACTTTCAACAATAGGACATAAGATTTGAGGAACCTGAACACACATCAATCTGATTAGTTTCAATCTGCCTAGGCTTTTCCCAACTGTGTTTTGGGGTCGACTTCCAGTCTAACCGGATGCAGCTGAATACCAGTATTTTACATGGAGCGACTGCCTATCTGACCTCCACAACCCATGAACTTTGTAATACGGTACCCCTTGGTAAGACTGGTTGTCAGACTTTCGGGCTTTTGACGACCCGTAACGACTGTCAAAGATCCACGAATGACAGCCGGGACCAACGGCTTAACATGCTTTCCGAGGCACGGAGGAGTCTCGGTATGTAAAGATAGTCGCCCATTCACGGACCGACCCCGGCAAGCGTAGCTTAACGTGAAGGATCGACCCGTGCGGCTATTTTTACTTAGCCACGAGCTCCTCTGATTAATCTGATTAGTTTAATTGATATAAATGTCTCAAGCAATTTGTGATACAACGATACTATAATAATTATGCAATGTTTTCTATACCTACCTATTATTTGCTTAGAAATAACTGAACTAATCATTTCAATACCTACTCTATTAATTTAATTAATTCTATTCTCAGAACCATTTTTGACCATTTTGTCGTAATAACTTGTCTCAAAAATCAAAAGCTGTAATACAAAGCGGAGAGAACAAGATTTAAATTATTGTTTTTAATAAACTACATATAAATAATGTTTTATTGATTTCATTGATACATCATTATGTAGTATAATGTGCTAGACATAGATCGGTTATTTAATAGTAGGCCTACCTAAAATAAGTAACCGACGATGTTCATAATCTTTATAAATAAAAAGAGAAGTCCTGACTGACTGACTGACTAATCAACGCCCAGTCAAAACCCTTGAACCTAGAAAGCTGAAATTTTACATAGAGGTTCCCTTTATAATGTGACAAGGAATAAGGAAGGATTTGCAGGTAGTATGTTTTTTTATTTTTTTATTATTATATGTTATTAAAAGGGGTTTTTATTCGCACGGATATGCCAACCCCATCGTATTAAAAATCAATTAAGTATCATTAAAACAACTACATACTATGAGCGAAAGAGAATCATTGACTAGGCTTCACCAGGCCACACAACTTCTTTGCAGTTGTTGACCTAGGGTTTGTTAATATGGTTTGAACCGGTAGTATGTTCCCGTGTCATATTTTACGACATCCACACGGGCGAAGCCGCGGACAAAAGCTTGTAAGTAATATAGTTTTAATTGAAAAGAAAGACTACAAGCACTTACAGTAAGTAATACGTTTATTTTTATCCAAACTTGACATCAACGTGCAAAATGTTGTCAATAATTTTAAATGTGGTGCAATGAATCTATTCTTATATGAACTTTCTAAGAATAACCTTATTTATACCCAGAGATATAAAGTGCAATTTCCCTTTGCCTACTATCATAGGGGGGGACATGCTGCAAAATCATGAGAAGTGACTCTTATTGAACGACTCATATGAAGCGTGAAAAGATAAAAGATGCGTTCTGGGGGTTAAACTTAGGCATTTATTTCCTAATGCAATGATATATCAGTTTTATTACATGGGATTGATTGAATGTAGTGGATTTAGATCGATTTCAACATACCATTCAATCTGCTTAGACTTTTCCCAACTACGTTGGGGTCGGCTTCCAGTCTAATCGGATGCAGCTGAATACCAGTATTTTACATGAAGCAACAGCCTATCTGACCTCCACAACCCAGCAACTGGGTAATGCGGTACCCTTGGTAAGACTGGTTGTCAGACTTTCGGGCTTCTAACGACCCGTAACGACAGTCAAAGATCCACGAATGACAGCCAGGACCAACTGCTTAACGTGCTTTCCGAGGCACGGAGGAGTCTCGGTATGTAAAGATGGTTACTCATCCACGGACCAACCCGCCAAGCGTAGCTGAACCTGACTGACTAACCCGAGCGGCTGTTATTACTTAGCCACGAGTTCCTCCTTCATCCATCCCATGACCATGCCATCATCATCATCGTGATGCCATCATAGTAATAACTGACTGACTGATCATAGTATTACAGAACCACACTCAAGACTTCATTACTTAAAACTAATTTAAAGCCATTTGATTGGTTGAAACTAATTTTAAATGTGAAATAATGCTTTAATTAGGTTCTTTTTACGGGCCATACAGCGTTTTCAGTTTTAGAAACTTGTGGGTAGCGCTTTTTAACTGAAATATGGAGAATGGAAGTATTAATGTGTCGTTTACTTTTCCTTGAGGATCTAGACGACTGTAGTTCTCTCCCTCAAGACCTCGCCACGCTACTATCTCTCTCTATCTCTGAAGGAGGCCGCAGGGTAGGTCTGCGTCTATACTACCAAGTAAAGCAAAGCATGTCGTTGTGCAACCGCGAAAGCATAAATCCAGACCCAACCCTAGTAAGTAAAGTGAGAGAAAACTTTCTTTGCATTGTTTAGATTCAATCTCTTAGTATTATATAATTGCATAGCACGTGTGAGCACTATGTAGCTACTATTAAGCTACCTTTTACTGGGTACGTCTTTCACTGACTTGAGTGTGCCCTGGCGGTTGAGAGTATGTCATGCTCACTCAAATGTCTCGCTGATGGTGGCGTGTGTGTTGGATCATTAAGTTCCCTTCAAAATGGTTGAGCTAAATGGTGCTGATCCATGCGTCATGTTCGTGAACGGGCGCCGTCAGTTGGGACTGGTCGTCTCTTAGCTGCCATGGCTTATTTTTAATTTTAATATTTAATTTAGTTGTTTTAGTTATTATCTTTTTATTACGGACGCTTTTTAACGTGCACGTCTTTCTACATTGTTCTCACATGTATATTTTCAACTTGAACGATGTAACCAATATTTTGTAAAAATATTATGATTTAAAAGAGTGTCCGTGGAGTTTCTTGCCCGTTCTTCTCCATAGGGATCTACTACGCTTTGGAATGGGCAACTAGCTTCATCTTTCTGACTGACCGACCCATTGACAATTCAAAAGTGCCTGTAATTGGTTTATTTGAAATAAATGCTTTGAGTTTGAGTTTGAGTTTGAGTAAACAGATAATTGTAGTATTAAATTTAAAGTGGTACAATGATTTTTATTGAGTATTTGATTCATAAGTGGAACGAAAGAAGCTACAGCTCAGCCCTGTGTAGTGTGAAAATAGAGGCCATTTTTAGGATTCCGTACCTCAAAAGGAAAAAACGGAACCATTAATGGATCACTTCGTTTGTCCGTCTGTCTGTCTGTCAGCCTGTCAAGACCCCTTATCTCAGGAACACGTGGAGGTATCAAGCTGAAATTAATATCAAATACATAGGTCTATGGTCCCATAGAGATCTAATAAAAATCAAGCTTCTAAGTCAACGCAATAAAAAAATACGGGCATTTATACGACATATTTTGATACTCGCAAGTAAATCAAAATCTATAGAGTACTTTATAGGTTTCCCGTTGACCTAGAATGATTAAATTTGGCAAGAAGCAAGGTCTCACAGCAGAAATAAAGGAAAAACTCCGAAAATTGTTAATTTGTAATTTTATCTGAAAATTGTTTACAATGTTAAGTTGTTTTTGGGATAAATTCTTTTCACTACGGAGCCCTTCATTGTGCGTGGTTCTACACGGTTTTCTTCTTAAATCTTTGCATTATTCAAACTCCACAGTGATACAAACAGGTGCGCAAAACCGAAAACATTATTAAATATCGTAACTGCCAGATGAAATTGACCCTAATTTAGTCTACCCTATGGTACACTACTAAAAGGTGTCGACTCTTACATCACTACACCAGACTTTTTATGACATCATCATATTTGTTTCTTATCAAGAAAACAGCAAGGCAATGATGTCCCATACAAACAAGTTAGCCCTGCCAACATTTGCACTGAGGGAGCTATAAATTCATACGGATTTGGGGGACACGCAAGCGTTAACTGCGCGCAGGCAATAACCTGTCACCTTAGCTTGATTTACGCAATAGTGACATCATAGGAGGTTTTTCTTGAAACGGATAAGGCAGCGGTATCTTGCGGTTTTTTGATCGATTGATTTAACACGTGCGTTATTTTCATGATTATCAGCATAGGTTTATGTATGTTTAGGTATGCAGACATAAGGCTTGTTAAACGAGCCGCCGGGGTCGCGGGTTGTTCGAAAGACATACCGTGGCCCTGGCACAGGCAACTGAAGAAACACGGGTGGGTTTTAGTCAGTAAAAGTCTGACACGCCTTCCCGCTCCGCCCAGAGCGGGAGAAGTCATTTGGTGATTTACCATCCACAAAAAAAAAGGCTTGTCAAACTAAATGCTATGAAGAGCGGTTGGTTCATTTGTTAAATTAACGGATCAATTTTGAACCTTTAACTGAAGCCCCAAAAGACCACACAGCTGAAATGACTGGACAGGACGGGTTTGCAGACCACGACGGAAATGACGAGAGGACTGGGATAGCTTCTTTAGGAAATGAAAAAAAGAATCTGAGGTTTTTTGTCCACCATTCGTATTAAGCAGGACGCTGTAGGATGTTATGGGTTGATAACAAAATTAATAAGTAAGGTTGAATTATGGATAAATACATAAAACAGTACACATAAAACAAAGTCGGGTTATTTACACCATTTATAACTCAAGAACGGCTGGACCAATTTTTACGATCTTTGGTTTGTTGGATTTGTCTCCATCCCGACAGCATATAAAAACATCGGAAAAATTTACGAATATACAAAAATATGAAGAAAATTTGCTGTCTCATACATGAAATTTGGAGACAACGTCTGTCGGGTCAGCTAGTGTTGATATAAAAATAACAAATAACAAAAACGATATTTTAGTAGAGCTCCGTGACAAAAGTTTCGTCCGGCCAAGTAGGTACTCATCATCTGCCTAGCCTTTTCTCTACTGTGTTGGGGGTTGGCTTCCAGTCAAACCGGATGCAGCTGAATACCAATATTTTACAATTCTCGTCCGGGCAAGTACTGTCACCAGTTATTTTGGAACGTCAATAACCTAATAAATAAAATCATAATTTTGCATAAATCAACAGCAGACAAAACACTTAAATCTTCAAAACCTACAATTGTAGGTAATTATACTGCTTTTTATGTTTCTGTTCGAATTGAAAAAGATAGAAACAATGTCACAAACAAAGATATAACTGCTAAGTCGCTACTGCTACTACCTAACTCTTCTGATTGGTTGTTGTAATCTATCTATAACGATTAGATTATATTAATAGTCCCATCCCCTTGTTTTCTAAATCTCACGTGTACTTACGTCGATTAAATGAATTAGGTAGGTAAGTACTTCAAAATTACAGTAGATTATTCACTAAGGGGATAAGGCAGTGTCTTATGTCACGGGCGCTACATTGAATTAATTTAATCCTCAGCTCAGACTCTTGAGCGATGCGAGAGAGTTATGACTAGAATTCTGAGTGCAGCGAGGAATGGAAGCTCGTCCAAGACGGAGACACCTTTATCCCCGAGGTGAATACTCTAGGTACACACCTCCCGTGAGATGATAATAATACGCAATTCGATTCTCAAATAAATTGTCGCAAATCGCATTATTCACCAGCGGGTTATAATGCAATTCAGTACAATATTGTTGCCAAGCTCCCCAGGGCTATAATGACTTTCTCTAAGTTGGGTTAAGTTAGGACATATGGCCGTCGCTCGTTCGATGGTCGGGAACACCGAGTCGTGGGACGCGGTAGTATCCTTCTGCGAAACTGTCATCTCGCAGAAGGAAGCTGCAGAAAGGGAAAGGGAGATTACGAGTGCCCTCCCGTCCCGCAGCAGGCGCACTGGGCATCGGCGGAGGGCGCATAATGCCCTCTTCCAACCCCCCTAAATGGGTCCAGGGGCGACGGACTCGGGGACATCCATCGCCCCCCATTCCACAGGACACGCAATAATGGCGGGTAGTATTCCACGCGCGCCTCTCTAAGACGCAACGGGGAGTTCAACACCTCACTCCCCCCTATGGGACGTGGCCCGCATGGCGCGGGCCATCACCAGTCTGGGGAAGCGGAAGTCACATTCGCACCCGCAGCCCCCGACACATGTGTAAGAGGGAACACCGGGGTGGTTTTATTCAGTAGAGTCTAACAGACCACTCTTCTGCCCACCCCAGGGCGGAGGACATCCACGAGGATTTCCACAAAAAAAAAAGGTTAGGACATATAATTTGACATACCTAATCGAGCAGCTGGTGTAAAAATTATTTATTTGTACCATCGTTTTGGTATAGGAATCTGGGCAGAGATAAGTTGAGCAGAATCAATATAGTTGTCGAAGGTAGTGGTACCACACTGTTAGGGTGAATCCACACCCACTCAATCGACGTCGATCGTCGTCAACCAAAGTGCGATCGAAAGGATAGTGTGCCTAGTAGGTACGTAACGAGTCATGAACACAAACGGCAATAAAGCCGCCTATTGTGATACTGTATATTCCGTTTTGAAATTCATCCTATTTTTTAAAAATTAAATTCAGGTTTAAAATCTAACAGTCGTAAAAAAAAATATATGTTCAAGTAGATAAAAAAGGAGGGGAAATAATCATAGGGCATCAGAAAATACAAATGTGCTCAAAAGGCTGGCAGCATTGCCACGTTGTATGGCAATGCTAATTCTTTGGCCAAAAAATATGCCAGCCCTTTGATCACGTGTAGAGTCGACCAACAGCTTGGCGATGTCCTGAAAAACTAAGAGGGCACTCGGACCCCATGGCCCTAGTGTTTCAACTCCAAACGGCTCGAACATATAAGTCCCAATAATATTGGAGTATTTGGGCTCTTAGATCAGATTATGTTCGCAAGCATTCACTAAAATGGAGTTTCGCCACACACACACTTAGGTTAAATGTTATTTTTATAATTGAAACACATAAATATACTATACCCGATGCCTACTCTTAATCTACTATTAAACCATACCTACTACCTATTAGGTCTAAATCGCGATTCGATAATGAAAATCTAAGAAATAGTTAATCCGTGCAGATAATACAATTCGGGCATATCTTTGGTAGGTTCTTATCAGATAAGTAGTCAATAGTATTCATTGATGTCATGGCAAAATCGAGTGATATTAGCCAAATAGGTATAAATTATTATTGAGTTAAAATCAAGTGGGGAGGGACATCAATCTTAACTCATTGACATAATTACCATTACTGTGATGTGCAAAAAGTCTTGTTGGTTTACCTAAAGCTATAGAATTAAAACAGCTAATAGACTTGGCCAAGAAAAATAATTTTCAGCTTTTTTTTTTTTTAATAACGCCACGAAAAAAAAATGCGGATTTCAAACAAATGGTATATAGGTACCTTTTTTTTCATCGTAATCGAGAAAAAATTATCAGCTGTCCCATACATTTGGGATTTTGGATATTTAGATATTTATTTATTTATCCTCCAACTGGAACGCCATACAGCAATTACAGCAACGGAGCAAAAAATTACTTCATGTGCTGCTTTCCATCTATCCTGTGCGCGGTGGACATCGAACGGGCGGCCATGGGTCACCCACGCTTACGTTGTCACGCGGCGTCAAGACACTTCTCCATAATTCCATAACTCCATCCATATTGCGCACATTCATTGCGATATTATTGAGACTCAATTAATTTTTCAAAACAAAATAATTTTGATGCGTCATCCTGCCTGACAGATGACTATAGGATGAGTAGGTATTGAAGTTTTGTACGGGACAGCTGATAATTTCTCAATTCTCAATTATTTATTGCATTCCACAATGTATATGCTTAAGTGGGTAAACATTATATAGAGAACAATCGTGGACCCTGTCGAGCATAGCAACAGAAAGATAGTAGAGAGAGATGACGACTTATCGTTTATCTTATAATCTAACTTATTCTAGAAACTTATAAAACAAAAAAAACTTTTTTACAAAAAAATACAACCGACTTCAACAAAGACAACACAACAAAGTGAAAAATAACTTTAATTTCGAAAGTCGGTGTCTAGTTAAATGTATTTTCGTTTTTTGCCACCGACTTCCGAAATTAAAGTTATTCATCACTTTGTAGTGATGTTTTTGGAAGTCGGTTGTATTTTTTTGTAAAAAGTTTTTATTTTTTACTTTTTAGTTGTGTACCTACCCCACACAAATTGTAATACCACTACCTGCAAAACAAACTAAAACATCATCCATATAAAAGTGAGGAAAAAATACGTATTATTGAAGCTAACTCAAAAACAACCAAAGCAAAGTTAATCAATTTTATATGGGACCAACTGTGATGTATACCCTCTCGAATAAAACAAAAAAAATCCAAATCGGTCCAGCCATCTTCGAGTAATCGGGGAACATACATAAAAAAAAAATAAAGAAAAAAAACAAATAAAAAAAAAGGTTCCGACGAATTGAGAACCACCTCCTTTTGAAGTCGGTTAAAAACAAAAAGAAAAAAAAACAACAGTCGTATTTTACATTAGTTTTAAACATTTGTCATTTAAATATTCGTTTACCTTGTAGTAACATTTACTGAGTAATAGTTTTTTTTTATTTATTTATGAATAGATGGATTTTTTTTCTTTTATTATTGATTCGGGTAGCTTATTATATATTTTTATTGACATAACTACATATCTACCTTTTACTTCAATAAACGAGTAATCTGTAAGTAATACCTAAGTACCTCAACAGCTAAGTACTTGATCGAAATCTAAGTCCTATTAGTGTTATTGTAAATGATAATCTGTGTAATTTTCGTGGAAGATGGTTATCTAAAAATTTACTTGCATTTTCTTTAAGTATGTGTAACTATCTAAATCTTTTGTCTGATACTTCTCTAAAGCGATATTGCCACGTGTTGGTTTTTAGAGTTCCGTAGTCAACAAGGAACCCTTATAGTTTCGCTATGTCCGTCCGTCTGTCTGTCTGTCCGTCCGTCCGCAGCTTAGCTCAGAGACTCTTAGTACTAGAAAGCTATAATTTGGCATGGATATACATCACGCCATATATTCATACATATTCATCACGCCAACAAAGTAGTAAAATAAAATCATGAAAAAAAAATTTTTTAGGGTACCTTCTGTACATGTAAAATTGGGATATATTTTTTTTTCTTGTCTACCTCATGGTGTGAGGTGTTGTTGGATGGATCTTTCAAAAATATTGCGGGTTTGTGAAAACAATTTTTCGATTTAGGGATCCGTTTCTGAAATATTAAGCTCAAAAGTGCAAATTTTTGTTAGAGTCAAGTGTTCCCCCTGCCAGCTAAACGGTTAGTTTTGGATGGGTGAAAAAATTCACGGTAGTAGTATATATAACGAAGTTAAAAGGAAAACTATCACAACTAAGTAGGCTTTTCAAGTTTATGAGTAATAGTCAAATATTCATGAAACAACAAAAAGCCCTTTTCTTATTCCGCATTATTGTGCAACTACGGAAGCCTATTACTGCGCGTGGCCAGACACGCCCTTGGCCGCTTTTAATTCTTGAAGGATCAAAGAAATGGTCCATTGATGATTCAAACAAATGAACTGTCAAAAAAGAGTTACACGCCTACCAACTTATCTGTGAAATGGCGAAAATTGGAAGTACGGCCGTCATGTTGAAATGTCTTCGATTGTGCCGACGCATGTCATTCGATTGTGTCGACGCATCGACGGTGCTGTCCTCTTTCAGTTCACAGATAAGTTGGTAGGACTGTAATTAAATGATGGCTGGCATGTCATGACGTTTGTAGCCTGTTATTATAATGATGTGGATTATAGCTCTGATCATAGCAAAGAAAACAAATCTTATTGTATTTGTTCAGATAAAATGACATAAAAGAAAAGAAAACACTAACTAATAAATCTGTGATGTTAAACGACACTTTAATATTGGATGGCTTTCAGCTGCTTTCAGGCGGAAAGTCCAATTCTTTCGTTTAGACACAAAGAGCACAGCGTGACAGCCTTTGTGTTACTGTTTAGGGGACATAGTACACCGCAATGCGGAAGTACAATAAAATTTAATACAATTCCCAACGTCTTGACTTGTTCTGAAACCGTAAACACCGTTGTATTAGTATTAAGTATTTAAGTTAAATTATTCTTAAAGGCGAGCTGAAAATGCAATTTATTATGATTAAAAATTATTTTAAGGCTAGACTGATTTTTTACGCAATTCTAGAGTGTGAATGACATGTTTAGACATATTGCGCCGACTCTAAACAAATTGGGATAAGGGCAGGAAAATAATGATTCTAGAGCCTGAATGACATGTTTAGACATAACGCGCCGACCCTAAATAAATTGGGATAAGGGCATGATGATTCTAAGTTCTGAATTACATGTATAGACATGTTGCGCCGACCCTAAATAAATTGGGATAAGGGCAGGAGAATGATGATTCTAGAGTCTGAATGACATGTTTATACATGTTGCACCGACCCTAAATAAATTGGGATAAGGGCAGGAGAATGATGATTCTAGAGTCTGAATGACATGTTTATACATGTTGCACCGACCCTAAATAAATTGGGATAAGGGCAGGAGAATGATGATTCTAGAGTCTGAATGACATGTTTAGACATATTGCGCCGACCCTAAATAAATTGGAATAAGGGCAGGAGAATGATGATTCTAGAGCCAAATTACATGTTTAGACATATTGCGCCGACCCTAAATAAATTGGGATAAGGGGCAGGAGAATGATGATTCTAGAGTCTGAATGACATGTTTATACATGTTGCACCGACCCTAAATAAATTGGGATAAGGGCAGGAGAATGATGATTCTAGAGTCTGAATGACATGTTTAGACATATTGCGCCGACCCTAAATAAATTGGGATAAGGGCAGGAGAATGATGATTCTAGAGTCTGAATCTGATGGCTACACGAAGTAAGTATTGCGGTGTTTAGGTCTGTGCAAGGCAAGGATGGACACATTTAGATTGGTTCAATAGAATTTTCCCCAACTTTCCGTAAACCCACGAGTGCTGAACCAGAATTTTGCACACATAAATGTATTTTGGTAACACTAGAAAAAAAGAAGGACTCCGCGCCACGCATATCGTAAGTGAAGTACAGTAAGTATGCCGGGACCGTTTGTACAAACACGCCTCATGCACACATTTACATCATAGTATGCGACCGGCCGCCATTGTTGTGACACGACGGCGTCTTTGTTAAATCACGCACATTTGTGTCGCGATCGGTACGGTGCTTCACTTTCGATACGCGTAGCACGGAGTCCTTCTTTTTTTTTCTAGTCCGTGCATCAGAATAGTCTCATTCATGTTTCACTCGTACCAATGAGCCTTGGTCATAACGACAAGGCACTTGCAACACAAGCACCACGACAACTGTCTACATATATATAATAATAGGTCTTTACCTATGAAATTGCCGTTTTGTATGAAAAAATTTAAACGAATTTTTTTCATGCATTTTTTATTTGTATTAATCGAAGTAATCACCCATGCAATCATTGCATCTTTGCCAACGCAGTGGCAGTTTATTGATGCCCTTCTTAAAGAAATCAGCTGGACGGGAGGCAACAAATTCTTCAAAGGCATTTTGTACTGCTTCTCGGGTATTGATTTTTTTCCCCGCCAAGAAGTTATCCAAATTCTGGAAAAAGTAGTAGTCTGTAGGCGCAAGGTCTGGTGAGTAGGGCGTATGACGGAGAGCTTCCAACCCCAGTTCTTGCAACTTGGAGACCGTCTGCTGTGCAGTATGAGGTCTGAGCGCTTGCGGTTATCAAACAGAATCCATTTTTCATCGCAGGTAACAATGCGGTTCAAAATTCCTTCATTTGTGTGTCTGTTGAGCAGTGCAAGGCACGTCTCGACGCGTACTTCGCGCTAGCGATCCTTGAGTTCGTGGGGCACCCATTTGTCAAGCTTTTTTACCTTGCCAATTTGACGCAAATGGACCAATATTGTTTTGACGCTAACGTTGAAAGCTGCTGCTAATTTAGCCGTAGATTGTGTATCATCAGCTTTCACAATCGCCTTTAATTCGTCATTGTCGACCAAAGTCTTCGGACGACCGCGAGGTTCATTTTTCAGGTCGAAATTTCCAGAACGGAAGCGAGCAAACCAATAACAAGTGGTGCGTTGGTTTGTAGTGTTAGCTCCGTAAACGTCGTTGATGTTGCGTGCCGCTTGTGCCGCGTTGCTGCCACGACGGTACTCATATTCCATAATTACTCGAATTTTTAACGTATCCATGATGACGAAAAAGATTGAAATGCGATGAAAATGTAACACTAATCAATAAACAAATGGCTACTTTTGGAAAAAAAAATCCATGTTTTTAAAATAAAATTAATTTGAAATTAGAATTCTTAGCCAAACAAAAATTATTTTGATTTGATATGGCCAGTACTGCAGAACGGCAATTTCATAGGTAAAGACCTAATATATGTAATCTTTACCCGTCTATATAATCAATCTATGAACTTCGAAACGCAGGGAAGTTTGTCTGGAAGCTCAGCACCGCCAATCAAGCTCTATTCTAATTCTAATTCGACGAGGGTTGGGCGTCAAGTCGGCTGAACTTCCACGTCAGGTGTTACACTTTAGTTTTGCACCTAACTGTTATAGTTTATATTGGTTTGGTGTTACCACAAATACCAGCCGGTCGAGATGTAGTTTGTTCAACAATTTCAATGTTTTCTTCAACAATTTCTATAATGGCATGATATCGACGCGCAACTTGCTATCATGAATTCAGTTCATGATACTGTAACGCCCTGCACTGAAATTTTTCTTCGGTTATTAAAAAAAAAACAAGTCAAGAACGAGTTGTACTCGCGCGGGTTCCGTTCCAATTTCTAAAAAAGTGTGCTATTTAGAGACATCATTTTATTTTTCCTGTAATCTTTATATAAATTTGTATCACATAGAATAATTTCAGATTTTTCTCTTTGTAAACTTCGGAAATGAGGGAGCAACGGTATTTTTTTTTACATTTTTCAAATTTTCAAGAGAGGTTTCAAAGCCTGTTGCAAACAAAAAAAAAAATCTTATTTGCAAAATAGTTGGGCATACGTCATCTAAAACTATTCCAAATTTCGAGTTGATAGCATTAGTAGTTCTTGAATATCCAGCTGTGACAGACAGACAGACTAAGTCGCACCATAAGGGTTCCTATTTACCATTTTGGTACGGAACCCTAAAAATATTGCTGTTCCATACATTTTGTCCGCGTACGTATTGTACTTTTGTAGGAAACAGCAGATGTTTTTCAGGGTGGTTAACAGCAGATGTTTTTCAGGGTGGTCCAGAATCATTATAAGCACTGAATCCATGGTAACAGGTTCTGTTTCGATGTTCCTGCCACCATGCATAAGTTAGTAGATACCGGTAACTACCAACCGGTGATTACCTAGTCTCAAAATAAAACTAACAAGCGAACGGAATACAACCAGGTTTCGAATAAGCAGTACCTACTATGAGGTCCAATATAATGGATTGATTTGACAAATGAGATATCCATCGATTCGTCTCAGAGCCCTTGGGCTTGGGCGGCTTGCCGCCGATCGATCAAACTGTTTGGTTAGGATCTGCTGTCATTTGCAGACAAGACGAAAATTTTATTAAAATCGATCACTAGACCAGTGTACAAAAAATTATAGTTATTTCACGAATGATTTTTTCACACACTAACAAATTAGAATGTCGATATACAATTATTTAGAAAAAAACCCTGCCAGGTACTGACAATCAATCTGCCTAGCCTTTTCCCAACTATGTTGGGGTCGGCTTCCAGTCTAACCGGATGCAGCTGAATACCAGTATTTTACATGGAGCGACTGCCTATCTGACCTCCACAACCCAGTAACTGGGCAATTCCAATGATATTATATGTAGAAAGAGGTAGATAGGTTACACACGCTCCGCAAGTGGCACGTCAAAATCTGGCTAATTAGCCACATTTTCGTCGCCTTGTCTCTTTTTCGCTCCCGATAATTAAGACATGCCGTCCTACTTCCACATGTCATCTAATCGTACGAAATTGTGCCGTTTTTGAACACCGAATGTTGGGTCTGTAACCTATCTACGTCTTTTTACATATAATATCATTGGGGCAATTCGATACCCCTTGGTAAGACTGGATGTCAGACTTTCGGGCTTCTTACGACCCGTAACGGCTGTCAAAGATCCATGAATGACAGCCGGGGCCAACGGCTTAACGTGCTCTCCGAGGCACTGAGGAATCTCGGTATGTAAAGATGGTCACCCATCCACGGACCGACCCCGGCAAGCGTAGCTTAACCTGATGGATCGACCCGTGCGGCTTTTATTACTTAGCCACGAGCTCCTCGGGCCTCGAGCCAGGTACTGACAATTTTTTATTAATAACGGAAATCAATTAGCAATGTGTGTCTCTTTCTCAAAACCAATTTTGAGTAGTTTGCCCTTATAGACCCACTCAAACTTGGTTTTGAGACAGAGATAGAATAATATTTTTTAGGGTTCCGTACCAAAATGGTAAAAAGGAATCCTTATGTTGCGACTCAGTCTGTCTGTCTATCACAGCTGGATATCTCAAGAACTGCTAATGCTATCAATTTTAAATTTGGAACAGTTTTAGATGACGTTTGGCCAACTATTTTGAAAATAAGAAAGATATATTTTTTTTTTTTTTATTGGAACAGGGCCTGCCCTCATGCGGGATATCATATGAAAGAACGCTGTTTGCACATTCTCAAACATTTTTTTTCTTTTTTTTTAGGCTGCATAGTTTTCGACTTTTGACGAAATATGTAGAAAAAAATACCGTCCCCCCCCCCCACCATATCTCCGAAGCTTGCATAGCGAAAAATCTGAAATTATTGTATGTGGTAGAAGTTAATGTAAAGATTACAGGAAAAATAAAACGATGTCTCTAAATATCACACTTTTTCAGAAATCAGAACGGAACCCTCTGTGTGCAAGTCCGACTCGCTCTTGACCGGTTTTTTTGTACTCCATTTGGTCAATTTAACATCAGACTTCCCAACTTCCAGGAAATGCTTGGTTAACCTGATGGTTAACTAAATTGAATAATAAATAAATAAAATAATATAATAATATTATGGTTCCCAATTTAATCATATAAATTTAAAAATAGGTTGACAACATTCTTTAATTCTTGAATATTTTATTTCAATTCGTTACTAATCTTAAAAAAAAACGAATGCAAATTAATTTGTCTCTCATTTAAATGCAACTCCCATTTTGCCGATACCAATCAGCCCGACCAATTCCTATTTACAACGAAGAGTGGCAAATTCATGGTGCAACCAATGTTGCGCAATAATTCTAATATGCTATTATAGCTTCTTAGGGAAGATAAAATGGAACCTCTAAAAGATTACTTTTTAACCAACTTCAAAAAGGAGGAGGTTCTCAATTCGTCGGAACCTTTTTTTTTTCTTTAATTTTTTTTTATGTATGTTCCCCGATTACTCGAAGATGGCTGGACCGATTTGGATGTTTTTTGTTTTATTCGAGAGGGTATACATTAAAGTTGGTCCCATTTAAAATTGATTAACTTTGCTGGGGTGGTTTTGGAGTTAGCTTCAATAATACGTATTTTTTTCCCCCACTTTTATATGGATGATGTTCTAGTTTGTTTTGCAGGTAGTGGTATAAGATTTAGTGTGGGGTAGGTACCATAACTAAAAAGTGACAAATAAAAACTTTTTTACAAAAAAATACAACCGACTTCCAAAAAGAACACTACAAAGTGAAAAATAGCTTTAATTTCGGAAGTCGGTGGCAAAAAACGAAAATACATTTAACCAGATACCGACTTCCGAAATTAAAGCTATTTTTCACTTTGTAGTGTTCTTTTTGGAAGTCGGTTGTATTTTTTTGTAAAAAAGTTTTTATTGTCTGTATAAGGCGGAGATTTTTTTGTTAGTTTTACAGGCTAGTGATCGCGTTCTAGTCAATCTCGATCGCAATCCATGACCGGAAATTGATCGATCGTGATTTTACAGTCACAGAAAAAGGAGAGATAGAGGGGGGGGGGAGGGGGGAGAGTAAGAGGGTATACAATCGTGATCGAGATTGACCGTGGGGTTTCATTGTGCACAAGTAATAATCCAGCGCTTTACCAGATCGATTGTTATAATATAAGTTATCTACGCCACTTTCTTCGAACCAAGATAAAGACCCGTTACCAATATTCGTCTTAGTTGACTCAACTTTGTCATTGTTTGTTTTAGTGTGTCTTAAAAAAAAATCATTTACATAAAAGTATTGCGCATCACATGTTGCGTAGTTTACGCCCACACAGACTGTATATAAAAAGGCGTAACAATACGCAGTGTACTGGAGCGATCAATGCAAAACGGAATCCATTCCAAACGCTATCGTTACGTATCGGACGATCGTTCCGTGCGATTTACGATCAACGATAACGATACTTTCTCGTCTACATCGTTAAACTGCGCAGATAACATTTGTTTAACCCCGGACGCTCGTTGTGCAGACTGCACACTTGTTAGCTAATGCTAGGAGACCTGGTCGGGGTGACAAGGACTGAATTAACCTGTGATATTAATTAATCTTTTTAACCGACTTCAAAAAGGAGGAGGTTCTCAATTCGTCGGCACCTTTTTTTTTTCTTAATTTTTTTTTAGCGACAATAAACTTGAAAAAGTTTGTTCTAACTCAATACACCACTAATTTTTAATTAGTACAAATACTTAAAGGGCTTATTAGAGAAGGTCTTGTTATTATATATGTAAAGTCACAATAAATAATATTCATAAACAGCAAAGTTATTAGCGTTTGTTTATATCCCAAAATGTCACTCAGTTTATGGAAATATTGTACAGGCTACATAGTAGTTATTCATTAATCATGGAAAAGCACTGCGCGTAGTATTTTCTAGTTGCAATTGTTATGAATGATTGATTCAATTATGAAATTTATGAATTTACCAATTATGACAAATTTTCGTGGACAATTTTGGAATTTCATTTTTTTGATTTTTGACTACACAAATATGATCAGTAACGGGTACGGATAGAGCCCCATTTTTTTTTGTACTAATTAAAAAATAGTAGTGTATAAGAAACCTAATATTAATTATTCTGAAGTAATACAAAATATAATATTACAGGTTTAGGTACAAAAAAAATGCTTATCAATAATTGATGATACGGTCGATAGTCATGAACTTCATAACGCGTCGCCATGCAGGCTGCGACACATAAGCTCATTAGAAGCAAGCCAGTAAGATAACACTCGATTTTACACACTCAGGTGTTCGAAGAAAGTGTTCGATATCATTACTGATAACCTTGCGATAGCACAAAGTACCTACCTATTTGTTAATGGCTAATGATTCCATGACATGAAATTTGCAGTGGCTTATACTTACATTGAAAATCCGCTTACTCTAATAATTAAATTCATATTTAGGTAATTTTAACTTATAAGATTAGCACTTTATTAGCAATTCCAAATTATTTTAAATCGATGAAAAAAAGAGGAGGTTCTCAAGTAGGTGTCTACTTGAGAACCTCCTCTTTTTAACGGTTTTTTTTTTATCAAATCTGAAATCGCGAAAAGAATATCAGCTGTTTAGTACATTTTATCAATATCAAACTCGTCAAAATGAAGGGAGCAGCTGATTTTTTTTTTCGCGATTTCAGGTTTGGTCCCATTTGTTCATAATGATGAGTACAATGACCCGTTAAAAGGTTGCTACTGTTTAGACTTACACCCTGTATGTATTAGGACACGGGTTACTACAGGAATCTATTAAATGATGGTTTCCGTATAGTTGAAAAGAATTTATCCAAAAACAAACTTTTACTAGAGGACATTTAATTATTTTTCAAGTATTGTCACGAAAAATTCATCAAAACAAGGGGGCCAACTTCTGGGTATATTTTTAAACAGAAATACAATTTCTCAGCTCCCATGCTGATTATTGGGTTAATTAGGTGTTGACTAATTTAGAAGTTTTTTTTTTTTATTTTAGTCTTTGTTAGTAAGGATAAGATTGAATTTTAATGTTAAAAATATGATTTGACATCATTTTCCAAATGTTGGCACCATGATGAAACCATATTTTACCATTTTTCCGCAAGCTGATAATTGGTTAACTTTTATGCCGATAATTGGATTGGAAAAAATGTTCCCACTGCTGTGGCATGACCTAGATAGGTATAAGTTAGGTCTACTTTAGAAAATAAATGTAGCTAGGTTCTCATTTTTTTTTAATGATTTTTTTTTTTTTTTGTTGAGTGTCGACAATTATTATAATTTATTAAGTACTTTTCTAAGAAATTTCTTACTTATTAACAACAATAAAAGCATTTTAATTAATTTTAAAATGTATTTTATTTGCCCGTAGTCTAAGTGCCGGTGATTGATAATTTGGTGCCAACAACTGGCAACAATTGTGGCAACAAATGATACCTCCATTTGTTGCCACAATTGTTGCCAGTTATTGGTTTATTTTTCAATTGTAGTTTAAATGCTATTTCATTAGCTGCAAAATCCGATGAAAATTATTTTAATTATTAAACAATAAATTTTAAGGATACATGGAACAATGACGAACGGAAATGATAAGTTCTAGCTGCAAAACCATTTATCTTTTTATTTGTGTGACGTTCAAAAAGGTGCGTCGATTCAGGTGTCCGGGAGTGTAGTGTAGTGTATGTAAAGTCAACAAAAGATAATTTTTTTTTTTTGAATTGCTTCATGTTCAATTTCGTGAAAAAAAAACAATTTAGTGTTGGTGTGATATTCCTACATTGTAACACGCCAACACAAAATTGCAATAACAAAGTAATATATAATTGAACATGAGTACAAACAAACAAATAACAACAACAACACAAATGTGTTGGTGTGCCCTACCTAGATATCTCTTTTTAACCGACTTCAAAAAGGAGGAGGTTCTCAATTCGTCGGAAACTTTTTTTAAAAACAACACTATAAAGTGAAAAATAACTTTAATTTCGGAAGTCGGTGGCAAAAAACGAAAATACATTTAACTAGACACTGACTTCCGAAATTAAAGTTATTTTTCACTTTATAGTGTTGTTTTTGGAAGTCGGTTGTATTTTTTTGTAAAAAAGTTTTTATGTTGACTGTGCCTACCTGTCCTATCCAATGCATTTTAATCATGTATGCAGAATCATATTTCGATTAAATTGATTGTCATCGGTAATGCCAGAAAACGTGACCAAATATGTTTTGTCACGTTTACGCAGGTGAAGAGGTAACGAAAACGGCGGCGGAAAAATAGGTACCTAATCGCAGAAGGATCTGAAAACTGAGTGTTTGATTATTAAACTGGCGATAGCGCTGGTCAGTAAGTATAGTAATTTTGAAACCAGAAGGTTATTCTGATAAAAAAAAACCGGTCAAGTGCGAGTCGGACTCGCGCACCGAGGGTTCCGTTCCGATTTCTGAAAAAGTGTGCTATTTAACTTCTATCACATAGAATACTTCGGAGATAAGGGGGGAAACGGTATTTTTTGTTTTTACATTTTTCTTTCAAGGGCGAAAATTATGCGGCCTAAAAAAAAGGAAAAAAAAATTGTTGAGAATACGCAAACAGCGCTCTTTCATATCCACATGCCCCAGTAGCCCCACTTTGAATTTTTAAAATACCCTGTTAGTCACAGTTGCAAAAAAAAATAATTTCTTTCTTATTTGCAAAATAGTTGGGCAAACGTCATCTAAAACTGTTCCAAATTTCAAATTGATAACATTAGTAGTTCTTGAGGTATCCAGTTGTGACAGACGGACAGACAGACAGACTGAGTCGCACCATAAGGGTTCCTTTTTATCATTTTGGTACGGAACGCTAAAAATCGAAGACCACGACAATATAGGAACATTGCTTTGTAGCGAAGTTTTAGCAAGGCACGCACTAAAGTTGTGACTGTGCCGGACGAAAGTTTAGGTCATACCTATGTTTGTTTTTTCAACATGCATATAACAACTAGTACCAACGCAATATTATACGGTAAATGTCACAAGTTTGGAGAGATATGAGGATTGCTTGAAACTGTATCTTTAAATCCTAATGGATTTTATGGATTTTTTTTTAATTATTATTTTAAAACTGTTAAGGCGAAAGCGCCAGGGTAGCCCGTGAATTTCAATTTTTTTTTTTTTTTTGTTTGCAAGTCAGTATTAGGTTGTATGTTGATCTAAATATGATTCACGACCGTATCAAATATGTATTTATATAATTATAATCATAAAAATCATCAATAACTCTCTAAGTTCATATTATCCTCAATCTGCCTAGCCTTTTCCCAACTATGTTGGGGTCGGCTTCCAGTCTAACCGGATGCAGCTGAATACCAGTATTTTACATGGAGCGACTGCCTATCTGACCTCCACAACCCATTAACTGGGTAATACGATACCTCTTGGTAAGACTGGTTGTCAGACTTTCGGGCTTCTGACGACCCGTAACGACTGTCAAAGATCCACGAATGACAGCCGGGACCAACGGCTTAACGTGCTTTCCGAGGCACGGAGGAGCTCGATATGTAAAGATGGTCACCCATCCACGGACAACCCCGGCAAGCGTAGCTTAACCTGATGGATCGACCCGTGCGGCTGTTATTACTTAGCCACGAGCTCCTCAAGTTCATATTATCCTATTGAATGATTAATTCATGAAATCTTGAAATTTGAGGTCAATTCTAACTAATGGAGTTGTATTGCTGTTTTTAATGATTATAATTCAGCAAAACCATATTAGGTACGGCCGCGAATCATATTTTAATCAACATACAAACCTGACACTGACCTGCAAATTGCAAAAATCACAAGAAAATTTTAATTTCGCGGGCTACCTTGGCGCATCCCCCTTAACTTCTAAGTTATATTTAAATATTTCATTATAAATAAATATCTAAATAACACATAAATAAACATTAACTATCAAAGGGAGATGCTTCTACTGTTCTTTTAGGTAAAATAAAACAAAAATAAAGGTACAAATGACTTTGTATCATTATTTTAGTTTAAATTGACATTTAATCATTTTTAAACATCAGTTTCAAAATTCCCACAAGTATTGTCAGCACAATAGTAGCCTTTAAAATACTTAGACTGTTGTGTTACTATTTTGAAATTTTAAGCTGGACTTAGTAGTAGGTACCTAACCTTACTGAGCTAAGTTGATAAAACAAAAAACTTTTTTACAAAAAAATGACAACCGACTCCCAAAAAAAAACACTACAAAGTGATAAATAACTTTAATTTCGGAAGTCGGTGTCTTCGGTCTGTATTTTAGTTTTTTGCTACCAACTTTCAGTGGGTCAGTTTATCTAAATTATAATAGCCTAATGTCAACTGCTTATCACCTTTTATAAAATATTGCTTTTCCCGATGCAAGGACGTTAATTGTTGAGGAGTTTTCCTAGTAAGAACCAGGAGAACTGGAGCTGATAAGTCTTCAGCATATGCATTGTGACGAGCATAAAATGCTTAGCAACCATTAAAGTAATCGAATCGCAACCCGTGAAGTAATTAGGTATGATTGAGTAGTTCCAATGGCCATCTGTGGTCTTCATCATCATCAGTTCCACTTCACCAAATGGTGTTTTCCGAGCAAATGCACGAGTTACAGTCGAATTGAGAACCTCCTGCTTTTTGGACGTCGGTTAAAAATAGAAATACCTACCAATTTGGCAGCCCAACTTGGTATCTCTACCGCAAAACCATTGAAGAAATACCTAAACTAAAATATCGATAGCACAGTGTTGAATTAAAATCGTAAAAGTACCTACATACCCATAAATAGGGTGACTAATAATTAGTGAGCGATACATAAACACATGATTGTACTCTTGATAGCAAAACTTTAAACAAACCTAAAATCGCGAAATCAGCTGTTTCCTACATTTCGACGAGTCATGCGAACATAAATGTAGGGAACAGCAGATTTTTTTTCGAAATTTTAGATTTGGTCCCATAATAAAAGTTTTTTTTGTTGAAGAAAACGTGTTGCGCCGACCCCAAGTAATATGGGATAAGGGCAGGAAGATGATGATGTACAATCATGTGTTTAAGTATCGGTCACTAATTACCAGTCACCTGAAACCAAACCAAACCTGAAATTGCGAAAAAAAAATCATCTGTTCTCTACATTTTGACGAGCTACGAACCTATAAGTAGGGTACAGCAGACAAAAAAAAAATTAAAAAAAATACACCCTGTATACACCCACCCACCACCCACCCACCCTGTATATAAATACAGGGTTATTTGTAAATCACCAACAACCTCTTAAGTGGTCATTTGTACTCATCATTGTGAACAACTTTTACTATGAGACCAAAACCTCGAATCGCGAAAAAAAATCAGCTGTTCAGTACATTTCTACATCAAACTCGTCAAAATGTAGGGGGCAGTCGCTGATTTTTTTCGGGACTTCAGGTTTGGTCCCATAGTAAAAGTTGTTCACAATGACGAGTACAGTGACCCCTTAAGAAGTTGTTGGTGATTTACAAATAACCCATAATACTGTATTAGTGTACGCCTGCCAATTTTATTAAAGCAATCGAAAAATCTACTTAGGCGCCTGATAAAATATTTTTATCGTTGAGTTCGTCATTGAAAGATTGTTTTTATGATAGGCGCTTCTACTGCCTCGTTGATCAATATTTTCCACAGCACTGTTGTAGATCAGTATGCAAATTAGAGTTACATAAGCTTTCGTAGGCCTAATATTGGCTTGCATTCCTATCTCCCTATTTAATTTTGTTACAAACAGGGTTCATTGGCAATGCTTTTTGTTTAATAACATCTAGATTACATGGAGATGGTCATACCAACAGACGTCGTATTTTACATATATATATTTGTAATACAGTCCTAAGCTGCACTTGTAACCATGCAATGGTCCAGCCAGCGTTGACAACCATGTGTCACTAATGAATGTGAACGTCTCAGATGTTAGCTTTAATCTATTACTGTCCACACATGTCCAGTCTTGTTTCCAGGGGAAAGATAAAAGCTCACGATAAAAACGCTCACTCGGATCAATAGTGAGGCAATAATTATGAGGATAACCGGACTTAGCGAATAGGTAAGTACTTGAATCGAAGTTATTATGAATACATAAAACCATAAAACTATTGTACAACATTGCAATAATATTATCCATACTGATGATACTCATACCATTCTTAAGGAATTTATGGCAATTTATACGATTATCTTTATTGACTTGATGTATCGTTATCAATATTTGATCGTAATCATCAAACAAGCCACCCGTAAACCTTGACTAATACTGCTGATGCCTATCAATTCTATTGCAGGTTGATAACATATTTTAAAGTTAAGTTACAATAAGATATTAATATCATTATATCATTATCGGTACACGGTATCAGCATATAGGAAGGTGGTTCTCTTAATATAATTAAAATAGTTTCAAGACCTTATTGGACTTCCTCCCCTATTTCCACAATTGAAACCAATTTCATCTTTTTACAACCCAGGCACAACTCTGGCCCAAGATTGTATGGCAAGGTTTCCAGCTCCTTTAATAAGAAACAATAAATTTGTATTTTAAATTATTTTACGAAAAGCACTACGATTAAAAAATCAGATCTTTGTGTGTACGTTCTGAGTATGTCACAGCTGTTATTATTAGATCAATAAACATATTGTACTATTATTATTTTGTACTCAAAAACTTTTCTCACCGACATCATATTTTTTATGGTGTAGATATCACTATTTCTTCTTATTTCTGTGGTGGACATTTTACGGTATTATTTAAATGAAACAGATATGAAATATTCCCTTCAACTCCCCAAGCATCGCCCACACCGGTATTATTTATTCGCCTATATTTATTTAAAAAGTTGTGACGCGTCCCCGGAGTGTCGTGTTCACCGTTTTGCTCTGAAACCATTCGATGGTATTTGAATATATTGCCATTTCCTTTTATTTCATACTTGAAAACTTTTATTTTATGTGTAGGGACTAGAGAGTCAGAAGGAACCAGATCAATAGCAAATCCTCAGATTTACCGAGTAGAGAAGTGCCTGCTTACCTTAGGAAAAAATATACATAATTGGTGATAGGGCGTCACACGCCACAGACGGCACAAATCTGTGATTTTGGTGAATTTTTCCTCTTATATGTATTTTGCGTTCATAATCGTGAAAGATAACACAAGACATGATAAGAATGCCATGTGGTTAGGTGATTATCTAGGTGCAGAGGGGTACTAAATGTTAATCCTTCTTATGTTATTTGCCTAAGAATAAAAATCAAAACTTAATGGTGTCACATTAGGACGAGTTACAAAACTAAAATATGCACGCAGAATTACGCTATCGTGCAGCGCAAGCAAAACTGATAAATATCTTAATTGAGTACTTACACATTTATTTTTAAATAAAATGACGATAATTAAGGGCTATCGCATTTTACTAAAAAGTCGTCTCTACACATTAAAAGTGTACAATCTCAAAAAACTTACGAAATTGAGTATATTTGCAAGTTTTTTGAGATTGTACACTTTTAATGCAAAGAGACGATTTGTCGAACTACGTTCTTTTGTCACTTTTTAAGAGTAAATATTTGCGACACTAAACATTTCTATATACTAACTCAATGTGTAAGTTTTTTTGAGATTTTACACTTTTAATGCGAAGAGACCAAATCACTTTTCAAAATAACTTCTTGAATTTTGATTTACGAATAAACGACAAGTCAAAACTTAAACTTAGCGCGAAAACATGTACACAATTAAATAATAAATTATTAGACTTTCTAACGTATAATATGTCCTTTAGTGAGCTTATTCATCGACAAAAACTTATCATCCGATATACAGTTTTCCAATTCATGCATTTGTTCTTCCCGATTTAATACATATGTTCAATGTTGCGCATGAAAGCAAATAAATAGGTAAATACTAAATACTGGCGTGCGGTCGACCGTACCACCTAATAGTTGGTCATGGGTTTTAGAATTAAGTTAAGTAGTTCTCATTGAATTTTTAAACACTAAATCAAAATTTTTTGCACACGCTACCATTATTTCTAACAAGTTATATAATAAGGTACAACCCTAATACATTTGTAAGAAACTGGAAAAAGAAATCCTAATTACCGACTTAACTATAAATATTTTTTTAAATCACGATAACATCAGAACGGTTATCAAAGATTTCATCAATGTTTCAGCAGTAGCTGTCAATAAGATAGCGGTTTTTTACCACGTCGCGCGTCATGTATTCAACTAAGGTGCGAACGTACGTAAGTACTCTGTATGTACACTATACAATACAGATACAGTACCCTGTATGTACGGTCGGTGACCAGAGATATCACCCTACCTAGCAGTTTACATGGTGATATGGATACTTAGAGCGTTCACAGACGGCATACAATCTATGGCCGATTTATTGTAGGAGCTAAACAGAGCTATATGAAACAATAGAGATCAAATTTATCAACGCACACATCCTACAACGTTCGGAAATGTATGTGCTAACGCAGATTAATCACAGATTGTCGGCTGCATACACAGTCCTACAAAAATCAGGTCACAAAAAATCGGTGACTGCGCGACCGATTCATCACCGTCTTGCCTCCGATTATTCCGTTATAGCTTTGTGTCTCCAGAAAAGTAGGACACAGAGTCGGTGATGAGACGGCCCTGCAAAAAATAATGACGAATTTGAGTTCATGTGCATTGAGTCGGACACAAAATCGGTGATAAAACTCGGCGAAATAATCTGACCGATTGTAGAACCTACAAAATGTACTTATGCCGTGTGCGAGCGAGCTTTATCTTGGGTCACTGAATATACTATACCTAGAGGTAGATAATGCTTCTGGAAAACAATGTCTAAAACCGAAAATCAGTTATCATTAGACAATTTTTCAATGTTTGATAAGTTGCCTAATGAAAACAACCTATGCAGGTTTATATGATGTTGATTGCGTTGGCGACAATCACTAACACTGTCGCCAAAGCAATCAACAATAAGCCCTATGAAACTGCTTTTCATTAATAAAATAGTGCTTTAATGGTGCTTCAAATTAAATTAAAAAATCGGCCTAGTGCGTGTCGGACCACGCACAAAGAAGAGGTCCGTAGTTGAAATAAATTTATCCTAAAAACAAACTTAACATTGTAATCCCAAAATTTTTTTTTGTGTTAAAATTACAAATTAACAATTTTTGGACTTTTTCCTTTACTTGTGCTTTACCTTGCTTGTTGCCAAATTTCATGATTCTCATGGTTTTGATTTACTTGCGGTTTTAGGTATCAAAATATGTCACATAAATGATTGTATTTTTTTATTGCGTTGACTTAGAATTGACTAGATTAGAGTTGACTTGATTTTTTTAGAACTTCAAGGGACTATAGACCTACGTATTTGATATTAATTTCAACTTGACAGACTGACAGACAGACAGACGGACAACGAAGTGATCGTATAAGGGTTCAGTTTTTTCTTTTTGAGGTATGAAACCCTAAAAATTAATGTCGCCTAAAGTTTTACAGTATAATAAACTCGATATACCTACTTCGATCATGTCTACACCGCTTTACCTTCGATTCGGCCGGATGATATAGAATACTTTTGACACTTACATCCGCCGCCTATAATGTTAATACCTAATCATTATCAATTTTATTATCTAGCAAACTTCAATTAAGATACCGAAATTATTATCAATGATTTTGAGATAGAAAAAAATTATGGTGGCATTATTTTATTTAACGTAAACGAGCAAAATGCTTACGCGCCCTCTGTTTATACTTTTATGTGCATATCATTGCTGTGTTGGGCGCGAAATTAAACAATATTTGACCTTCAATTCAAGCAAAAGAGTTGGCGTTTGTGTTAATACTCCTGCATGGATACAAGGATCCGAGTATTTTGCTCATGATAAAGTTAGTTCAAATATTTTGACTCCAAATGAAAAATTAAGTTGTGTGGCATCTGACGTCGCTCAAATACCTGCTGGTGTGTTAGAAGCCAAAATATTTGCGCAATTTGCTTCTAAGAATGATAGTGTGTCTATATTGGTGTATGAAGCTTTGGACGGAAATGACAAATTGGTAGGAAGAGCCAACATCTTTGCATCTGAAAGAAAATATGTTTTCAATGGATCTTATACACTTAAAGTTCCTGTTAAGAAGAGCAATGGATTTGTAAGTATTAACGATCAGTATCCTATAAAATAATTTCACTCAAAAATATTTCAAGTGACTATAAACTGGTCGTTGTTTGAGTAGGTACAATGTATTGATCACAGATAGGCAAAATCTACCGATCAGGCATTCTTAGGCCATTTGCAGCTTTCCTCAACATTCAATCTGCCTAGCCTTTTCCCAACTATGTTGGGGTCGGCTTCCAGTCTAACCAGATGCAGCTGAATATCATTATTTCACATGGAGCGACTGCCTATCTGACCTCCACAACCCATTAACTGGGTAATACGATACCCCTTGGTAAGACTGATTGTCAGACTTTCAGGCTTCTGACGACCCGTAATGACTGTCAAAGATCCACGAATGACAGCCGGGACCAACGGCTTAACGTGCTTTCCGAGGCACGGAGGAGTCTCGGTATGTAAAGATGGTCACCCATCCACGGACCAACCCCGGCAAGCATAGCTTAACCTGATGGATTGACCCGTGCGGCTGTTATTACTTAGCCACGAGCTTTCCTCAACATTGTGCCCCTAAAATAGACGATTCTCTCATAAGCTTTTAAGTCTTATTTTTTTCTACCAATGAGATCGCCATTTGCTTTAAATATGTGCATGTGTGTGTGTGTGTGTGTACTAGCCATATCTGCTGGCCCTTAGGGGTATACATACACAAGCGTGATGATATATTTTATTAAATCTATGTTTAATAAAATATCATCATGTTTGTATATATTTGTATAAATTTGCTTAAATTGCCCGCGGCTTCACCCGCGTTGATGTCGGAAATTATCCCACGGGAACCTACTAACGGGATAAAAAATAACCTATGTGTTAATCTAAGTTATAAACTATTTGTGTGCCAAATTTCAGCCAAATCCTTTCAGCCGTTTTTGCGTGATTGAGTAACAAACACCCAAACATCTTCACAAACTTTCACATTTATAATATTATATTAGTAGGATATAATAAGTTTATAATTAGTAGGATAAAATATATCATCACGCCTGTATATGTATACTCCTAAGGGACAGCAGATATGGTTAGTATGTAGTTAGATTTAAGGCAAATGGCGATCACAATGGTAGAACAAAACAAGACAAAAAACCATATGAGGGAACCGTCTATTTAAAGGGCACAATGTAGAGAAAAGCAGCAAATAACGAAGACTGAAGGTTGATAATTTATAATCTCCAGTCGCATTTTGACGAAAAATCTTATATCGAACACAATGATTCAGTGAAATGACAGTACAATCAAGTTGTAGAATTGCAGTCATATTATATATTAGGTTCCTATTATTTAGCCCTAACTAAACAATTAAAATAGAAACGCACAAACTTCCGCTAATCGGACTTTAACAATTAAAATTTTATCAATTTCAGGTTGTTCTCCTGGGACGTGCTTCTAAAGCATCTAGCATCATCATCCAATCCGTTTATTATCGACCAGATCCTCTATTAGAAGATTTCATGTACAATAGAATTAATGGTTCATATTCCTCAATGCAGCCTTCTGTAACCTTGCCCGCAATTACGTTACCAACTATATTATTTCCAACCGCTGCAGTTTTAAATAATTTTGACACAGAATTCACCACGGTAAATGTACCCACTACGGTAGAATCCACCCTATTGACTGATCCCACTACGGTAGAATCCACCTTAGTGACTGATCCCACTACGGTAGAATCCACTTTAATGTCTGATGCCGCTACGGAAGAATCCACCTTAGTGACTGATGCCACTACGATAGAATCAACTGCGGTGACTAATCCCACTACGATAGAATCAACTACAGTGACTGATGCCACTACGGTAGAATCAACCACTTTATCTGATCTTACTTCGATAGATACTTTAACTGATCTCACTACGATAGAATCCACCACGTTGACTGATGATCCCACTACGATAGAATCAACCACAGTGACTGATCCCACTACGATAGAAACAACCACATTGACTGATCCGACTACGATAGTATCTACGACGGTGACTGATCCGATAACAATAGAATTAACCACTGTGACTGATCCCTCTACGATAGAATCAACCACTGCGACTGATCCCACTACGATAGAATCAACCACGGCGACTGATCCGATTATGATAGAATCAACCACAGTGACTGATCCGACTACGATAGAATCAACCACGGTGACTGATCCCACTACGATAGAATCAACCACAATAACGGATCTCACTACGATAGAATCAACCACAGTGACTGATCCCACTACGATAGAATCAACCACTGTGACTGATCCCACTACGACAGAATCTACCACAGTGACTGATCCCATTACTACAGAATTTACCACAGTAACTGATCCCACTACAATAGAATCTACCACTTTGACTGATCCCACTACGATAGAATCAACCATGTTGACTGATCCGACTACGATAGAATCTTCGACAGTGACTGATCCGATTACAATAGCATCAACTACAGTGACTGACCCTACTGCAATAGAATCAACCACTGTGACTGATCCCTCTACGATAGAATCAACCACGTTGACTGATTCCACTACGATAGAATCAACCACGGTGACTGATACCACTACGATAGAATCAACTACGGTGACTGATCCCACTACGATAGAATCTACTACTTTGACTGATTCCACTACGATAGAATCAACCACGGTGACTGATACCACTACGATAGAATCAACTACGGTGACTGATCCCACTACGATAGAATCTACTACTTTGACTGATCCCACTACGGTAGAATCAACCACGGTGACTGATACCACTACGATAGACTCAACCACACTGACTGATACCACTACGACAGAATCAACCACGGTGACTGATTCCACTACGATAGAATCTACCACAGTGACTAATCCCTCTACGATAGAATCAACCACCGTGACTGATACCAATACGATAGCATCAACCACGGTGACTGATACCACTACGATAGAATCAACTACGGTGACTGATCCCACTACGATAGCCTCAACCACACTGACTGATTCCACTACGATAGAATCAACTACGGTGACTGATCCCACTACGATAGAATCAACCACGGTGACTGATCCCACTACTGTAGAATCTACCACAGTGATTGATCCAACTACGATAGAATCAACCACATTGACTGATTCGACTACGATAGAATCTACGACAGTGACTGATCCGATTACAATAGAATCAACCACTGTGACTGATTCCACTACGATAGAATCTACTACAGTGACTGATCCTACTACAATAGAATCAACCACGGTGACTGGTACCACCACGATAGAATCAACTACGGTGACTGATCCCACTACGATAGAATCAACCACGTTGGCTGATTCCACTACGATAGAATCAACCACGGTGACTGATACCACTACGATAGAATCAACCACGACGACTGATCCCACTACGATAGAATCAACTACACTGACTGATTCCACTACGATAGAATCTACTACAGTGACTGATTCTACTACAATAGAATCAACCACGGTGACTGATACCACTACGATAGAATTAACCACGGTGACTAATCCCACTACGATAGAATCTACTACTTTGACCGATCCCACTACGATAGAATCAACCACGTTGACCGACTCCACTACGATAGAATCAACCACGGTGATTGATCCCACTACGATAGAATCAACCACGTTTACCGATCCCACTACGATAGAATCAACCACGTTGACCGATCCCACTACGATAGAATCAACCACGGTGACAGATCCCACCACGATAGAATCAACTACGTTGACTGATCCCACTACGATAGCCTCAACCACACTGACTGATTCCACTACGATAGAATCAACTACGGTGACTGATCCCACTACGATAGAATCAACCACAGTGACTGATTTGACTACGATAGAATCTACTACTTTGACTGATCCCACTACGATAGAATCAACCACGGTGACTGATACCACTACGATAGAATTAACTACTTTGACTGATCCCACTACGATAGAATCAACCACGGTGACTGATACCACTACGATAGAATCAACCACGTTGACTGATCCCACTACGGTAGAATCTACCACAGTGATTGATCCCACTACGATAGAATCAACCACATTGACTGATTCGACTACGATAGAATCTACGACAGTGACTGATCCGATTACAATAGAATCAACCACTGTGACTGATTCCACTACGATAGAATCTACTACAGTGACTGATCCTACTACAATAGAATCAACCACGGTGACTGGTACCACTACGATAGAATCCACCACGTTGACTGATGATCCCACTACGATAGAATCAACCACGTTGGCTGATTCCACTACGATAGAATCAACCACGTTGACCGATCCCACTACGATAGAATCAACCACGGTGACAGATCCCACCACGATAGAATCAACTACGGTGACTGATCCCACTACGATAGCCTCAACCACACTGACTGATTCCACTACGATAGAATCAACTACGGTGACTGATCCCACTACGATAGAATCAACCACAGTGACTGATTTGACTACGATAGAATCTACTACTTTGACTGATCCCACTACGATAGAATCAACTACGTTGGTTGATTCCACTACGATAGAATCAACCACGGTGACTGATACCACTACGGACGAATCAACTACCGTGACTGATCCAACTACGATAGAACCAACTACGATGACTGATCCAACTACGATAGAATCAACTACGGTGACTGACCCAACTACGATAGAATCAACAACGGTGACTGATCCCACTACGATAGAATCAACTACGGTGACTGATCCCACTACGATAGAATCAACCACGTTGACTGATTCCACTACGATAGAATCAACTACCGTGACTGATCCAACTACGATAGAATCAACCACAGTGACTAATCCGACTACGATAGAATCAACTACCGTGACTGATCCAACTACGATAGAATCAACTACGGTCACTGATCCCACTACGATAGAATCTACTACTT
This sequence comes from Cosmia pyralina, assembly GCA_946251885.1. NCBI lineage: Eukaryota > Metazoa > Arthropoda > Insecta > Lepidoptera > Noctuidae > Cosmia > Cosmia pyralina. The sequence goes on from OX276358.1 coordinate 21,046,811, forward strand.
TGACTGATCCCACTACGATAGAATCAACCACAGTGACTGATACCACTACGATAGAATCAACCACGGTGACTGATCCCACTACGATAGAATCAACTACCGTCACTGATCCAACTACGATAGAATCTACTACTTTGACTGATCCCACTACGATAGAATCAACCACAGTGACCGATACCACTACGATAGAATCAACCACGGTGACTGATCCCACTACGATAGAATCTACTACTTTGACTGATTCCACTACGGTAGAATCAACCACGGTGACTGATACCACTACGATAGACTCAACCACACTGACTGATACCACTACGACAGAATCAACCACGGTGACTAATCCCACTACGATAGAATCAACTACAGTGACTGATCCGACTACGATAGAATCAACTACGGTGACTGATCCCACTACGATAGAATCAACCACAGTTGCTGATCCCACTACGACAGAATCAACCACAGTGACTGATTCCACTACGTTAGAATCTACCACGGTTGATTCATCCGAAAGCCCTGACCAAGAAGATATCGCAGGTTTAAGCGCTTTTGTTATTACAGTCATAACTTTGAGTTCTGTTACTGCAGTAGCTGGAATTGGATTTACTATATGGTTCTTCGCTTGCTTTAAAACAGGTCTACTAGGCACCTCTTCATATAATTTAGGTGGTACCAGTGAGATACCTTAACTAACTGCTGTTTTGAAATTGGTTTTAATGATCACATTATGTGAACACCAGCTAAGGTGTAAAAGTTGGTATATTAGTATTTACTATAATGAAGTGGTGTATTACTATTTATAACATTATTGTTGTTATTCTGTAAAGAATTCTCAAAGTTTCTGTCATTTATGTCATTAATTTTATTAAGTATATTTAAAGTCGATGTTGAATAATTTTAACCTTCGATCAAGAGTTTTTGATTGAAGTTTTTAACTTGTTTAGGTAATGTTTACTTGGACATACTTGTTCATTATGATTTTTAACAATTTATAATAATGTATAGGTACATCTTGTACTATATTTTTAAATAATTATAAGAATAGTGAATATTTATTTATTGTAAATAGGTTTAAGTTGATTTTTATACAACAGTTTATTATTAACAATTTTTATTTTTTTTATTTTTATAAAAACGATTGTAACTAATAAAACTACTAACTACAAACTTTGCCGAATTAAATGTGACTAGTCCAATAAGCGAGTGACGGAATCAGTGCGTCAATCTATAATAATTTAGTTGGGAATATAAATCAATTTCTATTGGTCGATAGTCACATTTTATTCGCTATATTTCGGTTTTTCCGAAGATAAACCTTTGAAAAGTGGTCGTAATGTAGTATGAGTATTGGTAAGCTCGTCATATGATTTATCTACTGCAAATATTGTCATTTTAATTCATTGTATAATACATAGATTGTAAACTGTTTACCAGCTTTTCCGCTAGAAAAGGAGGTTCAACGAAAATATACCTAAAAATATGTGTATTTTTCTTTTTAACGTCTTAATTTTTTAAACATAACAATATAATATATACATACATAAACTCACGCATCCTTACATACTATAACAGAACAATATATTTGATTAATTAGTATATAATATAAAGAAAACAGCTTAATTATAAACAAACTAGCTTTTGCCCTAAGCTTCACCCGCGTGCATCATCATCATCTGCCGAGCCTTTTCCCAACTATGTTGGGGTCGGCTTCCAGTCTAACCGGGTGCAGCTAAATACCAGTATTTTACATGGAGCGACTGCCTATCGGACCTCCACAACCCAGAACTGGGTAATACGATACCCCTTGGTAAGACTGGTTGTCAGACTTTCGGGCTTCTGACGACCCGTAACAACTGTCAAAGATCCACGAATGACAGCCGGGAGTAACGGCTTAACGTGCTTTCCGAGGCACGGAGGAGTTTCGGTATGTAAAGATGGTCACCCATCCACGGACCGAAACCGGCAAGCGTAGCTTAACCTGATGGATCGACCCGTGCGGCTGTTATTACTTACATGCGTGCATGTCGGAAAATATCCCACGAGAACGAAAATCCTTCCTTATTCCTTGTCTACGTTATAACGGGAACCTCTGTGCAAAATTTCAGCTTTGTAGGTCCAATGGTTTGAGCTGAGTGTTGATGAGTCAGTCAATCAGTCAGGACTTTTCTTTTTACGAGTATATAATGAGATAGCTTTTGCCCGCGACTTCGTATGTGCGGAATTTCTTGTTCCCCCAACCCACCCCGTCGCATCGCATTGATTGCCCGCGCTATTACTTCGTTTTCGCTTAAGCATTCTTTACGACTTTTTTTTTTTTTTTTTTTGTTTGGCACCTAAGAGTCCTAGAGTAATGTTAAATATGCTTCAGCCTTCCCTAAGAATTGGGCTATCAAATGCAAGAAGATTTTTGAAAGTCCGACTGGTAGTACCAGAGAGTACCGCGTTCAAACAAACAAAACAAAGTGTGTATGTCAGCTCCGATGCACGACTGGAGTTTATTCGTTTTTAAAAACTTCTACTATTAATGACAAACTTTATTACTTACTTAGGCAAGTATTTATGCCAAGTTTCAAGTTAATTAACCAAATGAATAAGAATTTTCATATAAACTACATTCCCTGTTTTTACTCCCACAGGCAGGGGTGGAATTTTAAAAATCGCTTAGGATATTTCCGTAACTTGACTGAAACATTATTTACACCAATTTTCGAGTCAATCAAGCTCCGCAGTAAAATCCTGCCCTGTAAAATTGACTACTTTTCACCCCCTTAGGGGTAGATTTTCGAAAAACTGCGATTTACGTTATTCTTCATTTTTGGTCTCAAGTATAAATGCTGAGTTTCGAGTTAATCGGACCGCGCGTTAAAGTTCTTCCATACAAGCTTTGAGACCCCCCAATTCCTCCTTAGGGGGTAGCTTAGGAAAACTAAAAATGACGAACTTTGTAATTTACTTATATGAGTATTCGTGCTAAGTTTCAAGTCTATTAACTCAAGGAATAAGATTTTTCATACAAACTTTCATCCCCTATTTGAACCCCTTAGGGATGGAATTTCCAAAAATCCTTCCTTATTCCTCCTTTACGTTATAAAGGGATCCACTGTGCAAAATTTCAGCTTTCTAGGTCTAAGGGTTTGGGCTGGGCGTCGATGAGTCAGTCAATCAGTCAGTCAGTCAATCAGTCAGTCAGTCAGTCAGGACTTCTCTTTTTATTTCTAGAGAAGATAGATTAGATGAAGATTTTGTACATTACACATAAGTATTAGTTTTATAGTATTAGCTTGCAGTGAACTTTTTGAATTTAACTTTTCGACATTCACTTTTGCTACTTCAGGCGAGTTTTTTCGTTTTTTCCCGGTACAAGCTTGCGTTTGAATAAATAAGTATAATGTTGTTGAACTTATTTATAAACTCATGTTGAACGACAACAACTTCAGAGTGAGGCGCCATATCCACGGGCGAGAGAATCGCGGCGAATGGTCACGCTGTTCCTTCAAATTATCGCCGCGATCATATCGCCGTGTGAAGATTGATTCATAGAGTTACTATTGAATTTGGTGGCACGACGAGATTATCGCCGCGATTTTCTCGCCCGTGGAGATGGCGCCTTAACGTGACCGGTGCCATGTTAATACGTTATTATTTTCCCCAGACAACTGTAGTTAGATGTTAGTAGATGAAATCGTTGACGAGAGAACTTATATCACCTATATCCTACATGACACCAAGAGACTTAAACAAACAATCGTTAACCTGTGTAATCAGATTTAGGAAACCCAACTTCTCATCTTAAGTTATTCAGCCTGTTGCTGTTTTGAACCATCAATCACAACAGCAACTGCTCAAGAATTGCAATATTAGCTTCCCGATGACAATACAGATAAAACATAAAATGCACAAAATATCTGTTCATTTAAATGGCAACGTCCGTAGTTAATAGATTAGTTTATCAATTGCATAATTTATTACCACCTAAAGCCCTCCTTTGCTTATCAGGCAGGCGTAAATATTTTAAGCTCTGTATTTAAATGGCGCCTACTGATACTTTTAAAAATATATCTACGTACCTATTAGCTTAAAGTAATTGTAACTATAGGTAATTAAATTAAACTTGGATTTTATAATCCTGTTTACTCCAATGACAAGTTCTTTTAATGAATTCATAGAGACTAAATAATGATGTTATGTGATAGAACGCATACCAATAAGTTTGCATGCTATACAGGGTGGTCAAAAAGTCCTGGATCAAACGAAATAGGGAGATAAAGGAGGTCATTTCCAACAAAAAATCTTTCTACAGCGTGGCCATAATTCAATTGCCCTAAAAATTAATTGCTCTTGAAATTTGGTACCCAGAGCCACAATAGAACTTTTTTAGTGCTGATACATTATCTAGTAATAATACAACACCGTTTGTTTTATTGTTTTATATCACATTTTTTTTTAATTAGTCTAATTGCGGCTCTGGGTACCAAATTTCAAGAGCAATTAATTTTTCGGGCAATTGAATTATGGCCAATGCTGAAAGATTTTTTGTTGGAAATGACCTCCTTTATCTCCCTATTTCGTTTGATCCACGACTTTTTGACCAGCCTGTATGTCTTTAGCAAAACATGTAAGCACTAATTTTAATGTATTAACACCTGTAATACCATGTTTTAATGCAAATTAAATGGAATGTATTTGAAGCAAATAAAATTGTAAAACAACACTTAGTATTTGTGCGTGATTATAAGTGTCTACAGTCTCACGAATTGGACCAACAAGTGACAGTCTGGATTAGTCCATACCTGTCTGCAAGGACACTATACGGCCATAGCCGTCATAACAATAAAACTTCTATTGTGTCTCATTCAGAGTCCGTGACAGTATTGAATGTCGTTAGAAAAGGCGCACATTTACTATAAATTGCTATTATTATTTAACAAAATCATTTTTAATCATAAAGTAATTCTGATCTCGGTACATTTTGGAGATTTGAAATATACTTTACTGATACTATACACCAGTAACTTCTATAATTTCCTCATCCTGTTGAGTTTACACGCAACAAACGTTCACAAAATAATTGAGCAATGCCCCAAAAATTATTTAGCGCCTAAATATTATATAACAGCAATAATAATGCAACTAAATATATTGATAATGTTTTTTTCTTGCAGATACAAAAACCACACCTATTAAATGAAGTGATTTCTATTTATTTATTTATTTATTTATTTTATTTGTTAACATAGGTAAAAAAGAAATAAAATACAGATCTTATGTTTGATTAACAGAGCGCTATGTTATGCCAGGAGGCGTACAAATATGGTTTGCAAATCTAGCATAATATTATAAATTAAAATCTATTAAAAATAATTGAAAAAAAAAAGAAACATGCATAATTATGGTATTAAATTAGAAAATAAATTGAACAATTACATATTATTTAATACTCAAATTATGTCGGACCTTAAATGAGGAATTATTAAAATGTCAAAAAAAATAAAATATCTATGTCAAAATAATTAAAATGTCAAAATTATTTGATGTCACTAATAATAATTGCAAATCTAAATTAATTCGTCATTTAAGAATTCATCAATAGTGTAATAACATTTATCAGTTAAGAACAATTTCATTTTTTTCTTAAATTGTGTAAAATTTAATTCTTTTATGGCGTCTGGAATTTTATTATAAATGCGTGGAGCCATACCCAGGACACTATTTTTTACTAATGCAGTTTTACATTTAAAATTACTCAAAGAATTTTTGTACTGACTACGAATTGGAACATTTCGTACCATTGTCATTTTTTCAAAAAGGTTGGGATTTGTTTTGACAAAGATACAAACTTCCAATATGTATAACGCCGGTATCGTAAGTATTTCTAATGATTTAAAGTATGGTGCACAGCTGTCATCTGTTTTCAGACCACACATGGCTCTGATGCACCTTTTTCGTTTGTAATATTTGTTTCAATAAAATCACAGATTTACTATAAGTTTGGTTTGTTCAGATGGGCACTTACCTATTTGATAATAATCTGTACATCTATAGAAAAAAGGATAATTTACCTATAAGTACCTAATTAAATACCCAGGGGACTAAAAAGACTGCCCAACTTAAGTGGTGTAAGTAGGGCTGGACATGTCTGCCACTTGGCAAAAGATCCGAGCTATGGGTATGGGCCCAAAGAACACACGGGGTTGCAAGGTTGCAAGGGGTTGGGGGTTGGTTGGGGTTGGGGTTACTAAGCTGGCAGAACGCAATGAATGGACTGTGTCACAGATAGTATGGTTAGAAAGGGGGTGACTAACGAGATGACGACTAATGACACGTTGTACCGACCCCAAATAAATAAATAAGGGCAAAAGAATAAAATTTTGATCGTGATGATGTTTTGGACTTACAACGAATTATTGAGAAGTCAGAATTGGTCATTTGTTTGCTAAATAGCTTTTGCCCCACGGAAATTATCCCACATGAACGTACATCATCATCTGCTTAGCCTTTTCCCAACTATGTTGGGGTCGGCTTCCTGTCTAACCGGATGTAGCTGAATACCAGTATTTTACATGGAGCGACTGCCTATCTGACCTCCACAACCCAGTTACTGGGTAATACGATACCCCTTGGTAAGACTGGTTGTCAGACTTTCGGGCTTCTGACGACCCGTAACGACTGTCAAAGATCCACGAATGACAGCCGGGACCAATGAACGTACAATCGGGGTAAAAAGATCCTATCTTCTATTCCAGGTCATGGTCTACCCATGTGCTAAATTTCATCCAAATCCGTTCAGCCGTTTTAGCGTGAAAGCGTAACAAACAAACTCACTTTCGCATTTATAATATTAAAGTTAGGAGTTAGGAGATGTACTTTGAATTCTTAATTTCGATTTTTATGAATACATTCATTCGATCTCGTCATGACTACCATGTTTTTAACACAGTATACATCATACAGTCGTCCGACGAAGCCCGAGCTGTTTACGAAGTTTTGCGAACTATGTAAGCAGCTCGGGCTCTCGTACTAACAACATAGGATCAAAGATTTGTCTGAATGAAACGATTTTTATTTTATTACTAGCTGACCCGACAGACGTTGTCCTGACTTGGCTATGAATATTCTAATGTTAACGCGTGAAGTTAAAATGTTTTTCCGAAATTTTCCAATTTTCTGCGAAATTTTCTTAATTTTTTTTTTTCATAAGAACCTTCTCCTGACAATCATAAACACAACAAAAAGAGAATTAGCGAAATTGTTCCATCCTTTCACGCATGATGCGATGACCAAGGGAAATAGGGATTCATTTTTATATATTAGGTCTTTACCTATGAAATTGCCGTTCTGCAGTACTGGCCATTTCAAATCAAAATAATTTTTGTTTGGCTAAGAATTCTAATTTCAAATTAATTTTATTTTAAAAACATGGATTTTTTTTCCCAAAAGTAGTCATTTGTTTATTGATTAGTGTTACATTTTCATCGCATTTCAATCTTTTTCGTCATCATGGATACGTTAAAAATTCGAGTAATTATGGAATATGAGTACCATCGTGGCAGCAACACGGCACAAGCGGCACGCAACATCAACGACGTTTACGGAGCTAACACTACAAACCAACGCACCACTTGTTATTGGTTTGCTCGCTTCCGTTCTGGAAATTTCGACCTGAAAAATGAACCTCGCGGTCGTCCGAAGACATTGGTCGACAATGACAAATTAAAGGCGATTGTGGAAGCTGATGATACACAATCTACGGCTGAATTAGCAGCAGCTTTCGACGTTAGCGTCAAAACAATATTGGTCCATTTGCGTCAAATTGGCAAGGTAAAAAAGATTGACAAATGGGTGCCCCACGAACTCAATGATCGCCAGCGCAAAGTACGCGTCGAGACGTGCCTTGCACTGCTCAACAGACACACAAATGAAGGAATTTTGAACCGCATTGTTACCTGCGATGAAAAATGGATTCTGTTTGATAACCGCAAGCGCTCAGCAAGTTGGTTGGATCCTGGTTCAGCACCTAGACAATGCCCTAAACGAAAACTTACCCCTAGAAAAGTGATGGTCATTGTTTGGTGGTCTAGCGCCGGTGTAATTCATTACAGCTTCTTACCAAACGGGGTGAGCATTACTTCAGATGTGTACTGTGAAGAACTGAACACAATGATGGAGAAGCTGGCACATCTCCAACCAGCATTGGTCAATCGCTCGTCTCCGCTGCTCCTGCACGACAACGCGCGACCTCATACTGCACAGCAGACGGTCTCCAAGTTGCAAGAACTGGGGTTGGAAGCTCTCCGTCATCCGCCCTACCCACCAGACCTTGCGCCTACAGACCACTACTTTTTCCAGAATTTGGATAACTTCTTGGCGGGAAAAAAATTCAATACCCGAGAGGCAGTACAAAATGCCTTTGAAGAATTTGTTGCCTCCCGTCCAGCTGATTTCTTTAAGAAGGGCATCAATAAACTGCCACTGCGTTGGCAAAGATGCATTGATTGCATGGGTGATTACTTAGATTAATACAAATAAAAATGCATGAAAAAAAATCCTTTAAATTTTTTCATACAAAACGGCAATTTCATAGGTAAAGACCTATTATATTATAAGAGTTAATATTCTTTAAAATTTACATCTGTTCCGATTTTAATGAAATATTTGTCTCAATAATTAAGATTTAGAAAACACGTGTTAATCGACTTTTGTTGCTGACTGTACCTAGCCTTTTCAATACCAGTTTTTATTTACGGGTGGGTTTTTTTTGTAGCTTTGTAATAGGTAAAGTACTACTTACTATATTTTAGCGAAATTTCAGACATGGGCCAATTTTTAGGGTTCCGCACCAAAATGGTAAAAAGGAACCCTTATGGTGCGACTCGGTCTGTCTGCTGTCTGTCCGTCTATCACAGCTTGATATCTCAAGAACTACTAATGCTATCAAATTGAAATTTTGAACAGTTTTAGATGACGTTTGCCCAACTACACACATCAAAAGTGTCTAGGGATCAAGCATTTTTATGCGGATTTCTTGAGATTGAGATGTGGCTTTGTAATAAATTTATGATTTTATAAATTTATATGGATCCTTTTTGGTGCATTTCATAATTTGAATCAGGAACTGTGAATCAAATTCGAGTAAAAGATGAAAATCAGCTGACAATATTTTCCCTATAAAAACATACAACGCATTGAAGACATTATTAGTGCTACTGTTTCCCTACTACTGATTAAAACCAACGTTATTATGGAGCGGCGACGTCATTTAAGCAGGGAAGAAATGCTCAGAGCCGTGGGAATGATAGAAGCTGGTTCCCGGCAACGTACTGTGGCTTTAGCTCTGAATACAATTCAGAGTGTTATCAGTCGACTTTGGACACGTTACCGAAGCACTGGTACCGTGGCTGAGCGCCATGGAGGACGGTATCGCTGCACCACACGGAGACAAGACCGATACATTCAAATCTTAACTCGAAGAGCTCCAACTATAACCGCCATGATGTTAGCCGTGAGGCTTCATCACTCTTCAGGGAACTTAATTAGCGACCAAACAGTCAGAAACCGCTTGCATGAAGTGAACCTTCATTCCCGAAGACCGCTACGGGTACCACCTATAGCAATGCACAATCGTAGGATTCGATATCAATGGGCACTTGAACACAGAAATTGGGCAGAAGAACAATGGCGTTTCGTGTGCTTTTCTGATGAGTCTCGTTTTGGTATGAGACCGGATACAAGACGTATACGACACTGGAGAACCCCTGGACGCCAACAGCGATTAAAATCCTGCCAGGAAGTCCATCCTTATAGTGGAGAACCATCATGGTATGGGCGGGTATTTGGATCGGCGGAAGAACTCAGTAGATTTGGATCAGAGGCAACCTCAACGCTCAAATTTATGCTGAGACGATTGTATCAGACGTCATCGTTCCTCTACAAGTGCAAATCGGTCCCTTATTTCAGTTAATGCATGATAATGCACGACCGCACACCGCAAGAGTTGTAAGACAGACTCTCGCCGCAGCTAACATCAATGTCCTGCCCTGGCCTGCTCAGTCGCCAGACTTGAACCCGATTGAGCATGCATGGGATATGCTACAGAGAAGAGCTCTGCCGAATATGAATATAGGGTATCCAGTCGCAAGAAGACCTTTTTTTGTTGTTGCAACGAACATGGGCGGCCATTCCACAGCGTGATTTGGATGAACTCATTTTGAGTATGCCAAACCGATGTTCTTGTGTTGTTAGTGTTCGCGGTAGAAACACGGATTATTAATTGTTTAAGTTACCCAATAAAATTTTAAAGAAAACTGTTATTTCAGTCTTTTTTTCGAACTTTAATGTTAGTGGTTCAAATGTCAAAAATCCCTTTATTAGGAAAATGGCAAATTTCTTTATTAATGCAAAGGTGACTTGGTTTATCGTTACTGTGACAAACGAAAACACTTTATTTGATGAATCCTTAAAGAAAATTTTAATTAATATCAATCAGGAGAAAAGTTATTGCAAAAATATATGTTGATCCCTAGACACTTTTGATGTGTGTATTTTGCAAATAAGAAAGAAATAAAAATATACTTATATTTGCTTAAAAATTCAAAGTGGGGCTTTTAGGGCGTGTGGGGTATCATATGAAAGAACGCTGTTTGCACATTCTCAAACATTTTTTTTCTTTTTTTTAGGCTGCATAGTTTTCGACTTTTGATGAAAAATTTAAAAAAAAAATACTGTACTGCCCTTATCTTCGAAGTTTGCATAGAGAAAAATCCCTCCTCCCTCCCTTAAAGGAGCTGGTGGCTAAGTAATAACAGCTGCACAGGTCGACCCATCAGGTTAAGCTACGCTTGCCGGGGTCGGTCCGTAGATGGGTGACCATCTTTACATACCGAGACTCCTCCGTGCCTCGGAAAGCCCGTTAAGCCGTTGGTCCCGGCTGTTATTCGTGGATCTTTGACAGTCGTGTTTTCATTATGTTATGAAACATAATGACATGCAAATTTTTGGTATAAGTATAGTTAGATCATTTAAACTGAAGGAATTCTTGGACAGTATAGAAGGAATTCTCAACTAACTACCTGCGTAATGGATTGCGTCAAGGATTGATGATGCACTGTCATTACCATGTTTATTGCTTATCAGATAATATAGATTCGGCATTGATTGTCTAATAAACACTATTTTTATAGTGAACTCAGAAAGTTATATGTTACAAGGACCACCAATCATTTCAAGAGCCGCATTTCACAAGGGCCGCATATTGTAAAATTGTAAGTCTAACTTTTTAAACTTTGTGTTATCATAACTATAACTGTTGTATTGGGTAACCCTGTAATGATAGTTGTATGTGTTTTAAATAAATAAATAAATGAATAAGACTTTATCGCGATGTAAATACTTACGAAGTTTGAAAACAATTTAGAGCCAAGATAACTGACTTTATTTAGATCCAATTGAAATCTATGTTAGATATAAAACTTTATGAATTTATTACCAACATAGAAAAGCTTTAGCCCTGAAATGGTGGACCCTTGGATTACTCCCCAATAAGGACTAAATGACTTTCCGAAGGTCCATCTGTGAATTTTATTTATTTATGGGAGGTAAGTTATGAAGACCTTACTGTCTCTACATGGTAAAGGAAGACCATAAATACTTGTACCGATAGACTAAGGCCCGTATTTATAATCAAGCAATTACTTGCTGCTAAGTAATTTCTTAATGAAGTCATTACATGAGGGTAGAATTCTTCATTACAAAATCTTATTCTATAGTCGAGTAATTAAGAAGGCTTTCAAGGCCTTGGGCTTTATTACTAGAGCTTGCTCTAGCTTTCGGTCTCTAAAACCAGTAAAAGTCCTCTACTGTTCCATTGTTCGCAGCCACCTCGAGTACGTTTCCCCAGTCTGGAACCATCAATACGAGATTTACAAATCTCGTATAGAATCTGTTCAGAAGAAATTTTTGCGTTACTTGGATTTTAAGGCAAAGCAATTCTCAGTGGACTATGAACACCGTTGCAAGCGATACCATTTCTTACCGTTGAATATAAGACGTAATGTTAGTGACATATGTTTTTTAGTAGGCATAGCAAATGGCTCGATTGATTGTCCAGAACTACTCAGCAAAATACTTCTTCGCACTAATCAAAATAACCTACGCAGACGACCTCTGCTTCAGGCACCATGCGCATCGACTAATTACAGGCGCAACGCCTTCTTCATTCGTAGTGTAAAAGCCTTCAATAGTTTACCATCGCACCTGGATATAGATCTATTTTGCAACAACGCACACAGTATTAGAAAGATGCTAAACAAGGAATATTTTAGAGATAGTCATGAATAACTGTTAAACTATTTCGATGTTGCACGATTCGACTTATTAGTATTTATTACATTTATAAACTTTTTATTTTTGTTTGTAAATCGCTGTTAACAAACACGGTCTACTGAAATATTTGTATATAGAAGTATATATGTGGAAGCTTATCATTAGCAAATTGTCCTGCCTATGAATGATTGTTAATTATGATATTAGTCTGTAAGCTTTCTGTAAGAATAAATAAATAAATAAATAATCAATAATGCACGTTACTTACTTGAGTAAAAGTCCCTACTGAAATATTCATCGTTCTTCATCTCAAATACTGTAAGGGTCAATTTCACGAAGTCCGAATAGCCACTACTCACCGAATAAATTCAAAAATGGAACAGAATTTGTATGAAATGATCTGCCAAGAAAGTTATAAAAACTTTTATAAAAAAAAATACAACCGACTTCCAAAAACAACACTACAAAGTGAAAAATAACTTTAATTTCGGAAGTCGGTGTCTGGTTAAATGTATTTTCGTTTTTGCCACCGACTTCCGAAATTAAAGTTATTTTCAATTTGTAGTGTTGTTTTTGGAAGTCGGTTGTATTTTTTTGTAAAACTGTTTTTATTTCTCACTTTTTAGTTGTGGTAGGTACCAACCCCATACAAATTCTAATACCACTACCTGCAAAAGAAACTAGAACATCATCCACATAAAAAGTGAGGAAAAATACTTGTTATTGAAGCTAATTCAAAAAGTACCCTAGCAAAATTAATAGTTTTTATATGGGACCAACTTTTAGGTATACACTCTCGAATAAAATATATTTTTTTTAATCGAACAATTCTGTAAAAAGTTATGCGTAGTCATACATCAAAAAAAAAAAAAAAATATATATACACACATCAAAAGTGTCTAGGGATCAAGCATTTTTATGCGGATTTCTTGAGATTGAGATGTGGCTTTGTAATAAATTTATGATTTTATAAATTTATATGGATCCTTTTTGGTGCATTTCATAATTTGAATCAGGAACTGTGAATCAAATTCGAGTAAAAGATGAAAATCAGCTGTCAATATTTTCCCTATAAAAACATACAACGCATTGAAGACATTATTAGTGCTACTGTTTCCCTACTACTGATTAAAACCAACGTTATTATGGAGCGGCGACGTCATTTAAGCAGGGAAGAAATGCTCAGAGCCGTGGGAATGATAGAAGCTGGTTCCCGGCAACGTACTGTGGCTTTAGCTCTGAATACAAGTCAGAGTGTTATCAGTCGACTTTGGACACGTTACCGAAGCACTGGTACCGTGGCTGAGCGCCATGGAGGACGGTATCGCTGCACCACACGGAGACAAGACCGATACATTCAAATCTTAACTCGAAGAGCTCCAACTATAACCGCCATGATGTTAGCCGTGAGGCTTCATCACTCTTCAGGGAACTTAATTAGCGACCAAACAGTCAGAAACCGCTTGCATGAAGTGAACCTTCATTCCCGAAGACCGCTACGGGTACCACCTATAGCAATGCACAATCGTAGGATTCGATATCAATGGGCTCTTGAACACAGAAATTGGGCAGAAGAACAATGGCGTTTCGTGTGCTTTTCTGATGAGTCTCGTTTTGGTATGAGACCGGATACAAGACGTATACGACACTGGAGAACCCCTGGACGCCAACAGCGATTAAAATCCTGCCAGGAAGTCCATCCTTATAGTGGTGGAACCATCATGGTATGGGCGGGTATTTGGATCGGCGGAAGAACTGAGTTGATTTGGATCAGAGGCAACCTCAACGCTCAAATTTATGCTGAGACGATTGTATCAGACGTCATCGTTCCTCTACAAGTGCAAATCGGTCCCTTATTTCAGTTAATGCATGATAATGCACGACCGCACACCGCAAGAGTTGTAAGACAGACTCTCGCCGCAGCTAACATCAATGTCCTGCCCTGGCCTGCTCAGTCGCCAGACTTGAACCCGATTGAGCATGCATGGGATATGCTACAGAGAAGAGCTCTGCCGAATATGAATATAGGGTATCCAGTCGCAAGAAGACCTTTTTTTGTTGTTGCAACGAACATGGGCGGCCATTCCACAGCGTGATTTGGATGAACTCATTTTGAGTATGCCAAACCGATGTTCTTGTGTTGTTAGTGTTCGCGGTAGAAACACGGATTATTAATTGTTTAAGTTACCCAATAAAATTTTAAAGAAAACTGTTATTTCAGTCTTTTTTTCGAACTTTAATGTTAGTGGTTCAAATGTCAAAAATCCCTTTATTAGGAAAATGGCAAATTTCTTTATTAATGCAAAGGTGACTTGGTTTATCGTTACTGTGACAAACGAAAACACTTTATTTGATGAATCCTTAAAGAAAATTTTAATTAATATCAATCAGGAGAAAAGTTATTGCAAAAATATATGTTGATCCCTAGACACTTTTGATGTGTGTATTTTGCAAATAAGAAAGAAATAAAAATATACTTATATTTGCTTAAAAATTCAAAGTGGGGCTTTTAGGGCGTGTGGGGTATCATATGAAAGAACGCTGTTTGCACATTCTCAAACATTTTTTTTCTTTTTTTTAGGCTGCATAGTTTTCGACTTTTGATGAAAAATTTAAAAAAAAAATACTGTACTGCCCTTATCTTCGAAGTTTGCATAGAGAAAAATCCCTCCTCCCTCCCTTAAAGGAGCTGGTGGCTAAGTAATAACAGCTGCACAGGTCGACCCATCAGGTTAAGCTACGCTTGCCGGGGTCGGTCCGTAGATGGGTGACCATCTTTACATACCGAGACTCCTCCGTGCCTCGGAAAGCCCGTTAAGCCGTTGGTCCCGGCTGTTATTCGTGGATCTTTGACAGTCGTGTTTTCATTATGTTATGAAACATAATGACATGCAAATTTTTGGTATAAGTATAGTTAGATCATTTAAACTGAAGGAATTCTTGGACAGTATAGAAGGAATTCTCAACTAACTACCTGCGTAATGGATTGCGTCAAGGATTGATGATGCACTGTCATTACCATGTTTATTGCTTATCAGATAATATAGATTCGGCATTGATTGTCTAATAAACACTATTTTTATAGTGAACTCAGAAAGTTATATGTTACAAGGACCACCAATCATTTCAAGAGCCGCATTTCACAAGGGCCGCATATTGTAAAATTGTAAGTCTAACTTTTTAAACTTTGTGTTATCATAACTATAACTGTTGTATTGGGTAACCCTGTAATGATAGTTGTATGTGTTTTAAATAAATAAATAAATGAATAAGACTTTATCGCGATGTAAATACTTACGAAGTTTGAAAACAATTTAGAGCCAAGATAACTGACTTTATTTAGATCCAATTGAAATCTATGTTAGATATAAAACTTTATGAATTTATTACCAACATAGAAAAGCTTTAGCCCTGAAATGGTGGACCCTTGGATTACTCCCCAATAAGGACTAAATGACTTTCCGAAGGTCCATCTGTGAATTTTATTTATTTATGGGAGGTAAGTTATGAAGACCTTACTGTCTCTACATGGTAAAGGAAGACCATAAATACTTGTACCGATAGACTAAGGCCCGTATTTATAATCAAGCAATTACTTGCTGCTAAGTAATTTCTTAATGAAGTCATTACATGAGGGTAGAATTCTTCATTACAAAATCTTATTCTATAGTCGAGTAATTAAGAAGGCTTTCAAGGCCTTGGGCTTTATTACTAGAGCTTGCTCTAGCTTTCGGTCTCTAAAACCAGTAAAAGTCCTCTACTGTTCCATTGTTCGCAGCCACCTCGAGTACGTTTCCCCAGTCTGGAACCATCAATACGAGATTTACAAATCTCGTATAGAATCTGTTCAGAAGAAATTTTTGCGTTACTTGGATTTTAAGGCAAAGCAATTCTCAGTGGACTATGAACACCGTTGCAAGCGATACCATTTCTTACCGTTGAATATAAGACGTAATGTTAGTGACATATGTTTTTTAGTAGGCATAGCAAATGGCTCGATTGATTGTCCAGAACTACTCAGCAAAATACTTCTTCGCACTAATCAAAATAACCTACGCAGACGACCTCTGCTTCAGGCACCATGCGCATCGACTAATTACAGGCGCAACGCCTTCTTCATTCGTAGTGTAAAAGCCTTCAATAGTTTACCATCGCACCTGGATATAGATCTATTTTGCAACAACGCACACAGTATTAGAAAGATGCTAAACAAGGAATATTTTAGAGATAGTCATGAATAACTGTTAAACTATTTCGATGTTGCACGATTCGACTTATTAGTATTTATTACATTTATAAACTTTTTATTTTTGTTTGTAAATCGCTGTTAACAAACACGGTCTACTGAAATATTTGTATATAGAAGTATATATGTGGAAGCTTATCATTAGCAAATTGTCCTGCCTATGAATGATTGTTAATTATGATATTAGTCTGTAAGCTTTCTGTAAGAATAAATAAATAAATAAATAATCAATAATGCACGTTACTTACTTGAGTAAAAGTCCCTACTGAAATATTCATCGTTCTTCATCTCAAATACTGTAAGGGTCAATTTCACGAAGTCCGAATAGCCACTACTCACCGAATAAATTCAAAAATGGAACAGAATTTGTATGAAATGATCTGCCAAGAAAGTTATAAAAACTTTTATAAAAAAAAATACAACCGACTTCCAAAAACAACACTACAAAGTGAAAAATAACTTTAATTTCGGAAGTCGGTGTCTGGTTAAATGTATTTTCGTTTTTGCCACCGACTTCCGAAATTAAAGTTATTTTCAATTTGTAGTGTTGTTTTTGGAAGTCGGTTGTATTTTTTTGTAAAACTGTTTTTATTTCTCACTTTTTAGTTGTGGTAGGTACCAACCCCATACAAATTCTAATACCACTACCTGCAAAAGAAACTAGAACATCATCCACATAAAAAGTGAGGAAAAATACTTGTTATTGAAGCTAATTCAAAAAGTACCCTAGCAAAATTAATAGTTTTTATATGGGACCAACTTTTAGGTATACACTCTCGAATAAAATATATTTTTTTTAATCGAACAATTCTGTAAAAAGTTATGCGTAGTCATACATCAAAAAAAAAAAAAAAATATATATACACACATCAAAAGTGTCTAGGGATCAAGCATTTTTATGCGGATTTCTTGAGATTGAGATGTGGCTTTGTAATAAATTTATGATTTTATAAATTTATATGGATCCTTTTTGGTGCATTTCATAATTTGAATCAGGAACTGTGAATCAAATTCGAGTAAAAGATGAAAATCAGCTGTCAATATTTTCCCTATAAAAACATACAACGCATTGAAGACATTATTAGTGCTACTGTTTCCCTACTACTGATTAAAACCAACGTTATTATGGAGCGGCGACGTCATTTAAGCAGGGAAGAAATGCTCAGAGCCGTGGGAATGATAGAAGCTGGTTCCCGGCAACGTACTGTGGCTTTAGCTCTGAATACAAGTCAGAGTGTTATCAGTCGACTTTGGACACGTTACCGAAGCACTGGTACCGTGGCTGAGCGCCATGGAGGACGGTATCGCTGCACCACACGGAGACAAGACCGATACATTCAAATCTTAACTCGAAGAGCTCCAACTATAACCGCCATGATGTTAGCCGTGAGGCTTCATCACTCTTCAGGGAACTTAATTAGCGACCAAACAGTCAGAAACCGCTTGCATGAAGTGAACCTTCATTCCCGAAGACCGCTACGGGTACCACCTATAGCAATGCACAATCGTAGGATTCGATATCAATGGGCTCTTGAACACAGAAATTGGGCAGAAGAACAATGGCGTTTCGTGTGCTTTTCTGATGAGTCTCGTTTTGGTATGAGACCGGATACAAGACGTATACGACACTGGAGAACCCCTGGACGCCAACAGCGATTAAAATCCTGCCAGGAAGTCCATCCTTATAGTGGTGGAACCATCATGGTATGGGCGGGTATTTGGATCGGCGGAAGAACTGAGTTGATTTGGATCAGAGGCAACCTCAACGCTCAAATTTATGCTGAGACGATTGTATCAGACGTCATCGTTCCTCTACAAGTGCAAATCGGTCCCTTATTTCAGTTAATGCATGATAATGCACGACCGCACACCGCAAGAGTTGTAAGACAGACTCTCGCCGCAGCTAACATCAATGTCCTGCCCTGGCCTGCTCAGTCGCCAGACTTGAACCCGATTGAGCATGCATGGGATATGCTACAGAGAAGAGCTCTGCCGAATATGGAGGGTATCCAGTCGCAAGAAGACCTTTTTTTGTTGTTGCAACGAACATGGGCGGCCATTCCACAGCGTGATTTGGATGAACTCATTTTGAGTATGCCAAACCGATGTTCTTGTGTTGTTAGTGTTCGCGGTAGAAACACGGATTATTAATTGTTTAAGTTACCCAATAAAATTTTAAAGAAAACTGTTATTTCAGTCTTTTTTTCGAACTTTAATGTTAGTGGTTCAAATGTCAAAAATCCCTTTATTAGGAAAATGGCAAATTTCTTTATTAATGCAAAGGTGACTTGGTTTATCGTTACTGTGACAAACGAAAACACTTTATTTGATGAATCCTTAAAGAAAATTTTAATTAATATCAATCAGGAGAAAAGTTATTGCAAAAATATATGTTGATCCCTAGACACTTTTGATGTGTGTATATATATATATATATATATATATATATATACGAGTCGAATTGAGAACCTCCTCCTTTTTTTACGTAGGTTAAAAAGGAACTTAATCGTAGGTAAGGTAACCTGTTTCACTGGCCCTGTCCGTGGATGGGTGACCATCTTTACAGTAATAACAGCCGCACGG
This sequence comes from Cosmia pyralina, assembly GCA_946251885.1. Classification (NCBI taxonomy): domain Eukaryota; kingdom Metazoa; phylum Arthropoda; class Insecta; order Lepidoptera; family Noctuidae; genus Cosmia; species Cosmia pyralina. The sequence continues at coordinate 21,065,955 of OX276358.1, forward strand.
GTCGATCCATCAGGTTAAGCTTGCCACGGTTGGTCTGTGGATGGGTGACCACCTTTACATACCGAGACTCCTCCGTGCCTCGGAAAGCACGTTAAGCCGTTGGACCCGGCTGTCATTCGTGGATCTTTGACAGTCGTTACGAGTCGTCAGAAGCCCGAAAGTCTGACAACCAGTCTTATCAAGGGGTATCGTATTACCCAATCACTGGGTTGTGGAGGTCAGATAGGCAGTCGCTCCATGTAAAATTCTAGTATTCAGCTGCATCCGGTTAGACTGGAAGCTGACCTCAACATAGTTGGGAAAAGGCCAGGCGGATTGATGTTTATAACAAAAATCCGTATATATCAATGCGATTAAATGGATACAAATAAAACTTAATAAAAGCGATAACGAGTGCAGCGCATGCGATTATCAGGTCATTAGCATTTTCACAATCATAAGATAAACAAGAAATGACTTTCATTACTAAAAATTCATCGGATCGTAGTTTTGGTAAAGAAGAGTTTAAATAATACCAGTAACTGGGTTGAGGAGGTCAGATAGGCAGTCGCTCCATGTAAAATGATTCCATGTATTCAGCTGCATCCGGTTAGACTGGAAGCCGACCCCGACATAGTTGAAAAAGGCTACGCAGATGGTGATTGTCAAAGTTTCTAAGTTTCTTTAAATAGTGGGGAAGACTTGCTTACGACAAAATTAAATTTAAGAACAACGGCAAATCCTCTCTAACTTTAAAATTCACCTGTTTTCTTGTAGGTATGGGGTACTTTGAATCCGAACTATCGCGTTTGTGAGAATAAGATGATGATTATAATTGACAATCATCACAGATGTCCTAGCAAACTCACTCGACTCGAATGAAAGATAAAATAATGTGTAATCTAGTCATGTGCATATCTCTATAACACAATCAAAACACAGCCTAAAAAATGATATTGTTTGTTTGTGTTAAACACGAAGGCAGTTTTTATATACCTAATCTATGACTAGTATAAAACGAAGTTGCTTTTGTTGATCGTGTGTCGTTGTTTGTTTCCTTCGTCCTTTTTTTTTTAATTCTTTTTTTAATTTTAATTTAATTTATAATCAATGATGTATTTCAATTTAATTTATTTTCAATTATTTATTTCAATTCCAATGTTAATACCTACTTAATTGAGCTCCTCTTTACTTACATAGTCTTAAGATAATGTTTTACTAACAAAATTATGGACATTTAATGGCCTGCAATAAACGAATTTTATTTTTTTACACTACTCAATTAATGTTGATGCGGTTTTCAACATCAGTACTTAGAGAACTTCTTCCATTCTTCCTTCTTCCAGTCTTTTCAGTAAATAAAGTTACAGGAATTACAGGTGTCTCAATCGCTGGATAATTTAATGACGATTCTGGCAATGTATAACATGTCATAATTATAGTTATATTTAAGCTATTTATAAGCAATTTTTGTAAACTTTAATAATAAAATTCTGGTCAAAATAAAGTTAAAATCAGGAGACGATTCGCGGCTCTCAATAAGGTAAAGTTTCGAGGTACCTAAGCGCACAAGCAAAAATATAGTTTGGTAGCCATCGGCATGGTACCTATTTATCGACATACTGTTCCTGAAGAGTTACGCAAGTCGTCTCCTGAAATCTCCTGAAGACTTATCAGACTGTCGTTATTATTTTCATCTACAAGAAACCCTTCCCCGTCAAGACTTCACACATACTCGTAGCTACTGGTCGCCAGCTTGCAGATATCATGAGCCTATAGGTGCAGGACGTCAGCGCCGTTTGGACTAGGAGGCCTAACCTCATATAGGGATACACCTGGATAGGCATACACCCTCCTTTCAACACATCGTGTCCATTAATCACGCCCGTCCTGCACATCTGCATTCTGCAAACAATTAATAAAAATTAATATTTAACTTAGATTTAGCACACAAATCTCGATGCTTTGACTTATCACTGGCTGCTCTCGTGCTAATCAGGGGCGGGTCTCTAGTCTATCATAAAGGAATGGTAAATGGAACTTTACATAGCCGATTTCCACTTTTTGCCATTTTACACATATTCCTCAGTTTTATCGCACTGTAAAAAATATATTAGGAGCAGACGATCCATTTATTTTAAAACGCATTGCATATATAGTTCAGTTCGACCTTCATACTATGTTTCCTGAGATAATAGTTAGAGGTCAAGTCGGTGCCCCCTTTGAACTTTACTGTAACTTTGTACTGGAATGGAATGCATGCATCTTGCAACCTACACTTTGTGTTATATTTCCTGGTGGGAGTCACCTGGCAGAAGTACATAGTTCAGTACCTACTCCTGGACATACCTACTTGTTGTATGTCTCTCTACGTACGCTTTTTGATGTGCTTCTGAGTCTCGATCATGTTACAGGTTCATAATATTCGGTCTTACTTATGATAAAGATGGGAAGAAACCGGTCAGGAGCGAGTTGGACTCACGCACCGAGGGTTCCGTTCCGAATTCTGAAAAAGTGTGTTATTTAGAGACATCGTTTTATTTTTCCTGTAATCTTTACATAAACTTCTATCACATAGAATAATTTCTGATTTTTCGTTATGCAAACCTTGGAGATAAGGGGAAACGGTATTTTTTTACATTTTTCATCAAAAATAAACTTTGCTTGCGCGATGCAGGATTTTTGCGTGACCTCAGTGTGATGCGTGGTTCGCGTATGGCGTTGTACATGCCATCACAAATTTATGGATGGCTCAGATCTTAAGTGCAGTTTAGACAAGTGCTGCGCTGACTAGCCCCAATTGTTACTTTTTGGCCCCACGGAGGAAATAAAGACGATTTTTATTAATAGCCCTTTACAATTTATTATTGGCATTGTACGTACCTATTACTTTATGAATGCCTAATAATGTATCTTGCTAGGCCCGCCTCGGTTTTTCAGAGATGACAAGCAAACACACAATGATTAATTCAATTTACTAGAAGTGGTTACATCTCATACCACAGGAAATAACTAAATCAAGTACTCAACTAAGTACCTTACCGACTTACACAAAGAAAGTGATGCCGAAACTGGTGACTGCGAAAAAAACGTACTTTTTATGTCTTTGCGTCAATTTTTTTCAAATGTATTGTAGCAGCTGAAAGAGTTTTAAGAACTGTTTCATGTTGAGTTTGAGGGTTCAGGGGTTTCTCTAACTAGACTAATAGTATTTCATCATCGTCCAGCAATTATTTTGTGTGTAAAACTAAAGCTATGTTTTAAAATTATAACTTACAATTAATAATAACTAACTACAGTAACTACAGTTTTGAGCCGTTTGGGGTCGAAACGCTCGGGTCATGGGGCACGAGTGTGCGCCTACTTTTTAAGGAAATTTCTCGCCGACTGGTCGAGACTTCACGTGACCAGAAAGCTGGCTCGTTCTTTGGCCAAAGAATTAGCATTGCCATTCAACGTGGCAATGCTGCCAGTCTTCTGGGCACGTTTCCGGATGACCGTGATGCAGACAAATACTTCGACGCCTAAATGTCCTTTTGTTTTTGTATTTATTTGTATAGTTAGTTAGTCATTGACTTTAGTACCTAATGTAAATAGTGTTAACTTGTATATTGTACATAAACCACAAAAATAATTATGATTTATTAATAAAATTAATATTTAATTTAATGGCAGCCAAAGCCGCCGCACAACTCCAGTTTCACAAAAAAAGACAAGAGTGAGAACTAAGTTTTATATATCACCTACGAAAAACATTATCTATTGATTTATCTCGTTTACATAGAACGTTATCTTATCCTCGATTAATATGTGAATAATTACGATATTTGATTATAACGCAAGCTTAATAATCATAGTAGATTTTGTGCCTACAGGCAAACATACATGTTTGTACCTGGTATTGACAAACGATATGTTACGAGAACTTTTTTTATTAACACTTTTAGTGTCGCATGCGTTTAGTGAATCTTGTGTAACATATACATTTGAAGATGACTTTTATGAGCAGTTTACTAATCTGGGGATCTGTACCAGCTACCACTTCTGGGAAGTCGGGACTTACGACAGCATTGATGTGACCGGTCATAATGAACGCAGTAGTATATTTATTACGCCTTTGGAAGAATTAAGTTGTGTGTCATCGTTCTTGTTCCCAATGACCGCTGGAGGTAGACTAGAAGTGCTTGTTTATATGGAGGCAAACTTCCAAAACGACCAAGTAACCGTATTGGCGAACCAGTATGTGCCAAATGGTGCTGACACCACTCTAGGAACTGCTGGTATCTCACCCCTTGCCCCAAATTACGCAGACGGGTGGCATACATTGGTAGTGCACTTGAGCAGCCAGGGAACTTCTTTGTGTTACGTAAGTTTTTTTTCTTTTTTTTTATCACCACTAAACATAAACAAAAAATCAAAATCTTCTTCATATTCTTCGTCAGGTGAAAGCTTCCTATAAAGGTATATGTACCTGATTGTACCTAGAAGTTCAAAACAATAGGTAATTTTTAAATGTATAGATAAAAAATATATAATGGCCATATTAAGCTTAACATGTTATCTCATAAAAATAGTAATAAATAAATAAAGAGCAGCGACACTTAAATGATATAAACATACCGTTTGGCGCACTCTGGCGCAGCCAGCCCCTCTACCGCCTTACTGAATGGCTATAATTTTACTACCTTGGTAGCAGTATGCAGTTTATATCGATACGAGAAAAATAGAAAAATCAGAATTCCATAACAATTATAGATAACTATTTCCCATGTTTTTCTGCTACCCAGCGAGCTACTACTACTACTACTACTTACTGTGCACACACAATGTGCCGTATGTAAGTAAAAAAATAAAAAAATAAATCAACAGTCAGAAATAATAAAATAGTTTATTTTATTTATTTGTTACTAGCTGACTCGACAGAAGTTTTCCTGACCAAATTTCAATAACGAAATTTCCGTAGACAATGCATTTTCCCTTTTCCCGGATTTTCCAATTTTCCCGGCAACTTTTCAAATGTTTATTTCCGTAAGAACCTGATTTGGCCTTATAATGTAACTCAACAGACGCGGATAAAGCTTTTGCGCCGACCCCAGATAGACTGGGATAAGGGCAGGAGAATGATGATTCGATTTTTGTGTGACCATTTCACTGAAAAGTCAGATGTCATAGAACGCAGTACCTGTTAGAGCTCTAGGATCAACAGACGTTTCGATTGATTCGTAAAGAAATACGGACTACGGAGTCTCTAGGATTCTGTAACACGTTTTGCAAACATTATGTACTTATGTTAAATAACGGTATCAAGTGTTTATGATAAACTAGCTTTTGCCAGCGGCTTAGCGCTTCGGGAAATCCTTCCATATTCCTTGTCTACGTTATAAAGGGAACCTCTGTGCAAAATTTCAGCTTTCTAGGTCTAAGGGTTTGGGCTGGGCGTTGATGACTCAGTCAGTCAGTCAGGACTTCTCTTTTTATTTATATAGATATACAAAACATGAACTGATAGATTTACGGGCGTGAGGGCAGCATCTGCATACTTACTGCATGAAATACTTTGGCGGTATAAACCTAAAAATAAATATTGTAATTGCTTAGATTTTAATCAAGCAACATTTTAGATCTGGTATCAGACATATTTTCAGCATTGACCTTCAAAATAGATTTTTTATTTTCACACTTAAAAACATGAAAATTACTGTTAGTTTAGTTACCTGTAATTTTGATACATTTTGTCATCCGGTTCCCAAAAACTGACCATCGGGACCTGATTTCCGCATCAACCAACCATCGGACCAAACTGGGGGTTCTATCTATCTGGATATTTGGTCCATGGAGAGTAACTAAATAAATTATCAACCACCGCACTGTTACGGAAAGAAGTCATCCGCACAACTCTACCCAATATAGGTACATGATATGCTATATAAGGGTGCTAGGCAGACGGTTGAACATACGAACATGGCGGATCTGTGCGGCCGTCTGCTATGTGTTTAGTACCAATAACAAGACCCAGGCCACGCATATTTTTAATTACTTTTTTTAAATTTTATTAGAAATTCATCGTTGCTCAAACATCAAACGTCATTATTTTCATTTAAAAATAACAAAAAATTTTTTTTCTCATCACATCACACTAATATTATAAAGGCAAAAGTTTGTGAGTGCGTGTGTATGTTTGTTACTTCTTCACGCTCAAATGGCTGGGCCGATATGGATGAAATTTGGTATGTAGATAGCTTATACCCTGGATTAACACATAGGCTAATTTTTATCCTGGTCTACGCAGGTGAAACCGCGGGGCGCAGCTAGTCTAGAATAATTGTAGATTCTTACAAAATTTGAATTTGACGCCGATGATTGCTAGAAAATTAAATAAGAGCCCATAAACAACGAACAAATTTAAAAAATATACCGAAAGCCTGACTTTGAAGTACGTTTAAAAAAAATTAAGAGTGATAGAATCAATATCAAAATCAAAATATTTTATTTCACGTAACAGCTGCATGGGCACTTATGAAACGTCAGAAGCTAAGTGCACGGTTCCAAATTGGTCGTTTCGTATGGAGAAGAGCCGGCAAGAAACTCCATGGTTACTCTTTTAAAAATAATTGTTTTTTACAATATTTTCAAATATAGGTATGGGAGGACAGTGTAGGCCTTTCAACAACTACCAGAAAATTAGAAAATAAAAAATAGTCAACAAATGTACAGTCTACTAGGCCTGCAACGTTCTGTTCACAATATAGAAAATAATCTATTTAGATGATTAAGAAAAGAATAAAAATCTATGACATGACACAAATGACATGATTGCCATTACAACTACACTAACAAATCTGAATAAATATCATGTTCACAAAAGCCATAGAGAAAGCCATAGTCATATAGAGTTAAAATTGGAATTGTACGAGTAATTATATAATGTCAAATAATGAGATGATTAATAATAAACTATTATGTCAAGGAAGAATGTACAAAATAATAGGTATAAAAAAGTAAGCATCGTAATTTGGGAGCAGTTAATTGACACTTAAGTACATAAATATGCCGTTAATGAGGTACCTACCAGGGAAGGATAGAGCAGTTCTAATTCTAAGAAAACATAAAACTCAAACTCAAAACTCAAACTCAACCAACCGAGGTTCGGTTGGTTGAGTTTGAGTTTTGAGTTTGAGTCGAGAAGAGTTAATAAATCGCATAAATGCTTTTTCTTAATAATGAAAGCGGAGATGCTGCTACGAACTGCAACGGTTCAAATACGAGACCGGTGCCGAGCATGAATAGCAAATCAAGGGCATCCATTTTTTATTTTTTCATACATAATTGATGAAAATTTAGCGATTATTATCGTGAGTGTTTTCTTTAGGTATCCTTGTAGAAAACTTATTTGAATCCACCATTTATTTTTAATAACAGTACGTGTATTTATTTGGCTATGCCCTTTACGCAATAGTAGAATTCCGTCACACCTCACACTCCTTATAAACCATTTTGACAATTTTACATGTAATTAATTTCACTTTTCGCAAATGTACAGTTCCATTAAAAAAGGCCCGGGCAGTTATTTGACGAATTACTCTAGTTTTTTTTTTTTTTTAATTATGCATATTGTGCCTACCGTGAACCAAAGATGTTTTCCAAGAATTAGAACAGCCCTATCACTCTTAGCTTTTTTTAAATGCAGTTCAAAGTCAGGCTTTTGGTATATTTTTTAAATTTGTTCGTTGTTTAAGGACTCTTATTTCATTTTATAGCAATTATCTGCGTCAAATTCAATGTTTGTAAGATTCTACAATTATTCTAGATAAAAATAAAAATAAATATTGTCAGTTTTGTTATATTATAATTAAATTAATGACGTTTAAAATTTGAGCAACGACGAATTTTGAATAAAATTTAAATAAAGTAATTTAATAAGAAAATGCGTGTGGCCTAGGTCTTGTTATTGGGCCTAAACACGTAGCAGACGGCCTCACGGATCCGCCATTTTCGTACGTTCAACCGTCTGTAACACCCTCAAAAAACCGAATCCAAATAACAAAATCCGAAATCCGAATGCTATAGGGCAAAAACGGCCAAGTGCGTGTCGGACCACGCACAATGAACAGTTATAGTTGGGATGAATTTATCCCAAGAACAAACTTAACTTTGTAGTTGAAAAAAAACTCTCCCATACGTCACGGTCAATTCAACAACTGCAAACGTTAGTTTGTTATCCAAAAAAACATTTTATTAACGATTTTCGGACTTTTTCCATGACATAAAATTTGGCAAGAAGCAAGGTCTCACATTGCTGTGAGACTTTGCTTCTTGCCAAATTTCATGATTCTATGTCAACGGGAGGAAATATGTCGCATTAATGGCTGTATTATTTTATTGCGTTGACTTAGAATCTCCATTTTTTTAGAACTCCAGGGGTCTGTAGATTTACGTATTTGATATTAATTTAAACTTGATACCTCCACGTGTTCCTGAGAAAAATGGTCTTGTCAGACAGACGGACGGACGGACAACGAAGTGATCCTATATGGGTTCCCTTTTTCCTTTTGAGGTACGGAACCCTAAAAACACCGTATGCATAACCTCCTCCTATTTACAAGTTGGCAAAAAACTAAATATTATATAGATGAGTACTTCGAGGTCTCACTGTACGTATTTGTTATAATAAACCGTGAAAGATAGTAATATCTGAAGGGTATTCTCGTACCTAAAAACGTTCACATATTCAAGTCGCAATCTCATGCTAGCGACAATCAAATGTCAAAAGTGTAGGTAAACGCTATACAATTTTTGACAGAATGAGACTGAAATGAGGTTGCGACCGTTGTTAAAAATACGGGAATTGTCCCTCTGACACAATACTCTAATTTTAGTTTAGTTGGAAAACAAGAGAATGGACACCAACGTCAAAGTTTTAATTTTACTCCCCCGAAATAAAACAAAAGTGATAGAAATTTTTTTGCCCAAAAAATTTGCATTGCCATACAACGTGGCAATGCTTCCAGCGGTTAGGGCACTTTTCCCGTCGAACTCGGCCGATCAAACCAAACGTATTTAAATGAAAGGGAGCGCTATACAACCGCCGTCGCCCGATGACGCCCGAAAACGGCCGATCAATCCGAACTTGTTCGGATTTCTCGCCAGTCTGCCGGCGGCGGCGTGTAAAACGTAAATTGAGAGTACTATACTCGTAGTTTAATTTAATCATTCTGTCTTTATTCTGTTGTGTTTCTGCCAGTGTTGTTATCTACCTAAATGACTACTTATGGATATTGAAAAATTCCGGTACGAAACGGACGGTACGAATTTTCTAAAAGATACATTTCTTCGAATTCCTCCATTTTAAAAACGCATCTACACTCTGTTATGTCGTTGACTGTGCGACTTCACTTATGCTGCACAGTCAACTACAGAAGACCGGCAACGACCAATGTCGGCACAACAATGTCGGCCGATAAAATCGGTTTTGGTGTAACCGTACCGCGCACATGCACGTCCGAATTACTCGTCCGAGTAGTTCTGTCCGCCATCGGCCGACAAAATCGGTTTTGGTGTAACCGTACCGTTATAGGATCACTCGTGTATCTGTCTGTCTGTCTATCCGTCTGTCACAGCCAATTTGCTCCGAATCTAATGGACCGATTAAGTTAAAATTTGTTACTCATATGAATTTCTGTGACCCGAACACGGACGGGTAAAGTAAATAAATGAATTTTGAATTTGGGGGTCACTTTTGGGGGCAAATAAAAAAATAAAAAATAAAAGTTTTGCAAAACTATACCGTGTGACATATCAAATGAAAAGGCTTACTATGAGAGTCTCAAATATATTTTTTTAGAATTTTAAAATAAACTATTTTAAAGTTATTTAAGAAAACAGTCGAAAATTTACCATTCCCCCCCTTATCGCCGAAACTACTGGGCCTAAAATTTTGAAAAAAGTACAGAAAATAGATCATTACCTGTAGATTACAGAAAAACTTATAAGAAGTCTGTGGTCTTAAAATAACATGGTAAATCTCTCAATATTGTGAGTTCAAACTTACATTTACAGTTGGAATGTATGTGAGAACATGTTTTTCAACTATAATGTTAAGTTTGTTCTTGGGATAAATTCATCCCAACTACGGAACCATTCATTGTGCGTGGTCCGACACGCACTTGGCCGGTTTTTTTTATATACTTGTACATTTTTTTTTTTTTAAGCTGCCAGATTTTAAATTATAGAAAATTAATCAATTATAATGTTATGGTGCGCGACTTATACACTTTTGATAAGGGTGATAAAGATGAGAGTTTTGAAAGATATTGATATAGGTAGGTAAATACTTAACAATAATATTATGATAGAGGGATTAGAGTGTTAATATCTATTAGCACTCTATTAGCAGTGTATCTTCACTGATTTATTTTATTGAGTGGTTTAAAGCGGTTTTTAAGATATTTAGTTCAGATAACAGTTTGGTTAAGGATCTTGGCTGCAATCTTCTATATAAATAAAAAGAGAAGTCCTGACTGGCTGACTGACTGATTGACTGACTGACTCATCAACTCGACTCGACTCGTTGACTCGTTGTGGCATCACACAGGCCAGCGTATGTCAGAATACCAGCGTTGCGGTATTTATTTATTTCTTTAAATATCGCAGCTTTATGCTGAGATAGGAGCCTTTTTGGCCTCGCACAGGTCTTTTTTTTATTTTTTTTTTAATGTTTTTTTGTTACTTTTATTTATGCTCCTTCTTTACTGTATTTCCTGTGCGTGTCCCAAATAAAATATTTTTCTTTCTTTCTTTCAACGCCCAGCCCAAACCCTTGGACCTAGAAAGCTGAAATTTTGCACAAAGGTTCCCTTTAGAATGAAGACAAAGAATAAGGAAGAAATTCCCGGTAGTACGTTCCCGTGGGATATTTTCCGACATCCACGCGGGCGAAGCCGCTGGCAAAAGCTAGTCAATAAAAATCTCGTTTGAGTTTAAATCTTAAGAGTTATACTAGCGCCCTGCCTTGCACGGTTTGTACGACTCGACAAAACATCGAGATTTTTTTAATATACATGCGCTGTGGTAGCCCGCGAAATTCAAATTTTCTTGCGTTTTATACAATTTGCAGGTCCGTGTCAGGTTGTATCTTGATCAAAATATGATACGCAGCAATAAAACATATATATATTTATATAATTTTAACCATGAAAATCATCAATACACCTCTACAAGTTAGAATTCGTGCAGAGTCGTTAGATTTCATTCCTTCGACGAATCTGCACGAAAACTAACTTTAACGGTCTTATTACAAAACGAGGTTTTCTTCTGTCATGGTTTAAACCATCGAGCCCGTTTTTGTAATAAGAACCTAGCTGTGATAGAAATACAGTTCTTTATACAAATCTGATAACTTAGTCTGGTACTAAGTTCTCAGTTTTGTAAAACTGACAACTTATTGTGTCGGAATAAAGTTCGAAATTCAAAAAAGGGTCTATGGTTTAAATCTGGGTTTGAAGATGAACCTTGTTTTGTAATAAGACGGATAGAGATGTATTGATGATTTTCATGGTTAAAATTATATAAATACATATGTATTTATATAATTTTAACCATGTTTTAATATTGTATGCTTAGTGTAACTAGAATAATCCGTGACCACCCCAGGTACCAAACCAGCACATGAGACATGTTTGCGTTAACAATTAAATATCAGGATGTTTGAAAATGGACATAATACAAGACTTAACCCCCGTAAGCACGGGCGTAATAAAATCGCGGCGGGATTTTATAGCGCACTGGATTTTCAACTCTCGCTGTTGAGCCGAGCGTTGAGAATCCAACTTAACAATAACAGAGTACATTCTAGCGCGTCGAAAAAACACACTGTTGGATTTTGCACTCTCGGCGCTAAGCAGAGCGTTGAAAATCCAGTGTGCTATAAAATCCCGCCGCGATTTCATTACGCCCGTGCGAACGGGGGTTTAGGGCCGATTTTTCAATCGTCGGATAACTTTTCATAACATAACATAATCATTTTATTATCAGGCATCTAGCTAGACCAATAGATAAAATACACAAAATTATCTTAAAAACAATAATAATAAACTAATACATAATAATAAATCTTATTAAAATTATAATTATACACGTAACGTCGGCGTCGTGTTTCGCTGCGTGGTGTCGCGTAACCGTCCTCGGTCTGCGGAATTTGTTTGACGTTTTGTATAGAAAATATGTCAAACCGCCATAATTATTCCTCAAATAAAAGTTATCTGAATAAACTATGTATAATAATATCATGTATGTGAAACCCAGAATCGCAGTAAGGATGTATCATAATTAAAATTGAAAGAAAAAAAGAAAGAATAATGTTAATGAAAGATCATTTTCTTTGAACTTGTCATGCTTGTCGAAAACAATCTGCTTGAGCTATATTTCCTCATGACAAAAGCAAATAAAATTAATACAAATTATTAGTAGGACTACTTTGATAGTTATCTACTGAGAATAGGATACCATGTTTTCGTTATTATAATTTTATTAGATTTATACTTAAGATGAACATGATACAAGTTTAGTGCAGTGATCGAGATTAGGTAAACTAATCAGCCGACATTTATCTATTAATTAATTTTAACATAAGAAACGATACTGAGATAAAGGTTTAAAATTAACACTTTTGGTAGGTATTAAAAAGACGAACGACGTCTACTTCAGGAAATAAAAATACACGTTATTTTTATCAATAACATAACTCACCTAAAATCCTTGAGTTTTCTAAGACAGCGGTGGAAGTTACAAACAAAGGACCGAAATTCCAATCGTCGTAAAAATGACGGCACCGTGTGTGTGTGTGTGTGTGCGTTTGGCTTTTCAGACAAAATATGTTATCTATAAGGAAATAGTTTGCTATGAGGACGGCTGTCAATACGAATATTATGCAACGGCACCGCGGTTTATTATTTATTTATTTTATAAATTTCAAATCTCCTTACATACGTGTAACAAAGCACACAATTAGACCTCTGGGGTCTGTCTTAGCATGCCATGGCCTGAGACTGATCAACGAGCTATTAACAGCTGTTTACCAGCATTACATCAACTCGATCATAACCTAACTTATAGTTAAGTTATATTCGAGTCGATGCAATGTTCTTTCAGCTTACGCTTTATGTTTTAACTATTCATTGAGTCTCTAATGTCTACAGGTATTTGGTTTAGTAAATTTGGTATTATGAAAGAAGCGGTACGCCTGCCTGAAATGATTTTGATTTGACTTGTCGTGTATTCACGTCATAAGTTAAATAACTGGAATTTGAATATCACTGTTATCAAAATGTTCTATGAGGAACAGATATTCAGCGCGCGCTAGAACAGGTAATACTTTGCAAATTGCAATTGTGACGTTTGCTTTGGTTACGTTCCTACGTTGGGTTGACGCCTAGTGGACGACGAGCCGATGAGGCGAGTTGATGCCGATTTTAATTGCGTAACACACTTTCAGCCACAATCCGGAAGATTTTGAAGGAAATTGCTCATCCATTGCGTCATGTTTGAACAATTCTTCTACTCAACAACGTAAATAACGCAATTAATGTTGTTGAACTGTCAAAATGAAACACATAGCCTTTTTAAGACTCCCGCAGACAGGCACGCCGCTACTGTGCAAACTCAAACTCAAAACATTTATTTCAATTAAACCCATTACAGGCACTTTTGAATGGTCAAAGAGTCGGTCAGTTAGTCAGAAAGTTGAAGCCCATTCCAAAACTGTGCTGAGTGATTCTGATTTTGATTTGATAGTGATTATTATATTTAAAACGTAAATTAATGTTTTACCACGAAATAAAAGGAACCAGGTACCTCTGGTCACCATGAGAAGGTGGTTAATTAACACTGTAACACCATTACTGCTGAAGAGAGAAGAAGATATCACCTGCATGTACTAGCACTGGCTAGATAGAAAACTGTCTAGATAAAAGTGACACATGTAATCAATATTTTGTAAAAATAGGTATTATGATTTAAAAGAGTGTCCGTGGAGTTTCTTGCTTGTTAAATTAAATTATATCTTCCTAATATATACTTAACAGTAAGTATTGCATGTAGTTTCGCTCCACAGACCTCCCCAACAATTACATATTTTTATACCCATCAAGTAGTATCAAAGCCTTATTTGAGATGCTATCTTATCCGTATTTAGTATATAGTTATATCTAATGAAAATACGTGTTCGATTAAATTATAAAACTAACAGTTATCAGATATTGGGTTGAATAAGCAGTGCATAGTTGCCACATGCGAAACAAAATGATTCGCAAAGTATTAATAGTACTAATATTGGTGTCTTACGCAGTCAGTGAATCCTGTGTGAGATACACGTTTGAAGAAAATTTCAATGAATAGTTAACAAATGAGTGGGGGGAGGCTTTTACTTCTGTGCCATCTTGGATTGTTCGCAATTACAGCGATTTGGACTTGACTGGTCAAAATGAACGCAGTACCTCATTTTTTCTACCAGAATTGAGTTGTGTGTCATCATTCATTTTTTCTATGAACATCAGTGAGCATTTACATGGAAGCAACGGAACCTTTTGACCTGATCTGGGTTGAGGCGTACCAGTTAGATACACCTCATGACCGATTCTTAGAAGCTTTTAATAAGGCTTGGGAACCAAACTTCGTGCGTGGATGGCACACCGCAGATTTTGATGAAGGCTACGTGAGTACTACGTGAGTATTTAGCTACGTGAGTATTTCGTTTTAGTAAGATTCTGTCAAGATTATTTATTGATCTGCGCCTGCGCCAGCGTATTTTCCACACCTACCCACAACACACCTTATCTTTTATGTTTAATTTTGGCTCAATGTACGGTGGTTCCCCCATAGGTCGTAAATCAATAATTCCAACTATATCACTGTAGGTTAGAAAATTAGCATAATATCTAAGCAGACCGACAAATTATCTGATAATATAAATAATATGTCATACATTTTGGGTTTTTTTTTTGCTATAAAAATATTTGTTTGTAGGTATGTAAGTACATAATATTTAAACTAACAGATTTAAAATAATAATATGTACATGGTATATAAAAAAATATACGTGTCGAATTGAGAACCTCCTCCTTTTTTTTCGTCGGTTAAAAAGGAGGGGAAAGGATCAGGCGCATCAAAAAATTCTTCCGCATCGCTGTCAACAGGAAAAGTGCCCAAAAGGTTGGCAGCATTACCACGTTGTACGGCAATTCTTTAGCCAAAAAATAGGCCAGCCCTCTGGTCACGTGAGGATTCGACCAACCAAAGCTTGTGCGATGTTTTGAAAAATCAAGGATATTATCTAGAATAAAATAGTACCATCGCGGACAGTTACGGTGAACCACTTTTCAACCTTATTACCTTAGCAATAAGACGAAAAGTGGTTCACCACAAATGTCCGCGGTTGTACGTTCCGGATTGGCGCAAAAACGGCTGCACGGATTTGGATGAAATTTGGCACACAGATAGTTTATAACCTGGATTAACACGTTGGGAAATTTTAATCCCTATAGTATGTTCCCGTGGGATATTTTCCGACATCCACGCGGGTAAAACTGCGAGCAAAAGCTAGTTAGCAGCGATGTTACGTTTTGGCAGAAAACAAAGTTAACTTTGCAGTAGAGAAAAATGTGAGTCAGATTGATCCGACTTACCCTTTCATAGATGACCACCATTTAACGAAAGGGTATGTCGGAACCTATTAAATTTCACCTTCTCATCATTGTCCTGCCCTTATCCCAATTTATTTGGGGTCGGCGCAACATGTTTTTTTCTTCCATACTTCTCTATTAGTTGTCGCTTGCCGGGGTTGGTCCGTGAATGGATGATCATCTTTACATACCGAGACTCCTCCGTGCCTCGGAAAGCACGTTAAGCCGTTGGTCCCGGCTGTCATTCGTGGATCGATCGTTCATATGTCGACAGATATCGTCAAGAGGTGAAAGTGGTTTTTCGTTAGAGATTTGTGGATCTTAAGAAAGAAAGAAAAATATTTTATTTGGGACACGCACAGGAAATACAGTTACAAAGGAGCATATAAAAGTAACAAAATAAACATTAAAAAACAAAAAAAAAGAAATTAAATTAAACAAAAATTCAGACTAAAAAAAAGAGACCTGTGCGAGGCCAAAAAGGCTCCCATCTCAGCATAAAGCTGCGATATTTAAAAAATAAATACCGCAACGCTGGTATTCTGATAGGGCCTGTGTGATGCCACGGACATACCCACGGATATCAATTAAAAATAGCAAGGGGAATAAAATCAAATAAAATAAAATACAAACACTAGAATACTTGAAAAGAAAAAACAAAAACCGTCAATAAGGTGTAAAGTTCGACTCACGCTTGACGCCCGACGGTCCAACCTCACTTGTCTATGATATAGACTATTGTCTATATTTAAGGTGATATGTAAAACGCGAACTGGGCGGGAATAAGAAAGTAACAGAGTAACTTCAATCAATCTGGCTCACCTTTTCCCAACTATGTTGGGGTCGGCTTTCAGTCTAACCGGATGCAACTGAATACCAGTAGTTTACGTGGAGCGACTGCATATCTGAGCTCCACCAACCAATTACTGAGTAATCCGATACCCCTTGGTAAGACTTTCGGGCTACTGACGGCCCGTAACGACTACTGTCAAAGATTCACGAATGACAGCCGGGACCAGCGACTTAACTTGCTTTCCGAGGCAAGGAGGAGTCTCGGTATGTAAAGATGGTCACCCATCCACGGACCAACCCCGGCAAGCGTAGCTTAACCTGATGGATTGACCCGTACGGCTGTTATTATTTAGCCATGAGCTCCTCAAAGTCAATTACTTCCACATGCAAATAAAAGAGAGCGCAACAATGCGCTGCAACCAAAATAAAAGCGCCAAAACAAATAAAAATTGTTTAAAAATAAATTAAGCTATCTATCAAAAATATTTTCAGCCGAATTGGCCACGATTTAGTAACTGTCCACTCATTAAAAAAGAGGTAGAAACAAGGTAATGCAAGCAAGCTCATGAATGAAAAGGACCAAAACAATATTTTTCGTCCTTTTCATTCATGAGCTTGCTTCTTCTTCTTGTTTCTACCTCTTTTTTTATGAGTGGCCAATTACTAAAGCGTGACCAATTACTACAGCAGTTGCCCTACGCACAATTTTGAATACAATTTTGCAATGAAATTACTTAGGATTATAGAATGACAGAAAAAAATATAAAAAAGTAGAGGTCTTTTCGGAATTAAATTCTATAGAGGAAATTTAACCCAATTGCGTTTTCCTTCAGTCGTATTAATCAAATAATCAACAATAAAATCCATACATGCTGTAATAGTCAAATAAATGGTTACGAAAATCCAGTTTGAGTTTTACGACAATATTGTATGTGTGTGTGAGCTAGTTTTAAATTACTATAAATTGTAATCTGTGGAGAAAATGTACTAAAATTGTTAAATGTAATATTTAAGTTATTTTGTCTGTTTATTATTGTGCTACTGTTTGTTTTCCTTAAATAAATAAAAAAGCTCCCAATTTATTTTGATATCGCCTTAAGTAGCAGATGTTGTGGAGGACTGGAAGCTATAGTTTTAAAGAAAAAGATGAACTTAGTTTTTTTTCATGTTGAGGTATAGCAAGAAGATTTTACTAAGAGCCACTTGTTCGCATATTATAAGGTGTGAACCGGATTACGCTAATGCTGGGGCTACATTAGCGGGCTGTTGCGAACATTCGCGTTATCGCGATGAGTGTGGCTAGTCGTTGCATCGCGTAGTAAACGGGCGATGACGAATGCTTATCAGGGCACTGTCCGTAAACTGGCGCACGTCAAAGGGTTTTGTTGCGACAATATTCGCTTTTGTGGCAACATCTGCGTCACTTCAGTGCAGTCCAGACTTTGAAGCGTCGAACAACACCCGGCACTATGTGCGCGTCAACGCGACACGAGACTTCGTCCGCTAATGTAGCCCCAGCATAGTGTATACATACAACATGTAAATGAAATACATTAAAACACCAGTATACCATCAATATACATAACAAGCAATGTTAATTAATGTTTAGGTACTTAGTAGATTAAAATACACATAAATAACACCATGATAACAATTAACATGTAATGCAGAATTTTTGCAGTGGTAGCATAAGAAAGAAAGAAAGAAAGATGTTGCAGGTGATGAAGTAAACTGTTTTTGGGTTTTTACCTAAAAAACCCGTTATCAAAATCTATTCATAACAAATGATTGCTTTACGAATAATCTAATAAATAAATGACCACGAGCATAAATGGTTTATAGGCATACTTAGCTTAACTCAAATGCGATTAACTCATAAACTATTGATTGAAAAAGTGTATTGTATTTTTTTTTTTTTTTTTGTTATTTACGCCAAAGTTATTAAAACACGTAGTGCTTTTTGCACGATTTTAGAGTTTTTTTTTTTTAACAATCATCTACAAGGTCCAAATCCTCGATCCAATTTTTTCAATGACTGAATGAAACTCTTGAGCTAGCCAGATGTTTTTTTTTTCGGGGCTTACTTTAACTTTTCTATATAAACTTATCAGAATCTCATAACATGCTTTCCTAGTAATCAATCTGTCTAGCCTTTTCCCAACTATGTTGGGGTCGGCTTCCAGTCTAACCAGATGCAGCTGAATACCAGTATTTTACATGGAGCGACTGTCTATCTGACCTCCACAACCACTTAACTGGGTAATACGATACCCCTTGGTAAGACTGATTGTCAGACTTTCGGGCTTCTGACGACCCGTAACGACTGTTAAAGATCCACGAATGACAGCCTGGACCAACGGCTTAACGTGCTTTCCGAGGCACGGAGGAGTCTCGGTATGTAAAGATGGTCACCCATCCACGGACCAACCCCGGCAAGCGTAGCTTAACCTGATGGATCGACACGTGCGGCTGTTATTACTTAGCCACGAGCTCATCCATGCTCCAACATGCTTTCCTAGTAGTGACCTTTAATTAACAAATTTTTTTCATAATTTGGTAATGAGACCGCATTTACGCATACTTGAAGAGTTTAGTTCTTTAGATGACACTCATGAAGACATAAATTAATGATGAAAAAAATCCAAAAGTACATCCATACTTATCTAATGAAAACAATGAAATAGAATATTACTAACTTGTAAAATTATATTTCATTGTTTTCAGTAGATACGTGGGTACCTTTGGAACTTTTTTAATTGATATAATTATATCAAAGAAGATACACCTTTGATCATTCAGCACTGTCAGTGAAGGCTGGGCATACCTTAGCGGCCACGGCTTATTTTAATTTAATTTAAATATTTGATTTTTTTTTTTAAGGACGCTTTTAACGTTCTGCTTCGTTCTCACATGTAAAATTTCAACATGACTGATGTAACCATTATTTTGTAACCATATCTTGATTTAAAAGAAGTGTCCGTGGAGTTTCTTGCCCGTTCTTCTCCATAGGTACCTACTATGCTTTGGAATGGGCGCCTAGCTTCATCTTTCTGACTGACCGACCCCTTGACAATTCAAAAGTGCCTGTAATTGGTTTAATTGAAATAAATGCTTTGAGTTTTGAGTTGAGTTTCATCATCACCATCTGCCTAGCCTTTTGGCGAACTATGTTCGGGTCGGCTTCCAGTCTAGTTGTTTTAAAAACGTTTTTTTTAATTATTCATTTGTAACATAATTAAGGGTACAATTATTAGTTTAGTTTTTTATTGGAGAGCTTTTGTAATAAAAATGTCGATTGGAAACTTATAGTTGATTGATTTACCTTTTTTAGATCTCTATCCAAAATATCCGTATTATCTGGATTTATCCGGATAGTGTTCTGGATGTATCCGAAACATCCGGATAGTAAAATGGGGCGGATAATCGAATTCGCTAGGCACAATAAAACTATTATTGTGTGTGATAAGACGCAGTACCTACTTAATATAAAGTTCGAAAAGAATAATATAATGTACTATAAACTTGTACCCAATATATTTTATGCCAGTTGATAATACGTAGTCATAAATAACGATATTAAAAAAAGTTTTAACTTTTTTTTTAAATAAAGGTAACACAACGTAACATGATATTGTAGCTAAACCAGACTGCTTCTAAAAAAACGTCGCCTAATTAAAATTGTCGATCGCCTCGGGCACCATAGCCTGAAAGATTTTGCAAATACAACTACTTTTATAAATCCCTCAATTAACGTAGGTATATCTACCTACGTTTTTTATATGTGCTGTAGTCAATTAGTGGAATCGATTAATGATTCATATCTTCTTTTCAGAATTTAACGATAAAACATATTAATGAAACGAATACTGTATTGTTTGTTTGTCACAATGCTAACATTGATATGCTTTTTTAATGCTAACTTAAAATTGTAGATTGAACTTATCGTTAGGTACAGAACTCCTTGCTAAATTAGATTCAGACTGCATTTCACACAGTAAAATTAAAAAGAAGGATACGATTTCAGTCGCCGGCTATAGCTACCTTATGCTCTACTACTTAAATGCTTTTTTGTGCAAGCACAGTTTTATTTGTTTGAATGCATCTTTCATACTTAGTACTCATACATAGAGACAAAGCGACCAGATCAAATTATGTATTCAAGCTGTAAATTTCCAATATAAGCTGATCTCGCATTGTATAGGATTTCCTTGCAATGACAGGTTAGTGTAAACTGGAAATTTATAGATTGATACAAACAATAAAAACAAACACATACACAAATACATATAGACTCAGGATGGCCTATATCAGAATCTTCCATGTTTCACGTGGGTCAGAAACTCGAACAAAGTCACTAATTGATTCTCCAATGATTTATTTCTCCTTAACTTCACAGATTAACAAAATATAACGCTAACACTCTTTAATTAGGCATAGATAACGATACTAAATTAAATCAACTTAGAAACTGTTAAAGATAGCGTCGGAAGTAAGCGATTCGTCGAGCGCGTGGTGCGTTGGCGGTTCTCGATTCCGAAGTGACCAAGATGGCCGCCCCGCTCCCACCGGTGTGACGTTCCGCAAGAATGGCAGCTGACAGACAGCTGACATATGTCATACTGCCATTCTGTTCCGACGTTGTCGACAGCAAACGTCAAATGTCATGTGTCGCGCCGACACGGCCGGACTGACATTCGACCGTCCTCGGGCGTAGAGCTAACGTTGTCCTAAAACAGGCAATTTTATTATTTCATGGTTAGCTGCTCGTCCAGCCTGACAAGCAACACAGCACTAATTCTAACAAATTTCAGAAGCAACATTATGAAACCATGTATCCCTTCGACCATTATGAATAATGGACCGGATGACATCTCTCAAGCTGGACAACACAACCCGGACCGGACGAGTGTGTCCTTTCGACCAGCTTCAATGCATGGACCGGACGACACTGTCCCTTCGACCGGTTCTGACAGGGTCTAGACAAGTGTGTCCCTTCGACCAGCCCCAATGGCATGGACCGGACGGCACTGTCCCTTCGACCAGATCACAGACAGAGTTTAGACAAGTGTGTCCCTTCGACCAGCCCCAATGGCTTGGACCGGACGGCACTGTCCTATCGACCAGATCACAGACAGGGTCTAGACAAGTGTGTCCCTTCGACCAGCCCCAATGGCATGGACCGGACGGCACTGTCCCTTCGACCAGATCACAGACAGAGTTTAGACAAGTGTGTCCCTTCGACCAGCCCCAATGGCTTGGACCGGACGGCACTGTCCTATCGACCAGATCACAGACAGGGTCTAGACAAGTGTGTCCCTTCGACCAGCCCCAATGGCATGGACCGGACGGCACCGTCTTTGCGACCAGTTATAACACAGCATTTTAAATACAAAGGAACAGAAATGTGGCATGCCTATAAGTTACGGACAATCTTGCTCATTTTGAATTTCGACTTCATCTAGTGCGCCGGGATCAGAGTACACACTGAGTGTATCGGACCCGGCAGTAAGGGTAACTGAATTTGCCGAGACAGTGTCCGAGTCTGTGTTCGACCTTTCATCTCTAATATTTAGGTCATCGCCTCCCTGAATTGGGCTTTGTGGTAGCATGACATCACTACTGGATTCTAATTGCTCCGCATCTTCCGGCGCCGTCTCGGCCTCCTCATCGTTCAACAAACAGGTAGTGACTTCAAGCAACCCAGCGTGTCCCTGAGGCACTGCGCGCAAACTCTCGTGTGCGTATTTATAAGTGCGGTGTGAACCACTTACACTTTTTAGCTCGTACCGGTCATTTTCTAACACGGAGGTAACAACGAACGGTCCCCTAAACTTTCTATCTAGTTTAGTTTGATTTCGTTCACTGTTCTTGATAAAAACAAAATCGCCCTGAGCAAATGGTTTAATGGTAGCACGGCCCCGGTTAAACCTTAGAGTATCCGCCGCGGCTGCCTTTTGAATATTTTCCGATGCACTTTCTCGAATGGACTCTAAATCTAAACGGTTATTTCGCTCATCAGAATGTGAAGATATCTGGGACATACCTAATGATTCTGCACGTATCCCGAACATCAGTTCCGTAGGTGAGTACTTAGTAACAGCCGATTTTGTACTGTTGAGCGCTAGTTGTATATGGCCTAACTCCTCGCGCCATGTCTTATTGGGGTCGTTTTCGACTATTGTGAGCAAGCTTTTTAGTGTTCGCATAACTCGCTCAACTTGTCCGTTAGCCCTGCTGGAGCCGGTTGCAATGAAATGCAGATCAATTTTATAATTTTTGCAAAAGTTTCTAAATTCACTACTCACATAGCATCGGCCCTGATCAGCAATTACGCGTGCCGGAGCCCCAAAAAGACAAACAGCGTTTTCGAGAGCTCGCACCGCGCTACTTGCATCTAGTGATATTGTGTGTTCTAGCAGGACATACTTAGTAAACGCGTCTATTATGACTGAACAATACTCTTTCCGGTCGCTCTTACCACTAAGCTTCCCGGTAAAGTCTATGTGGATTGTGTGCCATGGCACAGATAGTTTTGGGATCGAATGTAACTGAATGGGTTGAGCGCCTGATGGTCCCTTTGATGCTTTGCAAACTATGCAGGAGTCAATAAACTTACGAACGCACTTGGACATTTGCGGGAACCAGTATTGTTCGTAGAGTTTATCTAGTGTCTTATCACTACCAAGGTGTTGAATTTCGTTATGGACGTGGTTGATAAGAGTCCAAATCAGAGAGCGTGGAACGACCGGTAACCAAGAAATTGTTTTGTTGCGCCCAACCTTTCTATACAGGATACCATCCCTAACATCGTAAGTATGTGCTACTGTTTCCGGGAAGTCACCATTTTTATGCTTACTAATCAAGTCTTGGATTTCGCTATCGCGTTTTTGTTCAACTGAGAGCCATCCTTGATGTAACTCAACAAACTGGACACTTTTAGTAGTAGGGGTTTGGGACGAAGACGCGCCAGCATCTGACTGAAGGTTACGGGAAAAGAAGTCTGCATGTTCCATACTACGGCCTTCACGATATACTATCTCAAAGTCGTAGGCTTGTAGGAAAGCCCACCAACGATGCACGCGAGGCGTCAGATCAACCTTAGATTTTGATGCTTTGAGCGAATTGCAATCAGTGTAAACTACAAAATGTCGGCCGTACAAATAATGCCGAAAATGTTCTACCGCTCGTACGACAGCCAAGGTCTCTAATTCGTACGAGTGGTAGCGAGATTCTACCTCAGATGTACGCCGGCTGAAGTACTCCACAACATGGGGTAAGTTATTCGCTCTTTGTATAAGGATCGCACCATAACCTTCGGCACTCGCGTCTGTGTGCAACTCGACCGGCAATTCAGGATTAAAAATCGTTAAAACTGGTTCTGAAGTTAGTATTTTAACCACATTTCTACGGATATCTTCATGTTTATTGGTCCAATTAATGGGGCCTTTTAGTTTAGTTAACGGGTATAACGGTCCAACAACATTTGTAAACCCAGGTATAAATTTCCTAAAATATGACGCGAGTCCGAGAAACTGGCGAACCTGCGTAGCTGTATGTGGTGATGGTGCTTCGACTAATGCTTGAATTTTGCGGGAATTGGGTCTAATTTCCCCAGACTGTAAGGAATAACCTAGATAGTCTACTTTTTGTTTCCTGAATTTGCAAAGGGAGAGGAACTCTCACGAATTATACCGGCATCTAACAATAGTTGTATTTTTTTCTCGGACTATTTGCTTCTCTATAGGTGCTAGTCGATAGGGAGACCTTCGAACTATTTTATGAGGATCTATCAATTTAATGCTCAACTGCCCTGTAGTAACGCGCCTAGTAGGTATACCGTCTATAAAATAGTCTGAATATTTACTAATTATTTTTGACAGCAGCATTTTATCTTCACCTTCTAAGTCAGTATCGATTGAAGAAATATCAAAATCTGCCGAGTTAGTTTCACAAAAATTAGTATGATCTTTGGTCTTAAATAGGACTTTGTCATTATCGATCGTCACAGAATAGCCTTTATCTAAGATATCCCTGCCTACAATAATTGGCACAGACATTACCGTATCTGGAACGATGTGAAACATAAGGTCTACTGAGGCGTTTCCAATTTTTACGGTACTTAAAATTTGGTAAGTGGACTGCACGTCATCACCTCCGATACCAGAAAGATGAACTAGATTATTGCGCACAGTACCCGGAAACCGACAGCGAATACTTTCAGATAAAAGCGAGCAAGATGATCCGCTATCAAATAAAAATGGAAATCTCTCACCAGCTGATGTCTCTAACGTAGATCTGGAAAGTTGGTGGTCGCAAAGGTTGACTTCCTTCCTTTCAGACTTTCCTCCATTCTTCTTTTCTGGACAAGTCGTAGACGCGTGACCAGGTTTGCCACACGTGTAGCAGGTTATAGACGGCTTGTCTTGATTATTTGTAGAACTGGATGCTTCATGAGACTTCAATGATTTGGAGTCATCCTTTCGCTTCTTGCATTCAAACTGTCGATGTCCTGGCACGCCACACCAATGACACTTTCCAGGAAATCTAGGGTCTGTCATTCGAGGTCGCTTAGAATCGGCGTCTTGATTTCCATCACTGACGTCCAACCGTCGCTTTAGTGATATGCCATTGAGGATCCGAAACAACTGAGCACGAGTAGTTATCACATGTGCTATCAACTCTCTACGTATCAAATTATCCTTTTGACATAGCACCGATATCACGAACCCAGTGATAACTTCCTCAGGAAGGTCAGTTTTTGGTATACGTTCGATCAAGTTCCACAATCGCATTGCAGACTCTGATGCGGTTTCTTTGACATTAATTTGAAATCGTAAAATGTCATCAAAATGATCTTGCATTAGTTTGGGTTTAGCAAATCTAGCTAGCAAAGTTTCTTTAACTGCAGCCCATGTTAATTCCTTGAGGTTCATTCTGGTCAAGTGGGTCGCTGCGCGACCTTTGAGCGCCTTAGTAAGTGCCATCAACAGATCAACACCTACAAGATTTTTCTCCTGCACTATTACTTCTGTGACGTTGCACCAGCCCTCGATGTCAGATTCGGAATCATCAGGATCAAAGTCAATTAGTTTTATCGTGTTGGTACTCACAGGAGTTGATGCTTGCGACATCGCAAAAATCCGGGTAAACATTTCCTCCATATTCGACAATATTCTCATTGCAGGGATGTTTTCTGCAGGCTGCGTGTTCCCTGTTTGTGGCCCGTGGGATCCCACTTCTGATATAGACTCAGGATGGCCTATATCAGAATCTTCCATGTTTCACGTGGGTCAGAAACTCGAACAAAGTCACTAATTGATTCTCCAATGATTTATTTCTCCTTAACTTCACAGATTAACAAAATATAACGCTAACACTCTTTAATTAGGCATAGATAACGATACTAAATTAAATCAACTTAGAAACTGTTAAAGATAGCGTCGGAAGTAAGCGATTCGTCGAGCGCGTGGTGCGTTGGCGGTTCTCGATTCCGAAGTGACCAAGATGGCCGCCCCGCTCCCACCGGTGTGACGTTCCGCAAGAATGGCAGCTGACAGACAGCTGACATATGTCATACTGCCATTCTGTTCCGACGTTGTCGACAGCAAACGTCAAATGTCATGTGTCGCGCCGACATACAAATAAAAAAAAACAACAAAAACAAAAAACAACAACACAAACAAATAATAATGAATGAATTGATTTATAATTTTATAATCAAACCCGCAATAAAATCCATCAAGTAGTTTAACAAATACTACAAATAAATACAAACGTAGCCGGGTGACTTCATTTTATACAATCCTAGAGATTTTATCTTATCAAAATCCATTTTGAATAATTAAGATATGTGTACGATTAATAAATTATATGGAATATAAATTAAAAAGATTTTGTATCTAAAGCAGTAACTGTTGCATGTCGCGAAACGAAATGCTTCGCAAAGTGTTAGTATTATTTATATTAGTGCCGTACGTAGTCAGTGACTATTGTGTGAGGTACACGTTTGAGGAGGATTTCGATGAATGGTTGACAAATGAGTGGGGGGGGGATGCTTGTGTCTCTATGCCGTTTTGGATTGTTGGCAAATACCGCGATTTGGACTTGACTAGTCAAAATGAACGCAGTACCTCATTTATCACCCCTCTTCCAGCCTTGAGTTGTGTGTCATCATTCATTTTTACTATGAATCTCGGTGGTACGATAGAAGTGAACATTTATATGGAAGCAACGGATCCTTCTGACCAAGTCATCGTACTGGCCAACCTGTTAGATATCACTGGTGGTGACAGGGTAACAGGCATGGAAGCGCATTCAGCCTCGGATCCAAACTTCGTGAGAGGATGGCACACTCTGACGATCACCTTAACCGGCTCAGTAACTTATGAAGGCTATGTAAGTTTTCACATTGTTTTACTTAGTAAGGTAATAGTTTCGCTGATAATATAACGTCGCGTAGTCGCAAAAGTGTCTAGTAATTTTGTAGCTATCAATTTATCTATGAATAATTCAAATGTAAGATTGGTAATTTATTTTTACCTAACATTTACGGCTCGTTGATTTTTCGCGGAAATGCTTAACATTATTGGACGAATGTGAACCGTTTATATATTCGAATAATCCTACTATAATATATAACATAATCATATATATATTTAGAGAAATCCTGACTGACTGACTCATCAACGCCCAGCCCAAACCCTTGAGCCGAAAGTTGAAATTTTGCAAAGCGGTATATAATGTAGACAAGGAATAAGGAAGGATTTCCCGGCAGTAGTTACATCCCCGTGGGATAATTTTCAACCTCCAAGCGGGTGAAGCCGCGGACAAAAGCTAGTAGACTAGCTAGACTTTTATAAATATATAATAATAATAATTACATTTAAGTGCTTGTAGGGATCTTGACCATCTTCCGGGCTCTGGGATTGTTCTGAGAGCCGTGGAATACCTCTCCACTCCTCAAGCACCTCAGGACATGTTGCCCCTTGTCGCTACGTCACTATGTGCTAGCGACCGTTTCCGGGGGCCCATTATTGAGTGTGCAAGTCACCCTCTGCCAATTTATCTGTGTATATTATATAACATTGGTCAGGCAGGGGACATAGTTCTTCCATACTTCAAGGTACCCAATCCATGTAGCCACTCAAACCCATAGGCCCAATGTGTTTTGTTTCCATGTTCTGCAATAGTCCTGCACCAACCGGGGGTTGTCCTTGGGTGCACTAGCATAGTGCATACAGGGATAATCGTCGGCTGGTGCCTCCTCGTCATTTAAAATTTTCTAAGGGGCCTCTGCGAGTTGGCTTCGGCCCCTCGTACGCCTTCCAAAGGTCCGGGACCCCAGGGTCCCGAGATAAGCCAAAGATAATTACATTTTAATTAATGTGAAAATTTCTATGTTTGAATGTTTGGATATTTGTTACTCAATCACGCAAAAACGGCTGAACGGATTCGGATGAAATTTGGCACACAGATAGTTCACAACCTGGATTAACACATACGTAGAATACTTTTATCCTGATAGTACATACGTTCCCGTAGGGTAATTTCCGACCTCCATGCTGGCGAAACCATGGGCAAAATCCAATAGTTGTTATCGGAATTATCTAAAAACCTTACTAAAAATTGGAAAAATACCACCCCACTACCATCACCAAAAAAAAAAATACCACCAAAAAGTGGAAAGAAGAAGAAAGAAGAAGTGGAAGTGGAGTGTGGAAGTGGTATCTCCTATGCTTTATCAGTATTGCGTAATTTTGGCTATTTGTGGAATATTACCCAATTTACGCAATCGTATAGGAGTGGTGTTCTAGTCTACAGCGTGACAAACCGACTAACATTGCTTTTTATCAAAAGAGTGTCCGTGGAGTTTCTTGCCCGTTCTTCTCCATAGGGATCTACTACGCTTTGGAATGGGCAACTAGCTTCATCTTTCTAACTGACCGACCCATTGACAATTCAAAAGTGCCTGTAATTGGTTTATTTGAAACAAATGCTTTGAGTTTGAGTTTGAGTTTGAGTTTATACATAATTATGTTACCGGTCAAACCCTATTCTAGGACAAAATAGTTTTGCTTAGGCCCAACTACTTCTTCCAAAGGGATCTTCCAGTTCAGCCGAGGCGTGACCGCCTTCATTGCATAACATTTGTATGTTATGCAATGAGGGCAGTCACAACACGAACGATTTTGAAGGAAATTAATAAATCCATTCCTTTCAAATTCAAAAATTCGGCTGCCGTTGAACTCATAATATCAGTATATTTTATATAAGGGGTATGCAGAGATGTACTTATAGTACACCCACATTTCACCAATTCTGTGTTAGTCCCTTATGGGATATGGGATAGATAGGGATTGAAATACTGAATATTAAATGTAATAATCATAAAAATAATTCAATAATTTTCATGACAGTCTTTCCATCCGTCAAAAAAACTACAAATTAAAAATCAACCGCCCCCTTTTACACCATATCACATAGGTGTGAGGAGGCGAGTCTACTGCCCTCATCAAGGCATGAATCCCGACTCCGGGCTGCTACTGAGAATTTGATGATGGAAAGACAAAATAAAAAAGAAATAAGAAAAAACTTTATTTTATACAAAAACCTTCAACAATGCTTAAAAACTAGGTCGCATGAATTAACAATAACACTTTTTCCGACCTGAAAATCGAACCCAGGACCTCATTCTCAGCAGTATCGCTTTCGACAGCTAGACCTTCGAGGAAGCATGTATTAGGATGATCTTTTAACTTGAATTCCCAATCTTATGAAATTATATAATTTAATTTTTACACACGCGACGCGAATCGTGCGCGACACAATGGCACCGCTCGTCGCACGACACGCGGTGCCTTTGTGTCGCGTGCGATTCGCGTCGCATGACGGATTCAGAACGAAACATCACATATCACCATCTGAAATAACTAACAATGTCCGCTGTTGATGCATAAACTGCATCAAAACTGTAATTTTTCACCTGGCGTACAGCACCCTAATTACGTAACACATTATCAATGGAAGTTGGTTTCATTTTGACAGTTCAACAACATTCATTGCGTTATTTATGTTGTCGAGCAGACAAATTTTTCGAACATATGAAGCAATGGATTAGCAATTGTTTCAAATTAATTCAAATTCCGATTGATAATGTGTTCCGCAATTAGGGTGTGAATCAAATAGTATTCCGTCTGTTTACTCTAGTTATTAGGATTGTAATGTTATAGGCAGGTAACAGAGCAACTAGAACTTTTTTTTTAATTAGTTGACTGTGACAAAGGCAAGCGGAGGCAAGCAATGAGAGGAGCCCGTGGCTAAGTAATAACATCCGCACGGGTGGATCCATCAGATTAAGCTACGTTTGCCGGGGTCGGTCCGTGGATGGGTAACCATCTTTACATACCAAGACTCCTCCGTGCCTCGGAAAGCACGTTAAGCCGTTGGTCCCGGCTGTCATTCGTGGATCTTTGCCAGTCGTTAAGGGTCGTCAGTAGGCCGAAAGTCTGACAACCAGTCTTACCAAGGGGTTTCGTATTACCCAGTTAATGGGTTGTGGAGGTCAGATACGCAGTCGCTCCATGTAAAATACTGGTATTTAGCTGGTTTTATCTGGTTAGACTGGAAGCCGACCCCAACATAGTTGGGAAAAGGCTCGGCAGATTGACTGTATCAAAAGAATGTGCTCTAGTTTTAGAACATCATTAATTAATTTATAATCCGCCAAGTGCGTGCCGAACCACGAATAATGAAGGGTTCCGTATTTGAAAAACATGTTCTCCCATACATTTATATACGTCACGGTCAATTCTCCAACTACAAATTTAAGTTTGTAATCCCAAAAAAAATTTTTTTATGTGATAAAATTATAAATTAACAATTTTCGGATTTTTTCCTTTACTTGTGCTGTGAGACCTTGCCTCTTGCCAAATTTCATGATTCGAGGTCAACGGCAAACAAACACAAAAAACAAACAACAACACAAAATATATTATGTTGCATAAATGGCCGTATTTTTTATTGCATTGACGTTGATTTTTTGAGGTCTAAGATAATGGTATCAATCTGCCTAGACTTTTCCCAATTATGTTGGGGTCGGCTTCCAGTCTAACCGGATGCAGCTGAATACCAGCATTTTACATGGAGCGACTGCCTATCTGACCTCCACAACCCATTAACTGGGTAATACGATACCCCTTGGTAAGACTGGTTGTCAGACTTTCGGGCTTCTGACGACCCGTAACGACTGTTAAGATAATGGTATCTTAGACCTTAATATAATATCTTAGACCTTAGAAATTAATATAAGAGGTCTACTATGGAGTAGACCTCTTATATTAATTTCAACTTGATACCTCCGCGCGTGCCTGAGTAAAGAGGTGATGACAGACTGACAGACAGACGGACAACGAAGTGATCCTATAAGGCTTCCGTTTTTTCCTTACGAGATACGGAATCCTAAAAAGGGTACCTCAATGTATAAAACAGCATATCCTTACCTATATGCAATTAATTTTATCTAATATATCATAATTTAATTAAGGAAATTGCCAATCTTATAATTAATTAATTAAGATTGGATAGTGATTAGCTTATTTAAGGTGTTCCTTGCTTGCTACATATAGGAAAATGGCCATTGATATTTCTTTTTAATGCATGGCTTATTAGAGGAATTTGATCTCTATGATAGAACCTTTCAATTGGTGCCATTAAAATACAGGATGTTCTTTATTAATATTGTATAGTTCCAATCTAAATAATGATACCTATGTATATATCGCAATCAAGTACCCTACCCTTTTCACTAAACGGCACCGTTCAACTAGCGGCCTGAATGATATTCAGCCATTCAATAAAACAGCGAAGCAAATTACTTGGATCGATAACGTTTAACCAATTGCCTAACTCAGAAATTAAAATTTAGTTCCATTTTCTGCCACCTGGCGCTGAAATCCACACTGTCAATATGCCGTCGACAAGCCACATATTTCAGGTGTATCTTACAGTTTAAATGCGTTTACGCAAAACCGAATCGGCCGACCCATGTAGTCTTTTGGCTGCTACTGCTACTGCTGCTAATTTGTTTTTCTCAAAACGGCGATTAAATTGGAATGAAATAATATAATGTAAATGACCTACTGAAATAGGTATCCTATTGCATGACCCTATTATATAAATGACCTAAACATCAGCCAGCCATTATTAGACGTATCGGCTGAATATCATTCAGGCCGCAAGTTAAACGGGCTTATTGCAAGGCGCTCCAAAAAGCAATATAATAATAATAAATAAAATCTTTCCCACGAGCTCCAAAAATTTTAAAGTACAAATTGCACAAAAAAAATATATGTACAACAAAATTAATGGAGTAATGCGACAATGTCGAACCTCTCGTCCCCACCCCTGCGCCCTACCGTGCTGTCCATCTACAATAGCAAAATAGGATAGTCGACCTTGCGCCCTTGCAATTGATTAATTTATTGATTGATTGACATAAAGTCAGTTTGGGATGATGACAGAAAGTGCAATGTGAGATTATTTTTTTTTATGTATAAGTACATACTTAGCATAAGATTGATTTGTGACTGCCTATGTACTGAAACTATTTACCACGAAATTATAAACAGGGGCGTTTAGTGAAAAAGCTAGGCGGTTGACCAAACGGCTAATTAAACCAGTTACCATCGCGTAAATACAAAGAGTAGCTATCGGTGCTGGAGGATGCACTTGATCTGACTAAACCTCACAAACTATCTGCTTATCACTGATTGCAGATTAGCTCAAAACACAGAAAAGAAAAATTATAAGTACTATCATTACCTACCAGTCGTTGATAAAAATCATGACATTTTTGTTTCTGACAGATTTTTTTGATTTTTGTTTTTAATCAAATAAATCATCGTGACTTTTATTATTTTGTCTTAATTTTCACCGTAACTAAAATCTACGGTATCTATATACCGTAGATTTTAACTTTACAAATATGTATTTACAGAATTGTTATCATTAGAATCATTAAAAATCTCTCTAAATTCAATTAACCTTTTAGAAGAAGAAAGAAAGAAAACTTGTTTATTCTGCACAAATAAAACGAACATTAAAAAGAATAAAATAAAAAATTACAAAATATACACTAAAGCATTGTGAGCAAAAGCCTCTTATTCAAATTTGATTGATATGAGACCAAAGATAATTTCCAGTTTACAACTCCACATTGCCTCTGCTCTGTGTTGTGACATTAAGAATTTTATTGAAAACAAAAATCATCAAACATGCCACAAATACTAATAAAAAATTAGAAAAATAATACTTTTATAACAAAAACAACAAGAACAAATTAATCCGTGCGTCGTATCTGTGCAAGAAAAGGCTTTTGAATTTGACATTTAGGGCCTATTTCACGATGTCCGAATAGCCACTACTCACTGAATAAATTCAAAATTGGAACAGAATTTGTATGTAATTATCTGCCAAGTAAGTTTATAGGAACTTAATCCTAGGTGGTTGTTTCACCACCTTATACTCCTCGACCCTTATACTAATAGAACTACTACATATTACAATCATTAATACAATTCCTTAATGATTCTAATGATTACAATTATGTAAGTACATATTTGTTATGGTGCCAATCATATTTTGATCAAGATAGGTACAACTTGACACTGACCTGCAAATTGAAAAAAAAAAATTTGTAAGAAAATTTAAATTTCGCGGGCTACCTTTGCGCATCCACCTTAATACATCATCTGCTTAGCCTTTTCCCAACTATGTTGGGGTCGGCTTCCAGTCTAACCGGATGCAGCTGAATACCAGTATTTTACATGGAGCGACTGCCTATCTGACCTCCACAACCCAGTTACTGGGTAATACGATACCCCTTGGTAAGACTGGTTGTCAGACTTTCGGGCTTCTGACGACCCGTAACGACTGTCAAAGATCCACGAATGACAGCCGGGACCAACGACTTAACGTGCTTTCCGAGGCACGGAGGAGTCTCGGTATGTAAAGATGGTCACCCATCCACGGACCAGCCCCGGCAAGCGTAGCTTAACCTGATAGATCGACCGGTGCGGCTGTTATTACTTAGCCGCGCCGACCTTAATACGTGCACGCAAAAAAATAAAACCCATGAAATCTTTAACAAAAAGTTGGATTTGAAAAATTCTTTTTGCATTTGATAGCCCAGTTCTCGAGGATTGTTATTAGGCTATTTAACATGACGCTATGGAGCCGAGCAAAAAAAAAAGTCTGAAACAACGCTAACTTAACACTTTGCCGGACACTAAACGTCCATAGACGTCATAACCCCTGTGGTTTAGATATACCCAAAGGGCTTACAATGCTCTGAGTATCCAATATAATAATGCGTTCAGGGTGCTGTTGCGACTGTCACGCTTCTGCAGTGCGTCGGCAATGTTTGCCGAAGCGCGCACTGATAGCTTTGACGCAGTATGGCGCAAGAAATCTGCCTCATTACTTCGGAGGTTGCGTGGCAGTCCTAACATCATTCTGCACTCGATAGCCGCCCGGGCAGATAGCTCGCTTGTGTGGGCGTTGACCGATCGAACCAAATCAGTTTTAGTTATTAAGTACTAACATAGGCTAAATAATATTGTTACTAACACAGTGGACCTTTGTTGTTTGAATTAATAAATGATTATTATTATAACAATAAAACTTCTATTGAGTCTTGTTCAGTATCCCGCTAAGTGTTAAAATGAAGTAAAAGCGCGGGCGGGCGACGCAACGCGGGAGTTTTATTAAAATGTGGCTGTCTAGTATATTGTGTATGTTACAACTTCCACGCGAACGAAGTCGCGGGGCACCGCTAGTTTTGTATATAATTTAATTTAAAAGTAACATGGAACAGTGTCCCTTGCATACTTTCTCTCACAGAATACCAGACATATACTCATAATTTTACTCCATTCATCCGCAAACACATCACATTCAGGGTAGGTAATATTGAGTGATTTACTACGTTATTTTGAGACTAAAGAATTCTTATCAATTTTCCTTTAATTTTAAAGTACTATTCTCGGTATTTTTTTTTTTTCAAAATTTTGGGCTCAGCAGTTTCGGAGATAAAGGGAATGGTCAATTTTATTCTATTTTCTTTAATATCTTTAAAACTATTTATTTTAAAGTTATAAATATATGTATGTATATAAAAAAAACTCATAACAACAAGCCCTTTCATTTGGTTGTCACAAGGTACATTTGCAAAACTTTTTTTTTAAAATTTCCTCAGTTTTGCCCCAAAAGTGAACTCCATATTCAAAATTCATTCGTGTTTGGGTCACTAAAATTCATGTGTACTAAATTTCAAACCAGCTATGTGACAGGCGAGACAGACACACTAGTGATCGTATACGCGTTCCATTTTTTAATTCAGACATACGGAACACTAAAAACCAGCCAAGTAGGTGTTGAACCACGCACAATGAAGCATTCTGTAGTTGGGATGAATGAATCTCAAACAATGAAAAACATGTTCGCCCATACATTGCAACTGCAAATGTAAGTTTGTACGCTCAATGTTGAGTGATTCACCATGTTATTTTAAGACCTTAGACTTCTTATCAATTTTCCTATAATCTATAAGTATAGAGCTATTCTCGGCATTATTTGCAAAATTTTAGGCTCAGCAATTTCGGAGATAAGGGGGAATGGTCAATTTTCCATTTTCTTTAATAACTTTAAAACTAATCAAAATTATAAAAAAAAAACATTTGATATCCACATACCAAGCTTTTTCATTTAATATGTCACATGGTAGTGTTTACAAACTTTTTTTTAATTTTCTAATTTTTCCCCCAAAAGTGAACCCCATATTCTAAACTTATTTTATTTTCGACACAAATATTCATATGTGTACCAAAGAACATAATTGGTCCAGTAGATTCGGAGCAAATCGGCCGTGATCCTATTAAGGTTCCGTTTTTTCATTCGGACGTACGGAACCCCAAAAAGCCGAATTACGTTGCTAAACGTACGCAGGGCTACACATCCGGCTATACATTTCCAGTTTACACTGACCTCTCATTTTGCGGAAATCCTATACAAGTGAGATCAGCTTATACTAGAAATGTATAGCTTGATCTGTAGCCGTGCGTACTTGAGCTTTATTCATAAAATATACTTCTCAAAACAAAATTGGCAGCAAAGAGGCATTTGATCGAGAGCATGCATTCCAGGCTTCAGGAGTGCATAGCTAATAGAGGAGGGTTTACGCGTTATTAAAAAACAGAAAAATAAATAAAAGTGAAGAATTTTTAAGTTTTTAGTGACTTTTTGTAATTTGTGTTTTTTTATATTTAATTGACATTTTTATTAAAAGTTAAATAAACATGTTTAGTGATAATTAATTTAAACAGTTACTAGCCTAAACTGTAAATAATAACACTGTTTTATGTTTACTAAAACTAAAAAATTAAATAATTTAATAATTTTCATAGTACGCACGGCTACAGATCAAGCTATAAATTTCCAGTATAAGCTGATCTCGCATTATATAGGATTTCCTTGCAATGAGAGGTCAGTGTAAACTGGAAATGTATAGCTTGATGTCTAGCTGTGTACACCTTAAAGACCTATACCCCATTTGCAATAAGATTAGACAGTTAAACAAACCTTTTTTACAGTCCGTTCAACCGATTTTGACTTCTATTCCGTAGGCAAAAGGATGGCATTAAAGGCAAAAAAGTGGTTACAATACCAACTGTTTACTGCAACTGCCATTTATCATGCCATCAACGCAATAGAAGTCAAAATCGTTTGAACGGATTGTAAAAAAGGTTTGTTTAAATGTCTAATCTTATTGCAAATGGAATATAGTAGCCCCTTTTTTTGTTTTGACTAGTAAGAAAGAAAGAAAGAGCGTTGTCGAGCAGACAAATTTTTCGAACGTATGAAGCAATGGATTAATTATAATATATATAATATTATAATAGATAATTTGGTTCAAAGTGATTCAAATTCCGTTTGATAAATTGTTACGCAATTAGGGTGCAGGGTGCATACTAAAAAAAAAAAAAAAAGAAATATGTAGTGCAGTACTAAATATGAATCTAGGCCTATAATAATAATAAAATAATCTGGATAAAAACTAAGGTATGACAAATATAAAATTACAGTTGCAAAAAAAAATATAATTCTGAAGGTAATGAAGTTTTTTTTTTATTATTATTAAAGATACTGGAAATGTATAGCTTGATTTGTAGCCGCGCGTACATAAACATAAGGCACAAACATAATGTACTACGGGCGATTTATCTGGGCAAGTCCGAACATAGGCACTAAGAAGTTTCGCGCATGTTCGCGCATGTTCTCTCACTCACACTCGCCTCATGTCACCATTTGGTTCCTAAAAAATCGTACTGCGCATTCTTTTGCGCTAATTTCGGACCTGCCAAGATTAATTGGCCGTACTGTATCTACGAACTGTCAATCTGCAGTGCTATTCTGTACAAATCTCACCGTGAAAACCTAGGTGAAGTGAGTTGTCATTCTGCCTGATGCTAGGGATTGACACTATATTATAGCTCACTCCACGCTCACTTCCTACAAGTTTTCACGGTGAGATTTGTACAGAATAGCACTGCTGGTCATCATTAATTCACCAACAGCTTCAGTTTCAATAATTTCACAACATACCTAAGTTATACATACATACACACAGTTAGACACACACACACACACACCCCCACATAGTTACACAGTTAGTTATACATTTATACCACCTAGGTATTTTTACCCGTCATAATTTTGACTGACGCGCTCGAAGCGATAATTATGATGTATTACTGTGTCATATCTAAAAATAATAATTTTATAATAAAAAATAAGCATGTTGCAGGCGAGGCAATGATATCATGTAACAATTTTTTAGATAAAGGCCTAGTTTTGTAAATAAATGGGAACGAGGAAAAACCGTTTTATTAGCACAATTAAAACATGTTAGACCATATTTTATATACATATTTACTAGCTGCGCCCCGCGGTTTCACCCGCGTAGAACGAAGTAAAAAGTAGCCTATGTGTTAATCCAGGGTATAAGCTATCTACATACCAAATTTCATCCAAATCAGTCCAGCCGTTTGCGCGACAAACAGACACAAACACTCACAAACTTTCGCCTTTATAATATTAGTGTGATCTTTTTTTTGATCTGTATGTACGAGTATCACCAATAAATCTGCCTAGCGTTTTCCCAACTATGTTGGGGTCGGCTTCCAGTCTAACCGGATGCAGCTGAATACCAGTATTATATCTGTACGCATCACCAATTTTGCAAAAACCCTGCAGTTCGGAGGGCTACTCCCTTTTGGATACGAATGATGTAACGTGACATAGAAAATGCAAATAAAAAATAGAAATACGAGATTAAAATTGTTCTAACTGGAACAATTTGCAAAGGAAGCAACTTCGTACCATTGTGCATATTTGAATAAAGATTGCAGTGCACAAATTATTAAGGGGGATGCGCTAAATAGCCCGTGAAATTCAAATTTTCTTCATCAATAATGTAACGGGCTAATTTATCAATCGTCAGATAACTTTTATTTATGGAACAAAATGGCGGTTTGACAGCTATTGTATAAAAAATATGTCAAACTGTAATATTTATTCTTCTGATAAGAATTATCTGACTATTGAAAAGTCAGCCCTTAGAGAGAAGTATTGATGAAGAAAATTTGAATTTCGCGGGCTACCACAGCGCAATCACCTTAAGAAAGCCGAAGTCTAATGGTGGATACACATATGTGAAACTTAACATGAAATGTTATAACATACTTAGATACGAACATCCGATCCAAATATTAGCAACATGAAATGTAACATAACAACTATACTACATAAAAGATAGCTTGATCTCTGCGACATATGTCAAACTGACATTCCTAGGGTTGTCAGGATATAAAAATTGTCTATAGAAATTATCGACGTTTCTTACTATTATCGGTGCTAATGTAACATATAATTGGGTTTTAGTTAATTACAAACGTTACTTAATTAAACGAATACTTTAATATAAAATACATTTATTCTCTTAAAGGAGAACACCCGAAATGTTACATGAGTAGGTGAGAAATTGGATTATATTTACTCACTATTATTTTAGATCAAATAAGTACAAATGTAAATAATGTTATGATATTAAAATATACAACTAAATTAAAAGATAAATTAAGAAATTAATTTTAAATTAAGTTTTATTTAAAACATCGATAGTTGTTTATAGTCTGTGGTCACGATGATTCATCGCCCATCACTAATTAGGTCGGCATGCCCATAAAGTATGACATTGACAGGTACTGTCTGTACTATTATGAAATTCAGGACTTCATAGGCGTGATTTTACTGACAGCTGTCGCAGAGATCAAGCTATCTTTTATGAACTTTAGGCGAATTTGTTTCATATATTTGCTTTACAAATATTTGGACGGCATGTTCGTTTCAACGTATGTCACGTTACATTATGTCGGATATAGATTAGTGAAACACAAATTAAACATGAAAATGAAATGTAACATAACAACTGAGTGATTTGTTTCAACGTGTGTTACATTTCATGTTACGTTTTACCAAACTATGCCCGATATTAAACGCAACGTCTTTAAGCTGTCTCTGTCATTCTAAGACTTGGGCCTGTTTCACCACCCACGATTAAGTTCCTAATAATTTACTTGGCAAATAATTTCATACAAATTCTGTTCCATTTTTTAATTTATTTGGTAAGTAGCAATAATATTATAAAGGAAAGATACGATACGTTCATACTGAGCGGGGTTCGGATATTGTTGCGTTGTTATTACAAATGTACTTACATATTATAGGTGTATAGCAGTTTTCAACTACGACTGTGATAAAATACGGAATAATAATAATACGGATTTTAAATATATTGTCATGCCACGGACACGCTTTGTTTCGCTCGCTGCTATTAGCCGACTAAATCAAATTACAACAATTGTCTGAATTTGTCTGCAACAATTTGCGCGCTCTAGCGCCATATCTACCTCTTTATTTATATAATATCATTGGGTAAGTACTGGCTATTCGGACATCAGGAAATAGGCCCTTATTGTAGCAGCAACAGAAACACTTTTATGAGAGGCTTCGTCTATTTTGTCTAGTATCACCAAGGTAAATTGTAGTTCCTAATAAATGTTAAAATATTGTAATTTTTAGAATTTAAGGGACTATGTACCTACAACTGTATTAAGTCCTGCAACATACCTACATTTGTGTTCATATTCAATATTATGTGTAATCAAATAATTAGGTATGCATTATCTTTTGTTAAGGATTAAAAAAATAAAATAATAAAGAAATTAGTATTGTAGTTTGTTTGTGACACTTGTATATTTATAAATGACAACTTTTCATCAGCTAGCGAATTGTTTTAATAGCGAAAAACCTAATTTTGTATAGTTTTGTCTATTAGGTAGTGGTTTAACTCTGATCGATCCTTATCAAATCAAAAACTTTTAACTGTATAATTCCCATGAAAGTTCGATTTTTTCCATTTAGATGTATATTCAGCCATGAAATTGCCAAGGAGACTGTGGGACACAGTAAATTAAATTTTGACTTCAGTTGAAACTTTTATTCGTATTGTTAGGTTCAAACCATTAAAAAAACTAAAATTACGTCACTAATGCCCTAATGCCCGATTTCTGAGGTTTTTAAACGGAGTTTATTTATTCGATAGTGATTAACACTTCTTTAAGGAAGAATTTAGCTTAAAAGTCGAGTAAATTATTATCGAGGGTTTATCTGAGGACCTCAAAATCTGAGCGTAAGGAAGGAATTCGCTTAATTATATAATTTTGTCGAAACAATA
Organism: Cosmia pyralina; assembly: GCA_946251885.1. NCBI lineage: Eukaryota > Metazoa > Arthropoda > Insecta > Lepidoptera > Noctuidae > Cosmia > Cosmia pyralina. The sequence continues at coordinate 21,106,251 of OX276358.1, forward strand.
GCTATTATGAGTTTAAACTCCGTTTAAGAATTCTTCAGAAACCGGAAGAATAACAATAATAAGTCAAAATAGGGGATATGGGATGGGGATAGGGGGGGATTAGGGGATGGGGGGGGGGGTGTAATAGGGATCTTGACAAAATTTTTTTTTGTCCGTCATAACTTCATAAGATATTAAAAAATATTGGACACGTATTTTTTTCTTTTTTTACGTAATCAAAAGACTACGGCGATACATTGAGTTCAAATGTGGCATGACGTCACTCCTTGCTAGATTTTATACGTAGTTTGTTTTAGCTGTGACGTAGCGAGCCCCCACTCCCCAACTTTAATGCGTTTTATCCAAGTCATTTTCTATTAATATGACAAAGCAAAAACTACGTGTCTATTAATTTTTTTTATTATCTGACTGACGGAATAAATAGAATTTCTGTTTTTTTATCCAGGAAACATCCCTATTATGACAACAGTGAAATAGTCACTTTAATCTTGTAAGCAAAAATAGACCTTGTCGTTTCATGACACAGCCTTAGGGTGGTAAAGCAAATTTTTGGTAAACTAATACAGTATTTTCTCCCGGCATCAAAATTTAGATATTTTTTTTTACAAACAAAACCGCTGTATGAATATTTGGTGTCAATAAATACAAGAATGCAAAGATAAGCATTCAATGCTACGTGCAAAATAATCGTTTATAAAGCACGCTATCTTATCCATATCCATTCTGAATATTAATCTGTACAATTTCCGAAAAATACGTAACTAAAATTATTGTGTAAGAGATTTTGCGTGTATTCGCAGTAATTGTTGCCCGTGGCGAAACGAAATGCTTCGCAAAGTATTCATATTATTTATATTAGTGTCTTACGTAGTCAGTGAATATTGTGTGAGATTCACGTTTGAGGAGGATTTCAATGAATTGTTTACAAATGAGAGGGGGCCTGGTTGTGTCGACATGCCATCTTGGAAGGTTGGCAAGTACAGCGATTTAGACTTAACTGATGAACAAAACGTACGCAGCACCTCTTTCATCACGCCTCTAGCAGAATACAGTTGCGTGTCATCATTCATTTTTCCTATAACTGGCGGTGGTACTGTTGAAGTGACCATTTACATGGAAGCAACGGATAACTTTGACCAAATCACGGTTATGGCCTACCAGTTGGACGTATTTAGTGACCGATTCTTAAGAGATGCTTCGAATAGAGCTGGGGAATCAAACTTTGTGCCTGGATGGCACACTCTGAAGATAACCTTGCCCTTTATCGAAGCAGATATTGATGACGGTTACGTGAGTATTCATTGACAATGTTTTAGTAGGAATCTGTCACGTAGGATAAACGATTTGCCGTCACCTCCTTCTGCGAAGCAGTAATGCTCGCGAAGGAGGAAGCGGAACGCGTGAGGGAGAGGCAACAGCCGCGCCCTCGCGCCCCTAGCCGCCGTAGGAGACGCCCTGGGCGGCGGGAATCGATTGCCGATTCCCGGCCACCATAGGCGCGGGCTTGCGAACGACGAGTAATGGGCAGCTCGCCGTCCGGTAAGGACCAGGCCCGGGTCAACGGCGCGTTGTGTTCCACGCGCGCCTCAAAGAGATGTCAGCAGTGACGGGGTCAATTGGGCCGATGCCGCCGGGGTCGCGGGTAGTTCGAAAGAGATACCGTGGCCCTGGCACGGGCAGCTGAAGGAGCATGGGTGGGTTTTAGTCAATAAAAGTCTGACACGCCCTCCCGCTCTGCCCAGAGCGGGAGAAGTCATTTGATGATTTCCCATCCACAAAAAAAAAAAAAAAAAAAAAAAGGATAAACGATTTGTCAACAGGCGTCTATGAAATGCCTGCGTGGCTACGTATGCAAACGTAGCCATTCTGACCCAGTGTTTAACTACAGATAAACTACTTAAGGAGGATGCGATGTGGTAGCCCGCGAAATTCAAATTTTCTTGCGTTTTATGCAATTTGCAGGTGCGTGTCAGGACGTATCTTGATCAAAATATGATACGCGGCACTAGAACATATAATATATGCAATTACATAATTTTAACCATGAAAATCATCAATACATCTCTTTAAATTAGATTTCGTGCAGATTTGTCGAACGAACGAAATCTAATGACAGCACGAAATCTAACTTAGAGAGATGTAAGTATTGATGATTTTTATGGTTCAAATTATGTAAATACATATGTTTTATTGCCGCGTATCATATTTTGATCAAGATACAACCTGACACGGACCTGCGAATTGCAAAAAACCCAAAAAAAAATGAGTTTCGCGGGCTATACCACAGCGCATGCCCCTTAACTTGCGTTAAGTGTGTATTAATGTATGTCCAAGTACTTAGTTTGTTGAGAATCGGCTACTGAATCAATTTTGGATTTCTGTAAGAGCTCCATTTGATTTATGCCCGGTTTCTGAGGTTTTTAAACGGACTTTATCCATTCTGTAGTGGTTATTGTTTTAATATCGTTTTTCTGAAGACTTCGCTATGGAATAATTTAGCTTAAAAGTCGAGTGAATTATTATTGAGGACTAGCACTTCCTGCGCGGCTTCGCCCGCGTGGATGTCGGAAAATATCCCACAGGAACGTACTACCAGGAATTCCTTCCTTATTCCTTGTCTACATTATAAAGAGAACCTCTGCGCAAAATTTCAGCTTTCTAGGTCCAAGGGTTTGGACTGGATGATGAGTCAGTCAATCAGTCAGTCAGTTAGGACTTCTCTTTTTATTTATACAGGGTGTAATTTTAATCACCGTTAACCTCATAAGAGGACATTGTACTCATCATTATGAACAACTTTTACTATGGGACCAAACATGAAATCGCGAAATAATAATCAGTTGTTCCCTACATTTTGACGAGTTATGCGAACATAAATGTAGGGAACAGCAGATTTTTTTTTCGCGATTTCAGGTTAGGTAACATAATAAAAGTTGTTCATACCGATGAGTACAATGACCCCTTAAGAGGTTGATGGTGATTAAAATTACATCCTGTATAGATAGATTTATCTGAGGATCTCCAAAAACCGAGCATAAGGAAGAAATTCGCTTACATAGATAATTCTTTATTGAATCAATAGCTATTGAGAGTTTAAACTCCGTTTAAGAATTCTTCAGGAACCGGGCATTAGACGGTTGCAGTTACCTGTACTGTTGTGGCTGCGGTTGCTTTTGTGCAGCTATCCTAACCATTTTTAATAGATGTTGTCTGTAAAATATTTAAACGTCAGGTCAAGCGGTATTCGTAGGCCTAGGCCAACTACTGTAGTGCTATTCTGTAAACATCTCACCGTGATAACTCAGGTGAAGTGAGCGTGAAGTGAGCCGTCGTTCCACCTGATGCTAGGGGTTGACACTATTGACAGCTCACTTTAAGATCACTTCACTCATGTTTTCACGGTGAGATATTTACAGAATAGCACTACTGGACCCAAACTGTATAATAGGGATGTACCGTCGATACGAAAAAAAGAGAAAATGGTATTCGTAAAAAGGTTTTAAATTCGTTGTAGGGAAACAGAGTCTGACGACTGGGCAATAATGTGAAATTAGAAGCTATGCCTACTAAACATTGCAGGAGGAGCTCGAGCCACACGGGTCGATCCATCAGATTAAGCTACGCTTGCCAGGGTTGTTCCGTGGATGGGTGACCATCTTTACATACCGAGACTCCTCCGTGCCTTGGAAAGCACGTGAAGCCGTTGGTCCCGGCTGTCATTCGTGGATCTTTGACAGTCGTTACGGGCCGTCAGAAGCCCGAAAGTCTGACAACCAGTCTTACCAAGGGTTGTCGGGACAGATAGATTGCGTATTGAAATTTTTAGCTGGTTATCAAAAATTTCATATTTTAAACCTAATAATTCTGGGCTATAAATTCTGTTGTTAAGAAATCACGCACAGATTCGGTTTTTGTAAAATGAAACAGTCGGGGTCTCTTCTACTAGAAAAGAAAATAGTTTATAAAATAGAAACAATTATTTATGATCGATCTCTTTTTAACCTTTTTTGTAATTTTTTATGATTATAAAACGAAAATCGATTATATCTCAGAAAATGCACCATTGGACAAGTGTCTTTAGACAAAATGTGGCACTTAGTAGAAGGATACCAATTATATACTACAAGGTGAAACTCAGACGAACGCTTTTTATCGATTTTCTCCTGAAATATGAATCCAATTAGAAAAAGTCTAAAAACAATATTTGTAGTTTGTTTTTGATAAAGTAATACGATAGCATTTAATTTTTTTTTAAACATCTATTTTGATTACACAAGCTGCCTACGTCCAACCTACGTACGAGTATGTCCTACGTCCTATGGGGACGATCCACTGCGCGGCGTTGCTAAATGCTAGCCACAGCGGGAGGTTAACGCCGTACATCCTTCCCCTCCTTTGAGTCCTCCCTTCCACTCACCTCCTTGAACCTCGTTTTAGGTCACAGAACTACCAAAAACCTTGCTTTCTTTGTTTCAGATATCCATCATGGGCATGGCGTCTCCAAATTCTATTGTTTTAGTCGATTCATTCCGTTACATACCGCCTGGTATGGATGAAAGCGCTTGCCGACTCTACGAAGACGAACCGGAACCAACAGTGCCACCCACGCCTGAGCCAACAGAGGTGACAACGCCTGAGCCTACGCCTGAGCCAACGCCTGAGCCAACGCCAGAGGTGACAACGCCTGAGCCAACACCTGAGCCAACACCTGAGCCAACGCCTGAGACAACACCTGAGCCAACGCCTGTGCCAACACCTGAGCCAACGCCAGAGGTGACAACGCCTGAGCCAACGCCAGAGGTGACAACGCCTGAGCCAACGCCTGAGCCAACGCCTGAGCCAACACCTGAGCCAACGCCTGATCCAACGCCTGAGCCAACGCCTGAGCCAACGCCTGAGCCAACGCCTGAGCCAACACCTGAGCCAACGCCAGAGGTGACAACGCCTGAGCCAACGCCTGAGCCAACGCCAGAGCCAACGCCTGAACCAACGCCTGAGCCAACACCTGAGCCAACGCCAGAGGTGACAACGCCTGAGCCAACGCCCGAGGCAACGCCAGAGCCAACGCCTGAGCCAACGCCTGAGCCAACGCCAGAGGTGACAACACCTGAACCAACGCCTGAGCCAACACCTGAGCCAACGCCTGAGCCAACACCTGAGCCAACGCCTGAGCCAACACCTGAGCCAACGCCAGAGGTGACAACGCCTGAGCCAACGCCCGAGCCAACGCCAGAGCCAACGCCTGAGCCAACGCCAGAGGTGACAACACCTGAACCAACGCCTGAGCCAACGCCTGAGCCAACGCCTGAGCCAACACCTGAACCAATACCTGAGCCAACGCCTGAGCCAACGCCTGAGCCAACGCCTGAGCCAACGCCTGATCCAACACCTGAGCCAACGCCTGAGCCAACGCCTGAGCCAACACCTGAGCCAACGCCTGAGCCAACGCCTGAGCCAACGCCTGAGCCAACGCCAGAGGTAACAACTCCTGAGCCAACGCCTGAGCCAACGCCAGAGGTGACAACGCCTGAGCCAACGCCTGAGCCAACGCCAGAGCCAACGCCTGAGCCAACGCCTGAGCCAACGCCTGAGCCAACGCCTGAGCCAACACCTGAGCCAACAACTGAGCCAACGCCTGAGCCAACGCCTGAGACAACACCTGAGCCAACGCCAGAAGTGACAACACCTGAGCCAACACCTGAGCCAACGCCTGAGCCAACACCTGAGCCAACGCCTGAGCCAACACCTGAGCCAACGCCTGAGCCAACGCCTGAGCCAACGCCAGAGGTAACAACTCCTGAGCCAACGCCTGATCCAACGCCTGAGCCAACGCCAGAGGTAACAACTCCTGAGCCAACGCCTGAGCCAACGCCTGAGCCAACGCCTGAGCCAACGCCTGATCCAACGCCTGAGCCAACGCCAGAGGTAACAACTCCTGAGCCAACGCCTGAGCCAACGCCTGAGCCAACGCCTGAGCCAACGCCTGAGCCAACGCCAGAGCCAACGCCTGAGCCAACGCCAGAGGTTACAACGCCTGAGCCAACGCCTGAGCCAACGCCTGAGCCAACGCCAGAGCCAACGCCTGAGCCAACGCCTGAGCCAACGCCAGAGCCAACGCCTGAGTCAACGCCTGAGCCAACACCTGAGCCAACGCCTGAGCCAACGCCAGAGGTGACAACGCCTGAGCCAACGCCTGAGCCAACGCCTGAGCCAACGCCTGAGCCAACGCCTGAGCCAACGCCTGAGCCAACGCCTGAGCCAACACCTGATCCAACGCCAGAGGTGACAACGCCTGAGCCAACGCCTGAGCCAACGCCAGAGCCAACGCCTGAGCCAACGCCTGAGCCAACGCCTGAGCCAACGCCTGAGCCAACACCTGAGCCAACAACTGAGCCAACGCCTGAGCCAACGCCTGAGCCAACGCCTGAGCCAACGCCTGAGCCAACGCCTGAGCCAACGCCTGAGCCAACGCCTGAGCCAACGCCTGAGCCAACGCCTGAGCCAACGCCTGAGCCAACACCTGAGCCAACAACTGAGCCAACGCCAGAGCCAACGCCTGAGCCAACGCCTGAGCCAACGCCTGAGCCAACGCCTGAGCCAACACCTGAGCCAACAACTGAGCCAACGCCTGAGCCAACACCTGACCCAACGCCTGAGCCAACGCCAGAAGTGACAACACCTGACCCAACCATGCCAGAGGAGATAACGCCTGACCCAACCATGCCAGAGGAGATAACGCCTGACCCAACCATGCCAGAGGAGATAACGCCTGACCCAACGACGTCAGAGCCAGCTACCTTACCGCCTACTGACACTGACAATACCAAAGGTTTTTGGACCCCACTTACCATTACAATGGTGGTTCTTCTATCACTTACTGTATTAGCTTTAATTTGTCTACTATTTTACGAGCTTGGGCGGAGAAAAGCTAAAGCTAAAGCGGCTGCAGCAGCTGAGGATAGTATTGATTTTGAAGACCTTCCAAGCACTTTCAGAGTGCCAAGAGTAAAACATGTATACCCTGACGTCAACGCAAACCCATTTTCAAGAATTAGTAATTATATACCTTAGTTACAAGCATGTATGTATTACTAATAAGGTTTTCTTATAACTGAACCCTGCGAGATCAACTGTTACTGAAATATTTAGACTTTCATTTAATTTAGGACCAACAAATCTAATATTTATATTCATTTTAATGATCATGTGTATATCATGTAGAAGCATTGTTAGCATTTTCGTGCTTACCTATATACGAGTACATAGACGTGCGTCCATTTGTAGATACCGTAACTACACTGATCAAAAAATGTTTGATCTTTGATTGGCGACCCCTGTGACAAAAAAGTAATCGTATATAAAGGTTCCATTTTTCCTTTGTAAGTCGAAACCTTAAAAATATAACATAATTTAAGGTTTTTCTCTACATGCATTCTAGATATCATCATCTATCCTAGAACAGTTTTTAAACTAGTGTTGCAAGTTTTTTAAGTGTATTATTTAAGATTGTATAAATATGTAATAACAAACATTATGTTCCGGCTACACGCTCCGTCTTACCTGCGCAAAATAGCTTCAGGGACCTACAGGCGAGACGGAGCGTGTAGCCTGTGCTTATAAATAAGTCATCCTAGAGATTATAATCATCATCATTGTAAATATTAAGAGAGCGACATAATTCTGTACGTGAATATGTAAAAGTGCACTAGATCGATTTCAAGTTGCATGGTGCATTCATCTATGAGGAGGTATATTCTTGATCGCAGATTAGGAGTCTAGAACTTTTAGGATTATGTCCATCGTTGATCTCATATGCGTAGAAATTACAAAAGAGTTGAAAATAGATGTTAACTATAAAAAGCAAAGCAAACTGAATGTTATAGGTAGCGTTATTAAATCGAACCTCGATAACATAAAAGTGTTTTCTTCTGAATTCATGATTTCACATACAAACAAAACCGCAGCATTGATCAAGGTCAATAAAACAGGAATTTGAAGATATACACTTTAATATGCTGTCTTCAAAATTATCGTGTATGAAATATACTATCTTATCAATAATTATGAATAATTAAGATATGTGTTCGACCAAAATATGTTATTAAAGATACTATGTGTCTATTAGTTGTAACTATTAGATGTCTCGAAAAAAAATGATTCGCAGAGTGCTTATATTTTTGAGTTTGGTGACTCATGCTGTCAGTGATTATTGTGAGAAGAACACGTTTGAGCAAAATTTCGATGAATGGTTGATAAATGAGTGGGGGGGGGCTTGTGTCTTCATGCCTTTTTGGGTTGTTGGCAAGTACAGCGATTTGAACTTGAATGGTCTAAATGAACGCAGTACCTCATTTATCACCCCTCTATCAGAATTGAGTTGTGTGTCCTCATTAATTTTTTCTATGAACGTCGGTGGTACGATAGAAGTGAACATTTATATGGAAGCAACGGAACCTTCTGACCAAGTCATCGTACTGGCCAACCTGTTAGATATCACTGGTGGTGACAGGGTAACAGGCATGGAAACGCATTCAGCCTCGGATCCAAGCTATGTGAGAGGATGGCACACTCTGACGATGACCTTAACCGGCTCAAATACTTACGATGGCTACGTAAGTATTTTTTGTGGTGTTTATACTCGTATATAGATGTTTTATTACGTTTTTTCAAGACCTGACATGAAATTCGCGCCTTTCTGGAAGTGTGTATCACATGCAACCACCGCACCTTTTAAAATAAATCCCAAACCAACATTAAACAACGTTTAACAAAATAAAACAAAGGTGTTGAAAGGAGTTTGGTTAGAATCACTTAAGGTGGATCCCGAAGTGGTAGCCTGCGAAATTAAAATTTTCTTGCGTTTTTTGCAATTTGCAGGTCAGTGTAAGGTTGTATCTTGATCAAAATATGAATCTCGACAGTAAAAAATATGTATTTACATTATATTAACCATAAAAATCATCAATACATCTCTCCTAGTTACATTTGCCGTGTTTCGATCTGATTTCCGGAAATCCACCACAGATTACGATACAAAATAATGCATGCAATTCAAACAATATTATAACTCATTCCAATTTGGTATTTAGTAAAAACAGTAGGTAAGTGAATCTACACATAAAAGAACACTAACGTGTTAATATTAAATAATAATAATAATAATAAATATTTATTTCAAAAACATACAATATGTTACATATTCTTCAGGGAATTTCCATTTAAGTAAAAATTTTTACTTGTTTTAGGAAAATTCAGCCCTGTGTTAGATTCTTATATGTAATAATAGGTATATAGAAAATAAATTATCAAAAATATTATTTGAACATTCACCTATGACAACAAACCAAAACAAAACAACAATAATTTACCCACACAATACAATAAAATACAATTTACCCACAAACATCAACATTATTTAAAAGTTTTGTCATTTAAAAAATCTTTTATTTTATAATAAATTAATAACATTTCTCCAAGAGCAGCTTTGTCCTGTGCGTTGTCTATCAATCAACCATTGCCGTAAACAAGTGCTAGCGCGTGTGCTAGTATACGTATTGATACAGGGTGTAAGTGTAAACAGTGGCAATCTTTTAAGGGTCATTGTATTCATCATTATGAACAACTTTTACTACGTGACCAAACCTAAAATTGCGAAAAAAAATCTGCTGTTGCCTACAATTTCACGAATTATGCAAACATAAATGTACTGAACAGCAGATTTTTTTTTCGCAATTTCAGGTTTGGTCCCATAGCAAAAGTTGTTCAAAATGATGAGTACAATGACCCCTTAAAAGATTGCCACTGTTTACACTTACACTCTGTATATATAATATATATGTACTCGTATATTGTATTTAAGTAAGAACACAATCCTGTGTACATTTTATTTTTTTTTATCTTCCTATTTTATCTCTCTCTCTCTATTCACGGCACCGTTTCTTTACAGTGTACAACAAGCTTCCATAGTGATCCATACAACACTGTCAACCTTGCCTACACACGTCGAATAAACCGTAGTTTTTAACGTAAACGTGATTAAAACGTGTGTATACAAAGGGCCTTACACACATCACATCTATGAAGTTAGCCCAACTAACTCAAAGTGCCATTGCATAGGTACTAGGTTGTTTCGCTGTAGTGCTGTATATCAAGTATGATAATTTTTCAATTTTACTTTAGTCTCGTAGAAAGAAAAGACGGTTTAAAGAAAGATAATATAAATAAACATGACCTTTATTTAGGGATACGTATATTAGATCTTCTAAAATACCTATCACTAAACAATTTAATATACTGTTATGTTATGTAATTACCTACTTTCATTGATTTTGTGTATGTTGGTATAGTTATACACCACAAAACTTCGCAAATTGCAATTTTACAGTAATATAAACTGAAGAATAAGAATAAACTTAAAAAAAAAGTAAAAAGTGACATCAAAAACATACAAATAATGTTATGGATGGAACAGTTCAGGAAGTAGGTACATTTCATTGCATTATCATCATCATTTCAGCCGACAGACATACTAATATTATAAATTCAAAAGTAACTGTATGTCTGTCTGACTTGTTACCTTCTCACATCTTAACCACTGAACGAAATTCGAACAAATTTGGCCGAATGATCAAGATGGCATCCTGGGGAAGGACATATGCTATTTTTCGTCGCAAAAATACAGGACACAGACAAGAGGAGAATACAGGATACAGGAGATGATACAGGACATGTAAGTTTGTATAGGAAACCCAGAATTTCTTAAGTTAGGGATATGAAAATTATAATTTATGCATTTGGTAAGAAATAAAGTTGTGCGGAATTCGGTTGTCATGGTATGGGCATGTGATGCGGAGGAGTGAGGAAAATGTCGTGAGGAAAGTTTTGAGCATGAATGCCGATGGCTATAAGAGTAGAGGAAGACCAAAGAAACGATGGATGGATTGTGTGAAAGATGACATGGCTAGAAAGGGGGTGACTACTGAGATAACGAATAATAGAGAAGTATGGAAAAAAAGGACATGTTGCGCCGACCCCAAATAGATTGGGATAAGGGCAGGAGAATGATGATGATGAATGATGGTAAGAAATAAAGAATTACGTGCTTCAGCTTTGTAAAATCATCACCCAAGGGAGTAAAATAGGGGTTGATTTTAAAATTCACATGTAATAATGAAACTTTGTGTGTTTTTTTAAATTTTATTTGAAATATAACCATCGTCAGTATCTTACGGTAACATATTTTAGTCTTTATTTCATTCAAATAGTCCCACTCGGTCAAAAGTTATTAAATAACTTGGGAACATGTAGGTAAAGTGTGTACGACAAAATCGTGACCGCCATAATTTTAATTTCCAATAATATACAAAAATATAATATTGTAGTAAGTAAATGGACTATGCCTAAAGAAGTAGAAGAAGCACTTCTGCTGCCATTTGTACTGCACGGGTCGCCACGAACTGTTGTTCTACCAAACACTGACGCGCATCCAAAAGGACCTAAAACATCGCATGGTCAAGCTGCGAAGTATTTGAAGAAGTAAAAAACATTAATGACGAAGTAGATAAAACGATATACAAACTAAAAAAGTCGATAACCGACCGGACCGCGGTAAATTGAGTAAGAAGTGTTCCGCTGATACGACTTTAAAACAGAAACCACTGTTATCATTATAGTCAGGAACTATTGATGAAAAAGAGTCCTAATCACATCACACTTCACACAAATATTATAAAGGCGAAAGTTTGTGAATGTGGGTGTATGTTTGTTACTTCTTCACGCTCAAACGGCTAGACCGATTTAGATAGCTTATACCCTGGATTAACACATAGGCTACTTTTTATCTCGGTCTATGCGGGTGAAACCGCGGGGTGTAGCTAGTGTGTTATAAAGATACTATCAGGAAACGGTTAGCGGATGCCGACCTCAAATATAGAATCATCATCAATAAACCGTTCCTTACCGAGAAATTTATTAAAAAAAAACACTTTGAAAAATCATGGCCGAGTAATCATCGAGATAGATAAATATACAGATAATATAATACTCTTTATTACGCACACCATAAAAAACTACAAATACAAAATTTCGAGATGATATGAGAGTTGATGTTGATCGAAGTTCTTAGATTGGCCCTTACAGTGACCTGATTAAGTGTTGGGGCGTCGATGAAGCCAAAGATGTGTGTAAAAAATATACATACTCGCTAAAATTAAACATAAATATTATATATTCTATAATAAAGAGGTAAAATTGTATGTAGAGAATAATGTTCTGAACTACTGATCCGATTCCCAAAATTGTTTCACTAATGGAAAGCTAAGCTAAGCTAAGAAAGTATTATGTTAAACTAAGATATTTCCAGCGGACTGGTAACTCCAGCAGAAGCTGGTTGAATTTAAAAAAATTGGCATCAACTTCCTCCCTTCCGAACTTTCCACCCTGTATGCGTTAAACCTCACTTTCTTTGTTTCAGATATCCATCATGGGGATGGCGGCTCCAGAATCTATTGTGTTGGTGGATTCATTCCGTTATATACCGCCTGGTATGGATGAAAGTGAATGTCAACTATACGAAGAAATTACTACCCCAGATTCAACAACCGTTGATACTCCTGACCCAATAACTACATCTATCCCAGATCCAATCACTACCCCTATCCCAGATCCAATCACTACCCCTATCCCAGATCCAATCACTACCCCTATCCCAGATCCAATCACTACCCCTATCCCAGATCCAATCACTACCCCTATCCCAGATCCAATCACTACCCCTATCCCAGATCCAATCACTACCCCTATCCCAGATCCAATCACTACCCCTATCCCAGATCCAATCACTACCCCTATCCCAGATCCAATCACTACCCCTATCCCAGATCCAATCACTACACCTATCCCAGATCCAATCACTACCCCTATCCCAGATCCAAACACTACTCCTATCCCAGATCCAATCACTACACCTATCCCAGATCCAATCACTACACCTATCCCAAATCCAAACACTACCCCTATCCCAGATCCAATCACTACACCTATCCCAGATCCAATCACTACACCTATCCCAGATCCAATCACTACACCTATCCCAGATCCAATCACTACCCCTATCCCAGATCCAAACACTACTCCTATCCCAGATCCAATCACTACCCCTATCCCAGATCCAATCACTACCCCTATCCCAGATCCAATCACTACACCTATCCCAGATCCAATCACTACCCCTATCCCAGATCCAAACACTACTCCTATCCCAGATCCAATCACTACACCTATCCCAGATCCAATCACTACACCTATCCCAAATCCAAACACTACTCCTATCCCAGATCCAATCACTACACCTATCCCAGATCCAATCACTACACCTATCCCAGATCCAATCACTACACCTATCCCAGATCCAATCACTACCCCTATCCCAGATCCAAACACTACTCCTATCCCAGATCCAAACACTACACATATCCCAGATCCAATCACTACACCTATCCCAGATCCAATCACTACCCCTATCCCAGACCCAATAACCACCCCAGGCACAACAACTGTCACGACTGTGACGGTCAGCGACACAACCACACCGACAACAACGAACATGGATACTGAAACTGATTCAGATGACACAGGTGCGCCTACACCGTATCCGTGTCCAACACCACCTATTGACAATGAAGTTACCAAAGGTTTTTGGACCCCTCTTACCATCACAATGTTGGTTCTTCTATACCTCACAGTTTTAGCTCTAGTATGTCTACTTTTTTACGAGATTGGACGAAGAAGGTCTAAAGATGCGGCAGCTGCCGATGACTTCGATTTTGAAAGCCTTCCAAGCTCTTTTAAAGTACCGAGAATAAAAACTGTATACCCGGATGCCAATACTAATCCATACGTAAGAAGAAATAGTTGGTAATCGAAGACTGTGCGATCTACTGTTTCTGATGATATTATTATTTATTTAGCCACAAAGAATCTACATTAAAATTATCGCATCTATAAAATTGTTAGATGTATTTTTTTTATATTTTCGTGCTCGCTCACATAGTCATAAGCAGTCATAATGAAGACACAAAAAAGGCTTTTTATCAATTTAGTATAATTTTAGTATCCATTTAACAATAATAGCCTTTTACTGTCCCAAGGCAAAGCCCTCTTCTCAAACAGAGAAGGCACGAGCATTAAGACCCATTTTCTTATTTATTAGTATACCTGGAGAAGCCGGGGCGGGCAGCTAGTTTATTATACATAACTTATTTATTTTTTAGTAACGGATAATATTATAATTAAATAAGTCATTCTAAAATCATTGTCATCCATTATTAATCTTAAAGTAGCAACAGTATGAGCTTGCCACGGTATTATCTCGATTTCAAGTTGCCCGCGGAGTATTGCATAGCACACTTACAACGTCAATGCCTTTCATTCTGGCAGTTCAATAACATTATTTGCATTATTAAGGGGGATGCGCCAAGGTAGCCCGCGAAATTAAAATTTTCTTACGTTTTTTGTTATTTGCAGGTCAGTGTCAGGTTGTATGTTGATTAGAATATGAGACGCGGCCGTAGCTAATATGGCTTTACAGAATTATAATCATTAGAATCAGCAATACAACTCCATAAGTTAGAATTGACGTCAAACCTTCAAACCTTATTTGAGGTCAATTCTAACTTATGGAGTTGTATTGCTGATTCTAATGATTATAATTCTGTAAAGCCATATTAGCAACGGCCGCCTCTCATATTCTAATCAACATACAACCTGACACTGACCTGCAAATAACAAAAAACGTAAGAAAATTTTAATTTCGCGGGCTACCTTGGCGCATCCTCCTTAACGTTGTTAAGATGACAAATTGTTAAAAACGTAAACAAAATAATAAAACATAAATAAGAAGCAATCGATTAGATAGAATGGGGTTACTTCGATACTACGGGGTTACTTCGATAACAACTTTCGTCTTATGAAACTACAAGTATAGATTTTTGGAGGCATCAAAAGTTTTTCTCACCTTAAAAATGCCCATTATCCGGTACACCAACAAAACCTTATTCACACACCGAATAAAATTAGTTTTTCGTAAGTTATAAGTTGTTATCAAAGTAACCCCATTCTACCTTAGCAATTTCCTTCAAAAACGGATTGTGATTGAAAGTGTGTTACACAATTAGGGTAGTGGTATGTGCAGTTGCGTTCATAATAGTGCAGCCCTAGGCCAACAACATTAACCCAAGCAGTACGGCGAATTCCTCGTCTCACAGATAAACGTAGGTACAGATAACAAAAGAGATATCTAGGCAGGACACACTAACATATTTGTATGTGTATTACTTCATGTTCAATTTTATATATATATTACTTTGTTTTTGCAATACTCCTACATTGTAACACACTAACACAAAATTGTATATTGTCACGAAATTGAACATGAAGCTATACACATACAAATATTTTAGTATACCCTACCTAGATATCTCTTTTGTTGTCTGTACCTATAGACATCACTCATGCTCAAGCCCTCAACCAAAGCACCTAGTCGAGAAAGTAGGAGTGCACTTGTGGCCGCTACCGTACCTACCCATTACAGTTATGGAAAGGCTATACCAAAACGTGTGATATATTTCATTGCTGATCTCAAATTAATGCCTAGGGTGATAGAGGTGTACAGAGATCACAAAAAGATGTTAATTATTATACAATAGAAAGCAATTGTTTATAGTACACACAGCAGCAGGTCAAGTTACTACAAACTGTCAAATTTTCTCATTCGGTTTTGAACTTAACCGTCATTATTTTAAGGTTTAGAATCATTTGGAGAAATTTGACAGTTTTGTATCTGTCAAATTTCTCCAAATGATTCTAAACCTTAAAATATTGATGGTTAAGTTCAAAATCGAATGAGAAAATTTGACAGTTTGTGATCCTGGTGTGCTGTTGTCTGTACACAAAATGTTAAAGAGGCAGTAAAATCCCAAAATGTTGTAAGAAGCAAGTAGTGTTTTAATTATGTCACAACTTAATTAGGTATTTTATACTCAAAGTTACTGCCCTAAAATTGCGAGCGGAATTGTCACTATTTAAAATAAAATACGATGTATTAATAATTCAAGTAACTAAATATTGTAGATTTAAGTATTATTTTAGGTCACTCATGTTGTAAATTATTACTGAATTATATTAAACCATTATGTACTCGAATACTATCTTTTTGTAAATATTAATAGATACTTATTTGTAAATATAAGCAAATTACGTTTCATATTTTAGTACTTTTAATTTTTCTCAATAGTTGAATTAAGCGCCATCTAGTGAAAATGCTATGAACATTATGGTAGCATCTAGCATTTTCTCAACTGAATTGGAGTCGGTTTCCAGTCTAACCGGATGCAGCAGAATACTAGTATTTTATATTGAGCGACTGCCTATCTGACCTTCACAACCCAGTTACTGGGTAACAAACACTATACCCCTTCGTTAGTCTGGTTATCAGCATAAATCAGCATACATATAGAATTATAATAATAAAATAAGAGTTGGTGACGAAT
The DNA here is from genome assembly GCA_946251885.1 of Cosmia pyralina. Classification (NCBI taxonomy): domain Eukaryota; kingdom Metazoa; phylum Arthropoda; class Insecta; order Lepidoptera; family Noctuidae; genus Cosmia; species Cosmia pyralina. The sequence goes on from OX276358.1 coordinate 21,122,798, forward strand.
TTTGGGTTGGTAATTTAGACACTAAAAAATTTTTAACCAGCACGCGTACATGACCTCCATAGAAACGGATATAGTCGACGAAATAATAGACAAAATGATAGATTGTAGAAATATTTCTACGCATTCTACGCGTATAAGCATGTAAAGCATGACAATGTGTCATTTTGTCTATTCTTCCGTCGACAAAACGTTGATGTTTATAGTAGACAAATAGAAAATGGAATGTCTAGCTGGGTGTTTCAATTTTTTTTTTTATTACCGCACCAAATTGTTTCTTCAGATATGTACCTAACTGACGACGTGCTTGCTGCGTGACCCCGCGTCCTATAGTGTGCGCGAAAGTACTAGTCCCCGCTTGAGGTAAGTGAGCGGTGAGACGGGGGAGGGCACGATTGACTTAGATTGGCAGACTGAGTTAGCTTCACCTTTGTCTACCTCCTTCGTCTCACCGCTCAAATACCACAGGCGGTGATTAGCACTTGCGCGCATACTATAATCAAAAACTTCGTACGTGTGTCGATCGTTTTGGTTAGTTAGGATACAGCCATAGAAAGTAAGTACCTAGTTAAAAATGACAATTTAACCGAACGACCTTTTAAGGCGAGTAGTGCTGCCAACTAGCGTCACCATTGAGAAAAAAATCATAAGTCTGGAGATGTGGAACATTCATTTTTAGTCAGATCATCTTTCTCCTGCCCTTATCCCAATCTATTTGGGGTCGGCGCAACATGCCCTTTTTTTCATACTTCTCTATTATTCGTCATCTCGGTAGTCACCCCCTTTCTAGCCATGTCATCTTTCACACAATCCATCCATCGTCTCTTTGGTCTTCCCCTACTCTTATAGCCATCGACATTCATACTCAAAACTTTCCTCACGACATTTTCCTCACTCCTCCGCATCAAATGCCCATACCATGACAACCGATTTCCGCACAACTTTTCAGTCACCGGTGCCACTTCCAGGTTTCCTCTTTTAGTCAGATGAGGTAGAATTTTTTTGACCTCACCTGACCTACCTCATCTGACTAAAAATGTGAGCATAGGAGATTTCAAAATGTTCCACTTATAATTTTTCAGGGTTCCGTAGGTACCTCAAAAGGTAAAATCGGAACCCTTATAGGATCACTCGTATCTCTGTCTGTCTGTCCGTCTGTCACATAATAATCATCCGCTTAGACTGGAAGCCGACCCCAACATAGCCGGGACAAGGCTAGGCAGATTGATGGATTTAACAAACGGTAATGAAATGTTTAAAAATGCATACATAACATCACGCCAGTCTACCCCGAAAAATTAGGCAGAGGTCACGGACTAGAAAAAAAAGAAGGACTCCACGCCACGCATATCGAAAGTGAAGCACAGTAAGTATGCCGGGACCGTTTGTACAAACATGCGCCTCACGCACACATTTACATCATAGTATGCCGACCGCCATTATGTGACATGACGGCGTCTTTGTCAAATCACGCACATAGATCGGAAAGGTGCTTCACTTTCAATACGCGAGGCGCGGAGTCCTTTTTTTCTAGTCCGTGACAGAGGTGTAAGTACACACGACTACATATCAAGCTATAGATTTCCAGTACAAGATGACCTCTTATTGTACGAAAATCCTATACAATGCGAGATTAGCTTATACTGGAAATGTAGCCGTGTGTACCTATGGCTGCACACTCATGAAATAAGAAGCGACGGGAATATTGCCATCAACTTGGAACAAATCCAGACTTCTGACTACCACTGACGAATTCCTCATGGAAAAACTCAATAACACTGCCTGACCTGGAAATCGAATCCAAAACAGGACTTCATGCCCAGTATTAGCACTTGTGACCACTACCAAGGAGGTGAAAACGCTGCGATCACAATCAATGAGATTTTTTTTTTAAATTGTAGCAGACAAGATTTGCCAGTTTCGGGCGTCATCGAAATATGAGATTACGTAAGAAGTATAAGAACAGTCCCAATAGCCCATAAGCACTGAAGCCTATTTACATAAAACTAATGTTATGAAAATATTGATGCAGAGAAAAGATACTTCAAGAGCAGCTTTTGTTCTATTATTATCTTAATAAAAGTACCTTTAACATAATTATAACAAAAGCTTCACTTACTAAATCAAAAGAGATTGGGCAATCAGAAAAATTAATAGAGAAGTCTTTAAACACATTTTAAAGCACACAATATGAGACAATTTTTTTTAATTAAGACGACGTCAAAGTCTGTCTTGAGAGTTTTGAAAACAATTAAGTACCTTTTATGTACAGTCAACAAAAGAGATATCTAGGCAGGGTATACTAACATATTTGAATTTCTTCATGTTCAATTTCATGACAACATACAATTTTGTGTTGGAGGAGCTCGTGGCTAAGTAATAACAGCCGCACGGGTCGATCCATCAAGTTAAACTACGCTTGCCGGGGTTGGTCAGTGGATGGGTGACCATTCTTTACATACCGAGACTCCTCCGTGCCTCGGAAAGCACGATAAGCCGTTGGTCCCGGCTGTCATTCGTGGATCTTTGACAGTCGTTACGGGCCGTCAGAAGCCCGAAAGTCTGACAACCAGTCTTATCAAGGGGTATCGGTACCCAGTTAATGGGTTGTGGAGGTCAGATAGGCAGTCGCTCTATGCAAAATACTGGTGTTCAGCTGCATCCTGTTAGACAGGAAGCCGACCCCAACATAGTTGGGAAAAGGCTAGGCAGATTGATTGATACAATTTTGTGTTGGTGTTTTACAATGAAGTATTGCAAAAACAAAGTAATATATATATATATAAAATTGAACATGAAGCAATTCACATACAAATATGTTAGTATAGCCTACCTAGATATCTCTTTTGTTGACTGTACCTAAGCATTAATAAAGCTCTTGTATCCGGTCCTGCATATCCACAGTGCACATCCCAACACTGTATTAAACTAATCCTGTGTATCTACTCTACTCGAAAATAATAAAAAAAATTATAACTCAATGACAATGAAATTTTCTTAATGTCTCGGCAAACTTCGTGTTTCGTCAGTAGTCGGATTTCAGACCCGATGCTCTCATCAACTTAGAAGTCGATTGAGAGCGTCCGATCTGCACCAAGTGTAAAGGGCAACAGACAGAAATCCGACGACTGACGAAACACGAAGTTTGCCGAGGGACATTAAGGAAATAGTTGTACTGTAATAAGATTTTTAATCACAAATGGGTATAATAACAGTATGCCTACACTACGAACAACCAATAGAAAAACGAGACGAAATTACAAACTTCCGACACATTTTTTTATACACCTATCAAAAATCCTTGTCATTATACACAATCTAATTTGTTACGTGACTGGAAATACTCGTTTCATATATTTTTTTTGACAAATACACAAAAAATTATGAAGCACGTACAATCATGAGGACGATCTAATAAAAGTGTACCTACTCGCGAATTAGTTTCTGCTTCTTAAAATGACAGATATTTTAAAGAGAGATGCAGCCGACAATTTTATTGATAAAAATATCAATTAAGTACTTAACATAAATGTCAAAGACCTTTTTAAAATTATAATAAAGAGAACAAGATTTTTGCTGTGAGAATCGTTATCGATAAAATTGCATAATGTCATGTCACTGACCTAGTCATGTGACAAACAATTATTGCAGTAAAAAGATTAACTAAATTAAAATGTATTGGACTTCTGCATTCGGTTAATTCAAATCTTTATTGCGTATCTCATGTATGTACAAGATCTTAATATATACACACATCAAAAGTGTCTAGGGATCAAGCATTTTTATGCGGATTTCTTGAGATTGAGATGTGGCTTTGTAATAAATTTATGATTTTATAAATTTATATGGATCCTTTTTGGTGCATTTCATAATTTGAATCAGGAACTGTGAATCAAATTCGAGTAAAAGATGAAAATCAGCTGTCAATATTTTCCCTATAAAAACATACAACGCATTGAAGACATTATTAGTGCTACTGTTTCCCTACTACTGATTAAAACCAACGTTATTATGGAGCGGCGACGTCATTTAAGCAGGGAAGAAATGCTCAGAGCCGTGGGAATGATAGAAGCTGGTTCCCGGCAACGTACTGTGGCTTTAGCTCTGAATACAAGTCAGAGTGTTATCAGTCGACTTTGGACACATTACCGAAGCACTGGTACCGTGGCTGAGCGCCATGGAGGACGGTATCGCTGCACCACACGGAGACAAGACCGATACATTCAAATCTTAACTCGAAGAGCTCCAACTATAACCGCCTTGATGTTAGCCGTGAGGCTTCATCACTCTTCAGGGAACTTAATTAGCGACCAAACAGTCAGAAACCGCTTGCATGAAGTGAACCTTCATTCCCGAAGACCGCTACGGGTACCACCTATAGCAATGCACAATCGTAGGATTCGATATCAATGGGCTCTTGAACACAGAAATTGGGCAAAAGAACAATGGCGTTTCGTGTGCTTTTCTGATGAGTCTCGTTTTGGTATGAGACCGGATACAAGACGTATACGACACTGGAGAACCCCTGGACGCCAACAGCGATTAAAATCCTGCCAGGAAGTCCATCCTTATAGTGGTGGAACCATCATGGTATGGGCGGGTATTTGGATCGGCGGAAGAACTGAGTTGATTTGGATCAGAGGCAACCTCAACGCTCAAATTTATGCTGAGACGATTGTATCAGACGTCATCGTTCCTCTACAAGTGCAAATCGGTCCCTTATTTCAGTTAATGCATGATAATGCACGACCGCACACCGCAAGAGTTGTAAGACAGACTCTCGCCGCAGCTAACATCAATGTCCTGCCCTGGCCTGCTCAGTCGCCAGACTTGAACCCGATTGAGCATGCATGGGATATGCTACAGAGAAGAGCTCTGCCGAATATGGAGGGTATCCAGTCGCAAGAAGACCTTTTTTTGTTGTTGCAACGAACATGGGCGGCCATTCCACAGCGTGATTTGGATGAACTCATTTTGAGTATGCCAAACCGATGTTCTTGTGTTGTTAGTGTTCGCGGTAGAAACACGGATTATTAATTGTTTAAGTTACCCAATAAAATTTTAAAGAAAACTGTTATTTCAGTCTTTTTTTCGAACTTTAATGTTAGTGGTTCAAATGTCAAAAATCCCTTTATTAGGAAAATGGCAAATTTCTTTATTAATGCAAAGGTGACTTGGTTTATCGTTACTGTGACAAACGAAAACACTTTATTTGATGAATCCTTAAAGAAAATTTTAATTAATATCAATCAGGAGAAAAGTTATTGCAAAAATATATGTTGATCCCTAGACACTTTTGATGTGTGTATTTACAGAGTAAAAACAAAAGAAGTGAAGTGAGGTAGGGCCTGTTTCACCTACGATTAAGTTCCGATTAAGTTACTTGGGAGATAATTTCATACAAATTCTGTTCCATTTTTTAATTTATACGGTAAGTAGTGGCTATTCGGACATCGTGAAATAGGCACTTAGACTAGAAGCCGACGTCAACATAGTTCGGAAAAGGCTAGGCAAATGATGACATTTGTTTTGGACAAATAAACAATACACTCATAGTGCGTCAATCATGGCCTTTAACAAACTTGACCAAAACAAGAATGGCCTCGGCTTTGACTCAGTTATTGGCCTCGGCGCGGAACTTTTTTGTAACCAAAAAAAAACCAAGTACCAAAAAATATGCCAGTAAATATATTTTTCCCAGTATTATTACATATAATGGTCATTATATATAGGTACCTAATAAGGAACAGGCAAGACTTTTTCGGTATTTTTATTTTTGCTCACCTATCTTATAATAATAATAATATTGATTACTATTTTTTTATATTTTTAAAAGTTTTTTTTATTTTATGTTTTTATAAAAATATTTAAAAATGTAAATAATATGTTTATAAATGAAATAAAGGAAATATTAATAATCATTGCAGTCTTTTAAGGATCAAACAGGCGATCATCATTAGGAGATCAAAAAGTTTTTAGAGTATCAATTTAATATTCCCCATTTTCTAACTTACCTTCTTCGGTAACAGTATAAATTATTATCACGTTAGCTGCCGGACAATAGACACAATAGAAAATTAATTGTTTGCTGGTCACCGGTAACCGGGCGTGGCGTTTAAACCAGATATCTTTGCCATCGCACAAAAATAATAGAAATCCAATGTTCTTATTATATATTTATGTACCTACTAGCTGCGCCCCACGGTTTCACCCGCGTAGACCAGGATAAAAAGTAGCCTATGCGTTAATCCCGGGTATAAGCTATCTACATACCAAATTTCATCCAAATCGTGAAGAAATAGCAAACATACAAACTTTCGCCTTTATAATATTATAGTGTGATTTGTGTAGCGCAATAAAGCGCGTGGGTAAAGTTCACAGTCAGACCTTGGTTCAATGATATTTTTGGTATTTCCCTCGTTCGCGTCTATCCCTAAGTAGCCTTGCAAAAAGACATTTATAGCATAACAAACTTGAAATAGCTTTAAATAGACAACTGGTAAAATTATAAGGATAACTTTATGGGAAATTAGCAAGGAAAGGTCGCGGTTCCCACCCACATATCTTCCTAAACAAGTAAAAATATGTATTCATGTTTATATACACATAACAGTCGCTGTTTATTGTATTATAGCAACCATAACGAGGTCATCAACATCGACCTTGACGATCATAGTAGACGGAAACGCGATATTTTAATGCTTCCTTCCCTCGGGCGTATATTGTTTCCTTACATAATGTACAGTGGAGGTAACTATAAGTAAGGATATAAATAACGTGTTCTTAGTTCACATTATGAGGAACATGCTATGCTATACGAGTAGGTACTGTAAGCGACCATCCTACCGCATACGGCAGGCCAGAGACGAAAAGTGAAGAGTCATAAGATTTCATGTGCTCCCGTCCCGTCAGATGTTAAGTACTAATTTATGAACCCCATAGGTTCATAACTAGAGGACTCCTTAAATGTCGGACGCACCCCCTGTGTGCGTAAGGAAAAATCAATAAAAATCCTTTATATAATAGGTAATTTAAGCGTATATCATATATATATAAACGTAAAAAAAACATCATCTGATGGCGACCGCGGGCTCACAATAGTTGTGAACCTATGGGGTTCGTAAATTAGTACATAACAGCATCTGACGAGAACTGTCATCTTGGCATGAACTGAACATCATCTGCCCTGCAAATGACTATGTTCAGTTCCACTCAGACCAAACGAGCGAATGCACTTTCAATCCTCATTTTACCAAATTATTTTTGTGTAAACAGTGTTAGAACATTATTTCCTTGGTCTAACCATACTAAAATGAAAATAATGCTCTGTCTTATTCTTGGTCTTGTTCTATGTTCATTTGGTCTGAAGTTCTAAATCCACCTTTAGGGGTCGCCTAGGGTGATACCCTTATCGGGTAAAAGAAAATCCCAAAAAAGAACGAATAGTCTCCACGCTCTGCTTGTAAATCTTATAATTTACTGATCATAATATGCTGTTTACAATATGTAGGACTGTAAGCCGATAACCTGCCTTCGCAAACACGTTTAGAGACTATGAAGCTATGGAGTATGTAGGGCCCATTGACTTTCATAATATGAATGTAAAAGACCCGATTGATGATGATTCCAACATAATCCTACAGTCATAACATCTCGTGCTACACCACACCTTCTATTACAAATGTGACAACAAACCATGCTATTAATAAATGTTTAAGGCGTACTGCACAGCACTGTACTCGGGAGCTCTGTGGTTCACATATACCCAAAAGGCTTACAATGCTCTGCGTATCCAATACAATAACACATTCAGGGTATTGTTGCGACTGCCGCGCTTCTGCAGTGCCTCGGCAATGTTTGCAGAAGCACGTACTGACGGCTTTGATGCACTGTGGCGTAAAAAATCTGCCTCGCTACTTCGCAGGCTGCGTGACAGTCCCAACACTATCCTGCAATCGATAGTCGCCCGGGCAGATAGCCCGCTAGTGTGGGCGCTTGCAAATCGCACCCAATCTGTTTTAGTTATTAAGTACTAACATAGGCTAAGCTATTTTGTTACTAACACTGTGGACCACATAGTAGTCTGATTAATAAAGTTTAAAAAAAACTATAATTTAACGTAAAATTCAATTAGCAATCGCAGATCATGCAAGAACCATGAACCCAATGCGTCACCAGCAGTCTAGATGACCAAGCTTATGACGATTTGATGGCCATTACATTGGAGACAGAAAAACCCAATGCCCTGTGTTCTTGACACAAATAATCGTCAGGCATAATAAAATATAATAGCTGACAAGACAAGGCTCTCGTATGAATTTACAATGGGCTATGACGTCGTTGGGTGTGACAGATGAAAAGAATTGCCAGGGGTAGTCTTTGTGGACGGTGCAAGTAGGTAAAGCAATTATATTTAACAAACAATCTGTGGTAACAGAGAGCTATTATGAAAAAAAACCGGTCAAGTGAAAAAACAAACAAACTTAACAATGTAATCCCAAAAAAAAAAATGTTTTGTGATAAAATTACAAATTAATGATTTTTGGACTTTTTCCTTTACTTGTGCTGTGAGACCTTGCTTCTTGTCTAATTTCTTGATTCTTGGTCATTGGGAAGTACCCTATAGGTTTTGATTTACTTGCGAGTATCAAAATATGTCGCATAAATGACTTAGAAGCTTGATTTTTTTAGCACTCCAAGGGACCTTAGACCTACGTATTTGATATTAATTTCAATACCTCCACGCGTTTCTGGTCTTGACAGACTGACAGATAGACGGACAGAAGTGATCCTATAAGGGTTCCATTTTTTACTTATTGAGGTACGGAACCCTAAAAATAACAAAAGAAAGGACTTGATCCGGTGTGACGGAAGTTCTTATCAAGAAGCGCGAATTAGATTTTTGGAACTATGCAACCTAAGAAGCCGTCATAGGTTTAACCATAGCAATGTCATATCTGTGGGCTTAACCAAGTAGAATGATGTTTGCATCCACAGATCATATATAAATTTGCATCTAAACCCAACTCAACAAAGGTTACTGAAATTGTCTAACCTATGTAACTATTTATATAATTAAGTTAGGTAAGTAAGTATGTCTATAATTTAGTATGTTTATAATTTTAATTTTTGTCTGTGATTCCGCGGAAGGTTACGCTACACCACGCAGCGCAATACGACGCCGTCACTTCGTATACAATAGTTTTATTATGGTTTTAATAAATATGTATGATAGTCTGTAAGGTATTTATGTTATGGGTCATTGTTACCCGATATAAATGATATATACGAGTAAATATATATAAAGTAACAAACAAATAATTTGTAGTGATCAATAAAGCGTTGGGTGTTTTTGCTTCTCGGAGTTCGTGTACTTGAGCACAGCGCATACGTTGCACACGCAAGAATGGTGCTTGGTTGATGAATTTCGGGCAAAAGAATGAATAGGCTTCACGCTATTCATTCATATTGTGAAGTTTTGCAAGTAAGATACATAATTATTTACTACACTTGATTATTGTTACTCCAACGGCTCCGGTAGCTGATAAAAACGGATAGTCGTGAGTGAATCGCTTATTCCATCATCAGCCTTAATAGCAGTCCACTGCTGGACATAGTCGACCTCAATAGCAGGTCATGTAACCCGATCCTAGGCCACTCATAGGGCTGTAAGCAATCAATCTACCTAGCCTTTTCCCAACTATGTTGGGATCGGCTTCCAGTCTAACAGGATGCAGCTGAATACTAGTATTTTGCATAGAGCGACTGCCTATCTGACCTCCACAAATTAACTGGGTAATTCGATAGCCCTTGATAAGACTGGTTGTCAGACTTTCGGGCTTCTGACGGCCCGTAACGACTGTCAAAGATCCACGAATGACAGCCGGGACCAACGGCTTAACGTGCTTTCCAAGGCACGGAGGAGTCTCGGTGTGTAAAGATGGTCACCCATCCACGGACCGACCCCGGCAAGCGTAGCTTAACCTGATGGATCGACCCATGGGGCTGTCATAGGGCTGTAACCAGCAACCCGAAAAAGAACGACTCGCTATGGTATCAAGCTGTTTTTATAAAAACAATATTTGGGGTCAGTGCAGTACCTCCTTCCACACATACCTAATTATCTTAAATAACATCATAACATAACATCACGCCTGTTTTCCACAAAGGGTTAGGCACCTACAATGTGTCGTTTTGCATCCTCGTCAAATTTCAGGGTATGGTACAGAACATCAGACCGAATAACTTTCTCCATGGGACCAACATCGTATTCGCGAAAAAATTTTCATCTGTCCCATAGAAAACTTCAATACCTACTCGACGCAAATGTATGGGACGGCTGATTATTTTTTCACGATTACGATGTTGGTGCCATGGAAAAAGTTGTTCGGTTTGATGGTCTATACCACACCCTTAAATTTGACGAGGATGCAAAACGACACGTTGTATATACAGCCACGTCCGAGCCTATTGCCATCAACCGGGCACAAATCCAGACTCCGATCTGCTACTGAGAAATTCCTGATGGACCAAACCATAGAAATATAAAAAACAGTATATCTATGGACCAAACCATTTTGCCTAGCCTGGGAATCGAACCCAGGACCTCAAGTTCAGCAGTAGCGTTTGCGACCACTAGAACAACAAGACATAATCTTACAATGTATATTTTACGATTTATGGAGAAGCAATTTGAATTTCTGGTGACGACTCTCACTAATTTAATTCGCGGATATTTTTCAAATGCAAATAATTTTGCTTTTTATGGTAAAACGGTCCCAAAAGAAATTAAACTTTGATAAAGTAAATTGCCAGTAACGTGAAAATAATAAAAAGTATCACAGACTTTTTTCATATTCCTTCGTCACTTAATTAACGCTTAGAACGTCAAGTATTAAGAAAACTTCTTCTGCAAAGGTTTTTTACGGTAAACGTAACTTGGGACAAAGGGAAATTAGGAGCATTGGGGAACAAAGCGAAGAGGCCGACCACAAAATAAGCGAAGGGATACTACCACTGGACTGCGATATAGTGAGTTGTTATTAAATATGAATACAAAAAAAAATTAATGGGGGGTATTACAACACGAGTGTTTTAAAGTCTAGTTATGTGCAGTTTCATGCGTAGTGTATGCTTATCTATTCTCAAACATTGGGATTGAACCTACTAAATAACTGATATCAGACATTTTTAAACAAGCATAAAAAAAATCCCCCGAAATTCAGTACAACAAAACGTATGAATGGCGCCAAAACCCAGCACATCACCGCGCATGTGCTATTAGCGGGCGCTGGCGATGGCGCTGCTACAGACAAGTAAAAATTAGAATCAAAACTTTTTTTGTAATGCTATAAAAATGGCGCGCACCGCCAGATGCGTTCCATTAGAAAAAAATAATTGATGGAATCTCCTTGGTGATATTATCTGCTTGGATTTGCCCTGGTATCGTATTGGTAAAAAAGTTGTTTCTTATCATTATTTTGATAAAGAAAAAGTATTATACTTACTTAATATGATTCTATTTTTAAATTTCGGTATCGTGTTTATAAAGTTTCTGAATATTTAACTCGTTTAGAAGTTTATAACTCGAGATAAATGAGAGTAGATAAAATCTATAATTATATCCTTACTTATATGGGTATCGCCGAGGTTCACGGTCAAAAACCTGACTAATGCAAAATATCCGTTCATTGAAGCGACTAATAATTCAGACCTGCTCGGGTTTAACGACTTAAAAGGAACTAATAGACCTTGATAGCCCCTTATTTTAAATCATATTCAAATAAAAAGTTAATGATTCCGGTCTGAACGGAAATCTGGATCCGTTCGCCGAAAACAATATCAAGATTATACGCAAGAATTTGAAATTCGATTGCTAAATGTGAGCATCTATACCCCTAAACTCATTTTCGTTGTAGCACTTTATATGGAAACCCCATGTTGAGCAGAGGACGCCGAGGGTGGTGCGATAAGTTATGTTATCCAATATATTGAAACTGTTTGTGTTTAGTGAAACCACTTCAAGTTCTTAGTACCAAACAATACAGTTTTTAAATTTTTGTGAATGTGAGTACCGTGGCCGTTTATTATTGTATTAGGATGTAGGTAAGTTTGACTTGAAAGCGCATGGCAATTGGGAGTTTGTCATTCTCACTAAAATGTCTCGCTGATGGTGGCACGTGTGTTGCTCGTGTGTCATTCGGTTCCCTACAAAATGCTAGAGCTGGATGGTGCTGATCCACGCGTCATGTTCGTGAACGGGCGCCGTCAGTTGAGACTGGTCATCTCTTATCTGCCAGGGTTTATTTAAAATTGTATATTTTGACTTAATTTCAATTATTTTTAATTTTTTTTACATTGTTCTCACATGTAGAAGCAACAAAAATAATGTACCCAGGATGTTGTATTACTTATCTTGATTTAAAAGAGTTTCCGTGGAGTTTCTTGCCCGTTCCTCTCCATAGAGATCTTCGTTTTGGAATGGGCATCTAGCTTCAACTTTCTGACTAACTGACCGACTCTTTGACAATTCAAAAGTGCCTGTAATTGGTTTAATTGAAATAAGTAAATGCTTTGAGTTTGCGTTGAGTTTGATACACGAAGGCACGAATGATTCATTTGACAATGAAGTATGAAATAAAATCATAAACAAAACGGTTGAGAAACAAGACATTGAGATTTTCCCAGAAGCAATACGAAACGTCAGATCGAGTTCTTAAATACATAGTAGTTATGAATGTTGATAGCAGAGTGAAATATAATTGGGGCAAGCGAATAAAATTAAAACACCCAACGAAGACTCCCCACGAACTCGCCAAGATAATTGGTCGCGAAAGCAGAAAAACAAGATAAAATGTGCCACCATCAAAACACTTCAGCATTTCTTAATTAAGCACCCACTTAAGACGCTTTATTTGTTATTACAGAGTTGGGGATGCGTTTCAGTTTAATATATTTAGAGGGTGGTGAGAGTGACAAAGGTTTTGTTTCTACTAGCTTCTTCCCCCGACCCACCTTGTCGCATCGCGTCGCCTGCCCGCGCTATTACCTACTTCGTTTCTGCTTAGCGTTCTTTCTGACTTTTTTTTCTTTTTGCATGGCTCCTAAGGGTCCTAGCGTGATGTTAAATATTCTATATATAGACTTACACAACGTGTATATCCTCGTCAAATTGTGGTATAGCGGTATATACGACCATCAAACCGAACATCTTTTTCCATGGCACCAATATCGTAATCGGGAAAAAATAATCAGCCGTCCCATACATTTGCGTCGAGGAGGTATTGAAGTTTGCTATGGGACAGTTGAACATTTTTTCGCGATTACGATGTTGGTCCTATGGAGAAAGTTGTTCGGTTTTATGTTCTGTATCACATCCTGAAATTTGACGAGGATGCAAAACAACACGTTGTCTAAAGTCCTCAAGAATTGGGTTATCAAATGCAAGATTATTTATTTTAAATCTGACTGATACTTCCAGAGATTAGCGCGTTCAAACATACAAACTAAAAAAAACAAACTCTTCAGCTTTATTATTAATACCCATAGATAAAAAATTAAAAAAACAACATGAAGATACCATTATATCTTCGTGTTGTTTTCTCTCGAGGGTAGAAAAAATCAATTGACTGTCATATCTTATCTGTAAACAGTAAACTCGGGTCTATGGAAAAGTCATTACTCAGAAATGTTTGTTTACCGACTGTTAATAAAATAATCCTCAAAGCTAGTATAAGTAAGCCTTAAAAAATGCGTTAGATAGACGCCGATTAAAAACCATATTTTAATAGATGATTAGATGTTATGTACAACTCTTTCAACGTAGGTGAACGATTCATGTAGATCATTATTTTGAGAGAAGTTATTAATTTCCTTTTAAGGGGGATGCGCAAAGGTACCCCACGAAATTCAAATTTTCTAGCGATTTTTGTGCAATTTGTAGGTCAGCGTAAGGTTGTATCTTGATCAAATGATTCGCGTCAATAAGAACCATGTATTTACATCATTTAAAAAAATCATCAATACATCTCTCTAAGTTACATTATATTCCCTCCGGATTGGTCTGATTTCGGAAATATTATTGTCGTGAACTTAAAGAGATGCAATCTTACACTGACCTGCAAATTGCAAAAAAAAATGAATTTCGCGGGCTACCACAGTGCAAGAAACGATAATCACGGATGCTATGTAAAAGGTGCACAACATGAGCCTCCTGCGACTCTACGGTGTCTCGACTTTATGAATGAATGAATGAATGAAATGCACCGATCCCAGCGTGGTTTAACCAGACTCGATCACTCGAATGAACCCATAGATTCACACTATGTTACATGGTGCAACACAGACCATTGAATATCAAGGAGTAAACCGGGGGGCGCGATAATGGTAGGGAAGACATGCCCTTAGGATATGGAGGGGGTAAAGAGCCATACCCAGTATGCACCGTAAAATAAGCATTGGAATAGTGGAGAGACGGGTGATATAATATGGATGGGCTTTTTTACGACGTTGCTGCCATGTTGCTTCTAGTCCGGCTTCCCCGGTGAATCTTTTGGCGGTTAAACTGAAACATTTATTCGAAATAGAAGAATATTGGACCTGCAAACACTACTCATAGTACTCATACTAATTATGCTTATATATCTCCAAATGACTACTGCTTTATTACAACACACATTTATTCCAAACAGAAGGAAAGTCAGGCTGAGACATCAAAAGTATTTTCTATGTAACAGTGTGGGTTTCCTACAATAAATTAGGACATTCCTATTCAGAAAAAAACTGTCACCCAAAGCCAGTGCTTAATATCTTTCTTTTAAATATTTAATTAGGCGACGCATTAATCTAACGTCTCAAAAGAATTAACGCTACTTAAAACTTTTGACAGTGGCCGCCATTAAACGCGGATACTTATTAAACAGACTCTTATAGACTTAAAGTCCTGTGCTCTTGGATGTAAGAAATTTTTATAGTTATAATGTATAGGCATTTGGTTTTTATTAATTTTTAGAGGTATGTCAGTGCTAGTTACCGTCTGAGTCTTCAATATGCAGCTGCAATTTTCTGTGTACTATCTTCAATAAACAACTTAGCTATTTAGTTCCTGAATTACAAGAATTGTTGATTAAGGACTGATTGTTCAATAGTCAGATAATTTTTATCAGAGTAATAAATATGGCGGTTTGACAGCTTTTGTATGGAAAATATGTCAAACTGTCACATTTAATCTTCAGGTAAAAGTTATCGACCTACTGAACAATCAGCCCTTAAATTACTATAATTTATTTTTATTTTAAAAATTCCAAAAATTAACTTTTTCATGTTCTAAGAAAAGTAGAATGAATAGAATATTGTTTGTTGTTGTCGTTAAAAAAAGTATATTTACAACATACCTTTATAAGAAACTACATAGATAAAAATAATATAATTATTCTATTCATGGATAGGATAAACAATAAACTAAACAATGGACCTACAAAAACGATCTATTTCGATGGTCATCGTGGTAAACGTGTTCGTCGAAGAAAAGTATCAATAAGTTTAAATTACTAGCTTATGCCCGCGGCTTTGCCCGCGCGTATGTCGGAAAATGGGTACGTATCAAAATCCCGAATTTTAAAATACCAATGGACGAAATCCCGAAAATTGAAACGCCGAATGGTTGTTTGGTCGAAAGTTTAAAATCCCGAAAGTTCATTTGCCCGAAAGTTTAAAATCTGTCAAAAAATTGAATTGTCAAATTGTTGAAATTCTGTGTAAAGGGTTTAAAGTAACCTTACCAAATCTAACCTCGGGGTGCCCTTCGCTCGCTCTTGTCTCCTATGTTGACGAAGCCCCGCTTCGCGGGGCTCTGTATAAAGGGTTTAAAGTAACCTAACCAAACCTAACCTCGGGGTGCCCATCTATGAGTAATCGCGGGAACTACGTCGCCGCTCTTTGGGATTTCATCCATTCGGGATTTCGTCCTTTCGGGCATTTCAACATCGGTATTTTGTGTTTCGATATAACGACTATCGACATTTAAAACTTTCGGTATTTTGAATTTCGGTGTTATGGACGTCGGTATTTCAATCATGGGTATTATGAACTTTCGGGATTTTGATACGTACCCCGGAAAATATACCATGGGAACGAAAATCTTTCCTTATTCCTTGTCTACATTATAAAGGGAACCTCTGTACAAAATTTCGGCTTTCTAGATCCAAGGGTTTGGGCTAGGTGTTGATGAGTCAGTCAGTCAGGACTTCTCTTTTTATTTATATAGATAGATAGATAAATTTAAATAAATAAATAATTATAAATTAATTACATTTCTCTCTACTCTCCTTCTCCCCCGTCTCCTTTGCATGCATCACCTCCTCGCAAAAAGAGGCGACAGCATCCCACGCATTTTGCTTCCGACCGAAGTATACTTGCTGCAAACTGTGAACGTCTTAATGATACTGTCTGGAATTCCTATAACCTAAAGCTGGACACAGGTTAGTGTTTACAAGGCATTAATCTTACCTGTCCTTCTTTATGATGCTGAAACATGGTGCCTCTATAAACCAGACATAAGAAAACTTGACACATTTCACCGAAGATGTTTGAGATCCATCTTAAAAATTAAATGGCATGGTACTGACATGTATGGTATAGAGGCTTTACTTCTACAGCGTCAACTCAGGTGGTGTGGACACGTCCTTCGCAAGGAGGACCACCGTGTACCCAAAGTGGTATTTTACTCCGAGATGGCAGTCAACATCTCCGCTATAAGGATGTGTTCAAGAGGCATCTAAGCGCTTGCGCTATTGATCCAACAGATTGAGAGAGGCTCGCTTCACATAGGTCGTCTTGGCGCTCTACTATCTACAGAGATATTCAAACTTTCGAAAAAAAAACGATTTTTTATACACTAACCGAAAAACGCCAAATAAAATACGTAAAGAGAGTCCTAAGCTCTCCTATACCTTGCATTAGTTGAGACCGGGTATTTAAAACAAAATTCGGTCTGGCGACTCATATTAGGACACACGCTAGGAAATAATAATTTCAATACCTAACATAACCTAATACCTAACTATTAAATCATCAATAGGTACAACTCTCTAAGTTCAAATTGCTCGATTGAATGACTATTTCATGGACACAATCGTGAGATTTGAAGCCTCAAATCAGCAGGGTTGACCTTTTTTTTTTATAAGAGGCTTTTATCCACTTTGGCAAGTCAGCCTCATCATAACTTAAACTATTCTAAACCACAAATACAAAAAAAAAATATTAATTCCTAATTACGTATGGACCAATATCATATTTATGTACTTTAACCATACTCAGCAGTGTCTCTCTTTCCTTCTTTGTGTTAGTGCACTCCATAAGTATATGGTGAACATCTTCAACCATTCCGCATGTTTCACAATTGGGCGAATTAACTTTATTCATCAATTAACCAAACTTGCGGGATGGGTAGTGACCAGAGCGTAATCTATGAAGCAGAACAATATGATACCTACTCATTTCTGTGATAGCAAACCATGGTATTCGAGGAGGCTGATATTGTATAGTTTTATACCAGATACCTTTTTCCCTACTTCGTTCGTCAAAGTACTCTTTAAATTTATCATAGCAAACTGTTTTGCATTTACTTAATTGTTCTAGATAATTAGGTACTATATGAACTTCTTGACCTTGAAAAACCGCTAATTTTGCTAGTCTATCAGCCTCTTCATTACCTCTCAAACCTATATGAGATGGAACCCATTGCAATCTTAGTACTATGCCATTGTTTGTAAGATTTATAACCTTACTTAATATGGAGTAGGCTACCGAAATACCTCTGCAGCCAGAGGCACAACGAGCTAAATGCTGCAGACCACTCTTACTATCTGTGAAAACCACAAAATACCGATCTCCCGAGGTATAAGCAGAATTAATAGCTTCATAGATTGCAATGAGTTCCATCGTCATAATAGACACATTAGTGTTTACTTTATACATAGCTGAATTGTTTCTATCAACGTCATAAAACGCTGCTCCCACCTAAATCCCCACCATGGTTTGGTTGACCTAAATCTGATTAGAACTGGCCAGTTTTAAAGAGTTTAGTTAAAAACCCAGCTGATTTTTTATTTAGTTGGTAAAAATCAATAAATATACCGAACAGTAACTGACCGATCACAACAGATTAAAAAATAGGATGTTGAGAAAACTTACAGTTAGCATAAATCCAGCACCAAAAGCAGCAGTTAGCATTAGGCACTTATGGGTTTCATGGAAAGGGGTTGACTTTTATTTTCTGTTAATGTCATAACTTGACAAGTTTATATCCGGATAATCCAAAATAATTAAATATGCACCTATTTGCAAATCTGAGGATAAGACGATTACTGCAACTTTTTACTAAGAAAACGATAAATCTTTAATACATAATGACAATTAATCCTGATTGATAATAATAATAAGCATGCTGAAATGATTGATTTCTTTGTTTAACTTAAGAACTCTAATTGCGTAACACACTTCAATCTGCCGCCTGCCCCCAACTATGTTGGTGTCTGATGTTGGGCTCTGCTTAGATATAACCGGATGCAGCTGAATACCAGTATTTTACATGGAGCGACTGCCTATCTGACCTCCACAACCAATGGCTTAACGTGCTTTCTGAGGCACGGAAGAGTGTCGGTATGTAAAGATGGTCACCCATCCACGGACCAACCCCGGCAAGCGTAGCTTAACCTGATGTATTGACCCGTACGACTGTTATTACTTAGCCACGAGCTATCGATCGGAATCTGGATGATTTTGATGCATATTGCTATTCCATTGCAAAATTGGTCTTCTCAACAACGTAATGAATGTTGATATACTGTCAAAATGTTATATTATTATGTATTAAAATTTAATACAAAATATAGGTACAGCAAATGGATATATAATGTAGGTACATCAAAATATACTTACTAAATACAGGGTGTTTGGTGCATCGTTTGCCAAATTGAATTGGCCGAAAGAAGAGGTCATTTGCTATCGCTTCAGGCTCAAGTACTCATTTTTGGCCACACCGGTTTTTTTATTACAACTTTCTAATTTTTATTTTGAAAAAATCCAAAACTCAGCATTAAAGCTTAAATTAAAAAAAAGTTTTAAGTGTAGTCGTCAAATTTCATTTTTATTTACATATGTACTGTTGTATGGCTCTATCAAATTTAAAATTACTTGCCAGTTACATCTAGTTTTTTTTTAATAAATCACAAAGTTTTTGGAAAAATAAAAAATGAACTTAAAACTCAACTTTAAATAGCTATAAAAAAAAAACTAAAAGCGATCGGGATCTTCGAATTATTTTAAAAAGTTCTCTAGTCTATCCCCTTTCCAACGGTATGTAATGTGTTAAAAAACTCTTTTAATATCTTTAATAATTAGCTAAATGTGTAGTCGAGACACATCAGGCTGATATTGGATATTACGTTTAAAACACTAGTTTTCGCATAAATTACATGCTATTAGTAGATAGACACTGTTATCTCACGTCTTACGTAGTCTCTTATCTCGTTCTTACATAGGGAACTTTCCTCGAAATTGAAAAAAAAATACATTATTACAAAAATAATCATTTATTAATAAGTAATTTAATTATATACTAATCTTACAAGAATTAGAATTTCTGCAAACAGAGTTGCCCTTATTATTAGCTGATTTGCCAATTTTCAGTGAAGACAGGTCTTTTGTTTTCCAACATGACGGTTGTCCCGCTCATTGGAGAATAACCGTCAGGGAGTACTTGAATGATGCATTCCCGGACTCATGGATTGGGAGGGATGGCCCTATTCCTTGGCCTCCACGTTCTCCAGACTTAACTCCGTTGGATTTTTACGTCTGGGGACGGGCCAAAGAACTCGTCTACGCCACGGAAGTTGAGACAAGAGATGATTTAGTCCAACGCATTGAGGCGGCTTTCATGACGATCAAAGCAGAAATGCGTTTACGCACCACTACAGTTGAGATAAGACGAAGATGTCGCGCGTGCATACGCAATAGTGGTAGACAGTTTGAACAAGACTTGTAAGATTAGTATGTAATTAAATTACTTATTAATAAATGATTATTTTTGTAATAATGTATTTTTTTTTCAATTTCGAGGAAAGTTCCCTATGTAAGAACGAGATAAGAGACTACGTAAGACGTGAGATAACAGTATCTATCTACTAATAGCATGTAATTTATGCGAAAACTAGTGTTTTAAACGTAATATCCAATATCAGCCTGATGTGTCTCGACTACACATTTAGCTAATTATTAAAGATATTAAAAGAGTTTTTTAACACATTGCATACCGTTGGAAAGGGGATAGACTAGAGAACTTTTTAAAATAATTCGAAGATCCCGATCGCTTTTAGTTTTTTTTTATAGCTATTTAAAGTTGAGTTTTAAGTTCATTTTTTATTTTTCCAAAAACTTTGTGATTTATTAAAAAAAAACTAGATGTAACTGGCAAGTAATTTTAAATTTGATAGAGCCATACAACAGTACATATGTAAATAAAAATGAAATTTGACGACTACACTTAAAACTTTTTTTTAATTTAAGCTTTAATGCTGAGTTTTGGATTTTTTCAAAATAAAAATTAGAAAGTTGTAATAAAAAAACCGGTGTGGCCAAAAATGAGTACTTGAGCCTGAAGCGATAGCAAATGACCTCTTCTTTCGGCCAATTCAATTTGGCAAACGATGCACCAAACACCCTGTATAATATTTAACAAAAGTGTACGGTCAAAATGTTATACTTTTTTCGTTCTAGATCACAATCGCCAAGTGTACAGAGTACAACATGCAATAAGGAACTACTATACTCCATTTACAATAAGATTAGACATTTAAGCAAACCTTTTTTACAGTCCGTTCAACCGATTTTGACTTGTATTCCATAGGCTTAAAGATGGCATTCAAGGCAAAAACGTGGTTGCAATACCAACTGTACTGCAGCTGCCATTTGTCATGCCACCAACGCAATAGAAGTCAAAATCGGTTGAACGGACTGTAAAAAAGGTTTGTTTATATGTCTAATCTTATTGTAAAAAAACCTTCACGAAAATAAGAACAAAGTTAAAATTTCTAATGACATGAGTTAAACAAAATGGGAAGTTTATCTAATTAATCAGTTTCCAGCATAGGTACCTCATAACTACGTACGAACAATTGACATACCTAGATGTTCGCACTATGTAATTTATTGCCGTATCGAGAGCGACCTCAATATATCTTTTAACACTATTTCTCTGTTAAATATTATTTTCTAGTTAAGTATTTGCTCTAAGATTGATCATTTCTCGTATGCTACGTAGCTATATTTTCCTATTGATAACTAACCGGAAGCTGCAAAATAAGGAGGTATTATTTTTGTTTCCATACAGTTTTTGTGACAAACTTTACGGTAGTAACAGCTGTGACTAGACTAATTCTACAATAGATGAGTATTATTGTTGATAGGTACAATGCGCGCCACGAAAGATGAGACTTGACCGCGCCTCCCGCGCTCTTTCTGCCGCCACGATGACGCCCGGTCCCTCCCGCACCTCAGACCTCATATCGCTAAAGACACCTAAAATCGTCTACTGCGCAAGTCAAACCACGTGGTATGTCAAGTCTCATCTTTCGTGGCGCGTGTTTTATGTTCACTGTGTTTTGCAAAGTTAGAAAACAAAGAGTTATCTTACAATATGAGTTTGTATTCGTAAAACGTGATCTAGAAGATAGGTGATAATATGGACAATCCGATATTGTTAAAATGAATCCTACGATTCTGTATTACCGCACATTTCGTGTAGGAGTAGGTATTACCTACTGTTGCGAACGGTTCTAACCTAATTAAAATAATTCTATACCTACTTATATTTTATTTACTAGTTTTGTACAGAACACGATATCATAAACCAACACCAGTTTCAAAACTTACTTCAAAGAACTACTCGTATTAGCCCATAAAACAGAACAATACGTAATAACGTACAGAATTACCGGGTTTTTTGCTTTACTTATCCGGGAGCGCCCGGATGAACCTAAATGTGTCTTTTGTCTACCCGGACCTAGACTGCCAAGCGAGTGACCATGTAAAATGTGGTGTAGGAAAAGTCCCGGAAAATTATGTAGGTACAATTTCATGATTTGAATAATGATAATTTAATCCATCATAATTAACGCTATTTGGATATCAGGTAGTGTTACCGTACCTATATTTCTTATGAGTAGGTAGGTAATACATTAAATATTGAATCAACTGCTTCTAATATTGAATTTAAACTAAAACAGGATAGCTTTGTTGGAACGTGATGTAGGTTCTATAGTGAGAAATTAAATGTCCATTCAAATTTACACTATGAATTTAATAATGTATTTACTACAACTAAACACGGTACTTATGATGATTAGTATGAAATGATATATATGATGATTGACGCGAGTAGCAGTTAGTAAACGACTATGTAATATGTGTTGTCGTGACAACGCGTGACTTCGAACTTAAGGTGACGGTGAACGTCATAGGTACTTATAAGCTCGCAAGTGGCGTGCATGTGTGGGTAAACATACCACTACATAGTTATAAAACCAGCTATTAATGCACAATGTGCAGCAAGCACTGCATTATATTCTTACGTTTATTTTTATTAATAAAGAGTAACATATAAAATTAAAAAGTTATCCCTTAAAATATCAACAAGGTTTTTGTTAACCCTACCATGGAGTGTCCCGGGCAAAAATCACGGGAGCAAACGAACAATGGGCTCGTAGATGGCGCATTTCCTCCGCGGGAACTAATTAAGTGGATTCTATTCAGGTAATAGTTCCGTTTCTGTAGTATCTACCTACGTATTCACCGATTCGTTCAACTTTGTTACCTGTTACTAAGGCAAATCAGTCTTAAATGTACCTAATTGTTGGGTGAATGTATTGTTCGTATTGCCGTAGGTAAAGTTACCATGCGTGCAGGCTTCGCCCACTAAGTTTGAAGCCAACAATTACTGAAGAATTTCTCAGGCGTATTTAGCGTAAAGCTAGAGTACACATCTATTTATAGTGGAACATCAGCATACAGTTAGCGTATGGATTACGGAAGGAGTATGAGTATTTACTCTCGGAGAGCATAATGTTAGTGAGCATTCCAGTGTTTTATTAGCTGGACGTATTGTATAGCGTCAATCAATCAATCTGCCTAGCCTTTTCCCAACTATGTTGGGGTCGGCTTCCAGTCTTACCGGATGCAGCTGAATACCAGTTTATTACATGGAGCGACTGCCTATCTGACCTCCACAACCCAGTAACTGGGTAATACGATACCCCTTTGGTAAGACTGGTTGTCAGACTTTCAGGCTTCTGACGACCCGTAACGACTGTCAAAGATCCACGAATGACAGCCGGGACCAACGGCATAACGTGCTTTCCGAAGCACGGAGGAGTCTCGGTGTGTAAAGATCACAGAACAGATTATCTTTTCTGTGGTAAAGATGGTCACCCATCCACTGACCAACCCCGGCAAGCGTAGCTTAACCTGATGGATCGACCCGTGCGGCTGTTATTACTAGCAACGAGCTCCTCGTATTGTATAGAGTATACAGAAACATTTTAAATACTGAATTTGCGAAACGCAATATTGATAACTAGCCCGCGTGGAACGTCGGAAAATATCCCACGGCAACGTACTACCGGGATTTCCTTCCTTATTCCTTGTCTAAATTATAAAGGCAAAATTTCAACTTTCTAGGTCCAAGGGTTTGGGCTGGGCGTTGATGAGTCAGTCAATCAGTCAGGACTTCTCTTTTTATTTATATAGACGACTACTAGGTAGGTACCTACATAATTTGAACAACCAACTAACTAGGTACGGTCAGCAACAGAAGTCGGTTAACACTGCTACTTTTTGACATCATCTAAATTAACACAAAATGAAAAATGAATAAACTGCTTTTTTTCATTTAACTGTTATGTTCTTAAAATTTCTGTTTCGATTTGAATTAAATATTTCGCTTAATAATTAAGATTAATAAACTGCATGTGTTAATTGACTTTTGTTGCTGACTGTACACTACGGCCGAAATATCTTGGCAGGTCCGAACATAGGCACTAAGAAGTTTCGCGCATGTTCTCTCACTCACACTCGCCATGTCATCCTTTGGTTTCTAAAAAATCGTACTGCGCAGCCTTTTGCGCGAAGTTCGGACCTGCCAAGATAAGTGTAGGTACTTTTAATTTTTCTAAGACTTCCTACGGAAATGACCTCTAAGTAGGGGATTTTCTTTACTCATAATAACAATTATTTTATTGTTGTATAAACGGCGTATTATAAGTAGTTTATTGAGGCAATAGTGTTAACAACAATACCTACCTATTAAATCAGTAAATTGGTTATCAATATCATCGATCAAAAATCGATTTAATCCAGATTATCTTCGTCGATAACGATCTACTATCAAAACTGTTTTTTTTTATCTACATGCAAATTGCGCAAGACAACGTCATAGTTATGTGGACTCTGTCATGTGTTGCTTATAATATACTAGCGACCCGGCCCTGCTTCACACGGTTTTTACGACTGGACAAAACGAAGGTTTCTTTCTATATTATAAATATAAGTTATACAAGGTTGATATGAGCGAGAGGCATTAAATTAAACCACATATACTTTGTATCATTTTCAGCCTCTTTACTAAAAATCAGATAAATAGAAGCAATAGTTTAGTCACAGGATTATTTTTTAGTTTTTTCTTTGTTTAAACACGACGTATCTGCCCTAACAGCTGACTAAGTATGTTGCTGAAAATTCTGTCATTTAAAGGTGTATGACCCTAGATAACTATGCGTAGGTACCTACGCATAGTTATCTAGGATCATACACCTTAAAACGACAGAATTTTTGACGCGACGTTGCCGTTTTTGTTACGCACGTCAGTGGCAATGTCTACAAAGGATGTTTACATTATAATTAGATCATTAAGTTATTTTATTTGTTCGTAAAAAGTTTTTTCTTATTTTCTTTAATAGTTCCAAGTTAACACTGCGAGTTGGCATCTACAGTATATGTGGTTTAATTTAATGCCTCTCGAGCGAGAGGCATTAAATTAAACCACATATACTGAGAGCTACTACTACTACTGATTTGAGCATATCAACCTTGTATATTAATGTTTTAGACATTTAAACCTTCCGGAATAAATTCTTTAAATGATAGTGAAAACCGCATCAAAATCTGTTGCGTAGTTTAGAAGAACAACGTGGCCACACAGACAGACACGAAAAGCGGCTTTAATAAACAACGTGTCGTTTTGCATCCTCGTCAAAAAGGGTTTGGTATAGATAGACCATCAAACTGAACAACTTTTTCCATGGCACCAACATCGTAATCGCGAAAAAATAATCTGCCGTCTCATACATTTGCGTCGAGTAGGTAATTAAGTTTTATATAGGACAGTTGAAATATTACGATGTTGGTCCCATGGAGAAAGTTAAAAATAAATAAATAAATAAATAAATATGTTTGGACATATCACACAACGCCATCTAGCCCCAAGCTAAGCAACCTAATGCTTGTGTTATGGTAACGAGATGGCTGATAAACTACTTATATACATTTTTTTTTTTTTGTAAATACATACATATTATAGATAGAAAAACACCCAGACTCGGAACAAATACTTGTAGGTCGTACAAATATTTGTTCCGTGCGAGAATCGAACCCGCGACATGCTGCGCAGCAGTCAATCGCTCAACCACTGCGCCAACCGTGTCGTCAAAAAATAATAATAATAATAATATGTAGGTATTCTTCTTTTTTTAATGGAGGAGGTCATCGTCTCTAAGCGGCACATTATTGTTTTCCGACATCCACACGAATGAAGTCGCGGGCAGAGTAGTATATAATAAAATTATGCCTATTATAAAGTTGTTCGGTTTCATGTTCTGTATCACACCCTGAAATTTTCTAACGTTGTATAATAAGCATAGTTATAGATACTTACTTATTCATATTCATTCGATACATAAAAGGTATTTTGAACAGGGGTTCGTATTTAATTTCCTTGGGTAATATTATTATATAGGGCGACTGCTATTTAGTGACCGATACTTAAACACATGATTATACTCATGATAACAAACAACTTTTACTATGGGACCAAATCCAAAATCGTGAAAAAAAATCAGCTGCTCCCTACATTTTGACAAGTTATGCGAACATGAATGTATAAGGCTGCAGATTTTTTTTTCGCGATTTCAGGTTTGGTCCCATAAAAATGTTGTTTGTTATCATGAGCATAAGTATCAGTCACTAATAATACCTACAACGACATTTTCATTTCTCCATAGTACAATTTTAATTTAGTTTCGTTCAATGATGCGTAATTACGCAAAATGTTTTGTGGAACTTGCTTGGAAGTAGGTATAAAATAATAATGAACGATATTACTGAATAGATTTTAGGTTTTTTTTTAGACAGCAAGTTTCACACGTCGTCACCTCAGGCGATTACAAGCATTTTTACTATACGTAGAATAAGTTTACATAAACGTCTAAGCGGTTGGTCAACTCCTCGTGTGAGGGCTAGCCTTGGCCAAAGAATCAGCATTACCATACAACGTGGCAATGCTGCCAGCCTTTTCAGCACTTTTCCTCTTGACAGCGATGCGGACGAATTTTTTGATGCCCTATGATCCTTTCCCCTCCTTTTTAGTACCCAAAGGGTAAAACGGGACCCTATTACTAAGACTCCACTGTCCGTCCGTCGTCTGTCACCAGGCTGTATCTCATGAACCGTGATAGTTAGACAGTTGAATTTTCACAGATGATGTATTTCTGTTACCGCTATAACAACAAATACTAAAAAACAGAATAAAATAAATATTTACGGGGGCTCCCATACAACAGACATGTTTTTTTTTTTCGTTTTTATAGGTACCTATGTAGTATGTAGTTTTTAGTAGTATTTAGGTTTTAATGGTACGGAACACTTCATGCGCGAGTCCGACTCGCACTTGATCGGTTTTTTATATACCATGTACCTACATATTATTATTTTAAATCTGTTAGTTTATATTCTAGATCTTAATAGCAATAATACTATAAACTTTTTTTTTTTTAACTACATAATTATGTTATATTTGTATGTACTATGGGTCAAAGTTCCGCATGATCACCTCAAAGGCGATAATCGCATGCACGGCTCACGACTCGATCGCACAATGTTCGTGTCACTAGCTGCGCTCTCACAGGAATATTTTCTTAAGTGAGCATGCTTAAGTTTTGTCCATAGTAAATACCAACACCAATAAAGATATCTGCTAAGGTCGGATACCAGAAGGACGACCGTAGGTACCACCTACACTTTCCCTTGGTCTCGTAGAGCCGATTACGGAATTTTATTACCTCAATGCTATTAAACCACTTTATTGAGGCTTTTAGGAGCTCCAAAAATGACTATAGCAATTGAGCAATACGTGTAGAATATTAGAAACATCTACGTATTGACTACATCATACAACATGTAAGAAATCAATTGCCGCAAACCAATTAATCTTGATTGTACTGTAGCTGTATTTTTTATCTGCGTGACTGACTATGACTTTCTTCTTCCTAATCTGTCTATTTTAACATCAACAACAATAAATCGATATAAAATTAGATAATCCATAATAATCGTAATAATTTTCCCGGATCCTATGAAACAAATTCACAACGTTTCATTAGATTAACATTTACATAATTATTTAATTTGACATGTACGATAGCAAAACTATTTATAAATAATAAGTATTTAATTCATTGATTAAATAATTATGTGATTGGCTGGTCCAAAAAAAAACATTTCCTCCTACAAAATCTACCTAATCCAATTTTCCAGGAATTTTCGTCATGTTTGGACGTCAGTATCTAAGCGTATCTACTCGTAAATACGATATTGTTGTGTCCGTTTGGAATTGATGTGGTTATATAGATATTATTTTAAAGATCGATACACAAGGGGTGATGTCCATGTGATATTTTTTACATAAAATTGCTTGGTAAGATGTCATCCCTTTTCGTAGTTAAGTATAATCGTTACAGTAGCTACTAAGGGATCTTGGAAAGATTATTTTACAAGCATATTTTTTTAGACCTTGCTACCGGTTTACGTCAGTAATAATGTCCACATCGACGCGTCCAATCATTCAAATAATAGCTAATGTCAGGTACTTTTCAATACAAGCAGTCTGCGGTAGGTAGCGCACGCGCAACCAACCTTCATTACTTACAGGGCCATAATAAACATTCGATTCTTATTGGGTCCTTCTCTTTCTTAATGTTTAGGTACCTATCCTCCATGTTATGAAAAACTTGTTTGCATTATTATACTTTCAATTAAATTTTAATAATGGACTTTTATTCCGTACTACGTCACAGAATATATATAATAGTACAAGTACAGAAGATTCACTCCGCAAAATCATTTAAATAAATAACGACTCTTGCTACGACATAATAAAGAGCAACTCAGGTCGCACAGCGTTAGTTAGCAACAGTTATATTCACCTACAAGTTGCCTCTCTTTCTATCGCGTAACTCTTATACCTTCTGACTCGTTAGGGTTGTCTTTTTTTACGACGCGGCACGTGAATGAGTATCGAACTAACGTGCGAGCCGGCTGATGCCTGGCAGCCCACACTGAATTAACCCGACAAGTCGAGCCCGCCGCGTACTTGTAGCTTCATACCTAAATGTGGAGTGCGCCTGGCCTGACTACGTTCCAAAGAAACACAACACTGACTTGGTTGCGGAAATAGATAAATCAAGCAAAATTGTACGCAGTATCATCGCACGCAGTATATATAAGTGATTCTGTGTTAATAAACTAAATGTTCCTTTCTTTTTCTTTCCCAACAACTCCTCAAATTATTCTTACAGCACGGACTAGAAAAAAAAGGACTCCGCGCCACGCGTATCGAAAGTAAAGCACCGTACCGATCTATGTGTGCGTGATTTGACAAAGACGCCGTCGTGTCACGTAATGGCGGCCGGTCGCCATACTATGATGTAAATGAATGCGTGAGGCGTGTTTGTACAAACGGTACAAACTTATTGTGCTTCACTTTGGACATGCGTGGCGCGGAGTCCTTCTTTTTTTTCTAGTCCGTGTCTTACAGTTACCTACTTATAGTTTACCAAAAGTTTATATCGAGAACTGTACTTTTACAACAGATTACAATGGCCCTTTAGCGGAAACTGATTATGTAAGATCCTTCGGAAAATCATATCGAGTACGTGTCAGAATTTGTTTAAAAGTATCAAAACATACTCAACAGAATTTGCAAGGTCGTATAGTCATTTAAATATTTTGGACAAGTTAATGCATATAATAATCTTGAATGAAAATTCTAAGAAATCATAACAGTAATACATTATCTCATAACTAGCTGCGCCCCGCGGTTTCACCCGCGTAGAACGAGATAAAAAGTAGCCTATGTGTTAATCCAGGGTGTCAGCTACCTCCATACCAAATTTTATTAAACTTGGTGCAGCCATTTGAGCGTGAAGAAGTAACAAACATACAAACACACACACTCACAAACGCAGACCGGGATACTGTGCTTCACTTTCGATATGCGTGGCGCGGAGTCCTTTTTTTTCTAGTCCGTGTCTTACACTTACAATTTCAAAAGTTTATAACGAGAACTGTAGGTACTTTACAACAGATTACAATAGCCCTTTAGCGGAAACTGATTATGTAACATTTTAGTAAATTAGGTTGCAATAACCTGCCTTGTTTGTAACTACTCGTAGTGTTTGGCCTTTAGACGGATTTGGTAGTACCAAATAGGTTAATAAAATTGAATCAGAAAAGTACCTACCTTGAGTCACCTGTTCGAATCATGACTGCGCGATTACTAGATTCGTAGGCAATACTGCAATACCTAATGATAAAACAGAATGACGTTAATTTTTTTTTCAGGTACTTAGGTAGGTGTCTAACAATAGGTATTCGGAAAATAAATGAAACTGATGATGAAATACGCTCGAACTTATCAAATTGCAGCAGTAGGTATATCCTGCATGAATTCCTTTGCAAACTTAAGGTAGGTAAGTATAGAACTACAAAAATATTTACATCTCTGTCGAGTCTTTCGAGAAATACAGGTAAGATCCTTCGGAAAATCATATCAAGTATGTGTCAGAATTTATTTAAAAGTCTCAAAACATACGTCATAGTCGTGAACGGGCGCCGTCAGTTTGGACTGGTCGTCTCTTAGCTGCCATGGCTTATTTTTAATTTTAATATTTAATTTAGTTTTTTTAGTTTTTATCTTTCTATTACGGACGCTTTTTAACGTGCACGTCTTTCTACATTGTTCTCACATGTATATTTTCAACATGAACGATGTAACCAATATTTTGTAAAAATAATATGATTTAAAAGAGTGTCCGTGGAGTTTCTTGCCCGTCTACGCTTTGGAATGGGCAACTAGCTTCATCTTTCTGACTGACCGACCCATTGACAATTCAAAAGTGCCTGTAATTGGTTTATTTGAAATAAATGCTTTGAGTTTGAGTTTGAGTTTGATACGCAACAGAATATGCAAGGTCGCATAGTCGTTTAAATATTTCGGACAAGTAAATGCATATATAATCTTGAATGAAAATTCTAAGAAATCATAACAGTAATACATTATCTCATAACTAGCTGCGCCACGCGGTTTCACCCGCGTAGACCGAGATAAAAAGCAGCCTACGTGTTAATCCAGCGTGAAGAAGTAACAAACATACAAACACACACTCACAAACGCAGAGCGGGATAAAAAGTAGCCTATGTGAAATCCAGGGTGTCAGCTACCTCCATACCAAATTTTATCAAAATTGGTACAGCCGTTTGAACGTGAAGAAGTAACAAACATACAAATACACTTTTCGCCTTTATAATAATAGTGTGATAGACTTTAACCTTAAGGAAGGTAATGCGGGTAATGACGTCTAAATCTAAGTAATTTATATGAGGAAGCAATATGCAAAGTTTTCAACTGAGACCGATATCAGCATCAAGCGTTTTTAATATCTACATTTTATAATATGCTTGTAAAATTAGTATTTTGGAGTGTACATTACTAGATTTTACGGTCCTGTGCCCAATTATCATTGATAGGTAATTGTAATCGCGATACCTGTTACAGCTTATTGACGATTCCTAGAAACAGAGAGTTAATGCGAATAATCCAACTTAACGTTGTAAATACGAACGTCTTTTTGATATTATTGTTATTTAATTATAGCCTAGCGTATTAGAGATCCGTAATCATGATGAAACCGTGAAATTCTTGATTTTACTCGAAGAAATTCAGTTTCACCAGTTATTAGAGCGTCATGAAATGCGTTTCACACACCAATATTTACATGATTAAATCTTACTTAATTTCAACAATTGAAAAGTATATTTTTACTGAAAGATACAAATGAAATGGATTTTCTGATGATGATCGTAATACCTACACCTACTTAAACACCACCTATACAGGCTGCGTATGCGCCAAAGAATAATTAACCTATCTACCTATATAAATAAAAAGAGAAGTCCTGACTGACTGACTGATCAACACCCAGCCCAAACCCTTGGACCTAGAAAGCTGAAATTTTGCACAGATGTTACCTTTATAATGTAGACAAGGAATAAGGAAGGAATTCCCAGTAGTACGTTCCCGTGGGATATTTTCCGACATCCACACGGTGAAGCCGCTGGCAAAAGCTAGTGTTGAATATTGGTAGGGAACAGAGAAAATATTTTTCCTCTATAGATAAAAGAAAATTCCCTGAGCTATTGTAAAGGTAAGGTAAGGGTGGAAAGCAATAAAATATGTTATTTTAGAGTAGCAACAGGAAACGAGTGATTTACAAGCACAATGGGGGCAGATTGCACTAACAATAAAATAGGCACCTACACGGTGAAAAAGCTATTACAAAGGATATTTTTACATGATGTTATAAACACGAAAATCTACTCCGTTTTTCTTTGAAAGCATCATAGATAATCGCCTAAATACCGCTTACTTTTTGGTGAAACTAAAGGCTACGCTGCAGCTTTAGCAAATCCTTATATTCCAACTTAAAAATTATCTCAATCAAACACCAGCGTAGGTCTCTAAATTGCAAATATTTCTTGGTCATGTCTTTGACATAATCTCGGGACCCTGGGGTCCCGGACCTTTGAAAGGCGTACGAGGGGCCGAAGCCAACTCGCAGAGGCCCCTTAGACAATTTTAAATTATGAGGAGGCACCAACCGACGATTATCCCTGTCCGCACTATGCAAGTGCACCCAAGGACAACCCTCAGTTGGTGTAGGACTATTGCAGGACATGGAAACAAAGACATTGGATTATGAGTGCCTGGGAAAGACTATGGCCCCTGCCTTATTACCTGTCGTGTTCTTTTTCAGGCAGATATCCATAGTAGCTATTGAAAGTAGGACCTAAAAGCAGTGGTAGCAGGAGGGAAATATAGATTCTAGCATATTTAGTAACTTGTCTCAGACGTTTAGTAATTAAACATGGTGTTTGTAATGACTATATGAATATTAAATAGGTACACTTTACCAGATAAGAACTAAGCTGCTAATTGCGCTAACTAATCCGGTAGCCGGAGCCCTGCTGTGTCAGCCAATCACATGCGACTACAATACGTCACGATCAGTCGGATTGGCTATCCGGTGCGTTATCTGCTTTTAGTTAATCACCTCTTTAGTTTTCAGTGATATACGGATGTTTTATGTGTTTTATAAACATCTCCGTTGTAGGTTTTAAATCAGGCGTAAACTGGGATATTTAAAAGTCGACGGATGTCTTATAAAAATAAATATTAGTAGTAATGAAAGAAATTAAATACTTGTCCATACAAATAAGTAATTTACTGACTCAGTATTTATGAGCAGTGGTAAGAAAATCTAATTTCCTATTGCCGTAATTAATGTTGAAAAACTTTTTATTTAATGAAAAACCATTGAAAAGAGCATTTCCTTTTGATACGAAAGCGGAAATTGAGATTAAAAGTACTAGTCAAGTCAATAAGAGAATTAACGAACAATTGTTAGGCCAAAATAGCATTCGAATGGATGTCATGAAATAAAAAATTACGTCGTGAAAAGCCTTCGCGGCAATGGCATGCCAGGAAGAATCCTTTATGAACGATTGTTTCACAATAACGAAAGAATTCAGAGGAAACACGGATTTCTGGCCAGCTGTAGGGCAGAACATTATAATACAAAACTTAAATATGTTTTATTTTGAATAAATCTAAAAAATTGCCGAAATATGTAAAAAAAAACATTATTAACCAGAATCCACGTCTAAAATTAAAAATTGGTATTGACCAGATCTGTGTTAGATAGTGTGTTATCGTTTTTCTTGCTAAAAGGTTTACCCTCGAGGTCATCAGTTTGTAACTGTCATGAATTATTATGATGATAAATAAATGAATGAAGCGATTACTAGCTCTTTAGATTATAGGTTCAAATGAGGGCGAGCTTAAGTAGCATTACCTAGTTCATATATATGTAATCGTTGAGCTCCTTAAGTTTTAAGTTGAGCTGCACGATAATTGACAAATGCGTGCACAGTTTGGACAGGTCTACTCAATCTGTGTGGTTCTTTCCTCAAAATACCATTTCAGACACCAATCTACATGGTCTTCACATGATCTAACTTTAAACAAGACTGTGACCTCTCGAGTTTGTTTCGGCCTTTCTTCCCAGAGTAGTCAGATAGGAAACGCCGACCTCATCTAGTTTTTAAAATATGATTGACGTGTAAAAGTATTTGTACAAACCTATTTACAGAAATAAAATAATTTATCATTTAGTTAATGTGTGTATTGGATGAGTTATTTAGCCTCTAATTACTAGAGAGGTGAAATTAATTTATAAGTCTTCCGAACCCTTCTCAATAATGATTTAATTATTGGTGGAATTCCAATCCCTTTATTCATAAGTAGGTACATTGATACGAATCACAAGCTTATCGATATCTGCAAATAGTAAAGAAAAACAACCTGCACGATTATAATAAATCTGATCACGTGTATACTGATATTCAGCTGCATCCGGTTAGAATGGAAGCCAACCCCAAAATGGTTGGGAAAAGGCTAGGCATATAGGATATATAGATTTTTTTTAGAGGTTTTTGACCATTTATATGTAAGGAATCGGAATAATCTAACGAATAAAGACTTGTAAGTGTTTTGGTATTACTTTTCTTAAGTTTTTCACTACGTTAAATCTGATATGCTCAATAACAAGTGTTCTTCTTCTGCTTAGGCTTTTCCCAACTATGTTGAGGACGGCTTCCAGTCTAACCAGATGCAGCTGAATACCAGTATTTTAAATTGAGCGACTGCCTCCACAAACCAATAACTAGGTAACACTTTCGGGCTTCTGAATACCCGTAACAACTGTCAAAGGTCTACGAATGACAGCCGTGGCCAACGTGCTTTCCGAAGAACGGAGGGGTCTCGATATCTAATGGATAGTCACCCATCCACGGATCGACATCGGCAATCGTTGCTTAACTGCTGTTATTATTTAACCATGAGCATCCTGAAATCGAAATTGGTACAAATACGATCACAAATTAATATTTGCCCAGCATGGTGAAGGCGACTCGCTGTTATGGGTTTTAAAACAATATTAATTATCTTTTCACATATTTTCTTGAATTATCTAGTAATGCTTATTAATTGAATATTATTCTGTACAGGCACATTTTGGAGTCAACGCCTGTTATGTCATACGTATTAATGAATCACCCTTTGTTAGGTACCGTTGCTTTGTTCGTGTAGGTACCAAATAAAGTATGCAATTATGCAAATCATCCTGTATATCTATACTATACTAAAACAAATCGCGCCTCGGAAGGCTATCCTTCAGAAATCTTTGACAGTCGCTACGGACCGTCAGAAGCCCGAAAGGCTGACAACCAGTCTTACCAAAGGGGTATCGTATTACCCAGTAACTGGGTTGTGGAGGTCAGGGAGTTGCTCCATGTAAAATACTGGTATTCCGCTGCATCCGGTTAGACTGGAAGCCCACCCCAGTATAGTTGGGAAAAGGCTAGGCTGATGATAATGATATTATATATAAAATAAAACAAATTCGGGTTGTTACACCATTCATATCTCAAGAACGGCTGGACCGATTTTTACGATCTTTGATTTGTTGGTTATGTGGTATGTTGATACGAATGAAACACAACCGTCTTGCTCCAAAGCTAGTTTATTAATCTCTTGTTTTGCAGAGAAAATCATTGTCCCTTCATCTGTACTTCACACCTGTAAATGTTGTATGCTAGGACACATATTATTAAAAACTCTACTGTGCACATACTTACAGGACAATTTGTCTCCGCCCCCAATAGCAGAATAACTATTAAAACATCGGAAAAAATCACGAAAAAAAATTATGAAGAAAATTCATTTTCTCAGATACACTCTTAAGTAGGTACATGGAATTTGGACAAGACAAAGACTCTTGGGTCAGTTTTAGTGCCTAAATAAATAATACAACAAAAATAATCTATTTGCTTTATGAACGAGTGCTATAATTTTCTTACATGGTAAACGAAAAAACGCAGTGACTAGGCTCTATCTACTTTTTAAAATACTTGCTCTACTATAGTACCTTGCGTGCACGCACATATAATCAAACGTTTATATTTTGTTTTTTTTACCACCTTACTTTGCCTTGGACCATGGGTATGTCTTACATACACCTTTTTTAATTTTTTTTCTTAGCCATAGTCCATTTGCACGAGACATAAAAGGAAAACCTTGGTTCTGCACAAGGCTTCCTACAATCTGAAGCCAAGGGAGTCTGTAGGAATAACACTCACTTACCTACCATAAATAATATCACCTACTGTGTACTTTACTACGAGTATAATCCTACATCAGTATCGGTTGGGCGTAAGCCATTGCTCATCTTTGACGCCTTGTACTACCGAGTATCTATTCTAACCAAATTTTTACAAAGTTCCTTGCCTTACCTAGTCACTTTTAATTATTATGTATACAAATTAATTAATGATACGGAAGCTAACATTAGGACAATAAAACTGACTCAATAGTAAAACGTTTAAGGCAGAACAAATAGGTGTCTAGAGTATTGTCACCATTCCGTCCAAGGATAATTGGTGGCGCAAGGATCGAATAAGATATTCACATTTGATTATGTCATTGTTGTTGATATCTATCATAATGGGTTAATAATAATATTGCGTACGTTTGTGAGGTATAGTAGACTTGTAGGGAATCCCAACTGGGCTAAAGTGAAAAACGCATACACCACACACAAGGTACCTAGGTACAGTTGAACGCACGTCGGCGCGGCGTTGAGCTGGCTTAGCGTAGTACGGAGTTTCCATAGAATATGAGGTCAGCTTAGTTACCTCTAACGTGTGGCCTACTGTACCTAAGGTTCATTACGTAACGTAGTGAAAAGTAGGTAGTATACAAGATATTGGTGCCGATTCTCTTGTGAACGCACTAAACTAAAATTAGAGAATCGCTATCTTTTACTAACAGGCAGCGCGAGAAAAGGACGGCTATAATCGGCACCATTATTATCTGGCAATTACTGCCTCCATGGACGTCGCGGAAAGAGACTGTATTTAAAAGGATATAAGTAGGTACTTACTTAAATAATACCTACGAGCAAGCAAGTATGGCAATTATTAGCAATATAAGTACCTAGAGGAGCTCGTGGCTAAGTAATCACAGCCGCACGGGTCGATCCATCAGGTTAAGCTACGCTTGCCGGGGTTGGTCAGTGGATGGGTGACCATCTTTACACACCGAGACTCCTCCGTGCTTCGGAAAGCACGTTAAGCCGTTGGTCCCGGCTGTCATTCGTGGATCTTTGACAGTCGTTACGGGTCGTCAGAAGCCCGAAAGTCTGACAACCAGTCTTACCAAAGGGGTATCGTATTACCCAGTTACTGGGTTGTGGAGGTCAGATAGGCAGTCGCTCCATGTAAAATAATGGTATTCAGCTGCATCCGGTTAGACTGGAAGCCGACCCCAACATAGTTGGGAAAAGGCTAGGCAGATTGATAAGTACCTAGGGTACACGCCAATATTAATGAACGTGAAATAATATCCATCGCAATATCCTCTCGTAAGTCCAGGAACGATGTGGTCGCTGTCAAAAATCACGGATCTGTCCAGTGACCGTACTCAGGTTAGTCGTCTATGACGTACTTTTAAACCTGTATTTGAATAGAAAAACAATATAACGATAATCATTAATTATATTTTATATTTTTTTATATCCAAATATTTGTATACTTAAATGTAATTTGGATTATATTAGGTCTTTACCTATGAAATTGCCGTTCTGCAGTACTGGCCATTTAAAATCAAAATAATTTTTGTTTGGCTAAGAATTCTAATTTCAAATTAATTTTATTTTAAAAACATGGATTTTTATTTCCAAAAGTAGTCATTTGTTTATTGATTAGTATTACATTTTCATCGCATTTCAATCTTTTTCGTCATCATGGATACGTTAAAAATTCGAGTAATTATGGAATATGAGTACCGTCGTGGCAGCAACGCGGCACAAGCGGCACGCAACATCAACGACGTTAACGGAGCTACCACAACAAACTAACGCACCACTTGTTATTGGTTTGCTCGCTTCCGTTCTGGAAATTTCGACCTGAAAAATGAACCTCGCGGTCGTCCGAAGACTTTGGTCGACAATGACGAATTAAAGGCGATTGTGAAAGCTGATGATACACAATCTACGGCTGAATTAGCAGCAGCTTTCGACGTTAGC
Source organism: Cosmia pyralina (assembly GCA_946251885.1). Lineage (NCBI taxonomy): Eukaryota > Metazoa > Arthropoda > Insecta > Lepidoptera > Noctuidae > Cosmia > Cosmia pyralina. Next base: position 21,160,600 of record OX276358.1, read on the forward strand.
GTCAAAACAATATTGGTCCATTTGCGTCAAATTGGCAAGGTAAAAAAGCTTGACAAATGGGTGCCCCACGAACTCAATGGTCGCCAGCGCAAAGTACGCGTCGAGACGTGCCTTGCACTGCTCAACAGACACACAAATGAAGGAATTTTGAACCGCATTGTTACCTGCGATGAAAAATGGATTCCGTTTGATAATCGCAAGCGCTCAGCAAGTTGGTTGGATCCTGGTTCAGCACCTAAACAATGCCCTAAACGAAAACTTACCCCTAGAAAAGTGATGGTCACTGTTTGGTGGTCTAGCGCCGGTATGATTCATCACAGCTTCTTACCAAATGGGGTGAGCATTACTTCAGATGTGTACTGTGAAGAACTGAACACAATGATGGAGAAGCTGGCACATCTCCAACCAGCATTGGTCAATCGCTCGTCTCCGCTGCTCCTGCACGACAACGCGCGACCTCATACTACACAGCAGACGGTCTCCAAGTTGCAAGAACTGGGGTTGGAAGCTCTCCGTCATCCGCCCTACTCACCAGACCTTGCGCCTACAGACTACTACTTTTTCCAGAATTTAGATAACTTCTTGGCGGGAAAAAAATTCAATACCCGAGAGGCAGTACAAAATGCCTTTGAAGAATTTGTTGCCTCCCGTCCAGCTGATTTCTTTAAGAAGGGCATCAATAAACTGCCACTGCATTGGCAAAGATGCATTGATTGCATGGCTGATTACTTCGATTAATACAAATAAAAAATGCATGAAAAAAATTCGTTTAAATTTCTTCATACAAAACGGCAATTTCATAGGTAAAGACCTATTATGTAGGTAGGTATAGTGAATTAGTGAATAAAGGAAAAAATAATAAATTTTTTAATTCAAGCAACAAAGACTCAAAATACCTACTAAAGGACTAATGAAGATGTTGATAACTTGATACCTTTATCTAATAGTCTATTTGCATTGCGTAGCGCCATCTGTTATGTCAAATACAGAACTTATTATCGCTCTCGTATCTTTGCTAATAAGCGCTAAGCATGGTCTTCGTAGTTAGCTTAGCCTGAGTTTCTTTACATCTTTTCTTTTTCTTTTACATTTATTCTTACAATCTAATCTCTAGAACTTTCAGAAACAAGACGTCCGCCGCTCTACGTACGGCGATATGACCAAATTGGCATTAAAGCCTTAGCCAGGCAAGGTAAACAAATAAGGCATCGCTAAAACTCACGATTAGTATAAAAACAATCGAGATCGACCACAATAAATCTGAGACTAAATAAAAAACCAAGACATAAAAACCAAAACAGTGCACCGCCAATTTTTTTTTTTCTGTCAAAAAATTTTAATCTCGTTCCATTACGCATTTTTTTTAATGACAAAATTTTATCAGTTGTCATCGCTGGTTTTTTAAAGAACGTCTAAGATTCAATAAATTAATGAATAAATAATAAAATATTTTTTTAGGAAATCACTTTAAAATCACATGACAATACCTACCTTACAATTTTATCTCTTATTTACCTAACTATCAAATTATATCGCAATCATAATCAAAATCTTATCTGTTCTTGAAAAAATCAACTGGATAAATAAACCAACTTGCTCACAACTAGGTTATAAAACCAGTAACTAAAGAAGAAAATAACTTCCTAAGATAATTATCAAATCACTTCCTAAGTTTTCTATTTATTTCCTCCATTCGTTCTTCGCTAATGATTTCAAGTATAGGTAAAGCATCGTTAACAAACACGCAGAAAAAACAGAAGTGACAAAGATCCCGTTCAAATGTGAATCGTATTATCTTGGTTTACTATCACTCCAGATACACATCATCGCTTACCTAATAATTATCTATTTATAACGATATCATGATATAAGTAAGTAGGTAAATACTTATAAACCAATAGTTATTTTTATCAGCAAATAATTCTAAAATTCCTAAAAATTAAAGAAGGTGATTTTTTATTGCAGTCTCTTTCACAGAATTTGTGTGGGTCAAGGAATTCTGTTTCCAGTGAAAATAGATATAATTTAGTCGAATAAGTCTTGATATAGGTAGGTACCTATTACTGTGTTACTCAATATTATTAATTGATCTTATCGCTAATGCGATTAAATTGAGAATGACCTTTTAATACTAAACGTTATAAGATCATTTTAACGGACTTAGATATAGGATTGAGTATAGAGGAATACCAAAGAAACGATGGATGGACTGTGTGAAAGATGATATGGCTAGAAAGGGGGTGACTACAGAGATGACAAAAGTACATACTATGGAAGAAAAAGACATGTTGCGCCGACCCCAAATAAATTGGGATAAGGGCAGGAGACTGAGATAATAATAATGCCAATTATTTGCTTTACAATAAGTTCCTTTAAGTAACATTTTTAAAATAAATCCCTAACCAGATTAAAGACATCATTATTGTGTAGACGCACCACTAATCCATCAATTTTGCACGTAACATCCGTTAGATCAATCCCAAACAATGTGTACAAACATTTTTACAACCGCATTAATTAAAACTGACTATCCGTCTTTGTATAAGACAAAAAACCACGCCAGTGTAGTGAGAATATAAATGCAGAGATCAACAGATCATGATCATTGTTAAACAGATCACAGTGTAGTGCGGATCGCAGTGATCATGAATACTTTGGTGAGTATTCTTTTTTTAAATAGTGCAGCGTGTTTATAGTTCTCATTTTTTTTTTTTAATATAAATTGAGTCCTTCAGAAAATACTAATCAGTTTAGTGTTACAAGTGGAAAAAGTATTTTTTTATAGAATTTTAACTTTTTTTGTTTTCGTCCAGTGCATTCCGTAGGTACCATAGGCAAATTTTAAAAAAAAAAACAAGGTGTTCCTTTGCCCCTCATAATGGCGGTATATGGGACCTACATAAACAGAAAATGCCCTAATAGCACATTGTTACAGATCAGATCAGAACAGGAAACCAAAAAAAAAAAATACAATTTATATTAAGTATTTAAAACTCGTAATTAGTTTCCCACATTAGCGCCTAGGGTTGTCATTTCACCACAATAATCCTATTTATGTAGTTTTATTTTTAAAACTACGTATGCCTAAACAAACAATTCGTGAATCAAAAACGTAGATACAATCTAAAATCTAAGATAATTAGAGCGGTTTCTATTTTACTTCATTAATTGCTGTAGGTATCATAAAGATTAGATTTTAGAGATAACCTATCTCTTCCATCTTATGATTGTTAAGATTCTATCTGTTTCCGAATTGGGTATTCAATCTTGATATGATTATCTTTCTTGAATATCTAGTAATTAGATTGTAATACATTATATTTCGGGACTGGCATATAACTGTCATAAATCCGCCGACACGGTTGTTTTTTTTTTACATAACAATACCTACGTAGACATTCAGACCTACCTACCTACCTAATAATGTATGGCAAACGTCACTGTAGGTACTCGTAGTTAGGCAGCCTCTGTGGTAGGTATAACTAGATATTGGGGCGCTCGTGGCTATTAACAGCCGCACGGGTCCATCGAAGGTATAGGCTAAGCTTGCCGCGTTTGGTTCGTGGATGAATGAATATCCATTACACATGGAAACTTCTCCGTGCCTCGGAAAGCACGTTAAGCCGTTGGGCCCGGCTGTCATTCGTTGATTTTTGACAGTCGTTACGGGTAGAAGCACAAAAGTTTGACAACCAGTCTTACCAAGGGGGGTCACCCGATAGTGTTACCTAGTAACTGGGTTGTGAAGGTCAGATACGCAGTCGCTCCATGTTAAATACTGGTTACTGCATCCTGTTTAGACTGAAAACCGACCCTAACTTAGTTGGGAAAACGCTAGGCAGATTGAACTAGATATTTCTAAACCCATGTAAACTTATCTTTACTTATGTATGGCGCCTGCCTATCACTTATGGGCGCCAGGCGAACTCTTACAGATTCTAAGATTATTCACCATTATCTAAAATTATGAATTTTAATAGAAAAGTTATGTTTGATTGTATCTTTCTATTATTAGTTTTAATTTTATACTAAAGTGACTAAGAGGTGGTAGGAGTGTAGGTACCTAACCTTCAAACGGTTCAAGTCAATCGATGTTAATGATAAAAAAAAAACTAAACATATAATACATGGTGTACCTAAGTAGGTAGAAGATGAGGATTGGGCTAAGAGAACCATCGATTGAGTCCCATAAAACGCACAACGACATCGCGGGCGGCATCAGGCCTAATCCAGGCCTAGTTCAGTTGTAGAGTGTGTGAGTCCCTGCTCACGCACTCTACAACTCCTAAGCGATTCCTTCAGAAACTTGTTCAGGGTGCTTAGGGAGTGAACGATCTAAAAAGACCTAACGTCTATGAGTTGAGTCAGTGTAAGGGGACCCAAAGTTACCATTTTTGGGTTTTTCGCTAATATTATTATTATCTCAAAAACGGTGCGTCTCGTAGGGAAAAAATTTTGATATCAAAAAAGCGCTCATAAAATTTTATACAAGTTTTATTATACCTACACACTTTTCCGAATTCCTAACCGTGAAAAGTGAAAATTTTCGAAAAAAATATTTTTACCAAATATTCCTTCATATTGTCTAACCTTATTATCTATATTATACACCTACCTACAGCCAATTAAGTTTTCATCCTCTTAAGCCGTGAGGGTCTAATAAGATTTTTTAATCCTGCCTCCTGCTTCGTTGCGTGATGACGTCTAGGGTTCGATTTCCAGAGCGGACAGCGTCATTAGGTTTTCCTTCAGGAACTCAATGTCTCAGTATTCTACGGCCGATTTATTTTGACAGGTCCGAACATAGGCACTAAGAAGTTTCGCGCATGTTCTCTCACTCACACTCGCCTCATGTCACCATTTGGTTCCTAAAAGATCTTACTGCGCAGCCTTCTGCGCAAAGTGTTCGGACCTGCCAAGATAAATCGGCCGTAGTGTAATAGCCTTTTTTTTTAGGTATAGGTACACCTCTGACTAACCCAGACGAATATAGGCGTGATGTTATGGTATCATCATCATCCTACCCTTGTCCTATGGTACGTGAGGTCAGCGCAATACGTTTTCTTCTTCCATTCTCCCCTGTCAAACGTCACGCTAACATTCACTCCCTTCTCTTTCATATCATTCCTCACACAATACGTGATGTTATGCTATGTTATAGGTGTGATGTTATGCTATCATCATCCTACCCTTGTCCTATGTTACGTGGGGTCGGCGCAATACGTTTTCTTTTTCCATTCTCCCCTGTCAAACGTCACGCTAACATTCACACCCTTCTCTTTCATATCATTCCTCACACAATACGTGATGTTATGCTATGTTATTTTTTCATCTGGAACCATATCAGAAAATTATGTTAGACAGAAAACAAAGAACATCTCTGTTAACGAAGTTAGCCTCGCTTACATGAAAACTTAAGGAAGAGGAGTGTGAGGACATGCATTGTTAAGTTTAGTTTAAATTGCTCGGTACATTGAGCAATGTGCCTTTGTTCTCAGTTACGAATTAATTAACTGTTGGGGCAATGTGTAATGGGTAAAGATATTGCAGATGATTTGTATAGAGTCAAAATACAAAAATTAATTTTGAAATATCATCAGACAAATTACCTAATTCAACAGTTATTTTGACTAACCGAACCTAAAAAGGAACGGCTAAAACTATTAAAATTAGGAACATAATATACAGGGTGTAAGTGTAAACAGTGGCAACCTTTTAAGGGGTCATTGTACTCATCATTATGAACAACTTTTACTATAGGATCAAACCTGAAATTGCGAGAAAAAATCAGCTGTTCAGTACATTTATGTTCGCATAATTCGTCAAAATGTAGGGAACAGTTGATTTTTTTTTTTAGCGATATCAGGTTTGATATAGGTAAGTATGAACTGAAACCTAAGCTAATGAGCCTGACTATTCTGGCTGATTTTGAAACTCGCCTCTTTTCGAGAAAAACGTGACATTTCGGAAAAGCTGTTTTTTTTGTTTAATCGATAATTTAATATTCGGTTGTAGAAACATTTAGTGTATTTTTAAAAGTTTTTTAGATAGCTCATTTAACATAAAAGCACATCACGTTTTTCTCGCAAAGATGCGACATTATGGTGATTTCTTGGCTTCTTCTAATTTAAATGCGCAATATCCGAAACGCATCAATAATCTCAATTATCTTATCTCCATAATTTTTATAAACGAACCTGATTAAATCAAGGTAATATAATTATACGCAGCGATCATTAATTATGTTTTTTTTTTTCTCCTTTTTAGAACATAATTTTGCTGTCATGTTATGTGGCCGTGACCGTCGCTCAAAAAGTGGGGGACACAAGCAATGACATCATAGCTGGGCAGAGTCGGAATACTGGAGGCTATGGGCTGTTAAGACCGAATTTTCAGGGCGGATATAACCAGGGCGGGTATAATCAACCGGGTGGCTATAACCAGGGCGGGTATAATCAGGGCTACAACGGGTATAACGGTGGCTACGGAGGTGCACAAGGAGGCTATGGTCAAGGATATGGCGGTTATCAAGGCTATGGGCAAAGATATGGTGGAAATCAAGGATACGGCGGTGGCGTACCCGGATTTGGATCATTTCCGGGAGCAGGACAGGGTGGTTACCCTGGTGGATTAGGAGGTTAGCATATCAATTAACATTATTCCTATAGGCACGCTGATTGTCAAATAATATGGTATTTACCTACCTACCTATAATAGGTAAATCTAAGCGCGCAGAGCTTATAGTAAGTAGGTACCTTCCTACGGAGACCCTCAATAAAAGGTGTACCTTTTCTATTAATCTCGTAATTATTCCTAATAATCAATCTAAGTAGGTATTCTACTAAACGAGTACCTACGCCGTAAGCTCATGGTCAGGTCTCCAAGCTGACTCTCAATCCTGAATAGGTAATAGGTAGGTACACTGTTTAAAGTAATACCTACTCTCAATTATTTTTCTAATCTTCTAAATATGAAAATAGTGTTTATCTCGTAATAAGCCATCAACTTATAAAATGCTCGTGGAGGTTGCATGGCAAAGCCATGCAGGCTTAACCCTCTACAGTAGGCCTACCTAATTACAAACAATCAATTATAAAGCATGTCCACAAATGCTACCCACTAAAAATCATCATCAATAATCCCTTATCGCATCGGAACAAAGCCAATGATCTTAATGAATTAGTCTTAAACCAATTAATCACAAATATAATCTGTACTTATACATATTCCTGGGTACAGGAGGCTACGGCAGCGGCGTCGGTGGCTACCCAAGCGGATTCGGACAAGGATATCCGGGATATGGCGGCAGCGGTAGCGGTAAGCATGGTTTACTGAATCTAATAGATAGTTTACAGTAGAAGAATTTATTTATCCTAAGCGTACCGTATAAGGCCGTAAGGGCCTGTTTTGAATAAATTCAAAAATGGAACAGAATTTTTATGAAATTATCTGCTAGGAATTTAATCGTAGGTGTTAGTATTATTCGAAACTATAGGCTGTTTTTTGCATTCAGGAGGAGTCGAAGGACCGTCCTATTACCAATAATCAAAGACTAAGTATTAATCCACAATAATCGATGGGCTAAAACCTATACCTATGGTTTAAAAACACAAACACTAACATTCATATCACATAGATTCTTTAAAAAAAGATGAGGTGTAAGTATTCGAGGAAAACGATCACGTACTTACTTACTTATGGAGTCAATGGCCACCACGGCCATCGCACTTTATAAACAAGGTACATGTTATACGACATTATAAACATTATCTTCGTATTTCATGTAAAAAGTAAATTATTTGCACGCAAAATCATAGCGGTTTTACATTTTTACGTAATTTCGTAGGTACGTTTTTATTCTGATTTTTAAGTATGTAGGTACAGTCAACAAAAGAGATATCTAGGCAGGGTAGAGCAACATATTTATATGTGAATTGCTTCATGTTCAATTTTATACATATTACTTCATTTTTGCAACACTCCTACATTGTAACACACCAACACAAAATTGTATATTGTCACGAAAATGAACATGAAGCAATTCACATACAAATATGTCAGTATACCCTGCCTAGATATCTCTTTTGTTGACTGTACATAAACGGTGAGAATATTATTTTTTGTCGAGTTTAATAATATAGGTACCTACTTTGCTGTACTTTGATTATAGTAGTTATGTCCAGTTAGTTAAAATAACATGTTTTTTTTTTAAACAAAGCGTTAGATAGGTACTTATAATTTAAATAAATTGAATGTATAGGCAGTAGTTGGTGAAAACAAAGATAGGCATTATTAAATGGTAGGTAGGTATAGAAAACCAACATCACCTAATATCGATTTTATAAAATATTCTTCGTAAGTACCTACTTAAAAACATAGGTACCTACAGACAAGGATTCCATGAATTTGATGACCAGCTTATATTGCACAGCGCTTTAAATACCTACCCTTAACCTTTTAATAGGGTACAAATTACAGTGGCTATATCGGATAGCTTTAACGTGCTACATCGAATACTAGTAATTTGAGACGAGAAAAACGATGACTTTAATACGTTAAGGGCATGTTTCATCACCTACGATTATGTTCCTATTAACTTGGCAGATAATTTCATACAAATTCTGTTCCATTTTTGAATTTATTCGGTGAGTATAATTTTTGCACTCTAGCATGGTGCGGGTGACACATGTCAGTATGACATGACGAGGTCAGTGACAATATGCACAATTCAATTTTATCGATAGCGATTCTTACAGCAAAAATCTCATTCTCCTAATAATTTTAAAAATGTCTTTGATATATCATATTATTATGAAATTTATTTTATAATATGTATTTAATACAAAACATCAAAAAATCACATTCAAAGCACAACCGATATTTATTTTAAAAAAAACTTTTTTATGGTATCATTTTTTCGGCTAATATAACTCTATAGATGTCTAACAACAAAAAATTTAAAATACATACAGTAAACTTCTTTTTCTAAAAAAAAATATCGACTATCGATAAAAACCCATAATAGCAATTCATCTCATCACTAAACATGTCTATGGCGTTACGTTACACGTTTATCACTTTGCTTCATTTTACTTTAAATTTGATTTTATTTGTAGATAATAACATTTTGGCAGGATAATTTATTTAATTTACTAAAGTTATTATTGAATCCGTATTTTCCGATTATGATATTCAGGGTGCAGCTAAAATATTAAATCATGATTGTAAATCGCGATAACGTTCAAGAGTGAAAAGGAACAGTTCGTCAAATGTCACCCGCACCATACTAGAGCGCAAAAATTATAGTGTCTATTCGGACATCGTAAAATAGGCACTAATAGTACAGACGCCAGCAGGTCAAGCCACCCGATACTGTCAAATTTTCCCAATCAACCTTTAACCTAATGCTTTAGCGATAAAGATGAAAATCTATTAAAGAAATTTGACAGATTGTAGTAGCTTGATGTGCTGGCGTCTGTACCTACTTAGTGAATGCAAAATAAACGTTTAATTTTAATCCACAACTCTCATAATACTTACAAAGAACGAAGCAAATTTTTCATCATATTTTTGTCTACCAGGTTATCGCCCCAACTTCTACAGGCCAGGATTTGACAACCGACGAGTTCCGGGAAATCAGGAGGATTTCCCGGAACTCGCCATCCCGAGCCGGAACCAATACAGTCCTTATGTGGGCCGTCCTGCTATAACACCTTATCACCATCATACTGGCAACTATCCCGTAGGTTTGGAGGATGGTTATAGGTACAGTGATAACGTTAGTAGGTACCTAAGTAGAAAAGCCGGAGAAATCAAGGAGGGTGAAGATAAGTCATAGTTATTTAGGTATTGTAGTACTAATTTAAATTTAAGATCTGATTTCATTGTTGCACTGATTCTTTATTAATAAAATTATTTATAGTTGAATTTGGTTTTTAGTTACGGAAACCTATCCTTTATAAACATAACTAGCTGTGCCCCGCGGTTTCACCCGCGTAGACTGGGATAAAAAAATTGCATGTGCACAGGATATAAGCTATCTACACACCAAATTTCATCCAAATCGGTCCAGCCGTTTGAGTGTGAAGAAATAACAAACATACAAACACACACACACACACTTTCGCCTTTATAATATTAGTGTGATGATCTCTCCAGTACGAAGTAACCATTTTAGAAGGTAAATGAAACTCCTACTCCATCTCCATCTTACTTCTTATTCTTATTACTACTATTATAAATGCGAAAGTTTGGACGGGTATATGGATGGATGGATGTTTGTTACTCAATCACGCCAGAACGGTTGAACGGATCTGGATGAAATTTGGCACAGTTTTTTTTTTTTTTTATTATAGTCTGGAATAGTACATAGGCTTCTTTTAATCCCGGAAAAATGTACGGTTCCCATGGGATAATTTTCGACAACCACGCGGGCGAAGCCGCTGGCAAAAGCTAGTTTGAAATAAGATTAGACATTTAACTAAAACTTTTAACAGTCCGTTCAACCGATTTTGACTTCTATTCCGTAGGCATAAGGATGGCACTAAAAGCAAAAACGTAGTTACAATACCAACTGGTTACTGCTGCTGCCATTTGTCATGCTACCAACGCAATAGAAGTCAAAATCGGTTGAACGGACTGTAAAAAAGGTTTGTTTAAACGTCTAATCTTATTTCACATGGACAACCTATAGCTTTACATTAGGTAGTACATTTAAATAGCTTCAAGTTTCTGGCTCAGTTAGTCGACGTTCGCACGGACGTAAAAATATCGCGGCGATTTTGTTTCGCGCACTAGATTTACAACGTTCTGCTTAGCGCCGAGAGTTGAAAATCCAACAGTGTGTTTTTTCGACGCGCTAGAATGAACTCTGTTGTTGTAAAGTTGGATTCTCAATGCTCGGCTCAACAACGAAAGCCGAAAAATCAGTGCGCGATAAAATCCCGCTGCGATAATTTTACGTCCGTGCGAACGGCGGCTTAGTCTGAAAGTCAAAGTCAAAGTTTTTATTTGTAAAACAAAGGTGGGTGTAAAAACAAGTGTTGTAAATATAATATGTATAGGTACACACAGCTACACATCAAGCTATACATTTCCAGTTTACACTGACCTCTCGTTGTAAGGAAATCCTCCTACAATGCGAGATCAGCTTATACTGGAAAAGTATAGATTGATCTGTAGCCGTGCGTACCTACACTATGTTTTGCCGCTGACGGCGTACAAAAATATCAATAAAACAGGTAATATCCATTAAAATTAAATGAAAAAAAAAACTATCCACAGTAAATTACATAAAACTTAATTTAACACTAAATCAAAGCTGTAAAGTTGAAGCTAGTCAAATGTGCCGACTCATTGCCAATTGAAGTGCCTGTAAATGGTTTAATATTGAAATAAATACTTTGAGATTTGTGTTTTTTTGAATTATTAGGAGTTATTCTGTTTATCCACCCCAAAAAATCCACCTTACGGTGAATTCGTTGAAACGCATGTCCAAGAATCCACCCTGATTATTCCGTTAAACCAACTAGCCTAGGGTGAATTCTCGGACATACGTTTCCACGTATCCACTTTAGGATGGATAAACGGAATAACCCATTAATTGGTATTCTCCATAGCCGTGTTGTATCTACACAACTAAGCTATGGAAAATACTAATAATGGGTTATTTTACCTAGTTAATAAGTACTCACTAGTTTCAAGCGATTTTTTTTTATCGTGGATAAATGCTCATGCATACTGCACTATAACGGGGAGATAGTGCAGTTATGTGGGACTCTAACCTACTAAGTTAGAGATTCAAATAACTGCACGATGTCCTCCTCTGCCGCTTACGGCGGTAACACGGGCACGCGTTAGCACTCAGCCGCGATGCCTTTCATACGACATGGCGGCCCACCTCAGTTGCGATGTCGCCTAAGCAGCCCTGACGAGCGGCCTCTCCTCGCTTCTTCTTCGTTTCACCGTGGGTAACCAAGCCACGGCTACTGAGCCCCCCCCGCCTCGACAATGCAGGAACCTACCGGGGGGGTCGTCAGTAGGCCTGAGGTTCTCAAATCGTCTTTCATAACATCTAAAGGAACGGAAATGGATATTCTTTCCCAGACACCTGTTTAAAATTCTACACTACCTTTTTACCTGATATCAATCTGGCATATATTACTCCTTGCATTATTGCATTATAAACCAGTTCGGCGATTCGCATCGTTGAGCCTACTTCAATCATTTTGAATCACAATGGTTCATTCTGGTTCAAATAAAACGACGAGACGGTATGAATAACTTATTTGATTATATTACGTTCAAGTAATCATTTAAATACATTTAATATTTTGATAACGCATTGGTCCAATATGACTTGGGAAGCAGCAAACGGCTATCCTACGTACTCATTATATCACACTAATATTATAAAGGCGAAAGTTTGTGAGTGGGGGTGTATTTGTGTGTGTATGTATGTTTGATACTTCTTCACGCTCAAACTGCTGGACCGATTTGCATGAAATTTGGTATGTAGATAGCTTATACCCTGGATTAACACAGGCTGTGGTCTGTGGGTAAGGCATACCAAGAGATCGCTAGACGTTCTGCGTATTCAATATAATAACTGCTTCAGGATGCTGTTGGGACTGCCGCGCTATTGTAGTACGTCCAGAATGTTCACTTTTGCGCATACCGATGATTTTTACGCCATAATGCGCAAAAAAACGTATTCCATCCTAACAAGGGCGCGGTCTAGTTCAAATGGCATCCTAAGTATGTTCATAGAAAAGTGCGACGCACCTTCGTTGTCGCACGCTGTGGAGATACTAGTCAGAAGTCCGCGCAGCTAACCCTACAGTTTTTCTTTTTGGTTTTGTTTATGTGTGTTTACTAACAATAGTTTTTAAGAACAATGTTACTAACAATTGGGCCTAGTTGCCAAATATTTAATTTAATTTAATAGGCTACTTTTTATCCCTAGTGATTAAATAATGCTTAGTTACCGCGTTGAGTGACCTTGGTAGGTCCTAGGTAGATACTCTTCCGCCATTAACTTTAAAATAAAAGCTGTGGCGATGTTCTAACTAATGTTACGGTAACTATTAGCGGTCACTACTATCTACCTTAGAATCACCTAGGTACAGATTGACAGATGATTTCACGAATCCGCCTCAATCATTTCATTATATACTTTATTACAATGATATAAGAGATATGATGCGCGCTCGTGAATTGTGTTATCTATACTTGTTCTTCTTGTTCCCTACGTTCCTAATCTTTAATTATTTCGATCTTCGGATACTTGCTTTATTTCCCGCGCTAGACGAATAGGCGATGCCTCTTTATCTACTCTAAAGTAAATGCCTATTTCTCACCTAGCCACTACACCGAGCCATTTGAACACCAATAAAATTAAAAAGTAATAATATTCATAAATAACATAAAATGAAAAAGTAATAATATTCATAAATAACATAAAATGAAAAAGTAATAATATTCATAAATAACATTACGATCCACTGAACCAATCAGAGGAGATAGAATTGAAGAAAGATGCTGCGCCGGAGCGTGCGTTGGCGAAGTTGATAGGCAAGGAGCTCGTCATCAGATCTGATATGTCAGACCTCGACTTGTTGGGGCTCGATGATACCGGCTTCTTTTTTACCTGGGAAAAGACAGTTTTGTTAGGAAAACAAATTTATAAAATAGTATAAAATAAAGTCGCTTTTCATGTCTGCCTGTGTGACCGCTTAGTTCTTCTAAACTCCCCAATGGATTTTGATGCGCTTTTCACCATAATTTATAGTGTAATATTCTTATAATTGTATTATAATTACATTTACATTACATTACATTTTACATTTTTGTTTTATTTATTTGTATTATTGTATTGTATTATTATTATTATGACTTGACAAAACTGCTTTAAGTATTATGTAAAGAAGTTTTGTGAAGTCATAAAACCGTGCGAAGTCAGGACGGGAGTCCTTTTATAAATTGATCACAGTTTAAAGTGACCGTAATATAATAGTTAGGTAATATTTGTGAGCCGCTATAAATGCTCTTGGCTAGTAATCTGAAATATAATATGATGCAGTAATTTTTTTGAAGCCCACAATCTGAACACTGTTGTTCTTGTTCGTAATGATCAGTTTACTTGTTCTAGTGCGGGAGCTATGTAGATATTTTACAAAGTTACAGAAAAACAAAAGAAACAAATGAGGTTTATTCGTCACAATCTAATGCTGGCCACAGCACTTATTGTTAGATATGTTATGAAACAATCCAACAAAACGCGAGCCTATCAAAACTAAAGAAAATTTTTTTTTAAAGAATCAGTTATACAGGCTGTAATTTTAATCATCTTTTTCCTATTAAGGGGTCATTGTACTCATCATTACGAACAACTTTTACTATGGGACCAAACATGAAATCGCGAAAAAAAATCAGCTGTTCCCTACATTTTGACGATTTGTGCGAACATAAATGTAGGGAACAGATGATTTTTTTTTGCGATTTCAGGTTTGGTCCCATAGTAAAAGTTGTTCATAATGATGATTAAAATTACACCGTGTATATAACAAATAAACATGTTACTCAATCACTCTTGATGACATTAAATGGGAAATTGTTATGTTTTCATTTCAGTGTTTGCATACCAATGTGTATGTAATACATTCATTAGATATTAACACATTAACAAATCAAACCGATATGCAAAAACATTAAGACTATTAGTATCAACAAAAACTGCTTTAATGTTATTAGTACGCGAATCAAAGCGAAAAAAGCCGGGAAACTAAGAACAATGGTTAACGGACTATTGTCTAAAATTAGAATATAGTAAGTGTAAATAAACTTAAATCACTCATACCAGTTCACAGTATGAAGGAATCTGCATTCTGAACAATAAATTAAGAAAGTTAATTTTTTAAGCAAACTAAAAATAATACAAAAAAGCGCTTTCTTGAAAAATACCTATCCTATCTCCCAACCTATAGAACTTACATACTTAGTTCAATACAACTCCTTCCCTAGTTTTTTTTCATGTTCGTAATCAGAATCAGAATGTATTTTACTTGTACGAATGTAGTTTTTCATAGTAGGATTAAATGCTACCACAACATACGGTCATCATTCTCCTGCCCTAATCCCAATCTATTTGAGGTCGGCACATCATGTCCCTTTTTTCCATACTTCTCTATTAGTCGTCATCTCGGTAGTCAACTCCTTTCTAGCCATGTCATCTTTCACACAGGTCCATCCATCGTTTCTTTGGTCTTCCCCTATTCTTATAGCCATCGACATTCATACTCAAAACTTTCCTCACGACTTTCTCCTCATTTCTCCGCATCACGTGCCCATACCATGAAAACCGATTTCCGCACAACTTTTCAGTCACCGGTGCCACTTTCAAACTTCCTCTTATGTACTCATTTCTTATTCTATCCATTCGTGTAACACCACACATCCCTCTTAGCATTCTCATCTTAGCTGCATGCAATTGCCTTTCATTCATCCCTTTTGTGGTTCAACATTCTGATCCATACAAAACAGCAGGTCTAGCCATTGTTTTATATATCTTCCCCTTCAGTTTACGGGAGTCGTAGATTGTTCCCGTGACCAATAGTGCTATTCTGTAAATGTCTCACCGTGAAAACATAAGTGAAGTGATCTTAAAGTGAGCTGTCAATAGTGTCAACCCCTAGCATTATGTGGAATGACGGCTCACTTCACGCTCACTTCACCTGAGTTATCACGGCGAGATGTTTACAGAATAGCACTACAGCAGCCATTTCATCCATCCAGTGTTAATTTTGTGTTTAACCACTTAGGTACCGCTTACCACAACATACGGTATACAAATAAAAAACTATACTCATCCACGAAGACGCGTCCCACTATCCCTCCTAACCAACATTGGCGGAAGCTTGCACACATATACTATAAACGGTTAGGAGGAATAGTGAGGCGCGTCTTCGTGGATTGCACTATATGTATTGTTGTGTTATTTATGCAAACTTTAGTTTCAAAATGTCACCACATCCTTAAGCCATCGTTTATAAAAACATGATGGTGATATGGCTGATTGCTGATGCGCCGGACGTATATCTAAGTATCGCCTCAAAGTCAAAGTTCAATTATTTGAACGTCAAAAATGCCTCGCCGCCGGAGACTGTTTTAATGCACCCCGATATTTCTTTAACCAAACTACCCACTCATCTAAGTACAAAAGTAAACATTCACACATTTCTTTACAAAACTACTTACAGGCTTATCCTGCTTCTTAAGATGGCTGGGTGGCGCTGCTACTGGCAGTAAAGAGAACCAGTGTGAGTCTCCAGAAGCCAAGAGTGCAGATGCCTTGTCTCCTGTACCTCCTGACAGGACCGGTTTGGTACCGATCAAGGCAGTCAGTTGACCGTGGTGGAGGACCAAGCTGCCTAGGAGAGTCTGTAGGGAAATATTGAATATTATGATCTGTGTAAAGATATGGGTGTGTTTTTGACCAACATTGGGATAAAAAGGAGGGGCTTGTGGCTAAGTAATCCGCTCGGGTCGATCTATCAGTTTAAGGTTAAGCTACGCTTGCCGCGGTTGGTCCATAGATCGGGTGGTCGTTACGGGTAGTCAAAAGCCCGAAAGTCTGACAACCAGTCTTACCAAGAGGTATCGTATTACCCAGTAACCGGGTTGTGGAGGTCAGATAGGCAGTCGCTCCATGTAAAATACTGGTATTCAGCTGCATCCGGTTAGACTGGAAGCCGACCCCAACATAGTTGGGAAAAGGCTAGGCAGATGATTGGGGTAACATAGGTTAGGGATGTACAGTTGTGGCTATCGTAAGACCAACTGATAACCAACTTAGAGGTAGTGTAGCATAGTAGATTTGAAAATTTGCATTCATTCATTTCAATTTAACGAATGTATTTGGATAAATGACTTTACAAGTTATTGCGTATCCGTAAAGATCATTTTCGCCTAAAGCACTAATAAAGATTGGTGACGTTAAAGGCGCACTCATTTCGGATCGTGATCGGTTTTACGAATTTTGTCGATGCTACATCTACGTTGTGTCGTACTGTAGCAGCATCAACTAAACATCTGAGATGTCTTTCAGGACCCCCATATTCGTTGCTAGCAATATTTTCAACAGATTTTAACTAATGAGGCGAGGTGTTTTTGCCGAATAAATAGTGAACGGTCTGATAATTTCGTACTACTAACGCCATCTCGTTACTTAATGAAGTACAATTTATATAGACTTTGTTTTGTGATCGATTGATGTAAATTACTAAAATATGAAAAATTTTAAATTAAGATCTGATCAGGGAAGAAAGAAAATATTCGGACTATCTGAAACTTCTTTTGTAGTAGATAAGTACTAACCTGTACTCTTTGCACTGATCTCTTCAAACTGGTCTGTATATATTTATAGAACACATCATAGTCAAACGGATCGATCTTCTGTCTCAAAAACTCACAAATCTTTATCGACTGTTCCGTAAAAATTTTGTTTTCTCTAGGAACTAACAACAAAGTTAGATGCCGAACATCCATCAGTAATTGAAGCGCGCACCTCTGATTTATATCCGTCTCGTTCTCTCTTATGACTTTTTCGTAGTGTGCGAAGGTGATAGCTGTAACCCTTTCGATGAATAACATGTGTGTGTCTATTGGTAAGGTGTGTGGGGCCACTTCGTCAAGTATTCGGCTGGTGGCGTACAGGTACTCTTGCAGTTTGAGAGAAGGTCCTGCTGGTACTTTTATTGTGGACTCTACTGGATTCCCTTCTTCGTCTTTTTCTGTGATTTTGATGACGTCCCATTGCTACAGAAACAAAAATGTAGCAATTATTATTTGCACTCAGATATTTTTATACATACATACATAAACTCACGCCTTCTTCCCATGGGGGTAAGCAGAAACTACAGAACGCCACCTGCTACGATCCTTACATACTCCTTTTGCTTTGTTAACGTTCATACATCTGGTCAAACACGCACGCCGGTTGCGAGTACTACGCAATATTAATATTTTTAAGGCAATAGATTTTTGAGTATCCGTGAGCATTACTACAGTCCTTTCAAAGTTATTTTTCCTCAGACAGCAACCCAATAGCAACCTTATAGTAACGAGGATAAAGATCACTTTGATTTTGACAGTAATGTAAAATCAGATGTAATACAACTGTGAAAGGACTGTACAAGTATTTAGTGAGCCAAACAGGTTCTATAATAACTTACCATCATCAAATAATCAATATTAGCTTCCAAAGTAAACGCTTGCGGCAAACCTTTGGTCAAATCTTCAATCTTATCCATCACAATATCCACCCACTTGCCCCAACAGAACTGACAGTTATCTTTTAACACCACACACAAATCATTCCATCTCTTCAAGGCATTATCGTCTATATTAATAACCCCTAAACTGTCACGCTCTTCGGGAATATAGCACTTGCGCAAATGTGGCATAAGAGTGGATATGGCTTGCGTAAAACGCGCAGTGTATATGGCAGTTGTTTTCTTCTGTAGTTCAGTGGATTGTAGAGTGGGTTCTTCGAAGCATGCCTTGATGTATTGTAGCATGCTGTGGAGAAGAATATTGCATGAAGGTTTTCTAGACTTTATTTAATTTGGTGGTAATAAGAGGAAAACAATTAAATAATTGTATTTGACTATTAACATTGCGAAAAAAGTTATTAATCCCGACAGTCAGTTTGACTCAAACGAAACATCAGGTACATTTTTAGTTGTAATAATTACCTTAAGAAATCTATATTCTTACACAATCTATAGGAAATCTCCACCTTAAATTTTACGTCACCTAATCACACCTAATAATTACACATGCAAAAAACCAACAAACCTCTGTATATTGCTATCAGAGACATCTCTCAAATACATCTCGATCAGATACTTATCACTATAAATCTGATCGATATCATCGTCGTCTTCGTACGCAAACAGAAGCTTATCTTTACTAGCCAAACTCTTCTTATCTTTGTACAGGTACACCCTCAAGTCTTCCAGAAGTTTCTGCAACTCGTCATCTAAGCTTTGGCATATTTTTTCTAAAGTCGGTGTGTAACCGCGGTCTTGGCGGGCCATACCTATAAGAAATAGAAACACTTAGGTGGATAGTACGGATTCATCTTCTTTTTTTCGTTTCAACGGTTGTATGTTATATCTATGTTTCTTATATTGTTTGGGCCCAGGGTGGCCACATTTGTTGCGGCGTCTGAGGCGTTGTTCAGATCGTCAAGGGTGTACATTTGGGATACTCTAGCAGATGGGCATGGTCTGTTCAGGAGCACCGGACTCGCACTGGATGTTGCATGAATCTACAAAGTACAGATACTGGTGCAATACGCGAGCTAGTCGACTTATAGTAGTTGCATGTATTAGTTTAAGAGTAGCGTCAATAGCTTTTCCTATCAACCTACATTACACATGAGCGTCAATAGCTTTTCCTATCAACCTACTTTACACATGAGCGTCAATAGCTTTTCCTATCAACCTACTTTACACATGAGCGTCAATAGCTTTTCCTATCAACCTACTTTACACATGAGCGTCAATAGCTTTTCCTATCAACCTACTTTACACATGAGCGTCAATAGCTTTTCCTATCAACCTACTTTACACATGAGCGTCAATAGCTTTTCCTATCAACCTACTTTACACATAAGCGTCAATAGGTTTTCCTATCAACCTACTTTACACATGAGCGTCAATAGCTTTTCCTATCAACCTACTTTACACATGAGCGTCAATAGCTTTTCCTATCAACCTACTTTACACATGAGCGTCAATAGCTTTTCCTATCAACCTACTTTACACATAAGCGTCAATAGGTTTTCCTATCAACCTACTTTACACATGAGCGTCAATAGCTTTTCCTATCAACCTACTTTACACATGAGCGTCAATAGCTTTTCCTATCAACCTACTTTACACATGAGCGTCAATAGCTTTTCCTATCAACCTACTTTACACATGAGCGTCAATAGCTTTTCCTATCAACCTACTTTACACATGAGCGTCAATAGCTTTTCCTATCAACCTACTTTACACATGAGCGTCAATAGCTTTTCCTATCAACCTACTTTACACATGAGCGTCAATAGCTTTTCCTATCAACCTACTTTACACATGAGCGCCAATAGCTTTTCCTATCAACCTACTTTACACATGAGCGCCAATAGCTTTTCTTATCAACCTACTTTACACATCAACGTCAATAGCTTTTCCTATCAACCTACTTTACACATGAGCGCCAATAGCTTTTCCTATCAACCTACTTTACACATGAGCGTCAATAGCTTTTCCTATCAACCTACTTTACACATGAGCGCCAATAAATAGCTTTTCCTATCAACCTACTTTACACATGAACGTCAATAGCTTTTCCTATCAACCTACTTTACACATGAGCGCCAATAGCTTTTCCTATCAACCTACTTTACACATGAGCGCCAATAACTTTTCCTATCAACCTACTTTACACATGAGCGTCAATAGCTTTTCCTATCAACCTACTTTACACATGAACGTCAATAGCTTTTCCTATCAACCTACTTTACACATGAGCGCCAATAGCTTTTCCTATCAACCTACTTTACACATGAGCGCCAATAACTTTTCCTATCAACCTACTTTACACATGAGCGTCAATAGCTTTTCCTATCAACCTACTTTACACATGAGCGCTAATAACTTTTCCTATCAACCTAATTTACACAAATCAAATCAAACTCATTTATTTGCGTAAATAAGGTACAGAGGGATCTTAAAGATAGGTGTATGATTCTCTTATTCTGCCATTAATGTCGGCGTGCAAATTTTACATAATTATTGAATGTCAATAAAATTATATATATAGAGTATTATTTTGAATCATGCATGCAGTTAGTAAATTGTATTAAATCGATTCTTATTTCTTATTTGATAACAATCAATTATTTATAACACATGATACTACAATGCAGGACTTACAACTTATAATCTAGGAACTCAAGTACACTATAAAAGCATTTATCAATCAATATTTTTGTCAATTCACGCTTAAATTTAAAAAATGGGAGTGACGTTATAGTACTTGGAATTTTATTATACAATTTTATACACATGATATAACTGTTGTTCGATGTGAGTGCGAGATTCGTCTTGGGTTTATATAACTTGTTGGCATTATGAGATCGAGGGGCATAGTAGCTTGTCGCTTGCTGAAAAGACTTATGCTTGGAAACAAATATACAAGATTCCAAGATATAAATGCACGGTAAAGTAAGAATCTTATATTTTCTAATGAATGGGCGACAGGAATCTATTTGTTGCAACCCAAATATACCCCTTAAACACTTTTTCTGGATTACAAATGCTTGATCAATTTCCACACAGCGACCACAAAGAATGATACCATATCGCAAAATGGAGGATATATAGCCGTGATATGCGGTAATTGCAGCGTTTCTAGATATCTCGCAGCTAATACGCCTCAGAGGGTAGACAAAACTATTCATTTTACCACAAACGTCATTGACATGGCTTTTCCAAGAACAAAATTTATCCAAGGATATTCCAAGAAATTTAACTGTATCAGTTTCTGTCAGGGCGTTCCCTTTATATATTATATTTAAGTTCAACGGTTTTGTTCGGTAAGTATGAAACTGCATAAATTTTGTCTTGGTAACGTTGACCTTTAAATTGTTAGCTTCTAGCCACTCTATGGACGTTTGGAGAGCCGTGTTTATTTCCTGCTCATAGGTACTTTTATCGGTGCCTTTTAATATAATAGTGGTATCGTCCGCAAATAGGACACATTTATGACTAAAGATATTTACCAAATCATTAATGTAGAGCAATAACTTTTCCTATCAACCTACTTTACACATGAACGTCAATAGCTTTTCCTATCAACCTACTTTACACATGAACGTCAATAGCTTTTCCTATCAACCTACTTTACACATGAGCGTCAATAGCTTTTCCTATCAACCTACTTTACACATGAACGTCAATAGCTTTTCCTATCAACCTACTTTACACATGAACGTCAATAGCTTTTCCTATCAACCTACTTTACACATGAACGTCAATAGCTTTTCCTATCAACCTACTTTACACATGAGCGTCAATAGCTTTTCTTATCAACCTACTTTGCACATGAACGTCAATAGCTTTTCCTATCAACCTACTTTACACATGAACGTCAATAGCTTTTCCTATCAACCTACTTTACACATGAGCGTCAATAGCTTTTCCTATCAACCTACTTTACACATGAGCGTCAATAGCTTTTCCTATCAACCTACTTTATACATGAGCGTCAATAGCTTTTCCTATCAACCTACTTTATACATGAGCGTCAATAGCTTTTCCTATCAACCTACTTTACACATGAGCGTCAACAGCTTTTCCTATCAACCTACTTTACAGAATGCATAAGGCATCGGCTCTGCCAAACTAGGGGAGTATGTCGATTTCTTTTTCTATCTCCCATTACCATTTTATAGGCAGAAGTTCCAACCACACCCGCAATACCTATACAGTTCTCTCAGTTCAGTTCTCAGTGTTTGTCGAGAACATCACGCCGCGCCGGGCGACTGCGGGCAGAGGCTGCGGTCGCGGAGGGGCCCTCGAGCAGCGGGCGCGCACCGGCCGGCTCGCCACTGCGTCATCGTCCGTGCTACTGAGCGGCCACGTACTCATATACATAAATCACTCGCTATAGTCAATCTATTGTCCGTTTGTACTTGTTTTCCCTAAAGAATATCAATAATACAGTCCACCATTGTCGAAAGTTATACGAGTTTGATTTCGTCCTCATAACACCAGGAGGATATTCCCAATCTTCTTCAGTGTTCTTGCAAACACCATATTCCAATAATCGGAACCTTATTTTGGTGATTGGCCTTGCGCTGTCACCGCTACAGGCAATCAATAACTGCATATCAACTCAGTAAGATTGCATTAGCAATTGGCTAATCATTCATTGAAAATGAACATTCCTGCATAATCAAGTATATCTTCAAAGATGACAGATAGCACATAAGCCATACAGATGGCGCCGATCACAGATCTTTGTCATGATGAATGGCGCTCAGCGTATCCATTGATGACGATTAGACAACATTGATACGTGAGAGATACGATCTTTATTATAATATCATCAGGTTTACATCAGAATCGGTGATTAATAATCACCAACACCAACACAGCTATCGTAATCACTGATATTCACAGTCATTGATTATCGTAATCACTGATTATGATCGCTGTTCCATAGTCTTTGGTGGTTTTTTTGAGGATTAGTGGAAATATCGTCAGTTTTAGCAGTCATGATTTGAAGTAAAACGTTCGTGTACTAAGTGACACATGGGCTAAAAACATCATAGAGCCATATCTTGCCCAAAAGGAGTATTTTGGGCGTATCGATACGCCTGTACAGTTTTCAGACAGAAACGCGCATTTCCAAGATTCTAGGCGCTAATGTGCATTCTGACCACATATTGTTTGCAGGATTGCTCGTGAGTCTATAATCCAGATACTCCATGCACCTTGCTCCGTCCAGTACACCTGTGTATTGATATGCCCGAAATACAATATTTCTAGACTAGATTTCCCTTTGTATGCGGAAACCTAGATCTATGAGACGATGAATTTTTTGTATGTCTATGATTGCAGCATACAAGTCATTGATGCTTTCTCACGGGAACTACCAAGGGGGAGGGGGGAGGCGTCTTTTAAAATGGCTCACAAATTTTACCAATACACATGAAATCATATACAGGATGAAATTTAAAACATGCCCCAAATCGAAATGGGAGATTGTACTCGTCATTATGAACAACTTTTACTATGGGATCAAACCTAAAATCACGAAAAAAAAAAATCTGGTGTCCAGTACATTTATCTACTTCAAACTCGTCAAAATGTAAGGGAGCAGTTGATTTTTTTTTTTTGCGATTTCAGTTTTGATCCCATAGTAAAAGTTTTTCTACTGATGAGTACAATCTCCCATTTCGATTTGGTGCATGTTTTAAATTTCATCATGTATATATATAGCGACAACAAATACCTTTTAAGCGCCGCCTTGTAAGTACGTGACCAATAACTGAAACTTCTCGACCCTGATTGCCGGACAACGGACGTGATAAACAAAATTAAATCATTCAAAAAACAAACATAACTATTGATAATTTCCATTTCCAAGAAATCGTGCCTATAATCAAAAAGTAAGTCCTACAAATATGTAGAACAATTTTCGATAATTTTTGACAAACAATTACTAGACTACTGTGTTACCCGTATCATAGACAAGATAAAATGTAATGTCATAATCGATCAGTGTCGCATGCGCAGCTTACCTGCGCCACTGAACTTATCAATACTGAGAAATGACTGTGGGTTATCATTATATTTGTTCAGCGGAAATTCTTTAACTGTAGGCAAATAAAATTAATTGATACTGTTTACAGAGTACTGTATCTATAGTTTTTGATATGATTTAACTTCGGGAATAAAAATTTGTTTTTTTTTTCGCCTTCCAATGAGAATAGAGCTTCCCAGTCTAAAGGAAATTACGCACTAATAAGTCAAATTAATCTGTCATTACATGGAAAAATCTATAAGAATGATCAATTATGAAAAACGTGTATTGATGCGTAATTGAATCTAATTGCATTCCATCGCCACAATCTCTATCGAAATTACAACAATAAACATCATATCTTAATTATAAATAGCCTATTCAGATAGAAGATTATTGTATTCGCTAATTGCATTACATAGTAATATTGACATATGACGTTTAGGCGGGTATCACACCTCCGCTGCGAAACCGCGAAACAGCATGATGTTCCGCTACTCGAATCGCGATTGCGAGTCAATCAGAATTGAACTACTGCGGTTTCGCTGCTATCTTTTCGCGGCGGAAGTGTGCTAAGACTCACAAACCTATATTTTTTTTTAATATTCTCTTGGCTTGGTAAACAAGAAGACAGATAGTCTATGAATCAATTACAGATCAGGATTACGTGACTACAAAAACAAAAATAATCGCAGTGGATTTTACCTTTAGAGCGAATAGATTCTGCCATTATTGCTGTTGTTTTTAGGTATTCAATATTTTTCTATTATATTCTTTTTTCTTTTTATTATAAACTAGCCGTTGCCCGCGACTTCGCCCGCGTGGATGTCGGAAATTATCCCACGGGAACCTACTACCGGGATAAAAAGTACCCTATGTGTTAATCCAGGTTATAAACTATCTGTGTGCCAAATTTTATTCAAATCCGTTCAGCAGTTTTTGCGTGATTGAGTAACACACATCCAAACATCTTCACAAACTTTCACATTTATAACATTAGTATGATTGTTGTTCAAACACAACATCATTTTTACTTCTATCGCTCAAATTAAAAGCACTTATAATCTAACAAAGGTGCATTGACTTACCCTTCATCAAAGAATTCATGACTTTAATAACATCACCCCTGGACTCAATAACCGTCTCTCCGATAAGGTCCTTCCACACAAACCAGTTGATATCAGCCTCTTTTTCCACCTCGCTGTCTGAGGACACCTTCGTCAGGTCTATGAGGAGTTGTGTCTTGAACGCGTCGTATACTTTGACCCATCTTCCGTCTATGATCGCTTGAACCCGAGAGGTTAGTAAAGGTTGGTAGTAGTGGCACCATACGTGGACCTCTGGTATATCTAAAGAAGTGCATATTGTGGACCAGTTTTCGGGTGTTTCTGTAAAATGATATCATGAATAAAGTCTTGGAAAACATTATGGAGATTTGTGTTGTTGATGATTGATAAATTTAGTGGTCATTTACAATGTTTCCATGGGACGAATAGTAAAGTATCAAAGCCATCATTATTCCAGTGCAAGAAAGAGATGGAGCTATACAGGGTGAAATTTTAATGGTTGTTGTCCTCTTAAAGGGTCATTGTACTCATCATTATGAACAACTTTTACTATGTGACCAAACCTGAAATCCCGAAAAAAAAATCAGCTGTGAATTTATCAACATCAAACTCGTCAAAATGTAAGGAGCAGCTGATTTTTTTTCGCGATTTCATATATGGTTCCATAGTAAAAGTTGTTCATTAAATTTCACCCTGTATAGAAGGAAAATTCCTTCAAAAAACGGATGGGGAAATCCCCATCCGTTTTTCGCAACGGAGCACTGATGGCTGCTACGTTTCACGCATACTGGCCCTGGTAACTATCGGGTAGTTTTATCACAGAATACATAACAGTACAAGGTTTTACGTGCAGGGGATTGCACCACTTCTATGGCCCGTTTTAAAAGTATCTGATGAAAGTGTTCACAGACCCTGTTCAGATTAAATTCTTACGCAATCACTTACCAGGGAATAAGTAAAACATTCATCTGTATTTAAAAGTTTTAAATTTTATATATCATCGCTTTTTTCTACAATTATTGTTTCAATAACAATATTAAATTGTAATTGAAAAATCATCGCCGAAAATTGAGGTTATAAAATTAAGAGCGATGATCGTGCGCGGGCTAGCAACGTCGCATTTTTAGAGGTTTTTCGTGATTATTTCATTAAATTTAAATCAAAGGACAATTTCCTCAGACAAATTCATAGATCGTTGGTATTTATAAGTATGTATGCTATTTTATGACAGTTATTTTAGAATGTACTCCTAAAAAGTTACATATTGTCAATTATTTTCTATTTTCTAAGAGTAATTACCAAAATAAATACCAGAGGAAATTGTACTTTTTTAAAATTTAATTAAATAATCACGAAAAACCTCTAAAAATGCGACGTTGCCAGCCCGCGCGCGATCGACCAGAATCTTCAATTGAAAAACATCTTCAAGGTGATTTAAAATTTGAATGTCGGGTTTAAGTGTTCAAAAAATCAAAATAAAGCACTCAATTTGTAAGGGGCACTACAAATTGGCATCCTCGTTTATATTTTGATTAGATACTTTGGAACAGACATGGTTTAGGAGGATGCGCTGGGGTAGCTCGCGAAATTCAAATTTTCTTGCGTTTTATGCAATTTACAGGTCCGTGTCAGGTTGTATCTTGATCAAAATATGACACGCGGAAATAAAACATATGTATTTACATAATTTTAACCATAAAAATCATCAATACATCTCTCTGAGTTAGATTTCGTCCAGAGTCGTTAAATTTCGTTCCTTCGACGAATCTGCACGAAATCTAACTTATAGAGATGTATTGATGATTTTCATTGTTAAAATTATATAAATACATATGTTTTATGGCCTCGTATCATATTTTGATCAAGATCCAACCTGACACGGACCTGCAAATTGCAAAAAACCCAAAAAAAATAATTTCGCGGGCTACCACAGCGCATCCCCCTTAGATTTTCTCTGAATATACACAATACAGATCCATATATCTATAGTGTTTGTGGCCACAGAGTATTAACGGGCTTCACACAGAAAGTAATGAATGGCTATGGGGGAAATCTTTTTCCAGCATTAGGACTCATGATCTGCCTAGTCTTTTCCCAACGACGTTGGGGTCCGCTTCCAGTCTAACCGGATACAGCTGAATACTAGTATTTTACATGGAGCGACTGCTTATATGACCTCCACAACCCAGTTACTGAGTAATACGATACCCCTTGGTAAGACTGGTTATCCGACTTTCAGGCTTCTGACGACCTGTAACGACTGTCAAAGATCATGATCCTAATGACAGCCGGGACCAACGGCTTAACGTGTTTTCCGAGGCACGGAGGGTCTTCATATGTAAAGATGGTCACCCATACTCGGACTAACCGCGACAAGCGTAGCTTAAACTGATCATCGACCCGTGCAGCTATTTTTACTTAGCCACAAGCCCCTCCCAGCACTGGGACTGTATAGACAAAATAAAGCTGTTGAAAATAACCATACATACCGATCTTAAAAGCCTCCTCCCGAATCTCGTGCAGTACTTTGACCCTGGTAATGTTCTGTAACAAGATCTGCACATTGGTGTCTATGAAGGCCTTCACCCAAACGTTCCAGTCCTGAACTCCTTTTGTTATCTCCGCCTTAGCTAGCGGCTGTACTTCTTTGTTTGATGATAGCCTGGTAGTTTGAAAAAGGGATGGTAAAAGATTTTTGGTAAATATTGAATATATATTTGTATAATTTACAACCTTATTACTAAAGCAATAAGGTTGGAAAGTGGTTTACCGGAAAATTTCGCGATGGTACAATCAGCGTCAATAATATCGGGACGAACCGACTGTTCAAAATTATCTAAACAACTATGAAAATGAAATATTAACTCAATGACACAAGGAATGTTTCAGAAAGAAGACTTACACTACAACTGTCATTCTGACAAGAACTTTATCCAATTGAGATAAAGTTAAATGTTCTTAGTTGCTGAGATCATTTTGACCAGTCTGTTCGTCCCGATATTTTTGACGCTTACTGTACATAATAGGTTGGGGAAAAAGTTTCTTCGCATTTTTTAAGAAAATTCAAAACATTTTTTAATATACATTATTTACATTTATCTAAAGTATGTAGGTACCATTTTGTTCGATAACTTTTTGCCATCTTGTAGGTAAGGACATGATCCCATTGCTATAGAAATTTTGGGACTTCTGATCAAAATACCGCGACAAGTGGTTTTGGCAGTCCTCTCGTGATGTTAACCTGACAATGCCTAAATAATTCTGAAGAGACCAAAACAGGTGGAAATCGGAAGGTGCAAGGTCAGGACTATACGACGGATGCATTAACACCTCCCAGCCAAACTCTCTTAATTTTTGCTGAGTGGCTAAAGATGTGTGAGGTCTAGCGTTATCATGATGAAAAACCACACCCCTTCTGTTGATTAATTCCGACCGCTTTCTCTCAACTTCTTGCTTTAATCTCATCAGTTGTTCGTAGTAGAGTTCAGAATCGATGGTCCTGCCTGGTGGTAACAGCTCATAATGAATAATGCCCTTCCAATCCCACCACACACACAGCATCACCTTGTTGCGAGTTAACCCGGGTTTCGCCACAGTCTGTGAAGCCTGACCGGCCTTTGACCACCACCTTTTTCGCACGTTCTTGTCGTACGTGATCCACTTTTTATCACCAGTTATCAGCTTCTTCAAAAATGGTTCGGTTTCATTATGTCGTAATAAAGAATCACAAATGAGTACACGGTTCATTAGGTTACTTTCAGTGAGCTCGTGGGGTACCCAAATATCGAGCTTTTTTGTGTACCCAGTTTTTTTCAAATGCGCCAAAACTGTTTTTGGTCAATTCCCAGTTCTTCAGCTACGTCGTAACTACTGATATGCCGATCTTGCTCCACTTTTTCAAAAATGGCATCCATTTTATCCGTAATAGGGCGACCAGAGCGACGTGCATCTTTGACATCAAAATTTCCGGATTGAAAACGCTTAAACCAAATTTGTGCTACTCTCACAGACACTGCACTGGGTCCATAAACATCGCAATTTTTTTTCGCGGCTTGCGTTGCATTTTTACCTTTTTTGTAGTAAAATTTTAAAATGTATCGAATTTCTTCATTAGATTCACTCATCTTGACAGTACGAAAAACAAATGAAAATCACACATTACCCTAATTTGAATTTGGAATTATGTTCTTTAAAATTTAAACTTTCAATGATACCAAAACCAGCCAGAAACAAATAGTATAGCCAAAGAGATTTTATTTTAAGTTCATACATACTATAATGCGAAAAGACTTTTTCCCCAACCTAATATTATGAGATCTTTGTGTGTTTAGTATACAGTTTTTCATAAAAAGAAGCAGTCATAGAAATAATAATTTAATACTAGTAATTTTTAGGCTTAATGCTCAACAAATATGAACCTTGCAAGAGGTAAGATAAAGTCGAAATCAAAATTAAGTACCTAATTAAGCCGCGTGGCATGTCAGCTTAGACTCCATGGCAAATAAGTGGATTCTTATTTATTTTCAACATTATTTTTCGACCTCTCTGGCTACGTTTTGGCAAAGAAAACTTAGAAAATAAATAAAATATTCAGTTTAACCATACCGGTAGTTACAGATGGCAGGCGGCAGTAGTTTCAAAGAGGATGGGTCACTGAACTTCACTAATTCTATTAACGGCTGTGAATCTCTTTTAAATAAGTCTTGTAACTTCGCTAGGACAGCACCCCCATCATTATCTGTAGATGGAAAAAAAGTTAATGGACTGTTGATGAAAGTAGAATAAATGCTGTGGAAATGCGTTCCCTGCAAAGCATGTGTGGTGTGATTATGAATGATAGGCTGAGGAATTTGATAAGTGACAAACATTTAAAAGAGTATGCTTAGATGGTTTGGTCATGTTGAGAGCATAAATGAGGGGGGGCGACTAACACAAAGTATTTACAAGGCAGTTGTGAGAAAAAATGCCGGGAGGGGACGCCCTAGGAAGATATTCTTGAGCTTATTGGTGATGTTCTTCAGAAAGGTCAGGTACGTAGACACGTAGTACTCGCAACCGGCGTGCGTGCGTATATGACCTGATGTATGAACGTAAACGAAGCAAATGGAGTATGTAAAGATCGTAGCAGGTGGCGTGCTGTAGTTTCTACCTACCCCCATGGGAGGCGTGAGTTTCTGATGTTTAAATGTTTTTTAAATCTTTAAAAAAAGATTTTTTTTTAACTACTGCCAAGATTTTATAGTAGTTGCATTTCATGAGCGCGTCTTTCAT
The DNA here is from genome assembly GCA_946251885.1 of Cosmia pyralina. Lineage (NCBI taxonomy): Eukaryota > Metazoa > Arthropoda > Insecta > Lepidoptera > Noctuidae > Cosmia > Cosmia pyralina. The sequence goes on from OX276358.1 coordinate 21,191,298, forward strand.
TGTAATTTAATCTGTGTGTCAATGTCAATATCCACAAGTGTCATAATCAACCTGACAGACATAAACAAAAGAATAAAACTCTGATTTTGTTTCGGGGCGTTTCTTCTCAAAGTAGTTGCTTGGGAAACAACGACCTCATCTAGTTTTAAAATACACTTCTGGACACATCTATTGGCCCACCTTAGAGTTTAGGTTTCGATGGCCCCTACCGAAATATGATTGCTAGATTGAACAAAAACTGTTGATGCAGTTTTAAACCTGATACATTTTACCATCTTTTTCGATCGTATTGTTTTAAATTTGAATTCAGAATACCATACGACATGGAGCTACGCCTAACAAGTCGGATATGCGCCTTGTTAAAGGCAATTGATTTTTGAATAAAAAACATGTTTTATCAAATAAAGGTTTAATTTAATAACGCGTGTTGCCTCCATGGGCATCTACCACAGCTCTCATACGATTAGGCATAGAGTTTATCAACCGCTCTATGAAATTTTGAGGGATCATCTCCCATTCCTCTTCTATGGCAGTTTTCAACTCCTGCATCGTCTGGGCAACTGGCTGACGAGCCCTAACACGTCTTTTTAGCTCGTCCCACATGTGCTCAATGGGGTTCATGTCTGGGCTTCTGGCTGGCCAGTCCATAACTGTGATGTTCACATCCCGAAGATATTCCCTGACGATGCCGGCCGCATGGGCTCTTGCATTATCATGCATAAAAAGGAAATTTGGGCCCACATAGTCCGCGTATGGTATCACGTGAGGTTCTAAGCACTCACGAATGTACCTTTCAGCATTTAATGTTGGCAGCCGTGGTCCTGTAACAACCTCAAGTTGAGTTTTGCCGCTCGCGGATATACCGCCCCAGACAGTCCATGAGCCACCACCATAAGCAACCCTCTCTTCAAAGCAATATTGTGCGAAACGCTCTCCCTTACGTCGGTAGACCTTCTTCCTTCCATCATTGCCATGTAACACAATTTTAGACTCATCAGAAAAGAGTACACGCCTCCAATCTTGCTGTGTCCAATTTAAATGACTGCGTGCGAAATGAAGGCGCGCTGTTCGGTGGGCTCGCGTTAGTTTGGGGCCATTAGCTGGCTTGTGTGGTACCATATCGCGTTCTTTTAACCTTCTCCGAACAGTTCGAGCGCTCACAGATACTCCGTGGAAGTCGCGAAGTTGGTTTTGTATCTCAATGGAGGTAAGGTGACGATTTCTCAAGCTGGTCGTCACGATGAATCGATCCTGCCTTTCAGTTGTGACCCGAGATCGTGGCCTTCCTTGGCGACGAACAAAGCCGCCAGTCTCTAGGTACCTCCGATAAACATTTCGGACCGCAGATCGACTTAAATTAAGTTGAGCACTCACGTTTCTTTGGCTGTGTCCGGCCTGAATAAGTGCCACAGCTTAGGCGGCGACTTCAGGTGAAGTATCCATAGATTATTGATAGAACCTCACCTTAATGTTAAGAATAAGTAATGTTTGTTGCAAAACCAAAGATATCAATCACTTTTTCAAGAATTAAATCCAAGTAAACCAATAAAACCAAGTTTTCTTAGTATTCGATTGTTTGATATCAACAAACAGGCTCCAAATTGTCTTTTGTTTCTTTAAATTCTGTGTTCGAAATTCAAAAAAAGACTATTGAATGAAATTGTGAATGTGCCAGGTTCAAAACTGCATAAAAACTTTTTGCTCGACCTAATATAAAATTTTAGCTAGGACCAAACGAAACTGAAAATACAAGGTGGGCCAAAAGATGTGTCCAGAAGTGTATTATTATTTCTTTTGACGTGTTTTTTTAAAACCATCATCAGATGATGTTCCCAAATATGTTCTGATATCCAGCTGAATACCAGTATTTTACATGGAGCTACTGCCTATCTGATCTCCACAACCCAGTTACTGGGTAATACGTTACCCCTTGGTAAGACTGTTTGTCAGACTTTCGGGCTTCTGACGACCCGTAACGACTGAAAGATCCAGGAAGGACAGCCGGGACCAACGGCTTAACGTGCTTTCCGAGACACGGAGGGGTTTTGGTAATTTACAATAATAATTTATCATATAACTGAAAACCAAGAGGCTGCTTGCAACTTTTAAAAAAAAATGGAAATTTAACTTACCAACAAAACAAGAATACACCAACACAACAGTCTTCAACACAATTTTCACTCCATTCACAATTTTATCTTTAATCTGTGCTTTGACGTCCCCCTCCAAGATCTGTGCCAGGTCAAACTGTAGCGTGGACTTGAGACTGCTGTTGCTATGCAAACCTATCAGAGTGTTGAGTAGTTCCACCATAGACTGGGAGTCTAGGAGGTATAAGCTGACGAGGCAGGAACAGGCCACCTGAAATGGGTAGAAATAGAAGTCACACTAATATTACAAAGGCGAAAGTTTGTGAGTGTTTGTGTGTTTGTATGTTTGTTACTTCTTCACGCTCAAACGCTTGGACCGATTTAGATGAAATTAGGTATGTAGATAGCTTATAGCCTGGTTTAACACATAGGCTACTTTTTATCTCGGTCTACGCGGGTGAAACCGCGGGGCGCAGCTAATTAAAATATAAACTAACTAGAATCAAAGAATTGGAGCTTTGAGCCAAATTAAGGTAAAGGGTAATCCTGGAGAAGGGAGGAGCTCGTGGCTAAGTAATAATAGCCGCACCGGTCGATCCATCAGGTTAAGCTACGCTTGCCGGGGTTGGTCAGTGGATGGGTGACTATCTTTACATACCGAGACTCCTCCGTGCCTCGGAAAGCACGTTAAAACGTTGGTCCCGGCTGTCATTCGTGGATCTTGGACAGTCGTTACGGGTCGTCAGAAGCCCGAAAGCCTGACAACCAGTCTTACTAAGGGGTATCGTATTACCCAGTTACTGGGTTGTGTAGGTCAGATAGGCAGTCGCTCCATGTAAAATACTGGTATTCAGCTGCATCCGGTTAGATTGGAAGCCGACCCCAACATAGTTGGGAAAAGGCTAGGCAGATTGATTGATTTGGTAATCCTAATTATACACAACCTGTGTGATAAAGATGTCCTCTACAACCGTTGCATTAAAAAACTTGCTTTGGTTAATCCCATTTGTCTTAGGAATACTTTTAATGGTTGTTATTATTTGTAGCCAGAAAAACGTAAGTCTGACAAACAGGCAAAACCCAGAATCACACTAATATTATAAAGGCGAAAGTTTGTGAGTGAGTTTGTATGTTTGTTACTTCTTCACGCTCAAACGGCTGGACCAATTTTGATAAAATTTGGTATGGAGGTAGCTGACGCCCTGGATTAACGATCCCGGTCTACGTGGGTAAAACGGAGGGGCGCAGCTAGTATTTTTAACCGACTTCAAAAGGGAGGATGTATGTATGTTAGTATGTATGTAAGTATGTATGTATGTATGTTCGTTTGTCCGCGATTTTCTCAAAAACTTATAAACCAATTTTGATGATTCTTTCACTGACGTGATCTACGTGCTTTCAGGAAGGTTTTAGTATATAATACATTATGTAATCAGTGTTATGTACAAAGTTATATGCATAAATATCTCCGGCATGTCTAAGCCGATTTTGATGATTCTTCTTTTCGTTCATCTTGGGCTTACATATGTAATTGAATATTCAACTAAAAATGGAAAAATAAATTTACTTTAAAAAAAGTAAAAACCGACTTCAAAAACCAAAAATGAATAAAATAACTTTCTTAAAAAAACTTAATAGCTTCTGAAGTCGGTGTCTTCAGTTCTTCAATGCACCTTAGCTTGGCACCGACTTCAGAAGCTGTTACGTTTTTTAAGAAAGTTATTTTATTCATTTTTGGTTTTTGAATTAGTTTTTTACTTTTTTTAAAATACATTTTACATTATTTGTAAGTTAGGCCTTATGTAAAACACTTACATTCAGTTTAAACAAGTTTAAATCAGCTTTGTTTTGAAAAATATGATCCTGATAGTGCTTTGAAACTAGATAAGTAAACTAGGCAGGGCTGATAAGAAGTTCAAACCACATATAAACTATTAAACACCTCAACACCGCACGCACAATGGTCCACATGAAGGACTAAGTGCAGAAACCAAACCCTTTTAACTTTAACATACCTCAACACTAATCTCGACATCCTGCAGCTTCTGTCGGCACACCTCAATGATGGTCTGGTTGAAGTTGGCTATAGAGTTCCACTGCTGTTGCACCAGTCTTTGTAGTGACTGCATACCGGGCTTAACGTTTTTACCTCCGATTTGGAGTTGCAAACCTGCCACATAAATAGTTTTTTGTGAAAGTTTTTCTGCAGAGTAAGTGTATTTCATACTGACAGGAATTCTACAGCACAAGGATTGCATAACTAATTTAGGTTCATTAGCCTTTTGTATGCCGTAATTACAGAAACAATGTCTTGTGTGGATGAGGAGCTTGTGGCTACTTAATAAGCTACGCTTGCCGGGGTTGGTCCGTGAATGGGTGACCATCTTTACATACCGAGACTCCTCCGTGCCTCGGAAAACACGTTAAGCCGTTGGTCCCGGCTGTCATTCGTGGATCTTTGACAGTCGTTACGGGTCGTCAGAAGCCCGAAAGTCTGACAATCAGTCTTACCAAGGGGTATTCTATTACCCAGTTACTGGGTTGTGGAGGTCAGATAGGCAGTCGCTCCATGTAAAATACTGGAATTCAGCTGCATTCAATTAGACTGGAAGCCGACCCCAACATAGTTGGGAGAAGGCTAGGCTGATTGATTGTGTCTTGTTTGGATCTACGTTCTGACGGTTAAGGTAGATGTTAATGTACAATTACAGACAGAAATCTAGTGTAAAGGCAAAATATAATGTGCTATGGATCAAGTGAGCCTTTGTACATAGTTTAGGAGCCTTGGATAAGAAGTATGACGAAACTATTTCCACTATGAAAGACCAAGTTTGTAACACAGATTAATACAGATGGAACACTCCGCAAAATCATTTAAATAAAAAGCTATTCTTGCTGCGACACAATAAAGTGCAATTCAGGTCGCACAACGCTTCATTACCTACGGTTATATTCACCTATAAGTTGCCTCTCTTTCTATCGCGTAACACTTATACCTTCTGACTCGTTAGGGTTGTCTTCTTTTACGACGCGGCGCGTGAGTGAGTATCGAACTAACGTGCGAGCCGGCCGGTGCGCGGCAGCCCACACTGAGTTGAACCAGTGAGATGAGCCCGCCGCGTACTTGTAGCTTCATACCTAAACTGCAGAGTGTCCCATCTGTATTAATCTGTTTGTACATTTAAGAAAGTACCAAAAATGGTATTTCTATTTTAAACTTACCAGTATTAACATGCCTGGACATGATGAACAACTGTGTAGCCTTCACATAGTCCTCTGTCTCAATGCTGGTCCATATCTTTTCAGGGATTTCCATCAACAGCTTCACTTGCACAGACAAACTGTGCACGGGGTTTGTATTGAACTGAAAACTATAAAATAACAAATTATAAGAATGTCAAAATTTGTATGTTATTCTATTTATTTAATTTTAAATACATTTAAAAATATGAATGTATATATAAGTAAAAAATATACTTATATGTACAATGTATATATAAGTACATTTAAATGTTATTTTTATTAGGTATTTATTTTATAAGTTACTAGTTGTTGCCCGCAACTTCGTATGCTTTTTATATATACAAATATTCAGGTTGAAAAGTAGCCTACGGCCTTCATAAGGTCCCAGGCTACATACCTGTCTAATTTCAAAACAATTGGTTCAGGATAGTAAAAAAAAATATGGCATTATGAAGTAAAAAAAAATTTAAACATTTCAAATATTAATATCTTTTGGTTCTATTGGTTGATTTTGATGAAATAAATACTAAATGTTACTCGCAATAAAGCTTCTTGTCTTTCAGTAATTCGATTTTGAATCCAATGAGTGGTGATGCGGGCACAAACAAACCAACAAAAATTACAAAAATTGATTTTTTATGTTCTATTACTTATTTCTTGCATCGTGCAGTATTGTTTTTGCAAAAATCTTTAATGTACAGACACAGCAGGTTTACGATTTTATTATATATAGATATAGCCTGAGTTGTCTTTTTTCAGATCAATGGTCTCTCTTTATTTCTTTGTCTTCTCTTGATAGTGAGTTAGTCTGCACATGCTCAAGTTTGATATTGAGCTTGACACCTTGGTCCAAACTTTCTTATCAGTATGAGTATTAGTTTGGTCTCAATCTCAAGCTCACTCTTATGTTGGTGTGTAGTGTATAAGTTTAGATAACAAGTACCTCTGAGCTTTAGGTTTGTCATCAATTTTGAAGCCCACCAAATGTGTGTTGTGTAAGTTTTTGCAAGCCGAAATCATATCACCGATGTGGTTCAGAGTACTACCAGTGGTCTCCTTCATCTCTTCAATTGTATCTGCTGCATGGATCAGGTCTCTGTATCTCTCACTGAAATTGTTTCAATGGTTTTGTGTTAATGAAAACTTATTATACACATACTACCTACAAGGTGTTCATGTTCCTTTCAAATGTTAAATCTATTGAGTTACGAAGGGAATGCCTATACTATTGCATAGCTTGTAATAAGCAGGTGCTATAACAAGCTGGTTCATGTTTTGTTTGTTGTTTTTTTAATTAAATAGAAGCAACAAAAATATTTGATGATAATCTCAGTTTACATTTTTTTGTTGGATGTTTTTAATTAAACAGACTTACCCGACCATAGCCCGCAATTCCTCCCTTTTTCTTTCAATTTCATATTGCAATTTCTTCTGTACTTGGTCTATATCACTAATGTAATGGGCTTGAAACAACTGATCAGGAACTATGTCCAATAGGTTAGGTTGAGACATTCTTGTTTGATTGACGCTTTATTTCACTAACTTAGATATGCGCATATGCACATAGCGACAGTACTAAAGCCGTTCCCGCAAAATCTGAAAAACTTTGCACTATTATTGTAAGATGCTAAGATGTAAACAAATCAAGGATTATTTTGTTGATTGCCAACACACACATCGGCTGTCAAAATAATTATGTCAACGAATGATAATTTTTGACATCAAAACATCCGTTCTGAAATGGTTAACGTCGATAAAAATCTTACCGAGTACTATGGCTAAATTGAGTTTGATCGCAGCAGCTTTGTCTTCAAAGATAAAGGGATTTAGGCTAGAGGGTCTAAGCCTATAAACAAATGTACTCTGTGGTCTAAGCTAAGCTTCAGTCTCATTGTCCATAGACTAGTATGGTATGTATAAAAATGAGATTATTGGCGTGGTAAGCAGGTTTGCCTATTTTCTTGCCCGGTAGGTACCCCCCCATGCAGATTGAGGTTTAAAAAAAGATATTTTTAAAGATTTATTTGCATACTAAGTGTACATTTTGAGGTCTTTTACAAAAGTAGGTACTTACAACTTAGCGGCCTTTTCCAGGCATCGCAAACTTTGAGGGCTAACTAGCAAACATTTAAACTATAATGACACAATGAAATTCATACCTTCTATCATTATGTAGGATTAATCAATCTAATAAATTTAAGTCTTATCATTCTAACGCATGCACATTTACATAATTAATTAACTCGTAATTGTGTGGTTGTGTATAATGTCTGTGAGCGAGGCAGGTGTCTGTATTATTTAGTTATTCATTCAAGTAGGTATGTCTGTATTAGGTATTTACTTATTAATTATTCAATTATTTAAGTATGACTGTATTATTTCATTTGTAATTATTCAATTTTTTAATTATTTATCTATTCAATTATTTTATTATATAATTATTTTTTCGTTTAATTATGTCATTATTTCTGATTAAAAAAATCCTCAGTTGAGTAGTAGCAATTTTCCAAAAGAAATGTTTTCAATTTACTTACTGTTAAACGGAGTGAATCTAGTTTCATTTTTTATCTCTTGAGGCAGCCTATTGTATATTCTTATTGATTATTCTTTATTTAGCTAGCTTTTCTAACTAACCTAGGCTTTGACCAAACAATGAAAATCAGAGTCGGCCGCCATCAAATTGCAAGATACAACTACAATTCCAGTCGTTATACTGTTAAGTAAACATTGCTTGTTGGTTTTGAGCAGCCATTTCGTCCCACTGGTTCTAGTTCTGTGTGGTCCGCCGTGACTCCAGGGGGCCGTACTATGACGTGGAAAAAGATCATGGATCCATCATGATTCCGTTGAGAAAAAAAGGATGGTGCTATATATGTGGTGGTGGTGTACAGGCCTTACAAAGCTCCGTCTCTGTCTCTCTCTCTCTCTCTCACTGGAACCATGATGGATTCAAGAACTTTTTTCACGTCATAGTAGGTACGGCCCCTGGCTGTCAGGGCTCCACATGGTAACGCCGGGTTCCCACTACGCCGGACCGGCAGATCTGCCGCGCCGGTAAATCTGCCGGAAGAGCTAGTGGCTGTACAATTTATATGAAGCTATTCACATTATCCCGGGTCCGGCATTTTTGCCGAGCCCGGCATTTCTACCGAACGTTTTGTCACTACGAATTGCCGGTAGAACGACCGGGCCCGGAGTAATGTGAACGAGTTTGTGCCGGTATCTGTCCCCCGCTCGCCCCGCTCGTGCTCCCCTCGCCCCGCCCGTGTTCCACTCACGTCATTCGGCTCGCATGTTCTGGTAAAAGTAGACGTTTAGCATGGATATTCAAGCAGAAACTTTAATTACGCTTGTCCAAGAGAGACCTGTTCTGTGGGATAAGACCGAAGACGTTTATAAAGACAAAAACTTAAAGTTAGCAGCATGGCGTGAAGTATGTTTAATACTGAAACCAAACTTCGATGAACTGGATGAAAAAGAAAGAAAACAGTACGGTGAGTTTTTAATGTTTTATTGATAAAATGTAAATGCATTGATAAATTTTATTTTATAGCTGCTGCCTGCCACGGAACGGAACCAATATCTGAAACAAAATAATTAGTAAATGATGTCCGTATAGCGTTGGCATTAGGGCCACCTCGACTCGACACATTTCGATTCATGGGTGTAGTTTCTTGTTCTTGTCTATGTTCTATATTTTGGTAACTTTCAAAATTTATACCATCTTTTTCTCTTACAAAATTATGTAAGACTGCACAAGCTTTTATTACTTGAATTGCTGTGTCTACGTTGAGATCTATAGCTCGATGGATTTTTCGCCACTTATTTGCCAGAATACCAAAAGCGCACTCAACATACCTTCTTGCTCGACTTAGTCTATAGTTAAAAATCTTTTTATCAGTATTCAAATGTGTACCTCCATATGGACGTAGGAGATTAGGTGTTAAAGCAAAGCCTTCATCGCCAACAAGTATAAACGGTAATTCTTCGTGCAAGTTTTCATGAAGCGGTCTAGGCTTTGGTACATTTAAAGTACCATCATTGATCTTTTGCCAAAATGTACTATCCTTTAATATACTAGAATCGCATTCCTTGCCAAATGAGCCCACACTAATAAAAATAAATCGGTACTCTGAATCGACAACTGCCATTAATACAAAAGAATAATACTCCTTGTAATTAAAGAACATAGAACCACTCTTGGCTGGTTTCAAAATTCTGATATGTTTGCCATCTACTGCTCCAAGACAGTGAGGAAAGTTGGCTTTTCTTTCGAATCCTGAAGCGATGTCCTCCCATTCTCTCTCAGTATCAGGCAGCTTAAGGAAATCTGTCTTTAGGTTTTCCCAAATTACGTGGGTCATTTCTTTTATTAGTTTACTTATTGTCGAAACGCCTACTCTGTATGAGTAATGTATTTCTTTGAATGAACATCCTGAAGCTAAATATCTGAAAAAAAAAGTATTTTTTGTTAATACATTATTACTTTATACGTCACCAAGAAACAAATTGTATTGTTTTATGATATTTTTTTTATTGATTTCAGGAAAACAGGTTTCAACTAAATGGAATAATATACGAGATTCGTGGCTTAAGACAGTAAAGAAACAAAAAGATGAGTCTAAATCTGGATCTTCGACCAAAAAGACACGAAATTATTTATATCACGAGCAATTAATGTTTTTGAAAGAAGTCTCCGAACCTCGACCACCACATGAGTCAGTTTCAAAAAAAGCAAGAACCGAGACTGAAGTAGGCATGGAATCAGATTTTCGTTCACCTTTAATTAAAGATAAAAAAAAAATTGATAATAAAGAGGTAAATGACAGGATGGTAAAGTTTTTGGACTCCAGAATAAACCCAGAAAAGGAAAACCATCATCTATCTTTCTTCAAAGGCATTATACCAATCTTGAACACTTTAACTATCGAAGAGACTTTAGAATTTCAAACTAGCGTCATGACAATGTTGCAAAAAATTAAAAGTAGGAATTATGAGAGACCAAATTACGGACATTGGCGTGATTCATATAATCAGATAACCGGACCAGATCAGTATTCTGGATACTACACACATAATAGCGTCAATCAACAGCCAATACCTACGCAAGATCAACACTACCCTGGATACTCTACGCAATATAATAGTAGCAATCAACAGGCAACAACATCTATACCATCAACTTCATCTCAGACATCGAATCCGATTCCAGCTTCGCCATCAGCATCTAGTAATCGTTCCATACATTCCCAAGACTCAGATTACTTAGATTTTGAAGGGATTTAAGTTTGAGTACAAATAAATACTTAAATAATTGTTTGCATTTTTAATTCATAATGATTATCAAATACATACACCCTCCCACACACACACATTATATATATTCACATTCATGAAACAAACATACATAGCAAACATTCATTCATTCATACAGTCTTAAGTAGGTACCTACGTCAAAACTATTATTACGCAATCTAGTGCATAAAATAATCTTACCTTAGACATATGGCTAATCTTTGTTCTGGGCAAATACATTCTCTGAAACTTGTATCTCGTACTCTTATGTCTAGTCGTCCCAGTAAATCGTCAAAAGTGGTTGCTGTCATTCGAAAATAATTGAAGAACTTTGATTCGTCTCTTCTAAGTTCACCCATTAATGTTTCAAATGTTCCAAGTGAAAATCTTTCCCGTAAAATAGGGTGTACCCAATGTTTTCTTTTATTTTGCCTTCTATTAAGATACCACCACAACACAACAATTTCGTCGTCCATTGTGCGCGCAGGTCCAAATTCAACTGAGGACTGTCTGAATTTCTTCCGGGATCCGATGTAATGTGAACACTCTGTCCGGTGTCCGGTTTTCGGCAGATCTGCCGGTCCGGCGTAGTGGGAACCCGGCCTAATTATTTTGGCCCACTGCTCAGTGGCTTGTAGTTTGTTAAAATAGTTCTAGGATGGAAAAATACAAAACAGGAGTAAGGAAATAAAACTAGCAAGTTTTATCGAAATAATAAATATAATCAAAGTACATAATACGATTCATTTTTGCAGTAAAATAACAATATTAGATGTTTGTAGTCAATCCGGTGTCGCATACTCGGTATACTTAGATGTCATTGAAGAAATAATATCACAATTTGCAGATCATTTTAATAATGAAATTCAGATTTTAAGATTCGATTTGTATATACTTTAAGTACAATGAAAAATACTTTGATATAAAAAATTCAGTCGGATAGTAAACAAATTTCTTAGTACTTATATTATTGCAAGAATTTAAATGGAAATAAATTTTCGTAATATTTTTTTTATAAAACAGTCTGAACTCTGAATTTTTAACAAATATTCCCCAATTTCTCAGTCCATGTTCACAGAGAAACTACATTTAAATAAGGAAAATATCCATAACTTCGTCCAACTAACTTTAGCAGACACTTTAAAAAATACTTCCGAATACCGCTCATATATCCCACCACAAAATCATCAACAATTTATTAAAGAAACTATTTGTTTTGATAATTAAAAACTTTTGTTCACCTAAAATTGTAAAGCACGATTTTCTACTCAATATGAAATGTTTGAACAGGCACTATCTTTTTTATTTATTCACAAAGACTCCATTTTGGAGCCAATGTTAGGGCCTACTGTATTTGTACATTATTAGTACTCAAAACGAGTTGACGCCCTTAACTATCATACATTAGGAACATGAGTGGGGCCGACATCGGCCCCCGCATAGAGACAAAATGCAAAGCCAAAGTGTGCGTATTTTGACGCTTCATCATTAAATCAATAATAAGGACGAAAATTGACAATACGATACGCATAGTGATCACATCGTCACATTACTCAGAATATCAGTCGGAGAGAACATAAAAATCAGAATAATAAAATAAATACTCGTAATAAATGGACCATTCACGAAACAAGATTCAACTTAATAAAAAAGATTTTCTTATTTCATTATAAAAATATATAATAACACTAAAAATATCCATGTATAACGGTGCAACATTGATCTATTTGTTACATTAAAATTACACTTAATTCAACCACCTTTAGTTGGCTGCACACATTGCTAATTAATATAACACAATAAAAATGCTTGGAAGTCTTGTTATTGCTGAATTTAATACTAATTAATAACTTTGCAACTTGCAACACTAAAATATAATACATGAAAATTTTGAGATCGTCATGGCTGTCCTGAGCCAAATTAGATTTGTTTTCATCGAAAAATAAGTCTTTCTAAATGCCAGAATATTTTGTTAACCTAGATTATTTTGTGTTACCTCGAAGGTTTGAAAACATTATCGAAATAAGAATAAAACTGTTTAAAAAAAATTGTCTCAAGGAAAGAAAAATACTTGGTATATTTTCTTAAACATTCTATTAAAAGGGAAACTATACATAACTTATTGCGGGGCATCTAATTATTTAGCCATGTGTTATAATGAGGAACATTTATTAACAAGGAACTCACGACAACAGTCTGATTGATATGAAACCGTCACTACTGGACTGGTTATATTGTCCAGATCGTCACAAACAACTCCTGGGCAACTTACCCAGGGGTCACTATTCTAACCTAACATTATAAAGAGAGACTGTGAGTTTGTTTTGAAGCCTTATCTTATGACCAAGAAGCCTATAGCCAAAAAAGTTACACAATTATCTTACTAAAGAAAAAAAATGTCCTAGACGTAAGTCCTCTCACACTGCTGTCAATATTTCTCCTTCTAAATTAAGCTCCAAGAAAGTTGTTCACAAGAGATTGAGAGAACCTTCTTTGATTTTCAGTTTAGTAATACTGTTCTGTTCATTGCTGAGGATTGTATCCTGCGGTAACAGGCCTTCTTGTCTATAAACCTCTTGGTAATGGCTTTCATTCCCCATAAAAGCCACTTCTCCCGCCGACATAAGTCGGACAATAATTTTAATTTATCCTTAATAAAAACAGTAACAATGTATACAGCCAACTGAACCTCGATATAAAACCGCTCTCTTCGCACTGGACCTCGATCAACGTTCATTTATTGCCTATGACTTATGAGATTACTGACACTGACACTTCAGTACATAACTTCGTAGACAGTCGCCTTCTTGTCACCAGAACCCGTCACTATGAACTTATCGTCCGCTGATATATCACAACTGAGCACCGATGACGACTCCTTGGACTGCAAGGAAAAAAACATTCATATCAATTTGCAGTCTCAGCATAAAATGTGGAATGAGAAGCCTTTTCTAAGAAGTTGAACGTCACGTTGTGTGGAAAATCAGTCTTTTTACGTGAATTTCGTTAGTTGATTAATTTTTAGGTTTAAATTCTCTGTAAATTGAGCTGTTTCTGTTATGCACCCACTATTATATTTATACAGGCTTAGCAGAAGACACAGTTAAAGTTAAAATTCGGCCATGCTTTATGTGGTATCAACTCAAGTCAAGATTTAGCTAAAAAAAAAATACAGCAGCTCTTGTTTTCAAAATTCATACATGGTTCCAATGAGGGTTTTCTGAAATGACGTTCAATAGATGGCAGTGCAGCACCTGTTAAGTGTCAAAGCGCCTATATTTCCATTAGTCGTGACTGAATGATGAACGTCATCATATATTTTTAACCGACTTCAAAAAGGAGGAGGTTCTCAATTCGTTGGAATTTTTTTTTTATGTATGTTCCCCGATTACTCCAAGATGGCTGGACCGATTTGGATTATTTTTTTTTTGTTTGAAAGGGTATACTTCCCAGGTGGTCCCATGATCATCAAGTCAGGATCTGATGATGGGATCCTGGAGAAATAGAGAGAACTCTTCCAATTTTATAGGTACATTTGAAGCGATTTGGATAGTTTTTGGAAGAGTACTTTCTTGGAGTGGTCCCATTTCAATTTGGTGAAGATCTGATGAAGAACTTCTGAGATAGGCAACGGAACTCCTCAATAAATGATAGCAAATGGACTGGGATTGCTGAAATCTCATGTCTGTTTATTCTTTTCACCAGTTCATAACATAACATCACGCCGGTACGCTGTGAAGGGGTAAGCACATGTGAAACACTAAAAAGTGAAAAAAAAAAACTTTTTACAAAAAAATACAACCGCCTTCCAAAAACAACACTACAAAGTGAAAAATAACTTTAAATTCGGAAGTCGGTGGCAAAAACGAAAATACATTTAATCAAATACCGACTTCCGAAATTAAAGTTATTTTTCACTTTGTAGTGTTGTTTTTGGAAGTCGGTTGTATTTTTTTGTAAAAAAGGTTTATATTCATTCTCTTGTCAAAGTGGCGCCAACTGGTGGCGTGAATTTTTATGAAAACCCTCATTGGTAATTCCCTATTGAGGAGAGCCGGCAACAAACTACATGGTTACTCTTTTACCATTTTCTGCCATGTCGTTGTTATATCTACAAGATTCCGAGTTCAGAAGATTTCTGACAACGTACCTGGAATATACTAGCTCCATAAGGCGTACGCCACGCATTAAGTAGGTTATCCTTCCCTGTGGACACGAACCACTTGCCGGCGGCCGCGAACTTAAGGGACAGTACACACGACTCGTGCAATAGTAGCTGATAGCGGTCCGGCTTGCCCGCGTGGAGAACTTCTACGTGCGAGTTCTCCATGCCTACCGCTAGCCATGAACCTGGGGGAGAGAATAGACATATAAATTAAAGTTCAATCAATCTGCCTAGCCTTTTACCAACTATGTTGGGGTCGGCTTCCAGTCTAACCGGATGCAGCTGAATACCAGTATTTTACGTGGAGCGACTGCCTATCTGACCTCCACAACCCAATTACAGGGTAATACGAAACCCTTTGGTAAGACTGGTTGACAGACTAGGGCTACTGACGACCCGTAACGACTGTCAAAGATCGTTAACGTGCTTTCCGAGGCACGGAGGGGTCTCGGTAAGTAAATATGGTCACCCATCCACGGACCAACCCCGGCAAGCGTAGCTTAACCTGATGGATCGACCCGTACGGCTGTTATTACTTAGCCACGAGCTCCTCTGACATCAAAGGTGATCTGAAGGACACAAGCAGCAATTTCATTACATTGCTTTAGAAGATTTTTTAGGAATTTAATCTTACTACTGTTTTTTATGCGAAAGGTTGGATGGATGTTTGTTACCCAATAACGCCAGAACGGCTAAACGGATCTGGATGAAATTTGGCACAGAGATGTCTGGAATAGTACATAGGCTACTTTTTATCCAGGAAAGTGTACGTTTCCCGTGGGAATAATTTCCGACATCCCGCGGGCGAAACCGCTGGCAAAAGCTAGTATAATAATAATTTCAGCCTGTATTATTCCACTGCAGGGCAAAGGCCATCCTTTCCTTTTTCTACTCAACTCGATCCTGAGCCAGTATGGATGGATCCCGCCTGTAAGCGTCTAGGATTTTATTTATATATATTTATTTAGGATTCCAACAAAAGATACTCAATACTGAATATTCTGTCTGTATATACAACGTGTCGTTTTGCACCCTCGTCACGTGGTGTGGTACAGAACATCCAACCAAATAATTTTCTCCATGGGACCAACATCGTATTCGCGAAAAAAATTTCAACTGTCCCATAGAATACTTCAATACTATAATATGTATGGGACGGCTGATTATTTTTTCGCTAATACGATGTTGGTGCCATAGAAAAAGTTGTTCGGT
Organism: Cosmia pyralina; assembly: GCA_946251885.1. Taxonomy (NCBI): domain Eukaryota; kingdom Metazoa; phylum Arthropoda; class Insecta; order Lepidoptera; family Noctuidae; genus Cosmia; species Cosmia pyralina. The sequence continues at coordinate 21,207,303 of OX276358.1, forward strand.
TTGATGGTTTATACCACCCCCTTAAATTTGACGAGGATGCATAACAACACGTTGTAGATGTCCACAAATGATGAGCAACATCAGATATTAAGTAGATGTACTCCTTCACTTATAGCTATAGGAAACTATAGCATGCACTTTATAAGAGAGTGACCTCCGAGTTTGTTTCGGTTTTTCTTCTCAGGAAACCACAACCTCATCTAGTTTTAAATCATAAATTATTTTTGCCCTGTATGTGTTTTTTCAATAGATCATTAATTATCAACACAAACATTAGTAAACAACTAACTAAGCTAACGTTAAAATATTAATAACTAGCTTTTGCCCTCGGCTTCGCCCGCGTGAATATCGGAAAATATCCCACGGGAACGTTCTACCGGGAAATTCTTCCTTATTCCTTGTCTTCATTATAAAGGGAACCTTCGTGCACAATTTCAGGTTTCTAGGTTCAAGGGTTTGGGCTGGGCATTGATGAGCCAGTCAGCCAGTCAGGCAGGATTTCTCTTTTTATTTATATAGATAGATAGATTAAAATGTTTAAGTAGAAATTGATGGTAGAGAAAACGAAAAAAAAATTCTGACTCCAGGATCGTCGTTGAAGGTGATATTCTAACAATCGCAGACATCACGAGGAGATCCAGTCGTGTGGTCACCCTAAATTCATCATAGTAATAACCTCACTCGTTTGGAGAGGACCTTACGTCCGGCTATGGTCTACACCGTCACGTTTCCTGTACTAACGCTTTCGTCTTTTGGAGTTGCAAGGTTGCTATTTAGGATATATGTAGTATATTAATATAACTGACCAGTAGGACAATATCCGAGCGAGAAGATTTGGCTGGAGAAGTCGTGCTGGTGCAGTTGCCTGCCCTCGCGCAGGTCCCACGAGCGCACCGTGTTGTCGAGCCCGCCCGTCCATAGCCGCGTGCCGTCGCCGCTGATGTCTATGCACGACGCGCCGTCCGTGTGACCTGGACACACACATCATTATTTTTCGGGGTTTTTGGTAGTGCTAAATGAATGAATGAACTACAGACTAGATTACTGGAATGAAGCCAAAGATTGTTGCCTCATGTTACATGGTGCAACACAGACCATTGCATATCAATCAAGGATCAGTAGAGCGGGGGGCGCGATAATGGTAGGGAAGACGTGCCCTTAGGATATGGAAGTCAGCAATGGAATTGTGGAGAGACGGGTGATATAATTATATGGATGAGCTCTTTTACGACGTCGCCGCCAGTTTGATTCAAGTCCAGCTTCACTGAATCTTTTGGTAGTTAAACTGCATTCTCAACTCTTTTTAAGTCACTGCTATGCTGTGTTCCGAAAAAACAAAACAAAATAGAAGATGACGGAAAAAGATGGCGATTTTGTTTCGTCATGGGTGTGATTTTCATGATTTTCAGAGGTGCTAATGTCAGTTAATCCACCATATTAGCGTTCCAATATACTACTGAACAAAGTTGAATTTAAATGCTCATACATACCTTGGAATTGTCTAACTAATGTTTGGTTCTGGAGATCCCATACCGCTATGTTTCCGTCTGAACAACAACTGAAGCACACCTGTAGAATAAATATTTATTTTAATATAATACATCGAGATTTAATCTATTATTCATCCATATCTGGGCATGGCTCTCATAAGGGCGCTTTCAATTTAGACGTTTCATGTCGCACCGCTACGGTACCAAAGCGGTGCGTTTGTCGTTTGTTTTCATACAAAGCGCGCGGTGCGGCAACAGTGCGGCGTCGATATGGAAAACGCTCGACAACCGGACGGCAACGTCGCAAACTCCACGTGTATGAAAACAAATGACCGTCCGTGCGCAATACGACAAACGCACAGCTTCCGCACCACAGCGGTCAGACACGAAACGTCTAAATTGAAAGCGCCCTAAAAGAAGGTATTATAAAAAAAAAACTATGAGAAATATTAAGGCCAAGAAGTTCTCAGGTCATTTTCGGTTAGTTGCAGGATGGCCTTGCAAGTAAAAAATTATCATTGCGAACCTGATTTTATTTTCACGTCCTCATAATTATGCTTAAAAGTGAGTCTTTTTTTAAATTATGGTCTACAAAACTGTATAAAATACTTAAACAACGGAATTTTTCTCATAATAGTCTAATTACCTTGGAGTCAGGACTAATAGCGAGCGCGTAGCACGCAGGCGCGGAGGACGTGAGCTCTGCGCGCATGCGCGGCGTGGGCGACGCGAGGTCCCAGATGGAAAGGTTGGACGCCTCGCCGCCCACGATCAGCGTGCGCCCGTCCGGCAGCAGCTTCACTGAGCGAATGTAGTTGTCTCTTTGCTGGAATAAGGATTGGTTGCTCATGTTCATATATACAAAAAAAAGACTTTATATGGAAGTTTGCAGCCATTTGGTTGAGTTTGCCTTAGGAAAAATATTCATCAGATCTTCACACACCTCATTCAAGACCCAGAACCGCCGTATTGGACTAATGGTCACATCGAATGCGCAGCTGCAGACCCATGTTTTGATACTTCAGATTTAGAATTCGCCAAAGGGCCTTTGGACATTATTCATTATTGACACCTGTCATCTGCCCAGCCTTTTCCCAACTATGTTGGGGTCGGCTTCCAGTGTAACCGGATGCAGCTGAATACCAGTACGAGGGGGGATCAAAAAGTAGTGAGAATGAGATAGATAATAATAACTATTGAGAATAATGACTATTGATAACTTAATAATTTATTTTTCTACATAGTCTCCGAGTCTCTCTACACACCGAGTCCAGCGCTTTTCCAAGACTTCAATCCCTTTCAAAAAAAAAGTTTTGTCTTGGTCCTGCAAAAAGCTCTCCACGGCATCCATCACCTCGTTATCGTCTTCGTACCTGTTTCCCTTAAGTATTCTTTCAATTTGGGGAACAGATAAAAATCGCTAGGCGCCAGATCTGGTGAATAAGGGGGGTGGTCAACCAATTCGAAGCCAGCTTGCTGAATGGCAGCCATCGCAACTGCCGACCTGTGCGCGGGTGCGTTGTCGTGATGAAACAGCACGCTCCTTTTGAAGTTTCCCTCTCCTTTTCTCTTTGATGGCATTCCTCAACTTAGGAATTAAAGCTGCATAATATTGGCCTGTAATAGTGGTTCTACGCTCCAGGTAATCAATCAACAATATCCCTTCTGAGTCCCAAAATATTGAGGCCATAACCTTGCCAGCCGATGCCAAATGATGGACCCATGTTTCGTCCATTGTTACGAAACGAGACAAAAAGTTTTCAGAATCTTCTTGAAACTTGTCCAACAATATCTTCGAAATGTCAAGTCGATTTTGTTTCTGACTGTCGGTTAACATTCTCGGCACCCATCTTGTGGAGACTTTTCTCATATTCAAAGATTGTTTCAATATGAATTGAATACTTCTATATGAAATGCCCGTTTCTTGAATTAAGTATCGGATGGTAACTCTTCGATCGCTCAATATAATTTTCTCGACTTTCGCAACATTTTCTTGGGTGACTGATGTCGATGGACGGCCGCAACGATGTTCGTCTTCCGTGCTCGTTCTCCCTACTCGAAATTGAGAAGCCCACCTTGCGACAGTGGAATAAGGCGGAGCAGACTCTCCTAATGTTGCCTCCAAATCGCAATGAATCTCTTGCGTTGTTAACTTTTTTAAACAGAGGTATTTAATAACGGCTCGCACTTCGTTTTTCTCCATTTTCGAGAACACGTTCCGACACGAAGCAAACAAATGACTACATTCAGAAAAAAACAAAAGAGAATCGAAGATTTTTTTCTTTATTAATATTACAAATATGTATCTGAGCTATGCCTGCCAGTATTTATTTTTTTTCTTACCAAGGAGTATGTCGTTCTCACTACTTTTTGATCCCCCCTCGTATTTTACATGGAGCGACTGCCTATCTGACCTCCATAACCCAGTAACTGGGTAACGACACGGTTGGCGCAGTGGTTGAGCGATTGACTGCTGCGCAGCATGTCGCGGGTTCGATTCCCGCACGGAACAAATATTTGTACGACCTACAAGTATTTGTTCCGAGTCTGGGTGTTTTTCTATCTATAATATGTATGTATTTACAAAAAAAAAAAATGTATATAAGTAGTTTATCAGCCATCTCGTTACCATAACACAAGCATTAGGTTGCTTAGCTTGGGGCTAGATGGCGTTGTGTGATATGTCCAAACATATTTATTTATTTATTTATTTAATACGATACCCCTTGGTACGACTGGTTGTCAGACTTTCGGGCTTCTGACGACCCGTAACGACTGTCAAAGATCCACGAATGACAGCCGGGACCAACGGCTTAACGTGCTTTCCGAGGCACGGAGGAGTCTCGGTATGAAAAGATGATCACCCATCCACGGACCAACCCCGGCAAGCGTAGCTTAACCTGGTCGATCGACCTGTGCGGCTGTTATTACTTAGCCACGAGCTCCTCTCCTCTCATTATTGACACCTGTCTCAACCAAAAATAGACGCGATAGACTATTTGTACAATATACCGCGTCCATTTAAAACTATCAGTTCCCAAGGAGTTCGTGGCTAAGTAATAACAGCCGCACGGGTCGATCCATCAGATTAAGCTACGCTTGCCGGGGTTGGTCAGTGGATGGGTGACCATCTTTAGTTAACGAGACTCCTCCGTGCCTCGGAAAGCACGTTAAGCCGTTGGTCCCGGCTGTCATTCGTGGATCTTTCACAGCCGTTACAGCCGTGACAGTCTGACAACCAGTATTACCAAGGGGTATCGTATTACCCAGTTACTGGGTTGTGGAGGTCAGATAGGCAGTGGCTCCATGTAGAATACTGGTATTCAGCTGCATCCGGTTAGACTGGAAGCAGACCCCAACATAGTTGTGAAAAGGCTAGGCAGATAAAGTTCCCAAGCATTAACAAAAGAAAGAAAGTATAAACTCACCAAACAATCAAGCTGTGACAACGGCTCCAGCGCAGCCGGCGACCCTGGGTTGCTAATATCCCATAACTTAACACATCCTTTCCCCCCTGTATATGCATGTCTCGAGCTCCCAGACAGTGACAACGCCACTGCACAGACTACTTCGCCGTGAGGTAACGCGGCCACCGCCCGGGCCCCGCGCGGAACCCCGGCCCCACCGAGCGCGTCCGCCGGGAACCCCACGGCCTGGAGGGGCCCACCGTTCGAGTGGTACGAGTAGGCCCTGTCGGTTGGAACATGTTGTAGTTGACTGATGAGAAAAAGTAATATTTTATTATGACGGCAATCTCTTGTTCGGCAGATTGGCATATCTGAATTTAGAATCTACTTTAAAAATTTCATTCAATTTAGCCGACGTTCGCAGGGACGTAAAAATATCGCGGCGGGATTTATCGCGCACTGGATTTTCAACTCTCGGTGTTGAGTCGAGCTTCGAGACCTAACAACAAAGTGCATCCCAGCGCGTCGAAAAAACATACTGTTGGATTTTCAACTCTCGGCGCTAAGCAGAGCGTTGAAAATCCAGTGCGCGAAAAAAAATCGCCGCAATATTTTTACGTCCGTGCGAACGTAGGCTTATTCATTCATACACTGACAGTCAAGCACAGCCTGTTGCTGGGTCTAAAACAGAGTATATAGTATAGTATAGTATGTCTAGAAGCATGAAAATTTGCACAAGAGTTCCTAATAGCGAAAGTGAGCACTAAGGAAGGATTTTTGATAATTCACCCCCACAAAGGGGTTAAATAGGAGATGAAAGTTTGTATGAAAGGTCGTGTCATGTTTGCCGATGGGAAATCCTATGGGGCACATGGGACTTGTCCGAAATAATTATCAAGTTTTAGAATAACAAATTCTATGTCATACAAGACAAAGTTTAAATTCTATTACAACCAAAATTTTTTAGTCGCCTTACCTTTTGTTAGTCGCTCTTTCATTCATCAACTCAACATGACCAAACTTTCTAAGCATACTCTTTTTAATTTTTGTCACTACATCTTTCTAATTCAAAAATACTTTATTCAAAATGTACTCACGGCTTAGTAGGCGCGATCCCGTTGGTTCTGTGATGCTGCTCGTAGTGCATGGGGTGCGGCAACGCGGGCGCAGCGGCGCGGTAGGCGGCGTACGCGGGGAAGCCATACGCGCCGCGCGCACCCGCCCCTCCCGCCCCGCCCGTCGGCGTCGGCGCGCGGGGTAGCTTGCCGCCCGGGGTGCCTGGCTTCTCCTGAGACAGTTACAACACGTATAAGGAGTGTGAAGGGGAAAATAGATCAGATTAAGCTACGCTTGCCGCGGTTGCTCCGTAGATTACCAAGACCCCTCCATGCCTCGGAAAGCTCGTTAAGCGTTGGTCCCGGCTGTCATTCATGGATAATTGAGGGTCGTCAGAAGCCCGAAAGTCCCAGTCTTACCAAGGGGTATCCGGTTAGACTGGGAGCCGACCCCATCATAGTTGGAAAAAGGCTAGGCATATCATGAGAGGGGGAATGACGTTAAATTATAAGTATTTTTGCATCAAATGATGTCGCCGTCGAGCCGTCTCGGTCAAAATTTCGCCGACTTAGCACAGCATGGATGCGGAGTTTATGCCCAAAAGAAAAGATACTAGCATCGTGAAAAAAACAGTCGACTTTCTACTATAATCTATTCTAGAACTTTTTAATGAGAGTGTAAAACCTGTTAAGGCGCATCCCATGCCAAGGTAAAACGCGAAATTTTAATTTTCTTACGTTTTTTGTAATTTGCAGATCAGTATTAGGTTGTAATTGTAATATACAACCTGACACTGATCAGAGTGATCGGGTTGCAAATAAAAACCAGGCAAGTGCGTGTCGGACCACGCTCAATGAAGGGTTCCGTAGTTGAAAAGAGTTTATCCCAAAAACAAACTTAACATTGTAATTCCAAAAAAAAAAATATGTGATAAAATTAGAAATTAACAATTTTCGGACTTTTTCCTGTACTTGTGCTGTGAGTCCTTGCTTCTCGCCAAATTTCATGATTCTAGGTCAACGGGAAGGAACCCTATAGGTTTTGATTGACTTGCGAGTATCAAAATATGTCACATAAATGGCCGTATTTTTTTGCGTTGATTGCGTTGACTTAAAAGCATGATTTATAAGAACATCAAGGGACCATATGATAGACCTATGTATTTGATATTAATTTCAACTTGACAGCTCCACACGTTCCGGAGAAAAAGGGTCTTGACAGACAGACAGACGGACAACGAAGTCATCCTATAAGGGCTCCGTACCTCAATAGGAAAAAATGGAACCCATATGGATCATTTCGTTGTCCGTCCTACCGTCAGTCATACAATACTGAAATTTGGCAAGAAGCAAGGTGGTATCACAGCACAAGAAAAAGTCCGAAAATTGTTCAATTGTAATTTTATCACATAAAAATTATTTTTTTTGGAATTACAATGTTAAGTTTTTGGGATAAATTCTTTTTAACTACGGAACCCTTCATTGGGCGGGGTTCTTTCCTTTTGAGGTACGGAACCCTAAACACGTCAGAAAATTTGAATTTCGCGGGCTACTTTAGAGCATCCCCTTAAATTCTACGCAATCACTCAACAAAGTGAATTGTAACACGTAAATCTATCTATCTATTTAAAAGAGTGTCCGTGACGTTTCTTGCCCGTTCTTCTCCATAGAGACCCACAACGCTTTGGATTGGGCAACTAGATTCATCTTTCTGACTGACCGACCCCTTGATAATTCAAAAGTGCCTGTAATTGGTTTATTTGAAATAAATGCTATGAGTTTGAGTATAATTCTATATTTAGAAGTTTAAACGTTATAACTCACCACTTTTTCCAACAATTATTGGTTGAATAACATTATTAACATAAATACATAAAGTCACGCCTTCTTCCCATGGGGGTAAGCAGAAACTACAGCACGCCACCTGCTACGATCCTTACATAATACTTTTGCCTCGTTTACGTTCATACATCTGTTCATACACGCACACCGGTTGCAAGTACTACGCACCTGACCTAACATTATAATTAAAAATTCATTGACGAAAATTGAGGTTGCCAAATAAAACCTATACGGTGATTTCAAATTAGAATTTCGGGTACGTTTTCTGAATCATTTGTTTACATTAAACCCTGTAACCTGTAATTTAAATGGTGAGCATAATGAAGAGTATTCTATTCTACATTTTCATCAGACACTTTTGAAACAGACTATAGTGCAAAGTTTAAGGTGTTGTTCAACCAGTGCCCTCCACTAGTTGAAGAGGACGAAGTATTTTTGCATTAAATGCTGTCGAGTCATCACTGAATTACTAAACGCCACGGCGATATTCCGCTAAACTAGTCGATTTAGCACGAAGTTATTTGCGTCCTAAAGTGGCTTGCCCCGTAGAAACATTCACTGTCACTGTGAAATTGATGTTAGTTTTACTAAGAAAATCAATCTGCCTAGCCTTTTCCCAACTATGTTGGGGTCGGCTTCCAGTCTAACCGGATGCAGCTGAATACCAGTATTTTACATGGAGCGACTGCCTATCTGACCTCCACAACCCAGTAACTGGGTAATACGTTACCCCTGGTTGTCAGACTTTCGGGCTTCTGTCGACCGGTAACGACTGTCAAAGATCCACGAATGACAGCCGGGACCAACGGCTTAATGTGCTTTCCGAGGCAAGGAGGAGTCTCGGTATGTAAAGAATGGTCACCCATCCACGGACCAACCCCGGCAAGCGTAGCTTAGCCTGATGGATCGACCCGTGCGGCTGTTATTACTTAGACACGAGCTCCTCCAGGCAGTTTTACTACGAAAACAACTTTCATATTAAATTTTCACAATATTATGTTGCTATTAGCTACACTACAAGTCTGACATGTGACATCGCCAATACGCCTTGAGCAAGAGTGGTTGTACATACTCACCTCTATATTATATTATACTGGTGCCGATTCTGTTGTGCACAAACTAAACTTAATTTAGGCTATTGCTAACTTTTTCTCTCTATTATGACAAAAAAGGGACGGAAGTAAATTAGAGCTGTCAAATTAGTTAGAAATAATTTTTCCATAGACATTTAGACGACACGTAAAAACATGTCGACTAAAAAACACGGTGAAGCGCAAGGCGTGAACCAGTTTGACATCTCCAACTTAGTTCATAGCTATAGCCGTCCTTTTCTCGCGCTGCCTGTTAGTAAAAGATAGCGATTCTCTAATTTTAGTTTAGTGCGTTCACAAGAGAATCGGCACCATTGTCACACTAAATTGAACTATAAGTTGGTAGAAAAGTTCATAATAATTGCCAATTAGAACATTAATTCAACTCTCGACTTAATTTAAGAATATTCCTGAAACCAAAGATCCGATATCTTTAGTGGTTTCAGGAATATTTTTAAATAGTGAAAAAGATCCGAAAGCAACCAACTCGTCTTTAGAACTCTTGGGCGTGGAACGACTGGAAGAGGAGCCAGATCTAGAAGGGGGTCGGGACCGTTCCCTGTTCGCTCACCGCCCCCAAGTTTAATTTAAAATAATCCTAAATACCATTATCTACTAAATAGTGAAAAAGATCCGAAAGCAACCAACTCACGTCTTTGGAACTCTTGGGCGTGGAGCGACTTGAGGAGGAGCCAGATCTGGAAGGAGGTCGCGGACCGTTCTCTGTTCGCTCGCCGCCGTCCGTGCGCACGTTAGGCGACCCTCGCTCCTCCTAAAATGTTGAAATTGTGGCATATAAATGTATACACTGCTACAAGGATCTTGTGGCGCTCGAATGACGTTCACAGGGGGGCGCTGTTGCTAAACATTTGTGCAATGAGGGTTTCCATGAAAATTCACTCCAACAGATGGCGCCACTTTAACAAGAAGTCTTCACTTTCGAATATATGATGACATTCATCGTTCACTTTTGACAGGTGCCCGGAACTGACGTCTCAGTGCTGTCACCTAGTGAACGTCATTTCAGAAAACCCTCATTGATTTTTTAAATGTCTCTTGAAATGTAATCAAAAACAAAATGGCGGCGTCAGTTCCGATTTTGGTCACGCGCCAAAATAACTTTGTTGAGCTATACAAGGATTAATTATATTTTATTTGGATCACTATGTCTATTCGATGACATGTGACATCTACCAACCCGCACTGGGCCTGCGTGGTGGCTCACTCCCACTTACAGAGGATAAGCCTGTGTAACAGCAGTGGGAACATTACAGGCTGATTATGTTTATACTACGTCTATTGTTTCATACACTGGCAGCAGGCATGCAAACCATTTCACATGATAAGTCGTTAGAACAAATCATAATAAAAAAAAGGTTGGTGATCTCTGTTAAAACTTATCCTTTATGTATGCACTTTGTATGCATGTAAACATGCAACCTCAGACTAAATAAAAACCCAGACATAGCGCTGCGAACAATACGGTGAAGCTTGCGCAAAATTACACCTCGCACAGTGCATACACGCTCACACACACACATTTACACCAAACTACAATTTAAACTACACCTCATTACGTGTACACATGTTTACGAAACCTGAAACGTGCCGCCTCACGTAACTGTTGACAGCGCTATGTCTAGATTTTTTATTTAGTCTAACCATGCAACTATATTTGTTTTAAATGCCTGACGATCTTAGAGCAGTGGTGGCTCAGTAGTAACTAAGTTGTTAGGTGGTGAGTTCGAACCCTGACAGGCGCTTTACTTTGTGTAAATTATTTCATCACCACTGCTCTCAAAACGGTGAAGGAAAACATCGTGAGGAAACCGGCATGTCCTAGAACCAATAATTCGAAGACATGTGACATCTACCAACCCGCACTGGGCCCGCGCGGTGGATTATGGCCCACTCCCTCTCATAGAGAGGAGGCCTGTGTCCCAGTAGTGGGAACATTGTGCACTGATTATGCCTGACAATCAACTATTTTATTGTTCAAAAACATTTCTACATGGTTAATTTGTCTAAGTATAACAGTACTGATGAAAAACTTGTCTGTAAGTCGACGTTCGCACGGACGTAAAAATATCGCGGCGATTTTATTTCGCGCACTGGATTTTCAACGCTCTGCTAAGCGCCGAGAGTTGAAAATCCAACAGTGTGTCTTTTCGACGCGCTAGAATGCACTCTGTTGTTGTTAAGTTGGACTCTCAACGCTCGGCTCAACCACGAGAGTTGAAAATGCGATAAAATCCCGCCGCGATATTTTTACGTCCGTGCGAACGTCAGCTTAATGTGATTAGCATTTCAATAGACATACACTGCATAGAGAATGCAAGCCTTTTAATCATTCAAACGTGCACACAAAATAACTAACAATTATGCACAATGCACTGCAAACTAAAACAGGAAAACCATCTCAAAGTATACAATTCACAGCCTTGAAATCCTTTGCACATTACATAAAACACAGTAATTGTTACCATCTTACCTCATTAGCCACATCAACAACAAGATCTTGGTCACTTTTTTCAGCGTCGCTGTCCTAGAAATGTAATTAAACAATTAATAAAGGTATTGATAACATTATTTCTTTAGGAACCAGCAATAATATTAATTGACAAGTATTGTTAACAGCCATCGTTATCAGCAACGTATTTTATAAAGCATCTGAATAAACAAGCAGTTGGAACAGACGGTTTTTGCTGAGTTGTGACCATTTTCATTTGATACAAACATTATAATTCAATCTGCCTAGCCTTTTCCCAACTATGTTGGGGACGGCTTCCAGTCTAACCGGACGCAGCTGAATACCAGTATTTTACATGGAGCGATTGCCTATCTGACCTCCACAACCCAATAACTGAGTAATACGACACCCCTTGGTTTGACTGGTTGTCAGACTTTCGGGCTTCTGACGACCCGCAACGACTGTCAAAGATCCACGAATGAGCAATGGCTTAACGTGCTTTCCGAGGCACGGAGGAGTCTCGGTATGTAAAGATGGTCACCCATCCACGGACAACCCCGGCAAGCGTAGCTTAACCTGATGGATCGACCCATGCGGCTGTTATTACTTAGCCACGAGCTCCTCCTATAAACTCTTATAATTATGGATACGATAATATTTTTATTCGACACTAGCTTTTGCCCGCGGCTTCGCCCGCGTGGATATCGGAAAATATCCAACGAGAACGCACTACCGGGAAATCCTTCCTTATTCCTTGTCTACCTTATAAAGGGAACCACTGTGCAAAATTTCAGCTTTCTAGGTTCAAGGGTTTGGGCTGGGCGTTGATGAGTCAGTCAGTCAGGACTTCTCTTTTTATTTATATAGATAGATTCCTCATAAAAACTGGGTGGGTGAGTGACCATCTTTACATACCAAGACCCCTCCGTGCCTCGGAAACGACGTTAAGCCATTGGTCTCGGCTGTCATTCGTGGATCTCTGACAGTCGTTACGGGTCGTCAGAAACCCGAAAGTCTGACAACCAGTCTTACCAAGGGTTTTCGTATTACCCAGTAACTAGGTTGTGGAGGTCAGATAGGCAGTCACTCCAAGTAAAATACTGGTATTTAGCTGCATCCGGTTAGACTGGAAGCCGACCCCAACATCGTTGGGAAAACCACCGATGTTGGGGTCGGCTCATCTGATGATGATCCCTCATAAGCAAAACGTCTTAATTAAGAAAATCACTTTATAGACGTGACGCACAAGTGGGATTTTTGTTGAGATCCTCTAAAAAATAAGACGGAGAAAACAAACGACGACCCGACGAACGGAAACACGAACGGACGGACGAACCCCCGGGTCGGGGTCGGGGTGGGTCGGGTCGGATGGACGGACGGGGGGGGGGGGGGTTGTGGGGAGGACGAGGGGGGGGGGTCGGTGGCCTAGCTAAAGTTTTATAGTTTGAGAGATATGTCAATTTTTATACTTTAATGAGATTTTTCCAAAAGAATCATGGCAGAACTTGGTCTGGACTTTTTTTTGGCGTCCATAGATTTCATTTAAATGAATCAAGTTTAATTAATTTTCTACGATTTTTCAATTATTCACTCCTTCTCGTAAAGGCCGGAGTTATTTTATGTTTTTAAAAGCTTATCAAATGATGTTCGAATTAGGTACATTCGAAATGTTACCATTAAAATAGTGGTGTGAATACAAATAGTATGAATGCAATTTATCTGTATCAATTATTAAACGAATGATCGATATAATTGACCGATCGATCGACCCATGTAGAGTTGGTTTTGATTTTAACATAATTGTTGAAATTATCTATTATTTCGTCTTTAATTAACTGATATCTTTGAAGAAATGATTCTACTTTTAAATCCAATTAATAATGGAACAAAATATCATAGGATTGTTACAGTATTGTATCGATTCTTAAGAAAACCGAATCGAAACGTGCAGCACTACTTTTGTCTTTGACAGTGACATGTTGTCTGTGGTTGTCTGTCAAGACGCTACAGAATCCTTCCGCGTTTTTCATCTCGGTTGTGTTGTGTTTATATTTGGCTTTCTATTTATTTTTACCCAACCTGGATTATTTATGGACTGATTAATACTGCCCTGTGTGACTAGTGCGTGCCCTTAGGACTCCGATATTGCTATTTAATTGAAAATAACATTCCTGGCAGAACAGTTGAATATTGCTGTATTTGTGTAGTTGGCCGGCGCACTGAAGGCTGCTGCGCATACACTATGACTTTAGTGTGGTATCTAGGATGGGCCAGACATCAAGAACATATCTCAGCACCAGCAGGTTTTCTTGATGAGATAATAATATGAGATGAGGATAAGGAATAAAATAAGTATGTTTAATAAAATGTGTTTTTTATTTGCCCTAACATTAGGTAAACCCTCGGTTTTAGTTATAACGGGGCAAGTGCATTTTTTTTTTAAATACGCGCCCAGCTTTCTTAAACATACAATTGAGTAGGTACTACTCTACACCGAGGGAAGGTTAGAATTTATTTCGGTTTTTCTCATTTTATCCGTAAATACTTTTATCCTCACTTAGACCACACCACATTATCCATTTCTTTATGATTTAATTTCAATCTAAGATATTTTATAGGTAATTTTTGTTTGACGTTCATTCATAACCTAAAAATTCAAACACCGATTAATTTTTTTTCCGGCTTTCCCAAATAAAAATAGTCTCATTTATAGATTCTGGAGCTAACGCCAATTCTTTTAACATATTTTTCATTACGGGATGTTTCAATTTGATCCCAGACAATTTTTAGTATGGAGACCTGCCATTGTTCTTTGACCTTCAAGCATTCATAACTTTTTTTTGCATTATTTTAGTAGTTTTTTAATTATTTGTTGGTAGTCATAAACATTGGTGATTAAAATACTTCGGAACTTCCCTCAAACTAGGGTTGAAAAATAAGATAGTACGCGTTTTAAAAAAAAATTCTAAAAAATTTTTTACGATCAAATTCAACCTGAAATAAAAAAAAAGTACGATGTTTCAATAATTAATTTAAATCTATGTTAGTTCTCTAGTTCGCCACATTTCCAACGGTACTAAATTTGTATTTAAAAACAAAATTATCTATTTCCTAAACTATAAAACTTTAGTTAGGGACAGAAAGGTCTAATAATTAGCAAATGACCTCCTCTATATGCGAATTTGCTATGGCGGGTCCAGATTCAGTCACCCTGTATATCATCTAAACCGAGCAATAACCGCCTAAATCAAACACAAAGAGAGAGAAAAAAGAACACAAAAAGCAACATGAATGTTTTGGAAGCCGACACATACACTACATAGACTCACATGGCCGAGTACCTTCTCCTCCTTCCGTCGCTTCACGTCGAGCGCTTCAGGTTCAACCGGCGAACGCGGCCGGTACTTCTGTTCACGCTCGTGAGGGGACACTGAGCGCCTCTGCTTGATTAGGTAAACAAATTACGAATTTATTTATTTATTTTATTTTCTAATACGTCAACACAATAAAATACAAAGACATGGATCATAGAAAAACTATAAAAAATTTGAGATTGCAGCATGTTGTTGCATTTGGGTAGGTACTAATCAAAATAAAGTTATACTGCGCTGTGTTGTGTTCTATACAGAGTCAATTTTAATTAGCTAGCGAAATTCCATGGACGTGGAGTTAGAGTGAGAGAGAGGATGAGAGAGTGAGAGGATGGGTATCGATATCAAAACATGATAAAACAAAAAATAAATTATTTTGAATTTTTTGTTTTGTGTAAACATCACAGACGTGATGGGAATCAATATCTCAACACGATAAAACAGATTTTATCAACTCAACAAGATTTTAACAACACTTCAAGTAACCACACTACCAGCGGTCATTGAGCCCCCAAAAAAAATTTTTTTTTTTATTTGTCGAGTTTGGTGTCTATACCGATCACATCTACGGAGTTTCGCTATCCAATTTAATTTGACCCTGTATATCTACCTCACTCTTCATAAAATAAAATGAGGAAAGAAAGAAAACGTGTGGTCACGCTGTTTAAAATACACACATCAAAAAAAGTTTGTGATCATTAGCAAAAGCTGATATAATTTTAAAATTTAACTTTATCAAAACACTTTAAACTTTAAAGAAAAAGTGTTTACGTTATATACAATAAAATACAGTGTGTATTTATTTCTATTTTAAAAAATATATAACTTAAACACTTTTTCTTGATAAAGTAAAATTTAAAAAAATGCTAGTGATCACAAACTTTTTTTGATGTGTGCACAGCAGAGATTACACGAGAAGTGTTGAATCGAACCTGACCCCGTGCCCTCAACGGCGGTCTTCCGTTTATCTCCCTTGTACTTAACATCTGTATGTCGGATCTTACCACATTCAGGCTGTCGCTGACTAGTTCAACAAACCCTGCTCAACTCAGTCGTCTGTATAAAATAGCATTGACAAAGTTAGGTTAGCTAAGCACGGCACATCGCAATACAGCTTAATATTGATTAGTCACCTAAGGATGCCGCCGTACATAATATGTTCGGAGGCACTTTTTTTTTCAGCCTGTCTCACTGCTGGGCAAAGGTCTCCTCCACAGCTTTTCACTCTTCCCTGTGTGTTGCTTTCTCCAGCCAATCCCCCTTAAACGCCTGTAAGTCATCACGCCAGCGTTTCCTTGGCCTCCCTCGGCGACGACGCCCGTCGTTTGGCTAGGCGGCACTTAAACAACTCAAATTAATAGGTGAATGTGAGCTACCTGTTGTAGTCCCCTAGAGCCGAGCCGATCATCATCTCGTGGCGGCGGCTGGCCGGGCAGCAGCGCGGCAGGCGCCGGGCCGCCCGGCAGCACGGCCGGCTTTATGTCTGCGGGAGGGGGCAGCTCCACCTGGAGAATAACAATTAACTAGAGAAGCAGTAGTATTTCAAAGTCAAATCATTTATTTCAGATCAATCTGCCTAGCCTTTTCCCAACTATGTTGGGGTCGGCTTCCAGTCTAAGCGGATGCAGCTGAATACCAGTATTTTACATGGAGCGACTGCCTATCTGACCTCCACAACAACAACAACAACTGGGTAATCGATACCCCTTGGTGAGACTGGTTGTCAGACTTTCGGGCTTCTGACGACCCGTAACGACTGTCAAAGATCCACGAATGACAGCCGGCACCAACGGCTTAACGTGCTTTTCCGCGGCACGGAGGAGTCTCGGTATGTAAAGATGGTCACCTATCCACGGACCAACCCCGGCAAGCGTAGCTTAACCTGATGGATCGACTCGTGTGGCTGTTATTACTTAGCCACGAGCTCCTCTATGGACATAAAATGCACTTTTGAACGCAAAAATTTACAAGAAAATAAAATTTAATCTAAATGCCTCTTCAAAAAGGTAGTTTTTCTATGGTCGATCAGTGGACGTAATCCAGTCACCGTGCACCACATTGGATCGTTTTGAACGGTCCATGTCAGCAATCGACGTCGATGGAACGCAATCAATCTTACCAACATTTATTTTACTTCAGCCTCCATGAAGTATTGCATGTTTTCGTCTATGATTGTCTGTCAATATAAGGAACTTTATAGGCGTGTTTATGACAATGGTTGGAAGGTGTATAGTTGCACTTTGAAGATGACTGTTGAGGTAACACCCCACCACTCGAAAAACATAATGCCAAGTCAAGATCAGACTTATATAGATATCTATCCCGGTTTTATTGAGATTTCTGTGACGAGAGAAACATCTTTATTCTCTTCTATGTTTATTTGGTGAGAAATCAATAAATATTTGATAAAATGGATAAAATCGAAATATTCAAATAAGACTTACCTTGTGCGCCGGCGGAGGTAAGTGCGGCGGGGGCGGGGGCCCGGCGCCGGGCGCGAACAGCAGGCCGCCCGCGCCCAGCAGGCCCCCGCCCCCCACGCCGTGCGACAGGCCAGCACTCGCATGGATTTGCTGCTACAAAAAACATTTATATTGTACGAAGTAAAGGTATTCTGTGGAGTATTAGTAAGGTGGGTTAATGTTCTTATTTTTATGTATGTAATGTACTACCAATTAGGGATGACTTAAAAATATGTGGACTAGTGTCTATTTAATTTTTTCTGTTGTCAAACATCATGTAATGATTCTGTGGCTGTTCAGTCAG
The DNA here is from genome assembly GCA_946251885.1 of Cosmia pyralina. NCBI lineage: Eukaryota > Metazoa > Arthropoda > Insecta > Lepidoptera > Noctuidae > Cosmia > Cosmia pyralina. Next base: position 21,224,795 of record OX276358.1, read on the forward strand.
CCAATCATATCAAAATCAACTAACTGTTCAGTCCGCCAATCATATCAAATCACTGTGCAGTCAGCCAATCATATCAACTAACTGTTCAGTCAACCAATCATATTAACTAACTGTTCAGTCAGACAATCATATCAACTAATGGATCACTCAGCCAATCATATCAACTAACTGTTCAGTCCGCCAATCATATCAACTAAAGGTTCAGTCAGCCAATCGTATCCACTAACTGATCAGTCAGCCAATCATATCAAATAGCTGTTCAGTCAGCCAATCATATCAACTAGCCGTTCAGTCTGACAATCATCAACTAACTGATGAGTCAGCCAATCATATCAAATAACTGTTCAGTCAGCCAATCATATCAACTAACGGATCAGTCAGCCAATCATATCTAAAACTGTTCAGACAGCCTAACTGTTCAGTCAGACAATCATATCAACTAATGGATCACTCAGCCAATCATATCAACTAACTGTTCAGTCCGCCAATCATATCAACTAAAGGTTCAGTCAGCCAATCGTATCCACTAACTGATCAGTCAGCCAATCATATCAAATAGCTGTTCAGTCAGCCAATCATATCAACTAGCCGTTCAGTCTGACAATCATCAACTAACTGATGAGTCAGCCAATCATATCAAATAACTGTTCAGTCAGTCAATCATATCAACTAACTGTTCAGTCAGCCAATTATATCAACTAACGGATCAGTCAGCCAATCATACCAACTAAGGGACTAACTACACTTGTTCAGCTCAATTCAACTTTTATCCATACAAAACTGGTGTTTTCTATGGACAAAACTCCCTTGCCAGTAGATCTGCTGACAAAGGGTTAGAATGGAGAGAAATGAAGGATACAGAAATCAGTGGGAATTTATGAAAGTCCCAGCATGTCATGTTTGCTTTATTGGTTAATAGTAGAACCTAAGGTATAAGAAATAATAATTCAACTTCATGTTTACGTGTATCCCAGACTGTTATTAAACTGATTGAAGTCAATAGTTCCAAGTGTTTAGTACCAATAACAATAGTCCCCAAGATATATCATGCAGAACGATATTGTACGATAGTATGCGATTAATGGACAGATACAACGAGCTTCCCCAATTCATAATCTGGCCCAAATCTAAGATGTGATGGTGATAACACAACAAGAACTATATTTTATCTGTATTGGAGTCAGAATCCAGCTCAATATGCATGGTTTATTAAAGTCATCATTCCAGACCTTAGCTTCAGTGAGTTACTATATAAGATCCTCTACGCATACATTTTCTAATTTGCAGCTACGTCGTCGTCGTTGCTATGAACACAAATGACTGTGAAATAACAACCATATAAATATAGAGTAAGTAATAAAATGGATGTGTTAACACAAAAATGAAGCAAGAATCTATTAGAGCACACTATTTGAGTATACTTTTATTTTAGACACGGGAAGTTTATTTCCAATTAATGATACAAGCGTGCGCATGAAATTAATTAAAATCTCAGCAAAAACTACTAGGTATTAAAATAATTAATGCTAGCTAATTGATTAATTTATTACAAAGTAATTACAATTAAATACGCTTATTTCCATTTACAAACTCTTTCAAGGGTATATTTTTTTTTTATTTAAAGTTTAGTTATGAGAATTATAAATAGATTACATTAACATAGCATTAAAAGAATGATGTTATAATTTTCGCATACTTTGTTACCAGCATATTGAACACAGACTGATTCAATCATGCTGGTAGCAAAACGACTAAACAAAATTATTTACTAGCAACTATGTGTAAATCTCATTCGTCACTATAATGAGAAATTAAAAAATCAAATGTATAGTATAAATATGGCGTACACATCATAAAGCACTAATTATTGCATGTTGGATGCAAAATCTACGCGCGACTTGTGTGCTTGCATACAATGAAAACGTGAAGTTAGGAGGTGTGATTATAAAACATTGAAGTCCAATTAGTTTTTCCAATTACTGTGACATAACTTATGTTAAACGTCCGCTTGTGATTATGTTAGCTTGTGCATTCTCTTGATTGGTACCGCTTTATTGCGATTAATTTTTGCATTTGATGGCATTACAGCAATCAAGGTGTATGACGACTAAGATGTGGTTATAGTTGTATGTTGAGCTGTTTGAAGCTATGATTGTTAGAATATTCTTAACTATTAAGAACATTTTGCGTGTTGAAATATGAAGAGCCAGTTTCAAGTTCTGAAAATATGAGATAGATGATTATCCCCAATTTCGACGACCACGCAAATCGACCATGCATGAGTACCATATTATGTATAATAAAAGTGTAAAGTATAATTGATGTAAAATAAAACAACATCAACAAGGCTAAATTGGTTCATATACATGAAGAAATATCTTCTGGCCCATTTAGAATATACTTTCACCTGTCTGAGTATTTTGATTTATCAGATGCAGTGAAAATTATTAAATTATGAAAAATATTAATATCCACTCTGTTCCTCGAATTCCTCATCAAAAATTACTGGATGTGTGTTATTAGGCGCATAGTATGACACAGATACTAAAATACAAATGCATAATGATATGGGAATGCAAAAGCTAACATGTGAAATTTTGTGATGTAATTTGAAAAGAAATCAAAGTGGCAACATAAAATAATGCAAAATGTTAATCACAACATATATCAATGTACCAAGCACTGTATATCTTGACTTACAAGCAGTTGCTGCAGCCCCTGCTGTTGTTGTTGCTGCGGACAACATTAACAATATATATGCTGTTGTTACCAACCTACTCTCACTGACGTAACTACCTTGTGGATGTATCACTATGCTTCTTCATTACTACTTAGAATGTTAATTAAGGACGCTGTTACAAATGGGTAGTCAAATCATTACTTTTTTACACAAAAGTATGTTTATTAAATAAAATGCTTTACTTAAATTCATAAAATGTTTTTTGACCAAATTGTTGACAGATGTGCAAGGTACGATTCAGAACTTTATATATAATTTTAGATACGAGGGGGGATCAAAAAGTAGTGAGAACGACATACTCCTTGGTAAGAAAAAAAATAAATACCGGCAGGCATAACTCAGATACATATTTGTAATATTAATAAAGAAAAAAATCTTCGATTCTCTTTTGTTTTTTTTCTGAATGTAGTCATTTGTTTGCTTCGTGTCGGAACGTGTTCTCGAAAATGGAGAAAAACGTGCGAGCCGTTATTAAATACCTCTGTTTAAAAAAGTTAACGACGCAAGAGATTAATTGCGATTTGGAGGCAACATTAGGAGAGTCTGCTCCGCCTTATTCCTCTGTCGCAAGGTGGGCTTCTCAATCTCGAGTATGGAGAACGAGAACGGAAGACGAACATCGTTGCGGCCGTCCATCGACGTCAGTCACCCAAGAAAATGTTGCGAAAGTCGAGAAAATTGTATTGAGCGATCGAAGAGTTACCATCCAATACTTAATTCAAGAAACGGGCATTTCATATGGAAGTATTCAATCCATATTAAAACAATCTTTGAATATGAGAAAAGTCTCCGCAAGATGGGTGCCGAGAATGTTAACCGACAGTCAGAAACAAAATCGACTTGACATTTCGAAGATATTGTTGGACAAGTTTCAAGAAGATTCTGAAAACTTTTTGTCTCGTTTTGTAACAATGGACGAAACATGGGTCCATCATTTTAATCCCGAGACAAAACAGCAATCTTCGCAATGGAAACAGCCATCATCACCGACCCCGAAGAAGTTTCGTGCCGTGGCATCGGCTGGCAAGGTTATGGCCTCAATATTTTGGGACTCAGAAGGGATATTGTTGATTGATTACCTGGAGCGTGGAACCACTATTACAGGCCAATATTATGCAGCTTTAATTCCTATGTTGAGGAATGCCATCAAAGAGAAAAGGAGAGGGAAACTTCGAAGGAGCGTGCTGTTTCATCACGACAACGCACCCGCGCACAGGTCGGCAGTTGCGATGGCTGCCATTCACCAAGCTGGCTTCGAATTGGTTGACCACCCCCCTTGGTTATTCACCAGGTCTGGCGCCTAGCGATTTTTATCTGTTCCCCAAATTGAAAGAATACTTAAGGGGAAACAGGTACGAAGACGATAACGAGGTGATGGATGCCGTGGAGAGCTTTTTGCAGGACCAAGACAAAACTTTTTTTTTAAAGGGATTGAAATCTTGGAATAAGGCTGGACTCGGTGTGTAGAGAGACTCGGAGACTATGTAGAAAAATAAATTATTAAGTTATCAATAGTCATTATAATCTATCTCATTCTCACTACTTTTTGATCCCCCCTCGTAGGTACAGTTTCTCAATAAATGTACTGGAGTGAAAAATTTTACTTTGGTACATTTATTGAGAAAATGTACCTATTTAAAATTATATTTATAGTTCAGAATCGTACCATGCACATCTATCAACAATTTGACCAAAAAACATTTTAAAAATGTAAAGCATTTTATTTAATAAACATACTTTTGTATAAAAAAGTAATGATTTGACTACCCATTTGTAACAGCGTCCTTAAATGTATGGTATAGGCTATTAAAACGATACAGTAAATTTATTATTTTATTTTCTAAGCTTATCTCTGACTCATTAATGAATAGTGTAACTGCTCCTAACTTTGTGCAACAATAGTTTGTTCTTTAGTAAATAAAACGTTGGGGCATCACCTATGGCCCTTTGATGCTTATTCAGTAAAACGGTAACTAGGTATTGCAATCTAAAATGAGAACTACAGCTGAACTGTGCAATTATTTTGTAATAAAAACGCAGGTAACTTCACTAAATACTAATTGCACTTTTCAGTTTGCTTGTAGTTGATTGCAGGACATCGCTTTATCTGAATTAGAAAGTAGCATTTTGGCTGTGGCTTCACAATCTTGAGCCGCAAGTGGAATGGTACAACTTGATTACTCCAAGTATTAGAAAAAAAAAGCATATTTGTAAAAAGTTATTTTTACCAGCAGCAGATGCAGTGGTATGTTCTCTTCTTAACAATTGCATCAAAATTTTATTAAAATTCAGAAGTAAACATAAATTTTGTCAATTTGTGTATACGGAATAACATTGTATCTCACATAATTCACATAAAATATAAAAATGTAATTTAGAAACTAATCCATAGCAGTTATTCAGATTGATACATACATTTTTATGTGTGGATAACAATTTATCCTAGTTTTATAAAAACTAAATAATATAAATAAGCAAAATAATTAATGGGCTAAATTAATGATATTATTCATAACACTATACAAGCCTTTAAGATGAATAAATAGTTTTATAATTAGTAGCATTTTTTTATAGTTACAATAAGTTATCTACTGTAGCATGTAAGGTAGCTTACCCCAATGATGGCATTAAGTTCAGACATGGTGACTTGCTTAGCTCTTTCCACTGCAGATGCCACCTGTTGCTGATGCTCCTGTGCTAGAAACGGGAGCACCTGCCCTATAATAGCGCTTAGTCTTTTTGCTATTTCTGTCTGTAAATGCAAAAAAAAAATACTCTATTAGAATAGTATTATAAATAGAATACAGTAAAAGTTTTTGGATTTGACTTTGTTATTTACCTGTTTATGCATCTCCACATTGAGACCATATGACATTTCATAATACTGTAAGAAAAATATAAATAATTATTTACATAAGTAAGAGAACTGGTAGATTGCCCAATACGACTACTTGTAAACTATCCTAGTTGTAGTAACTCAGGTGTCACATCTTAAGTCAATCATAGGGACATCCAAGACTAATGTCCCTATGATTTAAAAAAACTAATAGACATATAACAACTAATAAGCTACATTATTGCACAACAATGGGCAAATCATTATCACCTTTAATCCTATTCATAATCAGCCTAGAATATTCCTACTGCTGTTACACAGGCCTCCTCACTTTGAGAGGGAGTGGGCTGTAATCTACCAAATAGGCCCAGTGCGGGTTGGTAGATGTCACATGTCTTTGAATTTTTGGTTCTAGGACTTGCCGGTTTCCTCACAATGTTTTCCTTCACCGTTTTGAGAGCAGTGATGATGAAATTATTTACACAAGGAAAATGCATGCCTGGATTCAAATCCACAACCCACAACTACAACAGGGCCTTCCACTAGGCCACCACTGCTCTCTTCCTATTATTATCTTAGTTTTCCTTATAAAAAATGGCCTACATATTTTGTATTTTAAATACTAAGTTATTGTTTATGGTTAAGAATCTAGGTCAAACAATAGGTAACAAGCAATAAAAGAATTGTAAATTTTTAAGATTGTGTGACTAAAAACTGACACTAATGTACTAAATACAATTTAGCAACCATTTAACATATTGGAAAAGTGTGTTTGTTATGTATTGCAGTTAAAATTAAGTTAAGTTAAAGTTAAGTTTACTCAATCACCATAGCTTCAAATATTGAAAAATAATCAAATATCAATATAACAACATAGGTTATAACAATAAATTAATACTACTTATTAGTGACAAAGTTTCTATATTGACTCAATTTCACAACATGTTCAATAATTACTGTTTGAGAACAACTAAGCTTAGCCTATATCGTTATCTAGCCCAAACATTCAATATTTGAACAATTATTATCTTAGTTTCTCTCCTATCCGTATTTATTTCTGACTTAACAGTGATATTTGTTCACAAATAAATTTTCTTTATCTTCGGCTACATAAAAGTTTAATTACCATAACATAATGCCTCTGCATTTCCGTCTTCTCACTGGCCAGTTTCTCACATTCCAATTTCAAACTGTAAACAATGAATTGTGACTTAATCTCAAGATAAGATAATGATTAAGGATAAAACAGATCAAATTAGACTATGTTAGCAATGTAAATAAGAACTCAACATGTACTTACGTATGGTATTGAGCTTGTAGAAAGTTGAATTCCTCTTTTATACGCTCTAGTGTGTCTGCTATTGTAAATTTGATAGGTCCTGCTGGCGGCTGAGGTCCCTGAACAAACATTGACAAACAATAATAGGGTCTAAGCAGAATCTACTTCAGCAAGCAACTTTGAAGTGTTAAACTTCTGCTAAAATAGAATTATATGAAGTTGAAAGCCAGTGAAAGATAGAAAAACAACACAAACCCTTACCGCGGCCGCCGGGTGCCGCGTAGCTGTTGGATACATCTTAGCAAAAATCTACTGCAATATCTCCAGTATACACAATCAAATATAGTTCTCTTTTGATCCGTTTGCTAACACCATCGGCACCATCTCCTATAACACCGTCCACCGCTGCTATAACACACCAAACACCGGAGAGCCCGACTTACGCGCTAACGACAATGATATGCACAAACTTTGCCTCGAAACTTTTGAATTATCGGTCATTATATTGACATTTACAACTTCTAAGTACAATTATCAATCACCATGAAAATAACACAATTAATTGTAATTTAACATGCATTTCGTTCGAGAAACAGTCAACAGATTTTCGCAATTTTTTAACCATAAATCCACGCCGTAATTTTTGTTCGGCTGTCATGTCATCCATCATCATTCATCACAAGAATGGCATTCTCGAAATTGTTATACATCGTCATATCTGTACTCTGCACATTACTGGTTCGTAGTCATAGACTTACTTGGCCGCTTTCACTATACCGAGAATATCAGTTTATATTTTAACGTTCTTTTTGTTGGTAGTTGTATGTACGCACGGCTACAGATCAAGCTACAGATTTCCAGTATAAGCTGATCTCGTGTTGTATAGGATTTCCTTACAGTGAGAGGTCAGAGTAAACTGAAATGGTATAGCTTGATGTGTAGCCGTGCCGTGTGAACGATCTGTTTGAGTTTCCGCTGATGCTGGCACCACACGCACAACCACACGCTTGCTAAAAACAGCCATAAACCCATGTTCGAACGGACGTACGTAAAAAATTACAACGGGATAAAATCACGTGCCGCGCTTAGAATGGAACAAACAGAAAGCAGTACACACGGCTACACTTCAAGCTTTACAATTCCAGTTTACACTGACCTCTCATTGTACGGAAATCTTATACAATGCGAGATCAGCTTATACTGGAATTGTTTATCTTGATCTGTAGCCGTGCGTACATACGTCCGAACCACAGACATATAATATGTATAATATATTTGTCCGAACTCATATATTAGATCCAACACACATCCTGAGAATAAGCCGACGACGAAAAAATCCCGCCGCGATATTTTTATGTCCGTGGGAACGTGGGCTTAACAATAACGTGTGGCTTTGCTTGACAAAATCATCAATTTAATCAGAATATGATTCGTAACTATAACAAATATGTATGTAATAATTAGAACCATAAGAATCATCAATGGTACACCCTTTCTTCTCCTAAACTTGTTTGTCCGAAAATCATTATCCATAACACGTTTGCTATAAACATCAGTAACCATAATGTTCAAAAATTCGAAATTGTCTCAACTTCTAATACTATTCTGTCATAATATCGAGTACTATAAAAATTAAATCTTAAAAATTAAATCAGCAATACAACTCCATAAATTAGAATTGACCTCAAATATAGCGATTTTATGAAATCATGAGGTTTGAGGTCAATTCTCACTTATGGAGTTGTATTGCTGATTCTAATGGTTATAACTCTGTAAAGTCATATTAGTTACGGCCGCGAATCATATTTTAATCAAGATACAACCTGTCACTGAACTGCATAATTATTGCAAAAAACGTAAGAAAATTTGAATTTCGCGGGCTACCTCAGCGCATCGCCCTTTTGACTTAAGGCGAAAGCGCCAGGGTAACCCGCGAAATTCAAAATTTCTTACGTTTTTTGCAATTTGCAAGTCAGTATTAGGTTTTATGTTGATCAAAATTTGATTCGCTACCGTAACAAGTATGTATTTACATAATTATAATCATTAAAGTCATCAATACAACTCTTTAAGACCAGGTAATCCTGTTGAATTGCTGTTACGTCCCAAGCCGTTGATCTTAAACATTTTCGATGTCAGGGCTACGATTTGCTGAGCCTTCCTAGAAAGAGCTTGCTAACCTCATGGCAGGTACAGTGGCAAAATTCATGTAAACGTAACGTAACGTGTGCTTTTTATCACGCAATACAGCCTAATGTTACACCCAAGCCTTGGTTTTACCCTTATAAAAAAATATCCAAGAAAGTAATATCTATTCTTTGCCGTCCTTATAGGTCATTGTTGTTCTCCGGTTTTTCTTCACAAAATCCGGGTCAGAGACACATCGCTCTACGAATGTGGGTTGGATGAAGATACTTTGGAGCACATCTTTTTTAACTGCTCCAATAATAACCCAGCCCACGACTTGTATAGCTATCTCTCTAAATTAAAGATCCCTGTCCCAACTAACTTTCCATCCTTACCAACACATTCTTCCCCAAAGCTCCTTCAAGCTTTAATGTTTTTTATCCGTGTCAATGACATCAAACTATGATGATTTTTGTGCGGTTTGTGGTCGTCTATGTCAAAGTCTATGTACATATTTATTTAACTAACAATATTCTTTATCTGTTTGTTTCAGTGTACAACCCATCCCACCCATACTAATACTTGTCAACAAGATTCACATTAAATTCAATTATGAAACAATTTTTTTTTTCATTCTGCACGTTTTCTCACAACACATCTGACATTGGCAGAATTGTAGAATTGTCGACATCGGCACCATTGCCATAGAGAAAAATAGAATAGAATAGACTATTTCATGAAATCTTGACATTTGAGGATTGTACTAACTTAAGGAGTTGTATTACTGATTCTAATGATTATAAATCTGTAGATACATATTTATTACGGTAGTGAATCATACTTTAATCAACATACAACCTAAGACTGACTTACAAATTGCAAAAACGTAAGAAAATTTGAATTACGCGGGCTGTTCTGGCGCTTCCCCCTTAACCCTCATGTCTTGGCTTCGCCGCAGTCGAGTAAAAAGACTCTTATTCTAATCTCGGTAACCAGTTTAAAAAGCATAGTGTGAAACTATTTAGTCTTTGGTTATTTTGAAATATTGGCAGAATTGTAGACATTTTGACACTAATTTATTTGTGATTGTGGCAGAATTGAGAATTCAATTGGCAGATCGTCGTCGCGCTGCAGCTGTTTGTTGAGCGACTGAGTTTGCAGTGTCGAAGTGTTTTGAAATAAACTGACTGGTTGCTTTGTTTTATCGTGATACAGTGTATTTTCAATGATTATATTCAGAAGAAAGTGCTGTTCCTGAAGTGATAATCTGTTTTTGTGAGTTTTTTACGAAGCAAAGAGAACCATCATGGATTTCAAAACAGTCGTTTTCAACGCTGCACGAGATGGAAATCTTACGCGACTGAAAGTAAGTATTTTATAATTATATTTACCGGGAATCTATCTAGTCCAAAGACATTAGGGAATATTAAATTCTTAGCTTGCGTATTCAAGTTGATACAGTTTTCTGCTTAGAACGGCTTCTAACTGTAGAAATAACAGTTACTTATTCCACGTTTATATTATTGCCAATTCGTTGCAGCGTGATTTCAGATGAAATAACAGGACAATCGTGGCATTTGCAATTGTTTCCTATTTACGCGATATTCCTAATTTTATCACCGTTACGCATTAGAATAAAAAAATATCTACGTAATAGGTGCTGTCGTAATGTAGGTAGCGAGATTTTCGAGTCACTATTTTGGGAATGCTCAATTTGTTTAACAAACGTCTGAAGCCATCAATTTACATCTCTGGCTGAAGTCCCTAATGACATTGACATGAAACTATTATATTGAAATCCCCGTTAATTAGCAAATATGAATAAAGGGGTTATTTTAATGTTATCCATTTGTTTATGTAAGCAATATGTAAATTTTGCCTGTACTGGTAAAGTATGTGTTCTCATACTTGGTCTTGAAGTAATATAGACCAGAGCTATAACTGTTGTCTCCTATAAACTACATTCAATCACAAATATTATTGGCCATTCCAGGCATTTGTAATACATTCCTAGTCAGGAAAGCATTTCCAATTGAAACAATTTTTTATTCTATATTCTCTTTCTTTATTATGGCTCCATACAAAGTACATTCTAGCAAACACAACTGCATTATAAAATGTACAAATAATTAATAGCAGTATCATACATACCAACACACTGATACCTACTTTCTTGCAATGTTTGCTCTTAAAAAGTGGCACGTGGCCATTTCACAGAAATTTCCAGTTTCTCCCTACTTTCAAAAATAAAAAGTACCCAATATGTTACGCTTGTAACTTAGTTGTTATGGGGGTCAGAATGTGCAATGAAGGTCTGGTTTTACGTTCCTTGCTAGGAACTCTGTTTGTTGCATAATAGTATGCGTTAACGTTACAGCAATTATTTGAATAAGTACCTACTTTGACAAAAATTTTGTAGAATAAAGCGTTAAAGAAGTTGTTCCTATTTTGCACATTCTCACCTGCTAGGCACTTAGTCACCCCGAACAACGCTATTATTAATGAAATGAAATTGTTTATTCTATAAATGGAGTTCAGAATAACTATTACACACCATAAAAAAAAAAAAACAAGCTACATGTAGTCGACATTTCCTATCTGACTACCTCTGAGAAGAAATTATGAAACAAACTCAACTCATTGTCCATGTTGAAAGTCCATATTTCTCTTCAGCAATAGAACTTCCAATATGTTACAAACTGCCATACTTGTAATGGATTAGTGATATTCTCTGTAAACAAATGGATGATTTTTTGACCATATTTCACATTTCTGAGTTATTTGCCACCTTACTGATTAAGTAGAAAAAACTAATTTAGTTTTGAGTACTGCTGTCTGATCGATTAACCAGTGCGGTTGCTAATTACTTACCCACGAGCCCCTCCTCTTAGCCACAAGCTGCTCCTCATTATTATAAGTGTAATAAAAAACCTAAATCATAAGTATAAGCCATAGAAGTGAAGAGTTGATGTTTGTTCTAATGTTGATAAGTGTATCATTTTGTTTCAACACATGTTTTCCTGTTTGGTACAAATGTGATAAGTAACACTAACTATAGCATGTTTTAATATTTATTTTGTGTAAGTACTTTAAACTTTAGCACAATAAAGATATTTATTTATTATTATTTTTATTTTTTTATTAACATGTTTCAAATATCATTCATTATACTTATTCAGTTATATCGATTTGTAGCATTTTTTTAAAGTTACAAATTAATGCTCATAGTGTTTAATGAGATTTTTGGAGTTATTGTGTATATGTCGCAGCCAACTGGTTTAATTAGCTGTTTGGTCAGCCGCCTAGCCTTTTCACTAAACGCCGCCGCCGCCGTTCAACTAGCGGCCTGAATGATATTCAGCCATTCAATCAAACAGCTACACAAATTACTTGGACCCCAGACATTTAAGCGCCTTGTCCACTGCCAGCTTGAATATCATTCAGACCACTAGTTGAACGGCGGCGTTTAGTAAAAAGGCTAGGCGCTTGACCAACCGTGTGAAAGTAAGTTAATTTCTGTAGTTACCGCAGAAAACTGCTGGATATGTTTTTTTTTTTTTTTTGTTATTAATTGGTGATTTTATAATATTCCCCACTGACTTTTAATTCCTCTCCATTGCACCACAATTCTCTGTTTTGTGTTTATTTTTGCATCTAAGTAAATCAATAAGTGACCAACTGTTTATATGCAGTCCAATTCTCTGTTGAACATAAAATTCTCCCAAGATATTCCACATTCATTTAGTCCACCACTTTGTCTTGTTTCCACTACGTCTATGACCATTTATCAACATTTTTTTTGTACATACATGTAGTGTATGTCACCATAACTCAAAAATAATACTACAATAATATTTAAATTATAAGTAAGTACTTATCTATAAAAAATGTGCTTGTTTAATGTCATTGGCATGATAAAATTATCAAATATCAGAACTCTGTTGACTTTGTATCATTACAATTTAATCATTTAATGTTGTTTGTTGAAAATTGAGTAGGTATAATACATTTTATTGCATTTTGTTAGATAACTTTTATGATACAAGGAATTTATGGAATGTCTTGCATATTTAGCCCTTTAACTTAGCACTTTCGTAATTTATAAGCGATGAATAGGACTATATCTTAATAGTATGACAATAAAATTGAAATTTCAATGATAGTCATCGTAGGTACAATAACAACGCGGGGGCATGCCGTGTCAATTTTTTTTTTTTTTAATTTTACCTAGATAAAGTTAGAATATATTTATTGGAATATAATTATGTATGAGAGTTCATTTATTGTGTGCTTTCTCTTATATGCCTACATTATTATTATTATTTGTTTAAACACACTAGCAGCTAATTAGCTAATGTGTGTGTATCAAAAAGCTAACATGATACATAACATGCCTTTTATGGTGTAAAGTTCACATGGGAAAAGATAAGAATGCCTCAACTTATCTGCTACCAAGTGGCATTTTAATGAATGATGATGAATTTCTCTGACCCAAACATGAATGTGTAACGTAAGTAAATTAATTTTGAATATATACAGGGTGTCCCATAATTAATGGATAACCTCTTAAGGGGTGTTTGTACTATGAACAACTTTTACAATGAGACTAAAACAGAAATCGCGAAAAAAAAAAATCTGTTGTTCCCTACATTTTGACGAGTTATGTGAATATAAATGTAGGGGACACCTGATTTTTTTTCGCGATTTCAGGTTTGGTCCAATTGTAAAAGTTGTTCATAATGATGAGTACAATGAGGAGCTCGTGGCTAAGTAATAACAGCCGCACGGGTCGATCCATCAGGTTAAGCTACGCTTGCCGGGGTTGGTCCGTGGATGGGTGACCATCTTTACATACCGAGACTCCTCCGTGCCTCGGAAAGCACGTTAAGCCGTTGGTCCCGGCTGTCATTCGTGGATCTTTGACAGTCGTTACGGGTCGTCAGAAGCCCGAAAGTCTGACAATCAGTCTTACCAAGGGGTATCGTATTACCCAGTTAATGGGTTGTGGAGGTCAGATAGGCAGTCGCTCCATGTAAAATAATGGTATTCAGCTGCATCCGGTTAGACTGGATGCCGACCCCAACGTAGTTGGGAAAAGGCTAGGCAGATTGAATGATGAGTACAATGACTCCTTAAGAGGTTATCCATTAATTACGGGACACCCTGTATAATATCAAATGAAAGGGTTTGTTTGGGGATTTCAAATAAGTATGTAAGTATATTTTTTTATAATTTTCAAATCTATGGATGGTCTTAAAATAACATGGTAAATTACTCAATATTGTGCGTTAAAGTTACGAACTTACAGCTGGAATATTTTTCAACTACAATGCTAAGTTTGTTCTTGTGCTAAATTCATCCCAATTACGGAACCCTTCATTGTGCGTGGTCCGAAACGCACATGGCCGTTTTTAGGGTTCCCTATCCGTTGACCTAGAATCAAGAAATTTGGCAAGAAGCAAGGCCTTACAGCATAAATACAAGAAAAAAGTCCGAAAATTGTTACTATACAATTTCATCACATAAAAAAATATTGTGAAATATGTCAGTCTGTCTAGCTAGACCCTTTTCCTCAGGAACGCGTGGAGCTATCAAGTTGAAATTAATACGTACGTACGTAAATCTATGGTCTTTAAAAAAATCAAGCTTCTAAGTCCTAAGACAACGCAATAAAAAATAAGGCCATTTATGCGACATATTTTGATACTCGCAAGTAAATCAAAACCTATATGGTACACACGGCTACATATCAAGCTATACATTTCCAAATTACACTGACCTCTCATTGTAAGGAAATCCTATACAATGCGAGATCAGCTTATAATGGAAATGCATAGCTTGATCTGTAGCCGTGCGTACTTCCCGTTGACCGAGAATAATGAAATTAGGCAAGAAGCATGGTCTCACAGCATAAGTAAAGGAAAAAGTCCGAAAATTGTTCATTTGTAATTTTATCACATAAAAAAAAAAATTTTTGGGATTACAATGTTAAGTTTGTTTCAGGGATAAATTCTTTTCAACTACGGAACCCTTCATTGTGCGTGGTCCGACCCGAACTTGGCCGTTTTTTTTTAATTCAGCCCGGATGTGTTTCAGGAATCATTTCATTGTATCGGAAGAAAAAAAATCTGAACTGCAGAAGTAAAATTGACTTCTTTTTAGTGTGGTTCGGCTTCGAATCTCTCCAGTAAAACATTCAATAACATGTCATCATTTAATCACCTAACATCTTTTTTAATTAGCCACTAATAATGTTGAATAGCCTTCTTTTAGCTGATTACTGCACTCCTATTTCTAGTGTACCGGTATGAAGATGAACAGCTTGCGCATGCGCATGCCATGGTTAAAATATGAGCCAGTTAGCAAGATAGTAATGGAGCTGTCTGTCAGCCCTAGGTACTATGCCAAACATCATTTAAGTATCACCACTCATGGAGGTTATTATTTAATGCACCCAACTGCATTCACTGAAAGTAATAAAGTAAGCATTCATAGTCATAGCAAGGCGCACTCTCGGCTTTCCCCTATGAGCTAGAACCTAGATACTTTTATAATAATTCTAAAGAATAGTTTGTTTGAACGCGCTAATCTCTGCAACTAACAGTTGGATTTAAAAAAAAATCTGTTTCCATTTGATAGCTCAATTCTTGAGGAAGGTTTTAGGCTATTTAACATCACGCTACGATCCTTAGGAGTCGAGCGAGAAGAAAAAAAAGAACGCTACACGAAAACGAAGTAATAGCGCGGACGGGCGATGCGACGCGGTCGGGGACCGAGGAGTTTCATGAAAATGCGGCTGTTATTTTAGTATATTTGTACCGAGTTCCACTCAGACGAAATCGCGGGCAGAAGCTAGTAATTAGATAAATATTTTATCTCAAGTTTCGTATGATAACTGCAAGGCAATCTCTTCTATTGTCTCTTGTGTTATCTCACAATGTCATCCCACAGTTAATGTTCTTTACAATATTCCACTAGTTACACTTTTTTTATGTTGAAATGTTTAATAGGTAGGTATAAGATGTTTTGTTCTCCTCTCAGCCGCACGGGTCGATCCATTAGGTTAAGCTACTCTTCCCGGGGTCGGTCCGTGGATGGGTGACCATCTTTACATACCGATACTCCTCCCCGTGTCTCGGAAAGCACGTTAAGCCGTTGGTCCCGGCTGTCATTGGTGGATCTTTGACAGTCGTTACGGGTCGTCAGAAGCCCGGAAAGTCTGACAACCAGCCTTACCAAGGGGTAACGTATTACCCAGTTAATGGGTTGTGGAGGTCAGATAGGCAGTCGCTCCATGTAAAATACTGGTATTCAGCTGCATCTGGTTGGACTGGAAGCCGACCCCAACATAATTGGGAAAAGGCTAGGCAGATTTGTTCTCCTCACCCACCGGGAACACTCGCCTGTACTAATATAATTATAATGCAACCGTCCCGCTCTTTTATCTCTCTCGTCTAGTTGAAAGTTCGAATGTTCTCGAATCATCAATTAACCGTGCACGGTGCAACTTACCATTAAGGAACCTTACATCCAATTGCTCCCGCTAGAGGGCACCCTTGCAATAGCTCAAGAAAAGGATTTAATAAAATGGTTAATGTTCTTAATAATTTTAAATTGTAAATTATTTTAATTATCTGCCTAGGTTTTCCCTATTATGTTGGGATCTGCTTCCAGTCTAACCGGATACAGTTGAATACCAGTGTTCTTCTACATGGAACGACTGCCTATCTGACCTCCACAATCCAGTAACTGGGTAATACGATACGCCTTGGTAAGACTGGTTGTCAGACTTTCAGGCTTCGAACGACCATAACGACTGTCAAAGATCCACTAATGACAGCCGGGACCAACGGCTTAACGTGCATTTCCGAGACATGGAGGGGTCTTGGTCACCCATCCCCGTGGCCGTGCCACGGTTGGTCCGTACCAACCGTGGCAAGAGTAGCTTAACCTGACGACCCGTGCGATTGATATAAACAGCCACAATAATTATGAGACCATAATATAATAATGTAATGATAGTTTTATGGACGATAAATAAATAAAGTAAACGGAAAAACTTGAAGTTTAGGCTTCTGGTGTAGTCTATGGTTATAAAAAAATAAATATCTATGGTTAGTTGATTGTTAATGAGAAATCTAGTGTGTTTACAATCTACTGATACAATTATTTTAGTGATAGCCGTTCGTCAGGAACAATCTGTAATAATGCATCAGTCAGTGAATCAGTGTTGTGCCATTAGGTGGTAAAAGCAGGAACGAAGGCGCTCATTATTTCACTAAAAACGAATAATTTCGCAAGCAATAGTAAATTGCAACGTTGCAAGCATTTTACAGTCACAAAACATTACAGGTTGTGTTCCGGTAATTTTAGAGCTGGAGACTAAGAATGAAGGATTTTTTACAGGTCAGATTAAAACCTAATGTAAAAAACTAAAAACACAATATTTTTAGTGCTATTTATTTGAATGTAACGTTAAAAGTGTATTGTAAAGTAGTTCAATATGTTTGTTTTCTTATATCATGTATTTGACCTTTTGATATTATTTTAACCTACAATATAGTAACAAGGATGAAATAAAGCTGAAATGATATTGAAAAACGTCGAAAAGTTTTCCGCGCACCTTTGACAGTTTGCTTTGTTTACGTCGCGTCGCGTCAAAGTGGCGCCATCTGCTGTCTCAGTTCTGCGTTGTACTCCCTATTATCAACATTAACAGATAGTACAAAGAGGCTTTTTAATTTTGGTAGATTTTGAGTTACATAATTAGGTAAGTGCCAAATGATTTCATTGCCAAGGGTTTTCTTTTAATCTTTTACGCGGCTTCAGTCTTGTCTATCACGGCACGTTACCCCGTAAAACTATGAAATTCAAATAACTACCTCAAAATTAATGATCTTTCAGAGAGAACGCTGGCAATCAATTTATTCTTATTTCAGTCGTGGAATCATTTGTTATCCGTAATGAGTCGGTGTCACTCACAACTTCACTCACTTCCTACATTATCTAAACGACGAGGAAGTGAAACTACTTCCTTTCCTTTGTGCAACGAAAGTAAAGGCGACTTTCCACTCTGCACACAGTGCCCATTGCATCAGTTCGCCTGTAAATATTACCTATCATAGCTTGCAATAATTACGTGCTAGAAATTAAATTTTATACGTAATTACTAGTAGGTACCTAATATTACATGTTCATATTGTGATAGGGTAAATAACAGAGTACCTAAGTGTTGGTCACGGACTAGAAAAAAAGTACTCCGCGCCACGCATATCGAAAGTGAAGCACAGTAAGTATGCCGGGACCGTTTGTACAAACACGCCTCACGCACACATTTATATCATAGTATGCCGACCGGCCGCCATTACGTGACACAACGGCGTCTTTGTCAAATCACGCACACATAGATCGGTACGGTGCTTCACTTTCGATACGCGTGGCGCGGAGTCCTTCTTTTTTTTCTAGTTCGTGGTGTTGGTATAGTTAGTGGTGATGGTGGTGGTGGTGGTGTGGTGGTGGTGTTAGTTATTTGTTTCATCCACAAGATGAGTCCATCTCAAAAACTTGTTCTACATAAATATTGTCAAGGTGGACACAATGAACATTTAGACGTGCTTTATGTAATTCGGAATATTTACTGTCGCAACAATGCTCATAAGGAAATTTCCTAAATGCGCATGTTGTTAAAAATTATTGCGTCTTTGACTTTGTTCGCCATGACTAGAACCATTGTGAAATATCAATGCTACGTTTTATTAAAACATGACCACAGCTCCGACGTCTGCGACTTCGTAATTGCCTTGAACCAGCCGCGCGATATGGTTTATCTACATAACTATGTGCGCAATTTCCACTGTCTGATGGACAATAATAATTCTCTGTAGGGAAAGTAGGTGGCAGAGCGTTGACCCCATTCGAGTTGTGTTTACACACAGGCACCACTGTGGGCGTACGTACTCAGAATTCATGATCGAACCAAGAAAATTCAGTGTTAGAATATTCCAAAAGTGAATGGCGCAAGAGAAATCACAGATTTGTTTGCTCCCAAGTTTCTATTTTCGGATGATTGAGTAGCTTGAAGCGATGTTACGTTTTTTAGCGGATTGCACGAAGGAGCGCAGTCAGAGCTCTATAAAACGTGTATGTAAACTTTCGTTGCTCGTGTGTTTTTGTGCTCTGATTTATAAAATGTCAAGAAAATGTGGCACGGTTATACAACGTGTCGTTTTGCATCCTCGTCAAATTTCAGGGTGTGATATAGAACATCAAACCGAACAACTTTCTCCATGGGACCAACATCGTAATCGCGGAAAAATTTTCAACTGTCCCATAGAAAACTTCAATACATACTCGACGCAAATGTATGGGACGGCTGATTATTTTTTCGCGATTACGATGTTGGTGCCATGGAAAAAGTTGTTCAGTTTGATGGTATAAACCACACCCTTAAATTTGACGAGGATGCAAAACGATACGTTGTAGAACTGTATCAGCTGTCATGTTGGACATGGAACTACTCACTGATTTCATATTCGTCGAGTGTCAAACCTCAATCAGCGTGGTATTGATGTAAATAATACCTCTTACCCAGCTACGGATGTAAATGTTTTGATACATTTAACACCTAAAAATTGTATAGCTCAAATGCCGAGGAAAGAATCGACTCCAATATCGAGACAAGACAAGTAATACTGCACATAAGTCGTTCAGACGACCTAATTAACGGAAAGCAATTTCAGTAATGGAGGCACAAAAGTTAATCTTGCCTCGTTTAGAAATAAATTAACACAATTTTCGGGCAAATTTTTCATCAAAGAAGTAATTTGACAGTTAATATTGTTTAATATCCTTGTGCTTAATATTTACACAGGAATATTCTGAAGGAGCATCGACCTAAGTGGGAGTTGCTTGTTTGTCAATATTTACTTTCAGATTTATTGCATGGACGGTTTTCGCTATAAAATTCGTCCACACATACTTGCAGAATAAAACATTGCCCCACCGCCCGAATCTGGTGGTTCGAGACTCATCTCACCACGTGTTCCCTTTACGAGATTTAAAATAAGTATCGCGAACGGATTTAGAGCGTTGGTTACTCATCCCGCATGCGCGAATGCAACTTGCAACCATCTTGGTTTACTCACAAAGCGACGCGTTAAAATTAAACCACAGATAATGGTCCAATTGAAACGGGCAAGCGATTAATGGGCAAAGTTATGGAGACCAAATTAATCTTGATGAGTTTGGCTCAAGTTCTCAACAATGCTAAGGTTTCTTTTCTTTCTTCAAATTTTATTTTAAGGTTTTAAAGGGCGAGTTAAAAAAGTTGAGGCTTTTCTTTCTAAAAACCTTTTTGAGCCTCCTTTTAAGTATTCTCCGAACTAAGACGTAGGGAAACGATGCATTTTTCTCAATACTTACTTTATGTAGTTAGTTATATACGGGTATATCACACTAATATTATAAAGGCGAAAGTTTGTGAGTGTGTATGTGTGTGTGTTTGTATGTTTGTTACTTCTTTACGCTCAAACGGCTGTACCGATTTTAATGAAATTTGGTATGTAGCTATAGCTTATACCCTGGATTAACACATAGGCTACTTTTTAACCCGGTCTACGCGGGGAAACCGCGGGGCGCAGCTAGTATTATGTTAAATACATAAACTCGCGCCTTTTTCCCATGAAAACGGGCAGAAAGTACAGAACTGGTCATCTGGCGATAATTCGCCACTTCTTCTTTAGTCTCTTTTAGGCCTGCCAAGATCTTAAGCTTGTTCGAGTAGAGGTAGACGCTTCAAATTCCATAGAAAAAAATCAGTATCAGAAAAAATCGGTTACTGTCTCTAATGCTGGGGCTACATTAGCGGACGACATTAGTGGCGTTGCATTTCTTCTACTGTGGTAGACCAACTTATTTTTAATTCTGACCCACGAATTCACGATTCGTTTTATTTTTGATTTTGATTATGTATTAAATATTTATTTTTGTGGTCGGGGTTACTATTAGGATTCCATATAATACTCTCCGTTTGATAAAATTGAATACCAACGCTTTTTCGTTGCTCCTGTCCATACTGTACATAGAATCACAAGCACGTCCGTCCCGCTTTAAAGTCTGGACTGCACTGAAGGTGAAGTAGCCACGCAAGCGAATATTGTCGTGACAAAACCCTTTGATGCGCGCCAGTTTACCGATAGTGCCCCGATAAGCATGCGTCATCGCTCGTTTACTACGCGATGCTACGATCTACCCGGCCACACTTATCGCGATAACGCGCATATTCGCCATAGCCCGCTAATGTAGCCCCAGCATGAGACTACGCAGCTTGTTCTCAGGTGATAGAGCGCAATACTGTATCCATGGTTTGCCGGATGTTTTTTACATCTGTCTACTTTTCAAATATCAAAGGTCAATGATATCGTCATTTGCAAAACAGAGAACCCCTTCTAACTAGGTCATTCATTACTTTTGCGCCTCCCATACATTATGCTTATTACAATGAAAAAATTCAGCACCAATGATTCAGACTACTCGGTTCCGGGATATACGACTTTGTTTTATTTTATTCATGTGAAATATAAATGCTTTAGGCATAAAATTAGACCATACCCGTGTTCACAGCTTTTCCTCTATTTCGTTTTGTCGCTGGTCATTGCCGGTTCTTTGTGCCGATGTGACTCACTCGGTCACTCGCACTCAACCTCCTCTTTACCACGGAAGATGGAATGAGGAAGGACAAAGTTTTTGTTGCCCCTCAATATGTTTCCTAATAGGCCTTTGTTGATCTCAAACATTGAGAATCATTTTTTTGTGCGTTTTATTTGGCCCACTGCCAAAACAATGCATAAAGACATGGACTGTTTCGAACAATTCTGTCTCAAATTTAGTTTATTAGGTTAAACACTGTACGGGGTATTTATTTATGTTAATAAAATTCGTTCTGTAAACGTTTTCAATATGTGTTGACGTTGTACTTTGCGCGACATGAATGTGCTCGTCTTCGAGAAATTACGACGGAAACGCACACTTCATTATCATTGGTGTTCGCTGCATTGTATTCATCACTTTCTTTAGAATTTTACGGGTATTTTCTCCTATATTAACCTATATGCTTTTTCAGTACTGCTAAGAAAATCACGCTTCGTTCGGTAAGTGTCAAATGACGGAAACGCTGCGTCTGCGCTAGTGCAGGTCTGTAGCCAAGTATGACTCGAATGGTACGGCATTCCGTTAGTAATTCTGGTTACTCGGAAAATGCCAGACTAGCATTGTATTTTATTCTTTTAGCACGCACAGATATTTTAGGCGTAGACAAGTAATGTGGTAACGCTGGTCGTTCACACGCGGTTTGAATTAAGTTATTTATTTTATTTGTAACGTTTTATATTTATCTATTTTATTATTGATAATTATTTATGTATTTTTGTATATCTGCCTGTGACATCACAGCGGGCACTATCAGAATACCAGCGCTGCGACACTTATTTTAAATGTCGCAGCATCATGCTGAGATAGGGGCCTTTTGGCCTTGTACAGGACTTTCTGTTTTTTTTTTATTATTATTTATTTTTGTTTTTAAACTTTTATTATTGTGTTTTTTATTTAGTTGGTGATCATCCTGTGCGAGTCACAATAAATACTTTTTCTTTCTTTCTTTCTTTATACCTTAACTCTAAACTTTTGTCAAAAACCTTTCTTGGCCAACAAGAACGTGACTCACAAACTTAAATGTTCTAAGAAAATTGTCTGTAGCTGTACTACCTTCAAGAAGTTTTCATCCTCTTCCTCAAGTTTTAAAAACGTCGCAATAAGTTTCTTTGAATCGTTTTGTTTACAGCTTTCCTCTTTATATCAGTGTTTGGGTAATTGTAATTTTAAATTAACTTTATGCTTAGAATTTCAAATGATGTTTTGATACGCTTAGGATAGGCGTGGCCAAATTTAGGTCAGGTTGTCTAATCTGAATGATCTAACGCAATATGTGTATACATTCAATTGTTTAAGTAACAAAGAATCGCGAATGGCGAGATCATTTTGTATGTGGCTCTATTAAAAGTCCGTTACAAAACTATACCGTTAGTTTTATTCTTCGTTGAGCGGTATTGCAGCTTCGTGTTGCAATTTAGCTCTGAGCTGAATTCCGTTAATAATGATGTACTTACTTACATTTGTGTTATTTATAACATGAGTATAATTTTGTTGTAAATTCATCCAGTGATTTGTATGTTGTTATCATAAAAGTTTGGCACACACTATATTCATAGCTCCTGTAATTTGTTTACAGTATTTTTTTCAGTTTTTTTTTTTAGTAGTAGTAGTATTTTTTTCATTCAGTTTACTGTAATTTGTGTAAGGGTACATAGATAATTTTGTGTTTTTAAAATTCTTATAAAACCAAATGGTTGCATTTGGTGTTGCAGTATTTGACTGTTACTGTCTACTGCTGTACTAAAACCGAAACATGATTACTTACCTGAAATTTTTTCGAAAGAAATATATTCCAAATTAGCACCGTCTATTTTCTGTTTTATACAATAACGTGTAAACAGTTCCTTATTATGCAGTAAAATTTGCTTTAAATCGAAGGTATTTAAATATGTTAAGAACTTACTAAGTTAAAAATTGATTTAAATAAAGCATTTTGTCATAAATCAACATTTAAACGAAGCGCGTTTAATTTCCGGTGCGCGTGTGAGTCCTCTATCTTGCGCGTCAAACTAGACAGCCATAACGCCGTTTCACTTACACACCGAGCTAAATTACGCTTCGATATATCCTCTTAATTGCAGTTGCCAAGTATGATGAAAATTCACATTTATTTTTTCATACCTATGATTTTCTTTTAGAAGCATTTTCCTACCAACGCTTTGTACAATCCTGATTTCCTGACGCAGTTATTTAAATGGGTGGAGAAAATAAATCCATTTGTATTCTTGTCTGCATAAATCTTAGTCGACTGAAATGGCAACACAATTAGTAATCTTCGCGTCGCTGATGCCATTCGTATATTTCACTGCAATTACAGTTAGGTAACATTCGTTTAAGTAAGTACTTTTAGTTTGGAAATCTAAATGACCGTAAGAGATTACTATTGACAGTGTAGTACAACGCTCTGCTTATCGCCGAGAGTGCAAAATCCAACAGTGTTTTTTCGACGCGCTAGAATGTACTCTGTTATTTTTACACGGACGTAAAAATATCGCGGCGGGATTTTATCGCGCACTGCATTTTCAACTCTCGTTGATGAGCCGAACGTTGAGCAACATAACAACAACAGAGTGCATTCTAGCGCGTTGAAGAAACACAATGTTGGATTTTCAACTCTCGGCCCTAAGCAGAGCTTTGAAAATCCAGTGCGCGAAATAAAATCGCCGCGATATTTTCACGTCCGTGCGCACGTCGACTTATAGGTAAAATGAGCTCTGTTGAATTGAAACATACTGTATAGAACAGAATATTTAAAGAGCCCTGATTCGGCTATAAATAAAACTGTTTACTTACGCATTGTTATATGCTTTTACTTAACAGTTGTTGTGTAATAAAAACAAAACGATTCAACCATTGACACATATACGGATACCTATAAGTGACAATAATTTATGTAAATCTGACTATCGTTGTTTTAGAAGGTGGACAATTCTATTTACACATAATGCTCTACTTAAAGTATTTCTTTTAGGGTTCCGTACCTCAAAAGGTAAAAACGGAACCCTTATAGGGTCACTCGTGTGTCTGTCTGTCCGTCTCTCACAGCCATTTTGCTCCGAATCTAATGGAGCGATTGAAATTTGGTACACATATGAAATTCTGTGACCCAAACATGGACGGGTAAAGTAAATAAATTAATTTTGAATATGGGATCACTTTTAGGGGGCAAATAAGAAAATAAAAAAAAAAGTTTTGCAAACTATACCGTGTGACATATCAAATGAGCTTACTATGAGGGTCTCAATTTTTTTTTTATAATTTTAAAATAAATTGTTTTAAACATATTTAAGAAAATAGACGAAAATTGATCATTTCCCCCCTTATCTCCGATACTACTAAGCTGCCTAAAATTTTGAAAAAAATATAGAAAATAGTTCTTTACCTGTAGATTAGCAGGAAAACCTATATG
Organism: Cosmia pyralina; assembly: GCA_946251885.1. Lineage (NCBI taxonomy): Eukaryota > Metazoa > Arthropoda > Insecta > Lepidoptera > Noctuidae > Cosmia > Cosmia pyralina. The sequence continues at coordinate 21,249,894 of OX276358.1, forward strand.
AGATCTGTGGTCTTAAAATAACATGGTAAAACTCAATATTGTGAGTACAAACTTACATTTACAGTTGCACAATAGGAGAACATGTTTTTCAACTACAATGTTAAGTTTGTTCTTGGAATAAATTCATCCCAACTAAGGAACCCATTCATTGTGCGTGGTCCGATACGCACTTGCCCGATTTTTTTTTGGAAATAGAGTTGATAAAATTAGACAAAGGTGCAAAGAGGAAAATGGGTCGATGTGCTTGTGCATACCACTCTAGCAGGATTTGTAGCCAGTAAGTATACGTAGTAACTACGACACGTGGCTTCAAGTGCTAGCTTAGCTCTTAACAGCGAGCGAGTGATACACCATAACGTGACAAGATAAAGAACATGAGACACGCTCTTGAGTTACACCTTTTACGGAATGAGCTCACTGAGGAGTTGCTCACGAATTAGGATAGACTCCGTACTCGTGATAAGTCTGAAAAGGCATTTTTTTAAAACTATAATATGATAGAGAGGAGCTCGTGGCTAAGTAATAACAGCCGCATGGGTCGATCCATCAGGTTAAACTACGCTTACCGGGGTTGGTCCGTGGATGGGTATCTATCTTTACATACCGAGACTCCTCCGTGCCTCGGAAAGCACGTTAAGCTGTTGTTCCCGGCTGTCATTCGTGGATCTTTGACAGTCGTTACGAGTCGTCAGTAGCCCGAAAGTCTGAAATCAGTCTTGCCAAGGGGTATCGTATTACCCAGTAATTGGGTTGTGGAGGTCAGATAGGCAGTCGCTCCATGTAAAATGTAAAATACTGGTATGCAGCTGCATCCGGTTAGACTGGTAGCCGACCGCAACATAGTTGGGAAAAGGCTAGGCAGACTATGATATAGTTAAACTATTTCACGAAGACGGGTTAGTTATTGCAATTTAAACCTTATGGTTAACGACGTAAAGGCTTCAAGACACGACTTCTTGAGATAGTTTAACTATACCGAGTAGTTTACAATTAAACAAAGCTGCCAAAATCATTGTGTAATCTTATTTCTTCCAAGTTTTGATAAAAAAATTACGATGAATAAAAGTTATATTTGAAATCAGTAAGTTGGCATCAAAAAATGTTAGTAATAACATTGGTAAGGCAGGGGAAATAGTTCTTCCATAGTTCATGGTACCCGATCCACTATAGCCACCCAAACCCATAGCTCAATATGTTTTGTTTCCATGTTCTACAATAGTCCTGCACCACAGAAATCTAAATAATAAGACACTTATTATTTAGATTTCTGTGTCCTGCACCAACCGGGGGTTGTCCTTGTGTGCACTTGCATAGTGCAAACACGGATAATCGTCGGCTGGTGCCTCCTCGTCATTTAAAATTTTCTAAGGGGCCTCTGCGAGTTGGCTTCAGCCCCTAGTACGCCTTCCAAAGGTCCGGGACCCTAAATATGTGAAAAAAAAAATATTTGCGTAAAACATGGTATACAATGGTGTTAAATACAAATTTATATGGCACAAACATGTTTAGCTAGGATAAGACAAGGCATGCAAAATTAGGTAAGGAGGCACCTACAATTGAAGGAATGGGGGAAGGCTTTCTCCCAGGGCGACAGTTTAAAAAAAGTTTGTGAGTGGGTCGGTACGCCCAGGACCTGCCGAAGTACTCTTCATCAAGCGTTTAAATACTGCGAAGAAATCAGATCCAACATTTTACCTTTACCTTTTGTCTTTGTCGTTGCCATCACTGCATCAGCCTGTCAACTCCCTCTATTGTTCAGCTGAAGACTTTTATGAGGTGCTGTTGGGTCTTTTTCACAGACAGTTAAACGATCGGGCGCATTGCCATAATCACTAAGCTTGACAGTCAGAATGGCCTATTTATGTGCTTGTATACAGTCTATTTATAATTAATTAAGATATATTTTCAGTGTTCTTTTTATAATTATTCCTGTCATACTGAGCACCTGCCATCTAATCTCTTCACCATCCTTGGTTAACTGGTAGAGAATGCCTAAGGCATTAAGTCCGCCTTTGTACATTTTTAGTGCGAAAAGTTTAAATAAATAATAAATAATGGCAATCGCTTATCGCGTATTGAGTTCTTTGTTGTCTTTCTGGCATAATTCTAGTATTTATACACGAAAAGGATTTATTTATATGAGACGGCTGATGTTTGTAGCTACCAGGGCTCTATAGAATTCAAGAGTCATTCCTATATTCTGCGGAGCAAATAGGTTGGAAAATTCGTCTGTGAAATTATACTATTGTAGTTTTAATGTGAGTCAAACGATGCGGTGTAGTGTGTGGTTGATGTTTTCCTGTTTACATACTTACTGTGTAATGTAAATATTGAGATCGTTGACTTAATTTAATAATAGCTTGTTGCCTGTTTTAATGTAGGATAATTATAGTTTCTGTTGCCTTTAGCAGGATCTCATTAATGAGGAGCTGTAGTGCTTTTAACAAAAAGTATAGTCTGCTAGTTTTCGCCCGCGGCTTGGTCCGCGTGGAGGTTGGAAATTATCCCACGGGAACGTACTACCGGGATAACAATTATCCTATGTCTAGGTCCAGGTCATGGTCTACCCATTCATCTAACTCCGTTCATCCGTTTTAGCGTGAAAACGTAACAAACAAACAAAACTTACTTTCGTATTTACAATTTTACTTAGGTAGGAGGAATATGTTTTTCAGAAGGTCGTTGGTAAATTGTTAACGATTTCCAGTAGATAAGATAAGAATTTGATAACCGATTATGTACTTGGATATTTTTATATGCAGTTTTAGTGAAGTTTAGGAATGACGTCGAGTGGCAGTTATTTTGTACGATCGGTTGATCTGATACTTTGTCTCGTAGCGTGCGTAGTTCTGTAGGGCTATCTGCTACGGAGTAATCGGCAGGAGACAGGACAATCCATTGAGCGTAGAGCTGCAGACGGTTCAAGAACAGAAAAGTTTACACAAATCTTGGCGAATTCTAAAACTAGAATCTTGCCAATATATGGGCTTTAGCACACGTCCACCGCGAAACCGCGAATCTGCGTAATGTTCCGCTACTCGAGTAGAGGCACATCATGCGAGTCAGTTGAATTGAACTACTGCGATTTAGCTGCTACGAATGAATGATTACTTTATTTGACAGAATATAGGTACATTGTTTATGGTTTCGCGGCAGAGATGTGCTATGGCCAGGACATACATAGATTGACAACAACAAAACGAAAACAAAGCTGGTGACTTCTCTAATTTATTAGGAAATACCTACAGCAGATTACGCAATACGGTATGAGGAAAATCTAAAAATATATTATTTAGATAGCATTAGGTAAAAATCAGTCGGTAAATTTTAGTTTTAGTCTTGTCATAAAATAACAATATGAATTTTAAAATTTATTTCAAAGTTTTTAGTTTTTTTAACCTGTTTTCTAACATCATGAAAGTAGCCGCCATGTTATTACGTCATACGGCTGTGCAAATTAAAAAGTGTCAACTGTCACTGATCAGCGTAAGTACTTATAAAAAGTGTTTGTTTACACAGCCAACTGACGTCATGACCATAGAGCAATATGGCGTCCACTGCGTCCAGCGTTTTCGTCAAATTACGCGCGAATTTGAAAATGTAAAATTTAAATGCATTTTTATAGCACTTATCGATTGAATAAAAATTTTGTGCTTTTTTTAGTGGTTTTTTGCACTATAGAATCCAATTGAGACACTTTTAAAAAATGGATGTAATACCTTATTATGCTGCTATGTTATTCAATATTAGGAGAAGATAAAATAAAAAAGTTAGAAGTGTGCTCATAATTTAGCCGTAGCAAAACTTGATCGATTGCGTCTTACTTATTGCGCTAACCGTGTCGAAAATGTATAGCAATGTTATATTTTGTAAGAGTATTTAAGATTTCTTATATAATTATTATGGCGACAGAATACGCCAATTATTTTCTTTCGTACTTCCTTTTTTCTTTATTCGTGAATCATAATTACTTTGCAAAGCTTTGTTTACGTCAAATTCTAAGAAACAGTAATTTTTGATTGTTGGCATGAATCATCATTCATCACTCAACATCGTGCACGCTGGACTGGAATATTCAAGACCTGTTCTTAGACATTTTTTTGTTACCAATAAAAACGAAACTCTACGACGCAAAAATTTTAGTTTCCTCTTTGAATATTCCTTTAGAATTTTAAAAATTGCACAAGTAGTTGCAAACTTAAATACTTTATCATCAACGATTTATACAACTTTCCATTCGCTTTATCGTGACAATGCATGTTACATTGATAAAATGGCAAACGCTGATAACCCTCTGCTCTGACTAGCCAATAACAACTTTCGCGATACGATCACTTCAGTATACATTTCTAAGAGAGTCTATAAATTATCTCTAATATTCATCATAATAAAGCAAATGAGCTGTCTCCGTCCTTCATTTTCGGTCTAGTCATTACGGTAAGGGATAATGGCCATTCACAAAAAATTGCCAGCTTCGCGGCCAGATGTTACATGTTCGAAACATTTGCGCAAAGTCGGGACAAGGACAGATGGGCTCCTGAAATTAAGAGACTGGAAAAGGCGAACCGAAAAGAATCAGCTATCGCGGACAAATCGATAATTTTTGAGATAAAATTTTACTATGCGCTTTATGAAATTATGTTTTAATTTGTATAAAGCCTGAAAGACAACTGATGAATTCAATGACAAGCAAAATAGCTTCAGACAAAATATTTGGTTAAAGAGCAAAGTCTTGATTGTTTGATAAATTATCTTTAGATTCTTTTTGTCTTAATAGAGACAATAAGAAAAGTGCTATTGCTCACATTCTTAGTAAAGACAATTTAATAGCTTAGGTTATAATTTAATTACTTCACACACGCCTAGCCTTTTCCCAACTATGTTGGGGTCGGCTTCCAGTCTAACCGGATGCAGCTGAATACCAGTATTTTACATGGAGCGACTGCCTATCTGACCTCCACAACCCATTAACTGGGTAATACGATACCCCTTGGTAAGACTGGTTGTCAGACTTTCGGGCTTCTGACGACCCGTAACAACTGTCAAAGATCCACGAATGACAGCCGGGACCAACGGCTTAACGTGCTTTCCGAGGCACGGAGGAGTATCGGTATGTAAAGATGGTCACCCATCCACGTACCGAGCCCGGTAAGCGTAGCTTAGCCTGATGGATCGACCCGTGCGGCTGTTATTACTTAGCCATGAGCTTCTCTCAATTTAATTACTTATTAGCCTATTTATAAGGCTAGATTGTAATAAGATTAGGGTCCATCCTATTGATGAGCCCTAGGACAAGGGAAAAAGAAAGATTATTTTTCTAAGTACGGTCTAAAAATAACTTTGTTTCAAATTAAGTATGATGCATTGATGCTGTAAGACATGCTGACTGTTATAATATTTCTAATGTGATAATAATATGACTAGCATGTGTGGTATATTTCTTTCAATTTGTTTGTGAGTTATAATTACTTACATGTCTGTAACGTTATTCTGCGAATAATTCTATAAGTAGGTAGATTATTTACATAAATTACATTTAATATATTAAAAATATAATATAGGTATCCATGTAAATATAATTGAACAGATAACAAACAAACGTTGGTTTAAATATTGTGCTCGGCTCGCTTCTTGTAATGGCCAGCGAAAGAGACAGCAAACGTGATCGTTGCTTGAAGATACAGGATCCTGATAGACCATAATTTCGGACGTAAATGCCATCTTTAAAATTAACTTGGCACGAATGTAGCCCTTATGTTAAACCACGAAGAGCATGTTATGGCTTGATGGAGTATTTTATGGTAATGTAACTACAATTGCGCCCTTTAAATGCTACTTGCTCAATTGAATGCTTTGCCCTATGTTTGACTTGGTTATGGGCCTATAAAAAGTCTTTATTAGAAAATTAATAATGCCGATAATTATGTTTTAAAATAAAAGATATTCACACACTTTGATTGGATTTTGATTACCTTTTGCGATTAACTTGCTGATTTGAAAATAACAAACGGAGTGTATAAGTGTTATAAGGTAACTTACCTAACTAATTAATCGTAGCAGGTGGCGTTCTGTAGTTTCTCCTACCCTCATGGGAAGAAGGCGTGACTTTATGTATGTTATACATGTACAATGTGGTTTATATCTATTTTGTAGGGACAGTTTCGCCATAATATAGGTTTAGCACAGGTAAAAGCACGTATTTCACTCCTGCTAAATCTATAAAAGTACATCTCTCATCTTACCAAGACCTTTCTTACAAGAATAAACTCGAGTCTTCGAGACAATGGAAAAGGTCAAACGTGTTTTCAATGCCAAGGACTCCTATCGATCGATATAAAAATGTACATAAGCGCCTATGTACACCTACTACCTCATGAAACATCGCGTGACGTGCTGACGATGTAAACATTTTTTCAAACAGAAATTCAAGCTAAGATTCCTTCAGAGTATTTTTCTGACGATTTACTCTGAAAGAAAAATGTTTATGTTATATTTGACCTTGTTACAGAGAGAACCATAAACTTTATGAGATCATTTACTAAGAAATAAACACTAGGAAGAGCGAGAGTAAAAAATATCTTGACAAGTAATGTTCAGAATTGTTTCCGTATCAGGGAAGAAAGAACCTGAGGATGTGTGCTTTGTGCCAACACTGAGGCACTATTCATCACCACTAGACCGTAATGTGCATCGCTGACAATGGGCTAAGACTCCAAGAGGAGCTTTATGCTGCCGTTGGAGGCTACAAGCCAAATGTTAGCTATCTTTTGCATTTGCCCTAATTTCCACATTAGGTATCTAAAAATGTATATCATAAAATATAATTTCCGTTATAGGAAATCGAACATTTCGCCTGTTTCTACCTTTAGAACGTGACCTCGAATTATATATAATATTGGCTTTCTGAGAACCTCCAATATCACCTTCTTCTTCTTCTTCTATCAGCAAAAGGTTTCTCTGTGCTAAAATGTTTTATATTTTATGTACCGATTTAAGTATCTACTTGTTATTTAGTGTCATCTGGTCAATAGGACTTCGCTGGTGACCTTGAAAATATTGGTTGGTGACAAAAAATGCGAATAAGTGGCGCCACTCTGCTTCGATCGATCTCGTATGCTCGTCTGATGACTGTTACGGGGCCAATTTGATTTAATTTAGCAACATATAGCTATTTATTAAGATGAAATAAAAAACTATTTTTTTAAGATTGCAAAAAGGTAAGGAAGGAATGGAAGAAGGAATCTGTGTTCGAGGAATTGTCTCTACTGTGCCATCTCTTCCTAATGAAACCTGAGTTTGATGTTAATATCATGAATTCATGATATTATTTAATTATTTTCCACTAGCTTTTGCTTCGCCCGCGTGGGTGTCGCAAAATATCCCACGGGAACATACTACCGGGAATTCCTTCCTTATTCCTTGTCTACATTAGAAAGGGAACCTCTGTACAAAATTTCAGCTTTCCAGATCCAAGGGTTTGGGCTGGGTGTTGATGAGTCAGTCAGTCAGGACTTCTCTTTTTATTTATATAGAAGATAAAACTGTAATTTTTCCTAACATGTTTTTTACGTTGAAGTTTAATTTGTGCATTCCTCTTGTTGCAGGTAAGTTGAGACCGGCCATGTCCGTTTACATTTCATCAGGTATAGTATATTATGTAGCACCTAGCATTCTGTTACTTTCTTCGGTAATGAAATAACGCTGTATAATTTATGTAATACAAAAATTTGATTTTTGAGTATCAAAATTTAGAACTTTGTTTTCAGTCTCAATAACGATGTGTAGTGACTTGACATGTTTGATAATTTTAATTAATCAAAACAACACGCGGCGGATTTCTGTCATAATATTTTGGTGGTAAATATAGGACAGTTGATAAAATGCACGTTGTTTACTATAACTAAATAAAAAAAAAATAAAAAAAAAATTGTTTATTGATACCAGATACATTCACAAAATGTATCTGGTATCAATAAACAATTTTTATTTTAGGCTAAAGCGGGTAACAATTGAAATGTATAGTACAATACATGCTGATATTGATTCCCAAACTAAGCTAGAGCTTGTATTTTGGAAAACAATGTTCAGTTATAGTGATGACATACAATATACATTGACTGATGCTTGAGGACAAAGGTGAAATATTGTGAAAAATTTGTCGCTGCACGGTGCATATGGTTACAAAATAATTCTTCCTAATTATTATATCATTATATATTACGGTAGGTGTAACGTGTAAAGTGCGTGCATGTATCTATGTATGTATGTATTTATCAGTCATCAGTCAGACTTTAGCGAAGTTTCAAGCGGATACATACATAATAGTTGGTAAGCCTTGTACATGTGCAACTACCGAGGGTCAATGATCCTAATTACGTTATACCTACACGAACTAGTACATGCAAGCTTAGGTAAGGACGGGTTACTAATCCACCACCTTTGCACCGTATAATTCTAACCTGTTTTGTTAACATCCATAAAATAACACGAAATTAGAATTGGGTCTGGGTTTCTAATTTACTTCTCGAACAAACTAAATTCAATCTGCCTAGCCTTTTCCCAACTATGTTGGGGTCGGCTTCCAGTCTAACCGGATGCAGCTGAATACCAGTATTTTACATGGAGCGACTGCCTATCTGACGTCCACAACCCAGTAATTGGGTAATACGATACCCCTTGGTAAGACTGGTTGTCAGACTTTCGGGCTTCTGACGACCCGTAACGACTTTCAAAGATCCACGAATGACAGCTGGGACCAACGGGTTAACGTGCTTTCCAAAGCACGGAGGAGTCTCGGTATGTAAAGATGGTCACCCATCCACGGACAACCCCGGCAAGCGCAGCTTAACCTGATGGATCGACCCGTGCGGCTGTTATTACTTAGCCACGAGCTCCTCGAACAAACTTAATTATTATTTCTTATTAGATTACGTAACTTTACAAAACATATGAGAAAATAAATATGACTAACTTGTTATAAAAACTTTTTTACAAAAAAATACAACCGACTTTCAAAAACAACACCACAAAGTGAAAAATAACTTTAATTTCGGAAGTCGGTGATTTACAAAAAAATACAACCGACTTCCAAAAACAACACTATAAAGTGAAAAATAACTAATTTCGGAAGTCGGTGTCTAGTTAAATGTATTTTCGTTTTTTGCCACCGACTTCCGAAATTAGTTATTTTTCACTGTGTAGTGTTGTTTTTGGAAGTCGGTTGTATTTTTTTGTAAACCACCGACTTCCTAAATAAGTTATTTTTCACTTTGTAGTGTTGGTTTTGGAAGTCGGTTGTATTTTTTTGTAAAAAATTTTTATTTTTCACTTTTTAGTTGTGTACCTACCCCACACAAATTCTAATACCACTATCTGCAAAACAAACTAGAACATCATCCATATAAAAGTGGGAAAAAATACGTATTATTGAAGTTAACTCTAAAACTACCCAAGCAAAGTTAATCAATTTTATATGGGACCAACTGTGATGTATACCCTCTCGAATAAAACAAAAAAAATCCAAATCGGTCCAGCCATCTTCGAGTAATCGGGGAAAGGTTCCGACGAATTGAGAACCTCCTCCTTTTTGAACTCGGTTAAAAATAACTTGATAGTCAAATATTGCTAAAGTCGAAAGAACAATCTTGAGTCGTCGCAAACTACTGAGAGGTTTTTGTTCTATTCTTATATTATCAAGTCAAACAAAAAGTAGAGTCGACCATTAAAATATAAGGAGTATAGTGCAATGCACAGCGGGAAACAAACCGGCTCGGTCACGGAGGTCACCGAGCTATGTGTGGGCCGCGGAAGCACCTGCGAGCGCGTGCCATGACCGAAATGGGAGACTTCACTCTTAACATGAACAACGATATATGCCGAGCGATATCGTTCGATAACCTTCTTGGAATCAGATAAATAAAATCAATAACCAGCAGAGCTTAGAGATCGAGTTACACATAACGTGAAGTGCGCGGGCGTGACGCAGTCTTACATCTAGCAGTTTAATTTTATTGATATATCATTCTATCTCTTAGTTAGAGGAAAAAAACCGAATAGGTACATATTAAAATTTTCTTCCCATAAGCTCAAGGATTTTGAATGTACCAAAGGCAACTAATTTCAAAACACGTCTATATGAAAGAAGTCGGGGAATAGTACAAGTTAAACTGTTGCCTCACCAGTCACAACAAACCGTTTGACGTACAAACTCGTTTCCTAGTCGAATGCCGCGCGTTACAAACACAATAACTCACTGACATAAATGGTAACCCACGTAATTACATTTTCCTTTAAAGGCGTACTAATAATATCTAGTTTTCTAAAGTTCTCACACACTATTGTCCTTTCACTCGCACGTGCAATAATGTATGAAGTGTAAGGGAGACCAAGAGCATCATCGCGGAAGAGTTTATTTATCGATTGGACCTTGACAACCTTGATTAATGCTCGTGTGTCCTAATAGTTACTATCTGTGCCTATGGTACGGATCAAGTTCCTTGACTATTGTTCTCTCAGTCTTTGTTGTTGATTGGTTCTCTTTGACTTCATCGAGTTTATCACTACCCAACACTGCAGCATGGATTGTATAATTTGTAGTTTCAATAGCAATTGATTGGTTAAATTATCTGCGATGGAAAGCACTTTACCCTACGTTAGCTTCTACAACTATGTCACGATGATAAGCAGCTGATACGACTCTTTGTTTTCCTTTTATTCTCGCATTTTTCTGTTCATGAGCGAGCGCACAAGTGTTTGTTTTTTCACAATCATTAATTGGTTCCAAATGTTCTAATATGTCATTAATTTTATCTTTATTTATTTTTAACTTTAAAAATAGTCTATTACGAATTTAAGATAAACGAGTCAACATATTAAGCTAGTAGTATATAGTTCTAGTAGATGGAGCGTTTCATTTCTAAAACTAAAGTTTTCCATCAACGAATTACTTATTATTATCATCGTCTTGCTCTATAACAATTTATCAGGGATCGGCGCAGCATGTCTTGTTCTTCCATACATCTCTATTAGCCGTCGTTTCAGTATTCATCCACTTTCTAACTAAGTAAATCATCACAGACCATCAATCGTTTCTATCACTGCCTGTCACTACTTTGCTTTGACAGCCAACTGTATCAAGAATGTCGCCGATTTAGATATCGTTCATTCATTCATGTCATGTATCGTATTATATATTTTTGAATTAAATTCCAATTTATTTTTGTTTTGTTAAACACCTTTATTATTTTAATGTATACAATTTTTTTTACAAAAAAATACAACCGACTTCCAAAACCAACACTACAAAGTGAAAAATAACTTTAATTTCGGAAGTCGGTGTCTGGTTAAATGTATTTTCGTTCTTGACACCGACTTCCGAAATTAAAGTTATTTTTCACTTTGTAGTGTTGGTTTTGGAAGTCGGTTGTATTTTTTTGTAAAAAAGTTTTTATTTTTCACTTTTGTTGTGTTACCTACCCCACATAAATTCTAATACCACTACCTGCAAAACAAACTAGAACATCATCCATATAAAAGTGGGGAAAAAATACGTATTATTAAAGCTAACTCAAAAACTACCCAAGCAAAGTTAATCAATTTTATATGGGACTAACTTTGATGTATACCCTTTCGAATAAAACAATTTTTTTTCAAATCGGAAGACTGTAAAAAGTTATGCGTGGTCATACATAAAAAAAATATACGTGTCGAATTGAGAACCTCCTCCTTTTTTTTCGTCGGTTAAAAATAGTCCGGTCGTAAAATATCTTTTAAATGTAGAACTTTAATTACTTTAGTAAAATTATTTCTCGCAGTCCATTTGACCTAAATGAAGATTATTATTGGCTCTCTGTTACTTATTATTGAGAAATTTCAGTCAATACGATTGGTTCTCCTGTATGAGATAAATTGCTTTGATCTGACACAGTGCTCGAGAATGGCTGGTCATTAACTTTTATGATAAGTATGGAGGTACCGTCACGATTGTGTGTCGTTACCAGGAGAGCAGAGCTGCAAGAAGGGTGTACGTTGTGCCAGTCGAGTGCTTTAAATATAGCAACAATCAAGATAAAGGTTTCATAACTGTGTCACCAAAAAACCATCTGCTTAGTTAGTTTTTGTAAACTTTTCCTACTTAGCTGCTGAAACTGTTGTCCCGTTTTTATCGTTTCCATTCTGTGATTTATTTTATTGTATGGATTTCTAGTCCACCTTCCATCGTTACATTTCCGACTAGATTCTTTTCATAAACGCCACACAAAAAGGTCGTCTCTAGTTTCTTTGATCCAACGTTTAGTACCAAACTAACGGTTATATTGAAAAGTTTATCGGTAAATTGACTAAGGTTTAAACAGAATCATCGAAACGTGAAATGAAACTTGAACGAATACTGAGTGAATCGATTTGACGCGGCTCCAACGCTTCCGCAGTTCTCGATAGGTGAAAGTGGTCTAGAATGATATGATTAGGTGAGTTGCGAGCCTGCAACGCTGCTTCCAATAGTACAGAAATAGTACGGCTTGGAATATCTGCGAAAATAAGAAAATGTTGAGTTTCTAATCTAATATTACTAATCGTCGTTGCTGTAGCATTGAAAAGAAAGTTTAATTCGATTAAAGATAAATCAGTAAGGTCGGTGACAGGGCAGATGAAGAATAGTCTTTGACACTCACTCATGATAAGTTAAAACTTTGTAATTGGTTCGGATCCTGAAAATTAATGACGCATTTAAGGTTTCGAATACCTAGTCCAAACTCCAAAGATGGCAATTAAAATACAAAAATGTAATTCTGAATGTCGTGTATTTAAAATAAATAAAAAGTAATTCTATTAACCTTGAACTTCTTTTGTATTTGTACATTTCGGACACAACGTCCTTATCGAAGGTCTTGAACAGACTTGAACTTTACTGCAAAGTTGGTTACATAATACGACGAAATCGTCCATCTAATTAGTAAAGGTGAATAATCATTTACATGAAAAGATATTGAGAGGTAAGAGTTATTTACAAGGCAGGTGTGAGTGGAAACGCCCTAGGGCTATAGTCTATAAAGTGACCTTTTTTGATGTTCTTCAGAAAGGACAGGTGCGTAGTATATACTCGCAACCGGCGTGCGTGTATGAATGTGGCAAAAGTAGTATGTAAGGATCGTAACAGGTACGAGAATGGATAAAGTATAAAAGGATGTTTGAAAGTGGCCAGTGACAGAAAAAATGTGAGGAGGGACGAAAAGCATATGAATAAAAGAGTGATGAATATACATGTTGATGGATGGAGAGGGAGAGGAAGGCCAAAGAAAAGATGGATGCAATTGTGTGCGGAATGATATGAAAGAGAAGGGAGTGAATCATATCGTGATGGTTGACAGAAGAATGGAAGAAGAAGGGCAGGGAGATGATGAAGGATCGTAGCAGGTGGCGTTCTGCAGCTTCTGCCTACCCTATGGGAAGAAGTCGTGAGTTTATGTATTTGTATATAAAAATTAAGCAATTATTTTGTATAACTCTGAAAAAATGATTGCATAATAACTAAAACCTCCGTTCGTTCAACGGTTTCTCGAAGATATTCAGAATATCTCGACCTTCTTCATACGAATCTTCACGTGAAGTTCATTTAGTTTGATGTCAAGTGTTATATTTGAGCGTGCTCCATCGGCCTTGGTCTACTAAACAGCAAAATTGAAATCAATAGAGCTCTAATCTTCTGAACGATTAACCTTTCAATCGATGGGTTCAATTCATCAGGAATCGTCATTGGGCTGGTTCTATTCAAACCGGCTTCAAAAACAATTTTATACTCGTAATCGTGCAGTCACAAAATAGAATTGAACGATCAACTTAACTAATAAACAGTAGGTAATTACCGAAATCTAAGATCAAGAATCTAAACGAGTTAATTAAGTATGATAAGATAAAATATCAGTCAGTATTAATAGCTTAGTTGCTTCTGCGAATAATAATGAAGAGATAGAAACGTAATGGAAATTAACCGATCTAAATGCATCGGATATCGTCGGATTTGTGTTGCTAACAGATTTCAAAATATCTACTAACTAGTATACAACTATACATTCAGTATGTGAAGATGTATAACTTCATTGTTCGGCTTCATCATTTACAGATGTGAGTCTATCACAAGAGTTAGCGATGTTTCTTGAATGTTATGGAATAGAATAGAATACTCTTTGTTATGCACACCATTCAAATTACAGGTATCAATGTTGAAATTTTACATAGGGTGACACAATGGGCGGTCTTATCGCTAAAAGCGATCTTTTACAGGCAAACTTTGGATGGAGTATGGGGACAAGGAGAGACAGTTCTGTAAGTAGTCAGTGGTGTACCATATACATACAATAATAAATATAATGGAGCTTCGTTAAAAGTACTGAGCTTACATTAATCGGCTGCTGATGTTGCAAGTTTTTCAAAAAGATTGCAAATTGTAATCAAAATAAAACGTGTTCAATTTACTTTCAGATCTATTTATTGTAGTCCAATTTTAAGTTTTTACAGTTCTTGTGGTTGCCTAGTCAACAATTGGCGCCTATTAGCAAGTACAAAAATAGTATTCTAATTACACAGTAGTGCAGTATTGAATTCTTGAAGTCGTTTCAAGTAATTGACATTGGCATTATTAATGTATACCCGTGCTATAATGGCCATAAATCAGATTATCGTGTTAGCAATCACACGGAGATAATATCGCAGATCTATGCGTTACGGAATATTCTTGATTAAATTTTGTTTTTCTGGTTCTAGTAGGTACCTACTTGATTGGTTATTTTTGACGTCAATACATAACCAGTTGGGGCTAGAAAAAATAATATTTACCGATAAGTAATTAAAAGGTATGTCCTAAATACTTCCTACTCTGTATTTTGTTTCTCAATTGTGATCAATTCTTACAATCATTCGACAGCTCTTTAGGACTTGAGAGGTTTTTAAAAACACTGAAGTGATGACACAAATAATTTAAGAAATTTAATGTAAAGGAAGTTTCCCAACTTAGTGTCTATTTTCTTTTAGAAGATAATAATAATAATAATATGTTTTTTATATATTTTTTAAGAAATATTTAAAAATTATTTTATAAGAACAAAAATGAATAAACGAAATAATAATATATAATAATCTTTATTTTGTAAAAAAGCCAAATACAAATCGTCCATCTCAATCAAAACATAAAAATACAAAGGACAAAAAAAAAAAAAGCAAACGCCATCATATAATTATTTGAGACAGAGTGAACGTCTGTGTCTGTGCTGATGATGAAAGATGATGTAATATGATAATAATGTCCCACTAACCAATACTTTTTCCGATAGATCCTTCGCCAAATAATCATAATAATAATCTGTGATTTATTATTTAGTTATGTGACATAGTTCTACCATAGTTTATGGTAGGTACCCAATCCACTATAGCCACCTAAACCCATAGCCCAATATGTTTTGTTTCCATGTTCAGCAATAGTCCTGCACCAACCGAGGGTTGTCCTTGGGTGCGCTTGCATAGTGCATACAGGGATAATCGTCGGCTGGTGCCTTCTCGTCATTTAAAATTGTCTAAGGCCTCTGCGAGTGGGCTTCGGCCCCTCGTACGCCTTTCAAAGGTCCGGGACCCCAGGGCCCCGAGATATGTCACAGACAAAGTAAATAATCTGTGATTTTATTTTTTAAGGCATAACTACTTATTATTGATTTGACCTATTATACAACTTCACATACATATTTATGTTGATTTTATAATATATAATAATAGTTCGCACATTAACCTTTCGGATTCATCCTTGAATTAAATCAACAGATAAATGAGTCACTCAGAAAGCCATGTGTGCTGGCATGTGTTTAGGATTTTCATAAAAAAAGTTGCAGTTTCTTTTGTTCTTTTGTTAGCGGGTTTTTGGCTGTTTTTAACCGACGAAAAAAAAGTAGGAGGTTCTCAATTCGACACGTATATATATTTTTTGTTTGTATGACCACGCATAACTTTTTACAGAGTCGTCCGATTTAAAAAAAAATGTTTTTTTCGAGACTGTATACCTTAAAGTTGGTACCATATAAAATTAATTAACTTTGCTTGGGTAGTTTTGGAGTTAGCTTCAATAATACGTATTTTTTTCCCCACTTTTATATGGATGATGTTCTAGTTTGTTTTGCAGGTGTGGGTATTAGAATTTGTGTGGGTTAACACCACTAAAAAGTGAAAAATAAAAACTTTTACAAAAAAATACGACCGACTTCCGAAAACAACACTACAAAGTGAAAAATAACTTTAATTTCGGAAGTCGGTGGTAAAATATGTAAAATACATTTAACCAGACACCGACTTCCGAAATTAAAGTTATTTTTCACGTTGTAGTGTTGTTTTTGGAAGTCGGTTGTATTTTTTTGTAAAAAAGTTTTTTTTTAATTACTACCTTAAGCTCGGGACTGCGTCCGCGTGAAAATTCTTGACCATGACCTGCACCCTAATTGCGTAACACACTGTTTATCTATTTTTTGTAGTTCCAGATATTAGCGCATTCAAACAAACAAACAAAATCCGGCCAAGTGCGAGTCGGACTCGCACACGAAAGGTTCCGTGCCACCGTACAAAAAACTGAACACATTTCTCATTATGGGGACCCCCTTTAATTTTTAACTTTATTTTATTTTTGTTAAGTATTTGTTGTTATAGCGGCAATAGAAATACACAATCTGTGAAAATTTCAGTTCGGCTCGCTTTTAGACAGACGGACAGCGGAGGCTAAGTAATAGGGTTCCGTTTGGCACCCTCCGGGTACTGAACACTAAAAACAAACAAACTCATCAACCTTATTAATTATCTATCTACATATATATATAAATTAATCCCTATTTCCCTTGGTCATCGCATCACGCGTGAACGAATGGAACAATTTCGCTAATTCTTTTTTTGTTCTGTTTATAATTGTCTGGAGAAGGTGCTTATGAAAAAAAAAAAAATAAGAAAATTTCGCAGAAAATTGGAAAATTTCAGAAAAAACATTTTAACTTCACGCGTTTACATTAGAATATTCATAGCCAAGATAGGACAACGTCTGTCGGGTCAGCTAGTATTAGTATAGATACAAGCGTTTTTTAAACTAGGTGTTTGACAAAGCCTTCTTTTTACTAACGTAAGTTAATTAAAACTTACTGTACTTAATCTACGCATCAGCTTTTAATTTCCCTGCAAAAGCGAAAGTTCTGTTCAATAATTAATGAATGGATCCTCAATAAAAGCCGTGCGGATTAATGTTCATTATGAATCACAATGCTGAAGGTCGTCAGTTAACGATCTTCCGCAAACCAGGTATGGTGAAAACACGTTTAGTGAACTTATCCACTCCGGGGTTGAAGTGGCCATCAGCCAGCACTATCCGGGTTCCACGTGTGTTTCTTAAGACGCAGATATGCCAATGAACTTGAGTAGTTACCTTGCGTGTTCTGCGCTGAGCTCACGCAATGCGTCGTACGTCTAACCAGTAATAGGACTCGCCCATCAAGGAGCGCTGTCCCAAAATAGACGCATTATTAATTTATTATACATAAAACAAAAGGTATTATAATAAAACACGTATACTAAAAGATAAATAATGAAATTATCTTTAATTATAATTAATGTTTCATAAAAATCAATTGATAGTTTTTGTGTGATTCTCAGTTTTTTATCCGCGTTAGACATAACTGTACAAATTAATAACACTAATTTAATAAAAAAACATAATCTAAAACTTTCACATAATTAAGAAAATGCTTTAATTTAACATGTTTTTTTCCAAATCATTAACACTACTCGTTTATATATTATATAAACGTGGTCTTCAGTCAAAAATCATTAAAAGTCTGTTATTTGTTCTTTTAGCGCTTGTCATTTATGTAGATTCTAATTAGGAGGTGCTATGATTTCAGATGCTTACCATAACTTTCTTATCGGCTCGGCTGCTTATGATTCTAACTTCTTTTGACTTGGCTTTTCCTCGTTTAACGCTCAGACACTACATTACAACGCATCAATCAATCTGCCTAGCCTTTTCCCAACTATGTTCGGGTCGGCTTCCAGTCTAACCGGATGCAGCTGAATACCAGTATTTTATATGGAGCGACTGCCTATCTGACCTCCACAACCCAGTGACTGGGTAATACGATACCCCTTGGTAAGAATGGTTATCAGACTCGGGCTTCTGATGACCCGTAACGACTGTCAAAGATCCACGAATGACAGACGGGACCAATGGCTTAACGTGCTTTTCGAGGCACGGAGGAGTCTCGGTATGTAAAGATGATCCACGGACCAACCCCGGCAAGCGTAGCTTAACCTGATGGATCGACCCGTACAGCTGTTATTGCTTAGCCACGAGCTCCTCTCCTCCATGACATCGCATCCACCATAAATATAGCTTGTTGAAAACTCAACTACAGATGACTGAGTGGATACCTAGTAATTGCTGAAAATCTCTACTTAGGCGTGTTTTCAGCATCGTTATGTACATATTTATGAGATCTACGTCAACCCTGTACTTAATTTCTCTTAGAACCTTGGACTTTTACTGGGTTATCACCCAGTGAAGACCATGAATATACAAATGATCTTATCTTTGGTCGTTAGGTCGCTTAATATCATTCAAACTTCTTCTGACTTTGCTTTTCCTCGTTTAACGCCCAGGCACTTCATCAGCATCGCTTCCATTCAAAATATAGCGTGTTGAAAACTCATCTTCACTTCTACAGAATGACTTATGCCCGCTTTCTGAGGTATTTAATCGGAGTTTATCCATTCGATAGTGATTATTGGTTCGATATGGTGTTTCTGAACACTGCGTTAAGGTTAAATTTTGCTTGAAAGTCGAGTGAATTACTATAGAGGATTTATCTGAGAACTTCAAAAACCGAGCATAAGGAAGGAATTCCCTTAATTAGATAATTTTGTCGGATCAATATCTATTAAGAGTTTAAACTCCGTTTAAAAATTCTTCTGAAACCGGGCATGAGTGAGTAGTAATTGATCAACATCGCTACATAGGCGTGTCTTCGGCTAAGTAGGTACATGATCTTTTCCTTTTATTGCTGATCTTGGGAAATACATCTTGCTGTGATTATTATGAATACACAAATGAGCCTATCTCTGGTCGCTAGGTCGCTGATGAAAGCTCACGAGTATCTCCTATGCGCCCGCGCAGTATGCTTGTGGCGCCTAGAAAGCGGTTTATGTCGTGGGTGGGTAAGATAGGAAACTACAGTATTTATTACTAATGTGAAAGTTGACAATGTTTAACCCACTACACGAGTTTATTCTGATTATCTCTATGATTATTTAGGTATAGAGTATAGATAGATAATTTAGTGTTTTTTTTTTTTTTTTTTTTTGCAAAGTGATTGATCTAGACAAGAGATTGATTAATCGTATTGCCAAAAAAAAAAAAAAACAGTAGGTAGCTAATGTATTTTGTTGTTACAATATAGGCTTCCGCAGAAAGGTGCGATTCGAACTACGTTAGAACAATTTTTCCTTAATTAAATTTTCATAGAAATTGTTCCACCAGTGTCGCGACGCGCATGTCTGCGGGAGTCTTTACGATTTACGCAAGTACGCAAAATTGTTTGGATAAACAATGTTTCCTATTACTGCGTGTATTGTGTAACATTGTATAATGTATACAGTAGGCCATCTTGTTCTTGTTACGAAATTCTATTGAAAATAAATACTGTGTAAGTACTTCTAATTTTACTTTCTGCATTGCTTGCTTGCTGCTAGCTCAGTGTTTTCAGATGGACACTCATATTGGGAATAAATCGTCATAATGTATTTTCTGTTTTTATAAAGAAAAACATATTCAATACTTTACGTGTGACTTTGAATATCCTTGCTCAGGTTTTTTGTCACTTCCAAAAGTCAATTAATACCGCTTGGAGCTTATTTACGAAACGAATTACAGTATGCTCGATTCTCATTTAAGGCCCTACCTCGACCAAACGACCTTGAGCGTTCGGTCCTTTCTTTCTCTATCCCGCCCGCTCAACTTCGCTCTGTGCCGCTCCCTGCGTACGCACGCCCCTTGCATCATAAAATTGACATTGTTTTTGGAATTATTTAAATAAATTTCAAAAGATCGCTATTCTTTAGCGATAGATAATAATTGATAGATATAAATGATCTATCCATTAGTGTAATCCTCAAATGATTAGAACGTCACCTTTAGCAAAAGATGCATGCAAGAATAATAATTTTAGACACTTTTTTACAAGGTGATTTTGAATGTATTTAAATACATAAAAACAAATGTGAACGTGTAATGTGATGATAGGATATCGAACATTAATTAATGAGTTAATAGCCTCTGAATAATTCACTATCGCAAGGTTTTGGTCGGGTTACCGCCTTAAATGAACCCAATTTAAAATTATGTACTCTATTTCGTTGTCATTCCGGTCGCTTCGGTCACTGTACTTGCACAAAAAGGTATATATTTCACGCCCCATCGCCCGCCAGCTGTATCTTCGCCTGGATAACTTTGAGGCGGTTCAAATGATCACTCGACTTTATTGCCCAAATTACTTTGACCGTTCATATTTTTTACGTTTTAGCTACTGACATGCACCTCTATGTATTAATTATGTGCTAGGTGATGGCTGATGTGAACTAAATGCACGTCGTTGATCTTCTGAATTTATTTACTGTACTAACAATACAAAGTACTTATTACCTTATTTTATCGAGGAACTGATACCAAAACAAAATCAATCTGCCTAAGTAGCCTTTTCCCTACTATGTTGGGGTCGGCTTCCAGTCTAACCGGATGCAGGTGAATACCTATTTTATATGGAGCGACTCCCTATCTGACCTCCACAACCCAATTACTGGGTAATACGATACGCCTTGGTAAGACTGGTTGTCAGACTTTCGGGCTTCTGACGAACCGTAACGACTGTCAAAGATCCATGAATGACAGCCGGGGCCAACGGCTTAACGTGCTTTCCGAGGCATGGAGGAGTCTCGGTATGTAAAGATGGTCACCCATCCACGGACCAACCCCGACAAGCGTAGCTCAACCTGATGGATCAACCCGTACGGCTGTTATTACTTAGCCACGAGCTCCTCTGATACCACAACACTGATACTAAAACATTTGATAGTAATAAAAGGTTTGTTCCGAGTAGTTCCGACGTTATAAATTATAGACACTCATACGATAGAATCTTATAGTAATTGGCTGCAATCATCGCCCCTTAGGCGGGTATCACACCTCCGCCGTGAAACCATAGCCGCGAAACCGCTGTAGTTCAATTCAACTGACTCGCGTGATTAGGGAATCCAATCCCGCATCAAAATCTTAATCCCTCAAGCCTGCGGGATTGAGGTCATCAATCCGGCGGATTTGCGGGACTGCAAACAAAGTCATACTTTTTATTGTTCATGAATATATGTATCAGATAAATGTGGTCAAACTTAAGGGTGTGGTATAGACACAGACCATCAAACTGAACACCTTTCTCAGTGGGATCAACATCGTAATCGAGAAAAATTTTCAGCCGTTTCATAAATTTGGGTCGAGTACCTACTCGACCCAAATTCACTCTTCACCCGACCTATTGAAGTTTTATACGGACAGCTGATAATTTGATGATTTGATCACACCTTTCTGTACATCAATCAATCATCACCTGTACATAATATAATTCATATAATTATGTAGTTAGTTAAGTACCTGCAGTACTTACCACAAATCAGTAGGTAACTGAATTGCATTGGATTAATGACGAAATTGCCTTCATCGCGAGATATCGTCCAAACATGGTACATTCAATTTTTCTCTAAAGTTATTTTATTTTACCAGGAAGTCCCTGAATTAGACACAGACCAATTCGTGTATCGAGTAAAGTGAAAAGTATCGAAACAAAAATATCGAGTACGAACATTCTCGGTATCGCGACAGTAACAAAACTATCGAATACTCAACTTTACTGAAAACTACTCAAGTATCGATTATTTTTCTGTATCCCTAGGTGTCTCGCTCAAGAGTATACAATCGCGCGGTGTGCAGGCTTTTCCCAAATGTCGCTCATTTTTCTTCTAACTTAATTTTTTTTTCAGTCCCGCAAATCCCGCGGACCCCGCATTACTGATACATCATGCGGTTTCGCGGCGGAAGTATGATACCCGCCTTATTCGTAGAAAAAATACCGAAACACGTGAATGATGCTGGTGTTGCACGTGTAACATTGGTTAATGGCCGCAGAGAACACTCGGCCACGCGAAATGATAATTAAAGTAAATTGGACACGACTTTGCAACAGACGACTTTCCTGAAGATATTTTGAGGCTTTTTTGATGCGCCTTTTTTATAATCGGCGCTTTAGACACGGTTCCGATTTACGTTTCGTCTTCGGCAGCGATTGAAGATTTTTCAACCGACTTCAAAAAGGAGGAGGTTCTCAATTTTTTTTTTTTTTTTAACCTCAGAACTCCGTCATTTATGAACCGATTTTGAAAATTCTTTTTACATCGTTTATGTTGAAAATATACAGGTGAGAACAATGTAGAAAGACGTGCACGTTAAAAAGCGTCCGTAATAAAAAGATAAAAACTAAAACAACTAAATTAAATATTAAAATTAAAAATAAGCCATGGCAGCTAAGAGACGACCAGTCCCAACTGACGGCGCCCGTTCACGAAGATGACGCAGGCATCAGCACCAATTAGCTCAACCATTTTGGAGGGAAAGGGGTAGCCTGCGAAATACAAATTTTCTTGCATTTTTTTGCAGGTCAGTGCCAGGTTGTGATTTTATCAAAATATGATTCGCGACACTAACAAATATCTATTTACATAGTTTCTCTAGCCGTGTTTCGATGTTATCCCAGAAATCAGATCATCATCAGCATCATAAGATCAGGCAAATTTAACTTTAAAGCTAAACTTTAATTTAAATTTAAAGTATTATAGGTTATAATTAAAAGTTAAAGTTCGTGAAAAAAAGATGTTTGTCTTATTTGTTATAGTACTTATATTCGTGAATATTTATTTGAGCTTATATTTATATATAATTAGGTATATATTATAATAGGTATATGTGTAACTTTATTTTTAAATAAATATTTATTCATTAATTTTTCATAATTGCACCTGCCACTGTTTGTCTCTGCATCACCCAAAGGTTGACTGGTAGAAAATGCCCATGGCATTAAGTCCGCCTCTGTACATCTGTGCTTGAAGTATTAAATAAATAATTATAATTATGTAAGTACATATTTGTTATAGTCGTGAATCATATTTTGATCAAGATACAACCTGACACTGACCTGCAAATTGCTAATAACGCAAGAAAATCTGAATTTCGCGGTCTACCAATGCGGATCCACCTTTATATAACAAGGTACCTTTTACAGCCGCTTCTAAATAATTACAAGCATAATTATTGAGTACTAGCCGTTGCCCGCGGCTTCGCCCGCGTGGCTGTCGGAAATTATCCCACGGGAACCAACTACCGGGATAAAAAGTATCATGTGTTAATCCAGGTTATAAACTATCTGTGTGCCAAATTTCATCCAAATCCGTTCAGCCGTTTTTGCATGATTGAGTAACAAACATCTAAACATCTTCACAAACTTTCACATTTATAATATTAGTAGGATTAATCTGTGACACTGTCGTTAAATAAACTAGTTTGGACACAAAAAAAAATATTGACGCAAATTATTTTTTTGCTGATCATGTAACCGTAGGAGCCGTAGGATCATGTTGTAAAGACTGATTAAGAGCGCTATCACAATTTCTCTTGTATTTGAGCGTTTGACTCGAGTTTTGATATGTGATTGTGGTTTTTTTAGAGCCACAAAATTAAAAAAAAACATGCCCAAAAAAGCTTGATTATTTCTCTTGGGAGTGTTCTAAATAAATATTTCAATTTGTTTACAAAAATCAGTAAAAACCTTGTCTCTGCAAAGGATGTTTCATAAAATTTTACTTTTGGACATGTTTTGATGCTTTGAAACATCGAAGATATAATAATTTAATCATTTAAAAAAATGTCCTTGGAACAACTGTATCTTCAACTTTGGAGTGCTCAATTCAGTTTTTTATGTTTCATACAGTAATACACCATAAATAATTCCGTAAACCAGAGAGTTACTGACAATTTTTCGTCCGAAATTATATTTTTTATCTACGAATGTATAATCCAAATTCATACAAAATGTATTTAATAAATAAGGTTACTATGTTACCTTGCTTGATAAAAAAAATTAGTCTATTTAAAAGTAAAATAATATGTTTGATTAATTATTGTATGCAGTGCTAAAAATCAATGTAAATCTCGGGACACGCGGTCTTTAGCTTTAGACGCCGACGCATCGCATTATGTAGCAATTTAGCAGTTGTGATTACGTTTATTTTGAGTCATATAATAATTATTTTTTTGTTTATAGTGTGCAATTTCAATTTATGAAAAAATCACGGTCAAAATGTAATAGCGCCCTTAAGTCGACGTTCGCACTGACGTAAAAATATCGCGGCGATTTTTTTTTGCGCACTGAATTTTCAACGCTCTGCTTAGCGCCCAGAGTCCAAAATCCAACAGTGTGTTTTTCGACGCGCTAGAATGTACTCTGTTATTGTTATGTTGGATTCTCAACGCTTGGGTCAACAACGTGAGTTGAAAATCCAGTGCGCGATAAATCCCGCCGCGATACTTTTACGTCCGTGAGAACGTCGGCTTAGGCCCCTAAGAATAATAAAGAATCATGTTTCAGTCAGCTGAAGTATGGTTAGATTTGGAAGTGACATGATTGTTACATAAAGAGGTTATTCGATTTTTTGATATTTTACATAATAATAATTTATTTACATTTACTTCTTTGACTACAACTTTGACCAGTACCCGTTTCACCGAGTTCCGGGCGCCAAGGGGAAGGGGAGGAGGGGTATGTTAGTAGTATGATGACCTATTTATGAAGGCCAACGTCACAGCGTCGCGCCTGAGATGACCTACTGAACTGGGAACTAGGATTTTGGGTTATTTTATTTTCATGGTCAACAAGTTCTCGTACCAAAACAAAGTTCTACGTAAAGATGGTGTAAGTTAGCTAGGTAACTGGCAGTCAAACAGATCTCACCATCTTCTAGGACATTCAATGGAATTTTGAAGACGATAATTGGAGTTGAAACTTGCCTTTTAAAACCCGCTCTTCACTTACGATGAAAAAGGACGTAAGCAGTTTGCCTACATTTCCTTTGCGACGTGCTTAAAGAGTGCTGCAATTAAGAAACAGGTCGAGCCAGTAGGCAGTAACCCTACTTTTATAGAAGAGAGCGAAACAAGCCCCAATTAACATAACGACAAGTCGACAATTACGAGACGAACATATTATGTAGTATGTGTAGATAATAGCCACACGGGTCGATCGAAGGTTTAAGCTACGCTTACTGCGGTCGGTTCGTGGATGGGTGACCATCCATTACATATCGAAACCCCTCCATGCCTCGGAAAGCACGTTAAGCCGTTGTTACCGGCTGTGATTCGTAGATCTCTTCTCTGACTGTGCCAGCCAGTAGTTGGGTTGTTGAGGTCAGATAGGGCAGTCGCTCAATGGAAAGTACTTGTATACAGCTACATCCGGTTAGACTGGAAGCCAACCCCAACATAGTTGGGAAAAGGCTAGTCTAGGCAGGGATATACTGTGAATAACTCACACTTAGAACAGCTAAATACATTATGGCATTTCACCTAGGATAACTGTGTCGCCGTTTCCCTCAAAATATTGGTTTGTGCAGAATGTATTCCTTTGGCTAGCGCTACGGCTCTTCAACATGGCATCTTCAGTATGGCAAGATTACTTGATACATAATATTGATTGAAGTTGATATATATTTGTTATTGAGAGCGCATACAACTGCAGAAGTATGCGTCGTGGGAACCGCTAATAAAAATTCCACCGGTGTCGTTTTTGCGAGGATGAGTGCACTCACGTAAATCGAAACGTTAGTTAAAATACAACCGTATTGCATTCAGTTTAAAGTGCAATATTGATGCATCTGCTCTAGTTTTATACAACAACAACGTCATTGTGTTAAAATGTTTGAAAAATAAATTAGGGTAACACAATATACGTAACAATGAAAACGTAATGCATCTTGTGAAGTTTTCCTCGTTCTTGTTTTCCACAACGACGCCTTAGAGTGAAATCCTCGTAAGTGTAAAAGAAGTAACTTTTCAGGAGGAAGAAAAACCAGCGTGCTGTAAAAATTTTGTATGGCGTTTTTTTATGTTTTTTGTTATTTCAATATGGAATATCATCAATCATAGATGGCGCTACGAGTATAGAATGAACAAATTAGTCAGATCAGGATGTGCGTTGGGAGGTTTTCTTCCTAGAAACGCAATAAAATAAATTTGAGCAAAAATGCATTCCCGAGGTTTTCACTCTAAGGCGACGACAATGACATTTATAATGGCTTTTGTTCGTGATAAGTGTATGTCCAGTGCAATTAAAACAAAAGCGTGACTAATCATTTATTGTTGAACTAGGCTTCTAGTGGCGACTGTGTTCCACTAGATAATTGTGTAAATAAACAACTTAGATAATTCAATGCAATCATTCGTCATGGCAACCCGTGTTACTGTAAAATTCACAAAAACGTAATTATTGGTTACTTGTTTTATATTTCACGTTTTATAAACAAGGAATGAAAACTTAGATAACCATGCATTATTTTATTTGTAAACTAGAGACCCGGCTCTGCACGGTTTTTAGGACTTGACAAAACATGAAGGTTTCTATAATATATTATGTATAAGTTAAATATTAATGTATTATCATCATCTGCCTAGCCTTTTCCCAACTATGTTGGGGTCGGCTTCCAGTCTAACCGGATGCAGCTGAATACCAGTACTTTACATGGAGCGACTGCCTATCTGACCTCCACAACCTTTACTGGGCAATACGATACCCCTTGGTAACACTGGTTGTCAGACTTTCGGGCTTCTGACGACCCGTAACGACTGTCAAAGATCCACGAATGATAGTCGGGACCAATGGCTTAACGTGCTTTCCGAGGCACGGAGGAGTCTCAGTATGTAAAGATGGTCACCCATCCACGGACCAGCCCCAGCAAGTGTAGCTTAACCTGATGGATCGACCCGTGTGGCTATTATTACTTAGCCACGAGCTCCTCCTTCGGTCTTCTCCTCCGCTCTTAAATATTAATGTATTAACCTTCCTGAATAAATTCTCTAAATGATGGTGAAAACCGCATCAAAATCCGTGGCGTAGTTTAGAAGAACAACGCGGCCACACAGACAGACTCGAAAGGCGACTTTATTTTATAATAAAAATAAATATAGTAGATTTAGTATAGACTGTGTGGTGATGAATGGAATGTTATATTAATAAAGTTCCTTGCCGACTGGCTTCTGGGTTTGACCTAATTTCTCTCAAACCACTAAAATCTATAGATTTTATACGTTTGTAATTTGGCTCGAATAGCTCGAGGAGCTCGTGGCTAAGTAATAACAGCCGCACGGGTCGATCCATCAGGTTAATTGGTCCGTGGATGGGTGACCATCTTTACATACCGAGACTCCTCCGTGCCTCGGAAAGTACGTTAAGCATTTGGTCCCGGCTGTCATTCGTGGATCTTTGACAGCCGTTACGGGTCGTCAGAAGCCCGAAAGTCTGACAACCAGTCTTACCAAGGGGTACCGTATTACCCAGTTAATGGGTAATACGGGCAGCCGCTCCATGTAAAATACTGGTATTCAGCTGCATCCGGTTAGACTGGAAGCCGACCCCAACATAGTTGGGAAAAGGCTAGGCAGATTGATTTGGCTCGAATCGCCATATACCTTTGCCAATATCACTGTCTACAAATGAAACACCACGCTATCAAGTATCAACATTATCCTTAATTTTACGATGATTGATATTTTGTTTTGAAAACTAAGTAGGTATTAATGGATATGAAAAAAGACAAGAAATTATTTGTTTAACAAATAACGTTATACGTTTTCTTACTGAATAATGCATGTCGTTGTACACAGCTTACCGCAAATATTTAACAAACTTTTAACCTAAAAAGCTTGAGGATAAATGAATAATGCACAGTGGATTTTTTTTTGTACAGACGCCAGCACATCAAGCCACCCAAAACTGTTTTGACAGATTTTAGTAGTTTGATGTGCTGGCGTTTGTACATTGTCAAGACACGATAATGTATCAACAAGAAATAAAATCTAAAACATGGCGAATGGCGTCTGTTATCAATAATAAATAGCAATTGAGATGTTTTTGAGACTACACGCTGCAACAAATGATTACTATTTCGAGGCTCATAGCAGCACATTTGTTAATGAACATGTTCTTCCGATAACTCCTGGTTCAGATGTGATACTCCTAGATGCATAGTAATAGCAGTCATTCTTGCTGAATGTTTTTTTAAGTCACTAATGTTACTATATCTTCGATTATGTTGGTCACGACATAATATTTGCTCACGAGTTCCGCGGTAAGATGTATTTTTTGCTACCCGGCTCACTTGCTGATTTGCTTGCAAGATAAAATCTTTGCGAGTTCGGAGTATCGAGATATAAATATTTATGAGTTCTAAACCAGAAGTGTTAGATTTGAACAATGAAACTTATGGTTACTATGGGGACATACATACATTGGTGGTTCTAGTTATTAATCTTACCTAAGATTATTAACTAGAACCACCAATGCCAACACCCAAACACCCAAATGTGAAAAAAAAAGAAAAAAAAAGTAAGAAGAAGTAGAAGAAGAAAAGAAGAAGTAGAAGAAGTTTGCAAATTTTGCACATACCTATGTGCAAAATTTGCAAACTTTTTTTATTACTTACCGATAAAAACATTTGGGTGTTTGGTTGCTCGACTACGTCACTTCGACCACATACATGTGGTCTAAATATTATGATTAATTTATTTGCGTACTGAACTGTAAAAATTATAACCTGCTTTGTATAAGATAAAAAAAATAAATCAGCTCACTGCTTTCTGAATTATCTGTTGTCAAACAAATTCCAAATGGTTTATCGATCATGTAACCACAAACATCCTTCAAAGTAATTTTCTCGAAAGTTGTATAATTGTTACTTGCCACGTTTTCAATCCTTTTGTTCTTAATACTCAACGGCTGTTTTAACAGGTCCACTCAGTCTGTGTGGTTCTTTCCTCAAAAGACCATTTCAGACACCAATCTACATACATGGTCTTCACATGATCTGACCAAGATTATGTCTGGACTTCAAAAGAGACTGTGGCCTCTGAGTTTGTTTCGGCCTTTCTTCTCAGAGTAGTCAGGTAGGAAACGCCGACCTCATCTAGTTTTTAAAAATATGATTGACGTGTCAAAGTGTTTGTACACTCCTACCAACTTATCTATGAAATGGCGAAAATTGGAACTACGGCCGTCATGTTGAAATGTCTTCGATTGTGCCGACGCATGTCATTCGATTGTGTCGACGCATCGACGGTGGCGTCCTCTTTCAGTTCACAGATAAGTTGGTAGGACAAACCTACTTACAGAAATAAAATCAGCATTATCATAATGCTTTAAAATAAAATAGACTATTTCCAATACCATTGTCATCGTTCACAGAATTTTGATATCTTCACTTCAAGGCATTTGCCAGTCCATTGTGAATCGCATAATCGATTTGATCGATATTCCATGCACTGAACTACTAATCGATTTTTTATTGTCTTACTTAAGAAGATAAAGAGCATTGGCAATGTTTGTTTAGTATTACATCATATTGTACTTAATTGGTAGTTAACGAGAATCAGTTTAATAAGTGAATGAATAATCTTGATCTGAGGTAAAGTACCCGTTTTTAACCGACTTCAAAAAGGAGGAGGTACTCAATTCGTCGGAACCTTTTTTTTTTTTTTGTATGTTCCCCGATTACTCGAAGATGGCTGGACCGATTTGGATTTTTTTTGTTTTATTCGAGAGGGTATACATCACAGTTGGTCCCATATAAATCGATTAACTTTGCTTCGGTAGTTTTTGAGTTAGCTTCAATAATACGTATTTTTTCCCCACTTTTATATGGATGATGTTCTAGTTTGTTTTGCAGATAGTGGTATTAGAATTTGTGTGGGATAGGTACACAACTAAAAAGTGAAAAATAAAAACTTTTTTACAAAAAAATACAACCGACTTCCAAAAACAACACTACAAAGTGAAAAATAACTTTAATTTCGGAAGTTGGTGGGAAAAAACGAAAATACATTTAACTAGACACCGCCTTCCGAAATTAAAGTTATTTTTCATTTTGTAGTGTTGTTTTTGGAAGTCGATTGTATTTTTTTGTAAAAAAGTTTTTTATCGTTTTAAAGTTTTTTATGGCGTTTGATATTAGATTGTTGTTTTAAATTCTCCTAGGGTCAATAATAGTAAGTAGTGGTTGGGTGAAACTTCAAAGGAATCGATTGCGATCCTCGGAAACATGCAATTCATAATTCATATGTTCGTGAGCTAGAGTCAAAGGACTTTGATGACATTTGCATGAGTCAGTTGGAAGTCGTTACGAGCGACCATGCGATTGCCACAGCCATTTCCTTCGTATAATTTAATTTTGTATTATCTAATATCCGCTCTATTGTTGCTGACGTATAACAGGTGTAAGAAGAGTTTAAAATATTTGTTTAATTTTACATCTTGCTCCATTAAAATGTTGAAACAATCGTCACCTATACTCGTATTTTGAAAATAATCCAAGAGTTTATCAGGGTTTGAGTTTCAATATTGCAGTTGTCAATCTGCCTAGCCTTTTCCCAACTAAGTTGGGGTCGGCGTCCAGTCTAACCGGATGCAGCTGAATACCATTACTTTACATGGAGCGACTGCCTATCTGACCTCCACAACCCATTAACTGGGTAATACGATACCCCTTGGTAAGACTAATTGTCAGACTTTCGGGCTTCTGACGACCCGTAACGACTGTCAAAGATCCACGAATGACAGCCGGGACCAACGGCTTAACGTGCTTTCCGAGGCACGGAGGTGTCTCGGTATGTAAAGATGGTCGCCCATCCACGGACCAACCCCGGCAAGCGTAGCTTAACCTGACTGACCTTTAAACGCTGTGCCAAGTCTGTTTTATCACCGAGCTGATGTAGACAGGTAGTCTTTGTATTATTTGTAAGGTTTTTAGTATCTAGTCTTTGTAAATCTAGGCGTAGCGTATCAACTGCTTAAAATTCTGTGCAAGTTCAGTAACTTGTATGAATTGACGGAAATGAATTTAAAACTGTATTTACTTGCGGCCTATGGCCACTATAGCTTCGTATCCTGTTTTATTTTATTTAATTTATTTGCCTCACCAACAATTGAATACAATGATACGAGATACTTACCTCCAATATACTTATAGACTAGTGCACCAATTTCTTACAGGCCAGCAATAATATGCGTTACTTATTTGTTTATAGATATTGGGCGCCCAGGTGAGTTCTTATGCTCTCGACCAAATTCTAAATTAAAATCAAAATTAAGCCAAAATTAAAATTACATAAAATCAAATTAAAATTAAAATCAAACTGTTATTGCATGAGCACGATTGTAACATTTGTAGCTTCATTTCGCTTACTGGTGGATATTTTAAAGTGTCTAAGTACTTGGATTTTTCAATGCACATGATGTTCCGGTTCATGTGACGTACCGTCGTGATCCCTAACTTCGCCTGTGAACACTAACTTCGCTTATTTGCAATACTACATTTGCATCGTTTTTCATTCGTTTATTAACTAGTTTTTTTTTAGATTCCTAAGTAGAAACGGTTTTTATTGTGTGTAATATAGGTAAGTACTCCATAATTTTGGGAGCAATCAATCTGCCTAGCCTTTTCCCAACTATGTGGGGGTCGGCTTCCAGTCTAAACGGATGCAGCTGAATACCAGTATTTTACATTGAGCGACTGCCTATCTGACCTCCACAACCCAGTAACTGGGTGATACTGGTAATAATACCCTTTGGTAAGACTGGTTGTCAGCTTTCGGGCTTCTGACGACCCGTAACGACTGTCAAAGATCCGCGAATGACAGCCGGGACCAATGGCTTAACGTGCTTTCCAAAGCACGGAGAAGTCTCGTTATGTAAAGATGGTCACCAATCCACGGACAACCCCGGCAAGCGTAGCTTAACCTGATAGATAGACCCGTGTGGCTCTTATTACTTAGCCACGAGCTCCTCCATAATTTGAGAGCATGTTAGAAAAATGTGTCGAAAACCAGGCGAAATTAGGGGTCACGCACGAGCATTACGGTACCACTTTTAATGTACTTTTCTTGGTCACCGTTCTCACATTAACGTGTGAATTCGAACCCATTACAAAATGGATCAAAACAATGCCGTGTGCACTGTGGCAAACGATTTGTTCAACAAAAGATAATGAAATAGAGGTCAATGTCGGCTCCCACGTGTGTGGACGGAAACGGCCCAATTCGCGACAAACGGTACGCGAATATGGCAGTCCAATGCTTTGGACTCTTGAAAATTAGGTTAAGTGTCAGATAAAAATATACAGTGTGTTTCTTTTGTAGTTTGTTTGTTTTGTTCTCTTTTGTAAAAAAAACCGGCCAAGTGCGACTCAGACTCGCGCACGTGGGGTTCCGTATCATTATCTATAAAAACGGCAAAAAAATCACGTTTGTTGTATAATGTTATTATTTATTTTTAAAGTGAATATTAAACTAAATATTCTGTGAATATTTCAAGCGTCTACCTGTAGCCGTTATCAATATCGAGCAAAAATATCACGTTTGTTGTATGGGTGCCCCCTTAAATACATATTTTATTCTGTTTTTTAGTATTTGTTGTTATAGCGGTAACAGAAATACATCATCTGTGAAAATTTCAACTGTCTAACTATCACGGTTCATGAGATACAACCTGGTGACAGACGGATAGACAGACGGATGGACAGCGGAGTCTTAGTAATAGGGTCCCGTTTTACCCTTTGAGTACGGAACCCTAAAAAAGGGCCAGTTTGTCGCATCGTATACCTACGTAAATTCCGTACACATCCACAACCGTCGTCCGAGTCTAGAAGATTCTCTCTCCCTCTCTCTCTCTCTTCTATCGCCTTGTTGATAGTATGTATTGTTGTTGTTCAGTATGAGGGAAACAACAGATTCGTTGTACCTAGTAGGAAAATATTCCAAGTACAGTTTTGAGTCAAAATCACAAACGTATAATTTGCTATTGATACTGGTAATTTTATCTGCCCTTCAAGCGATAGCGTATTCGTCATAGATAGTGACTCAGTTCAAAGAGGGGCTTGTGGCTAAGTAATAACAGCCGCACGGGTCGATCGATCAGGTTAAGCTACGCTTGCCGCGGTTGTTCCGTGGATGGGTGACCAATTAACCATCTACATACCATAAGACCCCTCCGTGGCTCGGTAAGCACCCGGCTGTCATTAGTGAATCTTTGACAGTCGTTACGGCGGGTCGTCAGAAGCCCGAAAGTCTGATAACCAAGGGGTATCGGGATATTACCCAGTAACTGGGTTGTGGAGGTCAGATAAACAGTCGCTCCATGTAAAATACTGGTATTCAGCTGCATCCGGTTAGACTAGAAGCCGTCCCCAAAATAGTTGGGAAAAGGCTAGGTAGATGATGTGACTCAGTTCACACTGAACGAAAACCAAAACAGGGGTGAACGTAAACCTGAGGAGGATAAAAAACCAGTGAAAAGCGAGTCGGCCTCGCGCACCGAGGGCTACGTAACATCTTCGTAATTTTTGTTGATGATTTCTGAAAAAGTGTGCTATTTAGAGACATCGGTTTACTTTTCCTGTAATCTTTACATAAACTTCTATCACACAGAGTAATTTCAGAATTTCTCTCTATGCAAACTTCGGAGGGGGGAACGGTACTTATTTTTTTTACATTTTTCATCAAAAGTCGAAAACTATGCGGCCTAAAAAATGAAAAAAAAAAAAAAATGTTTGAGAATGTGCTAACAGCGCTCTCTGACACCCCACATGCCCTAGTAGCCCCACTTCGAAGTTTTAAGACCCTGTTGCAAAAAAAAAAAAACTTTCTTATTTGCAAAATGGTTGGGCAAACCGCAAACGTCATCTAAAACAGTTCCAAATTTCAAGTTGATAGCATTAGTAGTTCTTAAGATATATCCAGCTGTAACAACGGACAGACAGACAGACTGAGTCGCACCATAAGGGTTCCTTTTTACCATTTTGGTACGGAACCCTAAAAACCACACACACATTACTTCTAAATTACATAACACAACACCACGCCTTTAATCCCCGAAGGGTTCGGCAGAGGTGTACCTACAGTACACCTACATGTCGCCAGTTACGTTTACGCCCCATGTAATAGGAGGCGAGCCTATTGCCATCAACCTGGCACAAACATGACACGGTTCTGATAAATAAGCACGCAAAATATATCAGAGTAAGCCGACGTTCACAGGGACGTAAAAATATCGCGGTGATTTTTTTTCGCGCGCTGGATTCTCGAAGCTCGGCTCAACACCGAGAGTTGAAAATCCAGTGCGCGGTAAAATACCGCCGCGATATATTTACGTCCGTGCGCACGTCGGCTAAAGTGCTGCAATTACGACGACAGTCGCCACTCAGCACCATGGATCAATAAAATGTGTCTTCCAATACCTATTTCAATACAGAATGAAATTTATATGTAGACGTGCACCATCTGCAGCGTTAGTTTTACACCTAAAGCATCCATTGTAAGATATTGTCGTACATAGGGTTACCATATGACAGGCGTTTGCCGCATTTGACAGGCATTTTAAGGTTTAGATAGGCGTGCGGCCGACATTGGTCTGAGACAGGCATTTTTAAATTTCGCGTCCGCGCGCGCATCGCGGTTGCATAAATGCAAGCGCGATGCGCGCGCGGGCGCGAAATTTGAATGACACCGGCGGGCGGCAACTTAACTACACAGTGGTGCAATTTTCTCAAAAGTAGGGAAGTGAATGGTGACATTACAGAATTCATGAAAATCTGCCAGTTTGTGTTCTCTATTTTGGCACACAATGCGAACGTAGAACGTACGTTTTCTCTCGTCAACGCCCAGTGGAGTAAAGAAAGAAATCGGCTGACAATTGAATCAGTAAAAGCAATATTGATTACTCAGGAAAATTACATCTTGTGAAGATTTTTACGTTTTAGAAAAGAAAGAACTATTAAAAAAAATAATGTCCTCTGACAAATATCACTAATAAATATCCCTCTTCATTATTATCTGTTGGTTTTTACTTATTACCTACAGCGTTTTGCTTTAGACAGGCATTTTTCTGAAAACTCAGGCATTTTAGGTACCATAGACAGGCATCCCTCTATTTACATATGGTAACCCTAGTCGTACATAACTTGCACGAAGACTCGGTACCTCATAGTCATAAGAAATGCAGAGAAAATTCTAGACGAGGTTCACTCTACAATTGAATCGCTCTCTATCTTTAATTCAATTCCATTGTAAGTATGTGACTATAGGAGTAATGAAGGATACTGTCAGTCTGCATCACCAATGCTGGGCGAATGCCTTCTCACATTACCCCCAGCTATTTCGGACCAGAGCAGTGGTGGCCCAGTGGTAACGGCCGCGACTTACGAGTCGTAGGTCGTAGGTTCGAACCGACACAGGCGCTTTACTTTGTGTAAATTATTTCATCACCACTATATAGGGTGACTGGTAATTAGTGACCGATACTAAAACACATGATTATACTCATGATAACAAACAACTTTTACTACGGGACCAAACCTGAAATCGCGAAAAAAAATCAGCTGTTCCCTATGTTTATGTTGACATCACTCGTCAAAATGTAGGGAGCAGCTGATTTTTTTTTTCGCGATTTCAGATTTGGTCCTATAGTAAAAGTTGTTTGTTATCATGAGCACAATCAAGTGTTTGAGTATCGGTCACTAATTACCAATCACGCTATATAATAAATAAAAATAAAAAAAATATTTCGGAACAATAACAAAAGACAGTACAACAAGTAAAACGATGATAGCTGCGAAAGTATAAACTGTAGCGCAGCTGACAACACCCTTCTCCAGATACAGAATGGAATAAATGTTCCATGATATAAAGGGAATTTAGATTTGACACTGCTTTCAAAACGGTGAAAGTAAACATCGTGAGGTAACCGGCATGTCCTAGAATCAAAAAAATAAATAATTCGAAGACATGTGACGTCTACCAATCCGCACTGGGCCCGCGTGGTGGATTACGGCCCACTCCCTCTCACCGAGAGGCCTGTGTGCCACTAGTGGGAACATTATAGGCTCATTATGTATTCCGGTCCAGGGTTAATGCAAACCATTTTTATTAATTTTATTCTCTCTTTATACTTTTCTTCTTTCCACATCTACTTTTTGACTACGTACTCTAGAACTTTCTGGACTTCAGAGACTGATCAATGAGTTTGTTTCGCCATTTCTTCTCAGCAGTAGTCAAATTCGATATATTATGTCGACTCCGTCTAGGTTATTTCTCTTCATTCACTTCATCATTGCTCATCTACTTTCTTACTACCTACGTATTCCAGAACTTTCTGGACTTTAAAAGGAGACTTTGATCCCTGAGTTCGTTTCGCAATTCTCCTCAGGGGTAGTCAAATAGGATATGTCGACTCGATCTAGCTTTTTTTTTTTTTAAAGGTCATGTAAAATTCCGATATCCTGTTTAAATGTGAATAAACAATTTCACTGACAGTGCTAGTCCCACTATCTTTTCCGACGAGGGCGAGCTCGGAAGAATAATTAATAATTGCCAATACTAGAGTAGTTAGAAGGTAGATGAAAATGTACTGATGTATAGCCTAACTAAATTTGCATAATAAAATGAGGCCAGAGAAGAAAATCTCTAATATAATTAATATAATTTCTAGAATTCTGATAAAATTAACCTTAGTTTGGTTGCAAAACTTTTATTTTCCCTTTTGCGTTGTTGTTGACTGATATTATAATAAAAACAGTAAAATATGCTATTATCGTTGAACATGATGCCAACACTTGATCTAAAGTTTTAATTAATGTTGAAGAAAAACATTCCTTTGTTTAGTTAGAAGTTTAGAACAAAACAGTTAAAAAAGTCCTTGCAAAACTCTTGTTTAAAGTTAGAAACAACTGTCTGTCCAGACATAATATCTCTTTACAAGAGTATCGTATCTTAAATACTGTTTTCATAACGTTCGGAGGGTTTCACTTTCATCTAACTATATTTATACTTTATCTAGCTGCGCCCCGCAGTTTCACCCGCGTTGACTGGGGTATAAAGTAGCCTATTTGTTAATCCAGGGTATAATCTATCTACATACCAAATTTCATTTAATTTAATTTTAAAGCATTAGGTTGCTTAGCTTGGGGCTAGATGGCGTTGTGTGATATGTCCAAACATATTTATTTATTTATTTATTTATTTATTCATCCAAATCGGTCCAGCCGTTTGAGCGTGAAGAAGTAACAAACACACAAGCACGCTCACAAACTTTCGCCTTTATAATATTAGGATTATAAACTTAAGTTATTCATGGTTAATTACACCGGTATTGTTCGGAAAACATTTAGTACTTTCACTATGAATAACTCAGAGTGAAATCGTATTACAATAGGCTAAGTTCTTCCGAGTGGGCTGTGCTGCGTGCCAGCCTAACCTGACCTCTATACCTTTGTGTGTTATAAAAAATCATTTTTAAAACAAACTTTTGTTAGCCTGGATATCATCTAGGAGCAGAGTCCTTGTCAAGACGAATCAAAGAGTTCCTGTGGCCATCTTCCGGCTCCATCAGATCAACTTGATAGTACCAAAATATTGCATTGTCACCGATTGGACATATGTATGTCAAATTTCAGCTCAACTGAATACCTGGAAGTAGGACAACTTACATGCGAACATTGCAAGTTAATAAATAAAAAACATTTTTACAAAAACATACAACCGACTTCCAAAAACAACTACAAAGTGAAAAAAACTTTAATTTCCGAAGTCAATGTCTAGTTAAATGTATTTTCGTTTTTTGCCACCGACTTCCGAAATTAAAGTTATTTTTCACTTTGTAGTTGTTTTTGGAAGTCGGTTGTATTTTTTTGTAAAAAAGTTTTTATTTTTTACTTTTTAGTTGTGTACCTACCCCACACAAATTCTAATACCACTACCTGTAAAACAAACTAGAACATCATCCATATAAAAGTGGGAAAAAATACGTATTATTGAAGCTAACTCAAAAACTACCAAAGCAAAGTTAATCAATTTTATATGGGACCAACTGTGATGTATACCCTCTCGAATAAAACAAAAACAATCCAAATCGGTCCAGCCATCTTCGAGTAATCAGGGAACATACATAAAAAAAAAAAAAAAAAAAAAAAAAGGGTTCCGACGAATTGATAACCTCCTCCTTTTTGAAGTCGGTTAAAAAGCTTGTAAAAAGTGCATCATTTTGAATTCGACTTTATATTTTCAGGCGGTAGCACGTTAAGTAAGCCAAAATAATAGAAACTGTGTGCAATAGTGTGCATCAACTTAAAAACACGCGATTGCAGACACATTTTTAAAATGATGAGTAACAGGGTTTGGCAGTTTAGCTACCTACCTTACATAAACAGTCCAGCCAGACGAAGAGAGTACATGAATCATCATTGGAGGTATCATCAATTCAGTCGTTGTCTGTATAATTTGTAACAGGGTTATTGATTGCGGTCATGACTCCAATTATGCATAGAAAGTTAGCTGTGCTAAAAATGTTGCTACGGCAATTTCTAAACTTTGTGTTTTTACTATGTTGAATGTTATATTTATTGATATTGTCAAGAATAAACTGTCCATTTTTGGAAAATAAGCAATAAATAAAACTTAACTAGAATTGGCAGCTCATTCGAACCATTATATAAAATAAATTAGCATACATTTTACCGGATTACCGGATAATTTAGAACCTTTATCGTATCGACACTTTTTATCGCAATGACTAAGCGCTAAATAAAATCCCATCAACTGCATTATTGACAATTATTAATATTTTAAGGTGATTGCGCAGTAGTAGCCCGCGAAATTCAAATTTTCTTATGTGTTTTGCAATTTGAAGGTTGGTAAAAAAATATGATACTCGGCTATAACAAATATGTATTTACATAATTTTAACCACAAACATCATCAATACATCTTTCTAAGTTAGGTTTCCTGCGTATTCATCTAAATTCCGAAATCAGACCAATCCGCAGGAAATCTAACTTAAAAAGATGTATTGGTGATTTTTGTGGTCAAAATTATGTAAATGCATATTTGTTAAAGCCGCGTATCCTATTTTTATCATCATACAACCTGACACTGACCTGCAAATTACAAAAAACGTAAGAAAATTTGAATTTCGCGGTTACTACTGAGGATCCCCCTTAATATGTACCTATAAATCGCCGGAGGTGGCGTCCTCTTTTTGTATTAACTTCATTCTAATTTGGAGTTACTCTTCTAACTTCTTTAATGGCTGATGTTGTGTTTATGATTGCTCGTCTCCATATTCAGTCGTAAAACTTTTAGTTGGCTAACCAGTTCTTTTTTTTCCCCAAACGCTTCGTTCAGGTTTTACGCATTTATTCAAGTCTTTGACTTGACTTTCAACAGTCTGACAAAGAACTGCGGTACCGACCACTGACACTTGGCCAACGACTTCTAATACTGCTGAATCATGACTATATACAGATTTTTTGCAGCTATGAACTCTAGGCACGGTTGCATGGATAAAAACAGGGCTTTGTTCAACACTTGAACCGATAATGCCTTCAGGTGTTACGTGATATATCTTTTTACGGTTCTTTATAACAAGGGAACTGTTAATACGTTATTATTATTTAAAAGGTTTTTTTTTTTTTTTTTTTTTTTTTTTTTTTTTTTTTTTTTTTGTGGATGGGAAATCATCAAATGACCTCTCCCGCTCCGGGCAGAGCGGGAGGGTGTGTCAGACTTTTACTGACTAAAACCCACCCGTGTTCCTTCCGTTGCCCGTGCCAGGGCCACGGTATCTCTTTCGAACTACCCGCGACCCCGGCGGCTTCGGCCCTATTGGACCCCGTCACTGCTGACATCTCTTTGAGGCGCGCGTGGAACACAACGCGCCGTCGACCCGGGCCAGTAGTGCTATTCTGTAAACATCTCACCGTGATAACTCAGGTGATGTGAGCGTGAAGTGAGCCGTCATCCCACCTGATGCTAGGGGTTGACACTATTGACAGCTCACTTTACGATCACTTCACTCATGTTTTCACGGTGAGATATTTACAGAATAGCACTACTGGTCCTTACCGGACGGCGAGCTGCCCATTACTCGTCGTCCGCAAGCCTGCGCCTACGGTGGCCGGGAATCGGCGATAGATTCCCGCCGCCCAGGGCGTCTCCTGCGGCGGCTAGGGGCGCGAGAGCGTGGCTGTTGCTTCTCCCTCTCGCGTTACGTATTACGTGTTGATAAATTGTCATGTAATGATTCTGGAAATATGTTGTTTACTTTCTTCTTCTTCAGTTGATTGCTCATGACTGGGTATTTAGTAACTTTCTCGCTAGCTATGTTTTTTCTGCAAATCATAATATAGTGACTTAAGTTTTACGTTCTTGAAAAATGATTGGTAACATTATTATGTAAGATATGCAATAGGGTCTTGTCCTACATTTGCATATTACATTATATGATGAAATTATTTAAGATAAACGACACTCGGATGACGTAGATTTTAGTTGACGATTCTCTTTTTACCCGACTACGGCAAAGCCAAAAGGAAGGGTTATGATTTTAGCAGTCTATGTGTCTTTGTGTTGTTTAATATTTACACGTAAATTTCTGACCTCGAAAAAAATTAAATTGAGATAATCATGACATGTTTGGTATCAAAAGAAAGGTTTTGACAAACACAACATTACAACTATGTATTATGTCATAAATAATTATGTTTAAATTGTTAAAAATAAGTAAAAGTAAATAATATTAATTTAATAACTTACAGACTGACCGCGGCGAGCGTGATTTTTCAGTAGGTAGTCTGGTTTTAGTTTTTCAACTTACTTTTTATTATTCTGTGGTCTAGAGGCAATAAAATATGTCGAGTTACAAATTCTTGTCTATTGTATAACATAGCTTCCTTAAACGATGTGATAACACTCCCAAGCATATACTTAACAAAATTACTATTCCAATAAAATAACTGCTACAAATCACAGTTACGTCACGTAACAGCCCTTACCGCTGTGACAAACTGCAGCCGAGGTGAAATCGTGGCGAAAGCGTTTACGCAACTGCTTCTTTTCCTAAGCAGGAACTCTTATTGCCTAGATCTAGAAACTGGCCCTGTCACAGCATGCGCCGGCAACATTTCTGGGTTAGTATATAACCTCCTGTAATTTAGATAAGGTTAACAAGTAGAAAGTGATTAAGATTAATAAAATGGCAATGTCTACTTGTTGGGAAACTTAAAAAGCAGTTTCGTAAGAGTTGTTTTTCTTCATTATTTTCCTTATTTTCACTCCGATTGAGGTAATCTATCAACTTTGCCGCTATAACATCTGGTTTAGTACAGTACAGTACTTCTTCCCTCTAGCCTATGTCTGTTCACCGATTATTAAGATCTTGCTAATGTTTCTAACTTTGTATAGCTAAC
Organism: Cosmia pyralina; assembly: GCA_946251885.1. NCBI lineage: Eukaryota > Metazoa > Arthropoda > Insecta > Lepidoptera > Noctuidae > Cosmia > Cosmia pyralina. The sequence goes on from OX276358.1 coordinate 21,291,555, forward strand.
TTATATTTTCAAGACGCAATTTTCAATAAAAAATACTTCTTAGTTCTGTTCTTGTGTTGTGTTGTTACCTGTATTGAAAATTGAAACCAGCACGCAAAACGATGACATATTTAAGTACTTAGATATTAATTTGCCTTGATTGACTAATTGATATCCAGCAATAAAGTACTGACCCTCAATCAATCTGCCTAGCCTTTTCCCAACTATGTTGGGGTCAGCTTCCAGTCTAACCGGATGCAGGTGAATTCCAGTATTTTACATGGATCGACTGCCTATCTGACCTCCACAACCCAGTAACTGGGTAATACGATACCCCTTAATAAGACTGGTTGTCAGACTGAAAGTACTAACCCTATGATCAGTAACTTATTGTTGGACGTCGCCTTATTATAACGCTCGATTTTTTTGTCCATCCGTAACTGTAGTCTGTGATCGTAACACCGATTAATTGCACAATTTGTAACGATTCGGTCTATAATGTTTCTGTGCTGTAATTTAATTTGATACGTCCGATTTGATCTTTTGATGTCATCTCAAGCTGACAAATTGACGTAGATATTTAGAAATCGAAAATTGATTATTTTATATTGCTCCTGATACGAACAGAAGGGAAATTCCCGTATTTTTAACAACGTTCGCAATCTCTTCTCAGTCTTGTAGAGCGTTTACCTACATTTTTGACATTTGATTGTCGCTGACATGAGATTGCGAATTGAATTTGAAAGTTTTTAGGTACGAGGATTGGCCTTCTACAGTTGTAAGCTGCAAGTACTTCTTTACAACTAATTCTCTGTCTTCTTTTAAGTGTCGTTGAGCGGTTGAAAAGTTATTTTGACTGATCTGTGACTTCAACTATGATTTCCACATACGGATCAGTGTCATTTGTAGTAAAATTAGAGTTTTTGCAGAATATTTTAAATTACTTACTTTACTTTTCATAAACTGCAACTGCAGTCAACAAAGTAACACAAAAGATTCTATTTGTTTGTCTGTGTCAGTCTAACACACCAGACAGCCCGCATACATTATATTGAGAACCACTTTCCATTGATTCCTCTGATGACAATACAAAACACATTATGTGACGGTACAGTTAGGCAATGATTGTACAACGCTATTTTGGTAGTTCATTGTATTTAGACATTTTCGTTTTGGCCGTACGCCATCAAGATTGTGAGATTGTTTCGTTGTGTGTGGATTGTGCTGTTGGCGAACCTCAATCTGCAAAATCGGCTGGAGATGCCACGGGCCATAAACGAGTGGTGGAGATTTCACTTCAATAGTAAATAAATAAATAGAAATAAGTAAATAAAACTGTCGGCTGGTGGTAAACATTTCCTTTTGTATGATAATTACTTGGATTATGTGATGTAACACCATCATCATCATCATCATCATTCTCCTGCCCTTATCCCAATCTATTTGGGGTCGGCGCAACATGTTCTTTTTTTCCATACTTCTCTATTATTCGTCATCTCGGTAGTCACCCCCTTTCTAGCCATGTCATCTTTCACACAATCCATCCATCGTTTCTTTGGTCTTCCCCTACTCTTATAGCCATGATGTAATTAATTAGTGATGTAACACCATCATCAAAACAAAAAAAAAAAAACTTTATTTGGTCTTTCTACCAATATGGTCATTTGATCGTGTTTTCATTTTGGTAGAATTACCGAAAAAAAACCGGCCTAATGCGTGTCGTGCCACGCACAATGAAGGGTTCCGTTGCTAGGATGAATTAAAACAATACTGTAGTTGAAAAAATTTTCTCCCATACACTGCCAACTGTCTTGCAGTTTGGCAAGTTTGAAAATTTTGTAATTTTGTAAAAAAATAAAATAAATAAATCATTTATTTGGACCAAACCTAATATTTTTTTTTTTTTTTTTTTTTTTATATTATACATCGATATAATTATGCCAGTTTATCGTCACGGACAATTCTCCAACTGCAAATGTGAGTTTGTAATCGCAAAAGAAAAATTTTGTGATAAAACTACAAATTAACGATTTTCGGACATTTTCCCTATGTCTTTGCTTCTAGATCAACGGTAAGTGCCCTATAGGTTTGATTTATTTGCGAGTATCAAAATATGAAGCTTGATTTTTTAGAATTCCAAGGGACCGTAGACGTACGTATTTGATATTAATTTTAACTTGATTTACCTCCACCCGTTCCTGAGAAAAAGGGTCTGTCACAGACGGAAAACGAGGTACGGAACCCAAAAAATGGCAGGCTCGGCTCAATAAGACAGATGGAAAGTATAGCGCGCGGAAGTTAATAACCGGGCCACTGTGTAAGGGGAATGTCCATCTGGGTAAACGTGTGCATGGACCGATTACCCAATTAAACGGCCGTTTATTAATACCGAACGCATACAGGTTATTTATAAAATTATTTATTTATTAAAATCACTCGTTAACACGGCGCTGAGTGGTGGACTGAATGAGTAATCGTTTTTTAGATTCGATACATAATGTGAAAGGATGTTGATTTGCATTTTTTTTGTGCTCGCCAGATATTGATATTTCATTTACGAAGTTAGTATCGATACCGCTGTAAATGTCTGGTTATAGAAAGCTTTGCGATACATATAAGTACTTTATATATTGCTTAGTTTAGCCCTTTTGGACGGCGCCGCCGAGGCCGGCCCATGAAGAGATGGCGAGACGGACGACTTAGTTAAACACGTACCGCAAGTGTTGGATCGAGCTGGCCCTGGAAAAGGATGTTTGGAAGGATATGGGGGAGGCCTTTGCTCAGCATTGGGACCACATATATAGGTATATCTATATCTGTGAGTGGGATAGTGTAGGCTAACATAAAATTAATAAAAAGTAAGTTCAAAAACTAAAACTCGACTACTGAAAAATCACGCTCGCCGTGGTCGGTCCTGTAACCAATTAAATTAATAATATTTACCTCCACTTTTACTTATTTATAACAATTTAAACTTATTTATTTCCTTAAACAATATGAAGCTCGTCAAGACCATTCTTTTGACACCAAACATGTCAATATTATATCAATAAAAATTTTTTCGAGGTCAGAAATTTACGTGTAAAGTCCACCATATTAAATTTAGGGAGAATTTATATAGCCTATCACCCGGGCCATTATTACGAATCTATTGATACCTCATTCATTAAACCCGTCGAGGGACATAAGCTGGTTTTGAAACTGTTTACTACTCAAAGTGCTAAGCTAAGCCAACAGAGTGAATTACAACAGCCTTACAGATAAAACCAGTAGAAAAAGGTGGTGTAACACTATTATTTCTCGAAATTTTAAATTCAATTCATAATTATTATTATTAATTTATTATCGGTTCAGTAATTTAGGCGCTACGGTGGAACACACGTAAATATATACTTATATACCTACATACATACATAGACTGCTAAAATCATAACCTTTATTTTGGCTTTGCCGTAGTCGGGTAAAAAGCCCTTTTAACCCTTTTCTTGGCAAAAACAAAAAAAATGTTTGAAAGTTTTTTTTTCTTTATTTTGTTTTGAGGACAAGTATTGATGATTTGGTAAAATAGAAAAAAAAATACAGGGTGTCTACTTTTGGAGATATTCAATGTATCTTATGAGATACATTGCCAAGTATCTGTACTTTTGTTCACATGAGTCAATGTATCTGAGAGGATACAATGCTCAAATAAAATAAAACAACATATAACTTTAAATAAAATATTAATCAGATTTACCGATAAAAATAAAACACAAACATTAAAAGCCTTTACAATTTAACCTTAGTTAATTTCCGGTGTGAAAAATTAAAAAGCAGTTCCTATTGGGTAAGAACACATAGCAGCGGATTGTCAGTTTTATGCATGTCTTGCACCTCCCATTGGTACTGAATATTGGAGAATGTCCAATCTGGTCATATCACACAAGGTCTGCTTCTTGGCATAACAGGGGCTTTAATTGTTTTAGCTGGAGTGGGCCTTGCCACGTCTAATTCATCTAATGCAGTCTCCTTTTTGTGCATCCAGTACACTTTGTACCAACTGGTAACGAATTTTTTTTTAGAGGCATGTATTTTTCAAATCTTATGTGCCTGCGATAGAGCAACCAGTTATTACTGACACACATGTCCAGCATTCATTGTGAAATTAAGGGCAAATACGAACGGTGACCTTTTATGTTTATTTTAAAGCAGGCGATGAGCATGTCCGCAAGGTCTACGCCACCCATTTGCGAGTTATAATGCTTGATTATTTCAGCACAGGGCACTGCACACTTCTTCTTTGTTTGTTTGCGGTAGCGTTGAATTGTAGACACTGGATGTGCCTCAACATACGAGTAGCTGCTTGCAGAGGTCACGCCTTTATTACCAAGCCACTTTACTATTCAAATTTTGACGGCGATCGCTGTAGTGTAACAATTATTGGTGATGGCTGTTGAATAATCGGCGGCGGTAAAAATGGAGACTCGGTTACTGCTGCTTGAATGGGAGTTATTTCTTTATCGGATAATAAATTAAGAATGTAAAACGACAACGGCAACGAAGGCGGATTGGACGATGAAGACTGTCCAACCTTGCTTCGGAGACGGGATGTATTTCAGTATCTGAATTTGAAGTCTCATCTAAATCTGATTTTCGGCTGGATTTGGGTACTAAAGCTAGAATTTTTTTCGCTTGGTGGCTCTTCGTCATTGGTTGCAATAAGGTATTCTGCAAAGAAATGAAGCATTCACCACCCACACCAAGCATAAGCACAGAACTAATATAATCTCCCTGTGGCATAAGGAAGCGGTCATTTCTAACATCCACACTAATATTACTAAGGGAAAACCATTCGAACAATAAGCAAGCACAGCAAGCGGAGACATATACAAAAACTAGTTCATGATATTCCCTAAATGTGGCAATGTGCACCATGAGATACATAACATGGAACAAGTAATTCTGTAATAACTTGGCAGTGTGCACCTTGAGATACATGCACAAACACGATGAGTTTCTTACAAAATACTAAACATTTGGTTTGATTACCACACTTGAAACTATTATTTACTTTCTTAGGTGTCTAAAACAAGCAACACACCCAGAGAAATTAGTAAAAAAAAAAGAAAAAAAAAGAATATTCTTACCTCTTTGCGTGGATCGTGTCGTATCAGCTAAACTTTTCTGATTTAAAAAAATTGTGGTACCAACAAGATGATCATGATAAACAAAAATTCATTCTGAAATATGCATAAAATAAATTGACGAGTGACGTTTCGTTTCACTCACAATATTTTCAAAACTATGAATTTTTAAAGTTGACTGTATCTCACGAGATACATTGTCAAGAAAAGGGTTAAAAGTAACCTAGATATAGAAGAACATTTGAGTTATAGGTTTCTCTGAAACACTGTAATGTTTGTCCTACTTTAAAGAGCGCTTGTCAAAAAGCTCGGAGAAACATGTACTCTACAAACATATTGCTCATGTTATGGAAATAGCGAATAGTTTATGTTGAGAAGATAGATTGACGTCTCTTGTTCGATATAGGACAGGTAGCGGTACATCATGAAACCGTAATGCATGTTTAATGTATGTCTTGTTTAAATTTAGACTCTTTGTTAAAAGTAAAACGTGTCGGGTTATGTAAAATACGAGAGATTACGTCTTCCTCGCAGTATTATTGATTTACTCTCGGCTGCTGACGTACGTCGAGTGATTTGCATTTTTATTGCGGATTTACACTTGAAGCAAAACGAATTTGTAAATCATAAACACTCGTTTGACAAGCGATTGATTATTATTCATGTAAAACATCATCCTATGTAAAACAAGTTCTTCGCAAGAGTGCACTTCTTTATTTCATACCAGGTGGTGTTGTTCGTACCACACATAATTTAGTTAGGACACATCTAGCGTTACCCTCATTAAGGCTCCTTCAAACAGGCGCGACACGCGATATAATCGCCCGCGACACGCGGTGCCTTTGTGTCGCGCGCGATTATAACGCGTGTCGTGTCTGTTTATACCAAAGTATTTATACCAACCCAATACCAGCTGTCTGTGTTCATGAACAATATCGATCCTTACATGGACTTTGATCCTAAGAGGTGTTAAATGCAAGGGTCGAAACTAAATGTACTTATGATGAAAGAACAGAGGAATTATTGAAGCGTGGTTTAGCTTGGTGTGTAAGTGAAATGGCGTTATGGCTGTCTAGTTTGACGCGAGAGAGATAGAAGACTCAGCGCAACGGAACTAAACGCGCTTCGTTTAAATGTAGATTTATGACAAAATGCTATGCTTACTTAAATACACATACATACATTTCCTTTTTGAAATATTGTTTCAGGCGATAACGCATTCACCCCCTTAAACCTGTACAAAATGAGACAATTTTGGTCTTATTAGATTCAGTACACCTTAATCTAGGTCTACACGTTTTTCTTATTTAGTAATTCCGTTTAATTTAATAAAAATTAAAACGCTCGAGAAACTGTTTAAGTCAAAAATATAGATATTTAGATGCTAATAACTTATATCGTACGCAATATTTCTTTATAATAAAAAATTACGAATCTAGTTTTTCATTATATCTACAACATTTCCAAAAATTATGAAAATTAGACTATGTTTACGAGGGGGAAAAACGTTAAATCGCTTTTTGTATGAAAATTACAGCTTCACAATCCTCTTAAACATTAAAAATGCGTTTTAAAGTTGTTAATGCCAGTTTCTGTAATGAACTCCAGCGCAATTTCTTATCACATGTATCATGTTCCGTAGCACCTGTCGGTTTTGTTGCGCTTGCGTTACATCCGCTCCAATAGCCGTTTTTAATAACGAAACAGTTCTAAACATGCTTGTGTTTGGCACGGCATTTCTGCACTATAACCGAGTGTCACTTAAAATTAATTAAATTAAAAAGTCGGCTCGAAGAAAAAATATTCAAATAAAATGTCTGTTGGTAGTCTTGTCTCACAAGGAGATATTTGAATGATTGGCTTGCAAAATAAACTCGTGGAGGAGCTCGTGGCTAAGTAATAACAGCCGCACGGGTCGATCCATCAGGTTAAGCTACGCTTGCCGGGGTTGTCCGTGGATGGGTGACCATCTTTACATATCAAGACTCCTCCGTGCCTCGGAAAGCACGTTAAGCCGTTGGTCCCGGCTGTCATTCGTGGATCTTTGACAGTCGTTACGGGTCGTCAGAAGCCCGAAAGTCTGACAACCAGTCTTACCAAGAGGTATCGTATTACCCAGTTAATGGGTTGTGGAGGTCAGATAGGCAGTCGCTCCATGTAAAATACTGGTATTCAGCTGCATCCGGTTAGACTGGAAGCCGACCCCAACATAGTTGGGAAAAGGCTAGGCAGATTGATTGGCTTGCAAAATAAACATAATTTATTAAATATACAGCCAAAGCATCTTAAACCGTGCCAAACGTAGTACGCTTTGGCACTAATTGTTCGGGAGTTGGAAATGACAAACACGATTTAAAATTCTTGATTGCATGCATCTAAATCGGGCTTCCACACAATACATTAAATTATTTTATTAGTAAGAAAAATTAGTTCTGACGGTTACACCTAATATAACAATTAAATGAATAAGTAATTAATTACCTAAGATGTCCGCATAACTAGCTTAATTGCATGTGTTTTGCATTGTGGCCTGATTGATGCAGTTCGAAACCACGACACGATTATTTCATCGCTCGATCGGTGCGTTGCCGCAATTTCGGTTGCCTAAACGAATTACGATTATTTGTGCCATCCTAACAGTACCGTATTTAAGGAAGAAGCGACAAGCGGATAAGCAAGTTGAAGTGGCAATGCCACCGATCATATTAATTGTAAAACCGACAGTTGTTGCAGTAGACGTGTTCTTGAGTGGAGACCGCGAATCGGCAAACATAAGGTAGAACGCCCTCTAGACTAGGTGGGTGGTGGGATCTTCACAGGTTGGCTGGTAGCAGCTGGATGAGAGTTGCCGAAAATCGAGCTGAATGGCGTGCAAAAGGAGAGACCTATGTCCTGATGTAGACTGATGATGATGATGATGGTGATCGGCAAGCGATTCCGAAAAGTTCTATTACAAAATTACGTTAGTTGTAGTTTTATACAGGGTGTACCAGAAATGTGTGGTCAAATTTAAGGGTGTGGTAAATATCATCAAACTGAACAACTTTCTCTATGGGACCAACATCGTAATGGCTAAAAAATAATCAGCCGTCCCATACATTTGGGTCGAGAGGTATTGAAGTTTTGTGTGGGACAGTTGAATTTTTTTTCGCGATTACGATGAATGCAGAAAGTTGTTCAGTTTGATGGTCAGTACCACACCCTTACAATTGACCATAACTTTCTGGTACACCCTGATGATGAAGCGTACGCATGTATTACGAGTATTTTCCTCGTTCTAAGACTGAAAGATAATCACGTACTTAACTATTCATTTAAGTTGTAATAACTCACTTATGCGATTATGCTGCCGGAAGACCGTTTACTAGTAATTGCATAGTACAGTTGAGATATAAGCATCCTGTTTTATTCAATTATGTTTTCCTTTTGCCAAATCTCTTCTCTTGTTCATAAGGATTTAGTTTTTCAGAAGGACACGGTACCTAACTGATGTTGGTTAATTAATGAGATATTAAATAATGAGATTATTATGCCAAGGGCTCTTTTATTTTTATTTTTATTACTGACATTTTTTTAAATTGTTGCTGCTGTTGTCGTTGTGTGTGTTTAGTAGATCATCTATTCATATGTTATGTTTAATGATGTCTGATCATAATAATTGTAAAAACGCTACAGCTTGTGTCTTGCACCGCCACGTGACTGGTACCAGTGCACTCCGCTCGTTGTAATCAAATTGTGATATCGCCAACTATTTTTAATAAGGCATTCTTTTTGTGGCATATTAATCAAGTGTTACGTACTACAATGTACTCTATTTTCGTTTTGCAAGCCACGACATAGTCACGGACTAGATGTAATCAATTTAATGATAGGTGTAATCGAAGTCGGACCTTCACAATCATTTCTGAATTAATAATAAAATAATAATCTTTATTACATTTTACACACATTATTATTATTATGTTATTTCTGTTTTGCTCATTTAGGCCTATGTTTTGTTCACGACAACTTTTTCGGATCATGACGTGACTTATAATATTACGCTTATCCGGTCCTTCTGGTCCTCAGAAAAAGTAGGGCCCTTGTTTTGTATGATCACAATTTTTTTTTCTCTGGAGACAAGTAAATTAATTAGTTACTGGTTACGTTGTATTGCTACAAACATAAGACAATATTTGTTTTCTTACATCGTAGGGTCTCCATATTACATTCCATTTCGTAAAATATGACGATATAATAAATACATAATGTATGAGATATCAGGCTGACAACGCCCACACACAATTTATTGTCAGCTTTCATTAAAGGTTTCCATCAGAGTTGCCTTTGATATTCGGAAATCATAATAGAAACAATCTTGTTTGTTAAACAAAGCTTTTATTTATACATAATTATGTAAGTATTTAAGTTTTTTTTTATACTTGCCGGTTATGTACTGATTGTACTGTAAGGTCTCGAACCTCACAGGGGGATAGCTACGCTATAAATTAAAGAGGTAGAGAGGTAAACCAGGGATATTGATATTTGAATATAGTATATTTCATTACAAGTTCGGAAAGGCTGTCATTGCAAAGAGTTCCGACAAATGTCTACCCGAGCCGAGGCGCAGCCGAAGGCGAGGGTTGATAGTCGGAACAAGTTGCAATGACGGTTCCGTACGTGTACTGAACGACTATTTTTAATACAGTTGCGAAAAAATTAAGCAATTTAATAAAATAATAAAAACACAATAAACTCAACTAACTAATCATTTAATTCTTATAAAAGTTATAATTCACATATACATTGACATTGGTACAGTTTTTTTATACTAACTGGGGAAGTTTTAGGTTGCATATTTACTGTTTGAGACAAACTATTATTAATTTCGTATGATTGTTCATGTATATTTGTCATACAATGGTGTTTGCTAGTTGATGGAATTGGATCTGATGAATTATCATTGTCAATGAAGGTAGATGGACGAACGTTCTCTTCAACATGTGAGAAAGACGGACTGGACCTTAAATTAATGGATTGTGTGATTTTTTTCCCAGTTTCTAGTTTGTTGTTTAATGAATCACCAATATAGCTTTCTGCAACTTTGTCTGATTTCCAACCTCCTAGTCGCTTTAAGGACGTCAAATTGGCTCCTGAATCTGCCAATAATGTAGCAGAGGTCCTCCTGAAGCTGTGCCCAGTACTCAGCATCCGGCAGACCAAGAAACGTAGCTATTTCTTTTGGCATATTACCAAATTTGTTTATCCCGATTGTTTGAGCTGTAATTTTCCACTTCCCTTTTTGGTAATTTTGAAAAAAACGGTGGGTTTTTCCTTTTTGGGACCGCTGATTCATATATTTTTGCACTATTCTAAGAAAATCTCCTTCAACAACAAAGCTTCTCGGTATCTTATTTTTTGTGTTCGGAATCTTGATTAGTAGCATTTTTCCATGGGCTTCAATATCTTTTAAAGTAATATTGTCTTAACTCCTCTCTGCGGCAAGCTCCAACAAAGCCAAAAATCAGAGCAACCTACAAAAAAAAGGATTTGGTTAATATTTGTTTTAAATAATGTATTGACTGTATTTTGCGATTTGGTAAACTGAATACTAAAGAAAAATATAAGTACTTATTAATAAATTACCTTTGTGGCTAAATAACGATCATCGGGAGCTTCGTTCAAAAACCTTTCCACTTCATTCGATGTTAATATTTTTGACTTCTTACTTGTAAAACCTGATTGTCGTTTTAAGAAAGCATTTAATTTTGGGTATTCACTTATATCCACGTTGTTCCTTATTTTCAGCATACTTTTTATCATCGAAAACCTCGACCATAACGTAGAAGGTTTTAATTTTGCTGAGAGGTCGGAGAAGTACCTATGTCAACATAACATTTTCTGAAAAACTATTTGCCTTTTTCTTTTCTCTCCACGCAATAAATTCGTCATAATTATGTAGATATGTAACGACTTTTTGACTTTTCCGGTAAAATGGTCTCCGAAGCATTTTGTGCAATTATACTGAGTTCCGGTGGTGTTAATTCAAAAAAATTAAGGTCGAAATTACTCATTCTGTGCAACAAACAACTAAACTCGCAAAGAAAATTTCTAGAAAATGGCGCCAACCGTAGAATATAAGAGATTTTGTTTTCTTCACCTATTCTGGTAGGCAAAGGGAACTATGCCCATACAGCCCAAGTCTTCAGTAGAATTTTTTTATAGAATAGAATAGAATAGAATACTCTTTATTATGCACACCATTTAAATTACTGGTTACAATTTTACAATATTGAAATTTTACATACGAGTGACACAATGGGCGGTCTTATCGCTAAAAGCGATCTTTTACAGACAACCTTTGGATGGAGTATGGGGACAAGGAGAGGGATGGTTTTTATTGATATGAAATGAAAATGAAATTTAATGAGATGAAATGAAATGAAACCTAACCTAACTCATTCAATCAAATCATTAAATCTGATATAGAAACAAATTAGTAGCTTCTTTTTAGAAATATACGTATTTGCATGAATCATAAAAACTTCTATAAATTTTTTTTAGTAAAAACTTCATGGTTGGTTTTTCTTTTTAATAGACATTATTTTGACAGTTGGGAAAGAGAACGCACGAGTTCGGGAAAGGTAAAAAAAAAGCACGAGTATGTAATAGCCCACATCCCGAACGCTATACGTCCCTGCAATACGCCACTTTTTGAGCAACTGTATTAAAAAATATTTATTCCTTGATTTTTCATAATTGCACCTGCCACTGTTTGTCTCTGCATCACCCAAAGGTTGACTGGTAGAAAATGCCTATGGCATTAAGTTCGCCCCTGTACTCGTACATCTGTGCTTGAAGTACTCAATAAATAAATAATTAAATTACAGAACTTTTCCAACTATCACTTCGGCTCGTGGCCGTCTGACTTCTGTTACTTATTTTTAAACCTAAGTTTTATTTTATTTTATTTTATTTGGGAAAACAGACAATCGTACATTGTATATTAAATCTAGATACACAGTATGCTATAAATAAATGTACAATCCACTACGTTCCCACATGTTACTAGTTAAAAAAAAAAAGATACAGTGTTGGGAAAATTAAGCAGTAATTAATTAGCTATTACATGTTTAAATAATAGGTACATAATAATTAAAATTTATGAGCAAGGCGCTTAATAATTTGTTCTCTAAATGTATATTTAGATAGGGCAAAAACATCAATATCATTAAAGTTATTATTGTAAGCCTGAACCAATCTCTGGAGCGGCGCTCTCTCCCCTGCATTTGTGCCAAACAGTGGATAAGAGCGCGCCTCACGTCTCAACACTGTTCTAGGTACAATATAGCATATTTTACTGATTAATTCAGAGCAATCAAACCTATTATGTACAAGTCCATGGAGCATCATTCCCTGGAGCAACAAGCGTCTAGAGCGTAATGTTAATAGTTTGTTTAAACTTACACAAAGCGTTTTTATAAGATAAACGTACGGTGCGACATTCGACGATTCGACGGTGGTGGAAGTTTGTCTCATAAACTATTTAAACATCCACGGAGGTTGCATGCTAAAACGCATAAGATTCAAGGCATCAGCTACGGCCCTACTGGATAAAATAGGGCTTCACATATCCAGTTTTATCCATTTAAGGCAAACTTTGAATTATCCTACCTATCCCTAAGAAAAAATTTAAGTACCTAACGCCAGGAAATAATGTGACAAATTGGGGTCATGCTCTTCAATGGACAGGCTTAGTTCAGGACGAACGAATCGCAAAAACCTGACACTACGCTAAGTGTCAATCAAGTTGAACATTAACGTGTGCACACATAAATAGCTAGACAAGAAGAAAGGAACAGAGAACATGGATGATGCTTATTTCTAAAGAAATTTCTTTCAGCATACTAGCGATAGGAGGATAGATAAAAACTATAAAAGGAGATGAAGTCAGAAATTTTGATTATCACGATTAATTCCACATATTTTTCCTTTCATTTACAGTTTTGATACGCACGGCTACAGATCAAGCTATAAATTTCCAGTATAAGCTGATCTCGCATTGTATAGGATTTCCTTACAATGAGAGGTCAGTGTAAACTGGAAATGTATGGCTTGATGTGTAGCCGTGTGTACCTGTTTTGGTCCCTTTGTCAAAAAATCTATCTTATCTTTGCCACAAGTATTTATCTCTGTTCAGCTCCAATAATTCAATCCGACTCTTCGTTAACTAAAGACAATTCCATACCTAACTTTTATCCAGATAATTTTTATCAATGATAAAAGGAAGGAAGAAGTTAATTTGGAGAATGACGTTGTGAAGATAGCAATTAGTTAAAATGGTAGTTAGGTCATTGGTTTCTCATACTTGACTCAGGCCCTGTCAACATCAGCGAAACATCATATAGTTTCGCTGTTTCGCGGCGGAGATGTGCTAAGTCCCTAATACTTTTAAGAGGCACAAGATATTTCTGAAGTTTGGGAGAGTTAAAGGGTATCTCGATTGCTCCAATCTGAATAATGATTGAAATTGATTCACCATTGATAGGTGTTGGAATAGAATGTATTTTCACTACAAGATTTTCCTCCACCGACCTTTCTTTAATACACACAAATAGATACCTTTCCACAACAAAACCCACTTTTATCTACACCGTATTTTCGCCGATCCGATACGCAATTTCATTCACTTTACCCAATTACATAAATTCCCACATCGTCTGAATCTTGTTAGTGGTACAAGCTTTTCCAACCAACATTAATTTACTTATGTATGTATGTACCTATGAGTGCATTAACACAATCTAGTAATTACGCATCGTGTTACGAACTTGTTTTATGGAACTTTATGTTCTTTTTATAGGCCAGTCTTTTATGGCAGGAACTTCATGCCTGTTTAGTGTAATAGGCATGAATTCCTGTGAATTATTTCGTAAAATATACTCTATTGTAGGTTTGCATTGAATGTAATATTCAATAATTTTTCCTTCCTTCTCAATAATATCATTTCTGTATTGACGTCACTGCCCTGCTGCCCCATTTTAAGAGGAAAACGGTTCTATAAAATTTTGTTGTTATATTAAAAGAACAAACGTTTTCTTAGCTATGAGAGTACGATAATATGGTTGCTATGCTGAGTTAAAAGTTCCGAGCGCCTGGTTGTTTATGCATAGCTATTAACGTGGAGGCGTTTCTTGACGCGAGTAACTTAGAAGTTCAGGCGTTGATGTTGACGCAAAGCGACAATAATATTCATTATTTCGATTGTTTTGTTTAAGTTATGCAGTCTTTTTTTAAAACGTTACAATTTAGAATTAGCCTGAAAAAGGTGTGGCATTCTACAAAAGATCACACTTGCCTAGAGCCGAATGGAATGTCGTCTTTACTTGATATTCTGAGCGAGCAAACATTCGCTCTTACGATTAATGAAAAATTGATGATTTGTTTAGAACACATTTTCTGAATATTGTCTTATAACAATTATTCTTCATTCAGAACACTAATGCCCGGTTTTTGAAGAATTCTTAAACGGAGTTTAAAGTCCCACTAGCTATTGATTCGACAAAATTATCTACATATTTTAGCGAATTCCTTCCTTATGCTCGGTTTTTGAGGTCCTCAGATAAACCCTCGTCGATAGTAATTCACTCGACTTTTAAGCTAAATTCTTCCTTATCGACTGGATAAACTCCGGTTAAATACCTCAAAAACCGGGCATAAGTGAACGCAAGAACAATTTTAAAGAATAGTGCTAACAGGTAAAGTGTTAAGTAAGAACAATGCTATACCTAGTCTAGTTTTTAGTAAGTCTATCCGCGTTCTAAGCGTGGGCCCAATTAGTACGTGAAAGTAGGACAGCAAATTGATCTAATGACCACTATAAATAGGCACTTTAAGAGTCATGAGCAGTTTTCTTCATTGTCTTTAGTCTGTACCTAAGTAACGCCAAAATAAGGCTTATATTGTTTATGCTAAGTTTTTGTTATTCAGAAATTGTTTTTCATATTAGTTTCTGTAACTTTAAATCAGAGACCAAATCTTAATATTTAAAAAAAGTCGGGTTTGTTCGAACACTTATAACTCGAGAACGGCTGGACCGATTTTCATGGTTTTTGATTTGTTGTATTTGTCTCCGTCCCGAATAGCAATATAACTATTAAAAACATTGGAAAATTGACGAAAAAAAAAACATGAAGAAAATTCATTTTCTCATACCTACATGAAATTTGGGCAGGGCAACCGCGTCTGTCGGGAATCTTTCATTCTATTTAGAATTCAAAATTTAAATTAAGGACGCTGTTACAAATGGTTAGTCAAATCATTACTTTTTTACACAAAAGTGTATTTTCTCAAAAAATGTACCGAAGAAAAAATTTTCACTCTGGTACATTTATTGAGAAGCTGTACCTATTTAAAAATTTATAGTTTAGAATCGTACCATGCACATCTATCAACAGTTTGGCCAAAACACATTTTAAGAATGCAAAGCATTTTATTTAATAAATACACTTTTGTGTAAAAAAGTAATGATTTGACTACCCATTTGTAACAGCGTCCTTAATTTTATAATCAGTTGTTCATTTGTCTTCCCGCCGTTCGATTTATTTAAATTTTGACAAGACAACGTCTGTTGGGTCAGCTAGTTTTTAATATACTTATTCCAACCCGAACAAAACCCTTATTATATAGGTTATCTTAATGAAGGGGTAACCATTTCACTGGATTTCAAGTATAGAACCCATTCAATGGGTTATGTATATTGAAGGATAATTCTTTTACTGGGTTTCAAGCCTAAAACCCATTCAAGGAGTTACACACATGATAAAGGTAACTTCATAAATGGCTTACCTCTTCGAAAGACTTAACTGGGGTTGTACGGTCCCTGCTTAAAATACAGGATATATCAGAAAGGTGTGGTCAAATTTAAGTGTGTGGTTCGTGCCATTAAACTGAACAACTTTCTCCATGGGAGCAACATCGTAATCGAGAAAAAAATATCAGCCGTTCCATACATTTGGGTCGATATTTTAGTATTAGGTAGGTATTGATATTTTTTTCTCGATTACGATGTTGCTCCCATGGAAAAAGTTGTTCAGTTTGATGGTATGTAGCTGTACCACACCCTTAAGGAACACACCTATCTGATACACCCTGTATAAGTTATTTGTAAGGGAAGATTTCAACAAAATTCGATTCGATTTTGATTTCTTTTTTTTTTTTTTTGTTTTTTAATGTTTATTTTGTTACTTTTATATGCTCCTTTTTAACTGTATTTCCTGTGCGTGTCCCAAATAAAATATTTTTCTTTTTTTCAAAAGGTCAGGTTAACCTCAAAAGTACCTTAATAGGTTATTGAAGATTCAAAGAATATTTGGCCATATTTTACAATCTATTAGGAGCTCGTGGCTAAGTAATAACAGCCGCACGGGTCGATCCATCAGGTTAAGCTGCGCTTGCCGGGGTCGGTCCGTGGATGGGTGACCATCTTTACATACCGAGACTCCTCCGTGACTCGGAAAGCACGTTAAGCCGTTGGTCCCGACTATCATTCGTGGATCTTTGACAGTCGTTACGGATCGTCAGAAGCCCGAAAGTCCGATAACCAGTCTTACTAAGGGGTATCGTATTACCCAGTTAATGGGTTGTGGTTGTGGAGGTCAGATAGATAGGCAGTCGCTCCATGTAAAATAATGGTATTCAGCTGCATCCGATTAGACTGGGAGCCGACCCCAATATAGTTGGGAAAAGGCTAGGCAAATTGATTTTGCAATCTATTGTAACTTGAAAATTTTAACGAAAAACATCGCGAATGATGAAAGACGAAATCTGTTGAAAAAATTTCCCTTGCAGCATAAAAACACGGCGGCTCATACTCGTTACTGCCCTGTGAAGTTGCCACAACATTTTACGAATACTTAACGATAATGAACCTGCTTCACGAGAATATCATCAATTTCATCAGTAACATTTAAGACTAACATTTAAGGCTGACATATAAAGGGAATGACATAAGAGCGAGAGTGAGCTCTTTTGAATCTGGGGCTCAGTTCGTAGGTATTTACACAATTCTTTGTAAGGAGCCTTTATCTTTACATTAAGTGGTTAATACCCCCTAAAATGTGGCGTAATGATGATGAGCTAGAGTGTTTTTTTAAGGACATTGATGAATGAGGAATGATTTGTCTTTTATTCTTGCTTTGTGTGTCTTTTGAATGGAGGAACACACACATGAAATATTGATCAGCTTTGTTCACAAAGATCATCAGTTAACCCCCGTTCGCACGGGCGTAATAAAATCGCGGCGGGATTTTATAGCGCACTGGATTTTCAACGCTCTGCTTAGCGCCGAGAGTGCAAAATCCAACAGTGTGTTTTTTCGATGCGCTAGAATGTACTCTGTTATTGTTAAGTAGGATTCTCAACGCTCGGCTCGGCAACGAGAGTTGAAAATCCAGTGCGCTATAAAATCCCGCCGAGATTTTATTACGCCCGTGCGTACGGGGGTTATGAAACAGACTTCTAAAGCTTAAAGAGTCGAGGGAATACATCTGTTAGATGTCAAGGTTTATGGGTATAATACGTTAGTATTAAACTTGCATGTCAAGCCGTAAAAACTGTGCGAAGTATGGGGATCGGGTCGCTAGTTAAATATCAATCCAACTCGCTAAGTTTATTATCATTTGAAAAGTCTCACGACCTATTTCACGATGTCCGAGTAGCCACTACTCACCGAATAAATTCAAAAATGGAACAGAATTTGTACGAAATTATCTGCCAAGTAACTTAATCGGAGCTTAAACGTAGGTGGTGAAATTGGCCCTCAGGCTAAGAAAATCAAAATTGTTCGTTGTAGAAATAACAGACACTGAAAGTAAACGCATCAACAGTTCAAAACGTAATTCCAGAGGAATGCAAGGGGAATAAAATGTCGATGGCGAAATTAAACGAATTCATGTCGATACAGCGGGGGATCTCCAGTAGTAGCCGCGAAATTCAAATGTTCTTAAGTTTTTTGCAATTTGAAGGTCAGTGTCGGGTTGTATCTTGATCAAAATATGATTAGCGACTATAACAAATATCTATTTACATAATTATAACCATAAGAATCATCAATATATCTCTCTAAGTTAACTTAATTTGTTTGATTTCGGAAATCTTGACATTTTGGAACAAATTAATTACCTATGTAAATACATTGTTATAGTCGCGAATCATATTTTTATAAACATACAACCTGATACTGACCTACAAATTGCAAAAAAAAAAACGGAAGAAAATTTGAACTACTGCGCAATCACCTTAGTAAGCAACTAGAAAAAAATCTGTATGAAGAAGTACCTAGAAGTCAAGAAGCTCATATTAGCACAATCATGTAAATAGACACTAATTAGTGTGACAACATGAAATGTTTTTATGGTGTCATGTGGCCTTAGCCACATGACACCATAAAAACTACCGCGGAAAACAGATTGTTGAGGTGCGATTCCACCAAGAATTGTGTGCAGCACATTTGTTCACAAACATTTTTTGCAGAACTCTAATAGTGCACGTACTGAGCTGCAATTCAGTCTCGGTTTCCAGCGGCAAAGCTGTGCGTAATTTTTGTAACTTGAAACACACACTTCCTTGAATGAGTCCACCGAAAGAAATATTTGTGCCGTACACTGTGCAGTACAGTGTCGAACAGTGCCGCATACTGGTGGAATCGTGCCTTTACGGTGTTTACTTATCGGACTACATAATATTTACATGAGATGATAAGACTCGAGCTCGAGAATACGATGCTTTTATTTATTCTGATTTGTGCCGTTTGTACGGTACTGTAGTCGCTGTGAAAAAATTCAACTGTACCAGTGAGACTGATTTGAAAGCAGACCTCAGCATTGTTCTAATACGAGTATTGACGTCACAGTGTGAGTTATCCCGTGGTTCAACTAGGTATTAATTTGTTTTATTCTGATGCACTGCGTCTTGACATTTTAAACACTGACATCTCAATTTTACAAGAGGAGCTCGTGGCTAAGTAATAGCCGGACGGGACGATTCATCGGGTTAAGCTACGCTTGCCGGGGTTGGTCCGTGGATGGGTGACCATCTTTTTCATGATCCTCCGTGTCTCGGAAAGCTCGTTAAGCCGTTGGTTCCGGCTGTCATTCGTGGATCTTTGACAGTCGTAACGGGTCGTCAGAAACCCGAAAGTCTGACAACCAGTCTAACCAAGGGGTATCATATCATATTACCCACTAATTGGGTTGTGGAGGTCAGATAGGCAGTCGCATCATATAAAATACTGGTATTCAGCTGCATCCGGTTAGACTGGAAGCTGACCCCAACATAGTTGGGAAAAGACTAGGCAGATGGATCTCAATTTTCATTAGTAGTTATCGAGTTGAAAGAACAAGGATCATTTATGATCCTTTTGGTACACTTAGCTACTTAGCATTTAACCATAGCTTAAACAATTAATTACCAATTAAATAAAGATAACAACACTTATTTAATAATAACAATGATAAATTCGAAACAAATGAAGAAAATTGTTGAGCAATTAGCTTACTTGAATTGTCTTGTAGGTTTGTTGTCATTTTTATTTATCACTTATTATTATTATTATTTTTTTCTTTGGCGTATCTCGGGACCCTGGGGTCCCGGACCTTTGGATGTACGAGGAGCCGAAGCCAACTCGCAGAGGCCCCTTAGACAATTTTAAATGAAAAGAAGGCATCAGCCGACGATTATCCCTGTATGCACTATGCAATTGCACCCAAGGACAAACCCCGGTTGGTGCAGAACTATTGCAGAACATGGAAACAAAACACATTGGGTCTATGGGTTTGGGTGGCTATAGTGGATTGGGTACCTTGAACTATGGAAGAACTATGTCCTCTGCCTGACCAATGTTATATAATATACACAGATAAATTGGCAGGGGGTGACTTGCACACTCAATAATGGGCCCCCGGAAACGGTCGCTAGCACATAGTGACGTAGCGACAAGGGGCAACATGTCCTGAGGTGCTTGAGGAGTGGAGAGGTATTCCACGGCTCTCAGAACAATCCCAGAGCCCGGAAGATGGTCAAGAACCCTACAAGCACTTACTGGAATACTTCCTTCCTCCGAGCACGTTTGCTCTTGCGAATCTCCACTCAAGCCGGCCAATAAAGACAAGAATGAGGTGGGAGCTCTGTTCCCGTCAGTGTTCACTCCAGCCGGCCAATAAAGGCAAGCCAGAGGTGAAGAACAAGACTTCTCCCGGGAAATAGGGTCCGTGGGGTCGCTACTGCCCAACGGCTCGCCACATGCTGCCCTGCGGGTTCACGTATCTCTCTTGGTCTGGCTCCTCACCCTAGACCTGTTTCGGCAAAGTAAACTCCATCGGCACAGACCCAGAGTTCGGAGCGCGCAAGCCCCACCACGACGTCAACGTAGAGATACGGCGGTGGGGTTATTATTATTATTATTACTCATTTTATAAATGATATTCAAATACATAGTACACACATTTACATGATTATCTCATTCTAAATTTAAATGTTCTCACACATTATTTCTTACTCTTTTTAGTATTCATAAATGCTTGTCTTATGCAACAGAGTGCGCCAGGTACGTCATTAGTTTCTTGAAGTCTTGCCTGCACCTCCATGAATAAATTATTGTTTGTTAAACAATGGATTTGCTAAAAGATAGGATACCTATAATTATAAGAAATATGATATTTAGCAGCTCAGAAGATTAACTATTAAACTTCCGTTGACTGATTCGCCTCCGGATAACCTAATCGATTTTCTTTCATCACCTAATTCCAATCATGTTTTCTGCTCGTGAATAGCACTGAGTTTCGTATTTCCCTTGATCTCTAATGTTGTTTTTCTGGCCCTGAAATCATTTCTAAACTCCCTCACTAATTAGTTAGCCTTGGCCCTGACTTAGGAATCCACGGCCAATTATAAGATTGCCTTCGAAGCCGCAGCTTTAGATTACGTTTTATGGAATTACTAGCTAAACCGACAGACGTTGCCCTGTCCAATCCAACAAATCAAACATAGTAAAAATCGGTCCAGCCGTTCTTGAGGTATAAATGGAGTAACTAACCCGACTTTGTTTTCTAAAATAGATATACGAAAGTATTGGTCCTAAATACCTACGGTATTTTACTCTATATGAGAAAAAATCTAAAAATATATTATTTAGATAGCTTAGGCAAAAAGCAGTCGGAAAATATTAGTTTTAAGTTCATAAAATAACAATATAAATTTTAAAATTCAATTCAAAGTTTTCAGTTTTTTTAATCTGTTTTCTAACACCATGAAAGTAGCCGCCATGTTATTACGTCATACGGCTGTTTAAATTGAATAGTGCCAATGTCAACTGTCATCTGATCAGCGTATATAAAGTGTTTGTTTACTCAGCCAACTGACGTCATAGTCACAGAGCAATATGGCGTCCACTGCGTCCAGCGTTTTCGCGCGAAATTTGAAAATGTAAAATTTAAATGCATTTTTATGGCACTTATCGATTGAATAAAAATTTTGTGTTTTTTTTTTGTGGCTTATTAGCACTATAGAATCTAATTGAGACACTTTTAAAAAATTGTATTCTATTGTAATCTAGTTACTCCATTACAAAGATAATACTAGACCAGACTCACATAATTATATCATAGGGGCGTGGTTAATAATGGAAGGTGTGTCTTACATATCTATTGAATCATGGCTTATTATAATCTGCAGCAGTCCAGTCACTTCAACCTTATTTGCAGCTCATTCAGAAAATGATGGTAAGAACCGCATCAGAGCATCAGCTGTCAAGGTTCCCGTCTTGCATAAAAGGTCGCATGGTGTTATACGCACGGCTACAGATCAAGCTATACATTTCCAGTATACGCTGATCTCGCATTGTACAGGATTTCCTTACAGTGAGAGGTCACACAGCAGCAGGTCAAGTTAATACAAACTGTCAAATTTTCTTATTCGATTTTGAACTTAACTATCAACATTTTAAGATTTAAAATCGTTTAGAGAAATTTGACATTTTGATATAACCTGATGTGCTGTTGTCTGTACATAAACATTTCAATGCATTACATAAGGCAAAACGAAATGTTGACACACCATTACGTGGTTAATGTCGAATGTTGAAATTGTGTGTCTGTTAATGCTGACTGCCGATAATCCAGTCAGGTTGTTAGGTGTATTTTATTGGGCTGTTCGGTAATAAGGTGTTTACGTTTGTTGCTGGTCTGGAAATTTGTAGAACGCCAGTGCGATAATATAAATAGAACTCAATTCAATTTTCAATAAACGACTTGACGGATTATTTTAATCCGTCAAGTCGTTGAAATTAAAACATTGAAATTGAAAAATTTTGAAGCAGGTAAGTTAATGGTACTTAGCTGGTCCATTATCTACATTTCTCGTAGAAAAAGAAATATGAGCAGAACCTAATTATTTATTTGATAAATACAAGAGACGTACCTCTGAAGAAGTTAAATTGAACATTAAGATAATCTATACTTAATTTAAAATAAAGTTGCTTTTCGTGTGTGTGTGTGTGTGTGGCCGCGTCGTTCTTCTAAACTACGCAACGGATTTTGATACGGTTTTCACTATCATTTAGAGAATTTGTTCCGGAAGGTTTATGTGTAGGTATAATACGTTACTAATAAACTTGCATACAATAAATCTCGACTTTTGTCAAGTGATAAAAACCGTACGAAGCAGGGGCGGGTCACTAGTAATTATTATAAATTAATGTCGCTTTTCGTGTCCGTCTGCATGGCCACGTTTTTCTTCTAAACTACTCAACAGATTTTCATGCGGTTTTCACTATCATTTAAAGAGTTTATTCCTGAAGGTTTAATGTGTAAAATGTCTATAAAACATCAATATTAATAAAGAAATCTTTATGTTTTGTCAAGTCGTAAAGCCGTGCGAAGCAGGGGCGGGTCACTAGTCGTTAATAAAATGGTTGCATGATTAAAATTGCATAAATCTAAGTTATCATCATTTTGATACTCCTTTCACTTCAGGCTATTAAAATATTAAACATGTCTTTCGTCTATCTTATCGAGAACATCTAACTAGCAGTTTCTTTGCAATAGATAGCGCAATTTTCTTGTTTGCCATGTTGATAATAATTTAGGTCGAGTGCAAAACTTCGTTAGCGTCCATTATCTTCACGTTTTTGTCCTGAAAGTGAAAGGAGGACACGGTTGAATGCTATTGTAGATTGGCTTCATTGATGCATTAAAAAAAAAAACATTTTACTAGTAGTAAAAATAGTTCTATTTTACTACTAGTAAAATGTTTTTTTTTTCATCATCAATGTTCATCATCAGGTTGATTTTAGAGTTTTACGGTAAGTCATACCATTGTACGAGTCAGTTAAATACATGAAATCCCTAGCAAAATAATTGTTTACAATGAGTGTACTGGAAGGGAAGGAAAAGGAGACAAGACCTCTAATAGAAATCTAGACTGTTACAAGACCTTACAATCGATCTGATACGATCTTTTCCTACTTAAAACTGCACTGAACTAAAAATCCTTAGCTAACAATTAAATAAACTGCACAGCTAATCAGCTGAATACTGTGGCAAAAATTATGGGACTACATAATATTCGTAACAGTCCTTAGCATACAAGATGGCGAGCCTGCAGAACTTGGCAAATAAACCAACGCATTTTGTATTTGTGACGGCAGCAAGAAACCTTAGAAGTGCGCAATCTGGATTATCGGAACTAGGGATCGCTGAGATACTTTGGCAGTCACATAGATGCAACGTCACACATAATATAAATCTACTCAAGCAAAACATTTTTCATTTGAAACCAAAACAACAACGTGTTAGAATAGTTTCTAACACGTTGTTGTTCCTCTGGCCCAGAAACTTGGACGTAAATAGATGAGGGAATCCGAAAGTATCACTCGTCTACACTACACTGGTTGGGTTCAAGTTCCTTTCTTTTTAGAAATGGACAAGTGCAGTTGCTTCTTTAATTGGCAGAGCTCGAGAAAATAAAAGCAATGAACGGAGAACTGCTTTAAAGTGTGTCAGTGACCGTGTATCAACTCTGCCCGAGTTGTCGGTGACCGGTTGACCGATTCATGGTTTATTATTATTATAGCTTCCTCCTGAGTCCCGTGGTTCCCTTTTTCTCCCGGGGACTTTCTTACATTTCCATGCTATCCGATTATTACCTGAGGCAGATCAGGTAGTGGAAAACCCTTTGACGTCAAAAACCAAATTGATATACTGATTAGCAGAGCCAATTTAATTTCGTTTTATTTTAGTGTTCCTGATAATTATAATACATCACTGCATTAGCTGTGGCATTAGTAATTAATAGTATATCTACTATCAAAAACATAAGTAATACAGACACAATCATTAGGCAACAGTACTCTGACGTCTTAACATTTCCAACTTGAACTGATTACCGTCTTCTGCTAAACCGGTTACCTACTTTAATATATTCTAACAATGAGCTACTCGTCTGATTTGCATATCGATTTAAGGCTACGATCATCCGAAAAAGCAATTGCTACACGCGCCGTTGCAGCATTGGAAAGGCAAGAGTTTGTTACGTAACCTGTTTATTGTGTAAGCGTTCGGTGAAAGAAATTGTCCCACCACCACTGCTGCTGCAGTATTGCATACGGCATGACAACGGGCGGTCGACTCTGCGTCCATTCGCACCGCGAACTTCGTCCCGAGTGTTAACGAGTAATCAAACTAAAGTTTAATACGGTTGTGCAACCCGTCTATTTGGATCTCTTGTTTGTGTGTGCGAATGAATTTATGTATGACGTTTGATTGTTTTTATTTTTTTGTTTAGATTTTATTTATGTTACACTTTTGACGTTTTCAAGTGTCTTGGAATTTTCTATTGGTATCTAAAATGACGATGTTGTGATTATTATCACAGTTTTAGTTTTTGTTAGTAAAATCGGTTAATTTTGCAGAGTTAATATTTGTAATCCGATCTCGTGTTGCGACATATTAAATACACAGCAAACGATTGCATTATAACTTGCCTGCACATATTAACACATCGCTCACTGGTGTGTGAAATTTTCGCAAAGAGAACATCAGATGATCTATCAGGAGGTTACCGACATCGTTCATGATTAAGAACAATTAAGTAATATAGCAGTTTAGTAATAAACAACGTTATATTGCTGAAGTTAAGTAAGCTTGCTGTAACGGTGCGGTGGAGTAAATTAGAAAGCATGAGGCGTTAAGTGTCCAGTAGGCACGATGCGGTTATAACCGAGGCCGAAGCAGTGAATACTTGAATAGCTAACGGTACTTGAACTGTAGTTATGGTACCATTTTATGAGTAAGTAACAAGGTACAGTCTGCACCTTACTCTACTTGTTCACTTTGTATGCTCAGTTGTTCACCATAATACCCACCTGCATTATACATGAGTATTAAGACTACTTAATTCATGGTTCTTGTCTGTTTGCTGAAAAATAAACAGAAAAACGTAAACAAATGAATGTCATAGAGCCAGAGGTAATAAACATTTTCCTTGTCTTTGGATTCAGATCTATTTATAACTCTAAATAATACCTAATTGAGATGTCTTTGCAATATTGTTCGAGTTGCAAAATACCAGCCTTATTCTCAAGTCAGCCTGAGTCAAGTGTTCAGTAAACATTTTTTCCTAGTCACTTATCTCGGCTAGTTGAAACTATGACACAAATTGCGCCATATGTATGTGACATTTGTGATGCAATTGATTTCGCACAGCACACTTTGCAAAAGAATAAGCACTCTCGTGACTAATGAGTAATGGCGGATAAGTTTTAGCTACCCATGAATGACTCGAATCAAACATTATAAAAATGACTCCAGATGTAAACAATAACATCCACGTGTTTCTTGTTAGCAGAGGCCGCCATCATCGTCTGCGATCCCTACAAACATCCGCTGTTTATTTACTTTGTTTACATAATATACAAAACACACGCGGCTCTAAGTAGATTAGGATTAAACGAGATTCGGCGTAAACAATCCCTTGTGTAACGATCATTATGGGCTATTTTTGTTTGGTACAAAATGTTTACCAACCCGGCCCTCTCTTTTCCATAGTGTTTATATTAACGTGACCTCTGTTTAAAGTAACATAAGGTCGAGTTTGTCTTGAGCTGTTTCTTAATATTGCCTGAAGGTGATGCCGTTCGTGTAGTTTAGAACTTAAACTGTAATACTAAGCAATTACAGCTGCCAATGGCCTCTGCGAATGAATAAATACTTACTCAGTAGATTATTAATTCTTAGCAATACTGCAGCTAATTTATGGAAATTTAAATAATCTCTACACGGAAAATTGATAAATCTATAAATGACTATTACACTAGCTAATACAGGGTGTAAAAAATCAAGGCATTTTTATCAGACTTCAAAAAAGTTACATGTTCGTCTGTTGTATGTTTTTTATGTATGATCATCGATATTTTTTTCTTCTGTAGACCGATTTTTTTTTCATTTGGTAGAGCAAGCTTGCGCGGTCCCTTATACATTTTATTAACTTTGCTTGGGTAGATTTTGACTTAACTTCGATAATACGTAAGTATTTAATCTACATTGTGTATCTTGATGATACTATAATACTTTCTGTCACTATTTTTTATAAGTATAGCAAGTAGTGGAAAAATATTTATTTTACCAAAAAAAATAACCGACCAAAAAAACACTACAAAGTGTAAAATAACTTTAATTTCGGAAGTCGGTGGCAAAAAACTAAAATACTGATCCAAAAACACCACAGTTTACTAGGTTTGACTTTGTATCCAAGGACCACAAAAATAACCGTTTAAAAGCAGTTGGAAAATTAATGCTAATATGTACTGTTAAATGAAAATCAACCGTTATTTAAGTACTTCTACTTCATTCATACTCGTACTTGTTATTAAATTTGTTGTCACCTAAATATAGTCTAGAGAAAAAGTAGGTTGCGGTCTATTGACCCCACAGAACAGATAAAGAGGTTTGATTGACCCGGACGCGTGATTCATACTCATGGTCCATGGCCACATTGTCCACATAGTAAAATTTTTGCGACTGACACAAAACAAGTGACACATTTTCTAAACACCAACTCAATCAATCGAATATTATCCTTATCACATTAGGAATAAGACGCATATTTTGTTAATCGACTAGCTTGAGAAATGTTTGATTGAGTAATAAATTAGAACTGCGTAATCCTTTAGTTTCTTATTAGCCTCGTAACAATCACGTTTAATAGTTAGATAATATTCGATCCATGCCTTGTCTATGTTACTAATTGGAACAAACCTATTCTTAGTACTTTCTCTAATTTCATGGAAGTTTTTGACGATCAGAATCAGCTGTTATGCGTCAGTAAGGGTATGTACATTAATTACGCGAGGCGTTTTTTGGGTCGGCAAATATCACGTATTTTTTCCCCCGTAAGAAACAATGTAAAATTGCGAGAAAACTGAGTGTATTATTATACAACAGAATACATTAATACTACATAAAGTACGTATAATTATTATAAAAAATAATTAAGCAAATTATGTTTATTAAAACACAGATTAACGTATTTAATTGACACTAAACACGCATTTTGGATAATCTCACGTGAGATTAGGGAGATAGGTTCGAGCCAAATTCTACATTATAAAGGGAACCTCTGTGCAAAATTTCAGCTTTCTAGGTTCAAGGGTTTGGGCTGGGCGTTGCTGAGTCAGTCAGTCAGTCAGTCAAGATTATGTTTTAAATATCGGAATTGTAAATCAATTACAGTAAGTGCGGGTTACTTTGACTCTAGGGCATAACTTTGGCCCAAATCGAGACAGATGTTTACTGTCATTAAATCCACACAAGGTTCCGCAAGTACGCGTCTATATCACCATCTAATAGTTACCGAAGGACATACGACGTTCAGTTGTGTGGTCGTGACACTTCGGGCAGTTTATACAGTTGTCTCGATTTGGGCCAAAGTTATGCCCTAGAGTCAAAGTAACCCGCCCTTACGGTATTTATTTATACTGAAAAGTCAATGACCTAATGTTTTTGACGAAACAGACGAAGGAATTAATTATTGTGCTCACATAGCTTATGATACTTATGAAATTACAACAGTAACCGGATGATATTAAAATTTATAATCCACAACGAAAGCATCTAGCTCATAGTTAGTAGTTACATTATTACGTAGGTACATATAAATATATTGCATGTTAAAAAATTTATGAGAAATATCTAATAAATATTTTATGTATCGCAATTCGCCCACAAAAAAATGAAAGAATTTAGAAAGTGAAGGGTTATCCTGTTCAATTAAAATGACTAGGATTAAATTTATGCTTCAGAATCCCCGGAAGATGTTGCCAGAATAAATGAAATAAAGAGCAATATAAATAATTACATAAACCAGTTAACCCAGAGATAAAGATGCAACATTCGACAAAGACCAAACCAGTATACGGTTAAAACTTAAAAATAATTCAGACTTTCATTCGGAAGTAAAACCGGATATACAGAAGCCATACATGGCCGTGGAAGACGCATTTCCTTATAAAAATACAGAAGGCTTTAAAAATTATGAGAAAGACCTTTAAAAAAATACATTTATGAGAAAGATACCTATTATCATTAAAATTTATCCTTCCCTTGAACGCAGGTGTAAATGACCTGAGGCGTGATGACAGCAGCTAATCAATGTTCAACGGTTCTCTCAACACCATTTATTTTGATGAGGTAATCAATCAAAGATCATTCTGTTTACACATTTTGAATTTCTTTCCGCAATCGTACGTGCAAACCTGATGCGTCACACTACCAGCCTCCTTTGGCTTCTATAGAAATTACGCAACGAAAATTTGTGTAACGGGTACGTGTGAATGTTATTGTTAAAACGTGAGATATATTCCACCGATATCATTCAAATGAGCGATCAAACGCGTTTTATTGCCATTGTGACTAAAATGAATATGTCCTCTTCTTTTGTTTTGATGATCACCGTCTATGTGATATATTGATTGAAAATAACAAAACATTCCTTGTCCATTCTCTGATTGGTTTATAAGAAATACTTTTTAGGATTCCTTGAGGTCGCAAAATTAATTTCAAGGAATATTATTATAACAGTAACAAAAATAAGATGCATATAAGTAGGTAAACAAGATGATTCACCCAATGGCAAAAACCCGAAATCTTAATTCTGATTTTTAGTTTTTTTCCTTGATGCATCAACTTACCAGTTTTTCTTAAAGTTACCAAAATTTATTATAAAAACCAGAACAGTCATATTAGAACATTTATAAATTGAGTCTTATTAATATGTTCAAGTAGGAAAAAAAGAAATATTTAAAACCCTTTGCATGCTGGAACGTAGATCTATACGAGATACAATAGTTTTTAATTGTTTCTGTAATTACCGGTATCCGAGTGGTTAAATGAAATTATGTCTAGGAATGTCACTTTTTGTGATTATCGTGTTACCTTGCCTGTTTTGTATGTCATCCCGTTATTTATTCAAGAGCATAACACGAGTCATACATGTCACCGCATCTCAAAATATTTGTTTTACGTCAGTTTGCTATATATCTTGTATCTCACAGTGTAAATACTTCTAGAAACTTGTCGTTGTGATGAAAATACATTATGTTTACTAATAAAAAAAAAAAAACATTATAGAACGGCATTGGTGTCAACATAACTTATTTTATTTTCGTGCTTTTCCGGAAGAGATAGATTTAATTGCAATGTTTGACGTCTTTATCATAAACATTAATAGCTCGTTGAGAATTCATCACAAATAGTTAATAGATCAACACGTGATATTAATTCATATTTCTGACTATAATAGTATTTTCCTTATCGTAGCTGCTGTGTAGCATTTTCTTTATTAGGTAGAGATTAGTTTCTTTTAGGCCTGTGAATCCGTATAAGTTTTCCAGTTTTCTATAATCTTCACTTGGATAATCTTTATGAACTATACATAACATAGTGCATCCGGTTAGACTGGAAGCCGACCCCAACAAAGTTGGGATAAGGCTAGGCAGATTGATTGACATAACATAGTTAATGTTAGTTTGAAAACTCCCATTATCAGCACCTACATGAAGTACTTACAATAATAATCACACCAGAATCCCTTCAGGGTCGGTATTATCACGTATCTTTCCATGGAGAAACCCCGCATAATCTGTAATCTGTTTATACACATTTAACAGAAAATGCACAGTTTACTCAGAAAATCTACGTCTTTCTGCGGTTTACTTACCATATATATATTTATCCGCGAGCTGTGGACGGTGTCATTTATGGACAAGTTGTCGAGACGTTAGCACGATATTGTTAATTAGACCACAAGATCCAATAATAATTTAGGCACAACTGTCTTCATAATAAAAATATACGACATTTTGAAAACTTTAACAAAGTGTGACCTTGACGTAAAATCTAAAAATAAAAGAATACATAATCAATCTTTAACTATTACTTAACATCTTATAAATATTTCCAGTATTTAGACTTCAAATATTTCAAGGAATACTAGAATGTGAATGTTGTGGACAAGGTGTGTCGTGATATAAAAACAAGAGACTATACGGTGATGTGTTGATGATACGAAATGTCTGCTGGTGTGTGGGATCTGATGCCGTCGAGGTGTCGGTGGATCGAGACGCTGCGGCACTGCGGCAAAACGCTGCTGCGGAGGCAGAGGCGGCTGCTCAGGAGGTTGAAGAAGGTATGCTTCTGATGATGGATAAACTAGATTTGCGTGAAGGACGAATCGGCCTAGTCGTGCGTCATCATCATCAATCTTCTGACTATAGACACTGCTTTCTTTAATACAATAAAAGATCTTATATCAGCAATAGTGCTACAATAGCTAGTCCCATTGAACTAGAAAAGCAATAATTTATCCTGATCAGAAATTCAGAACACCATGGACATTAGTAAACGATGCAGTAAGTACAAAGTGTCGCTCACGTTTCACTTTCATATTTCATGGGGTAAATATAACTAGGCAATAACAGCAAGACCTAACTACAACTGCCGAGTTACGTCCAGCAGTCTATCGAATTTTATTATAAGGCAGTTTACACGTAACTGATCCACTATTTGTGAAAGCAAGACCGGAGCAATTTCTTCATAGGCATTTAACAACCTTTTCAGTAATCCTGCGCATGCTACTGATTATTTTATTATTGACTTTGTTAATGATAAAGTTATCGTTGGCGAACAGTCAGTCTGTAAATGAGTTGGTTTCGATATGGCCGACTTTAAATATAAATAACTTACAAGGGCAATTAATCGTTTTTGGCAAGGTTCGAAGAATTAACGAGTTCCTTACTTAACCTGAGTAACCTATTGGGTTTCATGATTACCAATAAGTTGGCTTTGTGATTAATATTCATGATTTATGCTCTGATTAAAAATGCTACAAGGATTTTACCCTGTATTCCTTTTATTGTAAGTATTGCATAAATTAAAAAGTATAGCTATTTTTCATTACGCCTGCAGATATAAAAATGTTGTCTCTATGAATTTTTGCTATGATTTAACTTTCACTTAATTGTTATTTTTTTATGGCAAACGAGTGTTTTTAGTTATAGTCACAGATAATATATAGTTCTCATGAATCTTTAAACATGCCACAGAAAACGTTTTCTTTATATTGATTTTTTTTTTAAATTTTCACTTTATGAATACTGAATATTGATTTAATTACTTGTACCATTTACATATTTAAAAAAGTTATTAAATTACAATGATATCAAAGGTGAAATTCCAACATTAAAAATGAAGTGTCCATCTTCAGTGTTATTCATTGTTGATCCGTTCGCGCAACAGTCACGGCCGCCAGTACAATACCAAATTGTGAAATATCTTGCTACTTTATTTTCATTTGTTCATTGTCTTTGCACTATTTAATTAGCTCCGATGTCTTATTGATGAGTCAGTATCGTGCCTGATCAGTGCTCAGACTAACATCTTTCAGAATTTGTTATGGTGTTATAAATAGCCCATTGTTTTACTAATCGCTGTTGTGAACCATTGTAAACACATCTTGTAAGTCATATGTTATAATTATCACAAGTCTAATTTATAGAAATACCTTTGCAAGATGTAAACCTTGTTTTGTAAGAAAAGACATCTTATCTTCATCGGACACGTTTTATTAAAAATAGTTTCTACACTTCATATAAATATTTGTGATTGATGTAGATAATTTTGTCTATTTTTGATATACTTCCTCAATCATCTCATTGTCTATAGTAAACTGTGCTATTTGCTACGTATTTATCTTGCTTTTCATAAGTTGCTAAAATATTTTCGTGGAGTTGCTAAACATCTTCATTTTCATCAAAGTCTTTTCAGACAGTTAAAAAGTTGTCACGAATTTAGATTACATCGTGCCAGAAACATGAATCTATTCATAAAATTGCAATTAAAGTAGCAAAAACAAACGTAATTCTCGGTTTATCGGATTGAGCATTGAATGTTCTTCTATCCACACACCCAGGTTCAGTACTTTCGAATTTAGTTCTACATTGCACTGCCTGAGCTATACTGGCGCAGTAATAACTTCAAGCGGATTGAAAACCGCTAGTTTAGCACTAAGAGCATCGTTGACCTATTTCTATTCATTCTGCACACTACTTGTGCTACAAGATGAACATCAGTGTTGATACTCTTAAACTGTTCCAATAAAGTATGTTTGTGTATCGTACTGAATCCACAAGTGGCCCATAACCCCAACTTGTCGTCGCAATGTGCGATTTATTCGATAATTTTATGACTATAATGTAAGTAGACACTTGACATTGTTTGGATGATGATGATAATGACTTTCTAGATACCTGTCTAGAAAGTCATCATCATCAGCCTGTAGCAATCCACTGCACACATAGGCCTCTCCAATTGCACGTCATTCAACCCGATTTTCGGCAATTCTCATCCATCTGCTACCAGCCATCCAGCGAAGATTGTCGGTCCACCTAGCCTGAGGGCGTCCTACCTTACGTTTGCCGATTCGCGGTCACCACTCTAGAACACGTCTACCCCAACGGTCATAGGTTCTTCAGCTAATATGGTCGCCCCATTGCCACTTACATCTAGAAAGTAAGCCTTTAAAAATAAAGATTGTTAGAAGGATAGCAGGACTAGTTTAACATTCTAACAAATCAACAAACAGACATCTTGACCCGAATTTTATTTGATAAATACAAAGTTGATTATGATGTTGACGTCATTCCAATGCGCAGACCTCCAAGATTTTTGGGTTTTGAATTCCATAAAAGACACGGTAAAGGTTTATTGACTCTACTTGCGTCATTGAGGCTTATGTTTTACCCATGGTTTTACCCTTCGCTTATGCCAAAGATAAATTTATCGGTAGCGTCCATTTTGTAATATTGGTTGAAGCATTGATCTGCCTCTCCTGTATTAAGCGAAACCCTTCATTTACTTGGCTTCTGATTTCACGAAGGTTGCCCTAGTCAAGGTTAGGTTCGCAATAAATTTCACCCGGAGCTCTAAATCCTTCAGGGATTCTTGGGTATCCGTGAAATGCGATCTGGGGTTGAAAGTTGGTTTTAGGAAGATGTAACTTGTGCGTCTGTAATTACTTTAGATGAATATTAATACATTTTAAGCTAGCAATTACAAAAGTGTGAAAAAAAGGACATTTATTTTATAACATAGACTGTAAATTATTATAACAAAATAAATGTTATTTTTTTTCACTTTTGTAAATAAGTAATGGGCCACAAAATTAATTTGTCAAGTTTCTAATTAATAGTGACGACTGACGACGTATTTGTAATTTTTCACAAGTTGAAATGATTACTTCCTCTTACTAAATAAAACTGTAGGGATAGCTTTAAATGCTAAAAATAATCTTAAACAGCTCTAAAAATATATCGTTCTACAGGTGTATTTGCCGGTGTATATTTTGCAAGCGCCGCGCCGCCGCGTCGGGCAGCGTTGCACCACGCATCGGCGCGGCGCGGGCGGGCGCTTGCCAAACTTCGTTGTTATTATATCTGGGGATTTCACTTTTGCGAATCTTGATACCAAATACCAGCAGATGACACGATTGTCAATTGCCTTTTAAGTTTTTTTTTGTTCAACATCGTACTTGTATATCTTAGTAGTATTATGTAATGTAGATGCGCAAGCTGTTGTGCATGCAGGAAAAAAGATCAGTATGAGCGTATACTTTAAAGACGTGCTTGGAATCCGTAACAATATCTTTTAGGAATTATTAGCTGGTAAATATGGCCTCAAAATGAAACCAACGCCATCATACATCGTTATTTATTCAGTTAGTGTCTGTTTTTTTTTATCAATGTCTAAATTCAGATTTAGATTTTAATCTGCACAATGAATATTCACATAATGCGCAGCCTAATAGCGTTTGTTATTATACATGTAAAGAATAATATAATACAGCCTTCGGTGCGTATGCTTTTTGCTAGTTTTATTAGAATATCATTACTTATAGGTAATTCCGGTTTCCTCGTAATCATTTAGGCAAATATTTAATGTGATTTAAATTCATACATATTACCATTTTCGTCACCATTTGTATTTGCTTTGTCTGTTTGTCTTGTGTTTAACGGTCTATACATTAATATAATATTCTGTACTTAATTGTCTGTTAAAGACCATAACAACATTGGATTCAAAGAAGCAGAAGATAATATGGGTAAATATGTTTCTAATAAGTGCTTCACTTAATTATCCATTGTTAGCGAACTTATGTGAGTATCCGATGTCGAGCGAGACTGATGCGAACACATCGAAATAGTTTGATTTCCAAGAAAATTGTATGACTTGGCAGTTTGGCATTTGTGACTTGTTACTTCTAACTGCTCCTAAAAAATCATTCCGCATACAATTCAAAGGGAAATAAAATTATTAATCGCTCACGAGAAAAATATTCTTACATCAAATACTTTACATCCATGTACACCAAATCAATTATTGCACTACTAATTAACTATATTAAACTTATTATTAACTAATTGAATATCAAAATTTGTACAAATTATAATTATTGGGCACCCCGAGCTTCGGTTTCGTTAGGTTCCTTTAAACCCTGCAAACAGAAATAGGAGCCCCGCGCAGCGGGGCTCCGTCGACTTGACGTTAAGTTTAATTTATTTAGACATGCAAATTTTGATGTGCAAACAGTATTTTTGATGTATGTATTCTGTTGGGAAAAATTGGAAATTTTTGATGTGCGTTTAAATACTACCCAATTTCAAATCACTAATAGAAATACCAAGTATTTTACCCGTAAAATAATAGGTCTTTACCTATGACATTGCCGTTTTGTATGAAAAAATTTAAACGAATTTTTTTCATGCATTTTTTATTTGTATTAATCGAAGTAATCACCCATGCAATCAATGCATCTTTGCCAACGCAGTGGCAGTTTATTGATGCCCTTCTTAAAGAAATCAGCTGGACGGGAGGCAACAAATTCTTCAAAGGCATTTTGTACTGCCTCTCGGGTATTGAATTTTTTTCCCGCCAAGAAGTTATCCAAATTCTGGAAAAAGTAGTAGTCTGTAGGCGCAAGGTCTGGTGAGTAGGGCGGATGACGGAGAGCTTCCAACCCCAGTTCTTGCAACTTGGAGACCGTCTGCTGTGCAGTATGAGGTCGCGTGTTGTCGTGCAGGAGCAGCGGAGACGAGCGATTGACCAATGCTGGTTGGAGATGTGCCAGCTTCTCCATCATTGTGTTCAGTTCTTCACAGTACACATCTGAAGTAATGCTCACCCCGTTTGGTAAGAAGCTGTGATGAATCACACCGGCGCTAGACCACCAAACAGTGACCATCACTTTTCTAGGGGTAAGTTTTCGTTTAGGGCATTGTTTAGGTGCTGAACCAGGATCCAACCAACTTGCTGAGCGCTTGCGGTTATCAAACAGAATCCATTTTTCATCGCAGGTAACAATGCGGTTCAAAATTCCTTCATTTGTGTGTCTGTTGAGCAGTGCAAGGCACGTCTCGACGCGTACTTCGCGCTGGCGATCATTGAGTTCGTGGGGCACCTATTTGTCAAGCTTTTTTACCTTGCCAATTTGACGCAAATGGACCAATATTGTTTTGACGCTAACGTCGAAAGCTGCTGCTAATTCAGCCGTAGATTGTGTATCATTAGCTTCCACAATCGCCTTTAATTCGTCATTGTCGACCAAAGTCTTCGGACGAACGCGAGGTTCATTTTTCAGGTCGAAATTTCCAGAACGGAAGCGAGCAAACCAATAACAAGTGGTGCGTTGGTTTGTAGTGTTAGCTCCGTAAACGTCGTTGATGTTGCGTGCCGCTTGTGCCGCGTTGCTGCCACGACGGTACTCATATTCCATAATTACTCGAGTTTTTAACGTATCCATGATGACGAAAAAGATTGAAATGCGATGAAAATGTAACACTAATCAATAAACAAATGACTACTTTTGGAAAAAAAAATCCATGTTTTTAAAATAAAATTAATTTGAAATTAGAATTCTTAGCCAAACAAAAATTATTTTGATTTGAAATGGTCAGTACTGCAGAACGGCAATTTCATAGGTAAAGACCTAATACTTGGTATTTCTATTAGTGCAAAATATTTAAATGTTCATCATCCATAACTCGGCTTCAATCAGCTATTACTGATGGCACTGATTGTGCCAATCTCTTCGCTCCTGCCGGTCTCGTCCAAGTTCGACCCACGACGGCAACGATCTCGTTTGCTCTTTTAATTTATTATTTAATTCTCGGAGGAGCTCGTGGCTAAGTAATAACAGCCGCACGGGTCGATCCATCAGGTTAAGCTAGACTTGCCGGGGTTGGTCCGTGGATGGGTGACCATCTTTACGTACCGAGACTCCTCCGTGCCTCGGAAAGCACGTTAAGCCGTTGGTCCCGGCTGTCATTCGTGGATCTTTGACAGTCGTTACGGGTCGTCAGAAGCCCGAAAGTCTGACAATCAGTCTTACCAAGGGGTATCGTATTACCCAGTTAATGGGTTGTGGAGGTCAGATAGGCAGTCGCTCCATGTAAAATAATGGTATTCAGCTGCATCCGGTTAGACTGGAAGCTGACCCCAACATAGTTGGGAAAAGGCTAGGGAGATTGATTTAATTCTCTTTTCATTTTCTAATACTTCCTTTTTCTTTCTGCCATACTTCACGCCTTCACGGTTCCGTGAGTCCCTCGTCCGTATTCCCACGAAGGACGATCTCGCAAGCCTAATGCGCCTTTGGACGTTTCTGGTTTCTTTAGGCTTTCTATGAG
This sequence comes from Cosmia pyralina, assembly GCA_946251885.1. Lineage (NCBI taxonomy): Eukaryota > Metazoa > Arthropoda > Insecta > Lepidoptera > Noctuidae > Cosmia > Cosmia pyralina. The sequence goes on from OX276358.1 coordinate 21,328,926, forward strand.
CCAATTTTTAACCTTCTTTCTTTGTTTGCTTCCAGGCGTACCTACACAGTTGGCGCTCTGCGGACGAGCTGAACATGTTAGTGGGTGCAAAGGTCGGCGGCGCGACTCCACTGGTCATCGCTTGCAGAAATGGACATTACGACGTAGCCGAATACCTCATCGAGAGGTGCAAAGCGGACATCGAACAACCTGGTTCAGGTAAGTTCTCTTATAATTTATTTTAAAGTTATTTCTTTATCTCCTGCATTTGTTTCATGAACCTGGTGTTCTTGATTTTCTCAATTAATTTTCTCGTCATTGAGTGAAAAGTAGTTAAGGAATTACGAGGTCGACTATCCGTAAAACCCGTCGTCAGCTAGGTAAACTAGGGTTTTTTTGTCTTTTGTGTACGCACGGGTGCACATCAAGCTATACATTTCCAGTATAAGCTGATCTCGCATTGTATAGGATTTCCTTACAATGAGAGGTCAGTGTAATCTGGAAATGTATAGCTTAATGTGCAGCCGTGTGTAGTAAATAAGTTCGTTATTTAATTTTCTTCTCACTAATAATGCAGAGTGTATCAGAAAGGTGTGGTCAAATTTAAGAGTGTGGTATAGACCATCAAACTGAACAACTTTCTCCATGGGACCAACATCGTAATCGAGAAAAAAAAAACAGCGGTCCTATATAGGACCGCTGTTTTTTTTTTGGGTCGAGTAGCTATTGAAATTTGTACGGGACGGCTAATATTTTTTTCTCGATTACGATGTTGGTCCCATGGAGAAAATTGTTCAGTTTGATGATCTGTATACCACACTCTTAAAGACCACACCTTTCTGATACACCTGTATATGCGCGGTCATTGTGCCCTTAAAATAATTTGAAAACATTGGGGTCACTGCTTTAATTATGCAACAAAAATAACTCGTTCTTTGATAATTTGCATAATTTTTAACATGCGTACCAGTGTGATTAAAATGCAACAAAACAGACAAAATGTTCGCATGATGATACTGAGTATGCATGACTAGGTGCTTACATAAATTATAATTTAGTACGGCACTTTGAAAAGGATCAAAGTTGCAGTTTTGTTGTTTTGAAAAAGGTTAAATGTTACGACAGCTCAATAGGAGAGGAGTCATTCTAGGATAAACTTTTGTGCGCACATTGTTTCTCAATAGCACTATTCCATTGTGTCGGTGTTGGCATCAAGGGTGTTGGGTCAGGCGGTCAAGTCCGCCGGCGAAGAGTTTCACCGACATTCCCAGTTGGCGAAACGTGTCGGTCAATCAGGACCTTAATAAATCACTCGTTTGTCGTGTAAATACAATTGTTTATCTGCTTTATGCCCGAATTGTCACGCGTAGTCGCAACGGCTTTCCAATTGCGTCAATAGTTTGGCCAGTAGCCATTTTACTAGAAATTGTTCAGCTGAAACTGTGGTAAAATATTATTGTCTTTAATTTGTTTAGCAACATGGGCAATTAACTTGTCTTGAATTCTTGTAGGTATGGGTTTATATTGTGCTGTGGAGGTCATTGACATAGTAGTATGTTCTTAGGTATTGCTTATGTAAAGGACTGCACATGCTCATACATACAGAAATGCCTTCTCGGAGATGTATTTTATAAATCAAAACGGCCAGATATAGAAAAAATAAATAAATAATGTGTTCTCTGCCAAGCCTTCCAACTTTCTAAAGGTCGCCTTAAATGTAATTGACTTTTGTAGGCTGACCTAACCTTTGAGTTAAAAAGAAACGGGAAAAAACAGTAATTTACATGTGATAAATAATTAGCTTCGACATAAAGTAACCGCCTTCATAAAATGTCATGTGCCTCAGTAGCAATATAAGTGTGATAAAAGTTCGTTATATTGATGTTTAAAGACTGCCGGAACTTTCTAGAATCTAATTCAGTACTTACATCCAATCAAGAAGATCTCGATATTATCACTACTCCAATAATTATAGTCTTGTTCACTTCAAGAACAGATTTCCACAATATTCCCGAGCGACTTGTCTTATAAGCGTAGGAGTCACAAAACTTTTCAAATACAAACAACGTAGGTACCTACCTATTCCTTTAGGATGTTATATGACCTTCATATTGTTTCAGGAAAAGTTCAGAACTTTGATTAGGTAATCTCAGCGCCAAGTGTTCGCCAAAAATATTTTACTTTCTCATAATAAATCATTGGGTGCGGACTGCGGTATCAGATTTGATTTTTGTACAACAAAAACTTAGAATGCTTAACCACCTCCTTTTTTAAAGTTGGTTAAAAAGATGGATAGTTCTGGCAGGCATGTCTCCAAAAGTTTGAAATCTAAAATAATCCTCTATTTTGTATACTTGGACTTCACACCACCGTAACGTTCAAAACCCGAAATAATTTTGGTACAAACACATAAATCGATTACTAATAGTCCCATTGTTTACATGCCCTTGGCCCCTTAACGTAATGACTACCTAACAATTTTCAAATACCTACACATGATTGTATGGTCCAGTTTTTGTACACTTCTTATTATTCAACTCCTACACATTTTGTCTCTATCAACGCGGTTGACTGACTGGTATACGTAGTACTTACACATTCTGTCATCAATAGCTAACTAACAGGAAGACGCTACTGCTCACTGTCACATAAAATATAACCTCACCGACGATCGCGTTGACGTCGTGGTGGGGCTTGCGCGCTCCTGAACTCTAGATCTGAGCCGGTAGAGTTTACTTTGCCGTAAATAGGGTATGGTGAGGAGCCAGACGAAAAGAGATATATTGGGCAGTAGTTACCCCACAGACCCTATCTCCCGGGAGAAGTGTTGTTCCTCACGTCTTTCTTGTCTTAATTGGCCGGCTTGAGTGAAGATTCGCAAGAGCAACCGTGCTCGGAGGAAGGAAGTATTCCAGTATGATGCTGGTAGGGATCTTGACCGTACTTTCGGGATTGTCCTGATAGCAGTGGAAGGCCTCTCCACTCCTCAAGCACCTCAGGATATGTTACCCCTTGTCACTATGTGCTAGCGAGCGTTTCCGGGGGCGAAATATTGAGTGTGCAAGTCGCCCCCTGCCATTTTATCCGTATATATTATATAACATTGGTCAGGCAGGGGACATACTTCTTCCATAGCTCAGGTACCCAATCCACTATAGCCACCCAAACCATAGCCCAATATGTTTTGTTTCCAAGTTCTGCTAAAGTCCTGCACCAACCAAGGGTTATGCTTGGGTATACTAATACACTTGCATAGTGCAAACAGGGATAATCGTCGGTTGGTGCCTCCTCATCATTTAAAATTGTCTATGGAGCCTCTGCGAGTTGACTCTGGCCCCTCGTACACCTTCCAAAGGGTTGGGACCTCAGGGTCTAGAGAAATGTCAAAGATTTTTGAAATAATAAAAAAACTAAATGTCATTTATGCTAGCCTGGAACTAAAGTGGTCTATGTTACAAAATAAACATTTTGAGATAACAAACGAAACCCGTTTGATGTCACTGTGACCTTATGAATGTATGTTATATTGATGATAAACATTTATATGGTATATACCACTTTAGTTCCAGGATAGCCATTTTATTGACTTCACAATTGGTTGCCTTAGAAATTAACTTTTGTTTTTGGCTTACTTAGATTATATTCCACCACCGGCATCGTAAGAGAATGGTGTCTGGTGGTATCGTCCTTCAAGGGGTTAACTAGTTTGGCATATACAGTTAGGCTCAGTATAAGCGATTTCTTTTAAGGCTCGATTTTTATGTATACTGAGGTTCTTGTGTTCGCTTGAATGAGATAACTTTGCCCATTATACAATACAAGTCTATCAACAATTCTGCGGCCGCCCGCCGCCGTAAGGTGTCGTCCTAATTGGCTAACCATAGTACGAGCAAATGATCCGATTTCGTTGCGCTATGAAAATATGTTCCTGTGCTCGCGCGATGATTTGCAAGCTCAATTAAGACACTAAAGAAATGTGTGTGTTTAATACTTTCGTGTGATGAAAACGCATCGTTTGCTCGTACGATGGTTAGCCAAATAGGATGACGCCTTAACAGTTATAGGCTTACTAAACAAAAAAGGCACATCTAGTGAGGCTTGGGTTTTTTTTTTAGATGTACGTGTTTCTGTGACAAAATAATTGTTCTCTCTTTCTTTCAAATTAGCCATCTTTCCTCAGATGCGCCTTTTTACTTACAATCAGTGGTATAACCTGTCTATATTATTATTTCCAGTGACATTCGACGGCGAGACCATAGAGGGCGCCCCTCCGCTATGGTGCGCCGCGGCCGCGGGTCACTTGCCACTGGTGAAGCTGCTGGTCCGCGCCGGAGCCAATGTCAACTCCACCACGCGGACACACAGCACCCCCCTCAGGGCCGCCTGCTTTGACGGCCACTCTGATATCGTTAAGTTCCTAGTCGAAAATGGCGCCGGTAAGTTATATCAAACGCACACACGCGCACTCACCACACCTTTTCACATTAGAATTAAGCACATATTGTTCCCCAAAAACTAAGTACTACTTACTACCTACTATTAAAAAAAAAAAAATTTGTTAACCTTTTTTGTTTATTATAAATGCGAAAGTTTAGATGGATGGATGGATGGATGGATGGATGTTTGTTACTCAATTACGCCAGAACGGCTTAACGGATCTGGATGAAATTTGACAGAGATAGATTATAGTCTGGAATAGTACATAGGCTACTTTTTTTTATTCGGGTAGTACTTTCCCGTGGGATAATTTCCAACATCCACGCGGAAGAGCTACTTTTATTTTATTTTATTTAAAAAGGAACAACTAACAGCTACAATATAAAACATATATAAAGAAATACACAAAACATATAGACAATACTGCAGCCCACAACGCTGTTCACAGATTAACTACAGGATACAAACAATGAGAATAATCGCTAGGGTTACAAATAAGTTTTTTTTTTTTTTTCTAAAGTACATTACGTATTGTGTTTAAAATAATAATAATAAAGTGTACATGTGTAGCGTGTGTGGGGGTGTGTTTATGTGTGTGTAATGGGTGTGTAACAATAATGTAGGTATATGACACTCAAAAAATGGCACGAAAAGAAAATTATAAAATAACAATTCAAGAAAGCACCTTGAGTATAAGACTTTTGAACTTATAGGGAGACATGCAAAAATGTCTATATGTTCAAAAGTCCTATTATAGGAATCGACCATTCTGCGAACAGGCGAACGCAAACCAGAGTTGGACTTGCAAGTGCCCACTGAAAATAATCTGCCATAGTTCTTGTATAATTGACGGATGGATGATCCCTGTAACACAGGTTCGGTCTTGCGTGGGGGTCACTGATCAAATCTCTGTGCACTTGGTAAGTCCTGCGCGTAGGTACGCGCAGAGTAGGTACTCTGTACATTTCTTTTTGGAAATAAATTATTTTAACATACCTATTTAATTTATTATATAGGACAACTGTTGATCAGCTCAAAGATGCACGCACGTCCTGTAGAGACGAATGTTTCAAAAATAAACTGCTGATGAGTAAATCTTCTTGGCACTTTTGCATCGCTTACAAACATTTTGTGAATTTAGATCGCCAAACATTGTAAGAAATATTTAGTGATAGTCTGCATTTTTGCGTGATTAGTAGGGAGTTCGTGGCTAAGTAGTAACAGCCGCACGGGTCGATCCATCAGGTTAAGCTACGCTTGCCGAGGTTGGTCCGTCGAAAGGTCCATCTTTACTTACTTACATGGATTCCTCCGTGCCTCGGAAAGCACGTTAAGCCGTTGGTCCCGGCTGTCATTCGTGGATCTTTGACAGTTGTTACGGGTTGTAAGAAGCCCGAAAGTCTGACAACCAGTCTTACCAAGGGGATACCCAGTAACTGGGCTGTGTGGAGGTCAGACAGGCAATAGCTCCATTTAAAATACTGGTATTCAGCTGCATCCGGTTATACTGGAAGTCAATACCAACATTTGGGAAAAGGCTGGACAGAAAAGTCGATTAACACTTACAGTTTTTTAATCTTAATTACTAAGCGAATTATTTAATTCAAATCGAAGCAGAAGTACTTAAAATTTACTAACAGTAACAGTTAAATGAAAAAGAAAAAGCAGTTTATCGAATCATTTTGTGTCAATGTAGCGGTGTTAACCGACTTCTGTTGCTGACCGTACAATGAGTTTTAATTTAAGTAAAGTACATCCTCTGTTTTCTCATCCTTTGTGTTTCTGTAACCTAAGAAGTAAATTGTGTCTTCATTGTATAAAGATATAACCTTGGTAATCTGTGGAAAACGTCCTGGATTGTACATTAACCCACTTCCAATTATTTTGTAATCTTATCTATATTATACAATTAGCACTTCCCGTGCGGCTTCGCCTGCAAAATATCCCACGGGAACAAAAATCCTTCCTTATTCCTTGTCTTCATTGTAAAGGCAACCTCTGTACAATATTTCAGCTTTCAAGGTCCAAAGGTTTGGGCTGGGCGTTGATGAGTCAGTCAGTCAGTTAGGCCTTTTCTTTTTATAAATTAAGAAAATAGAAGTTTAACATAAATAAAATCGCTCCTCGGCACAGTTGGGTTGGAATCTATTGACGTATTAACTTTAACTGTGATAGACAAACATGTCTTTAGAAATCATTCCTTGATTTTATCATTTCTAAATAGCAATCTTTCCATTTCCAGACATAGAAATAGCAAACCGTCACGGCCACACATGTCTTATGATCGCTTGCTACAAGGGCCATATTAGAATCGCCAAGTACCTACTGTCACTAAACGCTGACGTGAATAGAAAGAGCGTGAAAGGCAACACGGCGCTACACGATTGCGCTGAGAGCGGCTCTCTGAATATACTCAAGATGCTGTTGGGACATGGAGCTACCATGGACGTTGATTCGTACGGTAAGATACATTTTTAAAGCAGATAGAACATTCTGTTTCTGCTCCTGCTCTAACTTATTATAATACCATCGGAGTAACCGACATAGCTTGCAGAGTAAGCAAACTGAAGTGGCAGTGGGCTGGCCATGTTTGTCAAAGGAATGGCCGGTGGAGCAGACGAATCCTGGAGTAGAGACCGTGTATCGGTAAGCGGAGTGTGGGACGCCCCCCAGCTAGATGGACCGACGACCAGAAGAAAGTGGCTGGGACAGACTGGATGCGGAAGGCGGGGGACAGGGTGTTGTGGCGCAGTTTGGGAGAGGCCTATGTCCAGCAGTGGACTGCGTTAGACTGAGTTGATAATACCATCTTCTCAGCCGAACACAGCTAGTTAAAGGCCACTCGGGCATCTTGACATAGACAAGTTTTGCGCTTCCTGCATCCAGCGAATTGACCCGTACCAGTACCCTAATTGCGTAACAAACTATCGATCGGAATTTGAATCATTTTGAAACAAATTGCTAATCCACTGCTTCATGTGTTCGAAAAATTTGTCTGCTCGACAACGTTAATATCGCAATGAATGTTGTTGAACTGTCAAAATGAAACCTACTCCGATTGATTGTGTTACGCAATTAGGGTGCTGGTCGTCGTCCACCGAGACTTAATATTTATACCTATATCAATATGCAATACTTACATCATTCGTGGATCTTTGACAGTCGTTAGAAGTCCGAGTCTCAACAACCAGTCTTACCAATGGGTATCCTATTACCCAGTAATAAGTCAAGGTCAAGGTTGTGAAGGTCAGATAGGCAGTCCCTCCATGTAAAATCCTTGTACTTATTCAGATACATCTGGTTAGACTGGAAGCCGACCCCTGCTTCAGATTGATTGATCAATATGCAAGCCGTGTGGCCTATAGAATTTCTCACCGGCACCGACGACCTTCCATACAAACTTTCATCCCTTATTTAACCCCTTTAGGAGATAAGTTTTTAAATGGTTTAGACCGCGGTGTCTGTCAGTGAATTAATGAGTTTATGATTTTTATTAAGTAGATTGGTATATCTTTGCAGGTATGACGCCACTCCTAGCAGCCTCAGTGACGGGCCATACGCACATAGTCGAGCACCTAATAAACGCCGAATACGGACTAGTGACAAGACAGCAACGCATCGACGCATTGGAATTACTCGGTGCGACCTACGTGGACAAGAGGCGCGACATGGTCGGCGCACTCGCGCTCTGGAAGCGGGCTATGGATGATAGGTACGATGCTATACTTACCATTTATCAACAAACCAGCTGTTATATTTCCAGCCCATTCGTAGTCCACTGCAGGGCAAATACCTCTCTCGTACAAAAAGGCACGAGCATTGAGCACCACGCTTGCTGAAGTCAGGGTTGGCGATTTCAGACTTAAATTGACAATTAAACTAGCTATTACTTAACTAACGATGAGTTGTACGAAACCCAACATTAGTTTAAGGACGCTCTTACAAATGGGTAGTCAAATCATAACTTTTTTACACAAAAGTATGTTTATTAAATAAAATGCTTTACAATAATAAAATGTTTTTTGGCCGAATTGTTGATAGATGTGCAAGGTACGATTCTGAACTATAAATATATTTTTTTTAAGTAACAATTTCTCAATAAATGTACCGAAGTGGAAATTTTTGCTTCGGTACATTTATTGAGAAAATTTACCTATCTAAAATGATATTTATAGTTAAGAATCGTACCATGCACATCTATCAACAATTCGGCCAAAAAACATTTTAAGAATGCAAAGCATTTTATTTAATAAACATGCTTTTGTGTAAAAAAGTAATGATTTGACTACCCATTTGTAACAGCGTCCTTAACGGAGACTTTAAATTGATGCTGTCACTTTAATGTAAGGGATGGCATGAATTTAAAGTCTCCGTTAAACTGATGTTGGTTTCGTGCAACTCAACGTTAAAGAAATAAATATGGTAATACGTAGCCAGAGAAAATAATATAACCGACTTCAAAAAAAGAAATACAAAAAAACTTTTTTACAAAAAAATGCAACCGACTTCCAAAAACAACACTACAAAGTGAAAAATTACTTTACTTTCGGAAGTCGGTGTCTAGTTAAATGTATTTTCGTTTTTTGCCACCGACTTCCGAAATTAAAGTAATTTTTCACTTTGTAGTGTTGTTTTTGGTAGTCGGTTGCATTTTTTTGTAAAAAGTTTTTATTTTTCACTTTTTAGTTGTGTACCTACCCCACACAAATTCTAATACCACTATATGCAAAACAAACTAGAACATCATCCATATAAAAGTGGGGAAAAAATACGTATTATTGAAGCTAACTCAAAAACTACCCAAGCAAAGTTAATCAATTTTATATGGGACCAACTGAATACCCCTCCTCCATCCTCCTCTATGGGACCCTCTCGAATAAAACAAAAAAAAAACCAAATCGGTCCAGCCATCTTCGAGTAATCGGGGAACATACATAAAAAAAAAAAAGAATTGAGAACCTCCTCCTTTTTGAAGTCGGTTAAAAATAGGATTAAATCGGATTTTCGAGTTATATGCGCACTAAAACCGAAATACCGTACGCCCTACGAAACATGAACAGTCGACGTCACTCACAGAGTACATTTATATATGGCGTCACTACTCCCTAGCCATTCTAAGTAATATTCTTTATACATGTACTTTTAATCGTTTTCAGTAACTTGACAGTTGACATTATAAAGGAAATGAGGTAAAAAAAAAAAAAATTGTGAAACTACTTTGATGTGCTTACAGTTTTAATTGAAACACGTTATATTCGTTTATAGTTTATACTATAATAATATAAACGATAAATAATTTAAAAACGAAAATTATTTTGATTCGATCTGTCAAGTTACTGAATACAATTAAAAGTCCAAGTATAATAGTATTCTCTCTTATAGTAAGTGCCGTGCGTGACAGCAGACGTGAAAAATATGAACTACATCCCTAACATTATTTATTACTTTGATTGTCCAGATTCCCTGCGGACGGAAACGAGCCCATTCCCAAGCCTAAAGACATCCCGCGCATAGAAGCCTACGACTACGCGGTGGAGCCGAGCAACTCGCAGCAGCTGGAGGAGATCCTCGCCGACCCCGACGGCATGCGCATGCAGGCCTTGGTCATCAGAGAGAGGATTCTCGGTGAGCTCACCTTCAACATTCAATTTAATCATCATCTGTTCGGCTTCCAGTCTAACTGTATGCAGCTGAATATCTGTATTTTACATGGAGCGACTGCCTATCGGATCTCCACAACCCGGTTACTGTGTAATACTGGTTGTCAGACTCGAGCTTCAGACGACCCGTAACGACTGTCAAAGATCCATGAATGACAACCGGGAACAACGGCTTAACGTGCTTTCCGAGGCACGGAGGGGTCTTGGTATGTACAGATGGTCACCCAGCCACGGACCAACCGCGGCAAGCGTAGCTTAACCTGATCGATCGACCCGTGCGGCTGTTATTAATTAGCCACAAGTCCCTCAACGTTCAACTTAATGTATTCGGAACAATATAAATTGTATACTTAAATTTGTATACGTACACTACGGTAAATGCAGTAGTGGGGCGTGTTATTTTTAGAGTGGACAAGTTATTTTATTTTTTTCCTTTTTTATCGGGAACTACATAATGTTATGGTTCATTATTTTCGGTATGAAAATTCGCAATAAATACAGGATCTTTCTCATTTTCGATATCAGCGTGCGTTACTAAAAACAACGTTAATGTACCTACCCCTGACAATAATTTCCAAATTTTAATGACGGTTATCTTCAATTATGATTTTGACTTCATTTTCAGCGAAACGGAAGACAAATTTTCATTTTTTTATGGCTGCCATCTTAGGTTAATTTTTGAAAGCATCGGCGAGCGGAGGCCTCGCAGTCTTTCTTATCCCGTACGAGTATAATGTTAGATATTTATGATGCAGGGCCGGCGCACCCCGACACGTCGTACTACGTGCGCTACCGCGGCGCCGTGTACGCGGACGCGGGCCGCTTCGCACGCTGCCGCCAGCTGTGGCATCACGCGCTCGACATGCAGCGCGCCGTGCTGCCTCCCCTGTCGCCTCTTACGCAGTCCTCGCTCTACAGCTTCGCGGAGCTCTTCTCCTACATGCTGGCCGAGCGAGCGCGCCCGCCTCTCAGAGGTATGTCATGCCTATCAACTATCTAATGGGCTTTGATCAATTTTGCTGTACATGTGATGCAAAGGAATGAGGAAAATGTCGTGAGGAAAGTTTTGAGTATTCATGAATGTGGGTCTATAAGAGTAAGAAAAGATAAAAGAAACGATGGATGGACTGTGTGAAAGATGAAATTTCTAGATATCCTATATTATTAAATGAGCAATATTTGTATTTGTATATTATATATTTTATTTTGTAATCACGGAATCTGGGAAAATTAGTTTTCTTTATTTTCACCTGAGCAAAGCTCGGTCGACCAGGTACCTTTCGTCGTCATCTCAGCAGTCACAGGAAGGTGACTACTGAGATGACGACTAATAGGAATAAGAAGACATATTGCGCCAACCCCAAATAAATTGGGTTAGGGGCAAGAAAATGACGAATAAAGCATATTCTATCTATCTAGAACTAGATCACAAAATTACAAACACCTGCATTAAAACGCTCTTTCTACTGCGCTATGGCTCCCATAGTCTTAATTTGATTACATATCACATGTTGCGGCAGCGACTGACTGCAAACGCTCGAAAAAATTTAAGCATGTGCATCCAACATGCTTGAGCTTTTTGCTCACGACTGTCCGCGTGGCTACGAGAAGCATACGCGGACACACGCAACATAGAATAATCTCTCGCATGCAATTAATTTAGTTAATTTTCAATTGATCAATGCTGAATGTGAGCTGACGGTAACACGGCTATTGAGATACAAACATAATTATAAATTTATAACCACCAATATTTATTCGACAGGTCGCATAGTCCCCCCCGTGACCTTCGAAGACATTGAACCCGTATTCAGGAAGGCATTATCCGAGATACACCGGGGTATGGAGCTCCTGGACTCAAAACTCAGCATTGACCGCGAACAGACGCTGAGCACTTTACAGAGGGTGCTGGTCATCTCTTTACACCTGGCGGCATTAATGGCGCGGTTACTCGAGGAACCGGAATGTACTGAGGAAGTGTCGCGGAAGATACACAAGGCAGTATACTCGCTCGTTAAGTTAGATATTACGGTGAGTTGGAGAAAGGTTACAGAAAGGTTGACACATACTTTCTCTGTTTTTATTTGACAAAAGTGAAGCGATTTTGAATCGTGCATAATGCAACAAGTACTGTCATCTTGACATGCTCTGCAAATTATTATGGTATGGGCCCAATTCTAAAACTTTGTGTGCTACTATGTAGCGGTGTGAAATGAAGAAACATATTAGCAGAAATTAGCATCCAGAATGCATAAGGAAAAGAAAGAAAGAAATTTAATTGATCCAGATCCTGTGTGTATTGTGTCAACTGGACACAATACACACAAAAAAAAACAAAATATTTAAAAAAAGTATTGTGTGCTTTGATTCTCTTATTGGCTCTTGTCGGGGAAGACAGGCGTTCTAGTCGTGTATCTGTGTTCTAATATCCATTATCTGTGTTGCAGGTACGTCAGGGCCGCTCAGCGCTGCACGTGGCGTGCTCCGCGGAAGGGTCGCGCGGGCGTGGTGCGCGCGCCTGGCTGCCGGCGCCCGGCGAGGCCGCGCCGTGCGCCGCGCCGCTGGTGCAGCTCATGCTGCGCCTGGGCGCGCAGCCTGACGCCAGGGACGCGGATGGGAACACGCCACTGCATTTAGTCTGCAAGGTATGCAACTCGCTCACTCTCAACTAGATGGCGATTTCACTCGCATGGATATTCCCACAAAGACCGTGAATTTTTGTATAAAAACGTAGCCTGTACCTCTCTTCAGCCCATAAACTATCTCTATGTTAAAAATCAAGTCGATCTGTCGCACTATTGCTGCGTGAAAGAACGATAAGACAACACACTTTCACATTTACAATATTAATAAAAAAGATTATTACACAAAGTTAAACTTCATTGCTGAGTTTTCCAAACTAGTGTTTGAAAGCTCTAATAAAGACGACGTTGACCCAACGCATTCTTTACTGAGAATACTTAATATTTACTTCTACCTTTTGGATATCGGAAAATATCCCACGGGAACGTACTACCGGGCAATCCTTCCTTATTCCTTGTCTACATTATAAAGGGAACCTCTGTGCAAAATTTCAGCTTCAGTCAGGACTTCTCCTTTTATACAGATTAGATAGATTTAGGGCGAATTAATTAATAGAATTTTGATAGTTTTTCTAAACAAAATCTGCATTCGCTCTTGAACTTTTAATTTATAACTACAATTATTTTCTTTAACATTTCCAGCTGAACCCGTGTCCCGCTGAAGTGGTCCGCGAGTTACTCTCACACGGAGCTCACATCGACACAGTCAACTACGAGGGTGAGACGCCCGAAGAGATCCTCAAGTCGACCCAACAGAGCCTTAGCGCCATCGTCAACCCTCTGCGGTACACGTCACTCAAATGCCTCGCCGCACGTACCGTCAAGAACTACCGACTCCCATACAGACATGTGCTACCAGTGTGTCTGTATTCCACCGTTATCACTCATTGAGCGAGACATAAACGTGCCGCGTGCGACACCGCGCTGTGATCCAACCTAACGCTAAGCAGTATCGACCTCACAATATACTAGACAGCGTACACGCTTATCGTTGACACTATTACAATAAACCCATAAGTAAGGGCAGGATCGTCAACCTCTGATTGGTTCAAAACCGTTTCCATTGATGACGTTTGATACGTCAGTAACACGTGTCATCTTGGCACCATAGATTTTGAGACTTGTAGTTTTGTTTGAAACGTTATTTTAGCATTTTAGATTGGAATGATCAGTGTATATTTTAGGATCTTTTGAGGCTACATTATTATTCTTTTAATTCGTTGCAATGCCACCGGATTTAATACCTTTACTTAACTGCCATACCATAGACTAATAAGGCAAAGGTATGATTTCGGGTTTATACTAAAATTGTGAATGTTAGATTGATGTAGGTAGTCAAACAAGGGACTTACACCAGCATGCCGTGTAGTGTAATCATTGAAATATCAGTTTTAGCATAAACATGGTGTTACTCTGATTTCTATTTTGTCACAGTATTGAAAATGGGTAGCTCGGCTCAAAGCAGAATTTATATAATATATTATTATGTATTGTATCATTATATTTAGTAGTATAAACTACATAATTCTGTGAATTTATGTTTTATACTTAGTTTTTCTTTATAATTCTTCTCATAGTTTATAATTATTTCAAATCTCTAATGTATCATATTGATTTATTATTATTTCATAGTTGTTTTGTCCATTGGTCGTACATTTGAAGTAACGTATTATTTTTTGTATGTGTCAAAAGTGAAATAATTAACGTCCTTATAATTGGTAGTATCAAAGATATATAGAAATTAAATTTCAGTGCTGTGCCGTACGTGATTTGAAATAGATGTAATATGTACATTGGGATAAGTAAAATTGATGTTTTAATATATTATTATTATAATGTTTATGTATCTGTAAATTACTGTTTGGCGATACGTCTGGGTGCATGGGAGTTTTAATGCTATTTGATGTGGTCACAGTTTGTTACAATATATGTAATATATGTAATAATATCATTTTAAAGTCACAAATATTATAATTTAATCTTTTGAATTGTTTTAGAGCTCAAATTAAAATCATTATGTTATTTTGAATAGTTTTTGCGTGATAACCTTGCATGCATATTGATTTTCATTAATATACTTTGTCACCGTAAAGATAGACTATGTTACACTTCACAATGATTATAAATAGATGAAGTTCATTATTAGATAGTGTAATGGCACTGCGTGTACTTACTGTTTTACTTTGTAATTGTACTGAATTATAAGACTTTCGTTCTTAACACAATACAGCCATAGTTAATACTAGCTTTTGCCAGCGGCTTCGCCCGCGTTTATGTCGGAAAATATTCCCGTGTACTACCGAGAATTCCTTCCTTATTCCTTGTCTACATTATAAAGGGAATCTCTGTGCAAAATTTCAGCTTTTTATGTCCAAGGGTTTGGGCTGGGCGTTGATGAGTCAGTCAGTCAGGGCTTTTCTTTTTATTTATATAGATTAATAAGTGTTTCTGGAGGTTGTTATACTATAATTATGTCTTCATCTGTGTATAATCGTTGATTACCAAGTGATATTTGCTTTTAATATTTGACTATTATCATAACGTAACGCCGGCGCAGACGCGGCCTGGACTAGAGTCAATAGTCGAGTGTTTCCACTTATCCTCTAGTCCTCATTACTGTAGTACATTCTGGATTATTTTATAGATATACACATACAATCTTACTCCATGTCAGTGGTCATCGCTTGACGCATATATCAATGTAAAAACAAATTAGACGTAAGTAGGCATATTAGAAATTAATGAAGATACGTATAAATTGGTATTGTATATTAGCAGAATGGATAACGACAAAGTAAACTATTAGTACTGAATTATAATGAAGATGTTGATTATGTTTGTAACAACGGCATCGTTCGCTACTTTGTGTGTATTTCCTCATAGTATATTATAAATTTAGTAATATTGTGTGATTATATGCTAGTTATTTTTGAAATTAATAAAAATGCTTTAAAATACTTTTCTTTTTTTAATTTTTAAAAATATAGTTTTGGTAGTCCAACCCATTGTCATAGTAGAAACAATACTCATATTTGATCATGTCCGACTTTTTACGTATATTTTTTGGGTTCTTCCCACTATTCCTACCAGTGTAAATATATATATATTTAAGTATATGTTAATATTATATAATATAATAATTAGTATGATCTCCTTTATTTCTTTAATATATACATACAAATTACATTTTTAAATATTAGAATATAAAAACATTTAAAAATATAAAACATAGTAGCCCACCGGTATCGGGAACAGGGTCCAAGCTACCGGCGGTCAGGGCTCCAGAAAGAGGAACCTCCTAACAATACGCGCCGTGTCCAGAAGCACCGCTCTCTGAATCAGCAGTGCTATTCTGTACAAATCTCATCGTGAAAACCTAGGTGAAGTGAGTTGTCAATCTACCTTATGTTAGGGATTGACACTATTGACAGCTCATTCCACGCTCACTTCACCTAAGTTTTCACGGTGAGATTTGTACAGAATAGCACTGCAGGCCCTTAATCCAGCCGCCCAACGAGAGCCTCCTTAGATGTTGGTCGAGGCTCTTGGCAATTAAGCCATTGGCTGATACGACTATCGGCACAATGATTTCCGTGTCCACATCCCACATGTCGACAACCATACATTAGTATGATTATCAATAATTCATAAAATTCACACTACCTGCTGGTGGTAGAAATAGTGGGATTACAGAACAAACCAATTTTTTAAATTAGTTTCAAAATTCGGTGTGTAAGCGAATAAAACGATTAAACGAATTAAGGTTGTGCTAAGGTTTTAAATCGAGAGCACAACAAACGTTCGACATTAGAATAACTTTATTTCGGACACAAATATCCATATGCTGGGTGTAAGTGTAAACAGTGGCAATCATTTAAGGGGGCATTGTACTCATCATAATGAACAACTTTTACTATGGGACCAAACCTGGAGCTAGACCACCACCTCTTAAAGCATTATTATTTTAATCTTACATGAGTGTGGGAAAGAGATGGAGCTAGACGTCCTGTATAGCTCCATCTCTTTCTCACACTGAAGTAACATTAAAATAATACTGCTTTAAGAAGTGGTGGTTGGCCCCCTGAAATCGCAAAAAAAAAATCAGCTGCCCCCTACAATTTGACGAATTATGCGAACATAAATGTACTGAACAGCTGATTATTTTCGCGATTTCAGGTTTGGTCCCATAGTAAAAGTTGTTCATAATGATGAGTACAATGACCCCTTAAAAGATTGCCATTGTTTACACTTACACCCTGTAGTGTTAGTAACATTCAATAAATAACTTATTGCCTAGTCTTAGTAAAAATCAACCTGCGCACAAACTGCTATACAATCGGAGAGCCGAGGCTCTCGGCTACAGTTTTTAGGATGCTGTTTTAATTGTCCCTCACTCTCCTCAGTAGCGACGCAGTTTTTTGTGTATAATTGCATAGAAGCCGTCGGTGCGGGCTTGCGCAAACATTTCCGATGCGCTACAGTAACGAGGCAGCCTGAACAACATCCTGAAAGCATTGCTATATTGGACGCGCAGGACATCCAGCGATCTCTTAGTACAATTGACCCAAAGACTGCCCTTGTACAAACTTTGGCAATAAGCCTTGAAAAGTGTTACTTTTACTTGGTCTGTACACCGCGCAAATCTACGGAACAACATATTGCTGCGGTCCGCTTAATAAGTATGTACTGGTATGTAACTTTCAACTATGTACCTATGTAGCTCCCAAATATATGAACTAAAAGGGCTTGTAACAAAGGTCAGTTATGATACCTCTAAGATAACAAAAACAACAACGCAGTTAAAAGTCCCGTTTAATATGAAACAGAAACAATACAAGATTATAATATTTGTACATGATAATTATAAACATAGGTACAACATTGATAAAATATAAAATGGTGGCAGATTATTATTAAACATTGTTGAATCTGCCTGTCAGTTTTGATCCAAAAAAGTGTCATTAGAAACATCAACCCTGGAACAGCCTTTTAAGTTCCGGTGAGTCATCAATCAGGGCCTGCATTTCCCTCAAGGAAGTACCCGGGAACATCAACCAGATTCGTTTAGCTGTTATCAGGTTGCTCTTCAGAACCTTCGCCATAGTCTCTCCATTAGCATTCTTTATGTTGCCCATCTTCACTACTAGTTCTACGGGAAGTTTCTTCAATTGGTACTTACGCAGTCCACACAATAGAGGCCAGAATGAGAACTGGTCGATCAAATGCTCAGTGCCACTTACGGCTGATAGGTACAGCTTACATTTGTCATTGTTATTGTGATCCCACACCAGACCCAGGAGCTTTGCCTCACTGGACTGTATGTTCGGGAATTTCATGCGATTCTCGTAAGCATACCCGGCGGCGAGACCTACCAGACGGTTGTAAGTGAACTCGAAATCTTCCACTTTAATGTTTTTAGCAGTCTTCTTTATCAGGAGTGGAGTACTGGAAAAATAAACATAAAAGAAAATTTGATAAAGGAAAATTATTAAGGGTCATTACGATTGTCATCTCAAACTCAACTCAAACTCAAAGCATTTATTTCAAATAAACCAATTACAGGCACTTTTGAATTGTCAATGGGTCGGTCAGTCAGAAAGATGAAGCTAGTTGCCCATTCCAAAGCGTAGTAGATCCCTATGGAGAAGAACAGGCAAGAAACTCCACGGACACTCTTTTAAATCATAATATTTTTACAAAATATTGGTTACATCGTTCATGTTGAAAATATACATGTGAGAACAATGTAGAAAGACGTGCACGTTAAAAAGCGTCCGTAATAAAAAGATAAAAACTAAAACAACTAAATTAAATATTAAAATTAAAAATAAGCCATGGCAGCTAAGAGACGACCAGTCCCAACTGACATCGTTTTTAGGGTTCCGTACCCAAACCGTAAAACGCGACCCTATTACTAAGAATCTGCTGTCCGTCCGTCTGTCATCAGGCTGTATCTCATGAACCATGATAGTTAGACAGTTGAAATTTTCACAGATGATATTCTGTTGCTGATATAACAACAAATACTAAAAACTTACTTGGGTTCCGACTGGTGTTACTGCAGCCGAGTCTAATGTTAATTTCGAAACTTACTTGCGTTCAAGATTCATTCCTTCAATAACGATGGTCTTGCCAGGTTCCACAGTGCTGAGCTTCTTTCTCAGCTCGTACCCCTGAGCCAGGAGTCTCTCAACGTTGGCATCAATACGCAGGAATTCCGCATCCTTGTACACGTTGTAGAAATGCGGACCATTGAAGGTGGTCGTGGAGGGAGTCTTGGGCGTAGACGAAAATTCGAAGTTTTCCATGACTGTTGCTGAACAGAAAAAGGTCAGTTAAAGGTAGGTACCTACTATGGGCTATGGTACAAGTCTCGCCGAACTTGGTGGCCACGTAGTGCTTAGCCTGTCTATCATATCATGACGTCATTAGGATAGCAAACAATATAGTCAATAGTTTTAATAGACCTATGTTTTGTTATTCTATTTATAATTATGGTCCCCTCATGAGTATTCATTATTTATCAATAATCTGAAGTACATAATAACAAAATCTAATCAGATAACCAAGTGTTTTTTAGATAGTGCAATTTTATTTTTTTTGGAATTGGCATCTTGTAGTGTGACCATGAGAGGTCTCGACTACTTAACCAGACTTTCCTGTGGGTGCCTTTAAGCGAGCTTAAAAGCCTCCAGCCAGGGGGAGATCAATCAGGGGGGGGGGGGGGGGCAATCTACGCAAAGAACATTATATACTCCTATCTACGAAGACGCGCCCCACTATTTACAAAATTGATGTGTTCACGTGTCATTTGAGTGAATTCGCAAGGACACTGTTATTTATTTTGTGTTATAATATAGATTAATATAGGTGGTAGGTATGTTTTTTGTGTTGTATTGTGTTAAAATTAGTATTATGTTACAAGTTTTTTTTTGTTATATTATATTTAAATTAGTTTATAAGTAGTTTTGTAAATTTATTTATTTATAGTTAATTAAAACGGTTATACACCAATTACAATAATTAACCTAGAAACACAATACTAATATTGTAATATCTACTACATACTTAATAAAATAACAGTGGAAATTCTCTCATACTTTCTCTCGCAAAACTTTAGACACACTCGCTTTATCTCTCTCCATTCATCGGCAAACAGATCACAATCAGGATTGACTGCCAGGAGGGCATTGAGGGCTTCCAGAGTCCGACACACCGGCGACTCTGCTCTAGCGACCGTACGACATGCTGGCTGAGCAAACAATTTGTGCCTCTTACTGTGGCGGTGACCTATATAGTTGCCAGGCACATATAATTGACAAAATAGGTTATGTAGCTCAGGACAGTCGATAAGCCCTTTGAGGGTTTTGCAGGCTAAATGACCGCACTGTCGCATTGGGTACATACACCTGTAATGATAGTGTAAGGGAGATTTGAATAAATAAATAAATATTCCTCCTAACCGTTTATATAATAGTATATGTGTGCAAGCTTCCGCCAATGTTGAGTGTTATCGGTAGACAGGTACACATTAATTACAGTGTACTAACTAGGTATAGTAGGTACACATCAACAACACACACATCATCAACAATCTATCAATCTAGTACATGCATCAATGCATTTGTTCAGTGAAAACATCAAACAAATGCATTTGACTGTTTATTATTTACCCAACAACGTAGGTACCAGTATCAGTACCTACCTATGCGATAGTAGGTATGGGTAGAACTATGGTAAAGGGTCTCATAACTTCATAAGTAAAGAATTGATTTGACCACTTTTCTCCATAAATCTCGTAAGTAGATACCAGAAACACAACCCGTTTATGTAGGTACAGTAGTGCTATTCTGTAAATATCTCACCGTGATAACTTAGGTGAAGTGAGCGAGAAGTGACTCGTCATTCTACCTAATGCTAGGGGTTGACACTATTGACAGCTCACTTTAAGATCACTTCACCTAAGTTTTCACGGGGAGATATTTACAGAATAGCACTACTGATCATTTTAAAATTGTAGGTATATAATTTTATAATTATTTAGATATAATACTTAGGTACGCACGACTATTATAATTAATAGAGCCTTTGTATTAATAATCAAATAAACCTACAATATCGATATCTTACGCCATGAATGATTTAGTTATATTTACAAAAAAAAAAAAACAAAGGCTTGTTTTGTAAATAAATAAACATAGAACAAAGACAAGTAAGCAGGTACTGTATGATAATGATATGATGTACTTACACTACATAAGTACCTAGCAGCTGATACCCAAACTATAAATAGACCAGTTTAAACTACTAAAGTTACCAAAGGATAAACTTTTTAATGTCGATGATAGACAATAATAACGCAATAAAAAAACTTACTTTTGTTCTGGAGACTCAAACAGGACACTTATTGGAACAAAGTTTGTGGAATACTGAATTAGAAAGTACCTATTTATTATTATATTACATGGAACGACTAATTGGAATAATGGATGACCAAAGTGATTATGCTAAGCGATTCGGAAGTGTATGCCATGAATCGACTAATGATCGATTATACTAAACTGCATTTACAATGTGATAAGACATTTAAATAAACCTTTTTTACAGTCCGTTCAACCGATTTTGACTTCTATTACGTTGATGGCATGACAAATGACAGCTGCAGTAAACAGTTGGTATTGTAACCACTTTTTTGCCTTTAATGCCATCCTTAGGCCTACGGAATAGAAGTCAAAATCGGTTGAAAAGACTGTAAAAAAGGTTTGTTTACATGTCTAATCTTATTGTAAATGGAGTATAGATACTTACAATCAAATATTTCGCTTCTTTGATTAGTTTTTGACCAATTTTCTGACGAATACAGTAATGATTAATGTCTAATAAATGTAATTATGTTTTTTTGTTTAATTTTACCGCCAATGAATACGATAAATATGAGTTCTGATAATAACGTGTAATTCATCATCAAATTCAGGTTTACTATTTTTATGATAGTTTCTATTTGGTTCTAATAACAATTATAAATTAGTTTATTTCTCGCGTAATTAGTAAATTGTATGATAAATCGCCTAAATAAGACCGCCCTGTGGCTCGATATATTCTCTATGGTTGTTCTTTCCCTGTTGGCTGGAGACGGCTTGGCGTGTTGCGAACTTCAGTAACCTTGTATCAATGTACCGTACTATGTATAGCTCCATTATACTAAGTAAGTTCTGTCTGTGGTATAGCTTATTGTGACTGTGACTTGTTGTGAGTTGTGTCACTCTCTAAAGTAATATAATTATTTTTGTTATACTCTTTGGTAATTAATAAGTTCCTTGCTCACTGTGCTCGCTGCGTGTAAAGATAGGTTTTCGTGTTTCACGAAACCATTTTAGTATTGCTTTCGCAAATTCGTATTATACGCTGAACATTGTAAAAATTCTATTATTTAGTAAACAATAACAACTCGTACTTACTTACCTACTTACTTAGTGTGTAAAATATTCTAGCTACTTAGCTTCTTATGTAAACAACGACAAAACTTAAGCATTACTATAACTACAAATTAACTAATGTAGATAGTTACCTAATTAGTTAATTTGTAAAACTATTGAACCTCATTATTAGTCATTTTACTCTGAAGGGAAATTGTAGCTGTAGCCGTGTAGGTACTTTAAATAGCGCCATCTCATGTCAATCTTCCAAACTAGATTGTGTCTGTGGAGTTGTGGACTCCACGGTCACATCCCATATTGTGAGTGAAGCAATGTTACACAAAATACACGATAGATGGCTATTGTGTCCTACTCCTAAATGACTTGTTCAATTACTTTGGATGGTCCTAGGGATTTACTTTTTTTACTAAAGTGACTTTCACAAACTTTGAAGTACAATTGGTTTTGAAGTCAGTTTCCACTTAAATAAAAATATGTACATAGTTAAAAAAAAACACGCCTAAAGCACGCACTAAAAGTTATAAATTAAATTGACGTCTAATAGTACTTGCTTATTTAAGCAGCGTGTCACTTCGTTTTTATCCAATGATTCATTTAAAAAGCGTGGAGCACTTTGTTTAAATTATTTAAAAGTAGGTACACATAACTAAAAAGCGCTCCACGCTATTTAAATTAATTATTGGTCATTGGAAGTGAAAGAAGTGACACACTGCATATTATTAGTTAAGATATAAGTACCTATTAAGCAGTACATTGTAGGTACTTACTACTACGTTCTAATACAATTTAATTATTTTAAGTATCACTTTTGGTGCGTGATAAAAGCGTGTTTTTTAGTTTTTTAAACTAGGTACATATTTTTATTTTTTACTTTTTAGTCTTGTATATTCTTCATTTAGTTAATAAGTCTAAAGTCAACGAAGTTAGGACTTGACCGGTCCACTGAAGAATTCCACTATCCACTTCCTGGCTCCATCATCAGACCCTCAACACCAAGTGCAATCTATTGGACACGTCAAACTGAATCATTGAGCCCGAACGAGAGGAGTTCACTAGTAGCCACTGAAGAGTTCCACTACCTACCTCCTGGCTCCATCATCAGACCCTTGACTCTAAGTGCAATATATTGGATTCATCAAAATGAATCATGTGAGCCCAAACTCGAGAGGTTTACTGGAAGCCACTGAAGCATAGAAATATAAAAAATATATCTATGCACTGAAGAGTTCCACTATCCACCTCCTGGCTTCATCATCTGATCAACTCCAAGATACCAAATTATAGTATTGTCATCAGAACTAAGTACATAGACATACAAAGTTTCATTTCGATACGACAATTACCTAGGTAGGTAGGCTAGGTGGGTAGGTTAAAATTGACTTCCAAGATTTTTACATTGTTTGTCAGTTACAAGTGAAGCTAGAGGCTGTACATATACGAAATTTTGCCGATTTCGCTGATTTGCGTGATTTTACAGTTAACTGTAAAATTACAAGTTTTAATTTATAGCATAACATGATAGATTTTTTCAATTATGATCTAATGATTGAGCTATTTTTATCTGTTCTATGGTAGACCATGACCTGGAAAAGGACATAGCTTACATTTCATCCTGGATAGCAGAAGAAGTCACGGGCAACAGCTAGGTAGTTAATATTAAAAATATGAAATTTTGGATGTTTGTTATCAGTCACGTCTGAACGGCTAAAAGGTTTTGGATGATATTTGGCAGACATGTTAGACCATGATCTGGAATTGGACACGGGATACTTTTTTATCTCGGTAGTACTAACCTACCTACGTACTCGTACTTTCCCATTTCCGACCTCCACACTGGCGAAGCCGCTGGCAAAACCAAGTGAATACTAAATACATATCAAAATACATAGAAATACATAGAGATCTTCTTTTTTACTATAGTGTAATCCTACATAATATTCTTATTTTTAATTCTTTATCTAAATTTAAGCTTTAACTAAATTTATTTCATCATCTTCCTGCCCTTATCCCATATTACTTGGGGTCGGCGCAACACGTTTTCTTCTTCCATTCTCCCCTGTCAACCGTCACGCTATCATTCACTCCCTTCTTGTTCATATCATTCCTCACACAATCCATCCATCTTTTCTTTGGCCTTCCTCTGCCTCTCCATCCATCAACATGTATATTCATCACTCTTTTAGTCACATGCGTTTCGTCTCTCCTCATTACATGCCCATACCAAGACAAACGATTTCCTTTCAACTTTTCTGTCACTGGCGCCACTTTCAAACTTCCTCTTATATACTCATTTCTCACTTTATCCATTCTCGTCACTCCACACATCCATCTCAACATTCTCATCTCCGCTGCATGCAATTTTTTTTCATCCGTCTTCTTCACTGCCCAGCATTCCGATCCATAAAGTACGACAGGCCTTATCACGGACTTGTAAATTTTCCCCTTCAACTTGAGGGGCATCCGTGGGTCGCAAGTTGTTCCTGTAACCTGTCGCCATTTCATCCATCCTGAGTTGATCCGGTGCGTTATGTCTCGGTCTACTTCGCCATCCCCTTGGACAAGTGACCCGAGGTACCGAAAGTCGGAGCAGATCGGTAAGGGCGTTCCGGCAAGAGATATGGGCACAGGACCGGAGAGACCGCCAAAATCACAAAACAAATACTCTGTTTTGGTCCGACTTACTCTCAGGCCAACGGTCTCCAGTCTTTTCCACCACACCTCCAATCTGCTCTGGACCTCTAAGCCACTCTCGGCAACCAGCACAATGTCATCGGCGAATAGCATACACCAGGGAGCCTCTTTCTGGATGTCCCAAGAAAGAGCATCCATTATCAGCACAAAGAGGTAAGGGCTGAGTGCAGACCCCTGGTGCAAGCCGACAGCCACATCGAAGCTGCCAGTAGTGCCCACTGTAGACCGGACTTGGGTACTGCATCGACTGTACATTGCGCGAATCAACTGCACATACTTCCCTGGTACACATTTTTCCTTAAGTGCCCACCACAAAACTTCACGAGGCACTCGGTCATATGCCTTTTCCAGGTCAACAAATACCATGTGCAAGTTTTTATGTGCACCTCTGTATTTCTCGCACAGCTGGCGGATAGCAAAGATGGCATCTGCTGTTCCTCGACCAGGCATAAAACCGAATTGGTTTTGCGAAATTTCACTCTCTTCTCTTAGTCGCCTTTCAATAACTTTCTCCCAAGCCTTCATACTATGTGACATTAGCTTTATTCCTCTATAGTTGTTGCACTCCAGCACATCACCTTTGTTTTTAAAGATGGGCACCAGTGAACTGTTGCACCATTCGTCAGGTATGGCTTCTTCCAGCAACAACTTATTGAAGAATAAAGCTAACCACTTCCATCCTTTAACTAAATTTATTTATACAACTAATTATTGCAAGTAACACCTACTGCTATTAAAACTCAAATTACACTTTTTTTTTTCTTTTTAAACTTTTATGTATATCTGTGGACAGCGCTGTGGGTTATATTATTAACAATTTTGTTTGTTAAATTAGTTGTAATTTCTTATAATGTAACTGTTTGCTTTCAATAAAAATAAATATTATAATGTGAAAGTTTGTATGTTTAGATGTTTGGATGTTTGTTACTCAACCACGCAAAAACGGTTGAAAGGATTTGGATGAAATTTGGCACACATATAGTTTATAACCTGGATTAACACAAAGGATACTTCTTATCCCGGTAGTAGGTTCCCGTGGGATAGATTCCAACATCCACGCGGGCGAAGCCGCGGACAAAAGCTAGTTATTATATAACCGAACATATTAATTTATACCTACTTATACACAAATCAAATAGCAAAATCATAAACGCCACTCAGTTTTCAAACCCAAGCTAACTATGATTAATTGAACAATATAACAACAACACACCTATTCCACCCTTAACTTAGCATAGGAGAGAACCTTCAAAACATGGGTGGATAAAAATAAAAGGCTCATAAAAATGTATGAGCGGCACAAGATGCGCAGCTAACAAGAGAAGGTTTATCGGCACTCGCCACTCGCCCCTTGCCCCCGCAACTCGCCTCTCACCACATCGCTAGTTATTCCGCGTCACCGGTAATTGTGACAAATGAACGTGTTTCGTTATACTTACAAAATAGTTATAAGGCGAGCGAGGAACTTGGGGTTTTGTTGCAAATATTATGTTATATTTGGTGGAGAAAAAGTAAATGGCTTGGCTGATGTTTAGAATGGTGTTTTTCGTGTTTGTGGAGACAGTACCTTTTTTTTTTTTGTGGATGGGAAATCATCAAATGACTTCTCCCGCTCTGGGCGGAGCGGGAGGGCGTGTCAGACTTTTACTGACTAAAACCCACCCGTGTTCCTTCAGTTGCCTGTGCCAGGGCCACGGTATCTCTTTCGAATAACCCGCGACCCCGGCGGCATCGGCCCTGTTGGACCTCGTCGCTGCTGACATCTTTTTGAGGCGCACGTGGAACACAACGCGCCGTCAACCCGGGCCTGGTCCTTACCGGCCGGCGAGCTATCCATTAGGCCTCTGCCTCGAATATTGCGGGCAGCGGGGCGGCAGCGGCGGAGGAGCGGGAGCGGCAGGATTTTATGCGTAAAAACAAATGGACCGGACCTCCAAACCAGCGGCGCGGTAGCGGGGCGGGACAGTGCGAGACGCGCCGCCACCGTCGCCGCCCCACTGCCCGCGAAATTCGAGGCAGAGGCCTCACTCGTCGTCCGCAAGCCCGCGCCTACGGTGGCCGGGATCGGCGATGGATTCCCGCCGCCCAGGGCATCTCCTGCGGCGGCTAGAGTCGCGAGGGCGCGACTGTTGCCTCTCCCTCACGCGTTCCGCCTCCACCTTCGCGAGCATTACTGCTTCGCAGTAGGAGGTGACGGCCGGCGGTATTGGACGAGAGATCGCCGCCGCCGATCGCCTCCGTGAGAACACGGCGTTGCTTCGCCCAAGCCGGGCAGACCTCCACTGTGGAAACAGTACCTAAAGCGCTAATAGGTGAGAAAATTTAATTTTGATGTGAGGAGTTACAAATATCTACATACCAGTCTGTCTAGTTATGGAGGTACGGGATAAAGAGTAGAGGTCACAAAATAACGCGCTGTGGAGACATAAATAACCAGCCTACAATGTTCCCACTGCTGGGACACAGGCCTCCTCTCTGTGAGAGGGAGTGGGCCGTAATCCACCACGCGGGCCCAGTGCTGGTTGGTGAATGTCACATGTCTTCGAATTTTTGGTTCTAGGACATGTCGGTTTCCTCACGATATTTTCCTTCACCGTTTAGAGAGCAGTGGTGATGAAATAATTTACACAAAGTGATTGTCTGGGTTCTAATCGAATCTACGTTCCTTACAACTCGTAAGTCACGGCCGTTACCACTGGGCCACCACTGCTCACTGACACTGACTGCGTGGAGACATGGACCACTTGTAACTGCACCTACCTAAACTTAACTAGACTATTATTCTGATTTTCACTGTGCTCCAAAACACAGATTACCTACTGACGTTGCTCAAAAAGCCGCTAAGCTGAAGTAGAACTGTGTGCCGTATGCTCAATGAGCCTAACTAAATAACCTCTATGTGGAGCCCCGACACAGCCAGAAGATGGCGGGACGAGCTGGAGAAAACAAACGACAAGGAGGTCCACATTAGCTCTGGATCGAAAGACCTGGAATTTATGGGGACCTGCCAGCAGTGGGATGATGCAGGCTAACAGCCGCAGATTGTAGCAGCTGAGGCTGACATAAAAACTTCGCGTGATAAAGAGTCCGTGCAAGGCGAGGCATCACCTCAATCTGCCTAGCCTATTCCCAACTATGTTGGGGTCAGCTTCCAGTCTAACTGGATGCAGCTGAATACCAGTATTTTACATGGAGCAACTGCCTATCTCACCTCCACAACCCAGTCACTGGGTAATACAATAAGTACCCTTTGGTAAGACTGGTTGTCAGACGTCAGCCTTTCGGGCTTTTGACGACCCGTAACGACTGTCAAAGATGAATGATGATGATGATGATGATGAATGACAGCCGGAACCAACGGCTTAACGTGCTTTCCGAGCACAAAGGGGTCTTGGTATGTAAAGATGGTCACTCATCCACGGACCAACCGCGGCAAGCAGCAATGCAAGCTGCTTAACCTCTATTACTATAGCGCGGCTATTATTACTTAGCCACAAGCCCCTCATAGGTATAGGCATCTTAGGTAGATAACTAATTCGATAGCCCGAAAATCCTTGCACGATTTTGTTATGATAGAAAGAAAGAAAGAAAGAAAAATATTTTATTTGGGACACGCACAGGAAAAACAGTTAAGAAGGAGCATAAATAAAAGTAACAAAATAAACATTAAAAAACAAAAAAAAAAAAAAACAAAAATTTTAAAACTAAAAAAAAAGAAGACCTTTGCGAGGCCAAAAAGGCTCCTATCTCAGCACAAAGCTGCGATATTTAAAAAATCAATACCGCAACGCTGGTATTCTGATAGGGCCTGTGTGATGCCACGGATATGACTATCTACTGTCATAAAGTAAGTAGGTACCTAATTCAGTGCGATGCACATAGCCCGTCCAAATGATCAAATCATTTCGTTTGAGTAAAATCAATATCAAAATCTACCCACATTATTACGATGTAGGAATTCTGAATAGTTTCTCAACGTTTGTAAGATAATTATGGCTTTCAACATATGCCAACTAATAATAAGCAGAAGCTGAAAACAGATAGACGATTGATTCGTATATTATATACAGGGTGTTTGGCGCATTGACTGACACTATCTTTTGGGAGATTGGGGAGGGTCATTTGCCCAAGTCCTAAGTGTGACGGTAACTGAGATATAGTTTTTAGTGTTTTCTTTGAATTACCCAAAATCTCGCCTTTGTAAAGTTTTACTTTTTTTTTGTTTATGGTTGTACCTAATAGAACAAAATAAGTAACTTTTAATATAGTCTGCAATGTATTCTTATTCTAAATTAAAAATTAAATTAAAACATAATTACCGTAATAAGTCTTTACGTACCTACTTATAATACTCGTACTTCCTAACTGACTCTTCTATGTATTTGGACTACACAATGAATTGTTTTCTATGGAATCTACTTAGCACACCGTTAGAAAGGGTTAAGCTAAAGAACTTTTTAAAATAAAACTAAGTTCAAAATGGCTTATAGTTTTTTTACAATTAATTTAGTAGCTGTAATTTTACATACATTAAACATTTTCAATACTTTGGAAGCACATTGGTCATTTTCTACAAATAAATTAAAACAAATAATAATCTATTTGAAATAAATATATATTGCAAACTATAATAAAAGCAAAACAATTATAAGGATTTAAAAATACAAAAAAAAAAACATATCTCAATTACCGTCACTTTTAGGACATGGGCTTTTTTGAAACCTAGCAAATTACCCCCCCAATCCCCCAAAAAAATTTGTCGGTCCATGCGCCGAACACCCTGTATTTAGAAGATATGAATAGTTATATAAACTTATAAAAGAATAGAATAAAATAAACGTTTATTGTCTCCAGTATTACATCTAGTAATAGTGATACATTAAAAGAATTAAAGCAACCAGATTACGCAAAATATTTACGATTTAATCCAAACCCTTACAACCAATTATAATACAATACATGACAGCTCAACCCTAAATTGCGATCGTATACAACATACGTAACATTCAGGCACGTGGGTCAAACGGACCCATTGAAAAAACTAGGCACGCGCCATGTCGCAATAGAAAGACGTCGTTAAACAAAGAGGCTATTGTGCCCGAAACGATCCCGGGTGGGCAGTTATTGTACAAATACGGCTGATTCGCGGAATTCGCAGGGAGACGCTTAAAATTTGCGGGAAAAAAAGGCGCGCTCGGGTAGATACGGCCGATTGTGCCTGATAGGGTTGATACTCTGGGCTGTTCGTATTTTGGGGTTAAATCGTAAAAAAAAACGTTCTGCATCGTTCTCACATGTAAAATTTCAACATGAATGATGTAACCATTATTTTGTAACCATATCTTGATTTAAAAGAGTGTCCGTGGAGTTTCTTGCCCGTTCTTCTCCATAGGTACCTACTATGCTTTGGAATGGGCGCCTAGCTTCATATTTTTGACTGACCGACCCCTTGACAATTCAAAAGTGCCTGTAATTGGTTTAATTGAAATAAATGCTTTGAGTTTGAGTTTGAGTTTGTAAAATGTTTGACGCTTGTGCTAACAATAGTTCGTTAAGAATGGTAAGTATTTTTTATTCGATGTGACTTTTTGTAGCTGTAGATAATGTATGAAGGATATAAGTTTGTATTTGATTGCATGATTCAAAGCTTTTCTTCTTCTTCGTCATTCCCACAATGCTGAGGATCGCGACCACATACGACGCGTCTCCATGCTATGCGGTCTTCTGCAGTGTGGACCGCACGGTAAATGTTGCCTCCATCAGCCTTCTTGATCGCGTTTGATCATCTTGCCGGTGCTCTACCTTGAGAGCATTTTCCTTCCACCTGGCCCAGTATCAAAACTTTTATATCAAAATTTCCAATTTGATCACAATCAATCTGAATTTTTTGTATCATAAGATAAAGATAAAATAAAATAAGATAAAGGTTTATTTCTCACCACAATATAAATCTACATTTTCAAAATATGATCAAGAACACATAATAAAAATTTTAATTATACCGTGGGAGACTGGTGCCTAAGCTAGGCGTAAGACCTGTATTTCAGGACACCAGGTCTCCACCCCTTCGGAGGACATTTAAATAGAATTATGCACTCGTACACAAATGCGGTAAGTTATATATAACCAGAAAAAAACATTAATCATGTTTCACAAGCGCCGATATTTTAAAGACATATATCTTTTCTGTCTTAGGACAGAATGATTCTGCTCTTAGGAGCAGAATTCATAAACCTACGACATCCTCCAACAAAATAAATGAAAAGAAAATGTCCGAAACTGCTATCAGACAACCCTAATGTGTCTCCATTCTCTGTTATTAATAACGGCAGCATATTACAATTCAATTTGAGCGCTCCGCCCGCGCCCGCGCCGCCGGCTCCAGCCCGTAATCCTTGCGTATAATCTGCAGCCAACAGATAAACTGAACACAATTATATTAAAAGCCAACATGAAAATTTTGCCAAATCTCTGGCAAATGCTATTAAATCGACGTCTATTGCGGCATTGTCAGCTGTTGCACACGTATTAACGGGTTCCATGTGCTGATTTAAATTTTTTACACGTGTTTTGGAGGGTATGATATCACAAATTATGTTAAGACTAGCCGTTGCCCGTGGCTTCGCCCGCGTGGATATATACTACCGGAATAAAAAGTATCCTATGTGTTAATTCAGGTTATAAACTATCTGTGTGCCAAATTTCATCCAAATCCGTTCAGCCGTTTTTGCTTGACTGAGTAACAAACATACAATCATCTTCACAAACTTACACATTAATAATGTTACTAGGTACGCCCCGCGGTTTCACCCGCGTAAACCGGGATAAGAACTAGCCTATGTGTTAATCCAGGGTATAAGCTATCTACATCCCAAATTTCATCCAAATCGGTCAAGCCGTTTGAGCGTGAAGAAGTAACAAACATACAAACACACACACACTCACTCACAAACTTTCGCATAATATTAATAGGATTATATAATCTGTAAAAATTCTTCTTATTTTAGTTTAGAAAAGGCTGAGTTATAGACAAAAATAAAAAATTAAAGGCAATTTGAAAACAAAGAAAGAAAGAAGAATAAGAAATTATGTGTTTTATGATATTTCCGTCCATAAAGTAAACAATCTGATATATTTACAAGTGTTCACGGATGGCAGGCCGCGGGTATCGGTTCTCTCATTTAACGTAATCGGTTTAGTATAACCAATGCTATTTGTCGGTACAGTGGACGCGCCCTTACGTCGGGTCTAAGTAAGAGCTGCAGTGATTGTTGTGGAGGCTTTATATTTACGTACTACACATATAATGTAAAAAGGTATTGGTTAAGATACGTGAAAATAATTATCAGGAACGGTATTGTCTGGAATTCTGACCAAAGAGGAGAATGTTAAGAAGTGATTGGTGTTATCTCTCCTCTTTGTTATAGGTAATATTTAGGGCACAGATTAATACAGATGGGACTCTCCGCAGTTTAGGTATGAAGCTGTACGCGGCGGGCTCATCTCACTGGGTCAACTCAGTGTGGGCTGCCGCGCACCGGCCGGCTCGCACGTTAGTTTGATACTCACTCACGCGCCGCGTCGTAAAAGAAAACAACCCTAACGAGTTAGAAGGTATAAGAGTTACGCGATAGAAAGAGAGGCTGAGGCAACAGATAGGTAATGAAGCGTTGTGCGACCTCAATTGTACTTTATTGTGTCGTAGCAAGAGTCGCTTTTTATTTAAATGATTTTGCGGAGTGTCCCATCTGTATTCATCTGTGCTTAGGGTAAGCGAAAGTCTTGATTATCTACTTCGTTGCACTGTTATTACTCTGATAAGACGAAGGACTATTAACAATGATAATAAACCATTATCATTAACATTACATATTTTTATTAATAACTTAACTCGCCATTCTAAATGCGACACAAATTCATTTGATATTATAAATGTGCTTACATAATTACTTAGTTTAAATAAGAAATAAGACCGTCCCCTGTTCCCGCTAACTCTGGCAGACATAACTAAAAGTGTGAAGGCGCTCCACGTCGAGGCTCCAGTTAATTGAATACCAGCCGCTACTACTGGAACTGGAAACGTGAAGACACACTTCACTGCTTTATCAGTAGACTACTACTAGTCTCAGTCAGTGACAAACTGACCTCTTTAGACGTCTGACACGTATTTTTGCAGTGAGATACCCAGTCCCACTATGCTGTGACGGCAGTAAGTCGTCCCGTAATCCTGTTCAAACTGACATGGCTTGTAATTTTAAGGAGGACGAGAAAGAAAAGAGAGAGGACGAAAGAACCTTCTTTCCTCCTCTCTCTCTTTTCTCTTTCCTTCTCCTTAGGAGGAAAGAGGAAGGACGAAAGAAAGAAGGAGGAGGAAGGAAGAGTATAACACTCGCTACTGTTACACGCTTCCCAACTACTGCAAATCCCAGAGAAATGAATCTTGGAACATCATCATCAACTTCCTTTGTTCCATGTTATTTTCACTCAACACGTGTTTTTCTCCCATTCTCCCCTGCCGTCAGCCGTCACTCTATCATTCACTCCTTTTTTAGGGTTTCGTACCTCAAAAGGAAAAAATGGAACCCTTATAAGATCACTTTGTTGTCAGTCTGTTTGTCTGCCTGTCTGTCAGTCTGTCAATACCCTGTTCTCAGGAACGCGTGGAGGTATCAAGCTGTAATTAATATCAAATACGTAGGTATCCCTTGGAGCTTTAAAAAAATCATACTTCGAAATCAATGCTATAAAAAAATACGGCCATTTGTGCGACATATTTTGATACTCGTAAGTAAATCAAAACCTATATATAGGGTACTTTCTGTTGACCTAGAATCAAGAAATTTGTGAAGAAGCAAGGTCTCACAGCACAAGTAAAGGAAAAAGTCAGAAAATCGTTAATTTATAATTTTATCAAAAAAAAAATTAAGATTACAAACTTTGCAGTTGGAGAATAGACCGTAACGTATACCAATGTATGGAAGAACATGTTTTTCAACTACAATGTTAAGTTTGTTTTTAATCGACTTCAAAAAGGAGGAGGTTCTCAATTCGTCGGAACCTTTTTTTTTTTTTTTTTTTTTTTTTATGTATGTTCCCCGATTACTCGAAGATGGCTGGACCGATTTGGATTTTTTTTGTTTTGTTCGAGAGGGTATACATCACAGTTGGTCCCATATAAAATTGATTAACTTTGCTTGGGTAGTTTTTGAGTTAGCTTCAATAATACGTATTTTTTCCCCACTTTTTAACCGACTTCAAAAAGGAGGAGGTTATCAATTCGTCGGAACCTTTTTATATGGATGATGTTCTAGTATGTTTTGCAGGTAGTGGTATTTGAATTTGTGTGGGGTAGGTACACAACTAAAAAGTGAAAAATAAAAACTTTAAAAAAAAAATACAACCGACTTCCAAAAACAACACTACAAAGTGAAAAATAACTTTAATTTCGGAAGTCGGTGGCAAAAAACGAAAATACATTTAACTAGACACCGACTTCCGAAATTAAAGTTATTTTTCACTTTGTAGTGTTGTTTTTGGAAGTCGGTTGTATTTTTTTGTAAAAAAGTTTTTGGGATAAATTCTTTTCAACTACGGAACCCTTTATTGTGCGTGGCATTGTGTGGTGTACACTCACTTGGCCTTGTTTTTCTTTCATGACATCCCTCACACAATCCAGCCATTTTTCTTTGGTCTCCCTCTCTCTCTCCATTTATCAACTTTCATATAATTAAAGTCATCCGGTTTTAGTTACATGCGTTTCTTTCCTCCTCAACATTTGCTCATACCAAGACAAACGATTCCCTTTTAACTTTTCTGTAACTAGCGCCACTTTCAAACTTCCTCTAATATACTTATTTCCATTTTGATTTTTATTAGAATTTTTTTTTTGGTTCTAAGGCAGTAACCCGCAATTAAAATACCACAAACAATACTTCCGAGTGTGGACAAATAGTAGCATTCTCAGAGCAGCAGCCCGGAAAGTTAAAACGAGCCCCGCCTCCCCCACCTCCCCGCCCCCCTCACTCACCCCCTGTTTCCCTCCAACGCGAAAATTTTACACAATTCAATTAAGAGCAGCATTGTTATCGTTTTTAAATATGTCTGTTACAATAAAGATGACATGTTTCCTCATTCAGGCACGATTGCGATGTTGTTTTGTGTAAAAGGCGCTACGTCTGCCAACATACTTTGCAGTTTTGCAGAGGTACGAGTAGATAATCAATCAATCTGCCTAGCCTTTTCCCAACTATGGTCGACTTCCAGTCTAACCGGATGCAGCTGAATACCATTATTTTACATGGAGCGCCTGCCTATCTGACCTCCACAACCCATTAACTGGGTAATACGATACCCCTTGGTAAGACTGATTGTCAGACTTTCGGGCTTCTGACGACACGTAACGACTGTCAAAGATCCACGATTGACAGCCAGGAACAACGGCTTAACGTGCTTTCCGAGGCACGGGGGAGTCGTATGTAAAGATGGTCACCCATCCACGGACCAACCCCGGCAAGCGTAGCTTAACCTGATGGATCGACCCGTGCGGCTGTTATTACTTAGCCACGAGCTCCTCAGGTTATAAAACTATATTTAATTTTATGAATAATGTAGTGTTTTAGAATAAGTTTGGTCGAAGCCTAGGGGGGGAGGGGGAGCAACTGCACCCGTGCCCCCCCCCCCCCCCCCCTTATATCCACGTCTGAATAACCTATGCACTTGTGACGAGACTAATTCCAAATTATAAGTATAGGGAAACAATCTTCAGCAAGGCTTCCACTCCATAACAGTTCGCACAATGATGAGCTTCCTAAATTTTTTTACGTATGGCTGAAAAGTCCACCATGTAGCTGTGTAGTTGTGGCGCATAACCATGAGTCTGTTTGTGTGTTCGATGGTGGAAAAGGCTTGGAGGAACTCCGAAATGCATCAAATGATAACACCGTTTCTTTTGTTACCATTACGATGCTATCCACAGGATTTGGGTAAGTAAATAATGCTTCTTCACATCTGTTATCCTTTAATCACGTGAGGTTTTTTAGGCCACTTTTATACTTGCCCTCCTTATTGGTGAAATCGCGTGAGGTTTAAGGCTACCCCTCGACATATCCCCCCCCCAGCATCTCGTGTATTTTTTTATTATTGAAAAGATCGGATATTTTTAGAAACTGCATGTTTTAATTTTAAAAAATCATAAAAACGATACAACGATAGATTCTGAAAGACGTATTCAGCTGCATCCGGTTAGACTGGAAGCCGACCCCAACATAGTTGGGAAAAAGGTCTAGGCGGATTGAAAGATTTTTTAGATTCTGAAAAACTTATAAAATTGAGAATTTAGTTGGTAAAAAAATATTGTTTCGTCGTACGAAAAATACCCGGCGATTGTCACATGATCCCGTTCCCCCATCGAGATTTTTAAGGACGAACTCCAAGTAGAGAAGAAACCAATGTGCTAGTAGGTAGCTCACAGACGGCTCGCCAAAGGACCACGATCCTGCGACCAATAATATTTTCATTCCACAATTTGCAAAAAGTTGCAACTGTAATTTTTGCTAAACAAACTATGATCACATTCTCCTATATCGATAATTCTAAGTAATATTTATCAAGTTATTTAATATTAAAAGAGCTTAATCACTTTGTGTCGTTTGTTTGACTGTAACCTGAACCGGCCGTCGTCTGTGGGTTAGGCCCTTCATTAGTTAATCTATTGGCGTTACCTAGAAGCCGCGCGCCTGTCACCGCGTATTTTGTTTTAATTGATGCTAGTACCGTTTACCTTTTAAGTTATTGGTAAGTAATATTGGAATGGATACTACTTAACTAACAACTAGTACACTTTCAAACAGTGATATTTTTTGGGAATGGTCAGCTTATATCTGATAATTGTTTATGCTGATTGCTGAGGAGCTCATGGCTGAGTAATTTCAGCCGCACGGGTCGATCCACCAGGTTAAGCTACTCTTACCGGGGTTGATCAGTGGATGGGTGACCATCTTTACATACTGAGACTCCTCCGTGCCTCGGAGTCATTCATGGATCTTTGACAGACGTTACGGGTCGTTAGAAGCCCGAAAGTCTGACAACCAGTCTTACCAAGGGGTATCGTATTACCCAGTTACTGGGTTGTGGAGGTCAGATAGGCAGTCGCTCCATGTAAAATACTGGTATTCAGCTGCATCCGGTTAGACTGGAAGCCGATCCCAACATACTTGGGAAAAGGTTAGGCAGATTGTTTGATTGTTTTTGCTGATTGATCTCTGGAGTTTAAAATGGATCTGACCTACAGATCCATCATGGATACTAAAGATGTACAAAGAAATAAATAAATAAAGTATTACAAAGAATAAATGTAGCAAATATTTTTACTTCACACTAGAAGAAAAACGGGTAAATATAGAAAGTGAACGAATTCAAAAAGCTTCAAAAATGAACTCAAACCTTATTATTTATTACCCCTCGATTATTTTCAAGTTTAAGCTAAACTTAACACCGAGGAGAATAAATTATAATTATTATAGTGGAAGTCCACAATTTGCATTAGGTGAACGAAAAAATATAAGGAAGGAACAACGTAATTGCTACGACTGCTACGCGGTGTAAACCGTAGCACTACAAAACCCGCGCGTCGCCTCTACGGTGCACGCCGCTGCTACGACTACTGTAATAACTCAATTAATTCAGTTTATCGCTACAAGAAGGGTTCTCATTATGTAATTGTTTTCCATTATGCACATGGAATTGACAATTAAAACCTTTAATAATTTATTAACAGAGGAGGAGCTTGTGGCTAAGTAATAACAGCCGTACGGGTCGATCCATGAGGTTAAGCTATGCTTGCCGGGGTTGGTCCGTGAATAGATGATCTTCTTTACATACCGAGACTCCTCCGTGCCTCGGAAAGCACGTTAAGCCATTGGTCCCAGCTGTCATTCGTGGATCTTTGACAGTCGTTACGGGTCGTCAGAAGCCCGAAAGTCTGACAACCAGTCCTACCAAGGGGTATCGTATTACTCAGTAATTGTGTTGTGGAGGTCAGATAGAAAGTCGTTCCATGTAAAATACTGGTATTCAGCTGCTTTCGGTTAGACTGGAAGCCGACCACAACATAGTTGGGAAAAGCTAGGCAGATTGAATAATTTATTAACAAAGACTGTAAGAGTTTCTTTCATACAATTTCTGATTTGTTAAGCGGCACGTGTCGAGAAAATGTGTAATTTTTTTAATTTCTTGACAAATACGTATGTCACATTGTCAGTCATAGTTAGTTTACACTGTGCGAGCTAGCGTGCGAGTCAGCCTACCGAGTAGCTGCAGTGCAGAAAATCGCACTGTGTGGACGTATCAGACGAGTTCCTCGCACTTGCGAGTTGGACAATAGCTCGCAGCCGAGTAACTTCAACATTTTGGTTTTCACTCACCTCGTTCGCCGTGCGAGTGATGGGGGACCGTAAAGGGCCCACACATTGTACAGTCCGCCGGCATTCCGCCGGCAAGCGGTCCAGCCATAAAACTGACGGTTAATTTGTTATGAGTGGACCGCCTGTCGGCGCCCTTCACTCGCATGACAGCAGCTCGCACATCACTCGCATCGTTCGGATTTCGGCAGTAGCTTGCTAGTCATGGCTAGTTTACATAGTGCGAGCAGCTGACTGGACAGTATATAGTAGCCATTATATAATATTAGATAGGGCCCAGATGACAACATGACATGACAATCTTCAAGTATTTCGAACGTTATTTATTTACACAAATATGAATTTTCCAATAGGTCTAAGCAGTTAAGCACCCAATTAGAGGAAACTCGCACGTGTATTCAAAATATCAATAGCAATCTTTAAAACCTAAATACACGGAAAAAATCCGCTATTAATTGGTGCCGACGTTACAAGGTTGGGGCGTATTGCACGTCTACGGACAAGGCGCGCTTATTGTTGATGATTCGAAAAAATAATTCCAATTATCAAGAGGAATTAAAAATGATGTAACTTTATAAATGTGTGTTGTAATTCCAACCTTATGGTTGCAGATTAATGTGGATTTTAGACTGACATTACGGATGTTATATGATGATAGTTTTGGTGAATATCGTTGTGGTCGCGTGCTTATAATCCTTTCATTGTAAATATTTATCCAAATAAAAATGTGGTTGGTGATTCAATATATGTCTTACCTGAGATTTTAAGTACCTACAAATAATTATAATCCTCCCGACCCCCGACACAATTTAAATCCGTACCTCAGCCGGTTAAACATACGAATTACTTAGAACAGCGCCGTTGGCACTGCGCCTCATCTCTCTCCGGTCGTGTTGGACTGCCGTCCCATCACACTACTCGTATGAGAGTGAGGGAAGAGAAGAGTGCATCTGTGTCTGCGCATACACTTGTGCACTATAATATCTCCCGCACCGAAGGCTGGTCTGCGTTGAGAGTGGTCGCCCTCGCCATGGCCGAAACTCGGCCTGGAAGACTATTTTATATCCAGTAACAGTTCAACAGTTGTTAGAAAATATGAGACCAACTTGTGCAATGGTACCTACATGTGTTTTGAATTATTTATGATCTTTTGTACTTATGTAATTTAATACCAAGTTCGATAACCTGAAATGACAAAAACTTTTTTACAAAAAACTACAACCGACTTCCAAAAACAACACGACAAAGTGAATAAAAACTTTAATTTCGGAAGTCGGTGTCTAGTTATGTATTTTCGTTTTTTGCCACCGACTTCTAAAAAAGATAAAGATAAAGATAAAAGATCATTTTATTTTGCAAATATGGGTATAAAGGATACCAAAAATCATAACAAGATCAGCCATATTTTACCATATAGGCATGCAAAAGATACAAAAAAAAAAATACACTAACTTAAAAATCTTTTTCATTCAGGAACTGACTTACATTATAATAACCTTTCACCACTAAAAAGCTACGAAGTCTTTTTTTAAATAAAGTAAGCGGAAGCTCTTTCCTACTCTTCGGTATTTTGTTGAAAATTACTGGAGCCATGCAGTAGACACTTTTGCGCATAA
The DNA here is from genome assembly GCA_946251885.1 of Cosmia pyralina. Lineage (NCBI taxonomy): Eukaryota > Metazoa > Arthropoda > Insecta > Lepidoptera > Noctuidae > Cosmia > Cosmia pyralina. The sequence goes on from OX276358.1 coordinate 21,368,746, forward strand.
GTGCTGTCGTGGCTGACTTTAGACATAGCACGCTGTTATCCCGTCGATTGCGAGGAACTACGTCGGCTAGACGTCTAAAACGACTCGGGTTTGTCTTCACAAACACAGCTACTTCTAGTATGTATAGACAAGGCAATGTTAATATTTTGTACTTTTTAAAGTACTGTACACAACTATCCGTGGTTTTGAGTTTAAACATCGCTCGAACGCATCTTTTTGTGCCTTGAAGGCGGTTTCTTTCTCAGTGGAATTTCCCCAAAATATGATCCCATACCGTAAGTGTGATTCTACTATTCCATAATAAGCTGTAAGAAGAGTGTAATTTCCAATTTAGTTTCGAAATTAAAGTTATTTTTCACTTTGTAGTGTTGTTTTTGGATGTCGGTTATATTTTTTTAACCGACTTCAAAAAGGAGGAGGTTTTCAATTTGTCGGACCTTTTTTTTTATGTTTTTTTTTTTATGTATGTTCCCCGATTACTCGAAGATGGCTGGACCGATTTGGATTTTTTTTCTTTTGTTCGAGAGGGTATACATCACAGTTGGTTCCATATAAAATTGATTAACTTTGCTTGGGTAGTTTTTGAGTTAGCTTCAATAATACTTATTTTTTCCCCACTTTTATATGGATGATGTTCTAGTTTGTTTTGCAGATAGTGGTAATAGAATTTGTGTGTGGTAGGTACACAACTAAAAAGTGAAAAATACATCATCCATATAAAAGTGGGGAAAAAATACGTATTATTGAAGCTAACTCAAAAACTACCAAAGCAAAGTTAATCAATTTTATATGGAACCAACTGTGATGTATAACCCTCTCGAATAAAACAAAAAAATCCAAATCGGTCAAGCCATCTTCGAGTAATCAGGGAACATACATAAAAAAAAAAAAAAAATGGTTCCGACGAATTGAGAACCTCCTCCTTTTTGAAGTCGGTTAAAAAGTCAAATTGAAAGGAAACTAAAAAACTCAAATAATAAGGTAAGGTACAATGTCGGCAACCGTAAGTCAAAAAATACGATAAAAATGTATAAAACATAAAACACACAAAAACCACAAATCATAGTAACAAAAACTTCAGTATAAGTAGCATTAATTAATTGTTGTACATTTTATCGTTTATCAATGAAAACATTTGACAATAAAGCGGGGTGCACAATGATAACAACGTAAGGGCTGGTACACACTCGACAATGGCAAACATTCGCGGCGTGACGACACTTCATTATATCAGTATTGAACATCGACTGTAGTGAAGAGATTGCACATCGATATATTACTAAGTATCGATGAACTCTATTAAACGTATGGGAAAATAAATCTACGTGATCTATATTGTTGAAAATTGCCGTAAAGTGAGAAGTAGATTTAGTTTTATCTAATTTAAATATATAATAATATAAAATCTAATAAAATGACAATAATCACAGATCCAATAATTTTTTATACCCAGATCAAAAGTGACGATACGATAAAATTAGTTCTATTGCCTAAAAAACAGAAGTCTGGTCAGAATCATTTTCGTTGTTAAACCTATGCATAAGATCTAGTATGTACTTACAACTATGCAAGAAATAATAAATACTATATTTTAAAATACTTCAAAAACTTTAGAAAACTACATCAATATCCAATCGACATCACAAAATACTTTTCGGCAAAACATCGACACAATACTTTCGCATCACTAATCCGTCAATTGCCGTCGCAACAGGGGTGCACAACCCTTCATCGCGGCTTAATTCTATAATTGAGGGTTAAATCTCTGGCAGCCGGGCTTCCTCATTATCACACCATGTTTATATCTTAGTACTTAATCGTTCAAGCTACAGCCGTCAGGGAACCCTATCTTGATGGCATTTTAACTATTGCGTCATAAAAATAAGTGATGTTTTTTAAGAGGAAAGATTGGCTATACAGAGTGTATCAGAAAGGTGTGCTCAAATTTCAGGGTGTGGTACTGGTACACACCATCGAACTGAACAACTTTCTCCATGGCACCAACATCGTAATCGAAAAAAAAATATCAGTTGTCCCGTACAACAAAATGTACGGGACGGCTGATAATTTTTTCTCGATTACGATGTTGGTGCCATGGAGAAAGTTGTTCAGTTTGATGGTCTAGTACCACCCCCTTAAATTCTTCCACACCTTTCTGATACACTCTGTAATGTGCACTGACAAGTCATGTAATTTTTACTGATGGACCTCCCCACCACCAAAAATTACGAACTGTGATACAAACTTCATTCCCAATTTTTCAAAAATTTTTCGTTAGTGTTCACTATCAGCTAAATAAGGAATTCTTTTGAAAAGTTTCATTTTTCTAGACCCAGCGGTTTAGGCGTTGCGTTGTCTGTCAGTGAATGAATGAATTTAAGATATTAGGTAGAATACCTAGATTATTAAGTACATGGTCTACTATGTATTTTTTTTCAATTTTAGTAGAATTGACAGCCGTCCATATTTTCAAGTTACTTAAGGACGCTGTTACAAATGGGTAGTCAAATCATTACTTTTTTACACAAAAGTATGTTTATTAAATAAAATGCTTTACATTGTTAAACTTTTTTTTGCCCAAACTATTGATATATTTGCATGATACGATTCTGAACTATAAATATAATTTTAAATAGGTACATTTTCTCAATAAATGTACCGAAGTAAAAATTTTCACTCCGGTACAATTATTGAGAAACTGTACCTATCTAAAATTATATTTATAGTTCAGAATCGTACCATGCAGATCTATCGACCGTTTGGCCAAAAAACATTTTAAGAATGTAAAGCATTTTATTTAATAAACATACTTTTGTGTAAAAAAGTATTGATTTGACTAACCATTTGTAACAGCGTCCTTAAGTAAATTTTTATCTTGAAAGTTACATTACACATAAAAATAAGACACACGTATTCTTTTTTTGAAAATTTTGTTGCTTTTGTTAAATAAAACATTTTTGAAATTCGTTATTCTAAACATGTATACGTCCAATCGTTAGTCAATCTGATTACTATGGAGTCAAAGTCTATGATGAATTTATGAATATTATGATGATATTTATGATGAACTTAAAAAAAAAAAAAAAAAATATATAAACTTTTTATTATTTATCTCCTAAAATGTGCCGTAAAAAAAATGTTATTGGAATTCAGTATAGAAAAATCAAGAAACGGTATTTTTGTTTTAGATTTTTGTAAATAAAATGTTGGCAATTGAGAAATATCTGTTGGGGGATATGGCTTTCTATGGACTGGCGATACCAAAGGAATTATTATCAATGAATGGCTGAGAGACTCAACCGGTCATAAATATCAGTTAGACAAATCTTTTTCCTGGAAACAATCACTGTACCTACATTTATTTCCAGGAAAAAGATTTGTTTTTGTTTGATTTGTTGTCAGGGAATTTAATAAGTAAAATAATTGTTTCATAAAATATTCACCCTAATCCAATATTTGACATGATAAAGTCATTTCATACTACATACTGTCAAATAATAACAGTTTGTTGTGATTTGAACTTACGGACAATTTAAGTCGGTACTCAATTTGTAAACAATTGATTTCTTTGGCTTTACTTAAGACATATTTTAGGTAACATCTACTAGAGTAATTATAATTATTATATGTATTTATTCCAGAGTCGCTTTTGCCCGCGATTTCACCCGCGTGAAGGTCAGAATTATCCCACGGGAACGTACTACCGGGATAAAAAAAACCCTACGTCTACCCGAGTGCCAAATTTCATCCGAATTCGTTCAGCGGCAGCCATTTTAGCGTGAAAGTGTAACAAACAAACAAACTCACTTTCGCATTTATAATATTAGTTAAAATTAGGATTAGGATTTCCAAATACATCCATATAATTGTTCATAACACAGAAATACTTATGAGACACTAATGTTAGTAATGAAATGACTTATAATAATTTAAAATCTAAAAACAAAAAATAACATTATCGGATAATCCGATACCCGAGTGCGTGTTTACTTGACTGCGTGCAGTCGTATCCAGCGCTCGAGCATCGGAGAATCCTACCGGTCCGACAATACACACAAAAGATAAAAGATCATTTTATTTTGCAAATATGGGTATAAAAAATGGGATAACAAAAATCATAACAAGTTCAGCCATATTTTACCATATAGGCATGCAAAAGATACAAAAAAAAAAATACACTAACTTAAAAATCTTTTTCATTCAGGAACTCGCATTATAATAACCTTTCACCACTAAAAAGCTACGAAGTCTTTTTTTAAATAAAGTAAGCGGAAGCTCTTTCCAACTCTTCGGTATTTTGTTGAAAATTACTGGAGCCATGCAGTAGACACTTTTGCGCATATGTGCTGTCTTGGCTGACTTTAGACATAGCACGCACAGGATGCTGTTGTTCCTTGTACGCATGCTTGTTAGGACGGAGGTGCAACACGCTTGCGCATGAACGCAGCAAAGTAATAAAAGGTGGTTGTTTATCAGAGAATTATGAAACCAAATCCCTTAAGATTTTTTTCGGGTTCATGGAAAACCTTCATTTACATACGTAAATATTATCTTATTTGTTATAAATATCAAGATATTTTACTTATAATTTATCTTCTCAAAGCTCAATTCCCAGTTTTACTTAACGCGTCTAAATATCAGTACTTAAGGTAACATATACCTCTAATCCTCACAACCTCAGTACTAACAATACCGGTATCAAATACCTCTATTATTCTCATAGTACTACAGACTCTGAACTTGTAGTACTTACAGGTAGTCAGGTATATTATACTGCACGGTATAGAGGTAAGTACTTACAAGTAAGGAGCAAGCTTATACTGCCATGGCTTTTCTTGTAGAATGCGAGGTACATTTACCTTTACCTAACTTACTTTTATTATGCATTGGAAACGTGAATTTCATAGTTTTTGTAACTGTGATTACCTTGAGACGAAATAAATAAAAATATTTTTAGAAACAAAATGATGAAAAAATAAAAACCGGCCAAGTGCGAGTTGGAGTCGCGCACGAAGGGTTCCGTACCATTATATATAAAAACGGCAAAAAAAAACAAGTTTGTAGTATGGGAGCCCCCCTTAAATATTTGTTTTATTTTAATTTCATTATTTATTTTTAAATAACTAAATATTCTTTCAATATTTCAAGCGTCTACCTGTTGCCGTTATCAATATCGAGCAAAACCGAGCAAAAAAATCACGTTTGTTGTATGGGAGCCCCTTAAATATTTATTTTATTCTGTTTTTTAGTATTTGTTATTATAGCGGCAACAGAAATACATAATCTGTGAAAATTTCAACTGTCTAACTTGATAGACTGTCTAACTTGATAGTTAGACAGTTGAAATTTTTGTTCATGAGATACAGCCTGGTGACATACAGACGGACAGCGGAGTCTTAGTCACAGGGTCCCGTTTTACCCTTTGGGTACGGAACCCTAAAAATTAGGAACTATGAAACTTTTAAGTATCGTGAAACTGAAACTTAACTAGATCTTAAAACATACTTAACTATATTCTAAAATAGACAACAATCATTCGATATCTAACACAAACAACATTAAAAATCAAAACCTGAAAAAAATCCCGACGCAACGAATCGAACACATCAGAAACCAGCAATCATAATAATCTCTATTTTAATCGAACGAGTCGGGCGCGAACGAATTATACGTTTATACTTGTAATTTCAATCACAAAATTAATTCTGTCGTCGCCCGCCTTAAATAAGTGCTGGGGCCGTCCAATCGATAAGTTGAGGCAGGCTGGGCGGGCGGGCGTTTGAAGTAAATAACGTTTTGGGCGGGGGCTGATTGGTTGGTGCGCTGATGGGCGGGGGCTGGCCGGGGCGTGGTGCGATTGGTCGGGGCGAAGGAGGCCAGTCTCGTGACTACCGCGGCGGTGCGCGGTGTGCTTCGCGCTCGAGTAATGTTGTGATTTGTGACAGCGGCCGCAATCAGGTAAGATTTTATTTGTTGTTTTTATCTTGAATATTTAAAAAAAAAAACAAATAATTTGATATTAAATAAATCATAAGAAAAAAAAAATATTGGAGCCAGTTTTTTTTTAACAACGAAAGTAAACCGTAACATAAAAGTACTTTTAAAATAATAACCCCCCACAATTAACAGAGTGCGAGTTTTAACTAAAATAAACTAACACAACTTTTGTAACAAGCTACGATATATCGTAGCGCGCGTAGCATCGTAGCGCGACGGCTACGGAACTTATACGCTACAACTTTTACAATGACAGAAAAACAAAGCACTATTTTACCACATAAGGCGGAAAATTGCTATTTATCTTCGCAGCAATTTTTCGCCTTCATAAATATTGCTGTTCTTTTATGATTTTTTATGCATCTTTCGTTCTTTTCACATGCTTTAACAATGCTTTACTTTATATCTCCTGTATAATTATTTAGGATATTATTACGTATCTTCAGACAGTTGTTCCTTGTAAAATACTGGTATTCAGCTGTGGATAGACTTGTACTCAACCCAAACATAGTTGGGAAAAGGCTAGGCAGATTGATTGATTATTAAAGGACATTTTTAAAGGAAAATATGCGGCATTAATAAAGGTAGTGAACGTTCATCAGATGTTTGATACATTGATTAAAATAAAACGTTTAACTGTCATTTAAAGTATTGGTTTAAATGTGGTCTATGCCTTACGTTTAATTTGTTCCGGCAGAGGTATATTTGTATTTATGTATGAGGAGCTCGTGGCTAAGTAATAACAGCCGCACGGGTCGATCCATCAGGTTAAGCTACGCTTGCTGGGGTTGGTCCGTGGATGGGTGACCATCTTTACATACCGAGACACCTCCGTGCCTCGGAAAGCACGTTAAGCCGTTGGTCCCGGCTGTCATTCGTGGATCTTTGACAGTCGTTACGGGTCGTCAGAAGCCCGAAAGTCTGACAATCAGTCTTACCAAGGGGTATCGTATTACCCAGTTAATGGGTTGTGGAGGTCAGATAGGCAGTCGCTTCATGTAAAATAATGGTATTCAGCTGCATCCAGCTAGACTGGAAGCCGACCCCAACATGAGAAAAATGGGGGAATGGGAGGTTTTTTTTTATCTATATAAATAATTATATAGATCAAAGTTATTATTTTTTTTATTTATCTTCACACAGTTTTATGTTGATTATAGGTACTGGTTGGTTACTATTATGGCCGTTTTTAGGGTTCCATAAGCATAATCATTTATTTGTCAGAATATGGTAAATTATATGGTCTTAAGATTAAGTCAGTGGTTCCGTACCCGAAGGGTGCCAAACGAAACCCTATTACTAAGCCTTCGTCCTTCGTAAGAGTCCGTCTGTCTGTCTCATGAGCTGCAATAGGTAGACAGTTGAAATTTTCACATATTGGTGCCGATTCTCTTGTGAACGCACTAAACTAAAATTAGAGAATCGCTATCTTTTACTAACAGGCAGCGCGAGAAAAGGACGGCTATAGCTATGAACTAAGTTGGAGATGTCAAACTAGTTCACGCCTTGCGCTTCACCGTGTTTTTAGTCGACATGTTTTTACGTGTCGTCTAAATGTCTATGGAAAAATTAGTTCTAACTAATTTGACAGCTCTAATTTACTTCCGTCCCTTTCTTGTCATAATAGAGAGAAAAAGTTAGCAATAGCCTGAATTATGTTTAGTTTGTGCACAACAGAATCGGCACCATTGTGTACCTATTTCTATTGCTGCTATAACAACAAATAATAAAAATGAAATAAAGTAAAAAATTAAACGGGGTCCCCATACAAGAAACGTGTTTCTTTTAAACTGAAGATTTTTTTAAAAATAAGTATGTATTTTTATATATTGTAAGGTAGTATGGAACCCTTCGTTTGCGAGTCTGACTCAGACTTACATGACATACATGATTAGCCTGTAACGTTTCCACTGCTGGGACACAGGCCTCTTCTGTGAGAGGGAGAGGCCTTTAGATGTATGTGACATCTATCAACCCCACTAGGCCTGCGTCTTCGAATTTTTAGTTCTAGGACATGCCGGTTTCCTCATGATGTTATCATTCACCGTTTTGAGAGCAGTGGTGATGAAATTATTTACTCAAAGTAAAGCGCTTACCTAGGTTTGAACTCATGACTTACAACTAGTCGTTCTCGACTCGCACTTGGCCGGTTTTAATTTTTAAACTGTATTAGTTAATGTTAGTGTCGTCTAAACAAAGACTAAGGCCTGTCGAAAAACTGAGAACATTAATAAAAATATAGGTACTTAATATGACCGAATAAAAAATCGAATTAGTGCCGATGAACGTTGCAACTTCTTTCGAAACCCCTCTTGGCCAGAAATCAAAACAAATCATTGAAGAAAAAGACACATCTCCGTAAAAACTCACTGCTTGCGTAGATTACATTTTGAACAAGACAGATAAGCGGAAGATTTAATTTTTGTCCCTCTTTAAATATACATAGGAGTGTTACATTGTTTAAACAGGGGAGGCGATGGGCCCTTGGGAAGCCTATAATTGAAAGACAAACAGGGGACGGACGATTCGCGACGAATTCATTATTTCTACATTAAGTTGATACCGCTTCGGGTTGACGTCATACGGATTAAGTTTCTTAGATAATCATTGGTGGAATTTGTTCCGTGGTTCCATTGGTTAGGAGTTATTCGTTTTTTTGAGTTGATTCTTTTGTTTCGATTTACGTCACGCTTGTCTTTTTGGTTTTTCATTATAACTGGTCGTTTACAATATACAGTTGTAAAGAAAATCATTTGGTTTGGCTTGTAAAAGCGGTAAAAAAGTTCGTATGTTCGAGTTCGTCACAGTCAGCTTGAAATTTATTATTTATTTATTTATATATACTTTATTGTACACCACAAAAATACATAACAAAAAAAAGACATAATCAAACACTACAAAATATACAACGGGCGGCCTTATCGCTATAAAAAATAAATAATTATGCTTCATGGATACGGCGCCATACTTTTATTTTGTGTGAAAGTACAACTGTCTTCTGGTTTCTTCTCGGAATTCCTACCTACTTTATAATATTTAGGTAAGGATGAGAATGTACAAGTTTAAAATACATACACTTATAGGACGTATATACTCATTATTTTGCCAATTCCATTATCCTCCGTGTTCGCGTCATATAAAAATCTGTTGTCATTTTGACATTTAACTTTTAAAATGGCGCCGTCTTCGTCTAACTTTCTTTTATGAGTTTTCCTTGAGGAGTGTTTCGTAAATTGTGTTTATAAAGCTGTTTCATTGTCAATTCATTTGTTTGGCTGTTCTCGAGAACTGGATTATTGGTTTGTCAATTCAATATGTAGGTACAATTGATTTGTTTGTGCGAAGTAAAGACATTTAAATAACGAAGTACAAAAATCTGTCCACCTACTTATTAGAAATGCAGGGCTTAGGGCCTATTTCAAAATGTTCGAATAGCCACTACTTACCGAATAAATTCAAAAATGGAACAGAATTTGTATGAAATTTATCTGAAGTTAATTAGGAACTTAATCATAGATGCAGGTGAAATAGGCCCTTTTGAGTTTTTTGTGCCATGTGCTGTTGGCAAGTGTCTGACGAATTGAGCAAAAGCATATGGGCGTTTTGCTTCATCAGAACGATTCGGTATATCGATCGGTCAATTTTTAAAAATATTTATTATTTTATTGCAACAAAATAGCCCTTGATTTTCTCTGTTTGGGGAATTAGCATAAAAAAGTAGATAACTTAGCACAGGAAGTCATTATTAAGGAAGCAAAGAAAAAAGAAACATATTATTTATGCATAAGTCTCCGCATATCTGCGTAATAAATGTAATAGAGGGGGACGAAGTTAATAAAAAGTGGGCATCTTGTACCAAGTAGGTAATTTTCATCAAATCAAGTCTACAGATGTCATTTCGCCAGCGCGGGCGATTCAATTACTTGTATAAATAAATTCGGAGACAATTTACATGTTGATGCCTCTCGTTCACGAACAAGAAGGGATGCTTGTTTTAACTTTCTCGTTACCTTACAATAAGTTGATTTTAGAATGACAAATTATTCAGATTTTATTTTTATATCAACTTTTATAGAACTCTTCGAGTACGATTTATTGTACCTACCTGGATGTAAGTATTATCTATACCGGATGACTTTTTTTACCGTCTAGAAAAAAATAGGGTATATTAGGTGAACGGAGTGCCTATGGCATACCTAGTTTTTTTTTTATAACTTAGTCAGAAAAAAATATCTAAGTATCAATAAATACTACAAATTCGATGTAAACTTTACACTTTAGAACAACAAAAACAGAAATTTTGAAAAAAAAAATAATAATAAATCGTTAAAAAAAAAATCGAAATTCAAATCATATGCAACCTGCATAACATTTGAATTTTGATTTTTTTAATTTAAAAAAAAAGTTAGGTATGCCATAGGCTTATACTCCGTTCACCTATTATAGCCTATTTTTTGCAAGACCGTAAAAAAAAATCATCCAGTATGTCGCAGTAAGATGATTGTAGCCGTGATATAGTTATATCCCTAGGGATATATAGTTATCTACCGGGATATACATATATGAAAGCGATTCATAACTATCTTACTAGGAATACAACGTGTCGTTTTGCATCCTCGTTAAATTTCAGGGTGTGATACAGAACATCAAACCGAACAACTTTTACCATGGGACGAACATCGTTATCGCGAAAAAATTTTCAACTGTCCCATAGAAAACTTCAATACTCGACGCAAATGTATGGGCCGGCTGATTATTTTTTCGCGATTACGATATTAGTGCCATGGAAAAAGTTGTTCGGTTTGATTGCTAAATAAGATATATGAAATAAATTTATTTTATTTTATTTAGTTAATTTTTATTGTCTATACCACATCATTAAATTTGACAAGGATGCAAAACGATACGTTGTATATGTATTAGGGCACTCCGACCAAATAGGTTAGGTTAGATTAGCCCCCCTAAATGGGTCCAGGGGCGACGGACTCGGAGACATCCATCGCCCCCCATTCCACAGGACCCGAGATGATGGCGCGTAGTGTTATATCCCTAGGGATATAACTATATCACGGATACAACTATCTTACTGCGACATATACTTACATACAATAAAATACATAGTAACGAAGTCAAAACCGTATTGAATATTTTTGAAAAAAAGTTATTGCTACGAGGTGTTCGGGTCTGATGCCGAAAATATAGTTTTCAGAATTTTTGTCCGTTTATCTGGATGTATTTGCTCCGGATTGGCGCATAAACGGCTGAACGGATTTGGATGAAATTTGGCACACAGATAGTTTATAACTTACACAGGTAATTTTAATCCCGGTACTATGTTCCCGTGGGATATTTTCCGTCATCCACGCGGGCAAAAACTTGTAATAAAATAAGTTTTGGTTTGAAACGCCATCGCACTGACGATGCGTGATCAATTCACGTTCCTTCTCTGTGTAAGAAGTGCCGTTAGTTCTGTAGAGAGCCACTAGTGCATAAGGTACTGGCCAGTATTATTATGCGGAATATATATTTTTTAATATTCAGAAAAACAATTCGTGGTAAAATTTAAATAAGACGAGTGATGTGCTTAGGAACAGCTAATTAACTATGGCAGTGAAAATTCCTCGTAAAGTTCTGAGTATTTCGGATTTGCCAGCATTAGTTCGAAATATTAATTCTTCTTAAATGAGTTCTCAAAGCCTTCATAGTTAACAATATAATGTAGGTAGCATTGTAATTCCCTTTTTCAATAAAATTTTCATCAATTTGCCTTAAGGGGGATCCCCAGTAGTAGCCGCGAAATTCAAATTTTCTTACGTTTTTTGCAATTTGCAGGTCAGTGTCAGGTTGTATGATGATAAAAATATGATACGCGGCTATAACAAATATGTATTTACATAATTTTAACCACAAAAATCATCAATACATCTTTCTAAGTTAGATTTCCTGCGGATTGGTCTGGTTTCGGAAATTAGACGAATATGCAGGAAATCTAACTTAGAAAGATGTATTGATGATGTTTGTGGTTAAAATTATGAAAATACATATTTGAGCCGCGTATCATATTTGTACCTGCAAATTGCAAAAAATGTAAGCAAATTTGAACCTTAATTTACTTACTCAATAAAATTTTTCGGAGAGTTACTTATCGTTTTGTTACCATGCTGCAAACTAAATCATTAACCTATTTAAAGTAACATTAAGAAAACCGAGCCGAAATCAAACATTTAAATCCAACAACTGTTTAATTTCAACAAATTAATTTACCAAATTAACAATGGATCGGGGATTAGTTACGAATTCAATTGTGCGAAAAATCTGCGCAGAGAAGCGCGGCTGTGCGACCCGCCCGTGTGTCAACATAGCTCATTGTGCTCTGAGCGCTCGGGCGATGAAACAAACGCGCCCAGTTTAGAGCTTTATGGTGTGCCTGGAGAGAGCGCCATTGAAAAAAAGTGTGATTTAATTTTTTAATTTAGTTTTGGTGGTATGGTTTTTAACACTTTGCGGGATATTAAACGCCCATGGCAAAGAATGATAGACGTCATAACTTGTTATCATAACCGAATTTTATTTTAACATACATTGTACAATTGTTTGTTTTTCACAAATAAAATAAAATAACTATAACAACTGTGTTTATCAACATTCAAACCACTGCTTAGGTATTTAAACAGTTGGTTTATGTCATATTTACTAAGGAAAGAACTGATTAAACATCTGAACAGCCGTTTTAAAAGTCGGTGAACTCCGCCCTAAAACTTCTATTGCGCCTCTTTCAGTATCCCGCAAAGTGATAAAAGATGAATAATTAACGTTAAATGATGATGAAAGTCTGAGATGAAAATGATTTAAAACGTTAGAAACGAATCAGCAAAACTTGCGGAATGAATACACCCAGATTTAAGAACAGAAAATGAGAAAAGCGAAACCGGAAAAATGCAAAATATAAATAAAAATTACAGTTTAAAATTCAACAATCGACCAAATACGCTAATAAGCGCTTATCAATTAGTAGATAACACAAGCAGATCAAGATTTTTAACCTCACCAAAAAACCAAAGCCCTCTAAAATCTAAACAAACATTAAAACATTTATCTACCAGTTAACGTTGACAAAAGCTCCCTGGCTCCGAGACTACAACTCAAAGCGCTGATTAAATATGAATCGACGAATTAACTCCATGTCTTTGGCCGACGACTCAATTAAGCGAACAAAGTAGCAAAGTAAATAACGTCGTCGAATTAATTTTGTACGAAACCTTTTGAATTTGAAGCGGATTGTTTAAACTATGCCTATTGTGCGAAGGATGTACGGAGTTACAGATTATGATTATGTGAATGGCGTAGGTATTTCTCGTGATTTTGTTGCCCGATTATGTGATGTAAATAAGTACTATGTAGATATTAAATACGTTATTTTACTCTATATGAGAAAAAAAATCTAAAACTATATTATTTAGATAGCTTAGGCAAAAAGCAGTCGGAAAGTTTGGGCTTCTGACGATCCGTAAAACGACAGTCAAAGAATGAATCCACGAATGACAGCCGGGACCATCGGCTTGATGTGCTTTCTGAGCCACGGAGGAGTCTCGGTATGTATAGATGGTCACCCATCCACGGACCAACCCCGGCAAGCGTAGCTTAACCTGATGGATCGATCTGTACGGCTGTTATTACTTAGCCTAGGGTACTAACCCTCCAATCTAAAAAATTCAAAATTCTTCTTCTATTCTTATCGAGGAACTATGCTACAAAAAGGCCCAAAAAAGTGGCTACTGGATATCTCTTTATGAGATCCGATTTCAGTGGTTTTTTTTTTTAATTTCAAAGGTAGTAACTTTAAGTTGGTGTCATAAAAACATGGTGAAGATGATGAATGAACAAAAAAAAACTTGCTAAATATCCTGTTTTAAATAACTTTAGTGGTAGGTATATTAATTGTTCCGCCGGGGTCGCGGGTAGTTCGAAAGAGATACCGTGGCCCTGGCACGGGCAGTTGAAGGAGCATGGGTGGGTTTTAGTCAGTAAAAGTCTGACACGCCCTCCCGCTCTGCCCAGAGCGGGAGAAGTCATTTGATGATTTCCCGTCCACAAAAAAAAAAAAAAAAAAAGGTATATTAATTGTTGCAAAAGTGGTAGGTATATTAATTGTTGAAAGTAAATATTTTAATTAAGAGTGGAAACGAAATCAAGATTATTTAAACTCACTAGTTGTTAAACACTTACTCCTATCTATAAATAATTAATGACAAGTGAAAAATTAAAGTTCGTAAACCACGTAGTATCTATTATCTATTTAATACTTATGTACTTATTCTCACTTAAAAACTCAAATCAAGACCATAATGAAACACCGAAAATAGTCCCAAACCACTTCAAAACATCAACGTACCATGACGTATTATTTTGACTTTTACAAAATGGTCCGTTTCGTCACGTATCATAAAAATAGAGAACGTGCACCCTTTTTTTTTTTTTTTTTTTTTTTTGTGGATGGGAAATCATCAAATGACTTCTCCCGCTCCGGGCAGAGCGGGAGGGCGTGTCAGACTTTTACTGACTAAAACCCACCCGTGTTCCTTCAGTTGCCCGTGCCAGGGCCACGGTATCTCTTTCGAACTACCCGCTTACCCCGGCGGCTTCGGCCCTATTGGACCCCGTCACTGCTGACATCTCTTTGAGGCGCGCGTGGAACACAACGCGCCGTCGACCCGGGCCTGGTCCTTACCGGACGGCGAGCTGCCCATTACTCGTCGTCCGCAAGCCCGCGCCTACGGTGGCCGGGAATCGGCAATCGATTCCCGCTGCCCAGGGCGTCTCCTACGGCGGCTAGGGGCGCGAGGGCGCGGCTGTTGCCTCTCCCTCTCGCGTTCCGCCTCCTCCTTTGCGAGCATTACTGCTTCGCAGAAGGAGGTGACGGCCTCCCATGCACTCTCGCTCCGCACCATGGCCTGGACCAGGTTTGGACGCGAGAGATCGCCGCCGCCGATCGCCTGCGTGAGAACACGGCGGTGCTCCGCCCAAGCCGGGCAGACCTCCACTGTATGCTCCACCGTGTCCTCCGGGCGATCTACACAATGGTGACACCCGGGCGTTTCCTCCCGCCTTATCCGAAACAGGAACCTCCCGAAACAACCGTGTCCGGTGAGGACCTGCGTTAGGCGGAAGGTGAGGACGCCGTGGCGCCTCTCCAACCACTCCTCAAAGAGGGGATTTATCGCCGCAATTGTGGCGTGCCCAGCGCTGGGTTGCGACAATCGCACTCTCCATGTCGCCATGAGATCCCGCCGGAGCTCTGTCCGCTGTACCGTGATTTCTCGCGGCAGCGGAGTTACGCCCCGGCGTTTCGCCTCCTCGCGCCACTCCCACACGTGCGCGAGAACTTTTGCCTCCAGATCCCATGGCGGTAATCCGGCAAGGAGGCTCGCCGCCTCACAGGAGACCGTGCGGTATCCCCGGACTAGCCGGATGGCCATGACCCTCTGGGACGCGTTCAACCGGCGGGCTGGTCGCAGCCTCAGGGAACGCGCCCACACCGGTGCCCCGTAAAGGGCCATGGACCGCACGACCCCCGCGTAAAGCCTCCGGCAGGAGGCGTTTGGACCCCCCAGATTGGGCAGGAGCCGCTTCAAGGCAGCCCCGGCCCGCTCCAGTCTGGGAGCCAAACGTCGGAAGTGCTCCACGAAGTTCCACCGGCTGTCGAGGACGAGTCCCAGGTACTTCATCGTCGACTCGACTCCGATGTGAACCCCTCCTACCGTTATTTGGGAACCCGACGGTGGCGCGTTCCGAGGACCATGAAAACACATGACCTCGGACTTGTGCAGGGCCACCTCGAGTCCCAACTGCCGGATTCTCTCTACGATTGTCGCAACCCCGCGTGTCGCTAGTTCAGCCGCCGCCTGGTGCGACCTCCCTTGCGCCAGGACCAACGTGTCGTCAGCGTAACATACAACGCTGACGCCGCTAGGGAGGTCGGCGCGCAGCACCCAGTCGTACCCGATGTCCCACAGATGTGGCCCCAGGACAGATCCCTGTGGGACACCGCACGACATCTCTCGCCGGTTCCACTCTCCCTGATGACCGGGGTAGATGACGGCCCTGTCCGTCAAATAGGCCTCGACCACTCGACGGAGGTAGGTTGGCACCCGGTGATACCGGAGTGCCTCCCTGATGCAACTCCAGGGTAGGGTATTGAAGGCATTAGCGATGTCTAGAGACACCGCCAAGACGACCCCACCCCGGGCCACAGCATCCCCCGTTGTGAGGGCTTGCACGCGCATGATGGCGTCCACCGTAGAGCGCCCCCTGCGGAAACCAAACTGGCTCTCCGCCAAATCCGGCCCCTCCTGCACCAGCCACCCGACGAGGCGGTCTGCAATGACTCTTTCAAAGAGCTTGCCCACCTCGTCGAGCAGCACGATGGGCCGGTAAGCGGACGGAGAGTCCGCAGGGCGCCCCGGCTTCTTAATGAGGACCAGTTTCCCTGTCTTCCAACGAAGTGGGAACTGGCCCCTCTCCAAGCATGCGCTTAGGAGCCCCCCTAGTCGAGGCCCGAGAGCCCCAAAGGCCAGAACCCAGGCTCTTCCTGGCAAGCCGTCGGGTCCTGGGGCGGTATTTTTGGCACTCAGCCTACGTACCGCCGCTCTCAGCTCTACCTCGGTCACTTCCGGAGCATCGTCATCGTCGTCGGTGATGTAGTCCGCATCGGGCACCGCAGGAGGCGGAGCCATGGGCGGGGGAGTATGTTCCCCTCGCGAAGGAAACAGAGCGCTCACCACGTCCTCCACGAGCTGCGGCCGGAGACTCTGCGTCAGCGGGGGAGCCCATGGGCGGAGTTTATCCCGCACCATTTTGTAGGGGCGTCCCCACGGATCTCTGTTCAGAGTCCCCAGCGACTCCTCGTGAGCCAGGCCTCTGGCCCGCGAGATCTCCGCTCGGAGGGCAGTCTTCGCCGCTCTGTACCCCTCATACAGCTCCGCCTGAATGGCTTCCGTATCCGGAGGGCGGATACGGAGCCTGCGGTGCCTGGTGTACCGGTGCCGCGCAGCAACGCATGCCTCGCGCAGAGCCGTCAGCTCCGGCGACCACCAGTACACCTGGCGCCAGGCGCGTCCGGGCTGGACCCGGGGCATTGCCACGTCACATATTTCGGACATGGCCTCCCGGAACCACTCAGTCTCGTCATTGACGTCAGCAGGCCTGTCCGGTGGTGACACCCAGGCCTGCACGATTGAGGCCTCCAGGAGGAGCTCCCGGTCCAGCTGCTTCAGCGCCCACCGCGGACCACTCGGGGCCTGTCTGACCGGCGCGCTCGAGGTCTGGGCGGAGACATCAAACCGGATGTACCGGTGGTCGGAATAGGTCTCCACCCCCTCCATGACGCGCCAGTCAAGAACATGCGGCAACAGAGCGGGGCTGGCGAACGAAATGTCCACCACTGATTCGCCCCGCATCCGCACACACGTGGGGACAGAACCCCGGTTTAGGACGACCAGGCCTGTCTCTAGAGCCCAGTCCTCCACCATTCTACCCCGTGTGTCCGTATACCGGGAACCCCAAGCCACATTCTTGGCGTTGAAGTCCCCGAGGACGAGCACGGGAAGGGAACGGAACCCGACGACGACGGTCTTCAACTCCGCAAGGGAGTTGTGGAACTCGGCGAGAGTTCGGCTCGGGGAGAAGTATACCCCTACCACGACAATCTCCCCGAACCGTGCTGCAACGCAACCCTGTCCTCTCTTCACAGCTTCGAGGCACAGGGTACCGGCGGCGGCCGAATGAGGGTCACTGTGCCGCTCAGGTCCTCCACCCAGTAATCACTGGGCGGGACAAAATACGGCTCAGCGACCACGGCGATGTTAATCGACCACTGCGCCATGCTCTGGAGCAACAGATCCTGAGCTGAGGCGCAGTGGTTGATGTTCGCCTGGAGGAGGCGTAATGGAGCCATTACTGACATTCCATTTCACCCCCTCCCTAGAACGTGCACCCTTCGACTAACTGTCTACCGACTAGGTAACGGACATCGAACCGTAACAATGGCGGACGGGCGATTTTTTATCGTACACTGGATTTTCAACTCTTGCGCTTGTGGCTAAGTAATAATAGCCGCACAGACTGATCGATCAGGTTAAGCTACGCTTGCCGACGGTCCGTGGATGGGTGCCCATCTTTACATACCAAGAACCCTCCGTGCCTCGGAAGGCACGTTAATCCGTTGGTCCCGGCTGTCATTCGTGGATCTATGACAGTCGTTACGGGTCGTCAGAAACCCTAAAGTCTGACAACCAGTCTTACCAAGGGGTATCGTATTACCCAGTTACTGGGTTATGGAGGTCAGATAGGCAGTCGCTCCATGTAAAATAATGGTATTCAGCTGCATCCGGTTAGACAGGAAGCCGACCCCATCATAGTTGGGACAAGGCTAGGCAGATGACTGGATTTTTAAAACTCTCGGTGTTGAGCCGAGCATTGAGAGACCAACAGAGTGCTCCACAGCGCGTCAAAAAAAAAAAAAATACACTGAGACACTGTTTGTCCACCGTACCGCCCGGGAACGGGACGTCAACGAGACAACAGATGACAGCGCTGAAGTAGCGACAGTACATTTACTAGGTGAATAATTTCGTTTCTCGTTGACGTCCCGTTCCCGGTGCGGTGAACAAGCAGCACCCTAATTGTTGTTGAGTTGGTTTCATTTTGAAACAAATTGCTAATCTATTGCTTCATATGTTCGAAAAATTTATCTGCTCGACAACGTAAATAACGCAATGAATGTTGTTGAACTGTCAAAATGAAACCGACTCCGATTGATAATGTGCTACGCAATTAGGGTGCAGGATATGGTTTTCAACTCTCGGTGCTAAGCGGTGCGATGAAAATCCAGTGCGCGATAAAAAATCGCCGCGTTAAGATATCGCCCGTAGGTACGCAGGCTAACAATGGCGGACGGGACCGACGGGCGATGCCGACGGCTGTCTTTATAAAGATTAAATAGTATTGCGCTATACAAAATGGAATCTCAAAGGAACAACTTCGGACCATTCGTTGCCCGGATTTTAGTAGGGTGACTAGGATGTGTTTAGGAGATAGGGTTTTAGAAATGTAAAGGGTCCAAATTACCTACCTGTGCTTTTTTTTTCATAAAAAACATTTCTCATTTAGGCTCTGGCTTTAGAACGAAAAAATAATATTTTTTAGTTAGATCAATCTAATAAACTATAAATATATTTATAGTAAGAATAAATACTTACCATCTTTACACATAAGACCCTCCGTGCTTCAGAAAGCACGCTAAGCCGTTGGTCCCGGCTGTCATTCGTGGATCTTTAACAGTCGTTACGGGTCGTCAGAAGCCTGAAAGTCTGATAAACAGTATTAGTTTAGTTTATTGTGGAGGTCAGTCGCTCTATTAAAATACTGGTATTCAACTGCATCCGGTTAGACTGGATGCCGACTCCATCAAAGTTGGGTAAAGGCAGATGATGATGAATAAGAATAAATACTTAATGTTGAACCTGCTTCAATTTTTCATTTGACAGATAGTGAGCGAAGTAAGACAGTATTTTTATGGTTCCGTGCCTCAAAAAGAAAAAAACGGAACCCTTATAGGACCACTACGTTGTCCGTCTGTAAAGACCCTTTTTCTCAGGAACGCGTGGATGCATCAAGTTGAAATTAATATCAAATACTAGTCCATGGTCCCTTGGAGTTTAAAAAAAATACTTTGTAAGTCAAAGCAATAAAAGAATACGGTGCGACATATTATGATACTCGCAAGTAAATCAAAACCTATAAGGTACTTCCCCTTGACCTAGAATCATGAAATTTGGCAAGAAGCTAGGTCTCACAGTAGAAGGAAAAAGTCCGATAATGAAATTAAAGGAAAAAGTCCGGTAATTTTTAATTTTAAGTTTTTGGAACAAATTCTTTTCAACTACGGAACCCTTCATTGTGCGTGGTCCGACACGCACTTGGCCGGTTTTTTGTTTTAACAATTGATTAACTTGTGGCTGATAAATTTTTCAACTGTTCAGAGTTTAATCTGTAACGAGGTAATTTCTTTTTAAAGATACTTTATTTATTTGTTATTTACCTTCCCGTACTTCTAACCAAAAATACAATTTCACGGTCACCCTACAGTCCCCTGCACTTGACACACAGATTCGAGTGTCCCCTTTAGTTACGGATTATCCGGGAAAGTGCACAACATGTTGTCAATGCGGCGATCGCTGCGGACACGAGCCGGTATTGTGCGATTTGTGCGTCACACGTTTATTTGGACATCCGATGATAGCTGTTTGAGTGTCATGTTGAAGTTAGAAATACAGTTTTATACCGCGAACTAGGTTTTATTTTTGAGGTTTCTTAAGTATATTTTAGGGGTGTCTCGCTAAGAGCCAATGTTGTTTAAAATTGCTGTAATGAGAATCAGGTTTTTGGCAATTATAATTTTTTTCTTTTTCATGAACATTACTAGGTCTTCGTTAACTGTCCGCGTGATCTCGTGACTATTTTGAAAAGTATATTTTATTTGTTATAATATCAAGGCGTCTTGTAATACAATGTTACTTTTAACACTATTAGATAACAATTTCTAGAAAAATACCAAAAGATTGAAGAGAAAATTACAAGCATGTAAAGCAAAATATTATTAGAAGCATTAATTGGCACCTGTTACACACAACCAAAAAAATTATCCAGGGAAAATAAACCGTGAACGTATTAAACTAATGCTGACAACCATACTAAAAGAACAGATTTCTTCCAAAAACGATTAGTTCCGTTACAAGTGTACACATGTGCTCATCCCCATGCCATCCCATGGGGGATGACCCCCATGTATCATCGATATCAACACCATATGGCCCCCATAAGGGATTTATAATTACAAGTGTATTTTATTAAATGTATTGTCCGCGAATCAACAGGAATTGTTGTCAGCTGAACCGTGAAATGTAAAAAATGATTAATATGGTGTACCTAATCTGCATACCGAGAAGGAAAGATGTGCGTGTAAGGGTATTTGTTTTTTATTTATTTCCTTGGCTATTTTTTTTTTGGTTTAGTGACGGCAGTCTTTAGGCAGTATTTAGAAAATATGGAGAAATTAAAAGCATCAATGCAGAAAAAAAAGCAACGAGTTGTGTCGTGGTACACGTAATTGGAAAGAAGTTCTTTTTACCCGACTACAGCAAAGCAAAAAGGAGGGTTATTATTTGGGCTGGTATGTATGTATGTATGTATGTACGTGTGTATGTATGTATGTTGTTCATCTGTTCCCTTATAACTTCTAAACTCCTATATATCATAATTTGAAAATTGAGGTGTGTTAGAAGCGTCTTGATCGTCCGCTGGTTTATAGGCTATGTGATGTCAAATTTAATTGAATATGGCGCCTTCTACAGCACATAAAGTCATGAACTAAAATATATTTTTTTTAATGATGCCGTGTGGGTATTAAATGAAAGCGCTTAATTAGCACATTTCAAAAAAATATATATATTGTTAGCTATTGCTCGCGGCTTTGCTTGCATGCACCCTAATTGGGAATAATTTCTAAAATCACGCCTCAGATGTGAGCCAAACATATTTTCTCTCTAAACCTACCCAAAATACGTAAGTATATAAAAATTATTCTTCTTTAAAAATGTAAAGTGCCGCAGCAAATTTTTATCACGAAATTATAACCCCAAAATAATTTAAATAAAAAGTATGTTTAAAAACTAACCCGACCACTGAAAAATCACGCTCTAAAAAGTATGAATGAATGAATGTAGTATGTGCCCACACTACCTGTGTCAACTAAGCGAGTTGAACGCTGTCCTGTTCCTCGACAAAGAACAGCTTTTGGACAAAAGCATTTTAACTTCATTGCCCCCAATGTTTATAACAAATGCAATAAAATTAATTCCCTACGTAGGTTAAGCAACAATAAATTTAAGGAAGTTATCTTCATCTGGCTGAAGTCCCTTGACTACGACGCGGTAGAGAATTTATTGACTGTTGTGACTTAAATTACATAAAATAGTAATTAATACCATCACCATTGCGTAACACAAATTCAAATTTGATTCGTCTTGAATCAAATTACTAATCTGCTATTTCATTATGTTCGAAAGAATGGTTTGCTCGACAACATAATTAATCTGATTTATAGTGTCACGGAATTCAGGCAAGCCAACTCACATATATACAAACACAGCTCACACACACACATACACAGATTACTCACAAACATATCACACACACTCACAACACACATGCACAAACACACACACAACACACACACACACACACACACACACACACAGCGCACACACTCAGATACTCTCGCGCACAAACATACAAATATACCCTCGCGCAAAATTAGAAATTAGAAATTATAATAGTTTTTATATTCATAAAACCTTGTGTGCTTTTTTATTACGGGAGGACACTGGCTCCTGCAACACAGTTTTAACTAGTGCAGGAGTCAGAGAATTCCATATCTGATGTAACATCTGTTTTATGACAGTAAATAATTTTTTTAATTTTTTTATTAATGAATTGCACCGATCCCAGCGTGGTTTAACCAGACTCGATCACTCGAATGAACCCAAAGATTCACACTAGCCCCTGTTGCCTCATGTTACATGGTGCAACAGAGACCATTGTATATCCAGGAGTAGACCGGGGGGCGCGGTAATGGTAGGGAAGACATGCCCTTAGGATATGGAGGGGATACAGAGTCTATCCAGTATGCACCGTAAAATAAGCATTGACATAGTGGAGAGATGGGTGATATAATATGGATGGGCTTTTTTACGACGTTGCTGCCATGTTGCTTCTAGTCCAGCTTCCCCGGTGAATCTTTTGGCGGTTAAACTGCGTTTTCGACTCTTTTTATGTCGCTGCTATGCTGTATTACGGGTAATCTGCCTTCTAGACTCTTTTCTTTTTCGTTCTGATGAGTTGTCAGCAGCAGAATGTCCAGGACGCGGTCGGGCCGTTCCTCGCTGTTGTCCAGCTCCAACTTCAAATAATGTAATTTTTGTTTTTATTCAAAGTTCGAGCTATAGCTCGCCGCTGTTCAGTTCAGGTTGACGCGATTGCAGATATTACAGTTTTATAGTACAAAGTAATGCACACAAATCAGCACAAATAATTAATTAAACTGGACCGCAACAAAAATCCTGTCGGGTATGGCGACAGGGCGGCGCCAGCGCACCATCCGTGTCCGTAGGTACTTGAGTTTACATCTCGGGTCGTCTCCGAGCTTAAGAAACAAGAAAACACTTTTTTCACTTTGCACACTTGGCGAATGAGAGCAATTAGACCGAAAAAAGTGTAACACTTTTACCGTCACGACACTTTTGCAAAAGTGTCGTAGCAGTCGCCAAGTGTGCAGACTGCAGAGTACGTGCGTCAAGGAACTTCGTTCCAAAAATTTTTGTTCAACTATGTTTTTATACAACGAAAATGTGACGAATACATAAACAGAGAAACCGAACTGACTAAAAGCGATATCATAAATAGTGGCACAGTGTTCCAATATCCATTTCGTCACAGCCAAGAGTAATATCTAATCTATTCACAAAATCACCACAGAAACAATTGAAAGCACCCTTAAAAACGAACATATGTGATCATTACATTAACGTAACGTCGTTTAACTTAATCAATTATTTTGGCGGGCTTGCTCCTCAGCCCACTGTGCAGGGGTGACACAAATTGACTAATCACACCCTATAATGATCCTGCCGGTATGTCACCGCGTCCCGTCCTTGCCAACCCTACTTTGATTCTTGGTTTTGGGCCAGTTTTAAGTGGTAATTTATCATTTGATTTTAAAGTGGTGACATGTTTCATTACAGTGTTTTATAATGTTTTCAAGGGTGAATATAGGTCATGTTTGTTTTTGTTTGGTTCATCTTTAAACCTTTTTGAATGCATTGGTAGAGAAGATCTGGGATTTGTTAGCAACAAAGGCATTTAATTTTAACCCGACTACGGCAAAACCAAAAGGAAGGGTTATTATTATGAAGGATTGTAGCAGCCTATGTATGTAAGTATGTATGTATATAAGTATGTATTTACGTGTGTTCCCCCGTAGCGCCTAAATTACTGAACCGATTTTAATGAATGAGGTATCAATAGATTTGTAATAATGGTCCGGGTGACATAGGCTATATAAATTCTCCCTAAATTTAATATGGTGGACTTTACACGTAAATTTCTGACCACGAAAAAAAATAAAATGAGATAATAATGACATGTTTCGTATCAAAAGAAAGGTCTTGGACGAGCACATTACAAATATGTATATATGTCATATTGTTAAAGTAAATAAATATGTTTAAATTGTTAAAAATAAGTAAAAATGGAGGTAAATAATCAGAATTTGACTGGTTACAGACCGCGGTGAGCGTGATTTTTCAGTAGTCGGGTTTTAGTTTTTGAACTTACTTTTTATTGCATTTGTTTTTATTATTATACAGCCAGTAGAATAGATGAGCAGATCATTTTTACAGTAATGATAATCAAATGAAACTTTAGTCCTTATAAGCTAAACACAATTAACATTTTCAGATTCTCTGTTTTGCTAATTTTTTTTTTTTGCTTTTACAGTTTTTTAGGGTTCCGTACCTCAAAAGGAAAAAACGGAACCCTTATAGGATCACTCGTGTGTCTGTCTGTCTGTCTGTCCGTCTGTCACAGCCAATTTGCTCCGAATCTAATGGACCGATTAAGTCGAAATTTGGTACACATATGAATTTCTGTGACCCAAACACGGACGGGTAAAGTAAATAAATGAATTTTGAATATAGAGGTCACTTTTGGGGGCAAATAAGAAAATTAAAAAAAAAAAGTTTTGCAAACTACACCATGTGGCATGTCAAATGAAAAGGCTTACTATGAGGGTCTCAAATATATTTTTTTTATAATTTTAAAATAAATTGTTTTTAAGTTATTTAAGAAAATAGACGGAAATTGACCATTCCCCCTTATCTCCGAAACTACTGAGCCTAAAATTTAAAAAAAATACAGAAAATAGATCATTACCTGTAGATTACAGGAAAACCTATAAGAAGTCTGTGGTTTTAAAATAGCATGGTAAATCTATCAATATTGTGACTACATTTACAGTTGGAATGTATGGGAGAACATGTTTTTCAACTACAATGTTAAGTTTGTTCTTAAGATAAATTCATCCCAACTACGGAACCCTTCATTGTGCGTGGTCCGACACGCACTTGGCCGGTTTTTTTTTTTAATTCTCTTGTTTCTAAGCTTTTCGTATTACTGCTTACTAAGCCCAAACGCGAACCTGATCTACGAAGAAAAGTAATAAAATGAGGGTCCCTCAAAGGGGCGGTCTCCATACATTATCGCTCCCCTCAATATGCCCAATTGATATTCGATACACTAAATTCACACGCAAACTGCCTATTTGTATACAAAACGATCACTTTTGCCCCAAATTTATTCGAATATATCGCTCTGTGCAGTTTTATTGCGCGGCAGAAGTAAATGAAGTCATTTTATTGGTTATTTGTTATATTAATGGGATAGAATGGCTTTGGTAATGATTTTTGGTTTATTACGGTGTTAATATGCCCCAAAAAAGTGTAAGGAATATTGATAATGGTTGGTTTGATTAAAAATGGATCAAAAAGCAAGAGTTTTAGATTCATTTTAGTGTGATGGTGAACAAGGTGAACAGTTCACTAGTTGTTAATAAAATAATTTTTGTTTTTTTTTTTAGCCAATAATGATTCCAGAAGTCCACAGCCTTTTTAATCCTTTTAATTTTGTTATAGAATGGAGGCTACTAACTTAGCACTCACGCCGCGAGAGACTCTCAAACCTAGAGCAGAACACAAGGCTTTGCAATTAAGTGGCAAACCCAATCAGGTAAAAGTTAATTACTTTTAATTAGTTTTTTAAAATAGATCAAGTCTGACGATTAAATTGTATTAATATTATTTCATATGTAGATGGTCTTATAAAAGTACTTACTAAACTACTTGATATTTTTTGGTACAATTTTGCGTTTGGAAAATCACAATTCTTGACTTTTTACACATTACTAGTATTCCTGTTTCAATAACTCCTCCTACTTCTGTGACAGGGTAACTCAACAACAGCCAACAGCCTAATCATTACGTAGAATATTCAGCTTTTGTTATAACACTATTTATTTAAGTATTTAAACTTTTCGCACACAATAAGGTACAAAGTCTAATGCCTTAAGCTCCCACACGGTGCAAGTTTCTGGAACGTTCAAGAGTAATAATAGCATAGTAAAGCTCGTTCAATTTTATTACCCTTCAAGAATTTCATACAAGTGTTTACACGCGTGCGATTCAATAAAATGGCATACAAAATAATTTAATGCAAATTTTGTCATTCAATAAAATTGCATGCGATAAAATTGTATGGTATGCCACAGGCAATAAAGTTGTACCGTGTAAATGGACCTTTAGGCATTATCTACCAGTCAACCAAGGGTGGTGAATTATTTAACATTACTTTCTCTCACAGGTCGGCACAGTCCTCCTGTACGGAGTACCAATAGTTTCCCTGGTAATTGAAGGCAATGAGCGCCTCTGCCTGGCCCAAATCTCCAACACCCTGCTGAAACAGTTCTCGTACAACGAGATACACAACCGTCGGGTGGCCCTGGGTATCACGTGCGTGCAATGTACCCCGGTGCAGCTCGAGATACTGAGGAGAGCTGGTGCCATGCCTGTGTCATCGCGACGATGTGGTAATAACACTCAATATGGCATAAATGTATAATCCGGCCACCGAGAGAATGCACTCCTGACACCTGTCAGTTGGCCACGATTACGAACTAATGAAGTTATTCGTAAAATAAGTACGTATTCTTTTGTACTCAGCGTTTGCAGTCCATTTACAATGTTACCTTTGATTTTGCTTCATAGTGATCTTTATTGGGCTCGTGGCTAAGTAATAACAGCCGCACGGGTCGATCAATCAGGTTTAGCTACGCTTGCCGCGGTTGGTCTTTGGATAGGTGACCACCTTTAAATACCAAGACCCCTCCGTGCCTCGGAAAGCACGCTAAGCCGTTGGTTCCGGCTGTCATTCCTGGATCTTTGACAGTCGTATTGGGTCGTCAGAAGTACAAAATTCTGACAACCAGGCTTACCAAGGGGGGAGGGGGGGTTTATTCAGTAACTGGGTTGTGGAGGTCAGATAAGCAGTCGTTCCATGTAAAATACTGGTATTCAGCTGCATCAAGTTAAACTGGAAACCGACCCCAACATAGTTGAGAAAAGTCTAGGCAGATGATGAGTGATCTTTATTGGCGTTACTATAACGTTGCTTTCAGATAACTGCGAAAAGATTTTATATACATAACTGACAGGTATTAGGGACGCATTCTCTCATGAGAAGGCGTGTACAGTGTAGTAGACTAGAGTTATAACTAAGTATTCCATTCTTACCAAGGGTATCGTGTTACCCGGTAACTGGGTTGTAGGTCTCAAATAGGCAGGATAAGATCTCCATGTAAAATACTGATATTCAGCTGCATTCGGATATACTGGAAGCCGACCCCAATATACTTAGTTGAGAAAAGGCTAGGCCTAAATGGTGCAGTAGGTACAGCAAAGTACTACTTAAAGTACAGTTTATTTTAAAACTCGGCGATTGCTATAAAATCCAATTCAAGCAATATCCCTGATCTTGTTATAAAAAAAAATATATATATAAAGTGAATAATATACATAACTATTAGGTTATAGCTGACCCGACAGACGTTATTATGTCCAAATTTCAATAATTCATACAAAATTCCCATAAAATTTTCAGTTTTCCCGAATTTTCCAATTTTCCCGGCAACTTTTCCAATTTTTCTCTTCATAAAAACCTTCCTCAGACATGTAAAGAATACTTGAAAAAAAAATTGCCGAAAGACCACGAAAAAGAGTGATTAAGTGACAAACAGCAACATATTTTGTGTTTTTAAAAAAGCAAGTACCTACCTATTGCAGTCACTCTGTACCAAATGTACCAATATACACAAATCAAAACATTATTTATTGATTACTACCATGTAGTAAATAATAGTTTATCTGGTACTTATAAATGAAAACCTAATTTTTTCTTCGGCACTAATACTCTTTTTAATAAAACAAAAATAATAAAAACTTTATTGCTAAAAAGATTACAAAGGTTTTAACAGCGGCTTTTAAGGCCTTTCCGTAAATAAGGACTATAGTCGACCGTTCTAGACGAATCTTGTTAAAAAACCACGCTATGTTTTCAGTAAAACATCTAACAAATAAGTGAAAATACTTTACTCATTGAACCTACTTTTTATGTACCTATTTACATTATTATATTGTTATTTATCTCTACTTCGAACAGGAAAACCGTATCTAGTTGTTACTACCCAGTATTATCGGCATAATTGGGTTATTCAAACTTCAGTAGAGTTTGAATAAGTATTACCATATTGTAAGGATTACCTTTCGTTTAAAATCGTATGAATTGTACATACGGCTTCATTGTCTCAGTTTAATGCCTGAATTAAAATAAAAACAGTTAGGGCCTACTTCACGATGTCCGAATAACCACTACTTACCGATGAAATTTAAAAATGGAACAGAATTTGTATTAAATTTTCTGCCAAGTAAGTGAACTTAATCATAGGTGGTGAAACAGGCCCTCAATGTTAATAAATAACTCTAACATGAAGGCGCCTTTTAACTCAAACTTCGGTATCACAGGTATGATAACAAGGCGAGAAGCGGAGCGTCTCTGCAAGTCATTTCTCGGAGACAATGCTCCTCCAAGACTACCGGATGACTTCGCGTTTGCTGTCCATCACGAGTGTGCTTGGGGATGCCGTGGAGCGTTCTTACCGGCCAGGTAAGCATATAGTAATGTTAATTTGTGTGTTCGAACGACTCATTTTGTTCGAAGGCAACGCTGGCAAGATGAACTAAGCTAACAGATTGGACCACAATGGTAAACAGCTGTGAGAAGTGGAAAGAAGTGACAGGGAGAGGGGGTCTATATCCAGCAATGGGCACAGAAAATTGTTGCAACACAAAATGACAATCATAATAAAATTATGAAATGATTCTATCAGAATAAATTCAAAAACGGGTTTAGTTGTCGTGTTTAAGTAGCATCCGAATAGGGATGATGTCTGGGTAAAAAAAAATCTATTTAGAAAATATTAGACACGTATGCTTTGTCATATTAATAAAAAAACACTTAGTTAAAACGCAAAATTGGGGAGCTGGGGCTCGCTACGTCATTCACAACTATAACAAACTACGTAAAACATCTAGCAAAGAGTGACGTCATACCACATTTTAACTTGATTACGTAAAAAAAGAAAAAAGACGGTGTCCAATATTTTTTAATGATCAACATGACGGACGAAAAAAAATTTCTACTAATTATCCCTATCGGAATATCGCGAGAAGACCCGTTTTTAGTTTTGTTTATAATATATCCCTATTGTGTAACACACTTTTCGAAAAAGGGATTGCGAGTGTGTTACGCAATTAGCCGGCAGATCTTGTAGTTCTACAAATCTACGGAGCAATTCTAGATTACGTTTTGAAGTATCATCCTTTTTCTAGACCTAGTAACAGAACATCACATCACACCTGTGAGATTTAGGTAGGGAATCCAGACCTAGACTTTTTTTTTTGTTTTCCGGGGACCTTCAAAAGGCGCCCGGGCTTTGGGGAAAGACCGGGGAGTGTGTGTGTGGGATTTTTATCTCACTAAAACCACCCCGGTGGTCACCCTGCACATAGAAGGGGCACCGTTACCTCTCAAAAGACCGATCCGGAACCCCCTCTGTGCAACGCCTGTTAGAGCCCATCTCTGGGGAGACTGTAAAGGGGTCTCCCCGAAACCTAACTATGCAAATGTGTAAGGCAGCATGTGACCACTGTGCGCCGTCTTCCATGAGGTCACTCAGTGGGCGGACAGAGTCCCCACTCTGAGCACCCGTGACCCCAACACCTCGAGACCTAGTAACATTTTGTCAAATACTTTTTTCCTAGGTACAACTCCTCACGGGCGAAATGCATCAAGTGTGCCTACTGCGGGCTATTCTTTTCCCCAAACAAATTCATATTCCATTCTCACCGAGTTGGTCCTGGTGACAAGTACATCCAGCCTGATGCAGCCAACTTCAACTCTTGGAGACGGCACATGAAGCTCAGTGGAACTCCCCCTGAAGAAGTGGTCCACGCTTGGGAAGACGTGAAGGCTATGTTCAACGGGGGAACAAGAAAGAGGATGCTGTCGGCTGCTAGGTGAGAGCGAGATAGACATGAATTGGATGATGGGTGGATGAAAGGGTTTTAAAGTTGGTTTGAATAGATTAATGTGCTGAAGTATATTTACATGATATTTTGCACAGATCTTCGGATATTTTCTATTTAATATCAATTTTAGTTTTATTCTTCTAAATCCGTATACAAAAATTGATTTAAAAAGTTCAGCTTTAAATTGTGCTTCAGAAGAGTGCCTCTTCGCAGGCCAGAGCCGGAAGGCAGCACAGAGGCCAAGAGACCAGCGGCCAGTCCTCCCACCGCCCATGCACCCGTGCCCCGACTGGCTGACTACGTTTGGGGGGCCAGGCTGCCTCTGCCGTATGCTATACCTTGGTTGAAGCCCACTTTGTGGACCCCCGGTAAGTTAATATTAATGTTTGAGTTTGGTCGGATTTTTTTGTTACTGTGGAATACAAGAAAAACTTCAATTTAAAATTATATTGTGACCCCCAATAAGCTCTTTTGCTAGGCTAGTGTGTCTAAGTATGTCCTCGCTTAGGACATGGGGGTCTTTGGGTGAAACCAAGCAAATGACCCCCCAATCCCGCAAAAAATTGTGTCGGTCCATGCGCCGAACACCCTGTATACACACAAAATTAATGTGAACTAACTAGACAATGGAATTAAAATGTCATTGAAATAGGAAGAATCAGTTTGGAAGAACTGTGTAAAGAAGCGATTACTTACCACAACCATCCTCTATCCAGGTGCATTAACAGCATTGAGCAGCGTGAACTCCATAGAGGAGCCCCGAGCTTTCCGTCCGGTGAGGGGACACAGACTGGAGTCCCCGCAGCTGTCTCCTGTCATGTCTCCTCCGAGGTCTCCGACCAGGTATGTTGAGATGACTGAGATTTATGAAGCTTACAGAATAAGCATTGTTGGCTCTAATTAATAACTCAACTTAATATGCGTAGTGTAAAAAAAAATTATAACCTGAATTTTGTTAAAGCAACAATTTTCGTTCATTGTGAATGAAAAGACAAAACTGGCCAAAAGACCAAACGGATTGGTCCTTTGGCCCAGGAAGAAAAAAAAACACACTAAATTAGCAACTGTTAAGTACATTTTTAAAGTGTGAGATTTTCAATCAACAGTCTTATTTTTCGTACAAAATGTCCTTTTTCCTAACACAATTTAAACAAATGAGTTTTATTTTTTTTAACCTAGCATATCATCTAGATCACCGATGTCATCATCGCCGCGCCGGTCATCACACACTAGGTCACCGCTGCGGTCACCACCGCCGACATCACCTGCGAGGTCACCCAAGAGTGACCGAGACAGTGATGAAAGTGTCGACATAGAAACTACGGAGGAAGACCAGCCAAGAGATGTGGTAAGTGGCTGTAAATACTGCTATACTTTTTTAAGAAGTCAGAAAATAATAATTTCCATCCTGTTTAAAATAAAAGTGAGAACGTCCACGAAATTTGAATTTCGAGTCTCCGCAGTCTCGTCCATTTTTGTTTTAATTGGTTATTTAATACTTCAAACACATAAAGTATAGAGGCGGATTTAATGCTATATGCTTTTCTACAAGTCAAGCTTTAGGTGACGCAGAGACAAAACAGCGTTAGGTGCAATTACGAAAAAGATTGAAATATTTTATTTAAAGCTATACCGGATGATTTTTTTTACCGTCTTGAAAGAAATAGGTGAACGGAGTAGAAGCCTATGGCATACCTAGTTTTTTTTTTTAATAGCTTCAAAAATCAAAATCAAATCAAATCAAATAGCTAGCATAGGCTTCTACTCCGTTCACCTATTATAGCCCATTTTTTTCAAGACGGTAAAAAAGTCATCCAGTATATAAGGTGCTATAAAAATATCTGCCACGGCTTCAATGGGAAATAATATTGTGTATTACAATAGTGACGAAATTTCGTATCCCGGAATAGTTAAATCAATTTGAGAAAATAAAGTAATCAAATAAACATTAATTGCTTTATTCGACTGCATAACGTGGTTCACAAAATACGCGCGATGTGTCGCTTTGTCAATGAAAACAATTGCTACCTACTTCTAACTGTTTTGTGAATGAACACTAATTACTGCAGGACAGTTTCATACAACTAAATCACATTTTTTTTGTATGAAAAAAATTGTGACATAATATCAGTACCTAATTTATCTTCACTATTGTAATCTATATACACAATACTGTCTCCCATTGCAGCCGTGGCAGATATTTTTATAGCACCTTATTTAATGACAGAGTTTCAGGTATTGTATGAAGATTAAAGCTAACTTTGTGTATTTCTAATTATGACAGACTTAGCAGAAAGGGTAGAATTACTATAAAATCTTGAAAATAGATTCTATGTTAGTCAGAAAATTACGCAGACGAAGAATTTAATATTATAGAAGTTAAAATACTAAGTGCTCATTATAATTCAGTATTGCTATAGATACCTTTATTGAGGAGCTCGTGGCTAAGTAATAACAGCCACACGGGTTGATCAACCAGTGCCGCGGTTGGTCCGTGGATGAGTGACCATCTTTACATACCGAGACTCCTCCGTGCCTCGGAAAGCACGTTAAGCTATTGGTCCCGACTGTCATTCGTTGATCTTTGACATTCGTTACGGGTCGTCAGAAGCCCGAAAGTCTGACAACCAGTCTTACCAAGGAGCATCGTATTATCCAGTTACTGGGTTGCGGAGGTAAGATAGGCAGTCTCTCTATGTAAAATACTGGTATTCAGCTGCATCCGATTGGGCTGGAAGCCGACCCCAACATAGTTGGGAAAAGGCTAGGCATATTGATTTAGAGACCTTTATTCTTCTCTAATAACAGCTGTACAAAAGCTACTAAGTACTAAGGAAAGACTACTCAATACTCGCGAATAAGTCGGTAAGAATAAGTCCAATCCTTTTATAACTTACGTAAACGTTTCTCAAAGATGCAATTTAATAGTATTGAGTGAATCGTATTATCCACTCGAGTTGGATTTTTCTAAGCTCGAGCGAACGGAGAGTTAGATCCAATTTAAAAAGTTGGAAGAAGAAAATTTTTCCAATCACCTTGTCTGTAACTCGGTAATCGTTGCGATTAGTTTTTTTTGTTCACCTATTTGGACTTCAAGGTGCTCTGCTGGATTTTGTAGAATGGATTTGTGATGTAATGAAAGGTGGGATAAAAACGGACATTATGACGCTTAGGTGTGCAACTTATAGAGTTGAAAAGAGTAACTCGATAAACGTGCAAGATTTTTCTGGTCCAACTATTTTGAAATAACTACACATTTAAACATCATCTGCCTAGCCTTTTCCCAACTAGGTTGGGGTCGGCTTCCAGTTTAACCGGATGTAGCTGAATACCAGTATTTTACATGGAGCAACTGCTTATCTGACCTCCACAACTAACTGGGTAATACGTTAAGACTGGTTGTCAGACTTTCGGACTTCTGACGACCCGTAACGACTGTCAAAGATCCACGAATGACAGCCGGGACCAACGGCTTAACGTGCTTTCCGAGGCACGGAGGAGTCTCGGTTCGGTATGTAAAGATGGTCACCCATCCACTGACCAACCCCGGCAAGCGTAGCTTAAACTAATCGATCGACTCGTGCGGCTGTTATTACTTAGTCACGAGCCCCTCGGAAGTTTGACTAGTCATGACTCCTATATAGTTACACGCAAAAGGTGATGGTTAAAACCATAAAAAGTAAGCAAATAGCTCGTCTCGGTTTCTAAAGCGAAAGTAGGTAACTAATAAAGGTTCAACCAAAAACAATGATCTCAAATGAATGTTCTATGTAGATCTATGAATCGACCTCTAAATAAAAGAGAAATGGTTTGTTTCGGATTTTTAAACCTAATTAACCACCCAGTTTACAAATAAATACACTCTAAAGCAAAGAAAACTTGTGTAATTAATGCATTGATTAATTTTATTCGCTTAAAGATTAGCCATTTAATTTCAAGCGGTGTCCGTCATCCTCCCAGAGGAGTACACTGGCCGCCATTTTACAAAATGGCAGCCATTCGAGGCTTTTGCACGTCGTAAACTCTGTAATTACTGGCGGAACGAATTCAAATGAACTTCATTTCGGTTTTAAATAAGAGAAAATGTTTAATTTAGTAGCGATCGGCTTCGTGGACCCAATTAATTGCGGATTTATACGTTTTAGTGTTCGCGCGGTACGAGTTTTTGGGGTTTTCTTTTTATATTGAGCATTGAGTAAGCTTTGGTGCTTTGGGTTTGAGGACTGTAATTAGTGGATGTGCTTGCTGTTCGTCTTAACAGGACGGATATTCTATTATTCGATACCCGTGGAAGTACCTACTTAACTACTTATTAATTTATCTCAGTTATTTAACAAAGCGAAAGGAAACGATTCAAAGTGAAGATATATCTTCTAAAGATTCAAATCACTCAAATATCACATTAACTGTCAATCCTTACTTGTTTTAAACTGTATCGAATCATGAAAAAAACATTATAGGTAATAATTACCTACGTTGAATATTACATAAGTAAAAAGCAGTAATTTTCTGTTACTTTTCTGTTGATTGCATTTTTATCTCTACATTGTTTCTTATTTTGTAAATTTTGCAAATTTTTCATGTTCTATTTTTTATATTATTTTATTTTTTATTATGTTTTATTAAGTTTTGCTGTATGACGCCTTAGATTTATTTAAATCTGCTATGATGTATATCTTAAATAAATAACATCACACAATATGTAGTTCCCGAGGAGGCTTGCAGAAGTGCTTTAGTAAACCCACATTGCGCTAGTTATATTTAAGTCCTAAATAAACTAACCTTAAATAAAATCACAGTATTGATTAAACACCCAAACAACATTAATAACACAGTTCTAAGTAAATCCTGCAGGCTCTGATCGTAAATAAGTTATTTACCAGTGTTGAATGGGTATTAGCTTGTAAATAAAAGGCTGTTGCCTCTAATGATTGACGTAAACGTTAGTAATTAACGCGCCTCGAGAACCCTACGATTAATCCCTTCAAAGGACATGTTAGGGTTGGCACAGAGAGAATTTGTTGGTTTCAAGTCGAAAAGTATTTTATTTCAGAGTAAGTAAAACTGTAGGACTGAAGATTTGGACAGAAATAAAGTTAAATTTTGTTGTTTAGGTATTCATATTGAAATTGAATTCATGGGCATCCTTAGGGATCGTTGTAATTATCATTATTTATTATTATTTATTTATTTATTGGACAACCAACAAAGCATACACTAAAAAAAATACACGTTAAAATAGCGATGTTATTATCACATATTATAGTGTAGCCTTAATTAAAGGCTGCCACGGCAAGCATAAAATATAGGAGTAAAAAAAAAAGCAGTTACAAAAAATATTCTACTTATCTAGATGATCTATATATCTTAAAGACAAAGAAACTACAATATTAATTTTAGTTTTTCACCTTTATGACAATGCCCTATGCAAGACAGACTTAACTTTATGTAAAGAGTAAGACATATCAATATCTACGGTGGGTGAGTGTGACAGGCGACAAAATTGAATCTGCATTCTGTCCATAGTGGAAAAATGACCCAGATTGGTTTTAAAGCCCTTAGCACGAAGCAACTGATATCTAGACTTACGAGCAAGTTTGTAAGGCACATTCAAATTTATTTGACTCAGTAACCGCGGACAATCAATATAAGTGTTTATTACTTTATATAGGAACAGGTGATCTAAGATCATACGGCGATTTTCCAGACTCATAAGTTTGAAATATTTCAAGCGTGAGCTGTAGCTAGTTAGATTTCTGGCCATATTGCAGTGATATGACAAGTGCCAAAGAAATATTTTCTGCACTGATTCTAAACGACGTTTATGTATTATTTTTTTTTTTTTTTTTTGTTATTATGAACAAATTTTACTATGGCACCAAACCTGAAATCGCAAAAAATAATCAGCTGTTTAGTGTTTGCATAACACGTCACAATGGAGGGAACAGCAGATTTTTTTTTCGCGATTTCAAGTCTGGTCCAATAGTAAAAGTTGTTGATAATGATGAGTATAATAACGCCTTAAAAGGATGCCCATGAATTCAATTTCATCCTGTGTACAATAAAGTAAATGTTATTTGACCTTTATTAAGGAGGATGCGCTGTGGTAGCCCGCGAAATTATTTTTTTTGGGTTTTTTGCAATTTGTAGGTTTCGTGCAGATTCGTCGAACGAACGAAATCTAACGACTCTGCACGAAATTTAACTTGGAGAGATGTATTGATGATTTTCATGACTAAAATTATATAAATACATATGTTTTATTGCCGCGTATCATATTTTGATCAAGATACAACCTGACACGGACCTACGAATTGCAAAAAACCCAATAAGAATTAAATTTCGCGGGCTACCACAGCGCATATGAGTAAACATTTTGTTTTTGAAAACATTTTCAAATAGACAGCAGAAATAATTTTACTCGTTTGTAGATTGAAGTACTTAGATAACGAAAAATAGCTACACATTAAATTCAATTATTTCTTATATAATTAATCTTGATAGACTTAATACTTCGTAAATTACCACAAGAGAATATTATCTTTTTAATAAAAAAAACTTATTCCAATGCAACCATGTTATGTAAAGTCATTTTAAAAAAAATCTCTCAATCTATCCAATCAATCAAGTGATGTCGAAATAGATAACAATGATTGCAAACATGACGATACTTCAGCATGCAACATCACAAATCCATCGACTTTATCAGTCTAATAGCAAAAGGAGCCTCAAGCCAAATTTGTCAACATCGACCCTACACACCTACCTACCATACTACGTCATAGTTATAACAAAACAATTAATATACGAGTAGATTGCCAAATCAGAACTGGGATTAAAATGTAATCGCCAAATCGGATCCTGAACCGGCAGACTAGTCTAGATGGAATCGGCTTAGTGTTCACGCCCGGGGCTCTCCGCTTATTGGATCGATCCATTGTTTGGACATAAGGGCTCTTTGTCCACATTGGATGGATGTTGGCTTAAGTATTGTATGGGTAGGTGTAACGGTATTGTGGATTGAATTTTAAATGATTGATAGTGGAGAGAGTTGCACTTGTTAAATGACGCATGTACCTGCAATGGTGTTTAGGATTGGTTATGTCGGGAGGATTGTTGTTGCAAAAGGGCTCAAATACATTGAATGATGTTGTTCTTAAATAAAAGAAATGATGATTATGATTACGGAAAAGTGCGTTTTTACTAAAAGTAAGATATCCTTATCAATAAGCAGTGGTGGCCCCGTTATAACGCCCCGACTTACGTGCCGTAGGTCGTGGGATCGAACCCAGGCAGGCGCATTACTTTGTGCAAATTACTTCATCACCACTGCTCTCAAAACGGCGAAGGAAAACATCGCGAGGAAACCGGCATGTCCTAGAACCAACAATTCGAAGGCTCGCGCGTGACGTCCCCAACCCGCGTGGTGGATTATGGCCCGCTTCCTCTCACAGATTATGTAAGATATCCAGAGAGAGAAGAGAGATATGGAATATCACTGGATATTCCAAGCATACCTATTATTGGCCACCTCACTGACGACTGGCTTCAAACCCTCACCTATGAAGACCTGGAGAGCTTGGTCAAACCCTGATTTGTTTCCAATATCGACCTCTTCCTTCCGAAATAGATTCATAACATATAAATTAAGACACACTCACGCACACACACCCACACACACATACACACACATACTCACATACCTATGCAAACACCCACACGCACATAATACATTCGCTCGTAGGTACCTACACATATCACATTTTTAACCTATTATTCTAGTTTGTAATCTATCTCCTGTGTTTAGTATAAATTCTAGAACGCTATCGTCCTTTTCCTGAGGTGGGCGTTAATTCCTACGACACAGTATTTTACTAATGTAGGTATTATCGCACTAAATGTTTTTGTCATACTGTTTTTTGTTCAGTAAAGAATTTTATTTATTTATTTATTATTATTATTTATTATTTTCACATAATTTACAAGCTTATTTTTATTCAGCGACTAGCTTCTGTCCGCGACTTTGTCCGCGTGAAATTTCTTATCTCCCCGTCTCACCCCGTCGCATCGCATCGCCTGCCCGCGCTATTACTTCGTTTTCGCTTAGCGTTCTTTCTGCCTTTTTTCTTTTTACGACCCTAAAGGTCGTAACGTGATGTTAATTCCTCAACAATTGGACTATTAAATACAAAAATATTTTTTCAAATCCGGCAGAGTCCGGTAGTTCCAGAGAGTTCCGGTAGCGCGTTCAAACGTACAAACAAACGAAAAAACAAACTATTAAGCTTTATTATTAGTATAGATTAAGTTGCCCACTCCTTGAGTTTACCTACTATTAAATGATCAACAAATAAATGTGATTAAAATCGTTAGAGGCAACCCTGCCACGCGCGCTTTACAAATTAGGGCGCGTTCACAAACAGGCACTCGACACTCTATCATAAGCTTCAATACTTTAAGTCCTCGTCGACAAGTTATTGAATTAAAATGGTACATCCCTCTGTTTAATTAATTATTAGTGGACATTTGAGAGATGCTCTCGTTTTGTACAGCTATTTAGAATCGTCCTAAAAGTGTCTGTTTAAAATTGAAATGTTTTCAACAAATCTATCATACTAAGCCCCTGTTTTGGTTAATTAAGAATATGGTGATTAAAATTGGTATACGCAACAAGCACTACACGCTTTTAGGGTTCCGCACCCAAAGGGTAAAACGGGACCGTATTACTAAGACTCCGCTGTCCATCCGTCTGTCTTACCGTCTGTCACCAGGCTGTAACTCACGAACCGTGATAGTTAGACAGTTGTAATTTTCACACATGATGTATTTCCGTTGCCGATATAACAACAAATACTAAAAAACAGAATAAAATGAATATTTAAAGGGGCTCCCTTACAAAAAACGTGATTTTTTTTCTCGTTTTTGCTCGATATTGATAACGCCAACAGGCAATTAAAATAAACAAATATTTAAGGGGGGCTCCCATACAATAGACATAATTTTTTTTGCCGATTTATAGATAATGGTATGGAACGGTACGGTGGTGGTCGTGCGCGAGTCCAACTCGCAATTGGCCGGTTTTAAAGTTCGATTTGTCGCTAGATCAGTCAAAAGCAAAAACATTTTTCTTGGTAAAGAAGTACCTAAGGGAAACCCATGCTGAAGTCAACATTAAATACTGAAAAATAGATTAAAGAAAGATGTCTACGACGAAAAAAGAACCAGTATTCCACAACCACAACATGGGTATCTACTGGTAACCACCAAAACACAAAGTAACCAACCCAAAACCGTACCTATCTCTTCAAAAAGACGAATGGACGTAATCCTCGAGGCGAACATTAAAGGAAAAAGAAAAAAAATCCAAGTTTCGTACCAACACATAAATACTTTTGTACCGTTAGTGAGAGTTCGGTAACCGGCTCACGTCCCTAATAGATACTTCAGGAGGATTGTGCCAAACGATTCAATTGTAGTACTTGATGCTGGTATAAATCACTCGCTGTACCATTCCACTTTGTTTTAGGCACGTAGAAATTATGTTTGGGTTTCGTGATGCGTTACAAGTATACGTGGGATTTGTTGAGTGAGTTTTCTGTTTTGTACTGGTCCTTGTTTTCGGTTTTGGTTTGTGTTGAAAATGTAGACGGGTTGCGTTATACATAATATAAGTTACACTAAGTTAATTTTAGAGTTGCTTACATTAATAATTTATTAAGCTCCGTCTTTTGATTTAATAACAGCCGCACGGGTCAATCCATCAGGTTTAGCTACGCTTGCCGGGGTTGGTACGTGGATGGGTGACCATCTTTACATACCAAGACTCCTCCGTGCCTCGGAAAGCACGTTAAGCCGTTGGTCCCGGCTGTCATTCATGGATCTTTGACAGTCGTTACGGGTCGTCAGAAGCCCGAAAGTGTGACAATCAGTCTTACCAAGGGGTATCGTATTACCCAGTTAATGGATTGTGGAGGTCAGATAGGTAGTAGCTCCATGTAAAAATACTGGTGTTCAGCTGCATTTGGTTAGACTGGAAGCCGACCCCAACATAGTTGGGTAAAGGCTAGGCAGATTGATTGATTAAGAAAAATTGGCTTATATTTTGGTTTTGCATTGAAACATTTTATTGGTTCTTCGAAGGATCATACCAATTTGCTTTAGAATCAAAGTTTGATCATCTTTTCTATTATTTATCATTTCATATTTCTTTGCATTGTATTCGTATGCGTTATTATAACCCAAGGCCATGCCCGTAATTGAATTAGATTAAACAATTGATTATACGCAATGCAACAGTGTCGCCCTCCGGGATGGCCCACGTCCCGCGTCCCGAGTTCCGGGTCCCGGGGGAGACTGACGTATCCCAGTTAATTACACGCTTCACACGCTGACGTCACGACAATGATGTCGTTTTGTATTAATTGTGTTTGAACTTCGATCCGATGTTGGCTGTAACCTAATCAAAAATTAACTTTGTCTGACGTTTGTAGGTACAGATATTTCCATTGAAATAGAAAGAGCTGTTTATTTTAGCTGCTGGTCTAAAAACTAGGCTGTGGGTTGTGGCCTTAATGTCATTCTGCCTGTACAACGCGAATACAGCTTCGGTGTGTTAGTTTTCCCAGCGTATACCAGATGGCATAACGTTTTTTTGCTTTTTGGTGACCTGGTCCTGAACTGTTTAAATATTACAATAGCATGAGCTTTGCATACTAAATGGAACTGCAGCGCTGTTCGGAAGCAAATATTGTGTAATATTTATAGATAGTCTTTCAATACGAAAAGTACAAGGTTGATTTATTTTCTGTATTGTGTTTATTTTCGTGTTCCAAGCACGACGTGCTGTGCTGGCGCTGTTGCTGCGGCTGCTGAGGCCCTCAAGCGGCGCAAATACTGTAACCTTATAGGTAACTACAGTTTTGAGCCGTTTGGGGTCGAAACGCTCGCGGGTCATGGGGCCCTAGTGCGCGTCTACTTTTTAACCGACTTCAAAAAGAAGGATGTTCTCAATTCGTCGGAAACTTTTTTTTTTTTTTTTTATGTAGGTATGTTCCCCGATTATCGAAGATGGCTGGACCGATTTGGATTTTTTTTGTTTTGTTCGAGAGTGTATACATCACAGTTGGTCCCATATAAAATTGATTAACTTTGCTTCGGTAGTTTTTGAGTTAGCTTCAATAATACGTATTTTTTCCCCACTTTTATATGGATGATGTTCAGTTTGTTTTGCAGGTATTTGAATTTGTGTGGGGTAGGTACACAACTAAAAAGTGAAAAATAACTTTAATTTCGGAAGTCGGTGGCTAAAAACGAAAATACATTTAACTAGACACCGACTTCCGAAATTAAAGCACTTTGTAGTGTTGTTTTTGGAAGTCGGTTGTATTTTTTTGTAAAAAAGTTTTTTAAGGAAATTTCTCGCCGACTGGTCGAGTCTTCACGTGACCAGAGGGCTGGCTCGTTCTTTGGCCAAAGAATTGGCATTGCTATTCAACGTGGCAATGCTGCCATTCTTCTGGGCACGTTTCCGGATGACATCGATGCGGACGAGTACTTCGACGCCTAAGTGTCCTTTTGTTTTGTATTTATTTGTATAGTTAGTTAGTTAGTCATTTACTTTAGTACCTAGTGTAAATAGTGTTAACTTGTATAATGTTTATAAACCACAAAAATAAAATATTGACTAGTTTATTGACAATAACAAATATTTTCTGTATCGAAAATGGAAATGCTTATAGACCTTCTCTGGAAAACGTTTTCGCTTTAAGTATACAGGGTGAAATTTTAATCGTTTTAATCCTCTTAAGGGGTCATTGTACTCATCATTATGAACAACTTTTACCATGGGACCAAACCTGAAATCGCAAAAAAAAATCAGCTGCTCCCTACATATTGAAGAGTTAAATGTAGATAAATGTACTGAACAGCTGATTTTTTTTTTTGCGATTACAGGTTTGGTCCCATAGTAAAAGTTGTTCATAATGATGAGTACAATGACCCTTTACGAGGATTAAAACGATTAAAATTTCACCCTGTATAGTTCTTTTGCTACAGGTAAGTGGGTGATTCCACGTAACGTGGTACTTACAAAAGTTTGCAGCTCGACAATCATAAACTAAAATCCAAAAATACATTATCATCAGAGGAATAAATCCACAAGGAAGTGAAGTTGATGATAAACATCCTTTATAAAACTACCCACACACACGTGTCGCGTTACACGTTCCAATACATACATTATATATTTTTTTAATTTTTAGAGTTCCGTAGCCAAATGGTAAAAAACGGAACCCTTATGGATTCGTCATGTCTGTCTGTCTGTCCGTCCGTATGGCACAGCCACTTTTTTCCGAAACTATAAGAACTATACTGTTGAAACTAGGTAAGTAGATGTATTCTGTGAACCGCATTAAGATTTTCACACAAAAATAGAAAAAAAAAACAATAAATTTTTGGGGTTCCCCCCATACTTAGAACTGTAACTCAATATTTTATTTCATCAAATCCATACGTGTGGGGTATCTACGGATAGGTCTACAAAAATGATATTGAGGTTTCTAATATCATTTTTTTCTAAACTGAATGGTTTGCGCGAGAGACACTTCCAAAGTGGTAAAATGTCGTCGTCGTCGTCCCCCCCTGTAACTTCTGGACTGTATAAGAGAATGATAAAGCTAAAAAAAATATATGATGTACACGAAAATTAGTTTGAAATCGTAAACCGCAATTTACCTTTCATTCAGTCGACTCAATTATTAAAACATCGATCAAAGTTACAACGAACTACAAGAACTTTTATATTATGTTACTTGCTGCTACGGAACCCTTCATGGGCGAGTCCGACTCGCACTTGGCCGCTTTTTTTTTTACTTATGAAATCAAGAACTTTTGTCTGCTTTTGTTCGCTTTTTCACACTATAATCGGGCATAATTTATTAAAAATTTACTTTAATAAAAGTAAAAACCGACTTCAAAAACCAAAAACGAATAAAATTACTTTCATAAAAAACTTAACTGTTTCTGAAGTCGGTGCCAAGCTAAGGCGCATTAAAGAATTGAAGACACCGACTTCAGAAGCTATTAATTTTTTTATGAAAGTTATTTTATTTGTTTTTGGTTTTTGAAGTCGGTTTTTACTTTTTTTAAAGTAAATTTATTTTTCCATTTTTAGTTGAATATAAAATTACATACCTAAGTAAGTCCAAGACGAACGAAAAGAAGAATCATCAAAATCGGCTTAGGAAAGCCGGAGATACAGTACATTTATGCATATAACTTCGTAATAAGTATATTTACAAAATGTATTATATACTAAAACCTTCCTGAAAGTATGTAGATTACGTAAGTGAAGGAATCATCAAAATTAGTTCATTAGTTTTTGAGAAAATCGCGGACATACAAACATACATACATATCGGACAAATACAGAACCTCCTTTTTTGAAGTCGGCTAAAAATAGGTCATAATAAGCGACATGTCACTATAAGCAAAGTCATTATATCCGAGCTTTGTTAAAAATAATTTTTCAATACACTTCCTCGAAAACTGGTTCATATTGCACTACGATTAGGTTCACAGTGCAATATATTTCACACACGTGCGATTTTTCTTTTTCCAACACGTGTGCGGGAATAAAAATTGCCACAGATAATTTATACCTATACTTAGTCCAAATTGGTTCCATGCCTCTATTCACACCGTCTCTATTCGGAGGTGAACGTTTTTTTTAATCTCGGCAAAGAGTCATTAAAAAAATATTAACGCTAAACGTTAATATTTTTTGAATATTTAAATAATGTTTATAAATAGAATATCATCAAAAACCATGATTATTACAATAAAAAAACCTTTATGAAAAAATTAACATTTATTTGTGTTCTAAACTCAAAAATATTTGATTTTTTTATTTTTCATGTTAGGCTGTTTATCGGCTTTATACCTTTGCTTCTCCTTCAATCTGGCAAAAGCAAAGCGCGGAAAAAAAAGAAAATTTAAATCATAGTTTCCTAATCATTCATGACAAAAATATTTTTCGTTATTTTATTTTATTTCTTCAAAAGTGTACTGAAAAACGTCGTTTGATACACGTGGACATTTGTTATTGCAGTTCTCGGCTCAAAAACAACCTCGCTTACGGCTCGGGTGTTAATTCCGCTTCGAATGCAATAACAATAATTCTCCACTTGTATCAAAATGTACTATTATATGAAAACCAAACTGCACTGCAATTACTTCATACTAAGCGCTTGGTCATTAAAGACAGA
This sequence comes from Cosmia pyralina, assembly GCA_946251885.1. Lineage (NCBI taxonomy): Eukaryota > Metazoa > Arthropoda > Insecta > Lepidoptera > Noctuidae > Cosmia > Cosmia pyralina. The sequence goes on from OX276358.1 coordinate 21,413,318, forward strand.
GGCATAATAAACAGATTTCACTGTACCTATAACATTTCTTTTCGGTAAACAAGTGGAAGTAACACTTAGAACAAATTACTCTGTTTAAACAACATTACATTTGTTTTATTAAACAAAAGTCTATAGCATCACTAATTCAATGATATTGTAACGCATGGCAGTTACAATCAAATTATTTGTGTCTATACATTAGTGACAAAGAGATCTTTATCGGAATAATATTAAAAGTTGGGCGGTTATTATTGCTAGATAGTGTTTTATTTTCATGGGAGTCGAAAATCGTTTGGAACAAAAGCGCTTTGAAAACCTTAATTCGAATGTTGTTGTCTGATATTAGCTGCATGCTTGGTTGATGTAATGACATAATATTTTACAGTAGGTAGACTAGAATTTGTCTCTACTTTTAGCGTTTGAAACCCAATACCTAATTAATTTATATGTAAAAAAATATGTTAAATATGTTATGTTTTTGCGTAGATGTGACGCATATTTTCCTCAAAACTTGCTTTTTACATTGTTTATTTTATTTTTTTGTCCTTTGCGTCATGTTTACCGCAAATAAACGTATTTTCTTTCTTTTCTTTCTTTCTTTCTTTCTTTATGTAGTGTTGTGTGTGTGTTTTTTGTGTATGTTACTTTGTATGTGTGTTTTTAATTTTGTGTGTGTGTGTGTTTTGTTTTTATCTGTTTTGTGTGTATTTTGTATGTAATATTAAGTTAATATTTAGTTTTTAATTTAAGTTAATATTTGATTTTACTATCCCGCTGGTCTAGTGGTCGCAAGTGCTACTGTTGAGTATGAGGTCCTGGGTTCGATTCCCGGGTCGGGCAAAGTGTTATTGGATTTTCCTATCTGGAACTTCTCAGTAGCAGCCCGGAGTCTGGATTTGTGCCCGGTTGATGGCAATAGACTCGCTTCCTATTACAAGGGACTTATACATAACTGGCGAAATGTGGGGGTACTATAGATGCACCTCTGCCCAACCCTTCGGGTAAACAAGGTATGATGTTATGTTATGTTTATTTTATTTTAAGCTCTTAAAATGTTCTCAACTAAGCGAAACCTCCACAACCACAACTAATTAATTAACATTTGAAGATACTGTTGGAGCTGCTGAAGATTGTAAGACTATCATTGCATTGTATAGACTCAATCTCCTTTGTATTATATAATTGCATAGCACATGTGTGAGTACTATGTACATACTCTAAAGCTACCATTTACTGGGTACGTCTTTGTTTGACTTGAATGTGCCCTGGCGGCTGAGAGTATGTGACGCTCACTCTAATGTCTCGCTGATGGTGGCGCGTGTTGGATCATTTAGCTAATCCATGCGTCAGGTTCGTGAACAAGCGCTGTCAGTGAAGGCTGGTCATACCTTAGCGGCCACGGCTTATTTTAATTTAATTTAAATATTTGAATTGTTTTTTTTTTAAGGACGCTTTTAACGTTCTGCATCGTTCTCACATGTAAAATTTCAACATGAATGATGTAACCATTATTTTGTAACCATATCTTGATTTAAAAGAGTGTCCGTGGAGTTTCTTGCCCGTTCTTCTCCATAGGTACCTACTATGCTTTGGAATAGGCGCCTAGCTTCATCTTTCTGACTGACCGACCCCTTGACAATTCAAAAGTGCCTGTATTTGGTTTAATTGAAATAAATGCTTTGAGTTTGAGTTTGAAATCCTTGTAATTTCTTATTGAGAATTTTTTTAACCAATAAACCTTTGGACCTGATAGAAGAAAATGCAATCAGAATGTTTCGTCTGTATATTAAATCCAAAAAAAAAAACTTATCAAATAACTTCAATTACCTACTCATTTCTATTTCATCATACAACAAAAACCATAGACAAAAACCTACCAGATTCGGTCTTGCCGTTATTTAAATGTCGTTGTGACATTTCGATATTTTTTTATTTACCTCATTTGGGATTTGGCATTTTGGCCCGCCCGTTTTTATTGGTAGCGCCGTGTGCGGAACATTAATTTTGCTGCTTGTGGGCCGCGAAAATGTATGCCCCTAGTCTTTTGTTAGTCGTGACGTCATTATTTTTGCGTAAATGTTTTTTTTTTGTTTGTTATTTTTTCTTGTAGTGCATTCGATTTATTGTTGACTATTTTAGCTGGTTTTACCCCTGCTTCGTAGCGACAGAAAAAATGCACACAACTTTTAAGCATTTCTGAGACAATTTAAACTTAGAAAATGTTTTAGAAACATCTTTAATGTTTTGTTTTTGTATTAAAGAATATTTTCCTGTTCTACTTGTGTAAAATCATCATTTATAGACTCGAGAGTTTGCTAACTTACTGCTCTAGACAATAACTTACTTTTTACAATAACATTTGCACCAAAATAACAAAAAAACTTATTATAGCACATAAAACACCGATAAACAGATTACATCTATCGACACATAGGTAATAAAACCTAATTTACCTATAATAATCTAAACATTCAACAAATCTAAACCAATAATTACCCATATCTAGAACGAAATAGCTTTTGAAATCGTAACTAACAAATAGAAGGTTTAATTCGAAGTACTCATTGGCACGCGAGACATGGAAGTATGTTAATCGAACTACGATATATTATTTAACGTATTACGTGACTCGACGCCACGTAACGGTAATATTTATATGGAACCGGCGATGAATAGTTTAGTAGGACTGACATAGAGTTCTCAGTGTATAGAGACGTTCAGTAGAAAGTTGTGTGTGATTTTAAAGACGTTCGTAGGCGCTCGTAGCAAAGTGCTACAGCGTAGCTACGTAGCAAGTTAAGTTTCGTAGAGAAGCAGTTAGTTCACCTATTTATTGTCATTAAATACTTACTGAGGATGATCAAAATATTGCCTAAGTGGACATCGTTGTTTACACACAAGGGACTTTTTTTTAGTAAAATCGAGTTTTAATATGACCTGCACATTTCTTCTTTTAACATTTCCATAAATAGTCAAGGTAAAGACTAATTAACAGGAAATCAAAGCGTTTATAAATGGAGAGTATTTACAAAGGCGTTGATAACCCTGTTTATTTTAACACTAGCTGTTGCCCGCGGCTTCGCCTGCGTGGATGTCAACACTTCATAATTTTGTTCACAATTTTATGGGGTTTCAATTTTTTGCGCGGAACCCTAATTCTTTTTCTAAAATAAAAGTAGCCGTAAATACTCCTTATAGTATCAGCTATCTGCCCGTGAAAGTCCCGTCAAAATCGGTCCAGCCGTTTCGGAGATTAGCTGGAACAAACAGACAGACAAAATTTTTTTAAATTGTTTTTTGTTTTAAGTGCCTTATACAGGGTGGCCGGAACATTGACGTCCAAAAATAAAATTTAGGTCCCTCGTATCGTGGGGTATCCGAATCACCCCCATGTATGTTCCGCGACTTTTCATAGTTTTCGAGTTACGAATTTTTTTCTGATTTTTTGAGAATGATCGACCTGACCAATCTAAAAAAAATTAAAAAAAAAAGTACATGGCTTTGTCGAGATTTTTTTTTTGCAACTGAATCTTCGTGAGTAGTACTTTTATGCATAAAATAATCAGCTTCGTAACTGTGATGAAAGTTATGAAAAAGTTGGTCTAAAGTGAAAAAATTACGTTCGGTAAATTATGACTTAGCTTTTCAACTTTAAATAAAAAATTAAAACAGTTGACTTCATGGTTCCTAAGTAGGCTTTTTCATAACTTTCATCACAGTTACGAAGCTGATTATTTTATGCATAAAAGTACTACTCACGAAGATTCAGTTGCAAAAAAAAAATCGCGACAAAGCCATGTACTTTTTTTTTTAATTTTTTTAGATTGGTCAGGTCGATCATTCTCAAAAAATCAGAAAAAAATTCGTAACTCGAAAACTATGAAAAGTCGCGGAACATACATGGGGGTGATTCGGATACCCCACGATACGAGGGACCTAAATTTTATTTTTGGACGTCAATGTTCTGGCCACCCTGTATATACTTTCAACGCATTTACTAAAAACTGTTATTTTGGCATTACAAACAGACACTTCAATTTTATTTATTTGTATAGATATAGATTTTTGGTAAGGAACATGAAATTTTAACTAACGTCACATCAAGTTTCGCTAATGTCTTCGCGGATATCTTTGACAGCAATCACATTTCATCAATCTGCCGTCAAAGTTGGGAAAACTTATTGACATGCCAGAATCAGATGTTTTACTTGACGAAAAGCATTTTTGTACATATTATGCAATTATTTTGTAAAGCGACGAGTTCGTGGCTAAGTAATAACAGCTGCATGGGTCGATCCATAATGCTAAGCTACGCTTGCCGGGGTTGGTCCGTGGATGGCTGACCGTCTCTACATACCAAGACACCTCCCTCGGAAAGCATGTTAAGTCGTTGGTACCGGCTGTCAGTCGTGGATCTTTGACAGTCGTTACGAGAAGCCCGAAAGTCTGATAACCATTCTTACCAAGGGGTATCGTATTACCCAGTTACTGGGTTGTAGAGGTCAGATACGCAGTCGAAACATGTAAAATACTGGTATTCAGCTGTATCCGGTTAAACTGGAAGCCGACCCCAACATAGTTGTGAAATGCTTTCCACAAAAAAATGGTCCTAATTTACGACAAATCATTTACAGACAAGTCAGTTCTAAAACCTTCGATGGTCAACATTTTGTCGCCAGTGCATTGGCTTTTAAATCAAACAACAATAATTACTGTGAGCTTTGTTCGTAATGTCACTATCTGGTCGCTCGCAAACTGGTCAGTGGTGCTCAACATTTGCAGTTTGTCAAGTGTCAATACAACAATGATTTATCAGCAACTGTTTAAATGGTTATGAACATTGATGTATAAATTAGGAATAGTACATTTTGATACAAGTGGAGAATTTTTGTTATTGCATTCGAGGAGGAATTAACACCCGAGCCGTAGGCGAGGTTGTTTTTGAGCCGAGAACTGCAATAACATTTGTTATACCACGTGTATCAAACGACGTTTTTCAATACACTTTTGAAGAAATAAAATATAATAACGAAAAATATTTTTGTCATGAATTATTAGGAAACTATGACTTAATTTTACTTCGGTACATTTATTGAGAAAATGTACCTATTTAAAATTATATTTATAGTTCAGAATCGTACCATGCACAATATCAACAATTTGACCAAAAAACATTTTAAGAATGCAAAGCATTTTATTTAATAAACATATTTTTGTGTAAAAAAGTAATGATTTGACTACCCATTTGTAACAACGTCCATAAATTTTCATTTTTTTCCGCGCTTTGCTTTCGCCAGGTTGAAGGAGAAGCAAAGGTATAAAGCCGATAAACAGCCTAATATGAAAAATAGAAAATTCAAGTATTTTTGAGTTTAGAACACAAATAAATGTTAATTTGTCCATAAACGTTTTTTTTATTGTAATAATCATGGTTTTTGATGATATTCTATATATAAACATTATTTAAATATTTAAAAAATATCAACGCCGTAAAGACGCATATCTCTTTGCCGAGATTAAAAAAAAACATTCACCACCGAATAGAGACGGTAACTTATACCTATACTTGGTCCAAATTGGTAAGTTATCTGTGGCAATTTTTATTCCCGCACACGTGTTGGATAATGAAAAATCGCACGCGTGTGAAATATATTGCACTGTGAACCTAATCGTAGTGCGATATGAACCAGTTTTCGAGGAAGTGTATTGAAAAATAAGTTTCGCGCTCCTCGTCGTGGACCGCATAAATTTAGTGACCCACACACAATTGACCTTAGTCACATTCGAACTGGCGTTTGTGTAGTACGTTAAGTAAAATTACCGTAAACATCTAAATACAGAGAGACGGACAACGAAGTGATCCTATAAGGGTTCCGTTTTTTTCCTTTTGAGGCACGGAACCCTAAAAAAGCGGGAAAAGAATCAAAGGGCATCAAAAAATTCGTCCGCAACGCTGTGCCTAAAAGGGTAGCAGCATTGCCGCATTGATTCACAATTTCATTCATCAACAGAAATGATTACAATAAACTTTGTAAGGGACAGGGACTGTTATTCCTTAATACAGGTTATTCTATAACCTAGCTAGGAAAACAGAACTTCACCCACTAGATTGTGCTTGACATGGTACAAAATATGTATAATTCCAAAGAGATGTACTACAATCTCCATTGTTTATGAAATAAATTTATTATTATTATTATTTATTATTAAACTTTGACAAACAATAAAAATCGCTGTAATAGCATATCGGTAGTTATTAGTTAAGTGATAGCAATGAAACTACCTTTCAAGTGCCGTGCCCCATCAGATAGATAGGTTCTCGTGACTGTAATCGAAAAAGCGCGTTTTCGTCACGAATCGTGTGGAGTACGCCGATTACTGTCACCGACTTTTATGAATGCACTGCATGCGTGATTTTAGATAAGAATTTTCCATGTTATCCTTATAAGTATACACGTTTTCAAATTCCGATGTCAATAAGTTATCGGCTCTTTTACAGTCTACTCAATCTGCCTAGCCTTTTTCCAACTATGTTGGGGTCGGGTTCCAGACTAACCGGATGGTTTACATGGAGCGACTGCCTATTTGACCACCACAACCCAGTAACTGGATAATACGATACCCCTTGGTAAGACTGGTTGTCAGACTTTCGGGCGTCTGACGACCCGTAACGACTGTCAAAGATCCACGAATGACAGCCGGGACCAACGACTTAACGTGCTTTTCGAAGCAAGGAGGAATGTCGGTATGTAAAGATGGTTACCTATCCACGGACCTACCCCAGCAAGCGTAGCTTAACCTGATGGATCGACCCGTGCGGCTATTATTACTTAGCCACGAGCGCCTCTTTTTACATTTACGAGTTCGTACTCTACAAGTTGAAAATGTTTTAATATCGCGAGAATTTAGTTTGAAATGTAGACAAAAGTTTTTGACACATGGAATAGTATCAGCAAATTGGGTTGAAGCAAAGTCATCATCATCATCTGCTTAGCATTTTCCCAACTATGTTGGGGTAGGCTTCCAGTCTAACTGAATACCATTATTTCATTATTCATTTCATTATTTTTTTTTATTCTGTATTTGATGCAAATTATACCTAGGTATAGCGGGGTAACCACTTACTAATACCTGAGATACACGACGCTAGTTTCCCAAGCCAGGATAGTAAGCTAGTGTTAGTAAAACAGCAAGCTAGTAACTCTGGCTTTGTGTATACAGAACTAGTTTAATTTCTAGGCTAGAGCTAGTGAGAAAGCTAGTAAAGTAGGAAGCTAGCGTCTCTAGCTAGGATAGTTTAATATGATTCATTTTTTGAGCTAGTAGCACCCCCACCACTGATTTTACTACGCTAGCTTGTGCACTAGCTTCATTTGGCAGGCGAAGCTAGTATTAGATTTTTACAAATGCAGTCCATTTTACTTCACGGACGTGTTGTTACCTTAATGGCCTTAGTACACCTCCGCCGCGAAAACGCAATGATGTTCCGCTGATGATCCTGCGAGTCAGTTGAAACTGCGGTTTCGCTATGGTTATGCGGCGGAGGTATGCTAAGGCCCGTCACTCACTGCAATGGTACTGGCTTAAAATTATCTGGCATCACGTATACAGAACTAGCATGAGCCAAGCGAGGACAGCAAGCCAGGTTAGCATACCGAGGTTCTAGCTTGCTATCCTTAGCTTTGAAAAACTAGCATCGTGTATCTCGGGCATACGATGTAGTGTTCACTGTCGTCTAATAGGTTGGGGAAAAAGTTTCTTCGCATTTTTTAAGAAAATTCAAAACATTTTTTAATATACATTATTTACATTTATCTAAAGTATGTAGGTACTATTTTGTTCGATAACTTTTTGCCATCTTGTAGGTAGGGACATGATCCCATTGCTATAGAAATTTTGGGACTTCTGATCAAAATACCGCGACAAGTGGTTTTGGCAGTCCTCTCGTGATGTTAACGTGATGGCATCAAATCTTGACGACGTAAATAACGCCCTACTGCAGATCCATAATTGGTTCACTGCTAATAATTTAGTATTAAATGGGAAAAAGACTAAATGTGTAAGATTTGCTTTACCAAATGTTAAAAGTACTGATTGTGACATAGTATTGAATAAAGAGAAACTAGAATTCGTCGATAAAACTGTTTTCCTGGGGATCACGCTCGACTCAAGGCTGCAATGGGGTCCGCATTTAACATCTCTTGCAGGACGGCTAAGTTCAGCAGCATATGCGGTGAGAAAAATCCGTCAATTCACTGATGTAGACACCGCAAGGATGGTCTATTTCAGTTACTTTCATAGTATTATGTCTTACGGTATTTTACTATGGGGACGGGCTGCAGACATAGAGTCTATTTTTATTCTGCAGAAAAGAGCCATCAGAGCAATATATGGCCTCCGCAGGCGCGATTCTCTAAGGGAACTGTTTAAAGATATTAACATCATGACGGTACCTTGTCAATATATCTACGAAAACATCATGTACGTAAGGAAAAATCTAAATCTTTTCGGTAAAAGAGGTGAAGGACACAATTATAGGACTAGAAATAGGGACCAATTAGTTCAACCAGGTTTCAGACTGGCTAAAGTAGACTCATCCTTCATGGGGTACTGTTTAAAATGTTATAATAAAATACCTCCCCACATACTCCAGCTGAATGAAAGGAAATTTAAATCTTGTATAAAACGCACACTATGCAGCCAGGCATATTATAAGTTGGGGGATTACATCGCTGACAAAAATGCTTGGCTGAATGCTTGTCCTGCTCCACAAGGACGCATTAATTAATTGATTAGCATTCGGATATATTGTTGGACCTGCTGAAGATTAAGATGAGAGAAAACTTTCTTTGCATTGTTTAGATTCAATCTCTTAGTATTATATAATTGCATAGCACGTGTGAGCACTATGTACCTAGCTACTATTAAGCTACCTTTTACTGGGTACGTCTTTCACTGACTTGAGTGTGCCCTGGCGGTTGAGAGTATGTCATGCTCACTCAAATGTCTCGCTGATGGTGGCGTGTGTGTTGGATCATTAAGTTCCCTTCAAAATGGTTGAGCTAAATGGTGCTGATCCATGCGTCATGTTCGTGAACGGGCGCCGTCAGTTGGGACTGGTCGTCTCTTAGCTGCCATGGCTTATTTTTAATTTTAATATTTAATTTAGTTGTTTTAGTTATTATCTTTTTATTACGGACGCTTTTTAACGTGCACGTCTTTCTACATTGTTCTCACATGTATATTTTCAACTTGAACGATGTAACCAATATTTTGTAAAAATATTATGATTTAAAAGAGTGTCCGTGGAGTTTCTTGCCCGTTCTTCTCCATAGGGATCTACTACGCTTTGGAATGGGCAACTAGCTTCATCTTTCTGACTGACCGACCCATTGACAATTCAAAAGTGCCTGTAATTGGTTTATTTGAAATAAATGCTTTGAGTTTGAGTTTGAGTTTAACCTGACACTGCCTAAAGATTTCTGAAGAGACCGAAACAGGTGGAAATCTGAAGGTGCAAGGTCAGGACTATACGGCGGATGCATTAACACCTCCCAGCCAAACTCTCTTAATTTTTGCTGAGTGTCTAAAGATGTGTGAGGTCTAGCGTTATCATGATGAAAAACCACACCCCTTCTGTTGATTAATTCCGGCCGCTTTCTCTCAACTTCTTGCTTTAATTTCATCAGTTGTTCGCAGTAGAGTTCAGAATCGATGGTCCTGCCTGGTGGTAAGAGCTCATACTGAATAATGCCCTTCCAATCCCACCACACACACAGCATCACCTTGTTGCGAGTAAACCCGGGTTTCGCCACAGTCTGTGCAGCCTGACCGGCCTTTTACCACGACCTTTTTCGCACGTTCTTGTCGTACGTGATCCACTTTTCATCACCAGTTATCAGCTTCTTCAAAACTGTTTCGGTTTCATTACGTCGTAATAAAGAATCACAAATGAGTACACGATTCATTAGGTTTCTTTCAGTGAGCTCGTGAGGTACCCAAATATCGAGCTTTTTTGTGTACCCAGTGTTTTTCAAATGCGCCAAAACTGTTTTGTGGTCAATTCCCAGTTCTTCAGCTACGTCGTCACTACTGATATGCCGATCTTGCTCCACTTTTTCAAAAATGGCATCCATTTTATCCGTAAGAGGGCGACCAGAGCGACATGCATCTTTGACATCAAAATTTCCGGATTGAAAACGCTTAAACCAAATTTGTGCTACTCTCACAGACACTGCACTGGGTCCATAAACATCGCAATTTTTTTTCGCGGCTTGCGTTGCATTTCTACCTTTTTTGTAGTAAAATTTTAAAATGTATCGAATTTCTTCATTAGATTCACTCATCTTGACAGTACGAAAAACAAATGAAAATCACAGATTTTCATAATTTGAATTTGGAATTATGTTCTTTAAAATTTAAACTTTCAATGATACCAAAACCAGCCAGATACAAATAGTATAGCCAAAGAGATTTTATTTTAAGTTCATACATACTATAATGCGAAAAGACTTTTTCCCCAACCTAATATTTTGTTAAAATCCACATCAACACTGTTTGCCATGAAAAAAACAATGTAGATACTATAAGGATCGTTAGCTCTAAGTTACTAGAAAATGAAACATATATTTATTTAGGCAGGATAATTAATCCTAACGTCTTTTTCACACCGACGCTTACCGCTGCAGTTTCGCTGCGAAACGCGTATTTTCTGTACAATTTGTCAAGTTATCGCCTGGTTTTCGCATACCGCGGCGTCGTCGGTGTGAAACAGGCGTAAATAAATTACTTTTTCAATACACTTCCTCGAAAACTGGTTCATATCGCACTATGAATAGGTTCAAAATGCAATGTATTTCACACGCGTGCAATTTTTCATTTTCCAACACGTGTGCGGGAATAAAAAATTGCCACAGATAACTTATACCTATACTTAGTCCAAATTGGTTCAATGCTTCTATTCACATTCTCTATTCGGAGGTGAGTGTTTTTTTTTTTATCTCGGCAAAGAGATTTGCATCTTTACGGCGTTAATATTTTCTGAATATTTAAATAATGTTTATAAATAGAATATCATCAAAAACCATGATTATTACAATAAAAAAAAATGTTTATGAACAAATTAACATTTATTTGTGTTCTAAACTCAAAAATATTTGAATTTTCTATTTTTCATATTTGGCTGTTTATCGGCTTTATACCTTTGCTTCTCCTTCAACCTGGTGAAAGCCAAGCGCGGAAAAAAAGATAATTCATGACAACAATATTTTTCGCTTGTATCAAAATGTACTATTTTACATCAACGTCCGAGATGACTCTACTATCATTCTAAATACGAAATAGTGTTATACCATGAATATAACGTTCGTGGAAGTTGGTTGGCAAAGCCAGGCGTACTAAAGCCTCTACACTTAACTAGTACAGCTTTTTCGAACTACAGTGATGTTTTCCTTTACAGGCATGCACCTGGCCCATCAGCAGCGTCCCAACTCCTCGACCTGATGACAACTGCTGGAGTGGACTGGTGCCCAAGGTGGAGAGAGATGATGAGTCCAGGGTCGAGCCATGGAGGCTGCCCGACCTGCGACCCTCTCTGCATTATATGCATGATCGTGGTAAGTGTAAGTTCTCGACCCTTTTTTTTTCTCGATAGATTTTTGTTTGAGCAATATCTCAGATAGTGTACTTGGTACTGTGAGGGCTCGAACCTCACAGCAGGAGATTTACTGAACTACTAAATAATACGAGAGGGATTCTAGTTACATGGGGCTGATGGCCTCTGTATTTTAAGCTTCAGATCAATTATATATCACACTCCTTAACTAAATTGGTTCTACGCGGAGCCCTCACCAGAATCTATCTGTCTTCCTATCAAGAAAACGAGAATCGTTTTCTTGATAGAAGACATTCCATATTTGAATGATTGAATGTCAGCCAGTATAATATTGTCAAGGCTTGATCAAAGCATCAAACCTCCACAGTACTGACGATTGAAACTGTTTCACACGTAACAGAGATAAAAGAGATATTTTATGTTTTACGAGTACTTCTACATCTATTTATTGATTATAAAATAAAGTTGCTTTTCGAGTCTGTCTGTGTGGCCGCGTTGTTCTTCTAAACTACGCAACGGATTCTGATGCGGTTTTTACTATCATTTAGAGAATTTATTCCGGAAAGTTTTAATGTATAATACATTAATATTTAACTTAAGTAGATATTTAAAATATAGAAACCTTCATGTTTTGTCAAGTCGTAAAAACCGTGCGAAGCAGGGCCGGGTCACTAGTTTATTATAAAAACAAACCGGTAAAAATTACAAACTTCCTTCGATAAACAGGGTGAAAGGGGCAGCCCTCCGCAGACTGATGGGGTGAATTCAGTACTTATATCATACTAAGATGTCCGGTACATGAAATTTTTTCAGGAACGTTATGCGAAACCAATAAACCTGATTTACAATGTATCGTTACCGTGGCAAAACGCACGTAGCGAATGGCAGTTCAGCGCGTCGTTCATAAATGGAGTATTATTTAATTATAGGCTTAAAAACATTAAAAAAAAAATCCTGAGAAATTTTCTTGTGGAATATGATTCAAAATATGGAGCTGAAGGCACCCTGTTAGTTTACGGAGGGCTGTCCCTTACACCCTGTACATAAGGTGACTGGTAATTAGTGACCGATACTTAAACACATGATTGTGCTCATGATAACAAACACCTTTTACTATGGGACCAAACCTGAAATCGCGAAAAAATAATCAGCTGCTCCCTACATTTTGAATAGTTATGCGAACATGAATGTATAGGGCAGCTGATTTTTTTTCGCGATTCCAGGTTTGGTCCCATAGTAAAAGTTGTTTGTTATCATGAGTATAATCATGTGTTTAAGTATCGGTCACTAATTACCAGTCACCCTATAGAAGGAACGCAAAAAATTTCATGCTTCTAGATCGCTTTGGGCATTTAGGCTGTGCGTCTCTGTCATTGAATAAATTTAAGATTTTTAATACGTAGGTTGATAGGGAGGAGCTCGTGGCTAAGTAATAATAGCCGCACGGGTCGATCCATCAGGTTAAGCTACGCTTGCTGGGGTTGGTCCGTGGATGGGTGACCATCTTTACATACCGAGACTCCGCCGTGGCTTGGAAAGCACGTTAAGCCGTTAGTCCCGGCTGTCATTCGTGGATCTTTGACTGTCGTTTTACGGGTCGTCAGAAGCCCGAAACTCTGGCGGCCAGTCTTACCAAGGGGTATCGTATTACTCAGTTACTGGGTTGTGGAGGTCAGATAGGCAGTCGCTCCATGTAAAATACTGGTATTCGGCTGCATCCGGTTAGACTGGAAGCCGACCCCAACATAGTTGGGAAAAGGCTAGGCAGATGAATACTTATTCATACCCCACCTACCACCTACTACCTTTTTACCTACTTAGGTAGATTATTTTATTTCTTTAATGATACAATTCATTTATACAAAATATTGTAAAATATTTTAAGAGTAACGATGGAGCTTCTTGTCCATTCTTCTCCATACGAAACTGCCTTTTGGAAGGGGCAACTAGAATCAATTTTTTGACATTCAAACGAAGTCTTTTTGAAATTTACGATTTCACTTTGACTTTGAATTTTTGCCACGAATGACCCCAAAGGTGAAATAACTTGACTGTCACAGTGTTCTCGTCCCGAAACCGTGTGTCGTAACACTCATAACGGAACGGGTGCACTGGCTCAAGCTACCTGTAACTGTATCCTTCTGTCAGAAAACTAATATGATATACCCTCCCAAACATCCACACTCAATCAATCTGCCTAGCCTTTCCCAACTATGTTGGGGTCGGCTTCCAGTCTAACCGGATTCAGCTGATACCAGTATTTTACATGGAGCGACTGCCTATCTGACCTCCACAACCCAGTTATGTGGTAATACGATACCCCTTGGTAAGACTGGGTTGTCAGACTTTTGGGCTTCTGACGACCCGTGACGACTGTGAAAGATCCACGAATGACAGCCGGGACCAAAGGCTTAACATGCTTTCCGATGCACGGAGGAGTCTCGTTATGTGAAGATGGTAACCCATCCACGGACTAACCGCGGCAAGCGCAACTTACTTACTTACTTTTTATTATTATTTTTTACTTTTTTGTTTTGCCTCTTTAATTTAGTCTGTGCTAAATAAATGTGTTTTCTTTCTTCTTTCTTTCTTTCTTTCTTTTAACTTAGCCTGATGGATCAACCCGTGCGGCTTTATTAGTTAGCCACGAGCTCCTCACACTCACACTATTTATTAACCGACTTCAAAAAGGAGGAGGTTATCAATTCGTCGGAACCTATTTTTTTTTTTTTTTTTTTTATGTATGTTCCGCGATTACTCGAAGATGGCTAGACTGATTTGGATTGTTTTTATTTTATTCGAGAGAGTATACATCACAGTTGGTCCCATATAAAATTGATTAACTTTGCTTATGTAGTTTTTGAGTTAGCTTCAATAATACGTATTTTTTCCCCACTTTTATATGGATGATGTTCAGTTTGTTTTGCAGGTAGTGGTATTAGAATTTGTGTGGGGTAGGTTCCACAACTAAAAAGTGAATAATAAAAACTTTCTTACAAAAAAAATACAACCGACTTCCAAAAACAACTACAAAGTGAAAAATAACTTTAATTTCGGAAGTCGGTGGCAAAAAACGAAAATACATTTAACTAGACACCGACTTCCAAAATTAAAGTTATTTTTCTCTTTGTAGTTGTTTTTGGAAGTCGGTTGTATTTTTTTTGTAAGAAAGTTTTTTTTTGTACCTGTAAAAATACCTAATGACCTAAATTTCCCCCACATTAAACAACTTCCACAAATTCCCTACATTTCCATTCCATTCAATGAAGGTAAGTATTCATATCAATAATAGGTAGGTACCTAATTAAATGGCGCGTTCATATTTACTGGTGTAGAAGCTCTAATTGGCAGTACCGGGAGTCGCAATTATATTTGGATTATGTTACCGGTGGCGGTGCCCGGAGACAAAGATCGATATTCTCGACCATTTCACTTATACATACATATTTTGTGAAGTCCCGGGACGGAACGGTTCATTTGCAACTCGTGGTGCAGGATCATTCCTTACCTAGTTATGTTTTTTCCGCTGTGTTCTGTTTTTTTTTATGCTAAGGTTATTTTCCGTGTCTATTGATTTGACTTGATTTTGCGACAATAGGGTGGGCTAAGGGTGGGTAATATTTTGATCATTAGACCGCGTCCTAACCGAAAGCGACAGCCGCGCGAGTACCTACATGATCGTCGCCATCGTTCATGTGAATATGACATAACTAGCTTCTGCCCGCGACTTTATGCGCGTGAAAATTTCTTGTTCCTCTAACCACCCCGTCGGTCGCGTCGGCGGCGGCGGCGGCGCGGCGGCCCGTCGCACGGTGGGCTGAAAATCGGCTTTCATAGACTTAGGGATTTCAATTTGCAAGTGCTGGATTTTTTGCCGGATATTGCTTCTATTAGTCATTACTATATAAAAAAATGACACCCCAGTTAATTCTGCTCAAAAACGAAGGAATTATAATTTTTTTACGAAAAATTTGTATGAAGCTAGTATGGAAAATATAATTATCTCTTAAACGGAAAGTTAAACAGGAATATCCTTACAGATGATTATAGTTCTAATTATTTATGATTTTTTTGTGGCCAATTTGCCGAAAAATATTATGCCGTTTTTTTAAAAAAAATCGTCAAAATATTTTTATTTATTTTTACATATGAAACTATTCCTTTTAGTGTTTATGTTGAAGAACACAGGCTTTTAACAACACGTAACATAAAATAGCATCACCCCATATATCTTCGAAGGAGTAGGCAGAGGTTTATAGTACAACCACACGTAGACAACTATGTTTGAGCTAGATATTTATCAACATAAAATGAGTTTTAAAACTTTGCATATAACAAAAATACCAAATTACAAATTGTTTAGTCTTCTAATGAGTCTGAAAAAAAGTATTTAAGTAATTACGCTGATTTAATAATCTATTAAGTTTTAATAGGTGATTTAATGATTTGCAATATCTCACAACAATGCCAACTAATGACTACATTCATCTTTTTCTGACAACTAAGCTAATTTGTTGATTATTTGTTATGACGATTATAAATTTTCATCTTGTAAAACTAATGGGGGTAGTTAACTAATTATCGGCGTTTTGCAATAAAAGGGGTAACATTTTGATTTATAATTTAGATTGTTTACAACTGTGTAACTGCTAACACTAAATCTTTGATCAGCGACTATAATAACTTAGAATGGAAAGTTTAATCACCAATTTAGACTTGTTGTTATTCTACAAAGTGAGAGTTTTTCATTTAACGATGAAGTATTGTTTGGTGCAGTTTTATCCCGCATAGGCGATTGCCTTTCTGCCGAAGATCGTGTAACTCTCAAAGAATTTTGTCGGAGATTTAAGCGAGCCGCTATGTAAATAGGTGGCAGAAATACAACCGATTCCTTGATAATTTCAGAAACTGTACGCAAATTGGTTGGAAGCAAATCTAGATTGGCCGAGTTGTGTGCAAACTTTAGTTAATCAAGAACCAACTGTTGATGAGATACCAAGAGCTCCCTCAGTCTCTCAAGAAAAAAATCGTCCATTGGAACAATGCCAAAAAGGTCCCGAAAACCATTCGAAGATCTGGGAAGTAAACAGAAAAAGAGAAGATCTGATGATCATACAGGCGAAGATTCCAGTGAATTAGTATATGCAGCTGCAGCACGTTTAAAAGAAGAAGGCCATGGAAATATCGCATCTGTGATCGAATATATGATGAAAAATCCTGAAGCAGCCGTTAAAATTAATGAAACGCTTAAGAAACTAGCGAAATAGTCATATTTACGCCAGAAAAAGCGTTTTTTGTAATTTAAATTATATGTAAAAAAAAAGAATACCTACTCAGCATTTTTTTTATATTTTTCTTGTTTTATGTATTTTTAATATTTGGGTCATAAACTCATAACATATCGATGTTCTTAATTAACTTAGACACTAAAAGGAACCGTTTCATAACCGCTCATACGGTTTCGGTGTGAATCGGGTCCGTGAGATTTTAAATATTTTTTTATTATTAACGTTGTTCCATCACTATTAAGTAATTTTTTTACTATTACTTAATAGTGATGGAACAACGTTAATAATAAAAAAATATTTTCCCGGTATAGAACCCATACCACGCACAATATTAGGCAAATTACTCACGGACGAACCGTATGAGGGGATAAGTAAAAATAAATAAAAATATTTTGACGATTTAAAAAAAAAAATGGCATAATACTTTTCGGCAAATCGGCAACAAAAAAATCATAAATAATTAGCACTATAATCACCTGTAAGGATATTCCTGTTTAACTTTCAGTTTAAGAGATAATTAGATTTTTCATACTAGCTTCATACTTTTTCGTAAAAAAATTATAATTCCTTCGTTTTTGAGCAGAATTAACTGGGGTGTCATTTTTGTATATAGTAATGACTAATAGAAGCAATATCCGGCAAAAAATCCGGCACTTGCAAATTGAAATCCCTCTGTCTATGAAAGCCGATTTTCAGCCCACCGTGCGTCGGCGGCGGCTGCGGCGCGGCGGCCCGTCGCGTCGCCCGCAGCATCTATATGATCTGTTCGAGAATGTTCGGGAACGGTCGTTCTTGTCCGCTGCGTGCGACGTCTATCCGCCGCATGCGGCCGGCGGACGCCCGCCGCCTGCGACGTCTTTAGTTGTTTCGAGACAGCAGCAAGTGGACGCTGGCGGGTTTTTTTAAACATCATGGAGAATTTACTAAGGAAAAGGAAGAACTTTTAAAGAGTTCGTCAAATGCGACTCTATTCTTATTTACAGTAGTAGTAATCTCTATTTTTAAACATCTCGTGCTTTTTCAGTCTTTGTTTTAGTTTCCGTTTAATTAAAATGTCATCATCCTCTTCTTCTTGTAGCAATAATATCACAAGCTTATTAACACTGATCGCTACCAAAGTAAACTGAAGATATTGCCTGTCGCGTTCGGTGTGTAGCGGCACACATCAACTCGGAAAGGGATCATCACCGTATCAACTCGAGTCATGCAGTACCTATTCTTTGTATGAAACTCTCTCTACAGTAACGCACAATATTGGGAATCGTAACGTGACGTGGGTGACGATCCCTTTTCCGTGTTGATATGTGTGCCTTTAAGGTACAGACGCCTGCACATCAAGCCACCTGAAACTGTCAAATTTTCCCAAACAACCTTGAACCTTATGCTTTAGCGATAAAGATGAAAATCTATTAAAGAAATTTGACAGATTGTAGTAGCTTGATGTACTGACGTCTTTACCTTTCCGAGATGGACTGCAGATTGTAAACTGCAACCGCAAACTGCAAGCGACACCACTTGTTTCTATGAATCTCTATGGAATTGTTTCCGAGCGCGGCAACACGCGGCCTGTAGCCGCGGCGCGTAGCGACCGCAGTCCGCAATGTCAGAGGTGTCGCGAACCGCAGAGTTCACACGTACAAAAATGTCGACTTTTTCGGAAGATTATGAAGAAAAATTTATCAATCAATAAACTAAAAATAAAATAGTCTTATATTAATAAACTTGCTAACAACAAACTATGCCATCAATGCCACATCTAGTAAAAATCAAATTCATACATCCATGTTGTGCTTGGTTAACTTACGATCGATTTGTATGTTATCTGTTTACCCACATTCTTTTTTTTTTCTTTTCCATTTATTTTTTTTTCTTTGCTATTTTGTTTTGTTATTTTATATACGTACATCTGTGCGCTCTAATTATCAATCTTAGTTTTAGACATTGTTTCTCAGTAAGTGAATTATGTATGCAATTCTTATGAGAAATAAAGTTGTTCTTAAACCTTATTAACTTTGTTGCTGGTCATCCAGTCCTTTACGATCCAAATTACCGCAATAATTTGGCCGACATTCTGTCTCGCACGAAGGTACGGAGTGACTGAGGTATGGTTCTATGCATTGTGCAGCCACGGCATGCTTGGGATAGAAGCAACCGCGACCGCAGGCAGCACTGCGGTTAACCGCAGCCGCTAGCCGCAGTGTCGCCTGCGGTTGCAGCCTGCAGCCCATCTCGGTCCGAGTCGTTACGGGCATCATCTCTCGATAGCGAATTCTATTTTCCTCTTCAAAATACGCTTCTGCGAAAGAAAGAAAGAAAATACATTTATTTAGCACTGACTAACTAAAGGCACACAAAATAATAACAGCAGATTAAAAAAAACCGAAAATGGAACCTACTGTAGAAATATAAGTGAAATTCAATTATTTATTCTGTACTAGCTGACCCGACAGACGTTGTCCTATCTTGGCTATGAATATTTTTATGTAAACGCTTGAAGTTAAAATGTTTTTCTGAAATTTTCCAATTTTCTGCGAAATTTTCTTATTTTTTTTTTCATATGAACCTTCTCCTGACAATCATAAACACAACAAAAAAAGAATTAGCGAAATTGTTCCATCCGTTCATGCGTGATGCGATGACCAAGGGAAATAGGGATTCATTTTTATATACAGGATATCGGAATGACTTTTACCTACAGGGGTACCTATTATAAAAAAATAAGCAAGTTGAAGTTGACATTTCCTAACTGAAAAAGAAATGGCGAATCAAATTTGTTGTGTTCTTCCTGTTGAAGTGCAACAGGTTTCGGACCACGCCCAATGATATTTTATTAAAATATCATTGACCACTTCATAATACGTCATTGGACCACGCCATTCCGCGAAACAACCTTTGAGCTATATTATATCGCCTTAAAATGGTTCAAATACTTACCTGACTTTATTTTTCTCTTTTTCAGATAGAGACTGCGTCGCCTGCGTGGCTCCTTTACCCCTGCTGCCTCCGCCCGCACCGGCGCCGCATTAGCCAATACTTGCTACAAGAAATACTTAGTCCTAATTAATTATAAATTATTACACTATTTCATAGTGCGATTTTTTTGCCGTGCCCGTATGCTGTTGGGACTAAAACCTCCCGGCGGGAACGCTTTTCTTAGAATTCCACATTCTACCCGCAAGCGGGCACGAACAAATAACGCAACGTGACCCTATGTCCTAACCGAAAGCGACTGTCGCGTTAATATGCGATCGTTTCATGAATTACGCACGTACAGACGCCAGCACATCAAGCCACCCGAAACTGTCAAATTTTCCCAATCAACCTTGAACCTAATGCTTTAGCAATAAAGATGAAAATCTATTAAAGAAATTTGACAGATTGTAGTAGCTTGATGTGCTGGCGTCTGTAAAATCGCTACATGATGATTAATCTCGCGAGTACGTCATTGACCGAGCGAGCGAAGCGTCTCTGCTTCGCTCGCTCGGTCAATGACGTACTCGCTCGTCTCTGCTTCAAGGCTGGCAAAATTTGCTTTCCTGTGTCAGTTTGTTGTTACTCCTCTACAGGTCGTATTTTACAACCGATCTGGTGGACGAAAGTTGGTACATACCTACGTATACAGGTTTTACAACTTTAAAGATTTTTTTTGTCGTCGGGGATTTTTGATAGGAGGGGTAGGTACCTAATTCCTCTCCAAAAAGGGGCAAAAAGGGGTCTGCTGGATATCAACTTTGTGAGATCAGATTTCGATGGTTCTTTTTTTTATTTGAAAGGTTTTTTGTTTAACTTTTATGTTGGTCTCCTAAAAATTTGGTGGAGACCTGATGAAAAAAAAAGGTAAATATCCCGTTTTAGATAACTTTAGTGGTAGGTGGGTACCTACTTATATTAATTGTTGCAAAAAAGTTTGTGCTCGCGAGGGCAACAGTCACTATTCGCAAAACAAGAACAACTCAATCTGCCTAGCCTTTTCCCAACTATGTTGGGGTCGGCTTCCAGTCTAACCGGATGCAGCTGAATACCAGTATTTTACATGGAGCGACTGCCTATTTGACCTCCACAACCTGGGTAATACCTAGGATACCCCTTAGTAAGACTGATTGTCAGACTTTCGGGCTTCTGACGACCCGTAACGACTGTCAAAGATCCACGAATGACAGCCGGGACTAACGGCTTAACGTGCTTTCCGAGGCACGGAGGAATCTCGGTATGTGAAGATGGTCACCCATCCACTGACCAAACCCGGCAAGCGTAGCTTAACCTGATGGATCGACCCGTGCGGCTGTTATTACTTAGCCACGAGTTCCAGAACAAGAACAACTACTTAGTATTAATTTAAACAAACGATCGGCGATCGACGATCGTGTACCTACCTACGCGCGACAAAAGCTTTCGGTAAATGTTCGGTAAGTAAGGAGTCCTTACCGAACATTTACCGAAAGCTTTTCAAAAACTCAGGCCGTGTCCTTAATATGGACACGGCCTGAGTTTGGTCCCTCGGCATCAACAGTCTCAATTTGCCAAAATGACTAATGTCGCCTAAATAGCACGGGTTGGATATTATAATCTCACATTCATTATATTTCAGCAGTCAATTTATTTGCATGCATTTCAGGTAAAACTATTAATTAGTTATGTGAACAAAAATGGCCGTCGACAATGCATTGTACACACGGGTACAGATCAAGCTATATTTTCCAATGTAAGCTGATCTCGCATTGTATAGGATATCCTTACAATGATAGGTCATTGTAAACTGGAAAATTACAACCTGATGTGTACCCGTGTGTATTATTTTGTAACAAAGTAAAATATCGACCGCTAGAGGGCGTTGATTTATAGTTTTACTATTTGACAGCTAAGCCTAATGTTGCTATATTAAAAAAAAACCATAACCGCAAAAAGGGTTCCATATTACTATTTTAGTGTGTGGTTTACATGGTGCATTGCACGATGATAAATAGCGTTGGATCTAGTCACACAAGCGAGTAGTAAACAGAATCTAGTCCTGTATATAAGTAGTTAATTAGAAATAATACTTCATAGTGTAACATAAAAAAGCAATTGTAATGAATTTAATTCATTGATTTATAGATCCTAGTCCTAGAATGTAACCTAGTCAACGACTCGTATGTAGTTCTATGGAATAATGTAAAAAAAAAAAAAAATGTAGATCGCGCACTTTTAATAAAAACGATTTTATTGTAAATAGCTAATATAAAATTATGATAACGATTTGTAGTAGTCAGTATTATAATATGTTTTAGTTATATTATATTTCATAAAAATTCTGTTTATGTACTTACATGAAATGCTAAACAAAATAGTTTGAATCGAAATCAGGGTTGTAAAAAATACATTTTGTCATAAATTACTACGTAATTTCATTCAAGTCTTTTGACTACCTACTCAGACTATACTAATATTTAATGTAATTACAGTATCAAAATGTAGTGATAATATTAGCAGCACAACTAATAAATTATGCAAAAGAAGTTTTCTGTATTTTGCTTCCCCATTTTAGTTTTTGTTTTTGAAAATCAACCTTTAAATTACCCTCAAGCGGCGCAAATACTGTAACCTTATAGGTAACTACAGTTTTGAGCCGTTTGGGGTCGAAACGCTCGGGTCATGGGGCCCGAGTGCGCGTCTACTTTTTAAGGAAATTTCTCGCCGACTGGTCGAGGCTTCACGTGACCAGAGGGCTGGCTCGTTCTTTGGCCAAAGAATTAGCATTGCCATTCAACGTGGCAATGCTGCCAGTCTTCTGGGCACGTTTCCGGATGATATCGATGCGGACGAGTACTTCGACGCCTAAGTGTCCTTTTGTTTTGTATTTATTTGTATAGTTAGTTAGTTAGTCATTTACGTTAAAAAATATTTCTATTGTTTGATAAGTTTGTTGAATAAATAAGGACCTTTAAATCTCAAAGAATAACAACAAAGAATATTATATAGCATTCATATTATCCAACCACGGCAATGGTCCTTTAAACTACACCACACACTGTTCCAGATTTCTAAGAAATGGTTTGCATATACTATTTATTTTACAAGACTTCATAAAAAAGATCACTGAGAGCGAGACTCTTAGCGCCATCTGTTTTGTCTAAGAAGCATTACTTTACTGCAATAAAGTTATGGTAAATACAAATAAATTGTGTTGCTACTATAATTAATAGAATTGCAATTTATTTTATCCCAATGAAATACATTTTACTTTCAGCATCATCATTGGCATGGCAGCCTTGTTCCAACTACAGCTGAGTATAGGCCTCCTCCCTTTTGTGCCATGCTTTTCTGGGTCTCTGCGAGTCTCATCCATCAGTATATTTATTTTATTAGAAATAAATCTTTTGATTAACTTTTATAATAATTATTATTTACTAGTGTTAATAAAAATGAAATGCTGTTCACTTCACGGGGCGGCTTCATCGGCTGGAGCAATTTGGCAAATTTTGTTTGAAAATGTTCTAGTCCGAGATCCTTACGGAAAGAATAATTTGAAAAGTTGCCAGGTAAACGGGAAAATTCGAAATAACTCGCCCGGATGACGTAATCGGGTGGACAATGGACGGGTTTTTTTTCGACGCGGCCGAGCGCTGTGTTAGAAAGGACAGTGTCTGTCAGGTCAGCTAGTAATAATTAAATTCCGATGTTTTAGAAGGATCAATCAATACCTACATAACTGATAAGGTGGAATCTTATCATCTTGAGTCAAGTACGCTGGTACACTCACCTCGTGTAATCCATGTCAATACTTCTTCCTATAAAAGTAGGTACCTATACCTAATTTCATTCTTTTTTTCGATCTTATCTTGGGCAAACAGCACACTATCATCATCTGCCTAGCCTTTTCCGAACTAAATTGAGGTCAGGATCAGGATCTAGTCTAACCGGATGAATGAACAGAAAAAAGAACCAGCTGAATACAAGTATTTTACATGGAGTAAGTAAGTAAATAAGTAATAATTTATTTTAAAAAAAAACTTAGCTTATGCAACATCAGTGTTGTTTCAATAAGAGATGGGTAATTGGGTACGACTATTTCAAATAAGTTACACCCCTGTCCTACAAATTAGGAAAAACCTGTATTTTGAAGGAGTGACTGCTTAACTGACCGATCTTGGTAAGACTGGTTGTCAGACTTTCGAGTTTCTGACTATCCGTAACGACTGTCAAAGATACATAGACAGCCGGGACCAACTGCATAACGTGCTTTCCGAGACACTGAGGATTCATATGTACCGACGAAGCGTAGGTTAACCTTCGCTCGCTGTTAATATTTAGCCATGAGGCATCTTGGGCGCACTATACCTATAGGTGTAAAGCAGCATAGACAATTTTTTAACTAAAAAATATGAATTTGGGCTGGCAACATTTTGTCACAGTTGTCAATGTCAAAACTCTAGATGTCAAAACGTCTTGTCTATTCCTTTTCCTGTTAAATTTTCTCCTGAGAGGTTGGTTTCGTGTTTGTTATAATCTAATTTAATCGTGAAAACTACTTAGTTTTGAATTAAATCCAGTTATGGTGTATTTAAGGACAGTGTATTCTTGTTGCTCATGTGCTTATTTTATTAAATATGTGAAAAGCCGGAATGTTATAAAATGATAACCTATGTTCGAAAGCGTTTGAGGCATACGCCGCTCTGTGTTTCAGAAACTAAACATGGGGCGTTACTCAAAGGAGCCTGATAACCCAGCGAAGTCATGCAAAGCGCGTGGCTCCAACCTCCGTGTTCACTTCAAGGTAAAACAAAACTGTTATTTGTATACAAGTTACAGATTCCACATGGACTGACACTCATACACTCTTGTTAGTTACATGTATGTACTAGTTTAGAAACTATAAATTCATGAAAGTACTGCTTTTACATGAGTGTTTGGGGTAGAAAAACAATCTTACGCGATAATCACAATCTTAGGTTAGTTTGACCTAAAGAATCGAGCAGTACTTGACTGTTCCTGCCTTCTGATAAAATGTGTTCTCTTTGATATTTATAGTAGTTCATTTTCAATGTTGAGTGTGATAACCTCAAAAATAGCTACCAGTCGAACTTCTCAGGAATACTGTGGCAAAGAGGAAATAATTGCATTCCCCTGTGTCAATATCCAAAATATCTTTCATGCATTCATGAAAATAGTAACAATCAATTAATCATCTGTGAATAACTTCAATTTATTTGTCTTCAGTCAATTCACTGCCAGAAATAGGCAAATCCAAGTTTGTGTAGCATCACTAAAACTAAAGTCTTTCTCTATGTATCTTTCAGAACACGTATGAGACAGCCATGGCGATCAGGAAACTGCCCCTGCGCCGCGCTGTACGTTACCTGAAGAATGTTACAGAGAAGAAGGAATGCATTCCATTCCGCCGTTTCAACGGTGGTGTTGGTCGTTGTGCACAAGCCAAGCAGTTTGGCACTACACAGGGTCGTTGGCCCAAGAAGTCCGCTGAGTTCTTACTCCAGCTGCTGAGAAATGCTGAATCCAACGCTGACTACAAAGGCTTGGACGTTGACAGGCTTGTCATTGATCACATTCAGGTGAATATTCATTCCGAAAAATTCATTCAAAATTACTTTCATTTACCTAGCCTTTTCCCATCTATCTTGGAGTCAGCTTCCAGTCTTACCGGATGCAGCTGAATACCAGTATTTTACATGGAGCAACTGCTTATCTGACCTCCACAATCCAGTTACTGGTTATAACAATATCCCGTGGTAAGACTGGTTGTCAGACTTTTGGGCTTCTGATGACCCGTAATAACTGCCAAAGATCCACAAATGACAGCCAGGACCAATGGCTTAACATGCTTTCTGAGGCACGGAGGGGTCTTAGTATGTAAAGATGATCACCCATCCACGGACCAACCGTGGCAAGAATAGCCTGATCAATCAACCCGTGCGGCTGTTATTACTTGGCTAAGTAGGGTTTGTGGCTACAAACCCGTTATTTAATATTACTTTATGATATTGAATTTAGAGAAAGTTTCTTTCCAACATTAATAAGGCCTGAATTTTAAAATTATGTTGTTATAGAATATATGCCATATGTTTGTTGCATTTTCTTACTCGGATTGCTAATGGTTGCAGCATGAAAAATAGCCTATAACCTTCTTCAAGAATTGGGCCGTTAAATGCAAAAATAATTTTTCAAATCACACTGGTAGTTCCAGTAATTAGAACATTCAAACAAAAAAAAAAAAAAATCACCTTTATTATTAGCATATTATTAGATTAATGGGATTCTTAATTAAATCATTACTAGTAACTTCAGCATTATCACCTGCAGACTGGACACATTCAGACCTGCTGAAAGGCAACATAACAAAATGTTTTTCTTGTAATTTGGACTGCAATGTATTTTGGGCAAATATAATGTCTACAAGGATTCTATTGTGCTACTTACTTAGCCTAGTTGTATAATTTGTTGTTTTGATGAAATTCATACATTCTTTAGCACTGATTCATGTATTGTCTTATTGCTTGTGCTATTGCATTCCAGTGCATTTACTAGTGACTGACTAGTAGTGCCAGTTGTAGTAGTGAAACCAAGCATCTATTTCTTATTAATCTGGCAGCACTCACTAGGTATTATATACAAACTGAGTAAAAAAAAAACAGAATTGAAATAGCATTACTTACCTATGAAACCATGTATTTTTTTAAATATATTAAGATGTACCCATTTAATCAGGTGTACATCGACAGACGTGTTATCCATGTCGATCCGCTGTAATGCTGGAGTAAACTTCTGTTACGTAATCTGGCTATATCAACAATGTTTTGCAGAAAACATATTTTGGTAATTCATGAACACTGAACAATATAGAAAAAGTGGCAAAAAAACAGCAAAATCTGGTATGGGCAAGTCAACTCTACTTACTCACTTATCACTTAAAACCAAAGAACTCTACCCCAAAGTATGGATAATGAGAATCAATTTGCATTTTCACTCAAAAAATTTAGCAAATGGGAAGAAAACAAAACAAACATCAATTATTTGATTTGAATATTGATAATATTTTATAAAAAAAGATATTTTGGTAATTTACAAACACTAAACAATATAGAAAAAGTGGCATTAATAACAGCAAAACCCGGTATGGGCAAGTCAACTCTACTCACTCACTTATCACTTAAAACCAAAGAACTCTACCCCAAAGTATGGATAATGAGAATCAATTTGCATTTTCACTCAAAAAATTTAGCAAATGGGAAGAAAACAAAACAAACATCAATTATTTGATTTGAATATTGATAATATTTTATAAAAAAAGATATTTTGGTAATTTACAAACACTAAACAATATAGAAAAAGTGGCATTAATAACAGCAAAACCCGGTATGGGCAAGTCAACTCTACTCACTCACTTATCACTTAAAACCAAAGAACTCAACCCTAAAGTATGGATAGTGAGATTGATCATTTGGATGGAGACCCTAAAGTATTTTTGTGAAGTTTTCACTGACAAGCAGAGCAAAAAAAATTATTTATCGATTGAATTGGAAAACGGCGATGTCATTCTAAAATCTTAAAATGGCGATCAATGGACTGTTTTTGAACTTAAAATGGTATTGGTTTTGGTTTCTGCACTTAGTGCTTCAAGTGGACCATTATACGTGAGCCATGGCGGCCGTCGGTGGTTATTCCAACCACCCCACCTCCCTCCAGAAGTTGATCATGGCTTCTGAAGGCCAATTCTCGTACCTAAAAATGTTCAAATTCAAGTCACAATCTCATGCCAGTGATAATTTTTTTTTTTCACACATTTCATATCTGCCATCGGCTATTCAGCCATAATCAGATTTTCTGTCTTAATGCTGCCAGCGACAATTAAATGTCAAAAATGTGGGTAAACGCTATACAAGTTTTGACAGACCCCTCTGGTCTGTTCAGAACATCTGTGAAAGATCTAGGTGCCCCAAGGGTTTCTGTTCTAATCTGAGTAATGCCCGTGCATTCAAGAAGCACATGCGCAATGGTTTCCTCAGCCTCCATGCAAGCCGTGCACAGAGGACTATCTGTTTTGTATGCCTATTGTGTGGAAGTGTCTGTTTAGTGATCACTGTCCTGTGATGGTCCCCGTAACCAGGCGCAGGCCGTTGCGTAATACATGTCTGGTTAGCCTACCATCTAAGGATGGCATAGCCTCCCTGAACTGCTTGCAGCCCAGTGTCGAGGACCACTAACTCCGCTTGTGTGTGGGTAAACTCCTGTAGCCACCTGTGTAGCTGGTCAAAGGGGATGGGTGTGATTGTTACAGGTCAACAGACTGACGCGCTGGATGATCTCCGAGCTAGTTTGTCAGCTGCGTCGTTACCTAGTGGTTCTTGGAATATTAATTATTGTAATAGGAAAAAAGTCATTTTCTTATTTGTTGGCTTTGATGAAATCTGTCCGAGTACACTGATGAAGTGTTAACTAATTAAAATTTTTCTTATCATTTTGAAGTACTTCTCGAAATATTTAATTATTTATCTCTTCTTTATTGCAAGTTTACCATTTTTACAAATTTAGGGATGTTTGAAAATCTTGATACTTTTTGTAAATGATAGATAAAATTTAAATTCACATAATAGATAGTTTTTTTAATACCAAGGATTATCACCAAGTGTATTGTTTGCTTAGTTGATATTGCCTTCTTGCTTGTCAGTGTTACTACTTTCTTGTAATCACTGTTTTCAGAAGGCATACATCAAGAAGTGGTTAACATAAAGAAAGTTTTTCTATGGAACTTTCTTTTCTCAATCATTGACACTTTTCCAGCCATTAACACTTCCAGCTATTAACACTTCCAGCTATTAACACAACCCTGACGATGATTGGTTGAAGCAATATTTTAACGCGACTTTTATCTATCCGCAGGTTAACCGCGCTCCCTGCCTGCGCAGACGCACATACCGTGCGCACGGTCGTATCAACCCTTACATGTCGTCGCCCTGCCACATCGAGGTCTGTCTGAGTGAGCGAGAGGATGCCGTGGCTCGCGCCGCGCCAGCTGACGACGCACCCGCGAAGAAGAAGCTCTCAAAGAAGAAGTTGGCTCGCCAGAAGGAAAAGATGATGAGGGAATAGATGTTTAAGGGTTAATAAATGATTTTACAGTCAATGTTCTTGTATAATTTGAATAGTTTTAGTGCTTTTCACACTAGCGATTCCTGAACGTGTTTCGAGCGAGGGAATCGATCAACGTGGACTACAGATGGGCAATCCACCGGGTTTAAACGCGGTGCTTTGATAAAAACCCTATAAACACCCACAAGCACCCATAAACACCCAGAAAATTGGGTGTTTGATTTGATGAAATTAAATTAGTGATGTTAAAAAATATGTTTTAAAAGTGATTTTCATTCATTTCATTTCTTTTTAGGTAACGTTAGTTAGATCAGGGAGGGTAAAATAAAATGGTACGAGATAAAAACCAAATTTCAATAATCACATTTTCTATTATTTCAACTTTTGAATAGCTTATTTAAAAAAAAATAAAAAAAAAAACTAAAAAAAAAAACATAATAGAGTTTTATAGACCAACCTAATGAGAGCTATGATGAAAATGAAACCGGAATAGAGAGGTCTATAGACCCGATAATATTGGACGTCTACAACGAACCTACACCTTCAACGTCAGGGGAAGCCAGACAGCCTTTACATTTTGTCGTCTGTAACAATGATAATGGAGAATCCGATAGTGATTGATTAAGTAGGTCATTTGTTTTTGATTAGTACAAGAAAAAAGATTTTTCTTGCATTATTTTATTTCACCTAATTATGTATAATTCATTATAAGAATAAACGAAATGTCATTTATGTATAAAAATCATTTACACCCGAAATTTGGGTGGGAATCGGGTGTTTATCCCAAAACACCCGGTTTAAACCCGGGTGGGTGGATTGCCCATCTATAACGTGGACACTTCTGGCTCGCTCCGCCTCGCTGGAAACGCTCGCAAATCGCCAGTGTGATAACGCCATAATACCTACCTTGAACTTGAGCGTCGTTATAGTATTTTTGTTCAACTACGCTGATAAGATTGAAGTGGATTTGTAAATTTATTAAAGGGTTAAAACTGCCAGAGGTATTTAAAAAAGTAATTCAATTTTATGTTTTTATTTTTTCATAAACATTCGGTAATGATAATGGTACAGTGGGCTGCATCAATTGGGTACCCCAGTTGTATTGATGCAGCCCACTGTACACGATCACTGTGCTATTGGATCATTGTGACTACACATGTGGATCAATTATTTTTATAGCAAAATTCTGTTTGCACGCTTATTTGCCATGTCTCAAATAATACAATTCAACGTACGCTTCGGTAAGACAGTTCTCTAAATAGTAGTTAGCTTCAGCTAGCTTCTCAGCGTGTTTGGACGCTTCCATTCTCAACTTTTTTGCTTGAACAATGAGCTTTTTCAATGCCTCGTTCTCGGCTTGGAGAGAGGCCAATCTCAAGTCGACGATTCCACGCATTGATTTTATTGTTGCAATTTACTAATGTTCTCCCGAAGTTTACAGGCTTCTTGTTTCACGTCATGTATCATGGTCTTTAGATAAGCATTTTTTTCCTTAAGGTCTATAGCTCTTGACATCTCTTGATGCTGCTTATCAGTGGCTTCGAGTAGCTGTTCTCGAAGACTGGTTTTCTTCTTTGGCCCTTTTTATTGTGCCATGTGGATCACAAGTTTTCCTTCTTAATGAATGAAGTGTTTTTTGCGGTTTCATATCTTAAAAACACATTACACTTGGAAATTTAGCATTTGATCTAATAATTATTGGTTTTGATTTATTTTTAATTTTTCTAAGTACATTACAGACTATAAATCAACCATAAACTGATCGAAGTACTTAAATACTTTTTGCAGGCCTTTAACTATAAAGAAATGAGATTCTTTGGAGGTAGTAAATATAATATATAGATTTTCCAAAAATCGTCCCACGAGTTCATGCACAGAATACAGTTTTCTTTATTTAAACTATGTCAATCTGCCTAGCCTTTTCCCAACTATGTTGGGGTCGGCTTCCAGTCTAACCGGATGCAGTTGAATACCAGTATTTAACATGGAGCGACTGCCTATCTGACCTCCACAACCCAGTAACTGGGTAATACGATACCCCTTGGTAAGACTGGTTGTCAGACTTTCGGGCTTCAGACAACCCGTAACGACTGTCAAAGATCCACGAATGACGATACACTATTTACTCTATGTACAAAATTAAATTACTAACTATACAAATAAATACAAAACAAAAGAAACTTAAATTAATACACAATCAACTCACTGCTGTTCCCACTGCTGGGACACAGGCATCTGTGAGAAGTAGTGGACCGTTTTCCATCACGCGGGCCCAGTGATGTGACACACTGGCGTGGCCACCATCAGGGATTTTAATTTTGATAACTTGAAAATTGGTCGCCAAATATCAGAATTTGTCGGTCACTGGTTCAATAGCTATAAGGGTTTATAGGTGGCCGATCTGGGGAGCATCTCCCCAGCTTGGCCCAATTTGACTGTTGTGCTAGGGCACCTAGTGAAGATTTTTCTCCGAAATTTTGTCCGCTATTTAGTCGCAAGTTTTCGCCAAGTCACAGATTTTATCGGGTCTTAGTTTAGAAGATACAATGAGTTAAATTTTTAAGGTACCTAAGTACCTATAGTCCAAAAGCTAGATCGAAGAGATTATGAAAACTATCGGAGCGAGTCGAACTCACGCACCGAGGGTTTCGTTCCGATTTCTGAAAAAGTGTGCTATTTATAGACATCGTTTTAATTTTCCTGTAATTTTTACATAAACTACTATCACAGATTATTTTATGATTTTTCTCTATGCAAACTTCGGATTTTAGGGGATGGGGGGTTGTTAAGAACGGTATTTTTTTTTTACATTTTTCATCAAAAGTCGAAAACTATGCGGCCTAAAATTAGAAAAAAAATGTTTGAGAATTTGCAAACAGCGCTCTTTCTTAAGATACCCCACACATGCCCTAGTAGCCCCACTTCGAATTTTTAAGATCCCTTTCAGTCCCTGTCGTAAAAGAAAAAAAATGTAAATATTTCTATTTCTTTCTTATAAGCAAAATAGTTGGGCAAACGTCATCTAAAATTGTTCCAAAATTTCAAGTTCACTACAAAGTGAAAAGTAACTTTAATTTCGGAAGTCGGTGGCAAAAATCGAAAATACATTTAACTAGACACCGACTATTTTAGTCGGTGGCAAAAAACGAAAATACATTTAACTAGACACCGACTTCCGAAATTAAAGTTATTTTTCACTTTGTAGTGTTGTTTTTGGAAGTCGGTTGTATTTTTTTGTAAAAAAGTTTTTATAAGCGGTAAGGATAGACTAGTATCTAGAACACTTCTTTACAAATACCTACTGGTGGCAATCCATCTGTGCCCCGTTTATCAAAACTTACAAGCCTTGTATTACAAGAAATTTTCCTGTAAAAAATTTAATTATTACAAATTTGTGTTTATCAAAACTACACGTGTATATTTACGAGTTACAAGGGTCATTATTTATTTCACAAGTATATTTTTACACTTGTATTCGTGATTTTGTTCATCAAAAATCCCTTGTAAGTTACAATTTGTAGAAAATCATAGTAAATCCTGAGTGTCCGGCGACTCTCCATTCCGTCTTACAACTGTCGTGCTTAGTACCGCAATACATTTTTAAATTTGATTTTCTCTTATAAAATGTGGTTAAGTGACTCGAGCAATGATGAAAATATTAGAATAATGGAACCAAGAACATTATTGCATGTTAATGATACTGGGCTCCTTATTTGAGCTACAGCAGGTAAACCAATCGAGAGAATAAAGTAAGAGGAGAAATGCTTAGCAATTAAGGCTGCAGACTTAGATTGTCTATAATCTAAGGCTGCAGACTTCATCACCAGTAGATACGGTTTTATTTCCTCAGGTTTTATTACATCTCAGGGAATGTCAAAAGATTTGGACTTTTTCGCTTTGAGGATGGACCAAAAGTTTCGGATTGTCTAATGCCCTTTTCAGTGAAGCTCATATAGTTTTTGTAACATGCTAATACTCGTATAGCGTCATGGTTTTGGATCTCCACTCTTATCTATAACTTGGACTTTGGGTTGGACCTCATCTGGCAGCACGGAATCGCCTTTTTCCGTCGCCCTTTCTCTTTCTGTCGCTTAGAACTGCCATTTGCTAGACCGAGACAGAAAGCATAATGCGATAGCACGCGGCGGAATCCTCGAGGCGATCGGCATCACGGACAAAATGCAATGGTCGGCAGGGAGACTCCGGAACGCTGAAGCGCGCGATAGCATGCTAACGCATCCTTTCACCGCCGATCACTTGCTATCGCATGCTGTCTCACTCTATCGTACAATGGCGCACGCGGCCGCTCGTCAGCTCAGTGCAGCCTTTTTTGTCTGCGGTATGCGACAGCGCGCGTTCGCATGCGGCAGCATACTGCAGCACGTGGTAGCACAGGCGGAACAAATGCGATTCCGTGCTGCCAGATGAGGTCCAACCCTTAATCGTATTCAGTAACTTGACAGTTGAAGGGATAAGTTCCTGACAATAAAAAGGAAATGAGGTGAAAAAAGAATTAGCGAAACTACGTTGATGTGCTTAAAGTTTTAATTGAAACACTTTATAATCGTTTATAAACTTACCATAATCTATACGATAAGTAATTTATAAACGAAAATTATTTTGCTTCGAACTGTCAAGTACGATTAAAAGTCCAAGTATGTAGGTATTCAAAGTGGTCCCTTGGGTTTTTATATTTTTGTAACGTTCTAAGTTTTTTTTTTTGGTATAAATATAGGTAAGTACCTACTAGTCTAATATGTGGTTTAGAGAACAAGATTTTTTTGATTTTGGAACGTGCTTGTGTACACCATAGCATCGACATCGTGCAAGTCTGATAAAATATCGGTCCAGTCAATTTCGCTAATCTTACCATTGAATAAAGTACTTATAAGCAGTTTGCGTTTTATAAAGTTGTATCTAAAGTGAAATCTTACTTTTTAATAATGAGGGGGACGTGTTTTTTATTATTATTTCGAGGGGTGGGTGGTCTAAATCTACTGTTGATATTTATTGCATAGGTACCTATACTAACAGTCCATAGAAGTTACAAAATATGAAATCAAGGGTTTTTTGATAACAATTTTTGCCAGAGGTTTGCTCCATGATGGATAATGACATGGGCCTGTTTCATTACCTACGATTAAGTTCCTATTAACTGAGGTAGGTACTTATCAAATAGTTTCATTTTCATACAAATTCTGTTCCATTTTTGAATTCATTCGGTAAGTATTCGTTATTCGGACATTATGAAATAGGCCCAAAGTATATCAGTGACTGGCATTGGGCTACTCAGTGAGTAGCCCAATGCGTTAGCACCACAGAAATCTAATTTAGATTTCTGTGGTTAGCATAGTCTTCAGCTGTGTGCTGTGTTAGTGGAAGTGTGGGAACACAGCAGTCGATGTCTTTGGTTTCTTTTTATTTTAATTTTTTGCCACCGACTTCCGAAATTAAAGTTGTTCTTCACTTTGTAGTGTTTTTTTTGGGAGCCGGTTGTATTTTTTTTTTAATAAGTTTTTATTTTTCACTTTTTAGTGGTGCCTACCCCACACATCGAATACCACTCTGCAAAATAAATTAGAGCAGCATTCACATAAACTATGTGGGAAAAATACGTATTAAATGATTAAAACTAACTCAAAAGCCACTCATCAGAACTTGAAGATTTTATTAAACCTTAGATTGATATGCAACCATCTCAAATAAAAACTTTGCAAAAAGGCAAATATACGTCGCGCTAAGCCGTGTCAGAAGTTTGGAAGGTGTAGTTTTATGTTGACGGAGATAACGAGGCTACGAAATCTGACTTCTGACAATCGAGGCCACCATAACATACAACTCAAGTAGCGCAATTTGAAGCGGCATATAATAACCATTAAAATCTTTCTTCCTTTCTTTATTTTTCTTACTAAAATAATTTATAGCCAAAGTGCACCTCATGACAATTCCAATAAGTCCAAACACGGCTAGAATACATTGTTTTGTTACTGAGTTCCGGTGCCTACCTTCCGGCTTCTTCATCAGATTGGTTCGATGGTACCATTTTCATCAGAACCATTTATTTAAAGCTCCGTCATAGTCGCTTAACTGTCTTAATCGAGATATCTTATCGCCACCCGTGAAATACTTATTATCATTGAGAAGTTCCCGTGGCCATCTGTGGTTTTCTTCATCAGTTCCACTTCATCAGATGCTACTTTCTGAATGCAAATGCTTGATTTCTTGATGAAAATACCAAAATCGCTATATGTATGCCTATAATTTTTGAGGAGTTCCCTCAATTCCTCATGGATCCCATCATCAAAACTGGATTTTGATAAAAATGGGACCAATCTGGAAATATATCATTTCAAAGAAAAAAAGAATTTTCCAAATCGGTTCATAAAAGACGGAGTGCTGAGGAAAAAAAACCGAATTGAGAACCTCCTCCTTTTTGAAGTCGGTTGAAAAGAGACTTTGTTTGGCATTTAATAAAGCTAGATTATTCTTAGGACCTGCGTTTGAAAACTTTTATACGTTTTATTGCAAAATCAATTGAACTTCGCGGGATTCAACTTCAAATTCTTGATAGTAATAATAATAATTTATTATATGGCAACATAGTATATTTTCTTTAGGGATTTTTGACCTTGCTTACGTTTGGATACGCTTTCGCAACAATTTATATAGCTGATATACAATTAAAAAAAAATGTAAACAGTATGTAAAAACGGGACAGAAAATTAACTAAATTATAAATCAAACTAGTTTTGAGGTGACTGAACGAATGAATTAGAACATATCAACATTCAAAATATAGGTACTAGCAATGATGTATGTGATGTGTGTGTGTGTGTGATCTTTATATTACGTCATTGGGTACTAGTAAGTATTAAAAATACCTAAGTAACTGATGGCGATATTAGTTAGTATCGTATCTTGATATAAAAGTAACATAGATATTATTTTATTTGCGAGAAGAATATTAATGATCAAGAAATTATCGATAAAGGTTTTAAACAATAACTTATGGTTTATTTTTTGTTCTGGCAACTATGTTCAAGAATTCAAGATAAAAATAACTTCTGACAAACTGATAAACAAACTGCTTGACTCATAGCATCAAGTCATCAAATAATAAACATTTGTGGTTGTTACTGATTATATTCTATTTTTAATATTTGACTACCTAAACTCCTAAGAAGAATTTGTGTAATCTCAAAAAGTAGTTTTTAAACTAAAATAAAAATGGGCTTTTCGGTAGGATTTCCAAAAGACAAAAGTGTAAATGCAGTAAGTTTTTTTCTATCTGTATATTCTTAAGTAAAGGTCATTATCTGCCTAGCCTTTTTCCAACTATATCTAGGTTGGCTTCCAGTCTAACCAGATATAGCTGAATACCAGTAAGTAGGTACCTATTTTACATGGAGCGACTGCCTATCTGACCTTCACAACCTTGAAAGTCACTTGCACAGTTGCACGTCATAAAACGCTAAGGACTATTATAGGTGACAATAAGATAAGTAGTTCCATCCATAATGAAGGTACAATTTTCTGCGAATTGGGAACCACTGTACTTTAACACCCGTCGCTTTTCTATAGTAGCAATTTTGTTTGGGTAATACGATACCCCTTGGTAAGACTGGTTGTCAGACTTTCGGGCATAGACGACCCGTAACGACTGTCAAAGATCCACGAATGACAGCCGGGACCAACGGCTTAACGTGCTTTCCGAGGCACGGAGGAGTCTCGGTCTGTAAAGATGGTCACCCATCCACGGACCGACCCCGGCAAGTGTAGCTTAACCTGATGGATCGACCCGTGCGGCTGTTATTACTTAGCCACGAGCTCGTCGAGGCAAGGTCAAATAAATATAAAATTTTTGTAGCAAGGCTGGATCAACGGAGGCTCCTATTTCTGGGTGGTTTAAAAAAAAACCATGATAATGGCCCCTTCAAACCTAACCTGTTCGAGTCGGGGTGCTCCAAGTCCCGAGCTCGCTTCGCTCGCTCTTGCATCCTATGTATTTAGTATGTAGTGTACTGTGTAATAGGTTGACATTAATTTTAGATTTTTTTTGTCAAAAACAGTAGTTTGCGCAATGTAATATTTTGCGAATGTGTTTTACTTGAAGACATCAACACGCTTTCAAATTGTGATGTTTCGGACGGGCGGGTGTTAAAGTACAGTGGAGCCGCAAATTGTTGTCAAAAGTATTAAGTAAAGCAGTAAGTTCTTGTACAGTCAGCAACAAAAGTCGACTAACACTTGCAGTATTTTAATCTTAATTGTTAAGCGAAATATTTAATTTAAGAACATTAACTCATAACAGTTAAACGAAAAAAAAGCAGTTTATCGAATCATTTTG
Organism: Cosmia pyralina; assembly: GCA_946251885.1. Taxonomy (NCBI): domain Eukaryota; kingdom Metazoa; phylum Arthropoda; class Insecta; order Lepidoptera; family Noctuidae; genus Cosmia; species Cosmia pyralina. The sequence continues at coordinate 21,450,642 of OX276358.1, forward strand.
TATCAATTTAGATTTCAAAAAGTAGCAGTGTTAGCCGACTTCTGTTGCTGACCATATCAAGTTGACTATACCAACCTATTACAACAAGTACCCACAGTCCATTCACAGTTAGTTCTCTGACCGCGGCAACCCAACAGCAACCTTCTTGTAAAGAGAATAAAGATTACTTACCTACCTACCGAGATTTTGACAGACTTGTCAGTAGCAGCAACCCAACAGCAACCTTATGTTACGAGAATAAAGATCACTGTCATTTTGACAGTAATGCAAGATCAGATATAAAATACCTTCTACTTATATCAATAGTTACTACTACGTACTTGGTGCCTACACTGTCAAATCCGCTTTATTTTCACAGTGTTTTGCACAATAGATAGGGGAAAGAAAGATAAGGCGGACCTAACAACAAAGGTTCATCTAAATATTTTTAGGTTAGTTTTCGTGCAGATTCATTAGATTTCGTTCGTTCGACGAATCTGCACGAAATCTAACTTAGAGAGATGTATTGATGATTTTTATGGTTTAAATTATGTAAATACATTTAAGTTTTGTTGTCGCGTATCATATTTTGATCAATATGCAACCTGATACGGACCCGGACCTGCAAATTACAATAAACCCAAAAAAAAAAAATCGAGGACTACCACTGCGCATCCCCCTTAAGTGCCTACATAATTCATGTTGATACATACATGTGAGAATGCTGTTGAAAGACGTGCACGTTTAATAAAAAAAATAATTAACCAAAAAACAATTTTAAATTAAAATAAATTAATCAAGGCGTGGCAGCTAAGGATTGACCAGTCCCTAATGACGGCGTCCGTTCAGGAACATGACGTATGGAGTATGGATCAGCACCATTCAGCTCAAACATTTTGAAGGGAGCTTAATGATTCAACTCACGCGCCACTATCATTACAATGAGCATGACATACTCTCTGCCAACAGGGTACATTCAAGGCAATGAAAGATGTACGAACATTATAAGAAAAAGGTTCATATTTGTTAGAAACGCTTACTTTACGTAAAATTTCTATAGGTATCTATATCTGTAATCAATATTGTGTAGGTAAATAATAAAGAGTATTCTATTATATTAAATTCCTTAGGTACTAAGCAAAATAAAGTCAAAGCGTGGCTGTGAATTTTCACCCGATCCGAAGCCGCTTTCAGTCTCTACAGATTTTACTTTTTTATTTGCAGTTCATCAAAATTGTATGAGAAGAAGCTGAGAAACAACAAACCCATATGTCTGAAGCTATTAGAAGAACAAAGAAAAACAGTCAATGATATGCAGAAAGCCCTGGCATCCTATAAGTTCCCTCTGGTAGAACTACGAGAATAACTGATCCCGTGGTAATAATAGGTATTAGCCAGTCAGCGAGGTGGCATCGGGGCTGACTATCCAGGGTGCGCGTGCGCCCCACGTACCTACATTTATGTAAAGTAGTATTGTAGTACATTAATGTGGAGACTACTTTAATGTACCATTGATTTTTATCGAAGTTGCAGCAGCCAGCCACTTAAAATTTAAGTTAAATCATATTTCAAAACAAAATGTATAAAAAACGTGACGGAACTTCTGGTATACGCGGACAACTATACGAGACAAAATTAATTAGTCTAATACATTTCCGATCAAAATTCGATGACGATATCAAAGACTATAATTTAGCTACTAATGTCGCTGACATAGGCACTTTTGACGATATCTGTATTAGAGCTGAAGCTAAGATTAAAGGAGGGAACAAACCAGTGGCAGTGTTCATACAAGCGAAGCATAGAGAGGGGGACAAAGTCCAACTAACACTTAACAGTAAAATTGACTTAGCTAAATGGTTTTCTAGCTATATAAGTATAAGACGCTTGTTTAAACCAAGTAACAAAGATGTCCTTTTTAAAGGCAACTTTCAAGAAATTGAATGTCTTTTCATCATGTACACTACGGCTAAAGCAGATCTTAATACTACGGTGTTTAAAAGTGATTTTGCTGAAAAATTGAACAGTTTGATAGGTACGGGTGATGTAGGCTTACAGCCATGCCATAAGGATCAAGATATTGTGTTTTTGTGCGAAATCATCATAAAAGAACAATTGGCTGCGCTTGCTGTACAGTTGGCGAAGTTTCTCTCTAAGAATGCCAAAGATGAAGAAAAAGATGGTGACAAATGTCAAAACAAAGATAATGATAACAATAATGGTCCCATTATGTCAATGAATGACGATCTTGTGTTACTATACCACGTCATTTTAGCGCAGCAAGTTTTTAACATTTCGGAAATCAAATATAATAAAAATGAAGAAGAAGAACACAGAGTCGCAACCTTCCAAACAGGCTTCTTTGACAACGATGACGATTTCATAATATTATTTAAAGATACACTGTTTATTGAAATGCTAAGAAAGCGTAAATTAAAAGAATTGGAACTCAACAGTTTACTGTCAAAGCTATTTGTCAAACCGTTAGAAATCTCGGTACTCAGCAGTCTAATTGGAAATGTTGTGACATTTAATGATAAAAAGTTAAAATTGGAGTTTACTGATGAACTCCAATCGATGTCTGATGATTTAAGACGACAACTAGAAAAGGTTGACGTTCTAAAATCAACTGTTAATGAAGCTATTAAAATAGCAGCGAAAGATATGTTAATAAAGCGAGATTTTAAAGTACCAACTGCCTTTGGAAATAAAGATTTAACAATAAGAGGCAAAGAAGACAACGTTGAACCTTCAATGTTCATTGCGTCCGTAATAGACAAATTAAAAAATAAAATGGTGGATTTGATCTACGCATCAACAACGGAAAATATTATCGTTATAGATGAATCGATAGGAAAAGAATTCCTGCAGCTTAACGCAGGTTTAGCTAGCACTATTGGTAATATGCTGGTATCCGATGAAAACTCTAAATACATGAAATTCGCAGGTAACGGTGAATTACAAGATTTTGCTAAAAGGCTGTATGCTCAAGTGCAGTCTGCAATCCCGAATTTGCACGATTATAAGTTTCATATTAAAGTTAAAACGTTTCCAAAACTTACATTTGACTGTGATGATGAGGAGGATTTGGAAATGTTAAAGGATCAAGTCACTGTGCTAGCCGAACTTATGGGAAAGTTTATTTGTAAAGAAGGTGATTCTATAATGCCAATGAATGATACTGCGCTACGCTACCATGTACTTGTTACACAAACAGCTGTCGAAGTTTCTGAGATTCAATGTCTGAATGAAGACGATGAACATCGACTTGCAAGCTTTCGCCAAGATTTCTTCGAAAGTGACGAAGAATTTGATATTTTATTCAAAAATGCGCTTTGCAACCAGATACTCAAAATAAAAAGGTTAGATGTAAACGAAATTGATTCGGCTGTGAAAGAAATTTTAACTTCACGTTAATTTAAAGTACCAGCTGCGTTCGGCAATAAAGATTTAACAATAAAAATTAAGAAGAGCAAAACCGAAAGAAGATTGGATTATCTGAAATTGAAAATCTCTGAATTAATCACCAAAGCAAACGCCGATAAAGTCGTCACTTTAGATGAGACTCTGCCAGATGGAGTCCTGAAACTAAACGGAGGAATCGCTGGAATTGTTGGTAACATATTAGTTTCTGAAGAAAACACAAAACTGACGAAGTTCACAGATAACTGGGAGTCACTAGGCGAACTTTCTAAAAGGCTGTTCATAAAATTGCAAAATGAAATTGAGAATTTACACGAATACAAGTTCGATGTAAAAGTTAAAAAGTTTCCGAAACTTTCATTTAGAAGAGATGAAGACGACGAGAATTTAGCAAAAGATTTCTTGAAGAAACTTCTGTTTTTCACGAATCAGGCCGACGAGAAGGGTGTAGAGAAATTCTTGAAAGACGAGATAGAAGATCATCAGTGTCTTAACGTGAACGTGAATAACGTTCGAGTTACAGCTGAGGCAATCTTCCTACAATATCACGACCTAATACAGAGATGGTGGATGCTAAAAAAAACATCTTATCTAACAAAACAAAGCAAACACTTCGAAGAAGCTTTAGCAGCGACAGTCGACAAACCTTTAATGTCGATCCTATGTAAAATGTATATGATGAAAATAAAAAACTATGCAGATTACACATTCAATAAAAACACATTAAATTTCTTCAAATTGACAGATCAGCCTCCAGCCACAATTTTCGTTACAGAGAGCACCGCACTTACAGTTGCAAAAATGATACAATCTTTAAAAAAAACCAACCATTACATCTTTGATTTAGAATATGTTTTAGAACTACCAGCAAAAGATTATAATAATTTCCGCATAGAATTAACAAAAACAAATGAAAATAAACTAATGAAACCAAATCAAATAAATCTAATCATTATAGTTTGCAATAACATAAACAGTCACTGGATTAAAAGATTAGAAAGTATCGCTAAAGTTCTCGACAACAAACGAACAATCTTTGTTTTAAAAGATACTTTGGTGGAAACAATACAGATCTATTTCAAAACAAATAATATAGTGATGGCTGAAAAATGCAACTTGAATCAGATGAGTAAAAAATCACAAAAGGATATATTAGAAAACGCCAAAGTAATATTCCAAGACGTAGAGGTTAGCCTAAACTCAATTATCGACGAAACATCAATGGCATTCGTTGAAGGAGAAGTGCTAAATAAAATCATGAACAACGAACCGATTGTTCTAGGCAAATCTAACAGTAATTCAAATTATGAAAAAATTAAGCAGGTGTACATCGACAGACGTGTTATCCATGTCGATCCGCTATATTGGCGGAATAAATATCTGCGACTTCATAAACCGAGATCTCGCATTAGAGATAACATTTTAGAACACTTATTTATTCGTAATTTACGAACATTAGACATTATAGAAAAAGTGGCATTAATAACAGCAAAACCCGGTATGGGCAAGTCAACTCTACTCACTCACTTATCACTTAAAACCAAAGAACTCTACCCCAAAGTATGGATAGTGAGAATCAATTTGCTGATTCACTCAGAAAAATTTAGCAAGTGGCAAGACAATAAAACAAACATCGATTATTTGGAGACGTTAAAGTTTTTTTGTGAAGTTTTGACTGAGAAACAGAGCAAAACAAATGATTTATCGATTGTACTGGAAGAGCAAAACGGCGATGTGACTCTAAAATCTTGTAAAGGCGATCAGTGGACTGTTTTTGAACTTAAAATGTTCTTGGACTATTGTAATAGGAAAGAAGTCATATTCTTATTCGATGGGTTTGATGAAATCTGTCCGATGTACACTGATGAAGTGTTAACTTTACTTACAACAGTCAGAAAGTATCCTCGTAAACATAAAATGTGCATCACAAGCAGGTCTTATGACAAAATAAAATCTACGCTAGAGCAAAACTTTGGAAACTCGTATGAGATACAAGATTTTTCTACTGAGGAACAAAATGAATATTTATATAATTTTTGGAAATTTATTAAGAGACCTGATTTTATATTAAGAGACCTGAGCAAAGAGCAGTATAATAATTTAAGTAGTTTTATGGAATTTATGAGCAAAGAACAGCATAAAAATGTATACAGTTATATGGAATATGCGCCCCTCCCTTCTGATATTACATCATACAATTTAGCTATTAAAAACCTGGAAAGCATCAAAAGAGAATTTCACCATAAACTATTCATGAATATTTGTCTAAACTTTTTAAGCTACTTATGGAAAGAAATTAACGTCTGTCCAGAGTCAGTTGTTAAAACCTTTGACACACTCTCACTCTCACTCACAGTTAATCGCACGGATTTTGGTATGGAAGAGACTGTTACGCCATTGCATCTTTACCTGTTTGCTAAATACTTCCAAAATCAAATAAAAGAAGAAAGGATTATACCTAATCGATGGAATTTAGACATTAATGCCTACACTGTCTATGACACATTCATAGAATCAAAATTGAATATACGCTTTCAAGAGAAAAATAAAATTGATTTGTATAATCCTGACAATATGATAATTTATGAAAACGTGAGAGCTGTATTTCTTGCTAAACATAACAAATTGGGTGCTTACGGTATTTTCTATGAAGATGCTGACCAGATTTTTAGTGAGAAAGAACTGAGCGAAATAAAAGAGACCATTGACAAGATTAAGGAGGGCACGGAGAAAACCGGTCTTATACATAGTGTAGCAAATGATATTCCACAATTCTTACATCGGACATTCACGGAATATTTTGCCATGCAATACTTATGCGATTTATTGAAGGCAGAAACTAGAGAGGATAAGCAAAAATCTATTTGGGATTTTATTTTGACTAAAGTGTTCAAATATCATCATAGAGACGTTCGTAAGATTCTAGGTTATAAAATTAAAACTGATGAGAATTTGCGAGCCATAGTGAAAGACCATAAAGAAATAATTTTTGACTTGCTATTAGAACATGGTAAAAGAACTTCAACTCACTACCCTGATGATTTTAGCTCTTACTTGAATTTTAAAATCAGAACGACATTGCATGAAGCTATGGATGATGAATTAATGAACTTTATGGAAAAGTTGTACACTTTAAAGGAGAAATTAAATAATGACAACTTACATAAGCATGAGTAGACTCACAAACACGTGACACACGATACAATAAGAACAAAATATACCGAATTTAGTGCATAACTTGGTCTAAATATCGAGATGGTCGACGACAGCGACGACGACGGCGTCGATTCCACAGATTCAGTGACAGTCAATTTACCTACCAAAAAGTTTGAGGCTTTTTTATGCTCTTTCTTAACCATGAACAAAACTGAATCACGTTCTGGTCGGTGACGCTGAACTGGTTTACTCGGCACCAGTCGGTCGGTGACGCTGAACCGGGTATATTCGGCACCAGTCGGTCGGTGACGCTGAACCGGGTTTACTCGGCACCAGTCGGTCGGTGACGCTGGACCGGGTATACTCGGCACCAGTCGGACGGTGACGCTGAACCGGGTTTACTTGGCACCAGTCGGTCGGTGACGTTGAACCGCGTGTATTCGGCTCTGAATCGCGTATACTCGGCTCTGGTCATAAGTTTTCATTTCTGCCGCATGGCACACCTACCCTCCTTTTTTCAAGTGTGAGAATGTTTAACACCCGTAGTCTTTAAGATTGTTTTTTAGTTCTTATGTGTGTAAGCAATAAATGTACTGAGTATTTATGTAAGCGTTGAGTACATAATAATATATATTTTGAAACTATTTTACGTTTATTTTATTTTTTACTTTTTAGTTAGAATGTGTTTACATTTCTGTCTCATCACCTTTACTTCTAAGACCTTTACTTGTACTTGGCGAGAGAAATCCAACGAGCCCAAACACGACAGGGCTATATAGTTTTGTTGAGAAGTTCCTATGGCCGCCTTCCGGCTCCACTATCAGACTCTAGACACCATTCACAGCTACAGTCCTTTACAAGACAAATTCAATGAGACCAAACGCAACAGGGCTATCTTAGAAACAAAAAAAGCCCAATCGACGTTCTTGTTTAGCTGAAGAGTTCCTATGGCCAGCTTTAAGCTGTATCATCAATTTGTTTTTTTTTTTCAGATTTTTTTGAAAACGAGGCTTTTGGCTACTTTGTATTAGTGTATATTTTAATGTCTTTTACTGTAATGTGCGTCTTGTTTGTGCAGAATAAACAATTTTTCTTTCTTTCTTTGTTTTCTTTAGGTCAGCTCTGATAACATGGTAACGATGAACTACAGTCCGGCCGTTGAGAGAATGCGTTATTGACACCTGTCAGTTTCATATCAACGAATATGTGTTTTGCGAATTTGATCCTTATTACTATTATAAATTCAAACGCATTGTCTCGACGGTCGGACTGTAGGTATCTTAAATAGCTCGTAGCATTTAGCATGAGTCATATTTTCTTTCTGTTTGTATGTTAATGTTTGTCACTTGCTTATCTTTAGGTACTATCAGTTAACGCCAAAAACAGCTGTTTTTGGCGTTAACTGCTATAACTGCGACTCTATGAGGTTTAGGGTGGGTTGCACCAAAGGCTAGGTTATAGTTTCCGTCAACATTAAAATTACCATAGAATTAGAAATTACTACCTGCTGTTGCACTGTCATGTCAAATGTAAAAGTTAAAATTCAGAGCAGGGACATGATATTCGACACGTCTGACAGAAGTGACAGATATTTAACAATAACTTTAACCAGCGAAGCATGGGCAGATAAGGTTTCAGTTAATGCTATGACGTCAGCTAACAAATTGTCAAATGGAACAACCCATTGTTTGTCTAACAGGAACTTTAACAAGGGTGAGCTGCACCATCTTACTTTAACAATAACAAACATTGAACTAAAGATGCGATGTTTGTTATAGTTAAAGTAAGATGGTTCAACCCACGCTTAATCTTGATTTTTTTGATACAAAAAATTCTACCTCATCTAACTAAAAAAGTGAGCATAGGAAATTGCAAAATGTTCCATATATCCAGACTTATTATTTTTTTCTCAATGGTGGCGCTAGTTAGCTGCTCTACTCGCCTTAAAGAAGTCTGAAAAGTAGTCTAAAACACATTCTTATTCTTCGTCTAACTACTGATGTGGCAACATGTCAAAACATCGAGATTTCTGTGCTCTATCGAAGTTAAATGCATAAATGTGAATGTAGGCACTATATCAGGGCTCAACAATTAGTTTTATTGGGGGTCCGTTTTTAATAATAATAATATCTCTCGCTGTCCATAAGGCCTAGGTAGACGATTACTGGCAACCAAGATTCAAAATATCAATTAATAGAGCAAGATCCCAGAGCCGCCCGACCTTACTTATTTTCTGATTAACAATATGTATGGTATAGAGTAGTGTTAGTATGTACTTTGAACATACACATACCTGCTAGCTTGGGCCGACGACGGCCAATATTCAGGTATCAGGTACCAAAACTACGTAAAAATATTACTCACTTTTCTTAAATGTTCTGTAAAACTTTCATAAAATCAGCAGTCATGCAGACGACTGCTGATTTTATGAATGTTTTACAGAAAATTATTAATAATAATAATCAATACTGTCAGACACTTCCCATCGGCGGTTTTTTCCGCCAGACGCTTTAAAGCTCAGCAAAGAATTTGCATTTCGATATAACGTGGGAATGTGCCAATGCTGGCAGCATCTTGGGTACCTACCTACTTTTCCTGTTGACAGTGATGCGGATGAATTTTTTGGTGCCCTATGATTATTTCCCCTCCTATATACTTGTACATATTATTTCCTTTATTTCAGTATTATATACATATAAATTATATTTTTAAATATTAGAATATAAAAAATATAAAAACATTTAAAAATATAAAAAATAGTAGCCCACCGGTATCGGGAACAGGGTCCAAGCTACCGGTGGTCAGGGCTGCTGAGAGAGGAACCTCCTAACGATACGCGCCGTGTCCAGAAGTACCGCTTTCTGAATCAAGCTCTTGATCCAGCTGCCTAACGAGAGCCTCCTCAGGTGTTGATCGAGGCTCTTGGCTATTATGCCATTGGCCGTCACGACTATCGGCACAACGATTGCGTACATATTATTATTATTAAGGGTGTTAAATTTTAAATTATGTATATAAAATAAAATTCTCTACAAAAAAAATAAATTAATATGATTGTGAAAAATGACATTTTTAGCTGTTTACACAAAATAGGTCGGCAGTCCGAATTCAGACCGCGGTCCGCCATTTGGTGACTCGCTGCCCTAAGTGTTGCGAGTTTTCAGTAGGATCTGTCTTGTTGAAGTGCATGACCGAGGTTAAGAGAACGTCCCATAAGTCCGGTTGATTTCGGTTGGTGATGTTCAGTCTCGGGAGAGCTATTCACTGTGGACACTTGGGACACCGGACACAAACATTTGCGACTTTAGGAGAGTTGGTCGAGGAATGTAGCATATCGGGTTCCGACTAAACATGACTAAGGTTTGTAACCCTACTCATTCTTGTTCTAGTTTTATTATCCACGAATATTTACATAATTTAAAATCTAACAATCATAAAAACAAAAAATATGTACAAGTATATAAAGAAGGAGGGGAAATAATCATAGGGCATCAAAAAATTCGTCCGCATCGCTGTCGACAGGAAAAGTGCCCAAAAGGCTGGCAGCATTGCTACGTTGTATGGCAATACTAATTCTTTGGCCAAAAAATATGCCAGCCCTTTGGTCACGTGTAGAATCGACCAACCGCTTGGCGATGTCCCGAAAAATTATAAGGGCACTCGGACCCCATGGCCCTAGTGTTTCAACCCCAAACGGTTCAAACATATAAGTCCCAATAAGATTAGAGTATTTGCGCCGTTTGAGGTTTTCCGCACCCGCAGCAGCCGCCCCAGCACAGCCCACCGTGCTAGGAAGATGGGATGGCGCAAGGGTGTCAATACACGTTGCATCCCACACCAAAGGCCTACCTACCTTCCAAGGCATTATGGTCATTCCGTCTGGTCTCTTCCCATCGTCGCGTGCCAAGCCAATGGGTTCTAAAACAGCTGGCACCCCGGCGGTGACAAGAGCACGACGGATGATGTCATTAATGCTGGCGTGCCGTGCTATCCGGCCTGCGCTCTTACTGCAGGATAGGCCATGATGTCCGAGGCAGTCGACATCTACGCCGCATCGGCAGCGATGCGGAGCCACGCAAGGAGCGCCCAGACGTAGACAGGTTTGTAATGTCTTTTTCTTTTGGAATAATTAGCAATGGAAGTTTGAAAAAACTAAACAAAAAGAAAAATAAAATCCAAAAAGTGCACGGTGTCACTTGGGTTCGAACTCGCACCTCAAGCTCGTGACTGTCGCGGTTGCGACACGCTACCATAGAATAAGTATGACGCTACGCAGACGTTGATTGTAATGATGAAATTAGCTGGTACTGTAGGGAGCGCGGGCACCATACTCCTGAGGAGTCCAAAACAGTGTTGCCAACAGTTAAACTGGCTCTCAACCAGATTCTACTTCTAAAACCACCAGAAAACCACTAACAATAACGGCCCTACTCTAATAACCACAGAAATTTCCACTAAAAATTTTTAAATTTTTACGAAAGAAAACAGTAAGTAATAATAAGTATCTAATTCTTATTTCCTTTATTTCATTAATATATACATACAAATTACATTTTTAAATATTAGAATATAAAAACATCTAAAAATATAAAACATAGTAGCCCATCGGTGTCGGAAACAGGGTCCAAACTAACGGCGGTCAAGGCTCCAGAGAGAGGAACCTCCTAACAATGCGCGCCGTGTCCAGAAGTACCGGTTTCTGAATCAGGCCCTTAATCCAGCTGCCCAACGAGAGCCTCCTTAGATGTTGGTCGAGGCTCTTGGCAATTAAGCCATTGGCTGATACGACTATCGGCACAATGATCGCTGAGTCCACATCCCACATGTCGACAACCTCGCGAGCCAAGTCAAGATACTTGATTTGTTTATCTTTCTCGACTTTCACGAGGTTCCCGTCATGTGGGACTGTTATGTCAATTATCATTGTGCGCCGCTCTGTTCGATCCACCAACACTATATCAGGCTTATTGGCAACAATAGTCCTGTCAGTGATGATGGATCGATCCCAGTACAATGTGATATTTCCATTTTCAAGAACTGGGTCGGGCACATACCTATAGTACGGCACTTCCGATTCCGCAAGGTTGTATTTCAGTGCAAGTTGCTGATGGATAATCCTGGCTATAAGGTTGTGTCTATGCAAGTACTCTTCGTTAGCAAGACGAGAACACCCGGAGATAATGTGTCGGATTGATTCTCCCGGACGGTGGCATGCCCGACAGATGTCAACCATGCCATCTTTCACAATATATTTCCGGTAGTTGTTCGTCATCATAACTTCGTCCATAATTGCACAGACAAAACCTTCAGTTTCCCCAAAAAGGTCACCGGAACGCAGCCAGGCTACAGACGCTAACAAATCTACATCGGGTCCATGTAGGGCCCGGAAAAAGCGTCCGTGAAGCTCCTTAATCTGCCATACCTCCCTGCGATCGTTAGTGTCGAGCACTGCAGTATCTAATTAATTTTCTTTATTATTACGTAATAGAATATTACGTAACAATTAGCAAATCAACAAGACAAGAATAAAAAGTTACTCAACGAAACCTTCAAGGATATCATCATCTGCTTAGCCTTTTCCCAACTATGTTGGGGTCAGCTTCCAGTATAACCGGATGCAGCTGAATACCATTTTTTTACATGGAGCGACTGCCTATCTGACCTCCGCAACCCATTAACTGGGTAATACGATACCCCTTGGTAAGACTGATTGTCAGACTTTCGGGCTTCTAACAACTGCTATTTTATATTACATAGTTCGTTTTCTTTAGATGATTTTGTCTGCACCATCATCGTCGGTTTTAGATTGAATACCGATTTGTTTTATATATTGGAATTTCATATTCATAGAAAAAATATATCAGTTAAAATATTTAACTTCATTCTGTTCCTCTAATTGTTTTTCATTACATTCATACTGCTAAACTTTACTGTGTCATACATAAATACATACGGGTCAAAAACGCTCCTTTTGCTTCGCCATAGTCGGGTAAAACGGGCCCCAAATTCTTGTGTGCCCAAGGGCCCCAGCATAGTTTAAGACGGCCTTGCTAGTGTCTCAACTCAACACCGGCATTAGAATGAGGCAGCCGAAACGTGTTAGTGGCTTAATGGGTGAGTGATAGCATTTTCAGTAATTGAAACTGAAGTCTATTACACCACTAGAAAAATCCACTAAAAGCAATATTTCGCCACTAAAAAGGGGCTTGGAATCACTAGTTTTAGTGGAAAAACCAATAAGTTAGCAACACTGGTCCAAAAGTCGTAATGGTAGCGACTGTACCGTTACGGCACGCCAGAGGGCGAACTTCATATATTTGCCAAGTTTCAACAGAATCAGTTCACAAGTAAAAATAAAACGTCAAAATCTGACTACAGACTACAAAAGCGATACGATGCGGAGTCATAGATAGGTAGGTATTGTATACGAGTAGACTTGCGAAGTTTCTACTTTTTTCCGTCGGTTTAAAAGATGATAATGGCTAGAAAGGGGATGTCGACTAATGCGACAGCTAGCAGAGATGTATGTATGGAAAAAGAAAAAGAAGACATGATGTGCCGACCCCAAGTAAATTGGGATAAGGGCAGAAGGATGATGACCTGAGAGTAACCTATCTCGGCTTTAACAGTCATAATAACCAGGTGGGCAGAAACGCAGGAGCAAAAATCTGGATCTCGTTTATTTTCGAGGACTTCGGTTTGACATTACTTAGGACTTTGTGTAGTTCCAACCTTGAATTGCTTCACACTCGCAGCCCTACACCGTAGCTCCAATTGTGTGCACAATTAAACTTGAACGTTGAGAGTTACCGCCGAGTTGCCATCAGTCCTTCAGTCGTGACCGCCGCTGCACGCATGTCGTACGCGCGCATTGCTTTGTTCTACGCATGCGCGCTTGCCGTTAACGCGGTCTACGCTGCGCCTGCGCTGCCTGCCAGATCCGATAATAAAGGTAAATGTTTTATTATTATTTGTTAATAGGTATTTTTTCTTTCTTAAATTTTATAAGAGGCTTTTATCCACAGTGGCATGTCAGCCTCATCATAACTTAAACTATTCTAAACTAACCTCCTTTTTCATAAAAAACTAAAACGCTGTATAAACCTATTTTAGTAACAGCAGCGTTTTGTCTTCTTTCAAACTCAAATCATAATTCGAAAGAAATTGACAAAACATTTTTTCTAAAATAGGTTTATAGTTTTAGTTTTTTATGAATAAGGGGGTTAATCTACAAATAAAATATAAAATTAATGTCTAAACAAATCAGTAAGTAGGTTTGCTATCTCAAGTGAAGGCTACTCTAAAACTTTTACATATGGACCCCCAAACCCCCAAAATACAGGTCCAGGTCTATAGGTGTATAGTTTGGGGGTTAGGATCAGATTTGTGGCAATACTCGTACATTCGTCTGCTATTATATAATGGCTGACTTGTAACATGTATTTCTTAGTGTCAAATAAATATTTTTATTTATTTTTAACTAGCTTATGCCAGCGGCTTCGCCTGCGTGGATGTCGGAAAACAGCCCACGGGAAAATACTAGCGGGAATTCCTTCTTTATTCCTTGTCTACATTATAAAGGGAACCTCTGTGCAAAATTTCAGCTTTCTTGCTCCAAGGGTTAGGGCTAGGCGTTGATGAGTCAGTCAATCAGTCCGGACTTCTCTTTTTATTTATATAGATAGATCGATAAGATATCATATTTACTCATTTTTACCAAAACAACAGTGTCTCTCTTTCTTTCTTTGTCTTACACTCCATAAGTAGATGGTGATAGAGGGGCTCGTGGCTAAGTAATAACAGTTGTACGGATCGGTCCATCAGGTTAAGCTACGCTTGCCGGGGTTGGTCCGTGGATGGGTGACCATCTTTACATACCGAGACTCCTCCGTGCCTCGGAAAGCACGTTAAGCCGTTGGTCCCGGCTGTCATTCGTGGATCTTTGACAGTCGTTACGGGTCGTCAAAAGTCTGACAACCAGTCTTATCAAGGGGTATCGTATTAAATAAATAAAAAATAAAAATTGTTTATTGATACTAAATACATACACCAATTTGCAGGCTAAAGCGGGTAACAATTGAAAATGTATAGTACAATACATGCCGATATTGATTCCCAAACTAAGCTAGAGCTTGTATTTTGGGAAACAATGTTCAGTCATAGTGATGACATACAATATACTCGTACATTGACTGATGCTCGAGGACAAAGGTGAAAAATTTGTCGCTGCACGGTGCATATAGTTACAAAATAATTCTTCCTAATTATTAAATCATTATATATTACGGTGTAAAGTGCGTGCATGTATCTACGTATGTATGTTTTTATCAGTAATAATTATGGGTGAGTGTGTGTGGATGGGTGAGTGTGTGTGGATGGGTGAGTGTGTGTGGATGGATGAGTGTCCGAGTGTATGAGTGAGTGTCCGTGTGTATGGGTGAGTGTCCGTGTGTGTGGGTGTACACAGCCCTACGATGTAAATCTTGGGATCGGTTTCATTACCACTACGTACTGTGTGTTTAGTTTGTGAGTATGCATCCGTAGTTTTATGCGTGTCTGAAAAAGTTTACGTGTTGTATGTTAATAAATCCTCAGTTTTGTGGTAGTCTAGTTTCAGAAGCCAATCCGTCACTAGAGGTTTAATTTTATTTTTAGTTAGTCCTATAATTTGCAGATCCTTGTTTATTATATTGTACAGCTTACAGCTTAATGCATTATAGTGTCTACTTGCAAAAGACGTCTTACAGGGGACTCCACGGCAAACGAAAGTTTTTTTGCGTCTTCTTGGGTCAGAATTACCCAGTTACTGGGTTGTGGAGGTCAGATAGGCAGTCGCTCCATGTAAAATACTGGTATTCAGCTGCATCCAGTTAGACTGGAAGCCGACCCCAATATAGTTGGGAAAAGACTAGGCAGATTGAAGTAGATGGTGAACATCTTCAACCGTTCCAATAAATTGTTTCACAATTAGGAGAATAAGCTTTATTCATCAATTAGGGATTATCTAGTAACCTGCAGGCCAGTTCTTGTACCTAAAAACGTTCAAATTCAAGTCGCAATCTCATGTCAGCGACAATCAAATGTCAAAAATCTCGGTAAACGCTGTACAATTTTTGACAGATTTAGACCGAGATGAGATTGCGATCGTTGTTAAAAAATCGGGTAATTAACACTCTGAGCATAAATCCATGAAGAAGAATAATAATTATGATACCTACTCATTTCCTTTATAGCAAACTGCGGTATTCGAGGAGGCTGATATTGTATTCAGATAGATAACCTTTTCCTTACTTCGTTCGTCAAAATACTCTTAAAATATGGCGAAAAGTCGGTGTACTAAACAGGCATTATATTATGTTTAGGTATATAATATTGGTAATAGTGTAGAATTTTGTAGATATATTCAAGAAAAAAAAAACCGCCCAAGTGCGTGTCGGACCACGCACAATGAAGGGTTCCGTAGTTGGGATGAATTTATCTTAAGAACAAACTTAACTTTGTAGTTGAAAAACATGTCCTCCCATACATTCCAACTGTAAATGTAAGTTTGTACTCACAATATTGATAGATTTACCATGTTATTTTAAGACCACAGATTTCTTATAGGTTTTCCTGTAATCTACAGGTAACGACCTATTTTCTGTATTTTTTTCAAAATTTTAGGCTCAGTAGTTTCGGAGATAAGGGAGGGGGGGGGGGGGAATGGTCAATTTTCGTCTATTTCCTTAAATATCTTTAAAACAATTTATTTTAAAATTATATAAAAAATATATTTGAGACACTCACACACTCACTCACTCACTCTTTGAGGCCTTTTCATTTGACATGCCACATGGTATAGTTTGCAAAACTTTTTTTTAATATTTTCTTATTTGCCCCCCAAAAGTGACCTCTATATTCAAAATTCATTTATTTACCCCGTCCGTCGTCCGTCGGGTGTTTTACCCGTCCGTGTTTGGGTTACAGAAATTCATTATGTCTACCAAATTTCAACTTAATCGGTCCATTAGATTCGGAGCAAATTGGCTGTGACAGACGGACAGACAGACACACGAGTGATCCTATAAGGGTTCCGTTTTTTCCTTTTGAGGTACGGAACACTAAAAACTGGTCAAGAGCGAGTCGGACTCGCGCATCGAGGGTTCCGCGTTCCGATTTCTGAAAAAGTGTGCTATTTAGAGACATCGTTTTTTTTTATTTTATTTATTGGTCTATCTACAATCGTTACACTGTTCAACCAATTAACACAAGTCATAATACAAGCTAAGTGCACAATATTAACCGACAGACACAGCTTGCAAAAACAATATTAAAATTAAAAAAAATATATAACAATAAAAGTACAGAAATGACACAATTTTTTTTTCACAATTTTAACACGAATAGTTTAATTTCGTTTTATTTTCCTGTAATCTTTACATAAACTTCTATCACATAGAATAATTCTATGTGATAGAAGTTTATAGTCCCCCCCCCCCCACCTTATCTCTGAAGTATGTAAACTTCAGAGATAAGGTGGGGGGGGGGGGGGGGGGGACTGTATTTTTTTACATTTTTCATCAATAAAAGTTATCATATGATCTTTCATAAATGAAAGATCATTTATGATACCCCACATGCCCTAGTAGCCCCACTTCGAATTTTTAAGAATCTTTCAGTCTCTGTTGCAAAAAAATATATCACACAAATATTATAAAGGCGAAAGTTTGTGAGTGTGTGTGTGTGTGTGTGTTTGTTACTTCTTCACGCTCAAACGGCTCGATCAATTTGGATGAAATACCCTGGATTAACACATAGGCTACTTTTTACCCCGATTGTACTTCCCGTGGGATAATTTCAGACTTCAACGCGGGCGAAGCCGCGGATAAAAGCTAGTAATAATATATATTTTTATTTCTTTCTTATTTGCAAAATAGTTGGGCAAATGTCATCTAAAACTATTTAAAATTTCAAGTTGATAGCATTAGTAGTACTTGAGATATCCATTTGTGACAGACGGACAGACAGACAGACTGAATCGCAACATAAGGTTTCCTTTTACCATTTTGGTATGGAAGGCTAAAAAGTAGCATTGACAAATCATTAAGGTAACATTTTAATTGATCAAAACGTTATGGTGTCCCACTACGGAGTGAAAGATTCCAATATTTTTATAGTGTTGCTTACTAAAGCCTAAAGTGCTGTGCATTAAAAAACCTAAAATTTTACAGGCACAAAATATAGTGCCAGGTGTACCTAACACCGCATCGAATGAGGTCATACAAGGAACTGTTGATTCACAGATCAATCGCCTCTTGTTCTTCACTTGACATTACTTCAGAAATAACCTTGTCATGAATGTACCAAATCTATACAAATAAATAAAATTGAAGTGTCTGTTTGTAATGTCAAAATAACAGCTTTTTAATAAATGCTTATGAAAGTATGCGGTACCACATACTTATAACAAAGACCAATTTTAATAAAAAAAAATTGTAAGACCACATGATGGCCTGGTAGTTCAGATGACGTATGCCACATTGGGCACCCGCTTTAACGGCACCTGAGGTAATGGCACCTGAGGTATTCCACATACGGCACCGATCAATATTTTTCGCAAGTGCCATTAGTGGAATAGTTTATTATTTAAAATTTTATTCCACAAATGGAATGGAAGTGGAATACCTCAGGTGCCGCTAGAGCGGGTGCCCAATGTGGTATATGTCGATCAGATGTTCATGATGTAAACAAAAACGGTTGCATTGCGTATCTTACGAAGATCAAATTATTATTGAGCACATCTCAAGTCCTATCAAGTTTACCATTTTACTATCCGTCCCACGCGACGAAGAATACATAATCAGCCTGTATAATGTTCCCACTACTGGGACATCCTCTCAGTGAGAGGGAGTGGGCTGTAAGCCTCCACGTACGCCCAGTGTGGGTTGGTAGATGTCACATGTCTTCAAATTTTTAGTTCTAGGACATGGCGGTTTCCTCACGATGTTTTCCTTCACCGTTTTGAGAGCAGTGGTGATGATATTATTTACACAAAGTAAAGCGCCTGGCTGGGTTTGAACCCACGACCGTAAGTCGGGGCCGTTATCACCGGCCAACCACTGCTCTGGATGAAGAATATCGAGGTTAAAATTACCGAGTTTGATAGAGGTTTTTAAAATACTTCGCCACCACTAAATAGGTGCCTAAATTGAGAAAACAAATCCAGTGAGGTGTAGTTAGCTATACATCCGTGGTTTGGTTCTCAATTTAGGAAACCTAGAATCACCAAATTAAACCTTAAACGTAGTGGTTAACATCGATATTAGTACCTATCGATGTCAACCACTAGGTTTCTTTTGGTTCACGATGATTTTTCACTAAAATAAAAATAATTCACCCCAATACCATAGTCCTCCACAAATTCTGCAACCAGTAAAACATATCAACCTCTATGATTCAAAGCACGCAATCCACGTGCCCACACGCATAAAGCGATCAATCAAACGTCTCATAAATCACAAAACGCATTCCGAGTATTATAAGACCTGTGATCGTAGCTCCATTTAGATCATTGACACCAAAACTGTATCTAAGTGAACTCAGGCGCATGTCAACGATCCTTGCGGCGTCTTTGATCGCTTGACCTATATAAGTAGTGCACTTACCGACACACCGGACGTTGGTAAACGTTTGTAAAGCGTTACAAGTGTGATGTGATTTTGACCTATTTATTTACGTTTGTTTCTTAGTACCATTGTCTGAATAAAAGAATAAGACACGAATCTGGTATAAATTCGGACAGAATTGGAACGTCTTGTTATGGAAAGTGGCGTATTTTACTATTTGCCGACACGTAATTTATCAAAAAAGAAAACAGGTAAAATCACGGTAGTGGTAGTGATTTTACAAAAATAACCAATATCATTTTCATTGTGCATTCATGCACATGGAGAACTTTAAGTTTCTTTGTCGAATTATGCACAAGAGCTTGAGAATTAAGAGAGCTTAGGATGCAGAGCGAGCGAAGCGATCTTGAAAATTTTAGCACGTCGCCTCGGATAGGTTAGATTTTCTTTTTTTTATTCATACTTGTTATAATATTGAAGTTACTTTGAATAAAGAAGAAATAGAAAGAGCGAGCGAAGCGAGCACGAAAATTTTCACACCCCAACTCACATAGATTACTTTTTTTTGTCCATTCCTACATTTTGGTATGTAGAAGTTACGGGGAACATTAAGGCTGGCTGCGGGTGCGGCTGCCGCCGCCCCGGGCCACGGGGTAAGTACGCCACTGATCATGGTCTTGTCTAGAAATCCAACCAATAATGAACTCTGTAGAAGCTATAACAGTTATGAAGATAATACCACTTTATACCATTACAAATCGTATTTGTATACAGGTCACTGTCATGACACACTGCGCGAATTTCGTCCTCCCGAGGCCCACTTATGATGTTCCATTTCCTTAATGTCCATCGCAAATTGTGCGTAGGTTACCAACACTTGGTCATATTATGCGAACTATTTTTGGAGGCTAAATTCGATGTTGTTTTAGTCTCAAAATATGAGATTACATCAGGATTATCTTCAAACTGATGTCATTGTATGGGCAAAAATTAGATTCCTTAGGATTTTTCGTGGTCAGATTTCCTCGACCAGAGTTGTAGAGAAAATGTGTCTGCAACATAAATACCCTCCTAACTTTCCGTACCAAATGTTAAAAATAATAGGATAGGTAAGTAGTAATTTCATTAGGTTACCGAATCAATAGTAACTCAATGATACGCGTAGGTTCACAAAATCACTAATATTAGGCTACATAGAGATGAGTCGGCCCTTTCATGAAACCACGAAAAACTGCAACATTGATACGATTAATGCAGGAAATCCTTATATCATTCTAAAAGAATACAAATTGTCCCAGCTGTTTACAATTCTGCTGTCTTATAAATAATAACTTGAGTACTTCACACCCACAGTCGTAAAGGTTCCTACTACGTCTCGTGAGGAGTCACGTTTGCAGCCATCTGCTCAGATTCACTATGACGATTATTGTCTACACTTTTCATTGTGTCTGCGCATCTTCCTCTTCCGCTCTAGCTAGATCTTGTTGACATGCATCTGTAACATGAATGGAATGCCAGATGCTATTTATAGCTCCAGATGTCTGTATCTTGATTATTATCCTAATCACTGCCAATCTAAGGAACCAGTCCTAGAAGGTAAGGGGTGGTACCAACTACCGACTTTGATGGTTGACTTGACGTCATCAGTAATATCCGTCCTGGCAGAGTGCATTAGAAAGTAGGAGAAGAAATAAATATAGTGTCCAGGTGTTTACAAACAAGACCCGTTTCTGTTAGTTGTTTAACCACTATCGTATAATTATACTATTGTATCGTATAATGTTAGCTGTTCAACTACTTATTCTGCATAATGTCTCACAAAGAGAAGTACACGTGTTAGTCACGTTTGCATCCATCTGCTTCTCAAACATCTCCCACGTCATCACGTTTATATTTATGGTGCATCTAATTTATAAGCACCTACGACACACCGTCTTGCCAGTCGAGTCGTGTCATTGAATTTTGTGCCTTTGGATAAGAAGTTCAGGAACATATCCTGATGTATTTTCTCTAAAATGTACACAAGCCATGATTGTATTTTGAAGATTCACCAGCTTTCTAAAGCCCCTCTATAAATATGGAGCATTTGGAAGTTTCAGAATTTCATTATGTTAGAAGACTACGTTGCTACATTTTTGGGAAACGCCAAAACGTTGATCATTTTTTGTGGCATCAAGTCCTTTCTTTTAATTTTCTCGTTCGAGTGGTACGAGAAACTGGTACAGAAAATTGAGGTTGGATAAGGCTTTCCTGAATGCCTTATATACAGGGTGTTTGGTGCATCGTTTGCCAAATTGAATTGGCCGAAAGAAGAGGTCATTTGCTATCGCTTCAGGCTCAAGTACTCATTTTTGGCCACACCGGTTTTTTTATTACAACTTTCTAATTTTTATTTTGAAAAAATCCAAAACTCAGCATTAAAGCTTAAATTAAAAAAAAGTTTTAAGTGTAGTCTTCAAATTTCATTTTTATTTACATATGTACTGTTGTATGGCTCTATCAAATTTAAAATTACTTGCAAGTAACATCTAGTTTTTTTTTAATAAATCACAAAGTTTTTGGAAAAATAAAAAATGAACTTAAAACTCAACTTTAAATAGCTATAAAAAAAAAAAAAAAAGCGATCAGGATCTTCGAATTATTTTAAAAAGTTCTCTAGTCTGTCCCCTTTCCAACGGTATGTAATGTGTTAAAAAACTCTTTTAATATCTTTAATAATTAGCTAAATGTGTAGTCGAGACACATCAGGCTGATATTGGATATTACGTTTAAAACACTAGTTTTCGCATAAATTACATGCTATTAGTAGATAGATACTGTTATCTCACGTCTTACGTAGTCTCTTATCTCGTTCTTACATAGGGAACTTTCCTCGAAATTGAAAAAAAAATACATTATTACAAAAATAATCATTTATTAATAAGTAATTTAATTACATACTAATCTTACAAGTCTTGTTCAAACTGTCTACCACTATTGCGTATGCACGCGCGACATCTTCGTCTTATCTCAACTGTAGTGGTGCGTAAACGCATTTCTGCTTTGATCGTCATGAAAGCCGCCTCAATGCGTTGGACTAAATCATCTCTTGTCTCAACTTCCGTGGCGTAGACGAGTTCTTTGGCCCGTCCCCAGACGTAAAAATCCAACGGAGTTAAGTCTGGAGAACGTGGAGGCCAAGGAATAGGGCCATCCCTCCCAATCCATGAGTCCGGGAATGCATCATTCAAGTACTCCCTGACGGTTATTCTCCAATGAGCGGGACAACCGTCATGTTGGAAAACAAAAGACCTGTCTTCACTGAAAATTGGCAAATCAGCTAATAATAAGGGCAACTCTGTTTGCAGAAATTCTAAGTAATTATCCCCGTTCAGGTTGTCAGGTAAGTAGTGTTTATCCCGAATATGCAATAGTTTGATGGTGCGTCCCGATACACAAACTTAGCGTATTAGTGAACTTACTGAAACATTTTTTAAACACATTGCATACCGTTGGAAAGGGGATAGACTAGAGAACTTTTTAAAATAATTCGAAGATCCCGATCGCTTTTAGTTTTTTTTTTTATAGCTATTTAAAGTTGAGTTTTAAGTTCATTTTTTATTTTTCCAAAAACTTTGTGATTTATTAAAAAAAAACTAGATGTAACTGGCAAGTAATTTTAAATTTGATAGAGCCATACAACAGTACATATGTAAATAAAAATGAAATTTGACGACTACACTTAAAACTTTTTTTTAATTTAAGCTTTAATGCTGAGTTTTGGATTTTTTCAAAATAAAAATTAGAAAGTTGTAATAAAAAAACCGGTGTGGCCAAAAATGAGTACTTGAGCCTGAAGCGATAGCAAATGACCTCTTCTTTCGGCCAATTCAATTTGGCAAACGATGCACCAAACACCCTGTATATTTTCTACTGTAAATAAAGGTTGTAAGCTCCTGCTTGAACTCACTTTTGATTGACAATTTCATGAGAATGTGAGGGCCAAACATTTTTACTTCTTGTTGGATCAGGGATCGTCCTTTTATCTTAAAGGACTTTGAACTTCTGTCCCACACGTAGGACCGAGGACACGCGATTTCATTTCTGATCTGTAATTTCTTCCTTCCCGAATATTTTTACTTTCGGGAACTATCTAACTAAGAACAAAAGACTATCTTACGTTTGTCTGAAGCGAACATTGTTGTTAGAGGTTATGCATCACCAATTATGTCCAATATCCATAAATCTGTGGCGTACAACTGTCCATTTTTATGTACAACGACTTAAGTGATAAATGGTGGTTCCTAACGCACACGACCGGGAAGTAGCGAGTACATGTAGACCAATTGTCAACATTGGATTATAAATGTTCTCTGTATGGAATTTATAGCTTTGCAACAAATGTAAGACTGTTGTTCTGAATTAATGATACCAAAAGATGCTAACTTTAGGATTTTTTAGAGCAGCTTTTCAACAAAGGTGCCTTTTATTTACATATATTTACATAATTTAAAATCTAATTTAAAATCTTAAAAAAAATAATATGTACAAGTATATAAAAAAAGGAGGGGAAATAATCACAGGGCATCAAATAATACGAACGCATCGCTGTCGACAGGAAAAGTGCCCAAAAGGCTGGCAGCATTGCCACGTTGTATGGCAATGCAAATTCTTTGGCCAAAAAATAGGCCAGTCCTTTGGTCACGTGTAGAGTTGACCAACCGCTTGGCGATGTCCCGAAAAACTAAGAGGGCACTCGGACCCCATGGCCCCATGTTTCAAATTTTTTTAGGTAATCAATTCAATAGCCTGCAAAAAACGGCATTAAGTTTATTTCCTCGAAAAAGGATCGTCAAAATTAAGGATGGAACCATTCTCGATGTCTTAGATCTAAGACACTGAAGCAATGGCCTTAATGATTGATTGAGTGAAACAAAGATATTTGAACACGTAGAAATTAAGTAGGTAAACTAGAACAAACGCTCATGATGCATTTGGCCTAATTTCCCGATGTTCGAATAAGTAGTGGCTCTACTTAACGAATAAATTCAAAAATGGAACAGAATTATGAATTACGTATGAAGTAACCAAGTAAGTTAATAGGAACTTAATCGTAGGTGGTAAAACAGGCCTAAGTCTAGAATGAACGACTCTGCTCGATACTCCAGCCTATTCTTTTGATCCGATATCCTTGGGTATTAGCGAAAGAAGAAAGAAGCGTCTTTAGCGTACTGACACCAAAAAGCGGTAGAGCAGTAATAATAAATTCCGGTGAGGAACCAGGAAGGCGGCGCATTCAATGTCAGAGGCGTTTGTTAAAATATGGAGTTGGAAATTATGTCGCATGTCTCCATCCTTCCTGATTGTAATTATGTGATGAATCCATTCCACTGACATAACACACTGACACTGACACACTCCACCACCACATCACACTGACACACACATAACACTCACATACACACACCACTCACATACATCATCAACATCATCATCATCTCATCATTCCACTGACATAACACACTGACACTGACACACTCCACCACCACATCACACTGACACACACATACACCACACACACATAACACTCACATACACACACCACTCACATACATCATCAACATCATCATCATCTCATCATTCCACTGACATAACACACTGACACTGACACACTCCACCACCACATCACACTGACACACACATACACCACACACACATAACACTCACATACACACACCACTCACATACATCATCAACATCATCATCATCTCATCATTCCACTGACATATTAAAATATGTCAGTGGAATGGATTCATCACATAATTACAATCAGGAAGGATGGAGACATGCGACATAATTTCCAACTCCATATTTTAACAAACGCCTGTGACATTGAATGCGCCGCCTTCCTGGTTCCTCACCGGGATTTATTATTACTGCTCTACCGCTTCCGTGTCCAAGTAATAACGAAGCTTGGATGTTATACCCGGCAGGGATTATCTTGTGGAGGCATTTAGAAAAAGATGGTTGTCAATCATTTTGCTAATAAAGCTGAATATTGTAGGTTTTGTATCGGAAAGTATTGTATAGAGGAGCTCGTGGCTAAGTAATAACAGACGCACGGGTCGATCCATCAGGTTAAGCTACGCTTGCCGGGGTTGGTCCGTGGATGGGTGACCATCTTTACATATCGAGACTCCTCCGTGCCTCGGAAAGCACGTTAAGCCGTTGGTCCCGGCTGTCATTCGTGGATCTTTGACAGTCGTTACGGGTCGTCAGAAAGTCTGACAATCAGTCTTACCAAGGGGTATCGTATTACCCAGTTAATGGGTTGTGGAGGTCAGATAGGCAGTCGCTCCATGTAAAATAATGGTATTCAGCTGCATCCGGTTAGACTGGAAGCCGACCCCAATATAGTTGGGAAGAGGCTAGGCAGATTGATTGTATCGGAAAGTATTGTGAATGATGCGGAAGGCGAAGAACCTGGTGTTGCGTCTTTATTGTCCTGCAGTTGGCTACGATAAACTGAGTTCATTGATGTTCTTGCTTTAATTAAAGTGTACGGGCCCACTATAAAGGGGTCGGTAGCAGGAAATCGTGTTATGGGTTTTGGATAAGTTTAGGTATATAGAAAACATAGTAGCTACGAAAAAAAAACCAGCCAAGTGCGTGTCGGACCACGGACAATGTAGGGTTCCGTAGTTGGGATGAATTTATCCCAAGAGCAAACTTAACATTGTAGTTGAAAAACATGTTCTCCCTTATATTCCCAAACCACAGACTTCTTATAGGTTTTCCTGTAATCTACAGGTAAAGAACTATTTTCTTCTGCATTTCTGCAGTTTCGGAGTTAACGGGGGCAATGGTTAATTTTTGTAATTTTTTTTAAATACTTAATTTTTTTTTTATAATTATAAAAAAAATATATTTGAGACACTCATAGTAAGCCTTTTCATTTGATGTGTCACACGGTTTGCGAAATTTCAAAAAAAATAAATCTTATTTGCTCCCCAAAAGTGAACCCCATATTCAAAATTCATTTATTTATTTTACCTGACTTTACCCGTCCGTGTTTGGGTCACAGAAATTCATTATGTGTACCAAATTTTAACTTAGTCGGTCCATTAGGTTCGGAAAAAATTGGCTGTGACAGACGGACAGACAGATACACGAGTAATCCCATAAGGGTTCCGTTTTTTCTTTTTGAGGTACGGAACCCTAAAAACGTCTGGCTAGCTCAAGAGTTCACCAGTAATCGAAAAAATCGGATTGAGGATAAACCTTGTCGATTTTTTTTTTATAGAATACTTTATATAAAAAAAAAACATTACATTATAATCTAGCCTATTCGCTAATAAGTAATTTAAATATAACTTTTGTTAAAAAAAATTGAATACCGTTCACTAAAAACGTGCAAAAACTCGCATACAATGTTTATCCTCAATCATATTTTTTCACTAACTGGTGAAACTTGAGCTAGCCAGACGTTTTATTTTTGTGGCTACTAATTATTTTTTTTTATTGTTTGAAAAATTTATTGGTATTTATTTAAGTTTTCTACTTATGCAAAACCCATAACACGATTTGCTGGTACCGACCCCTAAAGTCATTCGCGTTTCGCTTTTCGAAAGCAAAGAAAAAAAAGTAGTAAAAGTAAAAGTTGAAAGTAGTACACCCTTATAAATTTTAACTTATTCACAAGTGATTGTTTCAGAATCGAAAATGGTGCAAGAAGAAACGATAGTCGTACGAAGGTTACCGAACGCTTACTTCTATCCGTTCAGTTTATGGCCCTTACCGAAATATCAAGTTAGAGGTGAGAGTTTTGTCATCAATTGTGTTATGATGGTTCCCTCCAAAAGTAACTTGACATTGTTCCACTTCAGCGGTACCGAATCCCATCCCGACCCGAATATCATTCATTCGTTCATCATTCAGTCACGAAAAAAAGAAAGTGTAGGCGCTGTGACGATTTTAACAGGTGCCCGGTCCTGACGCCTCAGTGCTGCCACCTAGTGAACGTCATTTCAGAAAACCCTCGTTGCGATGAAGACTGCAAAAGCCGGGTTTTGGTCTACAATGCAGATATGCTATGGATTTTACCTTGACCCGTGAACCATAGTTAATATCTGTCTGGCATAATTAAGTTATACCTTAAATATAACGAAAGCTTTAAAACTGCAACATAGTAGGTCCCTTTATATATTATATTTATTTTAGTGGAGATTTTGACTTACATTTAATAATGTACGGAATTACGTAGCTTAAGAATTTGACCATTACTTATATAATTTTAGTGAGGTAAAGTAAGTAAATACAAAAAACAGGTGTGAAATGTTTACCTCCCAGCTCGACAGATGGCGTTGTACAATACACGCTCGTTTCTGAATCGCGCTATGGTTTCGTTACCGCGCGAAGTATATAAAGCTCGGGCGACAAATTACTTAGTAACTCTGGTTTCCCTTCAAAACGCATAAATCTTTCGCCTTTTACTAAAGATTTCCGTGGAGGGGGGACACTCAAATGAGTCTATAATATTTTTGAATACTCTGCTTCGGCAGAGTAAGATAAGAAATCCTATAACATCTTTGAGACAGTCACCTCTCGTTGGGTCTCGCTTGGTTAGGTACAACTTTTTTAGCGGAATATTATATTATTTTGGCACATTAATTAAAAAGAATAGTGACACTGTGTCACTATTTTAATTAATGTGCCAAAAGAATATAGTGACGCTGTGTCACTATTTTAATTAATGTGTTAAAATAATATAATATTCCGCTAAAAAAGTTGTACCTACCCAAGCGAGACCCGAGAATTGATTGGCGAGATTACCGATCAGTTATTACGCTTGTGAGATGAGAAGGGCCTCCTGGTTTGACTAAAGTGCTATAGCCACTTCGGAGATGGAATGCAGTGTTGAAGATCAATAAATCGAGTAGGGTAGGGTTATTAATTATTTTAATTCATTTCAATGCTTGAGCGAGCCAGTTGTTAGGTTAGGTAATCTAAAATCGTGATTGTTTATGGAAAATACTAATTTATTATGACCTAATTGAAACAAATAACCAGAATAAATTGACTAATTACGTAGAATTAGACCAACTACCCTATGATTGTTTGAAACTGAAAAATATCTAAGTAGGTACAATTTGTCATGATAATAAAATCTTAAAATGTACGCCTGCTAATGTACACATTGCAATACGCCAATTAAAGTTTTAAATTGCTTTACAAGTCAGGCACCTGTAGATTTATTTCCATAAATCTTTGTGATCTCTTTTGTTATGCATTAATAAAACTTTTGCAAAAGCTTTTCAGTATTATTTATTTGTGACAGTCCACAGGCAAAGGTACCTTATGGCTGGTATGGAGTTATTCATATACCCATAATTTGCAATAAATAAGCTATCGATATCAAAAAAGATCAACCTCTTAACATGTTCAGTTACGAAGATATTAATTTTTAAAATATAAATCTAAATTCTGCACTTACATTTACCTTTACTTACCTACATTTTCTACTACAGTTTAAGACCACGTTTTGCTTCAAAGGAACAAAAAATATAACTATACAAAAAAATACAGACGTTCTAGTACTTTTAGTTTACAAAAAGCAACAAAAAAAAAAAAAAAAACATATTTTAAACATTTGAACATTAAATACCTCCGAAACTAGAAACGGCCATAAGAGGTACCTTTTGTCGAGAACTGTCACATTTAGATACAGTCACTCTGCATGAGCAAAGCTGAAATATTTCTATTTCTCATTAGACTACATATTTCCAGCAAAAGAACTGCCTATTCAAGTTACTTGTGGGCTGCTCGGTCTCTGTGTGCATCATATAGTGATCTAATATTATGATTTAAAGTTCTAATTTCATGTTTGAATTGTATATTAGAAAATTTTGATTGACTAATTGAACTACGTGGGTATAGCTATGCTATGGGATTACTTACCAGTTCCTTTTTTATAACCGTGTTTCAGTTGTGGTATTGCAGCTGAAGTGGAAAAATGTCAAACAAGACTAATAACATTATTTGTCAAATACAGTGCCCTCCAAAAGTTAGTTGACATTTTTTTTTCCTGAGAAAATTGTGCTTTTGTGTAACTTTTTTTTATGTGTATCATCTTTCCTCTCGCTTTCCTGCAATCTGTGGGAGCGATTTCGTGAAAAGGGACGGAAGTGTCTACGGACGGAACTGTGTAACAGGAAGTGAAAATATTTTTGTACGTACGGCTACAGATGAAGCTATACATATCCAGTATAAGCTGATCTCGTATTGTAAAGGATTTCCTTACATTGAGAGGTCAGTGTAAACTGGAAAATTTATAGCTTGATGTGTAGCTGTGTGTACCTTTAAATGTTGCTTATTTGGTGTGGACTATATGTCAGATGTTACACATCATACGCGAATACTGTAAGGCTCGATCGTTTTGTTTATTAATTAGCCCTGTTCTATCTCACTGCTACCAAAAGGAACTCTTTTCCAAGAACCAGCCAGCAGTGTAACTTAAGTTTTTTTTTAATTTCCACAGATAATGAAGATTCCCACGAGTCGTTTCCTTATAGAAGAAGTTATAGTATTAAGAGGCAAAATGAAAGATAATTGACCTACATTTAGTTACGAGCCGTTTATAGTTCTAATAAAATTCTACAATATTATTAAATCTCCTGCCAAAATTTTTCCAATGAAAACTCATCTGCAGATGTTACGAATACATATAAGAAACTTATACGGTGAGAATACTACGCTGCGCTACGAAGAAAAGCTACGCTACGTATTAAAAAAAAAATACTTCGGTTTAAAAAAACACGTTTCCTTTACCCTAAACACCATACGAGTCCGACTCGCACTTAGCCGTGTTTTTTTAAACTGAAGTATTTTTTTACTCCCTTAAATTTTTAACTTTATTTTATTTAATTATTTTTTGTTGTAGCGGCAATACAAATAGACAATCTGGAAAATTTTAACTGTCTACTTATATAGCGGAGACATAGTGATAGGGTTTCGTTTGGCACCCTTCAGGCACGGAACTAAAAAAGAAGCTAAGGTAATAATTTGTTGAGAACATCGCCCGTATAATGATAATTGATTACTACACGCAGCGAGTGTACGGGACTCTGCGTGTACAATATAACAACGCGTTTAGGGTGTTGTTTGGGCTGCCTCGTTTTTGCAGCGCATCGACTATGTTTGCTGAGGCGCACACTGATTGTTTTTATGCAATCATCCGTAAGCGAAGCGCTTCGATACTCAGACGCGTACGTGGCACTGCGAACGGCATCCTGAACGCGTTGGCAAACCGGTGGGATTCTCCGCTGTTGAAGCAGTGGATGAGTGTACATGTGACGGGCGCCCAGCCCGGCGCATGCTTAAATTAAATTTTTATAATAAACCTATGAATTAACTGTACTAACATTAGGATAAGTTTATTGTTACTAACACCTATGGATAAAACAGAATCCGAAATAAATATATTTGATTTGATAATTGTCGGTAAGAATACGTTCTTACCGACAATTATCATTATACGGGCGATGTAACCTTGCTCATGTAAATAAATAGGATAGTTTATTTACGATAGATTGTTTAATTATGAGAGCAATCATAATATTGGTGTAATGTCAGTTGTGATAATTTTAATTTAATAAATTATTTTTAAATTTAGTTTTGTTTGCTTTGCCTATACCTATCCCAAGGCCGTTTTCTGAATCCTCCAGTTTTTGCAATAAATTATAGTTACTAAATGTAACTCTGAGTTACACACAATAACCATATTAGTTTCTTACTTTTTACGTGATACTTGAACATCCAAACCTCTCATAGACAAACAGACAAAAACTACAAAAATGGTAGAAATGGCATCTGTTGGTTATTCTTTAACACCCCTACTATTTTTTTTTTTTAAATATTTGTAATGTACAGAAACACTTCGTCTACAGATTTATTATATGTATAGATGTATTCAATTATTGCTGTACCTAATATTTATGTTCTGATTAATAAAACATTGATTTAACCCCTATTTTTAAGGTTTATTCCCTAAAAAATAACAGCTGGGGTAATTAGTTACTTAATTTCTGCTTTTGTCTGGCATAAGTATAAACATAACCTATGCCAGGACTATGTATTACTTTAACTTTAAGCTCTACTGAACATACCTAGAAAATAATAATTAAGTGCATTTTTAAATTTATGAACTGGAAAAATAAACCGGCAAAAAATTCGTAACTACAGTATCACAGTAACGCCATCTATGTCCTCGTAAACAAAGCACAACGTTGCGAATTCACATCTCTCAAAACAATAAAGGCATAAGTCGACTATTGATTACGCATGCGTGCTACTACCCTCATCTCGGCTATCGAGCAGCATCTCGCGAATTGTAAACATGTTCCTTTAAAAATAGACGAAATACATCACAAATATCAGTCAATATGAAGCTGGGATTCGTGTTTATATTGTTAAGTTATGCAAGAAGCTGTTTTGGTAAGTAAAGTGCTGATTTTTCTTGTTATTTTGTTGTAGAATTTAATTATGGGTAGTTTGTACAGTCGCTTGCAGAATTGTGTTTCAAGTTTTGGTACTGTCTTGGAGATCAGTCGAAATTCATACTACGGTATTAATATTGGATTTCTAATGATAAACGATATAGATGTTATGAGTAGGTATATATGTATGTATAATTTTATTAATCCCTTTGCGACTGTCCATTTGGTTAGGCAAATGAGATTATATTTTCAGAGCTCAAGAGTATAATTATTATTTCTAGAAGACAGGATAGACGATTACCAAATTTCAATTCAAATCTCAAGTTTATTTTAAATATTTACGATTGATCGTTGGTATTTAGGTCAAACAATCACAACAGCTTTCAAGATCTGACAGCTGATTTGAATTAGCCTGACTTAGGAGCCTGTGCTCATTGTTCTACCGTCTTTTTCCAGGTGTAAAGCTGCTCGAAGCAAATCCAGACGTAAAGCGATTGTATGACGACCTGCTAAGTAACTACAACCGTCTTATACGACCAGTGACCAATGTCAGTGACATACTGACAGTCAGACTTGGATTGAAGCTGTCACAGCTCATGGAAGTCAACCTTAAGAACCAGGTCATGACCACCAATCTGTGGGTGGAACAGGTGAGTTTATTTACACTGTTTGAATTTTAATGCACCTAGAAAATTATGACATAAAACCGTGGCTATTCATTTTTACACGAAGAACACTATCGTGTGAACAGCTCGCTCTGACTGGAAAAAAGGTACGGTATATTGCCGTATGAAACCAGCCTCAAGCTACCAAAATTTAAACTGAAGTTGAGTCTTACATCAAATTACCCGTAGTCTAAGACACTCATGGGAGAAGACTCGGTGAACTGTTTGTAGTCTTGCGCCTGGCCAAATAAATGATGAAATAGTTGAAGTGTCTGTCAAAAGTGGCACATTTTGAGTTGACGATATGTTACAGAAATGGTTCGACTACAAGCTGCAATGGAACCCAGATGACTACGGCGGCGTTGAGATGCTGTACGTGCCATCTGAACACATATGGTTACCTGACATCGTGCTTTATAACAACTGGGATGGCAATTATGAAGTGAGTATTAGTTCAAGTAAACATATAAACAAACCTAACCGAAAACCAGTACATACCTTTGTACTCGATACTTATATGTCGTGTCTGTGTCTATTTTACTGTGTGTACATAAATAATAAAATAACACGATGAACAGGACATTTCCAAACTAATATTATATCTTGGAGTTTAAAACTTGATAGCTACAGGCTTCACAATAATAAATACTACTTTAAAAAATGCCATATATCAGCATCATCATTGCCTTTAATTTCTAGGTGACACTAATGACGAAAGCCACCCTGAAGTACACGGGTGAGGTCAACTGGAAGCCGCCTGCGATCTACAAGTCCTCATGCGAAATCAACGTGGAGTACTTCCCCTTCGACGAACAAACCTGCTTCATGAAGTTCGGATCTTGGACTTATAATGGAGCTCAGGTAAATAGTCAAATTTGTTTGTCTAACTTTTCACTCATATAGACTTTGATAGTGAAGTATTTTGAGCATAGAAACAAAATGACATCGACGAAGTACAATATCTATAAGAGTTGGTTTGGTAGGATAGGTACTCAGGTGCTCTAGTAATCTAAATCATCTGCCTAGCCTTTTCCCAACTATGTTGCGGTCGGCTTCCAGTCTAACCGGATGCAGCAGAATACCAGTATTTTACATGGAGCGACTGCCTATCTGACCTCCACAACCCAGTTACTGGGTAATACGATACCCCTTGGTAAGACTGGTTGTCAAACTTGCGGGCTTCTGACATTCCGAAACGACTATCAAAGATCCACGAATGACAGCCAGGACCAACGGCTTAACGTGCTTTCCGAGGCATGGAGGGTCTTGGTATGTAAAGATCATTCATCCACGGACCAACCGCGACAAGCGTAGGTTAACCCGATCGATCCATTATGCGGCTATGATTATTTGGTCACAAGCACTAGTAATCTAAATAAGTTAATTAAATTAAGCTAGTTGCCGCTGTTGATGAAATAAGTAACCTGTGTTTAGCCTTTGCTGAATCCGTAAGCTTCCTTCCCAATGAGAGAGAAAAGGTATTCTTATTAGAATTAATCTAGAAAGGTGCCATTGCGAAATGTAGCAACACATTGAGTGAAAGAAGATGAGCTTAGGCATTTGATTGTTTTAAAAATTTGCATCATTCAGAAAATTGACTGATTCATTTAAATTACATTGCAGGTGGACCTAAAGCACATGGACCAGTCACCAGGTAGCAGTTTGGTCCACGTTGGTATAGATTTGAGTGAGTTCTACCTGTCAGTAGAATGGGACATACTGGAAGTACCAGCTACGAGGAACGAAGAGTACTATCCTTGCTGTCCCGAACCGTTTTCAGGTAAAGTATTAATCTAAAATGTCTTTTTTGATAAACAGTCCATTTGGAAGGGTTGATTTCATACAAAATCGTGGCTTTTGTGGTGCAATACAGTGCTGATTTTGCTAACTGGGTTCAAATCATTTGTGGCAAATGAACACAGTATAAAATTAAATTTAATTAGAAAAGGACCCGTAGTTAGCAGAACTACCAGCACGAGTTAGAAGCATATAAGTAGAAGCATCCTACTTCACAATCAGTACGGAGTTTAAAAAATGTAAGTAAGAAATACAGCATGACCTGCACATTTTGAGTGTTTGGAAAATTCCCATATAATGCACAGAGCTAAAGGCAAAAAGGTTGCATAGTAAATTTTATACGCAGAAGGCATAGTAAACTAAACAATAAGAGATTATGAGGAAACAGGCACACACCATAAGTCGACATAGGTACACAAAATAATTAAAACGACATTATTCAAAACTTATCATTGGGTAAGTGTAAGGACTTATGATATGACTATCATTCATGAAATCACATTGCGGAATCTTATTTTCTTAGACGTAGGAACTCAAGAGCTCACTGTGACTGGAAATTTTGATGTGCTGAAATCAAAATAAAACTAGATTTCAGACACTGATATTGATGTTTCAACATTAAAATTTGTTCATCTTTGTCCCTTTTTCAGATATAACATTCAAGCTGACAATGCGGCGAAAGACTTTGTTTTACACGGTGAACCTGATCATACCATGTGTTGGTCTCACGTTCCTAACTGTATTGGTATTCTATTTACCCTCGGATTCCGGTGAAAAGGTAATTATAGTTTGTTTCTTATTTCTTTTATTGTGTGTGGTAGACGTAACAACATTCCATTTGAAATCTGGAGTTCATAGAAGTTGCTATTTTATATATCTCTTCTCTTTTGTTTTGTTAGTTCTAACCTTTTATGCATCAATTTGAAAGTATTGTTTTGACTTACTCTTTTTAAGATCTAGTTTTTTACTAAACATTTCTACTTACTTAGTTTAATTTGACCAGTTGCTGGTAGAGTGACATTCTTTAGTTATTTTAACTAACAAATATTCTTCTATTTTGTAAACCAAATCAAGGTTCTGTATATTTTATAATAATATATTTTTTTCTTTACTGTCTACTATTATTTGATCTTTTACGGCTATTACACAAGTGTTTTTCTATCATTAGTCAAACATATGAATATTAAAATATCCCATTAATCGAGAAATATTTAAAACTTGGGAAAATATTGCGTTAACGTCGTATACTGCTTTAGTTAATGAGAAACGTTTGTGTGATTATGATGACGATGAAGATTTTTCTGAAGATATATTTAAAGACGGTAAGGCGAAAGCTCCAGGTAGCCCGCGAAATTCAATTTTATTACGTTTTTTTGCAATTTGCATGTCAGTATCAGGTATATGTTGATTTAAATATGATTCGCGATCGTAACAAATCTGTATTTATAGATTTAAAATCATTAAAATGATCAATACAACTCTAAAATCATATAATCCTAATGAATGAAGATTTCATGAAATCTTGACATTTAGGATTATACTAACATAATGAGTTGTATTACTGATTCTAATTATTATAATTTTGTAGATATATGAATATAATAGAATATATGTTACGGTCGCGAATCATACTTAATACTAACTTGCAAATTTGCAAAAAAACGTAAGAAAATTTAAATTTCGCGGGCTACATGGTGCTTCCACCTTAATGTTCTCCATATTATGTTTTGCAAAAATAAACATAGTTAAACTCTTGTGAGATAGACAGACTGGATAGTTCTTAGTGGGGAGACCAAAAACTTGTTTATTAACATCGATTTTAAGTTATAAAATGCAAGAGAATGTCGTTACAAAAAGCTTTCTATGTAAATGTGAATGGGATGTTTCAGGGCATGTTCATAATTATATAGCCTTCAATCCACAATACCATCCTTCATGCCCCTCATCCATTGGTAATGGTCTTTTTTGAATCACTAGCTAGTCGTGTGCGTGTGTTAGTGTCATCTGGATATTGTTTATGTTTGCTATTGTCTTTCCACACCCCGAGTTTTTTTTGAATTGCAGTGAACCTAATTTGCTGGTCCATAAAAATATATATAACTTCTGTATTTCTGTATGCTTTTGATTATACCCCGTCAAATCTATTGGATATTGTTGTCCTTTTTCCTGTTCTTTTATTAACTTGGTTGATTAATATTAAATATTTTTTTACTCAAAAATTTTATATGAAAGTAGTAAAAAGTGATTCACCCCGTTGATTAATTGTAAAGTTTTTGCCAAATTAGCTGTAGGAAAAGTAAATAAGACAAAGGCTCCTTTTTTATCTTTCAACTTCTTGATTTTAAATTCGTCCCTGTATGTTCCTGGACCTTACAGTTTCCAATACTCTGCCCATTTTCTACATTAATCTTGTAACCAATAACTTATACAGCAGCTACTACTATTTTCTTTACTTTTATGATAGTCTAAGTAAGAGTGATCATAGTCTTTAGTAATAAACTTCATTCCCATTGGAAACCAAAGCAGGAGTTAAATTCCCATATTTCCGAAATTGAATATTCCCGTTACTGTAAAAACTTTTAAAATTACTCCACGAGCCCAATGAAACTTTTCAATTATCCCCAGAATAATCATTATCATTGCATGATACCAAATATATCACTCATTGGTTGTACAACACATTCCATGATTTGTACCTTACTCTTTTCTAAGTAAATGTTAGTGGAAAGACAATTTATAATTATTCAAATGTAATGTGATAGCTATAGTATGGATTTTCGTGCACTGATTTATATACAGGTGGAATTAATTTCTGACTAAGGTTCGTTGAAAACCCCATCAAGAGAAAAGTGAAATGGTAAGCATGACAATGTGAGTGAACTATACCAATTAATTTGCCGACAGAGAATTGGACTGCGATTTTAGATATTTTGGATTTATACAGACGTTTGACTTCAGCACTAGTAACAGTTTAACAAAGGCTTTTGACTTTGTAGTCGTATTGACTCCAATGAAAATTGCAGCGATAATTTTAAAATTAAATCAAGTCAACCGTCTGTATAGGCCCTCATTTAGAAGAACGACCTTCTGAAGCTGAACCAACCATTACCGCAGTCGGGTGTCAAGGAACCTTAAGATCACAAGCTAATTCCATATTTAGTGTGCAAAAAACCAAAGAATTGAACAAAATAACTCAAAAGAGACTTCTCTTCCTTAGATATCGCTCTGCATCTCCATCCTGGTGTCCCTCACTGTGTTCTTCCTTGGTCTGGCTGAGATAATTCCGCCAACATCCCTGGCAATCCCCTTGCTCGGGAAATATCTACTATTCACGATGATACTCGTCTCGCTCAGCGTTTGGGTGACTGT
This sequence comes from Cosmia pyralina, assembly GCA_946251885.1. Classification (NCBI taxonomy): domain Eukaryota; kingdom Metazoa; phylum Arthropoda; class Insecta; order Lepidoptera; family Noctuidae; genus Cosmia; species Cosmia pyralina. The sequence goes on from OX276358.1 coordinate 21,488,109, forward strand.
TTGCATACTTAACGTGCATTTCAGGTAAATATTCTTTTTTTCTTTTCTCGTAGATATCGTTAAGCATCTCGATTTTGGTGTCGCTGACTGTATTCTTCCTGTTGCTGGCTGAAATAATCCCGCCCACGTCGCTCGCTATACCTTTATTAGGGAAGTATTTGCTGTTCACCATGATTCTGGTGTCTCTGAGTGTTTGGATGACTGTTTGCGTTCTCAACGTTCATTTTAGGTGAGTAAAGAAAGTTAGTTAGCTTCCTTTCTCACTGTTTCCACTTCCTTGATTATATCTCTGGCTATACTGTCGCTTAGTAGATTGTTGTTTATTATCTAAATCTTATTTTTAATATCAAGGTAAAAAGAATATCATAAAAATCTAGTGGCAGTGCATAAAACCATATAAATAAAGATGATGGTAAAAATATCTGAAATCCTAACTCAGCTTTGATAGTTGCTAAGTAATTGTGAAGCTTTTGCAACTAATATAAGAATTAAGTGCCTTAGTTTATGGCTGATTGGTGGAAAATCAGCCCCGAAAAGTACCTAAATAAAATCTGCAAGCTTTACATGAATTGTTCACACAACCTTACCGTATTGTCTAGCAAAATATATTGCTTGTAGACACAGATACGCACATAATGGTAGTTGTATAATAAAGGGTAGATATTATAGTGTCCCTATCCTTAGAATTTAAGTTTTTGTCAAAATGAGAATAAACGCTAAGTGGTAAAACAATACACAGGATTTTCACGACCCATGGTTTAGAACAAGCATATACCCAACAAATGCGAGAAATTAGCTAATTATGACTGAAGATTGCAGGATGAATGATTGAAGTGACTGTCCGAACCTATGGAAAATAATGTAGGTACCATGGCATATGGAATATTGATGTAATATTTTCTATCATTTTAATAGTAGGTACCTACCTAATATCAATACTAGTACCTAGCTAATATCGAACCAGTATTCGGCGAAGTGATTTGTGTTTCGCGAACTTACCTCAAGAGAGCATTCGCTCAAAAGGGCAAATACCTAACCATGAATAATTTTTGTTTTCTTTTAATTCAAAGTCAAATATTCTACCAAAGAATAACTGATTCCAATTTAATATAAATTAACAAAAGCGTAGTTTTCCTTAGGTTGAACTGTACATTTTCACGATTTTCTATCCAACAATCGATAGCTTATCTTAAATATTCCATAAACGAATAAAAACCACTCAAAATTGTGATAAAAATATTCCGGTAAACGGCGTTCGCTATATAAAGGAGGACTCATAAATTTAAAGGTTCATTGTAATAATGTCAGTTCGATAGCGGGACAATGGTGTGAAATATGGTATGGTTACACTCCAGTTTAGAGAATGCTCTTCATTGAATGCATACGAAGGATGTAATGAGAATTTAGGTGTTGAGATATGAGATGTGTTTATGCGGTTTTGTAGCGTCGGAGTTTCTAAAAGTTTAATAAAGCCTGTCATATATAGCTGGCTATATTTGGAAGGTGCATTTATTTTCAGGTATATTTATTTATTTCTTTTAGTACATGGAGGATTTACCGCTAGTAAAAACAAACGAAAAAGGAAACCACAGATACCAAAAAGCCAATTACAAATCTACACGTACAGACTTATAAAGTTATAAGAATAATTTATGGTGTGAGCACAAAAAATAAAAAAAAATCGCCCAAATTAAAGTAAGAAGCAATATAAATACTTGGTTTGCTATTAAATGACTGAGAAAATTATAAGATAATAAAAACAAAAACAAATAATATTACTTACCGCTACTTGAAAAATGACAAATTCACACTAATTGTGAATGGATCACAATCATATTCCTTGCATATATCATTGAAATCTCTGCTTTCTAACTTTATAACAAATACAAACAATAAAAAATCCAAAAAAAAAAGGTAATACAAATAGTTTTATCACAACATAAACCGTTGGTAATTAGTAGGTAATTTTCCACAAGTACCTACCTATATTTTTAGGGATTTTTTTTTATTTCACAGCAAACAAACTATAAAGCCGGATTTACATTACGAAAGTAGTGACATAATATTATTTTCTTGACATTAATTTCATTATCTAATTCACGTGTAAACTTCTAATTTCATGATTGCATGCATTAATTTTATGAAATCTCAATACTTTCGTGCCAAGTGCGATTTTTGATGAAAGTAATATCGCACAACTAATTTCACTATGAAATGCGACGTGAAACGAGTGTCGCGAAAGCACAATAGGTACATTTGTACGATAATATTGTACATTGCAAAATAAAGCTATGATGCTAAGCATGATTTCGGTGATACTGTAGTAGTCGCATGCATGGTAATTAATTTTACCATGCATGCAATTATTAATGTTGTTAATGTAAATCCCGCTTAAAGCCAAATCTACATAACGAAACTAGTTACGCAAACTTAGTTAATCTTTGACAGTTTCACGTGTAAATAACTATCTATTTACACGCGAAACTGTCAATGATTAACTATGTTACCGCAACTAGTTTCGTAATGTAAATTTGGCTTAAGGTAAGTAGATGTAAGAGTAAGTGACAAAGTGTGACTGTAAGTGCTAAAAACTATTCAGAACAGAATAGAAACTTACGAGGACACTTGTCTTTGACATCAACAAAATATAGCCAAAAGATCTTTGTAAGGACGCACCTAAATCTTTCTTAAACAAAAATAACTTAGATATGACTAGGCAATAGACATCCTATACAACGTGTCGTTTTGCATCCTCGTCGATTTTCAGGGTGTGGTACAGAAAATCAAACCGAATAACTTTCTCCATGTGACCAACATCGTTATCGCGAAAAAATTTTCAACTTTCCCTAATAAACTTCAATACCTACTCGACGTAAATGTATGGGATGGCTGATTATTTTTTCGCGATTACGATGTTGGTGCCATGGAGAAAGTTGTTCAGTTTGATGTTCTGTATGACACCCTTAAATTTGACGAGGATGCAAAACTACACGTTGTATAACTGCTGTGCTGAATCATAATTCGCCTTTACACATCAAAGTGAGGCAGAAACACCAACATTTCCAGCTATCACAATTTAACTCCAAAACAAAGCTACACGAATATCAAATGCAAGTGAAACTACCCTCTCATACTCGTTACAATAAAAATTAACCGACTGCGCTCTTGTAATCACGCTCCTACAAATGGTTTCAACCGTTGTGCGTAGTGACGTGCCAACTATTGCGCGCTATTCGAATGGAATGGGATTCGAAGTCAACTGCTTGTACTTGGAACAGAACGTTTTGTTAGCTTTACGTGTTGTGTTTGGAATACGAAACTTCATGATGCTGGGAGGTCTTCTTAGTTGCTATGGTAAAAATTATTCAAGATCATGTTTCGTAGTGTTCCAACCAAAAGTAACTGTAAACCAGGAGAGCGCGTGAAGTATAAGTTCGCTTTATTGCGACAATGTAGCCGTAGCATTACTAGTGCGTTTAAAATATTATATTTTTGTGGAATGTTTAATGTTCTGTTACAATGATATTAAATATAACAAAAGTCCAAAGCACGTTAAGCCGTTGGTCCCGGCTGTCATTCGGGGATCTTTGACAGTCGTTACGGGTCGTCAGAAGCTCGAAAGTTTGACAGCCAGTCTTATCAAGGAGCATCGTATTACTCAGTAACTGAGTTGTGGGGGTCAGATAACAGTCGCTCCATGGAAAATGCTGGTATTACAGCTGCATCCGGTTAGACTGGAAGCCGACCCCAACATAGTTGGGAAAAGGCTAGGCAGATTGATTGACATGTCACTAATAAAAATAAAATACATAGTAAAAAATATTACATAATACGAGAGGTTATGGTCTAAGTCAAAATATTTGCAGAATATTATAGAAATTTACATTAGTTATTTGTTATAACATTATTAAAGATATTGTGTTTTTCCTTATTCCGAGAAATTAAGTAATCTGTTTAAAATAATTTTTTGGATGGAGCAGTCTACTCTCTTAAGATGCTGAAAGCCGGAAAATGGGGTGCCGCCGCGCCGTGACGTCCTTTGGGAATGAATATTATTTATATTATAAGTGCTATAAAAATATCTGCCACGGCTTCAATGGGAGATAGTATTGCGTATATAGATTACGATAGTGAAGAAATTTCGTAGCCCGGAATAGTTAAATCAATTTGAGAAAATAAAGTATTTAAATATACATTCACTTTATTCTGTATAACGTGGTTCACAAACTACGCGCGATGTGTCGCTTCGTCAATGAAAACAATTGCTACCTCTTTGTAACTGTTCTGTGAATGAACACTGATTAGTATGTGACGGTTTCATACAAATAAATCAATTCAAATTTATACGCACATTTTTTTTGTATGAAAAAATTTATGACATAAGATCAATAATTTATCATTTATACATATAAATATTAATTACTGTCCCCCATTGCAGCCGTGGCAGATATTTTTAAAGAACCATTTATAAGCGACTTACGTTTTAATATAATTTTAGGTAACCAACTTTCTACATTACAATAGTTAAGTAACTTATTCGAATTATTCGAACGGCACATCCCTATTCTAGCGCTTCGAATAAATCTTCCGTTTTCATTGTTATTTTGTCATTACATTAATAGAACATTGTGTGTCTGATATATGGTGTGCAAGATACCACGATAAGCTATTAGAGCTTTGAATAATTTGTGCCGCTGTATAAAATAAAGCGGTATTTCATACGGTAATTAACGAGGCAATTTGAGTGGATCTTTCAGCGCTTAAAGCGATGGTTTGATATGTGATCGCTACTTAATGACGTGGTAATAGCGTAGGTATTATGTTATCTTTGTGGACTGTTCAGTTTTGGATGATTTCAGTAATTTTTGAGAAGTAAACTGCTTAATATTAGTAATTATTCCAAACTTTTATCGACCTTGGTCATTATACGAGTAGCAGTGATAGCCCACTAGGCTACGCGACCGTCGGACTTCCAAGTCATAGGTCTCGAGTTCGAACCCAAGGCAACGCACCTCTTTTCGGATTCATGTGCGTATTGTACATAGTTATCACTTGCTTAAAAAACGGTGAAGGCAAAAATCGTGAGGAAACCGGCATGCCTGGGAGATATTTCTCGACGGCATGTGAAGCCAAGTCAGAAGCCCATGGGCGTCATGAAAACTTTGACACCAGGTTAGTCACAAACCACACGAAAAAGAAGAAGAATATCATACAATGTGGTAGGTGATGTGATTTCGACAAACGAATTAAAAACAGTATTATAATTTAGCATAGTAGAGGAGCTCGTGGCTAAGCAATAACAGCCGCACGGGTCGATCCATCAGGTTAAGCTACGCTTGCCGGGGTTGGTCAGTGGATGGGTGACCATCTTTACATACCGAGACTCCTCCGTGCCTCGGAAAGCACGTTAAGCCGTTGGTCCCGGCTGTCATTCGTGGATCTTTGACAGTCGTTACGGGTCGTCAGAAGCCCGAAAGTCTGACAACCAGTCTTACCAAGGGGTATCGTATTACCCAGTTACTGGGTTGTGGAGGTCAGATAGGCAGTCGCTCCATGTAAAATAATGGTATTCAGCTGCATCCGGTTAGACTGGAAGCCGACCCCAACATAGTTGGGAAAAGGCTAGGCAGATTGATTGATTATAATTTAGCATAGTATTATCATTAGCGTCACCCTGTAAGTTAAAATTATTGTTATCAGCAAGATGACAATTTAAAAAAGTTATTTGGTTTATCCTAAAATTAAACTGGACCAATTAAAATATTTTCTCACGTTAAGAGCGCTGTCGCATTTTGTCACCTCTCTCGCTCACACTGGACCAAATTTTTAAGAATGTTAGATGAACAGAATATGCTTTTTCTTTTTTTTTAACCGACTTCAAAAAAGGAGGTTCTGTATTCGACCCGTATGTATGTATTTATGTATGTTTTTGATTGTCCGCGATTTTCTCAAAAACGAATGAACCGATTTTGATTATTTTTTCACTAACGTGATCTACATACTTTCAGGAAGGTTTTAGTATATAATACATTATGTAATTATTCTTATGTACGAAGTTATAAGCATAAATGCACTGTATTTCTAAGCGGATTTTGATGATTCTTCTTTTGGTTCGACTTGGGCTTACCTACGTATATAATTGTATATTCGACTAAAAATGGAAAAATAAATTTACTTTAAAAAAGTAAAAACCGACTTCAAAACTAAAAACGAATAAAATAATTTTCATAAAACACTTAACAGCTGCTGAAGTCGGTGTCTTCCATTCTTCAATGCACTTTAGCTTGACACCGACTTCAGAAGCTGTTTTATTTTATTTATGTATTTATTTATTAACTCATCATCACTATCATTACAGGATGTTCCTAATTCAATAGTGTGGCCATAATTACAGTTTTATTATTGGTATTTACCATAACATATTCTGTACATTGCGGATTTTGTGAACTCACTCAGAGAACAGGTAAAGAGATCTGTGCTATCTGCTACGTCATTAAGTACACGCAAGGTACGCGTTATAGGGGCTTTACGGAGTAGATTAGTTCTACTACTGGGCACCGCCAATAGACGTGGCCGTCGTCTTCGCAATACATAATTGTCGGGCACACACAGGTTTATTTCTTTTAATATACCTGGGTTTGAAGTCTTGCCACGCAAAAATTTAAAAATATAGGTAGCAAGAGCTATGTCCCTCCTTGTTTCCAATTTATTGTATCCCACCATGCCTATAACAAACAAAGTGGGATACATCAATGGATAAAATGGATATACACCATACCACCTTAGATAAAGAAACCTAGTAAATTTATTTTGTATACGCTCCAGCATGAGACTGTATTTAGCTTCATGCGGAGCCCATATGATTGCGTTACATTCTAGCTGACTTCTTACCAACGCATTGTACAAAGAAGTTAGCGCAGTGATGCTTGTAAAACCCTCTGCTCTTCTTAGGACGAAACCTAGGCTCCTGTAGGCTTTTTTTACAAACATTTACGATGTGATTACGAAATGCCAGGTCTGAGTCAAGGCGTACTCCCAAATCACGCACCTGTTAAGTGTTTTATGAAAGTTATTTTATTCGTTTTTGGTTTTGAAGTCGGTTTTTACTTTTTTATATTTATTTAAGAGGTAATTATTAAAAACACATTTTATTGTGGAATTTATTTAACTTATCTCAAAAACAGATCATAATACCTATTGAGCTTAGTTTATTAGATATAACACAATATAAATGTCTTTTAATAATTACCTGTTAAATTAATATTATTTATTAATTCGTCAATTGATAACATTTTTCAAAAAAAATTATAATCTTTAATTTCGGATGACGGTGTTTGGTTAAATGTATTTTACGTTTTTTGCTACCGACTTTCGAAATTAAAGTTATTTTTCACTTTGTAGTGTTGTTTTTGGAAGTCGGTTGTATTTTTTATAAAAAGTATTTATTTTTCACTTTTTAGTTGTGGTACCTACCCTACACAAATTCTAATACCACTACCTGCAAAAGAAACTAGAACATCATCCACATAAATGTGGGAAAAAATACGTATTATTGAAGCTAACTCAAAAACTACCCAAGCAAAGTTAATAAAATTTATATGGGACCAACTTTGAGGTATACCCTCTCGAATAAAACAATTTTCTTTTAAATCGGACGACTCTTTAAAAAGTTATGCGTGGTCAGACATTAAAAAAATATATATATACGTTTCGAATTGAGAACCTCCTTTTTTGTCGTCGGTTAAAAAAGTATCTGTTCATTTAACATTTTTTTTAAATGGTCCCATGTGAGAGAGGTGACAAAAAACGACAGTCCTCTTAATTTTTCTACTAGGTAATGCCACAAATAAAAAAATAAAAAATTGCTGATAAACCCTACATATTAGAGACTTTCATAATGATAAGCTTTTTTATTATCATGTACATAGTATCGCTTTGAAAGCCACCAGCAATCCTTTAACGTTATATTGAATTGATACGATGAAATATAAAACCCCTTAATACACACTTAACACGTAGTCCAAGAAGGTACAGGGGGCCAACCACCACTTCTTAAAGCAGTATTATTTTAATGTTACTTCAGTGTGAGAAAGAGATGGAGCTATACAGGACGTCTAGCGCCATCTCTTTCCCACACTCATGTAAGATTAAAATAATACTGCTTTAAGAGGTGGTGGTCTAGCTCCAGTACCAAGTACTTAGATCAAAAGAAGAATAAAAAAAAAATAGTTTAGATCCTACAACATTATTCTTACCCCAGCTTCATATCCTCAAATTCTACAATAGGTCACCATCAACTCACACAATGTCACCCTGGATGAAGAAGCTGTTCCTCCAGCTGATGCCCAAGCTCCTCATGATGAGGAGGACCAAGTACTCCCTGCCAGACTATGATGATACCTTCGTGTCGAATGGATATACCAATGAACTGGAGATGAGGTAAGATTTTAAGCGAAATATTGTATTTTTTTTATGATACAGGGTCATATTAAATTAACTTGCAAAACTTCACAGACTTGATTGGGATCGAATTCTAATCATAATAAAACAAACAAAAACAATACCGGCCAAGTGCGTGTTGAACCACGCACAATGGAGGGTTCCGTAGTTGGGATGAATTTGTCCCAAGAACAAACTTAAATTAGTAGTTTGAAAAATTTACCTTTTGAGATCTTGCTTCTTGCTAAATTTCAATAATGTAATGTAATGTCAACAGGCAGTACCCTATAGGTTTTGATTTATTTGTGAGTATCAAAATATGTCGCATAAATGGCCGTATTTTTTTTATTGCGTTGACTGAGAAGCATGATTTCTTGCGAGCTCCAAGGGACCGTAGACCTACGTATTTGATATTAATTTCAATTATCAAGTTGAAATTAATCAGGCATCAGCTTCCACGCGTTCCTGTGAAACAGGGTTTTGACAGACAGACAGACAGACGGACAAATAAGTGATCCTGTATGTCTTCCGTTTTTTCTTTTGATATACGGAACCCTAAAAAGTATATATAATTCTAGACTTATTTTTTTCATAGTTCGTGTGTCCCATAGCCATGATCCCGAACAGCAGTAATTATTGAAAATCGATTCCCGTCAAGTCTGTGAAGTTTTTTCAGATAAGGGGGATGCGCTAAGATAGCCCGCGAAATTAAAATTATCTTAGGTTTTATGGAAAATGCAGGTCAGTGTCAGGTTGTATGTTGATTAAAATATGATTCGCGGCCGTACCCAATATGGCTTTACAGAATTAGAATCATTAGAATCAGCAATACAACTCCATAAGTTAGAATTGGCCTCAAATGTCATGATTTCATGAAATAGTCATTCGATAGGGTAAAATGAACTTAGAGAGTTGTATTGATGATTTTAATTCTATAAATAAATATTTGATACGGTCGCTATTCATATTTAAATCAACATACTCGTACAACCTAATACTGACTTGAAAAGTGCAAAAAACGTAAGAAATTTTGTATTTCACGGGCTACTCTGCCGCTTTCGCCTTAATTTAATTTGACCGACGGTGACTGTATTTGTTTGTATGTACATTTGATCGATTGGTAAAAATTGAAAATATTTTCAACTAATAATTTTTAAACTTTCAAGCCCTTCCGACGAACGACTGCAAAGGCTACTAAGTAGCACTTGTAGTTCAAGGTAAAAACTACCTGAAAGTGTTTGCGCATCCATGCATGCATGTAAACGTGAAAAAGTGCCAGCTTGCTTCCAATTCTAAAGATAATTTTCATGAATTTTCCCTGTCTTTCCATAAAAGCGTATTCAATAATTATGGCTACGGAACTATCTTCTGTTACTATCCTAACTAATATTTTAAATGCTTAAGTAAGGTTTTTTGTTAAGCTTTCACGCTAAAACGGCTAAACGGATTTGGATGAAATTTGGCTCATGAGTAGATCATGACCAGGGTTAGAACATAGGATACTTTTTATCCCGATATTCCTGCGGGATCGAGACTTATGCGGGTGAAGCCGCGGCGCGCAGCTAGTTTCCAATAAAACTCTAATTCTAACAACCAATATTCAGGCACTTTCCATAGCAGCGTACGGCTAAGCTACACATGTGTGCTTAGCTTCGCTTTACGTGTTTGAAAATGTAGGCGGAATCGTCCACTGCGGCCCAGCCAACCTGGGCGCTTCTTTAAAAGCGGCTTCTTGGTAAAGACAAGTCGGTCAGAAGACCCTTAAAGAAATGTAGCAGTTTCTTTCATTTGGGTTTCTACTCCCTACTACAACTTTTTTTTCATAACCTACTCTGTCCCACTCCTGGGCAAAGGCGTCCCTCCACTCCTTCCATCTCTCGTGAGCCCGCGCGTCCTCTACCAGTTTAGACGGAACCTATCCAGCTCATCGCGCCATCTCCTTCGTGGTCTGCCGCGACTCCGCCTCACTATCTCAGGTCATCAGTTCTGTGCTATTTGGGCCCAGTTTGTATATGCGGCACTGTTTATTCTAGGTACCATTTATTTAATATCATTTTGTTACCTTTTTATGTACAATAAATTAAAACTTCAAAATCAAAAGCAATTTCTTGTAAAAAGATGATCAAACAACAGTCTCGCGTCATTTTTTGGAAAACTTGTTGCGAATTTTAGTGATTTTCCATGAATACTTAATTTATTTCAAAAATCTCTTTGACACATGCAAAACAATGAACTCGACTTTTCAAATCATAAATAATTTTGTATAAATTCTTTTTCGATTTCTCACAAACAGTGAACAAAATTCATCAAAATCAGTCTATTTCGTGCACGGCCCCTTAACTTAAATTGGTTTCCGTACGTCTTTTTTGAGTGACCACTGAAAATCAGCGCTGTGCTGTGGATCCCCATATAGTACAGCATAATGCTGAGTGGAAGCCACAGTGTCACGTGCCAGCAGCTACCGACTATTTTTATATTTTGTGTTCGTGATTATATGTAGATCTATTTTGTTTAATTTTTCTGTTACTGTGTTACTCGAGTTAATTATCTTTTTGTATGCACGTGTTTTGTGTGACTAATAAACTTATTTTTCTTTCTTTCTTTCCATAATTTCGGCCAAAGTTACGGGCATTTCCTACTCCGTATCACGTACGGCCATAAGATTAATTCGGGGTCCGAACTAAGAATTAATGATAACACGATTTGACAGCTGCCCCTAATCCCGATTATGTATTTGTCCGTCCGAAAAATTGAATTTGACACTTGTTTTTACGGATAAACTACTTTCGGACGGGCCCGTATATTCGTTGACGGACTTAGAGTAGACCAGCACCCTAATTGCGTAACACACTATCAATCGGAATATGAATAATTTTGAAGCAGAGTGCTAATCCATTGCAAGAATGTTTCTAAAAATGTCTGCTGAACAACGTAAATAACGCAATGAATGTTGTTGAACTATCAAAATGAAACCGATTCCAACTTTAAGTGCCTTTTCATACGGTCCGGTTACTGGGTAGCCGGTGCCGGGTACCCGGCGGCTAAGTGTAACGACATATATACGTTATCTTTCACACATACCGGAGTAATTTTGTCCGGTATGCCCATACACTTAACTGCCGGGTACCCGGCACCGGCTACCCGGCACCGGCTACCCGGCAACCAGGACGTGTGAAAAGACACTGAGTGTGTTACGCAATTACCCCGCTGTACTGGACGTCGGGCCCGAAAACCCGCTTCTTTATGCAAGCACCCTACGCACGAATGTTTGGCTGGCAAACAAATGAACCACGCAGCTAACATGGCAAACCTCTCTGTTTGGTCGACGTGTCAGTGCACCGACGATTTTATACTGGTGTTTCCATGACCAGGCTAATTATGACTAACATTCAGGATTGAGGCCCCGAACAAAAGCAAGTACACATAGTACACGCACCGATTAATTCCAATATAAATGTCGATGGCCTATTAATTTGTCGATGCATCATCGTACATAACAATGCGTCGAAATAGCTCGTTCGATGGAATTGCTCGGTTTTATTTAAAATCGTTGAATTTAAAATATTTCCGATTTTTGTCGACATTTCAGAGGTGAAGTGTGACTTCACTATGTATGATACTGGTATTCTTTCTGCAGATGAGAATTATTATAACATATTTAATTTAGGTTAAGTGGTCTATTATATTTCGACCGTGATTTTTGCGTTAAAGGGTCAACTTTGGCGTTTTTATTCTGAGATATTGAAAGACTTCGATCACTTTGACTTATTGAGAGGTGGCGAATAGTTATTAGTAGATATAGTTTATAATGGCCTCCCATAACGCAATTTTTTCTTAACTTTTTTATACAGCCAAAATTCCAAAGTAAGTTTTTCATACAATGCGCAATTGTATTTCATTGAACTACTTTTACATATGCAAATGAAATGAAAAAATTAAAAAAGTATTATAATAATATCTCTTAATAGGCCTCAGAATTTTGAAATTTGTATGGAATATCTATAATAAAAATCCCATTCAAAACCATAAAACTACTAAAAACGGTCAGTATTAACCGCAAATTTCTCGTTACTACATTCATATTATTACGTAAAATTTGTACCAGAACTAGCAGCGCCCCACGGTTTCACCCACATTAATCTTGATCCCTTGGGAATATCGGGATAAAAAGTATTCCATGTGTTAATTCAAGTGATAGTCTATCTGTGTGCCAAATTTCATACAAATCCGTTCAGCCGTTTTTGCGTGATTGAGTAACAAACATCTAAAAATCTAAACACCAACTTTCGCATTTATATTAAGAAATAAAAATGTCATACTTTATAAAATAATTAAATTATTAGACTCGAAATAAACGTAATTACAACTGCCAAATGCTACATAATGCGATGTGTCACCATGCTTTAATATACCGAATCTGTCACAACGCAATTTTGTGATTGGCCTCTTAATCATTTTCATAGAGATTTGTTTCCCTTGATAATCGGTATTTTGAACGTCATGTGTGCCTTTGGTTTCCGTATCCGGAACAAATATTATTTATTACTACTACTAACACACCTTGGTTTGGTATTTTGAACCCACCACAGTAGCTAAGTGTTAACTTAATCCACATAAGGTTTAAGAAAATAAATTGTAAAATTTGCAAAACAGTTCATAAAGTCTGTGGAACTAAACTTGCAAAGATTTTATAAAAAAAAAAAAAAAATTAAATCATTTATTTCGGACCAAGTCCATAGTTCCACACATTAGGTATAAATATAAAAAGTTAAAATCACATAAAAACACATTAGAATAATTAAAACAATAAAATAAAATTACATATCACATTTGAATAGCATACAATTAAATTAACTATAGGATAAAAATAAAAAAAATACAGGTTAAACAATCAATAAATCAAAAACAAAATTAGACATACACAAAATAATCAATCTAAATAAATAAACATCTCAAATAATACGAGGAGAGGCGCTAACATGAAGCTGCATCCACCTCTGTATCAGGGACAGGTCCCACCGCTCGGACAATACCCTCAGGAGACTGTTCGAGCTGCTTCGTAGGCGACTTAATAGTGAGGCGCTCCGCTTCCGTATGATCGCGAAAAAATCATCAGTCCGCGCCTCAGCAAACATAGTCGAAGCACTACAAAACCGCGGAAGCCCTAACAGTATCCTGAAAGCATTGTTGTTCTGCACGCGCAGTGCGCTATACGCCCGCTGCGTAAAGTTGGTCCACAGGCTGCACGTGTAAAACGACTGACAATATGCCTTAAATAACGTTACCTTCACAGGTCTAGTACAACGCGCAAACCTGCGAGCCAACATATTACACCGGACAGATAGCGCCCTGCCCTCCCTCTCAATGTCTAAATTGCCACACAAGTCACACAAGTAAACTCAAACCAAAAGTTTTCGATTTTGCGATGTATGCAATAGGTATCTATGCTGCAACATTAATGAGTGGAATGACAAGCGGCAGGTCATGAGTTTGACCCCTATTCCCCCTCTAGGGGAAACGGAAATACTCAACCACATAGCCAGTAAAGCTTCGGCCACACCTGAGCGACCAAAGCGTCTGCAAAGCGGGAGCTTCAGTCGCGCGGCGGACTCTATCCATGTTATTTTATGGCGCTTTGCACACCTGCGCGACCGCGACGCGGGAAGACCGCGTTTGCAAAGCGGGACGCAGTCGGACGCACGCATCTTGTGGTCAGACGAGCGAGAATTATATGAATAGTGACTATCATTTCTACCATTTATTATGTTAATAGCGCTTTACAATGTCAACCCATATATTATCACACAATATTGATTAAAATACCCGGTTTTGTAAAAAAAAAAGTGTGTGTCAGCTCCGATGCACGAATGATGAAAACAAAGGGCCTACGGACCTTTTGGTCAGGCGATTTTCTATTGTTGGACAACAGTTTAGGTGTTAAACTAAGCTGTGCGCCTTTAGTGACTATTCAATAAAAATGAGGTTCGCGGTTCGCGCAGGTGTGCACGTAGAAGTTTCGCATTGTACACGCTCCGGGTTCGCGTCCCGCATCCCGCTACTTGCCGCTCAGGTCTGGCCGTAGCATAAAGCAATGAGGGTGCAATGTAATTAGTCCTTAGAAAAATACCAACAACGTGGCGTTTATTTACTTACCAACCGTTTCATGTTATTTCGCAATGTTTTTTTTTTGCATTGCACTGCGTTTCCTTTGGCGTCCGAAACTCATTTCTCGATGTTTCCTTCCTCATTTAAGTAACAATAAAAGTTTTCCGTTTTCCTCATCAATTGTATTTTCCATGGAATTTTATGAAGCTCTTTGGAAAGTCTTGCAGACTTTTTAAGTTGTCGACTTCGATAAGTTTTGATGAAAAACCTAAGGTCTGAAAAAGTTCTGAAACAAAAAGAAAGTTTTGTGATGAATTTAGATTTAAACTTTTTATACTTCTTTAGCAGGGACAGTTTGACGGACGCGTTTGGTGATAAAGACAATGGTGATTATCGTAAATCACCAGCTCCTGAAGACGATATGCTATCAGCTGGTGGTGCTCACCAAAGACCTTCAGGTAAGACGCTCTACTTCAAGCAAATAATCTTACCAGTCCTTTCCATTTTCGTCCTTATTACGTTTGGCGGATGGTCGTATGTTGTTTTGTTAATTTATGAGATAACGTGTCTTGAAATTATTATGTCTCCATTCTGCTGCTAATCGCTGTAGTTTTTTGTCATCATCGCATTAATAGGGAGGCTTATGTTCAGCAGCTGTTTTACAAGCTGATTATGACAGTGTATTGTTGCAATCTATTGTAATATATTATAACAGTATATATACATAAATTGTGCACAAACAAATAAATATAATATTCGGATTGATGACAATGACATCGAGAAAGAATTAGACACTTTCGATTTAAGTATTAGACCACCATTAAAGTCGGAATCGGTTTCATTTTGACAGTGCAACAACATTCATTGCATTATTTACGGTGTTCAGAAGACAAATTATTCGAAATTTTGAAGCAATGGATTAGCAAATTGCTTCAAAATGATTCAGATTCCGATCGATAGTGTGTTACGCAATTAGGGTGCTGGCTTGCACCCTAATTGCGTAACACACTTTCTACTGGAATTGGTTTCATTTTGACAGTTCAACAACATTCGTTGCGTAATTTACGTTGTCAAACAGACAAATTATTCGAACATCAAATGTTTTAGCAATGTATTAGCAATTTGTTTCAAAATGATTCAGATTCCGATCGATATTGTGTTACGCAATTAGGGTGCTGGATTGGCCTGAGTATATATTTAACTCACTTTAACATTCTTTCTCTTTTCTTCCTATAGTAACTGAATCAGAGAACATGCTGCCACGCCACCTATCTCCCGAAGTGGCTGCTGCGTTGAAGAGTGTCAGGTTCATAGCACAGCACATCAAGGACGCTGATAAGGATAATGAGGTTAGTGACCTTTTGTAAAAACTTGGTTTTTGTTAGCCGTGCTTCTCGCTCCGCCAGCGTGAAATTAGTTTTCATATTTTGGATGAAGAATATTACCATAATTACATAATTATGGTAATATTCTTCATCCAAAATAATACATATTACATATTACATGTAATACATATTACATGTAATCTGAATCTGTTTAGCCGGATAAGGACGAAATTTAAAAAATCTGCGAAGATTAATTTATTTCCATTTATTCGTAAAACAAAAATTAACAAGTACTTTTATCAAGTAATTTACATGCACCACAGCGTAAGCCTGTTCTGCATAGCTATACGCGTTTTGTCATTTGTGACCTATAAATAAAAAACTCAGACAAAGCGCTGCGAACAATACAGTGAAGCATGCGCAAAACTACACCTCACTCTGTGCATACACGCTCACACGCACACATTTACACCAAACTACAATTAAAATATACCTCATTACGTGCACAGTGTACACACATGTTTACGAGACCCGAAACGTGCGGCCTCACGTCAGTGTTGGTCTTGGTTTGTGACATGCAAAAGTTATAAATATATATTTTTTTTAGAAATTACTGCTCGATATTTTTCAGCATTTCAATAAAAAAAAAAACCACAGACTCTAGCCAAAAGGCTTCGCTCAAAGGATTCTCGTTGAACAACCATGAAAAGAAAACTTTAATGAAAACTTTCGTCTCACTCAAAGATCTTATGAAAACCACAAACTTATTACTTTCCGACGACGCGAAATATTCGTAGCTAAATAAAAATAATCCATGACATGAATTTATGATAAAAATACAGGGAAGTCTTAATTATCATCGGATAGTAATAAAGGAGGGACAGAAAAAAAATACATTTTGCTTGTATATTCAGGAGGACATTTAAATATTCATGTACTTACTCGTAATGGTTCGGGGAACAGGAAGAGTAATGGCGGCAGTGCTGAGGTCGCAGAACTGACAGCTACCAGTGTTCCCCTTGTTATAATTACGTCAAGGCATTTTGTTCATCACTGTTCAGAGGTGTATTGTGTGTTAGTTTGATTTAGAAGTAGATTTTCAGCGAGTAGTTTCATGATTTCAAGAGTAGTTTCAGGCAATACTTTAGTCAACAATAAGGATATCCGCACAACTTCTTTATGTACGGCATATTTTATAAGAACGGGCACACGTTTTTCCTTAAAACAGTCTTCTTTTTGACTCAATGGTACTTTTTAGAAATTTAGATTAACTACTTGGGTCCAGTTTGCCAACTTAAGACGCAGATAAGTGCTAGCGACCTTGAGTGGTTAGCGTGCGTGTTCTGTGCTGAGCTCTCGCAACACGTCGTAATAGGACTCGCCCATCAAGTAGCGCTGTCCCAACTTTGACGCATTATTAATTTATTTATTATAATTTATTATTAATTTATTTATAATACCTTTTGTTTTATACACATAAAACAAAAGATATTATATTAAAGCACGTACCTATACTTAAAGATAGATAATTAAATTATCTATAAAATTGTGAAGGTTTCATAAAAATGCGCTTGATAGTTTATGCGTGATTCTCAATTTTTTTATCTGCGTTAGACGTAACTTTACAAATTAATTACACTAAACCACTAAAGCGGGCCTATTTGACAATGCCCGAATAGCCACTACCTACTCACCGAATAAATTCAAAAATGGAACAGAATTTGTATGAAATTATTTGCCAAGTAAGTTAATAGGAACTTAATCATAGGTGGTGAAACAGGCCCTAAGTAATATAAACATAATCTAAAATATTCACATGTTAAGTCATTATGACAATGCTTTAATTTAATATATTTTTTCCAAAACATTAACATTCCTCGTTTAGACGTGATCTACAGTTTTTTTATTAAAAGTCGCTTATCGTCGCCTTAATAGCACTATCAGTGGCGTTCACGTCCTAAAATATTGTTAAATGACGGCTTTGATTTTGGAATTCGAATTGACTTTGCAGGGTGAGTGGCTGGCTAAATTTGAAACTATGAGGAATATTATAATGCTGAATGCAGAACAATCCTTGAGACGTCGAATCCAGTTATGTATTGAAAACAATGGTCATAATTTTGAACAATTAATCAGTTAAAGTTTAATAGGTAGGTAACGTAAGAAAAATAAAAAAGTATTTTGTTGAAAATAAGCTGTTTCCTTTAGTTTGTCGTATGTCATTACTTCCCAGAATTCGATCCTTATTAGTGACACTGTCGAATGGTGTAGTAATACGGTGTTTTTATTTTTTCAAAATCAACGGGTTCGATTCCTGGCTAGAAATATTGATTTTTCAAAAATCCTATGATGCAGTTTTAGTTTTCATCAAAATCGAGCCCGAGACTCCATTGAGTACGTTTCGCTATTCCTCATAGTTTCGGATTTGGCCATCCACGCCCACTTGAAAAGTTCACCCTGTATAATGCAGATGCTAATAGAAATGCAGTTGCAAGTAGTATAATCTACTAAGAAAATCAACTGTACTTTGTCAAGGGATCAAATAGTGTCGTGCATGAAATGGAATTTTCCTTTAGCGAATTTTCACTATTTCAACATCACGAAATCTCAAAGAAAATAACTATTACCACACAGTGTACATTAAACTCGCCCATTCGTTTATGTACACTTCCGTGCATTGCATCGGTAGTGCTAAAAAACCGAATTACTCATAAGTTGGTGGTTCATTGCAAGCTCGCGTGCATTGTACACTATCGTGTACCGAAAATCGTAAACCTGCAAGAAAAATACGAGGGTGTAATAAAGGAATTGAGAAATGGTACCGTGTGTTTGCACTGAGTTGTAGTCTTCGTAAATGGCTGATAAATCGTACGTGTTGGCTAGTTATTAGGTAGCGTGCAGCTTGCAACAAATTCTCATCTCGTGCTAGATTTTTTTTTGTGTCGCTAGGTATACTGGCGAAATTGGTTTGCTCTCGATACATTTGCGCTTTGATTAGTTTTAGATCATATTACATTATCTTGTCTATATTAACAGTCAATTAGGATCTAACAGTCTAAAAAAAAATAGGTACAAGTATATAATAAAAGGAGGGGAAATAATCACAGGGCATCAAAAAATTCGTTCGCAACGCTGTCAACAGGAAAAGTGCCCAAAAGGCTGGCAGCATTGCCATGTTGTAAGGCAATGCTGATTCTTTGGCCAAATAATAGGCCAGCCCTTTGGTCACGTGTAGAGTTGACCGACCGCTTGGCGATGTCTCGAAAAACTAAGAGGGCACTCGGACCCCATGGCCCAAGTGTTTCATTTGCCTATCATACCAAGCCTATCATACTATTCTGCTACTAAAAAATAAAAAAAAATAAGCCTTTAAATCTGGTTCTACAATATTTTCTAAATTATTTTATATAATAAATCTACTAAAATTATCTTAAATATCGACGTACGATGCACTTTTTTTCTTTAAACAGCTTGTCCTTCAACATCCATCGCTAAAGATTTCCATCTCTCTCTATCTCTCGCCCTCTGAATCCACTCTGGACCAGCTACTTTTTAGGGTTCCGTGGTCAACAAGGAACCCTTATAGTTTCCGTCTTTCTGTCCGTCCGTCCGCAGCTTAGCTCAGATACTCTTAGTACTAGAAACCTATAATTTGGCATGGATATACATATTCATCACGCCGACAAAGTAGTAAAATAAAATCATGAAAATAAATTTTTTTAGGGTACCTTCTGTACACGTAAAATGGGGATGTTTTTTTTTCTCGTCTACCCCAAGGTGTGTGTGGGTGGGTGTTGTTGGATGGGTCTTTCAAAAATATTGCGGGTTTTGTGAAAACAATTTTTCGATTAAGGGATCCATTTCTGAAATATTAAGCTTTAAAGTGCTAATTTTTGTTAGAGTCAAGTGTCCCTCCCCCCTGCCAGCTACACGGTTAGTTTTGGATGGGTGAAAAAATTCACGGTAGTAGTATATATAACGAAGTTAAAAGGAAAACTATAACAGCTAAGTAGGCTTTTCAGGTTTACGAGTAATAGTCAAATATTAATGAAACAACAAAAAGCGCCCTTCTTCGGCCCGACACGCACTTGGCCGCTTTTTTTAACGTCATTTTGCCAACGTTTCGCTTGTCGTCCTTTGCTCCTTTGCCTATCCCTTGGGTACCATTCTGTTATTAATTTGGTCCATTTCTCTTTTTCCTCTCTTAACATATGTCTTGTGTCCATCACCATTTTTGTGTTTTACATACTTTTGTTCGCATACATTTATTTTCTGAATTAGTTGTTCTGTTAATGCCCATGTTTGTCAACCATATGTGAAGCACGGTAGAGTACCCGCTCACACGAGCGGGAACGCCGCAAAAAAACACTTTCACACTCAACCGACCGAACGATGACATGACAGAGAAAACAATTTTTTTAATGTCACAGACGAGTCTCAGTCAGTGTTGACGTATCTTAAATCGTTCGGAAATAGATAACGCATCAAATTAAATGCATAGAATTCAATATAAGTACTTAATAGTGATGGAACAACGTTAACAATAAAAAAAAATCTTGGTATAGAACTCACACCACGTACAATATAAGGTAAAATGATTCCACGGACCCGATCCACACCACGCTCGCGTGAGCGGTCATATATTGTAATTTTTTCTTTTGTCTTTAATTGGCATGTCTTTGTTCTTCATCACTTCGCTAAGGGCCCAAAAACTCTTCCAAGTGTTAGGTATCCTTCTATATATATCTTTATGCACAGTATCAGTTGTAAAAATGAACTGTTCTAGGTAAATGAAGTCTTATACGTAGTCTATTGGTTCCCGATTTACTGTTATACTGGTCTGTGAGGAATTGGTCATAATTTTAGTCTTTGTCGTGTTCTTCTACTACTAGAGCTCTTCTGTAGATAAGTATTTTTCTACTTTTCATATCTAAATACGTTCGTTCCTTAACTTTTAATCCAAATACCAGGACGACATAAAAGTAAGCGGGTCGCAGCCACGCACAATGACGCGACAATCAGTCAAAAACTCGTCCAATTTTCATACCTCCTTCCAGCTGATCGAATTCATTGGTTCCTTGCCTCGCTTTACTGGTTTCGTGAACGTATTAAGGCTCAATCGACAAAACGTCTCTGATCGTTAATTCCAATTTAAATATTCAATAAGTATTGGATGAAGCATTAAAATTTCGTCGTCCGTTTGTTAAACATCCCTTAAATCGATGTCGGATAATTATGTATATCTGGTTTAAGGTAAAAATGTTGTAGTCTTGTTTCGATTCGAAATCGATTGATTTGTTTGTTTTAATAATAAAGGTAACATTACAGCATCTAAAGCCTGTTTTTTAATCTCGGAGACTAAATTGACACGTGCAAATGTCAAACTGACTTACATTTTAATTTAATTTAAGATGGGCTGTCGCATTTTTTCACCTCTCTCGCTCATACAGAAACAAATTTTTAAGATTGTTAAATAAAAAGATGCTTTATTGAAATCTGTAATCAATTAGCGAACTAGTAAATAATATTAACTAAATAGGAACCTAAATTTAAAAACACATTTCTATTGTGTTAGATTAAACTCAGCTCAAAAAGTATTATCTGTTTTTGAAATGAGTACAATAAATGCCACAATAAAAATCTGTTTTTAATAATTACTTATTAAATTAATATTATTTACTAGAAACTATCTCAACAAATTCGACACAGTCCTCGTGAATGAACTGTCTGTCGACGTCATTAACGCCATACTACAATTTGTACTGTGATTTTTTATTGTAAGTTGGCTGAAGAAACTTACGTCCGGTTTCTGAAAAGCTAATCAAGCCAAGGATTTCAGTCATACTAGGCAGGAAGTGTATTTTTTTTAAATCTAGTTCTGTATTTTTTATTTCCTTTTCCAAATTATATTTTGTTTTGAGTCTATATTTTATTCCCCTATTATTTCACTAGGTTAGTAGATTCGTTACAGTTTGGCTATTTGATTACATTTTTCAATTTTTCAAAAAAAAACATCTTTTCATTTAACATTCTTTAAAAAAAAAGTTTAGTCCCGTGTGAGCGAGAGAGGTGACAAAAAGCGTCAGCCCTCTTATGTCAGTTTGGACATTTTGCACTTGTCAATTTAGTCTCCGAGGTTAAAAAGCAGACTTTAGTTTTCTTAAAAGTCTCGCTAATATACTTACCGTTTGAGCGCTACAGTCTCAATAATGTGACAGTACACCACCAATCGATGTAATGTAATTTTTAACCGACGAAAAAAAGGAGGAGGTTCTCAATTCGACATGTATATTTTTTTTTGATTCCATAATAGGTACATAGAACTGCACCCTAATTGCGTAACATACGGTCGGAATCTGAATCATTTTGAAACAAATTGCCAATCCATTGCTTCATATGTTCGAAAAATTTGTCTGCTCGACAACGTAAATATCGCAATGAATGTTGTTGAACTGTCAAAATGAAACCAACTCCGATTGATAATGTATTACGCAATTAGGGTGCTGTACACAATACACAGTACTTGATTATGATCTTATAACGTAATTAGTAGCCAACTAATCGTTTTTTAACAAGCATAACATTATAACAATCCACATATACAAAGATTTCAAAGTTGCGACAGTTGATAACCTTTACAATACCGCTATTATAATCTCGAAAGCTCCATAATTTGCCAAATTGCTCCACAAACAAATAGATCACTTAATAATAGCAATTAATTTCCTGCCACTATAACACATTTACTGAGCTAATATTGTGGATCCCTTCGAGTGAATGTGAACGAATGGTCTCGAGAGACCGGGAGTGATGAACGAATGAATGTTTTATTACCTGCGTCCTGGAGATAGCGGTGACGAAATAAGGAAATAGGGGAATAAATGAATTACGGAAACTAGTTTTGTTTAGTGATGGAACAATGTAAAAGCAATTAATCGAATTGATTTAGGGGATACGCTCTAATTTTCGCGAGAATGATCTCTAACATTGGTTGGGGGGCTCGTGTCTGAATGTTACAAACAGCTACACGGGTCGAAGGTTAAGCTACGCTTGCCGCGGTTAGTTTCTGACCATTCATGTGTGACCATTCATTACGTATCGAGACCCCTCCGTGCCTCATAAAGCCGTTGGTCCCGGCTGTCATTCGTAGATCTTTGACAATCGTTACGAATTGTCACAAGCCCAAAAGTCTGACAACCAGTCCTACTAAGGAGTATCGTGTTATCCTGCAACTGGGCTGTGGAGGTCAGATAGGCAGTCGCTCCGGTAAGCAGATCCTAACATAGTTGGTAAAAGCCCGATTGATTTGAGTCTTTAACGATTGTTTTTCATTTATTCGAATAAATGCTAAACATTATTCAAAAATGCCTATGAACTTGAGCAGTGGTGGCCCAGTGGTAACGGCCCCGACTTACGAGTCGTGGGTCCTGGGTTCAAACCCAGGCAGGCGCTTTACTTAGTGTAAACAATTTCAACACCACTGCTCTCAAAACGGTGAAGGAAGACATCGTGAGGAAACCGGTATGCCCTAGAACCAAAAATTCTAAGACATGCTGGGCCCGCGTGATGTATTTCAGCCCACTTCCTTGAGAGGAGGCCTTTGTCCCAGCAGTGGGACCATTATATGCTGATTATGATGCTATGAACATAAATCGTCTGTAGTGTACCTTAATTCAAATCAAAACTGTATTGTACTCTCAACTTTAAAAATACATCAGTCAAGGTAACTTTTACATTTACATTGTGAGTGCCTGACAGAAATAATATAAATTAAAACGATATTAAACGTCAAACAGTCGACTGCATTTAAATTCGGAATGCGCCGCCAACCTGAATGTAACGTCAAGTGCCATGTGACATAAGTCCCGTTCATTTCCCCCTGTAACCCGCATGATGGCTTCGCGGGAACGTTAGCGTTGACCTACTGAATGGAGTTTAATTATAGGTAGGCTGTGGAATGACTGAACACATTTTTTTTTGTTAATGTTTTCCATTTAGCCACAGTAGATATTTCCCATACAATGGTTAAGTCTATATTGAGTCTATACTATTCCACTGGGCAAAGGTCTCTCTCAAGTCCTTCCAGGAGCTCTTTTCCCACGCCACACGGTTATATTAAGAACATCATCATCATAACCGGATGCAGCTAAATACCAGTATTTTACATGGAGCGACTGCCTATCTGATCTCCACAACCTAGTTACTGGGTAATAACCCCTTGGTAAGGCTGGTTGTCAGACTTTCGGGCTTCTGACGACCCGTAATGACTGTCAAAGATCTGCAAATGACAGCCGGGATCGACGGGTTAACGTGCTTTCCGTGGCACGGAGGGGTCTCAATATGTAATGGATGGTCACCCATCCACGGATCGATCTCGCCAAGCGTAGCTTAACCTTCAATCCACCCGTGCCGCTGTTATTATTTAGCTATGAGCCTCTCCCAGCAACCCGGCCCAATAGATATAATCATGTATAAATCTATTATCTTTTATCAAGCTACGTAAGCTACAGCTTACCGTGTGAACTTTTTCTGCCATTCCCTGTGGCGTTAATTCCCTCTAATGCGGACAAAAAGTGTAAGATAATGTTCAGTTTCTTATTCGAAGACAATGAAGTTGGAGCATATGTGACGTCATTACTTCCACCTGTATTTATGAGGACTTATTAGGAGAGTTTTCTTGTGGAAAGATAAGGTAATATTTCCTAAGGAGTTTTATGATAAAATTCTGTGACAGCTACCACGATGATGTCTGGACAGATCCACTGAATTCTGTGTGTGGTTCTTCTTCAATAGACCATTTCACACACTAATCTACATACTCGTAGTTCTCACATGATCTGAACCTGATTATGTCTCGAGTTTGGATTTTAAAAGAGAATTTGACTCCTGAGTTTGTTTCGCCATTTCTTCTCCGGGGTAGTCAGATAGGAAGTGTCGACTCCATCTAGCTTATTTTTTTTTAAAATGACGAATAAACAATTTTATTCCATTTGTTTGGTATTTTTTGTATTATCGGAACAGATGTTGAAGTGGATGTGTGGCTAGGTGGCTACCAGGCTTGATAAAATCCGTAAGGCGCTATGAACCGACAGAGACCGCGCTTATTAGTTTTTTGAATCCATGGGAAACATAAAAAACAGTGTTATAAAATTCTGAAAAAAAGATTTATCTTATTTAAGGATCTGGCGGATAACCAATCGCTTTTAATAACACGATTAGATTACTTTGCTGGATAAAAAAAAAATCCGAAAGTTACCTCTTTTCGTAATGTTTAATCAATCTCATAGCTACAAAACAGACGTTTTTTTCTTATTTTTTTATATAAATGAAAAAGTAGTAAGATTGTTTAGCACAATTCGCTGAGTTTGTCGTGATAAAATGATTAAAATAATTACTATGTTTAAATGCCTACGAAATGCGCGAGGCAACCACTCGTGAGCCTACTTCAGTTCAGTACGCGGCTCGAGCGCCGGATCATAGGGCCGTAACGAGTACGCGCGAGGAGGCCTGGGCGTGTGCGATGTCGCCGACAAGATGCAAGAGAGTAGGCTGCGATGGTATGGTCATGAGAAAAGGAGGCCACCTGAATACGTAGGGAACTTGGAGCTGCAGGTTTCTGTTCCCAGTACAAGACTCAGAGGCAGACCCAAAACAAGGAGGAATGCTCTAGTGTTGAAGGACATGAAAGAGTGTCAGGTATCCGAAGACGATGTTGAGGATAGAACGAAGTGGATAAGAAAGACCAGGAAGCCTGATCCCACCACCATGGGGGTTACATAGCCAGGAAGAGAGAGAGAGAGAGAGAGAGAGAGATCAGAACAATGGGGCTGAGCTATTTTAAAAATTGATGGTCACTAGTTTAATTCCAGTAGAAGTTGAAAAAGAAAACTTAATGCCCTTTATTTATACGACTTTTACCCATGCTAGGGGTAGACATTCGCAAACTCGCGCCTATACTAATAAAATAATGTTCCTCTTATACCTTTACGCTAAATAAGATCCAGTCCGGAGAATATACTGAGTTGTGCGCTGTTTTACAATCAGGGCGTATCATACAACTGTTTATACTCGTACACAAAGATGGTTATATTGAGAACATCATCTGCCTAGCCTTTTCCCAACTATGTTGGAGTCGGCTTCCAGTCTAACCGGATGCAGCTGAATACCAGTATTTTACATGGAGCGACTGCTTATCTGACCTCCACAACCTAGTTAATGGGTAATACGATACCCCTTGCTAAGACTGGTTGTCAGACTTTCGGGCTTCTGACGACCCGTAACGACTGTCAAAGATCCACGAATGACAGCCGGGACCAACGGCTTATCGTGCTTTCCGAGGCACGGATATATTAAGAACAATAGGTTATTTTACCAAAAATACACTAAAAAATAACAATGACTAAAAATACCACAAAAACACTTCCATCGTTGATATACCAACCAGAATAATAAAGTTAGTGGCGTTTGGTCTTGTACCTCGAATGGCTCCTGCGGGACCATTGTGAGTCTACGAGGCCGTAATGATTGGTACAAGGAAAATATTCTATAATATCCCTCTAAATACTCTATTCATATTTATGTCAAACGCTTGATATTATTCCATTTTGATTAATTACACCAGGTACTAAAGTTAATGACTAACTAACTAACTATACAAAAAAACACAAAAGTACACTTAGGCGTCGAAGTACTCGGCCGCATTGATGTCATCCGGAAACGTGCCCAGAAGACTGGCAGCATTGCCACATTGAATGGCAATGCTAATTCTTTTGCCAAAGAATGAGCCGGCCCTCTAGAGGGTCACGTGCAGTCTCGAAATTAATTAAATTAGTGTAAATAATGTTAATTTGTATATTGTATTTAATTTTAATTCTGAATAAACTATTCCTATAACTCGTATAATTAAAAAAAAAAAAAAAATCTACATAAAAACTATGAAGATTCTCAATCACGCATTTGACACGCATTTTTATTATTAAAAACCTTGTCATGGACACAAGGATACACGTACGATACTTGTAACTTCTTCTTTTCGAGCCGATGGTACTCTTCTTCGTTGTTTTAATGTTGTTTAGCTCAGAAGGTGGCCACGTTCATCGCGGTTGGCATTTTATAGGTCATCCGAGGTGAATGGGCACTTAGGACATTCCAGCAAGTGGAGCATGGTCTGATCAGCAGAAGTATTTTAACGTTTAAGTTTTGGTACGATTAATCAACTAGCATAAGAGCTAGAGACTTCACATATTTGTAATTAATTTTTATGGTTCCGTACCTCAAAAGGAAAAACACAGCCCATAAAAGATCACTTCGTTGTCCGTCCGTTTGTCTGTCAACCCTCCGTGTGTGAGTTCAACTCGCACTTGGCTGGTTTTTTATTTGTGACTGCTTATGTTTTAAGCAATTTAAACAAAAATATTTTCTTACTAAAAGTGTACATTAAGAAATTATTATTTTGTGTAAAAATATCAAGTTTCTGTACTTGAGGTACCTACGAGTACTTGTCACAGGAATTGGTCCCGCGGGATTTCTGAGTAGATCGTTAAGTGCTCACTTTAAAGTGTTGATAATAAGACTTCGAGGAAAAAATATAGAAATTGTGGCTTTTATGTACTTAAAGAAAAAAGCAACTGAAAAAAAAAAACGATTAAAGTACAGTAAGATTCACGAAAGATGACCACTGCGCAGAAGGCATATTTTAGGTCCCTTTGGAGGTGCGAGGTGAGGCGCGGGCGGAATGCGTCAAGACCGGAGCGACGCCATTGGTCCGCGCGCATCTCGTGATAGGCTGCTCAGTCGCTATTCGTCTATCGCGGCGTCGACGCGCTCACACTGCTCTCGAGTACAGTCGAAAAGAAGTGTTTCTTTGTTTTAAATTGTTTTTTATTTGTTAAGTTTTCGTTGCTTGTTAAGTTTTTTGTTGAGATTTGTTATTGTATTGAACTTATTTGCTATTTTAAGCCATCACAATGCCGCGAGGAAAAGGCAATACTTTGAATAGACAGTCGAGAAGTTTGGTGTACAACGTGTTTCAATATTTTTCACAAGATTTTAAAATACTCGAAGCTTACAAAAAAACGGCCGCGGCAACAAAGACGTCTGTATCGACAGTACAAAGAATTATAAAAGAAAGTAAATCTTCACCGTTTTTAGTGATTTTTAGAACCCCTGGTAAAAAGAGACCGCGCCGTAACCCTGCCTCCGACGTTGACGACTTTGACAAAGGGGTAATTAAGAGATGTATCCATAACTTTCATTTAACTGAAAAAGAATTGCCAACTTTAGAGAAGTTACGAGCAAAATTACATCAAGATATTAACTTTAAAGGATCCAAAACAAGTTTGGGTCGATTAATAAAAAGAATTGGATTTAAGTGGAAAAAAACAGAAAATAACCGAAATATTTTAATAGAAACGTCAGCTATTCGGTTGTTACGAATCAATTACCTAAAAAAACTCCAAGAATATCGAAGACAAAATAGACCAATCATTTATACTGACGAATCGTACGTCCATGCTACACATGCAAAACCCATGGGCTGGGCTGACGGTTCTACATCAGGTCTGAAAAAGCCTATCTCAAAAGGCCAACGTGTCGTAATCGTTCATGCCGGGTCAGAGGCTGGATTTGTGCCCAATGCATTATTAACTTTCAAGTCGGGCACAAAATCAGGAGATTATCATGACGACATGAATTTTGAAAATTACCAGAAATGGATTCGAACTCAATTGGTACCCAATCTCCCACCGAACTCCGTTGTTGTGGTAGACAACGCCCCATACCACAATAAAGAATATGATATGGCTCCCACATCTAATTCCCGAAAATCCGACATGCAAGAGTGGCTTACCAAAAATGGAATCAGCTTTGATTCCAATATGTTGAAACCTCAATTGTACGATATAATAAAAAATAACAAACCTCGTTTTAAGAAATACTCCGTTGACAAAATTTTGATGGAAAATGGTCACGATGTTCTCCGTCTCCCACCGTACCATCCGGATTTAAATCCCATAGAAATGGCTTGGGCCTCTATAAAGGGTTACGTGAGTAGTAAAAACGTAAAGTGGAATATTGGCTGCGTTATAGATTTAATTAAAGAAAAAGTGAATCTGATGGGACCAGAGGAATGGAAAAAACTATGTGACAAAGTAAAATCTATAGAAGAAAGCTATATAAAAAGTGACCACATCGTGGATGTGCTTACGGAGGAATTAATTATACGTGTGGGAGAATCTGACGAGAGTGAAGATTCGACAGATGAGGATTTTCCTGAATCATCGGAAGATGAAGACTTTAATATGGAACCCGGCCCCAGTTCCTCAAGTTCCACGATTCCCTCAAGTTCCATGATAGAGGGAATCATGGAACTTGAGAATAGCGATAGCGACTAAATGTGTTTTACATATTTATAATATTTTTGGTTCAATTTATTTTAATAAACATTTAAAATTACTTACGTTTGATTTATTTGCATAACCAGCGTTTACAACATTACACAAATTATTTAACCAACATTAAGATATTATTTTGTCTTAAGTATTTTCTTCATGAGTGTACGTGCGCAGACGGCCGCCATTTGTGGTCATCTTTTGTGAATCGTACTGTACAACCTTGGTTAGGTGTTATTACCAATTATTGTTGTTTTAATAACAACGTTTTTACACATTTTTTACAAATTGGTATCTAATGTTTTAAGTATTTTTTTGAGTTATTAGCTCTGGGACTCTAAATTTAATGTCAAAGTAGAATAAATAATACTGACTGATAGAAGGAGAAACTATATTAAAATTAGTTTTTTCTATTAACAAATCATTAATTAATTGATCTGTATGCCAGAATCCTACACATATTTTACATTACACAGCCGGACAAAAAAAAAAACATCACCATAAACAATTTTTTTTTGGTAACAAATAATCTTGTATTCAAAAAAGGCAGTAACGTACATACAGTAACAATAAATTAAATTATTCTCCCCACATAACACAAACCGAAAGTAAAACACAATTAGCGAATTCAAAACGCAGCGTTTTAGTAATGCCGCCGTATTATCATCGAGACGAGCATCGAATAGGGTCTAAATCTAATTACGATCTCTCATTACTGGTTACGATGGAA
Organism: Cosmia pyralina; assembly: GCA_946251885.1. Lineage (NCBI taxonomy): Eukaryota > Metazoa > Arthropoda > Insecta > Lepidoptera > Noctuidae > Cosmia > Cosmia pyralina. Next base: position 21,518,096 of record OX276358.1, read on the forward strand.
GAAATCAGCACATTTAAATTGCTATCGATCCTTTCCTCCCTAAGGAGCTATACTGGCTTCGTCTCCTCGAAGGAGTAGATACTGCGAATGTGCCGAGATGAATTTCAAACGATTTAGCGAGAGAAGTGGCGGCTGGTTTTTTTGCTCGCAAGTGTTTCTAGATTGCGTTTTGAAGTTTTTTTTTACAATGGAGTTAGTTGTGCTTAGACAGTTCGTGGTTAAGTAGCTGAGTAGGAACTATTAGTGTTGGTTCGAGTATGAGGTTATATAACCTGATCAACGTTGATTGTCCATATTCAGTTAAAAGTTAATTTGACCCAGTTCGTCGGCGAAGGAAACTTAGTATTGAGTCACGTGGGAAGCTGTTCCTTTTGGAGTAGGAAATAGTATTTATACGATATAAAAATCAGCATTTAAGGCGCGGACTGACTACGGTTTTAAACGGCCCACAACCGCGTAATCTATTGTCACCGTTAGCTGGCTTGAAATAAGGTTGAAAATTGAAAATAATACTTAATTGTGTTACCGAGTTACGAATGTGCATTTATTTTCCGTGTTTTCTTTAGATTATTCAGAATATACACAATCAATTAAATAATTGTCCGGTTAAAGTTTTAAAAATATGCTAATTCTATTAAATTCTTAAAAAAAAGAATGTCGTTATCGCTGAAAATACAGAGATGTTCGACACCAAAGTTTATTTTTGTGGAGCAACTTCGAAATTTTTTATTGGGAATATCAAACTATTTTTTACTATTTTATTCAGTTAAAATTTTTCTTTAAACCCTTCTCTGTTCACTGTATTTTTTGTGCTGGATAGTTTCATTGCGTTACGTCATACTTGACAATCCAAGAAACCAATTTTTGTGAATACTGAGCTAATACCGCGCCTTAATAGTTCGTCGCCGATACGTCTTAGAGACTGCATCATCAGGATTTTGTGACGCTAGCCTTTCGACTAAAAGTTTTCTTAAAATTAGATGTTACGCAGAAGTGAATTCTAAATACATAGATTATTTGTTCCATAGGCTGCTTGTCGATCGAATAATAACAAAACGTTTCTGAAGTATTTCACAGATATAAATTTTTTACGACAAACAAAAATCTGCTTTAACTTGTTTCACTGCAAATCAACGTCTAAAACAAATCCGACACTCAAAATCGTGGTATTTACCCTCCAGAAAATACCAAGAAATTGTCTTATTTGCGTTCCCAAACGTACAACGTAAAATGTCTTATCTACGTCAACATAAATAAACGTAAACACTTGAATTTAAAACAATAAAATTAGCAACACAACTTACGTCACGTAGCACATAAGTAAATTAGTGAGACGCAAGCTCCCCGACTAGGCCGAGTGCCAACACCGCTATTGCCGAAAACCGAATTGTTATTCCGAACACGTTTTTACGTCTCTGAGATAACCGCACTTCATTTTTGAAACGACGATATAAATAGCACCCGGAGGCCGAATAAATTTTAAAAAGCATCTCGCCGGATTACCCGGGCGATCCATTTTTGTTCGCGAATTAATATCTGTGTTTTTATCTGTAAATAGATATTCGTTTAGTTATTGATATTTATTGTACTTTGGTTTTGTTTGAAGTTTAATGGACTGATATTGTATTTTTCGGTGATCCATTTCATTCATTGGATCAGGAAAAGTGGGAATTCATTGCAATTTCATTCTGTCTAGTTTGACTTGGCAGTTTTGAGTTTAATTTGTAGAAATTACTCAAAAAAAAAATTAAAAAAAAGTCTTTGAAAAAGCCTATCGAGATAAATTTTAACTCCAACTGATTTATGATAACTTTATGACGTATTATAAAATTTATGGCTGCTGCAGATATAAGTCGTTTGAGTATGATTATCTTTATTTGGTACATAATATCTTTTACGCTTTAAGAAATAATATTTAAATTCATGTAATAAGGAAAGAATACACATTATGAGGTATATAATCCATTATTTAGCCAATAAGAAAATTGCCAAAATATTTGAAAAAAGAAACCTGCCAAATGCAAGTCAGACTTGCACATGAAGGGTTCCGTACCACCGTACAGTATTTAACACTACATATAAAAAAAAAACTTAATAGTTTTTCGCCCTTTAATTTATAAATTAATTTTATTTTTATTATTTGTTGTTTTAGCGGCAATATAAATACACAATCTGTGAAAATTGAACTGTCTACTTATTACGGTTCATGAGATACAGCTTGCTGATAGATTGACAGACGAACGGACGGACGGACAGCGGAGGCTAGTAATAGGGTTCCGTTTGGCAAACTTCTTTGGGTACGGAACCCTAAAAACTAGTTCCCTAATAGAAAACAAGAATTCTTAAGAAAAAACTGAGAAAGATAATACTTTTCACGCAGAATAAATCATTCTATTGTTAGACCCGTAAACACCAAACAGATAACCCGCACCCATTCCTTATAATCCAAAAGGTTCCGTATCCGATGCACACACATTTCACTTTTGACAACTCAACAATATTTTTCACGCATCCCTATTGAGTATTGACCTAATAACTCTCTCGGCTTTCGGCATCCATCGCCAGCATTATTCGGCGATCTCGATGAGTCGAAGCCGAAAAATAGTCTATTCGTCTATTCACTTTGTTTGCCATCTGTACCCTATATTAATGGTAGTTGCTCTTATCTCCACGGAACCGACAGGGCCTGAATTCGAAATAGGATGAAATATGTAATATTGAAGTGTTTTTGCGGTGTTTTTTCGGCCTGAGCGTTGAAATGCCGAATGTTTGGGATACTGCTTGTTTATTTGTTGTTCGGTTTGTTCGTTTCGTATTTTTTGAGTGAAAAATGTTGTGAAATGGATATTTTAAAAAAGCTTTCGAGCGTTACTTTGAGGCTTACGGGATGCTGTATAGCGTTTAAATGTGTGTGTTTTCTATCACAATTTAGCAATTGTTTGTATTTTGGCAGTCGAGTGATGTAGTCTACGTTCAAAGTTTTACCTATTCGTCTATGGGCTAATTCGACCAAATTCGGATATCTTTTATCCGTGGAATAAAAGAATGACGACTGACAGTTTTTGTATGGAGAAACAGTTAAAAATACAAATTTATTCGAAAGTTAAGACTTATAGGTACTGTGTATAAAAGTTTGGTCGAATTCACCCAGAAGGAGACAATCAATCTGCCTGGCTTTGTCCCAACTATGTTGGGGTCGGCTTCCAGTCTAACTGGATGCAGCTGAATGCCAGTATTTTACATGGAGCGACTGCCTATCTGACCACCACAATCCAATTACTGGGTTATACGATACCCCTTGGTAAGACTGGTTGTCAGACTTTCGGGCTTCTGACGACCCTTAACGACTTTCAAAGATCCACGAATGACAGCCGGGACCAACGGCTTAACGTGCTTTCTGAGCCATGGAGGAATCTCGGTATGTAAAGATGGTCACACATCCACGGACCAACCCCGGCAAGCGTAGCTTAACCTAATGGATCAATCTGTACGGCTGTTATTACTTAGCCACGAGCTCATCCACCCTAAAGAAGGAGACATAATCTGTAAAATACGGGATATTATAAGTTTTCATGGTAATTAAAAAAATATTGTTTTAATTTACATAGACATATCATTACGCCTTTATTCACCGAAGAATTGGGCAGAGGTGTACCTATAGTACACCCACATTTCGCCAGATATACAACCTGTTTTTTTTGATTTCCCATAACTCTAGGAAATTAATGAGACCATTATTTTGAACAACTTTTACTATGGGACCAAACCTGAAATCGCGAAAAAAAAATCAGCTGCTCCCTACATTTATGTTCGCATAACTCGTCAAAATGTAGGGAGCAGCTGATTTTTTTTTCGCGATTTCAGGTTTGGTCCCATAGTAAAAGTTGTTCAAAATAATGGTCTCATTAATTTCCTAGAGTTATGGGAAATAAAAAAAAAACAGGTTGTATAAGTCCCATGTAATAGGGGCGAGCCTATTGCCATCAACCGGGCACAAATCCAGACTCCGGGCTGTTACTGAGAAATCATTCGGCTGTTGTTTTAATTTATTTATTTAATACGAGTAACCATAATTTAATAACCATAGGAAGGCAAACAAGATACAATAACCTAACAAAAACTTCACATTTCTTTAAGTAGAAGAAGGATAGCCCCATGCTACCTACTTTAACCAGGTCAGGCCCATTCTGCATTTTAGGTATGAAGCTACAAGCTACAAGTAGGCGGCGGGCTCGACTTGTCGACACAATTCAGTGTGGGCTGCCGCGCACCGGCCGGCTCGCACGTTAGTTCGATACTCACTCACGCGTCGCGTCGTAAAAGAAGACAACCCTAATGAGTCAGATGGCATAAGAGCTACGCGATAGAAAGAGTAGGCAACTTCTAGGCGAATATAAGTCGACGTTCGCACGGACGTAAAAATATCGCGGCGATTTTTTTAGCGCATTGGATTTTCAACGCTCTGCCTCGCCGAGAGTGGAAATCCAACAGTGTGTTTTTTCGACGCGCTAGAATGCACTCTGTTATTGTTAAGTTGGATTCTCAACGCTCGGCTCAACACCGAGAGTTGAAAATCCAGTGCGCGATAAAATCCCGCCGCGATATTTTTACGTCCGTGCCAACGTCGGCTAACTGTAGGTAATTAACGCTGTGCGTCCTGAATTGCTCTTTATGGTGTCGTAGCAAGAGTCGCTATTTATTTAAATGATTTTGCGGAGTGAATCTTCTGTATTTGTACTATTATGTATTCTGTGCTTTAACACAAATCTACGTCCAAAATTTCCAATACATTAATATGTCCGGGAAAAACTGCATGCAGTTTCAAGTGCGGTTGTATATTTGCTTTAAAAGCTTACCCATCCCAAGAGGCTGTATACAAATGTAAACACGGATCGTGTCCTGGAATCCTCCGATCCTCTTCGCGGGATTTCGCTCGGTAACATAATACACTGCAGTTTATGTTGTTACGTGAGCTCCGACCGACAGAGATAAGTAAGCAAGCTATGTAATACAGACAAAAATGTCCGCTTGTGCGCTGAATTTAAAATTTTAGTACATAGTTTGTTTTTTCGATGAGACACGTGGGAGGTTTGAGTGAGCTCTTTAATGCTTTCATGAACACTGAACGAGGCATAATAGAAGTTTTATCGTCTCCAATTAAAACTTAAGATTAAACTCAACTCAGGCCCCCAAGATACAGGCGCTGCCTAGTTTGGGGACCACTGTTCAAATGATTATGTTAATTATTCTAGTTACAGTAAGCACACAATAGTATTATTTTTGAAATTTATTTTGTAACAATGGACCAAAAAATATTCTTATTATTCTTATTCTTTCGTTTATTAATTTTTCTTCTTATCAAATACATTTTTAAATATTTCTTAAAAAATATATAAAAAACATTTAAAAATATAAAAAATAGTAGCCCACCGGTATCAGGAACAGGGTCCAAGCTACCGGCGGTCAGGACTTATTATTCTTATTGTTATGACGTCTATGGACATTTAGTGTCCTTGAAAGCTTTAATGAATCTTAGTCTCTAAATGGTGTCTACTATCACCTCTTTAAGGCTTTACACCCAGCTTCCAAACACCCATTAATATTGCCGGAGTGTTTTCATTTATTATCGTATAGTAGTGCCCCGCGGTTTCACCCGCGTAAGTCTCGAACCCGTAAGAATATCGGGATAAAAAGTAATTAATGTGTTAATTCAGGTTTTAAACTATTAGTGTGCCAAATTTTAATAAAATTCATTCAGTAGTTTTTGCGTGAAAGAGTAACAAACATCCATCCATATCGCGTTTATAATATTAGTAGGATTGTCATCTCCACATTGAGAGAGGAGCTCGTGGCTAAGTAATAACAGCCGCACGGGTCGATCCGTCAGGTTAAGCTACGCTTGCCGGGGTTGGTCAGTGGATGGGTGACCATCTTTACATATCGAGACTCCTCCGTGCCTCGAAAAGCACGTTAAGCCGTTGGTCCCGGCTGTCATTCGTGGATCTTTGACAGTCGTTACGGGTCGTCAGAAGCCCGAAAGTCTGACAACCAGTCTTACCAAGAGGTATCGTATTACCCAGTTACTGGGTTGTGGAGGTCAGATAGGCAGTCGCTCCATGTAAAATACTGGTATTCAGCTGCATCCGGTTAGACTGGAAGCCGACTCCAACATAGTTGGGTGAGGCTAGGCAGATGATGATGTCATCTCCACATTGTATAAGTTTGATGTTAGGTTTGGATGCATAAAAGGGAACGAATGAATGAATGTAGGTATTGGGCGATCCACCGAATTCATAACCAGTCTAAAACGAGAGGGTACTTACGTGTGTGGTCTATTCATACTTCCCTACCTCGTCTGTTAACTAATCAATCAACTATCAATCTAACTTTTAAATTGCATTGTGAACCATAGCAATTATCGTTCCATACATGTCACCCGTATCCAAAAATTGTGTGTGGCCGCCGAACAATGCGGTTGCATGTGATTTGCGGGAGCTATGCCAGTGAATATTGAATTTTTATTTACCTCTTTTGAACACACAGTAAGTAGGTATTACGCGCACAACCTTTAAAGTTGTCTGTATTTGGTAGATATATTTTAAGTATGTATTAGCATACAAATAGAAATTGATATGGAGAAGTAGCAATAAGATAAGTAAGTATATATACTTACAGGGTTAGTTTTCAATGACCAGCCAAATTTTCACAGGGTGTTCAACCCATGATTATGAACAACTTTCACTATGGGACCAACTTTTAAATCACGAAAAAAAAAACAGCTGTTTCATACAGCTGTTTCAAACAGCAGTTTTTTTTTTCGTGATTTTAAAGTTGGTCCCATAGTGAAAGTTGTTCATAATCATAAAAATAAATCCACAGTAGTTTATCTGGGCTGTGACCGTGAATTAATTACCTACGGCCGCTCAGTAGATTAATACGTGTCCGTCCTGGCGTACTGGTACTGACTGAGATTCCGAAGCGCGTCGTTTCAACCGTTTTGTATGAAGATAAACTACTGCATCAATATTATACTGTAATTAGGGTGATGGACTGAATTATGCTTTGCCTGGTGCTAGAGCAGAAACGCAAAATATTACCTTTTTCAATCTGCCTAGCCTTTTCCCAATTATGTTGGGGTCAGCTTCCAGTCTAACTAGATGCAGCTGAATACTGATGCTGTATTTTACATGGAGCAACTGCCTTTCTGACCTCCACAACCCATTTACTGGGTAATTCGATACCCCTTGGTAAGGCTGGTTGTAAGACTCGGGCTTCTGACGACCCGTAACGACTCTCAAAGATCCACGAATGACAGCCGGGACCAACGTCTTAGCGTGCTTTCCGAGGCACGGAGGAGTCTCGGTGTGTAAAGATGGTCACCCATCCACGGACCGAGCCCGGCAAGCGTAGCATAACCTGATGGATCGACCCGTGCAGCTGTTATTACTTAGCCACGAGCTCCTCAAAATATTAGGTCTTTACCTATGAAATTGCCGTTCTGCAGTACTGGCCATTTCAAATCAAAATAATTTTTGTTCGGCTAAGAATTCTAATTTCAAATTAATTTTATTTTAAAAACATGGTTTTTTTTTCCAAAGTAGTCATTTGTTTATTGATTAATGTTACATTTTCATCGCATTTCAATCTTTTTCGTCATCATGGATACGTTAAAAATTCGAGTAATTATGGAATATGAGTACCGTCGTGGCAGCAACGCGGCACAAGCGGCACGCAACATCAACGATGTTTAAACGAGCTAACACTACAAACCAACGCACCACTTTTTATTGGTTTGCTCGCTTCCGTTCTGGAAATTTCGACCTAAAAAATGAACCTCGCGGTCGTCCGAAGACTGGTCGACAATGACGAATTAAAGGCGATTGTGGAAGCTGATGATACACAATCTACGGCTGAATTAGCAGCAGCTTTCGACGTTAGCGTCAAAACAATATTGGTCCATTTGCGTCAAATTGGCAAGGTAAAAAAGCTTGACAAATGGGTGCCCCATGAACTCAATGATCGCCAGCGCGAAGTACGCGTCGAGACGTGCCTTGCACTGCTCAACAGACACACAAATGAAAGAATTTTGAACCGCATTGTTACCTGCGATGAAAAATGGATTCTGTTTGATAACCGCAAGCGCTCAGCAAGTTGGTTGGATCCTGGTTCAGCACCTAAACAATGCCCTAAACGAAAACTTACCCCTAGAAAAGTGATAGTCACTGTTTGGTGTTCTAGCGCCGGTGTGATTCATCACAGCTTCTTATCAAACGGGGTGAGCATTACTTCAGATGTGTACTGTGAAGAACTGAACACAATGATGGAGAAGCTGGCACATCTTCAACCAGCATTGGTCAATCGCTCGTCTCCGCTGCTCCTGCACGACAACGCGCGACCTCATACTGCACAGCAGACGGTCTCCAAGTTGCAAGAACTGGGGTTGGAAGCTCTCCGTCATCCGCTCTACTCATCAGACCTTGCGCCTACAGACTACTACTTTTTCCAGAATTTGGATAACTTCTTGGCGGGAAAAAAATTCAATACCCGAGAGGCAGTACAAAATGCCTTTGAAGAATTTGTTGCCTCCCGTCCAGCTGATTTCTTTAAGAAAGGCATCAATAAACTGCCACTGCGTTGGCAAAGATGCATTGATTGCATGGGTGATTACTTCGATTAATACAAATAAAAAATGCATGAAAAAATTCGTTTAAGTTTTTTCATACAAAACGGCAATTTCATAGGTAAAGACCTATTATTACGTTTTTATTAACGAGTACTATAATTATAATTTTTTTAACTTACTTTTTAATTTTTAAATGTTTGTATTTATTTTCTTTTTTTCGAATACTGGCTTTTGGCTTTAGTATTACCGTGTGTAATGTTTGTAATGTGCGTTTTATTTGTGCGGAATAAATTATTTTTCTAAATTTTTCTTTCTATTTGTATAATTCCGAACTCCAATGAGTTCTTAATTGTTATACTTCAGTTTTCATTTTATCACATCAAAAACAGCTATCATAATAAATTCCATGGAATATACAAAACATCAAATCAGATTTCAGGAAATTAAATAAATTACCTATGTTAACAAATTGGCCGTTATTCTTCTGAATCCATTTAGTCTAATATTTCTGGTCTAGGCACCAACGTTGAATGCTGTCTGATTGAAGCTAAAACGCAATTTACTCCAGATTGATTCATTTTCTATTGGAATGAAGGCTAATAAAATTCATTGAGAAATTGCTTGATTTCTGGAATTACCTAGGTAATGTATTTAGCTTGTGAATGTCAGTTAGTATAATATCTCATTTTGAAATTACACAATAGAACGGCAAGTACCCTATGGAAATATTTATTGATTCACACATAAGTGTAAATTATTATAATAAAAAACTTTTTTACAAAAAAATACAACCGACTTCCAAAAACAACACTACAAAGTGAAAAATAACTTCCATTTCGGAAGTCGGTGTCTAGTTAAATGTATTTTCGTTTTTTGCCACCGACTTCCGAAATTAAAGTTATTTTTCACTTTGTAGTGTTGTTTTTGGAAGTCGGTTGTATTTTTTTGTAAAAAAGTTTTTATTTTTCACTTTTTAGTTGTGTACCTACCCCACACAAATTCTAATACCACTACCTGCAAAACAAACTAGAACATCGTCCATATAAAAGTGGGGAAAAAATACGTATTATTGAAGCTAACTCAAAAACTACCGAAGCAAAGTTAATCAATTTTGTAAGGCACCAACCTACTCCTTTTTGAAGTCGGTTAAAAAAATACAAAAACCGGCCAAGTGCGTGTCGGGACACGCGCAGTAATAGGGTTCTGTAGTGCACGCCGCCGCCCGTCGTTATTCGAGCTTAAATATTATTAATTTAGTTATTTTGTTATGATTTTATTTTTGTATATTTTTACATGGTTCATAAACTTATATTTACTACCTGTTTTATTCATTTCATTTTATTTTGTTAATTTTTATATTTGTATGCTGGCTTTTTTTATAACTATTATGCTTTATGGATTGTTGTCTGAAATAAACGTTTTATTATTATTATTATTATTTCCTTTATTTACATAACTAATAACGTTATATAAGTAATTTTTAATGGAATTTGTACGAAATTTTTACTATTCCAAGTACATTTTACAAGTTGGTTGACTATTACTCGTAAACCTGAAAAGCCTACTTAGCTGTGATAGTTTTCCTTTTAATTTCGTTATATATACTACTACCGTGAATATTTTTCACCCATCCAAAACTAACCGTATAGCTGGACACTTGACTTTAACAAAAATTAGCACTTTAAAGCTTAATATTTCAGAAACGGATTCCTAAATCCAAAATATGTTTTCACAAACCCGCAATATTTTTGAAAGACCTATCCAAAAACACCCTACACCATGAGGTAGACGAGAAAAAAAACCATCCTAACTTTACGTGTACAGAAGGTACCCTAGAAATGTTTTTTTTCCATGATTTTAGTTTACCACTTTGTCGGCATGATGAATATGCCAAATTGCCAAATCAAATCAATCAATCAATTAGCAATCAATTGCCATGCCAAATTATAGCTTTCTAGTACTAAGAGTCTCTGAGCTAAGCTGCGGACGGACGGACGGACATAGCGAAACTATAAGGGTTCTTTGTTGACTACGAACCCTAAAAATGAAATGCTGTTCGTTGGTAAGCGCATCACTTCAGAACGGCTGGACAGAATTGACAAATTTTTGTTTTAAAATGTTAATAATAGTCCAGATCAGGTTCTCACGGAAAGAAACAATTGGAAAGCTGCCGGGAAATTGGAAAATTCGGGAAAAACTGAACATCCGTTTTACAAGCTTTGTTTGTATGAATTATTGAAATTTGGACAGGACAATGTCTGTCGGGTCTGCTAGTATGTCATAAAAACGTATGTTGTTTGGTGCCATTAGCATAATAATATTAATATAGCACAAGATAAATGTTATGTATTACTCTAAATTAATAAAAGAAGCTTGTGGCTTAGAAGTAATAACAGCCGCACGGGTCGATCCATCAGGTTAAGCTACGCTTGCCGCGGTTGGTCCGTGGATGGGTGCCCATCTTTACATACTAAGACTCCTCCGTGCCTCGGAAAGCACGTAAAGCCGTTGGTCCCGGCTATCATTCGTGGATCTTTGACAGTCGTTACGGGTCCTCAACCCGAAAGTCTGACAACCAGTCTTACCAAGGGGTATCGTATTATTACCCAGTAACTGGCTTGTGGAGGTCAGATAGGCAGTCGCTCCATGTAAAATAATGGTATTCAGCTGCATCCGATTAGACTGGAAGCCGACCCCAACATAGTTGGGAAAAGGCTAGGCAGATTGATTTTATGGGGTTGTGGAGTTCAGAGCTACTTCGCGCAGACAAGCCATGGTGTCTCCATCGAAGATGGCGCTCCGTCGCGTCGCCTCCAGATGTCTGTGTCTTCGAAAAATGCACTACCCGTGCCGTTTTATGGTAATAAGCTACTATAAATAAATAAACAAGATAGGCAGTCGCTCCACGTAAAATACTGGTATTCAGCTGCATCCGGTAAGACTGGAAGCCGACCACAACACAGTTGGGAATAGGCTAGGTAAATTGACTCTAAATTCATAAAAGACAATAGAATAAAAAATGTAATTATTCACGAAATAGTACATTTTGATACAAGTGGAGAATTTTAGTTATTGCAGTCGAGGCGGAATTAACACCCGAGCCGTAGGCGAGGTTGTTTTTGCAGTTCTCGACTGCAATAACAATTGGCCACATGTGTCAAACGACGTTTTTCAATATACATTTGAACTAATAAAATAAAATAACGAAAAATATTTTTGTGATGAATTATTAGGAAACTATGATTTAAATTTTCTTTTTTTTTTCCGCGCTTTGCTTTCGCCAGGTTGAAGGAGAAGCATAGGTATAAAGCCAATAAACAGCCTAATATGAAAAATAGAAAATTCAAATATTTTTGAGTTTAGAACACAAATAAATGTTAATTTGTTCATAAACGTTTTTTTTATTGTAATAATCATGGTTTTTGATGATATTCTATATATAAACATTATTTAAATATTTAAAAAATATTAACGACGTAAAGACGCATATCTCTGCCGAGATTAAAAAAAAAAACATTCACCTCCGAATAGAGACGGCGTGAATAGAGGCATTGAACCAATTTGGACTAAGTATAGGTATAAGTTATCTGTGGCAATTTTTATTCCAGCACATGTGTTGGAAAATGAAAAATCGCACGCGTGTGAAATATATTGCATTGTGAACCTAATCGTAGTGCGATATTCAACCAGTTTTCGAGGAAGTGTATTGAAAATTATAATTACTACACTATAGAGTCGTATGGCGGTTTAATACAAAAAGTAACTCTCGGAGCAGTATAAAAGCTTTCAGGCTTGCCATCAAAAACTTACTGAACATCCATTTTGATACGAAATTCCGTAATAGGGGTCAAAGTACGTCAAATGAACCACCAACCGTATACCAAATTGCGGAGAGTGCACGGTTCTCTGGGGACACGGCGGGATCATGGTTTCCTGCTGGATCACTGTGTTTTAGCGTGTGGGTTTTTTGTTCCAGATTTTGCTGTGATGGTGCACTGTGTTTAGTTCAGTGTTAGATAAAGATTGCTGAAAATATAAAGTGCATTGAATTGAGGCTGCATTATCACAGCTGATCTCAACAAAATAAGTACTTGGTTGATTACAGCTAAAGAGCTGTTCTCATTAATTTTGTACCCTAAATATTTTTTTATGTTCAAAAGCGTTACTTTAAAGGCTTTTATTGGAATATTAGGTGCAGCTGATGTTAAAGTGTACATAATTAATTATGGTGTCGGTTTCTTGATTTGGTAACTGATTGTGATTTTGATTTTGTTACTATATAATTAATCAAATTAAATTTACCTACGTAAACAATATTTTTACAATAAATAATAATAGGTATTAATGCAGTTTAAGGGCAATCAAGTTTTGTTTAAAAGTAAAAAAACTTGATAAAAACTTATTAATTTCAAAATTCATGTCAATTCAGATCAATTTTGATAGTCTTTCGAAGGTGTAAGCCGTTTATGAGGTTACCTTTATCATGTGTTAAAAGGGTTTTCCCTTCTTGGGATAACCCTTTGAATGGGTTTTATACTTAAAGCCCAGTGAAAGGATTACCCCTTCATTAAGATGACCTATATAATGCAGAGTGGATACGACAATACAACAATTAATTAAACTAAGTATATCTAATCACGTACCCAATCTGCGTACACAAGTTCAATTCAATTTAACTAATACTTTAGTCACAGGACAATATTTTTCATTTTCAAGATTTTCAACATGATGTATCTGATAATACAGTTATTAGACCAGCCGCGCCTAAAAAAATAAAGGTTAAAGACATTGCAATATTCTTCACGCACATGTTGACAGCTACTTCAATATGGGAATTAATGTATGTTGTACCTTATACCAGAGGCATGAGTCTTAAAGCGTGTCATCAGAATTAGATAAGAAAATAATGCATGCGGAAGTTACATCTACTCACTCTTGTCAATCGAAAATTTTGTACAAGTATGTGCGAAACAGACGTATGTGGATGATAGTTCGTTTATTTCTACGTCGCTTTCTCGCCGAAACAATAACAACGCAAACCTGCAAAAAATCATCACAAACAATGGTGTGTTGGGTCGGTCAGTGCCCCAGTCGCCAGCCGTGTTAAAATATTTAATAATGGTGTTCTATTTTGTTTACATTTTTAAGCTATTTAGTTTGTTAGAAAAAGTCACTTTTTTAATGTCAATGTTAGGATTTATTTGATAATTCCTATAAACTGCTATACATTAGTTCTGCTCGTATTTTCATTTATTTTCGTATTGTCGTATCCACTTGGCTGTCATGGTATGGGCATGTGATGCGGAGGAGTGAGGAAAATGTCGTGAGGAAAGTTTTGAGTATGAATGTCGATAGCTATAAGAGTAGGGGAAGACCAAAGAAACGATGGATGGATTGTGTGAAAGATGACATGGCTAGAAAGGGGGTGACTACCGAGATGACGAATAATAGAGAGGTATGGAAAAAAAGGACATGTTGCGCCGAACCCAAATAGATTGGGATAAGGGCAGGAGAATGATGAATGGTGATGATGTCGTATCCACTTTGTATAAGGGTTTTGTTCGGGTTACCATATTAGCTATTTGCAACGTATGCCCATCATTGAGAGATTATATGTATTACATTCCTCCGAGTCGGAATATTACCTACGCTGTTATCGTTTTTAAGAGAGTTGAATTGTAACCCTTTTGTTAAGCCGTTCAAAAGGTTTACCCACACCGTATGGGTTTTAGTTTTTAAACTGCTTAGAAAACCCTATCGAAAACCCTTTCAATGGGTAACCAAAATGGTCTCTTAAAGCCATTCTAAAGGGTTACCCACATCGTATGGGTTTTTGTTAAACTGCTTAGAAAAACCCTATCGAAAACCCTTTCAATTGGTAACCAAAATGGTCTCTTAAAGCCATTCTAAAGGGTTACCCACATCGTATGGGTTTTTGTTAAACTGCTTAGAAAAACCCTATCGAAACACCTTTCAATGGGTAACCAAAATGGTTCCTGATTTTGATACTCATTTAAAAATAAAATAATTTTTTGCATTTAATCTTATTTAATAAAAATTGTAGAATGAAACACGCTGAAGCTGTCTTTCGCGTGTGTGTTGCAAATTATTAAGGAGTCCCATTAGATTGCTAATAAAACCTGTTTCCTATCTTCCTATCTCAGTTCTAACTACAGAATACATAAAAGAGTATCTGTTCTGTGGTTTTAGCGCTATGATACCATTACATAATCTACTGCGCTACACCACCTACTATAGCGCAAGTCACTATCTAACCGCGCTATCTGCGAGGGAATGTATGAAAAATTTTCAGTGAAAAAGTCTGGTTAAAATAAATAGGTTCCCGGACAGCCCCGTTGTGGGTCGGTTCTATTTACTTGTATCAAGTAGACTATGTACTTTAATGGTCGGGGATGTACGGTGTACTAGCTGGTATTTTAAAATACATTTTTAGTCGTGGAATGGTGTTTTTTATTACCTATGGGCTATGCTTAGTGCATTTGTTTTGGCACTGTTGTTCTGTTTTAGGATGCATGAAACAATAGTTGTTTAAAGGTGGGTTGCACCATCTTACTTTAACTATAATGGTGCAACCCACCCTTGTTAAAGTTCCTGTTAGACAAAAAATGGGTTGGCCCATTTGAAAATTTGTTAGCTGACGTCATAACTTTAACTTTAACCTTAACCGCCCACGCTTCGCTGGTAAATATCTGTAACTTCTGTCAGATGCGTCGTATGTCATGTCCCTGCTCTGAACTTTATCTTTTACATTTGACATGACGGTGCAACAGCAGGTAGTCATTCTATGGTTATTTAAACTTGACGGAAATTATAACCTAGCCCTTGGTGCAACCCACCCTTAATGGTGTCTTTTCTGGGTATATTTTGGTTGCAAATTGATTTATGGTTGACTGTAATACACTTTAGATTTCTTAGGGATGTCGAGGCAGACTACGGAATCCAAATATACGAACTTATTCATAATCATCACAATCATGTTCTGTCTTACTGCAAAAGATTTAAACACATCATGTTCACCGCGTGTCTTATGTTTTTTATACATAGAATTTGACGTAAGGCACGCGTTGAACATGACGTGTTTAAATCTTTTGTAGTAATACCGTAATTGTTTAAGATTTAATCTTAAACAAAAATTAAACGGTAGTGTCACACTTATGAAAACAAAATGATTTTTAACGATGTAACATAAACCTACATATCAAAATATCTCAATAATTAATAAATTATTATGCGTGTTTTACGTTTCATCCCGTCCAATTATACCTTTCCAGTAACATAAATAGTAATAAATGTTTATGAATAATTGTAGAACGATTTTCAGCTCAGAGGAGCTCGTGGCTAAGTAATAACAGCCGCACGGGTCGATCGGTTAAGCTACGCTTGCCGGGGTTGGTCCGTGGATGGGTGACCATCTTTATATACGAAGACCCCTCCGTTCCTCGGAAAGCACGTTAAGCCGTTGGTTCAGGCTGTCATTCGTGGACCTTTGATAGTTGTTACGGGTCGTCAGAAGCCAGAAAGTCTGACAACCAGTCTTACCAAGGGGTATCGTGTTACCCAGTAAACTGGCTTATGCAGTTCAGATAGGCAGTCGCTACATGTAAAATACAGGTATTCAGATGCATCCGGTTAGACTGGAAGCTGACCCCAATATAGTTGGGACGAGGCTAGGTAGAGTAACTGGGTTGTGGAGGTCAGGTAGGCAGTCGCTCCATGTAAAATATTGGTATTCAGATGCATCCGGTTAGACTGGTAGCTGATCCCAACGTAGTTGGGAAAAGGCTAGGTAGAGTAACTGGGTTATGGAGGTCAGATTGGCAGTCGCTCTATGTAAAATACAGGTATTCAGCTGCATCCGGTTAGACTGGAAGCTGACCCCAACGTAGTTGGGAAAGGGCTAGGTAGAGTAACTGGGTTGTGGAGGTCAGATAGGTAGTCGCTTCATGTAAAATACAGGTATTCAGTTGCATCCGGTTAGACTGGAAGCTGACCCCAACATAGTAGGGACGAGGCTAGGTAGAGTACCCCCCCGGGGGCTTCTCGCATTGTCGAGGCGGGGGGGTTCAGTAGCCGTGGCTTGGTCACCCACGGTGATTCGAAGAGCAACCCGAGGAGGGGCCTCTCGTCAGGGCTTTTCCTGGAAAGCCGACGACGCAGCTGCCAGCGGGTAGGTTGCGGTGGCCGCTTAGGCGACACCGCAACTGAGGCGAGCCGCGGTGTCTTTTGGGAGGCATCGCGGCTGAGGGTTGGAGGCCGCGGCGGGAGAGGAGTGCCGGTATTGCGGTGCGCCGCTCTCCCTACCTTCCGCGGCCTTGACGGGGTCGCCAGCGTTAGATGGCGGACGCGGTGGGGCCGCAGGGGAGGAGGAGTGTCGGTATGACGTTGGCCGTTCTCCCTATCCTCTGCGGCCGAAATTTGGCAGGCGGCGGAGCGCGCGCGGAAGGACGATCCTCACGCGGCGCCGCTCCGGACGCGGAGGAGGGGTCGAAGAAGACGTCAGTGCATGCGGGGCCCGCATCCAGGCGGGCATGCGCCGGGAGGGTTGTGGAAGTAAAGGCTGAGCCGGTTTCCCATGGCCCTCCCATCACGGCGATGTGGGAACACCGCTGAGTTTTAGTGGGTATACTGTCATTCCGTCAGGAGTCTACTGGAGTACTGTCATTCCCACATACCCCGTCTCGTCCCCCACGAGCAGGTATGCATAAAGCATTTCTCAGCGTCAATAAAAAAAAAAAGGTAGAGTAACTGGGTTGTGGAGGTCAGGTAGGCAGTCGCTCCATGTAAAATATAGGTATTCAGATGCATCAGGTTAGACTGGAAGCTGACCCCAACGTAGTTGGGAAAAGGCTAGGTAGACTTGACACGGTATACCTAACAATAAAAAACTGGCAAAAAATAATAGGACAAGTTTGTAATAAAATTGCATGCTACAAAGGCAAATAGTTAAGTAAAATGTCACAATAAATTTCCTAGAGCAGAATAAAGGATAGCGGACAGCGACACAAATTGAGATATTATCTTCATAATCAGCTTTCCTGACTTCTTTGAGTATAAAGTGTTTGTCTACAAAAGTACAAACGTGTCGTATTGTATACATAATCGCTTAGGCACGGTTAATCCCAAAGGGGAAATTGTCCCCTGATACGCTTCCCCTTATTCAAGACTCTAGAGGCCTGTTACGAGAGGACATAATGAAAAAAAGGCAAGGAAACTCCATTTAGATGATAAGGTGTGCTCAGACGTGGCGACTTTCCTAATCATGGCGGTTGATAGCCATTTTTTGTTGCAAACAACAGCGAGTGACGTAATGAATTTGTGAGATAAATGGAAGAGGATGAATTGTTCTAGTTGCAATGATTAATATGCGGAGAGTTTTCTAGATAGGGATCCTTTGCTCCTTTTTTTATACTGACTTTGTCGCCGTTGCCGTTGTGACAAACCATGTTCAGTTTTTGAATAGTTTAATGTTGATAAGTTTAATTTATTGCCCTTTGAGTGGAATGCGCCTCAGTTATGAGCTGTTCGGAAAAAATACCAGTTTTATAAAGATTAATAACCTTACACAACACCTAAGTCTGTATTTGAGTTATAGGTATGTTACAGTAGATTCATGGCGCTTTGGTAAAGAAACAGGCTGATGTTCTTTTGTATTTCAAAATACACGGTTAATTTTACATCGTTCGCAAAACACAGTAACTCCAGACGAGTAATAGTTACTATTGGCATGTTTATTGTTTTTTAAGACATCTAATAAAGAAGTTAAAAATTTATCACTTTTTTTCTGTCATTCGAGTTAAATTTTAATAGCGCTTCCACTATTTCAATATAGGTACGCAAGATCGTACGGAACAAGGAAGGGCGAACCGGACGGCTAGACTATAAGCGTGGATTGGGGGGGTAAGGGGTCGGGGGCATGGCTTACGGATCATGCTGTCTGATCGATGAATGGATTTTTCAATGGGTACCGTTCGCATGTGTTGCCGTTGGTCGATACGTTTAAGCGAAACAAGGCAATATGTCAGCGTTACTTTGAGTTCTCATTATTTCACAAAAAATAAGAATAAATTTAATTTTTCGTGTTATTTTTTATAGTTACTTTTTAAAAATAATAGTCCCAATCGGTTCGGTTTCGATGATCGAGTTCATGACTTTCGGTTCCAGAACGATCTAAAATTAACCGTGTATAATACAACAAAGATTTTTCTTCTTTAAGGGCTAACTTTTAAATCGTTAGATAACTTTTATGAAAATATGTCAAGCTATCATATTTATTCTTCAGATAAAAATTATCTGACTATTAAAAATCAGCCCTTAAGTAAGAAGTTCTTATTTTACAGCAAAGCATTGTACATTCATAGATGCTGATCTGTTACCTCGTTTGAGCGCGTCCAACAAAGAGGTTCAATTAAATGCGCTCTTTTGAGAAAAGTAAGCAACGCTTGTTCACATCAAATTGCCTCTTTAGAATAATTGGTTGCCGTTCTCTTTGGGGAAACTTTTAAATTATAGAGGAATAGGGAATTAAAGATTAAGTCGAAACTTGAAGAATTTAAATCGAGTGCCGTTTTAGTTGACATTCATGATTTTGATTAATAGGGTTGAAATTAATTGGAAAAACTTTTGGATTTCAATTTGTTTAACTCTTAATATGACAAGATTCTGGTTTTAATTGGAATAACTGCTAACCATCTTTCACAATCTGTTTACTAACTATGTTAGGATCGGCTTCTAGTCTAACCGGATGCAGCTGAATACAAGTATTTTACGTGGAGCGACTGCCTATCTGACCTCCACAACCCAGTTACGGGGTAACACGATAACCTTTGGTAAAACTGATTGTCAGAGTTTTGAGTTTCTAACTACCTACTACGGAGGGGTCTCGATGTGTAATGGAATGGTCACAAATCCACGAACCGACCGCGGCAAGCATAGTTTAACCTTCGATCGACCCAAACGGGTTTATCATTTAGCCATGAGCCCCTGATTACTTTAGTTTATTAACTGTTATTAGTATAGATTGTTCCAGTACCAATAATTTAATGAATTACCTCTTGTACTCTGATGGGCTCGTGGCCAAAGAATAACAGCTGCACGGTTCCATCAGGTTAAGCTACGCTTGTTGGGTACGGGTGGTTCAGAATTCATGATTTGATTTGATAGTTCTTCTGAAGTGTTATTGGTTTTTTCCTCCCCCTGCTACATAAGGCTTTTATGGGAACGGACGTGTGGCGGCATCTATATAGCCACATGTGAACTACGCATCATACTGACGTCACGCAAAATCCTGCATCGCGCAAGCAGAGTTTACCGCGTGACTAGCATATATTTGTATATGCTATGAGGGACGTTGTCGCCCCGACATCAATCGTCAGGCATTACCCGTCTGGTCGGAGGATTTTCCCTTTTGTATAGAGGAAGAGTGAACTTTACACCCTGTTCCTCATACCTCTATAGACGAAATGCTTACCTACGAATATACGACGGCTTAACCTAACCTGGCGTCATATTATGTTATATTTATGTTTTTTCTCTTTGTTCACAGGTCGTAGAAGATTGGAAGTTCATGTCCATGGTCTTGGATCGCTTCTTCCTCTGGCTGTTCACCATCGCCTGCTTCGTAGGTACCTTCGGCATCATCTTCCAGTCGCCCTCGCTTTACGATACCAGGGTACCAGTGGACCAGCAGATCTCTTCCATTCCTATGAAGAAGAATAACTTCTTCTATCCTAAGGATATTGAGACTATTGGTATTATTAGCTAGATTACTGGTTTATTGTATTTATTATTTTTCCTTCTTATTATGGGCCTGTCTCATCATCATCAGATAAGTTATAATTGGCAGATAATTTCTTACTGATTATTTTCTATTTTTGCTAATGCCTATTTGGAGTATAGTCCATTTAGAATTTTTATTAATTAGCACAATTTATAGAAAAATATGTACATGTTATGTTTCTGTAAAATAAGTAGCACAATTATTGATTTCCACAAAAAAAAAATGCAATGCTTTTTAATGTCTATATAACTAACAGAAAGACTTTTTTTAAATAGTTTAACATCGTAAGTTACAAAGGAATACCTATTCCGTTTACAATAAGATTTGACATTCAAACAAACCTTTTTTACAGTCCGTTCAACCGATTTTGACTTCTATTGCGTTGGTGGCATGACAAATGGCAGCTGCAGTAAACAGTTGGTATTGTAACCACTTTTTTGCCTTTAATGGCGTCCTTAAGCCTACGGAATAGAAGTCAAAATCGGTTGAACGGACTGTAAAAAAGGTTTGTTTAAATGTCTAATCTTATTATAAATGGAGTATAGGTAATAAATAAATAAAAATATTACTACAGTGGTCAATAAAACTAATATTTTGGGTATACACTGAATTATTTAGGTAACTGTAAACATTTATTTTTACACTTATTTTAAAAAAGTGCAAGATAATCTTAGCTTAGTGAAGTAAAAGCAAAAATAATAATTTATCTGAAATTAACACTTTTAATTTGGTTGGTGTGGTTGGTTTGCATGTAAAGTTAGCTATAGACAAAAATACATTGTTTTATACTAGAAGATAATAATACATTGTAGGTGGATTAAATTAAATAAGGAAACATAAAAATCTGCCTGCCTTGCCTTTTCCCAACTACGTTGGGGTCGGGTTCCAGTCTAACCGGATGCAGCTCAATACCAGTATTTTACATGAAGCGACTGCCTATGTGACCTCCACAACCCAGTAACTGGGTACACAAATGACAGCCGGGACCAACAGCTTAACGTGCTTTCCGAGGCACGAAGGAGTCTCGGTATGTAAAGATGGTCACCCTTCCACGGACTAACCGGACCAACTCCGGCAAGCGTAGCTTAACTTGATGGATCTGATGAGCAAGAAAACAATGTATTGTTTTATTTATATGCTGACTGTAAGATCTCGCAAAATATAGTTAGATAGAAAGATGAATATTATAAAATATTAATCAATGATTTTGATTAGATACAAATATAGAGTGGAGAAAAGAATATTGAACAAAGTTTTTATGAAACGAATTGATATGTGTAAAGTTTTATTGTTTTAAGGGAAAATGATTTTCATGAAGAATTACACCTAATTAGGTAAGGTATATGTAGAAAAATAACACTTGGTAAACTTATCATTATGGAATTAGTTTAATTTTAATAAAAACATAATTGAAAACCAATTCCAAATGCACTGTGGCGCATGTTTATTAAAAAATGGAAATGATTATTGAAAATAAATTATAACCTTACTGTGTATAAGGAATTTTAACAATAAATAACTAATGTATACCTAAGTATTTAAATTAAAAAAAAAAAATATTTTAATGTAACGGCTGTGAATGATAAGTTTTAAATTTTATAAACTGACAAGTTTAACAAATTAATGTAAATCATGTGTACTGTAATGTACAGTCAACAAAAGAGATATCTAGGCAGTGTATACTAACATATTTGTATGTGAATTGCTTCATGTTCAATTTTATTATTATTATCACTTTGTTTTTGCAATACATTGTAACACACCAACACAAATTTGTATATTTTCACGAAATTGAACATGAAGCAATTCACATACAAATATGTTAGTATACCCTGCCTAGATATCTCTTTTGTTGACTGTACATTGTTATTAACATAAAGTTTAGAGCCTAATAAATACCTATGATGATAATTATCGGATTGTTTAATTAATTTCCTTTAATAGCTAGTCTGAGTAAGATATACTAGATTTGTTTCTCTTAAAAATAATATCGCGGCGATTTTTTATCGCGCACTCGAGTTTCAACTCTCGTTGTTGAGCCGAGCGTTGTAAATCCAACTTAACAATAGCAGAGTACATTCTAGCGCGTCGAAAAAATACTGTTGGGTTTTGAATTTTCGGCGCTAAGCAGTGTTGAAAATCCAGTGCGCGAAAAAAAATCGCCGCGATATTTTTACGTCCCTGCGAACGTCGACTAAGAGTTGAAAATCCAAGTGTGTTTTTTCGTCGCGCTAGAATGCATTCTGTTGTTGTTAGGTTGGATTCTCAATGCTCGGCTCAACAACTAGAGTTGAAAATCCAGTGCCCGATAAAATCCCGCCGCGATATTTTTACGTGTGTGCTTACGTCGGCTTACCATAGATTCAGTACATAATTCTGAATCCCTTGCGTTGAAATTTTTCGTCGGGTATTATCAGCTGTTTCATAAAAGTGCATACGTAGGTACCTACGCGGTCAAAATGTGTGAAATGCCACACTAGTCGATAGCAATCATAGTCACACACCCTTTACTCATGGATCGAGTTCCGTTTTGACTTTTTTAGCAAAAGAACTCTAAAAATAGAACCTTTCGAAAATGATGATCACATCTGCTACGAGACGATAAGCTGGGTTCTGGTTTCTATCAACAAAATTAACCTGAAACAAGAAAATGACGTCTTGAAGTTTCTGTTTATGGGATGAAGGTATGACTTTATGTAAAATCAGTTGCTGTTGACTAGAAATTGAGTAGGACCCCAGGTCCTTCCCAGACCTACGCCTGAAAGTGTATAATATTCTTTTGACTGACAGTATACTTTTAAGGTGCACCCTTTTACCCATGCCAAATTTCAAGTCAATAGCAAATAATAGTCATAGATATGATACACATCCGTGACCGTCTCACTTTCATTAGTTGATAACTCGGTCAATATAGAGCATGCGGGGACTCCCCGCAGGCGGGTTAACCACTAATGAAAGTCATAAGTACACATCGTCTCAGAGAAATTCCTGTAGCGGGCGTAGTTACCACTGAAATTCATCGGTCGGTAAAAAGCGTGCGGAGACTCACACCCAATCAAAATGGCCAATGAAAATGAGCCTTAAAAGCAACTCCAAACGTGCGGTGCAGATCCTCCTTATACTGCAGTCGTTCCCTATCGACTAATGAAAACGGTTCTTCGAATACGGGCCCTATGGGATGCTTTACAGAAATCTCCAGCACCCAATATGCGAGCCTTATCGACTTATGAAACCGGTCCCTGCTTGCGGGCCCTATGGCATGCGTTGCATAAATCTCCCGCACCCCGCATATGAGCCCTATCGACCAATGAAATGAGCCTTGACTCGCAGTGGCATACAAATACTGAATGACCGGGATCCGTTTTTGACTGTTTTAAAAATAGAACCTTCTTTCGAAAATGATGATCACACTCATAGCAGACTTCAAAACGATGAGCTGACTTCTGGGAAACAAAAGAAAAACAGTTGCTTCTTCTAATTTCCTTTATTGAGAGTGCGGTAGTTGTACAAGTCTGGTGATGTAATCGAACAAGCTCGTGGGGCAGAGGTCAATGTATTTGTCACAGTCGCCGCGGTGCCCATCCGCCTCCGCCTCGTAGTACTCGTCTTCCAGACCTTCTTCCTTGGATGATGAGGGCCTGTAAAGAGGATAGATATTGTTTTTCAGAAACTTCAATAGTGGCTCCTGAATTAGAAGCGTTTTAAAAGACTGTCTCATGTAATTATTTGGCGAGTAGTGGTCGTCCAGTGGTAACGGCCCCGACTTACGAGTTGTAGGTCGTGGGTTTGAACCCAGGTAGGTAGGCTTTGTGTAAATAATATCATCACCTGGCTTTCAAAACGGGGAAGGAAAACATCGTGAGGAAACCGGCATGTCCTTGAACCAAAAATTCGAAGCCATATGATATGTAGCGCGCTGTAATCTACCACGCAGGCCCAGTGCGGGTTGCACTGGGCTCTCGGAGAGGAGGCCTATGCCCAGCAGTAGAAACAGTAAAGGCTGATTATGCTTATGTAATTTTGAAGTTGAAAAAGTGCTGATTCGCAGCTCAATTTGAATAAATGATTTTGATATTATGATTAGAAGTTGGTAAGAAAATTCAGAAGTGGTACTTGGAAATTGAGGTAGATACTGCTCGCAGTCGTGACCCTCGAAATGTAGTGTAGACGCATAGACATAAAAAAAAGATGGACTCCGCGCGACGCATATCGAAAGTGAATCACAGTAAGTATGCCGGGACCGTTTGTACAAACATGCGCCTCACGCACACATTTACATCATAGTATGCCGACCGCCATTATGTGACACGACGGCGTCTTTGTCAAATCACGCACACAGATCGGTACGGTGCTTCACTTTCGATACGCGTGGCGCGGAGTCCTCCTTTTTTATGTCTATGTGTAGACGTTATATTTTCTGGAATCTGGGTGTCCCCGGTTGATGCCCAGAGATATCGAGGGAAACAAGATGAAGCAAGTAGATATGAGCATGTTACAAGTGAGTAAGGTAAGAAGTGTTTCCATCAAGGAAACAGAACATCGCGGTCGGGAAAGCACGGGACAGAGATGGCTGATGAAACAAGGCGTCAGTTGGGTAAAAAACACAAAAGTTGGGTTGATTGGTATAATAAAGGTAGTGAAAGATGAATTATTAAGTAAGTAAAATGATAAAGACATGTTAAAATAAATTAATCTTGACATAGTTATCTTTCTGGATACCACATATAAAAGTCAATGTTTCCTCATGATTGCGTTAAAAGAAACGCAAAAGAACGTCGCTTTTTCTCGAATCTATCCACCCGTGATAATTTGATTTTTGATTTATTCAAATCACATAATTCCTGAGCGAGACATTTAGGCACGGTTCACATTAGGTCGGACCGACAGTTTTACCTTTGGCCGACTGTCAGATCTTGCTGTTCAAACTATAAGCTGTCGGTTCGACGTAATGTGAACACCACCATCTTAACGACGTCACCACGACTTACCGCTGCCTATGTCTTATCCCATAGTATACTCCTGTCTTCCACAAGAGAAATTAAAGCTTCTATATCTATTTTGCCAGTCACGGTTAAACGAGTCCTCCCTGCGTATACGCCATCGAAGTAATGTACAAACTAGTGGCAAGAGCGGCGAATGCGCAGGTGGGTGAATTTTAGGCGAGTGGTTTTCACCGCTCCGAGCTGACAAGTGTGAACGGCGCAATACAAAGCAGTATGCCAATATTATATCCAACCCGACTAAAATCGTGGCTGAACGTTCGGTAAATGTGTCGTCGCCGACAGTTTTATCGGATTGACCTAATGTGAACAACATCCGACACTTTTGTCGTTCGGGTAAAACTGTCGGTCCGACCTAGTGTGAACCGGGCTTTAGGTATATTTATATGAACAGAATTGTGTTAACATTATCTTTTACGCAGGAGTTTCCTTTGTCCATTTCATTTATTATTTTTGAAATAAACAGAACCTTTGGTTCGGAATTATGTGTTTGTGTTCACTGATGCTTTATTCCTAATTACTTCTTTGTCAACATCAAAATGTATTTCTTAACGCTCTTTTGTCAGTAATCTTAGCTGCACAGGCTTGACATCGAAAAAGTGCCGATCGGACTTGACATAAAGTGCTGAACTTACGTGAAAATGATGTGCATGATGTGTCCAAGAATGCCGTTGTGGTGTAGTGGGGTCTCAGCTGCTTCACAGATGTTACGCAGCATGCATTCTCTGCCCTTCATGCCATATCTGGAATTTAGAATTCGCAGTGATGTAGCAAAAAACAATAGAAGTATTGGGCTGGTGTAGCCCTCAGGTGCCGTTGACAGCATCGAGCGATGCGACTTGCGACACGCATTGCGTCAAGCGAGACGTAAACGCGTCACCTTTTTCTTTTGTTTTCTTCGCAGTAACTATCGCAAGATGCGTTTCGCTTGATCGTGTAGCTCGTAACCAAAGCTTAGGCCCAAGACATTAACGGCAAACCCCTTTTGTTCTAAGCGTCTGTGTAGGTAATGGTAACCCTGACTTACACGGTTTCTTGCCTGTGACATAGAACAAAATTGAAGCAACAAATGACTTGCATCATCTAAACATTGTTTTAGATGATGCAACTTTTACTGTGGCATCAAGTTGTGGTAGGTATACTACAGCCGCTACAGGCAATTACATCGTGCCGGAGGACAATGGATGTTATGCACCTACTGTTATGTATAATTTGACCGATACCGCTGTACCGCGGGGGTGGGATGCCGTGAGCGTTGACGAACGAGCGGTCTGCATTGGACCCTCCTAGTCTCGCCGCACACATACCTAAGGCGCGGTACAGCGGTATCGGTCACCGGGATATCTTATGGAATAAAATACTCACTCTTGAAATCGATTCTCCAATACGGTGTAAGTCAATTCTCTGGATATACTTCGACTCTGTCTCGAGGTAACAACCTGAAATTGATAAAATAAAAGTGAGTACCTACATAATTATGGATGAACAACTTTAGCTATGCCTGTTCACAAAATACTCCGACTGCGCGTAATTAGCTCAGTCCAAACTTAGGCTGACTCTTTGGGATTTCTCTCCTCTCGTGTCAACTCAGCCTATCACAGTTCACTGCTGAACATAGGCCTCTCCCATGTTGCGTCATAACACCAGGTTTTCCGCCTTTCTCATCCAGTGTGACTATGTGAGTATACGTATAATAATTTATGCTAGTCAGCAATATTGATACTAAGAAATAAATAAAATGGCCCAATAGCATAATCAGCCTATAATTGCTCCCACAGCTGGGACACAGACAGTGAGAGGGAATGGGCCGTAATCCACCACGCGGGCCCAGTGCGGGTTGGTAGATGTCTCAGGTCTTCGAATTTTTGGTTATAAGACTTCCTCACGATTTCCTCACGATGTTTTCCTTCATGCACCGTTTTGACAGCAGTGGTGATGAAATAATTTACACAAAGTGAAGCGCCTATTCTGCGGCTTTCACAAGGTTACCGGTCTATCTTGTGGGAGCCCTTCCAACACTACGTCTTCCGGTACGCGGTCGTCACTCCAGAACCTTTCGGCCCCATCGGCCATCTGTTCTGCGAGCAATGTGCCCTGGCCATTGTCACTTATGTTTGGGAAGCTGTCGAAGTGAGCAGGCCTATGTCCAGCAGTGGACGTCTTTCGGTGAAATTATGATGATGAAAGCGCCTATCTGGGTTCGAACCTACGACCTACCACTCGTAAGTCATACCGTTACTACTGGGACACGACTGTTCTAATCAGGGTTACACTGGTCTAAAACACCCAATAATCAGGTTTATTAGTTCTACTTACAGGTAGATTAGGGAACAGCACTTCATCGATCTCCGTGATATTGGTGAGGGTGCTGTAGTTGGACTCGAAGTTGTAGGAAACGAAGACGTTCTTATTTGGTATGTCGATCGGTACAGCTATAGCAAGGAAAGTCTGAAAGTAGAGTGTCCATTAAATATCTGTATAACCTTTTATGATCAATGTTTTCTTAAGTAGTAGGAGGGGCTCGTGGCTAAGTAATAACAGCCGAACGGGTCGATCGGCCAGGTTAAGCTATGCTTGCCGCGGTTAGTCCGTACATGGGTGATACCAAGATCCAGCTATCATTCATGGATTTCTGACAGTTGATACGGGTCGTGACTCACGACTCGTGAGAAGCCTGAAAGTATGACAATCAGTCTTACCAAGGAGATCGTATAGGATAGGCTGTCCATGTAAAATACTGGTATTCAGCTGCATCTGGTTAGACTGGAAGCCGACTCTAACATTGTTGGGAAAAGCTATCATGATGATGATTATACACATTCGTGATGGCTTATTTTAATTAGTCGATGACTCGGTCAATATACAGCATGTGGGTACTCCCCGCAGGCGGGGTAACGACTACTGAAAGTCATAAGTCGATAATGCGGTCGGTACACCGCCACCATCCGCGGAAAATCCCCGTAGAAAGGCATAGCGATCAATGAAATTCATCGGTCGGTAAAAAGCTGCGGTGGCAAAACAACTCTAAATGTGCGGTGCAGGCTCTCCTTATACCGCAATCGGTCACAGTTTAGTTCAATAGGCTAGACAGACGATGATGATGTTTTTGTTGTAGTAGTTCCTACACTGCAAGTTCTTGGTGAAGAAGCTCCTCTGGGAGAGTATTATAACCATTCAGATTCAGCGTTGCTGTCCCTGGTTTGAACGATATGAGACCCGGTGTGATTACAGACACATAGACATATACGAGTATTCAGCTTTTTCTTTGAGATGGCAACGCACCGGCGGTGTTTTTGGCGGTGTCCACTAACCGTCAGGTTGAAAGACTTTCAGCTGATATGGAAATAAATTCAACATTATTCTTCTGCCCTTTTATCCCAATTTATGTGGGGTCGGCGCAACATGTCTTTTTCTTTCATACTTTTATATTAGTCGTCATCTCGGTAGTCACTCCTTTTCAAGCCATATCACCTTTCACACAGTCCATCCATCGTTTCTTTGGTCTTACACATACTACCTACTCGTATAGTCATCCACATACATACTCAAAACTTTCCTGACGACTTTTACCTCATTCCTCAGCATCACATACCCATAACATGACAACCGATTTCCGCACAACATTTCATTCACCGGTGTCACTTTCAGACTTCCTCGTATACAGGATGAACTTTTCAAGTGGGCGTGGATGGCCAAATTTGAAACTATGAGGAATATTGTAATGCTGAATGCAGTACAATACATGAGAAGTCAAATCCAGCTATGTATTGAAAATAATGGTCATCATTTTGAACAATTCTAGCCGTGTAAGGGGGCCTGGTGACCTGTAACACAGGTTTTTCCCAAAAACCTATATTAGGCACCAGTCTCTCACAAAGGTGGAATACAGCTGAAACATTTTTTTTTGTACACACTAACTTTAAGTCAGCTTTGTGAAGAGATAATAAATGATATACTTACTTACTTACTAATCAATCAGTTAAGGTTTAATAGGTAGGTAACATAATAAGAAAAAAAAAAATTTTTTTGTTAAAAAAGAGCTCTTTCCTTTAGTTTGCCGTATGTCATTACTTCACAGAATTCGATCCTTATTATCGACACTATCGAATGGTGTAATAATACAGTGTGTTGTTTTTTCAAAATCAACGGTTTCGATTCCTGGCTAGAAATATAGATTTTTCAAAAATCCAATAATGCAGTTTTAGTTTCGCTATTCCTCATAGTTTCGAATTTGGACATCCACGCCCACTGGAAAAATTCACCCTTTATACTAACTTTTTAGTCTATCCATTCCATATTTCAAATTAATTAAAGAAAAAAAAAACATAGTCATGGGGACTGTCGACAGAATGGAAAACTTGACAGCGCAACACGTCAAATTAGCATGTCGCGAGCAATGTGACGCGAGTTCATAAGTATTCCCCTATCAAAAATCGCTCAACACGCCTAAAGAAGTTTAAAAGATATCTTACCCCGTAAAGACTCGTTGGAGGGAATATGAGCGATCTCTTGTGCTCTGACTTCGCTGACGTTGTGGTAACTATGAGGAACCTGAAAGAATTAATTCAAGTGTTCGTGAAACAGTAGAGAAACTTTAACGTTGTTTAATTGCTAGGGGAAGTTACTTATGATACATTTCAGTAGCTTTTGATGACTTATTGATTACAGAAATAAAACATGA
Source organism: Cosmia pyralina (assembly GCA_946251885.1). Taxonomy (NCBI): domain Eukaryota; kingdom Metazoa; phylum Arthropoda; class Insecta; order Lepidoptera; family Noctuidae; genus Cosmia; species Cosmia pyralina. The sequence goes on from OX276358.1 coordinate 21,548,197, forward strand.
CGAAACAATATTATATTATCGTTCACTGCTCGTTAAAAAATGATACAAGAAAAGAAGTAAAGTAAAAAAAAAAAATAAGATAAAAAAAAAAACATAGTAGGTAAAGTACTTACAATGTAAAGAAAATCTTGATGCACTTCATTCTGACCAATACCATAGCATATAACACAAAATATGTGTAATATATGCACACAAACACGGCTACGTTTACACTGGAACTAAAATTTTTTAGTCGCGCAGGCGGCTCTAACTGTTCTACATTTCACTTAATTATCGACTGCCCGCTAAATTAGAGTGCGATACTTTCCACAAATTGTTTACAGAAGTTTCATTGTGTCGGTATTTCGTCGAAGTTAGATGAATATTTTTATTAATACGAAATCACTCAATAAATTGTGGTCCACAGTTACTCTGATAGTCTTTAATGTAAAACATGGCCTTAGCACCTGTTTAAATTCAGTATTAAGTAATTATCGCTCTTGGGCTTAAAATAAACACGTCACAATATTATCTTCATTTGAATACCAAATTTTCTATACCAACGATGCAATATAAACAGTTGAATCTACTGTATTATCAGTCCCGTTAAATGACAACTGTTTAGTCAGAAGGGAGGTGACCATGTAAAGGTCCTAATTGACCCAGAACACAAGGAAAGCGACCCAGAATATATAGCTTACAATACGTTGTCATAGCAACAAGATCTTGACAAAACACGTGCGCTTTCTTTGAATTACAGTGATAAATAAATCACGGTTAGATTAAACAAGAGTTTTAGGGTGGATGGGGTTGTGTTGTGTTGTTGTTGTACCCATCATAATAGATTAATTAAACCTTCTGAATTGTAGCGTTGGTAGTCGTAAATCTCTGGATGGTGTCAAAGAATAAGATAACAATTGATGTGGCGATCAATTACCGTATTGATAATCATGCGTTAAGTTAACACCAAGTAGGGTAAACACCATCGATTAAAAAAAGTGCAATGAAAAGATGGTAACAACAACTGAATAAATGCAAACACCTGTACCTACATCAATTTTATTCATAGCTCCTACATCACCAACGTAGGTCCAAAATATTCAAACGGAGAGTAAAATTTATCTCAACTGTGAGTCACAAATTGGCTTCACGTCGACTTGACAGATGTAATCGCGGAATTTACGTGACAAAAGCCCCTCAACAGACATTATTGAGGGCTGTTTACACTCGTTTAACTGTAATAGAGGCATTAGTCATGTAGGTGACGTCTCATAAAGGATTCTGGATTTTAAATTACGTCATGATTTTGATAAGAATCGGGTGTATTTTCGTGGTGAGGAAGCCTTGTAGGGTAATTGCGTAACATACTCGCAATTCTACTTTGACAATTCAACAATATTCATTGCGTTGTTGACGATGTTGAGCACACGATTTTTTCAAACTTATGCATCAATGTATTACGAATTACCTTCAAAATCCTTTGGATTCTGATAGAAAGTGTGTTACGTGAATGGAGTCTGGATTTTGGTTTATCTTTGTGGTGTGAAGTTTAAATTGGTATGTAAGGTTGGAGCAGTGGTGGCCCAGTGGTACCGACCGCGACTTACGAGTCGTAGGTCGTAGGTTCGAACCCAGACAGGCGCATTACTTTGTGTAAATTAGTTCATCACCACTGTTGTCAAAACGGCAAAGAAAAACATCGTGAGGAAACCGGCATGTCCTAGAACCAAAAAATTCGAAGACATGTGACATCTACCAATCTGCACTGGGCCCGCGTGGTGGATTACAGCCCACTCCCTCTCACAGAAAGGAGGCCGGTGTCCCAGCAGTGGGAACATTATAGGCTGATTATGCAGTACTCAAAATATTTATTTCTTTTCACAATAAAAGCTATCCTGTTGGGCACAATAATGTAGGAGTAAATGAGATGCATAGCATACATGCTTAAATTTATGTCATACTGAGCTTATCTCAGTGGCTTCGGCGGCGTGATTATAATGCTATTGTGTAATTTAAAATGTTATTACTAATAATATTACGTAATAGACAGCCTTTGTGCTGCTGTAAAATGTGTGTTTAGTTATAGGTAAATGTATCTTTGTTATTTATGGAAAAGTACATACAAGATCTGCCAACAAATTGCTGTACAGTTTGGCAGAAGTAAAACTTTTTGTAATAAGATGTCACCACTAATAAACACTTTTTCTTTTTTTTTTCATTTAATTATAATATTTCCAACCATTCATCTTACTTTAGCTTTCATGAAATGTTGCATTTTTTCATCTGTGGTTGCCTGTCAATAAATAAGAAACGTCATTGGCGTGTTTATGTCAAAAGTAAAATTGGTTGGAAAGAAGCTTAACAAAAAGCATTACAAAGCAAGCATTACTTGCATTTTTTGCATTTTTTGCTTGCATGCTTTGTTCTAAGCATTACTCGTTGAGCCTATACTCGTACATAGGTAAAAATAGCTTTTCTATAATTAAAACAGCAGTCTATTTTACTGGGAGAATCACACTAATATTATAAAGGTAAAAGTTTGTGTGTGTTTGTATGTTTGTTACTTCTTCACGCTCAAACGGCTAGTCCAATTTTGATAAAATTTGGTATGGAGGTAGATGACACCCTGGATTAACAAATAGGCTACTTTTTATCCTGGTCTACGCGGGTTCAACCGCGAGGCGCGGCTAGTAATTCAATAAGCAGAAGTAAATTCATTTCAAAATCGGCTGCAGACATACATTATTATGTATCTGCATGTGTTCACCAGTGCCCAAGCAATGCCTTTCCTACAGCAGAGCGAACTGCTACGAAGGAAATGAAAATGTAGAAGTACTTTGTACACACAAGTTTTCACAACAATATCTTCCTCCGGTCCCAATATGAAAGCTCCTCAATAGAATCAACATAATAAAGTGGACTTTTCCTTCAAATGTCAAAACCACTCGTGACGTCAATTCTTGTATAAGATTTTTCTTTATTTCCTGTTTCAATATATTTTTATATAGAACTTCGACAATTCGAGATTCGGTCGCTACGAATAATTGGTCATTATTTTGACTTTTTTTGTTTCAGGTTTTAATATTGATTTTCTTTCAGGTTTGGTCAGCGAATAAAATGGTATGGTGGAGGTAAAATGGTTTTTTTTTTGGGTTCTCAGCGAAAAATATGAATTGAATAGGAATGTAAGAAGAAATAAAAAACGAGTCTCATTTTAAAGTTCTTTCGGCAGTCTGGGATATTCTTTCAGTAGTTTTTATTTTAAACGCATTCAATTTTACTGTCATGTAATGGGTGATTCATTTAGTTATAGGTACTTTTTTCAAAAGTAAAAAAAATTAATAAAGTATCAATTTTATCGGGTTATCTTTATTATCATACCATAGAACCATTCAAGAAATTAATTTTTTATAGACTCTTTAAAATTTTGGCCGTAACTGCGCATTGACTATTTCGAGTGGTATTTGGCGAATATCGCGAGTAATGGTGGCTTCCAATTCCTCAAACGTACCAGAGTTATCCATGTAGACTTTGGACTTTACATAGCCTCAAAGGAAAAGGTCTAGAGGTGAGGTATCACACGATCTAGGCTGCCAATTCAATGGTTCGAAACGAGAAATTAACTGTGCACCGAATTGTTCTCACAATTGGAACTTCAGAATGGTCAACCAAGTTACCGCTAGCATTTCAAAGATACAATATTTAAAAAAAAAAGTATCATGACCGGTTCTTTTGTATGATAATAAAAATAACCCGATAAATATGGTGTTTTCACTTTCTTTTTACTTTTGGAAAAAGTACCACTACCCAATATTTTCAGTAATGGCCCTTCCATCTTTTTTTGGTTCTTTTTTTCAGCTATTGATACCATTCTATAACTAATATGATACCAGCACCCTAATTGCGTAACTTATTATCAATCGGAATCTGAATTATGGCTTCCTTGTTCGAAAAATTTGTCTGCTGAACAACCTGTAAATAACGCAATGAATGTTGTTGAACTGTCAAAATGAAACCGATTCTGATTGATAGTGGGTTTCGCAATAGCCAGCCTGAACTATATGAGTTTGCATTTCAGCTTTATAGGATTACAGAACGTCAGCGAAAAATCGACCACTAAATTCAACTGCCAGATGCACGAACTAAAATAGTAAGATGGCCGTGCAAAAATCGTTAAAACATAAACACTAACCCCCTTATTCATAAAAAATTAAAACACTCTACAAACCAAGTTTAGTTAAAATAGTGTTTTGTCAATTTCATTAGAATTATGATTTGAGTTTGAAAGAAGAAGACAAAACACAATTTTAACTAAATTAGGTTTGTAGATTTTTATGAATAAGGGGGTTAGAATCCTTGTTTAAGCGTGTATTCTCTTTATTTCATTTACAAACATATTATGTATTAAATATTTTTATAAAAACATAAAATAAAAAAAAACATTTAAAAATATAAAAGATTTTTTTTTTACAAAAGAAAAAACAAAACAACCGATTTCCAAAAAAATACTACAAAGTGAAAAATAACTTTAATTTCGGAAGTCGGTGTCTTTGGATCTGTATTTAAGCTTTTTGCCACCGACTTCCGAAATTAAAGTCATTTTTCACTTTGTAGTATTTTTTTGGAAGTCGGATGTTCTTTTTTGTAAAAAAGTTTTTTATTTTTCACTTTTTAGTAGGTCAGTCTGTACTTAATTCATCTAAGTTACAATAGCCTAATGTCAACTGCGCATCACCTTTTACAAAATATTGCTTTTCCCGATACAAGGACGTTAATTGTTGAGGAGTTCTCCCAGTAAGGAACCAGGAGAACTGGAAATGATGGTGAAGTCACCATCAGCTCCATTTCAACATATGTATTGTGACGAGCATAAATTGCTTAGAAATAATCGAATCGCAACCCGTGAAATACGTATTATTGAGTAGTACCGATGGCCATCTCTGGTCTTCCTCATCAGTTCCACTTCACTAAATGGTGCTTTCCGGGAGCAAATGCACGAGTTACTATAAAAAATACCCAAATCGCTATAGGTGTGCCTATAAAATTTGAAGGTTCCCTTCGATTTCTCTGGGATGCCATAATCAGATCCTGATTTTCATATCATGGTACCACCATTGGAATATCTCCTTTCCAACAAAAAAAGAGTCATAAAAATCGGTTCATAAACGACGAAGTTATCTGCGAACACACATAAAAAAGAATATATATATATACGGTCGATTTGAGTAACCTCCTTTTTTTGAAGGCGGTTAAAAAATAGTAGCCCACCGGTATCGGAAACAGGGTCCAATAAGCGTGTATTTATCCTTAGCAATATCCAGAGCGATCGCAGCAGGCTATACACAATGGCCCATCATGTTCAATTACTGCCTGATAATTACGATGAGAGCCGTATGAGCCGATACTGACTGGTAAAACAGGCTCAAACCGAGATGTTTCATTAATTAATGGAATGATTGGTTGAACGGCTGCAATAATATGAATGGTATAATGGGTTTCAAATTGGTTTCCCTTGGCCATTAAAGGAAGGCAACAGTACAACAACAACTTATATAGTGCAGCTAAAGTAGCTTATTGAATACTTGCTTCTTGAGTTCTATTAGGTTGTTGTTTGAAAATCTGGCAATTATAATTGTATATAGCAGACTTTTTATGTCATTCTAGCTTTTCCCCGCAACTTCACCCGCGTAGAGTTCAGAAATTATCCCACGGGAACGTACTACCGGGATAAAAAGTATCCTATATCCTAAATCAGGTTATGGTCTACCCATGTGCCAAATTTCATCTAAATCCGTTAAGCCGTTTTAGCGTGAAAGCGTAACAAACAAACTCTCTTGCGTATTTTATAATATTAGTTAGGATTCAGTCGTAATAGGTTTGTCATTCCCTTCTCGATATTAAGGGAACAGAAACGTGTTGCTGGTTTAGAGGTATGAGGAAACAGGGTGTAAAGGTAAAGTTCACTCATCCTCCAGTTCACCATTGAAAAGGGAGGATCCTCCGATCAGACGGGTGTCGTGTCTGGTGGGCAACGGGACGTTGTATATATGCTAGTTGCGCGGTAAACTCTGATTGCGCGATGCAGGATTGCGTGACGTCAGTGACGCATAGTAACGTAGTTCGTGTGGCGATGTGGATGCCGCCACACTGGTAAGTGTAATATGCCAGAACCCTTCAGAAGTGATGAAGCTCACTTTGAACAAAAAAGTTTTTCGTTAAATAAAATAATAAAATGTATTTATTTTCTCCCACAAATATTAAAATGGACACAGTATAAAATTACCGTTACCGTATTTTATTCGTTGAATTTGCCTTGAGAAAATTACAAACTATAAACAAGAAAATGAAAATGCCAACAAGGCTTGCCAGTCAGCATTGCAGCTCAATACTCGGTAGAAGTTCAAACAGAAACGACCAACAAGCAGCAGACCAACGAGTTGCCGCGTGCCTCAGCACTCCTTGTTTATACGATACCTCGCTGAAATCAGATAGCGTAGGATAGGTAGGGAACTGAGTGGGCAATAAAATTGCAGTGGATTTTTTGAAGTTTGTCTTAGGCGAAAGTACCAGGGTAGCCCGCGAAATTCAAATTTTCTTAGGTTTTTTGTAATTTGCAAGTCAGTATTAGGTTGTATGTTGATCTAATTATGATTCACGGCCGTATCAAATATTTATTTATAGAATTATAATCATAAAAATCACCAACACAACTCTCTAAGTTCATATTAGCCTATCGAATGACTGTTTCATGAAATCATGAGATTTGAGGCTAATTCTAACTTATGGAGTGTATTGCTGATTCTAATGATTATAATTCTGTAACGATCGACGAACTGTTCCATATTAGTTACGTGAAATTCGTATGAAAATATTAATTTTACGCGCAACCTTAGCGCTTTCCCCTTAAGTTCATATTACCCTATCGAATGACTATTTCATGAAATCATGAGATTTGAGGCTAATTCTAACGTATGCCGCCTTATTACAAAACAAGGTTCATCTTCAAACCGAGGTTTCAACCATGGATCCTTTTTTGAATTTCGAACTTTATTCCGACACATTAAGTGGTCAGTTTTACAAAACTGACAGCTTAGTACCGGACTATGTTGTCAGTTTTGAATAAAGAACTGTATTTCTATCACAGCTAGGTTATTATTACAAAAACTGGCTCGATGGTTTAAACCATGACAGAAGAAAAACCTCGTTTTGTAATAAGACCTATGGAGTTGTATTGCTGAATCTAATCGTATGAAAATATTAATTTCCCCTTAAGGGTCAGTACCAGGGGGTAGTATTTACGTCCTTCAGACATTTTACATCATACTTACACTTTACATTCATTAATACATGTATATATCATACTTCTATGATTTTGCATTAATATTTTGCAAATCGGTCTAAAATGATTTTTCTTTAATTTTCTTTGTTATGACACCTATGTCAGGCTGTCAAACTATCATTACTTTTTCTTCCAAATTTTCTTTCATAGAGTTTATTACTAGCTTAGTCTATGAAGGTTACTTTTGATTTATATAATTTAAATTATGTTTAGCAATAAGTTAGCCCAAATATTGTATTTTAAAGATAATTTTAATTGTTTACTGAATAGCTGTGTCCTAAATTAGATTTATAAAAATAATTGACACGCTCTCAGAATTCATCGAAGAGGTTCCTCAATGAACTTACTGATATTTATGGCCGATTCGATTACTGACAAGTGGCATTTTTTTTGAAAGAAAAAGATTTCAAAACTGGAAAATCTGAAAAGAATGTGGTGAAAAATTTAGTTACGAGACGGGGCTTTATAAGCAAGGACCACCACATTCCGAGGCTTCTTTCGATCCTGAATTCCGTGAGGGAAACATCTCCGTGACAAGAAGTCAAAACTATTATCCTACTGCTTGACTTGGGGTCTCCGTGCTGAGGAAACCAACCCGTGCGGTGCGGTGCTACTTTGGATTAATCAGGCTTCAGCGCTGACGAGACCTGATATCTGGCCTGCCCTGGTGGTCGTACTTCACCTTTCCAAGCGACGGCAGCGAAGCCCAAAAGGAGGGTTTACTATTATAAAAATCTGAGAGCGTGTGATAAGTAGGGAAGTGTTTTTTACTATAATTTGTATTTTTTATCTTTCTCTAAATTATATTTTGTTTACGTGTCTATTCCCCTTTTATTTCAATAGATTCGTTACAATACAGGAAACTTAAAGTACCTAGTAGCCACGAAAAAAAACGTCTTGACTAATTCAAGAGTTTCACCGGTCGGAGAAAAAATCGGATTGATGTTGAGAATTTTTTTTAAACCTTGTTAAAATGATTGTTAAAAAAATTCGCCAAATAAATTACTATGGCGAAAAGTCTGAAAGTTACGCAGGACAGAAGTAATTTTAGGGAAAACAGAAAAAATCTACGGGTTCACTGTTCTTTGTTGTCTTTATTCTTATTTACGCCAAAGTTATCAAAATACGGCAGTGCTTTTTGCATTTTTGGTGATATTATTTTTTTTTTTTTAACTATCATCTGGCGATTGGTGAAACTCTTGAGCTAGCCAGACGTTTTTTTTTTCGTGACAATTACTTTAAGTATTCTATATAAACTTATCAAAGACCCATAACATGTTTTCCTAGTACTGACCCAACCCATGTTAACAAGAGGGCGAGAGTTAATTTTTATACGTTTTAATCACACTATCACACTTCACACTAATATTATAAAGGCGAAAGATTATGAGTGTGTGTGTTTGTATGTTTGTTACTTCTTGAGGGTGTTTGACCCTCAAGAAGTAACAACCCAGTCCTTTCAACCAAATCGGTCAAGCCGTTTGGGCTTGACCGATTTGGTTGAAAGGACACCGGCAAAATTAGGCCCAGTTGCAACAAGGCCGAGGACAACAGAGAAATATATGAAAAATAAATGCTTTTATTCAATGTTTATTTAACGTCGTTCGTAAAAGCCTTTTAATCATGGGCTAAAGAAAAACGATGAAAAAAGAAGAAGATACAGGAAGTCACTTTGAATAAGCTGACCTTGGAATTGAAATGAAGAAGTCATTCACTGGGTTGCCAGTGGGTAAAATAGTATAATATTTTAAGCAGAGATGCCAGAGATCATAATTTCACATTAATTATTAAATAAAAATGTACCCTATTTAACATTATATGTTGACCTTCAAGAATAATCCTGTATGTCAAAATATTATATATCTATTAAACAAATATTTTTGTTAACTGCAACGTTTATGGTTGGTTTTGAGTTGATTTCGATAGTGGATAAAAATGCTAGAAGCCAACTATGTGTCAACTCGAAAAACGCAAATGAATTAAAAACCCACCCATCTCTATTATCTATCTCTCTATTATCTCGATATTCCCATGATCAATATTGATATTGATGTTTTCATAGTAACTAATGTTAATCAACAGTCATTTTAGTATTTATATTATAATTGTTCGTTTAGTTGAAAAACTGGGCCAGACAAAGTATGGGTGGTTGCCAGTGTCATTTGGTATGTAGATAGCTTATACCCTGAATTAACACATAGGCTACTTTTCTACGCGGGTGAAACCGCGGGGCGCAGCTAGTGAATAATAAACGCATTTAGCGATTTGTGTTGCAATTAAGCTTTAAAGTAGGTGACGTTAAAATTGAAGATTACGTAGTGATCAGATAACAGACCATAGTGGGTCTTATAAATGACAAAATTCGGTTTATTTTAGATCAATTTTTGTTCTAGGATCAGAATTCCAATAAATAACAAAAATTTTGAACTTGAATGTTTTGAAATCATTCCTGTCTGTAGGTAACTCTCAAAATAATTTGGTTGATTTAATCATCACCATTTATCAACACTTTTGGAATAATCAAAACAATTTACAATCCAGATCAGTCATCGAAAATGCCACACAAAGAGCTGTAGGTACCTACCAGTCGCGGGCAGGTATGACCTGATATCAATGTCCAGACGTCCAGTCAGCGTAGGCAATTTTGTGGCGCGCAAATATTAGCATGTGTGACGTCAGTGACAACGACACGGTGGGGCCCAATAACGATATTTTGATTGAATACAGATTGCCACCGGTGATACTGTTTTGTTTTTTTTAAACTTATATCTCAGTATGGAACTGTTTTTTTATTGGTATACAGCCAGTTTAATGGTGACTTAAATTCATGCCATCCCTTATATTTTTAACCAACAAAAAAAAAGAGGAGTGTCTAATCTGTTTAAATTATTGCTACATGCAACAAGACATTTGTTTAGCTATTCGATAACAGATGGCATTGTGCCGTGACGTCACTTTTGTAGATCGCGGTGTTAAGATTCTCCGGCTAAACATGACCTCCGCGATACTTTATTTATTAAAGTTTTGTCTTACTCTGGACACTATTGTTTTATTTATTTGCACCGGAGATATTTTTGGGACTTTGTACAAGTGGTCCTTCGTAACCGGGTGAAGGACTGGTGTGCATTGTCATTATTGTTGGGGAGTCGGGTTGAATGGTCAACCTGCTGCGGAGTGTAACATCAGCGCAGCGCGGCCAGAAGCGAGCAGAGCAGCATCGGCGGATCGTACAAGGTTGGCGCTTCTTAAGCCGAAGCGTATATGTACAAGTGGTACACAACGGTCAGCGCTGGTGCTAACAAAGTTAGTGTTGGCGTGAGCAGCAGCTGCGGTGCGGGACGAAAGTACCCCGCATATCATTGCGACGAGCTACGTAAAAGTGAGTGACAGTGAAGTGATATGATACGAGGATAATCTGTGAGTACTTTAAAATATCAAAGTGACTAAATTAATACATTGAGACTTAACCATTACAAGCAAATTTAGAACTTATTAACTTAGAAAATTTTAATTAACAATTTGGACTTAGAAACTTTAACGTGTGCATGGACTTAGAATAATTTCAATAAAAAGTGAACTACGGGGAACCTATGCCCGACTTTGCAGCGAGGTGTATTAAGTTCAAAGACTTGTAATTTTTTACGTGTTGTCTGCAAACTTAGCATAGTTCCAGAACAGTTTATGTACAAAACTTTATTTTATATTATTCAATATGGAAGCATTGAGTAATGTACAGTTTAATTTACATTCTACTATCAGTAAAGCAAGGTCTAACTTTAAGAAATCACCTAAGGAGCGAATAACCAGTTCATACATAGAAACTAGATTAGAAATTTTGGAAGTTAACTGGTCAGCGTTTTCTGAAAATCATATAAAAATTGTATCATCGGTAAAGTCTATTGAATTCGAAAAATCGGATTATAACACAAAAAATGTTTATGAGAACACGGAAGAATTATTTACAGATTATAAAGCAGAGCTGAGGGAAGCATTGAAGATAATGGTATGTTCGGATAGTTTAGGTAAAGTGCCTGAACCTACTGTGAAGGGTTCTAAAGAGATATGTTCTGTAAAATTGCCAAAGATTGAGTTGCCAAAGTTTAACGGAAGTTATTCTGAATGGATTAGTTTTAGAGATTTATTTAAATCCTTGATACACAATAATAGCCTACTAGACGATGTTCAGAAACTGCACTACTTGAAATCACATTTGTCTGGAGAGGCTGAAGGTCTTTTACGGCACATTCCTATTACTAGTAGTAATTATGCAACCTGTTGGACTAAATTAGAGAATCGATATAACAATAAAAAATATTTAGCGAATTGTATAATTAAACGTTTTATGAGTCAAAAAAATATTGCAACCGAATCATCCATCGCAGTTAAGGAGTTATTAGATACTTCTAACGAATGTTTACATGCTTTGGAAAATTTAGGCATAATGGTTGAGCATTGGGACATTATAGTTATTTATGTATTGAGTTTAAAGCTAGACACTGAGTCACGTAAACAATGGGAAATGAAAATTAGTGATTGTTCAGACGACTTGCCTACAATGCATCAGTTCAAATCTTTCCTTGAACAAAGATTTCGGTCTTTGGAATTTTTAGACAACAAAGGTCAACGTCATCAGTCCAATCGTAATGTGCCAGTCAAATCGCTCCATGTGTCAACTACATCGTGTATTTGTTGTCAGGATAACCACAAGCTTGCTAATTGTAAAAAGTTCGCTGGTCTCGATATGGATAAGCGTCGTAATTTTGTCCAAACAAATGGTTTATGCTATAACTGTCTAGGGGCAAATCACTCCGTATATGCATGCCGCCAGTCCACTAGATGTCAAATATGTAAAAAGAAGCATCATAGTCTTCTTCATCTCAAAAATGTCTCCAAATCAGTTGGTGATAGTAACAAAACTGATCCAGAAGTTGCAGAAAGCAGCGTTTCTGCTGATACCACTTCAACCCAGAGTAATTCCACTAATATTGTAAGTTGTTTTGCTAATAGTCATAGCCAAATATTATTGGCCACTGCGCTAATTGAAGCGGAATCAAAGAGCGGTACTGCTATAGTATTAAGATCCCTGTTAGATCAGGGGTCTCAGGCTTCCTTTGTGACGGAGTCCGCAGTCCAGCTCTTAGGTCTGAAGAGAATACCAACCAAAGGTTCAATTTCAGGTATAGGGTGTGATCAAGGCCAATCAATGATTTCATTAAATTCGATGGTTCTCATTAAAGTTAAATCACGCGTCGACCCTAATTTTATTATCACTGTTAAAGCTTATGTTTTAAAGAAATTAACGACTATTATACCGGAAAGGAAGGTTATGGCAAACGTTTTGACCACAATCTCGTCTTTGGCTTTAGCAGATCCTTCGTTCGATACTCCGAACAAGATTGATTTGCTTTTAGGTGCCGAAGTTTATGGACAGGTTTTGTTAGAAGGTTTAATCAGAGGTCCACCTGGTCAGCTCATCGCACAAGATACCAGACTAGGATGGATCTTGTCTGGTCAAGTAGGTGAAATCAACCAAAGCGAGACATGCCACAATACCATAGTCACATTACATTCTACTCAAACAGATGAAAATACACTTCTTAAAAAATTCTGGGAACTAGAATCTGAGCCCAAGGGTGATTACGATAAGGTTTACTTGACCCCAGAAGAACAGAAGTGCGAAGATATATTTAAGGCCACGACTAAACGAGACGAATCGGGTCGCTATATTGTGCATATGCCTTTCAGGTCAAGCGATCCTGCTTGTAAATATGGTGGTTCGAAAGACATTGCTCTTAAACGCTTTTTAACCTTAGAAAAGCGATTTCTAAGGAATCCCGATTTCAAGGCTCAGTATTCAGCTGTTATAAATGAGTATATAGCTCTTAATCATATGGATATAGTACAGGATAGGGACAAAGATGGTTCTGTGTACTTACCTCATCATGCCATCATCCGTAACGAAAAAAGTACAACGAAGTTGCGCATCGTATTTGATGCATCATGTGTAGGTAGCAACGGGGTATCTCTTAATCACGATTTAATGGTAGGGCCTACTCTACAACCTGAGCTTCGTCATATTATCATGCGTTGGCGTTGTGAACCTATCTGTCTGGTAGCGGACATCGTCAAGATGTACAGACAGATTAAGGTATGCGATGATCACACAGATTTTCAGCGTATATTATGGCGTGAGAATCCAGATGACGAAATTCAGGTGTTACGTCATTTACGTGTAACGTTTGGAACATCATCGGCGCCTTACTTAGCAGTAAAATCATTGCAGCAGTTAGCTCAGGACGAAGGCGCTGAATTTCCTTTAGCAAAGAACCGTGTTGTTTCCGACTTCTACATGGATGACCTAATGACGGGATGTCAAACCATAGAGGAAGGAGTAGAAATATATAAGCAAACATCGGAGTTGCTTAAACGTGGAGGCTTCCAGCTCCAAAAGTGGGCTAGTAACAACAGAGAATTACTAAAATTGATTGAAGACGATGAACAAATACCACAAACACAAGGGAACATGGAATTAAAAACAGATGCAATTTCAAAAATACTAGGTTTAACGTGGGACAAAGACAATGACGAGTTCGTTTATACTATTCAGCTAAATGATATAGATTTACCAGTGACAAAGCGTAAGGTTATTTCAGACATAGCGCGACTATTCGATCCCCTTGGATGGTTAGCACCGACAATCATCACTGCGAAGGTGTTTATTCAACGAATATGGATGACTGGGATCGAATGGGACTCGGAACTACCTGCACCATTGCTGACAGAGTGGCTTGACTTCCGGAAGAGCCTTTGTAACCTCATTAAATTTCGTCTGCCTCGTTGGATCAACTCTAGCAAGGAGAACAGGGTTCTCGAATTGCATGGCTTTTCAGATGCGTCTAATGTAGCATACGCCGCGGTGGTATACGTCCGCATCATTGATAGAGATGGACATATTCACACAACCCTGGTGACTTCAAAAACCAAGGTTGCTCCTGTTAAGCAGGTATCAATCCCGCGATTAGAGCTTTGTGGAGCTGTCTTACTAGCAAGGCTTCTTCAGGAAGTCGCTTCAACTCTAGAAGTTCCCAAACAGCACTTATATGCGTGGACAGACTCATCAGTCGTATTGGCGTGGTTAAGCAGCCACCCTAGTCGGTGGAAAACTTTTATCGCGAATCGTGTTTCCGAAATACTTACCATTATGGATAGAAGTCAGTGGTCACATGTGTCGTCGTCGGAAAATCCAGCGGATTGCGCATCTCGGGGAGCAAGCGCTTCTGAATGTAACGATATGCAACTCTGGAAAATAGGTCCAGTATGGTTACAGAATGAAAAAATAGACTATAATAAAGGAAATATAGAAGTAACTACGCTAGAAGAAAGAAAGATAAAAACAAAATGTCACGCAACTGCGGTAGATGGTGATGATAGTCTATTTACTAGATTTTCTAATTACGGTAGGTTAATAAGAGTAATAGCTTACTGTAGAAGATTTTTACGAATGAAGGAATTGGAACATAATAAAAATAAAATAACTACTTGGCTAACTACAAAGGAATTAAATGAAGCTGTACTTACCTGTATCAAACTCTGCCAACTCCAGTCCTTTAGTGATGAAATAGAATCTGTGAAAAAAAACCGTAAATTAAATAAGGGTAGTAGACTTACCTCGTTGAGTCCTTTTCTTGACGATGACGGGATCTTCAGAGTTGGCGGTCGCTTGCACCGGGCTTCTATTGATGAGAATATGAAACACCCCATCTTAATCCCTCATAAATCACACTTCACCAATCTTTTGATTGCGGAGGCTCACGAGAGAACTTTGCATGGCGGGCCGCAATCGATGCTCAATTACTTAAGATCCAAATACTGGATACTCAATGCAAGAACTCTCGTTAGGCAATATGTTCATAAGTGTGTAACTTGCATTCGACATTCAAAACAAACACACCAACAAATGATGGGCCAATTACCGAAGGCCAGGGTGTCTGCTCAGAAGCCTTTCCAATGCAGTGGCGTAGATTACGCAGGTCCAATCAGCATCCGAACCTCTAAAGGCCGTGGTCATCACTCCACTAAGGGTTATATATGTTTGTTTGTTTGCATGTCCACTCGGGCCATTCATCTGGAGGTTGTCAGTGACATGACATCTCAGAGTTTTCTTGCGTCTTTTAAGCGCTTCGTAGCCAGACGTGGCCGAGTATTGGACTTGTGGAGTGATAATGGGACCACATTTGTTGGTAGTGCAAAGGAATTGCGACTGCTATTCAACGCTGAAAGGTCTATGGTAGCTTCGGAAATAGCTGACTTCCTATCTATGAATGGTACGACTTGGCATTTCATACCTCCCCATGCTCCAAATTTTGGAGGATTGTGGGAGGCTGGTGTCAAGTCTACGAAGCACCATTTGAAAAAAGTTATAGGCACAAGCACATTGACATTTGAAGAAATGTCAACTGTGCTCGCTCAAATTGAGGCTTGCCTTAACTCGAGGCCGATCTCTCAGCTTTCTAACGATCCAGAGGACCCGTGTCCTTTGACGCCTGGGCACTTTCTCGTGGGTGAACCTCTGGTAACTGTACCTGATGCAAATTATGAAAATTCATCCATTAGTAATCTGAAACGGTGGCATCTTACGCAAAAAATGCTTCAAAACTTCTGGCGTAGGTGGTCATTAGAGTACTTAACTCAATTGCAGCATCGATATAAATGGACAGATCGTAAGCCTGAACCTGAGATTGGAGACGTGGTTCTGGTGAAGGAGGATGGTCTTCCACCCGCTAGATGGTTATACGGAGTTATTACAAATAAACATCCAGGTTTGGACAACATTACTCGCGTTGTGACCATACGTTGTAAAAATAATGAGATTAAAAGACCTGTATCTAAATTAATGATTTTACCTGTGAACACTTAGTTATTGTTTACCATCTTATTGATACATTTTATATACAGTTCTATTTACACAATATGATGGCTTGTGATTTTACTTGAATGTACTTGTATTTTTTTTTACTTGTTTTACAGTTGTTTAACTTTCATTTACATATCGCATGAACTGTATCGTAGATATAAGACCCTAGGTTTAGGTTATAGTGGTTAGCCAAACAACCAATCATTAATTTAAGTTTTCATTGTCATGTTAATGTTGATGGACAGAGCCGTCCATGGTGGGCGGAATGTCTAATCTGTTTAAATTATTGCTACATGCAACAAGACATTTGTTTAGCTATTCGATAACAGATGGCATTGTGCCGTGACGTCACTTTTGTAGATCGCGGTGTTAAGATTCTCCGGCTAAACATGACCTCCGCGATACTTTATTTATTAAAGTTTTGTCTTACTCTGGACACTATTGTTTTATTTATTTGCACCGAGATATTTTTGGGACTTTGTACAAGGAGGTTCTCAATTCGACATGTATGTTTTTTTTTTATGTATGACCACGCATAACTTTTTACAGAGTCGTCCGATTTGATTTTTTTTTGCTTTATTCGAGAGAGTGTACCTCAAAGTTGGTCCCATATAAAATTGATTTAGTTTACTTGGGTAGTTTCTGAGTTAGCTTCAATAATACGTATTTTTTCCCCACTTTTATATGGATGATGTTCTAGTTTCTTTTGCAGGTAATGGTATTAGAATTTGTGTGGGATAGGTACCACAACTAAAAAGTGAAAAATAAAAACTTTTTAAAAAAAAATAACATACGTGTCGAATTGAGAACCTCCTCCTTTTATTTTCGTCTGTTAAAAATATACAAACGAACGGCTGCCATGGCCCACGCACAATGGTCCACATGAAGGACTAAGTGCGGAAACCAAATCCTTTAACATAGAACATTTAGAACATAGAACATAGAAATACAAACGAATTCCAAAAACGAAAATACATTTAACCAGACACCGACTTCCGAAATCAAAGTTATGTATCAAAAAGAAAGTGACAGCACCAATTTAGTCTCCATTTAAATTAATTTTGGTTTTGTGTAACTCATCGATAGTCCCCAAGGGACGGTAAAATATACTCGTAGTCGGTAAAGATGCCATCTGTCAAAGCTCTAGATAGAAAGTAAAAATCAATTGAAACTAAGAGGTCCGTCGCGTTTTGTCACCTGTCTCGCTCACACGGGACCAAATTAAGAATGTTAAATGAAAAGATGGTTTTTTGATAAATGTAATCAATTATAGGACTAGTAAATAATCTTAATTTAATCGGTACCTAATTATTGAAACACATGTTGTGTTATCTAATAATCTCAGTTCAAAAAGTATTATCTGTTTTTGAGATGAGTTAAATAAACGTCACAATAAAAATGTGTTTTTAATAGTTAGTTGTTAAATTAACATTAATAACTAGTCCTTTAATTGATTACATTTTTCAAAAAAACATCTTTTCATTTAACATTCTTAAAAATTTGGTCCCGTGTGATAGTCTCGAGAGCGGTGACAACGCGACAGGCCTCTTAACAAGTTATGTTTTTGTAGCTATGGAATCCTGGTAATTTAATGGTATTCAGCAGTTTTTCCTTCCTAGTAGCACACACAAATACAAAATGCCATACTAACATAGTTTTTCAAAGGGCAGTGGATGATAAGCATAGTTTTGTAAATTTTATCCACTTAATCACTAGGATGGCAAAGAACAAGATCCCTGCCTAAAGGCGAGTACATACTGCTGTAACGTAACATGCAATGTAACATGAAAGGAGCATTTCATAAGTGTGAACGCCTTGCGCGCACGAACCGAGCATGTAGGTACCTACTCGCATCGGTTTCTGGCATGCGTGCGGCGAACATAGTTCAGTCTGCCGAAACGACCGTTCCACGGTACAGACACACACAACCCGTCCACACTGGCGCTCCGTGCACACTGCGGACCCCTTTGTGTTCGGCGGAAAAACCGACCAATGGCGGATCGCGGCGCGCACCTGTTGAAATGCTCTGTTCGTACGCGCAGTGTGCACGGTTCGTGCGCGCAAGACGTCCACACTATGAGAATTCTGTTACATTGCATGATACATTGCGACAATGTGAACGGCAATTTCTTTCATTGCGTGTCACATTGCATGTTACATTTCAAAAGTCTGTAACCGGCTTAAGAAAAAACATCAAATACAATCTTCGATTGTTTTTATTTACACCACATTGTCAGCATAAAATGAAATAGTTTCCAAAAGATTCGATGGACAGTCCTTAGTGTATCTTTTACACTTGTTATCCATGCCGTAGTACTCTGCCTCGTAGAAGCTGTCTGCTATGTCATCTTCTGACATTGAAGCTGATGGTCTGCAAAGAAACAGTGAACAGATAAGGTATCATCAACATCATCATCATTTCAGCCAAAAGACGTACACTGCTGGATATGTGTGTATGTGGCTGTGTGTGTGTGTGTGTGTGGTATGTGTGTGTGGTATGTGTATGTGTGTGTGTGTGTATGTGTATGTGTGTATGTGTGTGTGTGTTTGTGTGTGTGTGGTATGTGTATGTGTGTGTATGTGTGTGTGTGTTTGTGTGTGTGTGTCATGTGTGTGTCTGTGGTGTATGTGTGTGTGTATGTATGTGTATGGCTATGGGCCTCCAGCACCGCCACTTCGACCGCTTCTGTGCTTCCCGCATCCAGCAGATAAGGTATACAGTCTGATTTTTAATTCGACGGAATTCTGACATTTGAGGAGTGTTGCCAATAATAAAACGGTCCTATTATAAACGGAACACATTTAAGCGAAATTAAAAAAAAATCTTTCTTGTATTTAAGGTTTCAATTAGAAAAACTAAAACTTAAAAATTGACTGATAATTTTAAAATGGTAATCAGATTTTTTATTATCAAATTATTGAAGCTGCAATAATTAGTTAGGTAATCAATACAAAATACAAAACTAGAAAAACTCAAGTAGGTTGATGAAATTAAAATAGTGCAGTAGGCGGGCAGCCCTATCGCGTGTGCACGTATCCAAGGATGACCCAATGATATTATATAAAAAAAAAAAAAAAAAAGGTTCCGACGAATTGATAACCTCTTCCTTTTTGAAGTCCGTTAATAAAGAGGTAGATATGACACTAGCGCGCGCAAATTGTTGCAGACAAATTCAGACAATTGTTGTAATTTCATTTAGTCGGCTAATAGCAGCGAACTGCTACGGGTCTCCACCGATTCGTCTTTTAAAAAAAAAAAACTATTATTTGACTTAGGACGATAATTATATTTTAGGATATCAAGGTTACTAATAACACGTAATTTAGGATACTAATATTTAGGATAACGCGTGAGACCCATGGGCAGACCCGTCTGCTAAGAAGGTTGAGTGTCAACTGAGGACTCTAAAGATGGCGCCTCCAGCCGTCAAGTACATAATAGCTAACAGCGCCGATGAGGCGCTGATCTGGCATTAACCCTTACAGATTTAGGGTATAACAGAACGAAACTAAGCGTGTCCGTGGCTTAATAAGAAATCTAAATAAAATACGAAGCAATCTCTTTCTGTATCACACGTTCCGTATCGCAGTCATAGTTGAAAACTACTGTTTATGTAAGTACCTACAATTGTAATAACAACGAAACGATATCTGAATGCCGCTCAGTATGAACGTAGCGTATCTTTCCTTTTTAACATCATTGGGATGACCTCTGGAGCTAGACCATCACCTCTTAAAGCAGTATTATTTTAATCTTACATGAGTGTGGGAAAGAGATGGAGCTAGACGTCCTGTATAGCTCCATCTCTTTCTCACACTGAAGTAATATTAAAATAATACTGCTTTAAGAAGTGGCCACCACCTCTTAAAGCAGTATTATTTTAATCTTACATGAGTGTGGGAAAGAGATGGAGCTAGACGTCCTGTATAGCTCCATCTCTTTCTCACATTGAAGTAATATTAAAATAATACTGCTTTAAGAAGTGGTGGTTGGCCCCCTGTTCGGCCGGAGTCTGCAGGCTAGGAAGATTCATCCAGCTTCATGTGACGAGATGACACTATGATATTTGACATGAGTACTTTTATTAATTTAATTTTGAATTTTATCAATGATGCAATACTAACAACATAGTTTTAAGACCATTGTAACTAAAAATTATTATAGATTAATAATTAGTCTGAAATAAATGAATTTAATTTAAGTTATTTAAACCACATTTAAGAGCGTGTCAATGTTTTACAACAATGATGCCGCCACAATGACACTGATGACAGCTCTTGAACGCGGTTTCGATGTGCTGATCGCGTTCAATTTAATTACCTAGTGCAATTTGCCCTAACAAGTCAAAGTGATTACAAAGTAGTGGTTGTCGTTACTTAGCCAGCCAATCATAGCTTTAGTAGTTGAGTTTAAGCAAGATGAGGTTTGATAGCCGATTTACTGATGCTCACTTGTACCACAAATCACTAAAAACGTTTAGCACTCAACATATCTATGCATGTGGGAAGAAGGCGTGAGTATTTGTGTGTACGTATGTATGTATATACATGTTTGTATATACATCTATACAAATAAATAAAATTAAAATGTCAGTTTGTAATTTCAAAATAATAGCTTTTAACTAAATGCATAGGAAAGCACATTCATAAATAACAAAAAAAAAAAAACCAATTAAAAAATTTTGTCTGTTTGTTCCGGCTAATCTCCGAAACAGCTGGACCGATTTTGAGAGGACTTTCATTTAGAAAAAGAATTAGGGTTCCGCACAAAAAAAAATAAAACTCATGAAATTGTGAACAAAACCCGATTCAAATAAAGATTGATATCCATGTAGGCGAAGACACGGGCAACAGTACAGGACAGCAATTAGAACGATGTTCATTCGTTTAGCGCTAAAGTTAATGAGTGATTTGTGATGATTTTATTATGTTCACATAGTAATCCGTAACTTACGTAAGAATAAGGTAAATCAGGTCTCCCATCAGTCCGTTGTGCAAGAAGTGAGCGTGAGCATTCTCACAGATGAGTCTGAGCAAGCATGGCCGCCCTGGATAACCGTGTCTGAATCAGAAAACACCATTTTGCAATCAGTGAATATAAAGAAATCCTATGGTGGAATTAGAAGATGGAAAAAATTTTTTTACAAAAAAAAAAATACAACCGACTTACAAAAACTACACTACAAAGTGTAATATGTATAACTAATTTCAGAAGTCGGTGTCTGGTTAAATGTATTTTCGTTTTTTGACTCCGACTTCCGAAATTAAAGTTATTTTTCATTTTTGTTGGTTTTGGAAGTCGGTTGCATGTTTTTGTAAAAAAAATATTGTTCACTTTTTAGTTGTGGTACCTACCCCACACAAATTCTAATACCACTACCTGGAAAAGAAAC
The DNA here is from genome assembly GCA_946251885.1 of Cosmia pyralina. Classification (NCBI taxonomy): domain Eukaryota; kingdom Metazoa; phylum Arthropoda; class Insecta; order Lepidoptera; family Noctuidae; genus Cosmia; species Cosmia pyralina. The sequence continues at coordinate 21,569,822 of OX276358.1, forward strand.
TAGAACATCATCCATATAAAAAAACTTTTTAGATAAAAAAAAACAACAGATTCCCAAAAAAAAAAACACTACAAAGTGAAAAATAACTTTAATTTCGGAAGTCGGTGTATTTAGTTTTTTAGTTTCGTTTTTTTCCACCGACTTCCGAAGTTAAAGTTATTTATTTGTAAATTATATAAGGGACTAGCTTTTGCCCGCGGCTTCGCTCGCGTTAAGTATTATTATTAATTAGGTATATTTTTAGCGGCTTTACTTTTGTAAAGCGTGAGTAAAAAATTAGGGCCTACAAAACTTCTTTGCACACAATATTCTTAACTAATCTGTCATTAGGCGCTAAAACTATCAAGCTATTGGGTGAACTTACTCGTGAGCAAGCAACATAAAACTGTCCATGAGAGAAGCAATGTTCTCTCAAGTCAATACCATTAGGTACTTATAGTTCAAACTAATACATTTACATCCTCCATCATCCCTTATTTTATCCCCATGGGGGTTGAATTTATCAAAATCCAATTTAAGCGGACGTCTTCATCATAGTAGCTCCAATCTTTAATTTCAGTTCAATCAGTCTAAAATCTAAGAAGATTTATACAAACTTTCATCCCCTATTTTATCCCCTTGGGGGTAGAATTTATCAAAATCCTTTCTTAGGGGATGCTTACGTCATAGTAGCTATATGCATGCAAAGTCCCAGCCCAATCGGTTTAAAATTTACAAAGTTTCATACAAACTTTCATCCCCTATGTTATCCCCTTGGGGGTAGAATTTATCAAAATTCTTTCTTAGCGGATGCCTACGTTATAACATATACCTGCATGCCAAATTTCAGCCCGATCGTTTTAAAATTGACAAAGCTTCATACAAACTTTCTTCCCCTATTTTATCCCCTTGGGGGTAGAAATTAACAAAATCCATTCTTAGCGGATGCCTACGTTATAACATCTACCTGCATGCCAAATTTCAGCCCGATCGGTTTAAAATTGACAAAGCTTCATACAAACTTTCATCCCCTATTTTATCCCCTTGGGGGTAGAAATTAACAAAATCCATTCTTAGCGGATGCCTACGTCATAACATCTACCTGCATGCCAAATTTCAGCCCGATCCCTCCAGGGGTTTGGGCTGTGCGTTGATAGATCACTATGTCAGTCAGTCACCTTTGAGTTTTATATATTTAGATTAAGCGGACGTCTTCATCATAGTAGCTCTAATCTTTAATTTCAGTTCAATCAGTCGAAAATCTAAGAAGATTTATACAAACTTTCATCCCCTATTTTATCCCCTTGGGGGTAGAATTTATTAAAATCCTTTCTTAGGGGATGCTTACGTCATAGTAGCTATATGCATGCAAAGTCCCAGCCCGATCGGTTTAAAATTTACAAAGTTTCATACAAACTTTCATCCCCTATTTTATCCTCTTGGGGGTAGAATTGATCAAAATCCTTTCTTAGTGGATGCCTACGTTATAACATCTACCTGCATGCCAAATTTCAGCCCGATCGGTTTAAAATTGACAAAGCTTCATACAAACTTTCATCCCCTATTTTATCCCCTTGGGGGTAGGAATTAACAAAATCCATTCTTAGTGAATGCCTACGTCATAACATCTACCTGCATGCCAAATTTCATCCCGATCGGTTTATAATTGACAAAGCTTCACACAAACTTTCATTCCCTATTTTATCCCCTTGGGGGTAGAAATTAACAAAATCCTTTCTTAGCGGATGCCTACGTCATAACATCTACCTGCATGCCAAATTTCAGCCCGATCCCTCCAGTGGTTTGGGCTGTGCGTTGATAGATCACTATGTCAGTCAGTCACCTTTGAGTTTTATATATTTAGATAAAGTTTCAGGTATCCCTCTCGAACAAAACAAACATGTTTTAAATCGGACGACACTTTAAAAAGTTATGCTTACACATAAAAAAAATAATAATAATATACGTGTCAAATTGAGAACCTCGTTTTTTATCGTTGGTTAAAAATCAAGCAAAGATCATGAGATGAAAGTAACTGAGATAGAATACAGCTGCCTGTCGGAAAAGGTAATTGGGAGGAAATGGATTAATAATGTTTGGATGTGTCATGGCAGTAATAAGTTACCTTTAGTATTAGTAATTTATGATGCTATTATTAACTGACGAAAAAAAAGGAGGAGGTTCTCAATTCGACACGTGTTTTTTTTTATGTATGACCACGCATAACTTTTTACAGAGTCGTCCGATTTGAAAAAAAAATGTTTTATTCGAGAGGGTATACATCAAAATTGGTCCCATATAAAATTGATTAACTTTGCTTCGGTAGTTTTTGAGTTTGCTACAATAATACGTATTTTTTCCCCACTTTTATATGTATGATGTTCTAGTTTGTTTTGCAGGTAGAAGGTAGTATTAGAATTTGTGTGGGGTAGGTACCACAACTAAAAAGTGAAAAATAAAAACTTTTTTACAAAAAAATACAACCGACTTCCAAAAACAACACTACAAAGTGAAAAATATCTAATTTCGGAAGTCGGTGGCAAAAAACGAAAATACATTTAACCAGACACCACACACGGTTGTATTTTTTTGTAATAAAGTTTTTTTATGTCCTTTTCCTTATTATTATTCCATAAAAACATATTGCACGACCTGCAATGAACAGTGCAAGTCATGTGAAGTCCTTATTTTTACTACATTTGTGAGATTGATTAGTTATGTTAGTAGAACGATATCCGCATGTTGAAAGGGGATGACCTTTTTGACTGAAACCACCAGATAACATAAGTTAAGCCTATATAACATTGAGGGATGACTTTAAGTTTGAACTCCAAAACAATGTAAGCTCTACTAATACTTCAAAAGCAAGCACAATTTATTCGAATAGTCTACTAGGATGGCAACAGAATTAGTAGGTGTACCGCTGTTCAGTGGTTAGTAACTACTGCCGTTCGACGGAACAAAGTCTCTGCAAGCGACATTTAGTTCTCTTCTGTTTTATGGGTTCCTGGTACCTACTCCAGAACTTGTTTGGTATTGCTTACATTGAATTTTAGGAGCCATTTTGACGGAAAGAGGTTTTCGTCAGTGCAGTGAAGTTTTGCAGTGTTATATTTATTTCGTAATTATTATTAGCAGCACTAAATATATAAAAAAAACCGGTCAAGTGCCTATCGGACCACGCACAATGAAGGGTTCCGTAGTTGAAGAGAATTTATCCAAAAACAAACTTAACAATTAACACCAAAAAAAAAAAAAAATTATATGTAAAAATTCATTTATTTGTGCTGTTAGACCTTTCTTCTTGCCAAGTTTCGTGATTCTAGAACAACGGGAAGTACGCTATTGGTTTTGATTTACTTGCGAGTATCAAGATATGTCGTATAAATGACCGTATTTTTTATTGCGTTGACTTAGAAGTTTGATTTTTTAGAACTCCAAGGGACCATAGAACACGTAGGTCTATAGTCTCTTGAAGTTCTAAAAAAAATTGATATTAATTTTAACTTGATACCTCCACGAGTTCCAGAGAAAAAGGGTCTAGACAGACTGACAGACAGACAACGAAGTGATCCTATAAGGGTTCCGTTTTTTCCTTTTGAGGTACGGAACCCTAAAAAATAAATGATCACATTGAGAAGAATCGTTGATCCTGTCCCAGAATCTTGCAAAACGAAATTACTCAGTAATTTCTCAGGCTTCTGAAATCGTCTGACGGCATTTGTACCTCAAATATAAAATAATCAATTTTGCCACACCATAGGAAGTTGACCCGGGGAAAGGGCTGCAACATTATTTGGTTGAAAAAATTCTTTGCAAGAAAGTGTTATGGAATGCTTTAAATTTATTAAATACGACTTACTTTTCTAGCATAGATTCTATTAAAGTGTAGATACTGCTTCGAGTCATCACTTCTTTTGGAACTTGAATACTACGATCCTCCCTGTCTCTTGATACCTAGAACAAAATCATAATTGATAAGATTATTTTGATAATTAAAATACATATAAAAAGCTTTTTGAACTTGAGAATATTGTTCAAGACCAAATGGGACCAGCAGCCTAATTGCGTAACAAACTATCGATCGGAATTTGAATCATTTTGAAACAAATTGCTAATCCATTGCTTCATATGTTCGAAAATTTGCTTCGAAAATTCTGCTCGATAACGTAAATTACGCAATGAATGTTGTTGAACTGTCAAAATGAAACCAACTCCGATTGATAACGTGTTACGCAATTAGGGTGCTGTAATAGTGTTCAAAGACTTTAGAAATGAACTCTCTCACTTCTTTGAAGGTATCTCCGACTACCTAGCAAGTGTTCATTTCTTTCTATGACAATCCTTGAAATGACAATATCTCTAGAAATATTTGTATTTTTTTTTTTACAAATTTGATATAATTTCATGTGTTCCTGAGAAAAAGGGTCTTAGACTGACAGATAAACATACAGACAGACGGAAAAGAAGTATCCTATAAGGGTTCCGATTTTTTCTTTTGAGGTACGGTACCCTAAAAAGTTACTAACAGTTTCAATATCTCCCAGTAAAGGTTCGAAGTAGGTTGCATTGTCCACGTTGTAGTAGTTGGCTTCAAAGAACCATGCGACACTCACGTACGTTTCTGGGTGGAGAGGAATGGATACTGTTGCGAATACCTGTGATAGAGGAAAGAAGTTCGATTATTTTGGAGTTTGTCGGCTGATCGTTTCGAAGTTGTAGATAAGAATATCACTAAAGCAACCTGTTTGTGCTCCGTAAAGAACCTTACTGACTGGCAAATCTTTTTACTATTTTAAGCTATTGGCTATTTGCCGCCGGGGTCGCGGGTTGTTCGAAAGAGATACCGTGGCCCTGGCACAGGCATTTGAAGGAACACGGGTGGGTTTTAGTCAGTAAAAGTCTGACACGCCCTCCCGCTCTGCCCAGAGCGGGAGAAGTCATTTGATGATTTCCCATCCACAAAAAAAAAAAAAAAAAACTATTGGCTATTTTAGACCTTGTAGACTCATAGATTACCATTTTTTACTTTGTTAAGTACCTGATCTTGTTGCAAGGCCTACACTGACCTCCCATACATATTAGCGCTGTAATTTGAAAACATTATAAAGCTAATTATTTTTAATAGTTTCTTGCCAGTTTTTTTCCATAGGAATGCACCTAACTTCTGAAGTTTCATATGTGCCCATGTAAAATAAAATATTTTGAATTTAAATTGCCATTAATAAGTGGATTTTGGGCTGAGTTAAATAAGTCTTAGGCCGCAGCCCAGAGGCTCAAGTTCTGCCAGGCATATGGAAATAGACTCGTTCCTTTACATTGCGAAATGTGTGGGTACTAGACTTCTGTATTAGGGAAATACAGTTTGGGGAATACAAAAACAGTTAAAAAGGAAAATAAGATAAACAATATAATTAAAGAATAAGCAATTAGGTGATCAAATTATAATTAAATACGAAATTGTTTCTTCTTTTTTTTTTTGGTGAAAAGAAATAAATCTAATAATAAATACTCACGCCCCACTGTGTAGCCGGTGTAAACAATAAATAACGTCTCAGTCTCTTCTTTGTGACGGTTTGTTCACAAATTACACTTAATGACACTAAGCTCCTGAAAAAAAAACGTGTGTTAACATTATTTATTTGCTTGTATTTGTTCCTGCGAATAAATATTTGTGTTGCCCATCTTTGGGCAAAATTAACATGACGGTTGAGTTATTTTCGATTAAATGACTTACCTTCGGTTAGAATCTATCTATCTATATATGTATAAATGAAAAGAGAAGTCCTGACTGATTGTCTGACTCATCAACACCCAGCCCAAACTCTCTTGAACCTAGAAAGCTGACCTTTTGTACAGAGGTTCCCTTTATAATGTAGACATGTAATAAGGAAGGAATTCCCGGTAGTACGTTCCCGTGGGATATTTTCCGACATCCACGCGGGCGAAGCCGCTGGCAAAAGCTAGTAATTCTTCACAAATATCGAAAAACCTACAAAAAGTAAAATAAAAACCCTATGTTTACGTCTCTTATAGATAAAATTAACTTTCTAAGGTTCAATTAGACACAGCCAAAAAGCAAAGATAAGGTAAAGAATACTCTTTTAGACTTGTACGGGTAAGGTACATTTAAATGATAGACTGATATGAGTTCAACTTGTGTATTGATAGTTACACAGAAAAACCCCAAAACTGATAACTGATCGATCCGCGGCGAATGAGTCCTTTTGATGATAGCCCAAACGATGCTATGCGACTACTACTCAAATACACGCATTTTATTCATTCGCTGCGCGTAGCTGTCAGTATAAAATCGAAACAAATAATAAATAATAAGAATAAGAACATGTACGGGTTTGCTCGTACAAGACTTTTTTGGAAAACAAAACACATTTATCACAATAATAAACCAGAATACATGACAAAGCCTCAATCAACATCTCTCGAGGCTATCGTTAGGCGGTTGGATCATGGGCACGCCACAATTGCGGCGATAAGTCCCCTCTTTGAGGAGTGGTTGGAGAGGCGCCACGGCGTCCTCACCTTCCGCCTGACGCAGGTCCTCACCGGACACGGTTGTTTCGGGAGGTTCCTGTTTCGGATAAGGCGGGAGGAAACGCCCGGGTGTCACCATTGTGTGGATCGCCCGGAGGACACGGTGGAGCATACAGTGGAGGTCTGCCCGGCTTGGGCGGAGCACCGCCGTGTTCTCACGGAGGCGATCGGCGGCGGCGATCTCTCGCGTCCAAACCTGGTCCAGGCCATGGTGCGGAGCGAGAGTGCATGGGAAGCCGTCACCTCCTTCTGCGAAGCAGTAATGCTCGCGAAGGAGGAAGCGGAACGCGTGAGGGAGAGGCAACAGCCGCGCCCTCGCGCCCCTAGCCGCCGTAGGAGACGCCCTGGGCGGCGGGAATCGATTGCCGATTCCCGGCCACCGTAGGCGCGGGCTTGCGGACGACGAGTAATGGGCAGCTCGCCGTCCGGTAAGGACCAGGCCCGGGTCGACGGCGCGTTGTGTTCCACGCGCGCCTCAAAGAGATGTCAGCAGTGACGGGGTCAATTGGGCCGATGCCGCCGGGGTCGCGGGTAGTTCGAAAGAGATACCGTGGCCCTGGCACGGGCAGCTGAAGGAACATGGGTGGGTTTTAGTCAGTAAAAGTCTGACACGCCCTCCCGCCTCTGCCCAGAGCGGGAGAAGTCATTTGATGATTTCCCATCCACAAAAAAAAAAAAAAAAAGGCGGTTGGATCAATGGCCTGATTCAGAAGGCAGTAATCCTTGATACGACGAGGAGGTTCCTGTCTCCAGAGATCTAACCACCGGTAGCTAGGACACTGCTCCCACCAACACCAGCGGACCACTATTTTTTATATCTATTTATTTTAAGAAATATTTAAAAATATATAAGATAAGGAATAAATAGTAATATGCCAGTAACTGGGTTGTGGAGGACAGATAGGCAGTCGCTCCATGTAAAATACTGGTATTCAGCTGCATCCGGTTAGACTGGAAGCTAACCCCAACATCGTTGGGAAAAGGCTAGGCAGATGATGATAAGATAAGAATAAACGACATAATAACTTGAATAAAAATTACTTACACAAAAAGATAACCACTGATCAACATTGTGCCATTAAAACATATATTTCTCAACAAAACATACAATATTTTGAAGTCTTAAAGTAACACAAACACTGTCGCATGGTCCCCGGCTGAATACACTCCTGACTACCTGATATTTGATATTGACCGAAGTAATTTGTCAAATGTCGTCGCCACTTAATCTCTGCACATACGGTAAAAGCTTAACTGTATGTAGTTAAAGACGCCTTTTAAAAAGTAAGAAACGAAAGAAAAGACACTGTTTTTGATGTTGCTTTTGATTTTAATTCTGGAACACATTTTAGCACCGAATTAATATTTTATATTATAAATTATGGTCATTTATAAGTGTCTATCATCTTGCTCGTAAAATTTTATTACTTTCAGAATTTAATGATATAAATGGAACAATTCTTAAAAAAATACAATTTGGCTAGGACCAATATCAAATAAATAGTGAACCAATTTTACAATCTTAATAATAAGGACCTCAACAATAGATGTAGGGTGTTATTTAAACCCAATTATTGACTGCCATTAAAACAACACAACACAACAACACAACACACCACACACACAACACACACAACAGCAACAACACAATACAACAGACACAACATTACAAGACGAGCCATTAATATTAAAATACTTTAAACCACATTTCGCGAATCGAGTTTCAAATTCCGAAATCCCAAAGATGAAGGAAATTGAGGGGTGTCTCTCTTAAATAAAATTTGTAATTTCTTCCCATAATATGTTGACTTGTAATTTTTTTTTATCTGTCATGTATAGGGTTGCCATTTTTTCTCGAGACACCGTCGGGACATTTAAAGCGTAGAGAATTTTTTGTAGGTGACATCATCATCATTCTTCTGCCCTTATCCCAATTTATTTGGGGTCGGCGCAACATGTCCTTTTTTCCATACATCTCTATTATTCGTCATCTCATTCGTCAAATTTTTGTAGGTGACATAAACCAAAAAACTAAAAATATTTATACTTAATTACTGAGGATGCAATCATTCTTTTTTATATTTTTCAGATGATTTCACGTGGGACAATAATTGTGGGTCACCTTTCTCGAATTTATAAAATTCTTCACAACTCATGTTAAAATTAATTTTACATTGAAGAATAGCTTCCACCTTGTTGACTCCCAAGCGATTACGTTCACATAGCGTACGCAATTCAGAATCGCGTATTCGTCGATTCCGTGTGTTCCGTATAAGTCGGGATGCTGATGTATTTGTCGGGACACCACTGTTAATAACGGTGACATGTCCCGACGTATCGGGACGAATGGCACCTCTAGTCATGTAGGTAAATAAAAAATATTGGACACATATTTTTTATTTTTTTATGTAATCTAAAGATTACGGCGATACATTAAGTTAAAATGTGGCATGACGTCATTCCTTTAGATTTTATACGTAGTTTGTTATAGTTATGACGTAGAGAGACCAACTCCCCAACTTTAATGCGTTGCATCTAAGTAATTTTTTATTCATAAGATGTAGCAAAAAATACGTGTCTAATATTTTTTTATCCGACTGACGGACTAAATAGAATTTCTTGTTTTTTTACCAGGAAACATCCCTATTACACGTAATCCTTTGGATTAATTAAGTGCAGAATCTTGTGATACAAGCCGTTGGCGGATCTTGTTCAATAATTCACCGGTTACATAGTTGGAGTGATAGTTATCGGAGATTCCTGCAAGTTTGGGATCCACTGTTCAAATGTTTCGTGTTGCGTAAATGGGGTTGCGACTTTAGGTCTGTATTTTGAGGAATTTCGTTTTAGAGATAACATTTTGTTTGCAGTAATTGAAGATTTGTTTGCCCTTCGCTGGAACTTAGATTACACCTGCTTAGCGCAATTTATTTGTTTATTTTATTGCCAGCACAAGTCTTTTTCTTGCATACCTACATCTCTACTATAGCCATCACGTCGGTGCTCACTTCTTTCCTAATGCATATCTTATAATTCTTTAATTTCATTGGTCTAGATATCCCTTTACTTAAAGCCATCTAATTAACATTTTCTTGTCTCATTTCAGGCTTCTCATTCCTGTTTTTCTGTCACAGGAGCTACTTCAAACACTTTCGTTCGAGATTTGTTGTGTCAAAAATGAAGCCATCTTTTACCATTCTTTCAAAAATTTATACAAATCATTCCACACTCCAAAAAGGTCCAACAGAAACATAAAAGGAATCAAACAATAAAGTGCCACTTAAAAACCCCTAATTAGATTACCAAAGATGTCCTAATTAAACAGATTGTTTTACAATCTACTTGTCTAATTTGTAGGACGAGAAAAATCACGAGCAATTTAATTACTGCGAACATAACTCATGAAAGTCAAATTAGACTGAGGTGTATAATAATTTGGGAGGGAAATTAGATGGACGGAACCGAATGTAGATAAGTAGGGATATACATGTACAGATTTGAGGGTAGAAATATAATTTACTGCTGTCGTTTGTAGCAAACAATAGCGAGAAATGGGATGTACAGACAAGAATATGATTACAGAAAGAGGGTAATTTATGAAATTTTAGAATTAAAAAATCTGTAGGCAAATGTAGTATTTACAGATGATAGTTTCATCAATAAAACTCGTGTGTAAATGGAAAATGCAAAACGACTTAAAAGACAATATTGAATATAATATATTCGGTAAAGGTGTTTTTTTTTGGTGTATTCGATAATTTAATATTCGATTGTAGAATCTTTTTGTGTATTTTTAAAAAGTTTATTATGTAACTAATTTAACGTAAAAACACATTAATTTACTTGTCATCTTTTTTAAACTTTATGTATCGCTTCCTGTGAAATTGCATTTTTCGAGAGAGCACGTTTTTCTTGCAAAGATGCGATGTTATTTTATGTAATAAATAACAAAATGAATATGCAACTTAAAGTCTGACACACTGTTAAGCCCTAAAAAACATTTCAGAAACCAAAATTACAAATATTTAATCATCCAAAACCAATAAACAGGAACAGAACGCAGAAATTGAAAACCGTGATTCTACGCAACCTCTTTTATAAATAACAAAAATACGATACGTACAAAGGAGAAAAATATCTGTTCAACATATTGCAGCGGTGGTGTACAACCGCAGAATCCCATTTTAACAACCCTTCATTTCAATAAATTGGCCAGCGAAGTGTATAGGGGACTTAACTTTGATGCGGTAGAGAACGGCGGAACCCTGTAGAACTCCGCACATAGTGTGGGCAAATGTTTGCAGGAGAAATGCACGCGGTAGTGGCAAGTTATAAAAATGAAGAGAAATTCTAATGTAGAAAGTCGGGTAGAAAATTTCGTTATTATACTCTGTTGTGGTGTTGAGTCGTTTTTGTCTCGTCAATTTGAGTTGGGCACAGAAGTTCGGTTGGAAGTTTTTGTTGGTGAAGAAATTAGTTTTGTAACTATGTAGTTTCTTTCTATTTAGCAAAAGTTTTGTTTCTTGATGAGGGATTGACGGATTGCCCTTCATTGCAGCTTATTCTTGATGTTCATGTAATCAATCTGCTTCCAGTCTAACCGGATGCAGCTGAATACCAGTATTTTACATGGACTGTCTATCTGACCTTCACAACCCATTAACTGGGTAATACGATACCTTTTGGTAAGACTGGTTGTCAGACTTTCGGGCTTCTGACGACCCGTAACGACTCTCAAAGATCCACGAATGACAGCCGGGACCAAAGGCTTAACGTGCTTTCCGAGGCACGGAGGAGTCTCGGTATGTAAAGATGGTCACCCATCCACGGACCGACCCCGGCAAGCGTAGCTTAAACTGATGGATCGACCCGTGCGGCTGTTATTAATTAGCCAAGAGCTCCTCTTAATCATAATTTTATGTTTAGTAATTTAATTCAATCGTGATTATCACAATAATGTTATTGCTTTATTATTTTGAGGTCGTACTGAGGTGAGCCTCAAAAAATCTTTGTTCTATAATTTTGTATCAATGTAAAAAAAAAAAAACAAAAACCAAACCAATAAAAAACAAAAACCAAAATAATAAACAAAAACCAGCCAAGTGCATGTGGGACCGCGCACAATGAAGGGTTCCGCTATTGGGATGAATATAAACTAAGAAAAAACTTAACTTTGTAGTTGAAAAAGATGTTCCCATACATTTCAACTGCAAACGTTAGTTTGTACGCACAATATTGAGAGATTTACCATGTTATTCTAAGACTACTTCTTATAGGTTTTCCCGTAATCTGTATAGAACTATTTTTTGTATTTTTAGGGTTCCGTACCACAATAGGAAAAAACGGAACCCTTATAGGATCATTTTGTTGGCCGTCTGTCTGTCTGTCAGTCTGTCAAGACCTTTTTTCTCAGCAACGCGAAGAGGTATCAAGTTGTAATTAATATCAAATACGGCCATTTATGCTATATACTTTGATACTCGCAAGTAAATCAAAATCTACCTAATCTAGGGTACTTCCCATTGAACTATTATCATGAAATTAGGCGAGAGGCAAGGCCTCACAGCACAAGTAAAGGAAAAAGTCCGAAAATTGTTAATTTGTAATTTCATCACATAATTTTTTTTTTTTTTGGATTACAATGTTAAGTTTGTTTTAGGGAAACATTTTTACATCTACGGAACCTTTCATTATGGTGATCCAACACGCACTTGGCCAGTTTTTTTTTTTAATTTTAGGCCCTTTCATTTGATATACTCGTATGTCACACAGTATAGTTTGCAAAATTTTTGTATATATTTTCTTATTTGCCGCCCAAAAGTGACCCCCATATTCAAAATTCATTTATTTACGTTACACGTCCGTGCTTGGGTCACAGAAATTCATATGTGTACTAAATTTCAACTTAATCTGTCCATTAGATTCGGAGCAAATTGGCTGTGACAGACGGACATACAGATAGGCACACAAGTGATCTTATACGGGTTCCGTTTTTTCATTCGGACGTACGGAACCCTAAAAAGAAACCTTAGGTAATTGAAGCTACACATTGATACCGTATTATGCAACAAAAATTATAGACAATCAAATGAATTCTTGTCAATGTATAGATACATCTTTTAAAGGCTGACTGGACTCGCCAATGTATTTAAAAAAAATCTATTTGTAGCTTTACCGTATTTATTTATTAAACTGACCAACTTATTCTAACAGTAAAATACTACACAAATAAGTTATAGGCCATATTATACAGATAAGTAAGTTATAAACTATAGCTAACATACATTTAAAACAAGATAAAAGACAACAGATAGGTACACAAAACAAAATTAATACACATAACAAAATATAAATAAAATTTACGACGCCGAGATAGTGCTATAGTGGCAATAGACTCCAGGTAAGCATTAGGAGTTTGCAGAAAACTCAGTTCGATACTTGCAAAGGCATCAAGCGACTCATCATACTGTAATATTTGATTGATAACGGTAAGGAATTGAATAGTTTGAACCTACCTAATGTGTCTTTCTTTGTATTTTAATCTGATTCATCTAATCAATTCTATGTTTATTCAATTAAGAAATGAAATGCGTTAATGGAATAGTCAACTGATGGGACTATGTTTTTGTAGATTTTTTTTTTGTATTTATTTGTATAGTTAGTTAGTCATTTACTTTAGTACCTAGTGTAAATAGTGTTAACTAGTATAATTATTGTATACCTATACTGGATGACTTTTTTTACCGTCTCGAAAAAAATAGGGTATATTAGGTGAACGGAGTAGAAGCGTATGGCATACCTAGTTTTTTTTTTATTAATAGCTTAGTCAGAAAAAAATAAATAAATCAATAAATACTACAAATTCGTTGTAAACTTTTCATTTTAGAACAATAAAAATATAAATTTTGAAGAAAAATAATAAATCCTTTAAAAATACCGAAATTCAAATCATATGCAACCTGCATTATGATTTGAATTTTGATTTTTTTTAATTAAAAAAAAAAAAAAAAAAAAACTAGATATGCCATAGGCTTCTACTCCGTTCACCGAATATACCCTATTTTTTTCGAGACGGTAAAAAAAGTCATCCAGTATAAACCAAAAAGCAAATAATAAGTAAATAAATATCCCAGAAAAAAAATGTAATTATTAATACCTGTGTTTGCATGCCTAATGGTAGGATATGGCTAATGGACACTATTGTTTATTTAAGACCTTTTTTTTTGTGCACCCATATTCGCAAATGAATAAATGATTATGATTATGATTGTGTTCAATCGCCATGAGTTAAAAAAAAATATATTCTAGTGCTTTAAAAATATAAACCCTCATTTCAGTATCAAAATACAGCCTATCCTATACTCGTAGAATAGGGTCGTTATGTGTAATGTTTTGTTTAGCGAGCGATGTAAGTTTTACCTTGACTCCACGTTAGCAAGCATTTGGGTCGTTCCGTACAGGCGAAATCACTGAGAAAACATAACGGTTCATTAGTCAGACTGCCGTAGGCTCAGTGCAAACATTCTAACATTTTATCTTATACAGTATTTACACGCAGACGGTGCCGGTGCGCTCAGAATCGACGTAAAAACGAAATAGTACGATGTTGCTTGCTTTAATTTTGTTGAATTTGCTTTCCCTGTTCGGAGCGGACGCGGGTAGACAGAGGCGGTACCTCGTGTACCCAGACGGTGGCCCAGCCAGAGCACAGGTACGTTCCCTCTGTCTTATTAGAACAAATCCATGTAAATTTACATAGCGTACCTGATTTAACTTAAGCAAATGATGTTTTCTTTGCACAACGGATAGGGCTTAACGAAGCAGTGTTTTTTTTTTGTTCGTGAATTTAAATGCAATTAAGTTTCTGTCTGCCTTTTGAAGCGTGCCATGAGAGTTTTTGTTTTAAATTTATTTCTGTTTATAACGGACATGTTTTGTCTCTAGTCTTCTATGTACCTACCTAGACATCTGCATGGGTTAATTCTGTATTTAGTATAGTATCTACGCACTACAGACATTTTACATCATATATATGTACTTACACTTTAAATTCATTATTATATGTATATCTGTTGTTGTTGTTGTTGTTGTGTTCATTATTATTATGTGTATTATTCTATGTATATCTGTGTATATATCTTACTTCTTTATTGATTTTGCATGAATATTTTGCGAATCGGTCTAAAACGATTTGTTTTCTTTAATTTTCATTGTTGTGACATTTATCCAATCATAAATGTTGTTTATACCTAAATTTGTTTTACCAATAAACAATTTTTTTTTATGTCAGGCTGTCAAAAATAAATCAAAAAGAACTCTACAATTAGAAGAAGGAAAGAAGATAGAGATGAGTCATGAGTAAAATATGAAGAATGAAATTATTTACAAAATTATATACATTATATTTTACTCATGACCCATCTCTATCTTCTTTTCTTCTTCTAACTGTAGAGTTCTTTTCAATTTTTATTTTTTTTTGACAGCCTGACATAAATGTCATAACAGTGAAAATTAAAGAAAACAAATCGTTTTCGACCGATTCGCAAAATATTAATGCAAAATCAATAAAGAAGTAAGATTATACATATAATAATGAATTTAAAGTGTAAGTATATGATGTAAAATGTCTGTAGTACGTTAATACTATATTAGTCACCTACTCCTGCCAAATGTTGTGCTGAAAATTTTAATGAAGCTTACCAAATGCTTGTTTGTTTGAATGTGAATGTTATTTATTGTTTCTGTTTGCTTGAATTCAGTTCATTATAATGTGGTGTATTTATCTCATTCATTCATTGTATTAGCATTTCACTTCGTTATCTTCAGAAGCACTCTCTACTTAGTGTAAGATAGAATATTACTTGTTCTTACCTTCTTAAAAATGTATCGCGTTTCTACGTTTTTGTAATATGTATTGAATATCTTCACTGAAATAAGAAATTATATGAATCGATTTATGAGTTTTTTTTACTGCAGTTTTTTATGGTAATGTACTGATAGGTTTTATATTAGTTGGTATGGATTTAGTTTCACTTAAGTAAATACCATTTTCAATTTATCACTGAACAGTATTTATGATTCACAAAAATAGAGTTATTGAACTGAACCGATTTACTGACCTGACCTACATTAATCTAAATTGATTCTAACTACGCCAACTTTCTCAAACTTTTCAGTTCATCATTGGTCTCGGTGTTCCAGTTGACCTGAAAGAGCAATCAGTTACAGTTGGTACTGTAATAAAGTTCCAGTATGATTTGCCTACAAATAGTTCAGAGTATACTAGCAGGATCTACGGATTTGCCAACACGGTCTCCAGAGACATGGACGAAGACAATCCAACTCAAGACGTTTCAAATGAAGTAGATTCAGATGATTCAAGACAAATTAGTGAAACAGAAGATGTTGTAACTGAAGAACCTGAGGGGGACAACGATACATTAGTAGATTTGACTTTTGATGATAGACGAAAAAGGTCTCTAATTTATTCTGAAGGCGGTGTTCTAATTACGGACAGTACTACTGTTAAGGATGATTTGTCTTTGGATGAAGCAATTAAAAAACAAGAAATGATTGACCAGAATGCTTTGGAAGAGGAAGAGGAACCACAAAGAATGAACAGATGGGACTTTTATAAAGTAATAGAGCGCATGGTTGAAAGGTAATATTTTTGTTCTTTTGCTTTAGTCGCAGGCTTTATCAGAAATTTGACACTATACTTAAAGTAAGTAAGTAACTTATTTGTTTGTATAAATCTAAAAGCTTTAATATTATAATAATTAACATTTTAATATTGGACTAAATTTTGACTACAGATATACAGGGTGGAATTTTGTAATGCCACCTGAAGGGAAAGTACTCTTAGTAGTGTAGATAAAAAATTTTACTCAAAGAAAACATTCCTTTATTTTTGAATAGAAAGAAGTAAGTAAGTAAGAGAAAGAAAGAAGTAAGTAGAAAGAAGAAGTAAGTATACGAGTGCAAAATCACTCTTGCTCGGGTTAAAATACATAGCTATAAAAACTTTAAAGAACAACAAAGAATCAAAGCATAAACTTTATGTTTCAAACAGAACGAGCAAAAATAAAACACCAAAGCAACCAGCGCTTAGCTCGCACAAATAAAAGGAGAGAAGAAAAAAATTATCCTGGAAATAAAACTTAAATCAAAACATCATTTAGTCCAAGCCTTTTATAAAGAGTTAACAAGAATCGCTATAAAGGTATAATATTTTATTAAGGTTGGCCATTGAAACTTCAGGTACGGGTATTCAGGTCGGCCGTGCCTGCTTCGAACAATCTGCGAGGCTGCAGAGGTACCATTCACCCATGAAAACGGCTTGCTCGGCGAAATTGGACATATACTATTCACGTAAGTCACTAACGTTATGAAAGGATTTCGGTACTGCTTTATTTATGAATGATATGTCATTCATTCGGGTGGAGTTGACGGGCTAAGATTGGAGCTTTTTGGTTAAGGAAAATCGTTTAATCTGGCGTTGTATGCTATGTTCGGGAATTTTTATTTGAAGGGTGTGTAAATGAGGTAGCGCTGTGTGAACTCGGCGCTTTCATTTTTAATGGTTCATATTTTTTCTACCTCTGTATTGAGATTTCTGTGTTCACCGGATTTGTAATTTGCATTCATTTTTATTTAAATTTTTTCTTTCTCTAATAATTTGTGGTGATGGTTTTATTATAAGCGAAAAAAGCATTGATATTCTCATACGCAGCTAGAACAAAATAACTTGAGCTAATAATTATAATAGGTCTTTACCTATGAAATTGCCGATTTTTGATACCGGCTAGTGTGAAGGTCAATATCTTTCATTCTATTTAGAATTCCAAATTCAAATTAATTTTATAATATACCATGATATGAAAAAAAAAATCTGTAATTCATTTGTTTTCCCGCCATTCGATTTTTCTTTGATATCGATGCTTCTGTAACCATGGAAAAATCGAAATAGCGCGCTATTTTCGAATACGAGTACCGTCGTGGCACCAACGCAGCATAGACAGCATGTAATATTAATAACGTATATGGACAAGGTACCGCAAGTGAACGCACGGTGTCTTTTTGGTTTTGATCGCTTCCGTTCTGGAAATTTTGATCTCAACAATGAGCCCCGGGGAAAATTTTCAAATCCAACGAGAAGGTGAAAAACGCCTTTAAAGAATTCATCGATTCCCGTCCCCAGGAATATTGCAGAGGCATCAACGAACTTTCATTAAAATGGCAAAAGTGCACCGACAATGTTTCTTATAGAAAAAATTGTTTGATTTTTTCTACGTCAAACGACAATTTCATAGGTAAAGACCTAATATAAAACTAATCAACAATGATTAGCAAACGAATTAGCGATGTCGGTTTATTGTTATGGACGCAAACGTGCAATTCAAATATAGAGAGGATCAAAACATCTCTTTGTGAGTTCGCTTTACTGAACGAGTTTCGGAGTGAATTTTTCATAATAGCAGTACCTACTAGGTGGACTGCTGGTCAGTTTTCTTAGGAGTTATTGAAATCCTAATGGGAGTTGACACATCCTAATTGTAAAGTTTTAAAGTATTTATTATATTTCTAGATTGTTTTACAAATGTTTATCAATTAAATATAGGCTAGTTTCAAGCATCTGTAGCCGAACTAGGCAAAACTTGTATTTCGGCTATCAGAGCCAATCCCTCGGATAATTTTACATTTCCCTTAACCATTAATTTTTTGCCACATGCCACATTAATTTTTACAAGATATGATATTTACCAATAGTGTTATTTTACACATCATATATTATTATAAATATGTAGAGTAGGAGTGCGTGACCTCTCATTGTATGGAATGAAGTGTGAGTGTGTAAATTGAGAGGGGGTGTGTGTGTGTAATCCTTGAGAAAGTTAAACATTTGGAAGTTTATGCGTGTGTTCTATGTGAATTATGGAAGTATCAATCAAACAAGTTAACGCTAACGTATAACGTGATCATTGTGGTATATGCAGTAGAAGTTCAGTCTCTTCATAATTTAGTTTTTTTTTAAATATTCAGACACCTTTTTTTGCATTGAACGTTTGTTAGTGAGTGATTATAATAACACCATAAATTGTCATTTTTGGTGTTTTAATCCATACACGTATTTTATTCCTGACAGTGGATTCCGGAGTCTCTTTGGGATCGTAGTGCTCTAAGCTACTAGAATAAAACACTTTAAACTTTAACTTTTTTACATCAAGACGGGTCATCAGCTATCTGAAGGTCAATTCTTGGTAGTTACAAGATAGTAGTAGTTCTTGGTAGTTTGGCGATTTTATCGCGTGTCGCCCCTGTTGCAGTTAAACAGGGGCGACACGCGATAAAATCGCGCTCGAAAAAAGCACCGCTCGTCGCGCGACACGCGGTGCCTTTGTGTCGCGCGGGATTATATCGCGTGTCGCGCCTGTTTCAAGGAGCCTTTACTCCGCAGGTTAAAACGTCCACAAAACTATATTTTTTTTTGTTGCTGAATGGGTCTGCTCTTGACCTCGATACAAATCAAAAAATACTTAACACTTTAAAACTATAAATTGTTACCTTTGCTCTTCAGGCCATCAACAACGAAAGACACGTTATCTCACCACACGGACAACGAGTATCACGCAGCTGAGAGGCTCGGCAGAGAGGTAGGGGTGAGCTGTGACAACCTGTTCCCGGAGTGTGAGGGCTCTGTCCTCAGCACCTTCACTCAGATAGGGGAGGAGACGCTGCATAAGTTTGGGTTCTTGTAGATGGTGGATATTTTAAAGGAAACGGAGTTAAAGAGGCTCATAGTTTAATTTTTAATGTTACTACCGTTGTTTGGTACACTGATAATTCTGTAATTTCCAAGTATTTTGTTCCTTAATAATGTGATAGTGGTTGACAAAAAAATTGAAAAACAATTAAGTAACTCATAGGATTGTTTATCATAACAGAGGCCGTACTATGACGTGAAAGAAGATCATGGATCCATCATGCGAACTATAGCACCATCCTTTTTTCTCAACGGAATCATGATGGATGGTATGATCTTTTTCCACGGCCTCTGGACTTAAATTAACATATAGCCCGATTTTTCTAACTGTGCGTCTGTCAACGTCAAAATATTACAGTGTATGTATTTAAAACATCAATAACAACCTAACGAATAATAATAAAGAACTGTGCAGACGACAGGAGTGTGTATTTAGACTGTAAAGAGGCATCGGCGGGGCGCTGAGGAGATATAGCAGACGCCGAATTCAATCATCTAACCTAACGATTTTGAAAGCTCCAAGAGAACAGTTAGAAAAATCGAGTTATAACTGGCGAAATGTGAGTGAGTGAGTGTGTGTATGTGAGTGTGAGTGTGTATGTAAGTGTAGGTATAATATACACCTTTATCAATAGAGCACCACATATTAATTATTTACCTTTGGGAATATATACGTGGTGATATATTCTGTAATGTACATACACGAACAGCACATCGACGGACGGCGGGGCAGAGTATTTTAAATTTATCAATGTAAATTCATACGTATCTAATGGTAACAGGATATAGATTCCAAAGCCCAGAGACCGACCACGGAGCATCAAAGGGGATTTCTCACTGCGGTATTTAAGAGTGCGCTAGAGGATACCACGCCGGGATGCAAAAGCATGCGACGCAATGCACCGAAGTCCGCTAGCATACGATCGCGGGGGAGAGGCAGTGCAAGCGGGGGTGCACTCCGCATTTCCCCCGTAAAAATCGGTAAATCCTCCTCGATGCCGTCCCCCGCCGGCCACCGATGTGCATTGGCCTTAATCTGAATTGTGTTGTAAGGTACCTATGTAGGTACCTTGCTTTGTTTGAGTCGAAGATTCTGTTACAAAAATATGTTACTACGTAAAAGCCAAGGTCAAGGTCAAGGTCTTATCGTTTAGTCTTTAGTATTACTGAATAAGGGCGGTAATGTGTTACCATAATATCGATATCCAATGATTGATAAGGTACTTCCAAATAAATAAATAAATAAATAAATATGTTTGGACATATCACACACTTCCAAATGTCGACCTAATGATGCTTGACGCTTGGAATATCATTTAGTGTATTAGTATTTTATTTTCTAAATAAAATATTAAAAAGAAAGTGTTTTATTTGGTTCCATTTCAATGTATTTACTGGATGATTGAAAAGATATAATAAATATTATATATATTAATATAATATAAAAGATATTATTAATCAATCAATCTGCCTAGCCTTTTCCCAACTACGTTGGGGTCGGCTTCCAGTCTAACCGGATGCAGCTGAATACCAGTATTTTACGTGGAGCGACTGCCTATCTGACATCCACAACCCAGTAACTGGGTAATACGATACCCCTTGGTAAGACTGGTAGTCAGATTTTCGAGCATCTGACGACCCGTAACGACTGTCAAAGATCCACGAATGACAGCCGGGACCAACGGCTTAACGTGCTTTCCGAGGTACGGAGGAGTCTCGGTATGTAAAGATGACCCATCCACGGACCAACCCCGGTAAACGTAGCTTAACCCGATGGATCGACCCATGCTGCTGTTATTACTTAGCCACGAGCTCCTCCTAATTAATAATAATTAGGAGGATAGAATAATTAATTAATATTTTTATTAATTATTCCTTTAATTAATTAGTATTTATATACAGTTTATAGTACACCAGAAAATGCATAACAAAAAATAAATTTAATACTACAAAACATACGACGGGCAGCCTTATCGCTTTCTGCGATCTCTTCCAGGCAACCTTGATAATACCTTCTTAGGGTTCCGTACCTCAAAAGGAAAAAACGGAATCCTTATCGGTTCACTTCGTAGTCTGTCTGTCTATCAGTCTGTCAAGACCCTTTTTCTCAGGAACGCGTGGAGGTATCAAGTTGAAATTAATATCAATTATGTAGGTCTATGGTCCCGTGGAGCTCTACAAAAAATTAAACTTTAAACTCAAACTCAAACTCAAAGCATTTAATTCAATTAAACCAATTACAGGCACTTTTGAATTGTCAAGGGGTCGGTCAGTCAGAAAGATGAAGCTAGGCGCCCATTCCAAAGCATAGTAGGTACCTATGGAGAAGAACGGGCAAGAAACTCCACGGACACTCTTTTAAATCAAGGTATGGTTACAAAATAATGGTTACATCATTCATGTTGAAATTTTACATGTGATAACGATGCGGAACGTTAAAAGCGTCCTTAAAAAAAAAAACAATTCAAATATTTAAATTAAATTAAAATAAGCCGTGGCCGCTAAGGTATGACCAGCCTTCACTGACAGCGCTTGTTCACGAACCTGACGCATGGATTAGCTAAATGATCCAACACGCGCCACCATCAGCGAGACATTAGAGTGAGCGTCACATACTCTCAGCCGTCAGGGCACATTCAAGTCAAACAAAGATGTACCCAGTAAATGGTAGCTTTAGAGTATGTACATAGTACTCACACATGTGCTATGCAATTATATAATACAAAGGAGATTGAGTCTATACAATGCAATGATAGTCTTACAATCTTCAAAGTAAGTAAGTCAATTCAATAAAAAAATACGGCCATTTATGCGACATATTTTGATACTCCCAAGTAAATCAAAACCTAGACTACTCCCCGTTGACCTAGAATCATGAAATTTGGCAAGAAGCAAGGTCTCGCAGCACAAGTAAAGGAGAAACTCTGTAGATCGTTAATTCGTAATTTTATCAAATAAAAAAATATTTTTTTGGATTGCTTACAAACTTTTTATAGTTGGAGAATTGACCGTTACGTATATCAATTTATGGGAGAACATGTTTTTCAACTACAATGTAAAGTTTGTTTTAGGGATAATTTTTTTTCGGAACCCTCCATTGTACGTGGTCCAACACGCACTAGCCGTATTTTTCTTCCCAGCTCACCAAACTAAAACTAATCAAAATTCTTTTACATTCTATCAATATCTAACAATTAATATTTAAGTATGTTCGTATAAGCGATCCGTAATCACACATAACGTCATGTCTATTTCTAAAACCCATAATCTCTTTTCTTTTTTGTCACTTAAGATACACAACAATAGAACAAAAATAGTAAAAAGATACTTGTACCCTATAATAACCCACTCTAAGTTGACTTTGTGAATAGCGTGGGATGAAAAACGGGTAAGTAATGCACTCTATTTTGTGGCTGATTCATGTGCTGTTTCCGAAAATAGCATGAAAATGGAAACCTACACCCTGTATATATACCGGTTCTCTGTTATGAAAATGAATGCGGTATCATTTTTATCCTGTGCATCCAGATTAAGGCTCGTATTATTACAAAGTGCTCGCATTTGAGCGTGCACGTATCTAGTACGGCTACATTTTGCTTGATTGATTTAAAAAAACGATTTATGTTTCGTGACGAATAGTTTTAAACAATAATCAATCTGCCTAGCCTTTTCCCAACTATGTTGGGGTCCGCTTCCAGTCTAACCGGATGCAGCTGAATACCAGTATTTTACATGGAGCGACTGCCTATCTGACCTCCACAACCCACTAACTGGGTAATACGATACCCCTTGGTAAGACTGGTTGTCAGACTTTCGGGTTTCTGACGACCCGTAGCGACTGTCAAAGATCCACGAATGACAGCCGGGACCAACGGCTTAACGTGCTTTCCGAGGCACGGAGGAGTCTCGGTATGTAGAGATGGTCTCCCATTCACTGACCAACCCCGGCAAACGTAGGTTAACCTGATAGATCGACCCGTGCGGCTGTTATTACTTAGCCACGAGCTCCTCCCCTCCGAGACATTGTCCTATCAAAAGGAGATTATTTCATTTTGGGCTAAATTCATGAAGGTGCCAAACAAAAAAAGTTATATTCCGTTAGAACGTGTTATTCTCTTCACTTTTCACTTGGGACCAAATCTGTAGCGCCATTCCCTGCGCTGTTATACGAGTATGAAAAACACTGTAGAGAAAAAAGTAAAAAAAAAAAATAAAAACAGAAATACATAGAGAAACGTGTGTTCTTTCGGAAAATAGCTTTTTTTTTGTTTGGCTTTCACATTTGGCCTAAAAATTGAAGGTTCAGTATTCTCGAATTTTTCAATTTTCCCGGCAACTTTTCAAACATTTTCTTTCATACAAACCTTGTCGTGACAACTACCAACATAACAAAAAAGAATTGGTCAAATAGGTGCTACCGTTCTGAAGTGATGCGCGTACAAAGAGAAGAGGTTTTATAGTCATTGTGCGCGTACTTAGATTCAATGCAATTAATTCAAATGCAATTAATTTTTAAGTAAAATAAAAATATTTACAATCCTGCTTTATCGTGATCGCAGTAAATCCTTTTCCATTCAGTTATTATCAAACATGAGAGGTGCTACAGTCATGTGAATCGAATGTATATTAGTGGAAGCACAGAACAGTCTAACGAAGACGGCTTTTTTGAAAAGGTGTGTAAAAAGCGTGCTACATACTTGTTCGGGTTGGGTTGATTTGGCACAGTTCAGGCGGCAAAATGAATGCCGCCCAGCAGTGCCGAATCGTGCCGAATCAAGCCTAACCCGACAAGTGTAGCACGCCTTTTATTACACTCACAGAACAGAAAAAACAGTTTGGTGACAGGAAGCGTGATTGGTATAACTTACTGCTGACAGTATATATATACACATATTTAAATAAACTCACGCCTCCTTCCCATGGGGGTAGGCAGAAACTACAGAACGCCACCTGCTACGATTGATACACCTGTCTAATAAATCTTTTATAATTAAGAACACTAAGGTAGCGCTTATAATTAAATTCAATTCATAAGTTAAAAATGGTTTATTTATAATCCCCACTTTCTCTATTCAGTCATTATCAAACATGAGGGGTGCTACAATCACGTTCGGGTCGGCATGATTCGGCAGGTGAATCCAAGGTATATTCGGCCGCCCGGCTATGCCGAATCAACTCAACCCGAACAAGGATATAGCACGCTTTTACACACCGTTTTCAAAAAAACAGTCTTCATCATCAAATCACGTTCGATCATGCAGCTTAGTAATACATCTTTAAAAGACAGTGACATCCTAGGTATAACTTAGTGCTGCAAAAAATATTGATATCTATCTAATATCTATTATAAAACCAGAAATGTAGTGCTTATAATAAAATTATAATACAATTTAAAAGTAAAAAAGTTTTATTTTCAATCCCCACCTTCTCCGTTCAGTCATTATCAAACATGAGGGGTGCTACAATCACGTTCGGGTCGGCATGATTCGGCAGGCGAATCCAAAGTATATTCGGCCGCCCGGCTATGCCGAATCAACCCAACCCGAACAAGGATATAGCACGCTTTTACACACCGTTTTCAAAAAAGCAGTCTTCATCATCAAATCACGTTCGATCATGCAGCTTAGTAATACATCTTTAAAAGTCAGTGACATCCTAGGTATAACTTAATGCTGCAAAAAATATTGATATCTATCTAATATCTATTATAAAACCAGAAATGTAGTGCTTATAATAAAATTATAATACAATTTAAAAGTAAAAAAGTTTTATTTTCAATCCCCTCCTTCTCCGTTCAGTCATTATCAAACATGAGGGGTGCTACAATCATGTTCGGGTCGGCATGATTCGGCAGGCGAATCCAAAGTATATTCGGCCGCCCGGCTATGCCGAATCAACCCAACCCGAACAAGGATATAGCACGCTTTTACACACCGTTTTCAAAAAAGCAGTCTTCATCATCAAATCACGTTCGATCATGCAGCTTAGTAATACATCTTTAAAAGACAGTGACATCCTAGGTATAACTTAGTGCTGCGAAAAATATTGATATCTTTCTAATATCTATTATAAAACCAGAATTGTAGTGCTTATAATAAAATTATAATACAATTTAAAAGTAAAAAAGTTTTATTTTCAATCCCCACCTTCTCCGTTCAGTCATTATCAAACATGAGGGGTACTACAATCATGTTCGGGTCGGCATGATTCGGCAGGCGTATCCAAAGTATATTCGGCCGCCCGGCTATGCCGAATCAACCCAACCCAAACATGTATGTAGCACGCCTTTACACATTTTCAAAAAAGCAGTCTTCATCATTAAATCACGTTAGAACATGCAGCTTAGTGAATACAAGATGTACTCGTATGACTGCGCCGACTGTGCCGAATCAACCCAACCCAAACAAATATGTACAGACCGTTCACAATTATTTTTACCTCAGGCGGCTCTGACAGCAGCAACTCAATAGCAACTTTATTGCAACAAAAATAAAGATCACAGTGATTTTGACAGACTTGTTAATCGTAGCAACCCAAAAGCAACCTTATTGCATCGACAATAAAGATCACGGTGATTTTGACAATGATGCAAAAAAGAGGTAAAGTAACTGTGAACGGTATCTAGCACGTCTTTTACACACCATTTTTAAAAAAGCAGTCGCATTTCATTACAAATTACGCTAGATCATGCAGTTTGGTGAACACATCTATGAAGGATAGTGAACATCCATGGTATAACTTGCTGCAGTCCTGATGTTGTTCACCGTCGGTGTACGCTTTGATGTATGGATAAGTGTCATCGCTTTTTGTTAGGTTGTTGATACCGTCGTTCTTGGGGCTAGAAACAAGAAAAAAAAATAACCAATTAAAAAGGGAAATTATTAATCGCACACCATAAAAATATTCTTAAATCTAATAATCTACATGTAACACCAAATCAACGATTGCACTACTAATTAATTAACCGAATATTAAAACTTGTACAAATAATAATCATTATTTATACATCAATTTTTGTCCAAAGTCACAACAAAAATATGAATTATATATCAAAAATATTAACTGTTCGTCAAAAATAACAAATGCGCATTTAATAAACTTATTATTGCATTACTAGTTAACTAATTGAATATCAAAACTTGTACAAATAATTGGGCATTCTGAGGTTCGGTTTGGTTGCCGCCGTGGTCGCGGGTAGTTCGAAAGAGATACCTTGGCCCTGGCACGGGCAAATGAAGGAACACGGGTGGGTTTTAGTCAGTAAAAGTCTGACACGCCTTCCCGCTCTGCCCAGAGCGGGAGAAGTCATTTGATGATTTCCCACCCACAAAAAAAAAAAAAAAGGTTCGGTTTGGTTAGGTTCCTTTAAATCCTGCAGATAGAAATAGTGTTTCGTCGATCTGATTTGAAGTTTAATTTATTTAGACATCCCACAGTATTTTTGATGTATTCTGTTGGGACAAATTGGTAATTTTGATGTGCGTTTGTGCGTGGTAATTCTTAGCCCACCAATGCACCACTTGTTATTGGTTTGCTCGCTTCCGTTCTGGAAATTTCGACCTGAAAAATGAACCTCGCGGACGTCCGAAGACTTTGGTCGACAATGACGAATTAAACGCGATTGTGGAAGCTGATGATACACAATCTACGGCTGAATTAGCAGCAGCTTTCGACGTTAGCGTCAAAACAATATTGATCCATTTGCGTCAAATTGGCAAGGTAAAAAAGCTTGACAAATGGGTGCCCCACGAACTCAATGATCGCCAGCGCGAAGTACGCGTCGAGACGTGCCTTGCACTGCTTAACAGACACACAAATGATGGAATTTTGAACCGCATTGTTACCTGCGATGAAAAATGGATTCTGTTTGATTACCGCAAGCGCTCAGCAAGTTGGTTGGATCCTGGTTCAGCGCCTAAACAATGCCCTAAACGAAAACTTACCCCTAGAAAAGTGATGGTCACTGTTTGGTGGTCTAGCGCCGGTGTGATTCATCACAGCTTCTTACCAAACGGGGTGAGCATTACTTCAGATGTGTACTGTGAAGAACTGAACTCAATGATGGAGAAGCTGGCACATCTCCAACCAGCATTGGTCAATCGCTCGTCTCCGCTGCTCCTGCACGACAACGCGCGACCTCATACTGCACAGCAAACGGTCTCCAAGTTGCAAGAACTGGGGTTGGAAGCTCTCCGTCATCCGCCCTACTCACCAGACCTTGCGCCTACAGACTACTACTTTTTCCAGAATTTGGATAACTTCTTGGCGGGAAAAAAATTCAATACCCGAGAGGCAGTACAAAATGCCTTTGAAGAATTTGTTGCCTCCCGTCCAGCTGATTTCTTTAAGAAGGGCATCAATAAACTGCCATTGCGTTGGCAAAGATGCATTGATTGCATGGGTGATTACTTCGATTAATACAAATAAAAAATGCATGAAAAAAATTCGTTTAAATTTTTTCATACAAAACGGCAATTTCATAGGTAAAGACCTATTATTAGGAATTCAATAAGAATAAGATTGCATAATATAACAAAAGCGACTAATAAAAGGTAGATGTGAGTGGAAACGCCTGGAGGGGACGCCTTACGAGGACATATTATTATAGGTTCCTTATTGGCGATGTTTCTCAGAAAGATCAGGTGCGTAACTCGCAACCGCAACTCGCTTTAATGAATGTAAACGAGGCAAAAGGAGTACATAATGATTGCAGCAGGTGGCGATCTGTAGTTTCTGTATGTACGAGTATGTATGAACATTTTCGCATATGACAGAGATAGAATATGAGATTCTGGAAGCCGTAAAGGACCGACTAGACCCTTTGACTTATTAGTTAATAACAATTTGAATATATGACTGTCAGGCCGCAATACCTAGCGTAGAATCTATGTACAGTCAGCGTCAAAAATATCCGGACGAACAGACTGTTCAAAATTGTCTCAACATCTAAGAAAATTAAAATCTCAATGGCATAAAGTTCTTGTCAGAATGACAGTTGTCGTGTACTGTCTTCATTCTGAAACATTCCTTGTTTCATCAATGAAAAAAAAAAAAATAAAATAAATAAAAAAATAATAATAATCGCGGAGATTTATTCCCTGAGACTGATTACGGGTTTCAATAACTTGATCTTGAATTGCTGGTTCATGACAGCAATTCAAGATCAAGTTATTGAAACCCGTAACTACCAAAAGCACATCATGCGAGTCCCTCTTTCTGTAGACATTTGTAGGCGATGTCATAGTTCTTCTGAAACTATTCAACACATTACTGGAGCATGTAAAGCAATAGTTCAGACTGACTATAAACACAGGCACGATCAAATAGCTAACATAATACATCAAAACCTTGCTATAAAGTATAAACTGATTACTACACCCCAGGTACCTTACTACAAATATAATCCAGAAACGGTTCTAGAAAACACAACACACAAGCTATACTTTGATCGAGCCATCCTCACAGACAGAACAACACATTACAATAGACCAGATATAACTTTACTAGATAAAATTAATAAAACCGCGCAAATTATTGACATAGCAGTACCAAACACACACAACCTACAAAACACCATTGCAGAAAAGCTGTCAAAATACACAGACTTAAAAATTGAAATTAGCCGAATGTGGCGCTTAGGTAGCGTTGCCATTATACCAGTAGTACTTTCAACCACTGGTGTCATTCCCAAACAACTGCACCAATTATTAAAAACGCTAGACTTAGCTCCCTCCACCTACCAAACCCTACAGAAAGCTGCTATCCTGAACACTTGCAGAATTGTCCGAAAATTCTTGCAGAACGATAGTGACGCACATACATCACACGCAGAGACATCATTCACCGTTGCACTATCACTTAGCTAGGTGAGCACTTTTAGGGGTAGCACTTGGCTTTGGCCCGTGTTACCCTATAAAACCGGCAGATCAACCGAGATACAAAAATGTATACCAACAAATAATAATAATAATGAATAAAATATTAACTCAAGTTAATATTTTATTTTCATAGTTGTTTAGATAATTTTGAACAGTCTGTTCGTCCCGATATTATTGACACTGACTGTACCTATCTACATTGTATTGGGCTCCCTATATTCGGCATACTACCTACATTGTACGTATGTTTTAAATCAGTAGCCAAATATATTGCCGACCAATAAACCTGACATTGGATAGTATCTGTCTTAATACTATCCAATGTCAGGTTTATTGGTCTTAAGTACCTTCCTGTCGTAGTGGTACCATCTTTTACCAGATAACATAGATAACATAGATTTGAAATTAGACAAACAATGTGTAACTGAATTAATGAACATTATGAAAGTAGTTTGTTCAGAATCGTTTACTGAATCGATTTCTATAATTTTTAATATAGGTAATTTTTTATCCCAAAAATAATTAAAACTACGTAAACTATAGTCACACTTCGGCTGTAGTCAACACAAACCAAAATGGACGAAGAACCTACGGTATCATCTTTAACCAGATAACATAGATAACATAGATTTGAAATTAGACAAACAATGTGTAACTGAATTAATGAACATTATGAAAGTAGTTTGTTCAGAATCGTTTACGGAATCGATTTCTATAATTTTTAATATAGGTAATTTTTATCCCAAAAATAATTAAAACTACGTAAACTATAGTCACACTTCCGCTGTAGTCAACACAAACCAAAATGGACGAAGAACCTACGGTATACTCAATTTGCAATAAGATTAGACAGTTAAACAAACCTTTTATACAGTCCGTTCAACCGATTTTGACTTCTATTCCGTAGGCTTAAGGATGGCACTAAAGGCAAAAACGTGGTTACGATACCAACTGTTTACTGCAGCTGCCAATTTGTCATGCCACCAACGTAAAAGAAGTCAAAATCGGTTGAACGGACTGTAAAAAAGGTTTGTTGAAATGTCTAATCTTATTGCAAATGGAATATACTATACTAGACTCTTATATTAGAGTCGGCTTCCAGTCTAACCGGATACAGCTGAATACCAGTATTTTACATGGTGCAACTGCCTAACTGACCTCCACAACCCAATTACTGGGTAATACGATACCCCTTGGTAAGACTGGTTGTCACTTTCGGGCTTCAGTCAAAGATCCACGAATGACAGCGGGGACCAACGGCTTAACGTGCTTTCCGAAGCACGGAGGAGTCTTGGTATGTAAAGATGGTCACCCATCCACTGACCAACCCCGGCAAGCGTAGCTGATATTAGTGACATCTTCAACAATCGTCGTCATATTTTAACAAATTAACAAAAAACAATATTCAACTATACGTATGAACCATCCTCTTGAATCACTCTATTTACTGATGAAAACCGCATTAAAATCCGTTGCGGAGTTTACAAGATCTAAGCGTACAGAGAGACAGCCGGCGGGAAGCGACTTTGTTTTATACTATGTAGAGATAGTAAAAAAAAAAAGATAAGTCCTGACTGCCGATTGACTGACTGACTGACTCATCAACGACCAGCCTAATAAAGCCTTAAGGAATCGTCCTGATTGGCTAACGATCGTACGAGCAAACGATGCGATTTCGTCGCACGATGAAAATGGCATGTGTTCCTGTACTCGCGCGATGACTTGCAAGCTTCAATTAGGACACTCTAATGAAATGTGTGTGTTTAATATGGTCGTGCGATGAAATCGCATCGTTTGCTCGCACGCTCGAAGCCAATCAGGACGACGCCTGAACCTAGAAAGCTGAAATTTTGCACAGTAGTTCCCTTTATAATGTAGAAAAGGAATAAGGAAGGATTTCCCGGTAGGACGTTCCCGTGGGATACTTTCCGACATCCACGCGGGCGAAACCGCGAACAAAAGCTAGTCGATTATAATACAATATTCTAATTGCAGTGTTTGGTGGGAGATAGTGTATAAGAATCCCCAATGAGAAAAAAGCTTGAGTTTATGTATGTATCATCCAGACTACTATCTAAATACTCAAATCACGACCGTCACTCAGCCAGCATCGCAACTAAGTTGTAGTGCAAAGAGCCTTCGTGCCGCATCGAGTATGTACTCATCAAATTGTCAAGTTCACACTGCTAATGGTTGGAACTAGTTGAGTTGAACTTGTCAACACCGCCTGATGTAACCCTGTAGGGCATGTGGTACGCTGGACCGGTCATTGAACTTTTGAACTTACTCAATGCTCAATAACTTATTTGCATTCCACAATGTGTTGGTACTTAGGTGGTGACTTAAAATTATATATAAATAAATAAATAAATAAATATGTTTGGACATATCACACAACGCCATCTAGCCCCAAGCTAAGCAACCTAATGCTTGTGTTATGGTAACGAGATGGCTGATAAACTACTTATATACATTTTTTTTTTTTGTAAATACATACATATTATAGATAGAAAAACACCCAGACTCGGAACAAATACTTGTAGGTCGTACAAATATTTGTTCCGTGCGGGAATCGAACCCGCGACATGCTGCGCAGCAGTCAATCGCTCAACCACTGCGCCAACCGTGTCGTCAAATATGATCATTATGGACCCGTCGGCACAACAAAATAGTTGGAGAGAGGCAGCTTAACAGAAATCAATCTAATATAATATTATTTATATTAGGGTGTTATAAACATACGGGTATATAGTGTACTGCACTATTGGACATGTTGGCACTTATATATTTATCGTTTAAATATTCGTTTATATTAAAATAGCATTTTCTTATTAAAAATTGTTTTAATTTTTTTATTAATATATTTAAGTATTTTGTCGTCGTTTTTTATTAATTCAGGTAGTTTGTTATATATTTGTATGGACTTGTTGAATATAATTTTAGCCGAGAAGTTGAAATGTTTAATTTTGATTTATGACTGAGTGTCTAACGTGTCTATCTCATCGTGTTTTGTATAAAATACACTATAGACTATACTATACTTGTCTCATACTCTACTCTGTCAATAAAGTATTTATTCATCCAAAGTTATTTTATCGTTATAAAGTATGCTCCTTCAGAAACGATACACTTACGCCAACGAATAATCCAATCATAAAAACATTTTTTAAACGCTTTTTCCGGAATTGAGTTCAGTTCTCGCCGCGAATTCTCCTTTATGTCTTCTACCGAATGAAAACGGGTGCCACGAAGTGGTAATTTCAGTTTAGGAAAAAGAAAGAAGTCGGCTGGAGCCATTATCTGGTGAATAAGATGGTTGCTCGATGGTATTCATTGAGTTTTTAGTAAAAAATTCGTTCACTATGATGGCCTTGTGCGAAGGCGCATTATCGTGGTATAAAATCTAAGAATTTTCTTTCCACAAATCTGACCTTTTTCGTCGAATTGGCTCTCTTAAACACCGCATAACGCTCAAATAATATTCTTTATTTACTGTTTGTCCTTCCCGCAAGAATTCCGAGTGCACAACACCGCGATAGTCAAAGAAAACGGTCAACATGGCTTTGACGTTTGACCGGCTTTGGCGTGGTTTTTTCGGTTTCGGTTCAGTTGGAAGGCGCCACTACGAAGCTTATTGACTAGTTTGCATGACATGGTGATACTTACTTTAATACAAACATTGCCATTTCGTGCAAGAGATCCTCTTCATCATCCGAATGTAATGGCTCAGCTCCAAGCTGGCACAAGGTCTGCAACACGCATGTCTTGCCGTTGTGGCCGAATCTGAAAGAAGAGATAAAAGCATAATTAATTAAATTTAATCCTTTAATTCCAGATATAAATCCACATATAACTTTAAATAAATAGTTAAATACACACATAGATAACGTATTATATAAATATCATAAATATTGTTAATATTCACTTAGCACACACGTCGATTACCTAATTCGCTGCCTTTGGAGCAGTGAATTAGGTAATCAGCGTGTGGTAGGAATGCCATCTTATATGTAGGGGGGTTTTTTTTTGTGGATGGGAAATCATCAAATGACTTCTCCCGCTCTGGGCAGAGCAGGAGGGCGTGTCAGACTTTTACTGACTAAAACCCACCCGTGTTCCTTCAGTTGCCTGTGCCAGGACCACGGTATCTCTTTCGAACAACCCGCGACCCCGGCGGCATCGGCCCTATTGGACCCCGTCATTGCTGACATCCCTTTGAGGCGCACGTGGAACTCAACGCGCCGTCGACCCGGGCCTGGTCCTTACCGGATGGCGAGCTACCCATAATGTAGGGGACTGTGGTTCTATTCTCGTATCGCGGCTTCTATCACACTAATATTATAAAGGCGAAAGTTTGTGAGAGTGTGTGTGTGTTTGTATGTTTGTTACTTCACGCTTAAACGGCGGGACCAATTTGGATGAAATTTGGGATGTAGATAGCTTATACCCTGGATTAACACACAGGCTACTTTCCAACCCGGTCTACGGGGGTGAAACTGCGGGGCGCAGCTAGTAGTAAAATAAGGTTGGTAAGACCGCGACAACCATCTTGGATAATCCTACTTCTAGCCAACGGCCTCTTATTTTATTTTTGTTGGCATTTGACCGTAAATTACTCGTATACAGCTGCATCCGGTTAGGCTGGAAGCTAACCCCAACATAGTTGGGAAAAGGCTAGGCAGGCAGGCAGGAGTCCAACATCTTGTCAACATACCACATTCGTTACCTTAGTATATTTAAGAGCCCATACTATCTCAGGCTTTTATCTCGCTCGCACGATACTGCTCGCGGACTGAGTGAGAGCGAGACTGAGTGCGGTGCTGGGCGCCGATAGTTTAGGTAATTGCTTTTTACGGTGAAAATAATGTTAATTTGAAAAAAATAAAAAACATAAGACCTTCTTTATAGTTCAGTTAGCATGATCTAATTTGATGATTTGTATATCACTCCATTCTCATTGATAAGCTGAATAAAATAGGTATAAGAGGCCCAGCCCTAGAATAGTTAAAATCTTATTTATCAAATAGAACACAGATCACGAGAATCACAAAATTTGATGACAAAGTAAATACTATTACCGACTTTAACCCCCAACCCCGACAAAATTACTTCGGAGTTCCACAGGGAAGCATCTTAGGGCCACCATTGTTCCTTATATATGTTAACGATCTCCCTCAAGCTATAGAACAAGATTGTGTTCTATTTGCTGATGACACAACGGTTATCTTTGATTGTAAAAACGAGGAAACATACGAGTCTGATATAAATAACACTTTGAATAAAATTATTACTTAGTTAGATAACAATGCCTTAAAAGTTAACGTAGATAAAACTAAAATAATCAATTTCAAAACGCAGAAAAGTAAATATATCCACTTTAAAATATCCCATAGAGATCAAACAGTAGAACAAATACACTAAACAAAATTTCTTGGTATAAATAACACTTGATGAACATTTTAGATCTTCTGAAATTTCTAGAGATCTGTTAGCACAAAAAAAATGCATACGAGCAATTTTCAATATGGACTGAACTGATTCCTGCAGGGCATAGTATAAATCACACAACCTTCTCACAGTTCCTTGCGTTTATATATATGAAATCGCTAAGTTTGTTAAAACAAATTATTCGCTTTTTGAACCTAATAAATAATATAAATAAACGTAAAGCCACACAATATCTATTAAAAATGCCTGTTCTTAGGATCGAGCTATTCCGACGCAGTTGCGTATATATGGCGCCACTTATTTATAATTCAATTCCAAATTTTATAACTGATATTCCTTATAAAAAATTCTGCATAGTACCAAAAAAAATGGCTCATTTCACATAGTGTTTTTCAGTATGTGAATTTCTAAAAAAAACTTCTTGTCGGTCCTATCATTACAGGAATGCATTGTAGACTAATAGATGTAGATTGTTGAATGTTATTGAAATCCGCGATTGTAGACATATACTCGTATACTTTTATTGTTATTTTTTTATGTTGTACCAAACGTGTATTTTCTTCTTTTTTTATTGGCTGTGTAAATTAGTTTGATGATTTTAAATAATTTCGTGTTCCAAATTATTATTTTTTTCAATTGTGATATACGAGTAGATATTGCTAAAATAAGCTGATAAAATAAGCACCTTAGCTACTATTAATATTTGCATGCCAAAATATGGCAAAACGTGTCGTTGCACAAGAATATTTACCACCTTTGTATTACCGCATTTACGAGTATAGCAAATAAAAGACTGAAGTATTTTTTGAATACCAGCGGTTTATTGTTCAGTTTGGAGGTAACTTTTTTTGCTATCCACAAAATTTTATGGAATCTTTTCGCCAAACATAATACTTAACATTAATCCTCAACTTTACCCTATATTTATTTCAAAATTAATGCTGCAGTATTTTCAACGTAACGGAGGATCATGCTACGCCATTTGAGGTAGTATAGGATATCAACACGATCAAAAATCAGAGGTGTTCTATTGATCCGATCAGTTCTCTGATTTATCCACATCCCCAAACCGAAAGTGACGTATTAAAATATTCACACCACCAAAAATAAATATATCCGATGTTTATTAAAATAGCCCCGCACCAGTAAACAGTAATAAATAACGAATTTCGACATTCACAAAATTGGTATTGACGAAAGCAATTTATGTGAAAATTGCTTCCGAAAGCAACCAAGTGTCGGAGTGAAATAAATCATGATTTTGATATCTTGCGCTACCGATCGGTTATCCGTGAATAAACAAACACATAGACAAACCGTGACGTGAGCAACGCCTTGAAATATTTTGTTTTTACTTTTTGAAGGCAATCATTTGAATATTTTTTGCGCATGAATTTTTCCGGACTTTACAGCGCTTTAACATTGTTTGTTAGAAAATACACCTTTAGACTTTACAAAAAATATAGCTTTTCGTTTAACTTTTAAAAATGTTTTAGACTTCGATTTCTTTATTTTATGAGAGTGACCATCTAAAAGTTGGTTTAGACCAGGGACCGTACAACCCCGGTTAATTGTTAAGACTTTCGAAGGGGTAACCCGTACTTATATGAGGTTACCTTTATCATGTGTAACTCCTTGAATGGGTTTTAGACTTGAAAGCCAGTAAAAGGGTTGTCCCTTCAATATGGATAACCCATTGAATGGGTTTTATACTTGAAAACCAGTGAAAGGGTTACCCCTTCATATTACATTGCTCCGAGTCGGAATGTTACGCTGTTATCGTTTTTAAGAGAGTTGAAGTGTAACCCTTTTTAACGGCCTAATTTAAATCGTTCAAAAGGGTTACCGGTTTTTGTGTAACTACTTAGATAAACTCTATCGAAAACCCTTTCAATGAAAAACGAAAATGGTCCTTTAAGCCATTAAAAAGGGTTACCTATATCGTATGGATTTTTGATTAACTGCTCAGAAAAACCCTATCGAAAACCTTTTCCCAACCAAACCAAACCAAAATGGTCCCAGGTTTAGACGTTACGAGCCGATGCACGATGCCGATGTTGTCGATGTTGCGATGTGGGAATAGAATTATTCCCACTCTACCAAATCCTTTTCGTGTAAACATGAATAGAGCATGATGATATTCGTTGGTCTATCACTAAGAATGTATCAAAAATTTCATGAAAATAATCTATTTTCGTTTGATCGAAGCCATCTTGAGTTACGAGTGGTGGCCCATTGTTTAACCAAGGTATGAACTATTCTTGTGAAGTCTTGGCTCCATCAAAGAAGAACGATTTCAATTATTATTCCCGTTGTTAAGGTCTTTACTCTTTTCACGGGAAGAAAGACGGTTCTCCATTTTAACGTCAGGATCTGAGAGATCGAATAAATTGTAGATTTTGCTTGTAAAGTCATTAAGAGGGATCCGCAGTGGTAGCCGCGAAATTCAAATTTTCTTACGTTTTTTACAATTTGCAGTGTCAGGTTGTATGTATTTACATAATTTACATCTTTCTATGTTAGATTTCCCGCGGATTGGTCTGATTTCGGAAATTAGACGAATACGCAGGAAATCTAACTTAGAAAGATGTATTGATGATTTTTGTGGTTAAAATTATGTGAATACATATTTGTTATAGCCACGTATCATATTTTTATCAACATACAACCTTACACTGACCTGCAAATTGCAAAAAACGTAAGAAAATTTGAATTTTGCGGGCTACTCCTGCGCAATCACCATAACCGGATGTCACGTTAAACGATAATATAGTTAGCTTGATTAGATGTTTGTTGTAGTAAGCCAGAGCAACATAGATCACTAGGGAGGGTTGTCACCTACACAAATATGTCGAATGCCAAAAATATCCATTGATATTTCGATAGGGATTTTCAGGCAAATATGATTAACAATTCATTATTAATTACTCAATCGATCAACTCGACGCATCGCAAACCCCGTATGTTAGAAAAGCGAGTTGGGTTGAAAATGAACCTTGATAATTATGACAAAAATTTCAGTACATTCATCTCAATGGATAAGAGTTGTGCTGGGGCGGCTGCTGCAGGTGCGGAAAACCTCAAACGGCGAAAATATTCAAATATTTTTGGGAGTTATATTTTCGAGCCGTTTGGGGTTGAAACACTAGGGCCTTGGGGTCCGAGTGCCCACGTGGTTTAACAGGACATCGCGAAGTGGTTGGTCGACTCCTCGCGTGACCAGAGGGCTGGCCTATTTTTTGGCCAAAGAATCAGCATTGCCATACATCGTGTCAATGCTGCTAGCCTTTTGGGCACTTTTTCTATTGACAGCGATGCGGAAAAATTTTTTGATGCCCTATGATTCTTTCCCTTCCTTTTTTTGAAACCATGTACATATTATTATTTTAAATCTGTTAGAGTAAGTACGAGTACATACATAATAAAAAATAAAAAAAACATCATCTCAAACATTTGGTATCGAGGAAAGGTATTGTCATCCTTACTGATCAGAAAAGATTTCAAAGTCGTGATTGACGTCAATATTCATTAGTAAGTACATGTAGGTAGTTCCGGCAAGTACAGTGCAGTACACTAACAAGAAGTGATAAGTTGGCAAATTAATTAAGGAGGTGAGAAATGGAGTGTTGATAAAATCATCAGAACATTGGCATATGATATTGTTGTGCTATAAATTAGTACAGAGGACGTAGACAAAGTGACACTCTATCAGCTATAACGATGAGTCCAAAATTAGGACTGACGTAACCGTGTGTGCGCAAGTGCTAGTCACCGCCTGAGATATGTGAGCGGTGAGATGGGTGAGATAGACAATGGATAAGCTTACTCAGTCTGCCAATCTTGTCAATCACGCCCTCCCCCGTCTCACCGCCACCGCTCACATTTATCTCAGGTCGCTCGCTTGCGCGCGCACTATACCAAAAGCTTATGTCAATTCTGTTAAAAGTAGTTGTACTCGTAGAAATACGAAACGAAACGCTTTGAAAGCGATTGCCACTTGATTAAGACTCTTAATCGAGTAGTGAATTGCAATAAGTAACCACACTTATCACACTAATATTATAAAGGCGAAAGTTTGTGAGTGTGTGTGTATGTTTGTATGTTTGTTACTTCTTCACGCTCAAACGGCTTGACCAATTTTGATAAATTTTGGTATGGAAGTAGCTGATTTCTTGGAATAACACATAGGCTACTTTTTATCTCGGTCTACGTGGGTGAAACCTTTAATACGAGGTAAAATTAACAGAGAAATATATAATTTTGGAGGCATTTCCGAAAAAAAAACCGTTACATCTGGATTACCCTGGTTTGGGTTGGATTTGGTATTTTCCTAATACCAATCCCAGTCGTGACCTGATGACGTCAGAACTTATTAGTACAGATCAGGGTAAGTACAGTAACTTACGGAAGTGATAATTCCCTAACAGACTAGCACGATTAGCGTCCGGCAAACGAATTAACAATCACACTCACTTTAGTATTGAAATCACTTACGAGACCCACGATTGGGCGATAACTGGATTTTGGTTTGGCCGTCATTTTGCATTCTTGCAAAGCGTGATTGGAGTGGTTTTGTTAGGGACTTAAAACTTGGAAGGGATACATGCGATTGTAATGTTTTCATCGTGAACGATTCAATGATAGAGAATATGAATGAAGATCAACATGCTCTGAGATCTTCTAGTGTGATTAGATGACCCAAGTCGTACTGCTGACGAGTTTTTGGCAGTTAGTTAACCTACCCCTATAGGCAATCTGCCCCGGGTTCCCCTAATACGGTAGTTTTAGGGGAAACCGGGGTTGGTGGCTGGATGTAGGGGGACGGACAGACTATATGGTATTATAGTCTGCAATGAAAGAAAAGTCTGGAAAGAAAGCATGCGTGCTGCTCAATGCTCGTTCTGTATTTACAAAAGAAAAAGAGAAGAACCCTTAGCACTGCAGTGAAACAACATTACAGACTATACTCGAATTACCATATAGTTGATGGTGATCAACTATATGGTAATTCGAGTATAGTCTGTAATGTTGTCTGGAATGAAAGCATGCGTGGTGACGCATGCTTTCATTCCAGACTTTCTATGCTCTCTGCATCTTAGGAAAACAAAAATCATAAATAACAATGAAATTAATACTCGTAGTGTCATCAATGCTAAGTTGTTACTTCCAAAATACAGTAATTTACACGGTAAGAGGTCGTTACAGTATATAATACCTTACCTAATTAATCAACTACCGATGTCATTGAGGGACAAAATAACTTATAAAAACATAAAGTACAAACTAAAGCAACATTTCTTACAAAATATTAATATATCATATAATAATTGAATGAAAATAAATGTTATAACTGAATACAAAAAGTTAGATAGTAAAAAAAAGAAACATAATACTTAAGTTAGTTACTTAAGTTAGTTTAGTTTAGTTACTTAAGTTATATTCCTATATTTTGGTTTGTCAAGATATTGTTAACAATATCTTGACAAACCAAAATATAGGAAAATTAACTATTACTAAAAACATACTTTTAGGAACAACCTGTATCAATCGAAATCACATTCCTCCACCACTTTTTGTTTTAAAGACGGTCAGTTCGGTCACCGATGTTCGCTCGTTTGTTAGTATTAGATAAATGTTTCACTTAATACCCTCATTTTTATTTTAGTTGTTGTTTCATTTTAACTATGATTATA
Source organism: Cosmia pyralina (assembly GCA_946251885.1). Lineage (NCBI taxonomy): Eukaryota > Metazoa > Arthropoda > Insecta > Lepidoptera > Noctuidae > Cosmia > Cosmia pyralina. Next base: position 21,610,138 of record OX276358.1, read on the forward strand.
AGTTGGTTTTAGTTATCTAAATTGTATGGTCGATGATTTTGGTGCACGGTAAAACTCTAATGAGTTTATGTTTGCGCCAACATAAAGGTGTATAAGATGTAAGTGTACTACTGAATAAATAAATAAATAAATAAATAATAATGTGGGCACTGTTAGACATTTAGTTCAGATTTTCATGATTTTTTTTTAATTGTGAGTCACACTCTTTGGAAAAGTCCTTTTGATGTCAGCTTTTGAACCCAAAACATCAAAGCTTAAAATTTTAGACAAGATATTGAAGAGAGTGGCAATGGAGAGTGCTTTGCTTGGAGTTTCCCTTCGTGATCAAATCAGAAATGAAGAGATCCGCAGGAGAACTAATAACTGACATAGCGCAAAGAATTGCCAAACTTAAGTGGCAGTGGGAGGGCACATTGCTCGCAGAACATATGGACGATGGGGCCGAAAGATTCTGGAGTGGGGGGGAGCACAGAACCAATCGAAGTGGCGGTGCTTGGGGGAGGCCTATGTCCAGCAGTGGATGTCTTTCAAATGATGAAGACGATTCAAGAGAGGTGCTTACCAAATCATCAACTGATTAAATTATCATCTACCATATTATTATTACCACTGCCTTGTTGGTTTAGCGGTCGCAAACGCTACTGCTGAGCATGAGGTCCTGGGTTCGATTCCCACGTCAAGCAAAGAGTTTTTTGGTTTTTCTATCAAGAACAGAGGACTTAAACATAACTGGCGAAACCTTACTCTCTCTACTCTGCCTAGCCCTTTGGGTAATATAGGTGTGATGTGATGTGTGTTAATTATGTAAATTGTTATCAACCTCAACACTAACGATCTCTTGTGAGTTCAAATAGATAGGTTTAATAGATACAACTATACGGTTAACCCGATCCTTACGCAAACATAATTTATCACAGAGGTTAACGTGAGTGTTCGTTATGTCCTACATATTGTCTGTGGTAATGTGTATTCCGTTATTGCAACGGTCAGCCTATATTAAACTGTCTGGAATGATATTCCAATAGTATAAAGCCGCTGATAGACTTGAGCATTAGCCATATTTAAATTTGTCGAACTGAACAATGAACAGAGCCAAGCATAGAGCCACACATCGCTACAAATATTTTCACGATCGCGAACGCTCTAGTAAATGCTCGTTATAAATGTATTCTTCACGAAGATGTCAAACTTGACTTGAAAATTGCTCGACTCGGCAAAAAGCTCGAAGCAAATTTAGTGTCGTTTCGCTAGAACGCATGCTAGAATGCTTGCTAAAACGGTCCATTTTAACATTCGCTAGAATGCTCATACAAGTGAATACTCAAGTCTGTCAGCGGCTTTAGATACTTTGAGATTAGGAATTCTTATTTAACTTGCACTTTTATTGGTCCTCAGAATTTACGTTGATTTTGTAGCTTGTATGGTCAAATAATGAAAAAAAAAAAAATCAACGTCACCTTCCGCCTGACGCAGGTCCTCACCGGACACGGTTGTTTCGGGAGGTTCCTGTTTCGGATAAGGCGGGAGGAAACGCCCGGGTGTCACCATTGTGTGGATGGCCCGGAGGACACGGTGGAGCATACAGTGGAGGTCTGCCCGGCTTGGGCCGAGCACCGCCGTGTTCTCACGGAGGCGATCGGCGGCGGCGATCTCTCGCGTCCAATCCTGGTCCAGGCCATGGTGCGGAGCGAGAGTGCATGGGAAGCCGTCACCTCCTTCTGCGAAGCAGTAATGCTCGCGAAGGAGGAAGCGGAACGCGTGAGGGAGAGGCAACAGCCGCGCCCTCGCGCCCCTAGCCGCCGTAGGAGACGCCCTGGGCGGCGGGAATCGATTGCCGATTCCCGGCCACCGTAGGCGCGGGCTTGCGGACGACGAGTAATGGGCAGCTCGCCGTCCGGTAAGGACCAGGCCCGGGTCGACGGCGCGTTGTGTTCCACGCGCGCCTCAAAGAGATGTCAGCAGTGACGGGGTCAATTGGGCCGATGCCGCCGGGGTCGCGGGTAGTTCGAAAGAGATACCGTGGCCCTGGCACGGGCAGCTGAAGGAACATGGGTGGGTTTTAGTCAGTAAAAGTCTGACACGCCCTCCCGCCTCTGCCCAGAGCGGGAGAAGTCATTTGATGATTTCCCATCCACAAAAAAAAAAAAAAAAAATGGTCAAATAATGAAGACGTTGTTAACTATTACAAGATTAATAATACCAAAATCCATCGGTGGATAGAGCACCAGGGATGTCAACAAGTTTCTTCCTGCTATACATAAAAAAAATATACGCGTCGACTTAAGAACCTCCTCCTTTTTTTCGTTGGTTAAAGATTAATTGTGATCATCCAGTCCGGCAAACGTGGTGATTATGAAAATTTTCCGTTTCACGTAAATTTTAACAGGCATTCTCGATACTCTTGCTTATCAGTGAAAGTTAACAATAAGACGAAAAGATTAAAAAAAAACCGGCCAAGTACGTGTCCGACCACGCACAATGAAGGGTTCCGTAGTTGGTATGAATTTATCCCAAGAACAAACTTAACATTGTAGATGAAAAAAGTGACCCCCATATTAAAAATCAATTTGTTTACTTTACCCGTTCGTGTTTGGGTCACAGAAATTCATATGTTACCAAATTTCAACATAATCAGTCCATTAGATGCGGAGCAAATTGGCTGTGACAGACGGACAGACAGACACACGAGTGATCCTATATGGGTCCCGTTTTTCCTTTTGAGGTACGGAACCCTAAAAACTAACGTAATTTTACTAAAATCACTTTTCTAACCAGCAATATCATTCTCCCCTAATGGAGAAGACAAACCACGAAACCAGATAACTATACCACATTACAAACTAGTATCATTATCCTCTAATAAACGACACACGGTATTAATGTTGTCACAAAACTTACAACTACCCACCCAGCTGACTAACGAACATGGTAAGTAGCAATTAACTCCGTAGTTAGCTACGAAGACATTTTACTCAGGTGTACTAGGATAACATGGAGCGTAAAGAGGGTGCATCTTTTTAATGGCTTGTGCATTTAAGTAAATTGTTTACGTGTGAATATGAGCTGTGAGTTTTGGAATATATGCTACATTATTCAGTGCAAGGTGTTCCTTAATAGTTATGTTAGCCGTGGGGTTGCATTTGGAAGTTCGAAACTAAGCATGTTTGTCTAAACATCAATATCTTTTGTGGCTTTGAAGACCAACATAGAAAGGGGAATCGTGCAATTTTAACCGTAGGGCAGTTTGTCTAACCAACGGGAGCAGCCCTGTGAGATCTATGACTCAAAGAGTCATACAGATTGTATAGGGTGACTGGTAATTAGTGACTGATACTTAAACACATGATTGTACTCATGATAACAAACAACTTTTACTATGGGACCGAACCTGAAATCGCGAAAAAAAATCAGCTGCTCCCTACATTTATGTTCGCATAACTCGTCAAAATGTAGGGAACAGAAAATTTTTTTTTCGTGATTTCAGCTTTGGTCCCATAGTAAAAGTTGTTTGTTATCATGAGTACAATCATGTGTTTAAGTATCGGTCACTAATTACCAGTCACCCTATATAGGGTAAATTTTTCAAGTGGGCGTGGATGGCTAAATCCAAAACTATGAGGAATAGCGAAAAGTACTCGCATCATTGGATTTATGAAAAATCAATATTTCTAGCCAGGAATCGAAGCCGTCGATTTTGAAAAAAAAAACACTCAATTATTACACCATTCGATAGTGTCACTAATAAGGATCGTATTCTGGGAAGTAATGACTTACGGCAAACTAAAGGAAAGAGCTCATTTTTAACAAAATACTTTTTTTATTTTTCTTTTGTTGCCTACTTAATAAACCTTAACTGCTTAATTGTTCAAAATGTTGACCATACTGCATTCATCATTACAATTTTCCTCATAGTTTCAAATTTGGCCATCCCCGCCCACTTGAAAAATTGACCTTGTCTAAAAGGTACAGGTAAGTTGATAAGTCCAACCAATTTTTCTTTAAGATTTAAAAAATACTGATTCTTGGTAGGTAAGCTTCTTCTAAATCCAATCTTGATGTATTAAAAGAAACTTGGCAAGACACATCGTTGTTGTGGTTAATTTGGATCTCCTCATGTCACTTAAACAGACTTACACAGAATACGTAATCAGCCTATAATGGCTGCACTGCTGGGACACAGGCCTCCTCTCTTCGAGAGGCAGTGGGCTATAATCCACCACGCGGGCCCAGTGCGAGTTGGTAGATGTCACATGACTTTGAATTTTTAGGTCCAAGGACACATGCCCTTTCTTCCCGATGTATTCCTTCATCGTTTTAAACCAGTGATGATGAAATTACGAGTATTTACACAAAGTAAAGCACCTGCCTGGGTTCGAACCCACGACTGGTTCCGGACAGGTTCGTAAGTCGGGGCTGTCACCTATCGCGGCTCCTTTACATATTAATGACAGAAGTATATATTAACTCACCCATCTAAAACCGCCTCAACATGTTTATAAAAGTGGTACAGCTTTGCGTCATCCTGATAATCACCATTCTTGTCTTCTTTAATCCCTGCTTCCCTCTTCTTTCTCGCGGTCCCGATATACCCGGTGTTGGCTCCTAAAATGTCTATGGGTATCTGGGTTCTGTTCCATGGCAGTTGGAAGTTAGCTTGGAATGCGTAGTTCACGTTGATGCTTTTTGCTGCACTTGGGAATCCGAAACCAGCGTTGAACTAGAAAGTAGGAGAACTCATATTTAATTCAAAAATCATATCATCATTATATCTGTGGTTTTCCTATTGCTGGGACTCAGGTCTCTTTACGAGGAGTAAGCCGATGTTCGCACGGACGTAAAAATATCGCGGTGGGATTTTATCGCGCACTGGATTTTCAACTCTCGTTGTTGAGCTGAGCATTGAGAATTCAACTTAACAACAATAGAGTGCATTCCAGCGCGTCGAAAAAACACTTGGATTTTCAACTCTCGTCGATAAGCAGAACGTTGAAATTCCAGTGCGTAAAACAAAATCGTCGCGATATTTTTACGTCCGTGCGATCGTCGTCTTTAGTCGTTCCATGCAGGCCCATAACCAACCTTGTTTATTGCAGTTCACTATGTTTAAAATAATTTATTTATTTAGGTAAGCTAACAATTGTTTACACAACACATTTAAAATAATTTCGCTAACAGTAATTACGTTTATAAGTGCAACAATTGCTTACAGGCTAACACAACATGCACCATTTATGGTTTTACATAATATGAAAAAGCCAAAAAGGATATTTACAATTATTAAGGCTATTAATAATTTTATCAAATAAACATAATTATAAAATATAAAAAAATAAACATATATCGTTTTAAAAAAAAAATAAACCTTCTACAGGTATTTTGTTCATCTTGCTGGTCGTTTATAATTTTATGGTAGCTTCCACTTAAGGACTCATCTGCGTGGTCGGTCAAAAAACAAAAGTTTGTAAAACGAAGGGAACCAAAATGATTTTTAAACATTTTAAAATTCTATCTTTAGGTAGGTAGGACAATAAATATAGGGTAGGTACCCTATATTTATTGTCTTGTGCGGTATGCTCACAGTGTATGCGGCCGATCATCCATTCGATAAATGCTATTAATTCCTCACTTCGCCACCACCGCGACGGGGTCGCTTATTTTTTGCCGGGAACCACATGATCGGATTATACTGCTTTATTTCGTTGCAAAGGGAGCCCCTAACTGAGTTATCTTGTCGCCACCTTTTAAGATAAAAGGGCTCTTTTCTCCCTCAGTATATTAAAAGCTAAAACAGCCAACATTTTCCCGAACATAACGTATTTAAGTTATGATATGTTGGGTGTATGGCTGTATTATTTTTTAAGAATGATGTACGGCGACTGACGTCTTTGTTAACAATCAGAACATGAGAACAATAATTTCAGTCTGCAAATCTCTTATTAGTGCTTTGGCAATGGCTCTAACGATTTCTATAATAATCTAATAATAATAAAAGAATGCGGTACTGGACCAGGCTGCAAATTGAGCACTCCGGTTCCAGACGTAAATTTAGACTAAGATGAAAAATGGATGATTTATAATGTTTTTATTGATGATTATTTTAATGTTTTGTTTTGTCTAATTGTAATATTTTAATTAATGAATTCTTAATGTTATTTATTTTTAATCTCACATACATGCATATGGACTGGTTCTGAAATAAATGAATTTTAATTTAATTAAATTAATTTAATTTAATTTCGATGAAAGTTGCATTATAAGGGTTTACCAGGGCGAAAAATCGATGTAGCTAGGTGTGATTTCTGGGAAAATTCGTTTTCTCTATTTTCACCCGAGCAGAGCTCGGTCGCCCAGGTACTTTCTGATGAAGTGACGAAAATTCACGTCGGTTGCCTTTTAATTAAATTTGAATAAAAGGTCTATCTATTCATATACCAAATCTGATAAGGGGTCATTTTACTCATCATTATAAACAACTCTTAATATGGGACCAAACCTGAAATCACAAAAGAAAATCTGCTGTTCCCTACATTTTGACGAGTTATGCGAACATAAATATAGGGAACAGCTTTTTTTTCGCGATTTCAGCTTTGGTCCCATAGTAAAAGTTGTTCATAATGATGAGTACAATGAGTCTTTAAGATATTTCGTGTATGAATAGACTGATAGACCTTCAATCAATGCCTAGCCTTTTCCCAACTATGTTGGGGCCGGCTTCCAGTCTAACCGGATGCAGCTGAATACCAGTAATTTACATGGAGCGACTTCCGTATCTGACCTCCACAACCCAGTAACTGGGTAATACGATACCCCTTGATAAGACTGGTTGTCAGACTTTCGGGCTTCTGACGACCTGTAACGACTGTCAAAGATCCACGAATGACAGCCGGGACCAACGCCTTAACGTGCGTTCCGAGGTACGGAGGAGTCTTAGTATGTAAAGATGGTCATGGTCACCCATCCACGCATCAACCCTGGCAATCGTAGCTTAACCTGACGGATCGACCCGTGCGGCTGTTATTACTTAGTCACGAGCTCTCTAGATACATCTTATATAATATGTAAAATTATAATAAATGATTATTTTAAAATAAAGTTGTTACTAATAATATTCTCTGACCCAGAGTTAAATTCCTGGCTACCACCTTGTCCGAGATACGAATAGGATTAAGTAACAATTCAAAATTAAATCATATTACATCAATAAAGAAACTTCTAAATGTTTCGTTTAATTTGGCGTCCCATCGGCTCTTCCGGAAAGTAATCCCAGAAAGTCCGGCTTAAAAACTTTTCACTGTTAAGGCTTATTTACAGAAAAACAACGTACCTGCAGAAGGGTGCTGTTTGGCCATAATAACTGCCTTTTACTCCTGTGTAGTATCCCATCGGATAGTTCTATCTCCTTCCCACTTATGGTGAAAAGTAGGTTGAATGTAATAAGTATAGTAAGTGAAAAAAGAACTTGTTTGTAGAACATGGTGTTATAGCAAAGTATGCGCCTTGAGTGCGCGTGAGTTGTCGAAAATTTTGAGTGACGCACTACGTTAAGTGATGGTATTCGTTTTGGATATCCAATGGAAATTGATAGAGATAACGTAGATTTTCTTTACCAACTTTAAATTAAATAAAAAAAGGAGGTTCTGTATAAGTTTTTTTTTTACGATTTTTCCTAGATTCCGTGGACTAATTACGTGATTTTTTTTTTATTTGACAGAAAGCTCGCGAAATTTTCCAAAAAAATTAAAATTTTAAAATTACATAAACTTTTTACTCGACTGCCAAAAAGGAGTGTAATGATTTCAGCGTTCATGTATCTTTGTGAGTTTCTCTATTCCACTATAGCTTTTGAATGCCTCAACAGATTTGAATGTATTGCGTATCGTTAGAATCCTTATATCATCCCGAGTGTCAATTGCTATAATTTGTTTTGAAAAAATTCAATATGGCGACAGTATGACTATATTTTTAAATGTGAAAAAAAAATTCTTCAATTATTACAATATGGCTATCTAAGCATACATTTTGTATAGGTAGAATTTACATGCTAAATAAACATTTCATCATTGGTTACAAACGATTTAATCAGAATTTAGTAAGACTGCGAATGTCTAAATTGCCACTAAAATGTGTAAAATAAAAATAAATAAATTCAAAAATTAAGAAACACGACTGCCATGCCAAAAAACGAACTAAAAAGTAAAAAATAAGAAGAAGTTAAATGGTGTGCATAATAAAGAGTATTATATTCTAAAGAAGTTATATTCCTTGACTCAACAGAAATAAAATTGTCATTGCAGCCGGGGGACATCTTATAAAAGTGTTCCACAAAACGGTCAACCGATAGCAATGACAATTTTATTTCTGTTTAGTCGGGGAATATAAATTGTTTTTTACTTTTTAGTTATTTTTTGGCATGGCAATCGTGTTTTTTAATTTTTGAAATTATTTATTTTTTGTTGAGTAGTTTTTGAATTACAAGTCAAATTAACTTGCAGTAACTTTGCAAGAATGGTTCAGGAATTTTTAAGAGTAATGAAATCGATATAAGCTTAAAATTGAGATTTAAAGCATAAAAAATTGTAGAGTTTAAAAAAGTAGACAAAAAACGGCCTCCAATAAAAAAATGCGAAAAAAGGCATATTCAAACTTTAGTGAAACGCTTATCAAAAGTTAATTTCTAAAATAAAAAACAAAGTAAAATTTAATTAAGGGATTTTATTTTATCTGCTGGATGTCACGTAGGTACCTACTTACAGACAGTTCACAGTTATTTTTATCTCTGAAGGCTCTGACAGCAGCAACCCAATAGCAACTTTATTGCAACGACACTAAAGATCACTGTGATTTTGACAGACTTGTCAATGATAGCAATCCAAAAGCATCTTTAAAGCATCGACAATAAAGATCACTGTGATTTTGACAGACTTGTCAATGATAGCAATCCAAAAGCATCTTTACTGCATCGACAATAAAGATCACTGTGATTTTGACAGACTTGTCAATGATAGCAATCCAAAAGAATCTTTACTGCATCGACAATAAAGATTACTGTGATTTTGACAGACTTGTCAATGATAGGAATCCAAAAGCATCTTTACTGCATCGACAATAAAGTTCATTGTGATTTTGACAGACTTGTCAATGATAGCAATCCAAAAGCATCTTTGCTGCATCGACATTAAAGATCACTGTGATTTTGACAGACTTGTCAATGATAGCAAACCAAAAGCATCTTTACTGAATCGACAATAAAGATCACTGTGATTTTGACAGACTAGTCAATGATAGCGATCCAAAAGCATGTTTACTACATCGACAATAAAGATCACTGTGATTTTAACAGACTTGTCAATGATAGCAATCCAAAAGCACCTTTACTGCATCGACAATAAAGATCACTATAATTTTGACAGACTTGTCAATCATAGCAATCCAAAAGCATCTTTACTGCATCGACAATAAAGATCACTGTGATTTTGACAGACTTGTCAATGATAGCAATCCAAAAGCATCTTTACTGCATCGACAATAAAAATCACTGTGATTTTGACAGACTTGTCAATGATAGCAATCCAAAAGCATCTTTACTGCATCGACAATAAAGATCACTGTGATTTTGACAGACTTGTCAATGATAGCAATCCAAAAGCATCTTTATTGCATCGACAATAAAGATCACTGTGATTTTGACAGACTTGTTAATGATAGCAATCCAAAAGCATCTTTACTGCATCGACAATAAAGATCACTGTGATTTTGACAAAGATGCAAAATCAGAGGTAAAATAATAATCAAGTTCATCTACAAAACACAATTGTAAAGTGCATTCGAATAGCCTAGATAAACGCATCCTGGGCAGTCAGGCCCGCTGCCGCTTTGCTGACTCCCTAATATTTTTAGGTAAATATTTAGTTGCTCCTCTAAAAACTTATGGAACTTCTAATGATATACGCTTTTTTTAAATATCTCTAGCCTCTTTTTAACTTTTAGTTAGGGTTTTTCTCAAAGTTGGTTGCAGTAACTAAGCTAGGGCACCCCGGCCAAATGGGTTAGGTTAGGTTAGTGCTGTGACCACGCGCGCAAGCCGAGCGAGCGGGGCCATGGTAGAGGCTAGCGAGCGCAAAAGCGCGCGCGTGCGCTGGCAAGTTCGTCGCAGTTACTAGGCTATTGTTTTTAGGACACCAAAATGGGAATTATTTGGGGTTCAATTAAATATATGCCAAAATATATGCCGATATAGGTCATCACATTATTAGGTACACAAAAAAAAAACAATGTCTTTTGTGCTTACATCTTGGTTGTTCTTATTTGGATTTAAAGCTTATACTTTGACTAATCTTAACTTAAACCTAGTATTAGGTTTAGATTCACGATGAGTATCCTGAAACAGTATTTTGAATAATGATCTGCGTAAAGTGTAGTTATCTACACTTGACATATTTGGTAAACGAATAATGGCGTACTAAGACTAATGTTTAGAAAAAATCAAGGTGTCTAAATAGTTTATTCGAAGCAGTTTTTTTTTTGTAATTCATACTGCATGTTTTTCTTAATAATATCAAGACATTAGTAGGTACATAAACTGTGTGATTGGAACAAAATAGGGTATGTAAGAAAAATAAACTATAAATAAAGTTACCTCCAAAATCCTGCTGTCATAAGTTAGTAACATACCTGTAAAACCGAGCTATTTAGATACAATAACTGTAATTGTCTTCTTTCTCTGTGCACAATCTCACTAGGCCCCATTTCTTCGGCATTTAGAATAAAACATAGTGAATTTAGTACTGTCAAAATATTTGCTAAAGTAAGCATGGTGCGTCTGCAACGTATGACACTGGAGTGCGGAACTAAAAACAATGAAGTTGAAACGTTTACAATTACGTTATGTAAAGGAAATCGACGATAGCCGTAAGACTATGAGACTATTTACTGATAGGTAAGACTACTGGTCATCTCTTAGGTGCCACGGCTTATTTTAACTTTGTTGAATTTTTCAATTATTTTCAGTTTTTATCTTTTTATTACGGATTCTTTTAACGTGCACTTCTTTCTACAATCACACATATAAATTTTCAACATGAATGAAGTCAAAGTTTCTTGCCCGTTCTTCTACAATCGAACCTACAATACTCAATACTTTATTGCATTCCACATGTACCTATTCTTAGATGGTAAAGCTTATAGTTAGACCACATGGACCCTGTCGGGCACAGCAATAATAAGTGGGTTAGGAGAGAGGAAGCATTTATAGATTTTATTATACAACATAATAGGTGGGGAATTTCTGAGATAAATTAATTAATAGTATAAAATTATTATTAGATATGTACCTATAATTATTATTACAAAGTGTTGGATAGGGCAACTAGCTTCATCTTTCTGACTGATCAAACCCTTGACAATTCATAAGTGCCTGGAATTGGTTTATTTGAAATAAATGGTTTGAGTTTGAGACGAGAAATATATTCCATTTTTTTTAAAGATTTATGCATATTTACTACATTAAAGGATAGGTAGATACCTACTTTTATGAAGTTAATCTATTATTTATAGGTTAGAATAGTTTGTTCGTGAATTCACAGCATTTTTAAACTATTTGACGGACTTGGCTTCAGTTTTTGCCATCATTAGGTTAATTTAATGAGGAAGATTAAACTTTATTATTACAAATAAAAAATATCTAGCAATTGCTAGTACCTATTAAATGCAAAATTAACATGAGACAGAATATTAAAAACAAAACAGTTTATATTGAAATTATTTCTATTTAAAATATTTTTTTTAAAAACTTTTTTTTTTTTTTGGAAAAACAAAGTTTTACTATTAACTGATGGTAAAGCTTTGTTTTTCCAAATTATTCTTGAATTTTTGTAAGAAAAATAATATTTTTAAAGAGTTTGTGATTTTTTTTAATTAAAATTATTTCAGTAATATAGCAGTAACGTAATAAAATAAATGATAATAAATAATAACAATATAATATAAATAAAAGAAAAAAAAATAAACAATGATTTTTTTTAAATATATTATAGTAATATATGTAATATAGTAAGTAGCATAGTGCTGAAATCATTTTTAATAACAACAAATCACAATTTTCTTGAAACGTATTTTGTGCGCAGTATATTTTCCATTCAAAACTAGGTGAATCCGGATAGCAAGCGATTTCTACTAGGACACGTAATACATCAATTTTAAGGTATTGTCTCGTGACCGTTTGCTATTGGATAAACATATTAGTGTGGCGGTGGGCGGAGTCATGTGACTTCGAGATTTAAACTTAAGGCTGCGTTCATCATGGTAAGGAATTCTTAATTTAATAACTTAATTATTTATTCTGTAAATAGAACATCGGAATCACCTTTACATATATAAATCTGCCTAGCCTTTTCCCAACTATGTTGGGGTCGGCTTCCAGTCTAACCGGATGCAGCTGAATACCATTATTTTATATGGAGCGACTGCCTATCTGACCTCCACAACCCATTAACTGGGTAATACGATACCCCTTGGTAAGACTGATTGTCAGACTTTCGGGCTTCTGACGACCCGTAACGACTGTCAAAGATCCACGAATGACAGCCGGGACCAACGGCTTAACGTGCTTTCCGAGGCACGGAGGAGTCTCGGTATGTAAAGATGGTCACCCATCCACGGACCAACCCCGGCAAGCGTAGTTTAACCTGATGGATCGATCCGTGTGGCTGTTATTACTTAGCCACGAGCTCCTCAAATCACCTGTGTTCATCATGGTAAGGAATTCTATCAGCAACTTTATTTACTACAACTTAATTATTTATTCTGCAAATAGAACATCGGAATCACCTTTACATATCATATTAAAACAAAAACATTAAAAAATAAGCTAGACGGAGTCGACATTTCCTATTTGACACCTAAGAAGAAATTGTGAAACAAACTTAAGGGTCAAAGTCTCTTTTAAAGTCCAGACATATTCTTGGTCAGTGGATCTTTGACAGTCGTTACGGGTCGTCAGAAGCCCGAAAGTCTGACAAGCAGTCTTACCAAGGGGTATCGTATTACCCAGTCACTGGGTTGTGGAGGTCAGATAGGCAGTCGCTCCATGTAAAATACTGGTATTCAGCTGCATCCGGTTAGACTGGAAGCCGACTCCAACATAGTTGGGAAAAGACTAGGCAGATTGATTGACAAAATCTTGGTCAGATCATGTGAAGACCACATAGATCGAGATATTTATGCGAGATAGATGCAGAGAATAGTAGGTAGGTACTGAAGTTCATGACTGTGTGTCTTTATGGAAGGATTTGGTACGGTGGTGGGGTTTCAGCTTAACTTCTCAAACGTCGGAAGGTGTACATCCGTTTGTTTTGATTAATTTATTTTACTAATTCATTTTATTAGTGCATGGTCAATATTTTAGTGCATTACATAGCGATTATTCATTATTCCATTTAGTAACAAATTAATCAAAATGGAGAAATATTTGACATTTTCGACGTTGACAACTTTCAGAAAGCACCCTCTATGAAAACCATTGTACTCTTAAATATTATTTTTAGATAGACATGTTATAATAATTGGTATTATGGATTATCTATTCTGTGATTATGTTTAGAAAGGCATAATAAATACCGATCCTTTTCCGGATTTCTAAGGACTAAATTTCAAAAGCACACCTGTACGCACGGCCACAGATAATATATAATAAGCTGATCTCGCATTGTATAGGATTTCCTTACAATGAGAGGTCAGTGTAAACTGGAAATGTATAGCTTGTTGTGTAGCCATGTGTATAACTAAACAATATAAAAAAAAATCTGAACTAATTCCAATCGCTAGAATCCGGAATTACCCAAAACTTCACAGTATGAACACAACCTTATAATTCTGGCTACAGACGAACCGGGTGCATTGACACTTTTTCCAACAACACTATTCTGATACGCGAAGCCGCCACACGTTGAAAATGTGACTCCCTACCCGGTCCCTGATTGGTTGTTCAATAATTAAAAGATAATCCGGAAAAATGGGGTAAGATACCTACAAATTGTAAGGTTGTTTAGTTATTAGTGAGTTTTTTTTTATTTTATGCGTTTTTATTTTTCTATATTTTTAATTTTCTTTTAAATACAATAAATTTTGTATAGTTATACGAGTAAATATACGAATAGCGAAATCATTTAGATAGGTATATGATCGTAATCCGATAATTCATAGATTTAATCAAGTGTGCTGTTGATGACGACAATAATTTATTGTTCGTTGTTATTACAATACGTAACGCTCAAACAAAAGGGCAATGTAATTTTTTTCTTCCAATAAAACTAGAACATTAAACAGTATCAAAATATTGTTGACCATTTTCTATGAACAACAATTTCAGAAGACAACGTTTAAAATAATTTTATGTATATTTATTTATTTTCAAATCCAGTTTCAGCTGGATTATTCCGGCTCTGCTGGTAATCGCAGTAAGTGTAGCCGCTGGCGATGAAGAGGAACACAAAGCAATGGTGATGAAGCGACAGATCAACAGTCTACCGCTAGTATATCCCCAAGGAGGAACTTATAAGGTACGAAATGGAACGATACGTCTGGTTGAGTTCGTCCATTAGGTAAATAAGATCAATCTTTATAGGGGTGCAGCTAGCACCCCGCGGTTTCACCCGCGTAGACCAGTCTAAATTTCATCTAAATCAGTCCAGCCGTTTGAGCGTGAAGAAGTAACAAACATACAAACACACACACCCTCACACACTCACAAACTTTAGCCTTTATAATATTAGTGTGATGTGCTTACCTTGTTAACAATGATAAACAATATAAATGTTAGTCATAGGTTCCATAACCAAGGTTACTAGGTAGACCTACATGAAGAGATCAACCTGAACGGACAAATGTGACCCAATCGGTTTGAAATCTGGTCATACCGCACATACGAGTATACGTAACCGTCAGACATTTTAGTTTCAACGATTTTCTATTCTATTTTCTAATATTCGTAGTAATCGTTGCAGTCATCGTCGATCTTAAAGGCGTTTTTATGGTAGGGACCATAGATATATGATATTTCTATGGTAGGGACAGATTTTGGTCAGATCAGGTGGATCTAAAAGTAGAACTGAACGTGTATGGTATCCTTACATCCATCCATATATTTACAATTATTTAGAAGTCTTTGAAGAACGAAGAACACGTGGTTGAAACAGCCAGACTATCGCAATAATAGCTTATAAAAAATAACTACACCTTTATTTTTACTGAAATACCATCTTCATCTACATATAACTCTTACGAATTATTGCGCTGTTATTTGTTATCCTGAAGAAATAAAAATAAAATAAACTCTTTCTCTTCTTTCTTTCTTTTCTTCTTTTATTTTAATTACCTTGTTGACTTTTTAACTGTATTTAATTCAGCGATTTAAGATTAATTTGTATGATTTCCTAATTGTTATTTAAAATTTTAATATATTTTACTTACATAATTTGCGTGCCCTTTGACGGTAGAACATGGAGGACTCCTATTATAAAACATCTATGTATTAATATTAATTACCCATAATTGCAAACCAATAAATGATTTGATTTGATTTGATCGATCCTCAGCTAATCGTAGGCTTCTCAGCGCCAATCCACGCCGAGGACTACATCAGCCTGGCCTTCGCAGCCAACTTCCAGTACCAGTACGTGGAGTTCACGAATATCACCCAGCTATCGCAATACTACTTCATAAAGACGGTGTCCAGAGAACAGAGGGAGGCTGAAGTGGCTGCTAGGAAAGATGAGAGGCTCACGTTTTATACTGCTGTTGCAGATATGTTGAAGTCGTGAGTATATTTATTATTTGAAGAAGTTGTCTGGAACAGTAAGTTGATTCTGATGAAGATTCTTTTTTTAGAAGCCACATACATTTGGTTCTTGGATGCGAAATCAAAAATGTTAGGACCAAACACTTTGTAGATCGCAAAAAATATATAGACCGGATGATCAAATAGGTCTTTTGGTGAATATGCCTATGTCTAATTTTCCGGATCATCCTGGCTCATTGTCCGGCCAGGACGGGAAAACTGGCAAAAGAAAGAAAGAAAGAAAAATCGTTTATTTTGCACAAATAAAACGCACATTAAAAACTAAAAATAAAGTACACACGTTATGCAAAGTAAGCAAAAGCCTCGTATCCAAGTTGTCTACGATCTCAGACCAAAGACAACAATTTAAAACAGTAAAATAACTATGAACTCTATATTGCCTCTACTCTGTGTTGTGACACTAGGAAATGGCAAATATCTACCTACATTTCGTATTAACACTAAGCCAGGAATAGCCGGATTTTGAAAAGATCAGGGGCCGTGCTATGGCGTGAAAAAATATCATGGATCCATCATGGTTCCAGTGAGAGAGAGACGGAGCTATAACACCATCCTTTTTTCTCAACGGAATCATGAGTAGTTGATGTTTTGATGTTTTATGTTTTCTATTAGTGTTTTGTGTAATAGATAATTTTGTTAATTTAGTTTCGTTATGCATGCTTTATTTTGTTGGATTTCTTCTGTTTTTGTACTCTACTTTTGGGTACAGCGTAGTACAGTTGGACATAGAAGTGTTAGTGATTTATTTAGTTTTATGTACCGAGTACTGACAAGTACAGAAGTAATCATACGCATATGTAATGATTCCGTTGAGAAAAAAGGATGGTGTTATAGCTCCGTCTCTCTCTCACTGGAACCATGATGAATCCATGATATTTTTTCACGTCACGAACGGCCCCTGATCTGGATATAATGATCTTGCTTAGCTCTGTAGCCATTTGCAAAATCGGCATATTCATGTTATCGTTATCATTTCCAGAAAAGGCATAAATGGTGAAGAGTGCGTTTATCGAGCGATTTGTGAATCTGCGCAGTATCCGGTAGAAGAAGAAGGACTGGTTGGAGAGATATTACACATACTTCTTACGTAAGTCAAAATATAACATTACTTTAATTATTATCATTATGAGCAGTCAAGAAGATTTCCAAAATTATTTGGTCAAAAGTCCTTAGTAAAACAAAACAAAAATTCTAAATCCTTCTCTACTCTCTACTGATTTTTGGTCCGTAGAAGTAAAGTGCTACAAAATTATCTGGGACACAGGCCTCCTCTCTTCGAGAGGGAGTGGGCTATGATCCACCACGCGGCCCAGTGTGAGTCGGTAGATGTCACATGTTTTCGAATGTTTGATACTAAGACATGCGCGTTTCCTCACGATGTTTTCCTTTACCGTTTTGAGAGCAGTGGTGATGAAATTATTATTAATTATTTACAAAGTAAAGCGCCTGCCTGGGTTCGATCCCACGACCTACAACTCGTAACTCCGTGCCGTTACCATTGAGCCACCACTGCTCGCATTCGCAATTTACTGGCAATTTATCTAAAATGAAAATACAGTTACGAGATCGACTATGCCTATACAGTACCTACTTATCATCATACCGATTCCGGCCGCCAAGCAAGATTGTTATTTTTTTAATTGGAGGCCTGTGATGCTGCTGCAACTTAAAGTGTTTTATAAACCGACTTCAATTAAGAACAGCAGTGATAGCCCAGTGGTGTGACCGTCAGACTACCAAGTTACCATATTATAAAAAAAAAATAGTTTAAAAAACTAAAATAACACGCTCACGCTCACGCGAGCGCGGTGTGAATCGGGTCCGTGGAGTCATTTTACCTAATATTGTACGTGGTGTGAGTTCTATACCAAGAAAATATTTTTTTATTATTACTTAATAGTGATGGAACAACGTTAATAATAAAAACATATTTTCTTGGTATAGAACTCACACCACGTACAATATTAGATAAAATGACTCCACGGACCCGATTCACACCGCGCTCGCGTGAGCGGCGTGTTAAAACTGTAATTTATTTTTAATTTTTTTAGAGATAAATCGTTAATCCTGTTGATCCTGATCAGGATAATGGGACAAAATTTAAAAATTATTGTATTGCCATCGGGCCCTGTTATGTGTGTAAAATTTCGAATTAATCTGACCATTTAAAGTGGGTAAAAATCGAGTCCAAAGATCCCGTTACATACAAACATACATACAAGCAGGTGAAGCTAATAAGCTTTTATTAGCTTCACCTGCTTGTGCACTAAACTCGAACACTCACTCTCTTCACTGCTTGAACTCGAGACTATTTTTTTTAACACGCTTGTGTTAAAAAAAATAGTCTCGAGTTCGAATTATCACTTGCTTAAGAAACGGTGAAGTTAAACATCGTGAGGAAGCATACCTGAGAGATATTTCTCGAAGGCATGTGAAGCCAAGTTCGGCCCATGGGCGCCATGAAAACTCTGACACCAGGTTAGTCACTAACCACACGAAAAAGAAGAATCAAGAAGGAGATTATGGATTCGTCGAGTTACCAAGATAATGTCAAGATTCCTTTAAATGTTGTGAAATTCTTCAAAAAGTTGATAAATCATTCAAACTTTAAATAAATGGATGTAATTAAAATTATCAGATTATTTGACTGTCAATCTCCATTCGGCTCAGTGGTCGCATTCTCTCCATCATGAATATTTTACATTTAATTAAGCATAATAATGTCAAAATATGGTATCAGTTACGAAATAATGAAAGGCATTAATTAGCGTGTTTTAACTTCGTGGTTTTAACAGTCAACTGTTGGAGACTCGACTTAAGCTAGTAGGATCCACTACAGAATAGAATAGAATTTGTTTGTTAGCTAGAATTTTCGAAGCTAAAACTTAATTTGGGAAAGATAGTGCCATAAAAAGTAAGCAATTTCAACATAATTTTTTCACCAATCTTTGCTTATTATGAGCTGGTTAATTAAATCCTTTGTTACCCCTTTCTACAATACTTGGTTATGGTAGAATGAGAGGTTATGGGAGAACTCATGGGTTGTCACATATCAACTCTGCCCACCCTAGCCGTAATCAGCCTAAGAATAGAATTAGAATTTCCCGCATTCTCGTGTCACCCCATTTCATGAACCTATTTTGTGCATTTCAGGCCTGACTACGGAAGGACACCATTCGATGATAAAGACGAAGACTGGGAAGACTTGATGGGAGCATACAATGATGCAGCCATAGCTGGACGGCAGATGTTCAACTGTGCCTCCATTTACTCCGGATGCCTTGAGGGTCAGGGGCTGATGGAAATGTTTAGTATACTGAGGGATGAATGAAGAAAGCTTGGATTAATTTATATTTTATCTATTGGGTGAAGGTGTCTTTGAAATATGTAGATATACGTTTTGTAGATACCTTTGCTATAATGGATTTGATTAATAACTGTTTGTACCGTTTATAATATTTTCTGACAAAATCTTATGATGAAATGTTTGCATAAAAAGGCATAATTAAACATTTATTTATTTTTGAAATCATAGTGTTGTCGTCGTCATTATCCTGAAACCGCCTACTGAGAAATACGCAAAAATATGTCTTAACATCTGCAGAAGTTTAGTAGAAATGAAAACGACAAATTCATCAAGCACCCGTTTCAAAGCTCACATCTTCAAAAACCCAGAACAAATAACAACATTAAAACCAGCAATATATCTCCGAGATCCTGACCAAAAGACTAAAAATGTGACTCAAAAGAAATGTACAGAGGAGCAGTAATCCTGAGCAGTGGCGGTTATAAAGTGTCTAAAGCAAAGCCCGGCTGTTTGCCCGAACCGCTTCTTGCGACAAATTAAGTAAATCTCATATATGAAGCCGGTCACGTACAGGCGATCTTTTCCTTACAATATTTACATTGACTTAGTGGTTTGTCAACTATTGGTTCTCGATTGCATTTGGATTTAAATTGTTTGGGTAAGGATGTTGGCACGGTTTTGATTTGTTGGTGGTTTTTCTACGTTTATTTGCCTTCTCAAACGTTTTAGGGACATGCGCTGAGGTAGCCCGCGAAATTCAATATCTTTAACCACAAAAATCATAAATACATCTTTCTAAGTTAGATTTCCTACGGATTGGTCTGGTTTCGGAAATTAGACGAATCCGCAGGAAATTTAACTTAGAAAGATGTATGGATGTGTTTTTTTTTTTCTAGCTAAGATTGGATATTTAATTGGTAAATACGGAACCAGCAGTAACTAACACTGGCAACATTACTATAATGTGTAATTGAAAAAGGGATATATCACGGAGCACGGAATCCCCACTCCAGCGAGTTCTAGAGATGGCAGGACTATAGCGAGCACGCAAGTGCTAGGCACCGCCTGAGGTATGTGAGGGGTGAGACCGCCGGGGAGGGCGTGATTGACAAAACGCACATGCTTGACATAGCTTGACGTTTGTCTACCTCCCCCGTCTCACCACTCACATAACTATCTCAGGCGGTGCCTAAAATAAAATTCGTGACGCCGAAAGTGCGTTGAGCGCACAACTTCTGTCATCTACAACATTCAAAGCCGACAGTTTCTATGCGTCATTTGTATCCTAGTACAAGTAATCGGTGGCATGCTTTGTTTATATGAAAAGTGTTGTCAGTGTCGTGCTTTGTGGGATATTTATGTATATCGGTTGAATGGACAGCTCCAACCGCACGTCAAGTGATAACATCGCATGAGTTCGCATGTTGCATGCGACCGACGAAGTGTTGGATTTAATGTAAACAAAACTTGCATACGGGTCTCATTGCGGTAGGTTCGTGGATCTACTAAAGAGTCTTGTTTTATGCTGGTATGTACTGATGTAGATCATCATGTGCCTAGCTTTTTCCAACTCTTTTGGGGTCGGCTTCCAGTCTAACTGGATGCAGCTGAATACCAGTATTTTACATGAAGCGACTGCCTATCTGACCTCCACAACCCAGTTACTGGGTAATACGATACCCTTTGGTAAGACTGGTTTTATTTAATTTAATTTAATTTTTATTGAAAGGGACAGCAAACAGTTACATTATAAGAACTTACAACTGAGTTATTAAACAATATTAGTAATAATATTACGTCTTTACCTATGAAATTGCCGTTCTGCAGTACTGGCCATTTCAAATCAAAATAATTTTTGTTTGGCTAAGAATTCTAATTTCAAATTAATTTTATTTTTAAAACATGGATTTTTTTTCCAAAAGTAGTCATTTGTTTATTGATTAGTGTTACATTTTCATCGCATTTCAATCTTTTTCGCCATCATGGATACGTTAAAAATTCGAGTAATTATGGAATACGAGTACCGTCGTGGCAGCAACGCGGCACAAGCGGCACGCAACATCAACGACGTTTACGGAGCTAACACTACAAACCAACGCACCACTTGTTATTGGTTTGCTCGCTTCCGTTCTGGAAATTTCGACCTGAAAAATGAACCTCGCGGTCGTCCGAAGACTTAGGTTGACAATGACGAATTAAAGGCGATTGTGGAAGCTGATGATACACAATCTACGGCTGAATTAGCAGCAGCTTTCGACGTTAGCGTCAAAACAATATTGGTCCATTTGCGTCAAATTGGCAAGGTAAAAAAGCATGACAAATGGGTGCCTCACGAACTCAATGATCGCCAGCGCGAAGTACGCGTCGAGACGTGCCTTGCACTGCTCAACAGACACACAAATGAAGGAATTTTGAACCGCATTGTTACCTGCGATGAAAAATGGATTTTGTTTGATAACCGCAAGCGCTCAGCAAGTTGGTTGGATCCTGGTTCAGCACCTAAACAATGCCCTAAACGAAAACTTACCCCTAGAAAAGTGATGGTCACTGTTTAGTGGTCTAGCGCCGGTGTGATTCATCACAGCTTCTTACCAAACGGGGTGAGCATTACTTCAGATGTGTACTGTGAAGAACTGAACACAATGATGGAGAAGCTGGCACATCTCCAACCAGCATTGGTCAATCGTTCGTTTCCGCTGCTCCTGCACGACAACGCGCGACTGCACAGCAGACGGTCTCCAAGTTGCAAGAACTGGGGTTGGAAGCTCTCCGTCATCCGCCCTACTCACCAGACCTTGCGCCTGCAGACTACTACTTTTTCCAGAATTTGGATAACTTCTTGGCGGGAAAAAAATTCAATACCCGAGAGGCAGTACAAAATGCCTTTGAAGAATTTGTTGCCTCCCGTCCAGCTGATTTCTTTAAGAAGGGTATCAATAAACTGCCACTGCGTTGGCAAAGATGCATTGATTGCATGGGTGATTACTTCGATTAATACAAATAAAAAATACATGAAAAAAATTAGTTTAAATTTTTTCATACAAAACGGCAATTTCATAGGTAAACCTATTATAACCCAGACTAGACTTTCGGGCTTCTGACGACCCGTAAAGACTATTAACGATCCACGAATGACAGCTGGGATCAACGGCTTATCGTGATTTCCGAGGCACGGAGCGGTCTCGGTATGTAAAGCTGGTCACCCATCCTCGGACCAACCGCGGCAAGCTTAGCTTAACCTGATCGATCGACCCTTGCGGCTGTTATTACTTAGCCACGAGCCCCTTAAGTACGCCGCCGGGGTCGCGGGTAGTTCGAAAGAGATACCGTGGCCCTGGCACGGGCAACTGAAGGAACACGGGTGGGTTTTAGTCAGTAAAAGTCTGACACGCCCTCCCGCTCTGCCCGGAGCGGAAGAAGTCATTTGATGATTTCCCATCCCCAAAAAAAGCCCCTTAAGTACTAATGTAGATGATGATAAAAAAATTGTCAGAAAGTTATAGCATACCGTGGATAATTTCTTCTCTATAGGGAATATGCATGTATTTTTTTTTCTTTTGATCTATAAAGTAGAGTAATACGAGTATAAACTTAAGAAAAGTATTAAAAATTACTGTAAGTTGCTCAAAACAAAGACTATATTCCAAAAAAAATCTATTAGTTTCTACTACAGTTCAAACATCCTTACGATTATTATCGCGACTATATTGTGACGTCATATTTCACGATAAGGCTTTGCTTCCATCTCTTTCTTAGCCACAAATCATAAAAATTTAATGATTTTTCAAGCAGATATCGTACTTACTAACTTACCTCAAAATTATTTAAAGATTTATTCACATAGCTTTTGAAGACGATACGTTTCGAGTTCGCGTTCCGTTGCACCAAAAAAACGTTACATAAAATAATGAATTGTAAAATAAGTAATGCGTTAAAAAATTAAATAAAATTGCAATTTGTTTCTTGACTCCTATACAATGCATGTATAACAAAACTTTTTTACAAAAAAAATACAACCGACTTCCAAAAACAACACTACAAAGTGAAAAATAACTTTAATTTCGGAAGTCGGTGTCGGTGTCGGTGTTAAATGTATTTTCGTTTTTTGCCACCGACTTCCGAAATTAAAGTTATTTTTCACTTTGTAGTGTTGTTTTTGGAAGTCGGTTGTATTTTTTTGTAAAAAAGTTTTTATTTTTCACTTTTTAGTTGTGCACCTAACCCACACAAATTCTAATACCACTATCTGCAAAACAAACTAGAACATCATCCATATAAAAGTGGGAAAAAAATACGTATTATTGAAGCTAACTCAAAAACTACTAAAGAAAAGTCAATCAATTTTATATGGGACCGACTGTGATGTATACACTCTTGAATAAAATAAAAAAAATCCAAATCGGTCCAGCCATCTTCGAGTAATCGGGGAACATACATAAAACTCCTTTTTGAAGTCGGTTAATAATGAAAGAGTTTTGAATAACATGCATTTTCCATATTCACGAAAACTAAATTCCAATAGTTGTTAGCCTTATGCACTTCCCCAATTTTTTACGATATTAATTATCTATCAAATGAACGAAAACTTAAGGTAAAAAAGGATCAGTCCCTGATCTGTAAAAAAGTGACCTTCAAAATCAGATTTCTGATGCTAAAAACGATTACTGTGCTAAATTTCTCTTGAAAAACCATGCACTGTATCTGAGGAAATGAAAAATACCACCATTTTATTCGACTAAAAATAGTGGACTCCCACAGGCCCCATTGGGCAATCAGTTCAATAGTAGCCGATTTAGACGCCTCGAGAATTTATTGAGTGGTCCAATAGTACCTAACCGGATTTATTTTGTGCTTACCACGCACTGAGCTTTCATTAGTCCTCTCACGGCGTAGATAGAGACGGAAATAGGATGATTTTAGTGGTGTGAGAGGGAAGGGGATAGGTTTATTTGCATGTAGTAATGATTTTCCCTTTACTATTAGGACTAATATTTCTCTTCATGTCATCATCATCTGCTTAGCCTTTTCCCAACTATGTTGGGGTCGGCTTCCAGTCTAACCGGATGCAGCAGAATACCAGTACTTTACATGGAGCGACTGCCTGTCTGACCTCCACAACCCAGTTACTAGGTAATACGATCCCCTTGGTAAGACTGGTTGTCAGACTTTCGGGCTTCTGACGTGACGACCCGTAACGACTGCCAAAGATTTACGAATGACAGCCGGGACCAACGGCTTAATGTGCTTTTCGAGGCACGGCGAGTCTCGGTATGTAAAGATGGTCACCCATCCACGAACCAACCTCGGCAAGCGTAGCTTAATCTGATGGATCGTCCCGTGCGGCTGTTATTACTTAGCCACGAGCTCTTTCTCTTCATGTCAATGATCATACATTTTCGCCACAAGATATACCTATACCAAATTATTTATTTGACATTTTATTATTTCCTTACAATTATAGGGAAATATTTAAACGCACATCAAAAATTACCAATTTTTCCCAACAGAATACTAGCATCAAAAATCCTGTTTGCACATCAATGTCTAGATAAATTATTAAACTTAACGTCAGGTCCCCGCTGTGCCGCTCCTATGTCTGTCTGCAGGCTTTAAAGGAACCTAACCGAACCGAACCTCGGGGTGCCCAATAATTATAATTTGTACAAGTTTTGATATTCCATTAGGTAACTAATAGTGCAATAATAAGTTTATTAGATGTGCATTTGTTATTTTTGATGAACACTTAGTATTTTTGATATACAGGGTGACTGGTAATTAGTGACCGATACTTAAACACATGATTGTACTCATGATAAACAACTTTTACTATGAGACCAAACCTGAAATCGTGAAAAAAAATCAGCTGCTCCCTATATTTTGACGAGTAATGCCAACATAAATGTAGGGAATAGCTTTTTCGCTATTTCAGGTTTGGTCCCATAGTAAAAGTTGTTTGTTAACATGAGTACAATCATGTGTTTGTATAATTAATATTTTTTTGTGACTGGACAAATATTGATGTGTAAATAAAGATTATTATTTGTACAAGTTTTGATATTCAATTAGTTAATTAGTAGTGCAATCATTGATTTGGTGTACATGTAAATTATTAGATGTAAGAATATTTTTCTGATGTGCGATTAATAATTTCTCGTTATTATATAGGTAGTTTTATCACTCGCTAACCTATTATCGATAATTTGAAATATTATGTGTTTTCGAGAAAATAGCTCCCATAATCTCATATTCATAATTAATATATCATACTTACCATAATGCTCGGCATCAGTTGCATAGCATTGCATATTAAATATGGACATCCACAAGCGTGGGTATTGTTGTAATTGTACGCTTTGTTGTACTTAGGTGGATTTGTGATCAGCGTATACTGCTATTAGGTGGGTGTTATTGCAAATCTGTTTGACAGTTAACCATTATTTACACCCACGGAAGAGTTTGAATTCCACAAAAGCAATCAGCTATACATAAAGTTGTGGCGGCATCTACATCGCCACATATGAACTACGCATCACAATGGCGTGACGTCACGCAAATCCTGCATCGCGCAATTAGAGTTTACCACGCGACTAGTAAATACACACAGTACATATACAACGTCCCGACATTAACCGTCGGGCAGTTGCCTACCAGAAACGACACCCGTCTGGTCGGAGGATCCTCCCTTTTCAATGGAGGATGAGTGATGTTTATACCCTTTTCCTCATACCTCTAAAAAGTAATGAAGTGCATATGCACACATGTAGTGAAGTGTGGTTGTTCCAACCCACCATATACAGACCTTCTTAAAAGAGGACTTTTGGCCGAAAGGTGTCATATTTCGATATTTCCGAGGACGGTTACGCGACACCACGCAGCGAAACACGACGCCGACAACGTTACGTGTATAGATATAGTTTTAATAAGGTTTATTAATATGTATTAGTTTATTATTTTTACGTATTGACACGATAAAGATTATTTTCGGCAATCAGTTTGTAGTTGGAAAAAAAAAAATCCATCTTTTGACCCATGAGCATAGGTAGAATAATTATTTTAATAGGGTCTCGCTTTTTTTGAAGGGTTAAGTGGAGAAATTTCAAGTGGAAGGCAAGCCTTAGCTGGGACCAAGTCTGGACTCTCACTCCGAGCTGCTTCTCACCCGGGCTACACACTGTACATTTACCCAATTCCTTGATACAAGGAAGTTCGTGGCTAAGTAGTAAAAGCCGCACGAGTCAATCGATCAGGTACCTACGCTTGCCGCGGTTGGTCCATGGATGTGTGACCTTTACATTCCGATGCCCCCGTGCTCGGAAAGCATGTAGCACGATAAGCCGTTGGTCCCGGCTATCATTCGTGGATCTTTGACAGTCGTTACGGGTCATCAGAAGCCCAAAAGTCTAATAACCAGTCTTACCAAGGGGTATCGTACTACCCAGTAACTGAGTTATGGAGGTCAGATAGGCAGTCGCTCCATGTAAATTACTGGTATTCAGCTGCATCGGGTTAGACTGGAAGCCGACTCCAACATGGTTGGGAAAAGGCTAGCAGATGATACACAACGATAATAATATTTAACATAAAACCGCAAGTGAAAGTAAACTAGAATTCCAAGCGAATAATTTAATTAAAGATGTCCGTACTCGTCGAGCAGGCATCCGGGAACAGCTTGTTAGTGGCACATTATTATATGACGTCATTAGGTGGGTAGGACGAGTCTTTCTCATTCTTATTACGACACGGTTGGCGCAGTGGTTGAGCGATTGGCTGCTGCGCAGCATGTCGCGGGTTCGATTCCCGCACGGAACAAATATTTGTACGACCTACAAGTATTTGTTCCGAGTCTGGGTGTTTTTCTATCTATGATATGTATGTATTTACAAAAAAAAAAATATATATAAGTAGTTTATCAGCCATCTCGTTACCATAACACAAGCATTAGGTTGCTTAGCTTGGGGCTAGATGGCGTTGTGTGATATGTCCAAACATATTTAATTATTATTTATTTATTAATCAATCAATCTGCCTAGCCTTTTCCCAATTATGTTGGGGTCGGCATCCGGTCCAACCGGATGCAGCTGAATACCAGTATTTTACATGGAGCGACTGCCTATCTGACCTCCACAACCTAGTGACTGGGTTTGGGTGTCCAAACATATTTATTTATTTATTTATTTATTTATTCAGGTGTCAGTTTTTTTTTTCATCGACTTGTATTTTTTCTGTTTTGAAGAGAAAGATCTACTTCTTTCTTTATGAAGTTGACTGGTCATTTCTTCATTCAATCCGACTTATCGCAGATGAATACAGGCTTTCCCAAAATCAGTACAGGAAAGGATAATATTATGTAAATCAAGATTTATTGATTACTTGTTTAGATTTTTTAAATTATCTGTTCCAAAGTTGTACCGTAGCATCAGATTCTCCTGTCTCTCACTTTATTCTATACTTCATTAATAAAGTGAGAGACATGATAATTTTGCACATTCTGTATTCCATACTTGATTATTTTTTATCGACTAATATTACAGAATGTGCAAACTTTTTATTAGTCATATTCCTAGACCTCATAGGTACAGGTACATGACCACATACGTAGACGTGTAGGTAGGTACGTTAGTAGTAACAGGTTGCTACTAATATGTTAAGACCCATCATTTACGAGCATCAGAGGAAAAATAAAACAGGGAAATTACTTTTTAGGACGCAAAATCTGTCTATTACACTCTGAAGGGTCATAGATTTTCTAGATAAATAATAATATTCTTTCAAATAAGTCTACGCCCTTATTGATGAGTTCCTGAAACAAACTGACAACCTACAGTAGCTTTTCAGATATATTTTTTTGAATAAAGAACTGTTGTTTCTTCTGATAATTTTTTAGCTTTTTTAACAGACTTCAAAAAAGGAGGTTTTGTATTCGACCCGTATGTACGAGGGGGGATCAAAAAGTAGTAGGAACGACATAGTCCTTGGTAAGAAAAAAAAATAAATACTGGCAGGCATAGCTCAGATACATATTTGTAATATTAATAAAGAAAAAAATCTTCGATTCTTTTTTGTTTTTTTCTGAATGTAGTCATTTCTTTGCTTCGTGTCGTGTTCTCGAAAATGGAGAAAAACGAAGTGCGAGCCGTTATTAAATACCTCTGTTTAAAAAAGTTAACGACGCAAGAGATTCATTGCGATTTGGAGGCAACATTAGGAGAGTCTGCTCCGCCTTATTCCACTGTCGCAAGGTGGGCTTCTCAATTTCGAGTAGGGAGCACGGAAGACGAACATCGTTGCGGCCGTCCATCGACGTCAGTCACCCAAGAAAATGTTGCGAAAGTCGAGAAAATTGTATTGAGCGATCGAAGAGTTACCATCCGATACTTAATTCAAGAAACGGGCATTTCATAGAGAATGTTAACCGACAGTCAGAAACAAAATCGACTTGACATTTCGAAGATATTGTATTAATTGAGATTTTAATTGAGTAATTGAAATTGATCAGCACTAAGCAGTGCTGATCAATTTCAATACTAGTACAAAAATACTTTATTGCTAACTGTGGAGTCTTGTAAATGGCTAGTCGTGAATAACCTCACTATTGCTTTTGTGTTCTAACTGTAAGCCACCCAAAACAATAAAAAAAAACCTCGGTTATGACTTACATGTTTATCAAATCTCAGTTTCTATTCTATTCAGACCTCAATTCAGACTTCAAATTTAAAAATATTTACAAAAGAAAAATGTTTTACAACATACGGTATATCTACTAACGTTGTTTTAACTTAGTTACAAAGTTAAACATCAGTATAAAGCGATACGTCTAGGAACGAAAACGGGCATGATGACACTGAAACTTCGCAGTCTTCAGTTGTTTTGTTGTGCCATTTGTCTGTGGCCGATGATTGTTGTCTGGAAACAGAATAACATCGCTTTTAGAATAATGTACCTAGAAATTTTATAAAAATATACTTGTTAAAGTATTTTAATATTTTGACTATTAGACAAAAACCTAAATATTTTTTTAGTATTTCTATAATAAAACGAAATATTTTTGTCCAACTTTTTGTTTTTGAAAACATAGGTACATATTGAAAGAAAATATCATAGTTATGGATTCTCATTTCTGATATCTGTACTTCATAGTTTAGTTCTCAAATAACAATAATTTCTGATTCAAAATCTAATTCACAGAAATAATGTTTTAACTGAACCTTAAACTTTTGTTTCAACCAGACCCACGTTGTAATTTCCGAACGTGAACGTCCATTTTGGCATAGAATTTGCTCGTAATTTCATTTCACCGTTTCAACGGGCGTCACTTAAGAACGTAATTTCATTAAAAATGTCATTCTATATTACCTGAAAACCATTTTTAAAAGTTTGTGGTATATTTTTCGTGGTTCATGGATCGTTTCCATTTCGCAAATGGCTCGTCGGACGCAGTGGAACCCATTCAGGCCGTTCCTAGGGCAATCAATTTATTTTTGGTGAATGTTTATGGTATTTTATGAATTTATGTATTTATATTGATGTGTATGTGAAAGGGGCCAAAGTGGGAGTGCTGTGAACAAGTTTATTGTTAGGCTGTGTGCTATTTGCGAGATAAAACTTAAATCGACTTTTAAATTTTCAGATATTTTGGTATATTAATATGCAGATACTAAAACCAGAAAACCTGTAAGTACTGCTATAGGCTACTGATTAAAATAAAAAAATTAATGAGGCACAAATACTTCAATCTTATTGGGATTTATATGTATGAGCCATTTGGGGTTGAAACACTAAGGCTATAGGGCCCGAGTGCCCTCTTAGTTTATAGAGACATCGCAAGTGGTTGGTCAACTCTTTAAGTGACCAAAGGACTGGCCTATTTTTTAGCCAAAGAATTAGCATTGCCATACATGTGGCAATGCTGCCAGCCTTTTCGACACTTTTCCTGTCGACAGCAATGCCGACGAATTTAATGAAGCCCTATGATTAATTTCCTCCTTTTTTATATAATTGTACATATTATTTTTTTTAAGACTATGAGTAATGACTTAATTACCATTTCAATGGATCGTAGTCCACTAGTCAATATTTAAATTAAGTTCTAAAACAGACTAAGCTTTCTTTGGTCTGTTTTAGAACTTTTTAAGAATATTGACTAGTGGACTACGATCCATTGAAATGGTAATTAACTCATTAATAATAATTACTTCATTGTTAAGTAAGAAGTGAATTATTAATTGTGATCAATTCTAATAATATGACAGATAACTAATAAGATAACGTAAATAAAGAAATCTTTTTTCTGAAAGATAAAGTTATGCATTGGTTTAGGCTATTTGTGTTAGCACAGTCTTTTGGCTGCGGTATTAACCCAAAAATATACAAATATTTATTGCAAGAAAAAGAACAGGGGTCTGAAACACTTGTAAGCTGTGATATTTATTCTTTACTAGCTGTCTCGACCGACGTTGTCCTGTCTAATTTTCAATAATTTATACAAAAATCCCATAGAAAAGAGGCTGTTCAGTTTTTCTCGAATCTGAATCCGGGATCTGTTTCCGGGAAACATATCCAATTTTGCTTTTTATCTAATTCGGATTATAACGAACATTTTATAATAAAAATCCTAAATCGGTCTAGCCACTCAAGTGATGCGCTTACCAACGAACCGCCGATTTTTTATTTATATAGATAGAACAAAAAGAGGTAAGTCTGAGATCACAACACATCCTTAAAAGAGTTGGGAGAAGGCGAAAAATGAAAAGCAAGAGACGAAAATAAGAATCAAAATATGAAAGAGTGTGATATTCTATAACTGTGTGACTTTTACTCTCCACAGAGTATGGAAGAATTATTTGTCAAGTTCACATTGTGTAATATCAGAAAAAAACATTAGATTAAACCACAGCAGAGGCAATGTTCTTTGTATGAAGACGACATCACTGAGAAATTAAATAAATATATTGCTTACTTGTCTAAAAGAGTCTCTGTATGACTATAAATAGTTCTTCTATGGATGAAATGGTTTCTGTAAGGATGAAAGGTGTCTGGTGGAGCATCCCAGTTCATGCGGAACCCGAGGGCTTGAGCGAAGATCTGGTTCCATGGGACCATGTTGACTTTGAAATTGAAGCGGAGCTGAAATCAGTTAAAACCATAGAAATTAGACACCTTCGTTATAAACACAAGGTAAAGTAGTGGTTGTAATATTATCATGAGGTTTAAATCAATTGCAGAGCTGTCTTCCTCAAAAGTAGATAGATTAAGGATAAGTGATGGCATACTCAGCGTTTTCGAACCTGTAGCCGTGTCTCAATGGATAGTATCAAGGTCAAATACCACTATTACTAATATTTGTCCTTGATACTATCCAGTGATTATATATAATGAGATTTTATAATATACTGATAAGTTTAATTTGATGGATTTCATCCCATGCATCAGTTGTCATCAGAAGCAAAGTGCAACAAGTGCTGGTATGAAAGCTGTAAGGAAGAAAGAAGTAGCAGGTATATAAAATATGATTAAGATAAATAAAAAAGTAATACTCACAAAGAAATGTGTCATATTCCTGAAACTTAGATATCTTCTTTGGCGGTGATTGTTAGACTCATTAGCCTTGCCAAAGTCTATAAGTATAATCACTACGAAACAAATATAGCATACCACACACACATGAATGTATTTGTACATTTTCTTACCAAAGTTATACTTAACACAAATTAAAAGCTAAAACTGGATTCTATATTTGAAAGTAAAAGTTTGATACCCGCTTCAATTAAGCAGGCAGATACAGTACAATTTACTTCAACGTTATTATTTATGTATATTGTTTTAAACTTGAGTTCTAATTATAAAAATGTGGGCCAGTAATTTCGGGCCGTCGCGCGTCGGGTATTTGGTGAAAATTGTGTTCATTCTCTCACTTATGCTTATTGAATTCAATGCAATCTAGATTATTAAAATGAATTCCACTTTTATCAAACACTGATTCTATCCACTAAAGAATTTAGTTAACCTTATTCACATAATGTCTTCTGCCTCAGATTGATCTGAGATCTCTGCTAATATTTTTGACTTTGAATTTAATATGACACATTTTAATTTCAATTGAGTTTTTTAAACACAACTTTCTTTACACAACAAACTGTAAAGATGAGGTGTAACATAGAAGTAATAAAAGCAACAATATTCAAACGAATAACAGCCTTCATATGAACCTCAAAGGAGGTCATATTTGATGTGTTGTTTATCAACAATTATTGTATTTGTACAACGTAAACTAGTTTATTGGATGTGGGTTGAGTTTGTCACTGTTTTAGGATGTATTAAAGAAAGCGCGAATTGTTAAATATAAGGGTCGGGTCATACTTTAAGAATACACGGTATTTATTTTCTTTTAGGAATACAAAAAAAAAAAAGATATTTAATCAGAATCGCCAACTTCAAAGATTTATATTTATTTGTAAGGGATTTATTTAGGTAATGGATGGCCTCCTGTCAAAGGAGTCACAAGACGTAACTACCTAATATTGATGAGAAATGAAAATGCACCATTTGATTTATTAAGACTGCAATTCCAATAACCAGTAATTGATCCAATCACTAGGTGTCGTTGATAAGTGAATCCTTTAAAATAAGGTCTGGTTTGTCGGACAACATTATCTCGTATTTACTATCGTCAATCTATCTATCTTTATAAATAACTAGGTGCTACCCGCGACTTCGTCCGCGTGAAATTTCTTGTCGTCCCGACCCACCCCGTCGCATCGCATCGCCTGCCCGCGCTATTACTTCGTTTTCGCTTAGCGTTCTTTCTCACTTTTTTCACTCTAACACTCCCTCAAGAGTAGTTCTGACTGACTGACTAATCAACACCCAGCCCAAACCCAAACCTCTATGCAAAATTTCAGCTTCAGGTTGAACCTAGAAAGCTGAAATTTTGCACAGAGGTTCCATTTATAATGTAGATAAGGAATAAGGAAGGATTTCCCAGTAGTTCGTTGCTGTGGGATATTTTCCAACATCTACGCGGGTGAAGCCGCGGGCAAAAGCTAGTCCTACAAGAAAATGGTTGGTCATTATTTATTTAATTATTTGAACTTTGTTTATCATTCGTTTCGAACAGACTGTTATTATTACTTAACGTCTTTTTATTTTTCAGCTTCCAACATGTGCAAATGAGCATATCCCTACTTTCGGGTCATGAATTATCCTAACAAGGTTTAAACTCAATAAAACAGAACATAATACTGCTTGTAGTTATTTTTATTTAACTATTTACATTTTTTTTTAGTAAGTAATCCACTTGTATAAATTATATTTTTTTGGTTATGGAAATAAAGGCTATATATATTATATTATTATTTACATTAAAAACTTTGACTTATAAAAACTTAAAATTAAGCAAGGTCCGTGTAAGGCGCAACTTGTAACAGTGATAAAGGACACGTAGACAATGAAGTATCACAATCTTCTGAGGTTGTATTGTGCCATCGCTCGGTTGCTGATGATATCCTCCTGAAACGTAAAACACATTCAGAGAATCAGAAACTAAAAAGAAGAAAATAATATTGTTCAAACAGCTTCTACAAGTTCAAAGTAACACTTCAGATGTGTAATTGTAACGAGTGTTTCTACGTAGTAAGTTAAAAAATGTCCTGCGGCTAATTACGTAATACACTATCGATCGGAATCTGAATCGTTTTGAAGCATTTGCTTCAAAACGATTCAGATTCGATTCAAAAAAATTCAAATTTGATTCAGATTTCGATCATATGAAGCAATGGATTAGCAATTTTGCTAATCCATTGCTTCATATGATCGTAAAATTTGTCTTTTCTACACGTAAATAGCGCAATGAATGTTGTTGAACTGTCAAAATGAAACCGATTCCGATTAATAGTGTGTTACGCAATTAGGGTGCTGAATTACTAAGTGTTCGCTTTAAAAATAAAAGTGTTTTATATTTGTCTAGGTAATATAAGTCTAAAATCCACACACACACACAATTGTTAATCCACATAAACAATGTCTTCTCGCACTGTATACATGTTGTATCCGAGAAGCTGCGCGCGCATTGATTTTATGATTGCTGGACGACAAAAAATCCTGACAATAATAACGGAATATGTAATGAAACGGAAAATTATCTACTTGCATGACAATCTTGAAAACAACTTTAAAGTGAAAACATAAATCCTCTTTATTCCCTATCCCGTCCGCCTAAATAACAGGTACGGAATTTAGTAAAGTTATTGTTCTCTGAATTACTAAAGTGTCTTTGGCGATGGCGAACGTCAGACTGAGCGATGATGAATTAGAAAGATTTTTAACCCGATGATTTTCCAAAAAACGCCAATTGTAATTGTAGTTTCTAAACAAAAGATAAATACCAATTTTAATTTACAAACTTTCATCCTTTACTTTTCCCCCTTAGGGGATGATTTTCCAAAAACGCTGAAACACGTGGTTTTAGTTTTTATCCAGAGTGCTAAATACAAATTTTCATGGTTTAAGCTACACATATTACGATTTTCGATGCAACATTTCATCCCCTATTTTACTACCTTAGGGGTTGAAAATCAAAAAATCCTTCCTTACTCCTTGTCTACATTATAAATGAAATCTCTGTGCAAAATTTCAGTTTTCTAGGTCCAGGGATTTGGGCTGGGCGTTGATGAGCCAGTCAGTTAGTCGGTCAGGACTTTTTCTTTTTATTTATTTAGATTTTATTTAGTTATTGGGATCTCCAACAAAGGCTGCACAATTTCATGCAGGTTTACAAGAACAGGAACAATTATTATTAGGTATATTTCAACAAAATTATTTAGTTATCAAGTGTACATTCCCTCAAGCTTATGATTAATACAAACCCTAGTCACCACAACGTGCATAAAGAATAAATTACTCTGACTAGGATCACTCGGTCCTCTATACATTTACATCTTTGTTTCTCGATTACCATATATATAAATCCTATTACAGAATCAGCATACGTGCATATGAAAGAAGTTTATTACCTAAAAACCATTTTTAAAAGTCTGTGGTATATAAAGTTGGGTTCCGAGATCATTTGCATCTCGCAGATGGCACGTCGCACGCAATGGAAGCCGTCTAGTCCGTTTCTGAAAAAGGAAGAGTTTTCTAGTTGTTTCAATTCAAATATTTAATAATAGTTTTGTTCTGCAACTTTCTATATTTGAAATTGATCGTTAGCATTGTTGTTAGATCTTTGAAGTGTAAATGATTTTGAAATGATACAGGGGCAATGTAAGTCACTGGTTTCTTCTCAAATGCGACTTCGAATGAGTCCTGTTAGGAATAGATCTCATTGCAACCAGTGCTGTAATAGGTCGCTGGGGAATAGTGGCTATAGACTAATTAATATTATTATAATAGCTATTTTTTTAATTGAGTATCCTGTCGTTCAACGTTTTTGTTAAAAATAATACATTTTGATACAAGTGGAAAATTTTTGTTATTGCATTCGAGGCGGAATTAACAGCTGAGCCGTAGGCGAGGTTGTTTTTGAGCCGAGAACTGTAATAACAAATATCCACGTGTATCAAACGACATTTTTCAATACACTTTTGAAAAAATAAAATAAAATAACTAAACATATTTTTGTCATGAATTATTAAGAGACTATGATTTAATTTTCTTTTTTTTCCGCGCTTTGCTTTCGCCAGGTTGAAGGAGAAGCAAAGGTATAAAGCCGATAAACAGCCTAAAATGAAAAATAGAAAATTCACATATTGAGTTTCGAACACAAATAAATGTTAATTTGTTCATATACGTTTTTTTTATTGTAATAATCATGGTTTTTGATGATATTCTATTTATTAACATTATTTAAATATTCAAAGAATAAACGCCGTAAAGACGCATATCTCTTTGCCGAGATAAAAAAAACATTCACCTCCGAAGAGAGACGATGTGAATAGAAGCATTGAATAAATTTGGACTAATTATAGGTATAAGTTATCTGTGGCAATTTTTAGTCCCACACATGGGTTGGCAAATGAAAAATCGCACGCGTGTGAAATATATTGCATTGTGAACCTAATCGTAGTGCGATATGAACCAGTTTTCGAGGAAGTGTATTGAAAATATTTTTATAGTAGTTCATGAAATAATATACGTAAAACATATTTACTTATCTAACAGCGTCTCCACATAATCATAAATATCTCTGCGATGAATGCGGTGGAAGGTACGAAAATTAGGCGAAGGTGCGTTCCAGTTCATGCGGAACCCTATAGCTTGAGCAAACAGCTGGTTCCAAGGAATTATGTTCGCTTTGAAGTTGAATTTTAGCTGAAAATTTTAAGAATATTATTGGAAACAAAACCAAAAATGGGTCTTCTCGAGAGAAGACCCGTTTTTTATATTTATAATAAATAAAAAAAATAATATAAAAAAAATAAAAAAAAATATAAATGATATAATATTAAAAAAAAAATATATAATAAATAATATATATAATATTATTATTTTTTTTTTTATTTTTTTTTATATTTAATTTTTTTTTTTTTTTTACTTTTTTAATTTTTATTATATTATTTTTTTTATTGTTTTTTTTTTTATAATGTGTGCAAATCGCGAAAGTTTAAGAAGTTTAATATTATTGGAAACGATTTGTACATGCAATTTGGATTTAAATTGGTGGAAGCGTATACAAGACGTACAAGTAAAAAAAAGTAGTAAGGTAGGTAGGTAGTAAGTATCAATCAATCTGCCTAGCCTTTTCTCAACTAGAGGTCGCCTTCCAGTCTAACTGGATGCAGCTGAATACCAGTATTTTACATGGAGCGACTGCCTATTTGACCTCCACAACCCAGTAACTGGGTAATACAATACCCTTTGGTAAGACTGGTTGTCAGACTTTCGGGCTTCTGACGACCCGTAACGACTGTCAAAGAACGGCTTAACGTGCTTTCCGAGGCACGGAGGAGTCTCGGTATGTAAAGATCCACCGACCAACCCCGGCAAGCGTAGCTTTACCTGATGGATCGACCCGTGCGGCTGTTATTACTTAGCCACGAGCTCCTCCACGAGTAGGTAAGTATATGACAAGTTACTATTTTGATTTTGCTTATTTATTTGTATCAATCGTTAAAATACACCAATAAAAGAGCCTAGAAGAGAGTATATGTCGCACCCAAGTAGCTTAATATTAGCTGTTTATTTAATCACCTAGCCTTTAGAAGTAGTGCTCGCCGGCCGCTGGCGCGGCTACCACTCGCTTCGCTCGCTCTACTCACTCGCGGTTGGTCACAGTTCTAACATAAC
Source organism: Cosmia pyralina (assembly GCA_946251885.1). Taxonomy (NCBI): domain Eukaryota; kingdom Metazoa; phylum Arthropoda; class Insecta; order Lepidoptera; family Noctuidae; genus Cosmia; species Cosmia pyralina. The sequence goes on from OX276358.1 coordinate 21,647,577, forward strand.
CTAACCCATTTGGTCAGGGTGCTCTGGCTTAGTTACTGCGACCAATTCGGCTTGCGTGTGATTGGTCACAGTTCCAAACTAACCTATGGTTGAAAAGCATTCAGGCTGCTAGGTGAACGGCACCATTTAGTTAAAAGGCTAGGCGGTTAACTAAACGGATAATTAAAACAGTTTGCTGTGACATAAACATCGTTTATCGTTTCAGAAACACTATATTCATGGATCTTTTATTGCATGTGTTTTTATATTCATTGGATCTCTTTTTACCCTTTAATCTTCGCTGGTTCTTCAGTATTTGTATTACAATAATGTAGAATTTAATTCTCATTAAAAATCTTTCTGTTGCTACAATAGTGACATGGACAGCATGATACTTAGCGACTATGAAATAAGTTATATTGAGTATGTAACCAATATAATGATACAATAATTTATTTAAATGTAATATAAACATAACCTAAAAATAACAAAATTATATCCTAACATAACTAAAACTATTAAAAAACTAAAATATGGCATCGAAAAATTCCTCCACATCATAAGGGTTCGCTTTTACCTTGGCCAGAGGCTTAGCATTGCCATACAACGTAGCAATGCCGCCAGTCTCTTGGGAACTTTACCACTCGACAACGATATGGAGGAATTTTTCGATGCCATATGATAAAATTGAATCTTTGTACTCACATAGAACCGCGTCATATTCAAGAATGATAGGTACCGTCTGTTTCTGTGCAGCACCGCCTTTGTATCATTAGCCTCGCCGACATCGATTAGAATGAATGCTACGACACTTATGTAGCATATCAACACAAGTGGAATGAATTTGTTCATATTTGTCTGTGCAAGTGTTGTTCCGCTAATGTGTATGATGGTTTATTATAAGTCTCTCATTTTTAAAGTTGGAATCCGAATCTAAAAAAGATTTTCATTGCATTGTATTTTAATGGAATAGTTAATAAAGTAAGAAATGAGTATATAAGAGGAAGTTTGAAAGTGGCGCCAGGGACAGAAAAGTTGAAAGGAAACGTTTGGCTTGGTATGGGCATGTGTTGAGAAGGGACGAAACGCATGTGACTAAAAGAGTGATAAATGTACATGTTATTGGATGGAGAGGCAGAGAAATGTCAAACAAAAGATGGATGTATTGCGTTAGGAATGATATGAAAGAGAAGGAAGTGAAGTTGACAGGGGAGAATGGAAGAAAAAAACGTGTTGCGCCGACCCCAACTAACATGGGATAAGGACAGGAAGATGATGAGTTAATTCGGTAAGTTCATCTTTATGATGCTGGAGGAGATGCTAGTGGTATTTTTATATACATAATGGCGGTCCATGCTGAGTACAAAAAATTAAATACTATAATGACAAAGATAAGGTTAATACGATTGTACCATTTATATGACGTTCAGTTTACGTCACAATTTTGAATCCGTTACAAATTAGTAAATGAAGAATATTCGTAGAAATACACTTCTGGACACATCTTTTGGCCCACCTTGTATTTTCAGTTTCGTTTGGTCCTAGCTAAAATTTTATATTAGGTCGAGCAAAAAGTTTTTATGCAGTTTTGAACCTGGCACATTCACAATTTCATTCAATAGTCTTTTTTTGAATTTCGAACACAGAATTTAAAGACCCAAAAGACAATTTGGAGCCTGTTTGTTGATATCAAACAATCGAATACTAAGAAAACTTGGTTTTATTGGTTTACTTGGATATAATTCTTGAAAAAGTGATTGATATCTTTGGTTTTGCAACAAACATTACTTATTCTTAACATTAAGGTGAGGTTCTATCAATAATCTATGGATACTTCACCTGAAGTCGCCGCCCAAGCTGTGGCACTTATTCAGGCCGGACACAGCCAAAGAAACGTGAGTGCTCAACTTAATTTAAGTCGATCTGCGGTCCGAAATGTTTATCGGAGGTACCTAGAGACTGGCGGCTTTGTTCGTCGCCAAGGAAGGCCACGATCTCGGGTCACAACTGAAAGGCAGGATCGATTCATCGTGACGACCAGCTTGAGAAATCGTCACCTTACCTCCATTGAGATACAAAACTAACTTCGCGACTTCCACGGAGTATCTGTGAGCGCTCGAACTGTTCGGAGAAGGTTAAAAGAACGCGATATGGTACCACACAAGCCAGCTAATGGCCCCAAACTAACGCGAGCCCACCGAACAGCGCGCCTTCATTTCGCACGCAGTCATTTAAATTGGACACAGGAAGATTGGAGTCGTGTACTCTTTTCTGATGAGTCTAAAATTGTGTTACATGGCAATGATGGAAGGAAGAAGGTCTACCGACGTAAGGGAGAGCGTTTCGCACAATGCTGCTTTGAAGAGACGGTTGCTTATGGTGGTGGCTCATGGACTGTCTGGGGCGGTATATCCGCGAGCGGCAAAACTCAACTTGAGGTTGTTACAGGACCACGGCTGCCAACATTAAATGCTGAAAGGTACATTCGTGAGTGCTTAGAACCTCACGTGATACCATACGCGGACTATGTGGGCCCAAATTTCCTTTTTATGCATGATAATGCAAGAGCCCATGCGGCCGGCATCGTCAGGGAATATCTTCGGGATGTGAACATCACAGTTATGGACTGGCCAGCCAGAAGCCCAGACATGAACCCCATTGAGCACATGTGGGATGAGCTAAAAAGACGTGTTAGGGCTCGTCAGCCAGTTGCCCAGACGATGCAGGAGTTGAAAACTGCCATAGAAGAGGAATGGGAGATGATCCCTCAAAATTTCATAGAGCGGTTGATAAACTCTATGCCTAATCATATGAGAGCTGTGGTAGATGCCCATGGAGGCAACACGCGTTATTAAATTAAACCTTTATTTGATAAAAACATGTTTTTTATTCAAAAATCAATTGCCTTCAACAAGGCGCATATCCGACTTGTTAGGCGTAGCTCCATGTCGTATGGTATTCTGAATTCAAATTTAAAACAATACGATCGAAAAAGATGGTAAAATGTATCAGGTTTAAAACTGCATCAACAGTTTTTGTTTAATCTAGCAATCATATTTCGGTAGGGGCCATCGAAACCTAAACTCTAAGGTGGGCCAATAGATGTGTCCAGAAGTGTATGTTCAAAAATATTTTGTTTACAAAATTGTTACAGATCAATTGGAAGGTGTTAAATTGTACAAATATTATTTAAATCGTAGAGATCAGCTTACGGCAAGACGCCTTTTGATTTTTTTTTTTTGCACTATTGCATCTGTTATCATTTAAACACAAGCACTTACCAAATTATCTGTTTTGTTTTTAAGTAACTAATGGGTCAGACTAGATCTCACTTTGAAACAAAAATACAAAAAGAAAAAACATGAACTACCTATGACTGATAAAAAAAAATAGTTCAGAAGTTAGCTATATTAATATGATCTAGTATAAAGCGCCATGCGATGGGACTGTAAGAGAAAATGAACTAAACTATTTCAAGAAAGTAGGATTTAGGTATTTGTTTTTTTCATTCATATATAGCTATTCTATGACCTGACCTAAAATTTTTGGTAATTCATCGTGCTATTTATACATGGTGTTTTAATGCAACGTGGATTTAAAACACCCAATGAATGAAATCGAAATAATTTCGATAAAAGTACAGGAACTGATTATAATTTCATATGCTATTATAATGAAGTTCTTTAACGCGACTTATGGAATAAACTGGCTAGAAATTGTGACGTAACGAAAAAGCGTTATGCTGTCATATTATATTTACCGTCTAAAGTCTGCATTAAATAACAAAAACCAAAACTTTTGACACTTGAAACCTGAGACCATACTACTCGTAAATGTCTCTGTCTGTATTAATACATAATATACAGCGAAAGAAACTTTGTTCCATCCGGGTGTTCCACGACACATCCCGACTTTTTTTTTGATAATAATAGGTTTAGGCAGTAATTTTCAGTCACTTTGTCAAATTTACCACACTTATAACATAATTTTACTCTTAATAAATTCAGAAGCCTGACGGAGTATTTTTTGGAAACAGTTTGACTAGTCATGAATGCATGAAAATAAGCACCCTGTAGAAAAAGAGTTAACCGTTACCCATTATTTGTTAGTCGTGATCAACGGTACGTTAGCCGCGGATAATCTTGACACTGTTAAGTTAGACCCGAATGCGATACTTTGGTTTACACCTAAAGAAACACTTAAATAAAAAATAGATTTGGAAAATAATTTTAATGTTAAAGTAGAAGATGAAAATCGATTATATGTTGTGAACATAGAAGAAAACAAAGAAGACTGAAATCGATTAATTAGGAGAAGGAAAGTAAATTATAGAAAATGACAATCAAAATGAATTTAATAATAAATGCAGCGTTGTTATTAATAGTATTAGGAGCTCAAGCCCAAGTACAAGTTAATGATACAATTAATGAAGTAGAAGTACACAAGAAAAGTGAGATCTTGTCAAGGAGGAAAAGATTCATCATATTTCCTGAAGGCAGCTCTCTTCAATTGGGTAAGTCTGAAATTAAAATAAATAATATTTCATTAGATACGTATTCATCAAAGTTATTTTGCATTTTAAAATAATTAATCAAAACTCTAGCGTCCCATTAATCTGATTAAAACAACTTTCTGCATAGTATTTTAATCATTAAACAGTGAAAAAACAATATTATTATCAAAACATGTTCGCAAATTCAGAAGCAGTTGCCACTGGCTTAGCCATTTTTAATTCACCACTCGTCCGGACTGCTCAAATCTGAAGAGCCACAAACATCTAAACAGCATATTGGATGCTGTGCGGTCCCACATTTACGAGCGGGCAATTGCACTGAGCTCCTAACAAATGGAGCTGTGACGTAATGTGCTCCTCAAAACATGGGAATGTTGTTATACCAGATTCTGCCGTATCATTTATAAAGTAAATCCTCGTCTAAATTAGGAAATGTTGGAGTACTGTGGAATCTCGAAATATGAACGTTTTTGTTTGTACTACTAGGAATCTATCCACTAATTTTCCTGAAAGGATAAAGTATTTAGTACATAATACACTAATTTATCTGATTTTGCAGTAGCAGCATCTAATTCACTAGTTAAAAAATCTAATAGGTAAAGCTGTAATATGAAAGATTCTATTCTGTTAGTCCATCAACCGAGTGTGTTAGTCTAGATTAAATTGGGATTCCTTGTCAATTATATATACTATAGAAGAAGAAAGTGATACTGTTACTAGGCAGTAGATGAACGCTGGAATAATTGAGACTCAAAAATTTTTTTCGTCTATCGATCATATTGCGGGCTTGCAGAGCAGATGTATCGCTTAGATATATCGCAATTAGTAAGTTATATTATTAATTAACAGTTCATAAATACCTAAACGTTGCTTTTCCAGTATTCTGTACCACATATGCCATGGTCTTCGCGATCGGAGACATCTTCTTATACGGATCAACTGCAGCTTTAGCATGGGAGTTGCCTCAAGACCCGTACTCACCATTCAACCACCATGCTGACCCTCTCCATCGGAGGGTAGATACCAAAACGATATACTATACTGATGAGTATGGGAGGGTTATCGATAAGAAGCCGTATCACAGGTAACAAAGGAAAATTAGTAGCATACGTTAGTTGTTTTTGTGCACAATGTCATAGTATTCATCCTGGTGTTGTATCTAACACACTTTCAATAATAATTATTTATTACTGCAGTTACTGACAGACAAAAATACATATCAAGAGAATCTTGATTTATGTGAACCTTCCGTTTAAATTCCTTGAATGGAGCTTTTATTGTTCCCTTTATTAAAAGGGGATGAAATCTTGTACAGGTAATACAGATTCGTAGAAAAACACTCATACCTACAAGTTAACGTGAAAATCAGGCAGTAAAATGGTCTGAACACAGTCTTTGAAATGAATTCTGAACATACTTGTAACATACGAGCTAACTTCTCTCAGTCTAACCAGCTCTAACACCTAACTTAGGCAAATAATTAATGTCGCATTTGCCAACTTGCAAAAGTAGGAACTTTGCTGTCTGAGACTTATGTGACCAGATTAATATATTTAAAAATCATCTACGTAACGCTTTGAAGAAAGTAATTTTATTTTTAAATAATTATTGATTTGATCAAGGATGATTAATTTTATGCCATTTTAGACTCTTAACTCTATTACAGAAGAGTCAATATCCTCTAACAAAACATTTTAATTAAACCCCGACATAGAAATACAAATAAAAACTTAAAAACTGCCGGCTAAATTACAAACCCAAGCAGACAGACTACAAACTATGCGAAATTAACTATCCATGAACAACTTTCAGAAAACCCATAGCAAATCCCGCTTTCGCAAAACGCAGTGTGGACTGGCCGGACAAAAAAGGAACTTTAGAGAAATTCAAAATAGACAGGAAACAGATGCATGCTTCGGAAAACAAACGGGAATATTTGAACGGACGCATGGCGCAGCGGAGCGTCGAGTATCACCGTAGCAGTCGCGCCTCGCTGTACCAGAAAATAGAGACGATGCTACACGGGTCGGTATTATGTCGCGTTATTCGTCGTGTGAAACGATTTTAGGTTTTGATTGCTTTTTTATGGTTTTGATTTTTGAATATTCTGGTCCTTCTCGCCGTATTTTTTGGTATAGTCAAAATGTTTGTGGAAAAAAATTAAGAGGTGAAACATTTACAGAATGAATTAATGCTTTGTTTAATTATAAAATTATTTCAGTGTCACTATGCTTACCAAAGTTTGTTTCAAAGAATGACATGTTCACGTTTTATTGCTTCCTTTTTCAGGCTCGGTGTGAATGGCAAGGACTGTGTACTAAAAACATTATGCCTGGTCGGTCAAACGCGGGACCATCCTCAAGGCGAGTTCTTCCAAGAACTTATGAGGGCCGTTTTCACGTAAGTAAAACCATTGTGTATTTTATTAGAAATGGTTAAGGTGGTACTATCAGCCAAACTTCCACATGATCACCTTTAAGGCGATAATAGCATAGTAGGTACGGCTCACGACTTGACGCCCGATGCATGCGTTTTGACCAATAGAATGCACGTTTGTTTTTGATTTGTTACTAATGTTTGTTGTTATTTTTGTTACACGCCCTGTACTCACACAAATGCATATTGTCTCTAATTGGGTGAAACCAGGAAAGGGTTTGCTCTGCCACTAGCTGTGCTTCCGTAGAAATATTTTCTAAACTGAGCAGGCTTAAGTTTTGCCGATAGTACCTCCTAGCATTTCGATAACAAATTGGCCATTATATTTATATTACCATGAACTTTACGCTTGGCATATTGGTTGGTTGGTTTGGTTCCATACAGGTTAGTCTCCAGGTGTAATTTTTAGTTAAGAGGCAAACCAGTATAGCAGACACTAGAAAATTGTGATAATTTTCTTATCAATTAAAAACGCAAGCTATTTTATTATTACTTACTGAAAATTCTAACGAACCTTATTACGAACTCTGAAAAAACAAAAATCTAATGATTTTTATAGAAATTAATTTAAATTAAAGACGACAAGGTTGAGCTCGAATATACATAATTATATTCGAATAATTAATTAGGAGGCTAGAAATTGAATAATTAATAATATAATTACAGAGATTTTGTTACAAGCCACAAGTGGCCGGATTTTAAAGGGAGATATTTGATATAACCGTTGTTTGAAGGCCACCATTATTATTATCAAAATATATTGTTACTACACTATGTAACTTTAGCTAATCTTTATTTAATTACTAGCTTCCACCCGCGGCTTCGCCCGCGAGTTATGTCTATAAAATGTAGCTTATGTCCTTTTCCAGGTCATGGTCTACCCGTGTGCCAAATTTCATTTAAATCCGTTCAGCCGTTTTAGCATGAAAGCGTAACAAACAAACAAACAAACTCACTTTCGCATTTATAATATTAGTTAGGATTAAGGCAAGTAGTGCTGCCAACTAGCTAGATATATGCTCGCATTTTTAGCCAGATGAGGTAGATTTTTTTGTAACTAAAAATTAAAATTTCAAAATGTTCCATATCTCTAGACTTATTATTTTTTCCTCAATGGTGGCGCTAGTTTAGCAGCTTGGCAGCCGAGTAAGAACAGTACCCCAATTGCAATTGCTTTCATTCACAATCCGAAGGATTTTGAAAGAAATTCCTAATCCATTGCTTCATACTTACGTTAGAAAAATTGCTCGACAACGTAAAAAACGTAATATGTTGTCGAATTGACGAAATGAAATGAAAGGCTTTGCAATAATAATAAAATTGTTAGTGTATTACGCAATTATCCCGCTGGTCTTTATGAAATTGTAGATAGCGAAGAAATATATAAAATCATATTTATTATTATATATTTTATACATATAACAGTACCCGACAGACGTTGTCCTGTCCAAATTTCAATAATTCATACAAAATTCCCATAGAAAATGCATTTTCAGTTTTCCCGGCAACTTTTCCAATTTTTCTCTTCATAGGAACCTTTCTCGTAAAGCAAAAATTCGAAAAAAAAAAATTTTGCCGAATTAGTCTAGCCGTTCTCGAGTTTTGAGCTTAGCAACACATTTAGCTGGCTTTATAGTATTTTTTGGCAATAACAAGGCAATCTTAGCTGATTATAATTTACAACAAATTAAAGGTTGACATTACTTTGTGTAACTCGTAACAGAGACCACAGTCGGCGAACTCCGTAAGCAGTTCGGGTTTTCGTCGGACGACCGTATGATGTATAGACTGTGCGACAACGATCTGTTTACCTTTCTTCTGGACTAAAAATACCTAATTCGAGTTCATGTATATTTTCAGTTTACCAAAAAACTCAGTGGGTGTAGAAGACAAACACACTGAATACGACGAAGCGCTCTCAGCCACGGGTTCCTGTGATGAGCTGTATCCAGAATGTGATGAACCCCTTCTCGAACCAGACGCGACGAGATTTGCTTACTAGAGGTTGCAGACGGGAGATCTTTGTAAATTTGAAAAACCTTGAGATATTTCTGTCAACATAATTTTGGGTGACGATAACCAAAAATATATACTCGTAAATATAAATTCAGTGAAATTCAAAATTGTGCTTTTTAGGAATAAGTACTTAGATGAAATCTTCGAAAAGAAAAGTAACTCTTATTTATTGCCGTAGTATCATCAAGGGTTTATCATCATCTGCCTAGCCTTTTCCCAACTATGTCGGAGTCCGCTTCCAGTCTCACCGAGTGCAGCTGAATACCAGTGATTTATATTTTATCATCAAGAGTTTATGTGGACACACACATGAAGATTATCTGTGGTCAAAAAATCAACACCTACAATTAAAAAGACCTAATCTTTGAACTCACAAATCTAGTTTGAATTTCACGACGTGCTTCATCTCTTTTTCGTCGTTGCATTCACACATTTTCTAAGAACACTTCTTGCAAACAAAAGTAGGCCACCGGATTCGAGTCGCTCGTCTATGACCTACCTAGTTCAACTAGCTCCTGCGTTTGAGAGCTCAAGTAATGTTGGACGATTACTGTTTGCCTTCCCTTAAAGTGGAAACTCAAACTCAAACTCAAACTCAAAGCATTTATTTCAATTAAACCAATTACAGGCACTTTTGAATTGTCAAGGGGTCGGTCAGTCAGAAAGATGAAGCTAGGCGCCCATTCCAAAGCATAGTAGGTACCTATGGAGAAGAACGGGCAAGAAACTCCACGGACACTCTTTTAAATCAAGATATGGTTACAAAATAATGGTTACATCATTCATGTTGAAATTTCATATGTGAGAACGATGCAGAACGTTAAAAGCGTCCTTAAAAAAAAACAATTCAAATATTTAAATTAAATTAAAATAAACCCTGACCGCTAAGGTATGCCCAGCCTTCACTGACAGCGCTTATTCACGAACCTGACGCATGGATTGGCTAAATGATCCAACACGCGCCACCATCAGCGAGACATTAGTGTGAGCGTCACACACTCTCAGTCGCCAGGGCACATTCAAGTCAAACAAAGACGTACCCAGTAAATGGTAGCTTTAGAGTATGTACATAGTACTCACACATGTGCTATGCAATTATATAATACAAAGGAGATTGAGTCTATACAATGCAATGATAGTCTTACAATCTTCAGCATCTCCAACAGTATCTTCAAATGTTAATTAATTAGTTGTGGTTGTGGAGCAGGACCAGCATTGAGCCAAGCATTTTTATCGGTTATGTAATCCCCAAACTTATAATATGCCTGCCTGCATAGTGTGCGTTTTATACAAGTTTTGAATTTAGTCTCATTGAGCTGAAGTATGTGTGGAGGTATTTTATTGTAACATTTTAAACAGTATCCCATGAACGACGTGTCTACTTTAGCTAGTCTGAAACCTGGTTGAGCTAATAGGTCCCTTTTTCTAGTACTATAATTATGCCTTTCACCTCTTTTACTAAAAAGATGTAAATTTTTCCTTACGTACATGATATTTTCGTAGATATATTGACAAGGTACCGTCATGATGTTAATTTCCTTAAACAGTTCCCTTAGAGAATCGCGCTTGCGGAGATTATATATGGCTCTAATGGCTCTTTTCTGCAGAATAAAAATTGACTCGATGTCTGCAGCCCGTCCCCAAAGTAAAATACCGTAAGACATGATACTATGAAAGTAACTAAAATAGACTAGCCGCGCAGTATCTACATCAGTAAATTGACGGATTTTTCTGACAGCATATGCTGCTGAACTTAGCCGTCCTGCAAGTGATGTTAAATGAGGACCCCATTGTAGCCTAGAGTCGAGCGTGATCCCCAAGAAAACGGTTTTATCGACGAATTCTAGTTTCTCTTGATTCAATACTATCTCACAATCACTACTTTTTACATTTGGTAAAGAAAATCTAATGCACTTAGTTTTTTTCCCATTTAATACTAAATTATTAGCAGTGAACCAATTTTGGACCTGCAGTAGGGCGTTATTAACTTCGTCAAAATTTGTATCACGTCTACCTACCTTAAAAATCAAGGAAGTATCGTCAGCAAATAACACCATTTGTGGTTGATTTTTTAATAAATGGAGTAAATCATTAATATACACTAAAAAGAGGAAAGGACCCAATATTGAGCCTTGTGGAACACCCATTTTTACATTTAAACCAAGTGAAGTGATACCATTTATTTGAACTTGCTGTTGTCTATCATTTAAATAAGATTTTACTAAACTGAGCGCAAGTTTTCCAAGTCCGTAATGCTCAAGTTTCAAGAGTAGGGTTTCGTGATCAACGCAATCAAATGCCTTGGAGAGGTCACAAAAAATTCCTATGGCGTCTTGGGCCTCTTCCCACGCGTTAAAAATGTGTTTTAATAAGGTTACACCGGCGTCGGTCGTACAACGTCCTTTGGTGAAACCAAACTGTTGATCGTGAAGTATTTTATTCGTGTTAAAATGATTGAGCATTTGATTAAGCATTACTTTTTCAAAAACCTTGCTGAAAACTGGCAACACGGATACGGGTCTATAATTATTTGTGTCCTTACTGTCCCCGGATTTAAAAAGTGGTATTACCTTACTGTATTTCATTAAATCCGGGAAAACTCCCTGATCCACACACAAATTAAATATTAAGGCTAAGTAAGGCGCTATAGTCTCAATTATGGAGGTACAGACTTTAATAGACATTCCCCAAAGATCTTCGGTCGGTTTGATCTTAATTTGCTTAAAAGCTTTTATTACTGTTATGGGGTTAATGTGCTTAAAGTTAAATTCAATCGGGCAGGCCGAAACGTTCGCCTTTACTAAATTAAAAGAAAGTGAGGGCGAGGAGTTTAATATTTCAGTAGTTTTAAGTGGGATACTGGTAAAGAAATTTACAAATTCTTGAGCAACTTCTTTGCTATCGCAAATGAGACCACATGACGTCTCCAGTGTGTAATCAAAATTATGCTTTTTGATCCTATTAGTTTCATTATTGATAATTTTCCAAACTGTCTTAATTTTATTCTCTGCTGATTTAACCTTGTTGCTAATGTATAAAGCTTTAGCTGCCTTACAAGTATTCTTAAAAATTCTAGAGTAAGTAGAAACATACTTATTAAAAGATTCCGTGTTAATATAAGGCTTAAGGCCATACAGCTCGAAAAGTCTTTCCCTACTTTTCCTGAGTCCTCTAGTTGCCCAGTCACTAAATAAAAACTTAGGGCTTATAGTTTTTGTGATCTTCTTAAAAGATTTATCGAACTCTGTTTGGACTACCGAAAAGAATTCTTCATACAAAATATTAACATTGTTCATTGTTAGTTCTTGGTCATTTAACTTACCAATTAAAGTGCTATTAAATTTTTTTAAATTAGCAGATGTTATTGGTCTGGATTGTATCTGCACTTTTTGTATTGGTATGTTGGACTCAAAAGTTACAGTTTGACCGCTGTGATCAGAAGGGAGATAATTAACGATGGATTTATCTAAATAGTCACAGCAACAAAAAACATTATCAATACATGTAGCAGTAGTCGTAGTAATTCGGGTTGGTTCTACAAACACATTTGACAAATTGAATGATTTAAACAAATTTAACAATCTACTGGTATTTGAATTGTTTTCTAAAATATTAATATTAAAGTCACCACAGATAATTACTGACTTATTACCAGCTGCAAGTTTTGCCAAAACTTCTTCCATTACTGACTCGAATATGTAGTAGTTTTGATAATTTGGAGGTCTGTAAACGCACACTATGACATGCTTATCCAGCTCAACACAGGAAAGTTCAATGCTATGTTCAACCGATAGTTCAACTATGTCTGTACGAGTTTTTGATTTAATACAATTTTTAATTAAGATTAGTGAACCACCTCGCATCATTGATGTTCGATTAAAACAACTGGCCACACTATAATTCTCATAATTAATTAACATTTCGTAATCTTTTAACCAATGCTCAGTTAAACAAATAATGTCAAACATTGTTTTTTCTAAAAACAATTCAATTTCCAATTGTTTGGAATCTTGTGTTTTCATTTTTAAAGATTAATTAATGATTTACTTCGTCCCATTTGTAGACGAAATAATCAAGAGTGGGTAAACTTGGTAATACTAACATGAATAATAGTTGGAGGCCTCGAGAGTAAAATATAAGTAAATTTTATAATCCTTGTATAAAATCTAACTTATATTATTGATTTGATTCATGCTTAAGCATTATTCTAGAAAACTGTCAAGGTATAAAAGGGACTAAAGGTATTAAAGAAAGTGTTTAATTCCTTCAGTGTGTTAGAATGTAGAAGATTTATCTGGCAAGCCTTTCGCCGATAGATCATTGGCGATTGGCTTGCCTTTTATTTTTAGTTTTTTTTTAGTTTAGTTCTGTAATCTAATTTAGGTAATAAAGAGGAGACTTTATGTTTGCTTGTCGACCTCATGTCTTACCTCATTATAGTAAGATTAAACTATTGTTTTATTCCAAGTGTAGTTTTTAAGATCATTAAAAATCTAAGGGAACGCTATTTACCTAAGCTTCAAATGTTAATATTTATTAAAAATAATGAATAAACTATTGACCCGTGTTTTGTTTTATTTATTCTTATTTCTTTTTTCCTCATTCAATCGGAATTTAAAACTGTAAAACACTGCCACTCTAATAAGGTCTACATTGCTTTCTTTGTTTCTAAGCAAACATTTTATGTTTTTAACATTCTGAATTGTCGCACGAAGTTAACAGTAAATCAATTTACACAGTGTTAATTGACAGTTTCATTTGTAACATTAGGGTTTCAATAGTTTAAAAACGGGACAGTACATTTTATGATTTACAACGGGCAACTCTGAATCGCGTTTTGTAAATCATATTTAGAATCTTCGAGTTTGACAAGCCATTCGTGTGGCCAGTTCTAAATAAAATCCGTTAGGAACAGGTTGCATTCCTATTTTGAAAATATATTTTTGAATAACTGTTCGGTATTGTTCCAAATATGAATAGTATCTTTTCATATTTCGTAACATTACTAGTTGTACAGACAGTAATTAGTGAAAATGTAAGGGACAATGGAAATAATACGGTAAATGAAATTCACGAGGAAAAAGAAGGATCAAGAGCGTTGTCGAGACGAAAGAGATTCGTAATATTTCCAGACGGAAGCTCTCTGCAACTTGGTAGGTGAATACTTATGTGTGCTAAGCATTTGATCCGTAATGAGATAATACTTTTCAGCTTTCCTTTATAAAATGTTGTAATATAGTTGGAATTATTCATTTAGTGTTTTTTTTTTAAGTGCATCGAGGTTAGTGCCAATGAATACATGTTGGGACATGAAATTCTTATGTGTGAACTAACTATGCAGACTGTTAATTATTCTTAATTGGAAGATTTCCGTTCGTGACATTGTTTACAGTGTTAATAATGTCAGAATAGTATTTCTGCAAGTGCTACTTCATCAATTTATGTTGATATATTAGCTTAAAGATTTATTCTGTGCTTAAAGTCTCATATTGAAATTAGTCTGAAACTCTAGGTGAGCTACCTAAATCGTAACTAATCTGTTCGGAGAACTAGCGTTTAGTTAGAGCTTGTTTACATCAGGATGCAAATCTCGACACTTATTGCACGTAATAGGTACTCGGGGCGAGATTTTCAGTAGTCAATTATAAACTATATTGTCTGCGCTAAAAGGAGCTCGTGGCTAAGTAATAACAGCCGTACGGATCGATCTATCAGGTTAAGCTACGCTTGCCGGGGTTGGTCCGTGGATGGGTGACCATCTTTATATACCGAGACTCCTCCGTGCCTCGGAAAGTACGTTAAGCCGTTGGTCCCGGCTGTCATTCGTGGATCTTTCACAGTCGTTACGGGTCATCAGAAGCCCGAAAGTCTGATAACCAGTCTTATTAAGGGGTATCGTATTACCCAGCAACTGGGGTATCGTATTACCTAAAAATTGGGTTGTGGAGGTCAGATAGGAAGTCGCGCAGCCGGGAAAAGGCTAGGCAGATTGATCATCGTCCAAAGGCGACCACGGGCTGCGCGACGCTGTAGTTGCAAACCTATGAGGTTCAGTTAGGTTAGTAATATCTTTGTTTCTATCAGTCTTGAGTAGGGATATAGGTATTGCGATGACTATAAGGTTGATTCTCACTAATGTTTTAAATTTTTGTATTTCCAGTATTCTGCTGTCAAACGGCGGCGTTGATCCCCATTGGCGACATCTTCCTCTTCGGCAGCACTGCTGGTCTTGCTTGGACTCTGCCATCAGACCCCAAGATATTCCACATGTTCAAGGACTTTGGACCTGGTCTGCGGAGAAGCGATGATGTCAGGACTATCAACTACTTGGATGATAGGGGACGAATTATTTCTAAAGTTCCTTATAAAAGGTATGATTATATTGAATGCTATGAGGGTAATGCCTGCTTCTAGGGAAACATCAGAAGGCTAATTCCTATCTATTCCAAACGCGTCAAAAAAAAAATCAGCTGTTCCCTACATTTATCTTCGCAAATAACTCTTCAAAATGTCGGGAACAGCAGATTTTTTTTTTCGCGATGTCAAGTTTGGTACCACAGTAAAAGTTGTTCATAATGATGAGTAAAATTACTCCTTAAGAGGTTGTGCGTTATTTAAATTACACCTTGTGTAGAAACGTTCAAAATCTAGTCCTGATCTCAGTGACAATTAATGTCAAAACCTTTTCAAAAATGTTTATGAGATATTTTTGACAGATTGAGACAGATGCGATCGTTCTTTAAGATTTGGGAATTGCCCCTCAGACCTTTGTTTTGAGAATATCAGAGATCATATTAAAAATGGACATCCACTTTTGCCCATGGGAATCCCGATGATCGGGTGCAACGGATACATGGCCGAATTGGTCTTATCGCAAGCAGAGAACGGAATGGTATCTGCTGCACTTGTGACTAAATCTGAAACTCATCATCAACACCACTTTGATTAGTATCACGATTTCATGCATGATACGAAGTTTATAATAATAATAAAAAAAAATATATATTTTTAATTCAGGCATCATTCGCCCATAATATTGTTAGTTGTAAGACTTAAAAACTATGTTAGATTCAAAAAATTTTCAAAAAATTCAATTAATTTAAGTATCTGCCACCCTCTGGAGCCCCGGCCACACGCACTTGTGCTTGAACCCAGTGCCCCAGAAGGGGACTGTCCAGCTTGTGGCTGAGCACGTTGAAGATGGTGTTGGCACTCCCACGCGTGCGGAACATCAGTGAAGCGATGCGGCGCCGCAGCACAAAAAATAATAAAATAATGAAAAAGCTAAATGCTAATTTGAAAAAATTGTGAAATAATAGAGGGCAGTGGTGGCTCAGTGGTAACGGCCCCAACTTACGAGTTGTAGGTCGTGGATTCGAACCCAAACAGGCGCTTTACTTTGTGTAAATAATTTCATCACCACTGCTCACAAAACGGTGAAGGAAAACATAGTGAGGAAACCGGCATGTCCTAGAAGCAAAAATTCGAAGACATATTATGTGACATCTACCAACTCACAGTGGGCCCGCGTGGTGGATTACGGCCCACTCCCTCTCAAAGAGAAGAGGCCTGTGTCCCAGCAGTGGGAACGTTATAGGCTAATTATGTTATTTTATGTCACCTAACATACCAATTTGCTTTTTCAGGAGATTAATAGTAAATCCAGCCTTCGCTAAAAGAAGTATAGAAGACGAAACACTATCGTTCAAAGAGAAACTAAAACTGAAGATAGATCGGAAGAAGATGCATGAGAAACATTTGAAAAGCGACTATCTGAAGGCGCAGCATTTGGACAAAGACAGTATAGAGTTCCACAGAAGCAATAGAGTGGATCTGTTTGCGAAGATTGAGATACTGTTATCAACGTAAGTAATACAGGTTACTATGGTTAAGGCTTTGCTGGAACAATTTTTTTTCTTCTTTTCATTCTGTAACTTGGAAATCTGTGTTGGACACAATAAGCCATTCAGTTGAGATGTCACGTTCTGTGTTTTATTAGCCGGAGGAATTCCTTTAATATGGTGTGATCAAATCTCGCGGTAAGCGCTGGGACACTATTCCATTTCAATCGGGAATGCATAATGACTGAAAAAAATATTTACAAAACATGTCTAGGTACAATTTTTAAAACACGTTAAGTCGTTGGTCCCAGCTGTAATTCGTGGATCTTTGACAATCGTTACGGGTCGTCAGAAGCCCGAAAGTCTGACAAGCAGTCTTACCAAAGGGTATCATATTACCCAGTTACTGGGTTGTGGGGGTCAGATAGGCAGTCGTTTCATGTAAAATACTGGTATTCAGCTGCAACCGGTTAGACTGGAAGCCGACCCCAACATAGTTGGTAAAAGGCTAGGCAGATTGATTTTCTAGGTACAATTTTTGTAAATCATCTAGCAATCTGCCCATGCTTCGCACGCAGCGCCATCTATCGGATGGTGTCGGTCCAAAACTGTCCTATCTTTCAAGCTGGAACCAACCATAAACATGACACAAAATATCACTGAAATCGGTTGGGTATCAGAAACAAGCGTGTACGAACAAAGTGACACGTTATTTTTATAAATAAATCAATATTTGTATCTACTGGTGCAAACAGTTGACTGCGCGTTCGCCTGACATCTAGAAATGTATGATTATGTACTGTGTTGAGCAATAAACATTTGAATTTACTGATCGTTTTCTGGATAAAATCAACTAATTGCATGAGGTTTAAATTCGCAATGATATATAACCTCCATAATATTATTCATATTCATATCTTTATTTGCATTCCATAATATTTCAAAAGGTGTTCAATCGCTTAAAGATAAGGTACAATTACGGACCCCGCACAGCAAAAAGTATAAAATTAATTCGTCAAACACAAATAAAATTAAAATAAGAATTAAAATAAAATTACCTGTGTATCACAAGCTTCTAGTGTCTCACTGCATGGCACGGACTTCCCTCTTTCTTTCCCAGACAATAATCTTAACTCAATCTGTGCAGGATGGGTCGAGACGGGCGGCAGTGTGTTCTTTACAAACTGTGTGAGGCGGCGCAGCGGACTCCTAACCAGGGGACATTCCTGCAGGAATTCCTAAGAGCTGTGTTCACGTAAGTATCGATTTTTGCACTAATCATACTCAAAATTTTTCTCAGGCATTGTAGAATAGAATAGAATAGAATAGAATACTCTTTATTATGCACACCATTTAAATTACTGGTTACAATTTTACGATGTTGAAATTTTACATACGAGTGACACAATGGGCGGTCTTATCGCTAAAAGCGATCTTTTACAGACAACCTTTGGATGGAGTATGGGGACAAGGAAAGAAATTCTGTAGGTAATCCGTGGTGTACCATATACATATACAACATATACATACATTAATACATTTATATATATATATATACTTATACAATAATAAACATGAAACAAGAGCAAGGAACTATATATGTAATAATGACGTTTAAAGAGAGAGGAAGTGTTTTTTTACCAGAATTTTAAAAGTGGCCAAAGTTTGAGCTCGCCTTATCAACACTGGCAAGGCATTCCATAATCGTACTGCTTGAACTGTAAAAGACTTGTCATAAAAACTGGTGGAATGCATCGGCATCTCAAGTCTCAAGTTTTCCGATGACCTCAGATATCTATTATGTGTGTCATGAAGGAACTTGAAACGCTCTTTAAGATAAGATGGGGTTGTAGGATTGAACAGAATACTGTAGAGCTGAGAGATCTCATTCTTTTGCACGATATGCCCATATCCTGGCCAAAAAATCATTCAAAGCTTCTCGGACATCAGCGCCGTAATCAGGATTGTAGCAGCATCATAATTCAGCCGAAACTTCCACTGCCGGACCTAGACATGACCCAATCATCACTTTGCGTGTTTAATACATCGTTATCGTTCGTCCTGCGCCTGATATCTGTCCGATTGCCGTTCCATTGCAATATGATAGTGAGGGAAGAGAGAGTGCACCTGGATTTGCGCACACATGCACTATAATATCTCCCGTGCTGAGGCTGATCTCCGCAGAGATTGGTCGCCATGGCCGAAATTCGGTCTGGAGGACTATTATCAGCACAGTCCATTCAATCAATCCCTTTAAGCCATATCATCTTTCACATAGCCAATCCATCATCTCCTTGGTATTCCATTGCTCTCCACATTCACATTCCTACTCTTATTTTCATGTCAGCGACTGAAATTTTAATACAAATGTAAGTGGAGTTTTAGTTTAATAGCCATTAATTAATTACAGATTACCGAAAGGTGAAAAGTTTATATACGATGAACATAAAGAATACGACGCGGCACACGTTGAAACTGACGACTGTTCGGCGCGGTACCCCGGATGTGATGATATAGATGGATCAATAGTAATATAATTATTTATTAAATATGTTTAAAAAATGAACACGTATTTTATTATAATATAACTAAACATCACATCACGCCTGTTTCCTCAAAGGGTTGTGCACAGGTATACCTGAATACAGTCACCCACATTTCACCAGTTATGTTTAAATCCCATGTAATAGGAGGTAAGCCTATTGCCATCAACCGAGCAGTGCAGATCCGGACATTTCATTTCATTTCATTTATTCATAAAACAATTTACATTGTGTTGAATATAAACACATGCAATATAAATACAAATACAAAGAATTACGAATTATTACGGCTACGACTATTACAGAAAAATTCCTGATGGAAAATCCATTAACACGGCTCGACCTGGCAATCGAACCCAGGACCTCCTGATCAGCATATCATAGCATAGTATGAGGAACAGAGTATTAAGTTCTTCGTCGAGTATCTGCCCGAAGATCGCTGTCGGGACATTGTATACACATATTTTAGTCGCGCGGTAAACTATGCTTGCGCGATGCAGGATTTCGCATGACGTCAGTGTGATGCGTAGTTCGCATATGGCGTTGTAGATGCCGCCAAATGTAGAAGCACTTGCGACCACTAGACCAATGAGGGAGTATTTTTATTATAATTGTCTACCTAATCCCTTCAAGCACGCTAACTATTACATGATGAATGTTGGAAAATTTACAAGTCCGTGGTCCGTGCCTGTCGTACTTTATAGATCGGAATGCTGGGCAGTGAAGAAGACGGATGAAAAAAGATTGCATGCAGCGTAGATGAGAATGTTGAGGTGGATGTGTGGAGTGAGGAGAATGGATAAAGTAAGAAATTAGAAGAGCTTGGTGTGGGCATGTGATAAGAAGGGACAAAATGTATGTGAATAAAAGAGTGATGAATATACAAGTTGATGGATGGAGAGGGAGAGGAAGGCCCAAGAAAAGATAGATGGATTGTGTGAGGGATGACATGAAAGAGAAGGAAGTAAATGACAGCGTGACGGTTGACAGGGGAGAATGGAAGAAGAAAACGTGTTGCGCCGACCTCACGTAACATGGGATAAGAGCAGGAAGATACATGATGAATTTGGGCCTGCTATACATCAAGCCTAATAATACATAGTTATAAGCATAATTCACATGTGGTGGATCAGGGAATCAATCAATCTGTCTAGCCTTTTCCCAACTATGTTGGGGATGGCTTCCAGTCTAACCGGATGCAGCTGAATACCCGTGTTTTATATGGAGCGACTGCCCATTTGACCTCCACAACCCAATTACTGTGTAATACGATACCCCTTGGTAAGACTGGTTGTCAGACTTGACGACCCGTAACGACTGTTGGTGTAAGTATAAGTTGAAGCGGCTTTCGAAGGACCATTCGCGGAGTGGAATGTTAGGCGACACACAGAATTGAGCAAAAGGAAACATGAGGTTATGAGTAAGAATATAGGGATGGATGGACTTACTTGAGAACCTTCTGGATGACACGCGTTGACTCAAGGACAGCCATATCTGACGTCCCTCGTTTTACTGATTTTCTTCCTTTCACTGTGGTGTATATTAGCACTTTAATCGGTACACTTGTGTCGGCCAACACTTATATAAAAAAAGTTTCCGAGTTTTGATAATGTAGCGGATTAATTTGCGGCGCGGCGCTTTGCGGTAGAACTCATTCAACATTGCAATAATTTTTCTCAAGTCCCAATGGATGTGTGCGGCGATTGGCTATCGCTGCAGCGGAGATGCCTCTGATTCGGCGCGTGCGATATACATCCCTCTCGATCTGTTGTATGGGAATTGGGAGGGAAGGAAATATAGCTCAAAACTGCGGTCGGAAATATTATAGTAAAGACGCATATCTCTTTGCCGAGATTAAAAACAAACTTATTACTAAACTTGCGCGAACAACTGTCAAAGATCCACGAGTGACAGCGGGGACCAACGGCTCAACGTGCTTTCCGAGGCACGGAGGAGCAAAGAGAGGAGAGAAGAGGGGAGGAGGTGTAAAGATGGTCAGCCATCCACGGACCAACCGCGGCAAGCGTACCTTAACCTGATGGATTGACCCGTACAGCTGTCATTACTTAGCCACAAGCTTCTTTCATACTCCTATATTGAAGGATATTCATGGATATTCCAATATTCATCACACTTGATGAACTTTACGAGACCGCAGAAAAAAAAATAAAATAAAGGTAGAACCTTTAATATAGTATGTGTGAGCATTATGAAATGTAAAAATGTGGTGAATATTAGTCACCCACCACCACAAGTCATCAACTAAAATAGCTTATATGGACGGCACTAAATCGATTGAAATAGGATGCTGCAAACACAATTTGGTAGGTTGGGAATTATATTGTAGAATAATCGATCACCCAATGTAAAAGCCATGTTTGACCCTAGTTGGAACACTGATGGTATGCGCAGACAATCTAAATTGGAGCAAAGGAATGCAAGTTTGTCGACGTACGCACGGACGTGAAAATATCGTGGCGATTTTTTTTTGCGCACTGGATTTTCAACGCACTGCATAGCGCCGAGAGTTAAAAATCTAGCAGTATGTTTTTTCGACGCACTAGAATACTCTCTGTTGTTGTTAAGTTGGATTCTCAATGCTCGGCTCAACACTGAGAGTTGAAAATTGAGTGCGCGATAAAATCCCGCCGCGATATTTTTACGTCCGTGCGAACGCCGGCTTAAGGTACTGTTTGGAACCGAGCTGCCAACTGCAACTGCCGACAGGACGTGCAGCGACTGCATCCAATCGGCCGCAGCTGCACTACTGGTTTGTATGTATTTATATGAAATGGCTTCCAAGCGCCGCGGCAGCAGCACGTGCAGCCGACGGCGACTGCACGTGCTGCTGCACGCCGCCGACGGCAGACCAGTAGTGCAGCGACCGCCAAACACTGACTGTCTGGCCGCCTCCTAGTGTTGGTAGTGCAGTCGCTGTATGGGCCGCCACTCTCAGAATTATTCGGGCTGCACGCTGCAAATACTGCAACATTGCCTGCAAGTTGCAGTTGGCAGCTCGGTTCCAATATCACTGGAGACCCGCAATATCACTGTGTAAAGGTACCATTACCTTTTTTTTTTATTAGCCTACATTGTGTCCCACTGCTGGGCAAAGGCCTCCCCTTTTTCCTTCCAAACCTCCCTGTCTTGTGCGATCTCTGGCCATGTTGGCCCTGCAAACCTTATCAGATCGTCACACCACCTTCGCCGTGGCCTGCCTCGACGGCGATGTCCTCCCTCAGGCGTCCAGTGGGTAACGATCTTTGCCCATCTCTCCGGGTGCATTTGCTCGACGTGTCCGGCCCACTTCCACTTCAGCCTGGCTGTTTTTTCTCCAACATCTGCTACTTGGGTTATGGAGCGCAGGATGATGTTTCTAACTCGGTCTGTACGCTTAACGCCCATTATGCTGCGCTTCATTGCCCGTTGGCAAATCTTGAGTTTGGACTTTTGTTGTTCAGTAAGTGACCAACTTTGTGCACCATAGGTTAGAACGGGCAGGATGCACATGTCGATGAGTTTCCTTTTAAGCGTTATAGGAAGACTACCTTTCATGTGTTCTTTAAGGGCCCAGTAGGTCTTCCAAGCATTTTGGACTCGTCTTTCGACTTCCTGGTCTTGTCTATTGTTGAATGACACTATCTGGCCCAAGTATGTATACTCATCGACATATTGCAACACATGTCCGTCCACTTCGACCCTACGTTTTATGCTGTTGGTCATGACCTGTGTTTTGGATGTGTTCATTGAAAGTCCAACCTCAAGACTTGCTGTGCTCAGATCTTGGAGCATTTCTTCAAGTTCTGATGGTGATGTGAAGAATAGTACAATATCATCAGTAAAACGGAGGTTTGTTAGCTGGTGGCCGCTAACATTTATACCTCGTGACTGCCACGAATCAGGCAACTTGTTAAAAACCTCCTGCAGTGCACTTGTGAACAGCTTAGGTGAGAGTGGATCTCCTTGTTTAACACCTTTTTCTATGTTGAAATTTGGACCGGAAATATGTAACATGATGTTCGCAGAGCTACTTCGATAGATATTGTCAATGAGGTCAATATAAGTGTGCGTAACGTTTTGGGACTCCAAGGCATTAATAACTGACTGATGGTCTATGCTGTCGAATGCCTTGGCATAGTCCACAAAGGCTAGGTAAAGCGGTTTGTTAAATTTATTATATTTTTCTATTATGTGATTAATGGTATGGAGATGATCGGTTGTGGAGAAATGGGGACGAAATCCAGCTTTTTCGGGAGGTTGGTGAAGGTCTAGCGTCGAAGCGATACGGTTTTCTATTAGTTTTATAAACTATTACCTACTATATTTATAAACTATTACCTTTACACAGTGATATTGCGGGACTCTCCTATTCCTATGTATACCTCAGGCACTACACATGCCTAACACACGCTGGACACCACAGACTATTTAGCACTTGACTTTTAAGTGGTAGCTAGCTGGGCAGATCGTAAAGATGCGAGCACTAAGTCTGCGTGTTTTTTTTTTTTTTTAATTTAACAACTGAAGTCTGTGCCCCAGCGTGCAGTGAAGATAATAATCATAATCATAATCATTTTATTTGCAATAAGTATTGGTACAGTCTTGGTCTTAAAGTCAGTGGTTGAGTTCCTAATACAAAGTCAGATATTTGATATGCAAAACATTACAATTTTGGTGTTTAATGCTAAAAAAAAAAAAATCAGTTATCGTCACATTAAATTTAAAAAAAAAAATATTTAATATTATTTATAAATTCATTTATAGAGTAAAATCGTTTTTCCAGTAGCCATAATTTCAACTGTTTAAAAAATAAATTATTAGGCATGTCTTTAAATTTCTTTGGTAGTTTATTATAAATAAGTCCACACATATGGTAACAGTTCTTTTTATACATAGAAGTCCTTGGTGCCCTAGGCAGAACTATTCTATCTGGATCTCTTACTTTTCGAGGGCAACGATCTTGAGCCTTTTCAAATAGGTCAAAGTGCTGTCGAACAAATTTAGCACATTCTAAAATATACATACTGGGTAATGTAAGGAGTTTTAATTTAAGAAACAATGGTTTACAAGATTCCCATGGTGGAATGCCACAAATGGCTCGAATACATTTTTTCTGTACCCTAAAGGCTTTACCTGTGTCTGTTGAGTTACCCCATACTATTAGGCCGTATTGTAAAGTCGAAGCAACACAGCCGTGATACGCAGTCAACATCGTACTCTGCGACGAAGTCTTTCGCAGTGTGTAGAGAACATAAACGAATTTGTTTAATTTGCTGCATACTTTTTCTACGTGTGGTTTCCAGGAAAAATAGCCATCCAATGCAACTCCCAGAAAAGTAGTTTCCTCTGTCTCTAATAGAGGTTGTCCGTTATAATTAATGTTAAGTCTTTCTTGCTTACGACCATATGTCTTAAATTGAACAATTTTTGTTTTATTTATATTTACATGCAAATTATTAAATTTTAACCAAGAAATTGTTGATTCGATTGTATTATTAATGTCAATTTTGTAATTATTTATGTCAGTATTAATTGGTGATGTCATAATAATTGAAATGTCGTCCGCAAATAAAGTGCATGGATTGGGTGTGTATTCAGGAAGATCGTTTATATATAATAAGAACAAAGGGGGACCCAAAACGCTCCCTTGTGGTACACCCGAGTTGTTGAATCTTGGAAGAGACCTAATTCCCTCCAGTTCTTTATTTTCAGTCATACTTGGAATATCTACACATTGCTTTCTACCCAATAGGTAGGTTTCAAGCCAGCGAAGGGCCGGACCTCGAATACCATACCGTTCCAACTTCGAAAGCAACAATCTATGAGACACGAAGTCAAAAGCTTTTGACATGTCGAAGAAGATAACAGATACCCGCTTTCCTATGTCTACTTTATCAATTATATTTTTTACAAGATTGAAGCATGCAAGAGTGGTTGATTTCCTTTTTTGTAACCCGTATTGTTCTTTCTTAAGAATCTGATGTTTCCCAATGAATTCTAAGAGACGGTGTTGCATCGCTTTTTCAAAAACTTTCGAAATGATTGGTATGAGACTAATAGGTCTGTAATTATCTGCTTTCGAGCTATCACCTTTTTTATGAAGAGGCTTAACAATCACAAATTTCAACAACTCTGGGAAGCAGCCTTCTGAGAATGACAAATTTATTAAGTGTGTCAACACAGGACTTATTTCCACCGAGCAAGCCCTTAGAATTTTAGTCGAAATCTCATCATACCCGACCGCTCCTGTGTTGTTTAGGGAAAGTATAAATTTATGTATGTCATTATAACCGTATGGCCGAAGGAATATACTATCACACGTGTTAGTTTTGCATGTGTCCCTTACATTATCATTATGTTGATTAGTTAAGTCTATCCAGTAGTTATTAAACGAGTCTGCTATTTTTTTTGGGTTATCTATCATTGTATTATCTATGTTTAAATGCGTTATCAATGATAATTTATTCGTAGATTCTGATTCTTGCTTTATAAGTGTCCAAGCCGCTTTACTTTTATTTCTAGAAGACCTTAGTATGTTGTCATTTGATGTTTTAATAGGACTAGTGATACAACGTCTTAGTAATTTGCTGTATTTATTGTATACCATCTTGTTGCGGTCTGACTTATTCTTATAATATATAAAACGCAATGAGCGTTTACGTTTACTGCTAATTCTTAGACCTTTAGTTATCCAGTTGGTTGTCTTACATTGATTTGTCATTTTAATTCTAACTTTAGGAAAACATAACTTATAAAACAATAGAAACAATTCCTGAAAAGATTCATAAGCCGAGTTAATGTTAAGTTGGCTATAAACTTCTGAGAAGGAAAGTTTTGACAAACATTCCTTGAATTTAAGGATATTTTCCAAACTATAGTCTCTTTTAAACACTACGTACTGTTGAATAATTGCCTTATGTTTAACAGGGACACTTAACATTTGGGCCGTATTGTGGTCAGATATATCCCAATGCAAAAGCTCACTTTTGGCAAGTGGGATATTACTTATGATATGATCGATGCAAGTATTCTGCCGCGTTGGATCAGTAATATGAAAAATTAAATTATAATTTGCAGCAAGATCCTGAAGATCCTTAGTTTTATTGTCTGGTTTTAACGTGTTTACATTTATATCGCCTAAAATAATATTTTTTTTCTTTTTATATTTATGGCTTATGTAGAAAAGTACTGCAGTGAGTTTCATAACAAATAAAGAAAAATCAGAATTTGGCGTTCTATATAAAGCTAATATGAAAATGTTATGTGAAGGCAATTCCAAGCCGCAACATTCAAAATGTTTATCAAGGCTGTGTTCCTTCAGGAATAACAATTCTTTGTGCTCCATGCCATGTTTAATGAGAATTGCAACACCTCCACGCTTTTGTTTAATTTGTCTACAATATGAAACTGCCAAATCATAACCAGACACTTTAATAAGACATTCATTACCCTTATCAATAAATGTTTCGGTCAAGCAGATAACGTCTGGCTTGGTATTTTTTAAAAACAGGTTAGATAATTGTATTTCTAAATTATAACGCTTGCTCAAGATACCTGCTACATTTTGATGGAGTACTCTTAAAAAGTTAGTCACGAAAAAACTCGTCTGTATTCGTACTAGTTTTAATATTATCTTGCAACATATTTTGTTCTGTTTGTGTACTACGATCTGCCATTTTTATTTTTTTTGCCATTTTTTTTTGCCATTTTCTGATAATTACGGGTATGACTATTAACCCAGGATGAAATACAAAATATTAAATTTAAAATATTTATATAACAGTGAAACTTAGCTTCCAGTCACGCAACAGCCGTGCTGTTGAAGTCAGCCGATGTCAGCTGATTCAGAAGAATCTTAATAAACCAGCGCAACCCGCGAACCAAAGGTCGAGACATAGCGTAGTAGCAGTCGAGGGAAGACTTTAATATCCTGGAATTTGAAATAAGTCCACACGAGTAGGTATTCATTCAAATATATGGCATAGGCTGTAGATTGCAGATAATATACAGGGTTACTTGTAATTCGACTTACTCCTGCAGGACGTCATAGTAAAGTGCAACAAATTAAGCAACCAAATAAATGTTGTACCGAAATTCAGTATTTTTACCCGACTACGGCAAAGCCAAAAGGAAGGGTTATGATTTTAGCAGTCTATGTATTTACGTGTGTTCCACCGTAGCGCCTAAATTGCTGAACCGATTTTAATTAATGAGGTATCAATAAATTCGTAATAATAGGCTATATAAATTCTCCCTAAATTTAATATGGTGGACTTTACGCGAAAATTTCTGATCACGAAAAAAATTAAATTGAGATAAAAAAAGGAAAAAAAAAGAAAGTTCTTGACAACCACATTACAAATAATTATGTATATATGTTATATTGTTTAAGTAAATAATTATGTTTTAATTGTTTAAAATAAGTCAAAGTAGAGGTAAATAATAGATATTAATTTAATTAGTGATCTTTGCCAAAGTTCTAGGTATTTTTCAACTTTTAATTTTTAAAAAAGATCTGCTACATCATCAGGTATGATAATAACTTAAATTCCAGTAAATTGAATTGTATTTTTCATAAAAAAACTAAAATCTAACTAACTCAAAAACTATTGAATTTCGATAAAACATTTGGTGGCTTAATTTGTTGCATTTTAACAGGGTGTAAGCGTAAACAGTGGCAACCTTTTAAGGGGTCATTATACTCATCATTATGAACAACTTTTACTATAGGACCAAACCTGAAATTTAAAAATACAGGCTGTAAAAACACATAGCCATCACAAAGCCGTTATCTACGCATTCCATATCCCAAAAGAAACGACTTTTATTATTGGTGTAAAGAATCTCTGTTTACGATGCTACGCACGCAAAACATTGTGCAGGTATGGCTCAATAGAATAAAATGATCACAATGACGGAGAGTCTAAGTGACTTTCGGCACGTAAAGCGACTTTTTACATTCATTTTAATTAAATAAAGTTGAAAAAACAATATTCGAATGTTTCTGTCGATGACAATGAATATTACACTGATCTAAAAGTAAATACAGTCATGAGGGGCAATGAATGCCACCCTGAGGTCCTCCACCTAAGGTCGCACGAATTTGAGTTCTTATTAAGGCGGATATAACGTGAAGTGGCCTCGGCAAAATATTTTCTGTCCAAGCTAAGGTGTTACTAGAAATATTAGGAGTTCAATCAATCTGCCTAGCCTTTTCCCAACTATGTTGGGGTCGGCTTCCAGTCTAACCGGATGCAGCTGAATACCAGTATTTTACATGGAGCGACTGCCTATCTGAAATCCACAACCCAGTAACTGGGTAATACGATACCCCTTGGTAAGACTGGTTGTCAGACTTTCGGGCTTCTGACGACCCGTAACGACTGTCAAAGATCCACGAATGTCAGCCGGGATCAACGACTTAACGTGCTTTCCGAGGCACGGAGGAGTCTCGGTATGTAAAGATGGTCACCCATCCACTGACCGACCCCGGCAAGCGTAGCTTAACCTGATGGATCGACCCGTGCGGCTCTTATTACTTAGCCACGAGCTCCTCTAGAAATATTAGCAGTTGTAGGATTTATATTGAGAATATCATAATCAATGAAGTCAAAAACATAACTGAATTTCAAAAATACCACTTGAGTAAGATTTTTGTGCGGCACGGTCCAACAGATGTTACGATCGTGTTAACAGGATGAAAAACGCCTCTTGTTCTATTGCAGTTTTGACTGGTAAAACACAGACTGTCTTATTACAAAGGATTTAAACACATGTTGAACGCGTGTCTTACGTTTTTTATATACCCACACTCTAATAGGATCTAATTTGCCTCTTTTGTTTCTAAACTAAAGCTCCGTTCACAAAGTGCAAGTATCTGGAACGTTCAAGAGCAATAATCGCATGCCATAAAGAGCATTCAATTTTATTGTCTAGTGTTTACACGCGTGCGATTGCATAAAATTACATACAATATTGAATGCAAGATTCGCCATTCAATAAAATCGCATGCAACTTACACCGAGGCAATAACATTGCAAGGTGATTATTGCATGCAAGTTTTACCTCGTCTAAACAAAGAGTTGCACGTCCTTGTACAATAAAATTGATTCAAGTATTGCCTGTATTTGCGCTGCTAAATATTTCATTAAATTTTATTGTACGTCTAATTTCGTTGGCTCATAATTGAATGATAGAAAATTTTCATGACAGAATTGAATGCGATTTTATTCTAGGTGCAATTTTACTGTACGTGCAATTTTATCATGTGTTATGTTTACACCTATACCAGTTTTGAACGGCAATTAATTTGCCCGTATCGTGCAACTACATTGTACATATATTGTTAAGACGGTGCCAGATATTCGCCCTTGAATTTTATGGTATGCTACGGACAATAAACTTGTCGTGTAAACGGAGCTTAAGTTAACAATTTTTGCTTTGCTTTTAACATCTTAAATTGTCACTCAAAGCTAACAGTACTTAATTAACACAGTGTTAATTGAAAATTTCCATTGTTTTACGACAGGTGAGTCCAAAATCTATTTTTGATATTGGAAGCTATAATCTTTGATTTTTATTTCCGTCTAGCCAGTGAATAATAAGATCCGCAAGGTGTAGCTTGCTTGTTGCGTTTTTTAAACTACTTTTGATTATTATTTCAAATATGAACATTTTGATATTCATATCAGTTTTAGTAATACACACAGTAATTAGTGAAAATCTAATAGACAATAGAACTAATACAGTTAATGAATTGTACGAGGAAAGCGAAGGATCAAGAGTATTGTCCAGACGAAAGAGATTCGTAATATTTCCAGATGGAAGTTCTTTTCAACTTGGTTGGTATTAGTTTAAGATTAAAATCTTTTATTAAATCCTTAATCTCTTTGGCTCGAAAAGGAAAAGCTTACGCTTAAAGTTAATTCTTCTTCGTAACAATATTTTTAAGAGGATCTAGTATTCCAGGAAATCATCCACATCCTTATGTAAAGAAGTAATTCAAGCATTATTTTGTCAACCTTCTTCTCCTTCTTCTAAATCGAAAATGCTGTTCTGGTCAAATACACGCGAACAGGCAGACAGCAATGTTAGTATGAAAATCTGTCGTGTTTAGCGGCTGAATAAATTACTATGAAAACTCAGATCTGCCGTGTTAATTAAAATTGAATTAATTTTTTACTTCGACACATGGCAACCAAGGAGGAAACTTAACAAAGGTTTTTTTTTTAAATTTCAGTTTGGCTTGCAAATAGAACTGTTTAAAGCAAAAAAGAAACACATGAACATACTCGTATTGGCGCGTGAAAAATTATCGTAGTTCGTCATTGATTCTGGAATTTATAATTAATTTGACTTAGTTTGAATTTCCGCGCATTATTTGAGAAAAGTACAGAGGCCAGTACATCAAGCTACCCCAATCTGTCAAATTTCTTTGATAGATTTTCAACTTTAGCACAAAGGAATAAGGTTCATATTCAATTGGGAAAATTTGACAGACTGGGGTAGCTTGAAGTGTTGGCCTCTGTACTATATAAGCCTTGGCCACAACCAGGCATTGATGGAAGAAGGTGAAGAAGCCGAAGCACACACATGTGAGTCCGACTGCCAATGTCAATGTCCCTTTTGCAGGCCGCGGCAGTAATGTACTATATCTAAATTTTCAGTGTTTCTCTTACAAACACCAGCACTGATCCCTATTGGTGACATTTTCCTATATGGTACCACTGCGGGTCTGGCTTGGTCACTGCCTGCAGACCCGAAAGTATTCTATGCGTTGAAGGAGTTCGAAAAACCTCTGAGAAGAAGTGATGTGGTCAGGACTATCAATTACTTGCATGAAGATGGGAGGCTGATAGCTAAAGTTCCTTATAAAAGGTATGTAATTACAATTATTTTACTGTGTGATATTGTTTCTACATTTTTTGTGTGCCGGGAAAAGTGAGTTGGAAATCTTATAAGATTATGTAATGGGTGACAAAAATATAATATTAATCTTACGTTCTGTCAAACACCGAGCGAAAGGAGGAAAGAACCTACTTCAGTATTTTAAACATAATTGCGAAACGTGGGTCTCAATTCTCAATACTCAATTATGGGTCTGTCTAGGAACGGTCACAGTTTTAGGATATTATAATAACACAGGAGAAGCATACTTTTATGACAATTACTGAGATGTTTACGACGTACTGTTTAGCATTTTGGAAGCTTCATTTTTATTTTGATGTGCCAATACTTCTTTCAGGAGACTTATGGTGAATCCAGCATTCGGCAAAAGAAGCATAGAAGACAATTTGATATCGGACAAAGAGGAGTTCAAACCTAAAATAGATCGAATAAATATGTATGAAAAACATTTAAACACTGACCATTTGAAGACACAGCAATTAGACAAGGACAGCGTGGAGTTTCATAGAAGTAAAAGAGCAGAATTTTATCAAAAGATTGAGAAACTTTTGTCTGCGTAAGTATAAGACAAAAAAAGGCAAGATTTATGAAACAGTGGTTTAATCCATTTGAGCATGAATCGAGTTAGATGGACTGACAGACGGCCGGGACAGGTCGTATGTTGAAAAACAGGGTGATATGGTGCAGATGTAAATGTCTAGCAGTGCAAATAAGTACGGCGATCTGTTGTTCTACGAGTAGGAGGTATCGCGGGCACTCTCGTTGTTTCCCGAAGTGATGGCTGAGTTTGACTTCACAGAGGTACCTAGAGTTGTACTTCGGGCATTCTTTGTACATGTTGAGTATTTTTATATATATTTAGGTTTATGAGTTTTATAAAGGGGGTCGACTTTTTCATTATTTTTGCGATAGGACACACCGTTTTCGAGTTATAAGCAAAAGAAAAGAAAAAAAAACAGTACTGTTTTTGCATGTGAAGTCGAGGTGTTGGTGTGAATTTTAGTTCATGACAACCAATTTTATTCCACACCTTTTTAATCGCGATTAAAAATAGTCAGATTTAGTTAGTCAATCAAAATTTTAGGTGAAAAAATGTCAAATTCAGAATAGCAAAATTGCCATTTTCACTAAATTAATAAATCTTTGCAATCTTAGTGCTGTCAAACTAAAAGATAGTTAAGTTGTGTCACTTTAGTCAATTTCAAAATAGAAAATCGTCGCAGACAGGAATAAACTAAATTTTGGTGATTTTTAGTCTAGTATAGAGGCATTTGTGACAAGAGAATCGGCACCATTGTCCTCTTAACCAAAAACTAAATCAGTCTTCAACTCACATAATACTAAACCATTGTAAAACTTTTACAAAACATAGAAGTTAGATGCTGAGCGCCACAATAAAGCATTTTCTAAACAGCTTAACGTAATCTGTGCAGGACGGGTCGAGACGGGCGTCAGTGCGTTCTTTACAAACTATGTGAGGCAGCGCAGCGGGCTCACAGGCAGGGGACATTCCTGCAGGAATTCCTTAGGGCTGTGTTCACGTAAGTATCGATTTTCGCACTTGTGTTGTATTGTTGTGTTCGTGAGTGTTATTGCGGGAAATTCTTCTCTCGTTAGCTTGATGTTGGTGAAGGAATTTTATGTATTTTAAAAGGCATTTAAGTTAGAAAACTTTATGATAAGCTTAGGATATGGATTTTTCTTAATATTTTTATTAATTGGCCTATGAGTCATGGAAGTCAACTTTTTTAAATCTAATAGTTAATTGGCCTTTGAGTCAATTTATTACAGTTTGTTTTGTAGTATCAAAGTCTGGCTGAATCTGAATTTTTGAGATCACACTTAAAAGGGCTGTCGCATTTTGCCACCTCTCACACGGGACCAAATTTTTAAGAATGTTAAATGAAAAATGGTTTAAAAAAAATGTAATCAATTGGCTAAATAAGGTTGGTAGGTAAGGTTGTCTGTAAAAGATCACTTTTAGCGATAAGACCGCCCATTATGTCACCCTATGTAAAATTTCAACATTCATACCTGTAATTTAAACAGTGTGCATAATAAAGAGTATTCTATTCTACAAGTATTCTATTCTAAATAATAAATAATATTAGGTATTGCAATAGGTAATTATTAAAAACACATTTATATTGTGATATCTAATAAACTCAGCTCAATAAGAATTATGATCTATTTGTGAGATGAGTTAAATAAATGCCACAATAAAAATGTAACAATGTAAATACAATTTTTCGACGACTTGTTTTAGTTTGTGAATAGTTTTAGTTTTATGTTAGGATATATTTTTGTTATTTCTAGGTTATTTTTACTTGTCTTATATCTAATAAATGGTACAGTATTTATTTTTATAAAAATGTGTTTTTAATAATTATCTTTTAAATAAATATTATTTATTAGTTCGCCAATTGATTACATTTATCAAAAAAGCATCTTTTTTTTTTTTTTTTTTTTTTTTAATAAAATAAAATATTTATTACTGTACCAACTACATAGTTTATACCTATATTAGTTTATGATTGGAGCCTCCTTTTAAGCATAATATTTCTTTATTTATCCTATCTTTTCATTTAATATTTTTAAAAAATTTGGTCCCGGTGGAGCGCGAGGTGACAAAATGCGACAGACCTCTTATAATTGGTAACTTTCGCCAAATCACATCAAAAGAAACGTTATTCTAAAATAGATACTACAATATAATTAAAATTGCAGGTTGCCAAAAGGAGAACAGTTCCAACACGATGACCATAAGGAATATGACAAGGCACATGTTGAAACTGACGACTGTTCAGCGCGGTACCCTGGATGTGACGAATTACATGAATCAGTATTATAACAATGAAAAAAAAAAAGAAAAAAAAAAAAAGAAAATGAAAAAAAAAATCAGAAAATGTACGGGACGGGCGTAATCGTTGGACACGGTGTGTTGAAAGGAGTGTGTAATGCCTATCCAGGTGTATCCCTTTATGAGGTTAGACCTCCTAGTCCAAACGGCGCTGACGTCCTGCACCTATAGGCTCATGATATCTGCAGACTGGCGACCAGTAGCTATGTGTGAAGTTTTGACGGGGAAGGGTTTCTTGTAGACGAAAAAATAACAGCAATTTTGATAAGTCTTCAGGAGATTTCAGGAGACGATTTGCGTAACTCTTCAGGAACAGAACGATGATCAATAGGTACCAAGCCGATGGCTACGAGACTATATTTTCGCTTGCGCGCTTAGGTACCTCGAAACTTTACCTTAACGAGAGCCGCGAACCGTCTCCTGATTTCAAGTTTATTTTTACCAGAATTTTATTTTCTAAGTTTACAAAATTACTTATAAGCAGCTCAAACATAGCTAAAAATAAAATAAAAAATAAAATGATCTGCTACCACTCGATAAAAGTTTATAAAACACTCAAAAGTGGATGTTGCTTTCCGTCTTTTGCTAGCCAAAATGTCTTGTGATCCATAATTAAAAATTATGGCGATAAAGAAATTAAATGTAATTTTAAACTGAATGTTCAGATTCGTTTTCTTTCCATCAACATTGATGAGCTAATACATGTATCTACAGTTAAATATCTATTTATAATTATTGGCAATCATAATTTGCTGGAAATCATTTCCTTATGTGATAAACAGCAGCTATGGAATTGATTACATCATCCTGCCTAGCCTTTTCCCAACTATGTTGGCGTCGGCTTCCAATCTAACCGGATGCAGCTGAATACCAGTATTTTACATGGACCGACTGCCTATCTGACCTCTACAACCCAGTTACTGGGTAATACCGGATTTGAATCCACAATCTCGTGGATTAGAGGTGAGGCGATGATACCTCTTGGTAAGACTGCTTGTCAGACTTTCGGGCTTCTGACGACCCGTAATGACCACGATCACACGACGATGATCAAAGATCCACGAATGACAGCCGGGACTAACGGCTTAACGTGCTTTCCGAGGCACGAAGGGGGGGCCTCGGTATGTAAAGATGGTCACCCATCCACAGACCAACCGCGGTAAGCGTAGCTTAACCTGATCGATCGGCCTGTGCGTCTGTTATTACTTAGCCACGAGCCCCTTCATATCTGCTGTATCTAGCAGCTAATGTTTGGTCCTAAACCATCTCCTGTAAGATTTATGATATTATTCATACGTTTAGGAAGACGTGTGCATATTTTGTGGTGGTAACGTTTTCTCCCGGAGGTGTGATCGAACCAACCAATACGTTAGCTTTAATTCAATTTCCATTTGTTTTGCATAGGATATTAGTAATCTACTAGGTGACTAACTAACTAACTATCACACTAATATTATAAAGGTGAAAGTTTGTGAGTTTATGTGTTTGTATGTTTGTTACTCCTGCACGCTCAAACGTCTGGACCGATTTGGATGAAATTTGATACGTAGATAGCTTATACTCTGGATTAATACATAGGATTAACATTTATCCCGGTCTACGTGGGAAAAACCGCGGGGCGCAGCCAGTACAAAATAATCGCAAAAATACGAAAGGACACATGCGCGTCGAAGTCGCTGTCATCCGGAAACGTGCCCAGAAGAATGGCAGCATTGCCACATTGAATGCAATGCTAGTACTTTGGCCAAAGAACAAGTCAGTCCTCTGATCACAAGAAGTGTTGACCAGTCGGCGAGAAATTTCGTCAAAAAAGCTACTATGTTGCATTGAAAATAAAATATGCCTTCTTGGATTCTTGTAGGATTATTGATTTTCGCAAAGGTTGCTAATCAATTTTGTATTGTACGTGTTCGAAAGACTAACCCGTCACATGTCGTAAAAAGTTTTTATATAATTTATGAACCCCATAGATTCATGTCAATGTGTGCTCGAATGTCAACCGAACCCCATAGGTTCACAGCTCTACTGTGGGCCCCGCGGTTGCCATCGGATGATGGTATTTTACGTTTAATATGTCGCAAGCAGATTGTAATGATTCGCCATTATACATACGACCGTCGTCCGTTTAAAATGCTCGCAGTTATGAAATACGCCGAAGTAAAATTGGCAACTCGTTCAATTGTTATAATTTCGACATTGATTGCTATTAGTCAAGTCGGAACTGTGACTAACCACGCGCGATTTGAATTGGTCGCAGTAACTAAGCACCCCAAACAAATGGGTTACGTTAGGTTAGAACTGTGACCAACCGCGTGCGAGCCGAGCGAGTGGAGCCGCGGCAGTGGCCAGCAAAAGCCTTGAGAAATAGAACTAAATACTTTAATTTGCGGCGGAATTTTGTAAACGGTGTTTGAATTGTCCATCAAAATAAATGCTGTGGCATATATTAACTAATTTACATTTTGCCTTCGGCATATTTCACAATTGCGAGCGTTTATAAACGGACGACGCCGTTTGTAAAAAGCGGAATCATACAAATCGCCTGCGACATATATACTAGCTGACCCGACAGACGTTGTCCTGTCAAAATTTCAATAAATCGAACGGCGGGAAAACAAATGAACAACTGATTATAAAATTAATTTGAATTTGGAATTCTAAATAGAATGAAAGATTCCCGACAGACGCGGTTGCCCTGTCCAAACATGTATGAGAAAATTAATTTTCTACATATTTTTTTTTGTGAATTTTCATATGTTTTTAATAGTTATTCTGCTTTTCGGGACGGAAACAAATACAACAGATCAAAAACCATGAAAATCGGTCCAGCCGTTCTCGAGTTATAACTTTTCGAACAAACCCCACTTTGTTTTATATCCTACGTTTATACACGTCATATTATATAAAGTTTTCTCCTTGTGTGCGCTAGACGTTTGAGGGACAGATACAAAAAGTTAAACCATATCAAGAGGAAGATCAATATCACAGCTTAATGCTTTTTCTGTTAATTATAAGAACATATTTTGGCAATTTTCCCAAATGACCGTTTATTAAAACAGCTTTTTAATACTGGCTAATGACAGTTAAAGCATGCCTCGTGCATGTAACATGTTGCCGTAATTTTACGATAAAGGTTCAATATTGTTGGTGAAGCATTGCTGATTTAAGGACGTACTTATTAGGTACCTACATTACCTACTACAGATATAACCGGAGTCAAATTAAATTAGCTAGCCAAACTCCGCAGACGGGATGAGTCGATATCTACACATGATGTTATAACAAAAAAAAAAAATAGTTTGATCATGTATTTTTATTATTTGGACCATCAACCCAGGTAGTGTAGCCACTTAAAATATCAGTTTTTTTTTTAGTAAACTTCACATCCGTGATGGGTCTCGATATCTCAACACGATAAAACAGATTGTGGACAGTCAGTGACAGTGGTCATTGACTAAAAAAAAAGTCATCAAATAATTTTATTTTGTCGTGTTTCTTCTGCCCATCACGTCTGCGGAGTTCTGCTAGCTAATTTAATTTGACCCTGTATATAACTTTCATGTCTCGGAGGAGCTCGTGGCTAAGTAATAACAGCTGCACGAGTCGATCTATCAGGTTAAGCTACGCTTGCCGGGGTTGGTCTGTGGATGGGCGACCATCGTTACATACCGAGACTCTTCCGTGCCTCGGAAAGCACGTTAAGCCGTTGATCCCGGCTATCATTCGTGGATCTTTGACAGTCAGAAACTCGAAAGTCTGACAACCAGTCTTACCAAGGGGTATCGTATTACCCAGTCACTGGGTTGTGGAGGTCAGATAGGCAGTCGATCCATGTAAAATACTGGTATTCAGCTGCATCCGGTTAGACTGGAAGCCGACCCCAACATTGTTTGGAAAAGGCTAGGCAGATTGATATAACTTTTATCATCTTCACACATGTAGTTTATGCTTCAAGACGGTAGCCTGATCGCCTTCTTGAACGTAGCTTATTTTGTAATGCAGCTATCCCTTAACCCTGTCTTTGCTATGTGATTCCTTATAGGCATTAACAACATAGATGTTATGTTGTTAATGCCTATATTCCTCGAAGGGTTAGGCGAAGGTGTACCTATAGTACACCTACACTTCGTCAGTTATTTTTAAGTCCCTTGTAATAGGGAGCGAGCCTATTGCCATCAACCGGGCACAAATCCGGACTCCGGGCTGCTTCTGAGAAATTCCAGATGGAATTACCCAATAACACTTTGCCCGACCCGGGAATCGAACTCAGTACCTACCTCATGCTCAGCAGTAGTGCTTGCGACCACAGACCAACGAGGCAGTCTTCTCGAATCATTTATTTATTATCTAGATTCTTCAACCCATTTACAGCAATGTTATAAATACCACCACCGGTTTTTTTTTTTTATTTCATTTTTTTATATAAATAATTGGATTTGTTGTGATGGATTAATTAACTTTTGAAATTAGGTTTTCAGCGAATATTTTGATTAACATAAATAATAATTTTAAACATAGAACCAGTTATCACGATTTTATAACCGGGTGTTGTGGTCATCAATTGTTTAAAATTTAATTACACCGAAATGAAGAGCGTGGCTAACCATTATGGTTTCTGAAAAAAAAAAAAAATATTCGTCGCACTAGTAGTTGAATGGCCAATCAAAATTTTTTTGGTCTTTTTCTACAGTTATACATTAAAAACGCATTTTCCCAAAAAATGGTCGGTTGGCTATTGAAGCACTAGGGCGGCGAATCGACAATAAAATTGCAATTTCAATGACATGGCATGCCTAAGCATACCGCAGCTTTGTGTTTTTGTTACGATGATTATTATTGAAATTTAAATTTCGCTGTCATACTCTTGTTATATTTCTATTCGTCACATAAAAATCCCTTGCCGTGCCCTGATGACATTGGGCGCAGGCTCTTACTAGCTAGAGTACTGGAGACCCCTGTCATACAGGATGTCCTAGTTCAGGGGTCGAGATCTTATTGATGTAACATATACTTAATTACTATTAGTATTTATTTAATACTTCAAGCACAGATGTACAGAGGCGGACTTAATGCCATTGGCATTTTCTACCAGTCAACCTTTGGGTGATGCAGAGACAAACAGTCGCAGGTGCAATGATGAAAAATTAAGGAATAAATATTTATTCAATTATAAAGTTACACATATACCTATTACAAACTATAAATATAATAATGTATAGCTAATTATATATAAATATAAGCACAAATAAATAAATACAAATACACAAATATACTAAAACAAATAAGACAAACAATGGGAAAACATTACTGTTGTGATGATACTGGCAGCTTCTTGCGAATTTGGTCACGAACTTTAACTTTAAAGGATAATCGGTTGGATAAGGAATTATCCTTACCAACCCCCCCCCCTAACCCCCTAAACCCCCCTACCTAACCCCCCCCCCCCCACCCTAAACCTACCTTACCTACCCCCCCCCTACCCTTTACCTTAAATAATACCTACGTAGCTACTAATTATAGTAGCTACGTAGGTATTATTTCAAGATCTAATTCGTCAGCTAAGGCTCCCACAGACAGGCGCGACGCGACTAGTAGTACGCACGGCTACAGATAAAGCTATACATACTCGTATATAAGCTGATCTCGCATTGTATAGGATTCCCTATACAATGCGAGTCAATGCGGTCAGTGTAAACTGGAAATGTGTAGCTTGATGTGTAGCCGTGTGTAGGTACCTACAATTTCTATGAAAACTTTATCGAAATTGTTCTACCAGAATTGCGTAGCACCGTCGCGTCTCTCCTGTCTGCGGGGGGCCTATAAGGTTCAACAGTGGACAAGAGATTTGGCAATAATTATTTTTATTTAGGTACAGTCAGCAACAAAAGTCTATTATCACTTCAGTTTTTAAAATCTTAATTATCGAGCAAAATATTTAACTGAAATCGGAACAGAAGTAAAATAATTAAAAGATCTACTAGACTCTTAGGTATTTTAGGAAAAAAGGAGATAATCAAATCATTTAGTATTAATTTACATGATGTGTAAAAGTAGCAGTGTTAATCGACTTATGTTGCTGACCGTACCTACTGCAGTATTTTTTGGTGCTGTAATAACATGGTATGTTTAGGTATAGCGAAGCGTGCAAAAGCGATACCGTTCAATTTTTTTAATTAATATCAAGAAACTAATATTGTTCTGGTAATATTTGTGCGTTAGTAGGTAAGTAAGCATGACTATACTCGACTTACAATAAGATTATACATGTAAACAAACCTTTTTTACAGACCTTTCAACCGAGTTTGACTTCTATTCCGTAGACTTAAGGATGGCATTAAAGGCAAAAAGTGGTCACAATACCAACTGTTTACTGCAGCTGCCATTTGTTATGCCACCAACGCAATAGAAGTCAAAATCGGTTGAACGGACTGTAAAAAAGGTTTGTTTAAATGTCAAATCTTATTGTAATTGGAGAGTAGAACTCGGCAACTTATTCCTTGTAGTGGTGCATGGGTATGGCCTACAGCAATACCTAAAATTTGATCGTTCGTCGTTGTCAGAAAGGTTTTAAAGCACGCCTTTGTTTTTTTATGATTAAGGACGCTGTTACAAATGGGTAGTCAAATCATTACTCTTTTACACAAAAGTATGTTTATTAAATAAAATGCTTTGCATTCTTAAAATGTTTTTTGGCCGAATTGTTGATAGATGTGCATGGTACGATTCTGAACTATAAATATAATGATAGATAAGTACAGTCAACAAAAGAGATATCTAGGCAGGGTATACTAACATATTTGTATGTGAATTGCTTCATGTTCAATTTCGTGAAAATATACAATTTTGTGTTGGTGTGTTACAAAGTGGGAGTATTGCAAAAACAAAGTAATATATATAAAATTGAACATGAAGCAATTCACATAAAAATATGTAAGTATACCCTGCCTAGGTCTCTCTTTTGTTGACTGTACGTTTTCTCAATAAATGTACCGAAGTAAAAATTTTCACTTCGGAACATTTATTGAGAATCTGTACCTATCGAAAATTATATTTATAGTTCAGAGTAGTACCATGCACATCTATCAACAATTCGGCCAAAAAACATTTTAAGAATGCAAAGCATTTTATAAACATACTTTTGTGTAAAAAAGTAATGATTTGACTACGCATTTGTAACAGCGTCCTTATGAACTTCTGAGAGCAGTGGTGGCCCTGTGGTGACGACCGCAACTTACGAGTTGAAGGTAGTAGGTTCGAACCCAGACAGGCGCTTTACTTTATGTAAATTATTTCATCACCGCTGCTATCAAAACGGTGAAGGAAAATATATGCGTGTGACGTTCCTAATAACACACACAACCTCTCTTCAACGAAGTTGGTTAAGTCCCGTTACACGGCTAATTACCGAGCGCCGGCGCCGCACCGAGTCGGCAGCGAAGACGCCCGAACTTACATCGTGCACGATCGGTTTTCACCGCCTCGTCAGTCGATTCATGAACAATATATGTAACTTTATACCGCTATTTATTCGTTTCCTTTCTCGCTGCTTAACTTGCCCGCTATAGGCTTCCTACATGCGGAAACCGGCATGTCCTAGAACCAACAATTCGAAGACATGTGACATCTACAAACCCGCACTGGGCCCGCGAGATGGTTTAAGGCCCCTCTCACAGAGAGGAGACCTGTTGCCCAGCAGTGGGAACATTATAGACTGGTCATGATGAGGAACTTCAACCTATGTCTTGTGCAAATTAAACTTTTTATATGTAGTGTTTGTTATAAATATAAATGTTGATGGAGGGAGTGGCAGGCCAAAAAAGAGATGAATAGATTGTGAGGGAATGATATGAAAGAGAAGGGAGTGAATGATAGCGTGACGGTTGACAGGGGAGAATGGAAGAAGAAAACGTGTTGCGCCGACCCCAAGTAATATGGGATAAGGGCAGGAAGATAATGATGATGTAAATGTATGTAGTGTTTGTTCTAATATTATTTCTATTGTTAAAAAAACCGGCCAAGTGCGTGTCGGACCACGCAAAATGAAGGGTTCCGTAGTTGGGATGAATTAATCTCAAGAACAAACTTAACATTGTAGTTGAAAAACATGTTCTCCCATATATTCCAACTGTAAATGTACACAGACTTTTTATAGATTTTTTAGTAATCTACAGGTAAAGATCTATTTTCTGTATTTTTTCCAAAAATTTAGGCACAGTACTTTCGAAGATAAGGGATGCAAATGGTAAATTTTCGTCTATTTTCTTATATCACTTCAAAACAATTTATTATAAAATAATAAAAAAAATATAAGCCCTTTCATTTGATATATCAGACGGTACAGTTTGCAAAACTTTTTATTTTATTTTATTTATTTTTCCACCAAAAGTTCATATTGAAAATTCATTTATTTACGTTACACGTCCGTGTTTGGGTCACCAAAATTCAAATGTGTACTAAATTTCAACTTAATCGGTCCATTAGACTCGGAGCAAATTGGCTGTGACAGACGGACAGACAGACAGACACACGAGTGATCCTATAAGGTTTCCATTTTTTCTTTTTGAGGTACGGAACCCTAAAAAAATAGGTAAATGTCATTGGACTGTTCGCTCGGTATTCCGTTTGAGACTGGGGTAGGTACCTACAGATTAGAGCGACCGCTGTGACTACCGCTAATTATGATCTAGTTGCAAAACACTAGATGCCACTACATTCTCCTGTGGTTCCATGTGCTTTTAATTCAATTTTAGTTATGTTTTGAAATGAAATTGAAGCTGTAATCAGATTTAAAGAAGAAGGTATATTTTACACGACTGTATTCGTATGTATTAAACATATGTTAGGTATTGGAGGTGATTAAAAGAAAAGACACTGAATAGTACTGAGTTTATTTTAGGTATGCTTAGCTATTTATACTCTTTTACAAAAATGAAAAATATTGTTGCGGGTGAACTTAAGACATTGCAAATTAAATAAACCAACCACGGCACTGCACGTATTGCCTTTAGTTCACACTACGCACGAACGGGAGCGCCACCATCGCGGTGGCGATAGCCATGCGCCAGCAGAGTGCTAAGGCTCCAAGGTCGGTCACTCGGCCGGCGCGCGCGGCGCGCTTTCCTCTGTATAATAGGTTGGGGAAAAAGTTTCTTCGCATTTTTTCAGAAAATTCAAAACATTTTATAATATACATTATTTACATTTATCTAAAGTATGTAGGTACCATTTTGTTCGATAACTTTTTGCCATCTTGTAGGTAGGGACATGATCCCATTGCTATAGAAATTTTGGGACTTCTGATCAAAATACCGCGACAAATGGTTTTGGCAGTCCTCTCGTGATGTTAACCAGACACTGCCTAAAGAATTCTGAAGAGACGGAAACAGGTGGAAATCTGAAGGTGCAAGGTCAGGACTATACGGCGGATGCATTAACACCTCCCAGCCACACTCCTAATTTTT
Source organism: Cosmia pyralina (assembly GCA_946251885.1). Lineage (NCBI taxonomy): Eukaryota > Metazoa > Arthropoda > Insecta > Lepidoptera > Noctuidae > Cosmia > Cosmia pyralina. Next base: position 21,691,133 of record OX276358.1, read on the forward strand.
GCTGAGTGGCTGAAGATGTGAAAGGTCTAGCGTTATCATGAGGAAAAACCACACCTCTTCTGTTGATTAATTCCGGCCGCTTTCTCTCAACTTTTTGCTTTAATCTCATCAGTTGTTCGCAGAAGAGTTCAGAATCGATGGTCCTGCCTGGTGGTAACAGCTCATAATGAATAATGCCCTTCCAATTCCACCACACACACACAGCATCACCTTGTTGCGAGTTAACCCGGGTTTCGCCACAGTCTGTGAAGCCTGACCGGCCTTTGACCACGACCTTTTTCGCACGTTCTTGTCGTACGTGATCCACTTTTCATCACCAGTTATCAGCTTCTTCAAAAATGGTTCGGTTTCATTACGTCGTAATAAAGAATCACAAATGAGTACACGGTTCATTATGTTTCTTTTAGTGAGCTCGTGAGGTACCCAAATATCGAGCTTTTTTGTGTACCCAGTTTTTTTCAAATGTGCCAAAACTGTTTTGTGGTCAATTCCCAGTTCTTCAGCTACGTCGTAACTACTGATATGCCGATCTTGCTCCACTTTTTCAAAAATGGCATCCATTTTATCCGTAATAGGGCGACCAGAGCGACGTGCATCTTTGACATCAAAATTTCCGGATTGAAAACGCTTAAACCAAATTTGTGCTACTCTCACAGACACTGCACTAGGTCCATAATCATCGCAAATTTTGAAATGTATCTAATTTCTTCATTAGATTCACTCATCTTGACAGTACGAAAAACAAATGAAAATCACACATTTTCCTAATTTGAATTTGAAATTACGTTCTTTAAAATTTAAACTTTCAATGATACCAAAACCAGCCAGATACAAATAGTACAGCCAAAGAGATTTTATTTTATGTTCATACATACTATAATGCGAAAAGACTTTTTCCCCAACCTAATAGGTATGCATATTTTGATGCAGCTACACATACATCAGTTACATGCAACAGTTTTCATGTAAGGTTTATCCTACAAAAAAACTGGGTTTCAAATGGCTACGGTTTATCGAACAAAACTAAATTAAAGTATCTCTACAACATTCTCTCATGAAACTGGCTTTAAAAAAAGTGTTAGTCTTAACAAATGTGGATACGAAAAAATTAGAATCATGCTCTATTTTTAACCGACTTTTAAAAGGAGGAGGTTCTCAATTCGTCGGAACCTTTTTTTTATGTATGTTCCCCGATTACTCGAAGATGGCTGGACCGATTTAGATTTTTTTTGTTTTATTCGAGAGGGTATACATCACAGTTGGTCCCATATAAAATTGATTAACTTTGCTTTGGTAGTTTTTGAGTTAGCTTCAATAATACGTATGTTTTCCCCACTTTTATATGGATGATGTTCTAGTTTGTTTTGCAGATAGTGGTATAAGAATTTGTGTGGGGTAGGTACACAACTAAAAAGTGAAAAATAAAAACTTTTTTACAAAAAAATACAACCGACTTCCAAAAACAACACTACAGAGTGAAAAATAACTTTAAGAAATTAAAGTTATTTTTCACTTTGTAGTGTTGTGTTTGGAAGACGGTTGTATTTTTTTGTAAAAAAGTTTTTATAATAATTAATTTCCTATCAAAATAATTCCTTGCAAAATAATTTACTGCAACCAACATTACTTTTACATCGAAACTTTATGCACATATTGCATATTTTTGAATAAACATTATTAAACAACTTCACGCAGTCCTGTTTATTTAAGCAATCAGAGACAAAATAATTGCAGTCATATTTTAACGCTTAATTAATAATTGTAGTTAGCACTGCGTTTCCGTTAAATTGCTAATATTTAATAATGAATTGGAGTAATGTAGAATGTTATAAATTGATTATTATTTTAGATTTGATATGATTTTATTCTAATTTTGTAACATGTTCATCAATTATCAAATACTGGCCTTCATTTTCATCATCTCGCCAAAAGATCTCCACTGCTGGTTATAGGCCTTCTCTTAAGCATTGCTAGAATGAACGGTGCAAATATGCTTCTGGCACCATCGCCTGGTGATCGGTCCACTTTGGAATTCCCTAGCTGCACCTGCCAACTTGACTCCAGGCTTCGATTAGAAAAACATTGATATTACTTCAGTACGCCATCAAAAGTTGACCAAAGATAGATAAATTAATTGCACTTTCCAGTATAGTTGTAGAATTATCTACGTTCTCAAGTACGTGGCTTAAAAAACTAGTGTACTTCAGTGAAGATAAACAGTTTTTTAACCTATTAAGAAAAGCAAAGGCTTTGAGATCAAGTTTGTCTTAGATTTTTTTCCATGAAATTCCTTTCTGTGTAGTAGCTAGAATTTTTTTTAATATCTTTTTTATTTTCCGCTTGTAAATCTCAGCTTTTTTCTTTGAGAAAGAGTGGATGTTTACATTTTTTTATAAGGAGCTTTATTCAAATTTTGTATTTAACTAATACAAATACTAGCTAAATACAAATATCAAGGTATGCGCAAAAATTTGAATGATGAATGTGCCAAATATGAAAAAAACATGAGACAATGGTACTGATTCTTTGGTTCAATAACAAATTTTAGTACCTACAATATACAAGCTAACACTACGTTGATGTATGATGTGATGTGATGAGGAGGAGTGAGGAAAATGTTGTGAGGAAAGTTTTGAGTATGAATGTCGATGGCTATGGAGTAGGGGAAGACCAAAGAAACGATGGATGGATTGTGTGAAAGATGACATGACTAGAAAGGGATTACTACCGGATTATGACTAATAGAGAAGTATGGAAAAAATGGACATATTGCGCCGACCCCAAATAGATTGGGATAAGGGCAGGAGAATGATGATTGTAATAAAAAATAAAATGTATTCTGAAAATGCACACAAACATACAAAGAGATATTCAAAAAAGGGTCAGATTAGTCCGTTGAGTTTTCATTAGCATGTTTCTCAAAAACAATTTGTCGTTATTTGCACAAAGCTTGTAATTTTATGCAAATATGCTAAATATGTGAGGCTATTGTTTTGCACTGCATGCCAGTCCTTTCTTGGAATTCGAAAGAGGCAACATCTTTGGAGAGCTTTAGAAATTGTAAGTAGGTACATAATGTTAGTGAGGTTATAAGTTTGTATAAACTAATTAGTAGAACACGTTTTATCTTTCGAAGGCTGATTCTGTGTATCTACCTATAAATTCTGACAAAACTGTAAGTTTATTTAAAAAAGATACATCATCATCTTCCTGTCCTTATCCCATATTACTTGGGGTCGGCGCAACACGTTTTCTTCTTCCATTCTCCCCTGTCAACCGTCACGCTATCATTTATTCCCTTCTCTTTCATATCATTCCTCATACAATCCATCCATCTTTTCTTTGACCTTCCTCTGCCTCTCCATCCATCAACATGTATATTCATCACATTTATATTCATGTATATATACAACATGCATATTCTTTAAAAAAGATACACCGTGCTACCTAAAAAACGTTTTCTTTTCAGCAAAACATGTCCATTTCAATTTACATATTTATAATATCAACAGCTGTTATGTTTGTTGATAAAACTACAACGGATGCAAATGTAACATCAGTATCACCACCACAATCCCCAAGTGAGGAGGATGGAACCAGTTCCATCCACCATCAGGTCAGAGTGTTGTCTAGAAGAAAGAGGTTCCTGATATTTCCTGATGGGAGCTCTTTTCAAATAGGTGAACTATACTTACCAACATAAATTTTAATCTATGAACGTTAGCCTGTTGACGTGGTTGTTTGCTAACGGTTTGGTAACGGAGGAGCTCGTGGCTAAGTAATAACAGCCGCACGGGTCGATCCATCAGGTTAAGCTACGCTTGCCGGGGTCGGTCCGTGGATGGGTGACCATTTTTACGTTCCGAGACTCCTCAGTCCCTCGGAAAGCACGTTAAGCCGTTGGTCCCGGCTGTCATTACGGAGGAGTCTTGGTATGTAAAAATGGTCACCCATCCACGGCAACCCCGGCAAGCGTAGCTTAACCTGATGTATCGACCCGTGCGGCTGTTATTACTTAGCCACAAGCTCCTCCAACTTACTTACTCAAGCAATAAATTATATGCTAAATTAAATATTTCAGTTTTCTGCACACAAAACCACGGGTATCTGCAAATCGGCAACATTGTATGGTTCGGCACCACCACAGCTTTGGCCTGGGAACTGCCTACAGATCCTGGAGACTTTGACATGTTCAGGGATCAATACAAAGTGTTTGATGGAAAGAGAAGGAGCGATGTACTGTACTATGTGGATGAAGACGGAAAAGTGGTCGACAAGATTGAGTATAAAAGGTAATTTTGAAGCCCTTATCGTAGTGGTAGGTATAGTGTGCGCGCATACTAGTCACCGCCTGAGGTATGAGAGCGATGAGAGGGGGGAAGGTGCGATTGACAAGCTTGGCAGACTGAGTTAGCTTGACCATTGTCTACCTCCCCCGTCTGACCGCTCACATTCCTCAGGCGGTAACTTGCACTTGCGCGCGTACTGTAAGAATATGGGCCTATTTCACGATGTCCGAGTAGCCACTACTTACCGAATAAATTTAAAAATAGAACAGATTGTATGAAATTATCTGCCAAGTAAATTAATAGGAAGTTAACCGTAGTGGTGAAACAGGCCGTAAGAATAAGAAAAATAACCATTTATTTGTTAAACATAGGTGACAATTACATTCAAGATCTTAAAAATTAGGTAGACACAAATCATTTCTATAACCTAATCTTGTCATCAAGGATTTAACTTCGTTCTATCTAATCTAACTAGCCTATCGTCCTTTTTTTTTTTTTTGTTGCCGTTGTTGGAAAATCCTCATGGATGTCCCCCGCCCTGGGGTGATCGGAGGGGTCTGTCAGACTCTTACTGACTAATAACCACCCCGGTGTTCCCTTCTCACACCTGGACCGGGGATCATGGGAACTTGTACGCCTTCCACGATCCCCGGCTAGTGCCGGCCCGCCTTTGCGGGCCTCCTCAGGCTTGCGAGGGGAGTGAGGTGTAGGACTCCCCCCGGAACGTTCAATAGGGGCGCGCGCGGAACACTACGCGCCGCCGTCTCGGGTCCAGCTGGATGGGGGCCAGTGGACGTCCCCGAGTCCACCGTCCCTCCGGACCTGTTTACGGGTGCTGGAAGAGGGCGTTGTCCGCCCTCCGCCAACGCCCGGTCCACCTTCTGCGGGTCAGGAAAGTCGTCTCGATCTCCCTCTCCCTTTCCGCAGCCTCCTTCCGCGAAATGACGGTTTCACAGAAGGAGATCACCGCATCCCACGACCATCTACCGCTCCCGACCATCGAACGAGCGACGGCCGGCAGCGACAAGTTGGCTCCGACCTCTGCTACGAGGGCACGGCGCCGCTCCTCCCATGCGGCACACTCTGCCAGTGTATGCCACGCCGTGTCCTCCCGACAGTGGGCGCAGTGATGGCACCGAGCGTCCGGCTCCCTGTTTATGCGACACAGGTACTTCCCGAAGCAACCATGCCCCGAGAGCACCTGGGTCGCTCGAAACGACAGGGAGCCGTGCCTCCTCCCGAATCATTCGCCGAGCACTGGTCAGATCGCCTCGACGGTGGCGAGGCTGGCAGTAGGGCGTAGAAGCCTATCCCGCGATTCCGTCACCAGGACCTCGCGGAGCTGTGACCGGCGATGCTCGACCTCACGCTGCATCGGTTCACCGCCCCGCGCCCGCGCCCGCGCCTCCTCATGCCTGCCTCTGCGCCTACCGCCTGCCCCTGCTGCCCCTGCTTCGCCTGTCGTCCTACGGCAAGGCAAAGGTCTCCCATATCATATCCCTTTTCAACACAATTCTGTCTTCTGCTTAATTTAAGGAGTAAACCTACTGAAGTATTGTTACTGTAAACTGATAGTAGATTCTTGGTAGAAAAACTAAATCAGAAACTTTTTACAGAAAAATCCTAATAAACCCAGCGTTTGCCAAAAGAAGCGTCGATGCAGCTGAAGCAAATCTTAGAAACATGACGAAGGTTAATAAAAAGGAAATGCATAACTCGCACAAAAATAAAATCTCGTTCAAAGATTTAGATACAACCAGACTCGAGCGCCATAGAATAGAGAGACAGAAAGTTTATGTAAAACTGGAAAAGTTTTTGCAAACGTAAGTGGCATTCATAAATGTAAACTCCGATTTATTTTCAAGGAACTTTTAAACATTTGAAACCATCTGCTTTATCCTACAAAGTGTAATTTAAATAACGCACAAACTCGTAAGGGTGATTGTACTCATCATTATGAACAACTTTTACTATGGGACCAAACCTGAAATCGCGAAAAAAAAATCGGCTGTTCCTTACATTTATGTTCGCTTATCTCGTCAAAATGTAGGTATAATGTAACAACTGATATTTTTTTGTTATTTTATTTTTGGTCTTTTGTTCATAATGAAGATTACAATGAGCCCTTAAGATGTTGTGACCTTGTTTAACTACTTAATACTTAAAATCATGCCTGTATTTCTCGAAGGGTCGGGCAGAGGTGGTTAGTACACCCACATTTCGACAGTTATGTTTAAGTCCGATGTTATAGGGGGCGAGTCTATTGCCATCAACTGGCGAGCTGCTATTGAGAAATTTCTGTTGGAAAACCCCACTAACAGCCCGAACTGAGAATAAAAGTATTGTTAAGCCGCGGTCCCACGGCCTGTTAACTGACAGGTCACGCTAGGCGTTGTTATGCCAGTGGAGGTCTGTCGCGGCCCGTGCCGAGCCATATCCACGGCGTGTGTTGGCCTACGGCCCATTGGCCGCTACTTCAATATTATCCAAGTGCTATGGAGCGCATGGTTGCGGGTGCAGTCACTGTGGTTTTATTCAGTGATCAACATTAGATGAATAAAGCAAAAAGAAACGCGCCCGTACAGCCCGCGACCGGTGTATTCGCGCCACGCCTTTAAACTTACCGATTCCCGACGGATCGGACGGGCGACCGCAGGCCTCATCGGATGCGGTGGTTCCCACGGCCTGTCTGAGAAAGCGGGCCGTGGGCCTGCAGCATAAGACATTTTGTCAAATAAAACCTCAAAATATTTCCTTGTTTGCACAGGTTAGGTTGGAACGGCAAAGAGTGCATCCTGAAAATGCTGTGTGTGGCAGGCAAGAGACAAACCAAACAAGAATCTTTTGTGGGAGAGATCCTCCGGGCTGTGTTTACGTAAGGAAATAATTAGTAAATGGACGTCGTGGGTAGATTAGATGGGAAACATGGTATAAGGAGTATTGTGGGGCATTCTGGTACAAGTTTTTGTCTAGGAGAGGACTATGATAGACTGAGTTTATTGGTTGAAGAACACCAAATAAAAATAAATAGTTTTGATCCCGATATATAAAAATAAGACATAAAAAAGTTACAGAATATCAACCAAGTTTTTCCACATTTGTTTATTATTTTTTAACTTTTGTTGTCCTACTGCTTGGCAAAGGTTCCAAATAGGGATGACAATTTAACATTTTTTTTTGTCCGTCATCTAGATAGCTCATTAAAAATATTGGACACGTATTTTTTCTTTTTTTACGTAATCAAAAGATTACGTCGATACATGTGAGTTAAAATGTGGCATGACGTCACGCTTGCTAGTTTTTATACGTAGTTGTGACGTAGAGCCCCCACTTGACAACTTTAATGCGTGTTTTATCTAAGTCATTTTTTATTAATATGATCAAGCAAGAAATATGTGTCATTTCTTTGTTTTTACCCAGGCATCATCCCTATTTCCTGAGCCACCCCGAACCAGGCCTTGCAGTACCTACACTTACACATATTTTGGATGGCAACAAATTAAAATATTCATTTTTAATAATTTAAAACTTTTAAGTAGCCATATTTTTAACAGAGATTCTAGAGAAGCACTCATGTCTCGATTGTCATAATTAGGGATAGTGACTCCAAAATACGTCACAATAAAAGTTATGATGAAATAATGTTGCACTTGTAGGGTCTCAGCTACAACGCCTGATGCAACACAAAGTTTGAACGTAGAATTCTCCAAATGGGCACCAGACAATACACGCGACGTTTCCTTGTATACCTAAAGTTGGAACATAATTTCAGATTACCAGAAGTCCCAGCCTCAGTGTCCGAACTTCATAAGCAGTATGACGATGCCCGCGGGTCCAATGACGACTGTGCAGAAATGTACCCGAATTGTGGAGACTTGTCTGTGTTGTAATATATATGTCATTGTAATTTTTATATTGTTAATTTTTGTATTGGTAATAAAATTAATGGAAATGGAATTTATTTTTCCTTTGATGTTTTATTGGTTATTGTTTTTATTGAAATTGAAGCTCCTTATTCTATCGAATCAGAGCAGTGAGAGCATTGATGGCCCAGTAGTAACGGCCCCGACTTACCGAGTTATGTAAATAATTCCATCACCACTACTCTCAAAACGGTGAAGGAAAACATCGTGAGGAAACCGGCATGTTCTAGAACCAAAAATTCGAAGACGTGAAATCTACCAACCCGCACTGGGCCCACGTGGTGAATTACAGCCCAATCCCTCTGACTGAGATGAAGCCTGTATTTCAGCAGTGGGAACTTTATAGGCTGATTACGTATTCTATCGAATCAATAGTTCGTTTAGATGTATCCAGAATAGTATAAAATCTTTCACACTGTAGCGTAAGTATTAAAATTCCACTTTCTTAAAAGATGATAGTATTCGAAGTTGAGTGGCCCTTACACCAGTAATACCCTAGGTGGTTGTTGTCACGACGACGACGATGCTCCGGAAGTGACCGAGGTAGAGCTGAGAGCGGTACGTAGGCTGAGTGCCAAAAATACCGCCCCAGGACCCGACGGCTTGCCAGGAAGAGCCTGGGTTCTGGCCTTTGGGGCTCTCGGGCCTCGACTAGGGGGGCTCCTAAGCGCATGCTTGGAGAGGGGCCAGTTCCCACTTCGTTGGAAGACAGGGAAACTGGTCCTCATTAAGAAGCCGGGGCGCCCTGCGGACTCTCCGTCCGCTTACCGGCCCATCGTGCTGCTCGACGAGGTGGGCAAGCTCTTTGAAAGAGTCATTGCAGACCGCCTCGTCGGGTGGCTGGTGCAGGAGGGGCCGGATTTGGCGGAGAGCCAGTTTGGTTTCCGCAGGGGGCGCTCTACGGTGGACGCCATCATGCGCGTGCAAGCCCTCACGACGGGGGATGCTGTGGCCCGGGGTGGGGTCGTCTTGTCGGTGTGTCTAGACATCGCCAATGCCTTCAATACCCTGCCCTGGAGTTGCATCAGGGAGGCACTCCGGTATCACCGGGTGCCAACCTACCTCCGTCGAGTGGTCGAGGCCTATTTGACGGACAGGGCCATCATCTACCCCGGTCATCAGGGAGAGTGGAACCGGCGAGAGATGTCGTGCGGTGTCCCACAGGGATCTGTCCTGGGGCCACATATGTGGGACATCGGGTACGACTGGGTGCTGCGCGCCGACCTCCCTAGCGGCGTCAGCGTTGTATGTTACGCTGACGACACGCTGGTCCTGGCGCAAGGGAGGTCGCACCAGGCGGCGGCCGAACTAGCGACACGCGGGGTTGCGACAATCGTAGAGAGAATCCGGCAGTTGGGACTCGAGGTGGCCCTGCACAAGTCCGAGGTCATGTGTTTTCATGGTCCTCGGAACGCGCCACCGTCGGGTTCCCAAATAACGGTAGGAGGGGTTCACATCGGAGTCGAGTCGACGATGAAGTACCTGGGACTCGTCCTCGACAGCCGGTGGAACTTCGTAGAGCACTTCCGACATTTGGCTCCCAGACTGGAGCGGGCCGGGGCTGCCTTGAAGCGGCTCCTGCCCAATCTGGGGGGTCCAAACGCCTCCTGCCGGAGGCTTTACACGGGGGTCGTGCGGTCCATGGCCCTTTACAGGGCACCGGTGTGGGCGCGTTCCCTGAGGCTGCGACCAGCCCGCCGGTTGAACGCGTCCCAGAGGGTCATGGCCATCCGGCTAGTCCGGGGATACCGCACGGTCTCCTGTGAGGCGGCGAGCCTCCTTGCCGGATTACCGCCATGGGATCTGGAGGCAAAAGTCCTCGCGCACGTGTGGGAGTGGCGCGAGGAGGCGAAACGCCGGGGCGTAACTCCGCTGCCGCGAGAAATCACGGTACAGCGGACAGAGCTCCGGCGGGATCTCATGGCGACATGGAGAGTGCGATTGTCGCAACCCAGCGCTGGGCACGCCACAATTGCGGCGATAAGTCCCCTCTTTGAGGAGTGGTTGGAGAGGTGCCACGGCGTCCTCACCTTCCGCCTGACGCACTCACCGGACACGGTTGTTTCGGGAGGTTCTTGTTTCGGATAAGGCGGGAGGAAACACCCGGGTGTCACCATTGTGTAGATCGCCCGGCGGACACGGTGGAGCATACAGTGGAGGTCTGCCCGGCTTGGGCGGAGCACCGCCGTGTTCTCACGCAGGCGATCGGCGGCGGCGATTTCTCGCGTCCAAACTTGGTCCAGGCCATGGTGCGGAGCGAGAGTGCATGGGAGGCCGTCACCTCCTTCTGCGAAGCAGTAATGCTCGCAAAGGAGGAGGCGGAACGTGAGAGGGAGAGGCAACAGCCGCGCCCTCGCGCCCCTAGCCACCGTAGGAGACGCCCTGGGCGGCGGGAATCGATTGCCGATTCCCGGCCACCGTAGGCGCGGGCTTGCGGACGACGTGTAATGGGCAGCTCGCCGTCCGGTAAGGACCAGGCCCGGGTCGACGGCGCGTTGTGTTCCACGTGCGCCTCAAAGAGATGTCAGCAGTGACGGGGTCCAATAGGGCCCTGGCACGGGCAACTGAAGGAACACGGGTGGGTTTTAGTCAGTAAAAGTCTGACGAAGCGGAGCTGTGCCAATATCAACCAATAGAATCTAAACTCTGGAGCGGAGTTTATATTCTATTGGTTAATATTGGCACAGTTCCGCTCCTCTCCTCTCTTCTCCGCTCCAGTGGACAGGCAGCCTTAAGGGGAGAAAGAGTATGTTCTTAAGTAGGTAATTTTGTATGGTAAAACTGAATTATATTATAAAATAAATAAAGGCCTCTCTTTCCTTTTTCTACTACTCAAAAGTATTATAATAATATCATAAGGTGCATAAAAATAAAATCATAACTAATTTTCATAATGGAACTATACTATTTTACGTTTCTCAAATCATGCAAATATATAACCAATAAACATTCAATTTAAAATCAAACATCCAACGTTATCAAAAACTTCTTCTGCTCCTCAAATAGTCAATAAGTTTCCAGATACACTTGGACTACAACCTCCAATAAATTCAAACTCAAACTCAAAGCATTTATTTCAAATAAACTAATTACAGGCACTTTTCAATTGTCAATGGGTCTGTCAGTCAGAAAGATGAAGCTAGATGGCCATTTCAAAGCGTAGTAGATCCCTATGGAAAAGAACGGGCAAGAAACTCCACGGATTGATACGAATTGATACATCAATACTCCTAATTACATTGCATAACTACGAATGCGTGATGTACTGTGAGCTCTAAACTGCAGGCGACAGACCTACTCTAATTACTTTATCAAACATTGAACTTGACGACGTTCAGAGCATTGCACTAGAACATTGGTTTAGTGTGGAAGAGATGGAATTTGTGGCTTTAATTATACGTTTATTAGTCTTGTCTGGTAGATAATTAATAATTAATTAAATTATTTATTCAACATTAAGCCTTCACATATGCAAACACTTATTTATAATAAAAAGTTTAGACAAATGTTTAACATATAAGATTATGTAAATTCGAGTGGTTTTAATTTTTAAATAGGAACAATTATATAAATAATAATGTAGGTGCCTACAGTCACCAACACAATTAATTTAAACTTTTTTTTTTGGTATAAAAGTACACAGCACGCATTGATACATTTATTTCTAAGGACATTAAAAAGTAGGATTTTTATAAATAAAAACGATAGAGGGATGTAAGTTGTAATTTATAATGGTGTTCTCAAAGGTTAAACTCTTAAATACTGCATTTACAATAAGATCAGAGATCCAAACAAACCCCTTCTACAGTGGTTACAATACCAACTGTTTATTGCAGCTGCCATTTGTCATGCCACCAACGCAATAGAAGTCAAAATCGACCGAACGGACTGCAATATAGGCTCGTTCAAATGTCCAATCCTATTGTAAATGGAGTATAGGGTTGTACGTATTTTTAGTTTTCAACTGTCATGCCAATATTGTTCTTTAAATGTTATTTATCACACATTTAGTTTTGAACTCTACTCATTTTTGTATTTCTAATAGTACTTCTACTATTGAGATTATCATATTTTTTTTCCTTTGAACTCCATCCAATGCTATCCATATTTTCCATACAATCTTACATACCTACTAACATTGTGTACCTCTCAAAACTTTCCGCATTTTGTTTGATTTTTGATCTGCTTGGTGGATTTAGACATCTTCTTTATTCCACCTATTAACTTCTTTGACCTTCGTTTCTAACTTTATCGATCGTCATGTTTAGATATCTTAGCGAGTTCTTTAGTACTAGATAATTATAGGCCCTCTATAGCTTTATTCATTGTTACTTTAGATACTATTTTACATAAAATATCAGTCGCTGATTTGACCTCCTTCAGATTGATTAGTACTGCAATATTGCTAATTCATCATTTATATGAGTTAACTAATATTTTTGCATATGAAGTGCAAGTGCAGACTATTTTTAAGAATTCGTGAATCAAGTATCTTCCCTTTAAGATGATATATCGAAGCCTTGTTTAGCTCGGCGTGTAAGTGAAATGCCGTTATGGCTGTCTAGTTTGCCGCGCGAGATAGAAGACTCTCACGCGCACCGGAATTCATTTAAATGTAGGTTTATGACAAAATACTACACTTCTGGACACATCTATTGGCCCACCTTAGAGTTTAGGTTTCGATGGCCCCTACCGAAATATGATTGCTAGATTGAACATAAACTGTTGATGCAGTTTTAAACCTGATACATTTTACCATCTTTTTCGATCGTATTGTTTTAAATTTGAATTCAGAATACCATACGACATGGAGCTACGCCTAACAAGTCGGATATGCGCCTTGTTAAAGGCAATTGATTTTTGAATAAAAAACATGTTTTATCAAATAAAGGTTTAATTTAATAAAGCGTGTTGCCTCCATGGGCATCTATCACAGCTCTCATATGATTAGGCATAGAGTTTATCAACCGCTCTATGAAATTTTGAGGGATCATCTCCCATTCCTCTTCTATGGCAGTTTCCAGCTCCTGCATCGTCTGGGCAACTGGCTGACGAGCCCTAACACGTCTTTTTAGCTCGTCCCACATGTGCTCAATGGGGTTCATGTCTGGGCTTCTGGCTGGCCAGTCCATAACTGTGATGTTCACATCCCGAAGATATTCCCTGACGATGCCGGCCGCATGGGCTCTTGCATTATCATGCATAAAAAGGAAATTTGGGCCTACATAGTCCGCGTATGATATCACGTGAGGTTCTAAGCACTCAGGAATGTACCTTTCAGCATTTAATGTTGGCAGCCGTGGTCCTGTAACAACCTCAAGTTGAGTTTTGCCGCTCGCGGATATACCGCCCCAGACAGTCCATGAGCCACCGCCATAAGCAACCCTCTCTTCAAAGCAGCATTGTGCGAAACGCTCTCCCTTACATCGGTAGACCTTCTTCCTTCCATCATTGCCATGTAACACAATTTTAGACTCATCAGAAAAGAGTACACGGCTCCAATCTTGCTGTGTCCAATTTAAATGACTGCGTGCGAAATGAAGGCGCGCTGTTCGGTGGGCTCGCGTTAGTTTGGGGCCATTAGCTGGCTTGTGTGGTACCATATCGCGTTCTTTTAACCTTCTCCGAACAGTTCGAGTGCTCACAGATACTCCGTGGAAGTCGCGAAGTTGGTTTTGTATCTCAATGGAGGTAAGGTGACGATTTCTCAAGCTAGTCGTCACGATGAATCGATCCTGCCTTTCAGTTGTGACCCGAGATCGTGGCCTTCCTTGGCGACGAACAAAGCCGCCAGTCTCTAGGTACCTCCGATAAACATTTCGGACCGCAGATCGACTTAAATTAAGTTGAGCACTCACGTTTCTTTGGCTGTGTCCGGCCTGAATAAGTGCCACAGCTTGGGCGGCGACTTCAGGTGAAGTATCCATAGATTATTGATAGAACCTCACCTTAATGTTAAGAATAAGTAATGTTTGTTGCAAAACCAAAGATATCAATCACTTTTTCAAGAATTAAATCCAAGTAAACCAATAAAACCAAGTTTTCTTAGTATTCGATTGTTTGATATCAACAAACAGGCTCCAAATTGTCTTTTGTTTCTTTAAATTCTGTGTTCGAAATTCAAAAAAAGACTATTGAATGAAATTGTGAATGTGCCAGGTTCAAAACTGCATAAAAACTTTTTGCTCGACCTAATATAAAATTTTAGCTAGGACCAAACGAAACTGAAAATACAAGGTGGGCCAAAAGATGTGTCCAGAAGTGTATATTTAAATCAATTTTTAGCTTTGTAAGTTCTTAAGATATTTAGACATATTCGATTTAAAGCAAATTTTACTGCACAATAGGAACTGTTTACAACTAATCGTATAAAACAGAAAATAATTTTGGAAAAAAAACTTTGGATTTTTTTTCTATCGAAAAAATTTCAAGTAATCATGTTTCGGTTTTAGTACAGCAGTAGACAATATAGTCCAATCGCACACATGGAAAATCGAAATGATTTAACCAGAAACATTTGTTATAAAGGAATTTTAAAAATACAAAATTATCGTTGTTTCCCCTTAACTTATAGTATAGTGAATAAGAAAGACTGGCGTTATTGGACGATTTCTTTACTAAGCAGTTTAAGTTATTTTTAAATTACTTACTAGAATTAGCTAATAGGCTAGATTGTAATGTGAATAAAGTATCACCAACTGTGATACTTTACAAAGGAAAAAAAAGGATGCTCTGTGACAAAAACCAATATTTCTTTCCAACCGATAATAAAGCACCAGTATTTTTTTTTGAGCATATTGCTTAGAATTATTTAAAGTAGGAACTCTGTCTGTCACTTCAAATCGAAATTCATGAACAATGTGCTAAGTAGACAACAGGACCGGTTAAAACCATAAACGGTCATTGAACTTAAATAGTCATGCGCTTCACACTAATCAAAAGTAACATTATTTATTTTGTCTCCAACCATACTTCAAGCAACTGTTGGATTTGCGAAGAAAACGAAAATGACTAAGACGTGTAAATGACGTGTGAAATAAAAACAAATGCAGCATAGTCCATCCGACGCCATCTTTAATTTCAAAGTCACGTGGTTGGCCGAGCCAAGTGCAACTATTGACAATCGTTTGTTTAAACGTGTAGTTCGTTTCAAGGAGGAATATGAATGTGGTACATTTTCTGGTAATAGTTTTTGTAATGAGTGAAAATGTTTTTATTATGAATATTGAAGGGAAGGGCCACTGTGATAATGTGAAGACTTCTTTGAATGTGTTGAGGAAAAGAAGGCATTTGACGTTTCCTGAAGGAACTTCTATGGTTGTAAGTACACTTTGATTAATATACAGTTCAAACAATATTTATTAGGGATTATCTTGTTAATTGGTTGGAGCTAAAACTATTATTTCTAGGTTATCAGTTTTCAAATAAGATTAATTGCAGGAGCCTAATTTTGTTTTAGATGAAATAGTTTGGTTAATTAACTTTTTAATCAAATAAAATCTCAAAAACGTTACTAACTAGCTTTTCTAATAATGTCTTCAGGCTTTTTTGACACTTCAATCAATGTTATCAGTAGTATAAACTCAGGCAGTCTGTAGTGTCCTTTAAAATGCTACAATAGAACATAAATGGTTTTAAATAGTTTACTTCATTTATGCGGAATTAACTTAAAGACTAACTTTAAAGAACTTTCCCATATAAAATGCACGGATTCTGAAGTTTTTATGGAAAACGACTTCCTGAATCTTCGTTATAATGTATAATGACTACGATTTTAAACTTGAATGCTATGATGGAGACGGTACCTGGGTTCTGGTCTTTACAATGTATGAATAAAACATATAGCTACTTGTGTTTGTGTTTGGTTGAAAATGAGACTTGAATTATTTTATTTTATTTTATTTTATTTATTAAGGGATAATAAACAACTACAACATATACATAGCACGTAAGGTTAACAAAACTTTAAGTAGCAATGCTGCAGTCCACTGCATTATCCGCAGATAAACATAATTATGGATCAGTGATTGCCACTAGACGGGTATTACCAAAATTAACAAACATTTTGACATAATTAGGTATAAAATAGGTTACTGTAGTGCTAGCTATAGCTACAAAGCCAAAACAGATTAAAAACAACAACAATTTCATTTACTTAAAATATGCAGTAAATAAATAATAATAATAGGATTTAACAATTAAGATAAGAATTTTATAATATTAGATTTAAATTTATTTTTCGAGCATGCAAATATATCTACATCAATGAAATTTGAATTATAGGATTCCAACATTCTATGGATAGGGCAACGTAAGCCAGAGTTTGTACGACAAGGATTTAACGCGAACAGAGTACGTGCACGAACCTGACGCACATGAACAGTACGGGGGACAGAATAACACAGCCTGCTCGTCAGATCAATGGCATCAAAATGATTATGAACGATACCATGAAGCACGTTGGCCTCTAGGTATTTGCGCTGGTTCTCCAAGCTAATAAGCTTGTACTTCTCAAGAAGTTGGGAGTATGACAGATAAGTCTTAGTCCCATTACATCTAAAGTACATAGCACGGAGGTACTTGCGCTGGACCTTTTCTATTCCAACTACGTACTTTTGGTAGAAGGGGTTCCAAATAGGGACCGCATATTCCAATTGAGAGCGAATGAGCGTCTTATACAAACAGAGATAGGTTGAGGTTCACTTAAATTCTGTGGAAGATCTCATCACAATCTCATACATTTTAAAAGCACTATTGACTATGGCTTCAACATGCTGGTTTAAGGACAGTTTGCCGTCAAAGAGAACACCTAGATCTTTCACTATAGAAATATTATTTAAGGGGATACAGTTAAGGTTGTAATTGAAATTTATGATGAAATTATTCTTAGTAAAGTGTATATAGTTACATTTGGGGATACTAAGATGCAGCTTATTATCACTACAGTAGGTAGTTAGTCTGTCTAGGTCCTCTTGAAATGACTGGCAGTCGTCCATAGTACGTATCGCTTTAAACGCCTTCAAGTCATCAGCGTACATCAAGAATTTGGAGTTTTTAAAACATTTCTTAATATCATTGATATAAATAATGAATAATAGCGGTCCCAGAATAGACCCCTGTGGAACTCCAGAAGTAATATTGACAGAGACAGACTGGTGACCATTAACCACAACCTTTTGTGACCGGTTTTCGAGGTACGACACAAACCACCGTAACAAATCTCCACGTATTCCATTGAAGGCAATTTTATTCAGCAGAATTTCATGATCGACCTTGTCAAAAGCTTTTTTGAAATCAGTGTAGACTGCATCTATTTGTAATCGCCTATCAACATTTTCAAAAAGGTAATTAGCAAATATTAAAAGGTTAGATGTCGTAGATCGGCGCTTAACAAACCCATGTTGTTCAGGAATGATAATATTATGCAGAAGTGGATAAATCTCGTTGTGAACAAGTCTCTCAAAAAGCTTTGACAAGGTCGGCAGAATCGAGATGGGTCTATATTGTTCGACGTCATGCCTCGAGCCACCCTTATACACTGGGGTAATGTTAGCTTGTTTCCACACCACTGGGAACACACCCTCACGCAGACATCTATTAAAAAGGATATAGATCGGCACACAAATACTATCACACAAACAGGAATAAATAATAATAATAATAATAATAATAATTATAACAGGAATAAATGTTCATAATGTGTTTGTGTGTGTTAACATGGGATCGATTCAATGGCTTATGAATTAGCTGACCATCATTTGGACATAGTCTTTATCAAAATAATATTATAGAATTCGCAGGTGAACGATTATTTAGTTGTTTAAAAATCAAACTGTAAGGGCTTATAAGAATCCTGTAAGTATTTATTACTATGAAAAATTATACCTTATCTTAATAAGTACATAAAAAACTTTTTTACAAAAAAAAAACAACCCACTTCCAAAAAATACTTCAAAGTGAAAAATAACTTTAATTTCGGAAGTCAGTGTCTTCAGATCTGTATTTTAGCTTTTTGCCACCGAATTCCGAAATTAAAGTTATTTTTCACTTTGTAGTATTTTTTGGAAGTCGGTTGTTTTTTTGTAAAAAGTTTTTTATTTGTTGAGGAGTCCTCCCAGTAAGGAACCAGGAGAACTGGAACTCATAGTGGAACCATCAGCTCCACTTCAACATGTGTATTGTGACGAGCATAAATTTCTTAGCAATAGTTCGCAACCCGTGAAATACGTATTATTGAGTAGTTCCGATGGCCATCTGTGGTCTTCCTCATAAGTTCCACTTCACCAAATGGGGCTTTCTAGGAGCAAATGCACGAGTTACTATAAAAAATACCCCAATCGCTATAGGTGTGCCTATAAAATTTGAAGGTTCCCCTCGATTTCTCTGGGATGCCATCATCAGATCCTAGTTTCCTTATCATGGTACCACCCTTGGGATATCTCCTTTGCAACACAAAAATAATCATCAAAACCGGTTTCTAAACGACGAAGTTATCCGCGTATTCACATAAAAAAAATATATATATATACGGTCGAATTGAGAAACCTCCTTTTTTTGAAGTCGGTTAAAAAAGAAAAGTCCTGACTGACTGACGTATCAACGCCTAGCCCAAACCATTAGGCCTAGAAAGCTGAAATTTTGCACAGAGGTTCCCTTTACAATGTAGAAAAGGAATAAGGAAGGATTTTTGTTCCCGTGGGATATTTTCCCACATCCACGCGGGCGAAGCCGCGCGGGAAGTGCTAGTATTCTTGTTAATAAACCCGAAGTAAAGTTTAACCTCAAAAAATGAATATGTAATATCAAACTGAAGTTAATATTGATGTAATTTAATTGCGGGTAAGGTGTTATTTTAATTGATGAGTTACGTGGGTAATCCTCAGAATCCACAACTGACCCTAATAATCCTAAGGTCAAAGTCGAAGTTTACCCATCTGAAATGGTTATTTTCTTTGGTTTCCAGCTGACAATGTCGCTGCTGAAAGCTGTGATGGTCCACGCTCCATCAGGATGGAATGTAGCTGTTGAGATAGACGTGCTCTATCCCCTGCTCAGCCCAGAGATGACCAATGCTTTGTACAGGAAGAAGTTCCACCATCGACAGAAAAGGGACTTTTGGGAGAGGATGGAAAGAGCTCTTGAGACGTAAATATACTTCAGACTCACGAAATCGAATGTCTTTGTACCAACATAGAAGGCAGAAACTATAGAACGCCACCTGCTATGATTATAACATACTTCTTTTGTGTCGAATTTTATAGAGAGATGATTATCGTCTTATAACGAGGAGCTTGTGGCTAAGTAATTACAGCCGCACGGGTCGTTCCATCCGGTTAAGCTACGCTTGCCGGCGTTGGTCCGTGGATGGGTGACCATCTTTACATACCGAGACTCCTCCGTGCCTCGGAAAGCACGTTAAGCCGTTGGTCCCGGCTGTCATTCGTGGATCTTTGACAGTCGTTACGGGTCGTCAGAAGCCCGAAAGTCTGACAACTAATCTTACCAAAAAATATCGTATAACCCAGTAACTGGGTTGTGAAGGTCAGATAAGCGGTCGCTCCATGTAAAATACTGGTATTCAGCTGCATCCGGTCAGACTGGAAACTGACCCCAACATATTTGGGAAAAGACTAGGCAGATTGATTGATTGATTGATTAATTATCGTCTTATACGTTTTAACATCAATAAAAGATAATTTCATTGACAAAGATTAATTGTGGTAGACAAAGGTTGATAAATATCACGTGCCCTACATTTCATTCCATAATTGGCTAAATAATAACAACCGCACGGGTCGATCAAAGGTTAAGCTACTCTTGCCGCGGTCAGTTCCTGGATGGGTGACCATCCATTATATATCGAGACCCCTCTGTACCTCGGAAAGCACGTTAAGCCATTGGTCTCAGCTGTCATTCTTTAGTTACGGGTAGTCAGGAGCCCAAAACTCTGACAACCAGTCTTATCAAGGGGTATCGTGTTAGCCAGTAAATAGTGGAGGTCAGATAGGTAGTCGTTACGTCTAAAATAGCTGTATTCAGTTGCATCTGGTTAGACTGAAAGCCGACCCCAACATAGTTGGGAAAAGGCTAGGCAGATAGATTGATATCGTAAAGTTGCAAGAGCTAATGTAATTTCATCATACTTGGTCATGGTCAATCTAATCAGGTTTTTTAAAATTCTTTCTTAGATGTAATTTTGTCAGAGATTAGATGAAAATATTGGAGGAGCTCGTGGCTAAGTAATAACAGCTGCACGGGTCGAACTATCAGGTTAAGCTACGCTTGCCGGGGTTGGTCCGTGGATGGGTGACCATCTTTACATACCGAGACTCCTCCGTGCCTCGGAAAGCACGTTAAGCCGTTGGTCCCGGCTGTCATTTGTGTATCTTTGACAGTCGTTACGGGTCGTCAGAAGCCCGAAAGTCTGACAACCAGTCTTACCAAGGGGTATCGTATTACCCAGTTACTGGGTTGTGGAGGTCAGATAGGCAGTCGCTCCATGTAAAATACTGGTATTCAGCTGCATCCGGTTAGACTGGAAGCCGACCCCCACATAGTTGGGAAAAGGCTAGGCAGATTAATTTAGATGCAATTTATATTTTACTAGCTGTCCCCTCCAGCTTCGCTAAAAGCTAAATGGGCCTCTGATTTGGCTTCACATGTCGTCAGAGAATTAATATGATATGATATGATACCTCTCAGGGCACGGGTTTCCTCACGATGTTTTCCTCCGTCACCGTTTTTTGAAGAAAATGAGACTAGCCGACGTTCGCACAGACGTAAAACTAACGCGGCAATTTTTTTACACCGCGCTGGGATGCATTCTGTTGTCGTTAGGTTGGATTCTCGAAGCTCGGCTCAACACCAAGAGTTGGAAATCCAGTGCGCGATAAAATCTCGCCGCGACATATTTACGTCCGTGTATGTCGGCTTAATCTTCCCTTTACATGTAATAAAATAAAATGACTATTAAATAATTTCACAACGATAATACACTGAGTTCTTTAAACTACTAATATTTTTGATATTTTAAAAAATAGCAGGCATAATACATCTACAACTTTTTAACTACTTTTTTAAAAAAATAACCAAAACACCGATTTTTGTTCGGATGTTACCTATTGATAAAACATTGTTAGAAACTGAATAACCATAACCACTGCTCTCAAAACGGTGACGGAAAACATCGATCGTGAGGAAACTGGCATAATCCTAGAAGCAAAAATTCGAAGACATGTGACATCTATCAACCCGCACTAGGCCTGCGTAGTGTATTACAGTCCACTCTCTCTCACCGAGAAGAGGCCTGTGTCCCAGCAGTGGGAATAATATAGGCTGATTATGTATGTTATGTAAACACCAATCCGTCAATTCTGTCCGTATTTTTGAAGATTTTCGTTCTGTCTTCTGTCTTACTCACTCACTTTTTTTTAAGGAGATTTTAAACAAAAATTTTTCCCTTACCGTACAATTTTTCAAACATTTTCTTTTACATTAAAACTTGTCCTGACAATTACAAACACAACAAAAAATGAATTAGCCAAATAGATGCAGCCGTTCTGAAGTCATGCGCGTACATACATTCGGCAATTGATTTTTATTTATATAGATTGTTTCACCACCATCATCTGCCTAGCCTTTTGAGCCGACGAAAAAAAAGGAGGAGGTTCTCAATTCAACACGTATGTTTTTTTTTTTATGTATGACCGCGCATAACTTTTTACAGAGACGTCCGATTTGAAAAATTTTTGTTTTATTCGAGAGTGTATACTTCAAAGTTGGTCGCATAGAAAATTGATTAACTTTACTTGGGTAGTTTTTGAGTTAGCTGCAATAATACGTATTTTATCCCCATTTTGATTTTTTCCCCATTTTTATATGGATGATGTTCTAGTTCCTTGTGCAAGTACCTAGTGGTATTAGAATTTGTTTTGGATAGGTACCATAACTAAAAAGTGAAAAATAAAAACTTTTTTACAAAAAAATACAACCGACTTTAAAAAACAACACTACAAAGTGAAAAATAACTTTAATTTCGGAAGTCGGTGACAAAAAATGCAAATACATTTAACCAGACACCGACTTCCGAAATTAAAGTTATTTTTGGAAGTTGGTTGTATTTTTTTGTAAAAAAGTTGTTTCCCAACTATGTTGGGGTCGGCTTCCAGTCTAACCGGATGCAGCTGAATACCAGTATTTTACATGGAGCGACTGCCTATAACATTTCACTTATCTGTGTAAGCGTTAAATCATTACACTTACTATACTATGTAACAATATCATTCCATAAGACTCAACTTTCCTGTAACAAGTGTTCAGTAAATCTTTTTGTTTTCAGTTACAACTTGAACGGTCGCTCGTGTATTTATCGAAGCATATGTGAAGCGAGAACACACTTGGCTCCACCGGGGAAGTCCTTGGTGCATGACATTTTGAGGACAATATTTTCGTAAGTTTCATTCCTTAGTTAACTCTCTTGAGAGTAATAATGTTGATGTTTTGATCGATTTTCTGTACATAAGCTATAACATTGTGATCATTATTCTTTTATTAAATTTTATGTGGGTTAAGTCAAAAAAACTGACCACCTGATTAACTCATAGATGTTTCTAAACAGTTATATGTAATGTAACTTCATACATGTTCTTATATTTCTTTATGCATGATAATAAAATCATTGTCTACATCGGGAATCGAATTAAAATCGGAGAAATACCGGTTGACTCAATCGACATAATCTATCGAAAGCCTACATAAGTAGACACAGTTACAACTTCTGCTTATAAAGTAAGATCTCAGGACCGCCAGACTTTACTTATTTTCTGATTAACAAAATGTATGGGATAGAGTAGTGTTAGTATGTATTTTGAACGTTCGCATATCTGCTAGCTTGGACCGACGGCCAATTTTCAGGTATCAGGTACCAAAATTACGTAAAAATATTACTCACTTTTCTTAATGCCTGACTGCTGATTTGTATGTTTTACAGAACATTGTTAATAATTAATAATCAATACTGCCAGACATTTCCCTTCGCCAGTATTTTCCGCCAGACGCTTTAAAGCTCGCAAAAAATGACGTCATCTTACGTAAAGTTTGAGTCCTAATTTTTATATACTCGGGGGAACTATTTCAGTACTATTTGTAAGCAGCCAGATCAGTCCTAGCGCTCAAACATCCCCCAGACAGTCAATTGTGTCTGAGGGATGTTTGCCCGCTTTTCCATTATTATTATCTCTTCAAGTACCCATACCACAATTTTCATCATCATCATCATAACCATTAGTCTACAGGGTGTGTCAGAAAGGTGTTGTCTAATTTAAGGATGTGGTACAGACCATCGAATTGAACAACTTTCTCCATGGAAAAAAAAAACAACATCGTCTACTTGTTTGTTGGTACACTCTTGACAGAGCGGTCGGTCGTAGTCATCAAGTTACAGTGATAGTTCGGACAGCAGTGATTTGCCTCACAATGCGACGCCATCCTTCACTGTCAACTTCGTAATCGCGAATAAATAATCAGCCGTCCCATACTTTTCACACACATACATCACACATTCATTCACATACACATCATCACATACATCATTCACATTCATAATTACATAATTTCATAATTTTTCATTTTTTCATTCATTTACATTTCGTCTGCTGTGCAAAATGCTTCAAACGCAATCCAAAATTACCTCCAAATAATAATATTACTTGCAACATACTATACGATATTACTATCACTATGGATCGTTTGTTGCCCGATTCAATAAAATTTTGATTTGATTTGGGTCGAGTAGGTATTGAAGTTTTGTATGGAACAGTTGATATTTTTTCCGCGAATACGATGTTGTTCCTATGGAGAAAGTTGTTTAGTTTGATGGTTTGTACCACACCTTTGTGGTACACCCTGTATAGAAGTAAATGCCCCTACAATCTAGAGCAGTGGTGGCCCAGTGGTAACGACCGCGACTTACGAGTTGTAGGTCGTAGGTTCGAACCCAGACAGGCGCATTACTTTGTGTAAATTATTTCATCACCACTGCTCTCAAAACGGTGAAGGAAAACATCGTAAGAAACAAAAATTCGAAAACATGTGACATCTACCAACCCGCATTGGGCCCGCGTGGTGGATTACGGCCCACACAGAGAGGAGGCTTGTGTCCCAACAGTGGGAAATTGTAAGCTTATTTTGCCCTTCCAATAGGACGGGATTTAATTCAATCCCCGGTTACTTTTATCCAGCTACTACCAGCCATCTTACAAAGATCGCTCCATCAGTTATGACTTTATATTCTCTGATACATTATATCGACGAAAATTTCTTAAAGCTTTATATAAAGTTAGTCTGGCCAGTAATAGAAATTGTTCGTTTTGTTTCAAGCGCCCCAGTTCACGAGAAAGGATTTAAGGAGGAAGTTAATGAAACTTATTACGAGTTATTGGAACCAAACGTCTGCGAAAGAATCCACGATTGCCCCATTTCGATACTGGAAGTTGTATTAGGTCTGAATAAAAATAGCTATATATAGCTGAAACAGTTTTAGTTTTCTTTATTGTATATCTATTATATTTCCTGATGCCTTGATTTATGCTTAATTTGTGATATACAAGATGTAACTTAAATAACGCATAACCTCTTAAGGGGTCAATAAACACTCCTCCCTACATTTTGACGAGATATGCGAACATATTAATGTAGGGAACAGCTGACGTTTTTGCGCAATTTCAGGTTTGATTCCGTAATAAATTTGTTCATAATGATGAGTACAATGACCTCTTAAGAGGTTATGAGATATTTAAGTTACATCTTGTATATATAGAAGTATGGAGAATTTATTAATAATTGCCATAATCTGTCGTTGGAAAAGTTAAAAAAAGCAAATGATTAAAATTACTATGACTGATGATAAAATTCATGTTCATGATGACGTAGCTAGTTTGAAAATGAAATTGTTACGGAATAAAGTTATCAAAGTCGTTCAGTGTAACATTAAACCTGACTAGCAGTAACATTATGTGAATGATATGAAAGGTTATCCATTACTCCAACTTTAAATACTATTCCCATTCACGCGTAACTTCGTGGTCGATGACGGAGCAGTAAAAATGTGCTAGTACCAAATCCACCATAACCTCAAAAGTTTAGGGTTCAATTTGCTGCAGCAGGGCAATCAGATTCCAAGGAGGTGTGACTCGTGACTGAGCTAATGAGGGTAGGCGAGGCTCTAATTCTTTGATCCAACATCCCGGGTCAGTGAACACGCTGGAAACGCGCACGAATCACATTTTACGATATCTTTGTGTAGATAAGGTTTGCATGCAATTTTGTTTTTTGGCTTTTTAGTAAAAGGCTTAGTGATTAGGGTAGGTTTTCAAATGGTTCTTTTGTTTGGAAATCTTTTTTTCTTATGTAGTTCACCTATCTAAGTACCTACGTTGGTTGGGGTAAATGGAAAACTACTTTACAATGGTCCGGACCTTTTGTTTTAGTTCTAATAGCGATTGGAAGAGTTGGTACACATACAGTAATATCTCGTACCTATACAGAAGTATATTTCCTGATGTTTTTAAGGCCCTGTTGAAAATACCTTTGGCAATCCATTATATTTTAATGACACATGAGATGCTTTTTTATTTCATCTCACTACAATTTTCAAACACAATTTTATAATGGCTACTTCAACTTCATAAACTATTTAGAAATATAAAGTGTGTACAGACCTATTGAATACAATTAGAGAAATCTTATTTATTTTTACGTGAATACATATCCATACAAATGAAACAGCTACACGCTTCGGCGAATGACTATTAATGCATCGTAGATTACTGCCGTAGTAATGTTTATTCAAATTGCAGAAAGTTTAACAGTATGGATAAATAATGTTTGTTTGTAGTTCTTTGCATTTCTACATTGTAAAAGTAAAGTTGTTTCTTTGCAACGAGAGAACATAATATTTTCGAGGAAAATCCTAGAGCAGGTTTTTAATAATAGTTCATTAATATTTAGCATCAGTTGATTAGATTAAATAGAGATCAAAGATAGACCCCTGAGGTACCCCTACAGTAATAGAAGGATTAAATACGATCGGATAAATAGATTTCAGCGATAATCTGTATTAAGTTTTCGCACAAGTCAGGTATAATTACCAAGCAGGTTTTTCCCCAATTAAAGGTACCCTTCAGTTCAGATTTAGGTGCGTCAAGCTCTGTCAAAAGCCTTGGAAAAGACGATTCATATAGATTTTTTTGACTAAAAATGTAACAGTAACTAACTGCAAAGCGAGCCATAATTTTATTAAATTCAAATACCATTTGATTAAGTAAATTGAAAGTAAAGTTACAAATAAGCACACACTACAAATTAATGCCACTCAGTTTACAAAGAAAAATGTTACCAGAAATATGGATTTGCTAAAATGCTTCACAAACTGTCTTGAACTGATCTCAATAATACCCATACTAAGCCATCACTGTGGCTTATCCCATGCGATTGGTGTGTGCTATGTGTGAAAACTTAAAGAAAAACGTTCACGTCATGCTCTGATACATATAACTGATTACTAACTATTATTAGACGGCATCTGGTACAGCCTAGCCGCATGAAAAATACCAATAGACGCGAAAATAGAAATTTATAAATAAATCAAATTCATGAAAATGTAAATATTGATAGTTATTTTCGAGCTAAAGCTGAAGATAACAAACGCAGTTTAATTTAAACGAAATTCATATTATTTTCTACGTTAAATAATGGATTTGCAATCATATTTGTTGATAGCATTTATTTTAGTAAGTCACGTTTCAAGTGAGTTCTCTGTGAATTCTACTATGAAGGAACAATGCCCTAATGTAAAAACTTCGTTGGTTTCCGTGAGGAAAAGGCGCCATCTTGCTTTTCCGCCAGGATCTGCAGCTTCGGTAAGTATTTTTGGTATAATTATGCTTCCTTATATACATTATGTGAATATTTAGGTGACGATCATAACATTTGTAGTTAAAGAACACAATAATGACAACAATCTTATTTATATAATTGTGTTCTTTATAGTCTGTTTTTCAGAAACAATTTTAAGGAAGATTTGGTTTTCCATGTCTACCTATTATTACAGTTAGGGCCTATTTCACGATGTCGGAATAGCCACTACTTACCGAATAAATTCAAAAATGGATCAGAATTTGTATGAAATTATCTGCCAAAAGTAAGTTAATAGGAACTTAATCGTAGGTGGTGAAATAGGCCCTTATTGTTTCTTTAATTCACTTACTCGTAATCTCGTAATACAAAACAGCATGCCACTATGTTAGATGTAACTAAAAATCATCCATGTATGTTAACAATTCCCGTTTCCAGCCATTGATTTTATCCACCACCACCTGTTTCAACTTTTCCTTTATCCGTCAAAGTGTAATGTACCATTCAGCCATTTTAGAAAATGGTATGAGCACTCGGAGCAATACATGAATGTGTTTATGCATGAAGCCACGTGTAGATGTAACGTAGGGGAATTGCAACGGTGCATATCAGAGGCGATTTGTATGGTCATACTTGTAGAGCCATTTTGAACGATTAGCTATAGGTAATAAATTGAATCAAAATTCGTAAAGAGATGGAATTGGTAGATGTGAATGATATGTCATTCACATCTACCAATTCCGAACCAATTCCAATCCTGAATCTACCTAAAATAAGGTAATAATGCAGGTACTACCATAGAACCAATTTTGTATAATAAAAAAAACCGGTCAAGAGCGAGCGTATTTTTTTTTAATATTTTTCATCAAAAGTTGAAAACTATGCGACCTAAAAAGAATGTTTGAGAATGTGCAAATAGCGCTCTTTCATTATGATACCCCACATGCCCTAGTAGCCCCATTTCGAATTTTTAAGAACCCTTCCAGTTTTTCTTTCCACCCTGTTGCAAAAAAAAAGTATTTCTTTCTTATTTGCAAAATAGTTGGGCTAACGTCATCTAAAACTGTTCTAAATTTCAAGTTGATAGCATTGGTAGTTCTTGAGATATCCAGCTGTGACAGACAGACGGACAGACTGAGTAGTATTTACCATTTTGGTACGGAACCTTAATATACGAAGAAAGAGAAATAAAAAATAATGTGGTAATGCCATAGCTTTTCTTTAATTAATGGAGTTTTGGTCCATTGATTCACTCATGTCAATCAATGGACTACAACTCGATTAGTAAAAAAAAAGTCACCAACTGTCATATGAGCTTGTCAGAGTCCACAGAAGATATAGCTACCAGTAACTTTAATTTAAATTTTTCAACGTCACAATCCGCTCCATAACTAAATATGGACAAGGCCATATTAACGTGAAGTCTTATTTTAGAAGTCTCAATCCGCTCTAAACTCGATAAGCCATAGTGCTATCTAAACTGAAACAAATTTCAAAACCGATTAGCAACAAAATGCTATCACAAATATTTCACCGAAGCAACAATGCTATCCCGGCAAAACAATACAATAGTCACGGCTTATTTTAGGTCATTTTGTTCATCTAAAGAAAAGAAAGAAAGAAAGAATAAGTATTTATTGTGACTCGCACAGGAAGATCACCATCTAAACCATTTTCATCCCAATTTTACGTCTTGTTGCGAGATGTCACGTCTACCCGGTGTCATCCCGGTGTCTATGTTTAAGCAATAGGTAATTACCTAACACCCAATGCGAAGGCTCTGTTGGAATTGGTTTAAAACTTCCGGCGACCATTAAGAAGTAAGAATATATAGGTTTACGTTCAACCTAAAACGGTGCAAATATAAAAACCTCATTGGGAGCTATATGTTTAAACCGTTTGGGGTTAAAACTCTAGAGCCTTGGGTTCCAAGTGCTCATCGAGTATTTCGGGACTTCAACAAGCGGTTGGTCGATCTTTATGTGACCAGAGGGCTGGCCTATTTGTAGCCCAAAGAATCAGCATTGCCGTCCAATGTGGCAATGCTGCCAGACTTTCCAGCACTTTTCCCATTGACAGCGATGTAGACGAATTGTTCGATGCCCTATGAGCTCTTCCCCTTTTTTATATTAATATAATTATACTAGTACAATAATATATTTTAGTGTTAGCTAGTATATTGTAACTAGCTTCTGCCCGTGACTTCGTCCGCGTGACATTTTTTGTTTCCCCGACTCACCCCGTCGTATCGCATCGCCTGCTCGAGTTATTGCTTCGTTTTCGCTTAATTTTCTTTGTGATTTTTTTATTTTTTCTCGGCTCCTAATGGTCTTAGCGTGATAGCCTCCCTCAAAAAATGGGCTATCAAATGCAAAAAAAAAAATCTAATCCGACTGGTAGTTCCAGAGATTAGCGAGTTGAACCTTACAAACAAACTCTTCAGCTTTATTATTTACCATTAAAAAAGTTATAGTGAGCCAACTTTAAAAGAATAAATTTTGCCTGTTTTTGCAACATTTTTCATTGATGCTCCGCTCTTATTGGTTGTAGCATGATGTTATATAGCCTTCTTCGATAAATGGGCTATCTAACACTAAAAGATTTTTTTAATTCAAACCAGTAGTTCCTGAGATTAGCGCATTCAACCAAACAAACAAACTCTTCAGCTTTATTATATTAGTATAGATAAGTCCAACCTATCATAAACCAACTTTTTCTTGTCGAAAAATATAAATAATTTGATTCTTATTGACTTGTGATTATCACTTCTTTGGACTGTTGATTAGCAATGCTCTAACTAGGCGCCTGATGACGTATTATGTTAGGTGTAGAAATTATCACCGATCTACAATCAAAGTTGTAAACATTAATTTAATGAAAAGATAAATACTTTTATAGATCAAACTTAAGTCCTGAGCTTCTAATATGATTCCATCCTTTATACATGCTGGAGCTCTGCCCAACCCTAAGACACACAAGCTAAAAGATTTAATGACTACAACTTGCTCTTCAACTAACACACTAACACAGTCTGAACAAATCTTTAAGACTAACGAAGCGTCACGTAAGTAACGTGCAAAGTTCATTTCGGCGCCAAAACTTAGCTTTTGGGTAACGTAACGTTGTTTTGACGAGTTGGTTCTAGTAGGTAAATTCATTCAAGACTGCCATTCACTTTAGATTTAGTTATATAATGTATTGATTTTCAAGAGAGAGTATTTGTATAGGCACACTTTTATTTGCGAGGAAACCATAGCAACTGTGATGCTTCGAGTTTTGATTTAAAGAATCCTTAGGCCCGGTTCCCACTACTATGATGCGGAGCGAGAGTGCATGGGAGGCCGTCACCTCCTTCTGCGAAGCAGTAATTCTCGCGAAGGAGAAGGCGGAACGCGTGAGGGAGAGGCAACAGCCGCGCCCTCGCGCCCCTAGCCGCCGCAGGAGACGCCCTGGGCAGCGGGAATCTATCGCCGATACCCAGCCACCGTAGGCGCGGGCTTGCGGACGACGAGTAATGGGCAGCTCGCCGTCCTGTAAGGACCAGGCCCGGGTCGACGGCGCCACAAAGAGATGTCAGCAGTGACGGGGTCCAATAGGGCCGATGTCGCCGGGGTCGCGGTTAGTTCGAAAGAGATACCGTGGCCCTGGCACGGGCAACTGAAGGAACACGGGTGGGTTTTAGTCAGTAAAAGTCTGACACGCCCTCTTGCTCCGCCCAGAGCGGGAGAAGTCATTTGATGATTTCCCATCCACAATAAAAAAAAAAAAGGTTCCCACTACGTCGGATCGGAAGTTTTGCCGAGCCGGTAAAATGCCGAAAGGTCCAGTGACTGAACAAATTATGTGAAACTGTTCACATTTAACCGGATCCGGCAAAAATTACCGGGCTCGGTATTTTTGCCGGACGTTTTGTCACTGCGGAGCGCCGGCAAAACGCCCGGATCGGCGTAATGTGAACGAGTTCTCGTCAGTATCAATGCCCCCGCTCGCCCTGCCCGTACTCGTTTCGTTTTTTTGGCGTTGGCATTCTGTAGATCACGCGCATGACTTGATCCGGTATAATGTGAACACCTAGGTCTGGGTGACGGAATCTGGCAAAACCACACGTGACATCTCATTCTGTCCACTTTGTAGGAAGATGATTTTAGGTTTTTCTATACTATAGCTGTAACAAGTCTAGCTTGTTCTTCTGATGTTATTAGATAACGACTTTTTGATTAAAAACTTACCACGTCTTCTCCTGCTGCATACGTTACCGTCGCCTTCAGTTTGAATGGATGCCGCCAATTGATCAGTATTTTACATAAAACTACTGGACTACTATTTTTGGACTAAAACCTTACCTATTCTCTAATTGGACTAAGTCCGCCTCATCATCTATCATTTCATAGCCTCTATAGAGTTAAACATTCTCTTAATTGATAGACAAAATATGCAAAAATTTCAGTTAACCGCATCAGTAGTAAAAACCTTCATGACGCATGCACCGTCAGGCTGGTACGTGGTGGTTGAAGCTGAAGTGGTTTACATGCTGCCAGATCCCAAAGTCGTGGCTGCTCATAATAGGAAGAAGTTGCATCATCGCCAGAAGAAAGAAATCTGGGAAACTCTTGAGAATGTGTTAGAACAGTGAGTGTTTTATTTTATTTATTTATTAATTTGCTTATTCTACTTTGAAGGGTTAACTTAACTCGTTTGAGTATCAAGTGGCCATTTAGAGCTTCTATCAATTGATCCAGGAAAACTGAGACGGGGTATAACGGCCAACCTTCGCGCTTCGCGAAGTGGCTTCGCGATCGCCCGTTCGCTCCACATGACTGCTAAATGATATTTCGACAATTCTGTCAAACGGATGAAAGCTTTCGCTAAGGTCCCTTTCAAAAAGGAGCTTCCGATATGAGTGTGTTTTTGACGAGATAAATGATAAATGTTTATTTCTGTAAGTAGGTTTGTACATTCAAAAAATTTAACACGTCAATCATATTTTTTTAAACTAGATCAGGTTGGCGTTCCCTATTTGACTACTCTGAGAAGAAAGGCCGAAACAAACTCAAAGGTCACAGTCTCTTTTATAGTCCAGGGCGTAATTTTGGTCAGATCATGTGAAGACCATGTAGATTGGTGTCTCAAATGGTCTTTTGAGGAAAGAACCACACAGATGGAGTGGACCTGTCCAGTTAGTTCACGCATGTCTGTAACTGTGCAGCTCAACTCGGAACTTAAGGAGCTAAACAATTCGTCGAACAATACCAAAGAAAGGATATTTGGGTAATCCGCATAAATAGATGATATAGATGCTTAAGAATCAGTGGATCACCAGTAAGAGACGTCTACTGGTGAACCGTATCAGTTTTCTTATGTAGGTACTGAAGAAAATTTTGATTGTTGACAAAGCTTCGACGATGGGTCAATTAGAAATATTTTTAGGACACTAAGGCGCATCTCCACGAGCGATAAAATTGCGGCTATAGTCTCGCCATGACATCAAATTCAATAGATACTCTATGAATCAATCTCCACACGGCGATATTATCGCAGCGGTAATTTGAAAGCACAATGTGATTACCGCCGCGACTCTCTTCCGTGGAGATGGCGCCTTAAGTTAAATGATTATTTATTAAAGAAACTGTTTCTAAATTTCAGACGCAACATGAATGGTCGTGCCTGTATGATTAGGACGATATGTGAAGCTCAGATGCGTCTGTTGCCAAAAGGAAGATCACTCGTGCATGACATACTGAGAGCTATGTTTACGTAAGTATTGTATACTAGCCTTTCCGCGCGGCTTACTGCTACACGGGAACGTACTACCGGGAATACTTCCTTATTCCTTGTCTACATTATAAAAGGAACCTCTGTGCAAAATTTCAGCTTTCTAGATCCAAGAGTTTGGGCTGGGCGTTGATGAGTTAGTCAATCAGTCAGTCAGTCAAGTCTTCTATTTTAACAGACTTCAAAAAAAGGAGGAGGTTCTCAATTCGGTTGTATTTTTTTTTTAATGTTTGTTAAAACATTTATAAACCGATATGAAAAATTATTTTTTTATTTGAAAGGATGTACTTCCAGATTGGTCCCATTTTTATCAAAATCCAGTTGTGATGATTGAATCCATGAGGAATTGAGGGAACTCTTCAAAAATTATAGGCATATAGCGATTTTGGTGTTTTCATGTACAAATCAAGCATTTGCATTCTAAAAGTAGCATCTGGTGAAGTGGAACTGATGGAGAAGACCACAGATGGCAACGGGAACTTCTCAACGATAATAAGTATTTCAAGGGTGGCGATAAGATGTCTCGATTAAGATAGTTAAGCTACTATGACAAAGCTAAATGACAAAGATGACAAAGATAAATGGTTCTGATGAAAATGGTACCATCGAACCGATCTGGTGAAGAAGTAGGAAGATAGGCACCGGAACTCAGTAATAAAACAATGTATTCTAGCCGTGTTTGGGCTATTGGAATTGTCACGAGGTGCACTCTGGCTATAAATGATTTTAATGATATTTATATATGCCGCTTGAAGTTGCGCTACTTGAGTTGTATGTTATGTGTGGCCTTGATTGCCAGAAGTCAGATTTCGTAGCCTCGTTATTTCCGTCAACATAAAACTACGCCTTCCAATTCTGATACGGCTTAGCGCGGCGTATATTTGCTTTTTTGCAAAGTTTTTATTTGAGATGGCCGCATATAAATATCTTCAAGTTCTGATGAGTGGCTTTTGAGTTAGTTTCAATAATTTAATACTTACGTATTTTTCCAACAATGTGTGAATAATGCTCTAATTTATTTTGCAGAGTGGTATTCGAATTTGTTTGGGGTATAGGCACCACTAAAAAGTAAAAAATTAAAACTTTTTACAAAAAACTAACAATCGATTCCCAAAAAAAACACTACAAAGTGAAAAATAACTTTAATTTCGGAAGTCGGTGGCAAAAAATTAAACTACAAAAAATCAAAGATACCGACTTAAATTAAACTTACCGACCGAAATTAAAGTTATTTTTCACTTTGCAGTGCTTTTTTTGGGAGTCGGTTGTTTTTTTTTTTTTGTAAAAAGTTTTTTTATTTATATAGTTATATAGATATTTCACAACGGCATGATCCATTCTCACAGTTAGTATTAACGCTTGACAAAAAAAGCATCCAAAAATGATAAGGGCAACATCATCTGTCTAGCATTTTCCCAACGATGTTGGGTCGGCTTCCAGTAAAACCTGATGCAGCTGAAAACCAGTATTTTACATAGAGCGACTGCCTATCTGACTTTTACAACCTAGTACTGGGTAATACGATACCCCTTGGTAAGATCTTATAGTTTCGCTATGTCCGTCCGTCCGCCGCTTACTAGAAAGCTAGAAAGCTATAATTTGGCATGGACATATATATATTCATCACGCCGATAAAGTGGTCAATTAAAATCATGAAAAAAAATTGTTTTAGGGTACCTTCTGTAGATGTAAAGAAGAAGAAGGGAAAACACGTTTCTTTTAGATCTTTCAAAAATATTCGATTCAGGGATCTGTTTCTGAAATATTAAGCTTGAAAGTGCAAATGTCCCCCCACCCGCCAGCTTAGTTAACAGTTAGTTTTGGATGGGTGAAAAAATGCACGGTAGTAGTATATGTAACAAAATTAAAAGGAAAACTATTACAGCTAAGTAGGCTTTTCAAGTTTACGAGTAATAGTCAACCAACTTGTAAAATGTACCTATGTAACGTTGTTCGTTGGGTAAAACAGGTAATAAATATTATTATAAGTTTATGAACTACGTAACAATATACAAAAATAAAATCATAACATTCTTATTAATAATGATTTCTAAATTAATAATATCTACGCTCGAATAACGACGGGCGGCGGCGTGCACTACGGAACCCTATTACTGCGCGTGTCCCGACACGCACTTGGCCGGTTTTTTATCTAACGCTTAACCCTTTGGACGACACGAACGAGACAAAACAGAAGATTTATTGTTATTGTCTCTTTCAAAGCATTAACAAGAATTTCTGCACATAGATCAATTTTAAATAACCAAAATCAACATAAGTAAGGTGTATTACCGAATTAAGACCCTTAGTTAAGCAAGAGAGATTACCGAACTTCTAATTATACAACATATCCGACGAGACCTTCGAGAGCGTTTTGAGACCTACATAATTATGTAGATAGTTCCAATACATAATCCCTGCTATATCATAACTAAATTATGTAAAGCTAAACCTTTAAATATGTATATAATATGTATACATTATTCAAACTGTACATAATAATTACTGATGGAAGATAACCGACTCATTGCTGGATGTTCGTATCCCGCTAATTGCCTTATAATCCGAATACGTGACGTTTATACGTCGTGGGATTACGTCATAATATTATGTAGTAGGGGACCAGAATCACCAACACTCAATACACGTGACTTGACTGCAACCTAAATTCCATTGACGCTTTTGTTTGTATGAAAACTATTTTGTGTCTTTAAAAGCGCGTAATGGATGATGTGGTGGCAAAAATATTGGTATAGATTCCGGGTTTGCGAAAAGTCGCGTAGGCTGTTCTCATTGTTAAAATTCCCTTTAAACTTTCATAAGTGGTATTGTGAAGGGGAATTAGTGAATGACGTCATGTGGTAGTAATAATATAAGTGGAACCTTGTTTGAAAGATCGCCTTGGGAGTCGTAAGGAGGTAGGGGAGAAATGAGTTTGTGTCAACTTCTTAAGAGGTGGTTAATATGCTTAAGGGACAAGAGTATTTTATTTGCGTCATATTTAATGGGTTTATAAAAGCGCAAATTACTATAAAAAAAAAAAAAAACTATATTTCGGATAAGCAAATCCATTCGGGTTAGTAAACAAAAGGATAATTACTTATAACAATGTTAGTAAACTTATAATATATTTAGCGGCAAGGCTGTTCTTCGAAATGTATTTTCGAAAAACATCACCAAACAAAGGAGAATCATACCTCCCCGATGGTCTTCAGGATGGAGTTGGCGCGTTTTCGCACTCTGCAGAGCAAAGAGGCAGATTTTTATCTGTAACGATGGCGTAGATGTATGCTTGTGCAAATATACTTGATCCACTGCAGAAACGGGGCAGCCTCCTGAATCCGTTATTATAATGTTTACAATAGCTAAAAAAATTAGATAGATTAATGATTTATTTATTATTTATTTATTTATTTATTTATTCAATTGGTCTTACGAGCTAACAGACATAACATCCAAAACGCTCATAAGATTAACCAACAATTCAATTGTGGCTACATACACTTGTCTCCTTATACAATAAATTTACTTAAAATAGCAATAATGCCCATGTCTATAAATTATAATAAAAATTAGATTACAACGAAGAATTAAATTGAATGAAACTTAATATTTTAAAGTCTTTGCAACCACCAAAATGAAATCTAATTAATACCATAAATAATAAAACCAGCTCCCCTAGAAGTTACAACTTTTGTTCAACCATATTGTCTACTTCTAGAAAACAGCTAATAAAACAATGTATCATTGAAGCTGTAGTTGGCAATGCATCATAAGAACACCTATAGCACTAGGAGGCGCCAACTCCCGCTACGTACAGAATTCATCGGATTATGTAGTACTCGTACGTGTGATGTGAACAACACTACGCAATTGTATGATTTTAGACCCGTATTTTAGATATTTAGGTCGAACTTTCCGGGTGATTTTTTGGACAATCTAGTTTTATCTTAAAAAACCGGCCAAGTGCGTGTCGGACCACACACAATGAAGGGTTCCGTAGTTGAAAAGAATTTATCCCAAAAACAAACTAAACAATGGATCCCAAAAAAAAAAAAAATGTGTTATAAAACTATAAATTAACAATTTTCGGACTTTTTCCTTTATTTGTGCTGTGAGAGCTTGCTTCTTGCCAAATTTCGTGATTATAGCACAACGAGAAGTACCCTATAGGTTTTGTTTTACTTGCGAGTATCAAAATATGTCGCATAAATGGCCCTATGTTTTTATTGCATTGACTTAGAAGCTTGAGTTTTTTAGGACTTCAGGAGACCATAGACTTACATATTTGATATTAATTTCAACTTGATACCTTCACGCGTTCCTGAGAAAAAGGGTCTTGACAGACAGACAGACAGACAGACGGACAACGAAGTGATCCTATAAGGGTTCCGTTTTTTCCTTTTGAGGTACGGAACCCTAAAAACCGGCCAAGTGCGTGTCGGACCACACACAATGAAGGGTTCCGTAGTTGGGATGAATATATCTTAAAAACCAACTTAACATTGTAGTTGAAAAACATGTTCTCCCATACATTCTAACTGTAAATGTAAGTTTGTACTCACAATATTGATAGATTGACCATGTTATTTTAAGACCACATACTTCTTATAGGTTTTCCTGTAATCTGCATTTCTAAATCTAAATTTCAACTTAATCGGTCCATTAGATTCGGAGAAAATTGGCTGTAACAGACGGACAGACAGACACACGAGTGATCCTATAAGGGTTCCGTTTTTTCCTAATGAGGTACGGAACCCTAAAAATGATTATTTTTATCTCGTGTGATGCTGCTGCTCATATTTATTTATTTATATTGTTTGTTTTATATTGTAGTATAAAGCATATACAGGGTCAAATTAAATTAGCTAGCAAAACTCCGCAGACGATATGGGAATCGATACCTAAACACGACAAAAATTAACCTGTGGTGAACCATCGGCGAGGTACAGGTCGAACTTATACCACATCTAAGCTGGACAGAGACAACGAGGAGCGGGCTGACCGCGCCCTGGACACTGCTGCAGACAACTCATCGGAACAACGAGGAAAAGAATGGAGAAAGCAATTTAACCCCACCATAAGATACACCGATGAAGCTGGAACTGAATCAGCATGGTGGCGACGTCGGTAAAAGATGCCCATAGATAAATGTCACCTGTCTCTCCATAATTCCATTGCCTACTGTAGGATGCTTATCCCGTGTGGCTCTAATATTCCTTCCATATCCTTAAGGACACGTCTTCCTTACCATTATCGCGGGCCTGTTCTACTCCTTGATATGCAATGGTCTCTGTTGGCCCATGAAGCATGAGGCTACATGCGCTAGTGTGAATCTTAAGGTTCATTCGAGTAATCAAGTCTGATCAAACCATGCTGGTGTCGGTGCATTTCACTCATTCATTCATTGATGATATTTTTTTTTGGGCTCTCTGACCGCTAGTAGTATTGTTACTTGATGTGTGAGTTGATGAAATCTGTTTTATAGTGTTGTGATATTGATACTCATCACGTCTGTGAAGTTTACACTACACAAACAAAACTGATTTTAAACTCATATTTTAAGTCATCAGAGGAGGTCGTGGCCAAGTAATAACAGTCGCACGGGTCGATCGATCAGGTTAAGCTACGCTTGCCGGGGTTGGTCAGTAGATGGGTGACCATCTTTACATACCGAGACTCCTCCGTGCCTCGGAAAGCACGTTAAGTCGTTGGTCCCGGCTGTCATTCGTAGATCTTTGACAGTCGTTACGGGTCGTCAGAAGCCCGAAAGTCTGAAAACCAGTCTTACCAAGGGGTATCGTATTACCCAGTAACTGGGTTGTGGAGGTCAGATAGGCAGGCGCTGCATGTAAAATACTGGTATTCAGCTGCATCCGGTTAGACTGGAAGCCAACCCCAACATAGTTGGGAAAAGGCTAGGCAGATTGAGATTTTAAGAGTCATCACGGCGGTTGATGACCCCAAAAAAAAATCATATTAATTTATTTTTTGTTTTATCATGTTTAGATATCGTTACCCTTCACGTCTGCGGAGTTTCACTAGCTAATTTAATTTGACCCTGTGTAATAAGCAGTTAGTATAACGGTAGTAGTCCAAATTCCCCGAGGTGGGCAGGACGTGCATTTAAATGGCATCACTCAATATCAATCTGCCTAGCCTTTTCCCAACTATGTTGGGGTCGGCTTCCAGTTTAACCGGATGCAGCTGAATACCAGTATTTTACATGGAGCGACTGCCTATCTGACCTCCACAACCCATTAACTGGGTAATAAGATACCCCGTGGTAAGACTCGTTGTCAGACTTTCGGGCTTCTGACGACCCGTAACGACTGTCAAAGATCCACGAGTGACAGCCGGGACCAACGGCTCAACGTGCTTTCCGAGGCACAGAGGAATCTCTGTATGTAAAGATGGTCACCTATCCACGGACCGACCCCGGCAAGCGTAGTTTAACCTAATTTATCCACCCGTGCGGCTGTTATTACTTAGCCACGAGCTTAAATGCCACCACTCGTAAAGGCTATTTGAATGCTCCGCGCATTCACACGTGTTGATCTTCACGATTGGCCAGGCAGATAGATGACTTGATCGTTGTATGATATTAACATATACGAGAACACTGTTCCCCTTACTGAAAACATGATCCCAAGCAGTGTTATTACTTCAACTCTTTCACCGAATATCCTATAAATATTAAGCAGAAACAATTCTAAAAATGTCAAAAGCATAAAATTCAAACACGACTTTATTAGAGAGGGTGGCTCACAGCTGTGTTTCTCCACATCCTAGCTAGTAACGACAGAATAAACGGCTATAAACTATTCATAGCTCGTATGTAGAAACAGCTGGTGATACTAGCCAATGCTATGAATGAGGACAGAAATTGTTTGAATTACTAAATGTAACCTGAGGGAGCTTCCGCGTGTTGTAATTGAATGTAGTGCTTTG
This sequence comes from Cosmia pyralina, assembly GCA_946251885.1. Lineage (NCBI taxonomy): Eukaryota > Metazoa > Arthropoda > Insecta > Lepidoptera > Noctuidae > Cosmia > Cosmia pyralina. The sequence continues at coordinate 21,730,980 of OX276358.1, forward strand.
TCTCTGAGATGGTAACGTAACTGCAAGTCCTCGTGTACAGAAGATGCCTATCATATTGGGTTAGCCGTTCGCTTGTTTGCCTCGACAACATAAGGCATTAAGCCAGCCTTGGTAACTGTTATTTTTTTTTATAAATAAAATAAGCATAAATAACTACTAAAATTTATGAGAAATGTACGAACTGTACGAATCATGATACAAGCAAACCTGATTATTTTAATTATGGAACCATTAATAATAGGCTTATGCATGCAGTGAGGCAGAAAACATTTTATTATTATTTTTAGTTAAAAAAAAACTTATTAAATTGCGGAAAAGAGAAGCTTTATATTTTGTAACTAGATGATGTTGACCCTTTTTTTTTTGTGGATGGGAAATCATCAAATGACTTCTCCCGCTCTGAGCGGAGCGGGAGGGCTTGTCAGACTTTTACTGACTAAAACCCACCCGTGTTCCTTCAGTTGCCCGTGCTAGGGCCACGGTATCTCTTTCGAACAACCCGCGACCCCGGCGGCATGATGTTGACCCTCAAATCTGTAAAAACAATGCTTTTTTTTTTTTTTTTTTGGCATTAAGATTAAGTTTTTGATTTCATAGTTTGCTGTGTAGAAGTATGGATGACGTGAGAATAGCAGTTAATGGGATGAAGAATGACGGACCTATTGGTCCGGATGGAATACCAGTCGAAGTATGGAAGTTATTACGGGCTGATGGATGGACGTGGTTAGCTTTATTCTCCAATAAGTTGTTGTTGGAGGAAGCCATACCTGACGAATGGTGCAACAGTTCGCTGGTGTCCATCTTTAAAAACAAAGGTGATGTGCTGGAGTGCAACAACTATAGAGGAATAAAGCTAATGTCACATAGTATAAAGTTATTGAAAGGCGACTGAGAGAAGAGAGTGAAATTTCGCAAAACGCATAAAAACTTACACATGGTATTTGTTGACCTCGAAAAGGCATACGACCGAGTGCCTCGTGAAATTTTGTGGTGGGCACTTAAGGAAAAATGTGTGCCAGGGAAGTATGTGCAGTTGATTCACGCGATGTAGTACAGTCGATGCAGTACCCAAGTCCGGTCTACAGTGGGCACTACTGGCAGCTTCGATGTGGCTGTCGGCTTGCACCAGGGGTCTGCACTCAGCCCTTACCTCTTCGTGGTGGTAATGGATGCTCTTTCTTTGGATATCCAGGAAGAGGCTCCCTGGTGTATGCTGTTCGCCGATGACATTGTGCTGGTTGCCGAGAGTGGCTTAGAGTCCAGAGCAGATTGGAGGTGTGGTGGAAAAGACTGGAGACCGTTGGCCTGAGAGTAAGTCGGTCCAAAACAGAGTATTTGTTGTGGTCCAGCTCCAGTCCCGTGCCCATATCTCTTGCCAGAACGCCCTTACCGATCTGCTCCGACTTTCGGTACCTCGGGTCGCTTGTCCAAGGGGATGTCGAAGTAGACCGAAACATAACGCACCGTATCAACTCAGGATGGATGAAACGGCGACAGGTTACAGGAACAACTTGCGACCCACGGATGCCCCTCAAGTTAAAGGGGAAAATTTACAAGTCCGTGATAAGGCCTGTCGTACTTTATGGATCGGAATGCTGTTCAATGAAGAAGACGGATGAAAAAAAATTGCATGCAGCGGAGATGACAATGTTGAGATGGATGTGTGGAGTGACGAGAATGGATAAAGTAAGAAATGAGTATATATACTCATTTCTTACTTTCGTTTTTTTTTCGTTTTTTTCGTTTTGTCGTTTCGAGAATGAATCGTTTTAGTTTTCTCGTGGCCTCTTATAAGAGGAAGTTTGAAAGTGGCGCCAGTTACAGAAAAGTTGAAAGGAAATCGATTGTCTTGGTATGGGCATGTGATGAGGAGAGACGAAACGTCTGTGACTAAAAGAGTGATGAATATACATGTTGATGGATGGAGAGGCAGAGGCAAGCCAAAGAAAAGATGGATGGATTGTGTGAGGAATGATACGAAAGAGAAGGGAGTGAATGATAGCGTGACGGTTGACAGGGGAGGGAAGAAGAAAACATGTTGCGCCGACCCCAAGTAATATGGGATAAGGGCATTGAGATGATGATGAGTTTGCTGTATAGACTCAATATTTTTTAACCGACTTCAAAAAGGAGGTTCTCAATTCGTCGGAACCTTTTTTTTTTTTATTTTTTTTTTTTATGTATGTTCCCCGATTACTCGAACGTGGCTGGACTGATTTGGATTTTTTTTTTGTTTTGTTCGAGAGTGTATACATCACAGTTGGTCCCATATAAAATTGATTAACTTTGCTTCGGTAGTTTTTGAGTTAGCTTCAATAATACGTATTTTTTCCCAAATTTATATGGATGATGTTCTAGTTTGTTTTGCAGGTAGTGGTATTTGAATTTGTGTGGGGTAGGTACACAACTAAAAAGTGAAAAATAAAAACATTTTTACAAAAAAATACAACCGACTTCCAAAAACAACACTACAAAGTGAAAAATAACTTTAATTTCGGAAGTCGGTGGCAAAAAACGAAAATACATTTAACTAGACACCGACTTACGAAATTAAAGTTATTTTTCACTTTGTAGTGTTGTTTTTGGAAGTCGGTTGTATTTTTTTGTAAAAAAGTTTTTATTTTTCACTTTTTAGTTGTGTACCTACCCCACACAAATTCAAATACCACTACCTGCATTTTTTGTATTTTTTTGTAAAAAAGTTTTTATTGATGCCGTTTTATACGCCATTATAATGTTGTTTTGTACGCCATAAATGGCAAAACATGCAGATCTACCTGTTGTTTTTAGGACCTTGCACATATTTTATTATTAAAATGTACGAGTATAGGTACTCATGTTTTACAATAAATATATTCTATTCTATTTATTCTATTCTTGACATTGAGTTCGAAGTCGCTGTGGTATCGTTACTGCGATTTGGTTAGGTTGTTGAGTGTTTTTTTGCATGCTGTTTTTTTCGTGTGCTGTGCCTAGCAAACTTGAGTTAGGCACTCAGTCACTGTATTTTTGTTTAGCGACTCGCGTCTCGCACGAAATGTAGTAATAGCTAGTAAATGAGTCTACTTTTCCGTCATAACTTGAAGGCTCCTCCAAATAGGCGCGACACGCGATATTATCGCGCACGACACAAAGGCGTCGCCCGACACGCGGTACCTCTAAACTTTTAGAGATTGTATTAGCTTATCAATGTTTGTATGTGAAGCAACAGTAGATGGACTATTAATTATTGGCAAAATATAAAATCACTGCATTGTCACATAGAAAGGAAAAGCTTTTTAGTTTTGAAAATCAACATCAATTTATTTCATTTTGTATGAGCTATTTTGTGTTATCAATTTTAATTTATTTTCACTATTATTAGAAAGGAAAATTGCACTTCCCTATGTGTTTATTATTCGAGCATATGACACTCGTGGGCTGCAGCTGAAAATCAGCGTTAGGTAATGCAGTCTTGTGTTGTCATCAGATATTATGCTGAGCTGTGCTCTCTCGGCATTTTAATCATTGTTTTTGATTGATTGTTTTTGGATAGGGGGGCTTGAGCTCCCCCAGGCTCTTCAGCTTGTACATGAACCGGCTGATCGGTGAGCTCAGCAGTACTAATATCGGTTGTCACGTGGACGGTGTTTGTGTAAACAATATAAGTTATGCTGACGATATGGTGCTGCTGAGCCCATCGATTGGGGCGCTGAGAAGGCTATTAAAAATATGTGAGCTGTATGCTGTGGCCCATGGACTCAAGTACAATGCATCCAAGAGCGAGCTGATGATATTTAAAGCAGGGAAGAAGGGTTATAATTATCCTACTACGCTAACACTAGGCGGTATACCACTGAGGCTTGTTCAGCAGTTTAAATACTTGGGTCACTGGGTCACAGACAACTTGGATGATGACCTTGATATTGAGAGGGAGCGGAGGGCTTTGTGTGTGCGTTGCAACATGTTGGCCCGTAGATTTACACGTTGTAGTAAGCAAGTTAAACTGACGCTTTTTAAAGCGTATTGTCAGTCATTCTACACGTGTGGTCTATGGGTCAACTACACGCAACGAGTGTACGGGACTTTGCGTGTTCAATATAACAACGCGTTTAGGGTGTTGTTTGGGCTGCCTCGTTTTTGCAGCGCATCAACTATGTTTGCTGAGGCGCACACTGATTGCTTTTATGCAATCATCCGTAAGCGAAGCGCTTCGATACTCAGACGCGTACGTGGCACTGCGAACGGCATCCTGAACGCGTTGGCAAACCGGTGGGATTCTCCGGATTCTCCGCTGTTGAAGCAGTGGATGAGTGTACATGTGACGGGCGCCCAGCCCGGCGCATGCTTAAATTAAATTTTTATAATAAACCTAGGAATTAACTGTACTAACATTAGGATAAGTTTATTGTTACTAACACCTATGGATATAACAGAATCCGAAATAAATATATTTGATTTGATTTGATAGCTGCGGTAGTTTACTAAACAATAATCTTTAAGTTGTAAAAGCTTGCGGGAAATTCAGTGGAAAATTTCTAGACTTTAAACGCTCTGATAGCTGTATCACACGGACGTTCGAGTGGAAAGTTTTTAGGTATTTTTTGTTATAATGCCTATACACTCATTTTTTTTTCTTTCTCTTAGCCAAAGAATGACTGAAATCTTTAACGATTACGATCTGGTTAACAAAAGAGCTGATTAACAAAATTTTCTTGAACGTAAATCTAAACACTTATAAAAAACTTCATGTTCCCTGAAATTTTAACAGGTGCTTCTAACGTTGCCATTTTCCCCCAGAAACTGTTCTAAGATGAATCTCCACTATTCCCTCAAGTAAGCTTTCATAAATTATTTTTATTTCAGGGCGCCGTTGCACGAACAGGAGTTTGTCGAAGAAATGGGCCTGACGTACAGTGAGTTATTGGAGCCAGACTTTTGCGAAAAAGATAACGATTGTCCACTGTCTATACTAGGCTTTTTGTTGGATTTAAATAAAATGAGATAGCGATGTTTTAATAAATTGTTTGTTGTTATGTTGTTGTTTATTTTGGCAATTTTTTAGAAAGAAGTAGATGCTTTAGAAGTAATTGCAATATTAGGAGTGACTACCGACATGACGACTAATAGAGAAGTATGGAAGAAATAGACATGTTGCGCCGACCCCAAATAAATTGGGATAAGGGTAGGATGTTGCGCCAACCCCAAATAAATTGGGATAAGGGCAGGATGTTGTGCCAACCCCAAATAAATTGGGATAAGGGCAGGATGTTGCGCCAACCCCAAATAAATTAGGATAAGGGCAGGAATTGTTGCACTAACCTCAAATAAATTGGGATGAGGGCAGGAAGTTGCGCCAACCCCAAATAAATTGGGATAAGGGTAGGATGTTGCGCCAACCCCAAATAAATTGGGATAAGGGCAGGATGTTGCGCCAACCCCAAATAAATTGGGATAAGGGTAGGATGTTGCGCCAACCCCAAATAAATTGGGATAAGGGCAGGATGTTGCGCCAACCCCAAATAAATTGGGATAAGGGCAGGATGTTGCGCCAACCCCAAATAAATTAGGATAAGGGCAGGAATTGTTGCACTAACCTCAAATAAATTGGGATGAGGGCAGGAAGTTGCGCCAACCCCAAATAAATTGGGGTAAGGGCAGGATGTTGCGCCAACCCCAAATAAATTGGGATAAGGGCAGGAGAATGATGATGCTTTAAAAGAAATACAACCATCGGTACCAGGTGGGTACTAATGTAACTACAGGCACCACATAAGACACTTTCAGCTTTATTTCTGAGATGGCTTATCACCGGCAATGCTTCTGGTATTGCAAATGTTTAATGTGACCACTTTCTACCAGCAGGCTTAGGATGACCGCCATAGAAACGGGTTTTGTCGACGGAAGAATAGACATAATGATAGATTGTAGAAATATTTCTACGAATTCTACGCGTATAAGCATGGACATGTGTCATTTTGTCTATTCTTCCATCGACAAAACGTCATTGTGCTTCCCGTGCAGGTGGGCTACGTACTTTTTTGTCACCAACTCAGCCTATCGCAGTCCACTGCTGGACAACGGCCTCCTCGAAGCTGCTTCACAATATTCTGCCCTCCGCCTTCCCCATTCAGTCTGTCCCAGCCATAGACATAGAGAATTGGACGGAGCGATAGCCTCACAAAAGTGACCACTCTCTAGAAAAAGACAACTGGCCGCAAATTCGCATTGTCTGTCTCGTACTTTTCGGTCTGTATTACTGTACAACTGAAAACGGAACGCTCAGTCCATTGTCTATGTGTATGGTCCTAGCCATCTTCTATGCATTTTTTTTTAATTAAGGGGAAGAATTTATCCGCCAAGTCTTTTCCCAACTACAGTGTTTGTTTCGGATAAGCAATATCCATATAAGGGTCAATAAGCAAAAATAAAAACAAAAAGACATCTTATACCTATGTTAGTAAACTTATAATCTATGTATTTAGCGACAAGGCTGTTCGAAATGTATTTTCGAACAACATCACCTAACAAAGGAGAATTCGTACTTCCCCGCTATGGTCTTCAGGATGGAATTGGAGCTGTCCCGCACTCTGCAGAGCAAGGAGGCAGATTTCTGTCCGACGATGGCGCGGAAGCCATCGACGTATGCTTGTGCAAACATACCTGATGCACTGCAGAAACGGGGCAGCCCCATCATTATCCTGAACCCGTTACGAGTATTATACTGGACCCGTAGGGCGCTGATAGCCCGCCGAGTATAGTTGGTCCACAGGCTTCACGTGTAAAACACTTGGCAATAAGCTTTAAAAAGCGTTATTTTGACTGCCTTGCTACTGCGAGCCAACATGTTACATCGGACTGCCAGCGCCCTACGTTCCCTCTCAATATCCACTTGGTCATTAAGGTCGTCGGTTACATAATGCCCCAAGTACTTGAACTGGTACACTCGCATTATATCATTCTCATTTAGTTTAATAAAACTAATATTATCATTAAAAAAAAACTTTAATAATACAAAAACCTTTGACATTGCTTTAGACTAGGATACATAACTTGGTTAACTAAAGGTCGTACGGATAAAGTATACCCAGACTCCTAAACTAGGTGATCTTGTGACTTAGGAGTCAGTGTTCTGCTGTCACTGTGGCACCAAAATCCTTATATGTTATAAACATATACATTTGTTTAACTCAATTTGAATTTGAATGATTAGCAACTTACAATGTCGTTATTCCATTAGACAGGATATACTTAAGTCGGTTAGCGAGTTTGGTTTAAATTACAAGCTGTTGATGAATAAAAACTCGTGTTTATTGGATTTTATTACATAGCTACACAGGTAAAGGGGATCATGGCCATACGATAACAACTACACGGTCGTGTCGACCAAAGGTTAAGCTAGGCTTGCAGCGGTCGGTTCGTGGATGGATGACTATCCGTTACTTGTCGATACCCCTTCGTGTCTCGGACCTCGGCTGTCATTCACAGATATGTGACAGTCTTTAGAAACTAGAAGCCCAAACGTCTAACAACCAGTCTTACCAAGGGGTATCATGTTACCCCGTAACTGGGTTGTGAAGGTCAGATAGGCAGTCGCCCCATGTAAAATACTGGTGTTCAGCTGCATCCAGTTAGACTAGAAGTCAAATTCAAATTCATTTATTTCGTGAACACAGGGTACATACAGAAGGTGTTATAATAAATAAGATCCGAGCTGTGTCCCGCCAAAAGGCATACAAAATATAAAAGGCATTATAAAAAATCAAAAGTCGCTTAATCACTAAAAATGTCAAGTTAAATAAAGTAAAAAGAACCAAAAAATACAAAATAATAAAAAAATTAAAAAAAAAATTATGTCACTAATTCATTAACACAACAATAATCAAAATTAACAAAATTATTTAGCATGTCACATAATATCATGAAAACAGTCAACCCCAATATGTTGGGAAAAGGCGAGGCAGATTTATTTTACCTAACTACACCGTTAAAAAGTTGATTTATCTTTAAAGCTTATTTCCAGTCGGAGTAACCTCATTATGTCATTCAAGATATTATTACAAAATCATATCATATTAAAAATTGCAGATTGATTTAAGGCGACGATAACCAGCTTTTAATGATTTTAAACTGAAGATCACGTCTAAACGAGTAGTGTTAATGATTTGAAAAAAAAAATATGTTAAATTATAGCATTATCTTAATAACTTAGTGAATATTGTAGATTATATTAAAGTGTAATTAATTTGTAAAGTTATGTCTAACGCGGATAAAAAACTGAGAATCACGCAAAAACTATAAAGCAAATTTTCATGAAACCTTCACCATTTTAAAGATAATTTAATTATATATATTTTAGTATACGCGTTTTCATATAATATATTTTGTTTTATGCATAAAAAAATAATTAGGCGAGTGTTATTACTGGCTGGACGTACGACGCGTTGCGTGAGCTCAGCACAGAACACGCAAGCTATGCACTCAAGGCCATTGGCATATATCTGCGTCTTAAGTTATACTTTCAGAAATAATTATTATATAAGCTTCAATTAACTCAACCACTTGAACTTGGACCATACAGCAAAGGGTTGCAGCCCTTTGGATTGGAGCATCCATTAGGATCGATCATATTCCATAACACGCAACACGCATTTGCATCAGATATCGATCATTGGTTCGTTCTATATTATAATTAGCTCTTTATTATTCACTGAATAGAAAATTGATGTTGGATTATATTGAGAGCATAAGCGTTTGGTATTTTTACCCGACTACCGCAAAGCCAAAAGGAAGGGTTATGATTTTAGCAGTCTATGTATGTATGTATAAAATGTATTTAGGTGTGTTCCACAGTAGCGCTTTTAATGAATGAGGTATCAATAGATTCGTAATAATGGTCCGGGTAACACAGGCTATATAAATTCTCCCTAAATTTAATATGGTGGACTTTACACGTAAATTTCTGAGCACGAAAAAAAATAAATTAAGATAATAATGATATGTTTGGTGTTAAAAGAAAGGTGTATGAATATGTCATATTGTTTAAGTAAATAAATATGTTTAAATTGTTAAAAATAAGTAAAAGTGGAGGTAAATAATATTAATTTAACTCTTAAAATGTCGATTGTACACCATGTGTACAGATAACAATAGAATTTCAATTGTGTCTGCTAATTGGCGCGCGACGGGTTAATTGGTTACAGACCGCGGTGAGCGTGATTTTTCAGTAGTCGGGTTTTAGTTTTTGAACTTACTTTTTATTGCATACAGACGTACTGTTATGTTTCTTGCTCATATTATTGACACGGTTTTTGTAACATCAATTGTCTTTTCGGAGAGCAGTGGTGGCCCAGTGGTAACGGCTGCGACTTACAAGTTGTAGGTCATAGGTTCGAACCCCGGAAGGTGCTCTCGAAACGGTGAAGGAAAACACCATGAGGAAACCGGCAAACTAGAACCAAAAATTCGAAGACATGTGACATCTACAAACCCGCACTGGTCCCACGTGGTGGATTGCGGCCCATTTCCTCTCTCCGAGAGGAGACCTGTGTCCCAGCAGTGGGAACATTATAGGCTGATTATGTAATTGTCTTTTGGTCTAGAGCGTGAAAAAATTATAGAAAAGGCGAAAAAGAGAGATAGAATATGCTTTATTGGATTAAGGGATATTAATTAAATTTACTACCCACTTAAATTGTCCGTATGTTCAAAATAAAACTGTCATTTCACACACAAACAATAACAACAATTCTATGAAACACGGGAAACTGACGTAGTGGGTCAATTTGGTTTACAATTTATTTCCCTGATCTTACACCAAAATTTAAGGGAAAGAAGAAAGGACACTCGAGACGGTGAGATTATTAGAAAAATATTAAAAAAATAAGGGTGTGGTACAGGCCATTAAACTGAACAACTTTCTCCATGGGACGAGCATCGTAATCGAGAAAAAATTATTAGCTGTCCCGCAAAAAGCTTCACCCAACCAACCAACCCAACCCACTCGACCCAAATATGGGACAGCTGATAATTTTTTCTCGTTGACGATGTTGGTCCCTTATAGAAAGTTGTTCAATTTGATGGTCTGCACCACACCCTTAAATTTGACCACACTCTTCTGATACACCCTGTATAAATGCGAACACATTTGGATTAACCTCAACTCGGTAACATATCTGTGTTCTGAACTCCACAGAACTCCCAAAGAATAATCTACATATATTAGAGACTAGCTTTTCAGAAATCAGAAATCATTTATTGCTTTTGCTTTTTTGCTTTTTGGATGTCAGAAATTATCCCACGGAAACCTACTACCGGGATAAAAGTATCCTATGTGATAATCCAGGTTATAAACTATATGTGTGCCAAATTTCATCCATATCCGTTTAGCGGTTTTTGCGTGATTGAGTAACAAACATCCAAATATACAAACTTTCACATTTTTGTAATATTAGTAGGATTAGCAAGACACCATCCGATGCAAAAAACCTGCTACAAAAGCCAACTGAACACAAGTTCAGCTCAAAACACGTTCTTACCGATTGGCGAATGGTTTTTAGTGCTGGATCCCGAAAACGGTTATCGCCTTACACACCGGTGGCTTTTATGTGCCCTACCATTTGTGTTTAAACTTTATTTCATGGTATCGTATGTTAACATAAAATGACATAGTAGAGATTGGTTTGAAAGTATAATCTATTTTATTATTTTTCTTTTATTTATTTTGAGTCAAAACTTTTTGAAACGATTTTTGGTAGGGAAATGTTACGGGGTCACGTCACTGCGACACCGTGACACTGCGAATGATAAGCGTAGTTTTATTTACGCTGGCGCGTTGAGCAATTTTTGATACAGGAAATCTTACGCGTTGGCGTCACTGCGACACCACACCACCGCGCATGCTATGCATAGTTTTAAAAATTATAAATGATTATTACAACTCATGAACGTCGTTATTACGAGTATTTTACATGTCAAAATCAATAAAGAAATTTTTATAAATGGTTGTGCGTTTTCGTGCAGAACAATAGACAGATGATTAACAAAAAAAAGGTGTTGGTCAACGGTCTTTTACCCAGCTGGCATAGAACAAATAAATTGCTTCATGAATGAGTCTTTTGCAGTGATCCCGTTTTTGTTTGTTACTTTATTGTTTAGTTTGTTTGAATTTTTTTTTTTAATTTACAAATTGTGAAATTTTACTTATTCATATTATAATTAAATTCAAAAAAACTAACACAGTTATTCAAAAGTATTAAGTTTTAACTTCTGTCGGCAGTCCCCATGACTGGCAATTTTTTTTTTATGGAAGTTCTTCTTAACAGTCTTTGGTTTCTAAATTACTTGGATTTTTTATTGCCTCGTTGGTCTATTGATCGCATGAGGTCCTGGGTTCGATTCCCGGGTCGGGCAAAGTGATATTGGGTTTTTTTAGTAGCAGCCCGGAGACTGAATTAGTGCCCAGTTGATGGCAATAGGCTAACCCCCTATTACATGGGACTTATACATAACTGGCGAAATTAGGTGTACTGTAGAAGGTACACCACTGCCCAGCCCTTCGAGGAAACAAGGTGTGACGTTATGTTATGTTGGCTTTTTGACCTTCACCATTTGTATTACAATTTAGTCAAAACAGATATTTATTAAATAATTTTGATTAAAATCCATTTAGATACATTAAAAATATATTGTAAGTAAACAAACCCTGGTCTCAAAAATGTTCACCATGTTTTTCTGCTAGAGTTTATGGTGTGTACATTACATTCAGAAGCCTAAGAGAAATAACGGCATTACTCTGCTTCAGAAACAGATGTAAAAAGCATCACAGACCAACCCGATCCATTTACAAACCCAAGTAACTGAACCAGAACCTCAGAAAAAACAACCGATGATCTCATTCACCCAACATACATAGAATTTGTCAAGTTTTTGTCGAAGCCATCGGGCCTTTGTCCTCAAATAATAACGATGGCCATAAGTATCGTTCGTCAGCCATTAGTAGGGGAGGTCAAGTCGCCACGGTGATGTATGTTTTCATAAATCTTTTGAACGCTGAGACTATACGGATAAGAGGGGTAAAGACCTTAGTTTCGGAGATCTGCTGAATACTAGGTTTTAGATTTTAGATATTTTAAACTGTAAAGAATGTGTTTTGTTGCAGCTTCCCTGATTATAAAATTATTTTTAGCACACAGTTTTTAGATTATAGACCACAGTATAATTTTATTAGCAACACACACATATATATATATATATATTGATTACTTCATTATATTTTCACTGGAATCATACAAATATAGTGGCATCTCCTCAAGTCTTGCAAACAACTGGAATGGCGATTTGTTTCTGCGCTGGTGAATACGAGTATGCCTGTCCAGTATGGAGCCGATCTGCCCACGCTAAGTTAGTGGATACAGATATAAATGCCACATGCAGAATACTAATTGCTTAAACTGACCCCGTTGCGAATGCTGTATCCACTGACTGGCATCATGCCTCCAGAAATTCCAGGACTAGTCCTATACCCAGCCAGCCGCATTGAGAGGGCGATGATACAGGATGACCTAGTGCCACAGAGGCTTAAAAGCCGTAAAAAATTTCGTGTCTGCGTGAGTCCAGTCGATGGCAACCCATCCACAGAAAGATGGGATTTTTGGCAAAAACTGCTTAAACCATCTGATTCGTTATTGAACCATCAGAGAGCCTCCCATCCGGGCACAAGTTTCCGTGGCCTACTTGAAATAACTTAAATAGACTTCGTACCCAAGAAGGCCGCAGCAAGGACAACCTCCACTATTGGGACGGCTCAGATCTCCGGTGTTTATGTGTCCTCTCTCCACAGACAATGGCTCACCTACATCTTGCACCGCATGCCCGATCGCCTGTACATGCGAGGTCCTAATGGCTGCGTCAGCGAACGGTATTCGCGTTGCTGAATTTTGGAGCAAATTTAAAAAACTGTATATATTTCTATTCAACTTATTTTTGTCATTGACACGCTAACAAGAACTACATTTATGTGATTCCAGTCAAAGCTTTTTGGCTTGCAGACTGATTGCTCACGATATCGCGTACCATTATGCATTATGCTATTAAGACAAGAATATTTATTATCAATCTGTCCTAGCTAGCTAATATTGTGACCCGTATGACCTGACATGGCTTGAGCATGTGCCATTACAATTTTACTCAGTCTCACAGATTCAGCTGACATTCAGAGCACAGTTGTTATAAACCGTCACTGCACGGGGGAATAAAATCGTTAAATTTTATTGCTTTCAATCTTGACTTGAATTTCAAGTGGCATAGGAGCGAGAGAAAAGGGATTACAAGGGCGGCTGCAGAGGTTGTAATGTCACACACAGTTTGTGATATATAAAATCGGGATAGTCGTAGAATAAGTTGTTAGCCGCAGGATTTTGAAACCAGCAGTGGTGATTATGTAAGTGTAAGGCTTTGGGTTACCCTCAAATATGATTACTGTGGAATTTTTTTTTGAGTATTGCATCTCGTAGTTGACCTTGAGAGGCTGTGACTACTTAACCGGTCAATCCTGTGATTGCCTTAACCGAACTCAAAGCCAGGGCATAAAAGTAATTATAAACTAAGCGACTGCACGCTAAGGGTACCCCCTGAGGGGTACGAAACTCGGCTTAGGGCGTCGCTAGGGGGAGGACAGCAAGGAAGGACAGGCTTGATCATTATATTTGGATAATTATTATTAATAGGGGAGTTTAAAGCTACGCCATCTGCTGGCACTTCTTCACCAAGGAAGGTTCGGTGGGGAACAATTACGTTGGGGTTGTCGTTGCGAGGGACCTTGGCGGCGAGGTCGAAATGTAGGTTTTTTGTTTTTGTATACTGTACTGGTACCTAGTGGCGTTTCACGAATTGATGGATAGTGGGATTTTGAGGTCAAGGTGGAGGTTTTCGGTCCGAACGAACCAAGGGAACCCAGTAACCTTTCGGAGGAAACGGTTTTGGAGGGTCTGCATCCTATGGATGTGATTGAATTTCATGATTGGCCGAATGCACGCTGTGTATTGACAAATTGCTACATGTATCCAGAACGGAATTGAGTCTACCGAGAGCGAAAGCGGCGCGCGAGTGCTCTTCCTTTATGTGCTTTGAGAAGGAGAGATGCTCATCGAGCGTCACACCTAGATATTAGGCTCGCTTTTCCAAAGGGATCGGCTTGCCGAACGTGGTGATCGGTCGGTTACTTTAGACTATACCAGCCTCTTTATACGAGTATATGGGATAGAATCACGTTTGACCATACTCTTATTTGATGTTATACGAACATGCAGTCGACGAGTATTGCCATTTAAATCACCCTGTCAACTCTTATTTATTGGAAAACATTAACATTGGGATACGCATCAGATACCTGTCTTTATCCGACATTTTTATTACTATGTTGTTTTCGTAAGTACCTCGATGATTCAGTTATCATACTTTAGGGCAAATTTTTCCAGTCAGATAATTTTTAACTGTGTAATAAAATTGTCGTCTTGCATAATATTTTGTATGGGAACTGTCAAAAATAAAAAAAAATATCGTTTATTTGGCGAAGGAAAAATCAGCCCTTAGAAAAATTTATTTAGGAAAAAAGAGGGTTCGTCGTATTAGACAGCACTGCACAGCGAGTCTTTTAACTATACATGTGTGATCATACTACTATACAAAATAGAACGTCCCAAATAACACCATAGCTAAACCCATCGAAAACCGTAAAGACCTCATCGATTTCGTCCACAAACGCAATAGAGACATGATTTGTATACCAACGGATTTGGGGTAATGGCGCAACCATATTCCGGCCTCTGTCGCGTTACACGCCTAATGGAATGTCTGCTATCCGTCATCGTGTTCAGGTTTTTACCCCAACAATATGCTAACTGGGGCTCTTTTTACCCTAAGCTTACTTTTATGACGGGTAAAGTATGTACATGATTATTTTCGGAGAAATAATGTTTTATGTTGTTAAAGTTATGTGTTTGTGCATTTGGCATTGTTAACGGTTGTTCAAAGACAGGTTTCAAAAAGTCGGGTGTAGTTTCAATTCAATTCAATTTCTTTATTTCAATCATCATTGGATCATAAGAAAATTAAAAATACATTAGATAGATAAACAAACAAAATAAAAATATCACATCACACAACACACAAATCATTTTATTGTTATTGTCACTACATTAAGCATACAGCAATGGTTAATGTAGTGACAGTCGAACCTCTCAGCCATCATCCTAAAGATGGTGTTGAAGCTGGGGCGGACCCTATGCACCAAGGATGTGCACCGTTTCCGCATCGTCGCATAGAAGCAGTCAATGCGCGACTCAACGAACATCCCCGAAGCACTGCAGTACCGAGGCAGCCCCAACAACATCCTGTAGGCATTGTTGAATTGAACTCGTAGGGCGCTGTACTGTTTTTGAGTATAGTTAGCCCACAGGGCGCTCGAATAAAAACAAGGGCAATAAGCTCTGAAAAGAGTGATTTTTACTTCCTTCGAGCATCGTGCAAACCTGCGGGCTATCATGTTCGCTCTAACAGACAACGCCCTACGTTCCCGCTCTATGTCTGAATCGTCTTTCAGGTCAGAGGTCACCAGATGCCCAAGGTATTTGAAGGTGTCAAACACACACAAACATGCACAAAAACAAATATTGTTTTTATTTTTTTTTGTATTTTGGGTGTGCACGTATCATAATGTCTACGACTAACCAATGATAGCACTTTGAAATAAAGAAGTATCTTGATTATTTTAATAAGTTCCGCTTAGTTTTGTGACAAATCATAAAAATAAAAGTTTCTTTAATGTAATTTAGGTACCTAATCAGAATAAGTCCTGCTTGACCAAAATAAGTAACGTCTCATTCTAAAGACTACTGACGCATGCACTCATCGAATTAACGAGAAACAATGAGAACATTCTATATTGATACTAATTTGTCAAATAAGGGCACTTTCCTCTGACACCTCGATCGGTGACTTTTAGCGTCTTATTTAAACGATACTGTTATAATATTTGAACAATAGAGGCAAAAGAGTTTCCCGTTAGTCGTAATTGAACTTCATTCCACTGTTTTATCTTCATACAGATAGGTATATTTTTTACGCGATTTTTTAAGAGTTTAATAAAAATGCCGCTATTTTATTTTTGATTGCTCATGTCTGGTTCAATTTTGATTTCAGATAGCCTTTTGTGTACTTTTTCATACAATGTATTTCAATATTAATTTATTAGTCGTAATATTTTTAAGTGGTATACAGTTTAGTGCGTTGTCGAATACAAGCAATGTTGCTCAGTCAAAGGTGTTGTCCAGAAGAAAAAGATACGTGGCTTTTCCGGAAGGATCCAGTTTTTCTGTAAGTTTTTAAATTTTGTGTCGGATGAAAAATTATGATGATAAACATGAAATGACTAAGGGCTGGTTTCTTGATCCGTAGCTAACTCAACCGATAGTTAAACATAATAACTAATGGTTAAATTTTGGAAGGCCAAACATGAATGAGATAACATGAATGTATGCATGTTAACTCATTCATTAAAAAATAAATGGCAATTAATGGCATTTTGGCAAAATCCAACGACTATTTACTATGTTTAACCATTGGTTGAGTTAACTAAGGATCAAGAAACCGGCCCTAAAAGATCGTATTATACCTACTCTATATTTATTCGCATTCTGAGTATATCTTGAGCTCCAGTGACTAACTGTGAAAGATAAAAAAGACTAGCCTGATATAACAAGTATCTACCGTGTAAGCAAACGCCTTGGTTCGAGACCCGTTCTCATCTTTTTTGCCCATCGGTGTGACAATTACCACAATTACCTTGCTAAATGTTGGGCATGATGTCAAAAATATTTAATTCCATTTTACTTATTTTTCCAGTGTGCCGGTTGCATGACAGTAGGTTTGATTGGGCAGCCTGCCCCATCCTCAAGTCCGGGCACATTTACCTTCGGCCTTAATTGGGCAATAGCCTATGAATTGCCCAACGTCACAGAGACTGCCGTTTTTTACCAACAGAAGAAATATAAACAGCATCTAAATAAGAGAATCAATAGGCGAGAGCTGTATGGAAAGCTGGAAACCATTTTGGACAAGTAAGTTTGTTTGTGTGGCAAGACATAAAATAATATCATCTACAGTTTTTTATGTTTTTTTTTTTTTAAATAATCTTTACAAATATTATAACGCTGAAGTTTGTTTGTTTGAAGAAGAGGAGCTCGTGGCTAAGTAATAAAAGCCGCTCGGGTCGATCCATCAGGTTAAGCTACGCTTGCCGGGGTTGTTCCATGGATGGGTGACCATCTTTACATACCGAGACTCCTCCGTGCCTCGGAAAGCACGTTAAGCCGTTGGTTGGTCCCGGCTCTCATTCGTGGATCTTTGACAGTCGTTACGGGTCGTCAGAAGCCCGAAAGTCTAACAACCAGTCTTACCAAGGGGTATCGTATTACCTAATTACTGGGTTGTGGAGGTCAGATAGGCAGTCGCTCCATGTAAAATATTGTTATTCAGCTGCATCCGGTTAGACTGGAAGCCGACCCCAACATAGTTGGGAAAAGGCTAATAGGCAGATAGATTGACTGAAGTTTGTTTGTTTGACACACAGTAAACAAAACATTGGATCAGGACCGCAATACTCGTAAATGTAGTGCAGTTTTGTCCAATGCTCCATGAAGGAGCAATCCATATCCATTCTGCCTGCAATAAGCTGCAGGAAGCAGTTAGGGCTGCCCCATATGCGACGCATCAGAGACGCTATTCTTTTGCGATGTATCGCTTGGAAGCCGTCAACTTGAGCGTCTGCAAACATACCTCCTCCTCCTCCTTAGTCGTTTACTCTTGACGGAGTGGTCGTGGTGGATGACTCTGCATTTTCTTTGACCAAAGCAGCCCTCGCGATGCTCCTCCACTTATTCCGGTCTTCCGCGTCTCGAAAATTCTGAACTATGGAGGTTTGTGTTGACGCTTTGATAAGGTCTGTCCAATGCGTAGGTGACCGACCGCGTGACCGACCGCGTGAGCGCTTGCCCTCCACTTGTCCCTGGACAATGATTCGTTCCATGGAGTGTTCGTTACGAACCACGTGGCCGGAATATTTGATAATTCCTGTTTGCACAGTCGACGATAATTTCTGCAAACATAGGTACCTAGGTAATGCGAGGCAAACCCAACAACATCCTGAACGCATTATTGTACTGGACGCGCAGGACACTGTGAGTCTTCTGCGTATGCTTGTCTCATAGGCTACACGTATAAAAAGACTGACAGTACGCCTTGAATAAAGTTATTTTTACCTGTGCAGTACAGCGTGCAAACCTACGGGCCAGCATATTAGCTCTGACTGACAATGCCCTGCGTTCCCTTTCAATATCCATATTATCTTTGATTTCACTTTCCTGATGAGAAGTTTCCATTATGTAGGTACATTGAAAGGTGCCAAATTCTAACTGTTCCAGTTTTCATAGATACTTTTTTTTTCAAAAATGTTAACTTTTGCAAACCTGTTTCTAAGGTTGACTCATTTATGTATATTTCAGTATGGGCTACAGTGGCAGAGAATGCATCCTGAAGACTCTCTGTGAGACGACACAAAGACTTGTCCCACACGGAGAGAACGTCGTTGAAGAGATGTTCAGAACCTTGTTCTCGTGAGTATTATTTTAGTTTAGAAACTATTCTACAACAGGTATTTGCAGCAGTACGGAAAATAAAAAAATCTATTATAATTAATCTAAGTAGTGGCTAAGTATAAAAGTCGTAAGGGTCGATCGATCAAGTTAAGCTACACTTGCCGCGGTGGGTCCGTGGATGGGTGATCATCTTTACATACCAAGAGCCTTCCGTGCCTTGGAAAGCACGCTACTTCGGATCTTTGACAGTCGTTACGGGTCGTCAGAAGCCCGAAAGTCTGACAAAAAGTCTTACCAAGGGGTACTGAGTTATCCATTGTGAAGGTTAGATAGGCAGTCGCTCCATGTAAAATACTGGTATTCAGCTGCATCCGGTTAGACTGAAAGCTGACCCCAATATGGTTGGGAAAAGGCTACGAAAGTCTATGGGGAAAAAAAAACTACCACATAGACCACATTATTGTCGACTGGTAGCTTAACAAAAACACAGGTAGTATTACCACCTTTTTTGACAACTTGATTATTTTGTTATCTATTATTATAGTTACCTACCTTTAATGGATGATCTAACTGTATGATTAAAGGACGATAATTACTTCGACGGCTGAACAATAGATACCCCTCAAAAATGCTTTAGGTTCGGTTTGGCACAACAGAAGCAAGTAATTTTACTCTAAAAAATTATTTTACTAAAAATACAACCGACTTCCAAAAGAAACACTACAAAGTGAAAAATAACTTTAATTTCGGAAGTCAGTGTCTTTTGGTTTTGTATTTTCGGTTTTTGCCACTGTTTTCCGAAATTAGAGTTATTTTCATTTTGTAGTCTTTCCTTTGGAAGTCGGTTGTATTTTGTGTAAAAAAGTTTTAATTCTTCACTTTTCTGTTATGTTACTACCTCACACAAATTCAAATACCTGCAAAAGAAATTAGAACATTATCCACATAAAAATTCGGAAAAAAATACTTATTATTGAAGCTAACCCAAAAAGTACCCAAGCAAATTTAATAAATTTGAAATGGGACCAATTTTGAGGTATACCCTCCCGAACAAAACAAGAATCTTTCAAATTGGACTACTCTGCAAACGGTTATGCGTGGTCATACATAGAAAAAAAAAAAAAACTTTTTACGTGTTGACTTGAGAACCTCCTCCTTTTTTCGTCAGTTAAAAAACGCCCTCATCAGCGATCTAACCTGCTTACAGAAGTGATTATGGAAACTAAACTCGTATTTCTTTCACAGAATGCCACCTGCAAAAGTACTTCCGACAGAACCTCTTGAACACGCCATCTACGATGCAGCACATCGTCTAGGCCGTATCGTTGACTCCTGCGACAGATACAGATGTCCAATCTCATTGGTGGACTTGATCAAGGGATATTATAATGCGCCAGCGCCGAACGTTGATGTTGGGAAGAACCCTTGGGCCTTATTTAGTAGTAATTTTGGTCAAAAGTAAATTTAAAAAAAATATAAATGAATTAAAGATTGTTTAGTTCATTTATTTTTTTTAAATTTATATTTAGGTACGTACACTTCACAAATCTTAAATAAAATATACAGTCTGTGTTAGTTGTAACTTTATTTACAAATACAATTTTATATTAGTTGCTCGTACTTTTAACTAACGGAATGTACAAATACAATAATATACAATGTACTGTGTATGTATGTGTAAGTGAAATACTACACCTGTGCTTTATATTATGTTGTTAATTTAAGATTTTACGCAGTTTTACAATATTCTACATTTCTTTTCTTATGACTTAAATCTTATAAGAACAGAAGCGTCATCATTCTCTACTATTGGATTATGTAACTATGTAGGTACCCATCTTTCTAAAGAGGAGCTGTGGCTCAGTAATAACAGCCGCACGGGTCGATTTATCAGGTTAAGCTACGTTTGTCCGTGGATGAGTGACCATACACTCCTCCGTGCCTCGGAAGACACGTTAAACCGTTGGTCCCGGCTGTCATTTGTGGATTTTTGACAGCCGTTACGGGTCGTCAGAAGCCCGAAAGTCTGACAACCAGTCTTACCAAGGGGTATCGTGTTACCCGTTACTGGGTTGTGGAGGTCAAATAAGCAGTCGCTGTATGTAAAATTCTGGTATTCGGCTGCATCCGGTTAGACTGGAAGCCGACCCCAACAAAGTTCGGAATGAGTAGTAATAGTTGTACCTATGTTAATTTTTGTCAAATAAAAATATTAGCTAACATTTTTTTTTTAAATCTTAGTACTTACCACTTCATTTTAACCATTTTAATACTTTTCATAAACCCAGAATTTTGATCCAAATTAAACCATCTTTTTCACGATCCATCTCAAAATATTAACCGACAATAATGGACTAAAAGAGATATGAAGGGTTAAAAGCATTTACTCCGTGATAACTTTAGGGTATAATTGATTCCCAATTTTGTCGGAACCCGCGTTAACAGGCAAATGAATCGACCTTCAATAAAGCGTTGTGAAAGGTTTTCAGTGTGTTCCAGGGTTAATTAATCAACTTTTCATATTTTGACGGCAGTCTTGACGGAATTGTTAAATTCATTTTTACCCAGAGCGTGGGAGCGTTGTTTTTCAGTATGTGTATGAGAATGATTTATAGGGTTCCGTACCTCAAAAAGAAAAAACGGAACACTTATAGGATCAGTCGTGTGTCTGCTGCCTGTCCGTCTGTCACAGCCAATTTGCTTCGAATCTAATAGACCGAATTTGGTACACATTTGAATTTCTGTGACCCAAACAGGGAAGGGTAAAGTAAATAAATTAATTTTGAACATGGGGGTTACTTTTGGGGGCAAACAAGAAAATTAAAAGCAAAAAAACCTTTTTTAAAAAAAGCTTTTATTTAAATGCTCTAAAAAGAAGAAAATAAAATTTTCTTTTAAAATTTTAACTATCAACTTATAACCTCATTAAACACAATTTAGATGATCATAAAAGCTTGTCGCGCGATTTACTAGTGTAAATAAACTAGTACCTATTTAATTGAGTAACTTAATCTGCTAAGTTTATTTTTTTTTTAATTTCAGTTTAATTATATACTTATAGGTACTTACGCAAACCTCGCGACAAGCTTTTATGATCATATAAATTGTGTAGGTTATAAGTTGATAGTTAAAATTTTAAAAGAAAATTTAATTTTCTTCTTTTTAGAGCATTTAAATAAAAGCTTTTTTTAAAAAAGATTTTTTGCCTTTAATTTATTTTTTACTTTTTAGTTATCGCTGGCTAGGTTTCTGAGTCTGTTCATCTCATTCAACGCATCATTGTTGCAAAGTCGTTTGCCGGTTACCATAGAAAAGCATAAAAAACTTCAAAAGTCCGCCATATTGGATTAAGAGTGATGTCAGAATATTTTTCTAATTATTCTCGGCAAGACCTTTCATTTGATACCCATATTGCAGAAGTGCATAAAAATAACTATTCCGCCATCTTGTATGGTCCGCCATATTGGATTTAGAATGACGTCACACAGCTTATCGTGTATTGTCATCCAAACTAAACGTGTATACAAAATTTCAGCTCAATCGGTTGAAGATATCTGCTTCAAAGTTGAGTAGCAAAATTCCACGCGAACATACGTACATTGCAAGTTAAATAAAAGCTTTTAAAATAAAATTTTGCAAACTGTAGGTGTGTGTAAAGGGCTATGAGGGTATCAAATATTTTGTTATTATAATTTTAAAATAAATTGTCACTTAATTAAGAAAATAGACGAAAATTGACCATTCCCCCCTTATCTCCGAAACTACGGACCCTAAAATTAAAAAAAAAATGCAGGAAATAGTTCTTTACCTATAGATTACAGGAAAACCTATAAGAAGTCGGTGGTCTTAAAATAACATGGTAAATCTCTCAATATTGTGCGTACAATTATACATTTACAGTTGGTAAATATGTTTTTCAACTACAGTGCTAAGTTTGTTCTTGGGATAAATTTATCACATCTACGGAACTCTTCATTGTGCGTGGTCCGACACGCAGTTGGCCGGTTTTTTTTTTCCATTTATTTTAAAAGGTTTTGAATTTTTTCATATTTTTTGACGTAGCTATCGTATATTTCACGTAATTAAGTTTAGAATTTTATTTTGTTAATCTGATGTAAAATGCAATTAGTAATGGAAATTGTTGGTTTTTCAATGTTTAAGTACTATTTTACATAAGAATAACACAGACTACTGGGAAGGTCAGGTGGTAGTACTCACAACCAGCGCGGCGTGCGTGTATATGAAAGTTAACGAAGCAACAGGATTATGTAAGAATCGTAGCAGATGGCGTGCTGTAGTTTTTGCCTACCTCCATGGGCAAAGACGTGAGTTTGTTTGTATGTACATTACTCAAAAATTCATAGACTTTTGGTTTTTATCAATTAATCACACATAGGTACAAATTAATTTTAGTTTCCACCTAAATTAATTTACACGAATGTAATTATAGAATTTCAAATGTAATTATGGACAACTAAGCATGATTGACATTACTAATTAGTTCAGTATGCCATTCACTTCGTGTGGCTACAGTTAGTAATAACATGACAATTGCCAGAACCGTTATTTTGACACGTTTTAACGGATAAGCCGTAAGCCACACCATTGCTATATTCATGTATGAAAGGTTGAACACGATATCCGAAATTCTTTGAAAATGGTTCTTAATTCAAAAGTTTTTGTTCTTTTGATACTGGCATGTTGCTATAGTGAATTGTGTGCTGCCAATGCTGGTTCCAAGGTATTATCTAGACGAAAAAGATATGTTGCTTTTCCAGAAGGCTCCAGTTTTTCGGTAAGTTTACATTTTATTTATTTAATAAGACTAGTTGAGAAGCAATATTTATTTAAGTAAGTTAGGTAGAATACCAAAGTGAGCTATGTTTTTTTGTAGCAATAAACAGTTGGGCATAAAATGTAATGATAAAAGTTTTAATTCGAAACAGAATCCGGCAAAATTGGAGAGAAACTCGTATGTATTAGAGTAGCTCTTAGATTAGATGCAGAGCCTTAAAACGTATCATCCAGACACATAAAACTTGGTTGATTACGTACTTTTTGGGATTTTATCTCTCTTAAATTTTAAGAGAGTTTTTATGTCTTATCCACGATTTATGAGCGTCGTTTTTCCTTCACATATATTTCCATGGTGATATTGGAATAAATTATGGGTAGTATTTAAACGCACAACAAAAATTACCAATTTTTCCCAACAGAATACGTACATCAAAAATACTGTTCGCACATCAAAATTAGCATGTCTAAATAAATTAAACTTAACGTCAGGTTGATGGAGCCCCGCTTTGTTGGGCTGTCTGCAGGTTTAAAGGAACCTAACCAAACCGAACCTTGAGGTGCCGAATTATTATAATTTGTACAAATTTTGATATTCAATTAGTTAACTAGTAGTGCAATAATAAGTTTATTAGATTCGCATTTGTTATTTTTGATGAACATTTAGTATTTTTTTGATATATAATTTCCCATTATTATCAGGTTGATGTTCTTTGTCATAAGGAGTTCATTTAAAATTCCTGTGATGCTCGCAGACGGCTTACTAACGCAAGATTACTAAGGTGGCTAGCTTACTTTTATGAGACATGTACATAATTTCCACTGGAGCTCTATTTGATGGCAGTATGAGAGCAGAATAACTTAGTAAGATTATTTGCTATGTAGACGACTGTATGTCGCTATTTTAAGACGCACGGTGAACGTATTTACTTTGAGTTTATTTCTTACTTAAAGCTCAACAGAATACCAAAATAGTTACAGTATATACTTGTGTTTTACAGTAGATAATTTGGATTCATTGGCAATTTCATACTTCCGCGATATTTACGAAAAAATATCACGAAGTATCATTTAATTATGATTACCGAAAATTAAAGACGAATTAGTACGTAGTTCATCATAATTCTCCTGCCCTTATCCCAATCTATTTGGGGTCGGCGCAACATGTCCTTTTTTTCCATACTTCTCTATTAGTCGTCATCTCGGTAGTCACCCCCTTTCTAGCCATGTCATCTTTCACACAGTCCATCCATTGTTTCTTTGGTCTTCCCCTACTCTTATAGCCATCGAAATTCATACTCAAAACTTTCCTCACGACATTTTCCTCATTCCTCTAACATACCATGACAACCGATTTCCGCACAACTTTTCAGTCACCGGTGCTACCACTTTCAAACTTCCTCTCATACACATGTACTAATTTCTTATTTTATCCATTCGTGTGTGTTTTTCCATAAATAGTTACAGGTAGGTATAATCACATTAAAAATATTCATTCAGATACGGCCTGTTTTACAATCATCAGATAAGATCCGATCAACTTTACATACAGATACAGATTTGGCGGCATCATCGCCACATACGAACTACGCATCACAATAACATGACGTCACGCAATCCTGCATCGCGCAATTAGAGTTTACCGCGCGACTAGCATATATATAACGTTCCGACATCAACCGTCCGCAGTAGCCCACCAGACACAACATCCTCCCTTTCTAAAGGAGGATGAGTAACCCTTCCACCCTATTCCTCATGCCTCTATACAGATATAACCTCTGTTCCATTCTTTAAATCATTTTGTGTATATAAGTTAACTAGCTTTTGCCAGCGGCTTCGATCACGTAGATATCGGAAAATATCCCACGGGAACATACTACCGGAAAATTTATTTTTTATTCCTTGTCTAAATTATGAAGGGAACCTGTGTGCAAAATTTCAGCGTTCTAGGTCCAAGGGATGGGCGTTGATGAGTCAGTCAATCAGTCTTCAGGAATTCTCTCTTTATTTATATAGATAGAAGATTATTATGCGTATCCAGGGCCTACCATCATCTTATAAAGCAATGTTTTTAACTTATTTTTATAGACAAATCTTAGTCAATATTAGGTCTATCGCTTTCCTACGCTTATGTAAGATTGAAATAATACTGCTTTAGGAGGTGGTGGTAGGACCTCAGGTCCTTAGATTCTAACAAATAACTAATGGCATCATCTGCACATTCCAGTGCGCTGGCTGCATGACAGTCGGTGTAATCGGCCAGCCATCCCCATCCTCAGCTCCTGGCACCTTCACGTGGGGCATGAACTGGGGCATAGCATACGAGCTGCCTAACGCCACAGAGACTGCCAAGTTCTACCGCAGACATAACAGGCTGACAAAGCCAATGGAACAGAGGAGGAGCAGACGAGAGCTTTATGGAAAGTTGGAAAAGATTATGGAGAAGTAAGTTATGTATGGTAATAGACCAGTGATCCACATTAGCCCTGGATCGAAAGAGCTGGAGGTCATGGGGATAACTCTATACCTAGCAGTGCGATGATGCAGGCTAATAGTATGTTAAAGCACAGTCATCATACAGTTGTCCGACGAAGCCCGAGCTGCATACGAAGTTCGGCGAACTCCGTAAGCAGCTCGGGCTCTCGTCGGATGACTGTATGATTTGTCGACTGTGGTTATACTCGTAGTAAGTTTTGTTAGAGATGCTGAATTTTAAATAAGTAAAGTAGACGATTCTTTAACCTATTGACAGCCCCAGTAGGATTAACACGACGCATGTTTTCGTACCCGTGCCGCCTCAGTCGTATTTATGTGACAAAGAAGGTTCTTAGTCATATAAATACGACTTAGGCGAACAAACGCAAACAACGAACATAGGTATGTTCGTTTTTGTTTTATAATTCATTGCATGATCCTATTCATAGGTATTTCAAACAACAAACAAACACAAAAAACACAAACAGGCGCGACACGCGACGTGACACAAACTTATTGCGTGTCGCGCGACGAGCTGGGCCTTTGTATCGCGCGCGATTCGCGTTTCGAGTCGCGCCTGTGTATAGGAGCCCACTGGGGGTACAGCAAAACGACGGTTAACCCACGACTTAAGGAACTTTGAAACTTTTTAAGGAAGAATATGTGCCCTGTTTGTTATTCCTCCAATGGATAAGAAGCGTGCAAGATCTGTATAGAGATGATAACGCACAAACATTTAAAAAATTAAAATCATGTATTTCTGGCTATGTGGCTCAAAACGAAAATCATCTTATTTATTTCAGCATGGGCTACAACGGAAGGCAGTGTATCCTCAAGACGTTGTGTGAGACCACGCAAAGGCTCGTTCCTCATGGCGAGAACATGGTTGAAGAGATGTTCCGAACATTGTTTACGTAAGTCATCACCATCATTCTCCTGCTCTTATCCAAATCTATTTCGGATCGGCGCATTATAGCCCTTTTATTCCATACTTCTCTATTAGTCTCCAATCTCGGTAGTCACCCCCTTTCTAGCCATAATTATCATCTTTGTCACAGTCCATCCATTGTTTACTAAATGAACCATTTAACAATACACGACTTCAAATTATTTTCTACAGTATTCTGTACAGTCAAATTTCACCTAAAAAATTCAAGTTGTTATGAGATATCAGATATCCAGTTTTTAAGGTTCTGACTACACCGTCTCTTCGTTTTTTAAAGCAGACTTCATAGGTCGATTTCAATTGATTAACTGTGTTAGGTGGACCGCTGATCTTGTAAAGGCCGCAGGAATCCGCTGGATGCGGGATCACAGAACCGGTCGAAGTGGCGGTGCTTGGGGGAGGCCTACGTCCAGCAGTGGACGTCTTTCGACTGAAATAATGAATGATGAACTATGTTTGAAACATTACATTTTTCGTCTTTATGTGCGAATCATAGACCTCTTCGAATATTCCTCCAGATTACCTCCAGGTGACAATTGGGAATAAAATTCCCAGTTTCCACGGGGTGGCAACTGAAGTTATTGCTCCCACTTCAAATCGCTGTATTGCGGCGTGGATCACCAACCCCCAAACCACATTGGAAAAGTGTGACCGCCAACCCCCCCATCGCGGCCGTAAGACAGACAGTGATGACGGGGTTGGCGATCCACGCCGCACTGTATAGCGGTTTGAAGTGGGGGCAATAACTTACCAGTCGCTACCCGGTGGCAACCGGGAATTTTATTTCTGATTGCCACCTGGTGGCAATCAATGTGGGGCGGCTAGGAATATTCGGGCCTCTTCCAAGTTACCTCCAGTTTTCTCCCAACTTAATTTTAATATCTAATACTTGCCTTCATTTATTCATGTTCGTACTAACTTTCCAGGTTACCAATGACGAAAGTCCTTGCATCAGAACCAGTTGAGCATGCAACCTATGACGCTGCTCACCGCCTCGGCCATATCCTCTCGAATTGTGACCAGTTCATTTGCCCAATATCTTTAGTGGACTTGGTCCAAGGGTACTACAATGCTCCATCACCTAAGCTGGATACTGGATTGAACCCATGGTCCTTGTTTAGCAGTAGTTTTGGGTAGGAATAAATTATTCGAAAAATTTTTTGTTTGTTTCTTTTCTTTCTGTTGTCGATTATAGCTTAGACATCGGATAATTGATAAGGGGACGGTACATTGTTTGTTATTTAATAAATAACAGTGGATCTTAAAAAGAGTAATTATGGGGACGTAGGAGAGAGGTCATTTGCAACCAAATGCCCCTTAAGGCCCCTAAGCAAAATTATGTCCAATATTTTCGAGTAGTTTGACATTTTACATTTTTTGAAGATTTGCGGTATACAAAATTAAAAAAAAATGAAAATGGTTGACATTTGCATAGGAGTCATAAGGGGTCATTTGGTTGCAAATGACTCCTCCTACATCCCTTTAATAGATTGCCGACTTAATACCCATAACCCTATATGCCGAATGAGCCTTATCACAAAATGTGTCACACTAATATTGGAGTCATCAGCGGGATAATTCTTGTATTTTTGAGAACGTCTCATTCACAAAAAAAAAAAAAAACAAAAGATAAGACTTGTCAAAATGACAAGTTTTTGACTTTAACATCGAAATTGTGACTAGATTTTGAACGTTTTTGGAAAACTTTTACGTTTACGTTTTTGGATGGGAATAGGCCTTCTTCGGGTGGGCCTTTATTTCAAGATGTCCGAATAGCCACTACTTACCGAAGAAATTCAAAAATGGAACAGAATTTGTATGAAATTATCTGCCAAGTAAGTTAAAGGAACTTAATCGTAGGTGGTGAAACAAGCCCTACCAGTAGCATTAACTTTGACAGTTCAACAACATTCTTTGCGTTATTTACGTTGTTGAGGAGACGAAGTTTTCGAACATAATGAAGCAA
Source organism: Cosmia pyralina (assembly GCA_946251885.1). NCBI lineage: Eukaryota > Metazoa > Arthropoda > Insecta > Lepidoptera > Noctuidae > Cosmia > Cosmia pyralina. Next base: position 21,759,793 of record OX276358.1, read on the forward strand.
TGGATTAGCAATATCCTTCAAAATCATTATTGTGATTGAAATTGTGTTAAGCTATTAGAGTGCAGGAGCTAGACCACCACCTCTTAAAGCAGTATTATTTTAATCTTACATGAGTGTGGGAAAGAGATGGAGCTAGACGTCCTGTATAGCTCCATCTCTTTCTCACACTGAAGTAACATTAAAATAATACTGCTAAGTGGTGGTTGGCCCCCTGGTCAGTCATTTGTCATGAGTTAGTAAAGTGTGTAATTGTTGTGTCATAGGAATTTGTAGAAGAAATAATTATTAATAAAACGCATGGGTTTATTATTAACGCATAACATTTAATATTTATAGTTCATATTTATAATACATTTCAATGTTAGCAGTAAGAAGTCATGAGTGTATTCATAATGGTAATGGTAGTGCTTGATTTTTGATTTTTAATTAACATTACAAAATGGGACTTAAACGATTACCTTACCACTTAAATTATTTATTTTTTTATTATGTATATTATTTCGCCTTACCCTAACTTTGCATTCCACCTAGTTTTATAATAATTGCTTAATAACTATTTATTACAATTATTTAATTACGGATTTCATAAATTATTGAGCTATTATGACTTAGAACGTACAATACGAATATTATTATATTTATATATTATAATATATGTATATTATAGCATAGTGCATAAATCTTAAACGTAGTAAGTGGCAATGATTTCGTGATACAAGTGACTGAACAGTTAAGGTGCGGTCACACTAACGTGCCTTGCGACACGCGACATGACGCGGCACGAATCACACTATAAGTACAAACAAAGCTGACTGTATGCGCGAAAATTCTGAACTTAACCTACAAATACATTTGAAGTTTCTCCTTCGTCGAAAGTGTTATTTTATTTATTAATTTTCTAATCGTTCCTTTTTGAGCCCTACAGTCAGCTGTCACAGTAATTAACAAATCGAGGCGCACGTTCGCGCGATCGCCACGTCAGTTTAACCGCGCCTCTAGTCGACTATTTTCCTAAGACTATTACTATTGAGGACAAGATTCCCATAGAAGTCTATTATTGTATGACGTAATATTATAGTACCTTACATATTAAAATAATTTAGGAATTTCCTCTCATGTTACTATCTATTATCTATATTTGTATCATTAGTGTGGTGTTCGTTTGCGTAATGTCATTTTCACTGGTCAGTTTGTTTGGTGGGAATTGTAGACAATGTTCAAAATTAATTAGAAGTGCAGCCTCAGCCTTTGGTTATTTATTAGTTTTTAATAATTGTAATAATTTACTCGAACTAATAAATATATTGCAGAATGTTTCGTTCGTGATCGTTCAAAGAATTGATTGAGATTTTAGAGCTTTGCATGCCAGGTAGAGATAAACAGGTTCATTATTTACTTAAAATTCTTCTTAGTATCAAGTGACACTGAAAAAGATTATTATTGAATTATTAGTACACTATAATTATTGCTGAAAGAGTGAAGCATCTACTTTTTGAACCGTCGATAGTAGTCTTCACTGACATTAATATATAAAAAAATATTATTAGAAGTCTAATAATTATCTTCAATTCCCATGCAACAAACACCGTTACTCGTGACGAGAAAGGTGAAAAACAATGCAATAACAAACAAAAAATTATCATAATTAATAACTAGTCGAGGACATTAATTACACTTAATAATATTAAGACGAAAATCTCCGAACATCACTTAACCTATACGTCGTTGCGACACCAAATTAATACAATGATTCGACAATATAAAATCTTTAACTTACACAAATTTAATATGAGTACGATTGCTTTCGTTTAAATTAAAGATATACACAATGTTTCCTTAAATACAAGTCCGTCAAGACGTCGATCAAATTATTTCAACTAACTTTGGTTAGTTAACTAAGGTAACTAATTACATTTGAAGCACACAAAAGGTATAATTATAATATAAAAGTTACTAACTTTTTAGTAGCGTGTTACCGTGGTAAAGATAAAAACATTTTTTTTTTAATTCAACTGTGCAGCTATGACACCAACACTTTCCATCACTTCCATATAGGTAAGTGCATATTATGTCAACTCCCGGAAAGCGCATTGCAGGGACGAAACCTAAACTTGGCACAGTAATGCGTGCCGGGCCGCAGTGCTACGGCAAATTGTCTGTTACAGTATAAATGAACACTGAACATGTTTCAACGTGCGACAATGGGTGCGACACTACTTGGCGATCCCCTGCCTGATATTGAGAACTGCTGCACTTTGCCATCGCAGAGCCATAATAAATGTATGGGAAATATTCGCATGAATTTTCGCGCCGCACTGCGACATTGTGGCTACTGGGCCACAATATCTACTGAGGTATAATGTGCACTTACCTTTACTGGGTTAGGAGTGACGTAAGATTTGGATTTGATAATTTTACTTTTGTTTACAGTAATATTAGTGTCCTGTTTTGTGTAATATTACAAAAGATTTATTCATAATATTATTTAAAACTTTTGGGTACGAAGAAAAAATTATGAATTTAGGACCAAAAGTCAATGAATATTGATGAGACTTCTACTTGGATATTTAATCATACTGACATTTATATTTGGTATAGTAAAATTGTTTACTTCCATACATTCTTTTATATTCTGGGTGTTTTTAGGCTCAATTCAAATCTGTTTTCTAACCTTTCCCACGGTAAAAGCATGAGACCAATAAGAACTAATAAAATAAGGCACACACAACTTAAAATACAATGTATTATTTATTGCAAAGAAAGCCGCAGACAGATGCTGACTATCATCAATGATGATAGAAGAAAATAACCTTTAAATGGTTGGAACTTGAAAACTACAGAATTACCAAAATACGACGACACAACACAAGTGAACTTTGTTTTTTAACTTATGGCAGTGGCCGCATTCAATTTATAGTGTGCGTTAATATTAATTTTGGTAAATACACGTGGTTAATATTCGTGCGTTGTATCGCCGTGGTGTAGTGTGTCCGTACCATAAAAATTGGCAAAAACATGTGACAAAAAAATTTCTCATTTAGAAATTGATAGTTGTCTGTACTGTTATAAACTATAATTTTTTTTCTAGAATTTATTTTTTTCTCTCACATTCCCTTCAGAAATCAAGGGTTAATTATTCTAAAAAAATATGGGTTATTAGGGCATATTTATTATACTTGATAGTCAGCATCTCAAAACGGCCATATTAATAATATATAATATTTGTTTCATAAGAAGGAAGTGTCTATAAATTGTGAATAGTGGTTTATTTATTTCTGTATTTACATCTAATCGTGTTGGAAGCTCAACGCAAATTTCGTGTGGTTTCATCTACCTATAAATTACACTTTAAATATCTATTTTATCATATCAGTAAACTATCAAGGTAATACAAAAAATAAGAAAGATGGAAAGAAAACAACAGTTTTATGTAAGCTATTGAATTAGGCTGTGGCAAGATATGACTTACAAAAATAGCAAATAAGGCTGCAACTATTCAAGAGTGGAGCGAGCAAGCATTGATACTTTTCTTTTGATTATAATATTAAGAGGGTTGTACTAAGTTGCCTTTTAGATTTACCAGAGAATATAAAACATCTCGCCTTACACACTATGCGATTCACACCGTTCGGGTGAGCCTAGTCTCCTGTCCCTCGTACTCTCTCCACGGTCAACGCTCTCGTGGGCGCTAAAACGGACTGTGACGTGTTCGTGGATGAATGAAAGAGGACCATGTTAGTCTACCTGGAGTACTGTGAGATGAGTGTATGAATTTTGTCTAGTTTTGTTGTCGGACAGCCGATTCATGTTTATAAATAAATATATACGCTGATAAACTTCTCGAAAAGTATTCACTTTTGAACAAGATGTGTAGTAGAAACGAAAGATGGGCAGGGCCTTAACTGGGCAGCTGGTAAGTAAAATAAGAATGGTATTAGGCAAAGATTTCAATCATCAGATTTTCCCTATCGCGTCAAAAGATGGTCGCATTTCTGTTTCGTTTTGACGTAGAGACGTCAAAACGAAACAGAAATGGCAGAGGCCATACACAATGACGCATGCATGGATGGAAACGCCATATGCGGGATGTTTGAAGTCACTCTTCTCAGTACGGATACTTTTCGCGCGACATTAAGTGTGGTGTGGGCAAATCAAACGATTTAAATCTATGGTAATAAGTAGTTAATTTGCTAATCGTAAGTCTTAAGAAGCCACAGCCTGAAAAATTCGCTTGCAATGGTCCAATTGTACGCTTTTTGCATTATTATGAATTAGGAATTTGTGCAGCCGAGTTTTATATGAATTTAATTCAGGATATTGCAGAATAAAGATTTTTTCTTCTTGAATGGAATGATATAAATACTGAGTTATCAGATTTGAGAAAAGTTCTTTTCAATGCAGAGGTTGCAGTTATAGGATTAAGTCCACAAATAAATAATTATTTGCTGAAACTGAAACCAATCTCTTTAAGACAAGTAAAGTGAGTTAATTAACTTTTAATTTGTTTTTGATGGAATATTTTATGCCTTGAACTTGAAAATAAAGCACACAGGCAATCTTTATTAGATTTAGGTATATTTAGCAATTTCGTTAACTTCTGAACCACTGCAAACTTTGTAAAAGTAACAATAGCGATTAGGTTACATATAAAATTACAAGTTTAGACGAGGAAAACTGAATTATTTATGAAGTTAATTGTGAAAAATATATAAAGCAACAAATAGAAGAGAAACGCAATAATACCTTACGTCACTTTGGAAGACGTTCGATTAAACATGCAAATACGCCTAACTTACCAATATTTATAGATAAAGAGTAGGTACTTTATAATGTAAAGATTAAGACAAACGATCCCAAAAGCAAACGAAAGGTAACGTGCAATAAAGCATATCCAAAAAGTGTCGTAGAAGAAATAACTATCGAAATTCTAGATTTCGTTGAACCTAATTATAAAGCGTTACGGATTATTACTGACTTCCTTCCAAAACATATTCAATTTACATTTGTAAGTCAAATTAAATGCTTTATGATAAATTCTAACTAAAGTGTTGAAGACCTTATTGCTGTATCAATATTTACTGACAAAGCAAAAGTCGTAACACTAGGGCGTTCGTCCACTACCTCTACGTTAGCTCTAAGGGTAACGTGAAAAGAACGTAGAAAAATAACTTGTCAATTATAAATATTATTTAAATTTCTATGTTGATCTGCTATATTTACACGTCAACACTTCGGTTAAGTTGATTCTTAAAATTATTGACAGCCATGTGATAGCTGACTATGAGTTCACAACTCTGTCACCCGATGTAGATAAACTTGTTCACAAAGTATAAAGCTTAGCATTAACTGACAAACACAATAAACAAACATAACAATAAGTCTATTCTAATCTCCTACGATCCTAAGAATAACAAATATTTGGCACAATTCCAACCTTTTTCGTTAAAAATTCTAAAGTAACGAAACACAATGTTGAAAATAAATAACAAATTTATCTGACATCGCGTCGCCAAGTTGACTCATTCGTCGACTAACTCTAAAAACACTGAGAAGCTAATCATTTATTTTAGTTATATACCATCTTAACTTTAATATGTTACTTCATATCTTTAATCTTATTGACGAGTGTATTAGCATTGTGTTTATTGTTTTTATTACCTATCTAGCGTCAATTATATGACAAAATCCTATACGTTCAGTTACCCGTTTATCACCCGAAATATCATAATATTAAACAGACGATTAGTCTCTGACTAACAAGTTTCCGAAAGACAATACATGACACGAACGGTAACGAAACAGGTCTTATAGACGAGGAGTAACAAACAGATCTGAGATCATATTAACGATGGTAATCATAATATTGAGCTAAATGCATTTACTTTGAGTAACACTACAGTTTTTGGTAATGCTTCGAAAGATCTAAGTTGTAAATTAATTGAGCAGCAAAAATGTTCACAGCTCTGATTTTTGTATCAACATAATTTTACGAGTATCGCAGTAACTAATATAACAAGGTTTAAAAGTGGTCAACCACGAACATTGCCAACTGTACCAGCCGATTTATTCTGTAAAAATGTTACCGTGGAAACTTACATGAAATGAGCTTGAAGAAAGCTGTCATTCCGCTTGAGGCTAGGGATGACACAGCTCAACAGTAGATGATACCAGAACAAAATAATATGGGAAAAGTAAATACAGGTGGCCTATGGCGTATTAGGTGTAGATTTCACTCTTTTCGTCTCTTTTTCAAGGATTTTACGAGCAAAATATCTTTACTTGTACATGGATATGGCAAATCTTGCAATTTAATCTAAAATTATTTTGATTTATCTTTTCTCAAAGTGAAAACTTGTTTTTACTCAACTGGGAATAAGGGTTATTCAGCTGCTTACATTCTTTTTTTAATAATAAATTTAATTTTATAGTAGTCGTAGTTAAGCTCCGGGCCGACTTTTTACCATCATGTCGATGCTAAGATGATATTACTTTAGTTTGGACTTATAAGAACTTGATTTAATTTGTGGTAGTTGACATAGAATCGTCGAGGCGTCTCGTCGGATAATTTGAAAAATCTTGTTCTATAATGTTCTGTCAAAACTGAGAAGAGGACGCGCGGGCTCGCGAAATATCGAAGGAGTGGAGGAAGGCTTTTACCCAGGAGTGGGACAGAGGAGGCTAGTAAAAAAAAAATAAGTTTCACTGAAAATACCGTTAGCATGACAAGGTTTGATTTTTTAATTTTTATTGCGTTTTTTTTTTTAATTTCTTCTAAGATGCGATAATATTGCCTTAAATGAGATGCAAAAATCAGAGTTTGTAAGGAGAATCTAAACCAGCCAAATTAAAATAACACCGCATACGTATTTGGCCATTAATCGTTGTATCGACATAGCTCATGAATTTCAACAGTACCTATACGACTGAAAGTATCGCAGTACTCCAAAACAAGGTCTATGATTCTTTTATACTCTGTCTTTGCAATATGGAACCCGATCCAATCAAACTACACTTAGCTCCATAGTTCACGCTCGAAGTAAGTATGTACAATGTTTTGCTTAACTTCTAACATCCCAGACTGAACGTCACTCGATCCTAAACACATTACCCTATCTATGGTGTTATAGAAAATCTAACTATTATTAATTTGCAGTCATATAAAAATAACAACAGACCGTTTTATCTAGCAAATATCTACAATCAAAGTTCGGATGATTACGGAACAATGTGCCAAGCCTGTGGACTTAACTAATTATTATTGATAAATAGTTATTATAACACTAAATTGGTGTATTTCGGTGGTGCAATAGCACGATCCTACTTTTTATTAACCCACGTGAATGTTTCAATTAGAAAAATTAATTCATAGTACTGAGGACTCGTTGCAATTCCATCCAATAATTCCTTTAGAGCCAGTTCGTATGTGGTACAGCGTTTTCTCGTAAACTTCTGCTAATATTTAACATCTTTCAACCTTTAGCGAGCTTTCCACGACGTCTAGTACGTTAGACCGTTTTCTAGTTTATTTACGTATCATCTAATTCTAGACTAGCCATTTTTATGCGTTACCCTCGACACGAACAGCTATACACATTCAATAACACTTATAATTACGAAGACGAACCACACAAAACAATTTGATTTTTTTTATTTATTTTACATTATCCATCCCTGTTTTCCTAACTGCTCGCTGTGGATTTTATTCATCATTAATATCAATAACTCTGAATTTTATCTAAGTAATTACCTAATAAACATTATCATGATTTACTTTGACATATCAAATACGCGGCTCGAAATATTTTTTTTTATTACTTTAGACTGCTACAAATATCCTACAGAATGGGTTGAAGTGAGGTAAGAACGCCTGAGGCGTCCGTCAGAAATAATAATTAACTATCAAAGGAAAGTGAGTCATGACTTCAAGAACGAAAGGTAATATCTAATACGAGTCTAGTCTAGGTACAAATTAATATAAGGTTACCTAATTTACTTCCTAAAGTCACAAACCTCAACAGTGATTTATTATCTAATAGTGGTAAAGTGCCGATAAGTGAGTAAAGACTTTACATTCGGTGAAAATTTGTGAGAAATATAAATCAGGAGACATTCGTGTACTAAATTTACCCTGTACTCTAGGTTTTATAGTGAAAATACTGTTAATATTAACATTACGGAAGAAGTGTGTCCTCGCGCCCTCTCTCTACCGCAGACAAGCGGGCGCGTCCAAATTATGAGAATTGATCAGTCATTACATTTTGGGCAAGCATTCGTTTTACTTATAAATACATCAGAATATATTAAGCGAATCCAAAAAGATACTTCTAACGGCAATCAAGTTAGCGCACATAGAAAAACAACATCATCGACTTGCAAACATTCTGTTCCATGAAGTCTCGCAGATGGGTTTGGCACTCCGTTTTAAAAAATCTAATAAAACAAGTTATCGAACTACCTAAGAATACCCGATCTTTATAAAAATGTTTTTAATATCTTTACAATTGGCAGTCAATTGTGTTACACAAATACATCTAATCATAGAATTATCACGATCGCGATGTGACTAACTAACTGGCATTACGATGTGTTCTTACTTTACTGATGACTAGGCTGTTAACCTAACTGTATCTACAATCTCTTATGACATACTACTAAAGGGAAATTATTACATTTCGTCAGTATCGATATTGTCCTTATGATTTTTACGCGAGTACGCAGTTTATCAAATATTATATAATGTATAATTCAAATTTATTTAATAATAATTTAGTACATAATCTACATAGTCCGGCTCTCATCGAGGACGTTTGCACGTAACTATTATTACAAATGTCTGATTCTAATCGACGTTTGAATGAATATTACCACTTTACAATACTTACATATTACGAATTTGAGCTCGATTTATTCGAAGTAAATCTTATAGTTAGTATTCTATTACATTATTATGTCTGTTACCACCCCGAAAATGAATACGACTATCGCAAGAAATTAATACAAACACCTAAAGATAATCTGTACAATGTTTGTGCGCTCATATCAAATTATTACTCGAAAAAGAATCGTTCCGTTGAATAATTGTAAATTAATACGTTCCGCTTAAAGTATAAACGTTCAATACAGCGATTCTAATATAAAAATAGTTATGGCAGATCCGGCGTCAACACAAAACGGCCGTTGCTTGAGGTCGCTGCGACAATCGAACATCGACGGACAGTCTCGACATCGAGTTAATGATTCTATACAAAAAGACGGCTTTGGATACGCTTACGGCGTGTACACGTCCATGGGCGCACCGGGCGCTTGGCACCACACACAGCACAAAAACACATAGTTCTCGCCTCACAGTTCCCAACTGGGAGTCTTAGATAGATCATCCGTGCCACCACATGACGATCAGCTCCCAGAACGTCTTCGGCGGCGAGTGGCCGAAGACGTAAGACGAATTTCAGAGACCCGGGTCACCTTCCGAGCCCATCTTTAGTAGCTCCAACTTCTTCTTGGCGATCTTCGAGTACAGAATGTCGATCGGCTTCGTGTTGTCGTAGAAGGTCGGTGCCCTGAAGATGATGAGCGCCGTCCCCAGCACGCAGGCTATCGTGAACAGGAACAGGAAGATTCTATCCAACACCATCGCTACATACTTCCAGTCATCCTCCACCTAGAAACAATATCATGCATAAGGAGAGTACGTATCCAAACACGAGAAAAAAGTGGTACTGGAATACTTACGCTTTCAAACTTATCCTTATTTTTGACATGCTGCGCAATAAACCTAGAACCTTCTATTGTCTTTTCCATCTCTCTCACGTAAGGTTTTTCTAGAGATGGGCTACCATCGTCTAAGTCTAATCGGCACGGGGATCCAGGAGGCGGGGAGAACAGTTCGTCGTCACCTCCAGGTGGAGGCGGTGGGGAGGGAGGCATGCCTGGCAGTTCATACTCCTCACAACCCCATTCCTTGAACTTTCCGTCCATATCATCCGGGCCGAAGACATCCGTGAGTATCTGAAAAAAAAACCATTCAATTTAAGAACAGTAAAAGAAACAATATAAGTCAATCAAAGGAATTGAGAGTAGAGTTAAAGATCGTTTCAGTGCAATAATGGGAGGCGGATGAAATGCCAGGAGATTAAAACGTCAGTGCGCGTTCCGCGAGGGCCAGTGTATCGCGGCAGCTTAAGCCGGCACACAATTAGGCCGGAGTGGAGGTTTCGGCTCGGGCCGTGCCTGCTGGCGTCGTATATATCGCGCGATCCGTCCGCAGCCACCAGGGGAACATAAATAACGGAGGCCGCGCGCGCTCGTTAAGCCCGCCCGGCGTTGAGTAATAAAGGAAAATCGAAATGGAATGAAATTGGGCTGGAAGCGATATTTTCGCGATACACACAGAGCACAATGGATTTAGAATATCGTTGAAAGGACCGTTTCCCAGAAGAGTCCCGCGGCTGAGGACAATTAAAATGGTTATTGTTGAGGGCGGCTTCGACTCCGCTGTAATAGCGTTCTGTTTGTATTGAATCCGTTCCGATGGAAAATGTTTTGAATGGAGGAAACTCAATGAGAAAAGGCGCCGTGTTGTTTTTTCGTACTGAAAGAGATCCCCTTTGAAGAACTTCATTTGTGAAAGCTTCTATTTTACAAATTTAATTAAAACGCTACGAGGCTGTGAGGTTTATTCCAGTCTTGGTGTAAGATAAACCGATGCCTTGCGAATGATTAACGATTTACCGAGGGATGTGTTCCGGTTCAGTTCTTATTTCGTGATGTTGGTGATTTATTGCTGAATCAATATTTCTTACCTCGCTTGGTTTATCGTTATCGTCGTCGTCATCGGGCGGTTTCTCTGGCCTCTGTATACACAATATCTTGGGTAAAAAATCTATAAAGACTTTCCGCACCCACGGGGCCATGTGGTGGGTGACTGGCGACCTAAAATTTATGTTTAGCACCACGATAGTGACAACTACTGATAATGTAACTAGCATCATAGTGAATAACAAATATTTGCCTAACAAGGGAACCGTTAGCGATGTCGGAGGAATAATTTCAGCTAACAGCAAGAAGAACACGGTCAACGATAGAAGAATCGAAATACAGAGCGAGATTTTCTCTCCGGAATCTGAGGGTAGATAGAATACTAGGACTGAGAGGAATGATATCCCAACGCAAGGGATGATGAGATTGACCGTGTAGAAAAGGGTTTTTCTTCTGAGAGTGATGTTGAAGATGATGTCAGGGTACGGTTCTTCACAGCAGGAGTAGAATTTCTCATTCCTCGTGGCAGGGACGCGCATGATGTCCCATTCAACTGAGATGTAGTACTCCGATAGATCGATGCCCATTCCAATGCGATCCGAGTCTGGCGTCTGTTTTAAGTGCCTCAAGTCCACCTAGAAAAGAAAGGTTGGTTAGAAAATAGTTCAAAGCAAAAATGCTCAGGTGTGTTGACTTTTAATATCAAATATTTCAAGTATTTTTTATCAAACCCCTGTATTTATTTCACAAGAACATAAATGTAATATATCAAAAACGCAACATCAGAACTCAATAACGTAAATAAATAACTAAGAATAAATAATACCATTTCTTTCAATACCAAAATAGAGACATCAAGAGCTCCTAAAAAAGAGAGTCTGAGTTTGAAAACTAAGCATAACAAAACACCCGAAGTAAGGCAATCCGTTATTAAGGAATCGAACCATTCACGCGAAGCTTTACAAATAGCTGTTATTGCTATCTCATACAACTATCTAAAGGAAGACGGAGATGGAGCACACCTGAATTCCCTCGTGAACCTTAACACGGCGTTATAAGGCGTAGACGTAAGCCGAGTCTTTATTTATGTGAAAATAGGTGACCACAGATTTATTAGGTTCCTTAGTGCGATAGATGAATGCGTCTGCTTTGAGCCTACAGTTACAAAGTCTTTGAAACACTTTATAGCTTCCCGTTTTTCATTCGAGTATGTATTTTCCTGATGTTAGAAGGCCAAAGTTTTCGCAACAGAGGTCCATAAATTTCTCGTCTACGTGACCCTGTTTGGAAAGAGGTCTGTTCTTATAGATATTATGATATACTGGGATAGTTCAAGTTTATAGATGTAGTGTATATATTCTGTGTATACTTATCTATCTGTGTCTCATAATTATTTTATATTCATCAAAGAGTGGCTCCCAACAATTATGATATTCATAGCGAAATCATCACAGTTCGATTTGATATTAACATTAGTGAAAAGATATAGCACACATTTTAATATTATCTTTACTTTGGCAAAGTGAAAGTCATACTTGAAAACGACGTATTAGGTAGGTACTAGTACTGCTATATTTTTCATAACTTTATGCTCTACATTGCCATGATAAACTATTCAGGCGTTGGCATTTGGTTTTCTTTCCGTTAGCTATAAACGTTAGCATAGAAAACGTGCCTGTAAATGCAGTTACTGTAAACAAAAGAAATCATCGTTTGACAACACTTTCTCTGAATAAACTAGATTATAATTAGATGTATTTTGCTCCAGTATCAGTATCATTATACTCGATCATCTGAGTACCTACTTCTAGAATTACCCGTACAGTTCAACTATCTTTAAATATTTCTTATACAGGGCGATATAAATATTTCAGTTGACACTAAGTATTGGAAAAGGCTTTTTGCAAAGAATTCGATTACATTCCGTCTAAGCGTTTCGCTACAAAATTCGTTTAAGGCACCATTTTTTTTTGTTTCATACAATTTTATTAGGGGCCGAGGACTTTCGTGAAAAAAATTTGATTCTTAAGCGAAAATAAATTTTCGGTGACAGATTTTTTTGATACCACGTTTTGAGAGGTATTCTTTTTCATTTTTATTTTTATGAGGTTCGTGATGGATCTCAGCGTTCCAGAAAAATATTTTAACAGTAAATTATATTGTTGAACAATAAAAAAAGAAGAAATATTTTTTCTTGCTGACGTTCTTTTTTATCCTACCTAAAGATTGTTTTTGTTTATTTTTATCGATATTATAAGAGATAAAAACATATATTAAAACATAAAACATATTGTTTTACCATTACAACACATTATGGCAACAAAACATAATTATGATTTTGTCGGAAATCCATAAAATCACATTTTGATTCAATCATTCCCTCGTCAGTTTCCCATGAACGTCAATTTAAATGGACATACGAGCATAACGTGACGTCGTACGCTGTATTTTTATGGGAGTTTTATTGCCTCAAGATTTATTTTGTTAACCGTACTGTATTTTTTAAACAGAAGCCATTTCATACGTTTTGAGTCTAACTTCAACTATGACAAAAAAAAAATCCAAATCAGACGAGAATGAATATGAGGTTGTTTTAAACTAGTAAGCTTCTTAGGTACTTCTACGCAAAGGGCACGGGACTCGATCTTAAAGGATTTCATAGAAATGGGTTATCCAAATCAAATTGATATGCGTTTTTGAAAGAGAACCAATCATAGACAACATGCCCCCCAACCACACGCTTCACTTCATATTGTAAACTCACTAGCCTCTAAACTATTTCGCTCAGTTAACTCTTATGGCTCCTGAACCGAATTGCTCACTTTGGCACATTTTCAACATCCATCGCTGCATCCGTGTATGAGGTATATAACGGTGCAGTTAGTATTTTAGCAAGAAGTAAGTGCCAAGGAAGGCTATTAGGTACAGAAACCATTACATCTTTTTTTTGAAAAAGTTGCATTTGATGGACAGAGAGGAGATGGCTGGCAACACATCGGTCTCATCAAAGAAGAGACTTAAAATCAGACAACTGGTTGTAAAGTTTAAGCCATTAAGTGCTAGATTTTACAGGAAGCTGACTAGTTATTTAGTGAGAGATTTCGACCGAATAATGTGCTCTAACACAATCAATCTACTTGCTTTCTTAGTATTGAAGATAAGTAGTGAGGAGCTCGTGGCTAAGTAATAACAGCCGTGCGGGTCGACCCATCAGCTTAAGCTACGCTTGCCGGGGTCGGTCCATGGATGGGTGACCATCCTTACATACCGAGACTCCTCCGTGCCTCGGAAAGCACGTTAAGCCGTTGGTCTCGACCGTCATTCGTGGATCTTTGACAGTCGTTACGGGTCGTCTGAAGCCCGAAAGTCTGACAACCAGTCTTACCAAGGGGTATCGTATTACCCAGTTAATGGGTTGTGGAGATCAGATAGGCAAGTCGGTCCATGTAAAATAATGGTATTCAGCTGCATCCGGTTAGACTGGAAGCCGACCCCAACATAGTTGGGAAGAGGCTAGGCAGATTGATTGGTGATTAGTTATTATAGACCATCAAGTCCAGTTCCTTACAATATTTCCCTTTGGTGTTCTTAGTGTTCTGTTCATGGCAATTGAAAAGTGCGTCAATGTGTGATTGTGATTGCCTTGTAACCTACATCAAGAGGGTTCATAAACCTCCATGTCTCATTGATATCAAGACGCTTAAAAAAATTAAATGTAATTACAACAAATAGTAAATTTTCAACTCACCATGTAGCCATCATAACTCCAAGATCCAAACTTCATGAAGCAGGTCTGCTCGTCAAAAGGGAAGTACTCCACGTCAATCTCACAGAAGGACTTGTAGATGGCGGGTGGCTTCCACACCACTTTTCCGTCATGGTGAAGGATCGCTTTCGTCATGATTGTCACTTCGTAGTTACCGTCGGCGCTGGAAACAATTACAACAGGTTAGAATTCAGTATCTTTAACCTTTAGGAGGATAGAATTCTTAGTTTTGAGAGTGACATTTCTTTTTGAAGAGAATTTCGCCGTTAATGGGATCCAATCAAATTAAATTTTTGTCATACAAGACACGAAAACAGAGAAACTGTTTTTTTTTGCAATTTAGTTCTTGTTTTAATAGTAGGTAAGCCACATTTAAAACAAACACATGTGGTTGCTAAAAATCTACTATGTACGAACGTTTTCCTTGCTCTCTTTAGAAGTAATAGAATTAAAATATCCCATATAACTCGACTGTGTCAAGGATATATTTTGAACAAAATAATATTGTTTAAATTCCGTCTAAATTCTGAATTGTGAGAAAAATGTAGGTTAACCGTTTAAGAGAGGAAAATATATTGCGTCGCTTATGAAGGTTTAAATGAAATCATTTTAAGCTTTGTACTTTGTGCAGGTAAGTACTAATAGAAATTTAAATCCATATTCATGTTTCTTAGGATTTTGTGTATAGTACTTTTTTGAGAAAGTGAAAATAGTGTTTGAAGAAATGTAATTTACTCTCGCATACTTAGTTTAATGAGGTGAGCTGACGAGAAGAATAAATAAGAAAAATATAACGTTATTAAAACTGCCGAGAGTATTTTTTTGCTACGTGTTGATGTGGATGTTGAAACCTATTGTTTCAACATCCACATCAACACGTAGCAAAAAAGTTGCCGATTTTTTTAAATAAGTATCACAGTCCGATGCAGTCAGAGGAGCTTGTGGCTAAGTAATAACAGCCGCACGGGTCGATCCATCAGGTTAAGCTACGCTTGCCGGGGTTGGCCAGTGGATGGTTGACCATCTTTACATATCGAGACTCCTCCGTGGCTCGGAAAGCACGTTAAGCCGTTGGTCCCGGCCGTCATTCGTGGATCTTTGACAGTCGTTACGGGTCATCAGAAGCCCGAAAGTCTGACAACCAGTCTTACCAAGGGGTATCGTATTACCTAGTTACTGGGTTGTGGAGGTAAGATAGGCAGTCAATCAACTCAGCCAATCGCAGTCCACTGCTGGACATAGGCCTCTCCAAGGTTGCGCCACAACACCCTATCCTCCGCCTTCCGCGTTCAGTCTGCCCCAGCCACTTTCTTCAGGTCATCGGTCCATCTAGCATAGGCAGTCGCTCCATGTAAAATAATGGTATTCAGCTGCATCCAGTTACTGGAAGCCGACCCCAACATAGTTGGGAAAAGGCTAGGCAGATTGATTTGAGTCCGATGCAGTCAACAAATTTACTCCGTATGTCAGGTCGCTTATTTATGTGGTCGCTTGTACAGTGTAGTGTGCTGCGTCAGTACATCAACTTGATCCTTGTACGTGTCAAACTAAAGTGGCTGATTTACAACCTCACAGTTAATTACACAGCAATTAATGTAATCTGATTGTCTGTCTTTAATACATTGCGGTCTGTTACGGTCTGTACGTAACGAGATATGCGTCATATGTATGTAGGTATGCAAGTCTCTTTACCCTAAAACCGACACCTTTAAATCTTATCACCAACACAATGTTATGGCGTAATAAAACAAGAATTATAACGTGATAAATTGACTTAAAAACCACTCAATCAAATCGACTTCATAATTAAAACAAAAAAAATGTCTACTAAAATATCTACATGAAAATCATCACCCGTCCTTTTGATCCCGCCATTCGTTGTCGGTACAAAATTGACGTTGAAACCTCTAAAAGCTTTGTCATAACCAACTTTTGCGCATTCATGAAAATTGTCCCGTAAAATAGGTCGCCTTGTCTTCCATTAAGCTAACGTTGTACCATTAAAAATAAAGTTAACACTGAATATTCGTGGAGTGGGCTTTTAGGGGAAGTCACAGGTGCATTAAAGTGTTACCTCTATTTGGTTAAATTTAAAAATATTACAGTCACGTCAACTGAGAGCTTCTAACAACCTTAATATATGAATAGAGCTAGTAGAATGTTATATTTTATTTGATATAAACTTTGCCGCAGTGAAGTAAGTTAAGGTGTTGGAAGAAAACAAATTTTTATACTAAAACTATTCATTAGCTAGTAAACTATCGGTATGCTTGATTGAATACACAATTGCAGTAATCACAAGATTAAAATGTTTCCGTTATTGCTAAAATTGGTGTAGACATTTCTGTGTCAAACAAAGCAAAAGTTAGGACATTCGTTTTGAACAAGTGTTAACGCCATTACTTTCTTTAGTTTTATATTTCATGTCTAATTACTGGCAACTCTAATTAATTAGTATCTGTGTAACATAAAGTTCCTTCCGCTTTCCTTCTCCCTTCCACAACCCTTATAATGCCTAAGTGAGAGCGAGAAGGAAGATCCGCAATGGCGTGCATACGCTGCCGCCAAGAAGATCCGCCAGTTCTCAACCAACATCGACGCCTGTGGGTAAAAATTAATCCCAAGTCGAAAAAGGACTCATATTTTCACCGCGAAGAACGAAGATTGCTATTGAACAGTGCAAGTGCGTGTATGTGTGTTGTGGAAAGTGCAGATTCTCGTCCGTACGTGATATCCTGGACGCGCCAGCCACGTGGCTAAGGAAACCCTTCTCGTCGTGTCGCCATAGCTCACCAGGCAGGTACCATCATCATTTTCCCACACCACCAAACACCTACTTGTGTCACCGAACCGCCCCTCATACAGTCCACTAAGAAAATTTCGATTTTCACCCCAAGGCTTTAGGCCGCCGCAACATTTTTTGGTCCTACGATCACGGATATCCAACAGTTTTTGGTCCTACGATCACAGATATCCAACAGTTTTGGTCCCATGATCACGGATACCTATTTTACTTTATCCTCTTGATAACGGATATCAATATTATATCCGTATATCATCATCCCGCAACTATATTTCATTTCAATCTTCGTTCCTTATACTCTTATACTAAACCGCTTTCATTTATTCATTTATTACAGTACCTACTTGTCATTGCGTACATTCACAGGTATTTCGCATCCCGCTCAACTTAATATTTTAATATACGTAGGTAGAAGCAAAATCTACCGCTCGCTCGCTTCGCTATCGTTCGGTACTATATTCGTAGGTACCACCTACCAATCCCGCACCGCGCGCAACTCGTTGAAGTTTGCGATTTATTTTAGCTATTATAAAAACCTACAAAAATATCGAAAATGCCTAAGAAAGTGACCATGGATTCGGATGATCAGATAGAATCCGCGATTCAAATAGCACTGTCATGTCGTAATATGATTTTTGCCCGCATGCAAATCATTTACGATTTAATGGAAAAAATGAAGTCCGGTATGGAACCGGTAGAGATGTTCTTGTGTGCGTGTGTCAATGTTGATGCGTTGCGCACCGAGTTCCTCGAGGCATTTAATAAATATAACTCGCTTCTTCTAAGACAAGACCCGGAAAATAATATTGATGATCAGTCGTGGATTAGTTTTGAGGAATTATATTGCTGCGTTAAATATAATTATTCAAATTACTCAAAATCATCAGCCACATCGGCTCCTACTTCTAGTGGTAGTGGTGTCAATAAGCAAACAGTTCGCTTACCTCCCATTGAAATTATGTCATTCGATGGCGATATTCGTAACTGGCCCCTGTTCTATGCTAATTTTAAAAGCACGGTACACGAAAATAATACATTGACTGATTCGGAGAAATTATATTATTTGATGGGGAAATTGAAAGATAAGGCTCAAACCGCGTTCTCAGGAGTTTGCCCTAATGGCGATAACTACCAATTAATTTTTAATTCACTCATAAACAAGTACGAAGACAAACGTATGTTGGCTTCTAGTTACCTTAATCGGATGTTTGAACATAAATCTTTTAATACCGCATCTATTCAAAATTTCGAATCCTTTTCTGATAATTTTGTTTCCGCCGCAAACGCATTAAAAAACCTTAAAATAAATGATTTATCAGATTTGATTTTTTTCCATGTCGCTATAAAAAAGGTTGATTCTGAAACCGCTCGACTTTTTGAAATGAACTCAAAAGACGAAATTCCTAAATTCGACAATTTAGTACAGTTCATTAAAAATCAATCTCGCATTTTACAAAATACTAAAGCTTTAAACAGCTTGAGTTTCACTCAGTCTAACAACAATCCTGTAAATAAAAAAACGTCCAAAACTCCGCAACCGCAATCTTACACTGTAATTGATAAATCCGCTAAATGTTTGTGTGATAGCTTTGTTCATGAACATTTATTTAAATGTCCTGCCTTTTCTAAAATGACACCAAGTGATCGTTTCAAATCGGTGAAGCAAAACGATGCATGTACTAACTGTTTAAGTATTAAACATAAGGCCAGAGTCTGTCAGTCTGAATCTAGATGTAAATCTTGTAAAAATAAACATCATACGCTTTTACACTTTAATCGCGAATCGCACGCGACTGTATTATCGAACGGTGTTGATGATACCGCACGTACACAATCGGGTTCAAACTCCACGGCTTCGAGCGAGCAAGATGCTCACGCCGCCGCCGCCGTGCCGCTCGCCGCCACCGCTCAGAGCGCCCCGCAATGTAATGCATCCATTGCTGCGTCGATCTTTTACGACTCGAACTCCCGCGTATCAAAGCCGCAATGTAATACGAATACTACTATTTTGTTGTCAACCGCTACTGTAATAGTTCGAGATTCATTTGGTAAGGAGCATTTTATTCGCTGTCTATTAGACAGTGGCTCACAAATTAATTTTATTACCGCAGAATGTTGCAAACGATTAGGTTTGACTAGACATTCATCTGATACGCCTTCCGTTAAGGGTATCGGTGGTACGGAAAAATCCGTTAAGGGTTCCGTACAATTCGCTTTCTTTTCCCGTTTTAATCCGAACGTTACTTTTAACGTTAATTCGCTAGTTGTCGATGCAATCACCGATAATTTACCTACCGCTCCCGTAGATACTTCCGCCTTGCCTTACTTAAAAGGTTTACCGCTCGCCGACGAATCGTTTGGCAAACCCGGTCGCATCGATGTGTTGATCGGGGCTTCGCTTTTCCCGCATCTTATGCTGCCCCGCGTAGTTAGCAGCAACTCCTCCGCGCCGCCCGCCATGCAGACGGTACTCGGTTACGTCATCATGGGCACTGTGCCCGCGCTGCCTGTACGTCGTAATAAGCCTCCACAGTCTTGTTACTCACATATTTCGCAACCATCCGACAAAGACTCGTTAGAATCGGCGTTGAAAAAATTCTGGCAGGTCGATGAAGCGCCCGTCACTCTTTCGACGAGCAAATCGCTCGACGAACTTGAGTGCGAGTACTTTTATAATTCGACCACGGAACGCGATGGGGACACAGGTAGATACTCTGTAGCCCTACCGTTTCGCAGCGATGTGTTCTCATTGGGGAACTCACTCGATATCGCGAAAAAACGTTTTTTCTGCCTAGAAAAGAAATTAGAATCCGCACCCGAGTTACGTACTGCGTATGATGACGTCATTCGCGAATATATTGATAATGGATATTTATCTCCTGCTCCGCTCGCTAGTTCAGACAGTAGTTGTCCTGACTATGTAATTCCGCATCACGCAGTTGTACGTTTAGATAAGACAACAACAAAACTACGCTCCGTGTTAGACGCTAGTGCTAAAACGAGTACTGGATTATCTCTCAACGATATTTTACACAGTGGCCCAAATTTACAGGGTGACTTGTTTACTATAATTCTGAATTTTCGATTGTTCGCATTCGCGCTCTCGGCTGATTGCCGACAAATGTTCTTACAGATTGAAGTAAGAGAAAGCGATCGTCGCTTTCAACGCATCTTATATCGTTTTAGTCCAAACGATCCTCTGGTTCTATATCAGTTTAACCGTGTCTGTTTTGGTCTCAAGTCAAGTCCCTACCATGCGATCCGCACAGTACAACAGTTGGTTCAAGACGATGGTCATCACTTCCCGCGCGCCAGCGCTATCATCGCGGATTCGCTGTATATGGATGACGTAGTCTACAGCGTAAGCTCCGAATCACGTGCAGTCCAGGTTTCGCACGAACTGATTAAACTCTTTAGAGGAGGTCAGTTCGAGTTGGTCAAGTGGACCAGTAACTCTCAAACTGTACTAAACAGTATTCCCGCGTCGCATAGGTTGACCGAACAACTAGAATTCGACAAGTCGGTAGAACAAAAGGTTCTCGGCTTGCGCTGGTGTAGGTCAAATGATTGTTTTGAATTTCTTATTTCCGCACCGCCAGACACGTGTACTAAACGTGCTATTCTGTCGGCCGTAGCTAGACTGTGGGACATCATGGGGCTTGTCGCGCCTGTAGTTCTCTATGCTAAACTACTTATCAAAGAATTGTGGATACTGAAGCTCGATTGGGATGACACTCCCCCGCGTCACATCATAAATATTTGGCAAACTTTTCGCTCTGCCCTGCCGCTTTTAAATGATTTTAAAATCCCGCGCCATTTAGGTATTTTTGAAAATTGTATTCTTCGCCTCATTGGATTTTCCGACGCCAGCGAAAGCGCCTACGGCGCTGTCATCTATGCGCATGTCACTCGCAACGATGACGTAGTTGTTCAGCTGGTTTGTGCCAAGTCGAAGGTATCGCCGGTTAAACCATTGACTATTGCTCGACTGGAGCTCTGTGGTGCCGAACTCTTCGCTAAACTTCTTCGCCGTGTTCATGACACTTATAATCCGCGTTATAATGTTACCGCTATTTACGCATTCACCGATTCAAAGGTGACTCTTTGCTGGATAAATTCTTCTCCGCATCGTTGGCACACGTTTGTGGCCAATCGTGTCGTTCGCATCGTAGACAACGTCCCCGCGGAACATTTCTACCACGTACCTGGTACTGAAAACCCAGCGGACTGTTTGTCACGTGGTTTAACACCTGACAAATTCATTGAGCACCCATTATGGTTGCACGGACCCGCTTGGGCTAAGCGCGACCCTTCCGAATGGCCCATACATAAGGTTACAGACTTGAATTCGGAACCCATTCCGGAAGAAAAGGTCCACGCGCATCCCATAGTCGCGGATTCAAGTTCGGAAAATTCGCTTCTACTCGCACTCGCAGAACGTACGTCGTCGTGGACTAAACTGCTGCGTATTGTTGTTTTCATATACCGCTTCATGAAAAAACTCCCGCGTCGGACTGACACCGTTACCGCTAGCGACCTCGAGTTCGCTGAAACCATTTTGTTGCGTCATGTTCAAACAAAACACTTCATGGAAGATTATTCCGAGTTAAAAAATAGTAAAATTTGTTCACCCGCTCTTATTAAACTCAAGCCATTTGTAGATGGTGATGATTTAATCCGCGTTGGGGGTCGATTAACTCATTCGGCTGAGGCCTATAGTACTAAACACCCGGTAGTGTTACCCCGTCATGATCGCATAGTTGAAATCCTCGTAGACTATTATCATATAAAATATTTACATGCAGGTCCAGAACTCACTATGTCGTTATTGCGCCATAAGTATTGGATTTTGTCCGCTAGACGCATTATTCGTCATACAATCCACAAGTGTAACGCATGTCACAGGTGGAGACCGCGACCTCATGGTCCGCCGATTATGGGCGATCTCCCTAAATCTAGAGTAAATGTTGCAACCAAAGCTTTTTCTCATACAGGGTGTGATTACGCTGGCCCTATACAGTATGTGCCCGTACGCACTCGAGGTGCGAAGAGTCGCAAGGGTTATTTATGTATATTTACCTGTATGACTACTCGCGCTGTTCATATTGAATTAGCTACAGATCTTACGACTGCGTCGTTCATAGCCGCGTTGAAACGGTTTTTATCCCGCCGTGGACCGGTACAATGCTTGTATTCGGACAACGCGACCAATTTTCGAGGAGCTAATTCGTTTTTACGCGACTTGTATACTTTCATAAATAAAGAATACCGCCCGCGCTTTGAAGAGGAGCTCGCTGAGCATCGCATTAATTGGCACTTTATTCCGCCCGCGTCACCGCACTTTGGTGGATGTTGGGAGTCCATGGTGAAGGCCGTGAAGACTCACCTTTTCAAGACAATAGGTCAACAACTTCTATCTTATGAAGAATTAGTTACAATTCTCTCTCAAATAGAGTGCCTGTTGAACTCCAGACCTCTTACTGTTCTTAGCGCTGATCCGGAAGAGCCTAAAGCTCTTACCCCTTCGCATTTTTTACATACTGTACCGCTTAACTCATTACCCGCCGCGGAAGTAGGTTTACTGTCTGATCACCTGCTTCAAAGACACTCTCTTATGGATAAATTAGTCCAGTCGTACTGGAAAAGATGGCGAAGCGAGTATCTTCATAGTTTACAATCACGCTTAAAATGGAATAAACCTGATGGAGACATGATTAAGGAAGGCACTGTAGTAGTGATAGTTAATGATAATGCGCCTCCTCTATCCTGGCCTCTAGGTGTTATTGAGAAGTTGCATACGTCTATAGACGGTAGCACGCGAGTCGTTTCAGTACGCACTTCTAATGGGATTCTTGTGCGACCTGTGGTCCGCTTATGCCCCATTCCTACTCAGTAATATCTTATTCAGTCCATTCCCTCTTTAGTTAGATTTAAGTGTAATTTCACTGTATATATTATTATATTATTCTCTTTAAAGGTGACCCTTTAAGGCCGCGAGGAATGTTAACGCCATTACTTTCTTTAGTTTTATATTTCATGCCTAATTACTGGCAACTCTAATTAATTAGTATCTGTGTAACATAAAGTTCCTTCCGCTTTCCTTCTCCCTTCCACAACCCTTATAATGCCTAAGTGAGAGCGAGAAGGAAGATCCGCAATGGCGTGCATACGCTGCCGCCAAGAAGATCCGCCAGTTCTCAACCAACATCGACGCCTGTGGGTAAAAATTAATCCCAAGTCGAAAAAGGACTCATATTTTCACCGCGAAGAACGAAGATTGCTATTGAACAGTGCAAGTGCGTGTATGTGTGTTGTGGAAAGTGCAGATTCTCGTCCGTACGTGATATCCTGGACGCGCCAGCCACGTGGCTAAGGAAACCCTTCTCGTCGTGTCGCCATAGCTCACCAGGCAGGTACCATCATCATTTTCCCACACCACCAAAACACCTACTTGTGTCACCGAACCGCCCCTCATACAGTCCACTAAGAAAATTTCGATTTTCACCCCAAGGCTTTAGGCCGCCGCAACAACAAGCATACACAGTTTTCGTTAAACCCATTGGCAATAACAATTATTGTAAGTGGCCAAAACATATGTGTTGCATCTAATTAGCAAATCCTATTGGCACCTGGTGCGGGCCACCACAGCCAAGTCTTAATGATGATTTATAGATCCAACCGGAGGAATCAAAACCAAACACCAGTTGCAATAAACTACAAAGTTAAAATAACTTGGCACCGTAGTTTAACAGTGCCCGGTATCAAACTTAGATAATCCAAAATTAATTCAATAGCAAACTTGTGTCAAGCGGGAATTGAACCCAATTCGCGTAATTTGAATGCTTATTATGAAACTTTGTCAAACAGGACAAGATTCCAGGAAATCTTTCGATTGACAACGTGATAAAGTTAGTGAGCAGTGGTGGCCCAGTGGTATCGGTCCCGGCTTAAGCTCGTGAGTTTGAATTCAGCTTTACTTTGTGTATTTAATTTCATCACCACTGCTCTCAAAACGGTGAAGGAAAACATCGTGAAGAAACCAGCATGTGCTAAAACCAAAAATTCGAAGACATGTGACATCCACGAACCCGCACTAAACCCGCGTGGTGGATTATGGCGCACTCCCTCCCACAGAATGGAGGCCTGTGTCCCAGCAGTGGGAACATAAATAGGCTGATTATAATCAGCAATATATATTATAATAATGTATACATTATAAAAGCAAGCCCCCGTACAGCAGGTGAATCTGATGAAGAGATAGTCAAAGTAGTGATTCGTGGAAGAGGAATAATCATAAACTATGAAATGAGCAATACATATATTTATAGTCACGTTCTCGAAAACGGCTCTAACAATTTCGATGAAAGTTGCAATATAGGGGTTTACGGGGGTGAAAAATCGAAGCTAAGTCTCATATGGAAAAATTAGTTTTCTCTGTTTTAAGTCTCTTGTTTAACTAAATTACAAATATACTATTAGTGAACGTTAGTGATTACATAGTGAACATAATTTTATATCTAATCACAATAACACTTAAGAGATGTTGTTACCCAAAAACCGTTGCTTGGATGCGTCGAAAATTCCCAGTGTGAAATGAAATGCTGAATAAAATAGATGAAATTAAGCAATCAACCACGACAGTCAATTTAGAAATTAGGGCAACCGTTCTAGTAGTAGAATATTTAAACAACAATGAGACGAGTGAAATGAGCAAAATTGTAGATAGAATTTTTATAGACGTCAAGCTATAGCTCTTTATTAATGATGAAGGATGAAATGTGAAATAAAATACTTGAACAAATAATAATCAAGAGGTATCGAAACGAAGAATTTAGAATGTAAGAAAAACTGAAGGAATTTTCGATCAAAAATTTTGATAATATTTTCTAGGAGTAAAGGTTAGTGAAAACAATAATTACGGACTTTCTGTTCCAATCCCACCGACAAAAGGGTCGCAAGTGGTATTCAATGTTTGAATCAAAAGCGAGCTAATTTGTTCTTCAGAAGTAAGAACAATCAATTTGCCTTGTGTAGCTCTTGGATTTGCGTGGGAGGTTACGCAGCTGATGTATTCTTTGTTTACAATCCCATTTCTATGAAAAACAAAGCGACGGATAGCGGAAAATATTATTGAAAAATTTTGGGAATCTGTTTTTGTATCAACTAGAAACATCGTCAAATGACAGATGTACTTGTACTTCCATTAATGAAACTGTATTTAAAGCTTTACTTCAATTTCATTAAAAATTCCGTTTCCTTTGAAATAAATTGAGACTAAACTGCCTCAAAGAGACTTCAATGTCTAACGTTTGTTAATAATGAATGCTTACCGTGGCGTGTTTAGTACGATACGCTACCTTGATGCTATTTAGATTAAAGCCCGCACTTATCGTGCCTTCCGCCTGGCCAACTTCGGGCGTATTCTCTGCCTCACCTAGATACCAACTACCCATTCAAATTTCAGCTTTATTTGAAAGTAGACAAGCTCTTAAATCCTGCGGAGTGGAGAGCTTACGTGGCGTTAATGCATATAAATGCGGTGAACTGCCACTGATAATGGTTAGCGTTGCAAGTATAAGGATTTTTAAGGCGGTACTGCTTTGCGATTGGAGGGTGCCGGGATCGATTTGGTGTCTTGAGTGTCTGCCAAGTGTGGTTATTGATTGCGTGTTTGGTTAGTTTCGACGATTGCAATTTTCAATTATGTTAAAAGAATCTCGATACTTCATCACTCACTATCGGAAGTGATACGAAATGCATTACTATTTGTATATATTTCCATATACGAATTTTCCTACACATAAAATATTATATTTGTTCCATGCAAGAGCATGGAAGTATAGGATGGAAAAAATACAGCTTAAAAAGCTTTCAGTTAAGTTTTTAATATTTCCTCTTTTTGTAGAGTAGTTTTCCTTTAGTGCAGTTTGAAGATAAAAAGAAAGGATAAATAAACAATGAGGTATCATTAACAGGAAAATATACGCTTTTTGTGAAGCACAAGTCAAGATTAGTTACATACTTTTGTCTCAACATCTGACTCTACCGAGGAGTCTCGTCAAGATGTCTTGATAATGCAAAGTAATGGGATTTTTGTCCGCAAACCGGAAATGAAGAGATAAAGCTCTTATAAGAAGAGTTTATAACAAAAGAAAAGAGAGAAAGTTAACTTTTATTGGAAAGAATGGGGACAGTGTCAAACTTGTGGACACAGGTTTGTTCCAAGTTTCTTAAATTGATTCTCCAGTAAATGGCTCCGGAGTGAGATTAATGTTTATCCCTGACATTTATAAGAAGTTAAGTGTATTCTATTTATTGTCATGTTGCAAGAAGAATAATGGATTTCAAGTTAGAAAAAATATTTTTCAAGATTGATTTAGTTACTTTAATTGCCACTTTAAACTGTCAATGAAGGACTTTGTTGAAAATTCTATTAATCTCAACAACTTTGACGAATAGTTTCAAACACTGAGTGATTTGGCAAATTATTAAACTTGGAAAACTTTACTGAGAATATTGTTTTTCAGCTAAATATTTTCGTAACAATGAAATCTAATTGTTAAGAGGAAGCCGTTTGCATAGTCAAAGATTGAGAACGTTAAAGTTATTACCAAAATTCAGATACCAAATTTAAAATTTACTATAGTCAAAATAGAATTTCGATCACGATTTCCATAATAATGACCATAAAACACAAAAAATGGCCATCTTTATGGTTGTGGAGTGTTCTTTCTTAAAGTGCTCATAAAATTCTATGTTCTACATAAAATCTGGAAAAGAATTCGAATAAAATATGTGATATCGAACTCACTTATTGTATAATACGATATCGGGCAGCCATATGTGTTCAGAAGGTACATGCAGAGTCTCCACACCACCGTAGTCATCGGGATTCCACTTCAATTTGTAGTCGTTCCATTCCTGCAACAAAATAAATCTATTTATTGAATTCTATACAAACTCTATCTATGGCATGTGTTGCTATGGGAGGTGTTGCTATGGGAGGTGTGGTATGAGTCCTTCATTTTATTTGTTATTCTGCGTCATCTTTGCGTTAGCATATAAAGCAGTTGTTGTTGTCACTGTGGCCGACTGATGCACAGTGTAATTATGGCACAGAAAATATTTAAAAAATTAGCGAGTGGTTTTATACGTGTAAAACAGATCTTGTGTTTCCGAAATTTTAGTCGACAAAGTCTTGGGTCTTAGTATTACAATCAATCTGCCTAGCCTTTTCCCAACTATGTTGGGGTCGGCTTCCAGTCTAACCAGATGCAGCTGAATATCATCATTTTACATGGAGCGACTGCCTATCTGACCTCCACAACCCATTAACTGGGTAATACGATACCCCTTGGTAAGACTGGTTGTCAGACTTTCGGGCTCCTGACGACCCGTAACGACTGTCAAAGATCCACGAATGACAGCCGGGACCAACGGCTTAACGTGCTTTCCGAGGCACGGAGGAGTCTCGGTATGTAAAGATGGTCACCCATCCACGGACCAACACCGGCAAGCGTAGCTTAACCTGATGGATAGACCCGTGCGTCTGTTATTAATTAGCCACGAGCTCCATGATCTCCTGGGTCTTAGTATTACGTAACTAGTTTTATTTTAAGATTAAGCTGAAAAAGCCACGCTCTTTGAAAGAATTTAGTCGACTTTCGCATTTCTTAACTTTATTAAACTATCTTGCCACATAAATTGGGCTCGAAACTGACCAGTCCAAAATGTCTACTAGCCTTTTTATCCTCTTAAGAAGTTTTTTTCTCAAACTAAAGTCCGCTCGAACACATTCCCAAAAGTACTTTCGTTGGAGGTGGCATAAAACAGTGTTGTTGACTGAGACTGGTTGCTGAAAGTCGGAAATTGCGGTGGCTTATTAGGTTCCGGTCGCGGGGTCGGTCTATTGAAAATCTGGTGCTGTGGGTGAAAATCGACTTGGCCACTTCTCACTTAGTGTCCATTCGAGCAAATACGGATTCCTCTTTGAATTACTTGCTTTACCACAGTTTGCTAAGACCTTTTTTTTGAAAACTGTTTGGATTGAAGGACCTTTTAACAATTTTTTGAAGAAACAAGTTTATCTTTTGTGTCCTCATTAATGTTGTTTATCCTCAATTCCTACCTTTCAGTAGGTAAGTACTAAAAGACATCAACGTTCCACATTATACAAAATTGAGTATACATGACGTCTTAAAAGATTGCCTAAATGATAATATGTCAGTCGTACCTCGGAGGCGTAGTGAAATTTTCTATTTGTAGGTTCATATTATTTTTTTAAGTAATGTTATAAAGTAACTGAGTGAATATAGATCTGATTTCCCGAAGGAGGTTTGTTTTGTGCTTTCGTTTGGAGTTCCAGGGCTCCGTGGAGGGCTTCATTTGTGAGCATTGAAGTATTTTGTGTGCCGGGGTCGGGCGCCAATAACAACGATATTAGATTTTTCTGCTACAAATGCGGTATATGTATCCATATGAGTTAGACCTTTAATTTTAACTCCAAGCTGGAGGTAACGTGGTAGTAAAATAGGTGGACTTTATTGGTTCACCTATATTTCTGCTTTCTTTGTCTTTTATATAAATAGTAATTTTCATTACAACTATATTCGTATGTCTTCGTGCAGATGAAATATAAACGTATATGTCAGTTGTTATTTTAGCCGCGTTTTTATTATCCCACAGTGACAGATTGAAGATCTTTTCTACTCTTTGGGGTTTTTGTATTACTTACCAACTTATCTATGACATTTTCTATAGACAAATTGAATCAGGACAGTGTAACATAAAAATGTATAGGTACAAACAAAATAGAAGATAATAACACTGTTTAGCAAAAAAAAGCCATCCCCTTATTTTAAACATGTATGTTCTTTTGAACATGTGTATAATGACAAATTTGTTGAATTCACACAAAAAAGTAAAACCCTTCTATTTACGTATTGTTGAAAAAATATCTAATAAAAAATAAGAATGTTAACAAACTTAGATGCTTCTCTTAAAACAACAAAAGAAACACATCAAAAATCCAAATTTATGAGAAAAAAGTGTTTCTGGTACTAACTTATCACAATACAAGAGAACATGTGAAACCAATACTCATAATTCCCAACTTTTTGACAACACAAAACATCACGACACGACAAACTAACATAAACAAAACAAAACAAACTCAAGGATGTAAATAATTCATAATGCCCAAAATATTTGGCGACAGAACTTATTACCTCAAAAGTTTGGCACAGGGACTGAATCGTTCAGTACTACAGGGAACCCAATTATTATTTTGGCGGGTCATGTGGTTTCTGTTAGGCGGAATTACTGTTGCTAAAACTCAATTTAAATCTGTCTACACAGACTTAATTTGAAATCGTCTTTACAAATGTATGGGTCTGTTTAGGCGATGAAAATGTCGACATGATGAGCGGAATTGAAGCGACGACGGTTTTAGAAAAGAGATTCGAAATACAATTTGTTTGAAGATTATTACTTGACTTTTTATGTCAATTTGAATGATATAATAAAATATCTTGGAATGTTTGACATTATTTTTCTGGTAATGAAACATGAGAGAAAGGAAATGTTACGCAATCAAGATATCACAATATTATCCAAGCAAATAATAAATATTGGCAATCTAAGGATTTCATTTGATAATTGAAATTAAACAGGGCTGTTTAAGAAACACAAGCTGTGCAACACCTGAAGTAAAGCACTGTTCCTAAGGGTTTATCACAACCAAAAATTGTCAAGAAAATTTTTTCAAGGTACTGAAAATTGAGTGTATCCGATTTACATCCAAGTAAACAATTCACAAATATTTTCAATTACATTGTTGAATAAGAAAAATATATTCAACAACGCTAATACAATAAACGCAAAGTCTGCTCCGCATTAATCCAAAATGTATGCACACGGTATAATTTCAGTTACTCCGAGGATCGAAGAAGATTGTGTACTCATGTAATACGCAAGGGCACAGGCTTTCACAGTGCGACGCCTGGTATGGCGTTATAACTGGTAAGTCTCTTGAAGAATCAATGGTGCATAATGTATTCCCTGGTAAGTGTGTTATCGGTTTAACAAGACTTAGTTAATAGTATATGCTATTAGCTATCACCAGCGGCTTTGCCTGCGTGGATGTCAGAAATTATCCCACGGGAACTGTACATGTTTCCGGGATAAAAAGTAAGCTATATGCTATTCCAGACTTCAATCTATCTCTGTGTCAAATTTCATACAGATCTGTTCAGCTGTTCTGGCGTGATTGAGTAACAAACATCCATCCATCCAAACATTCGCATTTTTAATAGTAGTAAGATTGGAGATTTTTGTGACGGTTTTTACCATAATTATATAAAGTGAGGAGCTCGTGGCTAAGTAATAACAGCCGCATGGGTCGATCCATCAGGTTAAGCTACGCTTGCCGGGGCTGGTCCGTGGATGGGTGACCATCTTTACATACTGAGACTCCTCCGTGCCTCGGAAAGCACGTTAAGCCGTTGGTCCCGGCTGTCATTCGTGGATCTTTGACAGTCGTTACGGGTCGTCAGAAGCCCGAAAGTCTGACAACCAGTCTTACCAAGGGGTATCGTATTACCCAGTTAATGGGTTGTGGAGGTCAGATAGGCAGTCGCTCCATGTAAAATAATGGTATTCAGCTGCATCCGGTTAGACTGGAAGCCGGCCCCAACATAGTTGGGAAAAGGCTAGGCAGATTGATATAAAGTTATAATTTTTTAAGGACGTCTTTTACATAGATCGACTTTGTTTTACTAATTACTTATCTAGCCACTGACTGTCACCATTTTTATCAAATGTGATACTATGCATAACGTTACATACTTAATTTAGAATGGAGTGAACATACTCGACGTGCGCAAAATGAGTTCAGCTTCCACCTCTTTCACAGCCCCAATCCAAAGCTGAATGTTTAATTGAATCTCATAATGGGATATGCGTGTGACGCGGGATTTTCGGTCGTTTCCTTGGCTATAATCTTTAATATCAAGCTGTGTTACACATTTTCTACACCGTGTAATGTCTGTTTTAGTTCAAATTCTATTCATATTGCCTAAGTTGTTTGAAAAGTTCCATTGGAGCAATTTGCGTTCAAGTTTTTGCTTTGAAAGTGTTTCTTTCGATATCTTCTCAGGAAAATAAAATTTTCATCTTTTTATCAATAAGTTATTTGATTACAATTTGGGATTTTTTATGATTTAGTTAGGTATGGAATGTATAGAAATTAATATATTATAATTTAAATAATTTTTGACGACGCGGTTGGCGCAGTGGTTGAGCGATTGACTGCTGCGCAGCATGTCGCGGGTTCGATTCCCGCACGGAACAAATATTTGTACGACCTACAAGTATTTGTTCCGAGTCTGGGTGTTTTTCTATCTATAATATGTATGTATTTACAAAAAAAAAAATGTATATAAGTAGTTTATCAGCCATCTCGTTACCATAACACAAGCATTAGGTTGCTTAGCTTGGGGCTAGATGGCGTTGTGTGATATGTCCAAAACATATTTATTATTTATTTATTATTTATTTATAATATACGACTAGTATTGTATGAACCAGTTACTACCAAGATATACCAGATTCCATATTGCAATAACATGCAATTATTAACAGATTGTTAGCTTATTACCGGATCCATTATTCAATAACCCGTTTCCGATATTCGATACTTATAATATTTGGGATAGTAGGTATGTTCAATATCTGTAGTTATTAGACCAGTATCTAGATTATCACAATCTTCTTCGTTTATTTTGTTTACATTTCTGTTAACACGTACTCGTAACTACCGTGTCTGGATTTAGATTTTTATTTGAGATTTTCACAGACTGAGGAATATTAGAAAACGATTCATTGATGATAAGGAAAATTCTTACTAAAAAATTAAGAAATCCTATTCTTATCATCTTTCTCATCTGCTTTACCGTTATCTTATTCATCCTTGATCACATTATTATTAAACAAAACACTACAAAAATAATCAGCATAAATACGTGCTTTGTTATGTGTCGTATTATTATAGGACTGCCTATATTCTCAACTTTGAACAACCCTATTCAATGTTTATATAAAGGTCTATGTTTGCTTTACGAGATTCAACCAAAATACCTTAGGTTTATGATTCATTAAAACTAAATTTAATTTACGCACATTACGGACATACTGGTGTTAAGATTTTGTAAAGCTATAAGTGTAAGGTAATGTTGTCATTTCAGTAATGAAATCAAAGGACGCTTACGGCATTATTAATTTTCGGCAAAATTCATTTCTATAGAACCAGTCACTGAATACACATTTCGTCACCAAATTATCAAAACCGGTCAAATATAAAAAGCTTTGTAATTTTCTGCCAGAAAAAAATAAGTCTAATATTAAAAATTCGGTATTAAAACACCCTCGAGGCGAGCAAATTGACAAGAGTTTCAATTGACCGCGCCCGCCATTTCCTGGTAGCTGGAATTTTTTCATCGGATCTTTTGGGCTGTGGCCACTTTTGTAAAGGGAAATGGGAAGCTACAGTTTATTTTCGAGGTTCGCCTCAGTGCTGTTTGTAAATGTCGCGCGTGATCTTTTTGTTAATGTTTATGTGGTAATTGAATTGCTCCTGAAGAGGCTTTTTTATATGGAAGATCAGAACGAATTGGAAGATACACACACGATTTCAATTACATTAGGTATACGATAACAGCGATTGAGAAGGAAAGAGGGTAATTGGTGAACTTTAGATAATTTCAACTGGTATATGCGCACAGTTTGAAGAAAAAAATAAAAAAAAAAAACGTGAGGATTTAACAGTGTTTAATGAAGAAAATTTTCAAACTAACACAGCAGAAACAGAATGGGCTAAATAAACAAGTTTAAGCCAAGTGTTGTTTTGCTGTTTACACAAACAATTCAAACGATGAATAACGAAGTAATGAAATAACTTCCAATGCGAATAAGCCAAAATTCATCAACACAGCGAAAAACAAACGATACTACGAGAGATTGTTGCTAACAAAAATGTCGAAAAGTTGTTAGAGGGCTCTCGCTGGCAACTCAGCAAGAATCCGACACAAGTATGCGTTTGGATACCATGTTTTTAAAATGTTATTTAATAAATTTTAACGAGAACCTGATATAATCGTGAATTCCATTTGGGAAATATTGGCAAGCCTTCAAAGGCTCTGTCTGCGGAAATTTAAAATTTCCTAATTTACATTTAGTCATATAATTTGGTAACGTTACTATAAAAATGAGCAGCTATTTTAGTGAATCGTTTCAAAATATATAATATTTTCGACATTCTAATCTATTTTCGATTCTCTTTTCATTACTGACGGCTCAAACTATACCACTTCAATACATTTATCGACATAAAAATGACGAAGTTGTTTAAGGAAATTCATTTAGGAACACAAAAGAACAAAGATCGCAAACACAATTCGAGAGAGAGATGGCGAGAAAAATTTTGAAAAACTTTTAATTATAGAAAATCTCTTGAAGCCAATTTCACCTTAAAGTAGGCTGCAAACTTTGACTGGCAAGTTGGTTTCTATTTAAAAGTTTTGACCGACATCAAAGCGATTCCACAATGATTTATTATGCGAATATATTTTGGAAATTGACGTTTATTTTGGTACTATCAGCGCCCCGTAGTTTCACCCTCGTAAGTCTCGAATCCGTAAGAATATCGGAATAAAAACTATCCTATGTGTTAATCCAGGTTATAAACTATCTGTGTGCCAAATTTCATCAAAATCCGTTTAGTAGTTTTTGCGTGAAAGAGTAGCCAACATCCACCCATCCATCCTCACCAACTTTAGCGTTTATAATATTAGTAGGACATTAACACGTACGAGTATATCTTCTGTGTAATACATTGCAGACTTTAATTAAACAGAGAAATTCCATTAACGAAAATATCTTGAAGCTTTTCAATTGATAGTAACCTAACTTAATGGAACTCAAGGTTTAAGACTCCTACAAACAAGTGCGACACGTGACCCGAATCGCCCGCGATACAAAGGCATCGCTTGTCACGCGACACGAGGTGCCTATGTGTCGCGCGCGATTCGCGTCGCGTGTCGCACCTGTTTGGAGGAGCCTTTACTGAATACTGCTTAGGTACCTAATAGTTCACAACAATGAACACTAAATGACTGAGATCAAGTTTTCCAATGGTTCTAACCAACACAGTTTACATTGTGGAATGCAGTAAATCCTACTAATATTATAAATGCGAAAGTTTGTTAGGATGGATGTTTGTTACTGTTTCACGCAAAAACTACTGAACTGTTTTTGGTGAAATTTGTCACACTGATAGTTTATAACCAGGATTAAGACTGAACAGTCTTACACACAACCGACCCGAACCCGAACGGGTCAATCACCGAACAATAATAAACATGTCAGTGTAATTTCGGCACCGCGTTCCATGCCTTGAATATTATGTATTACCTAAGTAAATATAGTCACATCATCATTATCTCATCTCATTCACCTCATTAGTTTTAATCGTTATCCCATTTGTATTACTGAAATATTATATATATGTGGCGGAATCTACATCGCCACACACGAACGACGCGTCACACTGACGTCACGCAATCTTGCATCGCGCAATCAGAGTTTACCGCGCGACTAGCATATATACAACGTCCCGACATCAACCGTCGGGCAGTTGCCCACCAGACACAACACCCGTCTGGTCGGAGGATCCTCCCTCGTTCACTCATCCTCCATTTCTATGGAGGATGAGAGTCAACTTTACACCCTGTTCCTCATCATTAATCTTTATAATCTTTACTCTTAGTTTATCTTAAACTCACCCCAACCCCGAACAAACACATAGAGTATTTTTTGTACTGTTATTCTTACGGGTTCGAGACATACGCGGGTGAAAACGCGGGGCGTTGCTAGTATAATAAATAATATTAATAAGTAAGCCTACGTTCCTACGAGCAAAAAAATATCTGACACTTTTAGTCTACATACTTGGGGGGCCCCGGAAGCGATCAAGCGCAATCTGTTTCTATACATATATTCTAGTAACATTATCAATCGCTTCAATTGCATTTGGTAGATGATCAATAAGCGCATCAATGTGTATCAATAACGTAAAAATTGATAATTGCAATTGATGGTTTCGGGGACCCTCCCTTTATATCTAATCATTGCAACACCCACCATTATCATAAGCACCATAACGGATATAAGCCACATATATAAAATATATAATACGCTAAAGGATATATCCTGGGGGTAGTTCAAAAACGTGTTAACCGGTAGCTGAACTAAACGGGAATGATTTATGATACCCTGCAGGGGACGGTCGGGAAAAAACCCTTCGCTATAGCGGCAGCGGTCTGTTTCAATACAAATTTGAAACTTGTTTTTATATCAAAAACTATCTTTTATCTGCGGATTCGCCTGCGTAAAGGTCGGAAATCATCCCACGGAAACGAACTACCGGAATAAAAAAATCATATGTGCTAACTCAGGTCATGGTCACCTTGTGTGCTAATGTTTCATCGAAATCAGATAGACAGTTATTTTTGCATCTATAATATTAGTATGGAGAGATCGTCGTAACGATCTAAATATAATGGAAATGGAAAAAGGTTGGAAGTTTTACTTTTACGTTTCAAATGGTTTGGTTAGTTTGTGGGTGATTGGCTAGAAAGTAATTTTGTTTACGATTAAACGCTTGATACGTGCGTTTAACCATATGGCTAGTATACACAGTGCAAGTAAGCGTGCGAGTTGGCCTATCGAGTAGCTGCAGTGCAGCAACTTGCACTGTGTGGAGGATCCTACGAGTTACTCGCACTTGCGATTTGGATAGTAGCTCGCAGTCGAGTAACATCAACATTGTATGCTTTCGTGCGAGCTAGCGTGTGAGTCAGCCTACCGAGTAACTGCAGTGCAACAATTCGCACTGTGTAAACAGACAAGGCTAGCCTAGCTACTGACATGCGAGTACACAGTGCGAGCAGTGGTCTAGTCAGCAGCTCGCACTGTGTAAACAGCCAAGGCAAGCCGAGCTGCTGACATGCGAGTACAAAGTGCGAACAGCTGTCTAGTTAGCAGCTCGCACTGTGTAAACAGCCAAGGCAAGCCAGGCTACTGACATGCGAGTATACAGTGCGAGCAGCTGTCTACTGTCTAGTCAGCAGCTCGCACTGTGTAAACAAAACATAAGACCTGAACTAGTTAGTTCAGTTATTATGCAAAGTTTCATGATCTAACTTGAAGTATTTTTTGAATACCAGCGGTTTATTGTTCGGTTTGACGTAACTTCGAATATCTGTTGAGAACATTTTATGGAATCGTGTTTTCGTCAAACATTGTATTGAATTTTACTCCACAACTTTACCATAAATTTATTTCAAAAATTAATGCTGCAGTATTTTCGACATAAAGGAGGAACATGCTAAGTCATTTGAGGTAGTAGTAGCTCTTAAGTAAAAACTTTACATATTATGTATATAAACGTATATAATATATATATATATATAAACATAAAATATCATCATCTAATGGTGACCGCGGAGTTAGTAGTTTTGAACTATGGGGTTCGGTTGACATTCGAGCATGAACCTATGGGATAGCCCATAGTTAGCATTTCCACTTGCTTTATAGGTCAAAACTAATATTCTGAGCCACCATTCGACATCATTATTTGTGTATTATTATCCTATAACACAATATCGATTGCTCTATTGGGTTTCTTCAACAACTTTTATCTCTCTTTTTCATAGGACCACCATCTCTTTCTAACGATCCAAAGTTTTTTCCTGCCAAACAAGTTGGTCCCGCGATAATAAAAATGTTATGATCGCATAAGTAAGTTTACGATTTATTTGTTGGAATGCTGATAGTTCGGGAAAACGTATATATATTTTGTTAAGGGATGACAAATTTCCAAGTTTTCAAGGAACCGTCCTAGTTTTCGATTCGAGGTTAGAGTTAACAGTTTGTGTTGTAAATTATGAGAAAATTTTTGGGTGAGAGGGATACTATGGAAATGGTCGAAGTAGACAGCTGTTTCTAAAACCATACATTTTAGTGGGGGGTACTAAGGAAGTGCGCAAACTGACGACAATCAGATTGATTACCACAATATGAAACAAAAGATGGCGCAACAAAACACTCTCTTATAGTTAGCTACACTGTTTTGTCTATGGTAGATCAAAAACTTTTATGTCTAGATTGTGTGTACTTTCTAAAATAGCAAAAATAATGAAAACATTACATACAGAGGAGCTCGTGGCTAAATAATAACAGCCGCACTGGTTGATCCACCAGGTTAAGCTTAGCTTGCCGGGGTTGGTCCGTGGATGGGTGACCATCTTTACATACTGAGACTTCTCCGTGCCTCGGAGCCGTTGGTTCCGGCTGTCATTCGTGGATATTTGACAGTCGTGACGTGTCGTCAGAAGCCCGAAAGTCTGAAAACCAGTCTTACCGAGAGGTATCGTGTTACCCAGTAATTGGGTTGTGAAGGCATATAATAAAAAAATATGCAGTCGCTCCATGTAAAATAAAGGTACTTTGCTGTATCCGGTTAGACTGGAAGCCGACCCCGATATAGCTGGGAAAAGCAAAGCAGATGATGAATGAAGACATTACATCGGTATGTAAAGGGGTTTTAAACATTAGAATGTTGTACGGACGAATCTATGTATTATTTGATGTCTTACTTCACTCCAATGTTCGGTGAACCTTAATGTTTCTGATAGGTAATAACATTCTAGCAAAATTTATATGACAAAGTCCTGTCTCAGACTTCTTTTAACATTTTTTTGTCTCTCAAACAAAATTATTTTATTATTCATCTATCCCGGCAAACGTCAATAAAATATGCAATAAAATAAATAAATTCGTGTACGTTATATATCAACTCTCAAAAACATCAGCGTTAGAAACCGTATTATCTGCATACTATGGGTACGTGGATTCTGTGTTAAGATATGGTCTTATTACCTCGGGTTACTCAACAGAGAGTCAGAGAGTGTTCATCGCGCAGAAAAAATGCATCCGCGCCATAGCGGGAATACGCCCTTGGGAATCTTGCAAACCCTTTTTCAAAAAGTTCAAGATACTAACCCTTCCAAGTCTATATATCTTTGAATGCGCTAAATTTGTTAAGATGCACCCGGACTTATTTAAAAAAGCTCATGAAATGTACGCAAAAAGTACCTACTAGGCACAGGAATAGAATAGTTTTGCCCATAATTCCTAGGACAGCATTATACAGTAAGAATAGCTATGCAATGTGTACTCGTATATTTAATGCTATATGACAGTATTAAAAACTTACCGGCTAATAAATTTGTAAAGTCTCAAAGTATGGTTGGGGGAAAAAAAACTTCTACTCAGTAAATGACATATTTAATAAGAGATTTAACAATAATTAACACCATCCCTCGGACATTAATAGTATATTTTTTTTATGTATTTAATAATAATCAATTTCTCAATTTTAATTTTGCTGAATTATGACTATAATAGTAACAAGTACTTTTATCTTTAAACCCAAATGTTTGCATGTCACATTATTATGACTAAGTATTATGGATCTGTATATTTATTTATTTAAGACCGAAATTTATACCAACACTTATAGCAAATAAAAAAAAAAGAAAGAAAAAAAAAACGTCCAATGAACGCGTTTCCATTTAAAAAAATGCAGGTAAAGCAACATAGTTTAGAAAGAAGTCTGTAGGTAGGTATGTATCATGGTATGAACCATATAATTATGTACGCACGGCTACAGATCAAGCTATATTTATCCAGTATAAGCTGAACTCGCATTGTATAGGATTTCCTTACAATGAAAGGTCAGTGTAAACTGGAAATGTATAGCTTGATGTGTAGCCGTGTGTACCTGCTTTTAATGTAATAGGTTGGGGAAAAAGTTTCTTCGCATTTTTTAAGAAAATTTAAAACATTTTTTAATATACATTATTTACATTTATCTAAAGTATGTAGGTACCATTTTGTTCGATAACTTTTTGCCATCTTGTAGGTAGGGACATGATCCCATTGCTATAGAAATTTTGGGACTTCTGATCAAAATACCGCGACAAGTGGTTTTGGCAGCCGTCTCGTGATGTTAACCTGACACTGCCTAAAGAATTCTGAAGAGACCGAAACAGGTGGAAATCTGAAGGTGCAAGGTCAGGACTATACGGCGGATGCATTAACACCTCCCAGCCAAACTCTCTTAATTTTTGCTGAGTGGCTAAAGATGTGTGAGGTCTAGCGTTATCATGATGAAAAACCACACCCCTTCTGTTGATTAATTCCGGCCGCTTTCTCTCAACTTCTTGCTATAATCTCATTAGTTGTTCGCAGTGGAGTTCAGAATCGATGGTCCTGCCTGGTGGTAACAGCTCATAATGAATAATGCCCTTCCAATCCCACCACACACCTTGTTGCGAGCTAACCCGGGTTTCGCCACAGTCTGTGAAGCCTGACCGGTCTTTGACCACGACCTTTTTCGCACGTTCTTGTCGTACGTGATCCACTTTTCATCACCAGTTATCAGCTTCTTCAAAAATGGTTCGGTTTCATTACGTAATAATAAAGAATCACAAATGAGTACACGGTTCATTAGGTTTCTTTCAGTGAGCTCGTGAGGTACCTAAATATCGAGCTTTTTTGTGTACCCAGTTTTTTTCAAATGCGCCAAAACTGTTTTGTGGTCAATTCCCAGTTCTTCAGCTACGTCATGACTACTGATATGCCGATCTTGCTCCACTTCATCAAAAATGGCATCCATTTTATCCGTAATAGGGCGACCAGAGCGACTTGCATCTTTGACATCAAAATTTCCGGATTGAAAACGCTTAAACCAAATTTGTGCTACTCTCACAGATACTGCACTGGGTCCATAAACATCGCAAATTTTTTTCGCGGCTTGCGTTGCATTTTTACCTTTTTTGTAGTAAAATTTTAAAATGTATCGAATTTCTTCATTAGATTCACTCATCTTGACAGTACGAAAAACAAATGAAAATCACACATTTTCCCAATTTGAATTTGGAATTATGTTCTTTAAAATTTAAACTTTCAATGATACCAAAACCAGCCAGATACAGATAGTATAGCCAAAGAGATTTTATTTTAAGTTCATACATACTATAATGCGAAAAGACTTTTTCCCCAACCTAATATTATTAATTTTCAGTTTCTGTGTCGTTACTTTCCATCGAAGCATGTATTTGAAGCCCATTCTATTACTATACTCTAAGATTTGAAGAATGTATCTCAACATAAAATGTGCTCTTATTAAATTAATAAGCATACCTACACAGATATAATTTTTTTTTTTTACAAAAAAATACAACCGAATTCCAAAAACAACACTAAAAAGTGAAAAATAACTTTAATTTCGGAAGTCGGTCGGGTTAAATGTATTTTCATTTTTTGCCAGTTGTATTTTTTTGTAATTTATTTTTATTTTTCACAGTTGTGGTACCTACCCCATACGAATTCTCTAATATCACTCCTGCAAAATAAATTAGAACATCATCCACATAAAAAGCGGGGAAAATACGAATTTATTGATGCTAACTTAAAAACTACCCAAGCAAAGTTAACAAATTTTATATGGGACCAATTTTGAGATAAACATATTAACATAAAACATTTTTTTTTTCAAATCGGACTACTCTGTAAAAAGTTATGAGTGGTAAAAAAACAAAAAAGAAAAAAAACACAATCATATACGTGTCGATTTGAGAACCTCCTCCTTTTTTTTCGTCTTTTAAAAAAAACTCCAGTATCTATGTGAATAATAAACCAAAAGTTTCCACAGAGCCTAATAAACAAATCTGCTACTTATGTTTTGTTTGCTCAGTGAAGTAGATAATAATATTTACAAGCATATTTCCTTGTTGCTGCTTATCTTTGGTGTAACTTGTTTTTATACCAAATACATAATATTATAATAGTTGCCTATGTTATGTGTATGTATATTATGTGTATGGTTTAATTAGCAGTTTGGTCCACAGCCTAGCCATTTCATTAAATGCCGCCATTCAATCAATGGCCTGAATGATATTCAGCCATCAAACGGCTAGGCAAATTACTTGGATCTATAGCGTTTAACTACTTGCCTAGCCCCAGAGATATAGATAGAATCACAAGATGGTTCAGTGATGAACGTTTCCTTTTTTTGCTACTCAGATTTGTACAGTTTTTGCAATTTATAACAACGCAATTGGGCGTTTCAGATTTTTAACTGACGTCCGACTAGCGTGGAGCACCGATGCAGACTGAGCGCGAAACCTCGTGGTCGTCTCTCAAACGCGAGGAATCGCTGTTTGGGCTTTTGGGCCCCTTGCCCGAGGCATTTTTCTCTCGGTCCTCAAAATTGGGGACCGGTAGTTGGGGTTCCCTCCCCCTCCCGAGGAAGGGGGTGGTAGTGCTATACTGCACACCTAGTCGCTGAGCGCGAAAGTGGCGGCTTACGATTTTTGTAATTAAGCTGGCACTCGAAGTAGTTGCTCTTGCGTTATCTAGGCCTATCTATATCCGCGCCTAGCCCAGACATTTCAATTTAAATTTAGTTCCATTTTCTGCCACCTGGCGCTGAAATCCACTATGTCAATATGGCGTCGACAAGCCACAATATTTTTGGTATTTTCCACTGTATAAATGCGTTTACGCAAAACTGAATCAGGGCACCCGGACTCCACGTAGTCTTTTGGCTGCTACCCGTAGAG
Organism: Cosmia pyralina; assembly: GCA_946251885.1. Taxonomy (NCBI): domain Eukaryota; kingdom Metazoa; phylum Arthropoda; class Insecta; order Lepidoptera; family Noctuidae; genus Cosmia; species Cosmia pyralina. The sequence continues at coordinate 21,801,863 of OX276358.1, forward strand.
TGTATATAAAAATCCGGAGGCGCGAAGGAAGATTTCTGTGATTTCTCGTCGGAAACTATCCCACGAGAACGTACTATCTGGATAAAAAGGATCCTATGTCCTAATCCAGGTCCTGGTCTACCCATGTGCCAAATCATCCAAATCCGTTAAGCTGTTTTAGCGTGAAAGCGTAACAAACAAACAAACTCACTTTCACATTTATAATATTAGGTGCTAGCTGCGCCCCGCGGTTTCACCCGCGTAGACCAGAATAAAAAGTAGCCTGTGTGTTAATCCAGGGTGTCAGCTACCTCAATACCAAATTTTATCAACATTGGTCCAGCTGTTTGAGCGTGAAGAAGTAATAAACATACAAATACATACACACACTCTCACAAACTTTCACCTTTGTACTATGTGATAGTTAGGATAGTATAATTCTAAACTGAAACTGTTTCTATAAATAAATAATCGGATATTATAAATTTACCGCAGCTTTCGGTTATCGTAATCGGTTTAATTTGAAGTCTCAAATGGAAATGTTAATTAAATCGGTTCCCAATAGGTACCATCGCAATTTATGCAAGCTCTAAAACGGCCATTTAAAGAGATAATTGCGTAGTTATAGAAATAGCAGGTAATAGTATATTTTGAAATTATTTCATTAGAGCAAAAAGGCTCTTACAAACAGGTGCGACACGCGATATAATCACGCCCGACACAAAGGTACCGCTCGACGCGCGACACGCGGTGCCTTAGCGTCGCGCGCGATTATATCGCATGTCGCGCCTGTTTGATGGAGCGTTAAACTTGGAATTGATTTAATATTACCTAGATGTGATTAACAATATTGATCCAGAATATTCCAAGAGAACGGGCGGAGGAGGGGTTCGTGGCTAATTGGTAACAGCTGCACGGGTCGATCGGGTGTTAAAAGCTACGCTTACCGCGGTCAGTTCGTGGATGAGTGATCATCTTTACACACCGAGACTCCTCCGTGCCTCGGAGATCACGTTAATCCGTAGGTCCCGGCTGTCATTCGTAGATCTTTGACAGTCGCTGCGGGTAGTCAGAAGCCCAAAAGTCTAACAGCCAGTCTTACCAAGGGGTATCGTGGTACCTGGGTGGTAGTAACTGGGTTGCGGAGCTAATGCTCCATGTAAAATAGTGGTATACGGTTGCATCCCGTTAGACTGGAAGCCGACCCCAACATAGTTGGGAAAAGGCTAGGCAGATTGAATGTTCCAGAAGAAATTATAAGTGTGTGGTAAAAATAAAATAACACTCGGCAACACTTCAACCTTAGGTACTGGCGCTGATTTATCTAATAAAGCTGTATAAAGAAAGCAATGATAAAAAAAATTCATATAACAAAATAAAAACACAAAACACTTTTCCTCAAATGAAAACATTTAATTTACATTATCCATCCGAAATCCACAATCGTTTAAACGAAAAACAACACATCTTCATTCCTTTGAAAAAGTACTTTTTCTTCTTTCAATTCTGGAGACTTTGAAAGCCTTTACATCTTTTTACATTAATCACTTTGGAATTGACGGGCGGGTGTCCGTGTCCGTTGAAAGAATGACAATCCGTACTTGTCTTCGAGGTGACACGTCAATGTCCTTTCCGGGTAGCCATTTGTCAATGGTATAGTGTGGGGGAAATGAGACATCCTGTTTGTAACGTTTTGACTTGTATTGTGATCTATGTCGGTTGTTTATGGTTGTTTTGGTGATTTGTTGGTCAAGATTTTTGAAGTGAAAACTTCTTTAGGCGCATTGAGCTATTTTTAGTAGGGGAAAACCTTACGTGTTCGCGTTACCACATCACTGCGACATGCTATGCATAGTTTTACGTTTAAGATTTTACTTTTTTCTTTTGTGCATTTTCAAAAAATAATATGGAAATTTCTGGAAGATTGGTTGTCTGAAAACAGGATACTACGTGAATGAAGTCACAACTAAACTGTAATAATGCCCTAGCCATTGATGCATAAATTAAGAAGATATGGTTCGCGCTCCTCGACGTGGACCGCGTAAATTGTGTTAACGCACACAATTGACCTTAGTCACAATCAAACTGACGTTTGTGTAGCACGTTAAGTGAAATTACCGTAATCGTTGAAAATAAGCAGCAACAATGCCATCCTGTGTTTTCAAAATGTGCACAAATAGCTCAAAAACCAAAAACAAGTTCCACGGGATTACTTTTCACTCGTAACCACAGCCAAAAATGTTAATTTGTTGAATATTATAATAATATTTAATGTTTGCTTCGACATGTTTGTAAGAGCGATATAGACATGCAATGTCATTCGTAATCGTAAACATTCGGCGCCTATCGCGATTTCGCTTGTACGACAGCGCCGGCTCCTATCTCTGTCCTTATCTATCGGTAACTGTAGGTTTGTGACTGTGATCACAGATGTGCGAGTTTCGGTGCATGTAGTCGTGCGCTGAGTCCAGGTTCAGTGATTGCGATGTTAGCGTGTAACATACCTTCCTCTAATATATCAATGGCCCTAGCTAAAGAAATATCTTTAGCTAGGGCCATTATTACAGTTTAGTTAGTTTAGACTTTGAATCGTGACTGAAAAGTCTATGTTAAAAGTTTGCCTGCACAGTCCTGCTAGCTTTGTCTAATAAAAAAGTTTATAGAGGTATGAGGAACGGGGTGTAAAGTTCACTTATCCTCCACAGAAAAGGGAGGATCCTCCGATCAGACGGGTGTTGTGTCTGGTGGGCAACTGCCCGACGGTTGATGTTAGGAAGTTGTATATAATATATGCCAGTCGTGCGGTAAACTCTGCGCGATGCAGGATTTTGCGTGACGTCAGTGTGCTGCGTAGTTCGCATGTGGCGATGTAGATGTTTTGTCACAAGTTTTTTTGTCATTAGCTACGTTTCATTTTTTTTTTACGTTAATTCAAATTATAAAATTAATATTTAAGACTCACCTGTTCTACCCACACGTTCGTTGTCATGATTTGATTCTTAAGATTCTGAAACAAAAGAGAAGAATACTGTTACAGAATGTTCTTAAAAACATGTCAAAAAAGGAATCAGTGTTTTTGGTCTGGAAATACAGAACTTTATAATAAACTAGCTTTTGCCAGCGGCTTTGCCCACGTGGATGTCGGAAAATAACCCACGGGATCATACTACCGGGAATTCTTTCCTTATTACTTGTCTGCAGGGAACCTCGGTGCAAAATTTCAGCTTTCTAGGTACAACGGTTTGGGCTGGGCATTGATGAGTCAGTCAGTCAGTCAGTCAGCACTTCTCTCTAATTATATAGATAACCTTTTTGATAAAGTCAATATTAGTTAGTTTTACAATCCACTGCTTTTTAGCTATAGACCGAGTTAGGTCACTACAAATGTAATTCATTCAAAAGAAAATAACCAGCACTTTAATTGCGTAACAACTTTCAATCGAAATCCGACAACTTTTCAATAAAATTGCTAATCCATTACATCTTAAATGTTAGACAAATTCGCCTGCTCAACAACTTAGTTTATTTGTTGGAGATCTTAAATAAATAAATTTTGTTGAACTGTCAAAATGTAAGCCATTACAGTCCACGAGGGCCTAAGCTGAGCTTTGCATTTGTGTGAGTGATCACCAAAGAAGTGGAGTTGCGTCGCGCGGGGGACGCACCGCGCCTCAGGCCGATTGCAAAAAAGCAATATTATCCGATTTTTAACCAAGTAAAGGACGCGTCGCGCTCTAGGCCGGACGTCACACGTACACTATCTATGTGCACTCACACAAATGTGCATGCATGTGCATGTGTGTGTGTGTGTGTGCATGTGTGTGTGCTCAGCTTAGGCCTCGCGGACTGTACCATTGTAACTGTTGTATATGTTTGTACGCAATTACCCCGTAGGACGTCATTATTCTATACATTGTGTTTATTGCAACAATTCAGTTAATTGTAAAGTGCTTCTTAAAATGAAAAATTTAATGGAATTGGTTTCAAAATTAATAATTTCCACTTCAAACATATTAAAAGCACTTAATAATACTCGTATATCTTTGAAGCAGAATTAACTAATTTCCTCTATGTAGATATTAACATTAAGTTCCCTTCAAAATGGTTGAGCTAATTGGTGCTGATCCATGCGTCATGTTCGTGAACGGGCGCCGTCAGTTGGGACCACAGAAAAGATAAAGAGGTTAGAAGGGCCTTGTGGGCGGGGCAGGTGCGCCGCATGTATGTGTAGACACACTAAGTTCAGCCGAAATTTGTTTTACCGCCAGTAATCGCGCTCTCACTGTGACAACGTACGAAGCTCCGTTAAAAAAAGGATTATGCCCTGTTGCGCTGTTATAACGTGTCGGAAAAGTAGCAAGTGGTGTAGTGTAGCCCGACAAGGGATTTTTTTTCACCGGTAAGTCCAAAAACCTTAAAATACAAGTGATATTTGTAATTATTACAATAGTATTAAGTAGTTTGTAGATAAAAGCGATACAATCGCAAACAGATGCACAGTTATACATTGCTTGCAATGCATGGGTACCGTCTTGTACTTCGTGAGCGATCGCGCAATATGTTGCGTTCACTGCGAAAGTCGCGTCGCCGAGCCAACGCTTGAATTCCGCGAAATCCATGCGTATCGATAGGGTTGTACCAAGTTGTAATCAATGTCGATATTGTGTGTATGTATACAAATGATTATTGACAGTAATATTAAAATTAAAATAACTTTGTTTATTACCACCAATTATTGTTTATTGTGGGTTACCAATTTAGTTTCCGAGTGGGTTTTTCCTCTAAAATTTGGTTTGATGTTAGCTATTTATGATGAAACCATACATTTTAAATGTTATTTTTAGGTTTCCAACAGATCCAGACACAAGATAACTGTGGATTGAGGCAACTGGTAGAATCAAACGGATACCTAGTAAATATTTTGTTCTCAACATTTTACAGAAAATGATTACATAACAAAAAAGTCAGGGAACAGATTCTTAAAATCTGGAGCTTCTCCGCACTAAAACATCGCTTTGCTTTTTTCAGTAAGTCATGAATAATTTATATTTTATAAAACTTAATTGCTGTTTTTGAATAGCGTACCTAATTATTACCATTAAATGATGTCACCTAGATCATCTTTTGTGGATCCGTGTTTATTGGGTTTATACAGCCATAAAGCTGAAAATCCATAGTTGAAATCTAAAGTTTCAAAATGATGCTTTTCTCGTTACGCTTATTTTGAACAGACTTCAAAAAAAACAAGAGGAGGTTCTCAATTCGTCGCGTATCCATACAACTTTTTTATGTACACCGATTTCTCCGTCAATTGTGGACCGATTTTGAAAATTCTTTTTTTATTTGAAAAGCATTGTCACCAACTCAGAATCTGATATTTATAAATATATACGTCTAATGGAAAACATTCGATAAGGCTGTGAAATTAGTTTTTTGGATTCTTGCAAATTGCAGCTTTGTTATTAAAAATGCGATTTGCGCCCGTAAGGGTTACTCTATAATAAATTCAGTATTCATCAAAGTCGTAAGTACACTTTTCTAGGTTTAGGTACTATACTCAAAAATATAATTATTTCCTAAAAAAAAAACTTGTTTTTTTGAGCAACATGATGATTTTTGATAATTATTATTGACATGATGTTAATTATTTTTAGCAAATTTATTATGGTTACAGGGTGCAATCACCATCTAGAACCACTTAACATAATTATGACGTAGAACAGAGCTGCAATTAGCGAAAATCTAAAGAAAATTTGAATTTCACGGCAATATCGAATGTTCCCCCTTAATTTGACATTTTTTTAATTATGTATGTTTATAGGGAGTCCACACTATTTATACCCCGTCCTCCCTCCCGAAATTAAAGTGAAATATTGCAAAACTTAAAGTAAAAAAAATATAGTATATTTTATCGATATCAATATCGATCAATGCAAGCCGTAATGTATATGAGAAATAAATTGCTTTTGCGCGTGTGTGAGTGTACGTCAAGCGCAGTATTTGCGGTAGTGTGAGAACCAATAGCAAACTCGCGATCTAAGTGCGTGTGGTTTATTTGTGTGCGTAATGCGCGTACGTATTGGTCTCTTGCTTGTAGTGGAGTTACAGAGTGGGGGACAAGCGGCGACACGCGTTCTAGTACAAATCAGGAACTATTTCCTTTCTAATCTCTTTATCTGTTCTGTGGTTGGGACTGGTCGTCTCTTAGCTGCCATGGCTTATTTTTAATTTTAATATTTAATTTAGTTGTTTTAGTTTTTATCTTTTTATTACGGACGCTTTTTAACGTGCACGTCTTTCTACATTGTTCTCACATGTATATTTTCAACATGAACGATGTAACCAATATTTTGTAAAAATATTATGATTTAAAAGAGTGTTCGTGGAGTTTCTTGCCCGTTCTTCTCCATAGGGATCTACTACGCTTTGGAATGGGCAACTAGCTTCATCTTTCTGACTGACCGACCCATTGACAATTCAAAAGTGCCTGTAATTGGTTTATTTGAAATAAATGCTTTGAGTTTGATTAGATATATTATGTGCGTCAAAAACATCAATATCATTTAACAACCCGCAACCCGCAACTTTGTCCGCGTAGATCTCGACAAACAGCACCAATATCACCTTAATTATAGTAAAACTAGCGACCCACCCCTGCTTCCCTCGGTTCTTACGACTTAACAAATATCAAGATTTATTTGTTTCATGTAAGCTTAATATTAGTGTATTTTACACATCAACTTTTCGGAATAAATTCTCTAAATTATGGTGAAAACCGCATCAAAATCTGTTGCGTAGTTTAGTTAGAATAAATTTACTTTAAAAAAAGTAAAAACCGACTTCAAACCAAAAACGAATAAAATAACTTTCATTAAATAACTTTCATTGTCAAGCTAAGGTGCATTGAAGAATTGAAGACACCGACTTCAGAAGCTGTTAAGTGTTTTATAAAAGTTATTTTATTAGTTTTTGGTTTTGAAGTCGGTTTTTACTTTTTTTATAGTAAATTTATTTTTCCATTTTTAGTTGAATATACAATTACATAAGTAGGTAAGCCCAAGTCGAACCAAAAGAAGTCGCTTAGAAATGCCGGAGATACAGAGCATATAACTTCGTACATAAGAATAATTACATAAAGTATTATATACTAAAACCTTCCTGAAAGTATGCAGATCAAGTATGCGTTAGTGAGAAAATCATCAAAATTTAATCATTAGTTTTTGAGAAAATCGCGGACAAACAAACATACATACATACATACGGGTCGAATACAGAACCTTCTTTTTGAAGTCGGTTAAAAACAACGCGGTCATACACACATACACGAAAAGCGACTTTAATTTATATTAAGTATATTATGTACGTATACTCTAGTTTTGTACGTATGACTTACGAGTTGTAGGTCGTAGGTTTGGACCCCGACAGGCGCTTTACTTTGTATAAATTATTTCATCACTACTGTTCTCAGAACGGTAAAAGAAAACATCTTGAGGAAACCGGCATGTCCTAGAACCAAAAATTCGAAGACAAGTGACATTTACCAACCCGCACTGGGCCCGCGTGGAAGATTGCGGTCCGCTTCCTTTTCACCGAGAGACGGCCTGTGTCCCAACAGTGGGAACATTATATGATGATTATGCTACGTAGTTGTGCGCGCGATAGGCACAGTATGTGTATAATTTTATGAAAAGGTTTCATAACCCACTCAGGTGGACACAAACTACAAAGTCTTCAAACATAAACCTCTTTAAAATGTTAACACTTCAATAGTTTGTTTAAGAGGATCCCAAGTATCAGGGAACTTTAATCTAAATTTGTTTACTCCGTTAATTGCCTTTGACGACACCGCGCACCAATAGGAAGTGACGAGGTGGAATTTTCTAGAAACTTTAGTTACTTAAGTAAACTTAGCAAACTATAAAGTGTGATTAATGTCAACGTATTTTAGAAGTTGGATGAATTTCCAAGTTAATATATTTTTTAATTTAACATAGCAAAAACATACATACTTACAGTTTGTATTAGAAAGGTGTGTTACTGACCATCACACTGAACAACTTTCTTCATGGAAGCAACATCGTAATCGAGAAAAAATTATCAGCCGTCCCATACGTTTGGGTCGAGTAGATGTTTGAAGCTTTGTACGGGACAGCCGATAATTTTTTCTCGATTACGATGTTGGTCCCATGGAGAAAATTGTTCAGTTTGATGGTCTATAACTCATCCTTAAATTTGACCACATCTTTCTGATACTCCATAAATTGAAACATATTTTAGCCGTATATACACATATTTGACGAGAAGCTGCACCTACAAAATTTAAAAAAAGAAAAATCGCATCTAGAAACAAATGATCATGCCAAAATTTAAAGTCTTTCTTACTCGCAGATGAACCATGTAAAATAATAATGATTCAATGTATTTCACCAATAAGAACAAAATAAAAATCAATTGCCGAATGTAATACGCGCATCCCTTCAGAACGGTTGCACATAGGCGACTAATTAATTTTTTTTTTGTGTTTGTAATTTACAGTTACAAACACAAAAAAAACATACAGTACAGTTGTTTCCTTACTTTGTTTTTTCGCGGCATTGCTCGCCTACTATATGCAGAAAAATGTTGAGTTGTATCACTGGTATTTTTGCCGACAACTCACACGCTTTAAAATATATTTTGAAGCCCTTCTTCCATCTTTCCCAACAATCACTCAACTTGCCTGATGCCACATCAATCGCGTTCTCATCAAATTGGAACGGTGACGGCAGTGTTAACACTGTTTCCATTATTGCAATCTATATGCACTTAAGTATACTATTTTATAGTATTTTTAACTTTGTTTCACTCACTGCTAATTTAATACTTTTGTACTTTAATAATCACCGGCTGCGCCATGTAAAGTTATGTGGAACGTGAATCAAACAACAAGCTCCAGTAATGACTGTCATATTTAATTAATTGTCTTTACCTTACACCAACCTTATAAATGTACCCACTTATGAATATCATCACAGTCAGGAGAAGGTTTTATGAAATTAAATGTTTGAAAAGTTGCCGGGAAAATTGGATAATTCGAGAAAACTGAGAGGGCATTTCCATTTTTTTTGATATCCGTGGGTATGTCCGTGGCATCACACAGGCCCTATCAGAATACCAGCGTTGCGGTATTTTTTTTTTTTTTTTTTTTTTTTAAATATCGCAGCTTTATGCTGAGATGGGAGCCTTTTTGGCCTCGCACAGGTCTCTTTTTTTTTTTTAGTCTGATTTCTTTTTTTTTGTTTTTTTTGTTTTTTAATGTTTATTTTGTTACTTTTATATGCTCTTTTTTAACTGTATTTCCTGTGCGTGTCCCAAATAAAATATTTTTCTTTCTTTTTTTCTTTTCTTTCTTTCTTTTCATTTTCCATGGGAATTTTGTATGAATTGTTGAATTTTTGACAGGACAACGTCAACTAGTTTATAATAATGGTATGGATGATGTGTCGCAAGGTTCAATTCTCAGGTCGGACAAAGTGTTATTGCGTTTTTCCATTATGAATTACTTAGTAGCATCCCAGTCTGGAGTTGTGCCCAGTTGATGGCAATAGGCTCGCCCCCATTACATGGCACTTAAACTTATGTGACTGGCGAAATGTGGGTGTACTATACAACGTGTCGTTTTGCATCCTCGTCAAATTTCAGCGACAACAAACCCACACAACAGAACACTAAACCGAACAACTTTCTCCATGTGACCAACACCGTAATCGCGAAAAAAATTTCAACTGTCCCATAGAAAACTTCAATACCTATTCGACACAAATGTATGGGACGGCTGCTTATTTTGTCGCGATAACGATGTTGGTGCCATGGAAAAAGTTGGTCGGTTTGATGGTCTACACTACACCCTTAAATTTGACGAGGATACAAAACGACACGTATAGGTACACGTCTGCCTATCCCTTTGAGGATTACAGACGTGATGTTATGTGTACAATGATAGATTCCGCTACACTTGCTCTGTAATATTACTCAGTGAATTTCGTTGTACCAAATTAAAGTAGAATCAAGCAAACGTAGAATTTCAACTAGGTCAGCAAGATCTTCCAGTCGGTAAACATTAGATGTGGATTAGGATGTCATCTCGGAGCAGATAGAGTTTGTACAAATTCTGCTTGGTTTAGTTTAAACTGTTGAAGATTTTGTGTGAGAGTACACTATAGCGTAATCATAATCAGCCTATAATGTTCTCACTGCTCGGCAAGAGGGTGTGGGCCATAATCCACCACGCAGGTCCAGTGCGGGTTGGTAGATGTCACATGTCTTCGAATTTTTGGTTCTAGGGCATGCCGGTTTCCTCACGATGTTTTCATTCACCGTTTTGAGAGCAGTGATGATGAAATAATTTGCACAAAGTAAAGCGCCTGTCTGGGAGTTCACTATGGAGCGTAAGTGAAATCAGAGAACATTTGTGAAGAATGGCGGCTTCGCCCGCGTGGATGTCAGTAATTCCCATTTGAATCGGATTTTGTTCACAATTTCAAGGGTTTTTTTTGCGTAGAACCCTAATTCTTTTTTCTAAAATAAAAAGTAGCCTAAGTTACTCCTTATGACATCAGCTATATACCATTGAAAGTCTCGTTAAAATTGGTCAAGCCGTTTCAGAGATTAACCGGAACAAACAGACAGACAATTTTTTAAAGATAAAGATATATTTATTTGTAAACATGTGTGACATTCATTATACAAATGTGGATGTAAAAGTGAAAATCTGTGAGTTTCAACATGTTTTGCCACCATTGGCGTTTTTTTTTTATAAGTGCCGTATACAAGGTGTAACTTAAATAACGTACATCCTCTTAGGAGGTTATTGTACTCATCATTATGAACAACATTTACTATAGGACCAAACCTGAAATCCGACTTGTATCTTCCGACTCCGACTTTCATAATATTTACGCATTTAGTAAAAAGCTTTTATTTACATTACAAACAGACACATCAATTTAATTTATTTAAATAAAAAATAAATAAAAATAAATAATATTTATTCAAATTAATTTTTTTTTTTTTTTTTTTCATTTTTTTGTATAATAGGTATTAATATTATAAATGTTGTTTGTCTGTCTGTTACCTTTTCACGGTAACGGGGTTGATTGGTTTGAAAATTGCTTTAATTCAATCAAAATCAATCTGCCTAGCCTTTTACCAACTATGCTCGGTTCGGCTTCCAGTCTAACTGGATGCAGCTGAATACCAGTATTTTACATGGAGCGACTGCCTATCTGACCTCCACAACCCATTAAATGGTAAGACTATTTGTCAGACTTTCGGGCGTCTGACGACCCGTAACGACTGTCAAAGGTCACGACTGACAGCCGGGACCAACGGCTTAACGTGCTTTCCGAGGCAAGGAGGAGTCTCAGTATGTAAAGATGGTCACCCATCCACGGACCGACCCCGGCAAGCGTAGCTTAACCTAATGGATTGACCCGTACGGCTATTATTACTTAGCCACGAGCTCCTCTTTGAAATTGCTTTAATTATAATCGAATAAAAACAGTTTTTTCTTGTAAAAAATGCTAATTTTGAAGAAACTGCGATTTTTTTGTATTGAGCAAAATTGTGTCAATCGTGTTTTGGCCCTCATAATTTACTAAAGAAAATCCTTAACTTGGCTTTATAGCTTTTGAGGACAAAAATTGATTTTGCGTGCAGCCGAAATGCATCAAAATATCTTCTTTGGACCCATTTCGCCATAACACTGAGCCGATGTTATGAAACTCGACAGGTAGGTAGCCGGACCTGAAGAAGGACTGTTGATTTTAATCCTGGATACTTGTATAAAAAAATACGAAATGCGGTACGAAATCAATCAATCTGCAAAGTCTTTTCCCAACTATGTTGGGGTCAGCTTCCAGCTGAATACTAGCATTTTATATAGAGCGAGTGCCTAGCTGACCTCTATAACCCAGTAAATGGGTAATACGATACCTATTGGTAAGTAAGACTCGTTGTCAGACTTTCGGGCTTCTGAAAGCCTGCAACGACTGCCAAAGCTCCACGAATGACAGCCGAACCCAACGGCATACTTTCCGAGGCACGGAGGAGTCTCACCAATTTAACTAAACTAAACTTATCTATGACTGACTGACTCATCCAGGCCCAGCCAATACCCTCAAGAATCTAGAAAGTTAAAATTTTGCACAGAGGTTCCCTTTATAATGTAGACAAGGGATAAGGAAGGATTTTCCGGTAGTATGTTCCCATGGGATATTTTCCGACATCGACGCGGGCGAAGCCGCGGGCAAAAGCTAGTAACCAATAACTAAGTGCATAAACCGTGCTTTTATAACCTCTTTTACATTATAGCTCGGGTATCACAGAAGGCGGATAGGAAGCATGCCGACGGTGGTACTTGTTTTTGAATGTCCGACTTTTTTTCAAACGCTTCAAACATGATAGCGCCCCGGAGCGGGTCGGTGGAAAAATGCAGCCTCGCTCTCACTGTCACCTGAAAGATTATCAGCCTCAGACTTTAACTGTTTTAGCTGTGTGTCTTTTTACAAAGCTTGATCATATCTTAGCTGCCACGATTTAATTCAATTTATTTAATTTAAATTTTGATTTTTTTTTTCTTTTAACGTTATGCATCGTTCTCATATGTATAATTTCAATACGAATAATTTAACCAATGTTTTGTAATCTTATTTTGATTTAAAAGAGTGTCCGTGGAGTTTCTTGCCCGTTCTTTTCCATAGTAATACTACGCTTTGGAATGGGTGACTATAGCTTCATCTTTCTGACTGACCGAGTTGACTGACAATTCAAAAATGCCTGTAAATGGTTCATTTGAAATAAATGCTTTGAGTTGAGTTTAGGTACTTAAACTTAAAAAGTATAGTTTTTTTTTTGTTTTATCTTTTTTGTCTGGTGGTATTAAAGAATATTCTGCTAGAGCAGAGTGTAGTTATAGTCTGTACTTCCATGTCAGCGCATCTGTAACACAAATCAGCAATAACTATTGGAAATAATTTCTAGAGTATATTAGAGACTAGCCTCAGCCCGCAACTTCGTCCGCATGAAATTTCTTTTTCCCCCGTCCCACCCCGTCGCATCGCATCGCCCACCCGCGCAATTATTTAATTTTCGCTTAGCGTTCTTTCAGTTTTTTTTTTTATTTTTGCTCGGCTCCTTTGGTTCTTAGCGTTATGTTAAATAGCCCATAGCTTTCCTCGAGAATTGGGATGCCAAAAGCAAAAAGAATTTTTCAAATCTGACTGGTAGTTCTAGAGATTAGCGCTTTCAAACAAACAACCAAAAAATAAACAAACTCTTCAGCTTTATTAGTGATCTATCAACGCGGATACTGCGTGTGCGCAGCGAGCTCGCAGCGAGTACGTAACGTGTCCGTCGTTTTTGCAGAACGAGAGCGATTGTCGTGAGTGCTCAAGATAGAGTGAGACAAGATAATTTACTCTTTATTTAAATTGCGAAGAATACGTCGCGTAGTCGATGCTAGCTCACCCAAATTTTGTTTCAGAATCTAGTCCAATCAAATATCTTCATGTCAAAATGTCAACTACGAGTACTTTTACTTGGAATATTATGTTCTAGATTGTATCCTCCATCTCTCTTCAATTCAATCTGCCTAGCCTTTTCCCAACATGTTGAGGTCGGCTTCCAGTCTAACCGTATGCCGCTGAATACCAGTATTTTACATGGAGCGACTGCCTATCTGAAGTCCGTAACCCACTTACTAGGTAACATGATATCTCTTGGTAAGACTGGTTGTCAGACTTTTGGGCTTTTGGGGTAACGACTGTCAAAGTTCTACGAATCAGTTCTACGACAGCCAGGACGGACTCCGAGGCACGGAGGAGGCACGGCAAGCATAGCTTAGCCTGATCAATCTACCCGTGCGGCTGTTATTACTTAGCCACGAGCCCTTCATCTCTCTTCAACTAATATCCGATAATTTTGTTACTATGTTTGACACATAATATTTTGATACGTCTACACATAAGCCAGGATAACTTCGTCAAACTTATCAATAAGCTGAAGCTTCTATGCTATGTAGAGTTTACATATTAATAACGTACCTATTATTAGGAAACTTCCAACTATTTGTGTGTAACTTACTTGTTTTCAAACAACAATATTATGACAGAGTAATTTTGATTAAAAGATTAATTATTTTGATTAAGAAGTTTTAAACAAAGATAGACTTGAAGTGGCATCAAGAGAGACATAATTGTATATGTTACTAATATTTTGCGATTTGTATTTTGATTAGCAACAATAGTATTTTTTAATGATGATAAAAACTAACAACAACACAAGAACAACAACAACTAACAACTTATTTCGGGTTCTATATAACTTTGATAAACAGGCTAATAGTTTTATTGCCATATTAAATTCAACAAGTCATGACCTTTTACAAAATGTAGCAGTGTGCAGGTACACATAGCAGCAGGTCAAGTTACCATAAACTGTCGTATTTTTCCCTTCGGTTTTGAATTTAACCGTCAACATTTTAAGGTTTAAAATCATTTGACGAAATGTTACAGTTTGATATAACCGGACGTGCTGTTGTCTGTACATGAGAGTTTTCTGATTACCAATAAATATTTGATGCCACAGTTAGTATTTTGTTGCGAAGTTATCACCACAAAGTAGCCTATGTGTTAATCTAGGTATACCTAAGCTACAAACCAAAATTTGGTATAAAAAAATCCAAATCTAATCCATCCAGCAATCCAGAGCGTGAAGAAGTAACAAACATACAAACCCCCCCCCCCCCCCCCCACACACACACACACATACGCCCTCACAAATTATCGCCTTTATAATATTAGTGTGATTAGCTTTTGCTCCAGTCAGTCAGGACTTCTCTTTTTATTTATATAGATTTTCTTAAATCATAATGACTTAACTATGTAAAAACACTACTTTCAAAACTCCTTAGAAAGCACTCCAATCGACTATGTAAACCGGATACGAAATCAACAAAGTTCTGAGATATATTTCCCGTATGTAGGAATGCAAATTCATCACACTGAGCCAACCCTCTTAACATGAAGATATGCATGCAAGACGGGAATTAATTGAACATGTACGAGCCAAAATTTGAGACACATAATATATCCTTTGCTGAGTAAAAAGTAACTCTCAACGACAACGGAATATCATCGTATTACACGCAAATTAATGGTAATTAGTTTTAAAATTCATACAAATCCATACTAATAATAGGTCTTTACCTATGAAATTGCCGTTTTGTATGAAAAAAATTAAACGAATTTTTTTCATGCATTTTTTATTTGTATTAATCGAAGTAATCACCCATGCAATCAATGCATCTTTGCCAACGCAGTGGCAGTTTATTGATGCCCTTCTTAAAGAAATCAGCTGGACGGGAGGCAACAAATTCTTCAAAGGCATTTTGTACTGCCTCTCGGGTATTGAATTTTTTTCCCGCCAAGAAGTTATCCAAATTCTGGAAAAAGTAGTAGTCTGTAGGCGCAAGGTCTGGTGAGTAGGGCGGATGACGGAGAGCTTCCAACCCCAGTTCTTGCAACTTGGAGACCGTCTGCTGTGCAGTATGAAGTCGCGCGTTGTCGTGCAGGAGCAGCGGAGACGAGCGATTGACCAATGCTGGTTGGAGATGTGCCAGCTTCTCCATCATTGTGTTCAGTTCTTCATAGTACACATCTGAAGTAATGCTCACCCCGTTTGGTAAGAAGCTGTGATGAATCACACCGGCGCTAGACCACCGAACAGTGACCATCACTTTTCTAGGGGTAAGTTTTCGTTTAGGGCATTGTTTAGGTGCTGAACCAGGATCCAACCAACTTGCTGAGCGCTTGCGGTTATCAAACAGAATCCATTTTTCATCGCAGGTAACAATGCGGTTCAAAATTCCTTCATTTGTGTGTCTGTTGAGCAGTGCAAGGCACGTCTCGACGCGTACTTCGCGCTGGCGATCATTGAGTTCGTGGGGCACCCATTTCTCAAGCTTTTTTACCTTGCCAATTTGACGCAAATGGACCAATATTGTTTTGACGCTAACGTCGAAAGCTGCTGCTAATTCAGCCGTAGATTGTGTATCATCAGCTTCCACAATCGCCTTTAATTCGTCATTGTCGACCAGTCTTCGAACGACCGCGAGGTTCATTTTTCAGGTCGAAATTTCCAGAACGGAAGCGAGGAAACTAATAACAAGTGGTGCGTTGGTTTGTAGTGTTAGCTCCGTAAACGTCGTTGATGTTGCGTGCCGCTTGTGCCGCGTTGCTGCCACGACGGTACTCAAATTCCATAATTACTCGAATTTTTAACGTATCCATGATGACGAAAAAGATTGAAATGCGATGAAAATGTAACACTAATCAATAAACAAATCCATCATTCTTTTGGAAAAAAAATCCATGTTTTTAAAATAAAATTAATTTGAAATTAGAATTCTTAGCCAAACAAAAATTATTTTGATTTGAAATGGCCAGTACTGCAGAACGGCAATTTCATAGGTAAAGACCTAATATTATAAATACGATAGTAATTCTGTTTGTAAGTCTGTTACCTTAAAAGGTGCTTGTGGCTAAGTAATAACAGCCGCACGGGTCGATCGATCAGGTTAAGCTACGCTTGCCGGGGTTGGTCTGTGGATGTGTGACAATCTTTAGCCGCTGGGGTCGCGGGTTGTTCGAAAGAGATACCGTGGCCCTGGCCCTGGCTACTGATGGAACACGCGTGGGTTTTAGTCAGTAAAAGTCTGACACGCCCTCCCGCTCCGCCCAGAGCGGGAGAAGTCATTTGATGATTTCCCATCCACAAAAAAAAGTCTGTTACCTTGACATATATAGGATACTTTTTATCCCGGTAGTACGTTCCCTTAGGATAATTGCCGACCTCCACACGGACGATAACGCGGACAAAAGCTAGTTTTTAGGGTTCCGTACCTCAAAAGGAAAAAACGGAACCCTTATAGGATCATTTCATTGTCCGTCTGTTTGCCTGTCAGTCTGTCAAGACCCTTTTTCTCAAGAACGTGTGGAGGCATCAAGCTGAAATTAATATAAAATACTAGTAGGTCAGTCACTTGGAGCTTTAACAAAATCAACCTTAAAAGTCAATGCAATAAAAAATATGGCCATTTATGCGACATATTACTAGGGTACTTTCCCGTTGATCATGAAATTTGGCAAGAAGGAAGATCTCACAGCACCAGCACAGCATCTCACAGCAGTAATGGAAAAAGTCCGAAAATCGTTAATTTGTAATTTTATCACATTTTTTTCTTTTGTGATTACTAACATAAATTTGCATTTGGAGAATTGACTGTGACGTACAACAATGTATGTATACATGTACGTATGTATGGTAGAACATGTTTTTCAGCTACAATGTGAAGTTTGTATTTGGGATAAATTCTTTCAATTACGAAACCCTTCACTGTGCGTGGTCCGACACGCACTTGGCCAGTTTTTTTTTAACTAGATTAGTACCAGTTAAGAATATTTTGTTTCGGTGCCGTAAGTGGATGCGTAATGCCATTCGCTCCATTGCAGTTCAAGTCGGTGCTTTTAGTGGAATATTTATTTGTCATACTACCACCGAATCGAAGCATTGAAATAAACTTAGAGTATAAGGTGTCGTAGTCCCGGATTTGTAGATCAGAATATGCGTGATACATGCAGGTTAAGAGCCCA
Source organism: Cosmia pyralina (assembly GCA_946251885.1). NCBI lineage: Eukaryota > Metazoa > Arthropoda > Insecta > Lepidoptera > Noctuidae > Cosmia > Cosmia pyralina. The sequence goes on from OX276358.1 coordinate 21,819,532, forward strand.
TACTACCTCAGCTTTTTATCTCACTCGCACGATACTGCTCGCGGACTGAGTGAGAGCGAGGCTGAGTGCGGTGTTGGGCGCCGATAGTTTAGGTAATTGCTTTTTACGGTGAAAATAATGGTAATTTGAAAAAAATAAAGAACATAAGACTTTCTTTATTGTTAGTTTCATGATCTAAATTGAAGTATTTTTTTAATACTAGCGATTTATTGTTCGGTTACTTTGTGGAGGTAACTTTAGATTTTTTTTCTGTCGAGAAAATTTTATGAAATCGTGTTTTCGTCAAACATAGTACTTAAAATTAATCCTCAACTTTACTATATATTTATTTCAAAATTAATCTTCAGTATTTTCGACATAACGGAGGATCATGCTAAGCCATTTGAGGTAGTACAGGCTCTTAATGTCTCTTGGGGAAATAACCATACAGATTTAATTATACCTGTCTGGCAATTGACACGCATGAGACAGTAATTATTACTGACTCACTATTATGAGATGCTTTATGACGAATAAATCACTATCATCACTGTATTGAGCTACACTATTATTGTATAGCTCAACGACCCGATGCATATAATGATTGCCAAATAAAAGCATAATAATTCAAAAATGTCGTCAAATAAGTGAGGTTAAGTACGCTTAACTATGCTCTAACAATAACCAAACAAAGTTCGACGTTACACCTGGATTTTGCATTATTTGTAGTTCCGAATGGATTATTTTCATGTACATATTTGCTCTCTGGGGTTGCAATAAGTTTTGACATGAAGCCTTTATTTGATATTCCGTAGTGAGGTTTATCATCATTACTATGGATTTTAATCAAATATAGTTAAATAATTTAATGTAATTTTTAAATGCTTTTGAAATCATACAAAGCATGGAATGTAAACAATAGTGTGTTAAAAAATATAAGTAATAAACCCCAAAAGAAAGAAACACTTCAAAACTATTAAAGAACTTTAAAACCTAAAGGTGCTCCCTCATCAGGAGCATTTGCTTGTAATGTAACGTTACAGATTCGAGCATTACATCAGTAAGGGAAGAAAATCGAGCATTACAGCGTGCACCTTGTAATGATACAAAACGAGTATTACATCAGTGAAAGAGGAGAACCGAGTATTACAATGCGCACTTTGTAATGATACAATGTGTAATACCTTGATACAACTTGTAACAACAATGCGCTCCACTTGTAATTAAATGTTACATTACACGCGAATGCTCGTCGGTCAGGGAGTTAGTATTGTAATGTAATGCTCAACTGCAACTCCTTTCTGTTCTATATTTTGGACCAAAGCCAAAGATCATAATTTCCAATGTGTCTTCTCGTTCAATATTGATAGTCAATTTTAAATCAATTTCATCACACAAAATCTCAAAAATTCCCATGTTATTACGACCAACATTCCTATTTAAATTTGAAGGTGCTATAAGAGCGCTTACCTTTCACAGTATATAGTTTGTGCGAAACACAAGTTCAACTACAAGTTTCATTGTTCGCTGCACTCTGTAAACTTTCGGATTCCTTTTAACTTTAATTACCCTTAGTTCACGGACGGCATCAGATAAAATTGCATTCCTTTAAAGTCGAACGTTCAGCGCGGGCTGCGGAATCCGAATTATGTTTGCTCATTCGTTCGTAGTTCTTGTTTGAACTGCACGTGAATTTACGTTTCCTATCTGTGTTTTCTCTACAATGTTTGAATTTAAAGGATCGTTTTGATGCCGCTTTAGTGCTTGATATGTTAAAGTTTTACACTTAGCCCGTTTGCACCACAAATCAGTGAATAGCGCCATCGCTGTTCTGAATTTGCTTTTATTATCTTCTGCAGTTCCAGTCTCATCATCAATTACGATAATTTTTAAGTAGGTACAAATTACAGTTACCTACATCAAGCAATATATTATTATGTAGATATTTTGTATTTTAATTAGAAATCCAATCCTGTAGGGAACAAAACATAATCTAGATACTAATAATAAAACTGAAGAATTTTTTATTTTGTTTTTGGTTTTTAGGTTTAACGCGTTAATCTCTGGAATTAACGACGGATTTGAAAAAATATTTTTGCACTTGATTCTTGAGAATTCTTCAGCAAAAAAAAAAATAGGAAATAACGCTAAGCGAAAACGAAATAGTGCAGGCGGGCGATGGGATGCAACGCGGTGGGTCGGGAGCCGAAATTTCACGCAGACAAAGTCGCGGGACAAGCTAGTATAATATAAGGCGTCAATTGCTTATCATCCAATGTAATACCTATAGAAGATTCAACCAAGTGAAATAGGTTTGCATGATCCACGTAACCGAAGGGAAGCCATTCGTTATTACGACTACAGATTCCAATACGTTAGTGGTGTATTTGGTGCAGCCAGTGTTCTAATAACTCCACTCGCACTACAAACAGACGTGAGTTACGACTACAGAGCTAGAATTATCAGTATTTCTAATGTCTGTGGGGGAGTTTGTGATACTGAGTGTAAGAACGAGTAGGCACTTACCTACAATCTATTTTCTCACATACAGGTAGATAAGTATGTAGTTGTCTGAATCTCTTCACTAAATTACACCTTTGATGGTAAGGATCACTAGATTCATATGCCCTTAGAATGCTAAGCTCATTATATCAAAGTACGTATAGGTTCATGCGTGATTATCAATCTCATTTGTAGCATGATGATCAGTTAAATAACAGGGTAAAAACATAGAAATGCACGAATTTATGAATGTAGAGGGTGTCTACGTATAGACTTAAGCCCCGTATGCACGAATAATTTATTATATTATTAAACGATTTTCACAATAGTTCGCGATATTACCCATCTCTAACATGTTCATGCCAATTAAGAAAACAATTCAGTTCATATACAGTTGTTAATTAAATGGTAAGATAAATAGATATAAATTCATCTTTGATTTTATTTATTTATTGGTCTTTATACAATTGTTACACTGTGGAACCAATGAACACAAGCCAACATACATGACAAATGGGCAATGTTAAGCGATAGACACAGGATGCAAAACATTATTGTCTACAACAAAAAAAATGCAATATAAGTACAGAAATAACACATCATTTTTACACATATTAACACGACAGTAATTTACAATAGATGGGGTAATTTTAAACACAATAATCACACTAATATTATATTATAAAGGCGAAAGTTTGTGAGTGTGTGTGCGTGTATATGTTTGTTACTTCTTCACGCTCAAACAGCTGGACCGATTTGGATGAAATTTGGTATGTAGATAGTTTATACCCTGGATTAATACATAGGCTACTTTTTATCCCGGTCTACGCGGGTGAAACTGCGGGGCGCAGCTAGTAATAAATAAATTGAACTTTTTATCACAACAGTCAAGTAATAACAACAACACTTAACCAATCACCACTACCGTCAAACACAATATAAGGTACTCAAATTAATATTACCATATAAATTTATTACCAATCTACCATCATAAGTAGCCCTAACTGTTTGATAGGAGTGATCGTTACAGGGTTCGTCATTAAGTCGTTAACTGTGAAAACGGTTCATATAATTGTAGTGACTTGTTTTGGTGACGTAAAAGCGTTTATTGTAGAAACGAATTATTTTTAATGTTTTACTAGTGCCCTTAAGTTTTTTTCTAAGATGGTGATGCAAGGTACGAAAATGCCAACTCTATATGTTGTTGAATACAATGTTCACGTAAACCATTCTTGACCACACGTGTCTGCCTGGAACTGGCGCAGTTCACAACATAATATTCTCAGCAATTATTTTTTTAAGATAACAGGGTCTACATATATTATCTAAGGTGTTGCACAGTAAAATTTTATCAAATAAAAAAATAACGTGAGACTGGAAGAAAATAGCAAACTTGACAAAACAAGCAACAATGTTTAGTTAAAATTTGCGGTAACAATGAACATAATTCACCCTAAGCAACGGGACAGTAAAAGTGTTTATCGTGTGTATATGCAGTGTGTTGTGGTTTACTGATACAGTGGCTAGATGTCGCTGTGAGCAGATATTGAGACGAATCAAAGACAAACGCAATTCTAAAGTTACACTTGATACCTTGCATGATGATAAATCACTAGATGTCGCTAGGTGTTTCATATTTATTTGCATTGTATTTGTTGTCAATGAAACTATTTACTTTCATAAGAAATTCTTGTTTTCATGTAAAGATTTAAGTATTATGTAACAAAAAATTTAACACTTTTTTACGTTTTAAATTTTTAAATCACATCTTTCTACGTTTATCTATTTTCTTTTCTCAAATTAACTAGAACCAAACCGCCACCCGCAACTTAAACACGTGTAAACATCAACTAATTTCCATAGTTACATAAGCTAGTTCCCATTAATTTCGTAACCTTAACTATTCGTATAATGTAAAGTGTGCAAGTGTAAAAGGGACAACCTGACGCTTCATTAAACTTTATAATTGGCTTCGGAGCGACGTAGAGGCGACGAACTAGAAAATACTTTGCGCTGCTACTGAGTTATCACAATTTCGTCGTACAGATGTGCCGTGAGATGCAAATTTGGTTTTGTAACTAGATATATCGCAAGTATTGAAGATAATGTGCCTGAAGGTATGTTTAGGTATATTTCGGTCACTGTTGAAACGCTAGCTGCTGGTGAGAATGTGGTAAATACGATAGTTACAACATGAGTAGTTTATTAATTACCTTTTCAAAGGGGTAAGCATAACTTTTCAAATTTTTATGGATAGAAAAGTCAGTGTCTAATTCGGTTGAACGATTATCAGGAAGCCTCGCTTTTGGTACGGATTACTGCAACTATGGAGGTAAGGATTACAAAATCTATTATAAATCTATATCGTAAAATTATATACCCTTCGTAATTAAGCATTAAATAAAAATAAAACACGTAAGAATAATTATAGACATCGTCAATTTATTTATTTTAAATTATGGATGCTTCTTTGCAGAACAATGCAAAATACAATATTTCATCATCTGCCACTAACTATAGTGCGAGCCGCATAATGAATTCCTGAATCGCGCCACCCCACCGACATTGACGGTTTCCCATAATCCGAACTGTCACACACCCTACTCAATTCTTCCATCGAGATCAAGGAGATTTAGGTCGTGGTTATATATGACCTCATAAAATCCTTCAGCGAATAACTGGTTGCGAGTTTCAGTTTGGCGCGTCATAAGAGGAAGTTTTAGATGTTTAGAAACTAAATAAAAATTGTGTGGGTGGTAAATTGAAAGGTGGGATTATGGAAATGAGTGATATTGAAGATGGAAGAGTAAGTATAGGAAGTGTTCTGAGATGGCGTTATGGAAATTGTAGTAAAATATTGTGTAATATAGCAAAATTATAATCATAAAGCAAAGGATTGAAAATTGACATTGGTTACCTACAACAAAAAAAATCAATCTAACAAACTCGTTGAAGATAACGAATATTTTTGAAAAACTATCAAGAATATTATAATCGTTCTTACTGGTTACAAAAGCTACTTGCCAAACTACTTCAACGAAGTGTGAAGTCTTCAATTATTATGAACATTATCAAAGTTTCCAATATATGTAATATACATCAACTATGGACAACATTACACCGTCCTCACCCACGTATACCAGTAACAAGCATGACTAGCGACATCTGTTGTTTGCAGTAAACTAGTTCGCGGAGCGATGAGTAATTAAACTTTATAATTGGTTTGGACGACACCGACCAACTCTGACTTACCACTAAAGTAATTTCGCTATTTTGGCGAGTAATCACCACAGAGATTGGTGCGAAAAATATTTTTGATTAGCAGGATGATTAAGATTCAGAATAAAGTTACAAATTAACAAAATAGTAGCTTTTAGAATTGGTTTGATAGACAAAGATCAAACCAATTCTACTAATCGAGTCCTTGCATGTGAGCTAAAACGCTGGATATTTGTTTTAGAACTTCATGATTAAGAGGCTACAGTTGCGTTTGGTCATATAATCAATGAAATTCTTTTAAGCAAATCACAAGATTGTATTGTGTATGGCTCATAGTTAATCGAAAATCCCGATTAGAACTAACAACAGTCTAAAATGTATCGTTATATTCAATTCTTATATAACTATGATTATAGGACACCTAGTACTCGCGATGAATAATAATGTCTCAATTTAAAAAGAGTTACATTCAGTTACTAGTGTACGTTACGCAAATGAACAAGTTAACGGTAAAAGTCAGTCCTATAAAACTTATTGTAAAATAAAACGAATAGAAACACATGCAAATTGAAACAGTACAGTATTCTAATAGGTGTGTGCTCTAGCAGGTTCTATTAAAAATGCTAATTAAGTCCAAGCAGTGACCGCGCTTCCAACTCGTATTTGTCAAGCAGAAGCAGAACAGATCCGACAAAATTATCCAAATAGACTGCAGAAATATCTTTGATGTTAATAACGTGAAATATTCACATATAGCTTTGGTTAAGTCAGCAATTAGCCAGTTAAAATGAGCATAAAACCGTCCGATCCCGGCGGCTAGTACCCAAACTTCTGTGTTTCGGCCAATTGCCAGCGTTATTTATTATTACTTGGCCATAATGAGCTCTTAGCTGTTACATAACACAATCCCATTATTGTGTGCCACAAAAGCATATCATAAATCAACGGAGCCAGTAAAGTTGACATCATTTTTAATAACAATGGCTCGGCCAAGTCATCTTTTGTAGGGTTTGTTATCGCAAATAGGCGGTGGATCTGTATCACCGGTTTGAACCGCCTCTCCTCTTTGTTATCTGAGGGGTTTGAGCAGGTGATTAGGATATTAGAATTTTGAATTGTCAAGGGAGGTATTTTTAAGATACGGAAAATCTTCTATTATACGTTCAATGCCAGTTGTTCGGTTTTGTGAACATGCCAGCTGCGTAATGCTAAAAGTAAAGTCAACAATTTGCATCGGTAGATTCAATATTTCAGTATTAATGACAGCCACAGTGTTATAATAAATTAATGAATGAAATGCACCGACGCCAGAGTGGTTTGACCAGATTCGATTACTCGAATGAACCCAAAGATTTGCGCTGGCCCCTGGAGCCTCATGATTCATGGAGCTACAAAGACCATTGCATATCAAGGAGTAGGACCAGAGGTCGCGATAATGATAGGTAAGACCTGCCCTTCCCTTAGGATATGGAAGGATTATTAGAGCCTTACCGGATATGCATCCTTAATGACGGCCAGTCAATCTGCCTGGCCTTTTCCCAACTATGTTAGGGTCGGCTTCCAGTCTAACCGGATGTAGCTGAATACCAGGATTTTACATGGAGCGACTGCCTATCTGACCTCCACAACCCAGTAACTGGGTAATATGATACCCCTTGGTAAGACTTGTTGTCAGACTTTCGGGCTTCTGACGACCCGTAACGACTGTCAAAGTTCCACGAATGACAGCCGGGTCTAACGGCTTAACGTGCTTTCCGAGGCACGGAAGAGTCTCGGTATGTAAAGATGGTCTTCCATCCACTGATCAACCACCTTAATGACGGCCAGTGACACAAGAATAATAAATAAACAATCTATCTCATACAAGTTTTAAACATGCTGAGAGTATAAAGAAAACTAATTAATTCTCTAACCCAACATACAACTTAGGCCTACTCAAACTGTATTAATTGAATTTGTTATTCATAACAACAAACATTGTTAGTCAGCAGCTGTACATTATAATATTACAAATCCAAGATCCCGTCCCATAGATAGCCAAATAGGTTGTATTAAATCCCATTGTTTTCGGCATAATAGCCAGATTAATGTGGCCTAAATACTGACGAGCAAGGATGCCATCGTGGCATAGTGAAACAATGAGGGTATAGGTTGTGGATATTGTGGATAACACCGTTTTAAAGACATCGAGTTAACTGCTACGTAGATATTGTATCTTTAAGCGACTATACCAAGTAATAGTAATAGTTCTTTATTTCTCCTCACAATGACTAGCTTATTTTAGGTGTCACATATTATTTGTTATTTTTTTTTTTTGTTATTAGCAATGTGAGGAGCTGGTGTCTGAGTTAGGCGTAAAAAGTCTGTTACAAATCACCAGGTCCCCACCCCACGGAAGAACAGGAAGTTTTACTTAACAAAAAATATGATATTACAATCTAAGAAAACAGGAGATCAGGAGATTTATGACTAAAAACTTAAGTTATTATAATTATGGGGGTAGAAGTTAAAATGAAACTATAAACAAACAAAATGTTAATCAGTGCGCCTAAGGGTGTGTGTATGTGTGTGTCTATGAGAGTGTTTAATGTTAGTGTGTAGTGTTGAGTGTCAGGTGTAGTGTGTCGATGTGTACGTGAGAGGGTTTTGGTGCAAGTTATAAACTTATATCGTACTAACTTAATTTGAATGAAGTAGACTTTCTGTAAAATTATAATCCAAATTTTTTAACCAGTCCGAAACCAAAGACTTACATTTGGTTTTTGGCATGGGATATATCATTAAGGCTCGATTTACCTTATTGTATAAATTTGCACCCTAGTAGCAGAAAAACCGATGTACAAACTTAGTTTTGAATGACGATGAAGAACAGACTGCATGTTTGCGACGTTTGTTTCTGATTCTTTCTGGTTCAAAAGTTGTAAGTGACTGACTCTTGATGAACTTACCAGGTTCAATCAAGCCTGATAATAAAGGCTACATTTGTCTGATCTATCAGACAAATGTAGTTCTTATCAGGCTTATCCTCTAGGATAGAGAGGTTAATTATACCTTGTAGTGTTGTTCATTTTACGTTTTATCAGCTGCTCCCTACATTAGCTCGCCGTCCGGTAAGGACCAGGCCCGGGTCGACGGCGCGTTGTGTTCCACGCGCGCCTCAAAGAGATGTCAGCAGTGAAGGTGTCCGATAGGGCCAATGCCGCCGGGTTGTGAGTTGTTCGAAAGAGATACCGTGGCCCTGGCACGGGCAACTGAAGGAACACAGGAACACGGGTAGATTTTAGTTAGTAAAAGTCTGACACGCCCTCCCGCTCCGCCCAGAGTGGGAGAAGTCATTTGATGATTTCCCATCCACAAAAAAAAAAAAAAAAGCTGCTCCCTACATTTGACAAGTAGTGCAGTGACGTAGGGAACAGCAAATTTTTTTTTCGCAATTACGATGTTGGTGCCATAGTAAAAGTTATTTGTTATCATGAGTACTATCATGTGTTTAAGTATCGGTCACTAATTACCAGTCACCCTTTTTAGAGGTACCAAAAATAAAAGAAATTAAATCTAAAAATCCATCATCATTCATCTAAAATGGAAATTAATCCGCCTTACAAAATCTGATAAGATTAACTAATTAATCTCTATTACTTAATTCCCACACAGCATTAATAAACAGGCTTAATACCAATAATCCATCAAACACGAATTAAGGAAAGCCTATAGCTAGTAATTTCAGTAGTAATAAACCTGAAATCCTAAAAGGAACAAACAAGTTATTGTTATTCGATAAAGGTAATAAATTCGCCGTATTTTATGATTCATACACTTTCAGTTACAACCTGGCTTTATTTGATTTTGAAGCATTTAATTGCTGTATTGTTGTGAATGAACTATTCTGGTGTATTCTGTTTACATATGCCTGTTGCGTAGCGGATACTGTACTCAAAATGGTAAAATAGGAATGTATGGAAGTCGAATAACGAACGGTGTAAGGTAAAATATCTGCCGTATGATTTTTATTGGTTGTAACTTACGTTTTGGAAACATAAGCTTAGTCACCAAAGTCAAAGTAGTTCACAAGTAGTGTTGCCCAAATTCAGTCTTGGTCTTGCAGTCTTGGTCTTGTTCTTGCGTTTTTGCAAGACCAAGACCAAGACCAAGACTGGGAGCGCAAGACCAAGACCAAGACCAAGACCAGGTGTATTGGCGCAAGACCAAGACCAAGACTGGCTAAGTCTCGTCTTGTTCTTGCATTTGGGCAACACTATTCACAAGGAGCGGCCTATCTGACCCAATACCCCTTGGTAAGACTGGTTGTCATACTTCCTGGCTTCTGATTAATGGTACTGACTTCAAAAGATCTACAAGTTACAGCCAGGACTAACAGTTTAATCTTGGCTGTATTTTTAGTGTGTATTTGTGTTTTTATTGTGTATTTGTGTTTTTATTGTTGTACTCATGTGTGTTTAAGTGTTACTACTAACATAGTTTTTTAAGTTTGTACTGATTACTAACACGCTATGGGCCGTCGACGCCTGAAAATAAACGATTTTTATTTTTATTTTTTATTTATTATTAATGTGTTCTTCGAGGCACGGAGAGTCTCGATATGTAATGGTAGGCATTCATCCACGGACTGATCTCGGCAAGCGTAGCTTAACATGCGATCCACCCGTGTGCCTGTTATTATTTAGCCATGAGCCTTTTTTAACCGACGAAAAAAAGGAGGTTCTCAATTCGACACGTATGGACATTTCTATCACTAGCTATGTACATACCATGTTAAAGAAAATAAACTATTTGTATTTGTACGTATGCTTTTTTTTAAATTTTTTTTTATGTATGACCACGTCTAACTTTTTACAGTCATCCAATTTGAAAAAAAATTGTTTTATTCGAGGGGCTTTAAATACCTCAAAGTTGGTCCCATATAAAATTGATTAACTTTGCTTGGGTAGTTTTTGAGTTAACATCAATAATACGTATTTTTCCCCACTTTTATATGGATGATGTTCTAGTTTCTTTTGCAGGTAGTATCAGAATTTGTGTGGGGTAGGTGCCACAACTAAAAAGTGAAAAATAAAAACTTTTTTACAAAAAAATACAACCGACTTGCAAAAACAACACTATAAAGCGAAAAATAACTTTAATTTCGGAAGTCGGTGGCAAAAAACGAAAATACATTTAACCAGACACCGACTTCCGAAATTAAAGTAATTTTTCACTTTATAGTGTTGTTTTTGGAAGTCGGTTGTATTTTTTTGTTTTAGTTGTGTTTTTTTAGTCACCAGATACCATAGTATTGAAAATCATAGCTCAATAGCAATCAAAGGGCCTGAAAATATAAAACAAAATTCGACGTTGATCTTAAGTGTTGAACCATTTTCCTTATTATCTTGAAAGCTTGAAATCTATCTTACAGCGCAAGCCAGACTTAATGGAATAACGCAGAATACTGTACAATATAACATTATTTAGTTACACAACGCAACGCTAGATTGAGGACAACAAACAAATCTCTGTTTAGCATTCCGGATTCCGAGATTATGTTGGTACGCGCCACGTATTATGTTGGTACGCTACGTCTAATGTTGGTACACGCTGCGTATTATGTTGGTGTGCTACCTTTAATGTTGGTAGGCGTTTCGTGTTATAGTTGAGCTGGGATTAATAGTGAAGCTTGTAAGGAATTAATATTTTCTTAGAAGTTATGTTGTTTTGTATACACAAACAACATAAGTAAAGGCAGTTTCGTTGAATTGTGGATGGAGAAATCGATAGTGTATTACGAAAATCGGATATTCAGTCTAGAGAGAGGAGGATAAAGTTGCATCACAGGATAAAGAGAGCAATATTAAAACGGTCTGGTTTTGAAAATTGTTTTATCGGATCTCAAGAAATTAAAAGTTTTAATAAAAAACACGTAAACATTATTTTTTGTAGAAATACAGATTTAATATATCATTGAACGACTTTAAAACTTGGATATTAAATCGACAAAGGATACATAATCATACATACAAGAATGGATGATACAGATTTCTGTATTATCCATTTTTGTATGTATGATTATGTATCCTTTGTCGATTTAGGGAAGTATTTACTTCCCTTAACTAAATATAAAAACGCTTAGAAAGAATCAATCTCTTCTTATTCCTAACCGAGACTCTTGCGTGTTGTTTTTCACGAAGAAAACTTGCGGACGAGACAATACTTTTTTTTCCTTGTTACCCAGAACAAAAATATAGAAACGAATACGTTTCAATTATCCCCAAAATGGGAAGGCACATACATCCTTCCATATTTTGCGCAAACTTTACCCAAGTAACTTTGTAAGGGCGGGTATAAATAAAATCGGCTTAAGAGGACTGGACGTTTTAATAAAAACGAGACCTCCATCATAGTTTCCTTTGTTGCACACGTGACCGACGGTAAACCCAATGACGGTAGTTTACAACCGCCAGATTAATAAGACCCCCAAATCCCTTTTAATAGGTTAAGAGTAGAGGTGTTCTGATATTGGACATAAAAAAGGCTGCGACAAAAAACTCGGGCCTTTTTTAGTATTTCGGGTCTAAATGACGAAACACAATACGGTGTGGTTTCAACAAGGTGATGGTCTTTTTGAGAATAGAATTTTCCTCATAATAGAAATGGACGATTTACATTTTGTTTTATTTAGAAAGTTGATCAGTTTGATGATTTGTCCTTTCTGATAATACAAGGTGTGAGTGTAAACACTGGCAATATTTTAAGGGGTCATTGTACTCATCATTATGAAGAACTTTTACTATGGGACCAAATCTGAAATCGCGAAAAAAAATAAGCTGTTCCCTACATTTTGACGAATTATGCGAACATAAAAATGTACGAGTACTGAACAGCTGATTTTTTTTCGCGATTTCAGATTTGGTCCCATAGTAAAAGTTGTTCATAATGATGAGTACAATGACCCCTTAAAATATTGCCACAGTTTATACTTACACTGTACTAGTACTTATGTCATGTGTCTTGTTGTGTGTGTGTGTGTGTGTGTGTGTGGTCTGTGTTGTGTGTTGTTTCTGGGTTCGTCAGGGGCCGCCGGGGTCGCGGGTTGTTCGAAAGAGATACCGTGGCCCTGGCACAGGCAACTGGGTGCACAGGGCTGGGTTTTAGTCAGTAAAAGTCTGACACGCCCTCCCGCTCCGCCCAGAGCGGGAGAAGTCATTTGATGATTTAAAAAAAAAAGGGATCGTCAGAGGGATAAAAGTTGTTGTGAACCCATAAGGGGTTTTTTTTTATTTCATTCAAGCCTTGTATAAAAACTCGATAAAACATGACTTATTGAACCACAAAGCGATATTCAATACATCAGTAGGTATAGTAACACCGGCCATCCAAAAATTCATCAATGTCGATATTAAGGTTAAATGTGATAGAAAACGAGGATATTGTGAAATGATACACCTTTTTCATTACAATAATTCTGTATTTTATCTTCTTGCACACATATAAACTTGGTATAAGATAGCAATATTTAACAAACTATTTAACTAGGCACTCAATAAATATCAGTATTTAGATTAGATTTCTGGACAACCTTTAGGTTTCGAGGCTCGAAGCGAACTAACTTAGAAACTAAGCGACGCTCCAAAAATCATGTTTTCATTACCTAAATTCTGCTAGAAAAAAACCAGTACTTTTGGCGGCAACTTTCTAATGAGATACTTTTTAACTTCACAGATACAAAATCATTTGACTTTATATTTAGTATTTTATCAACAAAACTTATTATTATTTGCAAATCATGACAATTGTGTCTCAATAGAATCAACTAACCCTACCCTAGTACATTATGTAAGCCACCGCAGCATAATCCGATCATGGGTCGAGCCGAACCGAACGAAACGGTTCGGTTCACGACGGTGCAGGACTGCAGTTTGTAGTAAAATCATGCATACACATGCCACTGTCACTCCCACAAAAATATGCAAGAAGCTTGCATGCTATTGTGCCATAATAAATTGATTGATTTATGGTAAGATGAGTATAGGACCTGTGTCACAATTTAAGGGAAATAATTACCTCTAAAAAATTATTGGCCTTCTAATTATAAACACTTTTTTCAAATTAATGGATCTCTAAAATTTTTTTCTTCTTTAGGCGCACTCTTTTTTAAATAAATGAGCCTCTTTTTAAATTTTTGACCTCTCCTCAAAGTTAGTCGCAGTAATTTTTTTAAATGGTTTATTACAAAGGACCAGGTTCTTACTAGCCTTTAAGACTAATAAGGAATTTTAATCTAACTTTAATTGCTTATTAGTCCTATACGCTAATTGATCGCAGTAAGCTAGGATACCCCGACCAAACGGGTTAGGTTAGGTTATAACTGTGACCGACCACGCGCGAGTCGAGTTGGTCGCTGTAACTAACCTAGGTCACCCCGACCAAATGGCTTAGGTTAGGTTGTAACTATGACCAACCGCGCTTAATCTAAGTTGGTCATTATTTAGTATTTCAACGACCTCAAAAAAGGAATTATTAGAGATTCACAAAAAGAGGCGCATTCATTTTATTAGAGTGGTAAATAATATTTTTTGGAAAGCAAAATGTGAATTATTTGAGGTTCGATAAAATATATGCCACAAATTAATGGCATGCAAGCTACTCGCATACTTTTATGCAAGTTACTGGCATGTGTATGCATGGCTTTAGGTATTGGATGAAAGTGTTGTAATACCTCAGTCCATAAAGGCAGTTACGAGCCATTCAAAATGCTTGTTCGTGAATCGTGATGTTACGACGAAGAATGGACAGGGCATTTGTGACGTCACATTTGGTTTGTATTGGTTCTCGGTATAACGTTTGAATTTCGAAGCTGTCAATTGTTTTGAATCACAAAGGTGTTCGAGCGATGACAGCGCATATCGTGTCTGTTTGTAAAGGCACGATTTGAACTGCGTTTGCGACAAGTTCCATTTCATGAAACGTTAGATACTCTGAAAAATACGATATTTCGTATTATTAATTTATTATTTTTATCATGACTCTGATGATCTTAGATCATCTTTCTTCTTCTTTCTTGATCTTGTCTTGATCTTTGTGTAAGGTCTTGTACTTTTCAGTACTTAACTTGACAGTTCGAAGCAAAATAATGTTACCATACTTTATCATTACTTATCCTTTACATTATGGTATAAACAAATATTATAATGCGTTTCAATTAAAACTGTAAGCACATCAAGACAGTTTCTCTAACTCGTTTTTCACTTCATTTCCTTTTTTTGTCAAGAACTGATCATTCCATCTGTCAAGTTACAGAATACAATTAAAATTCCAAGTATACGTAGTTCTACGATTTCTGCGGACTTTATGCCACTTAAAATCAAATCAGATAATGTATTTCTTTGCCAACATGGGTAAAAAAATGGTATAGATGTTATACATGTTTGAGAATGTACTCCATGCTCTGGCGTCACATGGGCATGCAAAATTTACCTAAAAAAATTTAACTAACAATAAATTGGAAAAACATTACCCTGACACATAGTAAATCTGTAAATATTACTGCCCGTAAGGATTCCCTTTCACACTGTAACACACCTTATCAGTTAGGTTAGGTTAGGTTAGGTTAAAATTAAGACGTAACGGGGGAGTTCAACACCTCACTCCCCCCTATGGGACGTGGCCCGCATAGTGCGGGCCATCACCAGTCCGGGGCAACGGAAGTCACACCCGCACCCGCAGCCCCCGACGCAGGTGTACGAGGGAACACCGGGGTGGTTTTAGTCAGTAAGAGTCTGACAGACCCCTCCGCCCGCCCCAGGACGGAGAACATCCATGAGGATTTCGACCCAGACAAAAAAAAAAAAAAGGTTAGGTTAAAATGTGCCTTAAAATTATGGCCTTTTGTTGCTAAAGTTCAGTTGCGACTGTTGTTTAATTAGACCTACTTCTAACCTCATTTTATTTCACAAAAAAATATTAGTCAATAGCTGCTGGCCAGAAGTCTTTTTAAAAAGTAAGCTAATGGACATTTGATACTCGTACCGGCAACATTTTTGAAATCCACCCAAAAACTTCCTTTACTTCCAGGTCAGCCAACCTCAAAAAGATGAGCCCATAACGCTTCGCATAACTGGATTCATACGAGTGTACACGAAGCATGCAATAAAGAGACCTTTCATTGTATACATAGGCTGGCTTGATTCCAGCTTCATTCGTCATAGGCAAGCCAGAGAATTGGCAACGAATACCGCTCACCAACCCCGAGTTATTGAGGATGTGTTAAATAACTTTTTTTTCTGGATATTATTTATGGGCTGTACTCGAAGGGGATGGGAAATTGAAACTTGTATCTTTGCGAAGTCGTTTTACCTTAGGGGCGATATAGCCAATCGATATTGGCTTTCGGTGGTATGTATTTGAAGGGGTGACAAGATTGAGAATTGGCTTAAACAGATATGCATTGTTGTACTATTTTCTGCGGTTTCAGCAATTTATTCTTTCGTATAATAAACTGTATCGTTTGACATGACAACCTACGAGAGATGCTGCGTATTTATAACAATACTTTAGCAGATATTGCAATGGCAATGTATTTAGTCAAACATAAAACGCATTATACACTCTTCTTACCTACCAAAATCAAGAAAGAAACCAAGATAGAATCATAACTACACAATAAACAAAAAAAAAAGACGTCCAGAAAAATACTTAGCAACAGATTCTTGAATAAGTACGTCAAACAGCCACCAATGGCGGTGTCGAGCCAGAATTGCACCATTGTACGACCTCCCATTATGCGGACTTGAACGGGAACGATTTGTTTGAAAGGAGATTTTTATTCCCTCTTTTTACTATTTCGTTCTCCAATATTGAATATGCATGCAGAATGCAGACTCTAGAGTTCCTGGTATCCTGGTATTCCGCATTACTGTGATTTCGATACTTTGAATGGCAAAGGATTGTTTCTCCTACTTTAAAAAAAATTACGGTGGACGAGATTCAAAGGGAATTCTTTGTTTTATGTTGTTGCGACCAGTTGCGAATTTAAGTTGCCAATGTTGAGAAATAAACGTTGCATTGTATGTAGGAATGTTTTGCGCTAGACGAATGCAATTTTGTCAATGTTTTGCTATAGAAATAAAAAGTAACGGTTCCAAAAAATTAGCTTTATTTCAGCAATACTTTAGCTATGTAAAATACCATAAATCTACGAGATACCTTCGTACCAATTTACTCCTGGTAAAATACAAAAATTACCATTTAAACATCTCCATGAAAATATTAATATTGTATGTTTAATTTAATTTAATATTAATATGTTTCTCGAACTCTGACCTGTGTCTGTTGGAGACAGGTTCTAGTTCGAGAAACATGAGTGGCAAATGATAAAAAAAAAAAAAAAAAATGTTTATTGAAGAAAAGTCAAAGTAGGTACTAACTAAAACAATGTTATATTTATAACTAGGTGGCTATGCTATGCACAATACATTGAAACCCTGATCTCCAAACTAGGCGTATCCCTGTATCTTAGAGATCAGTGTCCCTCCGCAGCAAAGTCACAAGCCAATATTTGTAGCTCATTGGTACAAAGTATTTCTTAAAATAGTTAAATAAAGAGAAAAATAGAAAAAAAAACAATAATAAAAACCTTACATAAAATAAAATATTTATATTATTCTCATTTACAATTTTGTATGAGTGTGGGGTGAGTGTGTATGGTTGTGTGAGGGGGTAGGTGTGTGTGTATGTAATTAGGTAAATTTTAAAGAAATGTCAGGACCTAACCGCAATGTTATAACAAATAAAATCAAAACATTTTGTACATCGAATTCACAAGAACAAAATACTCACTAAACACCATTCAGTCCCTAACATACGAGTACCTACCTATGTCCAGAATATATCTCACTAATTTTATTTGAGAATCCTGTAAGAATTTACGAGTGTCTAGAGACGTCGATATTTTCAGTTAAGTCGGGTAAAAGTTACTTACACCTATTAGCCGCACATGAAAGGGTTGTATGTTTTCCTCTAGGGATGCGAGATAGAAACTTATTTTAAGGTGCGTCTACACTGAGAATATAATGCTCGTTAGCGTTCCTTAGCGGACACCTGAAAGCGAGCATTGCAAAGCAAGCATTCACGTGCTTGTGAAAACTAAATTGTGAACTATTCATTTTGTTAGCGATTTAATTATAGAGGGGGTGTATCAGAAAGGTGTCGTCGAACTTAATGGTGTCGTCGAACTTCACGCACAATGGTCCACATGAAGGACTAAGTGCGGAAACCATACCCTCTAACTAGAACTAGAACTTAATGGTGTAGTACTGACTATGAAACTAAACATATAATAAAGGCGAAAGTTTGTGAGTGTGTGTTTGTATATTTGTTAATTCTTCACGCTCAAATGGCTTAACTAATTTTAATAAAATTTAGTATGGAGGTAGCTAACACCCTGGCATATAGGCTACTTCTTATCCCGTTATACACAAGTGAATCCGCGGGGCGCAGCTAGTAAGAATATATTTATTTTATTAAAATTACATTCAAGTGAATTGAAATTTCTGGACCTCGTACTAGGATTGCCTATGTTGTGTTTACATTTTTTCAATTTACATTTTAAAACATAAAATATGTATAAATAGACTACATGTATGTTGCTGTGATTTGTGTCAGTTGTGTTGGTGTTGTAAGAGAGTGTCTGTATGTTATACGTATGTTAGTGAGTGCACGTGTGTTGTGAATTGTCAATATGTGTACTGTGCGTTCCTACTTCAGCTAATAAACTCAAACTCAAAGCATTTATTTCAATTAAACCAATTACAGGCACTTTTGAATTGTCAAGAGGTCGGTCAGACAGAAAGATGAAGCTAGGCGCCCATTCCAAAGCATAGTAGGTACCTATGGAGAAGAACGGGCAAGAAACTCCACGGACACTCTTTTAAATCAAGATATAGTTACAAAATAATGGTTACATCATTCATGTTGAAATTTTACATGTGAGAACGATGCAGAACGTTAAAAGCGTCCTTAAAAAAAAACAATTCAAATATTTAAATTAAATTAAAATAAGCCGTGGCCGCTAAGGCATGTCCAGCCTTCACTGACAGCGCTTCTTCACGAACCTGACGCATGGATTAGCTAAATGATCCAACGCGCGCCACCATCAGCGAGACATTAGAGTGAGCGTCACATACTCTCAGCCGCCAGGGCACATTCAAGTCAAACAAACTTTCTGTCATGTCGTAGTCCAGTGTAAGGAAGCCAGTTTGTTACCGTCACTCTGCATGTTTTGTGTTAGTTTTACGGACTGTTTCACCACCTATGATTAAGTTCCTATTAACAGATAATTTCATACAAATTCTGTTCCATTTATGAATTTATTCGGTAAGTAGTGGCTATTCAGACATCGTGAAATAGGCCTTAAGTATTTTGTGTAGACCTATGACTTTTGACGTCAATTTCTATGATTACCCATCATAGTAATTCGAACGGGAAATTCTCGCTAGATCACCCTCATCTAAGAAACTTCGTTATCACATGCGCGTTTTACCTATCGCTAATCTGTATGTTCGTAGCCGAATGCTTATTATGCGCATATGCGGCATGGGTAGGGGAAGTCGGGAAGGGGAATAATCGGCGTCGAAGAAGTTGCCTTCGCGATTCTTCGGCGCCGATCAATTTTCGTATTCGTTCGATAAGTTTTCTGTCATGACCGCTGTGACTACCAACCCGTGAGACAACAATACCTGGTCTCCCCTACGCCTTTAATAACAAATCTTTATTTTATAAGGCCTCTTATAAAACTACTATGATGTCGTAGTCATTTTGTGTTAACCTAGTTTGAAGGTTTTAAATTGATTCTTATTGTTCCGCATAGAATAGGCCTCCAGTCGCCCGTGGGTATCGTAAACGCGACGAAAGGATTATTGAAAGAGGTAGGTAGCGAGCTCCTGTCTGGTATAAAAACGACATAACTGTGGTCACCAATTCGTCTACTGTTTTTGGTGACCTTTCGTTGTAAGGGTCATTCGGAGGCTATTGTTTAGCAATATTAAAAACATTGTACGGTCTCATCGCCGTACATTTTTCTGCTTACTCTGTAACCTACTTTAGGCCAACGATGCGCGTCATAATTTAGTATTATAAAATAACATGACTAACGAATTTAAATATAGTGAACTTATAACTGTGTAGCTGTCAACATCTGAGAGAAATAATCGCCTACCACTCTAGTATTGTTACTCTTAACTTAAATAAACTTCTACTTAGTGCATCTTAGTGGAACGTGTTTCTCTATACAACTGAACAATCTTCACGACAAATCGGTGTACGGAGTTAACTACTGCAACCCTTACAAATATTGTACACATAATATTGGTGACTATCAAAGGAAGCGTTAAAAACCTAGCCAAAACATCTACGCGTATGTCGTTTTCCTATTGGTGTACGCAGAAGTCACAGAACGCCATAAAACATGCTACGATTCTCACATATTCCTACAGTACATATATGTTGGTATGAATAAACAAAAAACCGTTAATCGGGTTAATGATTCTGGAGATATAAGTGCACTAAAAGACAGCGAGAGAGTCGTTGGGTTTTCTTATATAGGTTGAAATCAGGAAGCGAACGGGTAAGAATATCCCAAACTCATGAATATTTTGCCCTTAAAAAGCCTATTCTGAACCCATCGATCAAAACGCAGATTGAACAACACCCTCTCATCAAAAAGATACACTATTATTTTGGCGTATCATCCATTTCTAAAATACAATATTTTTACTTATTTTTTCTTGTAGAGTTGATTAAAATATCCAAAAAGAAATAATAATACGGCCCTTGTTCGCCTGCGGGAAACAAGCTGATTTGCCTCCCTTGGTTTGGCTATATTCTCTGCCTAGTTTTTTGTATGTTGAAAAATAATCATTTTTAGGGGTGCCGTGGATGTAGCTTATTATTGTGGTCGTTGAGTAGTGGAATGGTGGTCGTAGATGAGTCATTTTCAAATGATATTTATGTCACGAAAGTGCTTCGTTGAAATAAAATGGTAAACGTGACCTAAATTGTTTCATCAAGAAATGGTAAAAATAAAGCATAAACCCGGATCTTAAAAAAAAGGAATTGCGTTTCCCACTTACGCTTTTTCCTCGTAATTTTATTAATCGATAGATAATTATATTCATCAACCGAATACTTCGCCAAATAACGTTTTTAAGAATACACCTTTACTTACTACGATTTACTGACATCAGGCAATGTCAGGAAATTGCTCGTCACTAAAGTGTGAAACTTGACCTACAAATAAATTTTACGTCAAAAGTATAACATCTATCCGAACACACTTTAAGGGAGATGCGCCAAGGTGTCCACGAAATTCAAATTTTCTTACGTTTTTTGCAATTTGCAGGTAAGTATCAAGTTGTATGTTGATTAAAATATGAGACGCGGCCGTAGCTAATATGGCTTTACAGAATTATAAACATTACAATCAGCAATTTCATGAAATCGCTATATTTGAGGTCAATTCTAACTTGTGGAGCTGTATTGCTGATTCTAATGATTATAATTCTGTAAAGACATATCAGCTACGGCCGCATATCATATTTCAATCAACATACATCCTGACACTGACCTGCAAATTGCAAAAAACGTAAGAAAATATGAATTTCGCGGACTACCTTAGCGCATCCTCCTCAAGAGTATTCTACCTATTTTGTCATAGCGTTTAGGGTATCACAAGCGATTGTCTCATAAATAAAAAATATACCATTTTTCGTGAAAAGATCTCGTCAGAATACTGTCAACAATATTTTTCTCCCGCGATTTGATGCTGGTTTCACAACAGAATTTTTTAACATAGTGGTGTCAGTGCAACATTGCTCCATTTCATGACAGGCAGACAATGTTGCCAGTAGTACAAAATAAATGTCTACTGTTTTTACAACACAAAAGTTAATAAACCACGTCAGTAAATCGGTGTCGAGAAATTGTTATAACAAATAAGGACAATTTATTAATTCAGTTTTTATTCTAAATGAACGAATATTAGAATGCCTTTGTCACAATAACAAAGATGTAACTTCACGAATATGATTTTTTGTAATGTATCACAAAAAAATAATAAAATGTGTTGTAGCTGTATACGTTTTGCCCTGTCAAAATCAGTGGGTTATGTCTTGTGTGTGTGTGGCGAGCCATGGCAAAAAAGATTTCTATGGGTCTATGCCACTCGAAATAAAGTTTTTATTTGTTTATTATTTATTTATTTTCTGTAAATTTTGGATGCTTATGGAACACACATACTTCATTTTAAGTAAATCTAAAATTACTTTAGAATGATAATTCTATTTTATAATGCTTTTCTATAAAAAGTAATATTATGCATAATTATTCAAAATTTACGTCTAGCACATTAAGCCGAAAGCACATTAAGCCGTTGCACCTTGACCGAAAGTCTGACAACCAGTCAGGTTGTGGAGTTCAGATAGGCAGTCACTCCATGTAAAATACGGTATTCAGCTGCATCTGATTATACTGGAACCCGACCTCACGACCGAAGCATTATTTTATTCGAAATACAATACAACCATTTGGACTTTTACAAAATGACAAACGTTTACATTAAGCAAGATGGTGAAATGAATCATATTACGATTGAACGCAACTTGTTTAGTATTAAAAGTTAAACATTAAAGCAATCCCTTCACAGCTCGTAATTAACTGAACTAAGTAAGTTTGTAAACTACGCTTGCATCTTGAACGCTCGTTAAGTAACTGATATTGAACACGATTTAGTTTTAAACTGCTCTAAGATATTCTGCTTTATACACTGTTTTAAATAAAACGTGATTGTGTATTCTTTTGTCACATCACCTATTTATCACAAATGTTTCTTGTGGTTTCAGGAAAATTATAGGACGCTGTTACAAATGGGTAGTCAAATCATTACTTTTTTACAAAAAAGTACGTTTATTAAATAAAATGCTTTGCATTCTTAAAATTTTTTTGACCAAACTGTTGACAGATGTGTATGGTACGATTCTGAACTAAAAATTTAATTTTAAATAGGTAAATTTTCTCAATAAATGTACCGAAGCAAAAATTTTCACTCCGGTACATTTATTGAGAAACTGTATCTATCTAAAATTATATTTATAGTTCAGAATCGTACCATGCACATCTATCAACAATTTGGCCAAAAACATTTTAAGAACGTAAAGCATTTTATTTAATAAACATACTTTTGTGTAAAAAAGTAATGATTTGACTACCCATTTGTAACAGCGTCCTTAAGTTAGCTTACACAATCAATCTGCCTAGCCTTTTCCAACTATGTTGGGGTCGGCTTCCAGTCTAACTGGATGCAGCTGAATACCTGTATTTCACATGGAGCGACTGCCTATCTGACCTCCACAACCCGATACCCGATGGGTAATACGATACCCCTTGGTAAGACTGGTTGTCAGAGACAACAGAGTAAGGAAAGATTTCCCGGTAGTACGTTCCCTTGGGATATTTTCCGATATCCACGAAGGCAAAGCCGCGGGCAAAAGCTCATACATAAAACAAAAGGTAATATATTAAAATACGTAGGCATACTAAAAGATAAATAATTAAATTATCTTTAAAATGGTGAAAGTTTCATAAAAATCTGCTTAACAGTGTTTGCATATGTATACATATATTATATATTTTAAGCCAAATAGTTTCCATTATCGCAACCCTACTTCACCATCAGAGATCTAATTATGTCGGGTCAGAACACAAGAGGTACATTAAAACGAAATATTAGTGAGTAAAACAATTACAATTGTTCAAATGGAAAGCGAAACCATCGGGTTTAATTAGGGTGCTGTCACACGGGATCAACGTCAGTGGACCGAGGCATATCGTCCCATTGATTTCCGGACCATTGTGGTTAAGGGGGTTTCACAAGGGATCTTGTGCTGCTGCGGTTTGAGTTTTTTATGATCTGGTTTTTTTTTACTGAGGCTAAATAATTACAGTATTATTCGAAAATTAATCAGATGTGGCAGAAAGTAGAAGAAGAATGTAAACTAGATCTTATCAAAAACTGCCATGGTTTCCAAATGCTTTTAGCACATTTACGCATTTTTTTTTTTAAATTTATTTACATGATTCAAATAAAAGACTCTTACTTTTGTATGCTTATGTATGGAAGTGAATGTTAGGTGTGGCAAAAGAAGCATGAAAGTGGAATAAATGCTGTGGAAATGTGTTCATTGTGAAGCATGTGTGTGGTGTGACTATGAATGAAATTCTGAGGAATGATGTGATAAGTCAACGGTGCAGTTTAAAAGAAGATGTAGTGACAAAAATTGAAAAAGTATGCTTAGATGATTTGGTCATGTTGAGAGGATGAATGAAAGGTGACTAACAAAAGGTATTTACAAGGCAGATTTGAGAAGAGACGCCCTAGCGTCTCCTCTCTTATCTGCCTTGTAAACCTGTGGCAGACATAGCGACCTTATTGATGATGTTATTCAGAAAGGTCAGGTGCGTAGTACTGGTACATGGTTTATGGTAGTGTCACTATATTCGACTTTCTATGCAAAGTTTAAGTGACATTGTAAGTTACAATGTCAATACAAAATGAGGCAAAAGGAGTATGTAAGGATCGTAGCAGGTGGCGTTCTGTAGTTTCTGCCTACCCCCATAGAAATAATGTATATATGTAATGCTTTCTCGTTTAAAGCCAAGAAATAGCCTCTTCAATTATAAAAGTAGGTATTGTTAATTAATGTTCAATCAAACATTCAACCTAGAATAGCAAAATTATCGTCGCAATATTCAAACAAGTGTAATATCCACATAACCCGAATCACAGCAAGTCAAAAGGGTGGCAGGTCAAGATAAAATGGTTTGCCATAACTTTTGCTCTAAGCCACCATCCGTCTTTGACCTTAACAAGGATTTATGTGGTAGAATTAATCCAATTTAACATTGAGCCCTTTGTAAATAGTACGAATTAAATGGAAGAGGAAGAAGCTGTTCCGAGATAAAATAACCAGCTTGCATTCAGTGATAAGTAAAAATAACGACTCGGGAAGATTTTCTCTTTGTGGACACAGTTTTTCGTAAAAATATTGAATCAATCTGCCAAACCTTTTCCCAAGTATGTTGGGGTCGGCTTCCAAACTAACCGGATGCATCTGAATACCATTATTTTACATGGAGCGACTGCCTATCTGACCTTCACAACCCAGTAACTGAGTAATACGATACCCCTTGGTAAGACTAGTTGTCAGACTTTCGGGCTTCTGACGACCCGTAACGACTGTCAAAGATCCATGAATGACGGCCGGGACCAACGGCTTAACGTGCTTTCCGAGGCACGGAGGAGTCTCGGTATGTAAAGATGGTCACCCATCCACGGACCAACCCCGGCAAGCGTAGCTTAACCTGATGGATCGACCCGTGCGGCTGTTATTACTTAGCCATGAGCTCCTCCTTATTAGCTATTGCAGGTTAATAAATAATTTCAGCATAATAACGACCAAATTAATGCAAATAATAGACAATATTATTGCAAATAATTATTATAAAAACCATTTATTGAGAACCAAATAATCTCCAGATCCCTTCTTAATTAAACCTCTCTAAAATCAATTTATTCGAAGTGGATTTCCATAAAAAAGGTTGGCAAACACCAAACCTCATTCCGGGGATGCAAATGACGTGACTATTAATAAACACTTGCATAATATGAAAGCGTCTTTATTAAAACCAGCAGAGATCCTAATTTCCATTAAATCAACAAGGAGAATGAGGAATGCATCTCATATACAATGTTTGTTGTATAGAATATGGCCCAAGGGGTGCAAATGTTTGGAATATACCGCTA
The DNA here is from genome assembly GCA_946251885.1 of Cosmia pyralina. Lineage (NCBI taxonomy): Eukaryota > Metazoa > Arthropoda > Insecta > Lepidoptera > Noctuidae > Cosmia > Cosmia pyralina. The sequence continues at coordinate 21,845,078 of OX276358.1, forward strand.
TATTTTGTGTACGGTGTCGTCGCGGTGGTGATTATGAGTATCAATTTTGACGACGGCAAATATTTACTGTTGTGTATTAAAATTAGGTGTACTGATTTAGGAGTAGCGGTAGGTTTCATATTTAGGTTATGAGAATTTTAACACAAAATAGTGTGCCTTATGAATAATATATAACTACAATTCAGTATTTAAGAAGAGCAAATCAGAAAATTATGTCTGAAAATATCACAATTAGACTCAATAAAACCTACTACTACACTCAGTATTTGCTACAAAGAAATCAATGGCAATCCAATCAATCTGCCTAGCCTTTTCCCAATTATGTTGGGGTCAGCTTCCAGTCTAACCAGATGTAGCAGTATTTTACATGGAGCCCACAACCTATCCTAGCCTATCTGACCTCCACAACCCATTAACTGGGTAATACGATACCCCTTGGTAAGGCTGGTTGTCAGACTTTCGGTCTTCTGACGACCCGTAACGACTGTCAAAGGTCCACGAATGACAGCCGGGACCAACGGCTTAACGTGCTTTTCGAGGCACGGAGGAGTCTCGGTATATAAAGATGGTCACCCATCCACGGACCGACCCCGGGAAATCAATGGCAATCCAAAACTCGAAAATCAAACTTCAAAAATCATCTTCAAAATCGGTATGCAAATGCAACCGCAATGTACTCGTAACTATCCCGTATGTTTCCCCTCTACAAATACTCAGAATGCACACAATGTCAACCAACACTGACATCTCCAAGTTATTATATCCACAGAATCCAAATAAGATGGCTGGTGTAAATTATTTTCAAGACAAGAGACGTTTCGAATAACTTGAGAGTTGTCTAAGCAACATATTTCCTCTAACTTGTGAATTATGTCTTAGTTTATGCTAAAACATAATTCAAACTTGGAGGTTGGGTGTGGAATGCTCTTAAGAGAGTAGACGGCTAGTTCTCTCGTCCATGATGGTTATGCAATGCTGGCTGGCAAAATTCCTTAAGTTTTGGGCGTTCTGATTTTGTAGTGTTGCTAAGACTTATTATGTTACCTATTTATTTTGAACATAAGACAAGAGAAGGCCATTTCATTGCACACATATACAACAAACAGCATGGGAAGCACGAGCACTATATAAACGGGATTTGTCAACAGAAGCATAGATAAATTTGCGATTGTATGGCGATGTACCATTTTGTCTATTCTTCCTTCAAAAAAAAAAAAACCGTGCTGGTTGCTGTAAAAAAAATCGTAACATTAATTTTCCATTCGCGATCAGTGCATGATTAACTACGGCATTTAAAAGAAAAAAAAATCTGTATACTCTGTACAGCTAATCTATTCCAAATATCAAAACATTAACATCATCTTTTCCACATACATCAACATTAAAAATCTCCTAAACCTTCTTCTACCTTTTAAAAACGTTTCCACAAAGTTACAAACTTAAATTCTAACACTAATGTAGACAAAGCAGCGAAGGATGCTTGTTTAGTCATAATTACGGAGTCGGCTAAGTCGTTTAAAACTATAAAACAGTAGAATGGTAAAGTTTCCGCGGCGTACATTTTCTCATTAACTTCAGAAACTAAGGCAAGTAAGTGTTGCGTAGCTTTTTATCACGAGGTGGAGTTAGTGTGACTAGAATACTCGGTTGGTGTTAGTGGAACAATTTCTTGGTTCTATTACAGTAACCTATCTATTTACTGATAATAAAGCTGAAGAGTTTGATTTTTGTTTAAATGTTTGAACGCGCTAATCTCTGGAACTATCAGTTGGATTTGAAATATTATTTTTGCATTGGATAGCTCAATTCTTGAGAAAGGCGGTAGGTTATTTAACATCACGCTAGGACCCTTAGGAGCCGAGCAAAAAGAAAGAAAAAGTCGGAAAGAACGCTAAGCGAAAACGAAGTAATAGAGCGGGCAGGCGATGCGATAAGAAATTTCAGGCGGACGAAGTCGTAGGCAAAAACTAGTAAATAGTCTAAAATAAAGTCATATTTCCACAATGGATTTTGATGCGATTTCAACATCATTTAGAGAATTTATTCTGGAAGGTTTATGTACAGTCAACAAAAGAGATATCTAAGAGTAGGCAGGGTTTACTTACATATTTGTATGTCAATTGCTTCATGTTCAATTTCGTGAAAATATATAATTTTGTGTTAGTGTGTTACAATGTAGGACTATTGCAAAAACAAAGTAATATAATATAAAATTGAACGTGAAGCAATTTAAATACAAATATGTTAATATACCTTGCCTAGATATCACTTTAGTTTACTGTGCATTAAATGTTATTAATAACTTGAATGTAGCACAGAAATCGCGATATTATGACATGTCGCCACATCAGTATATTGCACCCGTGTGAAGCATGGGCGGGTTGCTTATAATAGCTAATTTATGAATATTTATTACCTAAAGCTGTTTGTGCCCGGCGTCTCCCGGGTGTTTTCGGTAGATATTCCGGAAAATTTCTTTCATACAAACCTTGTCCTGACAATTACGAACATAACACAAAAAGAGCGGAATCGGTCGAGTTCTCAAGTAATGCGCTTACATATATTCGGCCATTGATTTTTATTTATGCAGATTGCATTTGGTCCTCAAGACCAATTTTGTTACATCTTATCTTACCTGTATGACAAAAAAAAACTCTTATTTTACGATCAAAATGTTGTCTGATTCATTACAGAAGTATTCTGAAAAACTGATTACGCTTACATCATAGAATGTAAAAAAGAAATAGGAACACTCTCGTTAATAATATTTAGAAGGTTGAATTGGGTCTGGCTATTCCTAGATACTAAATATTGCATAGGATTTCCGGATTTGATCAACATTATTAAATGTAAATTACAATTAAGTGCTCCAAAAACCACCTTTAAAGCTTGTCCTCCTAAAATACGGCGAATTGAAGTAGCTTTGTGTCCATCTTTTACAGTAACTATAGCATATTTTTGATATAGGAAAAAATACACATTAAACAACAATACTTAGGAAGTGATTTCATTTATCCTGAAATCTACTTTAGTATACAACGTGTGGTTTTGCATCCTCGTCAAATTTCATCAATCCGAACAACTTTCTCCATGTGACCAACATCGTAATCGCGAAAAAATTTTCAACTGTACCATAGAAAACTTCAATACCTACCCGACGCAAACGTATGGGAATCCTGATTGTTTTTTCGCGGTTACGATGTTGGCGCCATGGAAAAGTTGTTCGGTTTGATGGTCTACACCACACCCTTAAATTTGACGAGGATGCAAAATGACATGTTGTATAGAATAATAGAAAAAAAAAAAAAACTAAATCCAGGTCTATTTATTCTGGTTTTTACCATATTACTCCTACAATTTTCATTAAAAGTGTTCATAAATCATACAGTTCTCTGCAAAATATTAAGGAATGATTTCATGTCAGTACTTTTTAAGTCCAATCAATATATTTTTTTGTAAATAGATAATATTGCTTCATATTTTGCAATAAATTACCAGCGTCAGAGAAGATCGCGCTTCTCTTTCTTTTCTATGCAGCCCGACAGTGACCACAATTTTACGGGAGGACAAGCCTTATAATTAAATCAGAAATCAAAAATGGACTTAAGTTGGCAACGTCGCAAATAGCTGTCAAATATTTCGTGGTTTTGATTAAAAATTAATTTATTGAAATTCTTAGTCCATATGTATTTTAGTGGACTACAGACCGAAGTTTCTTTATTTCATTTAGTAATATTGACAAATTAATTGAAACAGGTAAATATTTGGCAGCTATTTGCAACGTAACTTTCTAAATGCGCCCTCTTAACACAAAACAAGATCGTTAAGTAATTCTAAAAATACGAAAGTGAATTCGTTTGTAACGCTTTCACGCTAAAACGGCTGAACGGATTTGGATGAAATTTGGCACACGAGTAGACCTGGAAAAGAACATAGGGTACTTTTATCGACATACCACGCGGGCAAAGCCGCAGGCGGAAGCTAGTATTATTATAAATGTAAAAGTGTGTTTGTTTGTTTGTTACGCTTTCACGCTAAAACAGCTGAACGGATTTGAATGAAATTTGGCACATGGCTAGAACATAGATTAGGTCTTCTAATCCCGGTAGTACTGGGATCAGTTCCGACCTCCACGCGGGCGAAACCGCGGGCAAAAGCTAGTCAACAAAATAACAGAAAGAGCAACATTACCAAAACAAATGAATGTCTTTCCCGCACAATACAAAGGACTATCATTCTAAGACCGTACAACATTTCTTAGAAGTTGTTTTAAAGTTTCATTTCTTAATTACAAAGGCGTGAGGTGAGGGAAACTCGCGCCGTAAAATGTATGCTTCCAGCAAGTGAACTGATGATAATAAAAACTAATATTCTAGTACAATGAAGTATGAAAAGAGCATCTAGTGTAGATTGTGGTTTATTGACACAATCAATCTGCCTAGCCTTCTCCCAACTATGTTGGGGTCGGCTTCCAGTCTAACCGGATGCAGCTGAATATCAGTATTTTATATTGAGCGACTGCCTATCAGACCCCCACAACCCAGTAACTGGGTAATACGACACCTCTTGGTAAGACTGGTTGTCAAACTTTCGGGCTTCTGACGACCCGTAATGACTGTCAAAGATTCACGAATGACAGCCGGGACCAACGGCTTAACATGCTTTCCGAGGCACGGTTTATTGACACGTATCTAGGAAATTATTATCGTGATAGTGGATGTTAGAATTAGATTGTTTAAGTTCTGTACGGTCTCATCACCGTACATTCTTTTGCTTACTCTGTAACCTACTTTAGACCAAAGATGCGCGTCTTATTTTAGCACTATAAAATAATATTATATGACTAATGAATTTAAATGTAGTGAACTTATAACTGTGTAGCTATCAACTGTGACTTAATATTGACTTAAATAAACTTAACTACTTAGTGCATCTTAGTCAAACATGTTTCTCTATACTACGAGTAACTAAACTTACAAACCTTCAGGACAAGTCAGTACAAGTACAGTCAACAAAAGAGATATCTAGGCAGGGTATACTAACATATTTGTATGTGAATTGCTTCATGTTCATGACAGTATACAATTTTGTGTTGGTGTCTTAAAATTGCAAAAACAAAGTAATATATAAAATTGAACATGAAGCAATTCACATACAAATATGTTAGTATAGATATCTCTTTTGCTGACTGTGCATAATGTCAAAATTAAATTGACAAATGCTAACCTCGATGTTCTTGGAACTGGCTTAAATATAATCGGTATCCCAAACGTAAGCGCATAATGAGAAAATTGCTACAGCAGATCTAAAACTTAATAGACAAAAAAAAAAACTATGAAAATGTAGATGTTGTTTGAGAGAATCAATAAACTCGATATTATAAGAGAATTTTTAAATCCGCTACGAGCTACGCGTACGTAGCAAACTTCGCGTAGCGCGTAGCAATTTGCTACGAAACACGTAGCATATTAATGTGCTAGAATGTATTATATCAAGATTGCGTGCTGGGAAAATGTTAGCATTGGTATATCAGAAATATTTATGTTGGCATTACTGTTTCTACAAATATCCAATATTACATATACATTTATTTCATGGAAACCAGAACACCGTGAATAAATAACGAATACAGGTGGCACAACATTACCGACAGAAGACAATGCACATACAGACATACAAACTGTACAATACAACAATAAGGAAAATGTTTGTTTTGATTAGTTGTATAGGAACGTCTGAGAGCGCACGTAAGTTCCTACCTAAGTGGGTAAATGTGATTTATTTTGTTGGAACAAAGATTTTTCTATACGTGTGATGCTGGGATTATTCCTAGACTGTGTGATCTTGGAGATGGTATTTGGCTTGTGTACCTAAATCTCTCGTGGCTAAGTAATAACAGCCGCACGGGTCGATCCATCAGGTTAAGCTACGCTTGCCGGGGTCGGTCCGTGGATGGGTGACCATCTTTACACAACGAGACTCCTATCTATCACACTTCACACTTAATATTATAAAGGCGAAAGTTTGTGAGTGTGTGTGTGTGTATGTTTGTTACTTCTTCACACTCAAACGGCTTGACCGATTTAAATAAAATTCGGTATGTAGACAGCTTATACCCTAGATTAACACATAGGCTACTTTTTATCCCGAAATAATGTAGTGCTCTCGTGGGATGAGCAAGGAATTCAAATATATTTGCTACTTTTTCAAACTCAAACGGCTCAACCGATTTTGATGAAATTTGGTGTGGGAGTAGCTGACACTCTGGATTATTACATAGGCTACTTTATATCCCCAAAAATGTAGTATTCCCGTAAGATGAGCAAGGAATTCAAATATATTTGTTACTCTTTCAAACTCAAACGGCTCGACTGATTTTGATGATATTTGGTGTGGAAGTAGCAGAAACCCTGTATATAAATAGCACACTACTACTAATACTTTACATCCTGAAAAAATGTAGTGTTCCCGTGGGATGAGCAATTTTTTTTGTGAATACTTTTCTCACCGATTAAATAATACACTTTTTAGTGTATCTCATAAACCGCGGGTAACACCGCGAGGCGCAGCTAGTCTTATCTATATCTATATAGATATCTATATCTTGACATAGCTACTCTAAAATACTAGTATTCAGCTGCATCTGGTTAGACTGGAAGCCGACCGCAACATAATTGGGAAAAGGCTAGGCAGATTGATTGACCTAAATCTATATTATTATGCTTTTATTTTATGACTTATGTTTAACGTCAGAGTATTATAGAATCATCTGTGAAATTAAAGTACTTAAAGACTTGTAAGTAAAAGTAAATAAAACTGTTGCCATTAATGTCACTTAGTACTGAACTCATACTGAGAATGTTTATTGGAATAGCATAAAAAAAAAACTCACACGAAGACCCCATCTGATTATGGCTAGAAAGCCGATTGCAGATAAAAGGAGAAAACAATAAAAAAATAACTTGAATAGCATACCAGACTCTCAATCCTAGTTGGAAGCCTTATGGTTTTTTATATGTAAGTTCAAACCCAAATCATTCTCATTCTACTGGGAAAAAGAAGCCACCATACTAATATTATAAAGGTGAAAGTTTGTGTGTGTGTATGTGACTGTTTGTATGTTTGTTACTTCTTCACGCTCAAACGGCTGGACTGATTTAGATGAAATTTGTTATTTAGATAGGTTATTGCATGGATTAACACATAGGCTACTTTTCGTCCCGGTCTACGCGGGTGAAACCACGGGGCGCAGCTAGTAAGACAATAAAAGAAAAAAAAACCGGTTAAGAGTGAGTCGGATTCGCGAACCGAGGGTACCGTTCCGATTTCTGAAAAAGTGTGCTATTTAGGGACATCGTTTGTAACCTTTACATAAACTTCTATCACATAGAATAATTTTAGATTTTTCTCTATGCAAACTTCGGAGATAAGGGAGGTCCTCCCCGAGATAAGGGGGGGACGGTATTTTTTTTAAATTTTTCATCAAAAGTCAAAACTATGCGGCCTAAAAAACAAAAAAAAAATTGAGAATCTGCAAACAGCGCTCTTTCATATGATACGAGTACCCCACAAGCCCTAGTAACCCCAGTTCAAATTTGGAAGACCCCCTTTCAGTACCTGTTGCAAAAAAAAAATTTTTTTTTATTTCTTTCTTATTTTAAAATAGTTGGGCAATTGTTCTAAATTTCGAGTTGATAGCATTAGTAGTTCTTGAGATATCCAGCTGTGACAGACGGACAGATAGACAGACAGACTGAGTCGCACCGTAAGGGTTCCTTTTTACCATTTTGGTATGCAACCTTTTACCCTAACAACGCCTTAAAATTGAAAATATTCCTACCAGAGAACGACAACTATCTGGCGGCAATGGGAATAGTACCCATAACGGCAACATACCACCTATTCGTGAGCCGAACAATAAAAGCAATACAAAACAAAGAAGATAATTAGGAACAAAACACAATAGAGTTACAATCCCTTTGCATTAACACGTCTTCTTTGAAAACGATAACATCATTGAAGAAACGTTGCACGTACGTGAACAAACAACAATATTCTTGTTCGAAAAAGTTGTACATACAACGGCAGTTACAACAGTATCAAACTTCTGCCGAGGTATATCAATGCTGATAAATAAAAGGTAATAAAAATCCTATCCGAGGAACCCTCACAAAAGTTTAAAAGTTTCTACTTTAAAGTGACTGTACAGTGTACACATTTGAACGCGGACTCATACATAGTAAATTGCGTCGCGGTCGCCCGATATTGCCGTCTGGTAAACTATTCCGTGACAGTAGCTCTTAACATTGCCTGATGTTGGTGTTTAGATCGAGTGGATTTTCAAAGTTATCTGTAACAGCGCCTCATTTATGATACGGTATCGATTTGATTTGAACGGTTAGCAAAGTACTTATTCTTATTTTTGTAAATAGAAAACCAAATATTCGGTCAGCCAAAATGGCTAGTTGGTCAGTAACTATTCAAATTCATTTATTTCAGGTCACTTAAATACAAAAACACAACTAAAAAAAACTACGGTCAGCAAAAATTTCATTTATGTCATACTGGACTGTTCTAAATTATTTTAATATACATTTAAGCTGTATTGACACACGTAAATAAAACAAGCAATAAAACCTTACTGGTCATTCACAAAATGTAGTAAAGCGTGGTCGACGGAGCCCCGCTCAGCAAAGCTCCTAGTTCCATCCCTTCTGAAGCTAATCTGTCCGAGTCAGGGTGCCCAAAGTCTCTAGCTCGCTTCGCTCGCTCTTGCATCCTAAGTTCTCATTGCCTTTTTACTAAGTCAGATGTGTTATTCAACTGTAAGTACATAAGATAAGTGACAAACTTTCAAACGTTAGCGTCATTTACATTCGATTACGTTTCGTTACCAACGATCTTATAAAACTTACAATTTTAAACTAAAAACCAAGAAAATCTTACTGTGTGACACTCTATTGACCAATTATGAAATCTTGCTGACCAAGTAATTATCTTGCAGCTCGACTGTTTACTAAGCAGACACATGATAATACAAGCGGACTGATATTGGTTAAATTGTTGACAGTTTGTAACATTGTTTGCAGAACAAGGGTTGTAGCCTGATTTTTATTTATTGCAACCAAAATCATTGCATTGCTGTCCAAATGATTTAATGGCTTCTTTTAGTTGCGAATAATGACAAACCATTTAATTACTTCCCATTTTATAATATATAATTTTATTTTCGGTAAAAGAGGTGAAGGACACAATTATAGGACTAGAAATAGGGACCAATTAGTTCAACCAGGTTTCAGACTGGCTAAAGTAGACTCATCCTTCATGGGGTACTGTTTAAAATGTTATAATAAAATACCTCCCCACATACTCCAGCTGAATGAAAGGAAATTTAAATCTTGTATAAAACGCACACTATGCAGCCAGGCATATTATAAGTTGGGGGATTACATCGCTGACAAAAATGCTTGGCTGAATGCTTGTCCTGCTCCACAAGGACGCATTAATTAATTGATTAGCATTCGGATATATTGTTGGACCTGCTGAAGATTAAGATGAGAGAAAACTTTCTTTGCATTGTTTAGATTCAATCTCTTAGTATTATATAATTGCATAGCACGTGTGAGCACTATGTAGCTACTATTAAGCTACCTTTTACTGGGTACGTCTTTCACTGACTTGAGTGTGCCCTGGCGGTTGAGAGTATGTCATGCTCACTCAAATGTCTCGCTGATGGTGGCGTGTGTGTTGGATCATTAAGTTCCCTTCAAAATGGTTGAGCTAAATGGTGCTGATCCATGCGTCATGTTCGTGAACGGGCGCCGTCAGTTGGGACTGGTCGTCTCTTAGCTGCCATGGCTTATTTTTAATTTTAATATTTAATTTAGTTGTTTTAGTTATTATCTTTTTATTACGGACGCTTTTTAACGTGCACGTCTTTCTACATTGTTCTCACATGTATATTTTCAACTTGAACGATGTAACCAATATTTTGTAAAAATATTATGATTTAAAAGAGTGTCCGTGGAGTTTCTTGCCCGTTCTTCTCCATAGGGATCTACTACGCTTTGGAATGGGCAACTAGCTTCATCTTTCTGACTGACCGACCCATTGACAATTCAAAAGTGCCTGTAATTGGTTTATTTGAAATAAATGCTTTGAGTTTGAGTTTGAGTTTGATAATGTTCTGGCGATATAGACTTGCATCGTAATGAATACTCTAGATTGTCACAAAGATAATCATCCACACTAGCTCTGTTGCCCTAGTATTGCACAAGACTGAAGCCAGTCTATGAATGGCGTATGTCAAACATGCTATTGCCAAACATGTCTCGTGGGACATCGCAGACGTTGTTAACGACGACGAACATGTCCTGCTTGGGAATACGTTAACTATCGAAATTGACTAGAGCTTGTACGTTATGATGGCTTTAAGTTAAGTGTTGGCGGTATCGATCGACCGCCGTCAGTTTTCTGGTCCCCTGGTAGATGTTTATGCAAGCATTGGACAGGGCAATTAAATTAAAACAGTTTTTTGTCTTTTATTTAGTGTTATTGTTCGATATTGGTAGGATTCTGATCTTTAATGCCAATAAAATTAAAATAAATATCAGTTTAATCTTCCATTTTCAAAGTACCTAGTTACTTTATTAATTTCACCTGAAATATTATGTCGTCTCGTCTTGGCTCAGTAAAATAATTAAAATCGTTTACGTACATTTTTCATTTTGTAATGAAAACACGAAAATTTCGGCTATATTTAACTTTGTTTAAAGGCTTCCTGTTTTTGCTTTTGCGCAGCGTCATATAATAGATCAAAGAGATATTTTGGGCAGAAAAATAAATTGGGATGGGCGAAATGAATGTTTCAGATACTTTAATTTTGTTAAACAATGTTTATCTACAATCAAATGCAGAAACTTTGGTCTCTACGTTTTAGGTAAAAGGATATTAAAATCGTTTTTAGATGAAAGAAAACGATTTAACGTGACAAAATAATTACTTTTCCTTATTTTAGTCTCCAGTATAAATTACTCCTGATTGAAAAATGAAAAGAACGATAATTAATTGTTTAATTGATATTATTAAACATAAGTGAAATACCTATATGCTTGTGTTTTGCTTTTTCCTGTAAAATTTGTTGATATAAATTAATTGTATATTAGTAGTTATTGCTAGTACCAACCTACCATTATTTATATGCATAATTGAAATTCAGTTCTGTTTGATTAAATCAGATTTCAAACAAATTATTAACCTAAATATAGGTAGGTACCATTAAACATGGACACACCTAAAAGCAAAGTTTCTAATTTAGTTTTAATATTTAAAGTGCTAACCGCATTTAGTTATGTTCCGCGTTGGTTGTTTTGACTATATAAATGCGTGGTTTCGTTAGCTGTTCTCATAAATTTTTAATGGTCACTGACAGCTTTTAACAATGCGATTAAAATTCACGGTATTTTCGAAATGGGAATAGCCGTCGATAACATAATCGTACTGATAAATGTAATGTCTTTTGTGATTTACGAATAAAATACAAATGAATACGACACACATTTTACAATTAAATAGTCGTTTTTGATGAATTAACTATAGCATAGACAATATTTGGATTACTACAATATCCCCAGCATTATTTTCTCGGTAAAAAAACCGATATTCTCCTGTAGACTATCAAACAGCCTAGGTATATTAATTGAACTAACCAATGAAACTAGCTATTAAGTGTGGGACGCAACGTGCGTCGATACTCTTGCGCCATCCCATCTTCCTGGCTCGGCGTGCTGTGCTGGCACTGCTGCTGCGGCTGCGGAAAACCTCAAGTGGCGAAAGTATAATAACCTTATCAGTAATTATATTTTCGAGCCGTTTGGGGTTGAAACCCTTGAGCCGTGGGGTCCGAGAGCTCATGGTTTATTCAATGAAATCTCCAAGCGGCTGGTTGACACTTCCCATGACCCAAGGGCTGGCTTTTACCTTGGCCAGAGGCTTAGCATTGCCATACAACGTGGCAATGCCGCCAGTCTCTTGGGTACTTTACCGCTCGACAACGATGTGGAGGAATTTTTCGATGCCATATTTTAGTTTTTTAATAGTTTTAGTTATGTTAGGATATAATTTTGTGATTTTTAGGTTATGTTTATATTACATTTAAATAAATTAAACCAATGAATATTTAACAAACATCTCTATGCAGAAAAACGATTATGTTCAACAAATTACAATATTATTTCAATAAATTTAAGTTGCAAATGTATTCGACTATTCGTGTTTGAAATAGTTTATACCCAATAGAATAGATGTCATTATCTGCCGAAGTTAACAAAACTTAAACGTTTAGCAACAGGGAAGCAATGCTTTAACATTTAAAGTTAATGATAGTTATGATGGAAGACGTTGTTTAGGTTTATATGTTAATTACATACAAAGTAATAGGCAATGAAATTGTTTGTTAAGTGCTGTGGTATATTACAATAAGCAGATTAGTTGACTTATGAACTAGGTACATTAATAATGTGTCATTTTATGTTTGAAAGTCTTCGCTGTCTTCATCTATCGTAATAATATCTTTTAGAATGTCTCATTCTGAATTCTCTCCATATCATATCAATCTGCCTTGCCTTTTCCTAACTTGCTTGTTGAGGTTATCTAGTCTAACCAGATTCAGCTGAATACCAGTATTTTACATGGAGTGCTTGACCTCAACAACCCAGTTATTAAAACTGATCGACTACCCGTAACGACTGACAAAGATCTACTTAGTGGTTGAAATGCACTCCAAGTAGACGTTGGAAACGTCATTCTAAAAACATTGCATCAAATTCCCTTCATATAAACTAGACAATATTATTTCCTGTTCCACCAGCAAGTTACTCATAGCCACCGTTATCCTGTACATAAAGCTCAGTTTGTTAGTCAACTAAATCTGAGGAGCCACGCCACACACCATTAATCTTGTCCCTAACATCCGGACGTAATATATAGTTTATATACTCTTAATGACCGTCGAACTAATTTCTCAATTAAGTCCCAACTGTTACTCTATGCGGGTCATTGGATTTTGGTCCGTTAATTTTGTAAGGAGTCTTTTGGTGCGGACCTTTTTAAATATTTTGAGATGGAAAATGTCTGGTTGAAATTATAAATCTACTAACTTCTGTCCGCGACTGCGTCCGCGTGTAATTCCTTGTTTCCCTGACCCACCTCATCGCATCGCATCGCTTGCTCGCGCTAATATTACTTCGTTCTCTTTCTGTTTTTTCTTTTCTTTTTGCTCGGCTCTTAAGAGTCCTAGCGTAATGTTATGTAGCCTATAGCCTTTCTAAAAAGAATTTTAAAAATTTGTTCGGTAGTTCCAGAGATTTACTCGTTCAAACATACAAACAGAAAAACAAACTTTTCTGCTTTATCATTAGTATAGAGTCAGTGTAAAGTCAAAGATTTTTTTTTGATGCTATTTACGGGCAGATTTCAATCACCAGGCTGTCAGGCGTCAGCATGAAAGTCAAAATCAGTACGAAAGTTGGTTGCCTGTTCCAAAGCGTACACACAAAAAAAAAAGGTTTTGTGATCACTAGCAAAAGCTGATATATTTTTAAAATTTAAATTTACCAAGAAAAAGTGTTTAAATTTTTAAAATATATCAGCTTTTGCTAGTGATCACAAACTTTTTTGATGTGTGTATATTTGTTTTCTATGGAAAATAACGGGTTATAAATTCCATGGTTACTGACCCATCTACTATTACTGTCTGTGATAGTCGAACTATATAACCTAACCTAACCTTATTTATTTGTAACAAATTAATACATAGTTCGACTATCGACATTCAATCATTATTTTTTTTTATTTATCTATTGTCTATTCTAAAACCAATTCACAAATGTACATACCTTGACAGTCAATATTTATGACCAGTCCCAACCTCCATTATCAGTACAAAACCCTTATCTTGATTAAACTTAAACCCTACAGGTACAGACACGATCGATACAATCCATTTCCTGCTTTCCCTTTCGTAGTTAAATTAAGCGTGACAAATGCTCCGATGTCCTGTTTAATGACTTAAGTTAATTTCGGTTGAGTTCGCCATTATCTCATTGATGTCTCGAATGTATGCCCAATTTGATTGTGTTTTGAGCGCTGATTTTGTTTTAATTGATGTTGTTTTGTTTGGAATCCAATTTTGGTAATGAGATTTATTTGGTGTTTGCTTGCTCATCGGGGTTATAAAAAGGAGTTCGGTGGTATTAAAAAGAACTTTAAAAAAATATGTAGTAGCCATTATTTGATCTTTTATCGTGTCACTATTTAAATGATTAAGGATGAAACTACGTAAAACAAAAAAAAAAATCTTTTAGAATATTACATCACGACGATTAAGTGACGATGAATTTAGTAACATTAATAAAATGACGTGCCCAAATAATATATTCAGGATCATAAAGTTTCCAATTTACTTAAAATCTTTAAACATAAAATATTATCACCTTCTGTTTTTATGATGCTGGTTATACATCTTTCGTTTTAATTCATTTTCTTACATCAGTCGCCGTCCGTCTTCAGGGGTATAAAATTCTTATTGTTTATTATCTACGTGTTCTTTTTATCTCGAGTTTGGAAATTTACGCCAATCCTTGATGGATTATGTGTAATTCATAGGCAGATATCTCACATAGAAAAATATTCAATGGTAGATTTTTCTCAACACACATAACACGCAAGAATGCTTAACGGCAGAAAAAGACAGCGACACAATGACGTTTTTCATTTGACATAAGCTAATTAGGTATTTACCAATAATCCTCACATTCATTACATAGTTCAACAAATGCATAAGATTAATTTTGAAATAAAGGAGCAAGGAATTTTAAACTTTATTTTTGTTTGCTGCTTCTACGGATTTTGTTTTTATGTCTCCAAGTTATATCCATTCGTGAATATGTGCGTTGAGTTTGCAGTTTTCGTTTTTATTTGCGAGATATTTTCCACGATCTATTGGACCGGAAATGATTCTAAAATTGTGCAAGTATTAATATGGATTTTGTGAGTGTGGATTTTACTTTATCCTAATTTCAAAAAATAAAACAATATTAATAATATTAAACATAAAATTATCAAAAACTTTAATCCCACCTACAACTTATTAAACACGAGACACAAACAACCCCAAGAGAACAAGCCCCTAATAAATTCCAACCGAGCAATTCCCTAGACTGCCAACTAGAAGATCGATGTACCTGTTAACATATTTGCAACTTCTAACACGTAGTATGGTAGGTACAGAAACTTCAGAACGTGTATCTTCTGCTATTGCAAGTGGGGTAACAGCTGCATTTCACTAAGTAATGGCTTCGTGCATGACACCGGTGATACCAACCGGCAAACTACCACACTGTATTTTTCATGTAACTCGAAATTGCTTTTGAAGACAAGTAATATTTTACTCTCAATGACTCGGACAAATGATCACTTAAATTTTTGACTTTTAAAGTAGATATATACTTGGGTTACGAGACTTGGAAATAATGTTTATCGTCGTACAATTTTATTTGCTTTTGTTATTCTTAGTCCCTTCTTCTACTTTTCTATCTATTGGATCCATTTCAAAAATAAAACTGAATTTTTATTTCTCAATCGAATTTCCTTACGAATCTTCTCCGCTCAATTTCGCGAGCCCGGAAAAGTGTTCTCAAAAGATTACCATACGAGATACCATTGGCCACACATTCACTTGATGCTTTTTACAAAATTGTGTCATGTCATATTTACCACTCCCCCTTCTTGGGCATGTGCTATGAAATGCTAAAATGTCTCAAGCCCCGTGTTGAGTTTGTAAGTGTCCCTCGACGGAGGCGATCCACGTAAGTGCCTAGTATTCATTTGAACGACCTAGTATGAAGAATAAACTGTTATAATAGTAAAAACACTTCAACAATTAAAAACAACAATAACAAAAGTACTCGCAAAGAACAAAAGAAACCAACAAATGATTACGAAGGAAGGTTTACAAAAGGAAAATAATTTCCAATCTGACAATTTACTAAAACAAAATAAAGACGAAATAAACGAACCAAATTGTTTGACACAAAAGCAAAGATTCTCCGAACAGAACATGAAACTATAATTAAATTAAAGTGAACTTTATAGAATGCTTCCAGTAAATAGTGAGGACCTGATATTTTGAGGCTAACTCCGAAAATACTTGAATATAAAAGTTCCTTCTTCAGATTCAATAGAAGTAGTATCTTAAGTGCTTTCAATGGTAAATTCAATAGCTATTCACGTCGCTACCGAAATAGGTGTAGAGTTCCTGCATTTTGCATAACGTTACCTCTAAATATTTGGAAGCAAGACCTTCTCTTATGCTCCGTTGTCGTTTAATACTATTAGATGTACTTCCTGTAGAACTTTCTAGAATGTGTCTTTAAAATGCAAAGTAGTTTAGAAAACATGGTTTGAAGGTTTTCTTTACCTATTTAAGACGCACTAGAGCAGATGTAACGACAGTTTTTATTTTAGGGTGATTTATGAAGCCTCATCATGACGGGTCATCAAGGCCTTTGGTATAATATTACAAGCTGTAAGTAGGTAGGTATTGGAAAAGCTCATCCCATCGAAATGTCACACACGATGCAAATGTAAGACAATTTTTTTTTAGGAAATTAAGTTTGATACATACATAAACTCATGCCTTTTTCACATGGGGGTAGGCAGAAACTACAGAACGCCACCTGCTACAATCCTTACATACTCCTTTTGCTTCAATTATGTTCATACATCTGGTCATACACGTGATTAATAACGCATCGATACTATTGTCATAATACAGGGTAAATCAGAAAGGTGTGGTCAAATTTAAGAGTGTGGTACAGACCATCAAACTGAACAACTTTCTCCATGGGACCAACATCGTAATCTAGAAAAAAATATCAGCCGTCCCTTACATCTGGGTCGAGTAGATATTGAAGAGAGAGATACGGTACGGTACGGGAGAGATGATATTTTTTTCTCGATTACGATGTTGGCCCCATGGAGAAAGTTGTTCAGTTTCATAATCTTAAATTTGACCACACCTTTTTGATACACTATATACTTATGGAAGACAAACATTAAGAAACGAACATTACACAACAAAACTCGTAAACTCTAGCACCTACAATATATCGCAATATAACCCTTCAAATATCAATATCACATAATATCTACAACGGAAACGTACGCAGCACATGCCAGAGTTTCCTAACTACAGCGTGTTTTAGCACAGACTTCCCCATTTCTCCTACAGTCGTATATAATCTATATAATATATATACGAGTATCTGTATGTGGTACCATCTGGTATCCGATACAGTTTCGTATTAAATTCTATATATTACTGTTGTTATTATCGCAAACGGAACCGATTTACATAATCTTATCATGTTGGATAGATCCGTTATTTTTATTTTTGTTAACAAATATGGCGGAAATGGGTCGTGAGAGAAAATGTACGATTTCAGGGATGTAAAATCTGAAGGTACTAACTTTCAACGATGTCAAGAATAAAATATTAGTATAGTCAGCGTCTAAAATATCGGGACGAACATACTGTTCAAAATGATTTCAACAACTAAGAAAATTAAACTGTATCTATTTATATTGGATAAAGTTCTTGTCAGAATGACAGTTGTCGTGTACTGTCTTCATTCTGAAACAATCCTTGTGTTATTGAGTTAATATTTAATTTTCATAGTTGTTTAGATCATTTTGAACAGTCTGTTCGTCCTTTATCTAAATAGAATATATACCTATGCATTGAACACAATATTGCAATAACCTTTAAGTTTTACAACGATGCTTTGAAGGCAACCACCTGGAACATTTTGCTTCCTTTATCCCTAAATCTGAAATCAGTTTCTGCAGAAATATGAAAGCTGTTATGGTATAGTACAAAATCTGAGATTTTAAGGTTAAAACGTAAGTTAAATGGCTAATATTTATGTAATGAATAAAAATCTTATCTAAAAAGCAGAAGAGTTTTTTTGTTTGTTTGTATGTTTGAACACGCTAACCTCTGAAACTACCAGTTCGGTTTGAAAAATTATTTTTGCATTTGATAGCCCAATTATTGAGGAAGGCTATAGACTATTTAACATCCAGCTACGACCCTTAGGAACCAAGCACAAATATAATAAAGAAATAAAAAGAACGCTAAGCAAAATCGAAGTAATAGCGCGGGCAGGCGGGGAAACAAGAAATTTCACGCGGATGAAGTAGCAAGCTAGGTTATTGATATTTCTCATCAGATGGAATCAAATATAAATGGGTCTGTTTCAACTTATAAATTTTAAGATTACCACTTAGGTATATAGCTTTTTCATTTTCCAGACGTTTATAATTAAAGGGTTCCCGAAACGATCAATTGCAATTGTCAATTTTTACGTGATTGAAACACATTGCTGCCCAAATTGGTCCAATATTACTACAATAGAAATTGATGGCAACTGAACAATTGCGATAACTTAACGGATTGGGGAAGCCTTAAAAGAAGTTCGTCCACAGCTTACTAACTCCGCTGCTTATTGGCTACATTTTTCACACATCTCTTATGATGGTAAAGCTAGTATAGTTATCAAGAGAAATCACAATTCAGCTTCTTTAACCGCATAGATACTTTACAATCTACATACGTACATTCAACGTCAATAATATCGGGACGGACAGACTATTCAAAATGATTTAAACAACTATGAAAATGCAATATTAACTCAATGACACAAGGATTTTTTTAGAATAGAATAGAATATAAATAGAATAGAACAGGTCTTTATTTGCTTCGAATGTAGGTACATAAAAATAAGTTGTTAAATTATATAGGATCCATGTACATTCTGCCTTAATCTAAAAATGCCAAAATCTGTAGAGGTCAAAGTAGAGGTCAATAAAGAGATTACAAAAAAATATTATAGAATGTGGACAGTACACAACAACTGTCATTCTGGCAAGAATTTTATCCAATTGAGATAAAGTTTAATTTTCTTAATTGTCGAAATCATTCTAAACAGTCTGTTCGTCCCGATATTTTTGACGCTGACTGTACCTAGTGTACATACGTCACTGATCAAATAACCTCACGAACGCCCCATCTGCTTCTCAAACAGAATAAAATGACCATTCTATCTTCGACAAATTCCCTCCACTTTACAAAGCTGCTCATCTATCTAGTCAGAACATACGCCACATTATGTACAGTTCCATTACTCAGTTAACTGTCGGCAGTTTTTCACGCGAAACTCGCACGAATTCCGATAAGGAAATGCATATGAATTTGTGTGGCTAGGAAACGGGCGATTTGTTTGTTAGTTTTATGTTGGCGATATTTTGTGCACGTGCTTGAAATTTGTGTGCAACAAATAAAATTGTTATTTTAATGGACTACAAATATATTTTGCAAGTTGCTACTAAAATTTCATGCGTTAAAAAATGGTTAAGTGTTTTGGAAATGATTTTGCACTTATGTGCAATTCTTAGTTAGCTGTCTAGATAGATAAATAAAACATTTATTTGGTGCACACAAAAGACATAGCACAACACACAAAAGTACAATTAAGTCAATCAATCTGCGTAGCCTTTTCCCAACTATGTATATTGCGGTCGGCTTCCAGTCTAACCGGATGCAGCTGAATACCAGTATTTTAATGGAGCGACTGCCTATCTGACCTCCTCAACCCAGTAACTGGGTAATATGATGCCCCTCGGTAAGACTGGTTGTCAGACTTTCGGGCTTCTGACGACCCGTAACGACTGCCAAAGATTTACGAATGACAGCCGGGACCAACGGCTTAATGTGCTTTCCGAGGCACGGAGAAGTCTCGGTACGTAAAGATGGTCACCCATCCACTGACCAGCCCCGGCAAGCGTAGCTTAACCTGATGGATCGACTACACTTAGCCACGAGCTCCACAAGTACAATTAGTAAATTAATATAAAAACTAGGTTATTGGGTGCCAATAACAAAAAAAAAAGAGAGAAGAAAGGTATGTGACTACAGTTTAAATGGCTTGTACGGACATATTATCATTAAAATAACATTGGCCCGTTTTAATAAATTGATATCTCCTATCCATTTTCCTACAAATCCCACGAAATTTTTGCAGGAAAATAAAAATTTACAAACAATAAGTAGCTAGGTACCTATTCTAATAAAGATTAATAAGTCATTATAAAAAAAAACTATCTTCTGCTCGCGACTTCGTCTACGTGGACTTCTGAATTAGGTTAAGAGAGAAATGAAAAATGTGTGAGTAATAAAATATTAATGGGATTTTGATTGGTAACAGTCGTTATCGGGATATAATTACCGGGATTAAAAGTATCCCGGCTATAAACTATCTTTGTGGAAAATTGTATCGAAATCTGTTAAGCCATTTTTGCGTGATTGAGTAACAAACATCCAAACTTTCACATTCATAATATTAGTAGGATCAGTAGGATACTGATAGGCTGTATTTCTAAAGCACGGCTCTATAAAATAAAATTAATAATTTCCTAACCAACTACCTCAGAAACCATTTTAATTCTACACAGTAACACTACAACAAATTAACATAGCTCCTTAAATATTTATACTAGAATCTACGCCACAAATTAGCGGTTTTCCTAGCCACAGAGCAGCGAATACATTGCTATTCGTAGTCACGCGCGCCGAAGAAAGGTTTTCGTTAGCTGCTGAAATGTGGACTGAATGGAATCGGTCCATTATATTATATATTTTAGCTTTGAATTGTCGTTGAGGATAATGTTGTGGTTTTACAAAAGAATTGTTACTTTGTTGTGGGAATTACTCACTTTTTTATAAATGACAAAAAATTATTTTATTTTGCAAACTGATATGGTTTTTCGAGGAGCTCATGGCTAAGTAATAACAGCCGCACGGGTCGATGCATCAGGTTAAGCTACGCTTGCCGGAGTTGGTCCGTGGATGGGTGACCATCTTTACATACCGAGACTCCTCCGTGCCTCGGAAAGCACGTTAAGCCATTGGTTCCGGCTGTCATTCGTGAATCTTTGATAGTTGTTATGGGTCGTCAGAAGCCCGAAAGTCTGACAACCAGTCTTACCAACGGGTCGTATTACCCAGTTAATAGGTTGTAGAGGTCAGATAGGCAGTCACTCCATGTAAAATACTGGTATTCAGCTGCATCCGGTTAGACTGGCAGTCGACCCCAACATAGTTGGGAAAAGGCAAGGCAGATTGAAACTAATATGCTTTTTCAAAGGACCGGTCAGCATAGCTATTCACAAACAATCGATACGCTTCCGTATCGAATCAAATATCAAACAAACATAACGAAGGAGTCCTTTATACGCTCACAAATCCGGGACCCGAAAATATTGACAGTTTAAACGAAATAGACGACCACTATTCTTCCGACAGCTATTTGCTGGGACTAGGCAAATTAGGTAACTGGAAATGTATCATTTTCGATTCGGAAGCCTGCCGAATAGCTATGCTGGAATAGATATAACATAAAAAAAAAGAAAAGATTTCTTAAATTTTCATAGGTACTTTTTTACAGATTTAATTTCTGAAACTGCATTAGTTTATGAAAAAAAAACTTTTTTACAAAAAAATACAACCGACTTCCAAAAACAACACTACAAAGTGAAAAATAACAATAATTTTGGAAGTCGGTGTCTGATTAAATGTATTTTCGTTTTTGCCACCGACTTCCGAAATTAATGTTATTTTTCACTTTGTAGTGTTGTTTTTGGAAGTCGGTTGTATTTTTTTGTAAAAAAGTTTTTATTTTTCACTTTTTAGTGGTTCACATGTGCTTACCCCTTCACAGCGTACTGGCGTGATGTTATGTTATGAACTGGTGTGAACAACAAACAGACATGAGATTTCAGCAATCCCAGTCCATTTGCTATCATTTATTGAGGAGTTCCGTTGCCTATCTCAGAAGTTCTTCATCAGGTCTTCACCAAATTGAAATGGGACCACTCCAAGAAAGTACTCTTCCAAAAACTATCCAAATCACTTCAAGTGTGCCTATAAAATTGGAAGAGTTCTCTCTATTTCTCCAGGATCCCATCATCAGATCCTGACTTGATGATCATTGGGACCACCTGGGAAGTATACCCTTTCAAACAAAAAAAAAATAATCCAAATCGGTCCAGCCATCTTCGAGTAATCGGGGAACATACAAAAAAAAAAAAAAAAAAAAAAAAAAAAAAAAAGGTTCCGACGAATTGATAACCTCCTCCTTTTTGAAGTCGGTTCATGATTGCTGGCAGAGCGGAATGCCCTATCCAAAGCCACTGGATTAAGGTAGTTATAGGATCATAATTAAAAAAGTTGAGAGGTGTCAAGGGACACCCGGATGGAACGAAGTTCCTTTCGATTAATTAGTGAAGGAATTGTAATATTTTTTTTTTTTTATAATTTTTTTTTTTGCTTGCTTTCTATAAGAGAGAGACAGAGAAACATGCGCACGTCGCACAGCTTACAATAGCTTACTATAGCAAAAAGTGTCGTTACAACTTTTCGTGAGAATTTCCGTCTAGCCCCCTTTCACAACGCGCGATAAGGAACTTCGTTCCAATACCCCTAACAGCTTAACCCCCCCCCCCCTAACTCCAGGTTTGAAATAAAGGTTTTTTTTTTCTATTGTAGTAATATAATGATTATACCTTCATTAAACTAATTTACCAAAACAAATTATCGCTACCAATTATTTTCCGCTAACTAGACACGAGACAAAAATAATCTCCAAACAGATAATTTGTCCTTCCCAAATAAATATTATTATTTTAGTAAAGATCAAAGAAAACCAGAGCACTGTTCCACTGAACGATACTTACCTATTTTCTTTGGTGTATTTATTTTTCTTTTCTGTTTCACTTTGTTTTGGTCGTTTGCAAAAGGTAGAGGAAAATTGCAGCGTCAAATGTTTTAAAGCTGACTCCACATGCACAGTTTTCTGATTCAAATGAATCTGCCTAGCTATTTTCTAACTATGAGTCGGCTTCCAGTCCAACCACATGCAGCTGAATACCAGTATTTTACATGGAGCGATTGCCTATTTGACCTCCACTACCCAGTAACTGGGTAACACGATACGCTTTGGTAAGACTGTTGTCAGACTTCTGACGACCTGTAACGACTGTCAAAGACGCAAGAATGACACAGTTTTCTGATTCTAGTTTTATTCGTTTTTAACCGACTTCAAAAAGGAGGAGGTTCTCAATTCGACGGAACCATTTTTTTTATGTATGTTCCCCGATTACTCGAAGATGGCTAGACCGATTTGGATTTTTTTTGTTTTATTCGAGTGGGTGGGAGTACATCAAAGTTGGTCCCATGGGTAGTTTTTGAGTTAGCTTCTAGAATACGTATTTTTTCCCCACTTTTATATGGATGATGTTCTAGTTTGTTTTGCAGGTAGTGGTATTAGTATTTGTGTGGGGTAGGTACCACAACTAAAAAGTGAAAAATAAAAACTTTTTTATAAAAAAATACAAACGACTTCCAAAAACAACACTACAAAGTGAAAAATAACTTTAATTTCGGAAGTCGGTGTCTGGTTAAATGTATTTTCGTTTTTTGCCACCGACTTCCGAAATTAAAGTTATTTTTCACTATGTAGTGTTGTTTTTTGAAAGTCAGTTGTATTTTTTTGTAAAAAAGATTTTAAGGGCCAAAAGCTCAATAGCCCTATAATTAATATAGGTAGGTAACTAAAGCATTACCTACAATCATACATACATGATCAGCCTATAATATTCCCACAGCTGGGACACAGGCCTCCTCTCCGTGAGAGGGAATGGGCTGTAACGCGAGCCTAGTGCAGGTTGGTAGATGTCACATGTCTTTGAATTTTTGGTTGTAAGACATTCCTGTTTTCCTTCACCGTTTTGAGATCAGTGGTGATGAAATTACTAATAGAAAGTAAAGCGCCTGCCTGGGTCTGAATCCACGACCTACAAGTCGTAAGTCGACCTACAATATTTGCGTGAGTTAATTCATCAAAGATGGTAATTTTATGGCCGCCTATGATTGCAATGGTTTTATTGAAATCAGTAAACAAAAAACCGCTAAGAAAATACAATAGTTTCTTTTTTATCATTTACTTAACCGTAAACCACAGACAAAATAATGGAAGAACTTTTCTAAAAGAAAAAATCTATCTTTTAGCTTCCGTCTTATTGGATTATCCTATTCGTGTAAGGGAGGAGAGTGGTGAGGCTTCGTAATGGGTTTCAAGTCTTTCTGACGATGTTATGTGACGTAATCATATCTTGTCTTGTGGTACCTACCCACGTAAAAATATCGGTAATTGTTTCTGGTTTTTTTTCTTTATTTGTGTGATAAAAAGGTTATTATGGAAGTGGGATATGAAGAAAGATTGCTGAATTTAGTATTTCTAAAGTATACGAGTATTCTTGGTTTTTTGGATAATAAAAATGCAACAGCTGTCGATAAAAAATCAAATTAACGTTATTCTATTTTTCTGAATTGGTAATAAATAAATACCTATCTAAATATTAATATATTAATATTTCATTCTTCTATTTTTTTTTCTATTTTTCTATTGTTTTTAGTTACATCATCATTCTCAAGTCATAAAGTTACATTTAAGTCACGTAATAATATAACACTATCATTCAGTCATGCACACCTAAAAAGCGCCAAACACACATACGCACACACATCCACACACCCACACGTCACACAGAAATACGGGCCTAGAGCTAAGTTCAGGCACCAGTCTCCCACAATATTAAAATGTTGTCCGAGTCTGATCTTATCTTATTCTATCAAAATATCTTCATCGCTTCCTAAGCTGTGGAGAAATGGATGCAACTAACTCTCTTCTTGTTTGATATCATAAACAAACATTGTTATGTCCTCATGTTATAAACAGTTAAGCAGAAGAATATCACAATCAAAATCAAAACTTAGAATCCGACGCACACGATCGACGCTACCAGTATATTTTCCACTCATTGCACGGGTAAGTTGCCTGGATAGTAATGCACTTTTCTTATAGCAGATCTGCTACTATTTATGGTCTTAAGTGACTGTATTGGTTACTTCGTTATTGAAACCTCAGATTTTCTATTTACCATGTACGACGAGCTCGTGGCTAAGTAATAACAGCCGCACGGGTCGATCCATCAGTTTAAGCTACGCTTGCCGGGGTTGGTCCGTGGATGGGTGCCCATCTTTACAAACCGAGACTCCTCCGTGCCTCGGAAAGCACGTTAAGTCGTTGGTTCCGGCTGTCATTCGTGAATCTTTGACAGTTGTTATGGGTCGTCAGAAGCCCGAAAGTCTGACAACCAGTCTTACCAAAGGGTCGTATTACCCAGTTAATAGGTTGTGGAGGTCAGATAGGCAGTCGCTCTATGTAAAATACTGGTACGCAGCTGCATCCGGTTAGACTGGAAGCCGACCCCAACATTGTTGGGAAAAGGCTAGGCAGATTGATTGATGTACGACGAGAACGAGATGTATGAATGTAAACGAAGTGAAAGGAGTGTAAGGATTGAGCAGGTGGCGTTCTGTAGTTTCTGCCTACCCCCATGCGTAGCAGGTGGTGTTCTGTTGTTTATACCTGGCTCCCGTGGGAACAAGACGTGAGCTTCGTGTTTCTACTAAATCAAGCTATTTGAAACCTTAAGCTACTAGTCACACTAATATTATAAAGGCAAAAGTTTGTGAGTGCGTGTGTGTGTGTGTGTGTTTGTATGTTTGTTAGTTCTTCACGCTCAAACGGCTGGACCAATTTGGATGAAATTGGCTATGTAGATAGCAAAACCCTGCAATAATACATAGGCTACTTTTTATCCCGGTCTACGCGGGTGAAAAATCAATATAAAAAACAAAATCCGCGGCAAACGATTGACGCTGCCAGTATTTTCCACTCATTGCACCGCGGTAAATTCCCTGAATAGTAATGCATGCACTTTGCTTATAGCAGATCTCTTATTCAGGTGCTACTCGAAGGTAGTTTACGATGCACTCATTGTATTGAAGTGCTACATTTTATGGAAGAAGTTAGATGGAAGAATGGGCTTTTGTTTGGGATGTTTTATGGTTAAAAAGTGTATTAATGGTGAAAAGTTTAAGTAAAAGAATTTCTTTATTTAGCAAGTAATGTTGAATTAATTGCCTTATAACAGACAGTAATAGTACAGTCTATAACATCATACAGTCGTCCGATGAAGCCCGAGCTGCTTACGGAGTTCGCCGAACTTCGTATGCAGCTCGGGCATCGTCGGACTACTGTATGATGTATGGACTGTGGTAATAATAACAGCGTAAGTCACCCTTTTTATAACATATATATTTTCTAGCATATTTATATCACAAAACCAAGTAACTAAGGGCTCAATATACATACCTGTAGCTTTTACAGAACTATGCAAGTAGCTGGCATGCCATTGTGACATTCATCAATCAGAAGTTGGAATGGCACACGGCATGTGTATTCTCACCCTAATAGTCCGAAGTAAAAAGACATGACCCTCCTTTGGGGTAGTCCGGTAAAAATCTGCTAAAACACTAGATAATGGTAGGCAGTTTTAGGTGTTGTATTTAATTAGGTTTGAGTTTTTTTAGTCAACACAATGGATGGGTGACCACCTTTACATACCAAGACCTACACACTGGCTGTCATTCGTGGATCTTTAACAGTCGTTACGGGTCGTCAGAAGCCCAAAAGTCTGACAACCAGTCTTACCAAAGGGTATCGTATTACCCTCTCTGGCCTCCACAGTGTAGAGGTCAGATAGGCAGCAGCATCCGGTTAAACTGGAAACCGATCCCAACATAGTTGAAAAAAAAAGGCTAGGCAGATGATGAGTCAACGCAATTAAATTCCAAAAATGATTAACGAAATGTAAAACTTCCCATCTCCTAACGATTTCAGCATGAATATAGTAAGTGCAGTAACCTGCGTCCGGTCAGCTTAATAGCCAACGTAAATTCAGCACATTCGGGTGTAATTACACAAATGTCCCGCTTTCAGCATCCACGGGAAAATGTGAGGTTAGTGTACGACTTTTGTGAAGCCACTAAACTAGCGCAGGCGGTATGGGGTAGCGATAAAATCGGGAAGAAGAGATAAACAATTTTATTTAGACTAGCCAACGCATTCCTTGATATCCGCAACTGTCGACCGACCTCCTAGAGGTCGGTACCTAACAGTAGAATTTTAATTGTGTCGCGTAACATGACAGTAGAAGATCTGTACATATTTTAGTGTTATAAATGGTCTTTATACCTATGAGGTCTGAAAATAAACTGATTTAGCTAATTTAGTTTGATAACTATGCGTCATAATTATCTGTGGTTAACCATCCTAACTATAATTCTAAGGCATGTGTTCACCAACATACGAACCACCGGTTAGGTATTTAAACAGTTGGTTAATGTCAAATTTTCTTTTAAATTTGATATTAACATATTTAATGTTGGTGAACACAGCCCTAACTATCTTAACTAATATTATAAATGCGAAAGTGAGTTTGTTTGTTCGTTACGCTTTCACGCTAAAACGATTTAACGGATTTGAATAAAATTTGGCACACAGATAGACCATGACTTGGTCAGTTAGACAAAAACATAAGCTACTTTTCATCCTGGTTCGTAGACGATGTCGCAGGCAACAGCTTGTTATTTCATAAAGCGACTCTAAATTGATAGTCATCCTAGCTCGCGCTTACTTCTCTACTATGGTAATCATTGATTTTATTTCTAGGAAATTAGCTTTAACAAAAACGTTATTGAGTAGGTAGACATTTATAAAAAAAAAAAGACTTTTTTTTCTAATTTTATGAATATAAAAAAATACTTAAAAACGCTTATCTCGTAGCCCCATTGCTGGCTAGCTGTAGTAAAATATAATTGGTGCAGTGCTTAAAACAAAATCGTCCTCCTCTTTGTTAAGAAAATCTCGTAAGTCACATCTCTTGTTTTTATTTCAGTTAGCATTGTAACGAGCACCACTTATTTTCATATTTATGGTGTTTACTGTTCGCTTCCATGTAGGGTATCTATGTATTGTAATACGAGTGTGTATTGTGGAGATAATGGAAGTAACTTTACATAGTCTTGTTGAGTTTTTTTCCGCCATGTTTATGCGAAATAGAGATTCAAGAAGTATTTTACAACTTGAACAGCATACCGTCAGTCTTTTTAGGGTTCCGTAGTCAACAAGGAACCCTTATAGTTTCGCTATGTCCGTCCGTCTGTCTGTCCGTCCGTCCGCAGCTTAGCTCAGAGACTCTTAGTACTAAAAAACTATAATTTGGCATGGATATAATATCATAACGCCGACAAAGTCGTAAAATAAAATCATGAAAAAAAAATTTTTTTAGGGTACCTTGTGTACACGTAAAATGGGGATGTTTTTTTTTCTCGTCTACCCCATGGTGTGGGGTGTTGTTGGATGGGTCTTTCAAAAATATTGCGGGTTTGTGCATCAATTTTTCGATTTAAGGATACGTTTCTTTAAAGTCAAGTGTCTCCCCCCCCCCCCCTGCCAGCTAAATGGTTAGTTTTGAATGAGTGAAAAAAATCAAAAAAAAAAAAAAAAAAAAAAAAATCAAAAAAAAAAAAAAAAAAAAAAAAAAATCAAAAATCAAAATCACGGTATATAACGAAGTTAAAAGGAAAACTATCACAGCTCAGTAGGCTTTTCAAGTTTACGAGTCATCATTCTCCTGCCCTTATCCCAATCTATTTGGGGTCGGCGCAACATGTCCTTTTTTTCCATACTTCTCTATTATTCGTCATCTCGGTAGTCACCCCCTTTCTAGCCATGTCATCTTTCACACAATCCATCCATCGTTTCTTTGGTCTTCCCCTACCCTTATAGCCATCGACATTCATACCCAAAACTTTCCTTACGACATTTTCCTCACTCCTCCGCATCACATGCCCATACCATGACAGCCGATTTCCGCACAGCTTTTCAGTCACCGGTGCCACTTTTAGACTTCCTCTTATGTACTCATTTCTTATTCTATCCATTCGTGTAACACCACACATCCCTCTTAGCATTCTCATCTCAGCTGCATGCAACTGCTTTTCATTTATCCCTTTTGTGGCCCAACATTCTGATCCATACAAGACAGCAGGTCTAACCATTGTTTTATATATCTTCCCCTTAAGTTTAAGGGGAATGCGGGAGTCGCAGATTGTCCCCGTCACCTGCCGCCATTTCATCCATCCAGTGTTAATCCTATGCTTAACCGTCCGATCTACTTCGCCATCGCTTTGCACGAGTGAACCGAGATACCGAAAGTCGGAGCAGACTGGGAGAAGCGCGCCATCAAGCGCTATGCCTCCAGAACTGGAGATACCGCCGAAATCGCAGAACATATATTCAGTTTTGGTTCTGCTGATTTTCAAGCCAACATTCTCCAGTTTCTGTTGCCAATTCTCCAATCTGCTCCGAATCTCAGGTAAATCTTCACCGACAAGAACAATGTCATCGGCAAACAGCATGCACCAGGGTGCCTCTTCCTGTAGATTCGACGTCAGAGCATCCATAATCAACAGGAAGAGGTAAGGACTTAAAGCCGACCCTTGGTGCAAGCCAACAGGCACATTGAACTCGTTGGTATTCCCTGCAGCCGTAAAGTAATAGTCAAATATGCACGAAACAACAAAAAGCCCTCTTCTTAGTCCGCATTATTGTGCAACTACGGAACCCTATTACTGCGCGTGGCCCGACACGCACTTGGCCGCTTTTTTATCTAGAAAAAGGTAACGGTGTCCGGTGCCGCTTAACCAAATCGATCGACATAACACCAAAAATAAAGGAAAAAAACAATCGCCTCAAAAAATTATTCAATTATACTATTAAGGGCTAACGTAGTAAGTATATTTTTTCAAGAGTAAATTATGCATGTCGATAATAAAATAACCGTCACTTTGCATTAAAAAGTAAAAAGAAAGACAAAGACTGCGCCCCCGAGGACGGCAAGAAAGGGGGAAAACGTGATGAATTTTAAAATTGGAATGTCGCAGCTTCATTTTTATCGATATTCAAATTGCCAAATCAGAGGCGATCCGTTCATAGTAGCCAGAAAAAGGTAATTTACTAGAATTGTTTGAAATTAATAAAATAGTTCTTTTTGTGGCTAATGAGGTGAGCAGAGTCGTTAGGAGTAATTTTCTAATATTTATTTTGCAACATCACTGCAACCAATGGCCTAGCCGTTTTCATCATTTATTTTGTGCACCTACTGCATAAAAAAAAAAAAAAAAAACGTTAACGTAAACGTTATAAAATACGTTTATTATGGTATTTTTTGTGACTTCCACTATAATGAAGGCAAAATGGCTATCGATATTTCTTAACTTCACAGAAACAGCCCAAGGCATTTTTATTTAATAATTTATAAACAAAATTTCTTAGAAGCAGACGAAATAGCGAGGATTTTTATTTACAAAGATCTGAAACGAATTCCTTTACGTAATCTTAAAATTCCGTTAAACGTTCAAACATTCAAACTAGATTCTAGAACGTTAGATGTATAAAAAATAACCAACCTATCGGACCGACACCTTTGAAAGAAAGGTCCAATCAGTGTAAAGGCTTGTTTGAAAAAGGAATGCAATCCGCCCAAAGAGCAAAGGTAACTTGCTGTGGAGGGTTCTTTTTCTGAAAAATAAATCAGTTTTCTTTTATGTTGTTGTTTTTCATGGCTTGAAAGAAGTTCTTTTCAGTTTTTTGTTGACCAAAATCTTAAGAAGTAGGAAAGTCACAAATTGAATATACCTACATACTCGTATGTGTACATAGTTTGATGTCAATATTATACAGAGTGGTTCGCATGCGCATCAGAAGGACCACTAGTATATTTTTCCTGAAGAATCTAATATCTTACGAACTCAAACACATACTCGTACTCGTACTTACAGGTATTTTATTTTCCTTGTAATTTTACACGATACTGCTTCGAGTAAGAGAGGTTTGCGTTTATTTGATTCCGAACTTTGCTCAAATAAAACTTGAGCGAAGGTCTATTGAGAATCTAAACAATAATATTTTTTTTATTGTACATACTTCGAAAGATTACGATTATTGGAATAAATTGACTCTCAATATTTTGTCTCAATTCTTTTGTTTTCGCGACCATAATAATAAATAACTATGGTTATGAATGGGTATTTGGTATGTAGCTATAGTTGTTCAAAGGCGACTTGTTTAAATCGTAAGCATAATAGCTACCTAGGTATTATAATAATGTTGGTTTCGCAACAAGTTACGAAATTCAATGCACAGGTTTAAAATACAATTTCTGTTTCGCTGACAGAATTATAATTAGGTAAGTATTATGATTCAAACCATGTTCTTTAAATAGTAGTTTAAGATACTGCTACATAATGTTTTACCGATTCCCGGCCACCGTAGGCGCGGGCTTCCGGACGACGAGTAATGGGTAGCTCGCCGTCCGGTAAGGACCAGGCCCGGGTCGACGGCGCGTTGTGTTCCACGCGCGCCTCAAAGAGATGTCAGCAGTGATGGAGTCCAATAGGGCCGATGCCGCCGGGGTTCGCGGGTTGTTCGAAAGAGATACCGTGGCTCTGGCACAGGCAA
This sequence comes from Cosmia pyralina, assembly GCA_946251885.1. NCBI lineage: Eukaryota > Metazoa > Arthropoda > Insecta > Lepidoptera > Noctuidae > Cosmia > Cosmia pyralina. The sequence continues at coordinate 21,876,685 of OX276358.1, forward strand.
CTGAAGGAACACGGGTGGGTTTTAGTCAGTAAAAGTCTGACACGCCCTCTCCGCCCAGAGCGGGAGAAGTCATTTGATGATTTCCCATCCACAAAAAAGGGGGTATTAGAACACGAGTGTGTGTTTAAAAAAACCGAGCCGTAGGCGAGTTTTTTAATAGTATCACACAATTGTTTTAATACCTAGTTATGTGGAGTTTCACACTCTACTTTATCTACACTCATGCAATATATATTTAGCTATTTATTAATAAAAAACTAAAGCTAGCAAAAAGTAAACAAACACAATAATGGCTCCGAAACTGTCACAGGCTAAACAAGGTTACTTTGTAATTTGACGTATTCCTTGCAAGACGTCATAATAGGGTTAAAATGCAACAAATTAAGCTACTCGTACCAAATGTTCTACCGGAATTCAATAGTTTTTGAGTCAGTTAGATTTTTAGTTTTTTTATGAAAAATGCCATTCAAAAATGACTTACGGCGCGACTTTACTGGAATTTAAGTTATTATCATGGCTGATGCCGTAGCGGATTTTTGTTAAAAATTAAAAGTTGAAAAATGCCTAAAACTGTGATCACTAATTAAACATTTATTTTTCGTAATTTATATTTTTTCTTAGACAAAAATTACAAAAAGAAAATACTGAATTTCGAAAGAACATTTGATGGCTTAATTAGTTGCATTTTAACCCTACTATGACGTCCTGCTAGGAATACGTCAAATTACAAGTAGTAACCCTGTATAAAGATACGAAAAAGGGAAAGAAAACCATCATGAGGTGGATTACGTTACAATGGTTACGGAGCTCATCGGTCAACCGCGCATGCGCCCTAGCGCGGTCCCCATAATCAATGATAAAAATCGAATTGAAAACTCCTTGGTCGATCCGAAGTGTACTTTAATAGAAAAAAGTAATTTTATAGCATTATTTATTTATTTATTTATTTATTTATTTTAAGGAGAACCAACAGCTTTAACAGATAGATAACAATTGAATATAAAACAAAAAGCCAATTACAGGTTCTCACGGGTAAAAACAGAAAAAGTAGTACAAATCTTAAGATCACTAACAAGCACGATAGAAAGAAAAAAAAAAACACAAAAACAATATTATATACCTACATACATAATATATAAAAGGTACAAAAAATCTATGCAGTTTTGAAGAAGTCAGCGTTCAGCCGACTGCGTGCAGTATAGGATTTGGTGGTAAATGGATCAAATGAGAACTCTTTACAAAGAACATTAAAATCCTTACTCGCCCGCACCATATATGAGTTTTGCCTGTAGTTGGAAGAGGTAAAGGGAATGAAGATAGGCGGATTAAATCTAACTGATCTCTGGGGGACATTAAAACGCAATTTATGCAGGAGATCCGGACAGTCAATCTCGTTAGATAAAATTTTTAAGAGAAAAGTGCAATCAGCCAGTCGACGACGATTTATTAGTGGCTGAAGGTGAAATTTCTTGCAGAGACTTATATAATTATCAGAATGGTATGGTATACGAAGCCGAAAACAAAGAAAACGAACAAATCTTTTTTGAATATTTTCAATACGGTCAATATATTTGCCATAACACGGGTTCCAGATTTGTGACGCATATTCAAGATGACTTCTCACAAAAGAGCAATAAAGAATCTTAAGGGTTTTGGCCTTCCTGAAACACCCTGCGAGTCTCATAACAAAACCCAGAGACTTCGAAGCTTTGGCAACTATTTGCTCAATGTGCACACTAAATAAAAGTTTGGAATCATGAAAAACGCCAAGGTCACGAACGAATTATCTTGTTAAGAAATTTGTATCATAATAAGACTTGTTAATTTTATTTCAGTTGTACAGTCAGCAACAAAAGTCGATTAACACTTTAGTTTTTTATATCTTAATTATTGAGCAAGACATTTACGTAATTAAAATCTGAACAGAAGTAAAATTTAAAGATTTAGGTAAAAGGAGATAGTCAAATCATTTTGTATCAATTTACATATTGTGTAAAAGTAGCAGTGTTAATCGACTTATGTTGCTGACCGTACAATGCATGAAGTCTGACATTAGGGCACTATTTTTGAATTCATAATATGAACTTTACGATATGAGTGTAGATAAAAGTCTTTAGGTCATTTACAAACGTGACGCGCAGACTTCTTTACAAGTACTGCTGCCCTAAATACTTATTATGTATTGTCTAGAATATAATTGTACACACTATACTGTGTCATATTGGTCAATGCTCATAGCTAAATGATAATAGCGTATGGGTTGATCGAAGGTTAAGCTACGCTTGCCGCGGTCGGTTCATGGATGGGTGACCATCTATGCCGAGATCCTCCGTGCCTCGGAAAGAACGTTAAGCCGTTGCTCCCAGCGGTCACACGTAGATCTTTGAAATCCGCTACGGGTAGAGAGAAGCCCAAAAGTCTGACAACCAATTTTATCAAGTGGTATCGTGCTACCCAGTAACTGGGTTGTGGAGGTCCGATAGGCAGTGGCTAAATGTAAAATTCAGCTGTATCCGGTTAGACTAGAAGCCGACCCCAATATAATTGGGAAAAGGCTGAGCAGATTGATTGGTGATTCTACTACAAAAACCCCACACCCTAATTGCGTAATACATTATCAATCGGAGTTGGTTTCATTTTGACAGTTCAACAACATTCATTTGGAAGGAGTATTTTGATAAACGTTCATTGGAAAAAGGTATCTGGTGTAAAACCATACAGGGTAAGCCTTTCCGTGTGCCCTGGTTTATTAATAGTAATTTAAGTAGAAAATTAATTGTTATAAGGTCATAGACTCAGATTCCATGCAATAAGTTTGCATTTATGATGAAAAAAACTAACTCGCCTAATTGTATGGAGTGTGGAGTTGTGGAGGACTTGAATCACTTGTTGATGGACTGTGTTCGATACGAGTCCAATAGAAAGGAGCTGTTTGAGGTATTGAGCTTGAACCGACTTGAAGTAGGCACATTCCATAAAATTCTGTCTCAGCCAAATGGTGATGATGCGAAGAGCCTGTTCAGGTTCATGACCCAAATGTAAGTTGTAGCAGGGTGTATTTAGGGTGTCATACGCATTGCGATCATAAAAGTCCCTAATTAAACAAAGAATTAAAAAAAAAAACAACATTCATTGCGTTATTTTTAAAAAAAAGAAAAGAAAAGAAAAACATTTTATTTGGGACATGCACAGGAAATACAGTTAAAAAAAGAGCATATAAAAGTAACAAAATAAACATTAAAAAACAAAAAAAAAAAAAAGAAATCAGACTAAAAAAAAAAGAGACCTGTGCGAGGCCAAAAAGGCTCCCATCTCAGCATAAAGCTGCGATATTTACAAAATAAATACCGCAACGCTGGTATTCTGATAGGGCCTGTGTGATGCCACGGACATACCCACGGATATCAATTAAAAATAGCAAGGGGAATAAAATCAAATAAAATAAAATACAAATACTAGAATACTTGAAAAGAAAAAAAAAAAAGAAAAACCGTCAATAAGGTGTAAAGTTCGACTCACGCTTGACGCCCGACGGTCCAACCTCACTAGTCTATGCTATAGACTATTGTCTATATTTATGACAAGCGATGAGACCATGCATGAGACGCGGGCGCAGGCGACTGGCTGTCAATGTGCATTAATGTAAAAAAGGAAGTAAAGTCTTAACACAAATAAAACAATGAGTGAAATATAAATACGACAAGAAAATGGTGCAAATAAATAATATAAAGTATTGTTGAGTGTATAACTGAATGTGTTGTGTTGTGTAAGTCGGAAGAAAAAAAAAAAAAAAATAATCAATCACCGAGTGAAAAAACAAAGCGTTCAAAGTTAAACATGCTGCAAGGAACACAAGACTCCGCTAAGGTCACCAATACCAACTACGTGCAGACCCAGGGTAAGTTTAGACTATCAGAGACTGGTTTCCTTTTGTATTCGTAACAAGTGTTGCTTATATTTAATACTAAAAGTACCAACTGTTTTTATAGCACGAAACGGCGGTGGCAAATCGTTCCAGCAGCGAGAGGCAGCGAATTTAAAGCTTCCACGGAAAGCAGCAGTTCTGTGCGTTGAGGCCAACAGAAGGTAAGATGATGCTCTTGTTTTAATTTTATTTATATCTCGTGACCAAGTCAATTTTTGATACAAATATTCTGGTTTTTTAGTGAGAATGGTGCCAAAGAGTAGGGTAGCCAGATGAAGCTTTCTGCGATCTGACATTCTCATCAAATTACCCTTATTTAAAAATGGTTAAAATTTACGTTGTCGAGCAGACAAATTATTCGAACATATGAAGCAATGGATTAGCAATTTCATTCAAAATGATTCAAATTCCGATTGATAATGTGTTACGCAATTAGGGTGCAGATTACATAAAACAAAACACGTAGGTAAATACCTCAAAACGGACAAAATACGAGTAGGTACACTACCAGTCAAAATTACAGACCCAACTTATCAAAACTGAAACAATAAACGTACGTGCACCAGTTTTGGGTTCTCAATTTATTTATCAATAAATGCAACGATATCCACGTCCAATTTAAATTGCTGTGGCTTAGTTAAATGAGTTCTACCCATGTGTCAACAGACAAGTTTAATAGAATCTGGTCGATAGAATCGAAAATTGTTGGAATGGAATTATGTTGTTCTCGATTTTGTGGATTAGAATGGTTTAGATTGATCAGGTCGTGTGTTGATTTGTTGTGTTTGGAAAACGAGAGATTTGTTTTTAGTGTTCATGGAAATTTCGTTTGTGAGGCTCTTATTGTTGGCCACGATAACCGACTTTTAATGATTTTAAACTGACGATCACGCCTAAACAAGTAATGACTTGGAAAAAATATAATATGTTAGATTAGAGCATTTTCTTAATATATGAATATTTTAAAGTTATGTTTAACGCAGATAAAAAAGTGAGAATCATGCAAAAACTATCAAGCGTATTTTTATGAAATCTTCACCATTTTAAAGATATACCTAATTTAATTATTTATCTTTTAGTATATTTACGTGTTTTATGTATAATACATTAATAATGCGTCTAATTTGAGACGGCGCTCTTTGATGGGCGGGTCCTATTATTGGGTGGACGTAAGACGCGCTGCGAGAGCTCAGCACAGAACACGCAAGCTAACTCAAGGCCATTGGCAGATCTCTAAGTCTTAACGACTAAACATTGATTTTAATAGGTACAGTCAACAAAAGAGATATCTAGGCAGGGTATACTAACATATTTGTATGTGAATTGCTTCATGTTCAATTTCGTGACAATATACAATTTTGTGTTGGTGTGTTACAATGTAACAGGAGTATTGCAAAAAAAAAAAGTAATATATATGAAGCAATTCACATACAAATATGTTACTCTGCCCTGCCTAGATATCTCTTTTGTTGACTGTACATAATCCATACTTAATATTAGGTCTTTACCTATGAAATTGCCATTCTGCAGTACTGGCCATTTCAAATCAAAATAATGTTTGGCTAAGAATTCTAATTTCAAATTAATTTTATTTTAAAAACATGGATTTTTTTTCCAAAAGTAGTCATTTGTTTGTTGATTAGTGTCACATTTTCATCGCATTTCAATCTTTTTCGTCATCATGGATACGTTAAAAATTCGAGTAATTATGGAATATGAGTACCGTCGTGGCAGCAACGCGGCACAAGCGGCACGCAACATCAACGACGTTTACGGAGCTAACACTACAAACCAACGCACCACTTGTTATTGTTTTGCTCGCTTCCGTTCTGGAAATTTCGACCTGAAAAATGAACCTCGCGGTCGTCCGAAGACTTTGGTCGACAATGACGAATTAAAGGCGATTGTGGAAGCTGATGATACACAATCTACGGCTGAATTAGCAGCAGCTTTCGACGTTAGCGTCAAAATGCATGAAAAAAATTCGTTTAAATTTTTTCATACAAAACGGCAATTTCATAGGTAAAGACCTATTATTATAATGGCGAAACTGCCTCGTTGGTTTTGTGGTCTCAAGCGCTACTGCTGAGCATGAGGTCCTGGGTTCGATTCCCGGGTTGGGCAGTGTTAGGTATTTCCATCTGGAATTTCTCAGTAGCAGCCCGGAGTCTGAATTTGTGCCCGGTTGATGGCAGTAGGCTCGCCCCCTATTACATGGGAGTTATACATAACTGACGCTTTATTCAGATTTGTTACTATAGTTGTAATGGCAGTCATGTAATTTGTGTCATATAATTTTTATATTTTATTCTTTTATTAATCTTCTAAATAGATTATTTTCTATTTTGTGAACGAGAGAACGTTGCAGGCCTAGTAGACTGTAATTTTTTTGACTATTTGCTATTTTGTTAAGTACCTAGTAGTTGTTGAAAGGCCTTCATTGTCCTCCCAAAGCCAATTATTTTTAAAAGAGTAACCATGGAGTTTCTTGTGTTACACGAATGTTACACGAATGGATAGAATAAGAAATGAGTACATTAGGGGAAGTCTGAAAGTGGCACCGGTGACTGAAAAGTTGTGCGGAAATCGGTTGTCATGGTATGGGCATGTGATGCGGAGGAGTGAGGAAAATGTCGTGAGGAAAGTTTTGAGTATGAATGTCGATGGCTATAAGAGTAGGGGAAGACCAAAGAAACAATGGATGGATTGTGTGAAAGATGACATGGCTAGATCTTTCTAGCTATGTCATCTTTCACACAATCCAACCACCCCTCTCCACCTCTTTTTTTCCACCCTCTTGGGTGACTGCCGAGATGACGAATAAAAGAGAAGTATGGAAAAAAAGGACATGTTGTGCCGACTCCCAATAGATTGGGATAAGGGCAGGAGAATGATAACCATGGAGTTTCTTGTCGGCTCTTCTCCATAGGAAACGACCAATTTGGAATCGTGCACCTAGCTTCTGACGTTTCATAAGTGCCCATGTAGGTTTATGTGAAAAAAAAATAATTTTGATTTTGACGAAATGTGAGTGTACCTACCTATAGGTACACTTCTGCTTAACCCTTTGCGGAATACAGGCGTGATGTTATGTGATAACGAAATTGCGAACATCACGCGGGCGTAGCCGCAGGAAAAAGCTAGTTTGTGAATAAAGAATAAACGATAGACAAACTATAGCCGATTTTGAAAAAAAAACATTGATTTTTTTATACGCTGACCGTTACATACAAATTCTCACATCGCAAAAAGCAACAAAAAAACCACTTGAAAATCTCTAGCCTGTCAATGATGCCTGCCCGAACAAAATCCTGTATCAAAGAGTGTTGGTTTATGAAAAAGAAGAACTAGCAAGTTGGAATTTCCTAACCATAAAAAGTTTATACCTGTTTATTAAACTCAAAACTCAAAATCCAAAAAGAAAAAAACAGAATTTCGTTGAACTAGTTTCCCTCAAACGTATATAACTTTCTGTCAACAAAAGTTACGGAACTAAATGAAAATCTGTAGCCAAACATTTTCCCGATACATAAGCTGGAAAAATGAAAACGTGTGGATGCAGTACTCGCTTATGTTTGGGATGTACCTAAATACTTTGATTAGCCTTAAGTGTAGGAAACTTAAGAAGTTAATAAAGCGTGAAAAAGAAAAATAGGAGTATCCTTCACACAAAAAAAAATATATTAGGGTTTTTTTGGCTTCAAGTGTATTGTCCATCCAGAAATACATTGCGTGGAATGGTAAATGGGTGAGTGAACATTTTCCTTTTCTTTGTTTGTGATTATTATTATTATACATTTTCGCTTTCCGGAGAAAGCAACTCCAGCCTTGGACATCGCCTCAAATCACAATAGCAAAAATTATTATAATTAAAATCAGCATCTAAAAGTAGGGGCTTGCGGCTAATTAATAACAGCTGCACGGGTTGATCGATCTGGTTAAGCTAAGCTTGCCGCGGTTGTTCCGTGGATGATAATACCGTATCATATTACCCAGTAAATGGGTTGTGGAGGTCAGATAGGCAGTCGCTCCACGTAAAATACTGGTATTCAGCTGTATCCGGTTTGAATGGAAGCCGACCCCAATCCTATAGTTGGGAAAAGGCTAAGCAGATGATGAACTTTACTAAAAACTCAAATAATTAATCTTCTACATTTATACTTTTGATTTATCAAAGGAGTCGGTTTGTCAGAAAGATGTAGCTTGAGAAGAACGGGCAAAAAATTCCATGGACACTCTTTATCAACACCAAATACCTCAAAAACAATAACCGAGTATTTCAAGAATTTTCCTTTCAGATACCGTACAAAATGCAGTAGGATTGAAATGAAACACGATAGTGTAGCTAAGCCTGTTTTAAATGAAAGGATTTGACGTACATGTCCGGATAAGCCTGCTATCACATTCCGAAATAATATAGCGGGAAACGTGAACGAATTATAAATTAAATTGTAAAAGGATTGAGGGTAATTGAAGGTTTGTTGGTACATTTGGATGGACTAAGTTAACTTTAGTAAATTAAATGGGATGTGATGTTACTCGGAGATTAGTATGTTTACATGAATTTGTTCAAGTGATAGTTTACCTAATTGTTTGATATTAGTTTAACTTTAACAATAGATTTCGCTCTATTTTGACTGTAATTTTTCATCATCATCATCATCATATCAGCAGAAAGACGTCCACTGCTGGACATAGGCCTCCCCCAAGCACCGCCACTTCGACCGGTTCTTTGCTTCCCGCATCTAGCAGATTCCTGCGGCCTTCACAAGGTCATCGGTACACATTGTGGGAGGCTTTACAATGTTACGTCCTCCATAACCTTTCGGCCCCATCGGCTATCGGCTCTGCGAGTGCGGTCTTAAGACAACAGACAGCTGTGTTCCTTATTTTAAATCTTTAAAAATATTAACATTTCCGTCATTATATATATTGGAAACGGCCTTATTTGTGAAAATTAATCCACATATGTTTCAAAAATTGTCGGCAGTCAGAAGGAATCCAATACGGACTCAATATGTAAATAAATTGTGTCAAGTGAAATGTAAAACCGCACTAATGCAAAACAGTTTTTTTGGTATTGCCCCACGTATTTATAATAAGGTACTTAATATTATTAAAACTATGACTGTCTTCAAGTTTAAAAGGGCACTACACGAAATATTAATTGAAAAAAGTTATTACACAATTAATGACTTCCTTAATGATGGATCTTTGACTGATTGACATTCATTGACTGATTCTATTTGACAGTTTTTATTGTTTTTTTTTTTAAATTATTATTATTAAGTACTGTATCCTTGATGACATTTTTTATTTTATTTCTGTAATCTTGTTGACATTTTTTAAATAATATGACATTAGTATATTTTCCTAATAGTTATTAAAAATTATAATATCTTTCTTTTACTTACATATTATTAATATGATTTGCATGCCCATGACGGTAGAACATGGAGGACTCCTAGTATAAAACATCTATGTAATAATAATTACCCATGTTTGCAAACTAATAAATGATTTGATTTGATTCGAGCAAAGGTACTTAGTGTAATTTTATAATTACTTAAACGATGTGAATTTTCGGTGTTTTCAGAAAAGGGTAATAATTAATTTCGGTTGCAGTTTACAGGCATTACAGAAGTCTTCGTAGATTTCTCTATTAAAGCAAAACATGCTTGTAAAGTCGATGGATGCGCTAAAACAGTCATCTCACGTCCACTCGCTTGGTAGTCCCACGCTCCCACTAAAGATATTGACGTAGAATAGGGCAGGCCGCGCCGCAAGGTATCGCAATGCAAAAATCCTCCTTCATCACTTTCATACATTTTCTATGAACCCACCCACACTCAGGTGGGCCGCATCATACTTTCTAGTGTTCCGTACCCGCAGGGTGCAAAGTGGAACCTAACAGGGTTCCGCTTTGCACCTAAGCCTCCATAGGCCGTCCGTCTATCTCATAGCGGGCTGTATCTCATGAACCCTAATAGGTAGGCAGTTGAAATGTTCACAGATTGTGTATTTATATTGCTTTTATAACAAAAAAATAATAAAAATGAAATTAACATTATTATTTTTTAATTAATTAGTTTAAGCTGTAGATCGACACCGTCCACTGTTGTTTAAAAATGGTGAATTTATAAGCCAGACACTGGTGCCGATTCTGTTGTGCACAAACTAAACTTAATTTAGGCTATTGCTAACTTTTTCTCTCTATTATGACAAGAAAGGGACGGAAGTAAATTAGAGCTATCAAATTAGTTAGAACTAATTTTTCCATAGACATTTAGACGACACGTAAAAACATGTCGACTAAAACACACCGTGAAGCGCAAGGCGTGAACTAGTTTGACATCTCCAACTTAGTTCATAGCTATAGCCGTCCTTTTCTCGCGCTGCCTGTTAGTAAAAGATAGCGATTCTCTAATTTTAGTTTAGTGCGTTCACAAGAGAATCGGCACCACTGTCTCTTAAAATACAGGTTAGCCTAGTTTAAGAGGCAGGGTTACTATAATTATGTACTGAAATTTTTGCAACACACTGTAATGCCTAGCATAAGTCTACCCACTAGTTATATCTACTTGTGTACATTTCTGTAACTATTTTTGGTTAAATAAACTTTATTATTATTATTAACTTAAAGATTAAAGGAGATCCCCATATAAGAAACGTATTTTTTACACTGAAGTAACTTAAAAAAATATGTACGGTTTTGTATAAAAATACGTTGAGGTGCGGCCCGTTGCGGCTGTAATGTGCGCTTGGCTTTAAAGTTATGTAAAAATGGGTCCACACCTGCGCACGCGCATGAACAGCGTGGTTCGCATGTATATTAGGAACATAGTATGGACACCTTTGGATATGTTCGCGTTCAAGTTGTAATATTCACAGCACATGCTCATATTGTTCGCGTTTTAACGATGCGTCCATAGCCATTCGAAGCGCATAGTGTGCACGGTACGTGCGCGTGCGCAGGTGTGGACCCGCCTTTAGGTTCACTTATAGCCAAATCTATTGCCAAGCATTTGTATCAGATAAAAAATATTTTAGTCTAGTATGTCTGAAATAAAGGTACTTACAACGTCGATGAGCTGACTAAGCCTAAGCCCCATTTTGACCGTGAGCCGATCAGAGTTGTTGCCGACGGGCCGGATCAGACGGTTGTAGTTGGAAAGCAGATCGTCATATAGCCGCTTCGCTTCAGGGTTTGCGTCGCTCAGGCGGCCCCACACGCACAGCACTCCGACCACCAACGCCAACACCATCTTAGGCTAACACCACCCCTGGAACAAGAAAAGAGAAAAGGTTAGATTATCAGGAAACGGGAACAAGTAGCTTTGACCTTCAACGTATTTTCGCAGTTTTCAATTGCACTCGTAGGTTGTGTTAAATATTGTATATATGTTTTTTAAATTATCAAATATGGCAGTCCACGGCGAAGGTGGTGTGACGATCTGATAAGGTTTGCAGGGCCAACATGTTAGGGAGGTTTGGAAGGAAAAAGGGGAGGCCTTTGCCAAGGACACAATGTAGGCTAATAAAAAAAAATATTAAAAAAAAAACAAATATGGCAACCGTTTTGCTGTGATTGTTTTATCACCGGTCAATATCTTATTACCTTTAATTTGATACGAACTAAAGTTATTAATGTCAAATGGCAGTGAAATAATTTTGAAGTTAAGCAGTGAAATGGCTTTTAAACCAGATTATTTGAACCACATACTTATTTACAAGGCAGATGTGAATGGAAATGCCGAGAGGGGACGCCCTAGGTAGACATATAATGACTTTATTGGTGATGTTCTTCAGAAAGGTCAGGTGCGTAGTACTCGCAACTGGCGTGTGTGTATGTAACTACGACGAGGCAAAAGGAGTATGCAAGGGTCGTAGCAGGTGGCGTTCTGTAGTTTCTGCCTACCGCCGCCGGTGCCTGCTAGTGTCTATTTACAAACAAAATTGTGTTTTACCAACATGTATGTTGATAGCCCAGAAAATGCCTTTGCTCTTAGCAGATCTAAATACAATAAAATGAACTGAAAATTATTTATTTATTTATTACGTTTGGGAAAACAAACAGTAGTATAATAAGAATAAACAGTGTTGTCTTAAAATTAGAACTTTACAAATATACTACCCACAATTTTTTCCACAGATTACTATATCTTAATATATGAAACAAAGTCGGGTTTGTTCGAACACTTATAACTCGAGAACGGCTGGACCGATTTTTATGGTTTTTGATTTGTTGTATTTGAATAACTATTAAAAACATGGGAAAATTCATAAAAACAATATGAAGAAAATTATTTTTCTCATACATGAAATTTGGACAGGGCAACGGCGTCTGTCGGGAATCTTTCATTCTATTTACAATTCCAAATTCAAATTAATTTTAAAATCAGTTGTTTATTTGTTTTCCTGTCGTTCGATTTATTGAAATTTTGACAGGACGTCTGTCGACTCAGCTAGTTATATAATAAAAACAAACTATTAGCAAACATTAAGTGTAGCTGGGCTAACATAGTGAAAAAGAAAAGAAAAAAAATAAGTTAAACAATATTCTATAAAATATGTAACAAACAAAAGTAATGCATGTGTGATGTTGATGTATCATACAGGTCCCTAGCCTATTAATAATTATGTAAAGAAAGAAGAAAAAAATACAAATATTTCAAAATACTATTGCACATCTACCCATACCATAAGCAAGAACACCTTTTATTCAACATCAAGGTATACGTAAGTACACTGACATCGTTGCGTAGGATACACTCGCCTTTCACGCTTCAGTTCCCTCATGAGCAAGCTTTTAGCAGATTCAATACTGAATGAAGTCGTTTGCAGAAGTCACATTCAGTTTAAGTACAGGGAGGTACAGGTGTGCTGTGTCTAGGAAATATCGTTATTGTAGTTTTGCTTGCATGTGTCTTAAGGGATTTAGAAGCGGTGCGATTTTAGAATGTTTGCGTTTGAATGTTTGGTGGAGGCGTCGTCCTAATTGGCTACCCATCGTGCGAGCAAACGATGCGATTTCGTCGCGCGACGAAAATATGTTCCTGTGCTCGCGCGATGATTTGCAAGCTCAATTAGGACACTCTAAAGAAATGTGTGTGTTTAATCCTGTCGTGCGATGAAAATATGTTCCTGTGCTCGCGCGATGATTTGCAAGCTCAATTAGGACACTAAAGAAATGTGTGTGTTTAATCCTGTCTTGCGATGAAAATATGTTCCTGTGCTCGCGCGATGATTTGCAAGCTCAATTAGGACACTCTAAAGAAATGTGTGTGTTTAATCCTGTCGTGCGATGAAAATATGTTCCTGTGCTCGCGCGATGATTTGCAAGCTCAATTAGGACACTCTAAAGAAATGTGTGTGTTTAATCCTGGCGTGCGATGAAAATATGTTCCTGTGCTCGCGCGATGATTTGCAAGCTCAATTAGGACACTCTAAACCTAAAGAAATGTGTGTGTTTAATCCCGTCGTGCGATGAAAACTCATCGTTTGCTCGTACGATGGTTAGCCTAATAGGACGACGCCTGAAAGTTCATATGTTCTAATATTACAAATGCGAAAGTAAGTTTGTTTGTTACCTTTTCACGACTGAACCGATCATCCTGAAATTTTGCATATACGTTGTCAGGTGTACAGAAACGGACATAGGGTACCTTTTATCCCGAAAAAAAGTATTGTTTTCCTCGGGAACTCGGCCTGTTACCTTTCACACCTTACCAGCGTATCCATGACCTGAGTTAGGTCATAGGGTACTTTTTATTCCGTGGGCAAAGCTGCCGGCAGTAGCTAGTATCTAATAATACTTACTTTAACAGAGGCAACAACAAATTGTTTATTTCAAATAAACTCATTTATTAAGCAGCTTTTATCATCTTTCTCAACTTATTATTTTAGTTGTTAATTTTCAAGTAGAAAACAATGAGTTTTCCCCCGTTAATTAACAGGTATTTCCGATTTGAGACCCATTAAAACGAACGAACTTCAAATTAAGATAATAATCAAAGTTATATTGAGGAAATGTTGATGAAAGTACTTAATAATTTGTAGTTCAGTTTATGATTTTAATATAAAAGTGAGATTGTTTGTTGCTATTTCTTTGTTGTTGTTTTATTTTTGGATTGTTGTTGTAATATCAAAAATTAAATTAAATGAGACGATTTTCAAGTTTCTGCACGGTAGTGTTATTTATTACAGAACATAGACATACGGAAAAAGTGTACCTACCTGCAGCAAAGTGATACTAACAAAAATTAAAATTATAAAAACATAAAACAAAGATTGTAATGCCAAAAGAGCCTCAGCTTAGCATATATTGTCAGATGACAACACAAGGTGTACCACCTGACGCTGATTTTCAGCTGTAACCCACGAGTCCCATACACAAAGACACAAATTACACAAAGTAATGCACCTGCCTTGGTCCGAAACCACGACGTAGAACTCGTAAGTCGCGGCCGTTACCACTGGGCCACCACTGCTCCGTCAGAATTTACACGCGTCATACACCAACTAATTTTAACAACTCAAGAGCCATTCTTTGTTTTCCGTTTTCAATGGCATAGGAATTGTAATTAAGAGACAGGTTGACTCCGTAGTACCCAGATTGCGGTCAGAGTCGGACTTAATTACGGGATAAAGAAGGATAAGCCACAATAAAACGTACCTCTATAAATCAATCCAGTAGAACTTAGATAAAAGAGCTTAGATAGTGTTTTGTTTTCATTGTGGATGAGAAAAATTGGGGTGTATTTTGGTAGTCCCTTTTTTTGTGGCCTGAAGTGCTCTGAGGAAGATTATAGAGGACGTATTATATAATACCTAGTGACCAGCTCCTGCAACGCACGGTTTTTACGATAAAACATCGAGATTTCTTTATTAAACAATATGTTAGTTGAATTAATATCCACTTAAACTTTCCGGAAAAAATTCTCAAAATTATGGTGAAAATCGCACTAAAATCCATTGCGTAGTTTATAAGAATTACGCGGCCACACAAACAGACACGGAAAGCGACTTTAATTTAAAATATGTAAGTACATAAACTCACGCCTTCTTCCCTTGGGGTAACCAGAAACTACAGAACGCCACCTCCTACTATTCTTACATGCTCCTTTTGCCTCGTTTACGTTCATATATCTGATCATACACGCACGCCTGTTGCGAGTACTACGCACCTGACCATTCTGAAGAACATCACTAATAAGGTATATAGGTAGTATATTATGTCTTCCTAGGGCGTCCCCTCCCGGCAGCGTTTCTTGTAAATTCCTTTTGTTAGTAGCCTTTCATACATCCTTTCAACATGACCAAACCATCTAAGCATACTCTTTTCAATGTTGTCACTACATCTTCTTTAAACCGTACTGTTGACCATTCCTCAGCCTATCATTCATAGTCATACCACACATACTTCGCAAGTAACGCATTCCCACAGCATTTATTCTAGTTTCATGCTTCTTTTGCCAAACCCAACATTCACTTCCATACATAAGCGTAGGCACAGCACACCATTTTGTGAACAGCCAGTCGAGCCTTCTTGAACATCAACTGGTTGCTCACAATTGCATGTATACTAGCACCATTCACTTTATTTCCCGCATTTACTCTCGTTTCCTCATCTTTATCTTCACCAATCACCTTCATCAATTTTACATACCTTGTAAACAGACTCTCCAAATATACAAACTTGCTTGCTTGCTCCATACTCTAATCATTTATTTTCACATCACACACCGATACATCCTCTCCTCTTTCAAACACCATGACCTTCATTTTATTACATTTATATTCATCTCTTTCATCGTATATGCTTCATCCATCACAGTCACCATGTCTTGCAACTGTTCTACTGATGATGCAAATGAAAATTGATCATTTTCGTAGAGAAGATATTTGACAGGCAACTCATTCATCCTCAATCCGCATTCATCCTCTTTCAAATCTGTTAGACAACTATCCATGTACAAGTTGAACAATCACGGTGACGCCACACAACCCTGTTTAACCCCGCGAGATGCAGAACCAGTTCGTGTATGTCCAATTTATCCTAACACAAGCACTGGAATCCTTGTATAAAGATTTCAGTGCCCGTACCAAGCGCCAGTCCACACCGTACATGGATAGTGTCGACCACAGTTGTTTCCTCCACACACTGCCGTAGGCCTTCTACAAGTCAACGAAAGCACAGTAAGTAGACTTTCTTGTGCTTTGCCAGATGTTTTTTGGCTATGCACCTTAGGGAGAAGATCTGATTCATACAGCCCATTCCTTCTCTAAATCTTGCCTGCAGATCCTATATTTTCTCATCTGTTACTCTTATCTAAATGTTGTGTAGTAAAACAGAGAGCATCGTTTCTCGTCACTTTATAAATGTTCTAAAAACAGGAACAGTGTCCACATGCGCACCTACATTCATCCACAGTTCTAAACATCTTGTCTACCTACATAATTGTATGAAAACAGTACTAAAACAAGTTCTGTTATGTTTAAAGTAATTTTATTTACGTTAAGCATATCGCGCGGTGGGATCTCACTAACGACCGTACCAAGCCGTTATAACTGAATAACATCCTGTATCTCATACAAATAAACTCTTTTATACCTTCTTTTTTTACGTAACGTTTTCCTCTGCCAAAAAATGTTGTTAAGCACCATATATAACTTAAAGATCCTCTGTACATATTTCTTGTAAGGAGCTTATTTTTTATTTTGCATTTACCTCGTTCTGCGTCAAGTAATGTATGTTGATATCGCAATTTGAAATGGAATGTGTGGGAATGTAGAAATAGAATTACGTTTATTAATCTAAAATTATATATGCGTATTTAATATACACAAGGAAAACTTTATTGACTGTATAAAAGATGAGGTACCTACGTAGAAAAATATTTACTCATAAAATATACATTTTAAATCAAAATATTCGAAGTTGAACTTTATCGTCTGTGAAATAGGGACTTGTTTGCGATTAAGGTTTCCTTCAAGTTAAATTGAATCGGTGTCATGTAGAGCCTTTTTGATTCTTAGCGCCATAAATTCAAGGTTTATTTTCGGCTGGACGGGGAACTCTTCAGGGTAATAGAAAGAGAGATTACGTGGAATCCTGATTTTAAAGTCGTTTGATTTATTTTTACGAGACGAACTAAAACCAAATTCTATTTGGATGTCGGTCTACGTTGTCTTTTTCTTTAGCTTTTAGTCCCAAAGTGGTCGGAAAAAATATTTTCATTAAATCAAGAGTAATTCCACTTCCATTAATGTTTCTTGAATTGGTAGCATTTAGGGATTATTTTTAAAGTTGGTTGATTCAAGATTATCTGCATAATGGTTCAATATTTTCCAAAACAATTGATAAACAAAATACGTTGCTTACAGAAAGATGTTTTGAAAATTATCATCTTGTTTTCCTTACGTAATAATATTATCTCACCCTTGTATATCAAAAACATTGTTTTTGACTTCCATTGCATTAGGAATTCGTTTTTATTTCACTGAAAATGCTACATCTACGTTTTGCAAAACTTCCTAATTCTCATCAACCGTGAGATCGGAAGCTATATTTCAATCAAAGTCTTATAAAAGAAGAAAGTGCATTATCGTCAATCTTCTTTACCGTCGCCAATAACACATTGTTCTGTTACGAAAAGTTAGTCTTGGAATATTGAAATTACCATTGACGATTTTCAGGTTTAGTTATTTAATTAAAAAATCTTAACATGAAGCGAACGAAATTGGTTATTATGAAGATTCCGTAAATGCTGAACTTTTCGTGGTGCAATGAGTTTGGGTCCAATTTTAACCTTTTTTAGGCCAGGCCGCTATTAAAAGTAGATGTGGATATTTTACACATAATTATATTGTTATTTGACCTACGGAAATATACAATGAAGATTATCAATATCCTGAGACAGCTTCGTCATACTTTCGGGCTCCTAAATTGGTACCCACAATGACTGTCAACGTAATTCACATAGCTACCAGGACTTGATGGTCTCTGAGGAGGTTTTGACATGATATGAACGCTCCCATACTTACGTACCCGAGTTAAAAACACCACAAAGTGGTGGTAATCCAACCTTTGTTATCCAGGTAGCTTCCACCAAAACTAAGATTAATCAGTGCAGAATTATTTACTACCCCCAAGCTCAATTCCAAGGGTCTCATGTTCGAGCTTAAGTTCAAAGATCATACCTCATAATAAGTTCACTTACCCTTACAAATTATTGTTAATTACTGCCCTTGTTAAGTTAGCAAGTACAATCGTTGGAATTCGGGGATTACTAAAATGAAAATCGGCTTACTAAAGATTAAATATGAATGGGCGTTCCGGGGGCTTTGAGTGTCGCCCTGGTTCAGAAGACACGGCGGGAAGATTAGTGGAATAAGAGGAATGTGATTTGAAGATTAAGGGTCATATGTACCTACATTTTTTTTTGCTTGAATGATGCGCTGTAATAAATAAGACAATACAGAAGTCTTATTCGAATGAGAATCAAAATATTATGAACGTTCACGTCGCGCGTGCAGGCAACGTCGCATTTCTAAAGGTTTTTGGTTATTATTTTAATAAATTTAAATCAAAGGACAATTTCCTCTGACAATTTCTTAGATCGTTGGTATTTATAAGTATGTATGATATTTTTTATCAATTATTTTAAGAAAATATACTCTTAGTAAAATAGAAAATAATTGACAATATTTCATGTTCTAAGAGTAAATACCAAAATAACCGTCAAAAAATAGCATATGTACTTATAAATACCAATGATCTAAGAAATTTTCACAGGAAATTGTCCTTTGATTTAAATTTATTATAATAATCACGAAAAACCTTTAGAAATGCGACGTTAACACTCTTAAGTTACGATTCACACGATTGAATTGAATAGGTTATTGCGAAGGTACATAAGAGACTTAAGAACTTAAGCTGGATCCGGTGGATACTTCAGTAATTATTTTAGTAGTAGAATATAGAAAGAAAAGAAAGAATGAAAGACAAACTGTTTATTCATATGAAAGCAAAATAGAAAAAAAAAGAAAGAAAAAGAAAAGAAGAAAAAAGAAAGAAAGAAGTTACGAAAGATACGTAAAAGAACATAATATTGAGAAATAATAGAAAAGTTTTTGAAGATTGCAAGTAGATACTTTCTAACCGCAGCTTTTGCAAACTATTGTTTCTTCATTAAAATTTAATCATAAATGAAAACATTTCCACCCAACGCTTTTCAATACATTAAAAATATCATAAATATCATCTCTTAATACCATTTCAACAATCTTAAGCCGCTAATTACAAACAACAGCACCCAATTAACGACAATTGCCGTCAAAAATACCATAAAATAGGATTATTGACCGCGAAAGCCCCTGACTTAAGGCAAGGAACTGAGTACGTTAGAAATAGGACCATAGAATGTCTCGTTTAGAATTAAAATTTTCTGTAAGGGGGGACAGAAGGGAGGGAGAACCCCGACAACACGTGATAACTGCGAGATTTTTAATAAAATTATAGACGGATTTCTTTTATGGTGGTAAAAACATTCGGATTCCTTTTGATTTTTCTCAGAAGTCTTGGTGAATGTATTTTATTAGATTTTTCTTTTTGTAACATCGATATGGTGAAAACGGTTCCAAGTAAAGATGGATATAATTTTATGTTATATAATCTTATTTCAATAACTGGAAAAGTAATTTTGTGCTTCACATTGACTAAGTTTCAAGGATAATTTTAAATATAAAGGAGGTTTTTCTGAGAACATCTTCTGCACCTACCTACTTTCTGAACTCATCTTGTTTCTCAGAAAGTCTGATTATTTTAATTGCCTTTGGGCGCTTTCAATTTAGACGTTTCGTGTCGGACCGCTGCGGTGCCGAGGCGGTGCGTTTGTCGTATTGCGCACGGACGGACGTTTGTTTTCATACACGTGGAGTTTGCGACGTTGCCGTCCGGTTGTCGAGCGTTCGCGATATCGACGCCGCACTGTTGCCGCACCGCGCACTTTGTATGAAAACAAACGACCGTCCGTTTGCAATACGACAGACGCAGCGCTTCGGCACCGCAGCGGTCCGACACGAAACGTCTAAATTGAAAGCGCCCTTTGAGTACAGAAACTCGTTCAGAAATTTAATGATTACCATTCATTATTTTATGGGCGTACCTACGTGCAAAACAAATAATTAAATTAAAATTAGGAGAAGTGATAAAATATCCACATTTTTTTTTTTAATTCGAAAAATTATTAGTTTATCTTGGACATAAAGTAAATAATGAAAAAAATATATGAATATATGAATGTAATCGTGAATCGGTGAAGGAAAACAGCGTCCGTCGTGGGTAAATCTGGACTTAAAGTTAATATAAATGGGAAATCGCCAACCCGTCTTCAGCAAGCATGGTGATCAGTGCTCGTGCCTTTTCTGTATGGGACGAGGCCTTTGCCTACAAGGGACAATAATAGGCTGGTATTTTATTATTATATTATTTATTGAAATAAGAAAACTGTTTCTACACACGAGAAATGACCCAAAAAAGTCTTATCTTATAGATATTTTCTACCTAACACATTTCCCTTATTTGTCAGATAATCACCATTATTTTCCCTTTCATCGCGATAGAATATCAAAGTTACCAACATATAATCGAGTACCTCTTATCTCTCTGTATCGTCTTATCACTGTCAGAATCTTCAGAGTTCCCCAGCACTCCTATATTTCATTGTAATAGCTTTCCTAAGGAGATGACAATAATTTATAGCCGGTAAATTGAATTTCTATCGTTTGAAAATCTATCGTGCAATGGTGCCTGTAATTTTATGCTTTAGACGAGTGTGGTAATTTGTTTATTTACATAGTTTCTCAAATGATCGTCTTTAAGAATGTGGTGTGGAAATATAGCAATGGATTTTTTTCTGGAAATTCATTTTGTTTTTTTGTAGATTTTGGAAAAATTTGACTTTATTTAAACTGTTTTGAAAGAATATAAGCTATAATGTATGGTCCTAATATAGTTCAAAACAGGGATAAAATCAAACAAAATCAAAGTAGGTACACGGAAAAAGAAAATTATAAAAAAATATTGAGCTACGGTTCCAGAGTTTAGAGTAGTGTAAAATTACAATATGTTTAGGAAATAAATTATAAAAAGCCGTATGGATAAAATTATGAATAAGTACCTTTTGCCAGCGGCTTCACCCGCGTGGATGTCGGAAAATATCCCACGGGAACGTCTACCGGAAAGTCCTTCCAT
Organism: Cosmia pyralina; assembly: GCA_946251885.1. Taxonomy (NCBI): domain Eukaryota; kingdom Metazoa; phylum Arthropoda; class Insecta; order Lepidoptera; family Noctuidae; genus Cosmia; species Cosmia pyralina. The sequence continues at coordinate 21,897,867 of OX276358.1, forward strand.
ATTCCTTGTCTACATTATAAAGGGAACCTCTGTGCAAAATTTCAGCTTTCTACGTCCTAGGGTTTGGGCTCGGCGTTGATGAGTCAGACAGAACTTCTCTTTTTATTTATACAGATAACAGCTTTCCAAGAAGAATTATTTCTCTCATCTGAATTGAACAAAGGTGGCTTTGACCAAATATCAAGCAGTTATAAAATATCCGATTATTAAAATCACAGATATACGATTTGTTCTTACTGGTTCAGTAATGATTTTCATACTAAGCTCAAAATCATAAACTGAGTATGATTTGTCCCCGTAAATAGAAAACGAAATGCTATTTATTGTTACATAACTTTATTCTATCCCTACTATTCTTTGGAGTAACAAATAGGAAATAATAATTTCCAATAATTATTTTTGTATTTTTATTCCAAGGTGTCAACCATAGTGGAGCAGAATCCAACAAGATTTTAGAGTAGTAGAATCTGCCCCACCAAATCGAATTAATGGTGCAGATCCCACTGCAAAATTTTAGGCATTCCACTTTACCCCAAGAATGGGGCGGCTCGGATGGGCAAAGTGGAATGATTCAAATGAATATCGTTTTATTTCCTCTTCCAACATTGACGTGACTTTTTCTCACACGTGGGGCTTACAGTCATAATTTATTTTGTAAAAATATTAATTTCAAAGTTGAATAAAATAAATAGCACTACAAACAAACAGAATGATTCGAACCTTGCCAATTTCAAGATGTCCCGTTATTTATGTCAACTAATTAAATAGAAGGTCCATTCAAATTTGTTGGTTAACTTGAAAATGTGCGTCAAAACAGGCCGCCTTAATTAAACAAAGATGGTGGAAATTCTAATGTTGCTTTAAATAAATTATTTTGTATAATATAGGTCAGCTCGCTTTCGATATATTAAAGTACTGAAATCAGCAAAAATAGTTCGAAGTACTGTTAAAACACAGTTAGGATTCTACGGAAATGTTCCAAGCGCTCTTCAAAGTATATTACCTCACATTCTGGAAACTCAGCTGTAATATTTAGTCAAATAAAAAGTTTTTATTGTCCTATGTCTACAGGGGAGTCAGCAGTAAACATTTTTACCGAAAACACTAATGGAGCCAAATGTTAACGAAATGCGACTAATAAAAAGGAGATTTTATATAAAATTACTCCAATATCCAATTTTATCTGATAGGAGCTTGTGGGTAATTAATAAGGTCGATCGGTTAAGCAACCCTTACCGCGGTTGATCCGCGGATGGGTGACCATCTTTACATACCAAGACCCCTCCGTGCCTCGGAAAGCATGTTATTAAGCCGTTGGTCCCGGCTATAATTCGAGGATCTTTGACAGTAGTTACGGGTCGTCAGAAGCCCGAAAGTCTGACAACCAGTCTTACCAAGCGCTATCATATTACCCAGTAACTGGGTTGTGGAGCTCAGATAGGCAGTCGCTTTATGTAAAATACTGGTAATCAGCTGCATCCGGTTATAGATAGGAAACGGACCCTAAAATCGTTGGGAAAAGACTAGGCAGATGATAATCCAATTTTATCTGATTTCCCAATAGTTTTTTTATGTAGAAAATCGTATTACTGATGTGTATGTACAAAACGAGAGGACTGCCGACCGATTTATATTGGATTCTTACGCCTCAAATACTCCACAAAGGAATCATGAATTTGGTACACATTCTAGGGGACCCTTTATCGAATGGCAGAAAGCTTTTCACGACAAAAATTTAAACATTTTAAGGTTGTGGTTGCAATATAGCTATGTTATTTTATGGCGTTTTGCAAAATCATGCAAGTAAGCTGTAACTTTGATGAATGCAGATTGACTTAAGATTGGAAAATAATATTTACAAAAAAAAAACACTTTTAAAAAAAGAAGTACTAAGTGAAAAATAACTTTAATTTCGAAAGTCGGTGTCTTTGGTTTTATATTTTCGTTTTTTACCACCGACTTCCAAAATTAAAGTTATTTTTATTTCGCTTTTGTACTGTAAAAAATACGGCCATTTATGCGACATATTTTAATACTCGCAAGTATGTGTAAATCAAAACCTATACTATAGGTTACTTACCGTTGACCTAGAATCATGAAATTTGGCAAGAAGCAAGGTCTCACAGCACAAGTAAAGGAAAAAATCCGAAAATTATTAATAGTAGTTTTGTCACATATTTTTTTTTTTGTGATTACAAACTTACATTTGCAGTTGGAGAATTGACCGTGACGAATATCGATGTATGGGAGGAGATGTTTTTCAACTACAATGTTAAGTTTGTTCTTGGGATAAATTCATCCCAACTACGGAACCTTTCTTTGTGCGTGGTCCGACACGCACTTGGCCGGTTTTAAGTTGTGGTACCTACCCCACACAAATTCGAATACCACTACCTGCAAAATAAATTAGAACATTATCCACATAGACAAAGTCCTATTCGAAAAGTGCGTATTATTGAAGTTAACTCAGAAACTACCAAAGTTAATAAATTTTACATGGGAGCAACTTCTTCAACCCTCTCGAAAAAAACAAGAATAGTTCAAATCGAACTACTCTGTAAAAAGGTAAGCGTGGTCATACATAAAAAAAAAATACACGCCTCCACCTGGGAACCTCCTTCTTTGTTTTCCTCGGTTAAAAAAGCCTTAAATCATACCAAAACTAACTAAATTCTATCACCAGGCAGACCTTCTTGAAAATACTTATAATACAGTTACATAAAGTTTATTCTTATAATGAAAAAATTCAAACTGTCAGTTTGTCCAAATTACAGAAAAAGATCAATAATTAAAGAAAATTTTATAAAATAATAAATATATAAAACAATATAAAATAATTAAAAAATAAAATAAAAATGATTAATAAATACAATTTTATCCTGCTTGATACTTAATATTAATTTCCATCTAAAAGTACGAATCTACTATATAATGTTTCATAATCTGATCCGTGTTCTGGTCAGTTTTGAATCAAAATCAATTTCGTTGATAGCTACGGCAGTTTGCCGCTGTTATTTGCTAATGAATTCCGCAATGGCATTGTGTTTGTCTATCGCAGATAACTCGTTTATGATAATCCGGTGTTTGTTCAGTGATGCAAAGGTGATGTGAAGTTGCTTAAGAGGCCGTATACGAAATTTTGCCGATTTCGCTGATTTGTGAAATTTTACAGACGTAATTTTGCAGTTAAAACACTGTATTTCTATAAGTTTTAATGCACAAGATAAGAATAAGAATAATATTTATTACACACAAGATTCATGATAGGTACACAAAAGCAGATGTACAAAACAACAAAACACAGATATCTACATAAATCTACACAGATTATGTAACCCTGTCTCCTAAACTAGGTAGTCCTGTATCTTAGGAGACAGAATATGAAATATTATTTCAATTATGATCTAATGAATGGGCTACTTTTTTATTTGGGTCGAGTTTGTAATGCCAGAATTAGGATGCTCTAAAAGATTTTTGATGCCAAATGTTTTTAATTTCTTGAATTTTTTTTTTTTTTTTTTTCAGGAAATGTATCGATTTTCAATTGAACTTTATTTCTGTTGTTTTAATTTTAAGAATGAGAGTTATAAGTAGCCGAAATCAAAAGCAATTCTTTGCCAATTTTCTCTAAAATTTGTATAAGTTAAATATTTTTTTACTCAATTTTTTTATATGAAAATGGTAAAAAGTGATTCATACATTGTACAGACAACTTTCACAAAAATACATTTTAATTTTTCCATACCCTTTAGACGTCAAAACGATTCGCAAATATGTGATATTCTAAACCTCCTCCAGCAAAAATTTACAAAACAGTCGGTTTAGGTTGAATAATCAAAATTAATATAATCAATTATTTATTATTTATTTATTTATTTCCAATACACGTATTAATTATGTACAATTGGTTTTAGCCACACAACGAAAACCTCTCAGGGTTTATCTGTGTGCTGGCAAGCCGCTCATTTAAATTTACAAAAATGTTTATTACTGCAATGATACATAAAATATTTATATAATGATGATAACAATTTATTGGTGCATTAAGAGAAATTTTGTGTAAAAAAACGTTTGGATTTGTACTTATAACTTTTCGAACCCATCCTGTACAACATTTGCAAGTCCTCTGGAAGTTTATTAAGGAAAAATGGTACCAAATATTCTGCAATCCTCATGCCGTACACGTTATTGAACTTTGGTAGGATGTATTTACTTTTAATTGGTATCGTTCTCAAAAAGTCAGGTCTTGTTTTTTCGGTTAGCAGCTCAGGTCTATTGACTTCCGCAAGAGTAAAAAATTCAACTTTATTGAACACATTCATAACATTACAATATTTATAGAGGTCGTCGTCACTGTTTTTGAATTTCTTGTTTATATGTTTTGGTGTAGTTACTTTTAATATTCGTAGTTGTAGCTTATAGATATCTGTCAGGTATGTATCATAAGTTCTCCCATAACTGCTTAGTCCATAGTTGATAACCGATTCTGCTAGGGCCATATATAACATTCTAAGCGTTTTGTAAGGCAATTTATATTTAAGTATAATAAGCTTACCTAGAATGGACCTTAGTTTGTTGCAAACAAATTATTAAATTAAAATTATTAAAACTTTTTTACAAAAAAATACAACCGACTTCCAAAAACAACACTACAAAGTGAAAAATAACTTTAATTTCGGAAGCCGGTGTCTAGTTAAATGCATTTTCGTTTTTTGCCACCGACTTCCGAAATTAAAGTTATTTTTCACTTTGTGGTGTTGTTTTTGGAAGTCGGTTGTATTTTTTTGTAAAAAAGTTTTTATTTTTCACTTTTTAGTTGTGTACCTACCCCACACAAATTCTAATACCACTACCTGCAAAACAAAGTAGAACATCATCCATATAAAAGTGGCGAAAAAATACGTATCATTGAAGTTAACTCAAAAACTACCGAAGCAAAGTTAATCAATTTTATATGGGACCAACTGTGATCAAAAAAAAAAATCCAAATCGGTCCAGCCATCTTCGAGTAATCGGGGAACATACATAAAAAAAAAGGTTCCGACGAATTGAGAACCTCCTCCTTTTTGAAGTCGGTAAAAAAAAGTAGGTCATAAATTAGATCATAATTGAAATGATCTTTCATGTTGTGCATTAAAACTTATAGAAATAAAGTATTGTAACTGTAAAATCACGTACATCAGTAGAATCGGCAAAATTTCGTATACCAGCCTCTTAAACATAACTGGCGAAATGAGGGTGTATTATAGCAACTCCTCTGCCTGTCCCTTCGTGGAATACAGGCGTGATGTTATATTATTATATTTCTGAAATATTACTTTTTTAGGTTCAGTTCTTTCTACTTTCTTTTATCTTCAGTCTATACAACAGCAGCTGCTATCGCAGTATCTAGAATTATTGATGCTACAATTTGATATTCAGTCTTTGTCTGTTCACCGAAAATATTTTGGCTATTTCATGGTTTCTTTATACTATGTAGATATATTTTTCAAATAGTCGTCAAAATATCTTCATTTGTATTCTCTCTTTATTTCCTCGTGCAACATTTGTCCCAACTGTACCCGAAATAGTACAAACCAACCAAAACTGCACTTCAAACATACAAACACGAGTATGAATAACAAAACATTATCCTTCTATCCGTATTCAAGACGTCGCCGCATAGTTCTCAGGAAGTCTGTCAATGACATCATCTGGGAAGATCCGCTCGACATGGACCGGTTCATTTGATTTCCGGTATCGGTCCTCGAGACTCGCTGATGTTGGGAAATATAATGTAACTCACACATAAATACATGTCCTTATATTTATTTGTGTTGAGAGATGGTGTAGTCTGTAGTGATACACTTGGTTTTGTGTAAACAGCGGACTTTGTAAATACGATTTGCGCCATCTGCTACTAGATGGCGTTGGGGGTAGCGAATTGGACGGAAGTACTATATTTATTTCTTCTTTTATCACTGTGGGTTCACCAATGTACCGTACGGTTTGTGATCGACACAACTCACTATAGTATAATAATAGCATTCTATAAATTTTTCATGAAATACAATTTATTATTTCTTTTAAGAAATTAAGTTGAACAGGAACGTCTATGCGCGTATTATATTGGTGGTGTAGTTTTTTATTTCATAGGGGTTGCTGAATTTTTCTCCATAATATCGTTTACTGAACGAGGAAGCTTGAGCTATAGGTAAACGAAATTGTGTTATTTCAACCACTTTTATATATTTTAATATTCTCAGAATTCTCCTACATAGAAGGCAATAAACCAAAAATATATGAAAACATATCAAAGACCAAACCAAAGATTCTCATTTCGAAATTCTTTGAGAAAAAATATTCATAATTTCAATATATCTTTTTTTACCGAGACATCGTAAAGAGCAATACTTTATTGGAAACGCGAAGGAAAAAAATATCCATATTTGTTCAATAGCGATCCAATCGAAAAGGGAAGGTTGAATGTCACAGGTCGAGAGAACCGTTTAACCCTATAAGAATTTGTCCTACCTTTCTGATAGAGGCTTTATGCCCTATCGGCTGCAACGTGTTTTTGGTAATAAACCAGGCTATGTGGATGTAGGTCAAAACTATTTCACTCTCTTTACCTTCCTGTACATCAGATGGTTTAGGTTTAGGATTAATAAATATTTGAAAAGATTCTGTATTTTGCTAATATACCAAGTGAGTCTGACTATGTTTTTGAAAGAAATACTGTTAGTACAAGCTTTTGGAAAACTGTTATCAAATCTCTTTAACGGATACCTAAGCATGGGGAGCGTTATAGTCTCAAAGATAAACTTGGTCAAGAAACACTAGGTATCTCAATATTAGTAGTGTTAGCGTGCATCGACTTCCTGTTAACAATATTATCTGTAATAAATACTGAATGGCTGACTTTCAGTTGTCAAAGAGACACTTTTCGATAGAAATTGCGGCAGAAGCAACTAAACCGATTTGTGAGGTCGATAATTACTGTTGTGTAAAGGAGTAATCCGAGTAATAGTGTTCTGGGGTTGTGTACTTACGTGTACAACTATAAAATGATAACTGAAGTTCATAATTAAATTCAGCATTAATAAAGTGATTTGCGTTTTTATATATAATCTATAAGTATATTACACCTGGAGGAAACGAGAACGCATGCGTTCCTATAGTAGGTACAGTAAGAATATCTTCAACTTAACTTCAAGACATTTCTATGACTTTAACAGTCAGCTTTCACTAAGCTCCAATAATTCTTAATTTTGCTCCACCCGGGAAACCAGCGTATCTCCCTATCTTGTCTTACATTTCAAAGAATTCCACCAAAATGGCACTATGCCAAATGTGATAACAGAAATATATTGCCAGTCAGATGACATATAATATAATGTAGGCGTGTTTCTGATATTAACACAATAGGAATTTGTATGAGGCGTTATTTGATTACGTGAACTGAATTGAGGAGACTGATTATAGGGAAAAAGGAATTTTCCAAATTAAGCGTAGGAAGATTTCCAAGATTTTTGATTCTATTAAATATTGAGACGCAATCCAAATGTCACCAAGTATTTCCTGGAACTGTAAAGTGTTTAACAGAATTCATTGTTTTTAAGTACAATCAAGTACCTGACGTCGAAGTTAAAATAACTGAAAACATTGTACTTTTAAGGATGCTTTAGGTTGGTATGCAGCAGTTTTACATGACGTACAAAATTGTAGAATTATTGCATACAATTCAATAAAGCCAGCCGCATACCATGTGAGAGAAATCGAGAAGAATTAGAAGCCAGTGGTTCAGAACCCTTATTATAAAAATCTATTACGAAATGATAGTTCTTTTGCTTTCGCGCTAAGACTAACTGACAACAATAAATTACAGTGGCACAGAAACACAAAAAGCGAAAAAGCATTAAAGACATTTCCATTATCTCTCCACAAAAAACAGCACGATAATATGAATATCTGCAATAATCCACAACGGAGCAGCATAAAGCACATTCAACTTTAAAATATACATAGAGGAATCTACGGCGGACGACAACGTAGTATAAATCTTTGTTAAAACCAACACAGACGAAGTTTATGCAACCGGCGGTTATCTTACGGGCGGGCAACGAGCGAGTCTGCACGGAATTACTCTGTATGAACCAATCAAGGAAACACGGGATTTAGGATTTTATGGTCGAATTGTTTGGTAGAATGGAGCCCGATTGTAGAGAATGGAGCTATCATGTGGTGAGTTTGTGTGTTGTTGGAATGGAACGACTTTGATTTGTTAATGGGTTTGATAAGATTCAATGTAGAGATAAATCTTTAAGTTAGTAGTAAAATAAATTTTAAGTTGACTAAAATAACGTTTGTTACGAATACGATGTTACGTAACATATCATTATATTTAAGGTCTTGTTTAGTTAAATGGCAATCAATAGACTAGCACAGCACACAAATATAGAAAAACTACACTATAACGATGTATGTTCAAAATGTTTACGTAAAAATAGTACAACAACAACAAATATTTTTGATTTTCGTGGACCCAGACTAATGCAAGTTTAATTCGAGAAACGAACAAAAATACGGAGAACACCAATCTTTGCATAATGAATAAAGTTACAAACGTTAAAATAAGATGAAACGAAATTCATAAGCTGCCAGTTATTTTTTCAGTCTCAAAACATCTAGACAAAGAAACTAATTTATACATCTGTCTAATATCTGTACTTTTAATTTGTAAATGGAGGACTGAAGATGAATAAATTAATAATCTTGGCCTGGATTCTGAAATAAAGATAGTACAAGCTATGTTTCTGTTTAATGTTTTTTACGAAAGTTTTTCTCATTTGAAAGCTGTCATGTGTTAAATTGCTGATTACTATCTAACTTGCTGAATTAATTGTACTTGTAATACACGTTATAATTGACCTTAACAGTACTAAAGCGGTTAGAAATTCGACACTATTATAGCAGTAAACGGAAGCTTATACATTCAAATTGAAACTGATACATCAAAATCTGAACATCAATTTGGAAATTGCCTTAATTTCCTAATCATCTTTACCGGAATTTCGGAATTAAACGGATAGTTGTAATTCCGATATTAGTTCCGCAGGTCCGATTTCTATCTCCCCTTCATCCTCTTTTGGATAAACAGATCTACGCGATAGATGAGAAACATTTTACATAGATTGTGTGTGTATAATTATGTACTCTACACTTGTTATTGTTTTTTTTTTAATGATGGTATTTTATCAATTTTGTTGTGACTGGATAGTGTATTGTAAGGTTTATATGTATGTGATTTGGGTGTCTCTATGATACTAGGAAGATACTCGTCTTTTTCTTAACGTCCTTTTTAAAATTTTGGTGCATTCCGTATAAACATTGCCAGACACATTGTTAATATGTATTAGCAAAAGCGCCTTTATATTCTTTTCTAGCTCTTCTAAAAGGTTATATTCAAGTATTATATTCTCAAAAACAACTAAATTTTAACCCAGCTCCAAGTCTTCTGGTCTGTGAGCCATAAATTTGGCAAATGCTGCAGCATTCACGAGATTCGTTCGTGCCGCTTCGAAAATGTAGACTGGACGATGCTGAATTTTTAATTCAATTATTTCTATCAGTAGAATGCTTGTTTAATATTTATTTAAAATTTTATGGAAACATTTGGTATTACTTACTGATATTAAAGTTGGATTCATTATAATGCCAGCGTGAAAACATTGCTAAATATATGAAATTACAATTTCCAATAATTTTGTATTCATTTGTATAGTGAGTTAGTTAGGCTTTTAATTTGCTACCTAGTGTAAATAGTTAGTTGTATTATATATTGTTTGTAAGAATTTCAAAGATAATACTTACATAACTTAAAAGCTATCAGTCTTAATAGTACTTTCTTGTCTGAATTAGCAGGCTGGAGTGGAGATTCACAAGAGCAAACGTGCTAGGAGGAAGAAAATATTCCAGTAAGATGCTGGGGATCTTGAGCATCTTCCGGGCTCTGGGATTGTTCTGATAGCCATGGCATACCTTTCCGCTCCACAAGCATCTCAGGACATGTAGCCCCCTTGTCGGTACGTCACTGTGTGCTAGCGACAGTTTCCGGGGGCTCATTTTTGAGTGTGTAAATAACCCTCTGCAATTCTATCCCTGTATATTATATAATATTGGTTAGGCAGAGAACATAGATCTTCCATAGTCCAAGGTAACCGATCCACTAAAGCCACCCGACCCATAGCCCAATATGTTTTGCTTCCATGTTCTGCAATAGCCCTGCACCAACCGGGGGTTAACCTTGGGCGCACTTGCATAGTGCAAACAGGGATAATCGTCGGTTGGTGCCTTATTCCATTTAAAACTGTCTAAGGGGCCCTGCGAGTTGGCTTCGGCACCTCATCCGCCTTCCAAAGGACCAGGACCTCATGGTCCCGAGACATGTAAATATATAAAAATAATAATTCCCAAAGTTAAATCTACCACAGAACAATTTTTGTTTTAATCCACACTGATCCACCAAGAGATTAGTAACGTATATCATTGGTGGAATTTATTCGTATATACATCATCTGCTTAGCCTTTTCCCAACTATGTTGGGGTCGGCTTCCAGTCTAACCGGATGCAGCTGAATACCAGTATTTTACATGGAGCGACTGCCTATCTGACCTCCACAACCCAGTTACTGGGTAATACGATACCTCTTGGTAAGACTGGTTGTCAGACTTTCGGGCTTCTGACGACCCGTAACGACTGTCAAAGATCCACGAATGACAGCCGGGACCAACGGCTTAACGTGCTTTCCGAGGCACGGAGGAGTCTCGGTATGTTAAGACTCCTCCGTGCCTCGGAAAGCACGTTAAGCCGTTGGTCCCGTATATACATGAACTACAAATCAAAAATCCTTTCTTATACAATTGTTATTTTGCTATTTATCATTGTTCCAGCTTTGCAAGAAAAAGAAATATAGACTTTAAGAGATACTGTAAAACTGAATGTGCAAAACCTTACTCTTCTACCAAGCACAAGCATAAATATAACAATTTCAGCTCCTAGCAGACACCTCTTTTTGCTAAAAGCTATAAATTTACCGAATGCTCGCATTCAGGAGATCTCGACGACTGGACGAGGTATGTAGATCGTACCATTCTGAATATTTAACTCAGTTGAAGTTTCACTTTCTGCAGGCAAGAAAGCTATTGTTGAGATTGTTTTAAAGTTAAGAGTTTCTTGTAGTCTTTGTATAGATTTTATGTCAATTGCTGTGTGTTTGTTTGAATTGGTATCTTCACTATCTTTGTTTATTGCGTTATCAATAAAGTAGTTGGCAACAAGAGAAATGGTTTTAAACACTTCACAGTTTATATTAAAACTAGGATCTCTTAATGTTTTAAGTTGACTCCAGTACTCATAATGTTATAAAACTATGATAATATGAGACTTGTATTTCCATTCACATGAAATGAAAACTCAAACTCAAAGCATTTATTTCAAATAAACCAATTACAGGCACTTTTGAATTGTCACTGGGTCGGTCAGTCAGAAAGATGAAGCTAGTTGCCCATTCCAAAGCGTAGTAGATCCCTATGGAGAAGAACGGGCAAGAAACTCCACGGACACTCTTTTAAATCATAATATTTTTACAAAATATTGGTTACATCGTTCAAGTTGAAAATATACATGTGAGAACAATGTAGAAAGACGTGCACGTTAAAAAGCGTCCGTAATAAAAAGATAATAACTAAAACAACTAAATTAAATATTAAAATTAAAAATAAGCCATGGCAGCTAAGAGACGACCAGTCCCAACTGACGGCGCCCGTTCACGAACATGACGCATGGATCAGCACCAAAATTGTATAGTCTGTAAATATATAGGATATCGGAATCTCTTCCGCATGTCATATTATTAGAACCTGGTTGAAAAGAATTTCTAAAAAACAAACTTAACATTGTAGTTGAAAAACATGTTCTCCCATTCATTGATATACGTCACGGTCTATTCTCCACCTGCAAATTTAAGTTTGTAATACCAAAAGTTTTTTTTATTTGATAAAATTACAAATTAGGTAACGATTTTCGGACTTTTTCCTTTACTTTTGCTGTAAGACCTTGCTTCTTGCCAAATTTCATGGTCAATTGGTCAACGATGATGATGATGGCGATGGTGATGATTTACTTGTATCAAACTTTGACTTACAAGCTTGATTCGTTCAGAGCTCCAAGGGGACATAGACCAACATACTTGATATTAATTTCAGCATAATACCTCCACTCGTTCCTGAGAAAAAGGGTCTTGACAGACTGACAGACAGACAGACGAACAACGAAATGATCCTATACGGGTTCCGTTTTTTCTGTTTGAGGTACGGAACCGTAAAAAGGTAGATGAAGTCGAAATTTCGTATCCAACTGCCCCTGAGAAGAAATGGCGAAACAAACTCAGGGGTCAAGTCTCTTTTAAAATCCAGACAATCTTAGTCAGATCATCTGAGGACCATGTAGATTAGTATCTGTAATAGTCTTTTGAGGAAACACACAAACCTAAATCACAAAATCTCCTTCTTCACAAACTAATAAGTTTACTTTCCGTTTTTCCTTATACATCATCAACAAAACCCTTTCCATCAGTCTCATATTCGGTACATTTTCCAACAGGAATTTAATTAATACTTACATTCGTACCTACGTTTCTACCTTGAACATGTCTCAGGACGAAATAATGACTTTCTTCATGCCATGAGGTGTTGTCAAAGAAATGCCGCATACGGTTGGGAAGCATAATTAAAATTTGGCTTTGAATTTCGCGAACGTTCTCAAATACTTGACAGTTTTTTTCTTGGGATCTACTTAGGCTTAGTTTATGGAACGGTATGGAAATAATTGTTTTGTTTGAACAAATTTTAATGTAGGTGGAGGTAAATGCTTTAGCGGAGGTTAGTTTTTGAATTTGGAAATACACACATCAAAAGTGTCTAGGGATCAAGCATTTTTATGCGGATTTCTTGAGATTGAGATGTGGCTTTGTAATAAATTTATGATTTTATAAATTTATATGGATCCTTTTTGGTGCATTTCATAATTTGAATCAGGAACTGTGAATCAAATTCGAGTAAAAGATGAAAATCAGCTGTCAATATTTTCCCTATAAAAACATACAACGCATTGAAGACATTATTAGTGCTACTGTTTCCCTACTACTGATTAAAACCAACGTTATTATGGAGCGGCGACGTCATTTAAGCAGGGAAGAAATGCTCAGAGCCGTGGGAATGATAGAAGCTGGTTCCCGGCAACGTACTGTGGCTTTAGCTCTGAATACAAGTCAGAGTGTTATCAGTCGACTTTGGACACGTTACCGAAGCACTGGTACTGGTACGTGGCTGAGCGCCATGGAGGACGGTATCGCTGCACCACACGGAGACAAGACCGATACATTCAAATCTGAACTCGAAGAGCTCCAACTATAACCGCCATGATGTTAGCCGTGAGGCTTCATCACTCTTCAGGGAACTTAATTAGCGACCAAACAGTCAGAAACCGCTTGCATGAAGTGAACCTTCATTCCCGAAGACCGCTACGGGTACCACCTATAGCAATGCACAATCGTAGGATTCGATATCAATGGGCTCTTGAACACAGAAATTGGGCAGAAGAACAATGGCGTTTCGTGTGCTTTTCTGATGAGTCTCGTTTTGGTATGAGACCGGATACAAGACGTATACGACACTGGAGAACCCCTGGACGCCAACAGCGATTAAAATCCTGCCAGGAAGTCCATCCTTATAGTGGTGGAACCATCATGGTATGGGCGGGTATTTGGATCGGCGGAAGAACTGAGTTGATTTGGATCAGAGGCAACCTCAACGCTCAAATTTATGCTGAGACGATTGTATCAGACGTCATCGTTCCTCTACAAGTGCAAATCGGTCCCTTATTTCAGTTAATGCATGATAATGCACGACCGCACACCGCAAGAGTTGTAAGACAGACTCTCGCCGCAGCTAACATCAATGTCCTGCCCTGGCCTGCTCAGTCGCCAGACTTGAACCCGATTGAGCATGCATGGGATATGCTACAGAGAAGAGCTCTGCCGAATATGGAGGGTATCCAGTCGCAAGAAGACCTTTTTTTGTTGTTGCAACGAACATGGGCGGCCATTCCACAGCGTGATTTGGATGAACTCATTTTGAGTATGCCAAACCGATGTTCTTGTGTTGTTAGTGTTCGCGGTAGAAACACGGATTATTAATTGTTTAAGTTACCCAATAAAATTTTAAAGAAAACTGTTATTTCAGTCTTTTTTTCGAACTTTAATGTTAGTGGTTCAAATGTCAAAAATCCCTTTATTAGGAAAATGGCAAATTTCTTTATTAATGCAAAGGTGACTTGGTTTATCGTTACTGTGACAAACGAAAACACTTTATTTGATGAATCCTTAAAGAAAATTTTAATTAATATCAATCAGGAGAAAAGTTATTGCAAAAATATATGTTGATCCCTAGACACTTTTGATGTGTGTATATTAAAAAGTTTAAAAAACTTCACATTGTTTAGTTAGAGCACTATATACGTATTGAAGTAGGTAAGTGTATTTATATTGTTCTTTCGTTGTTTACGAGAAGGTACCTACTTCCATCGATGTCTCTATTTTTACATTACTGTGATCCTTTCTGCAATGTACTTAACATCTTGCATGCTTTGTGTGTGTATACTCATGTTTCGATAAAATGATCTCTCTCTTTCTCTCTTCACGACAAGAAAAGACCTATGTTGATCTATGGTGTCCAGGAAAAAAATTAGGAAATACTTTAATCAAGCTCTCACAAAACTCTTCCCAAATCAAATTATACAAAAGCAAACGAAATTACCAACAAAATAATTCATTTAAGTACATCCTAAACCAAATCAGCGCTAGTTAGTCTTAAAACGCGTTCTGTTTTAAACTCGGCTGCTGCCGACGTCGAGGGCAATTTGTCAAGCTCTTGGACCACTTCTGATTTTAATTAAATGTCATTTTAGTCCACGTAACGCGAATAACCCCTTGCCTATGTTTGCCTATACCTATTTTGGTGGAGTATTTCCCTATTGTTGGCTAAGTAATTATTTTTCGGGTATAATCTGTTGGTGATTTTAATTATATAATTATGTTGATTGGTGCTCTAGTTAATGATGGCTCTGTTTATAACTGGAATATTTGAAGTCTGTCAATTCCTAGAAATATGCCAAGGCAAGAAAACAACGGGAAATTCAAAAGCATAGGTACATTATTTGTATATCTATGAATGGCTGAGGTTATGTGTATATTTAGATATATAATTATGTATTCAGAGCATGTGTAATAAAGTACCTGTGCATTACAGGATAACGTTAATACACAATGTTTATTATTGTAGAAGATAATTGTCGGTAATCTCGTTGGTATTCTATAGGTAAATAAATAAATTATAAAGCAAGTCCAACTTCAAACATCTATAATTCATAGCGATTTGATCAATTCCAAACTCGCTATATTACCATGACACCCCAAAACATAATTACAACAAGTTCCGAACACACCCGCAAATGTATTACATAGATGAAATGGAGCCAAACTTAGGCATTCAAATTAAAAATTCACGAACGGCACGCCCCACAAGATAACTCCTGAAGTCCTGACAATAAAGTTTTCCAATTAATTCAATGTCAAAATACGTCCATTCGACACGCGCGCCTCCACCAGAATGCGTAAATTCAAAAATTCCATTTCTAACTATGGAATTTCAGTTATGAAATACGATGCTAGATTTTACGACGCATAAAATTCAATGAATACTTTTTTAAATTTCAAATCGTTCGATACGTCGGCGGGGGCGTTCGTTCATTTGCATAACGTTCCCGTTAAATGCGCATTTGTTCTCTATTTGAATCGATTTTGTTTTTTTCTCGTGGAAATGAAAAATGTAGCGGATGGAAATTTAAATGTCAGTTTGGTTTTTGTACGTGGAAATCCGTGTTTAATTATTATTATTAAAATCGCACTATTTTCAATTCAGTTTACAAAATGGTTATAGTTAAATTCATTTACAACGAAATCAGACTTCTGACTGTGCTATTCATTTTTGCAACAATATCAAAGACACGTAAAATCGTACGAACATTTTGATAGCTCAAAAAATTCGATTGAAACTTTTATCCCAATTAACTTTTTCCATCTGCTGTAGTCAATTTGAATGTATTTTTGAATAGATATACCTTTCGACTAACTCTTTTGTCTCTGATGAATACTGTCGAGCGCAGGTCGAGTGATTGATAGGCCAATGTACCTACTGCATGCAAATACTTTTTGTTCTTTCGACATTAGTCTATGGTTGATTTGGACGAAGATTTTAACTTTTAACAGGTGGTGCGTTCGAAAATTGATTGGGAGAACGATGGAGCTGGGGTTTTTGTTTCTCAAAAAAAAAACATGCAAAGATTCCAAATGATTAAATACATCGTCTCTTCCATTATTGCCTATATGAACTCCACAACCCAGTTACTGGGTAATATGATACTCCTTGGTAACATAACTAAGGTATTTAAATGAACATCAATACATACATATCTTACTATTCTCGTTAGACTTAATTAGGGTTCCGTAGTCAAGAAGGAACCCTTATAGTTTCGCTATGTCCGTCCGTCTGTCCGTCCGCAGCTTAGCTCAGAGACTCTTAGTACTAGAAAGCTATAATTTGGCATGGATATACATATTCATCACGCCAATAGTGGTAAAATAAAATCATAAAAAAAAAATTTTTTTAGGGTACCCCTTTTAGGGATGCGTTTCTGAAATATTAAGCTTTAAATTGCAAATTTTTGTTAGAGTCAAGTGCCCCCCCCCCCTGCCAGCTAAACGGATATTACATTAAGGGCTGATTGTTCAATAGTCAGATAATTTTTATCAGAGGAATAAACATGGCGGTTTGACAGCTTTTGTATGGAGAATAAGCCAAACTGTCACATTTATTCTTCAGGTAAAAGTTATCAACCTATTGAACAATCAGCCCTTAAATAAATATTTAGTCTCTAATAGGTAGATATTAGTAAACGAGAATGGAGTTAAAAATAACCTTTCTATCTTTATTACGTTTTGCATTCTGAAAGCTTTTCCTCACGTGATGTCATGATAATCTACTAAGGTCTGGCAGAAAGCGAACGGACTGGCAGAAACGTTACCGGATGGACAGAATGGAACGGACATGACGAAATTATAAGGGTCCTTTGAAACTGCGAAATTGCTGAAAGGAAACATTGGACGTTGTTATTCATAGTCTGAATATGATTATTTAATTTTATTCCTGCACTATAAATCATAATGAAAAAATCTTTGTATATGTCGCAGTGAGATAGTTGAAGTCCTGATATAGCTATATGCCCAGGGATTTCTTAATATTAGGTCTTTACCTATGAAATTGCCGTTTTGTATGAAAAAATTTAAACGAATTTTTTTCATGCATTTTTTATTTGTATTAATCGAAGTAATCACCCATGCAATCAATGCATCTTTGCCAACGCAGTGGCAGTTTATTGATGCCCTTCTTAAAGAAATCAGCTGGACGGGAGGCAACAAATTCTTCAAAGGCATTTTGTACTGCCTCTCGGGTATTGATTTTTTTTCCCACCAAGAAGTTATCCAAATTCTGGAAAAAGTAGTAGTCTGTAGGCGCAAGGTCTGGTGAGTAGGGCGGATGACGGAGAGCTTCCAACCCCAGTTCTTGCAACTTGGAGACCGTCTGCTGTGCAGTATGAGGTCGCGCGTTGTCGTGCAGGAGCAGCGGAGACGAGCGATTGACCAATGCTGGTTGGAGATGTGCCAGCTTCTCCATCATTGTGTTCAGTTCTTCACAGTACACATCTGAAGTAATGCTCACCCCGTTTGGTAAGAAGCTGTGATGAATCACACCGGCGCTAGACCACCAATTAGTGACCATCACTTTTCTAGGGCTAAGTTTTCGTTTAGGGCATTGTTTAGGTGCTGAACCAGGATCCAACCAACTTGCTGAGCGCTTGCGGTTATCAAACAGAATCCATTTTTCATCGCAGGTAACAATGCGGTTCAAAATTCCTTCATTTGTGTGTCTGTTGAGCAGTGCAAGGCACGTCTCGACGCGTACTTCGCGCTGGCGATCATTGAGTTCGTGAGGCACCCATTTGTCATGCTTTTTTACCTTGCCAATTTGACGCAAATGGACCAATACTGTTTTGACGCTAACGTCGAAAGCTGCTGCTAATTCAGCCGTAGATTGTGTATCATCAGCTTCCACAATCGCCTTTAATTCGTCATTGTCGACCAAAGTCTTCGGACGACCGCGAGGTTCATTTTTCAGGTCGAAATTTCCAGAACGGAAGCGAGCAAACCAATAACAAGTGGTGCGTTGGTTTGTAGTGTTAGCTCCTTATTTAGTATGTATGTATTTATGTATCTATTTTTATGTATGTATCTATTTTAGTATTATATTGTAAGTAGGCACTTATTATTTGCACCAAAGACAGCCCCATTTCATATCCAGGCAAATCACTGTCCATTCTAAGGTTGCCTGGAAGAGATTGCAGAAAGCGATAAGGCCGCCCATTGTATATTTTATAGTGTTTGATTATGTCTTTTTTTGTTATGTATTTTTGTGGTGTACAATAAAGTATATATAAATAAATATAAATAATAAATACTTACCAAACCTTCCGGAGTAAATTCTCTAAATTATTGTGAAAACCACATCAAATTCCATTGGGTAGTTTAGAAGAACAAAGCGGCCACAGAGATAGATACGAAAAGCGACTTTATTAAGTATAGATACTAGTTGTAGATATAGATTGACGTCTCGCTACAAGCCTTAGATACTTCAGCCTGGGAGTAAAATATCCTATTTTGCCTAGAAAACTGCCTATTCACGCGACAACGAGTCAGGCTGCACAACGTACCTCCATCGAGTCGCCGCTCCATTGAACGGTATTATGTGTATAACATCGTGGTATAAGCTTTTACAATATAGGTATAATACGTGTTATAAGATTATGACTCTGTGGCGATTTAAAACTGTGCGGCCTTAAGGAGGATGCGATGTGATAGCCCGCGAAATTCAAATTTTCTTGCGTTTTATGCAATTTGCAGGTCCGTGTCAGGTTGCATCTTGATCAAATTATGATACGCGGCAATAAAACATATGTATTAACATAATTTTAATCATAAAAATCATCAATACATCTCTCTAAGTTAGATTTCGTGCAGAGTCGTTAGATTTCGTTCGTTTGACGAATCTGCATGAAATCTAACTCACAGAGATGTATTAATGATTTTCATGGCTAAAATTAAATAAATACATATGTTTTATTGCCGCATATAATATTTTGATCAAGATACAACCTGAGATGGACCTGCGAATTGCAAAAAAACCCAAAAAAAAAATGAATTTCGCGGGCTAGCACAGCGCATCCCCCTTAACCATGAGAATGTCTTGGTAGTCTTTTAAATAAGTTGCAATTAGCAGTAATTGCGAGTATTTCTACATTTGCATTGAGTGCATACAATGCAATCATACTTTCTTGATAAAATTTTAAGCAATGTTCTCTCACAATTATTGTTTTTTACCAGTTGAGATAAAATGAAACAATTTTCGGATTGAATGACTTATATTGACAGACTCGTTTTTCTTTACCATTTCATTTGTTAACCTAGTTACAGGTGTCTATGAGCAATATTAATTCACCAATCACGGACGAGCGGGTCGTTTCTGTACGCAGTATAAATACTGCGGGTCGCGTCTCGCAGCCATAGATAATATACTATAAAAATAATACTCGCAGCGTTAGGCCTCATTTACGGAGACGCGGGGCGTCGCGCGTTGCGTTGAGCGGCGCGGCCCGTACTGAATTCAAATATATGGCGTTGTATGAGTGCGTTTACGGAGAAGCGATTTTAGACGCGTTTGTTTGAATTAGGGCGTTTTTTGCGGCTGAACCCGCGGATGGCACCGACGCGTCCCACGCGGCGTTTATCGCGGCGGCGCACGCAGCGGCAATTCTCGATGAAGCTATGACCGAGGCGGAATCTTCTGTCAGTCTTATTTAGAAATCGCGCAACACAGACGTAGTCACCGTCGCAATGGAGTATGATATGATCGACTTTTTTTTAGAAGAAAATTCAATGTTAAAAAGTGAATTATTTTAGTTTATTATTAGTGTTTATTATTTTAAACTAGTCGATTTGATCGACGAGGCGAGCGTGCGCCGCCGCGATGCCCGCCGCGTGCTTCGCTACACGCTAGAGGATTCGCCGCGGGCGCCGCGGCGGGCACCGCCACGCTTCCCGTCTCGCTTCTCTATGAACATGGTCGTATATTGCTATAAGTTTGTGTTTACGCGTGCGATGATGCGTGCCGCTTCACGCGCCGCCCCACCGTAAACAGAAAAAACGTCCGACGCGCCGCGAGACGCCACGCCACACGCGACGCGAGACGCCCCGCGTCTCCGTAAATGAGGCCTAAGTTGCATGCCCGCGCACGCTGCGCGCGGATCTTAACGCCAGCTGCTACAGTTTAATTATTTGTATCTGAAATCGCCAACCCATCTTGAACTAGCGTGTTGATCAATGCTCGTGTCTTCTCTGTTTGAGAAGAGGCCTTTGTCTTGCAGAGGGAGAATAATAGGCTGGTATTTTTAATATTATAAATACTTACCTATTTATTTTTAGGATATTTTATGATTAGCTTTGTGAAACTTCTTGACAAGCAAGTTCTATTAAGCATTCATTGCTGCTGGCCAGACCTTTTGGAAGTTAGATCTTTAAATGATACCTACCTAATTATACAAATACTATTTCAAAGTGTGTATAAAACCTCACAAAGTTATTCCAAAAACGTATTCAGATAACCTTCTAGTTAAATTCTAAGTTCTAGTCTAACGGGTCAGGTTTGAATCTTTGAAGCGACTACACTCTGGGGACTGGCTGAATATTCCATAGTAAATTGGGTATACCATCCACTGAGACCTGCAGTTTATAGCTAGCAAAGGTTCGAATTTTAAATCGGAGTTATGGATCCATTTTCTTATTATGGAAGATTAAGGCGAAAGCGCCAGGATAAATTTTCTTATGTTTGTTTGCAATTTTTAGGTCAGTATCAGGTTGTATATTGATCTGAATATGATTTGCGGCCGTAACAAATCTGTATTTATAGAATTATCATCATTAAAATCATCAATACAACTCTCTAAGTTTATAATACCCTATTGAATGACTATTTCGTAAAATCTTGATATTTGAGTCCAATTCTAACTAAAGGAGATTTATTACTGATTCCAATGAGTATAATTCTGTAAATATATATTTGTTTGGTCGCGAATCATACTTTAATTAACATACACCACGACGCTGAGCTGCAAATTGTAAAATTCGTAAGAAAATTTGAATTTCGCTGGCTACCTTAGCGCTCCGCCTCAAGGTCCGGTTGAACCACAAATCACAAAAAATACGTATAGCACTAAACGTATTTAAAACATAATTCTGTCTCTGTCAACTTCAAACAGTTTAATGAAATAGCACGATGTTTTAAATGCATCATCATCTTCCTGCCTTTATCCCATGTTACTTTGTCTCTACTATAGGAGGTGCTCGTGGCTAAGTAATAACAGCCGCACGGGTCGATCCATCAGGTTAAGCTACGCTTGCCGGGGTTGGTCAGTGGATGGGTGACCATTCTTTACATACCGAGACTCCTCCGTGCCTCGGAAAGCACGTTAAGCCGTTGGTCCCGGCTGTCATTCGTGGATTTTTGACAGTCGTTACGGGTCGTCAGAAGCCCGAAAGTCTGACAACCAGTCTTACCAAGGGGTATCGTATTACCCAGTAACTGGGTTGTGGAGGTCAGATAGGCAGTCGCTCCATGTAAAATACTGGTATTCAGCTGCATCCGGTTAGACTGGAAGCCGACCCCAACATAGTTGGGAAAAGGCTAAGCAGATGATGATGATGACTTTGTCTCTACTATACATTGATCAAAACGATCTTAAAGGCTCTTACAAACAGGCGCGACACGCGACGCGAATCGAGCGCGACTCAAAGGCACCGCTTGTCACGCGACACGCGGTGCCTTCGTGTCGCGTACGAATCGCGTCGCGTGTCGCGCGTGTTTTAAGGAGCCTTTAATCATCTCTAATTTCTAAATTAACCAAAAACTGTGCTAAAAAAATGGCAAGAGCAAGAAAAAACTGACTCGTAATTAATTACATCTATATAAAACATAATATCTCAATGGTACGTCACGTTGAGCGCGTGACGTCATGAGTTATGGGGTGCTCGCTAATTAAAGTTTGCCTAATTAATCAGACGAGCGAAGTTGGCGTGAATATTTCTTGTTTTACATTTGCTATGAATCCTCTGTCCCCAGTGGTCTTTTTTGCGAGTTAGAAGAAAAAAAAATTTTTTTTTTGGTTCATTCATTTGAATGATGGTAAATAATTATTTAGCATATTAAACGGAATAATCTTGTTTTAATTTGTTTCACAGCTGCAAGCACCATGTTAAATAGTAAGTTAATATTTATTGTTTACACTGTAATGTACTTAATTTATGTTAATGTGTTTGGAGTCAACATTATTTTATCATCACAACTACAATTTCATTTAGTAGGTAACACAAGTTAATTTCTGTTATTTTGAGCGAATAAATGCTAGTCTAGACGTACCTAATTCCATTCCACTAATGCAGTTAAAGTTGCCAGAACGAGCACCCGTTACAAAACACAACATACACCACATTGCACAATAAACAACACATCTAACTTAAACAAATGTTAACGTTAAAATTTAAACAAAAATAACGGCGACGCATATAAAAATAAAACAAACTCAGTTAACATAACTGCAGTAAATCAAATGTAATTTTTGTACAGAAAATATAAAGTGTTGAAGTACGTACAAAGTACAAAGTTACCTATATAAACGTCAGATAGACCATTTCTATGTAACTTTTATGTACGTTGGCTCATGAAGTATGGCATAGTTTTATTAAAAACTATTTTGATTTATTCTGTCTGTAGCGGCCAGTTTATGAAATAATATTTCCAATATTATTTCGGCGATAAAACAGACTTGAGAGGATATTTTTGTACAGGAATATGTTGTGCGACGTTATTAAAGTGACTAGGCTATCATGAATTATAGGAAGGTTACGATGTAACTGTCTTTGAATAGACTGAGTTTTGTTCGAGCTGTTTTGTGTTCTATTGTAATAATCTCAGAGCTATTATTTTAAATGATAACAGTTAACAACTTACTTAATTATACCTATTTAATTATTCCTTAGCAAAAAAAAAAATGTTTACATTGCAAAAGTCCGGATGTCGTGTTATTAAACAAATGGACTTAATTAATCAAAGGAGCGATTTGTCAAATTCCCGGGATGTATTAAACATTTCCAGCAGCCGCTACATTTTAACGGATGTCCGGGAACATTCGATGATAAAAGTTAATTTTTATTGTTTCCTCGTCACCAATATTTTGACTACGAAATTTGTTTTTTGTAACACTGTGCGCGAAGTATTATTTATTTTTCATTTCAGCGCTGCAACGTTTACGTTTGTTATTGTGTAAAAGGCAAACACGCAAAAAATAACAAGCAAAGGTTTATTTTAACTAGGCAGCTATGAAAAGTCAGGCTTTTATAGTTATTATAAAAGGCAAAAAAGAGTAACTTAGCTCTTGGCAACCATTTTCTCAACTTACTCATAACTCGATTCTACACAAAACCTGTCGTCACAATTTTCATCGCTAATGAAGAGTTCATGCAGTAATAATAACTCTCTAAAAGCATATTAGTCCTCCATCAAACTTAATTATGATCACCGCCATCTCAACTCGAACGATGACATTTCTTATTTAAATAATCATGAAATACAGGGTCGTACTATGAAAACTCATTTAAAACTCGCTCCGAACTCACGTCACGCGTCAATTATTCAATCGGAATGTTTGACAGACCTGTTTATTAATTCAACACATCGCTAGCACATTCTACAGTGGAGGAGCGAAAGTTTTTCAATTAACACTCTTGGATCGATAGCATTAAAATTCCATCATAATTCCAAGCTAAACTTACGTGTTATGTGAAACCGTCGATGAAAAGCGTGTTAATTATATGTACAGAACTAATTATAAAGGTATGCGGTTTGATTAAAACCAGAAAGTTCGTATGCCATTGACGAAGAAAGTTTTTAAACGGTTTATAGGTACCTAATAAGAGCAAATCCAGCATGGAAAAGCGTAACACACGCGTGATCGTAATAGCTTTCACTTTGATAGTTTCTTAATAACTCTTCTCATAATAATAATAGTGATAACTAGCAACTTGCAACTTGAAATATAAACTTGTGGACTCTGAGGTACCGCACTGCAAGTACCTATGTGCCCGACCCAGTTCTCGAAAATGACCATGTCACGTTGTACTGGGATCGGTCTATCATTACTGACAGGACTATTGTCGCCAAAAAGCCTGAAATACTTAGTGGTGATACATAGATTATCGGGCCGCGCAATGATGAAAACTGAGAAAGAGAAACTAATAAAATATCTTGGCTTAGCTCACGAGGTTGTTGACGTGTGGAATGTGAGCTCAGCTGTGCCGATTGTCGTAACGGCCAATGGCCTGATGGCCGAAAGCCTCGACCAACATCTTTCGAGGCTCTCGTTAGGTGGTTGGATCAAGGGCCTGATTCAGAAGGCAGTACTCCTTGATACGGCTCGCATTGTGAGAAGGTTCCTGTCTCTGCAGCCCTAACCACCGGTAGCTTGGACCCCGCTCCCGACACCGGCGGACCTCTATTTTTTTATATTTTTAAATGTTTTTTTTTTATATGTTTAAGAAATATTTAAAAAATGTAGCTAAATAAGATATCAAATGAATAAACGACATAATAATGGTGATAACAAAGCAGTGACGCACTCGAGTTACGCATTCAGGCTGTTGGGTTTTCAAATAAAGTATTTTTTGTTAAAATCATTTGATCATCTAATCTTACCCTAAATAGCTTTAACATTAAAAGAGTAAGCACGTTCTGGGGCATATAATTACCGACGACCTTAAAGATAATGTAGATATTGAGAGAGAGCGTACGGCATTCGCGGTCCGAGGTAATATGTTGGCACGTAGATTCTCCCACTGTACCGACCAGGTCAAGATAACGCTATACAAGGCATATTGTCAGGGTCTCTACACGGAGAGTTTATAGATCAGCTACACCAAAAGATCATAATATTTTCAGAATGCTCTTGAGACTGCCCCGTTTCTGTAGTGCGTCAGAAATGTTTGTACAGAATTGAACTGACAGATTTCATACGATCATCCGAAAAGAAATCGCATCCTTAGTAACCCGGGGCAGTAGCAACCGCATTTTGAAAACAGTGACAGAGAGTTTCTATTCTCCCATTTTGAGGCATCTTGTGGAGAGGATGGCCAGGTGAGAAACTTGTACCTTACTTGGTCATCTTCTGTGCAAAATGCTTCAAACTTCAGAGTTTGATTTTTAGAAATTACATCAATATTACCTCTAATAATAATATTACTTACTCACACTAGCTTTCGAGGAGCTCGAGGCTAAATAATAACAGCCATACAGGTCGATCCATCAGGTTAAGCTGCGCTTGCTGGGGTTGGTCGGTGGATGGGTGACCATCTTTACATACCGAGACTCTTCCGTGCCTCGGAAAGCACGTTAAGCTGTTGGTCCCGGCTGTCATTCGTGGATCTTTGTCAGCTGTTACGGGTCGTCAGAAGCCCGAAAGTCTGACAACCAAGGGGTATTGTATTACGCAGTTACTGGATTGTGGAGGTCAGATAGGCAGTCGCTCCATGTAAAATACTGTTATTCAGCTGCATCCGGTCAGACTGGAAGCCGACCCCAACATAGTTTGGACAAGGCTAGGCAGAATGAATGAATGCTATTATACTGTAGACGAATTTTTTAATGACCAATTATTATAATAATTATTTTTACATTTTGATAATATGACTAATGACTGTTTATTGATTTTATTGTATTTTCTTTTCATGTATTTAATTAATTTAAAATATTATTTTTTCTAAGATACAGTTTCTAATGACACCTAATGTGTCACATAAATTTGTATGTCTTATGACAAAACATAGCGCACCCCCTATTTATGTAAACACCTGTGCATGTAAATACCTATGTTTCACAAATAAACTATTGATTGATTGATTGAATGAGTAACACTAGCTTTAAGGTATTACTAACATTATGGATCTTTGTTGACCGAATTAATAAAATTTTAATTGATTGATTTGAATTGAGAAAACTTTAATAGTATTTTCCAGTTATAAAAATCACACACAGAACTAAATATAACCCAAATCGCCTAGTACCTGTTCCTAAAGTAAAGGTGGATCCACACAGCCGGTTTCTATATGTGTAGTGCCCGGCGGCAAGAAGGCCGGCACAGCCGCCGGCTGCCGTGTGGATCCACCGTAACATTAGAGGCCCTCCGATTGATCCCATACCCGTGCTCCCTTCACACTTAAGAGAAGTTGTTATAATTTCAAGCGAAAGAGAAATAAATGTAAATTCGTTAGCATAACACATATCGTGGCAAAAGTTTCCCCTTGACTTGGAATTATATAAAGCGCGAAATGCAGGGTAGTAATCGAATTACTATTTTGTGTTGGAATCCAATTTGTTGCGGTAGTATGAATGATTGCATGCTGTAATGTGATTGTTGGATGAGTATTTTAGTTGATGATATTTTCCGTAGTGGATACTGTGTGTTGGCGTGTCAATTACTGCTTGAAGACGAACGACTGTCTACTATATTTATAGTAGCATGAGTTTATTAATTGTACTCTAAGCCAATGAAATGAAATGAAATGATCTATTCTATAAATAGGTCGGAATCACTTTTATAAGTCACATAAATAAAAAGTTAGATGGATTCGATATTTCCTGAGACAAAATGGCGAAAAAAAACTCAATGTTTTGAAATCAGTTTGATATTTGTAAGATTAAGGCCCGCTTGCATCACAATTCACTATACGTTTCGCGCTAAACGTATTTAAACATCAAAACAGATTTAAAACAAAACAAAATTTTCGCAGTCGCCATTTTGGATTTCCATTTTGACCTTACTATCGACTAGCATTCTCGAAAACTATAAAAACGACACACATTATGCAAAATTTGAAAAAAAAATTCGCAGCTGCCATATTGGATTTACATTTTGATCTTACTATTGGCTTAAGCACCCTCGAAAACTATGAAAAAACACCCATGACGAAAAAATTTAAAAAAATTTCAACGGCGGCTGGCAAAATCTTGCGACTTTCATTTTGACCATATTTACGCTTTCTCTCTTTCTATCTACAGAGAGAGAGAGAGAGAGAGAGAGAGAGAGAGAGAGTGCGAATTCGAAGGAAGAAAGTCACATTGCATACAAGTATGAAGAACGCTTTTTCGTGATGATTTCTACCAGTCACCTCCTACCGCAAGCCGCGTTAAAGACCTTCGTTCCAAAAAAAAACAAGGTGCAATCACTGTTCAAATTTCAATTTCGGAACGCGATGCGCCAACTTGTGGTATGTACAAACACACACACATACTACACATAGATACAACAGAGTACGTACGTACACACACACTTCAAACGCTCGTCTTTGACTGGTCGACCCGTTAAACATAATTACGCTGCTGCAGCTTCTAGGCTTGATGAAATACAGCAAATACGGGTCTATTAATCATCTAGGTTCTCGTTACATTTGCGAGCAAACAGTGTTTGGCAGTCTAATGCTTTTCCGAACTAGGATCGACAATTTGCTGTACGTTTGGAGTCCGGTTTCTCTTTACACGTTCAGGATGGGAAGTTGATTAATTTAGTAGTTTTAGGGATTGATTCTCGTATTGCAATTTTAACTGTGTTAAGAGATTTTGATAAAAGAACATGTGTTAGGTTAGAGAAGTAAAATATATTATTCAATGGAATAAAAGTTTACGTCTTTGAATCAAAATTCATTGAAAGAATCTGTTGTTTAAGTCCAACATAAAAATAACATTCTTAGAAAAGTAGTTCTATTGCTTTCTTTCTTCTCTGCAAAGAATATAATTAAAACTGATGAGCAGGATATTATACAGGGTGTTTGGTGCATCGTTTGCCAAATTGAATTGGCCGAAAGAAGAGGTCATTTGCTATCGCTTCAGGCTCAAGTACTCATTTTTGGCCACACCGGTTTTTTTATTACAACTTTCTAATTTTTATTTTGAAAAAATCCAAAACTCAGCATTAAAGCTTAAATTAAAAAAAAGTTTTAAGTGTAGTCGTCAAATTTCATTTTTATTTACATATGTACTGTTGTATGGCTCTATCAAATTTAAAATTACTTGCCAGTTACATCTAGTTTTTTTTTAATAAATCACAAAGTTTTTGGAAAAATAAAAAATGAACTTAAAACTCAACTTTAAATAGCTATAAAAAAAAAACTAAAAGCGATCGGGATCTTCGAATTATTTTAAAAAGTTCTCTAGTCTATCCCCTTTCCAACGGTATGCAATGTGTTAAAAAACTCTTTTAATATCTTTAATAATTAGCTAAATGTGTAGTCGAGACACATC
This sequence comes from Cosmia pyralina, assembly GCA_946251885.1. Lineage (NCBI taxonomy): Eukaryota > Metazoa > Arthropoda > Insecta > Lepidoptera > Noctuidae > Cosmia > Cosmia pyralina. The sequence goes on from OX276358.1 coordinate 21,926,477, forward strand.
AGGCTGATATTGGATATTACGTTTAAAACACTAGTTTTCGCATAAATTACATGCTATTAGTAGATAGATACTGTTATCTCACGTCTTACGTAGTCTCTTATCTCGTTCTTACATAGGGAACTTTCCTCGAAATTGAAAAAAAAATACATTATTACAAAAATAATCATTTATTAATAAGTAATTTAATTACATACTAATCTTACAAGTCTTGTTCAAACTGTCTACCACTATTGCGTATGCACGCGCGACATCTTCGTCTTATCTCAACTGTAGTGGTGCGTAAACGCATTTCTGCTTTGATCGTCATGAAAGCCGCCTCAATGCGTTGGACTAAATCATCTCTTGTCTCAACTTCCGTGGCGTAGACGAGTTCTTTGGCCCGTCCCCAGACGTAAAAATCCAACGGAGTTAAGTCTGGAGAACGTGGAGGCCAAGGAATAGGGCCATCCCTCCCAATCCATGAGTCCGGGAATGCATCATTCAAGTACTCCCTGACGGTTATTCTCCAATGAGCGGGACAACCGTCATGTTGGAAAACAAAAGACCTGTCTTCACTGAAAATTGGCAAATCAGCTAATAATAAGGGCAACTCTGTTTGCAGAAATTCTAATTCTTGTAAGATTAGTATGTAATTAAATTACTTATTAATAAATGATTATTTTTGTAATAATGTATTTTTTTTTCAATTTCGAGGAAAGTTCCCTATGTAAGAACGAGATAAGAGACTACGTAAGACGTGAGATAACAGTATCTATCTACTAATAGCATGTAATTTATGCGAAAACTAGTGTTTTAAACGTAATATCCAATATCAGCCTGATGTGTCTCGACTACACATTTAGCTAATTATTAAAGATATTAAAAGAGTTTTTTAACACATTACATACCGTTGGAAAGGGGATAGACTAGAGAATTTTTTAAAATAATTCGAAGATCCCGATCGCTTTTAGTTTTTTTTTTATAGCTATTTAAAGTTGAGTATTAAGTTCATTTTTTATTTTTCCAAAAACTTTGTGATTTATTAAAAAAAAAACTAGATGTAACTGGCAAGTAATTTTAAATTTGATAGAGCCATACAACAGTACATATGTAAATAAAAATGAAATTTGACGACTACACTTAAAACTTTTTTTTAATTTAAGCTTTAATGCTGAGTTTTGGATTTTTTCAAAATAAAAATTAGAAAGTTGTAATAAAAAAACCGGTGTGGCCAAAAATGAGTACTTGAGCCTGAAGCGATAGCAAATGACCTCTTCTTTCGGCCAATTCAATTTGGCAAACGATGCACCAAACACCCTGTATTATAAACTAGAGCAGAAGTAGAGTTAGAAGACGGGTGTCGTTGAGGGAGGCCTAGGAAACGATGGCGTGATGACGTACAGGCGTTTATGAGAGATTGACCGGAATAGGTAACACACAGGAAGAGAGGAAAGCAGTGGAGAAGCCATTTGCCCAGCAGTGGGACAATACAGGGTGATAAAAATATATAAAAACTAGACCAGATAAGATAAATTAAAAAGGTTTAAAATAGAGTGTGTTTCCAATGATGCTAAATATGAGTTTATCATTAAAGTAAATGAAAAAAATTATGAATTATTCTAACCTAAAGCTCGTTTCATGGCAAATAAATTATCTATCATTGGTGAAGATGTTTAGTAAGTAGTCAAAACCAAATCAATTAAGAACGATGTATTTATTAATAAATCTGATAAACTAGTAATTACAGTATTCTTCCTTATTAACAACATCCCTGAATAAGACAAAGCACCAGCCAATAGAGACAGTAGTACGAATGTAACTAATAGTCAACTAAAATGGATTTACGCAGGGGAGTTATCTTCGTCTATCCAGCTAAACATTGATCAAGTCTCACATTACATACAATCTTAGGCATTGTTGGAGTACGGCATAAGTGAAAAGAGGTTGAGTTTCATTAATAAGACGATGGTATATATTGAAATCGAAATTGAGGAAGGAACTTAAATTAATGAAACGAGTAAACAAGGAGAAAACAACATTATTGAAAAGTAATTAATATTGTCACTAGAATTGTTTTGACAAACAACACTGATGAAAATAAATAACATTGTACGGTCAGCGAAAATATGCGATTTACACAGGTAGTTTTACACATCAACTTAATTGACACAAAATTATCAACTTTATTGTATTTCAGTATTGTAATAGGTAGCTAGGAGTTAGTATTCTATTCAGTTTACTTCTACTCGTATTCCGATATAAATTAACAAGACGATTACAGAACAAAAATATGACAAGGGGAGGAGTCAAAAAAATTTGGCAAAGTCCAAAAGTTAAATAGAGCATAAATGTCGCTGCTTATCATCTAAAAGTTCTAAAAGTTGTACGATGGAAAATTCTACGATACAAGCGATATGTCAACAAGCCAACTTACTTTGGAATAAAGCCAATTGTCACAAAAAATGTTTATTGGACGCTGTATATTTTTGTTCAAAACAACTTCAAGTGCTCTGTTTTTATGTCAAAACAAAAGTCTGTCAGCGTGCATATTGTAGCCTACCTTTATTTTTTCTGACATATTGCCTTTTTACTGTCCTTCTTTAATTCTATTACCATTGTGACTAAAGTATTAAAAACATGATTGATACCAGGAACAACATTCAAAATAACTCTCTAAACAGTATCAAATACCTTGACACTAAAGTTACCAACGGCGCCGAAGCAACGCTCATCGCTTCTCACTTTCACTCTCAGATAAGGAAATGCCGATTTTCCGCCCTGTATCTGTTGCGACTCAGTACCATCGGCGGCATTTGTACCACTACATAGTGGAGTCAGGGAGTGGCTTCCCAAATATGAGTCTTTGTTCCAGAATGGATTCCAATTCTAGAATGGTTTGAAATTTAGAATAGATTCCAGAACGCTTCGGAGTTCGCGAATTTCGTTTGAATGTTGGTTATGTTAATCTTTTGGAATGAACTTTGTAAATTGGAGTCGGGTGAGAGAGAATCGGGATTTTAGTCTTTGTGCAAGCTTATTTTGATCCAGAAGTTGGGTTAATTAATAGTTTTAATTTTTTTAGGCCAATAGATACCAATCCACGAGCTAGGCCACGTTAATTTACCTTTTGAGACGTACTTTACGTTCAGAAATTGTTGCCATAGGATTTTGATTATTATGATTCAGGTCACAGTCATTAATTTACCTATTATTTGACGAAATTCTAGGTATGGGTTGAATTGATTTCAAAGGGAACGATAATTTTCAAAGGATTTCTAATAAATAGGTAACCTACTGATTACTTGATTTTACTGGTTTATAAATAATTTTGTTAAAGTAAGATATGTCGGTTTTTATTTATAACCTGAAACTGAAATTTATGTATGTATGGATGTATGTTTGTCAACGCATTTCTCTAAAACTATTAATCGGATTGCGACCATTTTTTTTTAATAGCTTACATTTTCATAAACTTAGGGAACAGTGCAGTTTCATTAAAATCGGTTCAGTAGTTTTCAAGATATGGACTAATACGTGTATGACGGCCTGGCTTATTGATACGAGCTACGGGTGTGTTCTGTCAAAGAGAAAACATGTCATCTCAAAACTTGGTAAAATTCTAGTGCAATATTTACAACAAAACTATTAACTATTTATTACAAACAAATATTCCGGTTAGTGGATCGTCTTAGGGGCGAAATTTTTTTTTAAACTACAAAGTAAAAAAGTAATTTTAAAAAATCAACTTCAAAAGAAAAAAATAACTAAAATGATGAAATAACTTTAATTTCGGAAGTCAGTGGCAAAAAACTGAAATATAGATCCCAAGACACCGACTTCCGAAAATTTATTTCATAATTTTGAGTTAATTTCTTTTTGAAGTTGGTTTAATTTTTTTTTATTTACGTACTTTTTTTTGTGACTCACTTTGAAACAAAAGAGTGTCCGTGGAGTTTCTTGCCCGTTTTTCTCCATAGGGATCTACTACGCTTTGGAATGGGCAACTAGCTTCATCTTTCTGACTGACCGACCCATTGACAATTCAAAAGTGCCTGTAATTGGTTTATTTGAAATAAATGCTTTGAGTTTTGAGTTTGAGTTTGACAAATTCTGCTGTGTGATACAAATTAGGCTGGTTTTACTTTATGCTCGTAACTTTAATTTCTATGCCCAAAATCAAAGTAGAACAATGTGCAAGTCTAGAGTATTACGGGATATCAAGCATGATCATCCAGATTCTGCTACATTCCTAGAATTCCAACAACACGGCATAGTAGTTCCATTACAGTAAGGATTGAAGGATTACTTCGCTTTAATCTTCTGCCGGTGAGCCGTATCGATGTTATTATACGTGTAGTTTAATTCTGAGCCTGATTTTAATTGGTTTTTTTGTTGAGGCTCTTCTGAAGGTAAGTTGAAGAGCGTAAAATAAGTTTGGTGAAATTTTGTTAATTCTTTTCGCTGAATTTCTGCACAATGATATAATATTATGTTGCATCTTATTTGCAAATTTGGTTAGCCAAACGACATAGTTTGCTGAATATTCTCAATATGACAGCAAATACATCAAAATGTTTCAGGTAATATATCAACCTTGGGACTAATAATAATCGATTATCCTAACTTTGATCGACTACCGACCCATATAATTATCCACACGAAAAAATAACAAGAAAATTCTGAAATTCCGCAATTTCTTATGTGGATCAATCAAATTAAGTCATAAATATAAAACTCACAAGATCAGACGCTGAGAAAGACTTAATCAAGATATAAGTAGACTTCTAAATCGAATCTTCCGTCAGATATAAAAACCAGCCGGTCTGACTGAATAAAATAAATCTAGTTCCAAAATCGTTTTCCATGCTACCAGCAGTGTCGTCGTAAAATACTGCTGCCCTGCCGCTGAAATGCGGCGTAATATTCAAATTGCTGGTTCAATTGAAAATCTCTATTGCACGCCAGCCAAATATATTACAAACTAAAGACTAGTGCTTGTTAGTAGAGTAAATCGACGAAAAAATTCAATTAGAATTAAAAAATGGAGTACCTAGTTCTTTAAAAAATTCGAATTCGGAATACGAATATGGCACAAACTTCTTTTAAAAAGGCAAAACTAAAGCTCCGTTTACACGTCGCAAGTTTATTGCATGTGGTGTACCATACAATTGAAGGGCAAATACCTGGCACCGTCTAGACTACACGTACAATATTGTTGCACGATACGAGCAAATTAGTTGCCGTTCAAAACTGGTATAGGTGTAAACAGTCTTACAATAAAATCGCATTCAATTCTGGCGTGAAAATTTTCCATCATTCAAATATGAGCGAACGAAACAAGACGTTCAATGAAATTTAATTAAATATTTTGGCAGCACAAATATGGGTAATACTTGAATCAATATTGTACAAGGACATACAACTCTGTATTTAGACGAGGCAAAACTTTGCATTCAGTTATTGTAGGTATGCCATTTTATATAATAGAATCGCACGCGTGTAAACACTTGCATGCAATTCTAGAATGGCAATAAAATTGAACGAGCTTTATGGCATGCGATTATTACTCTTCAACGTTCCACAAACTTGCACCGTGTAAACGGAGCTTTATTCATTCACTCCTAAAACGTTCATTTTTTAAATTTCGGAATTCTTATTTAAAATTCATCCTTAACTCGTGGCCGTACGTGGCAAAAGCCGAGCAAAGGCGAAACATGCCGAATTGAAATTCTACTCGAACGTGCCGAACGAGAGCTTGTATTCGAATTTGAAATGTAATTCGTGTAGCGGTATTTGTAACTATTTGCAAACAAAATGTGAAAATGAGTTTCTGGTCAACGTTCCAGTCCAGAATTCACTTATGGATTTTCGGCCGTCAGTGACGGTTGACATTTTGCGACCCATCAGGTTTCCGAATCGTGTTTTGTAGATGACAGGTCGATTTGTGATGCTTACCTGTAACAAGAGAAATGGAACGTTAGGATGGAAGGAAGATGCCAAGATATTCAAAACATGTTTACTAAAGGAATTGATGTCGTATTCGAAGCATTATAATTGCTGATATAGGTGGATATTTGACATGATAGAACGCACTTTTCAGTAGAGAAACCGAATTTGTATTCGAATTTTTCAAAATGGGTTCCAGTCACGTCATATTTAAAAAATAAAACTTAGGTAATTAAAAACAGGAAAAATAAAACTCAAAAAAAATCCGTTAAAACCTCCGGGAGTTAAACATTTTTCGTTGTTTCATAAACGTTTTACCGCCTTTTATGAAAGCAGATGAAATATTTCCAAAAAGGTTACCCATTTTACAGCATTATCTGACAAATAACTCACCCGTGACTTAATCTGGAGTCTGACAGAGGTCTTTAAAAATATTTTTAATGGCCGCCATTTTGAAGCTTATTTGCAGGTTTGTGCTAACTGATTTCAGCCCGTACAAGCCTATAAGCTGACGTGAGTTAAAATAGTCCTCTATCTTTGGTCCATGATTTAAATGGCCAAAAGTATGTAGCAAAATGTGGTGAGAATTTAAATTATATTTACGTACAGTCTCGTGAAAATTGATATGGTTGTGTTAGAATGTACGTCACAATATGGGGTCAATGGAGGTCATAATTAAACTGAACGTACTTTAAGGGTAAATTACTTAGCAGTTGACAGGTAAGCGACTGTGTTTTTCCACTTTTTATCGTATGGGTAACAAAAAGCGCTATCCCTTTTTTGAGTAAGCCATTTTCAAATATCTAAGGGCGAAAATACACATGCCTGCAGGTTGTAAAAACTATGCACGTAGCTCGCATGCTGAGTGCCATAACAAGTTCTGATTAGTCAATGTCACAATGGCATGCCAGCTACTTGCACAGTTTTGTACCAGATACAGGTATGTGAATTTTCGCCCTAAGGAGAAAACAAAGATTTTCCGTTTGTTTGAAAAGAACTTTATTCATAGAAAATCAGTATATTTGATTGGGAGGCCTCTATAGATGTATACGAGTATAAGGAACAGGATGTAAAGTTCACTCATCCTCCACAGAAAAGGGAGGATCCTCCGACCAGACGGGTGTTGTGTCTGGTGGGCTACTGCCCGAAGATTGATGTCGGGACGTTGTATGTATGCTAGTTGCGCGATAAACTCTGATTGCGCGATGCAGGATTTTGCGTGACGTCAATGTGATACTTAGTTCACATGTGGCGATGTAGATGCCGTCACACCTCCACCAGAGATGAAATTTAAATTGGTTCGACTCATCCTAGGAAGTCAGCCTTGTTAGGTACCCACTTCGTTTACTGGTTTTTTTTTCAAAACCTATTCTCGTAACATTCGTGCCTTCACAGAAGTATTTAAATAAAATATAGCTTTGATCATCCTAAAAGCACAATTTCTAAGAATAATTTTGGAACTGGAAACTTCGCGGAGGCTCTTCATGTAGATTATTTTGTTATAAAATACTCATGGCATATACAGCATCACAAACGCATACAATCAACGTTAATATGTGCATTCAACTCCACAACGTTGCACATGAACGCACAACAATGCTCTACCTCCGCAGAGACGCCCTATGTAGAGAGGTAGAGCACATTATTGAGGAATTATTAGTTCTGCTAAGATAATAGAGGGTTTATCTAGAAATTGTGTGTTAGGTTACGTGTTTGGGGTTGGCAATTAACAAGTCTGTTTAGACCTACGTCATCATGATCATTCTTATCTTATACACATATACACTTAAACAATGATAAATGATTTTATTTCTGTAAGTAGGTTTGTACAAACACTTTTACATGCCAATCATATTTTTAATGAAAAACTAGATGAGGTCGGCGTTTCCTGTCTGAGTACCCTGAAAAAAAGGCTGAAACAAACTCAGAAGTCACAGTCTCTTTTAAAGTCCAGACATAATCTTGGTCAGATTGGTTGGACATAGATTGGTGTCTGAAATGGTTTTTTGAAGAAAGACCCACAAAAATTGAGTGGACCTGTCCAGTCAGTGCACGCATTTCTCAGTAATCGTGCAGCTCAACTCAGAACTCAAGGATCTCAACGGTTCGACGAGCAATACCAAAGAAAGGACATTTGGGTAGACCGCATAAATTATACTCAAACTTGGTATACCATGATTAAAACTAACAGAGAAAAAAATTACACCTACCAATTGGTTGCTGAGTTTAATTAGAAATGAAGAGATCTACAGGAGAACCAAGGTAACCAACATAACCCAAAAATTGCCAAACTTAAGTGGCAGTGGGCAGGCCACATTGCTCGCAGAACAGATGGCCGATGGGGCCGAAAGGTTCTGGAGTGGCGACCGCGTACCGGAAGACGTAGCGTTAGAAGGCCTCCCACAAGGTGGATCGATGACCTGGTGAAGTCCGCAGGGAGGCTGGTGAGAGAAGCACAAAACCGAACAAATCTAACAGAAGTGGCGGTGCTTGGGGAAGGCCTATGTCCAGCAGTGGACATTTTTTGGCTGAAATGATGATGACGATGAACACTGAGTTTCTAATTTCTCCGTTGCACTTTTGAGATGAACGATGTAAATATGATGGTAATAGCCGTAGTAGCAGACAGTTTTAGCTAATTTTGAAATCAACTTGTACAGAGTTATTGGTAAAACACCAGCAACCTCTTAATGTACTGCTGCAACTGCCGACAGCACGTCCAGCAACTGCATGCAATCGGCCGCAGCTGCACTACTGGTTTGTATGTATTTATATGAAATGGCTTCCAAGCGCCGCGGCAGCAGCACGTGCAGCCGACGGCGACTGCACGTGCTGTTGTAGTCGCACGGCGCCGCCGACGGCAGACTAGTAGTGCGGCGACTTCCAAAGACTGATTGACTGGTCGCCTCCTAGTGTTGGTTGTGCAGTCGCTGCATGTGCCGTCTGCAAGAGCTGCAACTGCCGACAGCCGCTGCACGTGCTGTCGGCAGTTGCAGTTGGCAGCTCGGTTCCAAATAATACCTTTAAGGGGTCATTGTACTTACCATTATGAACAACTTTCACTATGGGACCAAACCAGAAATCACGAAAAAAAACAGCTGCTATACAGGGTGTTTGGCAGAACGTTGAACATACGAAAATGGTGGATAGGTGGGGTCATCTGCTACTTACTCAGCCCTAATTTATTTGGCCCTGGCCCTCTGGATATTTTAAATTTTTTTTTTTTTGCTTTTTTCTAGTTTCACCACTTTCTTAACTTTAAAGTGTAATTTTTATTAAAAATGGGTAGAACAGGCAATACTTTGTTTTTTTTTTAATCTTTAATGTTGGCAGATTCTTATAAAATTATTGTTTTATTCAGATGCTAGCTAGAAAAAAAGTTATGAGTCCTCAAACTTACAGAAAGGTGTAAAAAATTACTTAAATCTTAATTTCAACTTGCATTTAAAAAAAAACAAAAAATGATTGAGGAGTTCCAATTCTAGCAAAACATCCCTAGTGTGTGACCTTTCTAATGGTATGTAATTTGCTTTTATAAAAAAAAAACTTTAAGAGTTATTTCATAATTTTATCAAGTAGGAAATTTTTGACGAAACTCTGCCTTTACGGAAAGTGAAATGTTTTGCGAAATTTAACACTGCAAGGTTCGTAAAATTTAAATGATTTACCACCGTTAGTGGAAGAAGTGTTCCAAGTAGACATAAACAGGCCTATGGTCTTTCAACACGATGGCTGTCCAGCTCACTGGAGTCTGATTGTACGTGAACATTTGGATAATTGTTTCCCAAATTCGTGGATTGGCAGGGGAGGACCAATTCCCTGGCCTCCGCGATCGCCCGACCTCACTCCGCTCGATTTTTACGTGTGGGGAAGAGCAAAGGAACTAGTTTACACTACAGAAGTAGAAAGTCGAGAAGATTTGATAAATCGAATTAATGCTGCTTTCGAAGTTATGCGACAGGAGATGCTGCTGCGCACAACAACTGTAGAAATCAGACGTAGATGCCGCGCCTGTATTGTAAATGAAGGGCGTCAATTCGAACATCTGTAATTTATTAATTAAATAAATTATTTAAAATTATTTAATTGTTTTATTAACGCTCCTAACTGGTACATCTATTTTCTTTGTACTTAATTCAAGAACTTACATAATTTTAGGAACATTGCAGTGTTAAATTTCGCAAAACATTTCACTTTCCGTAAAGGCAGAGTTTCGTCAAAAATTTCCTACTTGATAAAATTATGAAATAACTCTTAAAGTTTTTTTTTTATAAAAGCAAATTACATACCATTAGAAAGGTCACACACTAGGGATGTTTTGCTAGAATTGGAACTCCTCAATCATTTTTTGTTTTTTTTTTAAATGCAAGTTGAAATTAAGATTTAAGTAATTTTTTACACCTTTCTGTAAGTTTGAGGACTCATAACTTTTTTTCTAGCTAACATCTGAATAAAACAATAATTTTATAAGAATCTGCCAACATTAAAGATTAAAAAAAAAAAACAAAGATTTGCCTGTTTTACCCATTTTTAATAAAAATTACACTTTAAAGTTAAGAAAGTGGTGAAACTAGAAAAAAGCAAAAAAAATAAAATTTAAAATATCCAGAGGGCCAGGGCCAAATAAATTAGGGCTGAGTAAGTAGCAGATGATCCCACCTATCCACCATTTTCGTATGTTCAACGTTCTGCCAAACACCCTGTATAATTTGACGAGTTAAAAAAAAAAGTACTGAAAAGCTGATTTTTAATGATGAATACAATGACACCTTAAGAGGTTGCTGGTGTTTTACCAATAACCCTATAAACAGGGTCAAATTAAATTAAGCATTCCTACAAAAAATGTGTAAAGTTCGTGTAGGTGACAAAAAGAAACCAATCTATGCGAGATTTGTTTCACGAAATCCCATTGAAATGCCGCTCCGATCCGTGTGAAACCCGACAAACAAATCTAAACCTAGCACCAATGTTAGCACGCTATCAAAACCTAAAAACTTTTTATTATTTTGCGACATAAATAAAAAAGAAATAAAACAAGATAGGTAGCTACAGATACATCGCAATTGATTACATTTTGTAATATTATTAACCGGCCAAGTGTGAGTCAGACTGCCACACGAAGGTTTTTTTCCAGATAATTTCATTCCTGATTTTTAATAATCTCCTGTGGGTTCAATAATTATGTTTCTTTTTGCGATTGAATTCTATTCCACTGTCAAGTCAAGTCTTTAACTAGAATCTGGCAATAATCGCAGATAACTTTTTTAGTGTCACAGCTCATGATATTCTCCTTCGCAAAAAGGAAATGAATTCAAGCCCTAAGGTTGTCTCGACTTTGTCTTTGACACTTTAATGCAGTCCGTTTTCCGTGCTCTACATTGCGTGGTTTCCAAATAAATTCTCAACTTACGTCATTTATAACCGCTAATGTATGTCGCATCCGTACCCTGCATCGTTACGAGTATTGTGACTGAAGTAAATAAATGTCATGATACTTCCTCGATGTTGGCAGTCGATCTTTTGTGGTGTGTGGTTGTCCCTTGAAAGGACTTTGAACTTTGTTACAAGATCATCAGCATAATATTAGCCCCTGTTGGATAGTAGCGAGCCAAAGGATTAGTTTAGTGCAACAAACTTCTTAGGAAATGGGTATATGTGGTGAATGCCACGTGTCGTGTAAACCAAGATACATATACAGAGGACGGCGGTATAATTAAGTTACAATAATGTTCACTGAACAGATAAATTAAAACCACATTCTTCATCCGTATTGACTGATATTATGTATCAAAAATTTATAAAATTACATAAAAGAATATTTATTAGAAGAAAAATTGAAAGACGTCTCTTGACGTGTTATTTCCGACAGCGATTATAAAATTAAAGGCCGCATATTTATATTTTCTAGGAGATGAAAAAAGGTGACTTAGGTATACATACATATGTCAAGAGAGTGAGTCATATTCCTATTTATTTAAATTCTAACAAAAGCATAATTAATCTAATTATGACATGTTTTTTAATCACTTGGTAGTAATTATGGCGCAAATCACGATATCTAAGTTTCCATTGGCAAACAACAGTTCACATGGTATCCCATCTACAATAGCCAATATTCCAATATGGCGCTACTTTCTGTATCTATATAGACGGATCTAATATTACCCTCGGTCAACAAAAACGTCCAAATATAGAACTACCAACGTTATTACATCTTAACAAAAGACCTTGCCGTTATCATGAACCATATTTAAAGATACGTGGTGAATGCGGGCCACTAATATAGCAAAGTCAGCGTACTGTGAACTCCCGTCTGTAGTAAATTAAACAGGAAACTATTCACTTATTTCCCTCGAGGACCATGTGAGGGCACGAACATCGGACGATTTCAATCTAGGGATCATAAGATTATTCAGTTCAATTCTACTATTTCATACTGAGCTGGCTCGTGTTTGAATTTTGACCGCTTCGTCTGTATGTGAGCCTGGTACTTTCATCATTGAGTCTGAATTTTTCATCGGCTTTAATGAAAAATTGCTGGGTGATTTTTGGGTGTAGGAAGATTTTTCTTTGCAGGTGTTTTTAATAGGCAATTTTTGGATTGATGTATATTCGACGATTGGAACTTAGGGATTTTTAAAACCACTCCTCCAGTGCTTCTACCCTAGTCGCAAAAGTTAAAGATTTAGAAAATCACTTCAAAAGATTTAAGAAAGATAAATGGAAATAAAAGGAAAGTAGTCTTCATGCATCATACATTTGTAAATGACCAGCATAGTAAATAACATGGGAACGTGAAATCTTTATAAACCTACTATACCGTTTACTTTAGACTATCAGACAAGGACCGCTTGTTGCGCGTTTACGCCTCATAAAACGTCCAATGCAACGTTGCCTGCACATCCCTCAAACTTGTTAACGTTTGAACGCGTCAAGAGTCAAGCATTGTTTAACTATCGACGTAAAATGTTACAACTTCATTTTGCTGTTTTAACATGGTTCTTTTCTTGGTATAAACAAAAAAATATCTCAATAATCTTAGATTTAATCTTTTATTTTGAGACACCAAAGATCAAGTTCACGACTGATAGTATGTTTGAACTGTCATCAGGTATTGTAACTGACATATTTTCTGTATTTCAGGGGTAACGTGAAATGGAATTGTAACAAGGACATGAATAACTTGACGCGCCGTTTAACTCAAACGTTGAGTAACAAACTATCCAAAAATTTTGATGGAGCTGTGATGTCTGACACCTTATTTCAGTTAGATACCTAATTGGAACATGATTTTTATTTGAAATAGTGCGAGTTTTATCTCCTAGCTTTTGCTCGCGGCTTCGCTCGCGTTAATTTAGAATTTTACAATCAATTCGGGTTGTACTCTGCTTGTAAAAATATAATACATCCATGAGACGAAATACACGTGGCGCCATCTATTATCATAAGAATGTTATTGTTATTTTCCTCAGGAACAGTACTTTTTTTTTGGGATGAAAGTTACTCTATGTCCGTTTCTGTACACGTGACAACGTATATGCAAAATTTCAGGATGATCGGTTCAGTGGTTTACAACCTGTCTTACCGAGGGGTATTACCCAGTTACTGGGTTGTGGAGGTCAGATATGCAGTCGCTCCATGTAAAACACTGGTATTCAGCTGCATCCGGTTAGACTGGAAGCCGACCCCAACATAGTTGGGAAAAGGCTAGGCAGGCAGATTTGATCGGTTCAGTGGTTTAGGCGTGAAAAGGTAAGAAGCAAACAAATTTTAATTTAGCATTTATACATTATTGAACAACGTTAATAAGAAAAAAATATTTTCTTGGTATAGAACTCACACCACGTACAATATTAGGTAAAATGACTCCACGGACCCGATTCACACCGCGCTCTCGTGAGCGGAGATATTTTATCCTAAACAAAATTATAAATGCTAAATTAAATTTGTTTGTTTCTTACCTTTTCACGCCTAAACCACTGAACCGATCAAATCTGCCTGCCTAGCCTTTTCCCAACTATGTTGGGAAATATTTTCTTGGTATAGAACTCACACCACGTACAATATTAGGTAAAATGACTCCACGGACCCGATTCACACCGCGCTCTCGTGAGCGGCTAGAACGATTATCTTATGATATTTTAAAAGTTTCCTCGTCAGTGACAGGGAAGAGACGATAAAAACATAACATTTTTGTATAAACACCACACAATTTCAGTCCACTCCCAATCTACTATAGAGTCCAATCAGCGTTCTAATAACGTTAAATTCCCATCTTCTGAAAAAAGGAGAAACCTAACGTAATTTACATCCCATTTCTGCCATCAATCTACTATATATCTCTGGTAATAGTACCTACATTGTAATCTGCCGGGCCGGCCGCCGTTACGGTAATACGGCACTTTTTTATTTTATTTTACTAAACAGCGCTTTTATGGCTTGCTAAGCGGTGAAGCGGAGAAGTGAAGCTAGATTTTTTATTGCCTCTGTTATTAGTTAGCTGGTTATGAGATTTAGTTTTTCCTTAAATGAGATTTAAACTTTTTGGTGGATAGCTGAAAACTAGTTGTAATCAAAACTCTGCGAAAATACCTACTCACTAAAAGTTTTCTTAGCAGTTCAAAAAGCAAAGATTTGTCAAAAATAATTGTTTCTGACTACATAGTCATACTTCTGTTGCCAACGAGAAACCTATTCATTTCACGATTGCCTAAAGTTGATCACGAATACTGATTCCAAACAAAGTACTTTTTTCTGTGCTCCTTGCGTTTTTAGCATAACATATCAAGTAATAGCTTCTGCCCTCGACTTCGTTCGCGTACAAGTCGTAAGACACCACAATACTCGTACATTAAAATAACTACCACATTTCCCGTCCAAGCTATTATTTCGTTTTCGTTTGGCGTTCTTTCTGACCGTTTTTAGGGTTCCGTACCTCAAAAGGAAAAAATAGAACCCTTTAAGGATCACTCGTGTGTCTGGCTTCGAATCTAATGGAGCGATTAAGTTAAAATTTAGTACACATGAATTTCTGTGACCCAACGACGTGTAACGTAAATAAATGAATTTTGAATATGGGGGTCACTTTTGGGGGGCAAATAAGAAAAATAAAAAAAAGTTTTACAAACTGTACCGTGTGATATCAAATGAAAGCGCTTATTGTGAGGGTCTCAAATATATATATATATTTTTTAAATAAATAAATTGCTTTAAAGTTATTTAAGAAAATAGGCGAAAATTGATCATTCCCCCCTTATTTCTATTTCTTATCTCCGAAATTAGTGAGCTTAAAATTTTGAAAAAAAAAAGCAGGAAATAGATTACAGGAAAACCTATAAAAAGCTTATGGTCTTAAAGTAACGTGGTAAATTTCTCAATATTGTGCGTACAAACTTACATTTGCAGTTGGAATGTAAGGGAGAACATGTTTTTCAAATACAATGTTAAGTTTGTACTTGGGATAAATTTATCTAAACTACAGAACCCTTCATTGTGCGAGGTCCGACACGCACTTGGCCGGTTTTTTCTTTTCAGTCGGCTCGTAAGGGTTGCAGGTTAAATTGCCTTTCTCAAGAATTGGGCTATCAAATGCAAAAAAAGAATTTTTCATATCCAACTGGTAGTTCCACCCACTAGCGCGTTCCAACCAAAAAACAAACCCATCATCTGCCTAACCTTTTCCCAACAATGTTGGGGTCGGCTTCCAGTCTAACCGGATGCAGCTGAATACCAGTATTTTACACACAGCGACAGCATAGATCTGACCTCCACAACCCAGTTACTGGGTAATACGATACCCCTTGGTAAGACTGGTTGTCAAACTTTTGGGCTTCAGACGACCCGTAACGACTGTCAAAGATCCACGAATGACAGCCGGGACCAACGGCTTAACGTGCTTTCCGAGACACGCAGGGGTCTTGGTATGAAAAGACTGTCACCCATCCATGGACCAACCGCGGGAAGCGTAGCTTAACCTGATCGATCGACCCGTGCGGCTGTTATAACTTAGCCACAACAAACTATTCAGCTTTATTATATTTGCATATACGAGTATATAACATAACATACAAACCGTTTGTTCCAAACACAAACGGGATCAAAACATTCCACCCAATAATTCAAATTGTTTGTCGCTTATTGCAAAAGCAATTATTAACTTCACAGTAACAAAAGAAATGGAAAAGATTTCGGGCGCGAAATTTAATTAAAAACACATAGGTACTGCGTTCGGGATGTCGCTCCGGAATGAACAATTAAAGGTTTTTTTTTTTTTGAAAATCGAATACTACATTTGGTAGGCCGCCGCCGAAGCTTTCAATTCAAATATAAGTTTGACAAGGTAAATTAAGTCATTCTTATTGTTTCCGTAAATTAAGGGGGTAAAGCGATAATTTTGTGTTTTTTAAATGCCTATAAAAACCAAATGTATGTGGTTAAATCATTTGGATTTCCCATGTGTTATTTGACAATATTGTCTACTGCTGTATTAAAACCGAAACATGATTACCTATTTGAAATTTTCTCGATAGAAATAAATTCCAAAGTAGTGTCTATTTTCTGTTTTATACGATTATACGTAAACAGTTTGTTACTGTGCGGTAAAATTTGCTTTAAATCGAAGGTATTTAAATATGTTAAGAACTTACTAAGCTGAAAATTGTTTTAAGTATATCATTTTGTCATCATATTTAACTTTATATTAAATTTTATATAACACTAGCTGCGCCCCGCGGTTTCACCCGCGTAGACCGGGATAAAAAGTATCGGTATGAAAAATAGATGTTAGCCGATTCTCAGACCTACTCAATATGCTCACAAAATTTCATGAGAATCGGTCAAGTCGTTTCGGAGGAGTACGGGAACGAACATTGTGACACGAGAATTTTATATATAAGATTTAAACGAAGCGCGTTTAATTTCCGGTGCGCGTGAGTATCTCGCGCGTCAAACTAGACAGTAGACACCCCTATCGCCATTTTACTTACACACCGAGCTAAACCACGCTTCTTATTATATCCTCTTAAATTGTATTACAAGTGCCAGAGTCCTCTCATTAAACCTCGTTTACAAACACCAAAATCAGATTAAGAAAGAAACCAAAACGTTATAAAAAAAAATAGGATTACAAACTTACATTTTCAGTAGGAGAGTTAAACGTGACGTATATGATGTATGGAAAAACATGTTTTTCAACTACAACGCTAAGTTCGTTTTTGGAGTAAATTATTTTTAACTATGGAACCCTTCATTGTGCGTGGTCCGAAACGTACTTGGCCAGTTTTTTTTATTAACTCCTACTTGGACATTTGTGACATTACCAAACAATGTAATCGTTTGGGTGACTATCACCATAATGTCGAGTGGTACTTCGCCACTTTTTATTTCACTAAACAATAAAGTTTGATGTCATTACATTTTGATGGCGCGCTAAACTGTGGCGCTTGATTTAAAATTTGATTATCAGGTTTTGCACGAGTGAGCTTGTAGTAAATTTCCTACTTTGTTGGGTTTATTGTTGTATAAAATAAACGTGTAAAGAAACATTTTGTCAGTGTAGCTTATAATAAATAATAACTACCAATGCAAGACAGTTATTTATTAATAACAACAACAGATCCTAATAAATATAGACAATAGTCTATAGCATAGACAAGTGAGGTTGGACCGTCGGGCGTCAAGCGTGAGTCGATCTTTACACCTTATTGACGGTTTTTGTTTTTTTCTTTTCAAGTATTCTAGTATTTGTATTTTATTTTATTTGATTTTATTCCCCTTGCTATTTTTAATTGATATCCGTGGGTATGTCCGTGGCATCACACAGGCCCTATCAGAATACCAGCGTTGCGGTATTTATTTTTTTAAATATCGCAGCTTTATGCTGAGATGGGAGCCTTTTTGGCCTCGCACAGGTCTCTTTTTTTTTATTCTGATTTCTTTTTTTTGTTTTTTTGCTTTTTAATGTTTATTTTGTTACTTTTATATGCTCTTTTTTAACTGTATTTCCTGTGCGTGTCCCAAATAAAATATTTTTCTTTCTTTCTTTCTTTTAGATCCGGAGTTACCAACATAGCTAGCAGAAAAGGCAAATTGATGTGGCAGTGGACTGGCCATGCTTGTTGAAGAACCGAATCTGATGGCCCGAGTCCTTTTTTTTTTTTTTTTTTGTGGATGGGAAATCATCAAATGACTTCTCCCGCTCTGGGCAGAGCGGGAGGTGTCAGACTTTTACTGACTAAAACCCACCCATGCTCCTTCAACTGCCCGTGCCAGGGCCACGGTATCTCTTTCGAACTACCCGCGACCCCGGCGGCATCGGCCCAATTGACCCCGTCACTGCTGACATCTCTTTGAGGCGTGCGTGGAACACAACGCGCCGTCGACCCGGGATGGCCCGAGTCCTGGAGTAGAGATCGCGCATCGGCAAACATAGCGTGGAACGCCCTCCAGCAAGATGGACCGACGACCTTAAAAAAGTAGCGGAGATACGACTGGATGCGGAAGGCGAAAGACAGGGTGTTGTGGTGCAGCCTGTGAGAGGCCTAAGGCCAGCAGTGGACTGCAATAGGCTGAGTTGTTGAGTTGAACTTATATTTACAGTTTACACCACACATAAAAGTTATCGGTCAATACTGATAGTTACACATGCAATCATAATCATAGACAAACTTAGATGAAGTAGAAAACGATGATAATGATGAAGTAGATAAAGTAGTGAAGAATAACTTTAGACATGATACTTCTTCAAAAGAAATAATGAACATACCTATGACAGAAGATTATGCAATAAAGAATAAAACCTGTTGTTACATTAACGAATAAACGTTTTGTGTCAAACAACGATGTTGGGAAGGCTGATGCCAGGAATCACAAAATAGCGAGGATATCATCAACGAAAAAACCTTATTAATAAGCTTTTTTTAATAACATCGTTGTAAACTCGACACGGACTATAAAAACAACATAAAACCGTTTACATGAATAAATAATGATAAAATAATACCCTGCTACTCCGGGTCGCTCATCATAAATAAACAAACTGCTAAATATGTAAGCATGAACTGTAAATCATTGTCAACATTCTCTATCTGAGGGCTTTTTGGGGTGAAAGAAAGCCATGTTTTTCGCCAAATAGTTCGCCATTGTCAAAAAGTTGGATTTATGAGTTGGGTCATCTTTTCCTCTTGCGAAGTTAGTTGTAGCATTGTATGTAGTTAGTTCTATTATTAGCAAATTTATACAAGGATTCATAGAAACAATATCTTTTAAATTGTAATAGTGTAACATTCCTAAAAATTATCTTGAATTCTGTACAGTACACACGGCTACACATCAAGCTATACATTTCCAGTGTACACTGACCTATCATTGTAAGGAAATCCTATACAATGCGAGTTTAGCTTACACTGGAAATGTATAGCTTGATCAGTAGCAGTGCGTACCTGGTCGACTGAGCTGTGCTCGAGTTAAAATAGAGAAAACTAATTTTCCCAGATATGAGACCTAGCTAGATCGATTTTTCGCCACCGTAAACCCCTATATTGCAACTTTCATCGAAATCGTTAAAGCAATTTGCGAGAACATAATTACAAATATAAATATATAGGTATAATATAAAAATATTGCTCATTTAATAGTATAGGATAAATTGAGCATATCAAAATATTGTATCACATTCTAAGGTCGTGTGAAAATATGACTTTTTGAGATCAAAATACGGCAGACGCATACACAAACAGGTCGATAACTCGTAAAAACCTTCAGCTAATCAAAAAGACAAACTGTTCACGAACATAAAAACAAATATCAAGTTCACAAGCCAGGTTATACATTTAAATTTGTTGCAGCAAACATTTTAAAGTGAAGATCAAAATTATATGCCGAAGCCAACTTGTTAAGTTGAGCAAGCGGGGTTGTGGCAAAGAATGAATATTTTATAACTATGTCGTCTAGCTTTTAAAAATATGAGATAAATTCGTTGAAAGGGTTGCAGTCTCCTTTGAGAGGTTGCATCGTATAAGCACATTTTCTAGGAGTAGTGTTCGGCTTAGACACTTTCTTTTTCTTAAAACTGAACATGGCTTTCATGGAAGAGGACGTGCATTATTTAATTTTAGCCTACGACGTCCTATTGCACGTCAAATGCCTCCTTTTCCTCCTTCTACTTCCCTCTGTATAATCAATCAAATCTGAGGGGCAAGTCCTTAAGATAATCTTAGATTTGCATGCGGCATCCAAAAAAATACCATCTACGTCTTTATTTATAAACCTTACTTTTGAAGATATATCGAAGCCTGGTTTAACTCAGTGTGTAAGTGAAATAGCGTTATGGCTATCTAGTTTAACGCGAGAGAGATAGATGACTTCGCGCTATATTTTCATTTATCTTTCCAGAAGACGTCCATTCTAATAGTACTTTGAAGTCGATTAACAATATTTTTTTAAATTATATAATATTATAGGTTTAATCATTTATTTCCAAGCCCACGTCCATCAATAGCGTACTTCACCCTAACTGAATCAGTTTGATGGTGCGAGTGTGATAGAGTGATCCTCGGCGCAGGGAAGAGAGGGAGAAATATGAATTTGAGACGTATCAACATCAAAAAATGTACGATGTATGTATAAAACCCCTAATATTAAATGTATGCAGTAAAAAGGTGACAACTCATTATCACTTACACCAGCAATGATCCAAAGATAATACAGTCACGAATATACAGTTACTATTTTTTCACGAAATTATGACATTTTCCTCAATTAATCTTTGGAAGTTACACGAGAAGAAAAGTTGATGATATAATTATCGTCTTTTTTCGCTCATAGGTCAGTGCACGCAAGACAAGGAAAATGTTATAGTAAAAACATCAGTCGTCCTTCGTTTAGTGCAATCAAATTATTACAATAATATTATTTATGCCAAAGAGAATAAACTAATAAAAGAATAGTGTCAATTGTGAGTGTTTTAAAATTCGACTTATACTTAGTGTCTGCATTTGACGTTCATATTCGGGGTCAACAGCATAGAGGTATGAGGAACAAGGTGTAAAGGTCAGTCATCCTGTATAGAGAAGGGAGGATCCTCCGACCAGACGGGTCGTGATGCGCGCTAAAATCTGCTCGCGCGATGCCGATGACGTCAGGTCTTTGATGCGTAGTTCACATGTGCCGTTGTAGATTTGCATTGCCACACTACAAAAGATCAAGCGTTTGCTAAGCAAGACCAGTTTAAGGCCAACGAAACTTTTTAGATTCAACCCTCTTGAGTGCCCACAATTTCCAAATTGAACCACAGTCTATTCCAAAATTTTTCATCAAAAAGTACTCTAGCGTCTGTGTTTATACACACAAACAAGTTCAGAAAAAAACGTTCAAATCAATTCCCCAGTACTTTTATAAGACAAACACTAGCTAAAAGTAAACAAGGGAATCGTTACCGAGATAGGAATAAAAATCAATCTAAAACTGTCCAAGCGACGCGCGACGTGGGAACGTGCCGCAGGCAGATCGTTGCGATTTGAAACCTCTGTGCAAATTGGAACTGGCTGGACCCGACAGAAGGATCATTTGAATGCACGAATCTATCAGAAATTTCTTTTGAATGAAACCTTTTCCTGAAGGGGAAGACAGGGGAAGAATAGAGAACTTTTATTTTCTGTGTTCTAGATTTCAGTGATATAATATTATAATTATTCCCTACTAAAATCGAGAGTTGTGATGGAATGTTCCAGGATAAGTGCTTTACTCTCTAATGTCAGAAAAAAAAATCGAGATCAAAAATGTAAACAAAGGTGTTGCCAATTTATAATAATAATCTCGTTTGTGTAGTTTATCGAAAAGTACCATAATAGGTATAGTGTTATAATTGTAGGAGAGGTAATAATATTGCATAGTTATAGAGTTTTCAGCTATAAAGTGACGTAAACTACGATCCAAGAATAAAATGTAAGTAACTGTTTGAAATAAAATTGTGCAAATTATTTTTATGATACTCGTACTGACAATAAGGCAGAAGCTCTAAACATTTGGACTTTAATTTATTATTTTCTATTTATGAAATGATTTTCCTTATAAACAAGACAATCGTTAATAAAATCGTAAATAATATTGCGTTGTCCTAATAATCGATTCAAGTTGGGCGTTCCTACTGGTCGCCATTTTGGTTTGGTCATTCGGCATAGAGAAAAGTAATACTGTCATTCGGTTTCTGTTATTTGTCGTGATTGAAGGTGTCCCTCTGAGTTTTTATTTACTGTAAAGTTTTTCTGTGTTATATTTTACGTTTTCAAAATTTCAAAATCAAAATCAAATAATTGAACGCGCGAGCGAAGCGTCTCTACCATGCTTCAAGTCTGGCAAAATTTGCTTTCATCTGTCAGTTTGTTGCTACTCCTCTACAGTTCGTATTTTACAACCGATCTAGACGAAACTTGGTATACAGATTTTACAAATTTATGGATTTTTTTCATGTCGGAGATTTTTAATCAAAAATTCCCGACATGAAATCTTCCAATCGGAGGGGTACTTTCTCCAAAAAAGGGCAAAAAGGGGGCTACTGAATATCTCCGCATTATGAGATCCGATTTCGATGGTTCTTCTTTTATTTGAAATGTAACGTAGGTAAGTAAGTAACTTTACGTTGGTCTCATAAATAATTGGTGAAGATCTGATGAGGATCTTCGGTGTAATGAGCAGAAAAGCCCCTCAAAATGCAGTAAATGGCTCACTTTTAGATTTCAACCAGTGAAATTGGCCCTTTAACTACTAGGTTGGGATTGATGGAGCACCTAGGACCACCTTCTCATCACAAAACTAGAGAATTGTGAAATTAATCATCAGAATTCTATAAAACGAGTTTTTAAAACCAATATTAATGTTAGCTTTATAATAAGGCCACCAGATTCCGCTACTGTGCACCGCTAGACGACTGATATATTAATTGTTGCAAAAAGGTTTGTGCTCGCGAGGTCTACTGTTCGCAGAACTACTAGTTAGAATGACTAGGGAAATGTTGACTATCCCTGAAACGTCACTTTGACAATGACATTTCTTTGTTTACATGTTTGATCTCCAATTTGATTTCCGAATATAATCACTTCATCAGTGCTGAGTGTCATGACCCTCTAGTTAGAGCTTTCTAACGAAAAATAGACAACCGACAACTAGTATTATAATTTAGTGGATTTATACCCAATACAAACAGTGTGGAATTTTCGGTTATGAGTTACTCTGACGTGTGATAGCCAGATCTTGTAATTGTGTTTGATTAATGTCGACGAGTCATTCCCTCCCATAAGAAGGCGAAGAATTATTACTCATCATCTAAGATAATAAATCGTCCTAAGGCAACAGTGGCTATTTCTGATTTTCGCCTCGTTGATCGGCTGAAGCGCGAGCAAAGTCATTTAATTGGACGTCCATCGTAAATATCCTAGGACAATCTGGATACTATAGGCTACCCGGCAGTTAAAGATATATATACCAATCGGATAAGATATTTTTATGTGTGTTCCATTACAAAGCATCCAATAAACTCCGCCCTCGACCTTCCGGAACAGTCGCTGTATCAGGACTATTTGGAAACCGTAAGTTATATTGGACTGACTTTTCTTGTAATTTATCTCAGGATATCGTAATGCCTTCATGTAATTAGAATGATAAACTAGCACGAAATGAAACTGCTTGTTTCATGTTTTCTCCGAATTTTTTCACCTTATTTTAGGGTTTCGTACCTGAAGAGTGCCCGAACCCTATTACTAAACCGCCGCTGTTCGTTCGTCCATCCGTCTGTCAGCGGGCTGTATCTTAAGAACCGTTATAGGTAGACAGTTGAAAGTTTCACAGATTATGTATTTCTGTTGCCGCCATAATAAAAATTAATAAAAATCAAATTAAAGGGATTTAAAAAACATTTTTTTTTTTCATAATTACAAGTGGGTACATTGTATGGGGATCCATAAAATATACTTATAATTTTGAAAAAAAAAAAATTCTTACCCTGGCATGTGGGATGCCATTGTTTAGAATTCATCGGGTAGAGTACAAATACAATTTTTTTTATCGTCAAAAATTAAGAAATAGGGGGCCGCAAAACTTTTCGGTATTAGACCATTTTTGTACGAACTCTATCGCAACAACTAAACGAGTTATGAAATTGAAACTTCTGTGCCCATATCATGTATCATAACATAATACTGTATTTAATCAACAAACACTAAAAACGCCGATTCGTAAGGTATTTTGTTTAAATATGAGCGATTTTCTGCAACTGCAAAAAATAACTTTGTAATTCACAGTATCATTATGAATTACAAAGTTATCTTTGCGATTGTTAAAATTTAAAAAGAAAAATATTCTTCGTTTAATTAAAAATTATACAAGAAACGTGTTTTATAACTAAAGTATTTTTTTTTTTTTAATTATGCAGTGTTTTTGTACGGTGGTACGGAATGCTTCGTGTACAGTCCGACTCGCACTTGGTCGGTTTTTAGTCGATAGGCAACATAAAATCTGCTACAGTAATCTCTAAAAAACAAGAGCCTTGAAAAGAATTGCTCAATTACCCTTAACACACCTTTGCAATGTGTGGTCGGTTTGGAAATTAATTTACTTTTACCTTTTTTTGAGTTTAAACAAGATAATTTACGGGTTCATTTGGAATTTATCGTGTTTGGACCCCGAGGGCCGTTAAAATGTTGCCAATTTATTTTAGTGGGAGACGGCCACTCAAATAAATTAGGAAAAAAATTGGAGGCGTATTTTTTCCTCTAGCTCCTAATGAGATTTTAAGCTATACTTAGTCTGTTTTTTAAAAAAAATGAGTACTGAGTTATGTCTCTCGGACATTTCCGATATTGACAGAGTGAGATGGGTCATTGGTGCCCGTGGGGCCAAAGCCTTTGTTTTGTTTTGAAATTGTTAAGGCCCGTTCTTATTAAATACTTCTAAAATTTACAGTACAGGAAACATGTCCACCATGGCTCACGCACAAACAATACCGTCTGGTTCACTCACTAAAACACGTGCGACGCGCACGTAGTCAATGATTCAACTGAATGTACATGTAACTACAGCGTTTGGTTTCTGTGGAACGGACTTTATGTTGATTACGTGGACCAATAGCAACGCAGTCAAAATTTTCGGTACTCGTTTGTTAAAAAAACAGACTATAGCTAGTGAATAATGAGTTCACGTTCGTTCATTACATTGATGTGGTGAACAGAGTTTGCAGATACCCAAAGTATAGGTAATTAGCTAGAAGGTTCTAACAAGGTCATTTTGTTACATTTATTAATACTTTATTCTAATGCAGTAGAAACACTAATAAGATCGATACGAAATTATTAAAATATCTAACACATTTCTAAAAAAAGTTACTTTTGCCACATAAGATACATAATTCAAAAACACCTGCATGTTACCATTGGATACCAACTATACACACCCGTGGTGTGAACAGCATGCAGCAAGCATATTACCTACCAAAACATAAAATTAAAAAAACTACCAACATGAACATCAAATTAAAAAGCGTCATTAATAAAATACATCCAATCTGCCCCATTAGGGGTGAACCGGGTAAAAATGTACAGCGAGCGCCATTTTATTCGCCCAGTTTTCTATACGCTTGTTGACTAGGGCAGGCAGTTAATTCGAGCTTACGTCAGCATGCTGGCCGAGGATAATGGCCGTCGCAAATGGTTTTTTTTTTTTACTTTTTTATTCACGCACTGGATTATTCTGTATTTATTGTACGAAAACAGCGTCAAAACGTGAGATAGTGGTGCTGGGTGGGGGTGAAGTTGTGGTTGGGAGAAATTATAGTGTTGCGGGTTGTGTATACTTAGTTTATGTTGAAGTTTGTGGCTGTCTTTAACATTGTTGTTAAGAAGGTAAGTTATTCAAATTTTTCAAGTTACAAGATCTTTGTATTCCTTTTTTGATTGTGAGACCTTGTATTTATTGTGATTACCGAGTCCTTTAGAATGATGAGACTAATGCAGTCCTAACAATTTGAAACATATCCAGAAAAAAAAAAGTTAATTGTACAAGGAGAAACACATAAGGTCATAAGGTGACTAAAGGTGATTGTACAAGTGGTAGTCAAAAGAAAATTGTACTTAGATAAAAAGTTCTACAAATAAACAACCAAAAAAAAAGATTCATAACTTTTACAGCAGCAAAACACCAGAATAACCTGCCAAAAAAATTCTCTTCACAATCACTAAACATTCACATAAAAAAACAGTCCATGAAGGTTTCAACAATCGAGTTCAAGCAGAATTGTTTTCAGGAAAATTGTTTTTTTCCAAACTGAATGTGATAAAAAAGATAATCCCCCACAAATCTTTACGGGTCAAAGTGGTCTTTATCTGTATCGATGGGGTTGAAACGGGGTGAAGGGAGGGGTCAAACCTCCATCTGTATATTCACACCCGCAAAAAACGGTTGTAGCTTGCTAAATGAAAAATAAAAAAGAGGTCGTAATAAATGTTTTGGAGGAGGCTTATTTTTTATAAACGTTGGTTACGTACATGAATGTTATGTTCTAGACTGTACGATACTTTGCTTGGATTTAAACAGGAAAGTGGGTTATTATAAAACGAAATCTCAAAATATTATATTTCGTTCTATGGTTACACTTTTAATAACCATGGATCCAGTAAGCCATCTTTAAGTTGTAAAATAAGGAACATAACATAGTCACAGTAAAATTCTATAATATAATGTAATATAAAAAAGCTGAAGAGTTTGTTTGTTTTTAGGGTTCCGTACCTCAGAAAGAAAAAACGGAACCCTTATAGGATCACTTCGTTGTACGTCTGTCTGTCTGTCTGACATTCTATCAAGACCCTTTTTCGCAGGAACGTGGAGGTATCATATTGAAATGAATATCAAATACGCAGGTCTATGTTTCTTCGGAGTACTAAAAAAATGAAGCTTCTAAGTCAACGCAGTAAAAAAATACGGCTATTTATATGACATATTTTGATACTCGCAAGTAAATCAAAACCTGTAGGGTACTTCCCATAGACCTAGAATCATGAAATTTGGCATGAAGCCACAGCACAAATAAAGGAAAAAGTCTGAAAATCGTTAATTGCTAATTTTATCACATAAAACAATTTTTTTGGGATTTCTAGTTTTTCTATTACAATGTTAAGTTTGTTTTTGGAATAAATTATTTTCAACTACGGAACGCTTCATTGTGTGTGGGCCGACACGCACTTGGCCGGCTTTTTTTTGTTTGAACACGCTAATTGTTTTGCACAAGGTCCGCTGACTCCAAATGAAGTCAGAGCTGGCGCCGAGAACTGTTTATATCCAGTAAGTACCACGTCAGTAGTCGTACCACTGACTTCAAATCAATTTATATGACGACAATAAGGGGTCAGTGCTGACTTGGTTCGAGTTTAGAGGCAGCTACTAACTGACCCTGAGTTACTCAGCCTTAATCTCTGGAACTGCCAGTCGAATTTGAAAAAATCTTTTTGCTTGTGATAACCCAATTCTTGAGGAAGGTTATCGTTAACATCACGCTACGACTCTTTGGAGCCGAGCAACAAGAAAAAAAGTCAGAAATAACGCTAAGCAAAAACGAACTAATATCGCGGGCGGGCGATGCGTCGAAATAAGGTGTTCAAATTCAACTCTAAAAACGTTAAGGAGTGGAACATTGAACTGAATAACATTTACTGCGGGACCAACTTTGAAACCGCGAAAAAAAACCAGCTGTTGCCTACTTATAAAGGGTGTAAGTGTAAACAGTTGGAATATTTTAAGGGGTCATTGTACTCATCATTATGAACAACTTTTACACACAACACACACATAATACATACATATTTGGAAATCTACTGTTTTTCTTTGTGTTTTATCATTAGTTTTCTTTTGTAAATTAGTTTTTATTGTATTTACCTTTCATATTAATTACGAGTAAATTATTTTAAAATGAGAAATTTATTATAACGTATTTAAACCTATTTCATGTATAGCTACAAATGTTAACGGAACGAAGCAGCCTGGATCTCACGACACAGGGAATCCTAGTGTGAGTTCCAGGAAACAACACATTGAATGTAATTTCATAAACAACAAATTATTCTTATTCTTATTCTTATTCTTTTTGCTATGGGACAAAACCTGAAATCGCGAATAAAAAATCAGCCGTTCCCTACATTTTGACGAATTATGCGAACATAAATGTACTGATACAGCTGATTTTTTGCATTATTGGAGTTCAAAGGAGAAAATGCGAACGAAGTCGCGGGGAAATGCTAGTGAATTATAAAGATGAAAGGAAGGCAGAAAGATTCCTGAGGTAAAAGAAAAACTTAACAATAAAACTCAACTGGCAATATCCCCAAGCAAAGGTAACAGCTGAGGATTGGCACTACACAGAGTAAGAACGGGGAAACAATAAAATTGCAGTTTGCTAATACTTTACTATGGTAGAAAAATAATCATGACTAGTCTGTGGCCTATAAGAGCTTTTATGTTGGTCTCTACAGCAGAGGCTTATAAGTGATTATTGTCTTATGTCGATTTGTCGATTGTTCATTGGGTTAAAGAAAATAATCGTGTGGATGAATTGGTCCGATTAGCAATTTAAGAATCGGTGTTGTTTATTTAAAGCATTCGCTTGCAAATTATAAGTAGGTACCTAATGATAATATACATAGTGTCCCTCGCCAATCATCGTGTGCCTGCGACTTTAGCAGCTTTCCTTCCATTTTTAACCGACTTCAAAAAGGAGGAGGTTCTCAATTCGTCGGAACCTTTTTTTTTTTTAATTTTTTTTTTATGTATTTTCCCCGATTACTCGAAGATGGCTGGACCGATTTAAATTTTTTTTTATTTTATTCGACAGGGTATATCACAGTTGGTCCCATATAAAATTAATTAACTTTGCTTTGGTAGTTTTTGAGTTAGCTTCAATAAAACGTATTTTTTCCACACTTTTATATGGATGATGTTCTAGTTTGTTTTGCAGGTAGTGGTATTAGAATTTGTGTGGGGTAGGTACAACTAAAAAGTGAAAAATAAAAACTTTTTTACAAAAAAATATAACCGACTTCCAAAAACAACACTACAAAGTGAAAAATAACTTTAATTTCGGAAGTCGGTGGCAAAAACGAAAATGCATTTAATCAGACACCGACTTCCGAAATTAAAGTTATTTTTCACTTTGTAGTGTTGTTTTTGGAAGTCGGTTGTATTTTTTTTTAAAATAAATTACATTAAGTGAAAAGAGTGTTAACAACTCTATATACTTCGAAGTCGATTGAGAGCGTCCGGGCTTCACCAAGTGCAAAGGGCAACTGATAGAAATCAAACGACGACTGACGAAACACGAAGTTTGCCGAGGGACATTAAGAAAATAGTTGTACTGTACTTACAGTCAATAACTATAGCTAAGTTAACACTATTACTGTTAGGTAGTAAAAGAGTGTCCATGGAGTTTCTTGTTCGTTCTTCCGTTCTGCTCTATAGGAACCTACTACGCTTTGGAATGGACTTCATCTTACTGAATAACCGACCCCTTGGAAAATTCGTAAGTGCCTGTAATTGGTTGGTTTAGCTTTCAGTTTATTTGTGCATAAATTGACACAAAACACAAATTATTTTGGTTTTTAGTATTTCCAGTATTCATAATATCATCCATGACTTTCGTTGCTGCCTGTACCAAATTAACATTCTCGTTACGAGTATCACAAATATAGACGGAGAATTCAATTTAATTAATGTCCGTTTGTTAATTATTTCGTTCAGAATCATTAACTATAATGCCAATAAAAGCTTCTGGCGTGAATGCAAAATTGTTCGCCAATTTTATTATGAAAAACTTAATTTTCGGCAAGTTTTATAGCCGCGAGTGGTACATGTTCCAATTTGGTTAAGTCCACCCGGCTCGATGGATTTAAAGTTAGATACTTATTATTCAATTCGGGCTCCATTTTTTTATATCTAGATTAGAACCTAAGTATAAAATAGGTTCTGTTAAAAAAACACCGGCCAAGTTCGTGTCAAACCACGCACAATGAAGGGTTCCATAGTTGAAAAGTTTATCCCAAAAACAAACTTATCATTGTATTGTTCTTGACGACACGGTTGGCGCAGTGGTTGAGCGATTGACTGCTGCGCAGCATGTCGCGGGTTCGAATCCCGCACGGAACAAATATTTGTACGACCTACAAGTATTTGTTCCGAGTCTGGGTGTTTTTCTATCTATAATATGTATGTATTTACAAAAAAAAAAATGTATATAAGTAGTTTATCAGCCATCTCGTTACCATAACACAAGCATTAGGTTGCTTAGCTTGGGGCTAGATGGCGTTGTGTGATATGTCCAAACATATTTATTATTTATTATTTATTATTTTATTCCGAGGAAAATGTCGTAAGGAAAGTTTTGGGTATGAATGTCGATGGCTATAAGGGTAGGGGAAGACCAAAGAAACGATGGATGGATTGTGTGAAAGATGACATGGCTAGAAAGGGGGTCACTACCGAGATGACGAATAATAGAGAAGTATGGAAAAAAAGGACATGTTGCGCCGACCCCAAATAGATTGGGATAAGGGCAGGAGAATGAAAATGATGATATTTTATTCCCAAAAAAAAATTATGTTGAGTTACAAATTATTAATTTTCTAACTTTTTCCTTTTCTTGTGCTGTGAGACCTTGCTTTTTGCCAAATTTCAGGTTTTGATTTACTAGCGAGTATCAAAATATGGCCGTATTTTTATATTGCGTTGACTTAGACGCTTGATTTTTTTAGAGCTCCAAGGGTATAGACCTACGTATTTGATCTTAATATCAGCTTGATACCTCCACGCGTTCCTGAGGAAAAGGGTCTTGATAGACTGACAGACAGACAGACAGACGGACAAAGAATACTACGTACTTTTGAGAGCAAATCTGAGATACATACCCCATTGTGTTTCTGGTGTTGAAGACGTTTTATTATTTTAACACAATAAAGTACTACGTTAATCTATATCTATACTAATAATAAAACTGAAGAGTTTGTTATTTTGTTTGTTTGAACGTGCTAATCTCTGGAACCACTAGTCGGATGTGAAATTTTTTTTTTTGCGTTTGATAGCCCAATTCTCGAGGAAGGCTATATGCTATTTAACATCACGCTATGTTCTTTAGGAGCCGAGCAAAAAGAAAAAAATCAGAAAGAACGCTAAACGAAAACGAAGTAATAGTGCGGACAGGCGATGCGATGCGACGGGGTGGGTCGGAGGAAAAAGAAATTTCACCCGAACGAAGTCGCGGGCAGAATAAGCTAGTGACAATATATAAAGAACCCTTGTCAAGGTTTTATAGTGGAATACTTCTTGTCACGACGTGCAGCTGCCGACTATTTCGAGTTCGTGGTTACAGATCTATTTTGTTTTATTTTTTTTTTTTTATTTTCGAGTTAATTACCTACTTATATTTTTATATGCACGCGTTTCTGTGATTATATGAAAACATATTTTTCTAACTTATTTATTTATTTAACCATTTATGTACAAACACACAAATAAACAGACAAACAAAAAGAAACAGAAAAATACGTATAAATGTGATGCTTCTTTCAAAAGAAATTTCTTACTATTATATCGATTTTTTTTTGCCAACGTGTATGTATGCTTCTAGTCGGTCAAATTTAAGTGAAGTTTAATTACACAAGGACGATAATGCTTGATACTTTCATTGAAATCATCATGATTATTAATAAAATCGTTACTCTCAGCCTAACAAGGATTTAAAGATTACCATGAAATAAGTTTAGGCAGAAAATCGGAAATTTGCCAAGTTTTTAAGCTTAATTAAATCACCGGAAATTTAATCGTAACACCGGACCCAATCATGTTACGGGCTAGCAGCAAGGGATTTGCTAAAATTCATCCTTTTATAAATTAAACATTCATTGATGTAACGATTTTTTTTTTTGTAGGAAAATTAAGACTGGGTTCTTTATTTTTAATGGTGTTTTCATCGTAATAATAATACAAGAAAGTTGTCAATCCTATTCAAAACCTTTTTTAGATACAAAAAAAAAATCTTGATAGATAAGAACCGAAAAACATACAATTGTGTAATGTTGGTTTGTCAACAATTCAAACAGAAAGATATTATAAACAGCGTCATCTTTCAAGAACAACAGGAATAAGTATTTAGTTCTGTAGAAACAATAATTACATCAATAGAGAAACATGCTATTAGGTATAGGTGTACATAACAAGATGCAGCCATCTTGTTGGTGCAACCTATAATTTAATTATAAATCTGCTCTTCAAACTTCAAACATGCTTAGGGGTAGTTGCCGCAACATTCATGTTAATGAAATAGGGGTGACCAGCAAACAGTTTTGTTTATGACCCCATCGCGTAAATAACTAATAGAGGCTTTCTGTTGATTATGAAATGAGTTGGCAAACCTGGATAAAGTATATCTAAGTATAGTTGAACACATGCCTACGTCTCAT
Source organism: Cosmia pyralina (assembly GCA_946251885.1). Taxonomy (NCBI): domain Eukaryota; kingdom Metazoa; phylum Arthropoda; class Insecta; order Lepidoptera; family Noctuidae; genus Cosmia; species Cosmia pyralina. The sequence continues at coordinate 21,958,885 of OX276358.1, forward strand.
TAATAGTACTGTTACGTAGACGCTAACGCCATCTGTAGTCAAGTAGCAGAACTTCACGAAACGTCGATTCGTGGCAGATGTTTCTAAAACATTCTAAACCCTTCTAGAATTTTCTAGATGTTTAAGTGACGTTTTGCAGCATTCTAGATCATTCCCGTAAGTACTAGAATGTTCTCGAATTATGTCCTCGAATTTTTAAGAACTTACACTCGTCATAAATAGACGGTTGCCAGCGGTATACGGCAGCTCAGCTAGGAATGCGATACAGTGAACAACAGTGAACCAACAGCGAATTAACAGTGAGCTACAAGTGATTCTGCTTAAAGTTTCTGATTACTATAATTGCGATTATTTAAATATAGTGTGTTTTTGGTGTAAACTGGCATACAATTATTTATCCCGAACCCTAGCTCGTAATAATGCTACTAATATAGTGCCAAAACTCAAAGACGGTCCCTAGTTCAAGCACTACAAATTGTCGCATGACTTCCACATAAACCTAAATAATATGTCTTCAGAAATCTCCTTTGTTCTGTCTAACGCGATCGTTTTACTCTTAATTGAAAAACTTTACACAGCCTAAAACTGAAAAGAACTTTAGAGTGTATTTGTTGAATCACAATATTGTTTTTGTTGGTTATCACCCGAATTCTTCCAATTGTTTTGAAGCTTAGTATGTATTTTATACCTACCTACGTCGTAATTGTTTATAATATTAAAGAAGGTTAAGTGTTTTGGGGTTTCTGTTTGTGGTATAAGGGATCTGTTTAAACTTATTGTCCTAATAGGGATGAGTATTAGATATATTTCTGCTAGTGTGAACTTTTGAATTATGAAAATGAAATTAGTTTCATTTTCATAATTTAAAATGAAAATGATTCATGATTTTTATTTTTTTTTTTAATTAATAAAACCTTAGTGAAACAATTTTATCTTTTATAATAGGTTGGGGAAAAAGTTTCTTCGCATTTTTTAAGAAAATTCAAAACGTTTTTTAATATACATTATTTACATTTATCTAAAGTATATAGGTACCATTTTGTTCGATAACTTTTTGCCATCTTGTAGGTAGGGACATGATCCCATTGCTATAGAAATTTTGGGACTTCTGATCAAAATACCGCGACAAGTGGTTTTGGCAGTCCTCTCGTGATGTTAACCTGACACTGCCTAAAGAATTCTGAAGAGACCGAAACAGGTGGAAATCTAAAGGTGCAAGGTCAGGACTATACGGCGGATACATTAACACCTCCCAGCCAAACTCTCTTAATTTTTGCTGAGTGGCTAAAGATGTGTGAGGTCTAGCGTTATCATGATGAAAAACCACACCCCTTCTGTTGATTAATTCCGGCCGCTTTCTCTCAACTTCTTGCTTTAATCTCATCAGTTGTTCGCAGTAGAGTTCAGAATCGATGGTCCTGCCTGATGGTAACAGCTCATAATGAATAATGCCCTTCCAATCCCACCACACACACAGCATCACCTTGTTGCGAGTTAACCCGGGTTTCGCCACAGTCTGTGAAGCCTGACTGGCCTTTGACCACGACCTTTTTCGCACGTTCTTGTCGTACGTGATCCACTTTTCATCATCAGTTATCAGCTTCTTCAAAAACGATTCGGTTTCATTACGTCGTAATAAAGAATCACAAATGAGTACACGGTTCATTAGGTTTCTTTCAGTGAGCTCGTGAGGTACCCAAATATCGAGCTTTTTTGTGTACCCAGTTTTTTTCAAATGCGCCAAAACTGTTTTGTGGTCCATTCCCAGTTCTTCAGCTACGTCGTAACTACTGATATGCCGATCTTGCTCCACTATTTCAAAAATGGTATCCATTTTATCCGTAATAGGGCGACCAGAGCGACGTGCATCTTTGACATCAAAATTTCCGGATTGAAAACGCTTAAACCAAATTTGTCCTACTCTCACAGACACTGCACTAGGTCCATAAACATCGCAAATTTTCTTCGCGGCTTGAGATGCATTTTTACCTTTTTTGTAGTAAAATTTTAAAATGTATCGAATTTCTTCATTAGATTCACTCATCTTGACAGTACGAAAAACAAATAAAAATCACACAATTTCCGAATTTGAATTTGGAATTATGTTCTATAAAATTTAAAATTTCAATGATACCAAAACCAGCCAGATACAAATAGTATAGCCAAAGAGATTTTATTTTAAGTTCATACATACTATAATGCGAAAAGACTTTTTCCCCAACCTAATATAACACCTGCCAAACTGCACAGCAATTTGTAGGCAGTAAGTTCTCGTGGATTATTCACGAATGATTGCTTAACTACATATTAAAATTAAATCTATGTTAAAAACTAAGACTATGGATGTGTAGGCAAAGACTCCATGTGAATACAGAGTAGTTAGCCACATAACCACAGATTCTACAACCATAGCTACTATACCATACTCAGCGGCATCAGTCAACGAATGTCATGAGACTATCCCATATTACCTACTCAGTCTATCAACTTAGGACTCACGACATTAGCAAACAGAGGCCGCCAACCGACCACAGCAACTATGGACACATGGACAGGTAATGTTTCCTTAGGACACTCTTTAGGTGATTTTTACTTTTGACACGATCGATTATTCACTGTCATAATATTAGTATTATGACAATGATTTCCATCAATCATTTAGTTTCGTATGTGAAATTAAAATCTTATAATTTCATGTGACTATAAATGAAATAAAACGGTGTGTAGTAGCTACTTTAAAAACAGGATACCTTCTGACCCACGTCCTCAAAGTCATCTCCTCAAATTACCTGTTCTAACATTCATCCAACATAAAAATTCACACACATTTCCTCAAAGCTGAAAACATTTTGCAGTATACATTTGGGACCCAGGTCATGCACTAAGGTGACCACGACGAAACTCAGAGAGGGGTGTCTCAAAAATTTAAATTGGTAAAAGAACGTGCGTCACCCTCGCGCGCCAAATTGAATTCCCGAGTTTGCCCGCGGCCCGCGAAGTACGCTGATAAATATGTAAGTCTCGGCGAAGGTTTCTTTTGACGCTCCTTGGCCATACAAAATTATGAATATTTTGACTTAAACGTCTTAGGGCTACCAGATTTTTTTCGAGTGAGTGGAATTTTGAACGGTGAAAACGACATTATTCATAAAAGAAATTAAAAATTGTAATCCTCTGTAATTCATTTAATTTCCGTTCAAAAATAACAATTATTATTCAGCTAAAGTTTGCCGGGTTGACAATTTAAATGTCGCACGAGGATATCATCAAATGCAACTAATTACGTATTTTGCTTTTCCATAGACTGTTCTTCACACTAAATTTACTTCGGTACCGAGACTTTTCTCTAAAAATAGCATTAAATGGCTCTAAATAGAAGTCAGCAGCCCTGAATCAGTTCCTTCACCCCTTATAGCGAGCGCTGATGAAATAGTGAAATGAAAATACATTCGTATGTTTTATTCAACAGCGTAACGACTGTCGCCGAGTGAAAGTTGCATTATGTTGGATTTTTTGCATTAAAACTTTTCTGAATTCCGTCTTATTTATAGACGCCACATTATTTTAGAAATACGATTTGTGAGTCTGCTTTTGAAAAGGAATTTGATGTGTTTGTTTACCTTTAAATGAGTTTGCTAATCAGCACAAAACTTTCATCATGTCTGGGATATAAAATACTGCAATGAGGTCGAAAATTCAGTGATTGACGTGACTATCAATAACGGTCATCATAAACACAAATGTGCTTTAGTTACATAATTAATTGTTCTAATATGACTTAGTTAATGATATTCTATAATAATAACATCTCAGCCTATTATCCGCCCGGTACTTAGTAATACTAATAATATTATTATTATTATATAACATTATTTTTAGTATATGCGAAACCTGAATATAGTTTGTTCAGAATAAATAACTGAATCGATTCCAATAATTTTTATACCGTGTTATTTTTCCCCCAAACATCTTTAAAAAAGGTTACAATATGGACACCCAGCGACGAACACAAGTCACGGCAAGTCATAGCGGCACTAGGCACGGGCGCACAGCGGGCGCCGCGTGGTGATCATGTTTTTGCACGGACAACCAGGTAACATAACAAGCTTATAACTTTGTGATTATTCTTAATACAGTTTTGAAATTTTGTACATAGATTGTTTACATAAAAATACTAGACACGTGTTTAGGGTTTCGCATATACTAAAACTAATGTTGTATACTAAGTAATACGTCCCGTACATAATGTATCACGCCAATAGATTATACTATAATACCATCAAAGCAAAGATTATACCCTCCTTCCTACCTACCTACCTTCAGGATTGGCCTGAACAATACAAGATCGATTGAATCTGAACCCTTTGTACTAATTTAATAAACATAATACGTATATATGTAGATACTAGTGTTGGGAAGACAAGTGACGTTAATACGCAAAACCAATTGAAATACCCATTCGTATTTTCCCAATACGAATTTGGAGACGTGTTGCGTCGTGTCACGTAGCTCAGTCGGTGCGGATACGGATATTTATACGGATACAGGGACGGACGGATATAAATGTACCCATCGGGGTGCTTCTGTAAATGAGCTTTCGTTTTTGTGGGTGTATTGATTTTTAATTAATCACGATGATTTTGTTTGTCACTTTAATAATTATAAAAACAGGCTATTTATGATAACATAACATTATTCTCTCTCACACTATTTCTATTTTTTAAGATCGCAATTATGTTGCTTTTTTTGTGAAAATATGTATCGTTAAATGTATTAAACAAAAGAATAATGCCTAAGAATTACATAAACAAAACAAATAGCACAAATAAAAAAAAACGAAACAAAACACAACTAACCTATCTAATCCCGAAACACATCTTTCATATCGCGCGCAAGTAGCGGATATTATGAGAATTTAGCACCACTTTCGTTCGGAATACGGCCCTGTATCCGCGCCGAGCCCGAATATCCATTAAACCGTTATTTACACAGCCCTCTACACTACGTGAGCTTTAGGACCACGACGGGATAATTTTACTTAGGAAATAGTTTTTCGTTCAATATTCGCAGGGAAATAGAAGTAAACGGAGTAAAGGAATGTGAGTTTGAAGGATTGGATTCTTAAGATTTTTTATGTTTATGTGTAGCTTAATACTAAAACTTTAATTTATATAACATAGGTTAAACTCAAATTATAAAGAAGTAAGACTTTTTGTTTTTAAGAGGTCACATCTGGAACTTTAGATCCGATTACAAAAATTCTTTCACTCATAGAAAGCTACACTATATCCTATGGCCAAGTGCGGATATTATCTTTTATGTTAAAACATTACACTTGACGTAGATGAAGTCGCGGGCAGAAGCTAATTCATCACCTATTTAGGCTTTGATACATGCAAAGTTATGTTTGTCGATTTTAGCAGATTAGGTATTATTAAGGTAAATGCTCAGTGGTAGCCCATGTAATTCAAATTTTCTTAAGTTTTTTGCAATTTGCAGGTCAGTGTCAGGTTGTATGTTGATCAAAATATGATTCGCGACTATAACAAATATGTATTTACATAATTATAGCCTTATGAAACGTCAATACATCTTTGTAAGTTAGAATAGAATTACAATGTCATAATTTCGAAAATGAATGATCAACATACAACCTGACACTGACCTGCAAATTACGAAAAACGTAAGAAATTACGTATTCACCTTAAACAATTTTGTCCAGTTTCACATTCATTAGTCTATGTTAAAGTCAACCGAATAATATTCAATATTATTACGATTGGTTTTTCAACCACTTCTCACAACTTGATTCGATTGAGTTGACATTTTGCACACCTGTGTAGTTTTGATGACGATTCAATAAATAATAGGGGTTATAGTATGAAATTGCCGTTTATTGTATTAGGAACTTCGAATTGACATAGAACCTTCATGGTTTGAGATTTTTAAGTGAAACTTTTTTCACATGGTACCTATGAAATTCTTCTTTTAAAAAATGTGTAACATCCGATTATCAACTTTCAGTTGTTTTTTTTTTTATTCAGCTTACACAAGAAAGATGGATACTTCGAAAATTCGAGTTATTTTTGAATACGAGTTCCGACGCGGAACTAATGCGGCAGAAACAGCTCGCAATATCAATGTTGCGTTTGGAGAGGGGACTGCTAATGAACGCACCGTGCGATTTTAGTTTAAACGCTTTCGTGATGGAAACTTTGATTTGAAGAACGAACCACGTGGAAGACCGCCCCACACAGGTGAACAACAATGAATTGAAAGAGATGGTGGGAGCCGATCCGAGCCAAACTACCCAGGTATTAGCGGCATGGTTTAACGTTACCTTACCAACAATATTGACTCATTTGCGTCTAATCAATAAAATAAAAAAAAAATTGAGAAATGGGTGCCTCATGATGACTGATCTGCAGAACGGAACGCGTGTTGAAACTTGTCTTGCCTTGTTGAATCGATACAGAAAAGAAGGAATATTGGATCGAATTGTGACATGTGATAAAAAGTGGATTCTTTACGATAACCGTAAGCGAAAAATGCAATGGCTGACCCCAGATCAAACGCCGCAACAGTGTCCTAAAACAAAGCTTACCAATAAAAAGTTAATGGTAACTGTTTGGTGGTCTCAGCATGGTGTTATTTACTATAGCTTTCTCCGATCTGGTCAAGCATTAACGGCAGATGTCTACTGTGCCGAACTTTGAACAATGATAGCAAAACTAGCAGTGAAACAGCCCCGACTCATGAATCGATCTTCACCATTATTGCTCCATGATAACGCAAGACCTCATACAGCACGAGAAACCGTTTTAACTCTACAGGAACTGCAATTAGAAACCATTCGTCACCCTCCGTATTCGCCAGACCTTGCTCCAACGGACTTCCATTTTTTTCGTGATTTGGACAATTTTCTACGTGATAAAAAGTTTTCTTCTCAGGAGTCAGTACAAAATGCTTTCACACACAGTTTGTCGAATCTAAATCACGAGAGTTCTATCGCAAAGGCTTATATGACCTTCCTATTAGATGGCAGCAATGTATAGATAATAATGGTATTTATTTTGATTAAATAAATATGTTAAATAAAAAAAAAAACTAATTTCAATTTTTCAGTACAAATCGGAAATTTCATACTTTAACCCCTAATATTATATCAAAATAGTAGTTAAAATGGCGGAAGTTTATGGTTACGGGGTTAAAAACGTGATTTTAATTAAAGTATTTTACGAGGATGATCAACGGCCTAGCCTTTTCCAACATTATGTTAAGGTCGCCTTTCAGTCTAGTATTTTAAATGGAGCGACTGCCTATCTGAGCTCCACAACCCATTTACTATGTAACATGATACCCCTTGGTAAGACTGGTTGTCAGACTTTTGAGCTTCTGACTATCCGTAACGACTGTCAAAGATTTACGAATGACAGCTCGGATCAACGGCTTACCGAGCTTTCCGAGGCACGGAGGGGTCTCGATTTGTAATGGATCACCCATCCACGAAACGACCTCGGCCAGCTTAGCTTTTAACCTTCGATCGGCCGGTGCGGTTGTTATCATTTAGCTGCGAGCATGATGGTGATGTAATGGAAAGTAATTTTATGCTCTTTTACATAGAAATTACCAGTAGGTATGCTCTATCATCTCATCGCAATTCAATTTCCATATTTTCATACACCAGGGACATGTTGTGTCTTCTGATATCTGAAGTTTCTATACAGAGTGTATCAGAAAGTTATGGACAAGTTTAAGGGTGTGGTGCAGACCAATCAATCTGCCTAGCCTTTTTCTAACTATGTTGGGGTCGGCTTCCAGTTTAACTGGATGCAGTTGAATACCAGTATTAGTGTGGCATTTGCCAGCGGCTTCGTCCGCGTGGATGTCGGAAAAATCCCACGGGAACATACTACCGGGAATTCCTTCCATTATAAAGGGAACCTCTGTGCAAAATTTCAGCTTTCTAGGTCCGAGGGTTTGGGCTGCGCGTTGATGAGTCAGTCAGTCAGGACTTCTCTTTTTATTTATATAGATGGAGTGACTGCCTACCTGACCTCCACAACCCAGTGACTGGGTAATACGATATCCCTTGGTAAGACTGGTTGGTCAGACTTTCGGGCTTCTGATGACCCGTAACGACTGTCAAAGATCCACGAATGACAGCCGAGACCAACGGCTTTACGCGCTTTCCGAGGCACGGAGGAGTCTCGGTATGTAAAGATGGTCACCCATCCACGGACCAACCCCGGCAAGCGTAGCTTAACCTGATGGATCGACCCGTGCAGCTGTTATTACTTAGCTACGAGCTCCTCTAAGGATGTGGGTGTGGGGCAGACCATCAAACTGAATAATTTTCTCCATGGGACCAGCAAGTTTCAATACTACTCGACCCAAATGTATGGAACAGATGATTATTTTTTCTCGATTAGGATGTTGGTCCCATAGCGAAAGTTGTTCAGTTTTATGGTTTGTGCCACACCCTTAAATTTGACCACACCTTTCTGATACATCCTGTATAGAAGTCATAAATAATAAATATCACAGATATTGAATAACAGCGGTACCTTGATATTTTTTCGTATCAAAATGATAACTCAATATTTACTCGATATTGTCAAAGCCGTGATGGATTTAGGGTAGTAACACCTGTTGATGTTTGTCAATAAAGTATAACGTGTTACCTACGACACAATAAAAGAAAATGTTTTCTTAAATATATGTTTTTTTTTAATATGCGACGTTTTTGTGAAGATAGTGAGTTGTCTGTGAAATACTTTGTGCTACATAAAGCTCTACCTTGATATTTTTTATTGTGTGTCGGAATCGTATTTATTTTGAACTAGCTTTTGCCCGCGGCTTCGCTCACGTTTATTATGCATATAAACCTTCCTCTTGAATCACTCTATCTATTAATAAAACCGCATCAAAATCCAATGCGTAGTTTTAAAGATCTAAGCAAAGTCGCTTCCCGCTGTCTATCTGTCCCTATATATAGGGACAGACAGACAGCGGGAAGCGGCTTTGTTTTATTGTTTTATATTAGGTTGTGATAATAAACATATTTGTTGTTATGCCTGTTTGAAAAATGATGAAGGCTTTAAGGTAAATAACAAGATAGCAATGTGAAAACTAAATATTTACCCGCGTAGACCGAAATAAAAAGTAGCCTATGTTTTTAATCAAGGGTATAAGCTATCTTTATACCAAATTTCATCCAAATCGGTCTAGCCGTTTGAGCGTGAACACGTGACAAATATACAAACACACACACTCACAAACTTTCGCCTTTATAATATTAGTGTGATAAACAGTAACATTTTCCCTAACCTAACTAAAACTATTAAAAAACTAAAAGGCGTTAAAAATATCCACCGCATCGCTGTCGACTGGTAAAGTGCCCAAGAGACCTCCGGTATTACAATTTGCCTTTTTATGGCAATGCTAAGCCTCTGGCCAAGGTAAAAGCCAGCCATGCCAGCTTGGGTCATGGGAAGTGTCAAAAAACTATTTCTTTTTTCGTTCAACGTAAAACTATGTCTTTTACCGTCACAAACACCCTACCAAGAGAAAATCACATAACTGGACAAATGAACACCTACATTAATATTGAAACTCAATTACTTCAATCAAATTCAAACAGCCAACCCCATAAACGCAACCACCGTCACTAGTTACCATTCGTTCATCACAAATTATTCACAATCAAATACAAACGCTCCTTCAGTTGCAAACTCAATTAAAACTACGACCATTTGTAAGAAGAACCAATCGTAATAAACCTTGGTGTCAGATTTAGCTCCAATATACCTGTGAATGAATCGTCAAAGACCGATGACATTGGTGGCGGAATACCGGAACGCTAAATGGAGCGAACGGATAAGGCCGATGTTCTTGGCCGAAACCGGAGTATGCATTAGACAGCTCCGTAGTCTGTACACCACACAGCACACTGACCAGATTTGCGGTTCTACGATCCATCGATTCTATCTTCGACTTGGGCACAATGCGGTGTGTGACTGTCAATTTCATATTTCGAATTTGGTAGAGGCCGTGTGGAATTTGAAAAGGCACCGTTTGAGTGTCGTGTTAGCTTTGGACGTATATTGTGTAATCTTCTAGGTCTAAATGGATTTCAGGTTTTGAGTTTGAAATAGTTTTAATCTAGACATGTGCTGCAGAATACTTAGTTTCTTTACTTATTGTTACTTTTATCATGTTTACGTATCCCCGTTTTTTGGGTTCAGTACCAAAATGATAAAAAGGAACCCTTATGGTACGACTCAGTCTGCCTGTCTGTTTGTCACAGCTGGATATCTCAAGAACTACTAATGCTATCAATGTGAAATTTGGAGCAGTTTTAGATGACGTTTGTCCAACTATTTTGCATATAAGAAACAAATCAAAATATGTATATTTTTTTTTCGCAACAGGGACTGAAACGGGGTCTTAAAAAATCGAAGTGGGACTACTAGAGCATGTGGGATATTATATGAAAGAGCGCTGTTTGCGCATACTCATATTTTTTTTTCTTTTTTTTAGGCCGCACAGATTTCGACTTTTGATGAAAAATGTAAAAAAAATACCGTTCCCTCCCTTGCTTGCATGTGAAATTCTTCTGTGTTAGAAGTTTATGTACAGAAAAAATAAAATGGTGTCTCTAAATAGCACACTTTTTCAGAAATCGGAACGGAATCCTCTGTGCGCGCGATTCCGATTCGCTTTTGACCAGTTTTGTTTAACTTCATGCGACCTTCAACAACCTTAAAACTTACAGCCTCTATCCACACCACTCTCAACAAAAACAGATGTTAACTTCAAACCCAACAAACAATAGAACTCAACTACCATACTTCAGCTTCAGGACCAAAAATTTTTAGCACCGAACGAAATCCGTACAGTTCACAATACAATAAATTCACTATGAACAAAAGGCTTCGGCTTTAAATCGTTATTGCACGAACGCGTCACGATTCGCGCTGTCGTTTATCAATAAATGTGGATACGGTGCAATAAATTATCAGAAGTTTGCAATACGGTGAATGCAAACATCAGACTTCGAAATTACAGTAGGGAAAAATAACGACATGTAAATGCCAGACAGAGAATAATTGTCGGTCGAATGCCGACATGTAGTTAATTCCGCTTATTTGTATTTCAAACAGAGAACGGATGTTTAAAATAGGGATGGGGAGCGTAAAATGTGCTCTCCGCCCCTATTTTTTTCGTGTCTTTAGAAATGTCGCGGATGGGGCGAATTGAAAAGTTTTTGTTCTCGAAAGAAACAAAGTGATTTGATGTTGTTTGTTTTTATGATGGATGTTTCGTGTCGGTGTGATGTTCACGCCTATTATTCTTTTCAGGACTCGCTTTTTCATGAACACGGGCTGTAAGTAACAGAGCTGGGTGAAAAATGTCAGGAATATGTGTTGGATTCAAAGGTTGTTGAACTTTTGGGTAATTTATGTTTGCTTATTTATATCTCGCATTTATATACATAAAAAAGACCAGCAGTAAAACTCTCATTAAAAATAATGTAAGTTGAACTAACTTGAGTTGATGATAAAAATTGCTATAATTTTTTTATTGTGGTGGTAACCCCAGTTTTCTTATTTTATGTTCTTATTTAATTGGAGTAAATCTCCACACAAAAACAAAACAACACCGGAATAATAACAAAATTATCTTCACAAAATCCGAGTACTTTTTGATTAAATAAACAAATTACGTCGTCTAATGTTTATTTGACATCAGACTCCAAAAATTCCTTTTATTTGATAAAATATCCATTTCAGTGTGTTTTCCCTGAAAAGCTAATCAGAGAAAGCTTGCTCAAAAGAATATTCAAGAGGCAAGGAGCATCAAAGTTATTGGGTCAACCTTTAACATAATCAATTTTATGCAAAACGATGAAGATAATTATTTTGTTTTGAGGTGAAAACAGCATTCTTTATATTTCTATCTTATTTTCTGGTTGCCTGAAAAACATTACTTTCGATCAGAACTGGTTGATTTTTGGAGCGATGTTCCTTATCGCACGTTATAACTGCTCTGCACGGAATAGGGATAATGACTAAAAATTTTTCTTTTGTCCGTCCCGTAGATTATTAGAAAATATTGGACACGTATTTTTTCTTTTTTTACAAAATCAAAAGATTACGGCGATACATTGAGTTAAAACATCGCGTGACGTCACGTGTAGCTAGATTTTATACGTACAAGTGACGTAGTGAGCCCCAACTCCCCAACTTTAATGCGTATTATATAAATCATTTTCTATTAATATGATAAAACAAAAAATACGTGTCTAATATTTTTTTATTATCTGACTGACGGACTAAATAGATTTTTTTTTTTACCCAGGCATCATTCCTATTGGCAAATGAGAGTTAGACCAAAAAAACATTTTGCCCGTCTCGTTGTAACGTAACAAAAGTGTGCAAAAGAGAAAAGAACTTCTTTACAACTGGGTGTTTTTCCATGAAAATCTACTTACTTCAAATTGTATTGTAACTAATGACGTGCAAAATTACAATGATTAATTTTTGTACGGTCAATCGCACGAGCTGTCTAAAGTTGAACTATCCAATATCACCCTTACAGCTACGAAACAATGACGCCGTCAATAGCAAACTATTACCATACGCTCAACATGCATTTTTTATAGAATATTTACGCCAAATACCTTAAGTCCACTACCACTTCAAACATTGCTTTTTCCATGCCAACTTTTATTGTGTAAAAATCTCGCCGTGAAAACTTAGTGAGCTGTCAATAGTATCAATCCCTAGCTTTCACTGACCGTTAATATACACGTACGCTGTACTTCATAATATCGATGTCAAAATGAAGATTTTGATTTTCGCCATTTTGGCTTTGATAGCAACGTGAGTGGGAACTAATATTAAAGATGGGATCTTACCCATGGAAGATTATTCCGCTGCCTTCAAGATAGCGAATTTTACAAAATGCGCATACTCTCATGATAAAAATGCTCTAAATATCACGTAGTAAACACGAAATTCACAAAACAAATCTTATTTCACGATTTAGACCTAAAACATCAGTGACGTACCAAAACAACACGTCGGCCATTTGCAATAATTTGTCAATTTTAGTTCCTGAGACGCTCGAGCGGGGGCGCTTTGAATCGGTACAAAAATCAACTGTTATTTCCTATATTATTTTAGTCCAGCGTACTTGTTTAATAGAGGTCAGTGCTAGCTTCGATAGAATGACAGCTTACGTCAAATTAATTTCAACCAAGTAAGAAAGAAAGAAAAAGAAAGAAGAACGTTTATTTGGATACAGTTCGTGAAACACAAAATAAAAACAACAAAATAAAAATTTAATATAATGTTTGTTTGTTTGGAGGTAAGATTTTTATAACCATTAATCATAAATATCAACTTCCATTAATGATAGGTATTGATCAGCCTGTTTGCCTCCAACTGACGAGGAAATAGGTATAATGGCGAGAGAAACTTAGTTCCAGATAAGTTGACGATAATCATGAACCTTGCTCTGTGTTTGATTGAGAGTCGCCATTTTGAAACTTCGGTGTGTTCTGTATCTGTGTGAGAAAGTGTAAATTCTGTGGTTCATGGAGAGGAAATATTTGATGAGATAGGAGAGCGATTTCTGATGATGATTTGAAGATAGAATGGTTAAACTCAGCTGTTTTAACGTACACTTTGTATTAAGTTCATTTACACTTCTTTGGTGGCTTTTACGGTCTCTACTACTTTTGAGTTCATGACAAGTTCCTTACCGTCCTTTCACGCTGATTTTGAATGACTGCCAAAATCTAGTGATGTTAAGGGGTAGGGTTGCTGCTGCAGAGGTAAAATAACTATAAGTGTTTCAGTAACCCCTGCCTACCCTGAGACCTAGCATTCGGGAACTTTTGAACGCTAGAGAAAGACCTATCCATACGGCAACATACTAGGCTAACATGCGAGAAAAAGAAGTAACCAAATGTAGTTTTTCCCTTAGCCACAAATTTTCCCTTTTATAGTAAAACCAGAACAATTATGAAACCACCAACAAACCGTTACCCACTGGTCTCTATCCAACCCGGTAGAAACTGTGTGGTGTAATTTAGCGAGCGAAATCGGAGTAATTATTACTTCAATGCGCAAAGTACTTGATGCTGAGGTGTCTCTAAATGAACGCCGCATGCAGCTACCAGGGAGGCATTTACGGTGAAGAGGTGGTTTTTTGGAAAATATATTATTTGGGAATTTGGGAGGATGAATATTGTGTTTGGTCTTTAGATACTTAGTTGACCTTACCTGTAACACACTTAATTTATTATTAAAAATAAATAAATATTTTTTAGTAATTGTTTATTAATATGAGGTTTGTGAGTATAGACTGTTTAGTAAGCCTAAATCGTATATTAGTAAGTGTGCAGATTTTCAGGTAACTTGTTTGAGAAACAAGCGGTTTTGATGTTTTTGAAATAAAAACTTCTCTAGGCGCATGGAGCGATTTTAGGTAGGGGTAAATGTTACGGATTCGCATCACCGCGTCACCGCGACACCTCGACACCGCGACATGGTATGTTTTCAGTTCTGTCGGCAGTCCTCGTGACTGGCAATTTTTTTTTCTAATGGCTATGTTTGAATTTGATTCAAAAATTTTCCATCTCTTAAGACATTAGTCCAAATTGTACTGGTAGAATACATAATTTAAATAAAAACGGTACAATTCTCAGTAGATAGTTAAACACAGACATTCTCTACAATAAATTAAGGCAGCCCAATTCCTCACCACACTAGTGTCAAAGCTAGACATGATCTACTCAAATCTAATTAAACTTATTACATGTTATTAACATTTTGCATTCCCACAACCGATTGCGGCCCTATAGCAACGGCGAAGAATTCATTACAAATGTCACTACGAAGCAAAACTCCTTTATCCATCAAAAACACACAATTTCCTGCCTTATTCTCAAGATTTAATGTGTCACTTTAGCTTGAAGGGTCCTATGAAAAGGTGCCATAGTGAATTGGACTGAATAGTGATGGAATTAAGGTTTACTTTTGTATGAAAGGGTAATGGTACGTGTGGTTTCAATGTGACATGGTCTCGCAGATTCTAATTCCGATGGTAATGTTTGTAATACTGTAGAGATAGGAAGATACCCAACTAATTGATGTTTATTTGTTATAATCTCCCTTCGCGTGGAAAATTAATATGGGCAAAGTTAATAAGCATTTTGACGTTGGATTTTCATGTTCAGTCGGATGGAAGTTTTAATTTTAATTTAGTGCCATTAACTAAGTACCAAATACTGAAGAGGCGGATGTGTGTGTGTGTCAATTTTTTTTTTTTTTTTTTTTTTTTTATGTTTGTACATATTGTACTTAGATTTCATGATGATTTCACTTAGCTATAGTATTACAGTCAAAACTTTTTTAAGCACGTTGAGTGATTTTTGGTGGTGAGAAATCTTCACCGCGTCACCACGACATGCTATGCATAGTTTTTTGTTTATGCTTTCATTTCTATCGGCAGTCCCCATGATTGCTAATTTTTAGGGTTCCGTATCTCAAAATGCCTCTTCCGTGCCTCGGAAAGTATGTTAAGCCGTTGGTCCCGGCTGTCATTCGTGGATCTTTGACAGTCGTTACGAGTCGTCTGATGCCCGAAAGTCTGACAACCAGTCTTACCAAGGGGTATCGGGTGGGGGTAAGGGTACCCAGTTACTGGGTTGTGGAGGTCAGATAGGTAGTCGCTCCATGTAAAATACTGGTATTCAGCTGCAACCAGTTAGACTGGAAGCCGACCCCAACATAGTTGGGAAAAGGCTAGGCAGATTGATCTCAAAATGAAAAACGGAACTCTTATAGGATCACTTCGTTGGCCGTCTGTCTGTCTGTCAAGACCCTTTTTCTCAAGAACGCGTAAAGGTATCAAGTTGAAATTAATATCAGTGACGTAGGTATATGACCCCTTGCAGTTCTAAAAAAATCAAGCTTCTAAGTCAACGTAATCATAAAATATGGCCATTTATGCGTCATATTTTGATAATCGCGAGTAAATCAAAACCTATAGGGTACTTCCTGTTGACCTAGAATCATGAAATTTGGCAAGAAGCAAGGTTTTGAAATATCGGTATTTTTGGAAACTAGTACTAGGTTTCTTATACAAATATCAGATTTGTGGTACGCGCCGGGTACCTGAGTTTGGTTGTTGTTAGGTGGAGTACCCATCTGAACCGATAGGTGTCTGGAACCGGTATCGCCATTATACTCGTATATATGCCAGACCATGGCGAAACATGTAAGATCATATAGTTAATTTTAACTCTTCAGGTGATATCATATACTAATTTATAAACTCAAAACCCCCAGGGGGAGGGGGAGGGGGGGGGGTAGTTGCGAACCCCATAGGTTCACATGTTTGATGATGTTTTTTTTATGTTTATATATATAATATATAAGCTTATATACCTATTATGTAAAGGGTTTTTCCTTATGCACCCAGGGGGTGCACTTGGCCTTCGTGAGGCACCTTAATGCACCATGTTATAAAGCAAATAAATATATTCTAGTATATTTTATTCTACAGACGCTAGGAACGTTAATCTTTGTGAAAAACTAACTGCAATACGGAACGCTGGAAAAAAAGGGCGGGATATTTTCCTTTTTATGATTTTCTTTTTTTAGTTTTTACTGACCTATTGTGCGATGTGGGTTGTGGGAATTGGTGCTGGCCGCAGAAATGCACATTCTTTGTTTTCGGGATTTGTTTTGGTGGTTTTCTTTGAAGGATCAAATTGAATAAAAAATGTGTGAAGAAGCTTGACTATTGCGAAAACGGCAATAACCTGTGGTAGAGTGGATGAAGTATTACAAAAAATGTTTACAAAATGTTGCAATAATTAATTAAAGTTATTATCAACAATTGACTATTTCAGGTTTAATGTAATTTACAAAAATACCAAAACTACTTACTGCGAAGTAAATGAAAACATTCAGAAGGAAGTAAGCTTTCCGAATACTGCTAGTTCCGCCATTTTAAGATGGCAACACAAACGGTAATGGCTGCACTTCAGATAATTCTACTATTTAACTTTAACAATATTCAAATATTAGACAACCGAAACGCAAACTTGGGAATCACAAACAATATATTAAATAACTAAAACACGAACTGGAGAAAATAATACACAATCGCAAATTGCTGGAGGTTCACCTTATAATGGTTTTTCCAAAATACTAACATTAAAGCCAATATAAGTTGGCCCTCCCTCTACCAAGCGGTCATTCCCACCATAATATCTTAGAGTGGTAAAATAAAGTATATGTAATAAAAACAGATAAACTAATTTATGTATGTAGGTTCTTAGACATGACATAAATGAGTAACAATCGAATAAAATGACTTTATGAGCCATAATACGTTTTTATAGTTGCGTTTTCTGTTTGTGTTTTGCGGTAATGATATTGGCGGTCTTTGTGGAGTTAGGATCTATAGAGGTTTATGAATGGATTTTATGGGTAACGATATTACCCATGATTGACACGTCATATTCTGATTTTAATGGGTGTTTTTTGCAGAGAAGTTGAATGAGATTGGATATTTTTCAGACCATTGATTTGATTATTTTGTTGTTATTCAAAGCTATTAACATTTTTTCAAGAATTTTTCAAACAGTCAATCAATCTACCTAGCCTTTTCCCAACTATGTTGGGGTCGGCTTCTAGTCTAACCGGATGCAGCTGATTACCAGTATTTTACATGGAGCGACTGCCTATCACAACCCAGTAACTGGGTAATACGATATCCCTTGGTAAGACTGGTTGTCAGACTTTAGGCCTTCTGACGACCCGTAACGACTGCCAAAGATCCACGAATGACAGCTGGAACCAACGGTTTAACGTGCTTTCCGAGGCACGGAGGAGTCTCGGTATGGTCACTTTTCGACGGACCAACCCCGGCAAGCGTAGCTGAACCTGATGAATCCGGCCCGTGCGGCTGTTATTACTGAGCCACGATCTCCAATTTTTCAAACAGTGTGCTCAGTATCAGTAATTTATAGGTATTTATAAATGCAAAAGTGACTCTATCTGTCTGTCTGTTTACCTTTTCACGGCTAAAGCACTGAACCAATTGTTATGAAATTTGACAAATATGTGGCTTGGGACCTGGAAAAGGACACAGGCCACTTTCATTTTGTTATATTTGTGTTCCGTACTATCGTACAATATTTAACACAATGTTGTGTTAAATGTTGGTGGTGACGATTTAAAAAAAATGCTAGGAGGAGCTCGTGGCTAAGTAATAACAGCCGCACGGGTCGATCCATCAGGTTAAGCTGCGCTTGCCGGGGTTGGTCCGTGGATGGGTGACCATCTTTACATACCGAGACTCCTCCGTGCCTCGGAAAGCACGTTAAGCCGTTGGTCCCGGCTTTCATTCGTGGATCTTTGACAGTCGTTACGGGTCGTCAGAAGCCCGAAAGTCTGACAATCAGTCTTACCAAGGAGTATCATATTACCCAGTTAATGGGTTGTGGAGTTCAGATAGGCAGTCGCTCCATGTAAAATACTGGTATTCAGCTGCATCCGGTTAGACTGGAAGCCGACCCCAACATAGTTGGGAAAAGGCTAGGCAGATTGGTGGCGATTTAAAAAAAATAAGTATTCAGTTTAAAAATAAAACACGTTTCTCGTTTAGAACCCCTTTAATTTTTAACTTAACTTTATTTTTAATATTTGTTGTTATAGCGGCAATAGAAATACACAATCTGTGAAAATTTCAACTACGTTTCATGAGATACAGCCCATTGACAGACAAACGGACGGACGGAAAGAAGCGGAGGCTTAGTAATAGGGTTCCGCTGGGCACCTTTCGGATACGGAATCCTAAAAATTATTAATTTAAAATAAACGAAGACGAAGTCGTGGCTAACAGCTAGTTTTTCATAAAGCTTACAGCATTCGCAAAATCCTGACCCTCAAGTTCCTTAGAAATATCTTTAAAAGATGTTACAGATACATACAAAGGGAGACGAAACTTTTAAGCCGCAATTACACATTCGCGCCAGTGACGAGACCAGCGGCGAGTCGAGGTACGAGCAGGAATATGTAAACAGTGGTTTGCGAATGTGTAAACGGTCACTCGTATAGTCTCAAGCCAGAAGAATATCTCGCCGATCAATTCGTCGAATGGCGAGGCGAATCACGCGTAGAGCGCGGTATACAACGACAGATGCACATGATAAAAATTACTTCATATTGGAGAGGTATACTAAGTAAAGTCAGGGCAATTAAATGCTAAGCAAATTGACAACTAACTTAAATGGCAACGATTCTCACAATTTATCCCTCTTGGGGGTGCTGTTGTAGAAGTAGATTTGTCAATTTAGAACTACTCGAATTATAGTCAGTTAATAAACTAATCAACTAATTTTATTAATTGATTTAGTACAATACGATTAAAATTAAATGTCATGTTATAAAATTCAGAGACAAGAAAGTATTACGTGTCGTAATATAGAGTAAAAGAGATGGGTATACAATTTCCGTTATTTCATTTTTGTTCGGATTACGATTCTCGCAGTTTATCCCGCTTGGGGGCGCTGTTGTAGTGGCCTACCTGTCTAGAACTACTCAAATTATCTAACCATTTTTCGTAAATTCAAATCACAACTGTACTTTTTTGACAGCTGTCAGTACGACATCGTTCAAAGGTTCCATCGTTTATATTCGGAAAATCCGAACTTTACCGAATTAAATGTGACTAGTCCTAATAAGGGTGTGACGGAAGTAGTCCGTCAATCTATAATAATTTAGGTGAGAATATAAATCAATTTCTATTGGTCGATAGCCACATTTATTCGTGATATTTCGGTTTTTCCGAAGATAACCGATAGAACCTTTGAACGGAGGGTGATTTACTCAACAGTAATTTCCCTGATTGTATTAACCAAAGATATAAATATATCTACATAGACAGTCAAAGCTGTGAACTCGTAGAAAAAAATAGCGTCTAACTGTTCCCTGCAATTTGCACGCACACTAGAAAAGCACAACTAAGCGCAAGTGTAAGACGTCAACTGTCACACACAACAAAGATGGCTGTTTGTTTTAGTTCTTTTGCAGCGCGATACTTTCTAGACATATAAATAATCAACGGTATAATGTTAAAGTCTGGCACTAACTCATGAGATCAAGCACTACAACAGAATCGGTTAAACCAAAAAGGCTAGTTAACGGACATATAATATTCCATGACTAGGAGAGCAGTTGACAATGAAGGTATCTACCTACCTCCTCCCGTGTTATCTTGGGCAACATTGTGTACGGTTGTTGTACTTGTAATAGACTCATGATTTTGTCTCTAGCATGGGAATTGAAGGAAAATAATGATACAGCTGCCACTTTCCCGGGAGTTGAAAGTAGGTCATTGTTGCTTGTTGTGAACATCGGGCGTTTTTATGCATATCTTTTTTATTGTTAGTTTCGGTGTGTTCAACGTTTTTGGGGAAGAAATGGAAATTGTACATCGAGTACTGAAAGAAATGATATTGACATTGGAATGAAACAAAAACAAATGTAAACTACTTTTGGAAAATCGAATCAATTGAGAATAAGAAAAACAACAGACTACAGCAACTGTTAAATGTAACACACATTTTATTAGAGAGGGCTGGCCTATTTTTTACCCAAAGAATCATAATCGCCTTATAACGTGGCAGTGCTGCCAGGCTTTTGGGCACTTTTCCTGTTGACAGCGATGGGGACGAATATTTGATGCCCTATGATTCTTTCACTCTTTTTTTATATACCTTACATGTAAATATTATTATTATTATTTTTAGTCTGTTAGCTTATATAGTAAACATTGTAAACAGAAATAAAGTAATTTATCTAAAAAAAAGTTTTATTATAAAATGTTTCATAAAATCCAGATCTAATTGTAGGCGTACTTTCCTGTCACTTTTAAAACCCAAAATACATAACGATGAATGAATAGATAGGAAACTATGTAGTATATAGTGAACTTAAGACGACAAAGAAAGTTAGCAAAAACCTAGTAACAAGAAACAAGTAAAAACTGTAAGTACAACACAACAAACTCAAGAAGCAAATTAACTAAAAGTACAAAAACCCACATATAACTCACACACACGTTATGACAAGTACATAAATAACACTGTTCTAAGTTACGGCATGTCCTAGAATGTATGAGATTACTCAAGACCAACGCGAACACATACATACAGTCATAAATTATGAAAAAAATATGCGCATATGGGCATTGGCTTAAGAGATTTACACGAGCAAAGTATATGGGGGTTGGTTTCGTCATATGAACGTATTTTCTTGTAAAATATTTTCTGTTGTTTTCGCGGAAATAAAGAAAAATGCGGTAAATGAAGCTGACGTTTAAACGATTTGGAAGTCAATTTGTTTTGTTTTTTTTTTTCATTCTCGTTTTCTTTGCCATTGTGATATTGTTTGTTATGCTTTTTAATGAAGAAATTACACAAATTAGTCATGACAACGTTTATTCTTTAACACTATATTGATAAAAAAAAAGTTTTTAAAAACTGACTACTAAGTAGTTATTGGGAAAATTGTGTACTAAAAACCAGTGAAAATTACATAAAAAATATATTTATTTGCAGTAAATGTGATAATGTTTTTTTAAGTGACCTTAAATCGTAAGTATAAACATGACAATATATAAAGCTAAGAAACTTCAAAAAATTGACGTAAAAACGATAACAAGTTTTTGGTAAAACTGATAACTACAAACAAGTGCGAGTTTTAGTCAAAATGATTTATTTAGTGCCTTAAAACTACATGATAATACAAAAACAAACACAAAACTATGCAAACAGAAAAGGAACTACGAAAAACGTGGTATATAAAAAACAACGACCAGTCGTGTTTTACGACAAAAGATTTATTTCCCTTTCCTCCACGTTGGCTTACATTAGCAAGAATTATTGTCAAAGTTAAACGTCAAAAAGGAAGTAAATAGCTTCCTCTAGCCCGGGAAGGAATGGAGGATACTTCCACAGAATCAGCACCGGTAATATAATTGACACTACTTTCCTTTTCCCTGATCCCTATTATTGGAGCATCTGAAGAGCAATACCCGTATTTTTAACAACGTTCGCAATCTCATCTCAGTCTCAATCGGTCAAAAATTGTATAGCGTTTACCTACATTTTTGACATTTGATTGTCGCTGGCATGAGATTGCGACTAGAATTTGAACGTTTTTAGGTACGAGAATTGGCCTTCTGATCCTATCGAAGAAACTCCTTTCCTCCTATGTTTGATTGGTAACAAAATCTGAACGAATTTAGATTGAATTTTCCAATTATTTGCGCCCCTCGGGCCTCAACAACACTTTGATGGAAGCAAACATCTTTCCGCAATTTTCCTTCAACAACGGTGTTTACTTCAGCAAACACATAGCATAGCACCACCAGTTTGAGATGACCTACCCTGCTTCTCTCTAATCTTTAGCGAGTAGAAGTAGACGGGGGTGAGACTATGAATTTTAAAGATCAACTTTTATCGGTCGCGTCGGGTTTATGGAGAATCTAATATTCCATTATAACGGAACGGGTTTGTGACAAGTGCCATAATGGAGTGTACCGAGGTACCTCAGCTCCTCAACGACTCCCAGTAACGGAAAATTCAAGCGATTATTATATTAAGAAGTACGAGCCAAAGAATTGTAGATGACGCGGCTTGTCTTAAACATTCTATGGAGTTTTAAACGAGAACTGAATAAAAGATGAGGCGTGAGAAGTATGAAAATCCTATTTGGGTGACGATTTTATTTTAAGAAAAAAATACTGTATCACTATACGAAGTGTAGGTGACTGAAGACCTAACAATATTTAGAATAATACACGTTTCAGCAAAAACCAAACGAGACATGATGATGTTAGCGAGAATAAAAAGAAATATTATTGTGAATATGTGAGGGTAACATTTTAAAAGGTCTGTCTTTTTAGCCAAACTTTTGTACTTAATGTTTTAACGGAGCATAAGACACAAAGCGAAATCAAAGTTTACATTTTTAATAGTTTTGTGTTTATGATTTTAAATCCATATTTGTTAGTTATTACCACGTATTCTGTCATTTTCAACAGTTCTTTTACAAAAATAAAATTAATTTCATCTTACTAATTTATAAACCTGTTTAAAACTCAACCTCACTTAGCACTCTCAACTCAACCTCACTAAAACACAAATTATTAGTACCACGGGGCTTCAAGTGTCAATATTGTCTCGCGCTGCATATTACTAATTTAGTATAAATACAGAGTTTCATGTCATTAGCATCATTACGCTTTTGGTAATTAATCCGTAAGCATCATCATGTCTCAGTCATCCCTGGCCCATACCTAGGCTCAAAACTTTCAGCCCCTTGGTAGACAACCGCCCAATACTTCAAAATGTAGACGATACTAAAATAACATTATAAGCGAGTTATTTATCAACAAATTTAATCAACAGTAGCGCACTAAAATTCCTGTGAAACAGCCATCAAAAACAAGTAGCGGTATCAAGTATAGTTTATAAGTGATGCGGTTTGGGCCCACACAGTAAATTTTGAACCGTCGGCGACGGCTCGTCTATAAAATTTAGCCGACGTTACTGTACGTCGTAAAATATTTACGTATTATGATATTGACGGTTCAAGTTTTGAAGGGTAAAAAACTAACGACAGTGGAAAAGAGTTAGAATATAGAAGAGATAAGAGTTTACATAGAAAGTAAGAGGGTACTAACGAAGATAGATGTGAAACAAATGAACAAATTGAGCAGGTTGACGATGAAAAAGTTACACATTATGTTGTTAATACAAGAGCTGTTTAAAATAAAATCAATAAAGAAGATAAGCGTGAAACAAATGACCAAAATGAGAAGGATGAACTGGCAAATCGGACTAAAGACTGTCTTCAAACAAACTATCGTTCTATAAAAACAGTGATGGCGTTCACACTCACAACATAACTTTTTGACGATCACGTTTTGTTTTGACACGACAAAACTAAAGATATATTCTGTAAAACTCACTGTGAAAACTTAGGCAAAGTCAGTTAGTAAAGTGAGAATACAGGGCCATCTAGTATTATTTATATATTTAAGATATACGTACGTATACACCCAGATTTAAATAAATCTAAGGCGTAGTACAACAAAATTTAACAAAAGATAATAAAAAAATAAATAAAACAAACTTTACAAAATACGAAATAATTTAGAGATAAAAACACAATTAATAGAAAAGTACTAATTTTTACTTATCTATCTTTCATCCATCATCTCACAGAATCTTAAACATTCACGATACCATTAAATCCATCTCCCGGCAAACAAGCCACACTCAGGTGTTGATGTCAAAAGAGCTTTAAACATCGTGAGCGCCCGAACGAATATACTTTTTAGGTTGCTAAACACTATTGAGTTAAAGCTTTATCGTTATGTAAGAATTTCTACCAGATAACTCCTAACACAAGCCGCGTTAAAGAACTTTGTTACAATAAGTCAACAAAATATTGACGTAGTGCACTGCAAATTCTGTGAAGAGAGCTTAATCTCATTAGTGCCACAAAGGGTTAAATGTTAAAAGACTAAGAGAGTAAAATGTGTGCACGTAAAAATGTCGTTATAAAAATTGTATTATTTTCACGGTTGGGCGGAATCTAATAAAAGTTCGTTGCAGAATGTACGTCAGGAAATACATCGTTTTTTTTTATTTACCTTTTAAAATGATAAGTTTTGTTTAAACTACTTTTAGTACAGTATTTTTATCTCACGAAGCGAGTGATCATCAGCGAAGATGGGTGTGTAAGCGCAGCAGCTCACGGTACCCGTCCGAGACAATGGCGAAGTCGGAAGTGTATGTGTGCGTGTGTGTGTGTGTGTGTGCTATGTGCTGATGCTACTCGTCTTTACGCACAAATTCACAGCGTGTTTGTACACTTGTTAAACACAAGTAAAGTGCGTGTCGCTTCGTAAGATACTAGTTATAAACCATTGCTTAAATAATTAAATCTACATAGTTACTTACATTAGAGACTGTTTTTATCATTTTTGTGCTTTTGCGTTTTGTGCTCAAATACTTACCTGAAAAGAAAAGAGAGGCACATTAAAAAATATATTTTTTACACATAAATTAGCACACAAAAATATAAGTAAATAAAAAAATGCGAATCATTAGTAACGAAAACAGACAAATAAAGAATAAAAAAGTGTGTGTATGTTAGATCAGACGCACGACGGGAGTTTACTCCTGTTTTTTGTGCCGTTCCGACTTTTTATTGTCGGACGAACACATATATATATATAGTCCTCTTCACCGTATCCGGCGACAGCGACCCAGACTATGTCTCTTTCCTTTCGTGAGCTCTCTGATGACTGGCAAAACCAAATTTGGTCTTGAATACCCGGTCACACCGTGTACAGAAGAGCTGATGAGCATCGTTATAGGTATAGGTATAGGAGGGTTTTGGGCGACTTTTGCGCATTTGGTGCTTCTTGTCTAGGTCTTCAAGACGATTTGTTTCAAAGCATTCAGTGGCTTTGCGGATTGAAGTGCGCCACCTCTCCCGGTTCCGAGCAAGCTCCTGCCACCGATCAACGGGTATGCCACAAGTCATAAGATGACGTTTGAGAACGTCTTTGTAGCGCAGGTATTGCCCACCCTGTGCACGTTTTCCTTGGGCGAGCTCTGAGTAGAAAGCGGTTTTAGGCAGTCTACTAGTATCCATGCGCTGTATATGACCACACCATCTCAGTTGGATCTTTATCAAAAGCGCCTCCATGCCCATCATTCCAGTGCGCCTTAGCACCTCCGTGTTAGGAACACGATCCTGCCATTTTATGCGAAGGATGGACCGAAGACACCGAAGGTGGAAAGTGTCAAGCCTTTTAATATCACCTCTGTAGAGACACCAGGTTTCTGCGGCGTAGGTGAGTATTGGCAGAACTAAGGCCCTATAAACGGATATTTTTGTTTGCAATTTCAGATCGTGAGAGGTCCACACATAACACACACATAACACACGGACGAACACATAGGACCATAGGGACAGGGTTTCTTCAATGAACCCGTGCTATACAAAAAACAAGATGCAAAGGCGTTCGATTTGTTTTACGTTGCGTAAAACAAATCGAACGCCTTTGCATCTTTGCATCAAACGTAACAACGCTTTTGAGTTAACGCTTGTTGTATGTACCGCTCCTCATAAATTTTCCATACGGGGGCCTTATATTAAAATCGATTCTTAAGAAGTGAACTCCAAAAAGGCTTCAAAATATAGTATACTTACACTTACACCATTATAAATAGAAAGCTCAAAAATAACAACTCAAAAACTCATTAACATCCAAATTATAATTTAACAGAGACCTAAATAAAAACAGGTCGTTATAATAATTAGCTTGTTCACGAACAGCTAAATGAAAGAGTTGCCATCATCTATCACCTCATTGTAAGATTGACATAAATGGCCTCAACTTTTGCTAAATCATGGTTAATGAAATAGATTGTAATGACCTAATACTCTTGTTGGAAAAAACGAATTAACTTTGAAACACGGCGAAAGAATTTGTCAAGACACAAAGCTTGTAAAAGCGGAGAAAGGAACTCCTTTTAATAACTTAAGACTTGGATATCGCATAAGGGGTTGCCTTCATTTTTAGTTTAACACGGCTTCTACCGCTAATACGGGGAAAAGGGGATTTTTAACATTTTCTTTGAGATTTAAGAAAAACGTTCTTGGTATTGGCTACATCGTTGCTTTGGATGAGAATTTAACTTGTCATGTTATACTGATTTGTTTTGACATCGTTTTTGTAAGGTTTGAAAAAAAAGAAAACATACCTACACCAGCAATGCTAAGCGCTTAGTATTTTTTTGAAACTATCAAATAAATCACAACGTCGAATTATAAAGGAAGTCTTTTTTCAAGCAAATTAAACATTAGTAATGGGCCGACTATGGGTTTTGCTGATCTTTATATAATCCATTGACAATAAGATAAGATATTTAAACAAACTTTTTTTAAAGTCGTTCAACCGATTTTGACTAGTTGCGATGGTCGCCCTGCAGTTCTGGTGGGCTTCAAAATTTTGGCTCACCCACCTTACAGTCTTGACCTAGCTTCCAGAAATTATTATTTTACTTTTTTCAAAGGTATACGTAAGTTAATTCTGATCTTTCATCAGAAAGATGTATTGTAGCAGGTGAATATATTGAAAACGAAAAATAAATTTGTATTTTTATTTCCACTTATCTACGTCCACTGCTGGACATAAGCTTCCCCCAAGCACCGCTACTTCGACCGGTTTTGTGCTTCCCGCGTCCAGCGGATTCCTGCGGCCTTTGCAAGGTCATCGATCCACCTTGTGGGAGGCCTTCCAATGTTACGTCTTTCGGTACGCGGTCGCCACTCCAGAATCTTTCGGCCCCATCGGCCATCTGTTCTGCGAGCAATTTTCCCTGCTCACTGCCACTTAAGTTTGGCAATTTTTCGGGCTATGTCGGTTACATTAGTTCTCCTGCGGATCTCTTCATTTCTGATTCGATCTCGTAGGGAAACTCCAAGCGCAGCTCTCTCCATTGCCCTTTGGGTGACTTTTAGCTTTCTAGTAAGGCCCATTGTGAGCGACCACGTTTCAGTGCCGCAGGACATCACTGGCAGCATGCACTGGTCAAACACTTTCGTCCTGAGACACTGCGGTATGTGAGACGAGAAAATATTGCGAAGCTTCCCAAATGCTGCCCAGCCAAGGAGTCAGATTCGACGATTGACCTCTTTCTCGAAGTTGGACATACCTAACTGGACAGTTTGCTCTAGGTAAACATACTCGTCCACAATATCAAGTGTAGTGTCCGCAAGCTTCTTCATAAGAGGGAAATTTTGGTTACATTCAATTCAGTCTCTTATCCACAATATTCAATCTCTACTTTTGTTTTATATCACTATCGCACTAAAATCAAACGCAAACCGTTCCAGCACATTGATTATTATCGACGGATGGATATACACTGCAAACCCATAAACTGACAGAACGGTCAATATACCACAGCCATAGAAAATTCATACGGTAGGAAGCTGAGACCATAAAACACATGAATACATCACTGATATAGATTTATGGTATCATAACATAACATGCAGTAACCGACTTTGGACAACGTTTTGCAAATCCAATCCAGGAATGGCCTAGTGTGTGCACAGAGCGATTAAATGGCTTAGGGTAAGTCTCAGAGAGTGGAACGGCAATGCAGTGTACAGATATGGTGCCCTGGTACCTAAATATTGATTGCGCTTAGAATGGGTCCGCTATATTAAGAATTATGTTTAATTTACACGCGTCTAATAAACCAACGAATTTTAGTAGCAGCAATTCGTCTACTAGCAGAAACGGTAAATTAGATCTTCTTCTATCAAGTCTCTTGCCAACTATGTAGGGAACAGCTTCCAGTCTTACCACATGCAGTAGAATACCAGTATTTTACATAGAGCCACTGCCTATCCGACCTCCACAACCCAGTTACTGGGTAATACGATACTCCTTGGTGAGACTGGTTGTCAGACTTTCGGGCTTCTGACGATTCGTAACGACTGTCAAAGATCCACGAATGACAGTCGGGACCAACGGTTTAACGTGCTTTCCGAGACACGGGGAGTCTTGGTATGTAAGATGGTCACCCATCCACGGACCAACCACGGCAAGTGTAGCTTAATCTGATCGATCAACCCATGTGGCTGTTGTTACTTAGCCACGAGCCCTACTAGACATAGTTATGTAAAACTGGATGATTATTTAGGTATTGTTGCATGTTATCAGTGTTTGTAAATTTTGTGATTGGAGGTATAGATGACAGATTTGTAGATTTCTATGAGAATGTATTTATTTATTATTTATTTATATATACTTTATTGTACACCACAAAAATACATAACAAAAAAAAGACACAAACTACAAAATATACAATGGGCGGCCTAATGGGCTATGGGGCTGTAATTCCAGTCAAAAGATTTACTCGCAGTTTCAATCAATAAAAATCTCAGATCGCCTACTCATCGGCCGGTCTATAAGTCAATCCACCCTTACAATTTAAATTAAATATTTATTGAATTACACCCACCATCAAAATTTCAATTTCACAAGCGATACAAATCGATTTAAATTAGTTAACGTCTCGATATCGCTTAATATTTTATAGTCATGCAAAGGATATAAATTATGAATATTTATAAGGCAATCCGGTATAGTATTAGGGTTTAGCGGTGGTAAATAAAGGCTTGGAGTTAAAGATGACGAGCAGTGTAGTAGTGTTGTATAACGCGATTACTACATATTGCAAATTGCAAGTAGAGATGAACCATTCTAAAAATGAACGGCTCTCCACAAAACGTGATTATTTCAATATGTGAGAGAAAAGTGCGTGCGGCGACTTTACTGTCAACATGGACTCGTCGCCGCACTTAGAGGTCAAACAATCGTGCGATCAGTTGCAGGTAACAACATTGTACGGCGGGCAGCGTGCGCTTTGTATGGAACGAGACGTTCGCGCTGTTCGGGCGTTCGTGTCATTTACCACATTTGCATGTTATTGTGTATATTTTTATGTATGTTAGTCTGTAAGGTATTTATTTAGTTTAGTTGTTGACCGTACTCGCCGGTATGTATGTGTTTAAATATTGCGTCTATACACCTTCTTTGTATGGGAGCGGAACCGCTGTGGAGGGGCGTTCATTTTTAGAATGGTTTATCTCTACACAATTAGGTTGCTTTTCTGCTGATTTATTTCAGCAACAGGAAGGAAATATTTTGCTGTCCCGTTGTGGTTACTTTTGACAAAATATCTGAGAAAATGGCATTGTATTGTTTTTAAAGCCACACTTAATCTAGAAGAGAAACCACTAGCGGAAGTCGCGCAGTTCAAATATTTGAAATATGATAACACCCTGGCATCGGAGATACCATCGCGCATTGCAAATGCCGCTGCGACCTTTGAACGGCTTAATGATCGTGTCTGGAAATCCCATGACCTAAAGCTAGAGACAAAAATTAGTGTTTACAAGCATCAATCTTACCTGTTCTTCTACATAGCGCAGAAACATGGTGACTAAGCAAACCAGACATTAGGAAACTGGACACATTTCATCTAAGGTGTCTCAGATGTTTCTTGAACATTAAGTGGCAGGACCATGTTCCTAATACGAAGGTCTTGGACCGTTCCAGCATGTATGGTATGGAAGCCCTGCTCATGCAGCGTCAACTCAGTTAGTGTGGACACATTCTTCACATGAAAGACCACCGTTTACCCAAAGTGGTATTTTATTCTGAGATGTCAGAAGGAAAACGGAAGCATAGCGGTCAACATCTCCGCTATAAGGATGTGTTCAAGAGGCATCTTAACGCATGCGCTATTGATTCTGCAGGTTGGGTGAGGCTCGCTTTACACAGGTCGTCTTGGCGCTCTACTATTCACAAAAGTACCAAATCTTTCGAAGAAAAGCGACACGACGCTATTATTGAGAAGCGCCAAATACGCAAAGAGAGACCTAAGCCCTCCTACACGTACATACAACACTACAGGCCAACTTTATTGTTTTAGTTGTGACCGGGTGTTCAAAACGAAATTCGGTGTAGCGAGCCACCTAAGGGCACACGCAAGGAAGTGATTTCGGAGGGTCGCCGTTATCGAAATCGATAAGAAGGACTATACATTGTTTTCAGCCTGGAAGCTAAGGCAGACAGAGATTTTAATAACATCAGTATATTCCCAAAATACCTTCGAGTCAATTAATCTGTCTGTGCATCTACTTCGAAATAAGATATTTTGGACTAGGTGAAATATTGCTTGAATATAATAATATGGTAACAGAAATACGGAAGATTTATCAGATTAAATACATTTTTAGGGTTCCGTACCTCAAAACAAAAAAACGGAACCCTTATAGGATCACTTCGTTGTTTGTCTGTCTGTCTGTATGTCTATCAAGACCCTTTTCCTTCCCTTTCAAGAACGCGAGGAGGTAGCTTTTAAATCAACGCAAAAAAAAATACAGCCATTTATGCGACATATTTGGGTATTCGCAAGTAAATAAAACCTATAGGGTGTTTACCGTTCTCCTAGAATCTTGAAATTAGGCAAGAAACAAGGTTTAAGAGCACAAATAAAGGAAAAAGACCAAAAATTGACAATTTATGATTATATCACATAAAAAAAATTTTTTGGGATTACAATGTTAAGTTTGTTTTTGGGATAAATTATTTTCAACTACGGAATCCTTCATTGTGCATGGTCTGACATGCACTTGGGTAGATTTTTATTTTGCAGGTAACGGTCAGGATCTCGATCAGAATCATAATGATTAGTCACCTACATCAAATAACGCGTTACTTTAATTATTTAGTCGTGCTGATGTTACGTGCCTTGAAATACTGGCACTTTCTACATAAAAGGAGCGACTTCATTCATTTCGTTATTTCTTTAGGAAGCCCTGTGATGTCTTGTGACAGTCTGGAAGCTAAGGCAGACAGTGATTTTAATAACCTCGGTCTATTCCCAATAGACCTTTGAGTCAATTAATCCGTCTGTGCAAATCTATTCCGAAACATATTACTTTGGTGTAGAGTTACTGAAATATATTACTGCCTTCTGAACAAAAATAATCTAATAGAGGTAATATTACTCCGAGTGCCACGCAACTTTAGATTTTGTTTAGTGTCACAAAATCTGATGTGGTATTAAATGTCTTGCCTTGTTTAAAATTATCTACTCATAGAAAATTAGTTTTAAGAATAGCTACTCAACACTCAATAAAAGACATGTTCGAAAATAGTTTTTTATTATTCAATAATGGATAAATTAAATATATTTGGATAGATATCCAAAAAACTAGTGGTTTTAACTATATCATACATTTTGAAAGATCTCCAATTTTGAGAAAAATATTTTTTATTTTAGTGTGAATTTACTCCTGAAACGAACAAACCTTTTTAATTATCTAAGATAATAACACGCACACACCACACACCCCAAAAACATTGTAAACTTGTCAAACTTGACACACGGTAGGTACTGTCATTACTGTCAGTCAACACTTTATGTCATATTTGACAGATGAATAGAATAAATCATCTGTAAATTATGAAATTGTCAGTTTGTGGGAGGTTTTGTTTGGGTTGCCAACAATAAATAAAATATTTAAGTAGTTTATGATTTTTCTTTTAAATAATAATAATAATATTTTTAAACTCCCTAGGCTCTAAAATATTATTTCAGTGGTTCTAAGTTCCATATTTTTGTAGTTTTTATTTAGGTGTTGTTTGATTTCTCTCGGAATAAAAACCAATGTCCATACAAAAAGCGGGCATCTCCTTTGTGACAGCTGTAGTTTAGGTCAACATAAATACAGGTAGAAAATATAAATATACCACCGATACTGCACCATCCGTTGTCCTATTTGATGACGATACCGTCTTTCACAATGATACCCGAAGCGAGTAGTCTAGTCAATCAATAGCCACGATATGGAACACAAACACACCTCGACGTCACCAATGCTGGTATTTGATTAGGAAGCCCTGTGATGTCGTGTGACGTTCTCGTTTGTATGTGCTCACGGCTCACGGTATTGCGGTCTTTAGCCTGTCTGGATTTCGTTGTGATTGATACCGGTGATAGAAATGTGGGCTTGTAACAGTGTGTGAGATACATCCTGTATTTGATAAATCAAGCAGTGGAATGATAGAAGAGTGGGCTTTTGTAGTGATAATGACCAAACTACCAAATATCGTTTGGATATTGCTTTTCATCGGGCTAATCCAACAAAGCTCATTGTAGGAAAGAATTATCATGCTGAAAAAAATTATTGGCCGTAATCATTTTTCGATTTTAGCATCAAGCATCCCCGTACTTAATTTATATTCTTCAAATAAATTTACTACATCGATCAAGGGCTCGAGAATAAGGTCTTAAGGCGCGGTAGGCGCGCGGTCAATGTTCACAAAAATTGGTTTCTTGGATTGTCGAGTTTGACATAACGCAATGAAAATATCCGACGCAAAAAATATAGTGGACAAAGAAGGGTTTAAAGAAAAATTTTAACCGAATAGAATAGTAAACAATAGTTTTAGCGTTGCTCCACAAAAATAAACTTTGGCGTCGAACATCTCTGTATTTACAGCGATGACGAAATTTTTTTAAAATAAAATAATAGAATTAGCGTTTTTTTTAAACTTTAGCCGGACAATTATTTAATTTATAGTGTATATTCTGAATAATCTAAAGAAATCCCGGAAAATAAATGCTCATTCGCAGCTTGGTCGCATCGTCAACACAAATATTATTTTCAATTTTCAACCTTATTTCAAGCTATCTAATGGTGACAATAGATTACGCGGTTGTGTGAGTGCGGTTGTAGCGTTTAAAATTGTAGTCAGTCCACGCCTTAAGTCGCATCCAGGTGCATCCAGTAGTTGCGGCATGTCCCGCAAATACATTGCCTCGCACTGCTGGACGCACCTAAATGATTGATAGTCAGTCCTCCAGACCGAATTTCTGCCAAGGCGGCCAATCTCAGCGGAGACGTCAGCGCGGGACATATTTTAGTGCACAAGTGTGTCCGGAGACACAGTTGCACTCTCTCCTCCTTCACTCTCATAGTGCAATGGGACGGCAATCCGATACGACCAAAATGGCTTAATATGCTTTCTGGGACACGGTGGTATCAAACTACCCCGTTCCAAACTCCGGGCTGTTACAAAAAAAATCCTAATGAACTGCCCGACCTGGAAACGAAGCCAGGACCTCACGCTCAGCAGTTGCCCTTGCGACCATGACACCAACGGGGTAGTCAAAGTGGATGCACTTAAATGAACACAGCCAATCAATCTGCCTAGCCTTTTCCCAACTATGTTGGGGTCGGCTTCCAGTCTAACCGGATGCAGCTGAATACCAATATTTTATATGGAGCGACTTTTTAGTGTGTTTATTTTGATTGCCAGTATTGATAAACTGCGTTCAATTGCGAACTATCACATTCATACATAAACTAACGCCTTCTTCCCAAGGGGTTAGCAGAAACCACAGAACGTTACCTGCTAAGATCCTCATACCTACTCCTTTTGTTGCGTTTACGTTCATACATCTGTTCATACACGCGCGCCGGTTTCAAGTACTATGCACCTGACCTTTCCGAAGAACACTATATTGTATATGTCCTCCTGGGGCCAATCACATCTGCCTTGTAAATACCTTTTGTTAGTCACCTTTCATTCAAACTCTCAAGATGACCAAACTATATAAACACACTATTTTCAATTTATGTGCAAATCGTGATATGTTTCACCTAAGTATTAACCAAACTCAATCCCAAATATTGGATCGAATTCTCATTGCACCTAAATCCGGTTGGTTGTCAATCACACGGTGTCAATGACGTCACATCACGTGTAATGAAGGTTTACACTCCCGCATCCGATCCTCTCAGCTGCTGCTGCTATTGCCTTAAATCGAGTTTGCACTCCAGTCTATTTGGGAATAGGATTATAATTTTAAAGTGTAGTTACTATAACTTTTCTTGCTTGAAGTGCATCTACATAATATGAAATTACTAATAAAGAATTGAAAATAGCACAATAAGATTTGAATTTTAAAAAGCAAAAATAATAGTCGGAATTCTATGGCTGCGTCCTATTTAAAAAACTTTTTTACAAAAAAAATACAACCGACTTCCAAAAACAACACTACAAAGTGAAAAATAACTTTAATTTCGGAAGTCGGTGTCTGGTTAAATTTATTTTCGTTTTTTGCCACCGTCTTCCAAAATGAAAGTTATTTTTCACTTTGTAGTGTTTTTTTTGGAAGTCGGTTGTATTTTTTTGTAAAAAAGTTTTTATTTTTCACTTTTTAATACCACTACCTGCAATACAAACTAGAACATCATCCATATAAAAGTGGGGACAAAATACGTATTATTGAAGCTAACTCAAAAACTACCGAAGCAAAGTTAATCAATTTAATATGGGATCAACTTTAATGTAGGTATACCCTCTCGAATAAAACAAAAATTTTTCAAATCGGAAGACTGTAAAAAGTTATGCGTGGTCATACATAAAAAAAAATATATACGTGTCGAATTGAGAACCTCCTCCTTTTTTTTCGTCGGTTAATAAGCTATCGTCGCGAGCACGCGAGGTCGCGTGCATTTATGACACTTTTTGTTCGGAAAATTGGAAAGCGCCCTATGTCGGCGCGACCACGCGTCACTGAACAAAAAGTTCAAACGACTGAAGATCGTTTTTAAATAGGATACGTCGTCCTCGACGCGTCTTAATAGTCTAACGCATTGTTAATGCACGTAAAGTGGGGATGGTAATTTTTTTCTCGTCTATCCCATGGTGTAGGGTATCGTTGGATAGACCGTTCCAAATTGTTGTGGGTCTGTCAAAACCATTTTTGGATTCAGGGGTCCGTTTGCGTAATAGGTTTGGGAAACAAAAATTAGCACTTTAAAGCTTAACAAAGTTTTAAAGTGCCAAATTTTGTTAAAGTCAAGAGTCATTTGCTGCCAGCTAAATGGTTGTGTTAGGATATGTGAAAAAAAAACATGTCAGTACTATAAATAACGAAGTTAAAAGGATCACAGCTAAGTAGGCTTTACAAGTTAAAAAGTAATAGCCCGCCTTTGTATATTTTCAGTGCAAAAAGTTTAAATAAATAGTCGACCAACTTACATTTGCAATTTGGAATTTATGAGAGAACATGTTTTTCAACTACAATGTTACATGTTTGTTCTTGGGTTAAACTCATCCCAACTACGGAACCCTTCATTGTACGAGGTCCAACATGCACTTGGCCGGTTTTTATTTTCTTTGGCTTTTTTTAAATAGCTCGTGGCTAAGTAATAACAGCCGAACGGGTCGATCCATCAGGTTAAGCTACGCTTGCCGGGGTCGGTCCGTGGATGGGTGACCATCTTTACATACCGAGACTCCTCCGTGCCTCGAAAAGCACGTTAAGCCGTTGGTCCCGGTTGTGATTCATGGATTTTTGACAGTCGTTACTGGACTGGTCGTCAGACTTTCGGGCTTCTGACGAAGAAGCCCGAAATTCTGACAACCAGTCTTACCAAGAGGTATTACCCAGTTAATGGGTTGTGGAGGTAAGATAGGCAGTCGCTCCATGTTAAATACTGGTATTCAGCTGCATCCGGTTAGACTGGAAGCCGACCCCAACACAGTTGGGAAAAGGCTAGGCAGATTAATTGATTGGCTTCTTTTAAATAAATAAATATTCGTAGTATAACTTGTTTTATTAGACATTTGAAAGTATTTTTCAAATAAAGGAGTGCAATTTTATTTGCCAACGTGGTTTATAGATTCATGACTATTATCGTCATAGGCTCACAGCCATCTTGACTGTGTTAGTGTCCATGTTTTACCATCATATTTTTTTTCTTTTATAAAATGTTGCGTGAATTTCTTCGTGGTTTTATTCAGTTCTCTATTTAGTTTTAGAATAGAATAGAGATTTATTTTGAAAATATGGGTAATACATAATAGGTGTTAAGAAAAAGAAAAAGGTCAGCCATATTTCACCACTGAGCAAGCAAACATTAATTTATAATACAAGATTAATTAATTATTAACAGGATTATTGAAAAGATTGATTGTGATTATTAACAAGATGTTGATTTTATGTTAATTAATTTGCTGCTTAGTGTAAACAAAACGAAATAATAGTTATAATTTTAAATAATACAAACTAAAACTTAAATAATTTAATAATTTACTTGAAAACGTTATAGAGTAGGTAAATGCACCAAAAAGTAAATTACCTATACGACAGCTGATATCCAATATAATCCCGTTTGTGTCCACTATTGATTTAATTTTAATATTGACGCAATTTCATCACACGGCATTCATTATCCATATCTGTTGTAATTGAAAATTTATCCGCGACATATAAACTGAAATTGGTTGAAGCATCAAAATTATTGTTTACCGTTAATCTACGGGGCGTAAAAATAAATCTGATCCAGAGCGATGTCGATGTTCCTGAAGTAGAAATTGCAATTTTATATTTACCTTTTAATTCGATGTTTTTCTGGTTTTTTAGGGTTCCGTCAGTACCTCAAAAGGAAAAAATGGAACTCTTATAGGATCACTTCATCGTCCGTCTGTTAGTCTGTCACGACCTTTTTTCTCAGGAACGCGTCGAGCTATTAAGTTGAAATTAATATCAACTAAGTGGGTTTACGAGCCTTCCCTTGGAGCTGTAAACAATTCAAACTACTAAGTGATCTCAATAAACAATACAAACATTTATGCGACATTTTTTGATATTCGCAAATAAATCAAAACCTATAGGGTACTTCCCGTTGACCTAGAATCATAAGATTTGCCAAAAAGCTAGGTCTCACAGCACAAGTAAAGGAAAAAGTCCAAAAAAAAGTTTTATCACTTAGAAAAATATTTTTTTACGATTACAAGCTTACATTTGCAGTTGGTGAATTGACCGTGACGTCTATCTATGTATGGGACAACATCTTTTCCAACTACAATGTTAAAATTGTTTTTGGTATAAATTCATTCCAACTCGGAACCCTTCATTGTGCGTGGCCGGAGCGTTAAAAAAAGCAGGAAAAATTCAAGTTTCATTCTAATTCATTGAAAATTGCCCATGTAGGTTTATGTGAACAATTTTTTTTTCCGGGGATACACCCATGGTGACATTTTCATTCGGATTTTTTTTTATGGATTTTAAGCTTCTTATTGTTATTTAAGTACTGCCCATTGTTTACCTATTTTAAGACGGAAGTAAATTTTAACCATTCTTAAATATTTTGAAGACATTTATAACAATGAAAGGCAAAATATTACGCTCTAATTTGTTTTTACAAGCAGGCATTTCTAATAAAGCCTGCCATTCAGGTGCGGTCGAACGGAAAACTGCAATATCATTGATAAAGTTATTAAGTTTTCTATTTCGTCCACCCTTGAGCTGTCCGGACTAATTCAAAATTTGCAGTGGCTGACTTCCAATGTAGCGATTGTTTTTGCAAGTTGAAAAGGCACGTTGTTATTGATTTATATGTTTGTATCAATAACGAGATTTATATCTTTGTACCAAAAGATGCTTAAGAGCATTTACGCCGTACGGCATTTCATACAAACTTTCAAGTCCTTCAATCTGCCTAGCCTTTTCCCAACTATGTTAGGGTCGGCTTCCAGTCTAACCGGATGCAGCTGAATACCAGTATTTTACATGGAGCGGCTGCCTCTTACCTCCACAACCTAGCAACTGGGTACTACGATACCCCTTGGTAAGACTGGTTGTCAGACTTTCGGGCTTCTGACGACCCGTAACGACGGGCAAAGATCCACGAATGGCAGCCGGGACCAACGGCTTAACGTGCTTTCCGAGGCACGGAGGAGTCTTGGTATGTAAAGATGGTCACCCATCCACGGACAACCCCGGCAAGCGTAGCTTAACCTGATGGATCGACCCGTGCGGCTGTTATTACTTAGCCACAAGCTCCTAAACCCTGCAACCTCCCATACTTTCAAGTCCTTGTTTTTCGAAATAAATGAACTGATTTTAATGAAATTTTATAGGCATAAGCAGAATATATAGGTCTAAAAAATTTGTAAACAATCGGATGTTTTATTAAAAAAAAAGATAATTGGAAATCTCTGTTTTATGGAAAATATATAAAATCGGTCGAATTCAGCTGTAATACTATATTTCGAAAATCTTTTTAACTAACTTTAGAAACCTACGTATCCTGCTTATGCGTATAAAGTTTAATTAAAATCGCTTCATTCATTTCGAAAACAAGGACTCGAAAGTTTGTATGAAATGCCGTACGGCATAAAATTTAAACGGGCTATAAAAAGAATAATGGGGAAGGTCACGGAACCGTTAGCAAAGTTAAGCAACACAAATAAATAGAAACGGCTACCTCTCACGATTAACTTACATTTGCTTCTTTGTCTCCGCCTTTAATATCTTTAAGTGGACGTAGGCAATTTTACAAAAAGCCAAAAAAAAAAAAATCGTCAGTAATTTGCGGGATTCACTCGGCTTTAAATGAAATTTGGCTACTTTCTTCTGATGCTTTCTGAAGATGAGGTCCTTTGAGTTATATCGCTAATTTTGATGATGTTACTAGACACGCAAAGTTACTTTGAATATTTTAAGAGTCGAAAGTCACGGGTAGCCTGATGGAAATGTTAAGAGCTACTTCAGGTGGAGAGCTTGCATATGCAAATAAATTACGCCAAAATTATTTTACCATCACATTTTTGTGGCTTTCACTCAACGTAATGCTAATGAGTTAACGCAATTTCATTAATATAGGTGTGGGTGGTACCTTGGCTTAAACATGAATATAAAAAAACGCCAATCCGCCTTGAGATGTGATCAATGTTTATGTTCCCGTTCGAATTCTGGTCGAAGCGTATTTTAAACCGATAAATGGAATCATCGACACGGTGAATAAGAAGAGGGCTTTGCCCTACAGTGGGAGAATAGTAGGCAGGTATTATTATGTGGGTACAATACCAGTCTTTTAGCAAGTTTTATTTTATTTTATGAAAACCTTTTTAACATTTTTTTTATCAGAGTTGTCCCAGATTTCGGTTGACTTCTTTAAAACTCTACGCAAAGACGTAATCCTCGAAAATTTCAATAAACGTTAAGGGTAAAAGAGAAGTTTTCAAAAAATTTTGAAAACTATTAGACATTTAGAATTAAATGAATTTGTTGTGTTGTTCGTTTTATCGTTTAAGCCTTAATATGCCTACGCTGGATTTAAAAAAAAAGTTGAATTTTGAGAAGAATCGTATTTTATAACTTTCTCTCGATATGCTTACGATATTGTATCATCATCTCGTTTATTATCCCTGCAATATGGTTGAGCTGGATGGTGCTGATCCACGCGACATGTTCGGTGAACGCACGCCGTCAGTTGAGACTGGTCATCTTTTAACTGCTTATTTTTAATCATATATTTGGAATTGTTTTCTTTTTTTAGATTTTTCTTACAAGTAGAAACAACAAGAATAATGTACCCCGGATGTTGTATTACTTATCTTGATTTAAACTCTTTTCAATGTCCGTGGAGTTTCTTGCCCGTTCTTCTCCATAGAGATCTACGTTTTGGAACTGGGCAACTAGCTTCAACTTTCTGACTAACTGACCGACTCTTTGACAATTCAAAAGTGTGTAATTGGTTTAATTGAAATAAATGCTTTGAGTTGAGTTCAATTATTTAATTCTCATAATAAAATTATATTTCAAACATGCATAGATCATGGTTTATACTTTGTTGGTAGGTACCACGCTTATTATACAGTACTAAAAATATGTATTCCTTTGAACCACTGTATAAATTAAGTAGACCACTCGTATGCAAATAATCAAATCCTAACTTAATTACAAACCCAAATCGTTTCAAAGGAACCCTCGTGTGGACTGTCCCAAAGGTTCTGTATTGTAATCAACTATAAATATTAATATATTTACATACGTTATAGAACTCCCAACTTTCATTAAAGTGAAAATATGCAAATCAACAAAAATTGTGAACGAAAAAGTTGGTTGCGCTAGTTCAGACCTTAGTTAAAATAAATTGGATGTCAACACGTTTGTGATGCAAAACTGGGTTCTATATATAAGCACCTGTTTCTACTATGTCCAACATAGTAGCCTTTTATAAAGTTTTTTTTTTTGCAATTACAACCCCGTAGGACGACGCAAAGGTAGATTTGCATTTTTATTCGAAAACGGCTGAAAGGGACGGGTCCGTTTTTGGACACATTTTTCCTGAGCCGGCCAATAAAGAACGTAGAAGATTTCGTTTTTAATTACGTCGAGAATTACTTTACTCTTATGTAAATTCCCATTTACAGAGATTATAAGATCTTGCTTTTCTACTTTGGTCTTTAAATGGAGAACATAAACATTTATGGATACTTGGTTGACTTAGGAACATTTTCAAAAACCAATTTCGACGAAGAGCATCAACATTATTGTGCCTTAAA
Organism: Cosmia pyralina; assembly: GCA_946251885.1. Classification (NCBI taxonomy): domain Eukaryota; kingdom Metazoa; phylum Arthropoda; class Insecta; order Lepidoptera; family Noctuidae; genus Cosmia; species Cosmia pyralina. Next base: position 21,999,958 of record OX276358.1, read on the forward strand.
CGTTAAATATTGTCTTTTACATGTCGCATATCATAAATATGGAGTCTTATGACATCATATTTAAGTGTTACGTCCGCTGGAGCGATGTATTAGGGAAATAAGTCTCCTTTTATGTCGAATAGGGAAAATTTAACAGCAATAACTTCTTTAATAAAGTCGTGGTCGCGAGTTATGGTAGACGTTATATTCATTTGGACATATTGAATTCATATTGTGAGTAATGTGTTTTCTGACAGCAATTCTAAGGTCCATGATAATTTGAAGAATAAGGACTGGATACGCGTATTTATAACACACAGCAGTCATGGCTAAAATTGTGAAAGTGAAAAGGTTTAGAAAGAGGAAAAACAAAGACATGAACTAAATATGCTTATTTAAGAAGCCTTTAATTACACTCCTAGGGAAAATGAATGCAGCACAAAACAAGTAAACTCATAAGTCAATCAAATTGGCTCTGATAAACAGATTTAATTCAGAATTGCCTTATAAAATTTGGAGTGACGTAATTAGCAGTAGCAATTGTTCACCGTGTTACCGAAATTAAACTCTTTAATTTCGTAAATCCACTGCATCAATTTATCACAAACATGGCTATTTATTCATTATAATAAATGAAAAACTGATATGATATGATATACTAAACTGTACGAAAATAAAAAATGAATACCTATAATAAAATTATGGTAAAGTCTTTTAATGGAGATTTTATTTGGTTAATAAATAAAAATTATAAAGAAGTACAGGATGTTAAATACCTAATTGATTGTCATTATATTGAAGGAATAATTAAATTAGTACTGTAGATAAAGAAACAATCGTCATTATAGATCTTGATTTCAAAGTGACTCACATACACTCACATACATGAGCTTCAGCCCACACCACAAAACAAGTGTACAGCCATTAATTTCAGGTTTTGTCATCTTCAAATCCCCAACAGCCAGGCCAGTCGCAATTTATTTTAACTAAAGCAACCTCGCAACTTTGGACATTTGCATATTTTCATCATATTTACTGTGGTCACTAAGCGAATTAACATCACTTAATGATTTTATTATATTTGCAGAGGACGGTGGCTACTGGGTTTTACATAATAATAGAATATTATTTCATTATATAATATTCCAAATTATTCTTTGGTAAGGTACAATTTGTATTGTGTATCGATGTTTGTTTGTGTGTTAAGAGAATTAATTTCTTTTGTTTAACTCATGTATGTTCTCATGGCCAGGGAAGCTAAATCAATTTTCGTTTTATCAGCTTACCTTTATTACTGATAATTTCGTTTATTTAATTACTTTAAGCAGGTAAATGTACAGAGGCGGACTTAATTCCATAGGTATTTGCTATCAGTTGACTGGTAGAAAATGCCTTTGGGTGTGCAGAAACAAACACTGGTAGGTGCAATAACGAAATTTGTGGAATAAATATTTACTTAAGAGGCTACCGATCGCGCAGTGGCGCCCTCGAATGAAAATGCAGAAAATAAGCCGAAATAATTGTGCTCACAAGACTATACGTTATTATTATTACAAATAGCAGCTTTATATTATTAAGTTTTATTATAATCATTAAAACGGAAAATACCTAGTGGCCACTTTTTTCCATTTTAACGATTATAATAAAACTAAAGAAAACCAAACAAACGGTGAGGGCGCCACTGCGCGGTCGGTACCCTCTTAAATATAAGTATAAACAAATATACCTACTAAATACTATAAATATATTATAATAAGCACATATAAATACACTAACATGATATAACAAATATTTTGACAACAATGGAAAAAAATTACCGTTGTGATGATACTGCCAGCTATACTCGTACAGTATTATTCACTACTACATACTCGTACATCCTTAAGCGTTGGATCGTTTGTATGTGAATTTTGAATGAATATAGTATTGTTACTACGGTGGCAGAACAATTTTCATTCAATGCCTCTTTGATATCGTAAATATCTACCACAGTCGAAATTCACGAAACACTAAAATAACAGCCAGCGACTGAAATACACATTTATGAAACATCCGACACAATAGGTATCGGACATGTCCCGTGAACTCGCAACACTGGGACAGCGGCAGACATGTCAAAAAGAGGCCTGTCCCAACGAAAACTTTCAGCACTTCGCTAACGTTTCATTTTTAGAATATTTTGTAAAGGGCCTCTGACAGTTTTTGCTGTGATGTTACTCTGTTAGGCGTCTTCTGAAGTGTCCATAGAGATGTTGTTTAGTGCTTATGCCGTTGGAAACTATATCTTGTTTTGTGTGAGTTAATTTATAGTGTTACTAGTAGGACTTTCAGAATGTATTTATTCGTAGAAGATCCATTGCCTTTTCATTCAATATTAAGAGATTCAGCAGTTGAATTCATAATTATTAATCGAATATTTTCAGAATATTGTATTTTTAATCATCTGAAAATATTTGATTTCAAGAAATAAATGTCAAATAGCTGAGTATGTTTCACTTTACAAAACGTCAAAATCCACACACTCCACACGAAACTAGCTTTATTTATCGTCCAATACATCGAAGCCAAAACCTCTAAGTTGTACAATGTTAAATTTACGATCATCCACATGTAGCACACGACATAAACTCAAGTCTACTGCACTTTACAAAATAACATTGACGGTTGTGCAACGTTGCCCTATGATGTGGTTACGTTTCTGCAACGTGGCACTACATATAATGTGGCTATAATAAAACCAAACGCTATCGACAGTTATGGCTGAGGCTTGTATTACTAGATTGTGACTTTGTAGAAGACGGAAATTAAATTTGCGATGATAACATCGCAAATATAAAACCGCTGTTTCGCTGGTTCAGTAAATCTGAATACAGTGTTGTTAAAGTGGCCCATATAGTTTTATTCGTTAGCAAGCAGAAGGCTAAATACTGAGCTCTAGAAATTAAGTAGTAAGAATGTTTCAACTTTAACAATGTAAAGAGCTATGTAAATGCTACAGAAGATGACGGTGAAAAACAATTCAAAAGAAAACAAAAACAAGAAGCAGCAAAAAAACAAAAAAAAAATAAAAAAACGATGGCAAAAAAAAAAACGAAAAAAAATAACAATAAATATAACCGAAGGACGGAATTAACGATTCTTCGTTAACTTTATAGAATAGCGAAAAGTTCGCCCTAAGTAAAACTTTCCACCATTTTATTTCACAATAAAAACTCAACTTAGTTTGGACTTAACGAGGTTGGGAGCTGCAAAGTTTAATCAATTCCATGACCGTTAAAACTGAGTGACGATGGTCGATCATTCTGTATTCTTAACCGTGAAAAGTTAGATTAGAGCTGTTTTTGTCAAGATTTGGAGTTAGATAATGTGTTTGATGGTCTTCCTCATTCAATGTTTTTTTAAAATTCGCGCGAAGTTTTTAGCATTGTCAGGTCATCAGCTGTTTTATGCGTGACTTTAGAATCAAATTAAAAACATGAATAATCCTTTGGTTAATAAATTTGTAATAGGTACTTTTATTTGCAACCTCTGTTGAACATATAGACAAAAATGTCATCGCAACGATATTATATTATATACATTGAAAGTCAATTAGCAGACTGTTGACCGATTTGGACACTACGATATGACAAAAACTTAATCAATCGTATTCCCTTTTCATTCAAAACACTTTCCAATATGGAAATATATTTTGCAATCCACATAAAATTCTCCATGAATTGTGTGTAAAATCAGGATACATTTTTATGCTCGGTATAATTTAAAATTCAATTGGATGATAAAAATTCAAAGGGAGCAAAAAAGGACAATCAGTGAGAGATTTCAAATTTATGATTGCGTAATTAGCATATAACGGTAGCCATTTTAATTTCTCTTAAAAGTGTGTCCTTTGGACGCCGTCAAAAACTCAATTTTCCTCCTCCTGTAATTGGGACAAATCACCAATTAAGGAACTTAATTAGGAGGCTGGTTTAGTATTCATTTTATGTTCTTGACTTGTATAAAGATATATTCTATCGTCTTTTATAATTTCTTGTAATTTTGTAACTTTGTAATTTCTTCGAGCATATAAAATTAGTTTCTAATTAGATGATTCGTTCCATTAATTTTGTGGCTGATTAACATTGTGATTTTAGTCAGGGTTGTTGTTACGGAATAAAAAGTAAAACATGCTAGTTTATATGGCACTGCAACCTCCAACTCTCTCTGCTCCTTGCCAACGCGAACGCCAAGATGAAATTTAAAATTCTATATTTGGTAGGAACCTCTTCCGTATGAAATGCGTAAAAGAAACTGCTTTAGAGTCGCACATGGGCTTGAACTATTCAAATAATATTCACAAAGCGTTCCAAGTAATACATTCGAAATTCAAAATTCTACATTCAAGAAAGCAGTAAACCCGAATGCAAGTCTCGAAAACGTATCATAAGAATAAGCAAACATAAATCTGGGAGAGAAAATCTCGATTTTTGCGGTATCGACGTTCCTAAGTAAAAACACCACAGAATACTCGATGTACTATCGGCTTAGTGCCAAACCGGTGGCACAATGTACTTTATAGCGACATATGGCGTTAGTGAGGGCGCAACTGCATCGACTGTACAAAATTTAGAAGTTGCAGCACCAGCTGATTTTCTTTTATTTTTATCTGCTACTACGAAGATTTTGAACATAATTTGTTTCTGTATCTCGGTTCTGTCGTAATGCACACTGCAGAAAAGAAGGAAGGAATTTCGAATGTTTTAGTGGCTGTAAGTAAAACTGAACTAACTTTTATCCGAAAAATCAAATGAGTTTGCTGTAGAATGTTTGATGAATTCTGACTTTGCATTTGAAAGTTTGTGTCGAAGTCTTTCTTGTCACTCTACATAAATCTGCATCTCAAAACTTAACAGATCCAGTACCAACAGCTACCGTTTCAGTATTCAGGATTATTTTATTAGTACTACCCTCATGCAAGTCTGCCTCTCGCACACTCAAAACCTCGGGAACATATTGTACTCAGGGCGTCTGGTTTCAAATCTAAATTTTGGTCTATCAAATCCGAATATGTAACATTGTATTCAAACGAGAAAAATAAGACGAAGTAGAAACTAAACTCCTTATTTTCTTGTCAGTTTTTTCTTTTCTGTAAGTAGTTTTAGATTAGAGAGATTTAATAAGTCATAATAATTCTTGTGAAGTTTTAAAAACGGTTTTAAATACCGCAACGACTGTTCTTATCTTTTCTTTGAATATCATATTCTACAGCTCCAAAGAGAATTTCAATAAGCAAATACACCTTATTATGACTAACCGTTACTAAGAATCGTTGTTTAATTTTAAAGTACAAAGCTCATCTGTTTCGTATCTCGCGTTATTTGGTTTCATGTCAGCTATCTCGAGCTCCCCCGGGGGCAAAGTTACAAGTAGGTCAGGATATACAATGTTACAATTAATTAATTTAATATTTTCATAGAGATTCTTGTAAATATGTGTTTTACACACGTTATATTGAATATTGTATGGTGTGATTAAATATCTCGTGTATATTTGCTTTTTTTTACTGTAACATACTCATAATATATTTTGAGTTAACTGGTTACGTTACGTAAATAAATTACGTAATTTTTTTTTTGCAGACCTCTTAACTATCTACCTATTACAATAAAACGATAGCTTGATCAAATTATAAAGATTTAAATGTCGCCAAAACGACAAAAACTTACAAGAAAATGACAAAATTATAAAAATCAAATGAAAACATAAAAGAAACTAACAAATTACATCATAATCGCTGCCTAATAATAAAATTGCGTAACCATAACGACAAAATTGTGTAAGTCAAATAGGCAGTCGCTCCATGTAAAATACTGGTATTCAGCTGAATCTGGTTACACTGGAAGCCGACCCCAACATAGTTGGGAAAAAGCTAGGTAAAGTGTTTGAACCTTATCGATAAAATATGTAAGTTCGAAGTGGCATACTCAAGCTAAAAAGAAAGCTAAAAACGTTAACACCGTCCTTTTACCAATTAAATCATTTCAGCAGTCGTGTACAAAGTTAGTCCTCCCTTTAGTGCCCGCATACACGACTCAAAATAGTCCTTTCACTGCATTCGCTTTGACATCACTTTAGCTTCGTCCAGATGGTGCCAACGACGTGGCGTGAGATGTCGGCTTACATTAATTATATCGGGACAGCTACTGGCTGCAACCCCAGAGTAAATTTAGGCTCGGTTAGCTGAAATCGGTGCCGTGAATACAGGCTTTTATGAAAATGCACGGTGGGATTATTTTTGAAGGACGTCTGGCATTGTGCGTTGTATTTGTATGAGATTTATTTGGGAATAAGTAACATACGCCGCGCCCCCTGGTTTACTCCTTGATATGCAATGACCTATGTAACCCCATGAAACAAGGTTCCCAGGGACTAGTCTTTGCGTTCAAATCACGCTGGGGTCGGTGTATTTCATTTATTCATTCATTCACACCTACCTGTATTAAAAATAGCCATGTGCGTTGAGTGGAATATGAAATGCAAAATAATAAAAAAAAGTATGTATATTCATTTCTTATGTTTGAAATGAATTAAATTGATGGGAAAATTAGAAGCGATGACAACAGTCGCTATAATCTAATTAATTAATAATATTAACCATCATAGGAACCTTGTGAGAAATTGGCACAGTATCTATATCCATAGGTCAATCCATAGCCACACTGATAGTTCTAGTTTAAAAACCTACATTATTAAATTACTTACGAACAATACTGTCGATAATCCAGCTTCCCATACAATATGCCTAACTAGGAGCTCAACAAGAATTGAGAGCTGCAATATTTTGATAGTCGATTAACACGGTAGCCTGCAGCTTAGGTTATTACGGAGTCATGTTGCCCTGGTACCGATAATCCGTATTCAGGAACATTTATATGTACCTCAACTCTAGATGCATGAAATTTTGCAGAAGAGTTCATCTTAGGTGAGCACTGAGAAAGGATTTTCAATAGCGGATGAACGTTTGTATGGAAGTTTGTAATTTTGCCGATGGAAAATCCCATCGGGCATAAGTAATTTTGGTTGAAAAATTAGGTCGATATTATTAGAATTTGGCTGCCTTGAGAACTCTTCTTTATGAATATAATTTGTAAAGTTTCACTGTAGAAAACATTCACATTAAACTATTAAAAAAGCCCCAAGTGAATTGCTTACCTACTATAAATAAATGAAAATAGAACTAAGTTACTTCAGAACACAAAAGACGTACTCAACGCAGCAAATACAAAGTTGAAGCGAGAAAAATACTTCGTGTCATAAACTAAGACAAAATGTCCCGAGCACTGTCCAAGCTTTTGTGTGGGACATTTCATTTCTGTAAAGTGACCATGATTTGTTCGTACGAAGGACAGTATGAGTATTGAAGCAAATGGACCGTGTTGTCAATATGTACCGTGAACATTGATTTTGAACTCTTGTACAAGTAAATATTTGTATAAAATTGTGATAGAAATGTTTTTGTTGATTTTAATGGATTAGGTATCGTGTTTGATAGATAGAGATACTGTGTTGTTATTTGCTTGCTATGCAATCTGGTGTAATCCAATTAAAATCTGACGAACGTTAACACAACATATCATCACCCCTGTATTCCCTAAATAGTTAGGCAGGGGGTGCACCTTAGTACATCCACAACTCAGCATCATTAATATTATTCAAGTCTCGGTGCTATATTGGACACAAATTCATGTAGAATTTGTAAATATACAGGGTGTAAGTGTAAAAAGTGGCTACCTTTTAAGGGGTCATTGTACTTATCATTATGAACAACTTTTAGTATGGAACCAAACCTGAAATCGCGAAAAAAAATCGGCTGTTCATTTTGACGAATTCTGCGAGCATAAATGTACTGAACAGCGGATTTTTTTTTCGCGATTTCAGGTTTGGTCCCATAGTAAAAGTTGTTCATAATGATGAGTACAATGACCCCTTAAAAGGTTGCCACTGTTTACACTTAGACCCTATATATACATATTTATGGCGGTTTAAAACTAAATACTTAAAGTACATGACATACAAGAATAAGATGCCGATACTTTGTCTAGCAAGTAGTATTTCAAGCACAATCAACTAACGTATTACATACATACATTCGAATTGAAGCCAAACTCGGAAAAAAACTACAAAACGACCAACAAAAATCAAGATCAACTTCTACTTCACCCACCACGAATTAAATAAAAGCCACATCACCACCCTCAAATAAACAAAAGAAACCACAAGAACAAAACAATAGCCACAATATTTAAAAGAAACAGCAAGTCATTATGACGTCACTCAGTGCTGCCATCATACCAGTGACTATATTGTACCAGCGTTAATAAAGCACATCGAGTATTAGAAAGAGACTGTGACAGAGATGACGCTCAACAAAGTCGAGGTTTTACTGTACACTGTACATTTGCTGCTGCGTAGGTATACTGTACATTTTCGTGTACTATTTATTTATATAATTATACTATATATACGGTTCCACTGAGTTGGCACAAAAAATCTTCAGCAGAATCTGTCTTGTAACAATGTCAACGCTGTTTGTTATCTCAGAAGTTCGGGGAACGGGGACTTTGCAAGGGGGGACGGAATGTGCTGACTATGTTTTGGCAAAATTTTTGGTGTAATTTTGTGTGTGTAGTTCGAGTTTTATTCAAGTGAGGGCAAGCAAGTTTGAGAATTTTATATTGATTATTTTAAATTATTTTGGTAACAATTTGGATAGAAAATTTCATGTGTGCAGCTGAAATCTGCTGTGATGATAAGAACATTCTCGAATTGATCACCTAAAACAACGTATTGTGACCAGAGGCTAGCTATACAGAAACTAAAAACATGATTTAAGAGCCCATACTACCTCAGTTTTTTATCTCGCTCGCACGATACTGCTCGCGGACTGATTAAGAGCGAGACTGAGTGCGGTGCTGGGCGCCGATAGTTTAGGTAATTGCTTTTTTACGGTGAAAATAATGGTAATTTAAAAAAATAATAAAAATATAAGACCTGTTTTATAGTTACTTCAGTTAGTATGCAACGTTTCATGATCTAATTTGAAGTAAGTTTTTAATACCAGTGGTTTATTATTCGGTTTGGAGGTAACATTAGAATTTTTCTTTATCGAGAAAATTTTATGGAATCGTGTTTTCGTCAAACATAGAACTTACTTGGAACATTAATCATTAACTTTACTATATATTTATTTCAAGATTAATACGACATAACGGAGGATCATGATAAGCCATTTGAGGTAGTATCATAGGCTCTTAATTATTCATAGTTTGCAATCCCATTGCAAGCCATTAGCTTACTAAATATACAATTGCAATCAATAATTTTATAAGTAAAAAGAGATAATAAGAGATAATATACCAGAAAATTGTGGTCAAATTTAATGGTGTGCTTACAGATCATCAAACTAAACAACTATCTCCATGGGACCAACATCGTAATCGTGAAAAAATTATCAACTGTCAAACAAAACTTTAAAACCTACTCGACCTAAATGTATGGGACGGCTGAAATTTTTTTCGCGGTTACGATGTTGGTCCCATGGAGAAAGTTGTTCAGTTGACCACACCTTTCTGTTACACGCTGTACAGTGTACAGGTTACCATTCGATTTTCAAAAACGGTACACTAACGCACATTTAAATACATGCTTTCTTTGACGGCCGGCGCGACGCTAAGATTTGCTAACTAGTCAAGTTTTAAGGCGAGTAGTGCTGCTAACTAGCGCCACCATTGAGAAAAAAAATCAAAAGTCTGGAGATGTGGAACATTGTTTAATTTCCTATGCTCACATTTTTACCAAATGAGGTCAAAAAATCTACATAATCTGACTAAAATTGTGAGCATAGGAAATTTCAAAATGTTCCACATCTCCAGTCTTATGATTTTTTTTTCTCAATGATGGCGCTAGTTGGCAGCACTGCTGGCCTTAACGTACCGTGTATTTTAAGCGCGTATATCTCCTCTTTTTACTTACTCGTTTTACTCATTAAATTTCCCCCGCATAATGTACCTAACAATCAATCCAATTAATTCATCATCTGCGTAGCCTTTTCCCGACTATGTTGGGGTTGGCTTCCAGTCTAACCGGATGCAGCTGAATACTACTATATAACATGGAGCGACTGCCTATCTGACCTCCACAACTCAGTTGGGAGACTGGATGTCAGACTTTCGGGTTTTTGACGACCCGTAACAACCATTAAAGATCCACGAATGACTGCCGGGACCAAAGGCTTAACGTGCTTTTCGAGACATGGAGATATCTTGGTACGTAAATATGGTCACCCATCCAGTGACCAACCGCGAAAAGCGAAGCTTCACCTGATCGATCGACCCGTGTGGCTGTTATTATTTAGCTACAAGCCTGCTACAGTTAAAGTGCCTGTTTCTACTTATCTTCACATAAGTACAACTTCATAGGACCCAACGAAGCGAACCATGTTGCCATGGTAACCAGCTGAGACCCTCGTGTACTTATGCATTACTGCATTCATGGGTTTAGTTTATAATCTGGTTAGTTCAGAAACATGTTCGAGAAGCGTAAAAGTTTTGCGTTCTGAGTAGAATAATTAGTTACCAGTTTATATATTATTACGTGGACTTTCTAGTGGCTATGACTAATTAATGATCTTAACTAATATTATAAGTCTAACAGTCTTAAAAAAATAATATATACGAGTTTATAAAAATAGAAAGGGGAAATAATCATAAAGCATCAAAAAATTCGTCCGCAACGCTGTCGAAAGGAAAAGTGCCCAAAAGGCTGGCAGCATTGCCACGTTGTATAGCAATGCTAATTCTTTGGCTAAAAAATAGGCCAGTCCTTTGGTCACGTGTAGAGTTGACCAATCGCTGCTCCGCTATGTCTCGAAAAACTAAGTGGGCACTCGGACCCCATGGCCCTAGCGTTTCAACCCCAAATGGCTCGAAAGTCCCAATAAGATTGGAGTATTTGCGGTTTTCCGAACCCGCAGCAGCCGCCCCAGCAAAGTCCACCGTACTAGGAAGATGGGATGGCGCAAGGGAGTCAACACACGTTGCATCCCACATCAAACTATATTATAAATAGGTGAAATTGTTTGTTCATATTAGTATGTTTGTTAAATGTAATCTCTGGAAGTAGTTACCTATGCGATTACAAAAATTCCTTTATTGGTAGAAAGCTACACAATTACACAACAAGTTTTACGCGGACAAAGTCGTGATCTAAAGCTAGTTTGGAATAAAAAGAAAAAGAAAGAAAGAAAATATATTGATTTATTACGAACTAAAAGGAACACAAAATAATATTTGCAGATTAAAATAATAGTAATACTTAAATAAAAAAAAGTTAATAAAAAATATAAAAAAGTAAAGTAAAAGTGTACATATTATTAAAATTATAGTTAATAAAAGTTATTATAGCGTTAGGCATACGAGATAAGCATACCTAAGTTTTGAATATCTCTGTTGAAGCTGGAGAAAATAAAATTACCAAGTGATCCTGTTAACTTTACGAGAGCAACATTAAATTCTATACTAACAAAAATATTATACATAACAGAGAATAAGTACAATTTTAAACAATAAACTTTGGAACCAATACAAGTCGTAGCGAGCAATCGGTAACGTGCAGCCAAACCTCTTGATTTATACCACTGGCTCTTAAACGTGGTAGCTCGAGTCCCAATAGAGCGTGAACCGAGCTTGTGTGTTCTTGTCACAAGCCTTCCAACGAGCTTGAAAAAGTACGGATTTTGAAAACTGGACAAATTGTATTGACGGTGGCGGTTGGAAAATTTTTCGTTTGATTTTGTTTTGTGAAATTGTTAGTAGAACTTAGGTTTTTATAGACAGAATTAAATTACCAGTCTTGCCAGGGGGTATCGTGTTACCCGGTAACTGGATAGTGCAGGTCAGATAGGCAGTCGCTCCATGTCAAACACTGGCATTCAGCTGCAACCGGTTAGACTGGAAGCCGACCCCAACATAGTTGGGAAAAGGCTATAATTATATTATAATGTTGATGTTATCATAATAACGTCCTTACGTATATAATTCCAACAATATTTCACAATAAAAGTAAACATATCCTTGATATTGGAACAATATCTTCTGGAGATGTATGAAGAAATCATTTAGAATCCATAACCAAAAGATCCTAACATAATTTAACAAAAACTTTGTAATCAAAAAGAATATTCATTTACATCTGTGTCACAAAAAAAATTACTCGCCTGCTTTCATTTGTTCCATAAGTGACATTACCAACCTTTTAGCCGTCGCGTAAAAAAATGACCAACAATCAAATTTGAATCAACTTCCAAGCGACCGCGACCATTGACAGAGTCCTCGACCCCATTTTAGCTTTTATATACTTAATTTGCTTTACTCGTTGCAGAAAAAGGAACATTTTATTTTTCCTTTGTCGGTTTTCAGCTCAATGAATTTAAAAATTGGACGCAGAAGTGTGAAGTTAGCTTGAATCTCTGGCTAAGATACAATTCATCTGACAGATTAACGAGGAAGCGCAAAACAAAATTAAAAATTAAAAATAAATAAAAAAATAATAAATAATAATACATTTTATGAAACTACTAGATAAAATCAAAATATGAGAACATAATACCTAAATAGGATAACTTTTTAAACAGTGCGCAAATCACGGGGTGTACTTCAGTACATTTATTTACCTACACCAAACTCGTCAAAATGTAGGGAACAGCTGATTTTTTTTTCGCGATTTCAGGCTTATCTCATAGTAAAAGTTGTTCATATTCATGGGTGAAAATTCCCTGTGAAAAACTTATCCTGTATACAGGTCTGAGGAACAGGGTGTAAAGTTCACATAAGCTCCGTAGAAAAGGAGGATCCTCCGAACAGACGGGTGCTGTATATGGTGGGTAACTGCCCGACGATTGATGTCTGGATGTTGTATATATATATGCTAGCCGCGCGGTAAACTCTGAATTTTGCGTGACGTCAGTATGCTGCGTAGTTCGCATGTGGCGATGTAGATGCCACCACACATACATACATAGAATAGAATAGAATAGAATATTTATTTGCCAGAAACATGGTATGTTCACAAAGGTGTTCTAACATTTCATAGTGCTGCATGTCTCACCGTTATAACGGTATGCAAAAACAATTTACAATTACAATTATATCTAAACAATTACATTAATTTTCAATTTACATTATTTACTTTAATTTAAAAAAATAATAATGTTATTTAAATTATTTTAATATACCATCATTTCCTTTCATAGCAAATATACAAACATACACACACAAATATTTGATTACAGATAAAAAATAGCAAGAAAAAACAAGTCTACTATTCACTAGAGCGAAATTGATAAGCAAAGCAAGTGACGCTATAGAGGCTTTTGAAAAAAGAAGTGTCAGTGTTATTGGACATAATGTCAGTACTATCCGTACTTATCCCAACTAATGATAAAAATGCGAAAGTGAGTTTATTTGTTTGTTTGTTATGCTTTCACGGTAAAACAGCAGAACGGATTTGGATGAAATTTGGCACATAGGCAGACCATGATCTAGGTTAGGACATAAGCTACGTTTTATAACTGCAGTACATTCCCGTGGGATACTATCCGACCCCCATTCATACGAAGCCGCGGGCAAAAGCAAGCAATATTATAATTGAAAAAATAACTAGGTATGTCTTTTTGTTGCCATCTTTCAAATGGGTAGCCTGGAACCTGGAGATGCACAAAGGCTACTTTTCATCCAGGATAATTTGTTATTGCCGCTTGGCTATGTCCCGTAATATTCAATGAGCATTCGGACTCCACGGCCCTAGTATTTCAACCCCAAACGACACAATCATTATAGCTCCCGAAAAGGATGTTAGATTTATAGATTTCCCGGATAATTACAAATGACTAGTTTATTATAAACCTACATTTCAGAACAATTACAAAAATATCATCCAAGTTTTACATCTTTATTGAGAGAACACCAGCTTCTTATTTCGAGTAACATCCAAAAAGGTTTAAAACACGTTCTACCATATTAGACGGTCTGAGGTTTCCGTAATTATGTAAGTTTTTGCGGTAATGCGCACCAGGGATACATGAAGAAATGTAAGATTTGCTTAATGCGGGCTTTTCGTCTTGAGAATGTAATTAAAAATGTATAATTACATAATACTGCTGTAATGGGTTTGCGGTGAAGCAATTTTGTGGGTGAATTTGAGAACTGTTGGTAATTAATTAGAGTTACTATAAAGATGAATGTGTAATACTTTTATAATACTTATACGTTAAGAGAACACGTACGTTTTAGATTAATTTATTATCCACTAGCTGAATCGGCAGACGTTGTCCTGACCAAATTTCAATAATTCATACAAAATTCCCATAGAAAATGTACTTTCAGTTTTCCGAAATTTTCCAATTTTCCCGGCAACTTTTCCATTTTTTCTCTTCTTAAGAACCTTCCTCTTGAATCACTCTATTGCTGAAAACTGCATTATAATCTGTTGAGAAGTTTAAAAGATCTAAGCGAACAGACAGCGGTAGCGACTTCATTTTATACTATGTAAATAAATTACTTAACTAGTGGGATTCATCAAGTGGAAATAAAATAGATCTGAAAATAATTTGAATATTCCATTCGCAGAAAACATTAGAGTTATTAAGCATTTATTTTATTTTGTGTATTGCAAACCACGCTCATCTTTTGGAAAAATGAACATTGCTATGTTAAAATACCTACGACAAAAATAAAATGGTAAAGAAAGGCATTTCGGCAGTCATTTAAAAACACATAAACTACCTACATTTATTACAACAACAACAACAACAACATTTAACAATCTCCAAAAAGGCTATAAAACCCTCCATCGATCCAAACCCAGCAGTAATTCGTAAACAATTTACGAATCCCTTAAAACCCGCAGTACCAGCACTTCAGAAACACCTTAGAGCTTACGCGAAATTAAGTAACTCCCCGAACTGGGCAGTTCTGGTGCAGTTAGCGTTAATGGGGAACATTCCTCCCTCGGAATTTCTTGTTCGCCTATTCCCTGGGAATTTTTCCGACACTGCGCTGAGAAATTTTTCTGTTCTTCTACTTAGTAGTAGACACGTTATTACTTCATTCCACGAAACGCTGGATTTAGTTTCCCTGGATTGTTTGTTCCGGGATTTTTCTGCAGAATTTTTAATGTTTGTTCTACGTTTGGATTGCGTTTAATGTTTAAGTGATGCATGATTTTACCATAACAACCGTCTGGTGTTTTTAAGGTTTCGTACCTCAAAAAGAAAAACGGAACCCTTATAGGATCACTTGGTTGTCCGTCTGTCTGTCAGCCTGTCAAGACCCTTTTTCTCAGGAACGCGTGGAGGTATCAAGTTGAAATTAATATCAAATACGTAAGTCTATAGTTCCTTGTAGCTCTAAAAAAATCAAGCTTCTAATTCAACGCAGTAAAAAAATACGGCCATTTATGCGATACATTTTGATACTCGCAAGTAAATCAACACCTATAGGGTACTTACCGTTGAACTAGAATCATGAAATTTGGCAAGAAGCAAGCTCTTACAGCAAAGTAAAGGAAAAAGTCCGAAAATAGTTAATTTGTTATTTTATAGCATAACAAAAATTTTTTTTTGGAATTTCTAGTTTTTCAACTACAATGTTAAGTTTGTTTTTGGGATAAATTCTTTTCATCTACGGAACCCTTCATTGCGCGTGGTTCGTCACACACTTGGCTGGTTTTTACATCTTCAATATGATACGAGTACATACCGCCTTTATCACTTATTGCTATCATTATTTGAAACATTTTGAGCCGTTACTAAACACCATACACAAATATATTATTATACTACTGCAATGCTAATGATCTTAACATACCTTATTTAATTTAAAATCTTCATAAAAAAAGTCTTCACAACTAAAATCGCATCGAAGAAAATGATAACAGAAAAAAACATCACTATTTTTCATAATAGACGAACTTAAAATTCCATTAAATTTACAATAACGTCTCAAGTCTTTATTTTTAAGTGCAAATGAAGGTATTCCCGCTTCGTAATAAAGTTATTCGTTGGTTATTTCCAGAAAAATATTCATAGGGATATTTGCAGGACATTTTTATCTCATCTTTCTACTAAAATTTTCCTTACTACTTGCTTATTCAATTTTGGTCAACATTTAATATTGTAAAATTTTATGGATATTGTTTTATAATTATTTCTTTTAATGTTAGGTAGATTCTGTTAACAAAGAGAATTAATAAAAAAATATGTTCTTAATTACTTTTAGCTGAAGCTGCTAATAAAAAAAATGTTTATAAATAGCTGAAGAGCTATAATCGTACAATCCATACACAGTTATCTTCAGCTATTTATAAACCTTTCACTCAGTCACTCTTTCCTTCACCGCCAAAAGACAAATGAAACAAATTTTTACCAATTCCGCTCCTCGCTCAAACTTTTCCTATTACGAAAATTGTCCTCTAAGCACAATAAATTAATGACGAAGCACTTTGAGTACTTGTGGCTGCAACAAAAGTTATATTAAATAAAGTTTCTAATTCCTCATTTGCACGTGTCGGATGTTGTTAGAATTCTCCAACTTACAATATATCCTACTCAGGAGTAAATTCATCATGTTGTGAAAGGCTTGGAGAAGTTTGGTGCTTGTTTAGGTACAGTAAATTTAACTTTAAGGATTCTAATAATAAGGTATATTTTTTTTATCCACATTTTGTGTATTAAAAAAAGGCTGTGCATAATGAGGATGATGATGATGATGAGATTTTTTGAAGATATGAATTAGAAATTAAATTTAAGAAGGCTTATGCATATTTAGATACTAAATAATATGAAAACAGTATTGGTACTGTTTTCATATTATTTAGTATCTAAATATGCTTAAGCCTTCTTAAATTTAATCTATGTCTATATTTAATTATGTTGGTTGGCCAACATAATTAAATATAGACATAAACAGATAGTTGTAAAAACAACTTATTAGGCACTGCTAAATATAACCAACAAATAAAAAACAAATCCTTGCATGATACGTAAATAGAGTTACGCTATTCACATCCATATATATTGCTTTGCAAGAGTTACGAAAAAATGCAGACAAGGCCAGTAAGTCAGGAAATATAAATGAAAGAGAATGAAGCACCAACCTACTACAGAATTTAGCTAAACTGCATATTACTGCAAAAGTTTACCATTTCCAAATATGCTTAGACCAAACTGCAGTACACCCAAACATAAATTCACCGCGTCAAATAACTTCAACAACCGAACTAACAAAGAAATTACACCACTTCCGAAACACTCATTCGTAAAAGAATTTATTTGACAGAACAACAGCAACATGTCGCTTTGTCGCCATGTCAGCACACGAAATTGTAAACACAGAACTCAACGCGGTTACATTGTTTGAGAAAATTGAAAATTTTCACAGTACTGAGCAAACTGTAAGGAAATATCGCTCAGGTTATGTGGAACGTCTTTTCATTTTGGACGGCTTTATTTACTTAGATGTTGACAACGGGCGCGTTGAAATTAATTAAAAGGTAAGAAATGTGTGTGTTGCGCTTGATGCCGCTAGATGGCGTTGGCTGTAGCAGTTGATGGTAAATGTGCGGGTTGTATTTGGTCCTAAAATATTTTGCTTGCTTCTATTGAACAAAACAATATTAAAAAGACTATTATATCAAAGATCTCAAGCAGACATTTTTATTGTCAATATAGCTTACGAAGGTTCATAATGTGGAACCTAAAATAGTTATTTATGCTACACGTGCAAAAAGAAGGTGATTTCCGACGAGTGTATAAGTCGACAGGAATTGGAAATCATCTTAAGCACGTGTATCATACATCGTTTTACCAGTTTTACTATGCATTGTGCGAGGAAATAAAAAATTATATATTGAAAAGGCACTTTTCTTTTGATTTAGCCGGTAAGAGGCTATTGTTGTGTTTCATTTCATTTTGTGCTTCTTGAATAACATTTTCCAGGGTTAAATTAATTGATGCGTCACTTGAACTCGACATTTTTACAGATTCACAAAGATCGATTTCGAACTGAGCAAGAAATTAGTAAAATGGCGGGTTTATTAGATAAATAAAGAGAAGTCCTGACTGACTGACAGACTCCTCAATGCCCAGCCCAAACCCTTGAGCCTAGAAAGCTGAAATTTTGCACAGAGGTTTCCTTTATAATGTAGACAAGGAATAAGGAAGGATTTCCTGGTAGTACGTTCCAGTGGGATATTTTCCGACATCTACAAGCTAGTTTTAAATACATGCGCACTCAGCGTTTCTACTACTGCACATGTGCAAATACTACCACGTCATATTGCAAAAAGGCAACAGCAAAATATTCTGCCAAACATATTTAATTAATATTTAAAATTAATTTATTGATCAAAATCTAAATCTAGTAATTAATAACGCGTTTAATGAAGTATTAGTTTTTTTTATACCTTTTATATGAACGATAATATATACTTGACTAATATGGTAAACTCTTTTCAAATAATAAAAACTCTTTGCGTCGAGCTGTCGACGGAGTTAAAAATTAAAAAAAAAACTGAAAAATAAAAAGCACTAGTGCGAAACAGTGGCACTTTCTGCACAAATTAGCTGCTTGGAAAACGCTCTTTTCAAGCACTTGCATTAGTATACACGCATGGTAAAAACAACTTAAACGTGAGGTAATAAAACTCAAAACATTAATCGAAATTGAAACAAAAGAGGCACGTCACTCCACTAAAATGAAAATAAAGTAGCACACAAAAAATAGTAATAAATAAACTTATATCGTTTGAAAGCAGTGGACACAATCTCATTGAGGCCCATTTTCCTGTGATATCGCGTAAATACGACCCGTTGGGGAACGAAACACATATAAAACTAATATATTGTGCCATTTTTGTCCCCTATTAACTATATCCTTGGTTGCACGTTCATCACGGGGTAGTATAAAATCAAATTATAGTTTGCAATTTACTAAAAGCTTTGTTTTGGGATGATAGATTATGATATGGTTTTGTTTTAGTTAATTTTATCCTAACTAAAATAGACTCCACGAGTGTAAAAACTTTTGTACAGGAGGCCGCAAGTCACTGGTAACAAAACCAGTATAAGCTGGTCTCTTATTCTATTGAAACTCAGTACTATGCTAGGCCAGCTCATGGGCAAAACCACTGAAATGCTCAACGCGCACTGAGCAGTAAGCCTCGCTACCATCTTTCTCATCATCTGCCTAGCCTTTTCCCAACTATGTTGCGACTACCTATCTGACCTCCACAACCCAGTTACAGGGTAATACGATACCCGTTGGTAAGACTGGTTGTCAGACTTTCAGGCTTCTGACGACCCGTAACGACTGTCAAAGATCTACGAATGACAGCCGGAACCGTGCTTTCTGAGGTTCGGAGGGGTTTTGGAATTATAGATCGTCACCGACCGGCAAGCGTAGCTTAATCTGATCGATTGACCCGTGCGGTTGTTATTACTTAGCCACAAGACCCTACCCTCGCTACCATCTTTCTGACTGGATCATATTTTGGTATGATCTATTTTGATGTGAAACATCTTTTGTGGTAGGTGGCCAGCAGCCAAAACATCCAAATGCTATTTAAATAAAGAATATTTTTTTTTTTTTTATAAAAACCGAATATTTCGTTTTTGATTATGCCAATATATATCTTATAGTCAACTATCCTTTCATGTATATTTTCTATATAAAATAGTTTCGATGTTTCAGCCAGATGTTTGTGTGCCAGCCGTCCTGCGATGGCTCGATTTTTTATATAATGTTTGTATTTTTTATTAATTCGTGCCAAAATGACAGGAGAAGACTACTTTCCAATAAATAGTAAAAAAAAAAAACTGAAAATATTTCTATTACAATGCACTGTATGATGGATTTTAACGTTTGCACGTTTTTATGATTTTATGATTTTCCGTTTAATATTGTCAGCTAAATGTGAGGGAAATAGATGCTATTCTACATTGTACGGGCCGCATTAATAACTTATCATTGGAACTATAACGGGTAAGCTGATTTTTTATAATTTGTTAGCTGTCAGAGGTGCCATCATACAGTACCACTGGTTTAATGACAAGTAAACACTAAAAACAATCCCGTGATTATACAAAAAACCGGCCAAGTGCGAGTCGGACTCGCGCACGAAGGGTTCCGTACCATTATCTATAAAAACGGCAAAAAAATCAAGTTTGTTGTATGAAAGCCCTCTTTCATGTTTATTTTATTCTTTTTTTAGTATTTATTGTTATAGCGGCAACAGAAATACATCATCCGTGAAAATTTCAACTGTCTGACTATCACGGTTCATGAGATACAGTCTGGAGACACGGACAGACAGACGGACAGTCTTAGTAATAGGATCCTGTTTTACCCTTTGGGTAAAAACAATAATTTTGCTTACAGAACACATCCTAGTGCTTCCAACCTATTAGTCCCATAGTTAATTATATCCATTAAATTAGAGCAAGAGCACACGGCTATTAAAGGGTAATAGCCCAGGGCCACAAAGACCACTCCATTACTCCCCATGAGTGTCGTTAGGAGCGACTAAGGGATTTTAGACATTAGGAAGACGGCCAACGACTTCCACCTGCGAACTAATAAAATTAACAATAATTAATCTGCCTATCACTAAGGACCTCGCAATAAGTCTTTTGGAACAGTGGTGAGAGTTACTAGGAATGTAGAAGATGATGCTGCTATAACGCATAAAGCAAATAACAATGGCGAAGTTAAACCGATACAACAGTCAATTATTTACTTTCATTAGATTTCAGAACAATAAACAAACACCTTATATTTATTATCAGAGAATGCAATAAAAGCGTCGTTCTACAAATTATACTACAACAAAATGCATTCAAGCTGTTACTGTTATGTAACTCCTACCGTACTCCACACTCAATTTCGAACCTAATAACTCGAGCATTACAGTCAGAATTTGCATGAGTATTTCGAAAATTTAATATCAAATAATTAACGGTACAAAATTGCCAAATGTTAGTATAATTCACCGCATTGACTGTATCGGGCCAATCCCGCGCTAACATGTACCGTTCATTACATTATTAGGGATCATTACCATTAATATATGGCAGAATATTTGACTGCCAACTATCGTTTGGGGACCATGCAGATATAAGAGAGGCCGTGGGGACAAATGTAAATTAGCACCTGGTTTGTGACGGAATGCAGATAAATGGATAAATGGCTGATTGTAGCAAAGGGCTTACTTGGAAAACGTAGAAATTAGAAGTGGAACATGTTTTAAATAAGAAGAGTATCTAAAAAGTTATTTAGAAATCACAAAACGAAAAGGACAGTTTATACAGGGTGTCCAGTAAATAGCACGACATACTGCAGGAGGTGACAGCTTGGGTCAATACCTATCAAAACAACACAATATATATTATGTTCAGCAAAATCTTACGGATTTTTTTTCACCACTGTAGGTTACAGTTATGCGAAAAGAAAATCGTTCTGTGAAAATTTAAACAAAAAATACTATTTCTTGAAAACATTCTTGTTTATGATAGAAAAAAGACTTATCAATGAGTAAAGTAACTATTCACGAATAATTTGATGTAAAAAAACACTAGAAAAGGAATTTTTCATTACGAGATGCTTAAAAATCTGTTTCAAGGTAGAGATTTTTCGATATTTCGGAAAATTTTGTAAAACTGTAAATCCGTAAGATTTTGCTGAACATATATTGTGTTGTTTTGGTAGGTATTGACCCAAGCTATCACCCCCTGCAGTATGTCGTGCTATTTACTGGACACCCTGTATAATAAAAACTTTTTTACAAAAAAATACAACCGACTTCCAAAAACAACACTACAAAGTGAAAAATAACTTTAATTTCGGAAGTCAGTGTCTGGTTAAATGTATTTTCGTTTTTTGTCACCGACTTCCGAAATTAAAGTTATTTTTCACTTTGTAGTGTTGTTTTTGGAAGTCGGTTGTATTTTTTTGTAAAAAAGTTTTTATTTTTCACTTTTTAGTTGTGTACCTACCCCACACAAATTCTAATACTACCTGCAAAACAAACTAGAACATCATCCATATAAAAGTGGGGAAAAAATACGTATTATTGAAGCTAGTTATCAAAAACTACCAAAGCAAAATTAATCAATTTTATATGGGACCAACTGTGATGTATACCCTCTCGAATAAAATAAAAGGAATCCAAATCGGTCCAGCCATCTTCGAGTAATCGGGGAACATACATAAAAAATAAAAAAAAAAAGGTTCCGACGAATTGAGAACCTCCTCCTTTTTGAAGTCGGTTAAATAAATGGATCACAATGCTGAGAAATTGCTGCTAAACTAAAAAAATAATTTGATGCAGATCTACTAAGTTAGGATAATAAATAGAAATCCGTATAGCTATGTTATTGTCGGCCAATGCCCAACATAAATCAGTCCCAAGCTTAGTGAAGCGATTCAGCAAAACGCTCTACTGACTTATAACAGGAAATATATTTGACCTATATATTACACTGCCCAGTTTTTGTAAACGACCAATCGTCAGACCCGTAAATATCAACACTATGCATGGACCGAAAGGGTCTATTCAATCTGGCTATCTTTTTGAAATTGACCAGGAAACATGATCTCTCTTAAATATGGGGATCCCTGGATTTGGTAGGACGTAGTTGTTAATGAAATGGGGTTAAAGAGGTCTCGTTATGGTGGGTTCCATTCAACCAATTTTGATATATTGGGTTTCGTATCACGTTAGGTCAATACTAGGATTACATGAATATATCAGCGTGAATTGTGATTTGCCAGACGTAGATTGTTTGGCGATAGATAGTCTGTATGCACAAATAAATTACATATAAGAGTATAATGTACTTTATTAAGTTATAGATACTAGAAGATTCAATATTTGATCATCATAAATCACTGAATAAAAACCATAATTGAATAAGAAAGAAAAAAAAAAATTAAAAATCTTAAAGTGCTCGCCTCACAAATAGAAAAACATGTTGACGATAAATTTTACGGAAAAATCTAAGAAAATTCATCAATTTTTATTAATATCTTTTGAACTGTTATGAGTTTGATAGCGAAAATCTTTAAGGCTCTACCAGAAAGAATTCTAATAGAAAATGATTTAGATTATTCTATTGTGTGTGACGACGTGAATCGTGACGAGAAACAGACACACTTCCCAACGGAACACACTCACTACACGTAATATATATATTTTTTTTATATATATATATAATTATAACAAGGTACAGAATGATGGCTATCTAAAAATATATTAATCTTATAATTTCAAGTCTCTAGTTTTTAAAACTTCCCTGCTAATATGAATTCCATGTGTAAGAGTATAGAAACGAGTTTATATTGGTAAATTTTGACAAGTGACAAGGCATATTGAGAGTAGAGTACTCTCACACACTGAACCGTTGTGAGGCGTGCAATAATAATTAATTCAATCCCTTCCGAATTTCGGCCAATTTCGGCCCCTTCACTAAACTTCATCCTGAAACTAAATATCTTGATAGCAGTGTTAAAACTCCCGTTGCATCTCGCAATCAGCTTTCAAACTCGTAAGGATTAATATCCTTCCTTAATCCTTCTCCAAATAAAACTTCGCGAAATTCCCGTATGACGTAACTAGAGGTTCGGGAATTTGGAGGCTAGATGGCAGCACATAAAATACGGCATGATGATAGTAATAAACTTCTAGATGGATAAGAAGGAATTTATCTTTACGATCTTGATCCTTTATGTTGTGCACAACTAAGTGATAAGCGGTTACTGTATCAGCTAGTTTTAAGTAAACTTGAAGTTGCTGTTTTGGTTCAAGAGTTTCGGCTTTTAGTGCGTTTTTTGTGAAGTGTTTGTTTAAAGACTATGTCAGATATATACTCGGTATCCGGTACCCATGTGTTTACTCGTTTCTTGCATACAGTTAACCCATATTTGGTTGCTCATAATAATTTTAGGTAGAAACGTAAAAGGCAAACCTAAATTAAATATTATTAAATTAAAAAATATAAGTTCACAAGCAACATATGTATGTAATAAAGCCAGTAATTGAAATTGATATCTGAACTGTCGTAACAGTATCGTCAGATTTGACACTAAAAGCCAATGGTTCGTAATTAATTTTCACACTAACAAATCTGTTAGAAACTGATATCAAATAATGTATTCCATTTCAAAATTAGATATTATTTAAAGCTAATCCACTGACGAGACCGCTGCATTTAATTATCTATAGTTGTGAATGAATCTTTCTAGGCAATCTAGCTGGGATATTGGAAAACCAAGCCTACGATTATAGTAACAGATTATATTTTGCTTTGAACTGAGCAAAAAGCTTATATTAAGGGTTGGGCAGAAGGGGTAAGTGGGTGTCACGATCAGATACACACGTTGAACAGGATATAGCTAATGTGGTTTTACTAGAAATACCAAGAGCATTCAATAAATCCTTATCGCAAGACTGTATTTCAATTAACTAGAAATTTCATTTAAAGTTTCGGAGAATACAGTTACTCTGCTATTGTAAATGCGATATAACTAAACTAAATAATTTGAATCTCTGATCAACATTCTGTGAAATACAGTGTTCGTTAATTTAATACGTATTGTGTATTTATAGTTCAAGAACAACAAAACATAACATCGAAAGCATTTATTTGCTGTCGAAAATTATGGACGGCTGCAAAGTGTAAATGGTTATCTACAAAATCATGATTTTACTGGACAGTGTTTAGAACGCAAAACTGTGTTATCGAATAGAAGAACAAAGATATCTTCTTCTATTTTACATTTAATTAATCGGGCATTACCATGGAAATGGTCAAGGTCAATTACTATGACTATAAACAGAAAAAAATCAGATAAAACAAAGAATTCTGATTCGAATTATGAAAAAAAAAAGTGAATTTCGTAAAAACTGCAGTTGACTCGTTGTACTTTGCTGCCGTCGATATCTGAATATTTTGCGGTTCTTAAATATAGATGTGGAGGTATACTTTAATATTTTCTGTTCCAAAATATTATTAAATACAATCATTATAGGCTAGGATCCGCTCATTTCCATCAACTTGCGCTGCCATTTAAAAGCTGACATGCTGTGGTGACGTAAAATATTAACACTGTTTTAGTAGTCGACATGAAATTAGCTAGATTGTCCACTGCACAGCCAGGATATCATTTAACATGTCAAGTGTAAGCTAGGAAAAGTAATGCTAGTATCATTCTAATTGATGCTGTACTTACCATTGCAGTTATTGTTGCAGAAAATGAAGAAATTGGAGGTGATGAAGAAGCAGTGAACAACAAAATTATGAACGAGTTTTATAATAAAGTAAGCTGCTAATAAAGTAAGATAGTAAAAAGAGAATAGCAAACTCGTATAAGACCTTTGACGTTGGTTTCAGACAAACAAGTTTATTTTCGTAAACACAATGTGAATCCATATTGATCCAGATTGTATTCATACTGAATATAATGAATACGGAATTACTAGCAAACTGTTTGAATGAATAGGCGTGGTATCCATTCATGTACCAACACTAAGCGGTTTAATTTACCTCACAAGGCTAACTTAGCCTCAGCTAAGCTTAGCCTTACCTTCTACAATGACATCGGATCATAAGCCCACAATACAGACATCAAATACCATAATAATTTGGAACGAAGAAAAATTCGAAAATCTTATAAACCAAAGAAGCCTAATTACAAACTAAATCGCAACTAAGGCTGACTCATCCGACACCAACAAAAGATTCTTTAACGTATATATAAAACAAAAACAAGTGTATTCGTGCTCAACGATAGTTCGGAACTACGCGACGGCGGATGACAAAAGCAGCTACTTACAAAGAAGTGCTTTCGCGAAATCTTACAAAGTTATGTGATGAACCGCCCCCCTCCTCTACTTCGCGGGTGCTTCAAACACGACCCGTTTTTTCACAGCTCGTTTGAACCGTGTGATGTTTTTCGAATAAGTTTCGCTTATGTCTAATGCTTTTTTGTGTGGAGTTGTAATTGGGATGTGTGAAGTTTTTTGGACAATCGATGTTTCTGAATTCAAAACGAATTGTGTATGGCTTTAGATTTGAGACAGGTTTGCGTTTAGCATTATTTTTAATTTATTCAAACTCAAGAACAATCGCTAAAAATATTAAAGTATCATGTGTTTTTTCACGAGCGTCATTCATTCCAGTGTCCTTATAGAAAAAGATCACAAGATATATACCATTCAAATACATGTAAAAGCAAATGATTACGGATTGAATCCTATATCAATACATAGACACGGCCGCTCAAATTTTAATTATTTAAAAGATAAGAAGGAAAGATGAAAAGCGATTCCCCTTGGGACGGAAAAAAAATTGAGCATTTCATTCGTCCGGCCTTTTTCTAATAAATAATTCCATGTATAATTTTTAGCAATAGATTTAAAATGCGTCGTTTCTTTTGAACTCCTAAAACGTTACTTATATAAGATCCTTTTGTGAATTTCTGACCTTTTTTGTGTAAATGCGTAATTGGACTATCTTTGAGGCGGCTACAAAAGGATGTAGTCTGAAAATGATTCTGTTCTAATAAATGGAACTGTATAGTATATTAGATTGTAAAAATATACAGATAATACATGGAAAAGCCGTGAGTAAACTAGTTTATTTCTCTGCCGTATCTCCACAAACTATTCAAGAATCAGTATTGTCATTCTACTACTCAACGCTTTTCTTAGAAAAAGGGTATTGACAGACTGACAGAGAGACGGACAACGAAGTGATCTTATGCTCGATTCCTATAAACAAAAACGAATCGTTTTGCTTTTTTATTGCCAAACTGGGCATATAAATAGATTCGTAAGCTAACTTTACCTGTGATATCTACTTCCATATGGGAGGATCTGCTATGCAAAGCTATGAGGTCTTTGCTTCATTATTGGTAAAGATACAAGTGTCTTAATTTTAACCAATAACGGTCCGTAAATTATAGGAATTGGCCTTTATACAATGTGGTTGATGACGACGGCGAAGTGGTTCCGATTATTTCTTTTGTGGTTGAATATTGAATTCACTCCACGTTATATTACAAAAATGTGTACTTTTTCTCTCCATAAAATAAGAAAGACACAAGTCAAGGTAGAAGCTTTGTTACTCGTCTCCTGAAAAGCAATCTTACTCTCGTTGCTTATTGCACCGACATTACGAATTTAGGGATTTTCTCTAACTACAATTGGATCTCTGATCTTTGCCTCAGGTATAACAACGTTCTTTCCAGTAAAAGGATTACTCTAAAGCGTTGGAGATAGCCTGGGGACGTTCTAACTGTCTTGAATAACTTCACTTACTTAGCTAAGTTAATACTTAAGGCGACGATATCCATTTTTTAATGATGATAAACTGAAGATTACGTCTGAACGCGTAGTGTTAATGATTTGGAAAAAATATGTGTTAAATTATAGCATTGCCTTAATAACTTCATATGTAAATATTTTAGATTCTCTTAATATTACATAGTGTAATTAATTTGTAAAATTATGTCTAACGCGAGTAAAAACTCAGAATCATGCAAAAACTATCAAGCGTATTTTTGTAAAACCTTCACCATTTTAAAGATAATTTAATTATTTGTCTTTTAGTGTACGTGTTTTATTATAATAATTGTTTTATGTATTTTAATTTAATAATGCGTCTAATTTGGGACATCGCTCCTTAATGGGCGAGTCCTATTACTGGGTGGACGTACCACGCGTTTCGTGAGCTCAGCACAGAAGACGCAAGCTAATCAGTCAAGGCTGTCGGAATATATCTGCGTCTTAACATTTGCAATAAATGCAGTGTTATTTACAGTTCTTAGGTTAAGCGTTTTTTTTTTTTAATTCGATTGTTTTACACACTATGGAAACTACGGAAAACTATTAATTAAAACATCAATCCGAGAATGTATCTCTTCTCTTCTCAGAAAAATAAGTAAGATTTTAGACGTTATCGTCTAAAATTTTTCGCGAAACACAGCTGTAAGGCCTGTAGCACACAAAGGTCACTCCCATACATCCGCACACTAAAACTTTCGTTTCAGAACTGGCAAAGTAAGCAATATATTACTATAAAAGGCGATCTGCAATAAACCATTATAGAGCAACAATAAATAGTACGGACGTTGACCGTCCGGACTTATAGGCTCCGAGCCGGCACTATGCTACTTTCCACGGCTTATGAGTCTAACACATGTTGGCAATGTGATAAAACCCGGTATCTGTACGTACGTATCTGCAAAATATTTGTTCAGGCCCTAAATCTTTTGGTATCAAAGCGAGATAAAGTTTGATGGCGATTCGATTTGGACTGATTTTATTTTTGAAGTTTATGGTAGCCTGGTAGCTGGGGTTGAGTGTTTGACCATTTCGATCTTGGATGATGATTTATAGGCAGACGAGAGCTTATTTACTTTACACATATCCTTATGCTGGATCTTACAACATTATATCACAAGACATTAAATACTATTGTACTCGTACAATGAATAGTAGCTACGAACAAACCGATCAACGGGATGATTTTGCAAAACATTATATCAAACACAAAAAAAAAAAAAAAATGGTTAAGTTTTGCAAAACAATTGACTACTAGGGTACGGTACGTATCTCTATCTGCGTGTCTGTTTGTAATGTGAAAAAAAAACAGCTTTTTACTAAATGCATGTGAGAGAGATGATGATGATGTGTGCGTTACTTTTAACAGAAAAATCTATTTTAAAACTTTTTTCTGTCTGTCTCTTTGTTCCGGCTAATTTCTAAAACAAAAGATTGATTTTGACGGGACTTTCATTGGCAAATAGCTGATGTTATAAGGCGCAACTTAGGCTACTTTTATTTCAGAAAAATAATTAGGGTTCCGCGCAAAAAAATATAAACCCATGAAACCCGCCATCTGCAGGCGAAGCCGCAGGCGGAAGCCAGTCCATAAACCTTTAAACAAATATCTCACTTAAAAGTCAGACTAACTTAAAATCTTAGAACGCACGGTGTGCTATTTTAGATGCACTTTACACACGTAAAGGGTGATAAAATTCAGCTTGTGTCCCTGCAGAGCGGCAAGTTAAATTTGATGACACACTGTGCAGTTTACTGAGCAAAGGTGTTACTTTGTCGAAGTTTTGAAAGAAGTTAACGGAATATGCAGTATAGGTTAGTGCAGATAAAAATAAGATTTCCGTAAGTTAACTGAAGATGTAGCAATTTTGTTACGAACTTTGTATTAGAAGCATAAAATGGTCGCAAACGTGATATAAAATAATATGATAGCTGTACTGTTTTAGTTTCAAAATTATGATGTGCTTATAGTTTTTGCGCTCTAGCATGGTGCGGGTGACATTTGACGAACTGTTCCTTTTCACTTTGAACGTTATCGCGATTTACAATCATGATTTAATATTTTAGCTGCACCCTAAATATCATAATCGTAAAATACGGATTCAATAATAACTTTAGTAAATTAAATAAATTATCCTGCCAAAATTATATTATCTACAAATAACATCAAATTTAAAGAAAAATGAAGCTAAGTGATAGGCGTGTAACGTAACGCCAAGACATGTTTAGTGATGTGATGTATTGTTATTATGGGTTTTTATCGATAGTCGACATTTTTTATAGAAAAAGAAGTTTGCCGAAAAAATTATACCATGAAAAAAAAACTTTTTTAAAATAAATACCGGTAGTGCTTTGAATGTGATTTTTTAATGTTTTGTATTAAATACATATTTTAAAATAAATTTCATAATAATATGATATAATCAAAGACATTTTTAAAATTATTACGAGAACGAGATTTTTGCTGTAAGAATCGTTATCGATAAAATTTAATTGTGCATATTGTCACTGACCTAGTCATGCCATACTGACATGTGTCACCCGCACCATGCTAGAGCGCAAACATTATAGTAACTTTTACACTAGTCAGTATAGAAAACCACTTTGAGTAGGTACCTTAAAAATAACAGGCGTAATTACTATATCCAGGGAGATGTGCCGGAGAGCTGTACTCCTAATATTAGGCACTTTATGCGGAGGTTCATCAGGTAGGAAACATGTTTTCTTGTCAGGTCATCCTCTGCATGGAGTGAGCATTTTTTTATTTTATTTATACAACTACCTATTTTATATCTGTGCTACTAACACTAGAATGTAAGTTTTTGTAATACTAACACAATGTGGATCACTGTTGTCCGAAATAAATGAAATTTAATTTTAATTATTATAAAGATGTATAGAAAAAACATTTCCCAAGTGATGTCATAACTTACCTACTAACTGTGTACACTAGGACTAGGTTCTGTGACTCGTAGAAACATACCTACCTGAACTTCACTTACCGAATGCCTTCCTGGTCTGAAGACTAATTTGAGCTGTGGTCGTCCTGATAACGAGTCCAGCTTAATATCTTTTCACACTAATGTTCTACAGGCGGTTTGGTCGTACTGTTCGTTTGTTGTAAATGGGGCACATAATCACATAACACGAAATAAGTTTGAAGAAACGTGTGTGCGAATGGCGGAGACTCGAGAGTAGCTATAAGCCGACAATTTTGTTGGTGACAGTCCCATGGTCTAGCGGGTGAAGGGGGATGCGGCTAAAACAAATGACGCGCACCCGACCGCACATGGTATTGCGTTGTCAAAGATGAGTATGCAGATTTCTTCTTTATGAAATATTTCGTGACTTACTTTCTGTAAATAAAATTTCAGACATAAAACGATTTAAAATCTAAGTATTACATTTATTGACATTTCAAAAATGTTATCAATACAAAACGATCTGTGCCTGTGACACTGCTCGCGACTCTGCCCGTGTCCATCACATTAATATTATAAAGGCGAAAGTTTGTGAGTGTGTTGGTATGTGTGAGGGTGTGTTTGTATGTTTGTTACTTCTTCATGCT
Source organism: Cosmia pyralina (assembly GCA_946251885.1). NCBI lineage: Eukaryota > Metazoa > Arthropoda > Insecta > Lepidoptera > Noctuidae > Cosmia > Cosmia pyralina. The sequence goes on from OX276358.1 coordinate 22,030,940, forward strand.
CAAACGGCTGGACAGATTTGGATGAAATTAAGTATGTAGATAGCTTATGCCCTGGATTCACACATAGGCGAAAAAAATGTAGTATTCCCGTGAGATGAGCAAGGAATTCAAATACTTGTAATTTGTCCCCTGCGTACGTCTCCCGTCACTCGCATAAACTGCGTGACTGTCACCAACGAAAAAGTCAGCCTATAGTTCCTTATTTTTAGACGCGATGCAGGTTGAAGGAACATATTGTTTTCAAATAAAGTGTTGTGGGGGTTGAAAATTATGGAATAGTTCATAATGACGAAACAATAATTTCTGAATTCGAACTGTCCGGAACACTAACAAAAATACAAAAAAAAAAAATCCTTAACTGCTCTTCTCGCATTTCGCTGTTCCAAATAAGCTGAAGTTTATAGTTTTGACCATTGCCTGGCTCTTTGTCTGTCCCTCCATCAAAGTCTCCCATCGACACTTAAAAGATGTGCCTTTGACATAAAACCTTATATCTGTAAAGTCAGTGCTGTATGTGTTACCCTTTCCTTAGGCTCCTACAGTACGACAACATTTAAAGGCTTCTTCGTATATCTTCGGAAAAACCGAAATATAGCGAATAAAATGTGACTATCGATCAATAGAAATTGATTTTATTCCCATATAAATTATTATAGATTGACGGACTATCTGTCACTCCCATAATGGACGAGTCATATTTAATTTGGCATAGTTCGATTTTTACGAAGATAAACGAACGTTGTCGTATTGTACTCAGTTAGGTCTATTGTCCACGATGCTACTCAAAAGAAACGCCAATGACTAGCCAGAATGTCACAGCACTAGTATACCCGTCCCGTACATGACGCAACTTACAAACTATTTTATTTATCCTATACTATTAAATAAGCAATATTTGTATATTTGTAATCACGTTCTCGAAAACGGCTCTAACGATTTCGATGAAACTTGCAATATAGGCGGCGAAAAATCGATCTAGCTAAATCTTATATCTGGGAAATTTCGTTTTCTCTCATCCGAGCAGAGCGCAAAAATGAAAAATACAAGCATGCCTTGTAACCATACCACCCACCCATATGTACATGTACGTATGTATGTCACCCATAGATATGACTAAAGTCTTAATTATGAAAATACTAGCTGCGCCCCGCGGTTTCACCCGCGTAGGCCGGGATAAAAAGTAGTGTCAGATATCGCCATACCAAATTTTATCAATATTGGTCCCGCCGTTCGAGCGTGAAGAAGTAATAAACATACAAATACACACACAAACTCACAAACTTTCGCCTTTATAATATTAGTGTGCAAAACGAGTATTTTCAATTTTTAAACCGTTCGAATTTACGTTAAGTTTTCTCCACGTGTTCGTGTCGTGCTTAAGCCATGATCGATGAGTTATCGTTCCATCAACTTAATATAAGACATCTCGACAACTTTAAGGAGTCCAGAAAGTGTCCTTACATAGTTTCGACCTACTCTGAAAGCTGGCAACAGCCGATATGTTTTATTACAAATCCTATTCACGTAAGAACTCGACCACTAAATTAGAACAAGTTAATACTCTAAGAAAACGTTTGAGAGAACTCCAGGGTCGTACTTAACAGCGCTAACGGTCAATAAAAGCAATAAATTACTGAGGGAAGCCGTGACCAGAGCGTTTACCCCAGGGCTGCTATTTGGGGCAAAATTTTGGGACGGATTCTAGAATTTTTGGGGCTTTTACATTACATAAATCGATATTTTTAAGAAATAAAAGAACAAATCTAAATATTATAGGCACACTTACATAATATTAAACATTTTGTCCATTTATGGGTTGAGTATGAAATAGGAACTAACTTCTACCTCAGTCATACAGTCGTCCGACGAAGTCCGAGCTGCATACGAAGTTCGGCGAACTACGTAAGTAGCTCGGGCTCTCGTCGGACGCTTCTACTTTCTATACCTACTTATATAGACAACAGCACATCACATTATACCAAACTGTCAAATTTCTCCAAAAGAGTTTAAACCTTAAAATGTTGCTGGTTAAGTTCAATTTCGAATGAGAAAATTTGACAGTTTGTAGTAACTTGACCTGCTGTTGTGTTTACTTTTCATAACGTTAGTCACCAAACAATTTTATTTTTTCATTTAAACTGTCGTGAACATAAACTACAGTCACATTGTTTTAATGCCACGAAAATCACAAAAGAATAGGTAACCCTAAAGTTTACAGATGAAAACAAAGTTAACGGTTATCATTTACAATTTAATGGCATTAACTCCATTTTAATATGGAAAGTGTTCCAATAAATCTGTCTAAAACTTGCAACCCTACCATTGTTCGATCGGAGGGCAAACGTGAGCCCCTGGCTCATTTTACGATCACCACATGTGGTGTCGACGTCGATTCAGCATTTTGCGTCCTACGAAACCAGTGACGAATTATTGAAGGTGCCTTTGTTTTATTAACCTTGTTTTCTCTTTCTAGGTGAATAGGTTTTATCGTATTGATCCCAAAAAGTAAACCTTCTCGATTTTTCTACTCAGCTCTTTCTATTTTTCTAGGCCTGTATTTTGATTTATTTTCTTCATATGAAGTTGATGTCGTAAATTCGTCTCTGGATAAAATTGGTCCTTTATTGGTAGATTAGAAGGAGTTTATGGGGTTGTTGACTTCGTCGTGACGCGTATATTACTTAATAATGCTTTCGCAAAACCGGGATATGGCTATAACTCATTATTTGTAAGGAAAATATGGTAATGGTGAATATAAAACCGATTTGCATCAGCTTGTAGATCTTTGTATGTAAATTACCTATGTTATACAAATAAATTATTATTATCCTTACGAGGCTTAATGCGGAGGAAGAGCAAAATTAAAACTTGATAATCCTGAAGTCGATTCGTTCTACAAACACATGAAAAACATTTTGTCATTATAATTATAATAAAATAGCTTTTGCCCGCGGCTTCACCCGCGTTGATATTGGAAATTATTACACGGGAACGTACTACCGAGATACAAATTATCCAATGTACTAATCCAGGTCTTGGTCTAAATTTCATTTAAATCCGTTCAGCTGTTTTATCGTGAAAGCGTAACAAACAAATTCACTTTCGCATTTATAATATTAGTTAGAATGTACCCTCGAGTGTACTGCAACATTAACGCTATACGGCCATAGCAGTAATAACAATAGAACTTCTATTGTATCCTGTTAGTGTCCTTCAAAGCGTTAAACATATATCTCAGGACTAATGTGTTACAAGAAAAGATACCTAAGTAAAGAATCTATTTTCTAGAATAACCATCACTCTAAAATACAAGCGATACAATTTAGGTAACATTGTAACAACTTCCAAACATTATTTTACTTATTTTGACGTCACACCAATTCGATATGTGTTAGGTACTATTCAAACACACTTTTATCGCCTTGCAATAAAGATTATTCACATCCACAGGGCCTTATTACAACGCTTCGCTGACTACACATAAATCGTTAAGTTGGACTGTGGAAGTAATTTCTAAGAAATGGCTAATGGTGACTCACTTCAGTACTATTTGAACATTTGAATTGGTTATTCAGAAGGCTGTGTTAATCCAAAGTTTTAAAAGGAATTTTGTTCTTTAAATTGGTTAGTACATTGGTTTATGTCAGGGTTTTTTTAAGGGAAAAACGTTTTCGAAATAAGCTCATGAAGCCAAAGAAATGGATCGGATGTAGCCTAGAATCGGTCTTTGTGGCAATTAGAAGAGGTTTTTAACCAGCAGTGGAAGTTTTTGACTGATGTCAAACATCAAAGAATTAACAGTAAATATTGGAGTTGTCACCAATGATACCAAGTTTAAGAGCTGTCAAGAACAATGATGACACTTCACCCTAAATATGAATTCCCAAAATATTTTATCTACTTATAGCTCCGGCCATCATCATCATCTGCCTAGCGTTTTCCCGACTATGCTGGGGTCAGCTTCAAGTCTAACCAGATGCACCTAAATACCAGTATTTTACATGGAGCGTCTGCCTATCTGACCTCTACAACCCAGTTACTGGGTAATACGATACCCCTTGGCAAGACCATCGCGGACATTTTCGGTGAACTACTTTTCGACCTTCTTACTATGGTAATAAGGTTCAAAAGTGGTTCAACGCAAATGTCCACGATGGATGAAATAACAATTGCAATTTTGATAAAGGACCAAAATAAGACCTCATAACCGCACTTCACCCCATAACAGTAAGGTTTCGATATTAGTATGTTCATAACATCATAAAATATCAATAATTCAAGAGAAAATTGCTTTTGAATTTTGCGTACCTAAGTTATCTTGAATATTATACTCGTGCATAATCACAATCAGCGTTGTTCCCACTGCTGGGACACAGGCCTCCTCTCTGTGAGAGAGAATGGGCCGTAATACACCACGCGGGCCCAGTGCGGATTGGTAGATGTCACTATATCCTCGAATTTTTATTTGTAGGACATGCCGGTTTCCTCACGATGTTTTCCTTCACCATTTTACAAGTACTGGTGACGAAATAATTTACACAAAGTAAAGTGCCTATCTGGGTTCGAACCTACGATCTAATACTTGTAAGTTGCGGCCGTTACCTTTGGGTCACCACTGTTCTTTATGCTCGTGAATGTCCTGTATTTTTTTTTTTATATAAAGCCGTATTTCCTGCGCGTCTTTTTGTGAAACATTACACATAAACAATGATTTTCATACACAAATTGTCTCCTGCGTATTCAAATATTTTTAGTTAGGTACATATTTTGTGTAGATGTCGTAATGAGTTCCGACAAGAAAGACGTGCTATCAGTTTGACAACAGAAGTGCGTGATGCGCGCGGCAGTTGAAAATTAAACAATCCCTTCCCCTCTTCTCCCGCGCGGGGAATGTTGTCCATGTAATTATCAAAAAACACGCGCAGGAGACACGGCTTAATACATACAATAGAAACCTAAACGTAAAATATAAAATACAATAGTATTTTATATTTTACGCTCGCTGAATAAACATAATATTTATCTAGGTTTATTAAAAACCTAGATAAATAAATATTATTTTAAATATATTATAACACTTTTAATTATATATTATTTTAATTATATATTATTACAACACTATTGTACGTATATTCTCGAATCCCAAAAGACTCTCTAAATTAGGAATCCTACAAACGAAACACAACGCAGCTGCAGTATAATTCCCGCAGTATTCCTTCTACTGCAAGCTAACAGAGATAACCTAACAAAAACTTAAGTTTATGTTTAAGACCCACAGTTGGACTCAGGCCAATTACAACGTTTAAGTTAGCCTAGCCTAAGCGTAGGTATAGGCGTAGGAAGATGGCCACTGTAAATATCCTACCTTGTTTACGCCTACGGGTTCTTTTGATTAAATGTTTGGACGGGACGGTCTTAAACTCTTGGGGTTTCCTTTATTGCATCGGAAGTGTGTTCGTGGAAGATAAAATGAAAATGTTAATAATGTATAGGACTAAGAAGGAACATTCATAACATCATATATGACTTTTAAATACAAATCTCAAAAAGATCTCTCAGAAGAGAAATTTTGATGATACATCTATTTGTGCTGCCATTTGTATATGGATGCCACAAATGATCACTTATATTTGCCGTCATTTTGACGGCAAATGATATGAATGGATGAATCTTGAAATCCGATATTAAGTATTGCTGAGCTGTGCATAGTAATATACTAATGCTCGTACCTACATGTACGTCACGTACATTTTCCCATGTTATTTCAACAAAACACAACAGCAAACATTCAAGCACGAAACTAAATATCCAAAAATATCGCACATCCATTCACAACGCATGATCAAATGCACTTACTTTCAAAACCATTGCGCCTTCGCGCACTAAAAGCTTCTAACACGAAGTAAATGCATTTCCAAAAAATAAGCCAAAAGTTGACATTTGTCGTGTACACCCAACGTTGCGACTTTACGACTTAGCATCCTTTCCAATGTCTTTTAGTATCTGAGCTTATGAAAGCGATGGTAGTGGAAATTGAATTTTCAGTTTACTCTAGACATTTTTAAAATATCTGCTCGAGCATTGCTTGGGGCAGTCGAAGTGCTGACAATATTTCGACGTGTTTCGCCTCACAGTTTGGCAGTCAAGGGCTTAGTTACATTTAGTGTCTTTGGAGCGGAAATAAGATGCTCATATTTATGGTGAGTTACGATTTTGGACGCTTGAATGAGAGGAAATATGTTGCTGTAATATTAATACTCAAATATTTACTGAAGAAGTATTTCACTGTTTAAAATATTGACAAAGTTTGTAGTTGCAAATTATTGTATGTTGTGAACGCTTCTACAAGGTCAAACCCACAGACGTGGTGTGAATTGATATCTAAACACGACAAAATAAAAACATTTGTTTTTTTTTTATTGTATGTTTCTTGAATTAGTGTGTGTTGATAAAATCTGTTGTATCGTATTGAGATATCGATACTCATCACGTCTGTGAACTTCACTAAATAAACTGATTTTTATACAGATTTTTTTAGTTACAGTGTATTAAGGTTGATAACTCCCAAAAAGAAATTTGTGGCTAAGTAATAACAGCTGTACGGGTCGATCCATCAAGTTAAAGTACGCTTGCCGGGATTGGTCCGTGGATGGGTGACCATCTTTACATACCGAGACTCCTCCGTGCCTAGCCTAAAGCACGTTAAGCCGTTGGTCCCGGCGGTCAATCGTGGATCTTTGACAGTCGTTACGGGTCGTCAGTAGCCCGAAAGTCTGACAACCAGTCTTACCAAGGGGTATCGTATTACCCAGTAATTGGGTTGTGGAGATCAGATAGGTAGTCGCTCCACGTAAAATACTGGTATTCAGCTGCATCCGGTTAGACTGGAAGCCGACCCCAAAATAGTTGGGAAAAGGCTAGGCAGATTGATTGAACCCCAAAAAAAAACATCAAATTAATTTCTTGTTATCATATTTACATTTCGATGCCTAGCACGTTGCGGAGTTACGCTAGCTAATTTAATTTGACCCTGTATTTACCTGTTCTAAAGTAGGTATTTATAAAAAAAAAAATTGCATTAAATTTTTTTTTTTTATCATATACAACTGCGACGTTATGCCTAATTTATAAAACACTAGTAATTACAGAACTTACCGTCCTTCCACAAAGCTCAAAATGTAAAACACCAAGCTTCTAAATCATCAACTATTAAGACGACCGAAAGACCAGGAGATCAAAAACGTCGAGTAGGTCACGCAGTCGTCTCATATTTTACTTTTATAGGAGAAAAGGACGAATCCGTTGTTTGTGAAGGGTAGTAGTAATAGCGCCTCGGAGGAGCTTGTCTAATCCCTTTCGAGGGTGGTCTGACCTAAAATTGAAATTCTCAGCCCCTTTCTAAGTGGCAATGTTTCACAGGCGAAGTCCACGTTGTAACATTAAAGTTTAAGTAATGACGGTGTTCTTCGACTTTGAATTTTCTCGTTGCTTCTCAAGCTATAGGTTTTATTGCGGTACGTTTTGAAATATGGTTTGGGGCTGTTAATTGCTTTGATTTAGTGTATCTTGCTTAGACGGTATTGGAGCCTGACATAAATTTGTAGGGTATTCTGACACTTAAAATTTGAAACGAGAACCCCCTGAGTCTTCCAAACCATTTGCTCATTTACTTTAAGAAAATTACCATTACATAATTATTATGAAGCGAATTAAAGTCTTCCACGGGTTTCACATAAACGTTAAGGAACCACTAAACCAATTTAATTAATTGTGAGCCATTTTTTCAAATCAATCTTGTAGGCGTTTTCTTACATTACACCCGTTCTAAGGTTTATGGCTCATAAATTTTATATTAGACCGGTAGTAACTGCCAGTGGCAAGGAAATAACATTGAGTACTTGTCATTCGGAGGTATGTTAAAATATTTAAGATCACCATGTTAACCTACCTTCATTCAGTCGTGATGTAGAAATATTTTGTAACTACCTATTTTTGCATGTCTTAAACTGTTTTGTACAGACTTTATAAATTAAAAATCATCTTCAGAATATTACGTCATAACAAAGAAAATAAAGAAAAACGTTATTTGGCACAGTACCGTAAAGCCGTGTCTCCTGCGCGTCTTTTTGCGAAACATTACACAAAAAACCTTACACATAAATATTTGTTTTCATACACAATTCTCCTGCGTATTCAAATATTTTTAGTTACACATTTTGTGTAGATGTCGTAATCAGTTCTGAAGAGGAAGACGTGCTATCAGTTTGACAACAGATGTGCGCGGTGCGTGTGGCAGTTCAAAGTGAAACAAACCCTTTCCCCCTTCCTCGGCGCGGCGCGGGGAATGTTTTCAATGCTACTAGGAAAACAAAAACATCGTCTGTGCATAAACAAATGTGTATGGCTCTCTATAATTCGATGTTTTTATGTAATGTTTCGAAAAAAATACGCGCAGGAGACAACATGGCTTTAGCAACACATTTGACACAACACATGCTTATAGTTTGATTAGCAAAATACTTTTTTTACTTGTTATTATTAATTACATTAATATACAATATTTAACACATCTGACTATTTACACAATCTATCTATTCTAATCTAATTACGGTCACTGACAGTGGACCATATTAGAAGGCTAAAAGTCACCCGAAGGGGAACAAAAACAAACAGACATTTAAAGCATGCTTTAATTAAAGTAAAAAAACTACCATGGCTTGAAATTTTCTAGTCTATCCACTACATACAAATGCATAGGTACCAAAAATATATTTCTAGGCACGATTTTACTTAGAACACGATAATAAATCCAATAAAAATATTCCGTCTGACCCTAAAAAATCCTAGTAAAAAACTGTTTTCGTCACTTATAACAATTTTCCTTCATACTGAAAGAAAATCGTATTTTCCCTTTCAACGTAGCTGCTAGAAACAATATTCCTTATACTTCGTTCTTTTATGGCTTTGTCAATTCTGAGAACTACGTAATAATATTTTTTCCCATTCTAGATTTAAGGATTAGTGAATGTGTAAAGCTTTGGTTTCCTAGGAAAGCGGTTCCATCATATTATTCCTTCATTTCCAATCCTGACCTCTGTTCGCCAAAAAAAAAAAGAAGTTTACTATGAATTGTTTGTTTAAAATATTATGTAATATGTCTAATGTTTCCGGCCGCTGACAGCTGCGCGCACAAATAACGCATTCTGCGGCGTGGGAGTCGGTGCTGTCGCGGAGCGGAATGGGAATATTGTCATTTTCTGTATATTTTATCTATACCTATAGAATTAACTTTATATTTTATTTATTTTTTAATTGCATATTATTTATCACATGCTGCACCGGTCGACGACATCGCGTCAACGCCGGCTATCGTTGAAAACCAGCGCTGGGGCTCCGTTTCGCATGGGGTCGCGGCATTATGCTGAGCGGTAGCCGTTTTGCGTAGATATGACGTATATTTTTCCCAAAACTTGCTTTTTACTTTGTTTATTTTATTTTGTTGTCCTTTGCGTCATGTTTACCGCAAATAAACGTATTTTCTTTCTTTTCTTTCTATGAACAATTTTAGATATTAAACATAACAATAGACACGAAGATCGCTGTAAAAGCAAAATACTGTGACGCAAAAGTAAAAAATGCAGCTATAGCGACCTGTCCGCTGCCGGCGACGATGCTGTGGACGTGGCGATGTTTTGGACCAACAAAATTTAATACACTGTCGTGTCATGGACACGATAAAAAGATTATAGCTGTCATAAAAATCTGTTATTTAAAGCAGTGTTTGACATTGATGTGTCTAAAAACGCTTAGTATTTGAACAGCCGTTATTGTGTGACGTTCACCGCATTCTGAGGAAACCAAAGCTTAAAGGCACGCTAGTCGGTCATTCTTCCATACAAACGTAGTATAGAGATTACTCGTCTGTTTGATAGAGTACGTTGAAAACTAAAAATTATTTCAATTTGTCTCGTCATTATCTAGCCCTGTATGAAAGCAGAATCTGAAAAAAATATTGGTTTGGAAGTTATGAGCGTCGAAACTTCCATATTTCCACACTAATTTTAACGCATCATTGGGCGTAAATAAATAGCTCCCGGAGTATGAAAATGGAAAAATTTTTGTCGTAAAAGAATAGGTAATTTATTCAAGTATGCAAATATTTTTATATTGAATAAATATGTCTAGTAGTTTTTTCATAATATCTATATGCCCAAAGGTCTGTTCATGAAATTTTACGCACTCGTTTTCGTTTTAAATCATCGTCTCTTTCACTAAATACATAAAAACTAAATAAATAAATACTAAACAAATGAAACTAAATAAATAAAGTAACTGAACAGCATGCACCACGCTACCAATGAGTTCGAGCCGCCGACTAATGGCTCCTTAAGGTGACAATAACCGACTAATAATGATTTGAAACTGAATATCATGTCTAAACGGGTAGTGTTATTGATTTGCTTAAATTAAAGCATTTTCTTAATAATATTTGAATATTATACATAATGTTTTAGAGGAGCTCGTGGCTAAGTAATAACAGCCGCACGGGTCGATCCATCAGGTTAAGCTACGCTTGCCGGGGTTGGCCCGTGGATGGGTGACCATCTTTACATACCGAGACTCCTCCGTGCCTCGGAAAGCACGTTAAGCCGTTGGTCCCGGCTGTCATTCGTGGATCTTTGACAGTCGTTACGGGTCGTCAGAAGCCCGAAAGTCTGACAACCAGTCTTACCAAGGGGTGTCGTATTACCCAGTTAATGGGTTGTGGAGGTCAGATAGGCAGTCGCTCCATGTAAAATAATGGTATTCAGCTGCATCTGGTTAGACTGGAAGCCGACCCCAACATAGTTGGGAAAAGGCGAGGCAGATTATACATAATGTTTTAAAACAAATTTGCCCTTATCACCTAGTTATTCAATAAGGCCAAAGGTATTAACAAAAAGTCTTAGTTACAATCCGATGAGGATCTAACACCTAATTAATGGCGTCTGTTCATTATCGGAATACCAACGAAAGGGGTTGACTTCACGCAAATTCAATGAGTAATGAAATTAGAAGCCTTCTTTAAATAAGGTATTTTAAAGCTTTAAGGAGTATTTATTTACTGATAAAGAGATTCGTAAACAGTTAATTTATTACTTTGAACTAGATCCAAACAAGATAAATATGTAAAGTAGAGGGACATTTTTGTCCGTGAAACTTACATTGTTGCTACGTCGTAGCAATAGTGCTACGAATCTGCGTAGCGCTACGCCGCGTAGCATAGTATTTGAATAAAAGACAGCCAGCATTGATACCGACAAAAGTTGGACTGATCAATACTCCACACTAACTTTGCAGTAGTTGAATGACAGTTTTTGCAAAAACAGGCATTTTCTTGTTATTTGAGAATTTTCGCATTACGAACATGTTGAGGACATAAAAAAAAAGCTAGTTACCAAGATCTAGTATAAAATTCATTATAATATTCGAACAACAGTAAGTTAGTTATTCGAATATCCAGACATAGTATAATGTGTTAAATTGTATAATTAATCATTACACTAGTTCAAAAGAAATCGTCAAAAAGCGCAAGTCAACAAACGGCTCCTTTTAAAATCGAAATTAAGATCTTAAATAGATCTGTGGAGTTCAACCACTAGGCAGACGTGTTTGCATCGCATCCTATTTTCGTACATCTCGCCGTTCAAAGGACTGGGACACACGGCTAGTAAGCTAATATAATCCGAAAAAGGGGGTAACTTATTGCTGAAATGAGGATAGAATTATTTACGGTATCGATTTAATAATCTGTAGGAGTAAGTTTGTCTATGTTTCTCTTTGTTATAGCTACACAGGTAAATACAACGTGTCGTTTTGCATCCTCGTCAAATTTCAGGGTGTGGTACAGAACATCAAACCGAATAACTTTCTCCATGGGACCAACATCGTATTCGCGAAAAATACCTACCTACCAATACCTACTCGACGCAAATGTATGGGAGGGCTGATTAATTTTTCGCGATTACGATGTTGGTCCCATGGAGAAAGTTGTTCGGTTTGATGGTCTATACACCCTTAAATTTGACGAGGATGCACAACGACACGCTGTATTGGAGAACTCAAATTAATGATATTTTAAAACCCACGTAGGTTGTATTTTAACATTTTGAAAGATTTAATGGATGCGAGATGTGACTGCACGCGTTGATTTTTTCCATGATGAGCCACGCGACTATTCGCGCCAAATTGAACATCGCTATAGAAATTAGGTGACACAATCGACTAGAGAAAGTTTCGTCCCGCGTCTCGCGCTTAGTTTGGTCAGAGTTTTATTTTAAATAAATAAAGTGGCGTAATTCTAACCGAAGATCAAGCGAGATGCAAATAGAAAACTTTAAGTTCTAAGACATTAATAAAAATAACATTTAACGCTTTCAAGGACACTATACGGCCATAGCCGTCATAACAATAAAACTTATATTGTGTCTCGTTCAGTGTCCTTGCAAGCGTTAACAACAGTCAAAATATACTATAAGCCACGTTACAAGCATACGACAAACAATCATAATTATTTATCTCTAAATATTATAAAACAAAGTCGCTTTTCATGTCTGTCTGTGTGGCCGCGTTGTTCTTCTAAACTACGCCATAGATTTTGATGCGGTTTTCACTATTATTCAGGAAATTTATTCCGGAATGTTTATGTCTATAAAACACCAATATAAACTTACATTTATTAAAGAAGTCTTGTTGTTTTGCCAAATCGAACAAACAAAAAAAATAATTAAGGACACTTACGATGTAAGAACGAGCCATCGATAATATTTTTCAAGAAATCATCTAACTTTCCCCACCCTGTGTATCATAGGCATTCTTAATCAACAGTCAGAGCAACGACCTCGGCAGGTGTATAAAAATCCACAGCAGGGGTGCCCATTGTTTGTCCAACGTGACTTTGTACATAGGGGTGCTCAACACAACTGATTTTTAGTTACGCGTAGCTAGGATGCTTGTTTTTCTACGTTACACTTGACTGGACCGTTTCGGATTGGTGGGTAGGAGGAAAAACAAAAGCATGTGGGGATATTTATGTTTTGGTATTGTATATTGTTGGCGTTCGATTCGTTCCCTTGGAAATTATGTGATTTACACTTTACCTGTTGCCTCCGATTTTCCGTATTAGTACATACTTTTACCTCCCATTCGAAAAACTTGGATCATGCATTTCTAAAAATGTTAAATAGAAATCAGTTCACGACACCCACGACAACCTTCAAGACTTCACAGTTTCAGAAAAAAGTATAATATACCTAATCGCTAAATTACAGATTAATTAATAAGTTATAATAGTAGTTAGTTCAGTACCTAAATGGATTACAAGAAGAAGCGGTTTCTTATGTCCACTTTCAGTTACTGTGATTCTAAAGCATGTTCTCTCTTTTGTTTCCCTTGCCTGGCATCTTGCCCAGACTACGTAGAAATTCTTTGTTTTTATTTTTCAACAGAAGAAAGGAATTAAAATCGGATTGTAATGAAGAATAACAATAAATATAAAATCTCTTTAAAGGTAAAGTTTTAGGAGGTATCAAGTTGAAATTAATATCAAATACGTGGGTCTAATGGCTCTTGAAGCTTTAAAAACTTTTTACAAAAAAATACAACCGACTTCCAAAAACAACACTACAAAGTGAAAAATAACTTTAATTTCGGAAGTCGGTGTCTAGTTAAATGTATTTTCGTTTTTTGCCACCGACTTCCGAAATTAAAGTTATTTTTCACTTTGTAGTGTTGTTTTTGGAAGTCAGTTGTATTTTTTTGTAAAAATTTTTTATTTTTCACTTTTTAGTTGTGTACCTACCCCACACAAATTCTTATACCACTATCTGCAAAACAAACTAGAACATCATCCATATAAAATTCGGGAAAAAATACGTATTATTGAAGCTAACTCAAAAACTACCGAAGCAAAGTTAATTAATTTCATATGGGACCAACTGTGATGTATACCCTCTCGAATAAAACAAAAAAAATCCAAATCGGTCCAGCCATCTTCGAGTAATCGGGGAACATACATAAAAAAAAATAAAAAATAAAAAAAGGTTCCGACGAATTGAGAACTTCCTCCTTTTTGAAATCGGTTAAAAAGATCAAGTTTCTAAGTCAACGCAATAAAAAACACGGTCATTTATGCGACATTTTGGTACCTACTCGCAAAGCCTATAGATTAGGTACTTCCCGTTGACCTAGAATCATGAAATTTGGCAAGAAGCAAGCACAAGTAACGTAAAAGTCCGAAAATTGTTAATTTGTGGTTTCATCACATTTAAAATTGTTTTTTGCGATTACAAACTTAAATTTGCAGTTGGAGAATTTACCGTGACTATATCAATGTATGGTAAAACATGTTTTTCAACTACAATGTTAAGTTTCTTTTTGGGATATTTTTTTCAACTAAGTACGGAACTCTTTGTGCGTGGTCCAACACGCACTTGGGCGGTTTTTTTTTTTAGGGATTACAAACTTTTTGCACTTGCAGAATTGATCGTGACATATATATGGGAGAACATGTTTTTCAAGAACAATGTTAAGTTTATTCTTGGGATATATTCTTTTCAACTACGGAATAACGGAACCCTTCATTGTGCGTGGTTCAACACGCACCAGTGGCGTTAGTGCGAGTTTTTATACTTACTCGATCGCGTTTACGTTATCCTAAACTTACGTCAATTTGTATGGAATAATTGTGTTCCCCATTATAGTCACCAGACGGCGCTTATTCATTTTCAGTACAAATTGAAGTTTACGTTAACGTGATCGTGTAAGTATAAAAACTCACACTAAGGCCTCTGATCAGTTTTTTTTTTTGTATATTGGCACATTATTTTTATAATCTAAATAGGTATATATCTTAATATATAAAAAGAAAAGTCCTGACTGACTGACTAAGTGACTCATCAACGCCCAACCCAAACCATTGGACCTAGAAAGCTGAAATTCTGCACAGTGGTTCCCTTTATAATGTAGACAAGGAATAAAGAAGGTTTTTGTTCCTTTGGGATATTTTCCGACATCCACGCGGGCGAAGCCGCGCGGGAAGTGTTAGTATAATTATATAATCATATAATTAGTTATCATCATTTAGTTGTGCTGTTTTGTGTGCTCTGAATAAATGTTTTATCTGTCTATATAACATACGGAAGAAATATTTCAAGTACCTAAGGAATTTCTTGGCAATAAACAACCTTATTTTTGCTTTTTAAATCAGAGTACCAAAGTGCTACATAAATAATATCACGCATTATTTCCCCGAAGGGTTGGGCAGAGGTGTACGTGAGTACACCCACATTTCGCCAGTTATGGTAGCTTTGTATTTCCCGTTCAACATACATTAGGAAAGAATACTCAATTCCCCATCGAAAAGCACACACATTACGCTCTCCAAAGTTCAGTCATCCAAAAAAAGAAACCATACAAAACAACCTTCGATCCAACTTGACATGCAACAAACAGAAAAAAGGAAGGAAAAAAAATAGAGGGCGTACAAAACACATTTACAAACCCAAATAGATTTGGATTGACGTAAAAAAGGACATTTTCACACAAATGTACGACAAACTATAAGTCTTGGTGAATCGTCACTTGGGCCTATTCATCTCAATAAATTTCTTTGACAGACTGGAGTAAGGAACATTGAAAATGGCGTAAGAAAAAAAATAAGTGGAGATGGATCGTCTGTGTTCTGACATTTGGAACTAATTACGTCGTTGATGAGGTCAAGATTGCGTGTTTGAGAGGTAAAGGAATTGCTTTATTTATGAGACTTTTGATGTTAAAAGATTAGGTAATATATTTTGTAGATAACGTGATATCTATAGTTGAAATGCCTACGAAAATTGTGAAAACTGTGTTTGTTTTTAAGGCGTGAAGGCGTATTATCTTATCGTTTGTCATAAAGAAACTATAAAAAAAAACACAAAGTTAACGTTTTGGTATTAATTTCTAGTATAAATTTTTCTATGAAATGTTGGCGATCACAACACGTCGCAAAGCCCCCACCCTAAGTTGTGGCTCCTAAAACACCTTTCGTATCAAAAAGCGAAGTGCCGTCTCACGCCAGAGAACAATAACCTTTTTCAATAAAAATCCTTAATATTATCCGACATGACTTGAGACAAAAAGTAGGAAAAAAAACATTCTTAACACGTTGCCGGAATAAAATCCGGCATTCGTCAGTCCGATGGATACAATTGCTGTCCAACGGTGTTCACGCATCGCTGGCTTTCGGCTATAGCGACCCGATGACGTAATTAGGTACGTACCCATATTCGGACCCAGCTTTACAGTAATGCTGTTTTATTTTCCGGAAATCTGAAGGAATAACTTTTGCTACGTTTGTTCTGGAGATGAGCTGAGATTAGCAAAGTGTGACCTTCTCAAATTTTAGGGCTTTTTACGTAGGCAATTTCAACGACGGTTTTAACGTTCCCTGTTTTTTTTTTACTTGTGAAAAAAAATCCAATTAGTATATCTTCTTAAAAAACATAAATGGCTTTGATAACTACCTACAAAAAGGAAAAAAAGGTCTTGTAAACTTTGATTTACATCGTACAGAAAGATATTTAGAAATAAAATGTTCCTTTTAAAACGCTTTGCTCGGCATCAATTTGCAAACATAAATAATATCTTCAGAAAACATGATCTATTCATCACAGACATAAGACGATGAAAATGTGCCGGGCTTTTCATAAATTTATGGAATTTTCCTCATCTTTCAAGTGTATTAAAAACACCTTTTAAAATGTATGTGACGCCTTATTAATTTTTCAGGCGTATTATATTTTATTAATGTTCTTTAAGATGACAATCTATATCTAAACATATTAATTATAAATTTAATGTAGCTTTTCGTGTCCGTCTTTGTGGTCGCGTTGTTCTTCTAAACTACGCAATGGATTTTGATGCGGTTTTTACCATCATTTATGGAATTTATTTCAAAAGGTTTATGGTTTTTATTCATAAATAACTTACATTTCGTCAAGTCGTAAAAACTGTGCGAAGCAGGGACGGGTTGCTAGAAATGAAATAAGTAAAAAAAAAAAAACTTTTTTTAGAAAAATTTATAACGGATAATTCTTTCAAGTTGTCGTAACATTCGTTCCTATTTTCCATTCCATCCATTCATCGATTTTATTAATATTGCTTGAAAAAAGTTTTGGTTATTTAGCAAAACATGACAGAATTTAAAAACGAGGTTTACAGGGTTATTTTTCAATGACCAGCCAAATTTTCATTGAGTGTTCTACCCATGAATATGAATAAATTTTACTATGGGATAACGAAAAAAAAAACAGTTGTTTCATACAGAATTTCAGTACCTACTCGACCAAAATGTATGAAACAGCAGATTTTTTTCTGTGACGTCAAAGTTAGTCCCTTAGTGAAAGTTACTGTCACGTCAACTTTACAAAAGATTTTGGGTCAAATAACCAACCAGCCACATAATACCGACCTAAATAAAATATCCAAGACCAAAATTCTTTTGTCTAAACTCAGGATAATCTCAAAGAAGGCCAATTGATGAAATCTTATCTATATTGTGACAGTCTTGATCCCGTTCGCTCCCGACTAATCATGAAGTATGGCCAATAACAAAGTTCTATCCGAGTACTTTGGAGTTTCATTAGCTCTCTTTAGGCCGTGCCCATATAAAAACGTCAATGTAAACTTAAGTTGGATTTATTGACTTTTCTTGGAGTATTTTCAGTTGTTTGCTTTCTTACTAAATGTTACTTGAAATATATATGTTGGTGTGTGTGGGAAGTTAGGTTGGGTTAAGTGAAATAGGGGTAGTGTTACACTTAGGGATGTTAATGATAATTTGTATTGCTTGTGGTAAGAAATGGTCACGCATGCGCGTTACTATCAAGCAGAAACAATTGCCACAAACATCCGTCACTGACTCTCACACTGAAGGCCAATTCTCGTATCTTAAAACGTTCAAATTCAAGTCGCAATTCAAGTCATGCCAGTGACAATAAAATGTAAATTTTTGATAGAATGAGACTGAGATGAGATTGCGAACGCTGTTAAAAATACAGGAATTGCCCCTCTGATATCAATCTGTCTAGCCTTTTCCCTACTATGTTGGGGTCGGCTTCCAGTCTAACCGGATGCAGTTGAATACCAGTATTTTACATGGAGCGACTGCCTATCTAACCTCCACAACCCAGTAAATTGGGTAATACCAATTCCCTTGGTAAGACTGGTTGTCAGACTTTCGGACTTCTGACAACCCGTAACGACTGTCAAAAATTCACGAATGACAGCAGGGACCAACGGCTTAATGTGCTTTCCGAGGCACAGAGGAGTCTCGGTATGTAAAGATGGTCAGCCATCCACTGACCAACCCCGGCAAGCTTAGACCTGCAACCTGGTGGATCGACCCGTGTGGCTGTTATTACTTAGCCACGAATTGCCCCTCTGATATGCGCAAACAATATAACCTTTCTTGGCAATGTGGTAAAAACGACCTGAAAAAAAGTTATCTGAATGTGCTTAAAGGGGAAGAAAACTAAAAATGCCGATCTATATGAACGGGTAAATCGGAAACAAGTGAATACAACAATTCCTCTATTTCATCGCGATAGCCAAGTGCCACTTGAAATGTATTTTCCATTACCCCAATACTATAAACACGAAAAATATATTCACTATATTGCCAAAAATAACAACCAAAAATTAATTTGAAACGTCTCCAAAAGTTAAATAAACCTTTTTTTATAGTTTTATATTCACAAAGTTTTACATTGTTACATTGGATTGGTCTGGTTATATCCGAATTTAACCGGTCTGAACCGGTTTCCGAAGTTGGCACACTGTCAAAAGTGGTGCATGGCTTACGCTTGAACAAAATTTGGTTCGTCGCAGAGTTATCGGAGCGAATAAATAATAGAAGGAATGTTTTTGCTGAATTGGCCCATGGAATAATTAAGTTTTCTGTTACGTTGAATTTTCTAGATTAATCTGGAACTTTCTTTGTGGCTTCGTTGACTGTCGTCATAGTTTAAAAGTTAAAGTTCTTGAACCTTGAGATTTTTATCTTCTAGATATTTATTTTATCGCACTATTTTCGTAAGTCGTTGTTTCGAAAATAGTGAGTAGGTAGTGCCATTTTAGGTTCTCTTTGAAGCGTGTTATTAATATTTTGTCTGTATGTGAATAACGCTGTTTTTTTATCCTAGCACTTCCCGCGCGGCTTCACCGCGTGGATGTCGGAAAATATCCCACGGGAACATACTACCGGGAATTTCGTCCTTATTCCTTGTCTACATTATAAAGGGAACATCTTTGCAAAATTTCAGCTTTCTAGGTTCAAGGGTTTGGGCTGGGCATTGATGAGTCAGTCAGTCAGTCAGTCAGGACTTCTCATTTTATTTATTTATTTAAAGACTTCGGAAGACTTACAGCTAAATACAATGGTAATAGATAACAGGATGCTAATCTGACAGCCAATTACAAGTCTTCGCGTCTAGAGCTTGTCTGGTATAAAAGTACTGTGGAACAAAATATACACACTGCCAAATAATGCCGAAAAAATAAAAAGATATAGATTATAAAAACCAGGTTCTTAATAATTCATTACAATCTAGCATACAAGACTAATAAGCAATTTTAATCTAACTTAATTTTGTACCTGATAATTATTTTTTAACTTAGAATAGTGCTGATAAACTTTAGACAAGTCCGTTCTACTTTCTGAAGAAGAACTTTGTTGATTACCATACATAATATTTAATTTTATGTTCCGTTGTACAAACAATGGAACGTAAAAAAACTTCACTATTATGTAATTGTTTGTTGTTCCAAATAACACCCACCCACATAACACACTATGATATACTTGCTTAGATGGTGCTAGCATGTCATCCTGTGATTTTTGATGCATGTAATCTGTGTTGCTATAAATTGAAAATCCGTAATTGGCTGTAAGATTGTTTTTATATGTTTAAGTAATATTGTTAAAGAACTGTGGATTTTGTAATAAATAAATACATCAAAAAATATCTATACTTTTGACGTTTGCGGTCTTTAAGAAGAGTCTTGACATCTTGACATCTCAATGATGAAATTTTAGACGATATTAAAAAAAAAATAGTTTCAAAATCTTATTTTTCCTTTTCCAATACAATGTAACAATCACAGCAACGCAAAATATAATGCCGAGCTCCGTCCAAGACTATAAAAATAAACGAATAAACTATTATTGACGTTGCACTCCGTGCCGTCTACAATAAAACTGCTTTTATACACTCTAAACACTTTAAAAGTAAGTACCTAACACCTTTAGTTGGGAACTTTTAGATAAGAATCGAGGCTCGATTTAAGTATGCTCTAGTCTGTTAACGTACAAAGAGGTGCAGGGCCGTACTTGGGAGTGGTGCATTGGATACCGGTGTGCAGGAATAATTGATGCTCATTGCCATTTGATTCTCAGTCTGACTGGTAGTAATTATTTGAAGTTCGGGGGGACGTTGAAATAGTTTTTAATTCCAAAATAATAAATTGGTTTATATGAAGAAACAAGAAGTACTAGTTGAAGTCATTACATTTAATTTGCATGCTTCAATATTATCTCCAAACAAGATTATTAATTATATAATTTTCCAATAATGTCATCGTTTGCACAGTTTCCTTACCTTCTTAAATACCATCAAAGTAATGGTTAGCCACAATATTACCTTCAAGTGTGAGTTATAGAAAACTAGTCTTTATTCACATAGGTAGGTGATATATTTTTATGGTCATAAATTCGTAATCATAACAATTTCTTTTCGGAAATAAATAACAGTTGACATTAATGTCAATAGAATTAGTTTTAGTTTTGTATTTAATTTTACCCTACATTTATTTAAATAAAAACCCTTATAGTTAAAAAAAAAAACAATAGAATTTAAAATATCACACTTCCTCCGGTCCTGGTCGTCGAGGTGTCACACACAAACTATCCTTATAAGTCCCCTCTTCAGGGAATGTGCTACTAGCTTCGAAGTATTAGTATTTACTTCTTATATATTTCTGAAGGATAATTAGAACTTTTATGCATATTTGTTGAGTTTATATTGTCTTCTTTCTGTCATTGAGTTTACCTACATTGATAATTTACAGAGAAAAATATTTGAACCATGTTTTTAGGGTCCGTATCTCAAAAAAAAAACGGAACCCTTATAGGATCACTCGTGTGTATGTCTGTCCATCTATCTGTCTGTCTGTTTGTCTGTCTGTCTGTCTGTCTGTCTAGACGTCTGTCTGTCCGTCTGTCACAGCCAATTTGCTCCGAATCTAATGGACCGATTAAGTTGAAATTTGGTACACATATGAATTTCTGTGACCCAAACACGGACGGGTAAAATAAATAAATGAATTTTGAATATAGAGGTCACTTTTGGGGGGTAAATAAGAAAATTAAAAAAAAAAACGTTTTGGAAACTACACCATGTGGCATGTCAAATGAAAGGGCTTACTATGAGGGTCTCAAATATATTTTTTTTATAATTTTAAAATAAATTGTTTTAAAGTTATTTAAGAAAATACACGAAAATTGACCATTCCTCCCCCTTATCTCCGAAACTACTGAGTCTAAAATTTAAAAAAAAATAAAGAAAATAGATCTTTACCTGTAGATTACAGGAAAACCTATAAGAAGTCTGTGGTCTTAAAATAACATGGTAAATCTATCAATATTGTAAGTACAAACTTACATTTACAGTTGGAATGTATGGGAGAACATGTTTTTCAACTACAATGTTAAGTTTGTTCTTAAGATAAATTCATCCCAACGAATACGGAACTCTTCATTGTGCGTGGTCTAACACGCACTTGGCCGGTTTTATTTTTATTTCTTAAAATATTTTTGAATATTCTTTCGATCATGAGGTCCTGGTTTCAATTCCCAGGACAGGAAAGGTAATTAGGTTTTTTCTATTTGGAATTTCTCAGTAGCAGCCCGGAGTCTGCGTTTGGGCCCGGTAGATAGGCTCGTCCCCTAGTACATCGGACCTAAACGTAACTGGCGAAATGTGGGTGTTGTACTAAAAGTACCTACACCTCTGCCCAAACCTTCGGTCAAACAAGGCGTGATGACATGCTGTGTTGCTGTCGTAGATTGTTTCGCGATGTCTAGTAATTTGCCTACAGAGTAGTCTAGACCTTTATTTTCAACATAAACCCTACCTTTTGTTTTAAAACATTATTTTAATATTTTTTTTCTTTTGTTTTTACGTTTCACGAAGTGTGTCCAAATAAACGTTTTTCTTTCTTTCTTTCTTTCTTTCTTTCTTTCTTTCTTTACCTGACCCTGACCTTTTTTTTTTCAACATTTATATTTTTAATTTTTATGGTGTGCATAATAAAGAGTATTCTATCTATCTATTTATGCGTTTGTTTTCGGTGTCTAGGCTATAGGTGTATCCACACTGAAGTTACTTTTTGTCAAGCAACGTTTCAAAGTGTTAATGAGCAACATAGGATAACAGAAAATTATTTAATAAAGCTATAGAAAGTTACTTAATGTTATCATGTTGCTAAATATTGCTCTACAAAGAGTAACTTCAGTGTGGATGCACCTTATCTAATTTTCCCGGCTGGGCAAATTTATTTATTTATATTTATATGTTTATACTTTATTGTACACCAGATAATACATTACCGAAAAAAACTAATAAATAAAAAATATATCTATTTAATTATTCATTTATTTTTATTCTTAAACAGCTTTTGCCCGCGGCTTCGCCTGCGTGGACTTCGTAAAATATCCCACAGGAAATTAGGGAAATACTTCCTTAATCCTTGTCTACATTATATAGGGAACCCCTACGCAAAATTTCAGCTGCCTAGGTCCAAGGGTTTGGGCTGAGCGTTGATGAGTCAGTCAGTCTCTTTTTATTTTATTATTTCAATCAATCTGCCTAACCTTTTCCCAACTATGTTAGGGTCGGCTTCCAGTCTAACCGGATTCAGCTGAATACCAGTATTTTACATGGAGCGACTACTTATCTTACCTCCACAACCCACTAACTGTAATACGATACCCCTTGGTAAGACTGGTTGTCAGACTTTCGGGCTTCTGACGACCCGTAACGACTGTCAAAGATCCATGAATGACAGCCGGGACCAAGGTCTGAACGTGCTTTCCGAGACACGGAGGAGTCTTGGTATGGAAAGATCACCCGTCCACTGACCAACCCCGGCAAGCGTAGCTTAACCTGATGGATCGACCCGTGCGGCTGATATTACTTAGCCACAAGCTCTGTCAAATTATACTTTACTTTTTGCAAAATTATTTTTATTATTTAGAATTGCTTTTTCAAGGTTTTTAATGTCAAAATTCACATAAACCTACATGAGCACTTACTCGTATGAAATGTCAGAAGCTAGGTGAACGATTCCAATTCGTCGATTCCTAAGGAGAAGAGCCGGAAAGAAACTCCACGGTTCCTTTTTAAAAAGTCATTGGCTTTTATAATGTTTTGAAACTACAGTGCTTGTACGTAAGTATATAGGTAAGTAATTAGGGTTAGGTACTTGTGAAATTCTTTTTGAGGAGTTCGTGGTAACAGCCGCACGGGTCGATCCATCAGGTTAAGCTACTCTTACCGGGGTCGGTCCGTGGATGGGTGACCATCTTTACATACCGAGACTCCTCCGTGCCTCGGAAAGCACGTTAAGCATTTGGAGCCGTCGTTGGCTGTCATTCGTGGATCTTTGACAGTCATTACGAGTCATTAGAAGCGCGAAAGTCTGACAACCAATCTTATCAACGGGCATCGTATTACCCAGTTAATGGGTTGTGGACGTCAGATAGGCAGTCGCTCCATATAAAATACTGGTATTCAGCTGCATCTGGTTAGACTGGAAGCCGACCGCAACATAATTGGGAAAAGGCTAGGCAGATTGATTGACTTGCGAAAGCCCTTTTAATGCCCAAATAAACTAAAATCTGTCAACACATGAACATGTACACTTTAACGGGTGTAACTCAATTAATAAAATATAATCTAGAATTTCAGTAACTCAACTAGACCTTTCTCAGAAAATATTCTGTTATCATTTTGATTCAGCAATTGTGTCTTGCCCCTTACTAATTCGGTCCCGTTGTCCGTATCGCATCAAGTATTTCAATCAGTATTTTTGCTTCGGGAAACACGACATACTTCGTTATACATATCGTGGAAATGTACGAGATGAATTTATTTTGTGTCATTCTTGGGAATTTTCTAGAAGGTTGGAAGATCAATAGCTTTAAGCCTGTAGGTAATCGGGTATCTATTGTTAGCAATGTCGTTTTGATCTCCTTTTTCTCAAAAGGTATAAACTATTAATATGAATGGGGATATTGATATAACATGTATAAAGTCTACGTCAAAAGAGGAATTCAAAAATCATCCACCCAAAAATTCAATTAATAACGAAAAAAATTGTAAACACTTTTCATTTAAACTAATAACGCCTCGAAAACAAAAATGAACGGCAAAGAAACACCTCGTTAAATAAAAAAAAGAAAATATTATCGTACTCTGTATAAATTTAATATGAAGCTTATACCTACCTGGGTGAAGGTTGTGGATGACGTCAGAGGCCCTCCCCTCCTACGCAACGAACATTACTAAGTAGAGATGGCCCAATTAGCTTTTGAAGTTCATTGCGACTATCGAGTACGGTCTTGTAATCCGAGTAATCGATAAAGCCAATTACTGTTACAAATGTTAAACTTAGAATTAATTTGAGCTTGATTTTATTGAGACGTTTCGTGTATTGAGATTTGAATTTGGAATGATATCGTTTTAATAGAATTGATATTTGATAATTGAAACGTTGCGTTGGTGTTGAAAAGTTAAGTTACAAGGCGTAAAGAAAATGTTTGATTACTGATAAGCAATTTTTTGCTTTAATTTAAACTGACTTGAATTATGTTTTTAGTTATTAATACCAACTGAGGATTTTGCGCAATTTTATCGGCTTGCTACACAGATACCAAACTGCATTTTAGCAACTATTTGTTAAACAGAGAAAAAGCTTATAAAGTTAATGAGAAAACAAGAATATTCTTTTCAATAATTTCTCATGTCCTAGCATACCGTGTATTTTTTTATTTCAAAGCATTACACATAGTACCTACAAAAACCAATATATTGACTATAACATCGACTAATCGAACTTGCACATCACTAAACAGAGGTTTGTACAACAAATACAAGTGAAATGAAATGATGTATGTGATGGTTTTAGTCGAGTTCAAAACGATCACAGAGTTACTTTGACAACGTCAAATTAAACTCCATTGTTTAAGATTTTGTTTGCCTACAGAACATATCTTTTCGTAAAAGGTTTTATTTGATTTTCTGTGAACTTCTGTTTTTAGAAAGTTTGTGGGTTTTTTAAGATGTTGTTTGGAATAATAAATGAAATGTGTTGACAGCGAAGGTGTTTAATAAAACATTGAGGGTCGTACTGCAAAAACTTATTCAACGACAACTTCTTCAACGCGTGTCTAATGTCAGTCTTACGTCAAACTCCATACATGAATGTTGTGTTAAATAGTTGTTTAGCTTATACAACTGATAAGTACAATTTTATGCTGATACGGTGAGCAGAATAAACCTACCTTGAAGTATAAAATAAACTGGTTTAATACTGGTATTCAACTGCATCCGGTTAGACTGGAAGCTGACCTCAACATAGTTGGGAAAAAGCTAGGCAGATGATGATGATGAAGTATAAAATAAAAAGATCGTCAATGTTATCATCAGGCATCTTTCACAGAAATGAAAGACTTAAACGTAACATATTCTCGTAAGAAAATCTACAAAACCCATTTTCTCCTGTAATCTTAGGGTGGGTTGCAACAAAGGCTAGGTTATAGTTACCGTCAAAGTTATTATGACTATAGAATGACTACCTGCTGTTGCACCGTCATGTCAAATGTAAAAAGTTAAAGTTCGGAGCAGGGACATGATATTCGACGCGTCTGACAGAAGTGACAGATATTTAACAATAACTTTAACCAGCGAAACGTGGGCGGTTAAGGTTACAGTTAAAGTTATGACGTCAGCTAATAAACTTTAAAATGGAACATTCCATTTTTTGTCTATCAGGAACTTTAACAAGTGTGAAGCGTTTAGTTATCTAAACATAATTATAGTAACTACTGTTACTTACAACAAAAATCGCGTAATACCATTAAAAACTAAAACAATAAAAAACACTGCCTCCAAATTTTGGGCCACCTAAAA
This sequence comes from Cosmia pyralina, assembly GCA_946251885.1. Classification (NCBI taxonomy): domain Eukaryota; kingdom Metazoa; phylum Arthropoda; class Insecta; order Lepidoptera; family Noctuidae; genus Cosmia; species Cosmia pyralina. The sequence continues at coordinate 22,057,210 of OX276358.1, forward strand.
AATAAAAAAGAATCGAAAACGATTTTTAAATGTCGCGCAGTTTACATTGCCGCGTCATCATATGATACTGGTCGTACAAAGCCACCATACGTCACGCTGCTTGGCGTTTTTATGGCCTAACCGTCCATAGCTGATATTTGCACTTAGGACCACGATTTAATAGGCCTTCGTTGACGGATATTGTTTTTCGATGAAAAATTTTCAGTATGTTTGTTAGACAATGATGGAACAATGGACTTTGTTGGAAGCCATATATTTCGTTCCGTTTGATGTTTTTATTGAACAGTAAAATATGAGTCAGTGTATTGTGGAATTATGGCATGTTGTTTACAATTATTGGCCCAGCGTTTTTGACCTATGGATATAATGAATATGTAAGCCATTTATTTTTGTAACATAAAATTTTCATAATTTTGGACCGTGGTTTTGTCTGTTATCCAGGATCAAATGTAGCTTATATTCTTCTCCCGATCCCAGGATACTTATCTGTCAAATTTCATCCAAATCTGCCCAGCCGTCTTAGCGTGAAAGCGTAACAAACAAACAAATTCATTTTCGCATTTACGAGTATATTATTAGTTAAGATTCAATTATGATGACGATCGCTTTCAATTAGCAAGTGTGTCAAATATCTCTATTTGCACCTCCTATATTTTAATTGCTGGAAATTATTCAACCGGAACATGTACCATTAAGTTCACTTTTACGTACCTACATAAGTTGTTGACTCTCTCAAAGTTAGTACCTCTTTCTTAATAAAATTTTATATCAATGTTTTGTAGCAAACAAAGCATAAAATTCTACAACAAAGATAATATCTGTTCAAACAACAAGTGACACTATTATACAGCAGCTAATCATATTAAAGATCTCCAACTTCACAGAATTCAAAACTTGCAATCATTGGACAAGTATTCCCAAAGGGTAGAATATTTGAATACAAATGTGAGAAAACGCGGAAGATCTCAATGGGGATCTGTTCTTCTACTACCTATTTCTAAAGAAAATCTAACTTTGTATTCTATTCAGTGCTATGTAACATAAAATACACTATTTAGTAGAAGGCTAGACGTACCTACGTTCTTGACAAAGGTTGTGTCGATAAGGGTAGCAAGCTGAATTATGTAATCGTATGCGTACTGCTGTTAAGGTATGGACCCCTGGTAGACCTTTGTTAAATTGTAAGGAACCTAAGGATCGTTGATGAAATTAAGAATTCAAAAAACCTACCTACCAAGGAACAAAATCACTATCCTCTGACTAATTAGTTTGTAGACCTTTAAAATACAAGGAATAAAATGTGTTTTTCAAAAAACAGAGTCTGCTATGACTAAATAGAGACCAGCTGCAAAAAAGACAAAAATAATTCCAAAGCATATTTCAAAAACGTAAAAAGAAAAGAAATAAATAAACACCCCAAATTGAGTGTTCAACCATACAAAACGGATCATCAATGCCAAGTTACTCTCAAATGAGTACGGACAACCAAGCTGTCTTAGATGGACATCAATAGGCTGTTACTAAGAACCTTACAATTTATCTCCCGTCTACACCACAATAGACAAATTCCCATTCATTTATCAAAGCCAAATAACCTAAAAAGAGGGAAAAACAATAGCCCCCCTCTTTCCCCTCTCTAGAAATGAATTAATCAGCGCAGTCACGATCGCCAGTAATGATGGCACGAACGAAGCAAAATATAACGAAAGAAGTTAGTTAGGAACTTCGACGAAGTACTAGGAGAGTTCGATACCGGCTATTGGTGTTTTATACAAGTTTTTACGTCATTCCTATTATTATCTTGTGTGTGTAATGGCGTGAAGATGATTGGATTTGTTTTAGTGGATGGTCGAAAGTTTTGGCATCAGTCAAAATTATTGACGTTTCGTAAGTATTTTTCTGTGATTAGTATGTAGACTAATAGTGGTTTTATGGGAATCATTTTGCTGAGTCATAAAGTCGCTTTCGATATCTGAAGCCTAGATATTGCTTTCATTATACATACTTATAATAAAATCGTAGCGAACCCAGAACTGTACATTGAATATTTTTTTGTAATTTTTGCGAGGTGTGTGAACGATTATAATGTCGAAAATGTAGTTTTTTAAATTTTTGTCTGGTTGTTTAAATGTATGTTCCAGCATCATGCAAATACTACTAGATGGATTCTGTTAAAATTTTGCATACATATTTTTTATAAATCTGGTATTTATTAATCATAAAATGGATATAAATCTTACTCAATACTCAATTTTATAATAAATAATACTACAATATGTAAGAATAACAAGCTTCATTGTTATTTTTCTCATAATTGTTGTTGTCTGAAACTTTACGAGTATGGGATTGTTCATCAATCAATATTGTCAAGTGAACCTGATCAACGTAACTATCTGACGGTACCAGGATTCCATAAATCAAAAAGAGCGATTACATGGTTTTAATTCAATCTGCTTAAGTGATTGTTTACCTGAAAATTGTAAGATTAATTGACCTTTAATGAAATTGATTGTTAAACAAAATACATTATAGAATACAATTTTTCACACATTTTTTAAAGTTTTAAAGCCCGTTTCGTAACTATACTTTACAGGATGCTAGCAAAGTCACTTCGTGTCATTATAATTTTAAACCTAACAGATTTATATAAATATCTTTTGCACCGATACTAGATTTTAATCGACATAATTTTGTAAATTATGTTAAGCCAATTAAGACCAATAGAGATATATTATCTTTATTTTCATAGCAAAATTATTAACATGGAAAAAATTATCAGCGTTCACCATTTCCTGGTCAACAACCAGTACCAGGCTAACATAAATCACAGAGAGTCATTGCAGAATTTAATTTAACCTACTAAGCATTCTTTTTGTTTCAGCTCGCCTTAAAAGCAAAAAAAAACGCTTGTACTGGCAACATCGCAGGACAATCTCGGGTGTTAATATAAATTTCATGAGCCAAGCTATCGCTGTGTTGCTGTTTTATTAAAAGCCCGTTGTTTAGGCTCGATTCATATTAAAGTTAATCCTGTGTCACACCGTACCGAACGTGGGAATTTATATATTGGTACTAGAATGTAGGTCACGTACAAACATGTCTTGTAGGTCGTTTAGGTAAAAAGGTTCTTATGGACTAAACGGAATACGTGTAACGGTCGATTTTTGTAATAGATGTAGGATCGGTGGTTGTTTTGAATTTTTTTATGAAATGTTATGAAAGAACGCAGAAAATGTTACAGTTGTTTAATATCATATGTTTCCCAAACCACTGTTTTATCAATGCAGTACCTAGCAGGGCGGTTTGTTCATGGTATCGGTATAGTACCTGACTTCCTGTAACAATATTTCTTTAGATTTTAATCCATAGACCATTAAATAGTCAAGGACATCATTTGCTTTCAGTACTTACTATGAAAATAACAACAACATTACCGATAAAATATATACGTAAGGTAAGGTAAGATATCGCTAAAACTCTTTCCAAAGCTTTTGCATGTTTAAAATACCTACTAAAGGTGAAATGTGCTGAATACTATTTTTTTTACAGTTTAACTTTTTCATGCCATCATTTCGTATTATTTATATCATAATTTATAATAAAGTATTTCTTAAATTTTTTGAATTTGGAGAAGATCAAAAAAAAAATCAGCCTTAAATCACTAAAACACTTACACAAACACTCACTCACACTCACACCTTCTTCCCATAGGGGTGTTACAAACTACAGAACACCACTTGCTACGACCCTTACATACTCCTTTTGCCTCGTTTACGTTCATACATCTAGGTGTATTAATTGATTGATGTGGAAATTTTTAGAGAAGTTTTAGTGACTCGCAACCGGTTTGCGTAGACTAGTCATAAAAACTAGTCACTAAAACTTCTCTAAAAAATTTCCTTTTTCACAAACCACTTCGGTGTGAGCAGCGGCTCTAAAAAGCGGGGGCGTAGTAGCGTAGTATTACTTATTAAAGGCTCACAGGAAAGCTAGCTTTTAATTAGCTCGTAACTCGAAAGATGAACACGTGCCTATGGGAACCATGACTGTCTAAGTGGTGAACAACCAGTTGGCAAAGTTTTACGCGAATTAATTATTACAATACAGCTTAAAAGTTTTTAATTTAAAATTGGTGTTGAAAAGTTTTATTAAAGGACGCCTTAAAAGTAGCTACGTTTATAATTTTAATGATATTTTCTTTGTATTATGTTTGTTCTTTGAATTGAGTTCGTTAAAATTATTTAGAAGATATTTTTTCAGGAGCTGCATGAATTTTTCTTTAACGTTATGAAATTATATTTATTTTTTAAACAAATTATATCATGCTTTTGTGAAGTAATTTCACGTATTTTTGATACGGTTAGGTACTAACTAGGGTGAGAACACTAGTTCCTTAAGGGAAGACCCAGCAAGAGATGATCAGCAACGAGGGCGCGCGGGCTTCAGTTATGGTTGGCGCTCACCTACAGTGGAGGCTGTAGGCACGTACACGAAACAGAAACGTGGTATTATTTAGGTATACTTACATATTTACTTAAAAGATGTACGAAGATCGAAAACGTAATACATACATTAACCTACACAAAACATAATAGGCGACCGTCATTCGGCCTTCAAGGCTTCTTAGTAATTGAAAGTAAGAAAAATACATTGCAAGTTAAATAAAAGCTTTTAAAAAAAACAACATTGACTCAATATTTTCAGATCAATTATTCTTAAAGCCGTGTACGCACGAACGAACAAAACATGGTGAACACGAACATCGATCACGGAATATTTGAAGAAACTCAGGACCCTTTTGAACATTATATGTCGATTCACACATATCAGTGAAGGCGCAGTTCCGTTAACGTATTCGCTCAGCTCAGTATGAGTGTTATAGTGTTGCATCAGTGATTCAATTCACACATGTCAGTCAGTACTCAGTTCACAGAGCTTCGATGAAAACGTGTCCGTCGTCAAGTATCGTGATTGTTGCTATGGCTCTGTTCAATACTACGGAGCTAGCAATGATAGCTATTGCTTTAGACGAAGAAGAAGAGAATCATCAAGGAAAAACGAGGAAATTAGTGCAATGCAGTGAAGCATGGCAATGATTTGTCTCATGTACTTTGCATGAGACAAATCATACAAAACCCTATTTTCACGAACCAATTTTATCAATCGCTCGTCCTTCATTTTATTTTTGATGCCGCGGCGTCCGTGATCCGACAAAAAATATCGTTGTCAACGAATTCGTCCGTGATTGCCGGTGTCGGCACTGACACTGACAAGTGGGGATGCGTTCATAATAGAATGTATGAAAGAATATTTCTCACCACGCGGTACTGTGTCGGAACTGTGGTTTCACAGATAATATGTGTGAATCGACCTTTAAAATGTTCGATGTTCGTGTTCATCGTGTTTTTGTTCGTACGTGTGTACACGGCTTAAGATAACAACACACAACATGTAACATAGCAGGATTAAAGGCGCTTACATAGTTTACATAACTGTTCGTACTAATGTGGCACAAAAGTATTTGTATGTATATAACACAACAATAATATTAAAATATGTGAGGCCTACCAGTAAGACATGGGTCCTCCTTGGTTGCGTCATCGACAGATCGAGACTTACCTGAAAATAAGAAAAAGAAAACATAATTATTTAAGATTTTGCAGTCTAAAAATATCACACTGATAAATGTTATATACACTAATATTATTAAGGCGGAAGTTTGTGAATGAGTGTGTGTGTGTTTGTATGTTTGTTACTTCTTCACGTTCAAACGGCTGGACCTGTTTGGATGAAATTTGGTATGATAAAAAGTAGCCTATGTTAATAAGCTATCTACATACCAAATTTCATCCAAATCGGTCACGCCGTTTGAGCGTGAAGAAGTAACAAACATACAAACACACACACACACACTCACTCACAAACTTTCACCTTTATAAAATTATTGTGATGTTTTGAAAGAGAGGCTATTTTAGTTTTATGAAAATCATGTCGTGTTCAATTAAAAATAGACATGAATCAAGTGGAAAATGGTCTTTATCTAGAAGTGCGACATAGGTACCTAATTTGCCTTCTCCAACAGAATAGGAAGTTTGTTTAGATATGTTAGATTAAACTTATAACTTTAAAAAAAAAAACAAAGTAACAAAATACTAATTACACCAAAAAGAACACTGTCCAAATATTTCCGCATCATTAACCCTAAAAACAACAACTGAAAAATATTAATAAATAAAACATCAGCAATTTTTCATAAAGGAGAAGGCCAGATTCTCTAAAGCGTAAGTACATAAGTTTAGTATCGCAAAATATTTGTCACACCACCGCCTTGATTGACAGTCCATCGATCATGAGGCATAGAGGCAAGACTGAGGCAAAGTTACTTGAGGCAAAGTTGACGGTTCACAAGTTCTGATTCTTTTAAAACATAAAAGAAAAGTATAAGTATCGAAATATAAGGATCTAATGTTTAAAGTTGAGAGGAATGGTAGAACAAATTGATAATGATATTTTAATGATAGAATTTTGATGATATTGTAACATGATGCTTTTTTGTTTTTAAGGTTGCATTAATTTCGCTGTATTACGACAAAGCTATGTTAAAATATGACTTGGTTTATTTCTAGAAAACATAACAAAATTAGTATCAAGAAATCAGGTAAATCAATCCGAGGCTTTTTTTTTTTTTGTCGACAGGGTTCCAGCCAATATTATCACATCGTCTATAGGCAATCGCTTCATGTTAAATACTGGTATTCAGCTGAATCCTGATCCTGATATTCAGCTCAATCTGAATTTACTATGTCGGGTCTAAAATATGCGGTAACTAATTTCTAACCACCAATTTCACAGCACATACCCAAAATAATCCATCATGTAGGTACCAAGTACTGGTAATTTCATAACTCACTGATTGACATTTCAAAGCTAGCAAATAGTAGTGACGAATTAATACTTCGTGTATAATTAACGACAGCTCCACAGTGGAGTGTCGGCCACAAACCACATTCCATTAGTAATTATTGTTGAATAGAAATATCTCGATTTACAAGCGGTTTCATCGACGAACGAGTGTGGATTTAATGAGTTTAATATCGTTATCTAGGTACGTATTATGTGAGTAATCAAACATGTAATAAGTACAATGTTATTAATTGATGTTCACCAGCAATGAGGAGTTTGATTAGTTTTGGTGTTCATTTATACTTCCCTAAACTAGTAACTTATGCATATAATCCTCTTAAATTTTTAATGAAAAAAAAAAAATACTTCCTCTTCATCGGTTCGTGACATACTATAAATAAAAACGTGCTGCAGTAAGCAACCTGAGAAGCAAACAGGATAAAACTAGAATTACAAACATCGCATTTGAGCTAAAAGCAAAACGATGTATATTTCCGAAATCGTTTTAGACCAAGCCAACTCGATCGATAGGTAATAGAACCGAAATAGCGAAATTCAATATTTTAAGCAGTAAATCGAGCTCAATAGAAAGTACCAGGCGAACAGAAACTCCTGAGAGCCACGTAACAGGCCAGCGATAAACTAAAACGATAACCGGCTGGTTTCCACAAAAAATCATTTTGAGTCCGTGTCCCTTTCTTGATAGAATTGTCCGTAACTCCCAACTCCCGGGAGCCTTCATGAGCCCCTGAATTATTTCTATGAAATAACTCCATGCCGTGGCCTAAAAATAATTGGGGGAAAAAGAAAGAATGAAAGAAAAAAACGCGTACAGAAACTAACCGTTCCCAAAAAGGCAATTTCACTCACAATCATGAGAAATAACGATATTACCCCATAAACTTTCGACGTGAAACCTAAATATCTCCTCATACCTTTTTACTTCTCTATAGACATTGTTTATTTTATATACGTGGACCATTCCAGCGGTCCTATGATATTTTTATTGTGAGGTGAACGAGAACGATTCTGTCCCTTCTGTTTATTGTGTTTTAAGTTTGGTGAACGCTTAGAATTTTTATGTTGAATTTTATCGTACCATTCGGGCGTAGACCGTTTCAGGTAGGAATCATTACGTGTTTGAATTTCAACTAATGTTCGTACTGTTATTACTGTATGCCATTGTGTGGTATTTTCTTTTTAGGGACACTGGTGCTTGTAGTACATAATGTTATCTGGATTGGTAACGTTTCTGCTAAAACCTGTACCTATGTCTACGATTCCCTTGGGCCCCTTTTTAACGTGATGTGAATAGAAATAAATACCTTCCTGTGCCCGTCCCTGTACCTGTCCCTTATTCTTAACCACTTTGAAAACATTTGGGAAAGTCACAGGTTTGTTAAATATACAAAATCAATCTGCCGAGCCTTTTCCCAACTATGTTGGAGGCCACTCTAACCGGATGCAGCAGAATACCAGTATTTAACATGGCGCGACTGCCTATCTAACCTCCACTACCCATTAACTGGATAATACGATACCCCTTGGTAAGACTAGTTGTCAGACTTTCGGGCTTATGACGACCCGTAACGACTGTCAAAGATCCACAAATGACAGCCAGGATCAACGGCTTAACGTGCTTTCCGAGGCACGGAAGTGTCTCGGTATGTAAAGATGGTCACCTATCCACGGACTAACCGTGGCAAGCGTAGCTTTACCTGATGGATCGACCCGTGCGGCTGTTATTACTTAGCCACGAGCTATCCAGTTTGTTACTTATACACCTGATCATAATATTCCACCACTCAGTGAGACTTGTGTAATCTTAGAAACATTTTGCAGCAGAAATCTCTCCGCATTGCCGGAATAAAACCTCTCACAAAATAAGCTCTTTCAATACATATCTCATACCTTATATCAGATTTCAGGCCGCTCAAACCAGGCAAAACTACACATGAAAAGGCAGCGACAGGATCAGACTTTGCGTAATCCAATACGTCCATGAATATTTATTTAACTGGAGACTAAAGATTTCGATGCATTCCAACAGCTTTTATGACAAGAGTCTTTTAAAGTTCAAGCAGTACGGTTATGGAATGCCTTGCCTGTGTCGATAAGGCGTGCTCAGTCTTGGTCCACTTTTAAAGTTCTGGTAAAAAAACACTTCCTCTCTGTTTAAATTTATTTGCGAGTCCTATGCGGAGGCCCATGGGCTCAGATACAACGCGAGGAAAAGTGAACTCCTAGTATTTAAGGGGCGGGGTAAAAATTACGTGACTGTATGTACAGTCACCTTAGCTGGTATCCTCTTAAACGGAGTCGCTCAGTTCAAGTATCTAGGCCACTGGGTTTCCGAGGACCTAAAGGATATCGCGGATGTGGAAAGGGCACATAGGGCGTTGGCTATCCGGTGTAATGTGTTGGCCCGCAGGTTCAAGTACTCAAGGTAAGTACTTCAGGTAATCAAGTAAAAGTGACTCTTTTTAAGTCTTACTGCCAATCTCTTTACACCTGCAGCCTGTGGGTTAACTGCACACTTGGGTCATACAACGCCCTGCGTATTCAATACAACAACACGTTTAGGATGCTGCTAGAGCTACCACGATTCTGCAGTGCTTCATGTTCGCAGAAGCGCACACTGATGGGTTTCATGCATAAGGAAGCAGTGTGCGTCGCTGCTGAGTCGTGTTAGGTCCAGTAGCACAGAATAATAAGCGTGTTCGCGGAAAGGTGGGACTCTCCACCACTGCGCACTGGATACGTTTGCATACTGCACTGTGTGCTTTTATTTTGTGTGTGTTGTTTTGTCTTGTTTGTTTTATTTTGATGTGAGTTAGTTGTTTTTAAAATGTGTGTGTTGAAATGTGGATGCTTTCTGAAATAAATGTTATTTAATTTAATTTAAACATCTTCATTACATATAGAGGTATGACGAACAGGGTGTAAAGTTTACGCATCCTCCATAGAAAAGGGAGGATCCTCCGACCAGACGGGTGTCGTGTCTGGTAGGTAACTGCCCGACCATTGATGCTAGGACGTTGTATATATGCTAGTCGCGCGGTAAACTCTCATTGCGCGATGCGGGATTTTGCGTGACGTCAGTGTGATACGTATGTGGCGATGTAGATGCCGCCACACATACAGTTCCTTGCTCTTGTTTTACGGTTATTATTGTACATCATCATCATCATTTCAGCTGACAAACGTCCACTGCTGGACATGGGCCTCCCCAAGCACCGCCACTTCGACTGGTTCCGTGCTTCCCGCACCCAGCGGATTCGGCATTCATAATGTCATCTGTCCACCTTGTGGGAAGCCTTCCAACGCTACGTCTTCCAGTACGCGGTCGCCACTCCAGAACCTTTTGCCCCATTGGCCGTCTGTTCTGCGAGCAATGTGCCCTGCCCACTGCCACTTAAATTTGGCAATTCTTCGGGCTATGTCGGTTACCTTGTATATTATAGGTTTATGTAAATGATACACCTACAGTAATTTTCATGGTGTACATATTATAGTGTATTACATCTATCAATCAATCTTTAATATCACAAATTTTGGAATACAGCGTTATGAATTTTAGCCGAAGTCTGGATGCATTATACATGAGTTCACACACGAGGTAGCTCAATAAAAATAAATGTGTATAACGTGGTGTGTGTGGGGGATCAGTGAAAAACGTCCTTGGCCCGCTTGTGGCTTTATTGAAATCTAAAACGGCCTGTTTAGTGATGTGGCATTAAATTCTGTAGAGCGTAGTTGACGAAGCGTGGTTGATAGGTCGACAGTGTTTCGGAAAGTTGTATAAAATAATGCCTGATCATGTCTGGTTTAAATACAGAAAACGCTTTATTTAAACGCTATATATATACGTACGAGGAGCTCGTGGCTAAGTAATAACAGCCGCACGGGTCGATCCATCTGGTTAAGCTACGCTTGCCTGGGTTGTCCGTGGATGGGTGACCATCTTTACATATCGAGACTCCTCCGCGCCTCGGAAAGCACGTTAAACCGTTGGTCCTGGCTGTCATTCGTGGATCTTTGACAGTCGTTACGGGTCGTCAGAAGCCCGAAAGTCTGACAACCAGTCTTACCAAGAGGTATCGTATTACCCAGTTAATGGGTTGTGGAGGTCAGATAGGCAGTCGCTCCATGTAAAATACTGGTATTCAGCTGCATCCGGTTAGACTGGAAGCCGACCCCAACATAGTTGGGAAAAGGCTAGGCATATTGATATTGATATATACGTACGAGGGGCTTGTGGCTAAGTTATAACTGCCGCATGGGTCGATCGATCAAGTTAAGCTAAGCTTGCCACGGTTATTCCGTGGATGGGCTACCATCGTTACAAACCAAGACCCCGATGCCTCGGATAGCACGTTAAGCCTTCGGTCCCGGCTGTCATTCGTGGATATTTGACAGTAGTTACGGGTCATCAGAAGCCCGAAATTCTGACAACCAGTCTTACCAAAGTGTATCATTTTACCTAGTAACTGGGTTGTGGAGGTCAGATAGGCGGTCGCTCCATGTAAATTACTGATATTTAGCTGCATCCGGTTAGACTGGAAGCTGGCCCCAACTTAGTTGGGAAAAGACTAGGCAGATGAATACCTATTTGGTAATTCTGTATAGGTTTACTAAAATGAATCGGGGTGAGAAATGTCTCATGCATGCATTGCTATGGAACAGGCTTTATTGCTAAACATACAGCTAGTTTACCGGAGTCTTTGTAGATCAATTATTATTATGGTACGTTCAATCAATCTGCCTAGCCTTTTCCCAACTATGTTGGGGTCGGCTTCCAGTCTAATCGGATGCAGCTGAATACCAGTATTTTACATGGAGCGACTGCCTATCTGACCTCCACAACCCATTAACTGGGTAATACGATACCCCTTGGTAAGACTGATTGTCAGACTTTCGGGCTACTGACGACCCGTAACGACTGTCAAAGATCCACGAATGACAGCCGGGACCAACGGCTTAACGTGCTTTCCGAGGCACGGAGGAGTCTCAGTATGTAAATATGGTCATTCATCCGCGGACCAACCCCGGCAAGCACAGCTTAACCTGATGGATCGACCCGTGCGGCTGTTATTACTTAGCCACGAGCTCCTCTATTACTATTACTATACGTTATCAGTATAAAAACATATAGTGACCTTATTGGTGATGTTCTTCAGAAAGGTCAGGTGCGTAGTACTCGCAACCAGCGTGCGTGTATGACCAGATGTATGAACGTAAACGAGAAAAAACCGGCCAAGTGCATGTCGGACCAGGCACAATGAAGGGTTCCGTAGTTGGTTGACTATTACTCGTAAACTTGAAAAGCCTACTTAGCTGTGATAGTTTCTCTTTTAACTTCGTTATTATATACCTACTACTACCGTGAATTTTTTCACCCATCCAAAACTAACCGTTTAGCGGGCAGGGGGGTCGAAAACACTTGTCTCTAACAAAAATTAGCACTTTAAAGCTTAATATTTCAGAAACGGATCCCTAAATCGAAAAATTGTTTTCACAATCCCGCAATTCATCCAGCAGCACCCCACATCATGGGCTAGATGAGAAAAACTACCTACAGAAGGTACAGAAGGAAAGTAATTTATCTGTATTTAAATTGAGCAAACCTTCAATAAGTTTGTAAATAAAAATCAATTGCCGAATGTATTTACGCGCATCACTTCAGAACGGATGCACCTATTTGGCTAATACATTTTTTTGGTTGTGTTTGTAATTGTCAGGACAAGGTTTGTATGAATGAAAATGTTTGAAAAGTTGACGAGAAAATTTGAAAATTCGGGAAAACTGAATAATTAAAATTTTGACATGACAGCGTTTTTGGGTCAGTTAATAAAAGATAAAAACAAAATTGTACATATTTATATTCAACTGAACCTATACTGAAGTTCTGTCTATTTGCATTTCATTACTAATCCAGAAAACGTAGCTACCTACAAACTGAATGTACACTTATTTCAAAGAAACATAAACGATTGTTAAATGCTTTGCAGAGAGAATTTAAATTAACATTAATTATTATAGGTAATTAAAATATCATTCGCACGATTACTGCATACGATTCGCCATTCCGTGAAGTATGAAATTAATATCCGATTTTATTATAGTTGACCACAGCGGCGTTATTATTGGCTTTTACGGTTGTATTTTGTAGGACTTTGGTATATTTATGATTGTCAATATTTAAATCATTAATTCTTCTTTGTGGTTTGACTTCGAATGAATTGCTTTTGAATTTACCTTTGGTCCTGAAACTATTTATGACTGAAGTTTAGGAAGAAGAAAAGAAAAAGAAAGGAAAGAACTTTAGGTTTGTCTTGGAGGAGCAGTAGAATTGTAAGTTGCTACTGTATAAATTAGTAACGTTGCCTGTGAAACTTGCAGCAAAAATCATCGTATTTATTCAACAATTAGACATTTAACCAATCAATATAAGTTATACAGCAGATTTTAAACATAGATTAAGATTTTCTTACAAATATTAATATGTAACTTTGTAATGATGTAACTTCTATGGAATTTGTTTAATGTGAACTTATGAATAAATATTCAATTATATTGTCCCCGCGGCTTCGGCCCCGTGGATGTATATATTTCCCTAATTGAATCGGATTTATTTTTTGCGCGGAACCTTCATTCTTTTTCTAAAATACAAGTAGCTTAAAATACTCTTTAAAACATCAGCTAGATGCCAATGAAAGTCCCATTTTATCCCAGAGATTAACCGGGACGTAACTGTAAACAAAGTAACTGGGTTGTGGAGGTCAGATAGGCAGTCGCTCTATGTAAAATACTGGTATTCAGCTGCATCCGGTTAGACTGGAAGCCGACCCCAATATAGTTGGGAAAAGGCTAAGCAGATGATGAGATTAACCGGAACAAACAAACATACAGAAAAAAAAATGTTTTTTGTTATAAGTAGGTACCGTATATACTTTAATATGCATATAGTATAAAGCTGTTTTTTGACTTCAATTTTATTTTTATATTTTTTTTTATTTATATGTACCTAGGTAATTATCACCGATTTGCTTGCCAAATGAAGCCAGTATTGATATCATAAGAGTTCATTCTAGCAAATAAAAAATGTGAAATAATTTTCATTTCGAATATTTTATAGTTGGCGTGGATTCCTATCACTACTCGTTTATCTTTCTCGATCGCTCAGGTAACACTTATCGCAGTAGAGAGGCCGCTACTTTGGCCGTTAGTTAGTAACCCTGTTTATTTTAACACTGTTGTATATAAATAGCAAAATCACTAAAACAGTCAGAAAAAAAGAGTAGTTACTTAAAGTTATATTTAGATAAAACTTTTTATCAAACATAAACAACCTGCAATAATGATTACCGAGATGACGACTAAATAGAGAAATATGGAAGAAAAATACATCTTGCGTCGACCCCTAATAAATAGTGATAAGCGCAGGAGAATGATGATGAAGATGATGAAACATACGATCCACTGCAACATCCGATGAACTATGTTTCTATACGAATAAAATAATAATCACCCATGAATACAAAATTAGATTGAATACTTTAGATATTTTGTTTAACAGACGACAGAAACAGTTAACAAATCAGAAAACTTTTATGCACTTTTATCTTTTTTCCGGCTTTCCTACCCATTTCCTATATTGTATCACTTTTGCTAGTACCTACCAGGGACCGTACAACCCCGGTTAAGAGTTAAGTCTTTCAAAGGGGTAAGCCATTTATGAGTTTACCTTTATCTTGTGTAACTCCTTGAATGGGTTTTAGCCTTGAAACCCAGTAAAAGGGTTATCCCTTCAATATGGATAACCCATTGAATGGGTTCTATACTTGACATCCAGTGAAACGGTTACCCGTTCATTAAGATGATCTTATATAATATAAGGGTTTTGTACGGTTAACCATATTAGCAATTAGCAACGTATGCCTATCATCGAGGGGGTGACTACCGAGATGACGAATAATAGAGAAGTATGGAAAAAAAGGACATGTTGCGCCGACCCCAAATAGATTGGGATAAGGGCAGGAGAATGATGATGCCTATCATCGAGGTCATATTACACTGCTCCAAGTCGGAATGTTACGCTGTTATTGTTTTAAAGAGAGTTGAAGCTTAAACCTTTTGAATGGGTTAATTTAAGCCATAACCCACATGGTATGGGTTTTTGTTTAACTGCTTAGAAAAACCCTATCGAAATACCTTTCAATGGTTAACCAAAATGGAGCTTAAAAGCCATTCAAAAGGGTTACCTACATCGTATGGGTTTTTGATTAACTGCTTATAAAAACCTTATCAAAAACCCTTTCAATGGGTAACCAAACTGGTCCCTGGTACCTACTACTAGTAATGTTTTGGTTAGATTAGCTAACAAACAAGCAAACATCCCCCAGACACGGTTAATTGTGTCTGGTGAATGTTTGACCGTTACGTTTGATCTGGCTCCTTACAAATAGTAGTGAAATAGTTCCCCGAGTATCATTATATAAAAATTAGGACTAAAACTATAGTAAGGTGACGTAATTTTTTGCGAGCTTTAAAGCGTCTGGCGGAAAAAACCGCCGACGGGAAGTATCTGACAGTATTGATTATTAGTTACTAACAATATTGTGTAAAACATACATACAAATCAGCAGTCAGACTTTAAGAGAAGTAAGTAACATTTTTACGTAACTTTGGTACCTGATACCTGAAAATTGGCCGTTGTCAGCCCAAGATAGCAGAGGGCCTAGACAAAGCAACATTCAATTAGCGATGACGCTAGTTGAAAAGCCGAAAAAGCTATCGAAATGTCACATGATCCTGTCAATGTCACTTTGAAACTGTAGCAATTGTAGAAATAGAATCGCTACAAAGCGAATGCCATTTGGCTAGGCCCTCTGGTATGCGAACGTTCAAAGTACATACTAACACTACTATATCGCATACATTTTGTTAATCAGAAAATAAGTAAAGTCTGGCGGCTCTGGGATCTTGCTATAATAGAGTTATATGTTTTTCAACTGCAATGTAAAATTTGTTTTTGGGATACATTCATCGCAACTACGGAACCTTTCATTGCGCGTGGTTCGACTAGCACTTGGCCGGCTTTTTTCCAATCTAAAACCACTCTCACTCCTTTCAAAACAATACCGTGCCCTGTCAACATGTCCCTACGTTATCACAACGTTTCATTCCCGTTGCGGTCGCGCACCGTATCGATGACCGGGCCGTGCTCTGATCGTGTGTGGCACCACACCACTGTGACCAGTTGTGGTCAGCACGTTGCGAGAGAATAATTGATTTTTGGGCGTTTATGTATGCGGAATTTATTTTTGTGATAGATTTCGGGGTTTTGGATTGCTTATGACAATTTATTGATAGCTTATTTTGTTGCTATTATTTATAACCGGTGATGAATTTATTACAGTAAATATAAATCCGCAAGCTTTTGCCAGCGTGGATTCCGGAAACTAACCCACGGAAACGTACTGCCGGGATTAAAATAGCCTATATGCTATTCCAGACCATAATCTATCTATGTGCGAAATTTCAACCAGATCCGTTTAGCCGTCCTGGCGTGATTGAGTAACAAACATGCGTCCATCCAAATTTTCGCAGGTTTTATCATTTACACAGTTACATGATGGTAAGCTTTCTACCAGACTACATATGAATAATAATAATGATGACAATAAAAATAATAACAAATCAAAAGAAAACTAAGCATACCAATAGGTATAGAAACTACCAAAAATACAGAAACCACTATAATACCAAACAGAAACTATACTAAAGATCAAACAAACATTCTATAACGTTTCCCGTCGAACGTGTTCTAGTGGGCAGCCCTCGATTTAAACACGTTAGTAACAGAATGGCTTCCCAAGGTTAAAGATATGCGTTGACGTCAGTGTGAAGTGATATTGTGTTTGAATCAAGGTTTAGGGTTGATGTTTTGATACTATTTACTTTGTTATCATTTTTGGGATAAGAAAAAGTGGCGTAAATCGGTTCTGCTGTTATTCACTTTGTTCTGTCAATATGTATGATGGATGCATAATGTACACTATGAAGGATTAAAGTGCTCAATGTAGACTCTGTTTCACCCAATGCTCATGCCCAACTTATTTAATGAAATATTTATTTTAAAATATAAACAACATTAGATATATCAACTTCAAGTTAAATGAGAGAGTGATTTATTTTATTTTATTCATTTGGGACAAAACTGTTATACATTAAAGCAAAAAACAAACACAAACAAAGACAAAGACAAAAAAACAAAGACAAAGACAAAACAACACAAACACAACAACAAACAAAACACAAGGACAAAGTAGTTATTATACAGTCAAAAAAACGTATAACCCACACTATTGTCTACGAAATATCATCGGCGTATGATAACGAACGCATGCTATATATGAAGTATGAAGAAAATAATAAAAAGTACACATTTAGACGAAAAACACTATAATTATACCGATGAATCGAAGAAAGCGGATGACATATGCAACCGTCTTATTGGCGACTTGCAAGAGATTGCGAAACCAGTCTTTTAAATTTAGATTGCGGCAGCGCGAAAATATTAAAATCAATGAATTGTGCTAAGTAATAATAAGAGACTTGATACTAACACAAAATTAAATAGATAAAACCAACAATTATGCCACAAAGATTAAAAACAATGAAATGAACGAATCATTAATAAAAGACACGTACAAAAGAAAACAGACAATCAAACTGACAATTGACAACGAATTCTACACCAGCAGCAGCGCTTGATAAAGCTTCCAAGTCTAAGTTCAATTTCTATAGAAATGGAACAGAAACGGTTGACACAGCTGATTCAACACAGTGTACCCGTGGGAATGAGTATACAGCATAGATAATGCGTCTTGTTAGTGCTACTAGTTTCCTCACTGACTAAGCTGCGAAATTTATGCTGAAGTTTGTAAAATACGAGGATAAAGTCAGCTAAGTGAACGGGATAATGTTTGTAGAGAATAAAATAATAAAAACTTTTTTACAAAAAAATACAACCGACTTCCAAAAACAACACTACAATGTGAGAAATAACTTTAATTTCGGAAGTCGGTGTCTGGTTAAATGTATTTTCGTTTTTTGCCACTGACTTCCGAAATTAAAGTTATTTTTCACTTTGTAGTGTTGTTTTTGGAAGTCGGTTGTATTTTTTTTTTAAAGTTTTTATTTTTCACTTTTTAGTTGTGGTACCTACCCCACACAATATCGGACCTACAACTATGGGAAGATGGCGTGAGTTTATTAAAATCTGTATTTATACTCTACACAAATAGATAAAATTGAAATGTCTGTTTGTAATGTCAAAATAACAGTTTTTTACTAAATGCATCGTATATACGATACTCATAAAAGTTTTGAAAAATTTTATCGTCTGTCTGTTTGCTCCGGCTAATCTCCGAAACGGCTTGACCGATTTTGACAGGACTTTCACTGCCAGGTAGATGTTATAAGGAGTAGTTTAAGCTACTTTTATTTTGGAAAAAGAATTAGGGTTCCGCGCAAAAAAAAAAACCATGAAATTGTGAATAACAAGTCGGAATTTAAAAATTCTTTTGCATTTGGTAGCCCAATTCTCGAGGATGGTTATAGGCTATTTAACATCACGCTACGACCCTTAGGAGTCGAGCAAAAAGTAAAAAAGTCTGAAAGAACGCTAAGCGAAAGCGGGCGATGCAACGCGGCGGGTCGTGGGAATAGGGAATTTTATTAAAATGTGGTTTTTATTTTAGTATATTGTATATCTTACGACTTCCTCGCGAACGATGTCGCGGGGCACAGCTAGTGTATGTATAACATCGAGTAATAACATGAAATAAACCGTACTGTCGAATACAATTTCCGATTTGAACATGACGATGCAAAACTCTTTTAAACTGGACAAAGCTTATTGACGATTCCGTTTTTAAAAGAAGTTAAAAAATTTGCTGTTGTAGGTATAAGAACTATTTTCACGAAACTAGCCTTTTAACCTAGCTTTTTAGCCTTTTTTTTTTCTTTTTTGAAAAAAAATATATCTAACATCTTCTTCGAGTGTAAATAGTATTTTTTTTTTTTTAATTTATTTACATGTGGAAACTTGTAATTGGCCTTATTTTGTTTGAAATGTTACTTATTTTTCTTACTTACTTACTTTTCTTTTAGCTGTAAGTTTTCCTAAAATAAATATGTCGGGACGTCATGATTTACTCAGTTAGATTTAGACAGACACGTGGGCAGAAGATGGGTTTTGTGCAATGAAAACACACTGGGTGCGATACACGGTGTTTAAAATCACAATCTAACACAATCACTAAGCACAACGAATCGAATACAGTTCCGTGGCGTAGTAACCCCGATGTTGCTCCGATGCGATCCAACACTAGACTGTTCGTCTCGCCATCAGGTTAAAACATCACGACTCTGTAGAAGCGCGCTGTAGGCGTGGGCACCTCACGTGATGTCGCCAGTGGCGCGCTTGCGATTCGTTACGCGTCCGTACTATTGACCGGATCCGACAAATATAATAAAATAAATAAATAATACTGTATTTTTTTCACTTTTTTCAAAGGGAATCCTCCCCCACTTTCAGCCATATCCACTCCCAGCAAAACTAACTGACTGTTTAACAGCAGAGCCGTCAACTGTGTTTCCATTTAATCCTTATCAAGATGTAACTGAAACACTTAACTTCCAGCTGATTCACTGAATCTCGTGGGATAAGTTCACTGTGTAGATAATGCGTTCAGTTAGCAGCCGACAAGTTTCCTTGAAAGCCTGAGTTGGTGTTCGATAATATAGGAATCGGTTTAACAAATCAGCGGGTTACGGTTAGCCCTGGCAGTAAATTGTTGTTGGTTTAATAATAGGTTGGTAGGAATAGAAAGAAATAACAGCCGCAAGGGCCGATCGATCGAGTTAAGCTACGCTTGCCGCGGCCGGTTCATGGATGGGTGAACATCTTTACATACCGAGACCCCTCAGCCGTTGATCCCGATTGTCAATCGTGGATTTTTGAGCCGTTACGGGTCGTTAGAAGCCCGAAAGTCTGACAAACAATCTCACCAAGGGGTATCGTATTACCCAGTTACTGGGTTCTGGAGGTCAGGTAGGTGTCATTCCATGTAAAATATTGGTATTCAGGTACATGCGGTTAGACTGGAAGCCGACTCCAAAATAGTTGGATTGGCTGGTTTCGCATTCAACTCCAAAATGTGATTTTGAAATGACTTCTTTTTTTAAAGTTTTGCGGAGTTTTATTTCTACCACTATCTACTTGTGTTAATCTGACAGTTATCATTTTCATTACATACCATTTTTGTGATAAATTGTTAATTATGGTATCTGAAAGACGAAATATGCGTTAAAGTAGGTATGACATTGTTCACAAAAGTCTGTGTTTTAGGGTTCCGTACCTCAAAAGGAAAAAAAACGGAACGCGTATAGGATCACTTCGTTATTCGTCTGTCCGTCTATCCGTTCTCAGGAACGCGTGGATGTATCTATGAAACTAATATCATATATGTAGGTCTACGGTTCCTTGGAGCTCTACAATAATCATGCTTCTAAATCAACGCAATAAAAAAATATGGCATTTATGCCACATATTTTAATACTCGGAAGTAAATCAAAACCTATAGGGTACTTCCCGTTGTTGTAGAATGTAAAAGAAAAAGTCCAAAAATCGTTAATTTATAGTTTTAGCACATAAAAATGTTTTTTTTTTTTTTGCAATTACAAACTTACAATCCTATGAACATGTTTTTCAACTAAAATGTTATTTGTTTTTGGGACACATAAATTCTTTTTAACTACGGAACCCTTTATTATGCATGGTCCAAAACGCACTTTGCGGTTTTTTTTTGGACTATTAACTAAGAGGAGCTCGTAGCTAAGTAATAACAGCTGCACGGGTCGATCCATCAGGTTAAGCTACGCTTGCCGGGGTTGGTCCGTGGATGAGTGACCATCTTTATATTCCGAGACTCCTCCGTGCCTGGGAAAGCACGTTAAGCCGTTGGTCCCGGCAGTCATTCGTGGATTTTTGACGGTCGTTACGGGTCGTCAGAAGCCCGAAAGTCTGACAACCAGTCTTACCAAGGGGTATCGTATTACCCAGTTACTGGATTGTGGAGGTCAGAGAGGCAGTCGCTCCATGTAAAATACTGGTATTCAGATGCACCTGGTTAGACTGGAAGCCGACCCCAACATAGTTGGGAAAAGGCTAGGCAGATTGATTGACTAGTAACTAAGGAAAAACTCTTGGTTACTCACAAATTGTAAATAATAATGATCAAATCTAAAACCTCGTCACGACACTTACTTACCTATCTTACAACAAGAAGTATTTATGAAGTCATGATGAATTCGTGTTTCTTGATATTAGACTGAAAAGGATTAAATGTTAAGTAAGAACCATTTGTTTTGTAGTCAAATGAATTCGTTAGATATTGCTACTAGAAACATTTGTTTTGGGGCTATTGAAATTATTTTGTTGTATTGTGTCTGGGTAAGATTTACAATGAAAAGTGGTGCTCAGAATGTCGTATATATTTGTTTAAAATATTTCAAATGTTGAAATAATAGAAGAGTTACGCAGAATAGGGGGGCTCTTTAGTCAACTGAGGCCGCTCGAACTTATGCCGCGGGATGAGTTGGCTAAATAATTAATTTTATTATTTTTCCTTTGTCGACTGATCCCACTTTAAGAAGACTAACAGACAGACAGACGGACAACGAAGTGATCCTAAAAGGGATTCCTATTCCTTTTTTTCCTTTTAAGGTACAGAACCCTGAAAAAGATTATTATTTATACATAAATATGTACACACGTGCACAAAATTCTTTGGCACATAACATGGCTTGGTTATACTAATATATTGAAAAATCACAGTCGTTTGATTAATAAACGGAAAAATAAATGTAAATAAGTAGTGTCAAAATTTGGAGCGGCAGCAGTCTAATACCTAACCTAACCTAACGGTATCGGCCTTTCGATCGAGAAGTCGCGAGTTCGATTCCCATCCATTTCTGACTTGAACCCACTCCTAATACAAGCATTTGAAGTTTTGCAAAACTAAACCGTTGTTTTCGTAAGTCTAATGTCTAACACTTTTTTGAAAGAAAAAGAAAGAAAAATATTTCATTTGGGACACGCACAGGAAATACAGTTAAAAAGGAGCATATAAAAGTATCAAAATAAACATTATAAACAAAAAAAAAATTAAATTAAATAACAATTCAGACTAAAAAAAAAGAGACCTGTGCGAGGCCAAAAAGGGGGGGGGGGGGTTCGTGTTTGTACAAATCATAAAATGTATCAATGGGATCAGTTGCCCGATTTAAAACATTCATTAGGTCAACTCATCCCGCGGGATAAGTTCAAGCGGCCTCAGTTGACTAAAGAGCCGTTAAAATGTGGCATAACGTCATTCCTTACTAGATTTTATACGTAGCTTGTTATAGCTGTGACGTAATAAGCCCCCACTCCCCAACTTTAATGCGTTTTATCAAAGTAATTTTTTACCCGACTACGGTAAAGCCAAAAGGAAGGGTTATGATTTTAGCAGTCTATGTATGTATAAGTATGTATTTACGTGTGTTCCACCGTAGCGCCTAAATTACTTAACCGATTTTAATGAATGAGGTATCAATAGATTCGTAATAATGGTCCGGGTGCCATAGGCTATATAAATTCAACCTAAATTAAATATAGTTGACTTTACACGTAAATTACTGACCACGAAAAAAATTTAATTGAGATAATAATGACATATTTGGTGTCAAAAGAAAGGTCTTGATGAGCAAATTATAAATATGTATATATGTCATATTGTTTAAGTACATAAATATGTTTAAATTATTAAAAATAAGTAAAAGTGGAGGTAAATAATATTAATACAGACCGCGGCGAGCGTGATTTTTCAGTAGTCGAGTTTTAGTTTTTGAACGTACTTTTTATTATTATTATTAATATGGTAAAGAAAAAAATACGTGTCTAATATTTTTTTATTATCTGATTGACGGACTTAAATAGATTTTTTTTTTTTTAACCCAGGCATCATCCCTATGAGTTAGGTAACATGTGACATATCGTCAAAATGAAGAATCATGACTTATACAACTTGTTCCGGAATTAACGCACACACCAAACGTTCCAATAAGAATATTATGTTATAATCATAAGTTCATAACACATACACCGAATTTTTTACTATTATGTTTATAACATTATAACATTGTTTATTTAGCATATTAGTTGTGTTCACATTACAAGTATGCACACAGTCGCACACGTGTATGGGTCTCCCATAATAGGTACTATCGGAGAAACGAACATCTATACAGCGTAAGGACTAGGTACTCTCGCTTGTAGCGCTCGGCCGCTATAGTAACGCTTGCAAATAGATGTGGTCAACGTGTGCACGGGATTTTGTTATCAAAATGGTCAGATGTACACGCATAATGGTCCACATGAAGGACTAAGTGCGGAAACCAAATCCTTTAACATAGAACATAGAACATGGTCAGATGTAAGTTTCCTCGATAGTACCTACTTCGTTCATTTTGGTTTGTTTTGACTGTACAGCCGAAGTGTGACTGTAATTGAATTACTTAGTTTTAATTATTTTTGGGTTAAATATTTCCTATATTAAAAATGTCAAAAATCGATACAGTAAGCGATTCTGAACAAACTACTTTCATAACGTGCATTAATTCATTTACACTTTGTGTAAAAAACAAATGTTTTGTCTATTCTTCTAGATTTCACTAAACAAAAAAAAAATACAAACAAACAACTCCAAACAAATTATCAACGTTTATATTATTTCATAATTTATTGTAGATGCTATCATTTTGTCGACCCTTCAACAAAATAGATGTAGCAAAATATATATTTTTGAAAAGTAAAGTCAAAAGCACTTTTCGTGTCCAAACATAGATAGATTCATTTACTTGCCTGAAATATGGTATTTTTACAGATCTTATAACTTATAAATAACACGTTCATCATATTTCGCCTATTAAATTCAGCATGCAATTTTGTGTGGAAATAATAATGCTTCTATTTTAATATAAATAAAATAATTAATTTCCCATGTCAAACAAAAAAAAAAAAAAGAATACTAATTGTCTACATATTATAAAATTAAAAATGTCAAAAAAAAAAAAAAACAAGTAAAATTAAATTACCTACAAATACTTTCAAGTGACAACCAAAGAAATTAAATAACAAATATCAATAGGTTAAATATAAAATGAAAATGTCAAAATTAATTTTCATGTCATGCAAATCTCACATTAACACATCATACAATTCTCACATAATTTAGATTTACATCAACATCCAAGACAAATTCTCCATCTTCACGCTCACCTGCCCTTTGTTTCACCTCCACTCATATTCGAGTCATCTTTATACATTCATAGTCGTAGATATTTTATTTGTTCGCAACCTTTACCCTATGGTACGGCTGAATGGGTTTGCTCGCGAGACTTCTCAAAAGATTGGCCTCAATGTTGAATCCAATCTTACGAGTCACAAGTCAGGGGGTGTCACTGATCACTGACCCAGAACGTGTTTCAGAAAATCCTGACATATTTCAATGAATAGGAACATTGTATGGGGATGGGAGGAATTTAACTGATTACATGGTTTTAATGACAGTTTATGGTGTTTTGGACGTTATATTTTTCTCTGTGCTTAACGGAACCCATACAGGATCACTTCGTTGCCGGTCTGTCTGTCAAGACCCTTTTTCTCAGGAACGCGTGGAGGTATCAAATTCAAATTAATATCAAATACGTAAGTATCCCTTAGAGCTTTAAATAAATCAAGCTTCTAAGTCAACGCAATAAAAAAATACAGCCATTTATGCGACATATTTTGATACTCGCAAATAAATCAAAACTACTTCCCGTTGACCTAGAATCATGAAATTTGGCAAGAAGTAAGGTCTCACAGCACTAGTAAAGAAAAAAGTCCGAAAATTGTTAATTTGTAGTTTTACTACATAAAAAATAGTTTTTTTGCGATTACAAACTTAAATAAATTTTGCAGTTGAAGAATTGACCGTGACGTATATCAATGTATGGGAGAACATGTTTTGCAACAATATTGTTAAGTTTGTTTTTGGCATAAATTCTTTTCAACTACGGAACCCTTCATTGTGGGTGGTTCGACACACACTTAGCCAGTTTTTTTTTTTATTGATTCTCCAAAAAAAAGCCGTAGAAAATACTACTTTTGTTGGATTTTTCCAGTTACATAGTCCCGAAGTATTAATCACTAGCTTCTGCCAGCGGCTTCACCCGCGTGGATGTCGGAAAATATCCCACGGGAACGTACTATCGGGAAATCCTTCGTTATTCCTTATCTATATTATAAAGGGAACCTCTGTGCAAAATTTCAGCTTTCTAGGTTCAAGGGTTTAGGCTGGGCGTTGATGAGTCAGTCATTCAATCAGTGAGTCAGTCAGGACTTCTCTTTTTATTTATATAGATTATTAATTGTATTGAAATCCTTAGTACCGTGTTATTCTTTGTAATCAAGGCTTGGTTTAAGTCTTTAAATTTTTTTTTTTCAAATACATCATATTACAATTCTTTTCTGTTTTCAAAATTCTTAAAGTCAAATCGACTCCCTATTTTACTATAATTATCACTTTACACATTGCAAATATAACTCACGTAAAATAGTCACGATGCAAAAGAGAAGAAAAAGGAGGTCGAACTGAAAACTGAAAATAACTTCAAGTAATCAAATAGAACGTGTTCTCAGTGAACACGGGATGTGAAGACTCCGCCTTAGTGCATGCATGAAGGCAACAAAAATAAAGAAGCGAGTGCAAAGGTTCGAGTGTTGAGTCATGTCTAGACTTTAACAAGGGTATCTTACTGAGAAATAATTTAAATTTCTCTCACCTATGGGTTTTAAAGAAAATTTTATAATACATAGTTAAATTGTTTCCACGGACATCACTTCTGCTAATAATACACATATTCCATAATTACTCGAATTTTTAACGTATCCATGATGACGAAAAAGATTGAAATGCGATGAAAATGTAACACTAATCAATAAACAAATGACTACTTTTGGAAAAAAAAATCCATGTTTTTAAAATAAAATTAATTTGAAATTAGAATTCTTAGCCAAACAAAAATTATTTTGATTTGAAATGGCCAGTACTGCAGAACGGCAATTTCATAGGTAAAGACCTAATAATATTATTTCTATTAACTACTTCTTCTGAATAACAATTCATTATGAAGTGCAACTAATAGGTTTAAACATTAAATGACTAAATCTGTAAGGCTGTACTTTAATCAGCCTATAATTGTTCCCACTGCTGGGACACAGACTTCCTCTCTATGAGAGGTAGTGGACCGTAATCCACCATGCGACCCCACATTTTTTTTTTTTGGTTCTAGGAAATGCCGGTTTTCTCACGATGTTTTCCTTCGCCATTTTGAGAGCAGCAGAGATGAAATAATCTACACAAATTAAAGCTCCTGTCAGGGTTCGAACCTATGACCTACAACTCGTAAGTCGCGGCCGCTACCACTGGGCCACCACTGCTCTCTATAAGGCGATGCGCAGACTTAAGTCAAGACTCCAGATCCAGAAAAAGGCTCGGCAGATGATTGTGATGATGACGACATACAAAAAACAAAAGCATCAAATCTATCTAAATATAATAATAAAAATCAAATAAATAATAATCTATCTATATAAATTTATTAATGTATGTATATGTTGTATATGTATATGGTACACCACGGACTACCTACAGAATTGTCTCTCCTTGTCCCCATACTCCATCCAAAGGTTGTCTGTAAAAGATCGCTTTTAGCGATAAGACCGCCCATTGTGTCACTCTATGTAAAATTTCAACATTGTAACATTGTAACCTGTAATTTAAATGGTGTGCTTAGTAAAGAGTATTCTATTGTATTCTATCATCCACTGATCTTCACAATCTGAAATAGATCTTAAAACCTATAATCCTACACTTATCCAATCTAATTACATCATCACATAACAGCCTAAGCAATTATCCATCAGCGTCCGTCCCTCAAGATCCATTAATATAAGGGCGCTCCACACATCTTGCAATTACAATAGGCTTCTTTGTCCTCTTGACGGGAATTAATTGACAAATCACTGGGCCGTTAATTGATGGTAAAGTCAAAGTCAAAAGCAGACGTGTTTGACAGATGGATGGAAAGAATGGACTGTCAGATACAACGGGTGCCGTTTGTTGTATGGGCTTGGATGAATATTGCGTAGCTTGGATTTATATTGGAGAGTGGGAACGTACATGTAGCATGAATACATGGGGAAGGTTGTATGAGAATCGCATTTTTGCTAGCTTTTTGTAATTAAATGCCTGAGAGATATTTCTCGACGGCATGTGAAGCAAAGTTAGAGGCGCATGGGCGGCATGAAAACTCTGACACCAGGTTAGTCACTAACCACACGAAAAAAACCGGTCAAGAGCGATTTCTGAAGTGTGCTATTTAGAGGCGTCGTTTTATTTTTCCTGTAATCTTTACATAAACTTCTATCACTGAATAATTTCAGATTTTTTTTCTAAGCAAACTTCGGAGATAATTTTTAAGACACCCTTTCAGACCAAGTTGCAAAAAAAAATGTTTCTTATATGCAAAATAGTTGGGCAAACGTCATCTAAAACTGTTCCAAATTTCAAGTCGATAGCATTAGTAGTTCTTGAGATATCCAGCAGTGACAGACGGACATACAGACTGAGTCGCACCATAAGGGTTCTTTTTACCATTTTGGTACGTAACCCTAAAAAGAAAGAACAAAAATTTTTATTTAGTGATCAGACAAGTGAGTCATTTGGTTAATTTTTATGTTTTGAATACCTAATAAAAGTTCGTCTACTTATATTCTGTAGCAATATTTACATTTACTTACCTATAAATATTTCCTTACTTAAACAAAGTTCGTAGCTTTGGAATATTTTACTTTATTGATTAAGGGCCAAATCAACCGAAAAATGCAGCAATCTATGGGGTAAGTCGGGCAAAGCTACTAACCTAAGCCTTCAATAAATTTGACATTTCGTTCATTCATGAGTTTGGTTAATTCACTATTTTGTTATATTCGGTTATTTTAATATTTTTAATCAAATATTTTCTCGTACTTAATCACTTTCTTCAAAATATTTCGAAACCTGCTTAATTTTTTTTTAATCTTTACGAATAGGTTTAATCCACAATCTTCTAATTTAGGGTCACTAGGGAAATGGTGGACTTCAATTTCGGAGTATTTATGAACACGACAACGCGTCATTTTCGCAAAAATAGAATATAACCACCTCACGCCTTGTTTTATTAGCTTGTGTTGGGAACTAGCTACGACAGCGCCATTTTGACAGTTGCCTTCCCCATTGTACCGAAATTCAAACGTCAGAAATATTACACAAACTGCCACAGAAAATTATTTGCGCCCATTACCATTAATTAAACTTTCAATCGAACAAATTACATCAAAACATATGCTGTTCATGTTAAATTTACTTCGAAGAACTCTGTAAACATTTCCAAGCCGTCGAAGAGACAACTTTGTCACATACTTCTGGAACATTCGTTACATTATTCAAGTTATACACTTTTTCCGATGCAGCGTAAATAGGAAATTGAATTTTGCCGAGTGTACGCGAAGTTAGCCGACCGTGTGTAGACGCTCGTGCTTGCATGCAAAGTCTTAAGGACATGTTTAGACACAACCTATTTTGGACCACAAAATTGTGGACATACCTCTTTTGGACCACAAAACTGTGATACGTCTCAAATGTTGATTTGTATGATAGTGAAATGATAATTGATAAAGATGAAAGATTATCAATTATCATTTCACAATCATACAAATCAACATTTGAGACGTACTACAGTTTGGCGGATTATAAAGTAAACTAGCTGTTGCTCACGACTTCATCTACGATCCAGGTTGAAAAGTATGTGCTTACCCAGGTCATGGTCCATCTGTGTGCCAAATTTCAGTGAAAACCGTTCAGCCGTTTTAGCGTGAAAGCGTAACAAACAAAACAAACACACTTTTGCTTCAATGCACACGGGCTTTTAGCGCCACCAAAATTCCACTAAAATGTCTGTAGTGTCACTACTGACACATCTGCAGGCCAATTATTCCTGTAATTAGTCGGCCAAGTGAGTGTCAAACTACACACAATGAAAGGTTCCGTAGTTAAAAAGAATTTATCCTAAAAACAAACAACATTGCAGTAGAAAAACATGTTCTCTCATACTTAGATACACGTCATGGTTAGTTATCCAACTGCAAATTGAAGTTTGTAATCCCAAAATAATATTTTTTTTTTGTGATAAAATTACAAATTATCAATTTTCGGACTTTTTTCTTTATTTGTGCTATGAGACCTAGCTTTTGGCCAAACTTCATGTTTCTAGGTCAACGGTAAGTACCCTACAGGTTTTTTTTTATTTACTTTCGAGTACCAAAATATGACGCATAAATGGCCGTATTTTTTTATTCCGTTGACTTAAATGCTTGATCTTTTTAGAGCTTCACAGGACCATAGACCTACGTATTTGATATTAATTTCAACTTGATATTTCTACGCGTTTCTGAGAAAAAAAAAGGTCTTGACAGACTGACACACTGACGGAGAACGAAGTGATCCTATATGGGTTCTGTTTTTTCCTTTTGAGGTACAGAACCCTAAAAATGTTCAAAGTCTTGTTGTCTCATCAGCGAAAATTGATGTCAAAAACTTGTCAAAAATTAAAGGTATTTTTGACAGACTGAGACTAAGATTTAATTGCGACCATTTTTAAAAGTACGGGAATTGCATTCTGGTTTAAATAATCTCGAATGGAGTGTCACTTCCTCTGCTCATATTCTCGTTTTGTGGTGGCTGGTTGTCCATCTCACACATGTTTTAAGTATCGTAGATCATCATCTGCTTAGCCTTTTCCCAACGATGTTAGGGTCGGCGTCCAGTCTGACGGGATGCAGCTGAATACCAGTATTTTACATGGACTACCTATCGGACCTCCACAACCCAATTACTGGGTCTCTCTCGCTGTCACTGTGGTGAAGTGGTCAACAGTCTCGAACACCACGGCCTGTCTTGCAGCCGAAGTGCGGGTCGCTTTGCGCGGCACGCGAACATCAATGACATCATCCGACGAGCCCTTGTCACCGTCGGCGTTCCAGCTGTATTAGAACCCAATGGCTTGGCACGCGACGATGGCAAGAGACCGGACGGCATGTCTTTATTTCCATGGAAGGTAGGAAGGCCTTTAGTGTGGGACGCAACGTGCGTCGATACTCTTGCGCCATCCCATCTTCATGGCTCGGCGTGCTGTGCTGGCACTGCTGCTGCGGCTGCGGAAAACCTCAAGCGGCGAAAGTACAATAACCTTATCGGTAATTATATTTTCGAGCCGTTTGGGGTTGAAACCCTTGGGCCGTGGGGTCCGAGTGCTCATGGTTTATTCAACGAAATCTCCAAGCGGCTGGTTGACACTTCCCATGACCCTAGGGCTGGCTTTTACCTTGGCCAGAGGCTTAGCATTGCCATACAACGTGGCAATGCCGCCAGTCTCTTGGGTACTTTACCAGTCGACAACGATGGGGATTCTTCCGCATCGTTGTTTTTCGATGCCATATTTTAGTTTATTACTGGGTAGCTTGATACTCCTTGATAAGACTGGTTGTCAGACTTTCAGGCTTGTGGCGACCTGTTACGACTGACAAAGATGACACGAATGACAGCCGGGACCAACCGTTTAACGTGCTTTCCGTGGCACGGAGGGGTCTCGGTATGTAAAGATGGTCACCCATCTACGGACCAACCGAGGCAAGCGTAGCTTAACCTGATCGATTGACCCGTGCGGCTGTGGTAATTAGCTTTCTCGTTGCAGATACGAACCACAATGTGGCGTGTTTGTATATTGAATAATAGCAAGAGTTTACATAGAACACTAATTACATTATGCGCTTATTTTGACCACATAAATGTGGTTACGAGTACTTGATGTGGTTCAAAAGTGAGTCTTGTCTGAACCAGCCCTAACCCCGCGCGGACTTTCTTTCTTGCTCGTTTTAACTGTAACTCAAGAATCTATTAAAGTTATACGAACGATTTAAACTACGCTAAAACTGCGTATAACGAAGGAAGTAGTTTCAATAGATTGACGATTGTTCGCAAATTTTATAGGGTCGTTGTAACAAATTATGTTGGACGAATTTATGGTACTGAATTAAAAGTTCTAGTAAATTTTTACGATGTGGTTACAGGTTAATGGTCGTTTTAAAGACCGGATTAATGAGGTAAGTGACAAGGTTAAAATGGTCCTGTCATATTACATAAGTTTTTAAACAGTTATTAAGGTTAAGCAAGGATTTAACAGTTTCTTATGTGTGTCAAAGAACATTAGGAAAGTAATGTTGTAACATGAATCCAAACGTCGTAAAATATTTTACGCGTAACCCTAAATTATTTCTAAAGGGCACATTTACAGTCCGCTTGCAGTCCGGTCCATTTTTTAGGGTTCCGTAGTCAACAAGGAACCCTTATAGTTTCGCTATGTCCGTCCGTCTGTCCGTCTGCAGCTTAGTTCAGAGACTCTTAGAACTAGAAAGCTATAATTTGGCATGGATATATATTTCATCACGCTGACAAAGAAGTAAAATAAAATCATGAAAAAAAAAACATTTTTTAGGGTACCTTCTGTACATCATGTAAAGTGGGGATGTTTTTTTTCTCATCTACCCCATGGTGTGGGGTATTGTTGAATGGGTCTTTCAAAAATATTGTGGGTTTATTCAAACAATTTTTCGATTTAGGGAACCGTTTCTGAAACATTAAGCTTTAAAGTGCTAATTTTTGTTAGAGTCAAGTGTCCCCCGCCCCCTGCTAGCTAAACAGTTAGTTTTGGATGGGTGAAAAAATTCACGGTAGTAGTATATATAACGAAGTTAAAAGCAAAACTATCACAGCTAAGTAGGCTTTTCAAGTTTACGAGTAATAGTCAACCAACTTACATTTGCAGTTGGAATGTATGGGAAACCATGTTTTTCAACTACAGTGTTAAGTTTGTTCTTGGGATAAATTCATCCCAACTACGGAACCCTTCATTGTGCACGGTCCGACACGCACTTGAGAGGACCGTTGCCGGCCAATTGCTGGCCAACTGCAGGCTAACTAATTAAGAAGACCAAGAGAAGTAATTCGGTGAGCATGTTTCCTCATTTAAATTTATATAAACATAACCACTCACGCAATGCGTTCCTTTTCTTCGTTCTACGGAAGAATGCGCAAATAGTTTCAGCGGACGCTTACGTCACGTAAAGGACAAGAAGTTTCTCTTACCCCGAATCCTATGGGATGTAGGAGAGTATTATTTCCGTTTGTAGTTTGATCCTGTCCCCATGGAAAAAACATTGTGTTAAAAGATAACGCAGGGGAAACTTTTAATAAAAATAAAGTAAAAACAAAGAAATAAAATATCACGAAGGGGAAACACGCTGTGTAAACAATAATGTATCTAGTTAATCCACTCCATTAACTTCAACCGCAGAACAAAAAACGAGATTAGATAATATAAAAATGATTTTGAACGCCACGTAGTCGACCCCACTAAAATCACTAGCCGTATAACCCGACCGAAACGTGTAGTCACACGAAACAGAAAAGGTTGAAACAAAAAAAGGCACAATTTCCACAAAACAGTATATCACCCACAATCATTTATCAGAATATAACTAGTGGGGCGGAATAGAATACATTGGCTTGGACATTTTCGTCCGTGTACGGTTTTTGCGAACATTATTTTTTGCACAAAGCTGCTTTTTGTGGCAGTATGAGTGCGGCTTTGCACAAGTATTTTCGTTTTTAAATGTGGCGGATTGATTTTTTTTGTTGCTTTTTCTAAACATTTGGCATAACGACATCGTTGGACAAAACGTAAGTGACACGTTTCCGATAATTTACCGAATCGAGTTCCAAAAGATAAATAAAATTGTGTTTTATAAATACCACTATTCTTTTAAATATCTTTTCCATTTGAGCCTGACAGTCACAAACAAGAAAAAAAAACTCATTAAAGATGATAAAAATACTTAACTCAATGATGTACTTTTTAATAATACTATTTTTTATATTTTAAATGTTTTTTATTTTTATTTTTTATAAAAATATTTAAAAATGTAAATCATATGTTTATAAATGTAATAAAGGAAAATAATAATAATCATTTCTTAACCAAATAATGTTCTTACATTTCCTTAAAAGTAATACAAAAATAAACAACTCCTTAAATTATAGTTAAGAATTAAGGAAACATAATTTTAATAAATTAACTTGTGGACTCCACACTAAGTCATGCCTGTCTCGTGGAGTCCTAGACAGTTTTACTTATACGTACACTTTGCCGAATTCACCACAATTTATGGACCCCTATTTACCAAATCCACTTAGTTACCAGAAAGTATACTGAAGCACACTTTGTTAGCCCGTATTGACCTCACCAACAGAAAACCCAGAAAAAACACGACTAAAAGTAACTTTCCTTTCTATCCGCCCAAAGTTCTTGTATCGTTAGAATATCAATGTGATACAGAAGAAAACTTTCCACTTCGTTACTGTAGTCTAAACGTTTTTGTGAGTTAAGAAATTTTGGAAGCAAAAGTTGCAAAGTGAATTCTTGATCCGTGGATGTCTGTTGGAGTAAGCGTTGCCCGTGACCCGACAGTACAAAGATTGAATTAATTATTGTGGTGGAGCCGTTTCTAGCATTTAAATGTAGCCCAAGTATAACTGGAGGATGTAGAACGGTTTGCAGAGAGTGAAGAATGTTGTCATGTTGGTAAAAGCGAGTAAAATGATTGTCCGTTCGAGCGAAACTAAGTGAATGGTAAAGAGTTATGTGAAAAGCTAAAACCTACTCAATGAATTGATATATCTGAAAGGGAGTTGCAAATGCAGCCTTTATTTTGTTCAATTTGTGTGTCTGTACTAACACGCTATTACGAAATACGATTCTATAAAAAGTGTTTCAAATATAACTTATTTAATGACTAACTGTTGCCCGCGACTAAATTTCATTCAAATACGTTCACCCGTTTTAGCGTGGAAGCGTAACAAACAAACTCAATTTGGCATTTCTAATAGTTAGGATAGGATAGGATAGGATCCTAAGATGGTAGCGCGTAGTGTTCCACGCGCGTCTCTCTTAGACGTAACGAGGGGAGTTGAACACCTCACTGCCCCGTATGGGACGTGGCCCGCATGGCGCGGGCTATCACCAGACCGGGGCAGCGGAAGTCACATTCACACCCGCAGCCCCCGACGCAGGTGTACGAGGAAACACCCACCAGGGCGGAGAATATCCATGAGGATTTCCAACTGGACAAAAAAAACATGATACGATAGAATTTAAATGGTTAATACATTTTCAACTAAGCAAGACTCTCATACCTTTCTTTCTCCTATCAACTCCTTGCAAACACAGCAAGACTACATAAAATTTTATTTACAACACAGCCAAAAGCAAGTCAATACAAGTTTGTTACCCTCTCGCAACAGCCCAATTTGCATCGCGTAAACGCACGTACACAACCCTAAAAACTTATCTACATTTATTGAGTTTAGACCCTCCCCGAGCCCTTGATTAGTTCCAGGTAAACAGTTTTCTGGGTTAATTTAGCTAAGAATAGCTTCTTATTTACTTTTTTTAAATAACTAGATGTCGAGGGTCCCTAGGAAATTTCTATTAAATAAAACGAAATTAATGAATTTATTTTATGTTGGGTCGGGCTAGATTGGATTCTCTATGTTAGTTGGATATTGGAAAGAAAATAGACAATCAGGAAAATTGGTGATGTTACAAATAAAGTTTTGGTCTTTATTGAGTCTATTTGAAAAGACTTTATCTCTGATAAAACTGCTCATTTCTTCAGACACACATTTATAGTCAGCTTAAAACTACATTTTCATTATACAGGGTCAAATTAAATTAGCAAGCGAAACTCTCCCGACGTGATGACTGTCGACATCTAAACATGATAAAATAAAATGAAAAAGAAATTAATTTGTTATTTTTTTTTGGGTCATTAATTAAAAAAAATAAAAAAAAAATAAATATGTTTGGACATATCACACAACGCCATCTAGCCCCAAGCTAAGCAACCTAATGCTTGTGTTATGGTAACGAGATGGCTGATAAACTACTTATATACATAAATACATACATATTATAGATAGAAAAACACCCAGACTCGGAACAAATACTTGTAGGTCCTACAAATATTTGTTCCGTAACATTAACAGCAGGTAGAGTAGTCACTTCAAATATCAGTTTCAAAATATCAGTTTTTTGTGTAAACTTCATAGACGTGATGAGTATTGATATCTAAACACGCTAAAACAAAAAAAAAAATTCGTACTTCAAGTACACAACCAAAGCTCATAATCAGCCTATAATGTTCCCAATACTGGGGCACAGGCCCCCTCTTGGTGAGAGGGAGCAGGCTGTAATCCACCACGTTGGCCCAGTGCGGGTTGGTAGATGTCGCATGTCTTCGAATGTTTGATTCTAGGACATGCCGGTTTCCTCACAATGTTATCCTTCACCGTTTTGACAGCAGTGGTGATGAAATAATTTACACAAAGTAAATCGCCTGTCTAGGTTTGAACCTACGACCTATAACTCGTAAGTAGCGATCGTTACCATTGGGCTATCACTGCTCAACCAGAGCTCGTTGACTCCAAAAAAATCATCAAATCTTTTTTTATTTTTTCGTGTTTAGATATCGAAACCGGAGCGGCGGGCGGAGTTTCTCTAGCTAATTTAATTTGATTCTATACAATTGACTTTAATTCATTAATTTTTATATACATACTTTCCTATATGCTCGTTTAAATTCATCGATCATTTTTTAATTTATTTTATTTTATTTTTTGACAAATTTAATTTGACTGACGTGTTTTTTTTTTTTAATAATTAAAAATGTCTGTTCACTGTTTGCATGTCATATGGTAGATTGTACACGGATCACAACTTTGTAAACAGCTTTATTTTATCTAAAGTAGTTCGATGCAAATAAATGATTATGTAATATGATTAAAGTGACTCCAAATAACAAAATAATTTTGGTATTAATTACTGGAGCTGATTATTATTAATTACACCCGCATGACGAAACATTGGCCCACAACCGCAGAAGGGTTAAATCCACATCAAAAATAATTTCCGCAAAAGACTTTTGGCCGAGCAACTTTTTTTTGTCTTTCCACACCTACTCAATATTTGTAGAGGAAAAAAAAGTTCGATCTTGGCAAAAGTCGTTGAGAAAATGTTGTTTGCTTTGGTAAATACAATTACCCTTTCTGGGACAACGAACGAATGATATTATATGACTATTTTATTAAGGACCTCCAATACAAAATAAAGATTGGTACTTACGAGTACGTAATGCTAAGTTTTACGCATTATGTACTTTATATTGTTATAGGGCTAAGAAATAGAGTTTACCTAAACTTCCTTTTATTTATTCTAAACTTAACTAAGCTAAGCTTGAAGACTCGCTAAATAAATCTGCCTAGCCTTTTCCCAACTATGTTAGAGTCAGCTTCCAGTCTAAGCGGATGCAGCTGAATACCAGTATTTTACATGGAGCGACCTATCTGACCTCCACAACCCAGTGACTGGGTAATACGATACCCCTTGGTAAGACTGGTTGTCAGACTTTCGAGCTTCTGACGACCCGTAACGACTGTCAAAGATCCACGAATGACAGCCGGA
Organism: Cosmia pyralina; assembly: GCA_946251885.1. Lineage (NCBI taxonomy): Eukaryota > Metazoa > Arthropoda > Insecta > Lepidoptera > Noctuidae > Cosmia > Cosmia pyralina. The sequence continues at coordinate 22,093,945 of OX276358.1, forward strand.
ACCAACGGCTTAACGTGCTTTTCGAGGCACGGAGGAGTCTCGGTATGTAAAGATGGTCACCCACGGACGAACCCCAGCAAGCGTAGCTTAAACTGGTAGATCGACCCGTGCGGCTGTTATTACTTAGCAACGAGCTCCTCACGAAGACTCACTAAATAAAATCTCTTTTAGAATATCGATGTATTAATGATGTATTAAAATTGATATAGACATCTTTTCATCCATAATAATCTACATATACGTCACAGAAACGCCCTAGGAAGACATAATAAATTATAGTGACCTTATTAGTGATGTTTTTCAGAAAATTCAGGTGCGGAGTACTGGCAACCGGCGTGCGTGTATGACCAGAGCCCTTAGTGCGAGTTTTCAAACTTACTCGATCACAATAACGTAAACTTAAATTTTGTACTGAAACTGAATAAGCGCCGTCTTGGGGACTATAATGGGAAACACAGTTATACCATACAAATTGACGTAAGTTAAATTTAACGTAAACGTGATCGAGTAAAAACTCTTACTAAGGCCGCAGAAGTATCAAAGTAAACGAGTTAGGCCTCTGCCTTGAATTTTGCGGGCAGCGGGGCGGCAGCGGCGGCGGCGCGGGAGCGACCGGATTTTATGCGTAAAACAAATGGACCGGACCTCGAAAACAGCGGCGCGGTAGCGGGGCGGGACAATGCGAGACGCGCCGCCGCCGCCGCCGCCCCGCTGCCCGCGAAATTCGAAGCTGAGGCCTTAAAAGGAGCATGCAAGGATCGTTGCAGGTAGCGCAGGTAGTTCTGTAGTTTCTGCCTACCCCCATAGGAAGAAGGCGTGAGTTTAAGTATGTATGTATGTAATATTATAAATGCGAAAGTGAGCTTGTTTGTTTGTTACGCTTTAACGCTAAAACGGCTGAACGGATTTAGATTAAATGTGGCACATGGGTAGACCATGACCTGGACGAGGACAATAGCTACTTGTCATCCTGGATCGTAGACGAAATTGCGGGCATCTGCTAGTATGCTATAAATATTATAAAGAGGTAAAAGTGAGTTTGTATGTAGGGAGTAATCTTCGGAACTACTGATCCGATTCCGAAAATTCTTTCATTAATGGGAAGCTAGAGTATTGTCAAGTGTCATAGGATATATTTTATGTTAAAACAAGAACATTCACGCGGACGAAGTCACGGGCAGAAGCTAGTGGTTTTAAAGCTAAACGAATCTGGCCGTAACACAACATTTTCGTAAAAAATATGCAGATTATTACATTATTTGCCTCCGGTCTTGATAAATGCGTCTTCAAAAGGTGGCAAAAGGCTCGGATTACCCCTTGAGGGATGAAAGCGAAACCGATATACATGTACCTTCGGGATTTTGAGGGCCGATATCCGAAGTTACCAAAAATAAACTTAAACTTTGAAACCAGATAGGATAAGGTCAACAAAACTTTACACAAAGGTAAACCTTGCAGCGAGAAGGATTCGCTTGGTAGTTCTTTATCTACCGCACGAATATTCGCCACGATTTTTGAAATTTTTCATATTCGTGGCGAGCATTGTAAATTGGATTGGAAGAAGAATATATAGCTCGTGGCAAAGTAATAACCGTCCGTGGATGGGTGACTATCTTTACATATCGAGACTCCTCCATGTCTCAAAAGCAAGTCTGTCTCGGCAAGCGTAGCTTAACCTGATGGATCGACCCGTGCGGCTGTTATTACTTAGCCACGAGCTCCCACAAAAGTTCAAATCAATCGCAAAAGAAAAATAACCATAATCGGTACCTCCTAATTTTTCTACCAAAACCTTTTACCGAAGGCTATTGAAAGTCATTTCGTGGGTACTAAAGGATAATAACAATTAAGTTAAAGGAGTCACCATTACTGGTACCCTTACCTTAGTATCCCTGACCAATGGCGTGATCAGGTTACTCTTTGTAGTACATGTGTACCTCGTTATGGTCACTCCGACCACTGTAGGTACCTAAGGTAGAGTTTTATTTTATCGTTCGAGAGTGGGTAAGAATGTGACAGGTGAGTAAGATAGTGTTTCGGTTCTATATAGAATTATTTAATTGTACTTAATCAGTTTTAGTTATTAGGAGTAAGAATCGAAAAGTTTATGGAAATTGGTAATTTTATTAATCGCATCATAAAATTAATGGTTTTCGTAAAATGTGAATGGCAATTTGTCAAATGGTCATAATTTACTAAGTTAATCTGCTGTTTGATGTATGTAACATAATTTAGGTTGGAACAAACCTCATCCTCTTCCATTGTAATTTAATTAGAGAGATATTTGATGAGACAACAAAAAGCAAACAATAGCATTTCTGCGCAAAAATATGTGCGCAAAAAAATATTCCATAATTACTAAATATCAGTATCTTCAAAAGCGAAAGATGAAAAATTTAATTAAAAAATAACACCGGCCCTGCGGCCCTGGCGCTAACCACCGCTATCAATTTTATTTTAAAAAGTTTTCGCTCGCAAATTCATCTGATTGCGACCTCCTTAGGTTTACAAGAGTTTTTAAACGCTTTAGGCTGCGTTCGTCTTGATGAGTTCAGTGTTGCCAAAAAAAAAAATTAGTTTCACAGGATACGTTACAAGAACAAGAATTTGAAATCCGAATACAGTTCCTCGACAGCATCACGATATTGGTTCGGTTTTATTCAAAAAGTTTGCAGCAGTTTCTGATTATTTGAATTCGGAATAAGACAAGTATTGTTTTTGTAGAGAGGCGATTTGGTCACGGCGGCGTAATTCGCAATAAAAGAGCTGAACTAAGTTTACGATTTTGTTATATTCGCCAAATAGCTTAAAAGGATTTTTCCTTAGATACGATAAAAGAAGGTTTATTATTTTCCTTGCTTAGTTCGAGTGGGCTTTGTGATTTAGAAATACGTATGGGAGGCCTTCCTTTTGTTGTGGTTATTACTCTTGGGGATCAAGTATCGGCAGTTATCAGTTATTACGTCCTGAAGCATGAATTATTATAAAAAGGGTATGCTACTTATTTGAACAACAATGGTTTTTTGTGAAAATATTGATAGCATTTTTTCATGAGAGTTTAATCAAAAAATTTGCAATATTCTTTTTTACAGCGCAAAATTGAGTCAAAGCGTGCTTTAAAAAAGTTTAGCTCAAACATACCTTATTATTTTGGTATTTCAAAAATAAAGCCACTATAACCGCTAAATTGTAGACTCATAAATTTCGTCAACGAAGCCTTTGGAATCAACATATTTCACGTACTTAGCAAATTTTATGTATGTCACGTTCAAACCGAATTCCAGAGCTGAGTTTACAGTGCCTACCACGCTAATTCAGTTTCAGTTGCTTCCCTTTGCCCACTTCAATTCACTTCGTACATTCGCTTTCCAGAAATGTCTTTGAAATTTTGTTTCATGTTGGCCGTTGGGCCAAATGTTTGGACCAATTTACCGGATTTAATAATGTGTGGTACGGAATTGGATCTAATTTCGTTAAATTGTACAAATAAGTGGGTTGATTCTGGAATTGGTTGTGTTTCTACTCCTGAGCTTCTCGGTAGGTGGGTTAAATAAATTATGGTATCGAATTTTAGATGAAATAAATTAATTTGAAGGTAGGGAACTATGCAGGGAATCGTTTATTGGTTTTACCCGACTACGGCGAAGCAAAAAGGAGGGTTATGATATTGACCTTTTTAATGATGCCGTGTTGGTTATCTAATGAAAGGGCTTAATTAGTAGGTACACTTCAAAAATAAACATATTGTTAGCTATTGCTTGCGGCTTTGCTTGCATGAACCCGATAATTGGGAATCATTTCTAAAATCACGCCTCAGATGTGAGCCAAACATTTCTCTCCAACCTACTAAAATACATTAATATAATCATTATTCTTCTTTAAAAATGTAAAGCGGCTCTGCAAATACTATATCACGAAATTATAACCTCAAAATAATTTAAATAAAATGTAAGTTTAAAAACTAAAACCCGACTACTGAAAAAATCACACGGTAAAAAGTGTGAAACAAGAAAATATTGTCATCTGAAATTATAAAAAGACAGGCAAATTAAAAATCCGGAGTCACACATCATGTACCTTAATAAATCAAACAGATTACGTGTGACTCCGGATTTTTAATTTATCTGTCTTTTTCTAATTTCAGATGACAATATTTTCTTGTTTCATACTTTTTAGAGTGTAATTTTTCAGTAGTCGGGTTTTAGTTTTTAAACTTACTTTTTATGTAATCAAGTACCTACTAGAACAAAAAAAAAACAATTTACCAACAAATGATAAATGATATTATTTCTGTAAGTAGGTTTGTACAAACACTTTTACAAGTCAATCATATTTTTTTAAACTGATGAGGTCGGCGTTTTCTATCCGACAGCTATAGAAGAATGGCCGAAAAAAAAAATCAGAGGTCACAGTATCTTTTAAAATCAAGACATAATCTAGGTACAAATGATGATTTTACCACTGCCTTGGTTGTTCACATCTAAATTGTGTATTCTATTCTTAAGTCTGACAGATTTTACTCTTTAATCTCTTTCCAAAAATCAAATCTGCCTAGCCTTCGAGTCTAACCGGATGCAGCTGAATACTAATTTTTTACATGGAACGACTGCCTATCTGACCTCCACAACCCAGTAGCTCATGATATATGATAATCGTTACGGGTTGTCAGGAGCCCGAAAGTCTGACAACCAGCCTTACCAATGGGTATCGTATTACCCAGTTACTGGGTTATGGAGGTCAGATAGGCAGTCGCTCCATGTAAAATAATGGTATTCAGCTGCATCCGGTTAGACTGGAAGCCGACCCCAACATATTTGGGAAAAGGCTAGGCAGATTGATTGATTGATTTGAACTTTTGGACCCGTGTTATACCCGTGGCTTGGGCCTCATGGGCGTCCTTAAAGATGCTTGTTATATGTGTGAAGTTACTAACGAGAACTGTTTTACTTACAGATAACGGGGGTAAGTACTAAATACCATTATTTTTGTGGAGTTTTTAAGGAGTGAAAAAGGTATTAGTACAAGTTGTTGTCAAGCTATTTTGCCATAATTATCTAGGTACTAGCTTTTGCCAGCGGCTTCGTCCGCGTGGGTGTCGGAGAATATCCTACGGGAACTTACTACCGGGAATTCCTTCCTTATTCCTTGTTTACAATATAAAAGGAACCTCAGCAAAATTTCAGCTTTTTAGGTCCAAGGGTTTAGGCTGGGCGTTGATAAGCCAGTCAATCAGTCGGTCAGTCAGTCAGGAATTCTCTTTTTATTTATATAGATAGATGAAGGAATGTATTATATATACCTAAGTACCAGTATTGCAGTCTGCCTACATCCTAATCACTGCGTCATTAGCTTTTTTTTTTTTATTTTTATTTTTTTTTTCTGTTGTCTTTAAGATATATAGATCATCTAGATAAGTAGAATATTTTTTGTAACTGCTTTTTTTTACTCCTATATTTTATGCTTGCCGTGGCAGCCTTTAATTAAGGCTACACTATGATATGTGATAATAACATCGCTATTTTAACATGTATTTTTTTTTTAGTGTATGCTTTGTTGGTTGTCCAATAAATAAATAAATAAAGCAGGCTACATCCATCTTGAAAACATAGAGATTCATATTTTTACTTAAAAAATATGAAAGATAAAGACATGAAAAAAAAAGTCGAGAGGTGTCGTGGGACACCCCGCTGGAACTTTCCTTTCGTTATAAATTATGTTTAACACAGAGCCATCTAGTATACGTTTTTAGAAGCTAAAAACGTACCTATACTATGTACGAGTAGATGGCTCTGTATTAAAAAACGAAAACAAAAACTTTTCACACTTTAAACTTGAGATCTTGAAACTGACTTTTGTGGGCATAACGCTTTTACGTTACGTGACGATTTCTACCAGTCAACTTCTACTGCAAGCCGCGTTAAAGAATTTCATTTCAAAAATCATAAAAAATCTGATGATTTGAATCTGAATAAATGCGACACAAGTAATCATAAGGTGCAGCGAAGACGACAGATTATCCGTGACGCACTTTTTAGTCTGTTAAAATAGAACGTAAGCAATTATACGCAGTAACGCATACGACGCACAAAAAAATCCGTGTCATTCTGGCAGATCGCGCCGCCAAAAGTGCGCGAAATAAAATAGAACGTTTGCTTCAACGCACGCTTAACCCCCGTTAGCACGGGCGTAATAAAATCGCGGCGGGATTTTATAGCGCACTGGATTTTCAACTCTCGTTGTTGAGACGAGCGTTGAAAATCCAACTTAACAATAACAGAGTACATTCTAGCGCGTCGAAAAAACACACTGTGGGATTTTGCACTCACGGCGCTAAGCAGAGCGTTGAAAATCCAGTGCGCTATAAAATCCCGCCGCGATTTTAATACGCCTGTGCGAACGAGGGTTAACGCAGACGGCGCACACTTTTAGTACGCAATCTGTACTTGTTAGTGGGGGACATAGCGGCTACGTCCGTACATTTCTGCCAACAAAATGATCGAAGATGTGCGTCGTGTGCGTTGAGTTCGTGTAAAATCCGCGCCGGATTTTTTGCATGCCATGCAGACATTTTGTGAGCCACAGACTCGTTCGCACAAAAAGTGTGTCGTCTGAGCTGCACCTAACCCAAAAACTTATATAAAATCTTAACACAAAAGATACATAACTCCCTAAAACCCTCAAGACGAGAATTTTGCTAACATTCCAGTTGACATACTCCAACATGAACAATATCAATTCCCCAATGACAAAGGGCTTATCCAATTGATCATGCGTTTACACTAGCTTCCCTCTGATAGAGCCCGTATGCCGCCAATTAATTATCTGCTAATATAAATGAGCTGCTAAATTAGTTACAATCACACTAGTGTAGCTTCAGTTGCGACAAACAGGTCGTAATTATTTAACTATGCCGAGTTTACATTGTGTGTAATTGGTGTTTTTTTTAACTAGCTGCGCCCCGCGGCTTCACTCACGTAGACCGGGATAAAAAGTAGCTTATTTGTTAATCCAGGTTATAAGCTATGTACAGTCAACAAAAGAGATATCTAGGCAGGGTATACTAACATATTTGTATGTGAATTGATTTATGTTCAATTTCGTGAAAATATACAATTTTGTGTTGGTGGGTTACAGTGTGGGTGTATTGCAAAAACAAAGTAATATATTTAAAATTGAACATGAAGCAATTCACATACAAATATGTTAGTATACCCTGTCTAGATATCTCTTTTGTTGACTGTACATACCAAATTTCATCCAGATCGATCCTGCCGTTTGAGCGTGAAGAAGTAATAAACATACAAACACACTCACAAACTTTCGCCTTTATAATATTAGTGTGATGATTACGGGTGGGCACTGTTAGGGAAACTATTTTTTGTCAAAATGACAGATGACCTGAAGAATTTGATGGATAGATAGGTAGAATATGCCGTACTGCTTCTCAAAAATGGTACCGAAATGAAAATTTTTACTTCGGTACCTTTATTGAGAAACTGTACTTATCTAAAATTATATTTATAGTTCAGAATCGTACCATGCACATCTATCAACAATTCGGTCAAAAAACATTTTAAGAATGCAAAGCATTTTATTTAATAAACATACTTTTGTGTAAAAAAAGTAATGATTTGACATTGATTTGTAACAGCGTTCTTAAGGCTTATTTGGGTAAAAAGTTAGGTCGAATTCACGCCTATCGGCTAATTTGACCAAAATCGAATATCTTTTATCCGTTGAATAAAATTGACGATAGACAGTTTTTGTACGGAGGAACTGTCAAAAATTTAAAATGTATTCCATGATTAAGGCTTCTGACAGTTTTTGTACGGAGGAACTGTCAAAAATTAAAGATGTATTCCATGATTAAGGTTTCTGAGAGTTTTGTACGGAGGAACTGTCAAAATTAAAAATGAGTTCCATGATTAAGGCTTCTGACAGTTTTTGAACGTAGGAACTTTCAAAAATTAAAAATGTATTCCATGATTAAGGCTTCTGACAGTTTTTGTACGGAGGAACTGTCAAAATTAAAAATGAGTTCGATGATTAAGGCTTCTGACAGTTTTTGTACGGAGGAACTGTCAAAATTAAAAATGTATTCCATGATTAAGGCTTCTGACAGTTTTTGTACGGAGGAACTGTCAAAAATTAAAAATGTATTCCAGATTAAGGCTTATGACAGTTTTTGTATGGAGAAACTGTCAAAAATTCAAAATTTATTCGAAGGTTAAGACATACTAGGTATAAAAGTTTGGTCGAATTCACCCTTAGATATGTAGTTGTACACACGGCTACACATCAAACTATAATTTCCAGTTTACACCGACCTCTCATTGTAAGGAAATCCTATACAATGCGAGACCAGCTTATACTGGAAATTAATAGCTTAATCTGTAGCCGTGCGTACCACTCTACCACCTTCAAAATATAGGTTCGATTTTTTTTTCTTCACTGATTTAACCATTATACAAGTCCAACAACCTGAACCTATTCAATTTTTCATTTAAACTTTCTATAAAAACGGTCCTCCAAATATTACTTTCCCGGAGCCCAAAATGAAACGGGTTTCCTTTCCGAACTTTTTAACCAAAAAATCAATACTAAGAGCTCAAACTTGTGGAACAAGGGTGTTCAATAAAGAAGGGAATTGTCGATAATAATAATCGCTTTCAGTTTCTTTGCCATTTTTTCCTTGGAATGTAATGGGCTAAAACATAAACGGCTTGAAAATTGTCAGCTATTAGACGCTTTTATCTCAATTTTCCGGTATAAATAGTTGCTTCCATTTGTGCAAATTGTTGAAGCTTTTCGAAATAAATTTGAAAAGCATAAAGCATAGTGTTGTTCATGACCATGTCGTGAAAAAGTGCCTTTCCGTGGCTACAAAGAAGAGGGGAAGAGGAACACCTCAAACCACATGGATGACGAAGGTCGGACATGAGGGAGATGAGACTTACGGAAGATGATGCACAAGACCGAAATAAATGGCGTCGCATGATTGGGAAAGTAGACCCCGCGTAACGGCAAAAGGCGAGGCCAAAGTAGAAGAAGAGAATATCAAAAGTTGGTTATTAATTTTACGAATGAAAACAATCATAAATATATATAGGTACTCGTACTTCAATAAACTATTGTTTAGAAGAGGTTTGAGATTTTATCAGGATTTTGTAATATATTGATTTAAAGGGGTGTCCGTGGAGTTTCATACCCGTTCTTCTCCATAGAGATCTACGTTTTGGAATGTGCTACTAGCTTCAACTTTCTGACTAACTGACAAACTCTTTGAAAATTCAAAAGTGCCTGTAATTTGAGCTCTGAATGAGATGTTACTTATCGTAGAATTTCTAAATAAAATTACAATTGAAGTACAAATTAATAAAAGCGGCCAAGTGCGAGTCGGACTCGCCCATGAAGGGTTCCGTAGCAGCAAGTAACATAAAATAAGAGTTCTTGTAGTTCGTTGTAACTTTGATCGATGTTTTAATAAAATAAAAAAATAAAAAATAACGTTTATTGAAGAAAAAGCCAAAGTAGGTACTAACTAAAACAATGTTATATTTAAAACTAGGTGGCTATGCTATGCACAATACATTGAAACCCTGATCTCCAAACTAGGGGTATCCCTGTATCTTAGAGATCAGTGTCCCTCCGCAGCAAAGTCACAAGCCAATATTTTAACTCATTGGTACAAAACATTTCTTTATATAGTAGATTGAAAAGAAAAATAGAAAAAAAAATTAAATTAAATAAAAAAAAAAAAAAAAAAACTACTTGCTAGATCTCGTTCAAACCAATTTTCGGTAGAAGTGTACATCATATATTTTTTTAGTTTTATCATTTTCTTATTTTCTTCGGAAGTTTCTCTCGCGTAAACTATTCAGTTTAGAAAAAAATTATATTAGAAACCTCAATATCATTTTTGAACACCTATCCATAGACACCCCACACGTATGGGTTTGATGAAAAAATTTTTTTGAGTTTCTGTTATAATTATGGGGAACCCCCAAAATTTATTGTTTTTTTTTTTCTATTTTTGTGCGAAAATCTTAATGCAGTTCACAGGACACATCTACTTACCAAGTTTCAATAGTATAGTTCTTACAGGTTCGGAAAAAAGTGACTGTGACATACGGACGGACAGACAGACAGACAGACAGACATGACGAATATATAAGGGTTCCGTTTTTGCCATTTGGCTACGAAACCCTAAAAACGACTAGAAAATACTACGGGATCAAAAAGTTTTTCATATAGTTATTATAACTATTGTTGTATGTAACAATTTGGATGCAGCCACAAACAAAGACTAACAATTTGAATGCAGCCACAATTAAAGACTAACCATTTCTACGTACTAACATTTTATTTGATAAGAGCTTTACATAACTCAAAACCTTCTCTTCTCGGAAACCATAACTACTTCTGACACCCGAACTATCAACCAACAACTATTCACAAACAGTCTTTAACTACCCAGACTTCTAACTTTATTAGAGTTAGTACTAAAATCTAGAAATACGAGAAAAACATGTAAGTTCCTCGTATTTATTGACAAGTTCAGTGTTTGTTTTTTAGGGTTCTGTACCCAAACGGTACCAACGGATCCTATTACTAAGGCCCCGCTGTCTGTCTTTCTGTCACAGGGCTGTATCTTTTGAACCGAAAGGCCGTTTGTCCACCGCCACGTCATGGGACGTCAACGAGAACGAGATGACGGAGCCGATGTAGCGCCACATACATTTACTATCATATGGTCGCGTGTCCACCGCACACCACCACCAGGACGTCACGTACGATTAATCGAATATCGATTCGAATAATCTCGTTTCTCGTTGACGTCCAGCTGACGTTGTGCGGTGGACAAACAGTGACACAGAACAGAAGAGGTACTTGAAATTCACAGTGTGTTCTCCTATAGCTGCTATAACAACAAATAATAAAAATAGAATAGTTTAAAAAAATACTTTGAAAAAAAAAAACCGATATAAGTACAGTGTTTTTCGCAGCGTTTTGTTACTATTTTTTTTTATATGTTGTGTTAAATATTGTACGAAGATACGGAAAACTTCGTGTGTGAGTCCGACTCGCACTTGCCCGTTTTTTTTTTATTTTCACAACTCAAACCTTCATAAGATTTCCTAGAATGTTTGGAGGTGGAGTACCTATTAAAACGTATTTTCAACAACACCTAGCTTTATACCCAATCGCAAAGGGGTTTGTTATTTCAATACCTAGTAGATTTTTTTTTGACTATCAGATGATGATTTTGATTGTTACAGGGCCCCCACTCATTACACAGTCCGCGGCAGGCGGTCATTCATAAAACCAGACACCAGCGGACTGTAAGTGTGTGGGGGCCCTTAGATTAATAATATTGATCGTTTTCGCGTAAAATCAAAAGTTATATTCAAACTAGTCTGAGAATCAGTATTTTTCGAATGTCTAAATTACCAAAACGTCCGCCCTTCACCACTTCCTAGTGCTTTAGCTGGGAAGAAGAAGTGGCGCAGCAATCTCGTAGTAGGCGCAGTTCTCCAAAAGACCAGAGAAGATTAATTAGGTATTAACCTAATTAATTAATTCAATGTATGGGTAAGCTGCGTGAATGCTAACGTGACGGTTGCCAAGGGAGAATGGCAAAAGAAAACGTGATGCGCCGGTCCCACATAACATGGAATAAAGGCAGGAAGATGATGATGGAGAAAGCTGCAACATGACTGTCCACTGATTCCAGTACCTACTTATTGTACTGTGTCTCTTTTCTGTCTTTAATTGGGCGAAACCAGGGTGTGGTCTGTCACTAGCAGCTTCTGCAGAAATATTTTCCAAACTGAGCATGCTTAAGTTTGGCCGATAGTACATTCTATATAATACAGAATAGCTTACACGTGTAAGCATATCTTTAAATCTTGATTAAGGAGGTCACAGTCTGCAAAAGGTCCTATTACGCAAATAATAGCTGTAAATAAAAGCGTACGTCCACAGGTCCGTTTTGATGGAGGTCCAAACTTACCTGAAACAAACGAATAGGTTGCTTAGTTATGTATGTTATGTGTTAAATATTAACTTGTGCAGTAGTAACAAGATCGGGGTGAATGATATGAGTTTAGATCTCGAAGTGTTGTGAATTTGTTATGTATGTGAATTTATGGCTCATTTATTTTTTATTTTTTTCAATTCATTTATGTACATATCATTTACATTTTTAAATATTTTTTTATAAAAGAAACATAAAAAAAAAAACATTTAAAAATATAAAACATATTAGCCCAACGGTATGGGGAACAGGGTCCAAGCTACCGGCGGTCAGGGATCCAGAGAGAGGAACCTCCATTATAAATGCGCGCCGTGTCCAGAAGTACCACTTTCTGGATCAGGCCCGTAATCCAGCTGCCCAACGAGAGCCTCCTCCTCCTTAGGTGTTGGTCGAGGCTCTTGGCAATTAAGCCATTAGCTGATACGACTATCGGGACAATGATAGCTAAGTCCACATCCCACATGTCGACAACCTCGCGAACCAAGTCAAGATACTTGATTTGTTTATCTTTCTCGGCTTTCTCTTAGTAGGTACTATAATGTCGTATATTAATTTTCTTTCTTATCTATTTACATTTTTTAATATTTCTTACAAAAAATATTAAATATTTAAATATAAATATTAAATATTTAAATATTTCTTAAAATATTTACTTAAATATTACTTTTACTTAAATATTTCTTAAATTAATTTTCTTTCTTTCGTATTATTATTCATTATTTCAGCCGCAAGGTGTCCACTGCTGGACATAGGCCTCCCCCAAGCATCGCCACTTCGACCGGTTCTATGCTTCTCGCCACGGAACAGATAATTTATCTATTCCGTGCTTCTCGCATTCAGCGGATTCCTGCGGTCTTCACTAGAACATATGGCCAATGGGGCCGAAAGGTTCTGGAGTGGCAACCACGCACCGGAAAACGTAGCGTTGGCTTCTCACAAGGTGTAATTTATTTCTAGTTCACTTAAAATATTTTAGTAATTTATCACCAAAATTATGCCTTATAGAGAATGGTCATCGCCGTCTATAGACTTTATACCTCTGTTTATTAGGGTTCCGTACCAAAATGGTGAAAAAGAACCCTTATGGTGCGACTCAGTCTGTCTGTCCGTCTGTCACAGCTGGATATCTCAAGAACTACTAATGCTATTAATTTTAAATTTAGAACAGTTTTAGATGACGTTTGCCCAATTATTTTGCAAATAAGAAAGAATTAAAATTATTTTTTTACAACAGGAACTGAAAGGAGGTCGGTCTTAAAATTTTGAAGTGTGGGGCTACTAAGACATGTAGGGTATCATATGAAAGAGCGCTGTTAACACATTCTCAAATTTTTTTTTTTTTTTTAGGTCGCATAATTTTCGAATTTTGATGAAAAATGCAAAAAAAATATCGTTTCCCCCCCCCCCTTATCTCCGAAGTTTGCTTTGAGAAAAATCTGAAATTATTTGATGGAATAGAAGTTTATGTAAAGATTACAGGAAAAATAAAACGATGTCTCTAAATAGCACACTGTTTTCAGAAATCGGAACGGAACACTCGGTGCGCGAGTCCGACTCGCTCTTGACTGGTTTCATATAAATGCACTTCATTACATAATCGGTCTATAATTTCCATTATAAACAAACCATAATAAACTCTTTTGTAATAAACAAGGTGAAAGTTAAGACGGCGACACACCGCGCCAACACGTCTGCCGTGATAATGACGTCACGCGTTAGAGACACGCGCGTGTAAGGCTTAATTTATTATTATATTGAAGTTTTCTACTGAAATGGGTCGTGCAGGTCTCGAATGTTATCACAAGTATATCATAGCGATTTTTTTTTTTAATTTATGATATTGGTAAGATGCAAGTATTTTATTTTGTATGTTGTATTTTATTTATATTTCATTTTACAATGCAATTTGTTTAGTGTTTATTTTACTTAGGTACGTTACTATAGACAACATTTTACATAAAATTATTAAAAAAAAACCTGGACTACTTTCTGTATTTTTAAAAATTTTTTGCCTCATTATTTTTGGAGATACTTAAGCACGCTGTTACAAATGAGTAGTCAAATCATTACTTTTTTACACAAAAGTATGTTAATTAAATAAAATGCTTTGCATTCTTAAAATGTTTTATGGCCGAATTGTTGATAGATGTGAATGGTACGATTGTGAACTATAAATATAATTTTAGGTAAGTACAGTTTCTCAATAAAGGTACCGAAGTAAAAATTTTCATTTCGGTACCATTTTTGAGAAACTGTACCTACCTTAAATTATATTTATAGTTCAGAATCGTACCATGCACATCTATCAACAATTCGGCAATAAAACATTTTAAGAATGCAAAGCATTTTATTTAATAATCATACTTTTGTGTAAAAAAGAAATGATTTGACTACCCATTTGTAACAGCGTGCTTAAGGCGGGTTGAATGGTCAATTTACATAAATTTTCTTAAATAACTTTAAAACTATTGATTTTATAATTATAAAAAATATTTCAGACCCTCACAACAAATCCTTTCATTTGATATGTCACATGTTACAGTTTTCAAAACTTTATTTTTAATTTTCTAAATTTAAAAATTCATTAATTTACGTTAGGTACACGTCCGTGTTTTGGGTTACAGAAATGCACATGTGTACACACGGCTACACATCAAGCATTTCCAGTATAAGATGATCTCGCATTGTATAGGATTTTCGTGCAATGAGAGATCAGCTTAAACTGGAAATCTTTAGCTTGATATATAGCCGTGTGTACCTGTACAACTTATTCGGTCACTAGATATGGCGAAAATTGGCTATGACACGTCCGTCACAGCCAATTTCTGTCAATCAGATAGACAGTCACACAAGTGATCTTATAAGGGTTCCTTTTTTTCATTCGGACGCACAGAACCTTAAAAACTATGCTATTTATTATACCTTACATTTTTACAGCATTCTGCTACTTAGGGCTTTTTTTTTTGTGGATGGGAAATCATCAAATGACTTCTCCTGCTCTTCGTGTCAGACTTTTACTTACTAAAACCCAGTTCCTTCAGTTGCCCGTGCCAGGGCTACGGTATCTCTTCTGAACTACCCGCGACCCCGGCGGCATCGGTCCTATTGGACCCCGTCACTGCTGACATCTCTTTGAGGCGCGCGTGGAACACAACGCGCCGTCGACCCGGGTGCTACTTAGGGCTGGTTTTTCAATAGTCATGATAACTCTTATCTGAAGAATAAATATGACAGTTTGACATATTTTCTAAACAAAAGCTATCAAATTGAAATATTTATTCTTCAGATGAGTTATCTGACTATTGAAAAATTAATTAGCCCTTAGTCAAAATATCTACTAGTATATTATGAACTCCTCTAGAAAATCCGAGCTTTATTTTATTAACCTAAAAGCAACACTTTACGATATCCAAACATTTGCAGAACATTTTCTGGCAGTGAAGGGTTCAGTTAATTGAAAGTCCACAGAGATAACAGTTAAACAGCTTGTTAATCTTTGGTAATTAGTACTGGGAGTTTACTAAATACCTGCATCGTTTCCTGGGGTAATTAATTGAAAAATATAGTGTTTTATTCGAGACTTCTCCGTGCTTCGGAAAGCACGTTAAACCGTTGGTCCCGGCTGTCATTCGCAGATCTTTGTCAGCCATTTCGGGCAGTCAGAAGCCCAAAAGTCTGACAACCTGTCTTACCAAGGGGTATCGTGTTACCCAGTAACTGGGTTGTGGAGGTTAATTAGGCATTCACTCCATGTAAAATACTGAATACGCCTCCAATCTTGGAAGCCGACCCCAACATAGTTGGGAAAAGGCTAGGCAGATTGATATAATATCTATACGTAGCTTTATGCGTACATAAACTCACACCCTCTCTCATGGGGGTGGGTAGAAATTACAGAATGCTGCATGCTATGATCCTTACAAACTCCTTTACCTTCATACCATAAAGTCTGGTGGCTAAAGCTATTTGTTTCATAAATTTAGTACCACTCAGATACTGCAATGCTGTACTTTTAATGTGTGAATTGGTTTTGCCCACAAAATCACAGCTTTTAATCGACTTAAAAAAAAAGAGGTTTCTCAATTCGACCGTATATATATATTTTTTTATGTGTGTTCGCGAATAACTTCGTCATTTATGAACGGATTTTGATGATTTTAGTTTTGTTAAAAAGGAAATAACCAAAGGGTGGTATCATGATAAAAAAAACAGGATCTGATGATGGCATCCCAGAGAAATTGAGGAGAACCTTCAAACTTTATAGGCACACCTATAGCGAATTGGGTATTTTTTATAGTAACTTGTGCAATTGCTGCCGGAAAGCATCACTTGGTGAAGTGGAACTGATGAGGAAGACCACAGGTGGCCATTGGAACTACTCAATAATACCTATGTATTTCACGGGTTGCGATTTGATTATTGCTAAAAAAATTATGCTCGTCATCTGTTCCAGTTCTCCTGATTCCTTACTGGGAGAACTCCTCAACAATTAACGTCCTTGTATCGGGAAAAGCAATATTTTGTAAAAGGTGATGAGCAGTTGACATAAGGCTGTAACTTAGATAAATTACAGACTGACCCACTAAAAAGTGAAAAATAAAAAACTTAAAAAAAAAACAACCGACTTCCAAAAAAATACTACAAAGTGAAAAATTACTTTAATTTCGGCGGTCGGTGGCAAAAACTAAAATATAGATCCAAAGACACCGACTTCCGAAATTAAAGTTATTTTTCACTTTGTAGTATATTTTTGAAAGTCGGTTGTTTTTTTTTTAACCGACGAAACAAAAAGGAGGAGGCTCTCAATTCGACACGTATGTTTTTTTTTTTATGTATGACCACGCATACGCATAACTTTTTACAGTCGTCCGATTTCAAAAATTTTTGTTTTATTTGAGAGGGTATACATCAAAGTTGGTCCCATATAAAATTGATTACCTTTGTTTGAGTAGTTTTTCAGTTAGCTTCAATAATACGTATTTTTTCCCCACTTTTATATGGATGATGTTCTAGTTTGTTTTGCAGGTAGTGGTACTAGAATTTGTGTGGGGTAGGTACCACAACTAAAAAGTGAAAAATAAAAACTTTTTTACAAAAAAATACAACCGACTTCCAAAAACAACAGTACAAAGTGAAAAATAACTTTAATTTCGGAAGTCGGTGGCAAAAAACGAAAATACATTTAACCAGACACCGACTTCCTAAATTAAAGTTATTTTTCACTTTGTAGTGTTGTTTTTGGAAGTCGGTTGTATTTTTTTGTAAAAAAGTTTTTATTGTAATAAAGTTTTATAGTTTGCGTTTTGAAAAACCACTCAAATAACGTTTTACTTTCATGAAATAATAAATATATCAGCTTGTATTTGCAGGGAAAACTTTTAAAATTTTTCTTTTTTTTAAACACGGTATTTTGTGCATCAAAAATATATGATACATTTTTATATAAAAAACAATTACTGTATGAACCTTGCTTGCTTGCTTGTTGGATAAAATAAAAAGACTGCAGCATTTATTTATGATAGCAACTTTGATGTACTAGAAGTTCTTAAATGTTAATTAAATAAAAATACTGGATAAAACGAGTAAACAAATAGGAATTACCCAAACATATCTTCAAATACATCAACATCATGCGTTTAACTAGTCCTACACAAACGTACACACGGCTACACATTAAGCTATACATTTACAGTTTACACTGACCTCTCACTGTAAGGAAATCATATACAATGCGAGATCAGCTTATACTATAAACGT
This sequence comes from Cosmia pyralina, assembly GCA_946251885.1. NCBI lineage: Eukaryota > Metazoa > Arthropoda > Insecta > Lepidoptera > Noctuidae > Cosmia > Cosmia pyralina. The sequence goes on from OX276358.1 coordinate 22,111,739, forward strand.
ATAGCTTGATCTGTAGCCGTGCGTACAAGTCCAGATTATAACGCAAAGTCAATATTTGATTGAATACTCATTTGTTCTTTTATAGTATTTGAGGAGCTCGTGGCTAAGTAATAACGGCCGCTCGGGTCGATCCATCAGGTTAAGCTACGCTTGCCGGGGTTGGTCCGTAGATGGGTGACCATCTTTACACACCGAGACTCCTCCGTGCCTTAGAAAGCACGTTAAGCCGTTGGTCCCGGCTGTCATTCGTGGATCTTTGACAGTCGTTACGGGTCGTCAGAAGCCCGAAAGTCTGACAACCAGTCTTACCAAGGGTTATCGTATTACATAATTACTGGATTGTGGAGGTCAAATAGGCAGTCGCTCCATGTGAAATACTGGTATTCAGCTGCATCCGGTTAGACTGGAAGCCGACCCCAACATAGTTGGGAAAAGGCTAGGCAGATTGATTGAGTATTTGAAGTACTCCTAATAAATTACAAGCAAAGGTGGTGAGATCCATTCGATCCGGTTTCACAAGGCAAACATTGTAAAATTAATGTGTGCACATATTAAAGATATTGCATCGTACCATGTTAGTAATTAATTAAAAGATTTTATCAACACCAGATTGGGCTCCTCAGCGAGAGCTTGTTACACAACCGTTGAAAATATCAGTGTCCGCAAAGTCAACAGTTCAGCGTAATTGAATCGACATAGGTAATGGTTGTGATAAAGGAAGGTGGGTTGCCACCTGTAAGGGGGGAACCACGTGCAGAAACTGCGCGAGCGAGACCTCAACACGCTCTCTCTGTCACACTAATGGCTGACGTATACGTGTGCTTACAGGTAGCGTGGGAGCTGTGCGTGTCGAGCCAGGAGTCTGGCGCAACATCTGTTCCACATCCAAATATATGCCACATATCGTCCCATTATTTTGTTTCATAGGTACGTGCGTACGTAAAATAGGCCTCTGTCACAAGTTTCGATTTCGATACGCCATTGTGAGGCGGCGTTTGATAACGAATTCAATCGTGGGGAAGTAGGTGACGTAATTTGCGTTCATACGCCTCAAGGAAACGATCGTAAAGGGATTTTTGTTACCCTCGATATCACCAAAAAGGAATATCGCAATGAATATAGGGCAGAGTTTTCTTTAATATCTATGGTTGATGTTTAATCTGTAAATATTTCTGTCACTGTGGCATCCTCACAAAAACATTTGGTTATAAAATAAATATGGGATAAATTTTACAGAAAAATGTATTCATTGTTCGATAGTTCCACGGTATTACTCTTAGTAACTAATTTAACGCAGATGACAATAATTGCGTGTCTGATGTTTCCCGTTACTGATATTGTTACCATATCTAAATATATAAAAAAAATCTGCGAACATTTGAAATCAAATTCCTATTGCCACATCATACCATTTGTGTATATTTTAATAATAGCGATATTTGGTATTTACAGTCCAATGCAAACATTATTTAGATTTAGAATACCAAAACATATCAGACCAGTTGGAACACCAACAGAGAATGTAAAACGTATTATAGCAATTACAAATGCAAACAGAAACTACTTGCTCGCATGCTTCTCACTCTTCTTTTTACTGGTAATTTGGAGAGTACTTGAATTAATAATATTTTCAGCAAGACTTCACGAATTTTCAGATTTGATGGGACACTACAATTTGGTCGATATAGCGATTTCTCAACAACTTGATGATGAAGATCACGATCAGTCCATGTTAGAAATACTTGAAGAATACAGCGATGAGGATGATGAAGATCCTGCTCAGTGGCCCTTAGTAGTTCATTTGAATTCAAAAGAGACTTTACGACTAAAACAATTTTTAGAAGAAACACCTCATGCTTACGCTATGATACATCGCGAGTCATTGTTAATTATTCCTGAGCAGTCTGAAGAAGGCGAAGACACACATGATATCGAGACTCAAAGTATTGGTGACCCAGACCCGTCACACCCAGTAACAGGAGGCTTGCAAATACCAGCAGACATAAATGATACTGTAGGAGAGAAAAAGGAAAAATCCTAAAATGATAAGTATATTTCGCATGTTTCTGGGATCCTCCCTCTTCATGGAACTAGTTGCAGTAATAGCACTTTTAAAACCTATTCAGGAGCCATGTTTTCTAAGAGATTACTGGTGTAAGTTTAAACAAAAATTTCCTCAACCGCCGAAAATTATTGCGTTGCTTGTAACTCTTTCGTTCATTAGCACTGTTTTTGAAATTTGGTCGGAAAGTTATTCCCATTACCTTTTGCTGCAACAAGTGAACACAAATCTCGCTCTGGAATTTTATACAAGCAAAGTTTCACTATGCTGTTCTTGTTTCATTATGCAGGTGTTCCTTTTATTTTTGATTGAATGGTTGGTGCATTTCTCGATAAGGATTGCTCGGTTGCTGGAATTTGAACTTATGTGCAGACATGCCGTTTTAACTAAAGACGAGACCACACAGGTCACTTACACTGCACTTGTTATAAGAAATGTCTTATCACCCACTGATAGATATGTCAATTTAAGTAATAGTAATTCAGTAGATGCTTCTTCTCAAACACGCCTCCGTCAATTCAAATAAATGAGAAAAAGTGTCCATTTTCATTAATAAATTGCCAACCAATCAACAAGTCTTTTCGACCGGAAAATAAGAACATTAAAGGCACTAGGTAGTTATGGTCGAAAAAGGCTAATAACAGATTGGCAGACAAACATGAACCACAAAAGAATAAAACAATAAATTCACAAAACGAATGATTGTCAAGTTGTCATGCAGTTGTCAATAAATTGTCATGAGACTATACGTGCTAATATAGAAAAACTGGAAAAGATAAACAAAAATAAACGAGTAAAATGCTATAGAAACATAATATTCCAAGCCATTTCTAATAAGATCAAGATGCTGGCACCCAGCTGCATGATACTGACATCCTTCTTATTAGTTCAAATGGCCGCGCTTTTGATTATGCTTAACCCTGTCTATAATGCCATGCAGCTAACACAGTTTATCAATAAAATAACAAAGTGCTACAGACGAACGTACCTAGTCTTCATTGCATCCTACTTCACATCTGTTCTATACCTCGGCATGTATCTGCCTCTTCAGAGTATCCACACATTGATCTTCTGTGATCATATGCAGGACCACGATAAGGTGGCTATGCTACACAGCATCGAGAAGAACTACATCACTGCTGGTTTCTCTCTGTTTTTGGTAGTAGTGATGTACGGTGTCAGAGCTCTACTTGCATATACTGCTAGTTTAACTGTTTTCACGGTAAATCAAGGTCTCCCATTGCAAGTTCGAGATAAATCCAAAAAATATGCAGCTAATGAAAGTATATTACCCAATCTGTTGCGCGTAAAAAGATCGGTATCGTATGAAACCGTTTTATTAACAAACGAACTGAGAGAAAAACTTAAAATCATTATCAAGGGCGTGGATTAAATACCCTCAAGAGAAGAACGCGCTAACTAATATCTTGGAAGCGAATCATGTAAGTATGTAACTGTCGTGATTGCATACTTTTCCCAATAAATTTTGGATTATTTGTTTGTGTTATTTTTTCTGAACTATTGGTTACATAGACAGCGGCAAGTATTTGGGAATTCTTTGGTATTACACCGGGGCGAGGCAACGGGAAATATCCCAAGACAGGGCTATAAAAATAAAATGCCAGTACAGAAATAAGGGAAGAAAAATGTCGAATAAGAACGTTTGGAGTGTGAGAAAAAAGGGAGCGTGTATACATTAGGGGCCGAAATGTTTTCCGTTGAATTGAGTATAACGTTTATAGGGTTCCGCACAGAATCATAAAACGGAATATTTATTGATTCGACGCGTCTGCAGGTGAACCAAGGTGAGGTCACATCCATGTTTAATTAGGTACACCTTAATATTTTATAATACATGGTAGATCTACGGACTAACTGTTCGGATTTTTATTGTTGTATACCTATCTGCAACTTTAACGCTTTTTATTGTTGCATACCTATCTGCAACTTTAACGCTTTTTATTGTTGCATACCTATCTGCAACTTTAACGCTTTTTAGTAATGTACGCACGGCTATACAGATCAAGCTACACATTTCCAGTATAAGCTGATCTCGCATTGTAAAGGATTTCCTTACAATGAGAGGTCAGTGTAAAATTCTTTGATTCCAACATTCGGGCTTCTTATGTCCCAATGACTACCACAGCAATAAGATTTTTGTTGCAGAGAAAAAAAAACAAGGCCAAAGTACATACTCGTACATACAATACAAGAAGTAGAACCGAAATCAGCGGTACATCAAACTATTATTAGTTTCTTTTCAACAAGTATGAACAGCAACAGAAGGCGGTTAACACTGCTAAGTGTTAACCGCCTTCTGTTGCTGACCGTACTTGGCCGGTTTTTTTTACATCATCTAAATTAACACAAAATGATTCGATAAACTGCTTTTTTTTTCGTTTAATTATTAAGAGTTAATGTTCTTAAAATTTTAAGTACCTCTGTTCCGATTTGAATAAAATATTTCACTTAATAATTAAGATTTTAAAAATGCAAGTGTTAATCGACTTTTGTTGTTGACTGTACATATCGGACCACGCACAATGAAGGATTCTGGAGTTGGGATGAATTTATCCCAAGACCAAACTTAACATTGTAGTTGAAAAACATATTCTCCCATACATTCCAAGTGCAATTGTAATTTTGTACGCACAATATTGAGAAATGAACCATGTTATTTTAAGAACATAGACTTCTTATAAGTTTTTCTGTAGTTTATAGGTATTGAACTATTTTCTATACTTTAAAAAAAAAAATTAGGCTCAGTAGTTTCGGAGATAAGGGTGGGGTAATGGTTAATTTTCATCTATTTTCTTAAACAACCTTAAAATAATTTTAAAATTATAAAAAAAATATATTTGAAACTCTCATCATCCCTTTCATTTGATATATCACAGAGTACAGTTTGAAAAACTTTTTTTTAATTTTCTTATTTGCCCCCAAAAGGGACTCCCATATTCAAAATTCATATATTTACGTTACTAGTCCATGTTTGGGTCACAGGAACTCATATGTGTATCAAATTTCAACTTAATCGGTCCATTAAATTCGGAGCAAATTGGCTGTGACAGACGGACAAAGAGACAAACAGACACACGAGTGATCTTATAAGGGTTCCGTTTTGTTGTTGAGATACGGCGAGGTAATCCTAAAAATATTATATCATACTAATTGCTTGCAACGATTTGCACGATTATTCATATTGCAATTGGCTAGTGACCTTTTTCACCAACCCTAAGTGACACTTAAATAAATCCATAAATATGATTGCACTACAGAGCACTTTTATTTAGGGATTCATTTATGTGTCAATTAGGGTTGGTGAAAACGGGCATAGGACCAGCACCCTAATTGCGTAATACATTATCGATCGGAGTTGGTTTTATTTTGAAACTAATTGCTAATCGATTGCTTCATATGTTCGAAAAATTTGTCTGCTTGACAACGTAAAGAACGCAATGAATTTTGTTAAACTGTCAAAATGAAACCAACTGTGATTGATAATGTGTTTCGCAATTAGGGTGCAGCATTATAATCATAAATGGTTCCATTGAAGTTTGAGTTTAAGCCAACGCTTACATGTAATTTTCTAATGCTTAACACATGCAATTAATTATTAATTGAACACACTATAAATAAATCCTGCATTATTACTTTTGTTGCAGCAAAACTGCAAGACGCATTGATTACAAAGACTGGCATAGTAAGAATACATGCGTATTGTATGGCGTTGGCACCAATTCAAAATTGCCAGTGCGGCGCCAGTCTTGTCAGGTATCTGCCATCCCGGGCCAGAATTAATGCTATACGGCTTAAATTTAGCATTGTTCGATTTAATATAGAAATGCTTTGGGAATTCTTTTCTGAGCTTCAATGGGTCATGGATGTCTGAATGGGGGTGTGTGAGTGTGCGTTTTGGATGTTAAAGATGGTGTGTGTGTCCTATTAAGCTTAGGGGAGTCTTCTTTGAGAGTGTGATTTAGTACCTACTATTATTTATTCTGCGGTGATGTGTCAGTATGTTAGTGTGTGAATTTAAATTATGTTTAACTAGCTTTTGCCAGGGGCTTCGCCCGCGTGTATGTCGGAAATTATTCCACGGGAACATTCTACCGGGATGAAAAGTATCCTATGTCTTAATCCACGTTATAAACTATCTGTATACCAAAATTTCATCCAAATCCGTTCAGCCGTTTTTGCGTGATTGAGTAACAAACATCCAAACATACAAACTTTCACATTTATAACATTAGTAGGATTGATTCATATGATTTTAAATTGGAAATTCAACTGCGTGTCAAGCTATTCGCAACATTTATTCGTAACGTTTGACAAATACTGCTTAATTTTATGATTAAGGTGTGTTTTCAAGCAGATCATTGAGAATGTTTCAAGTTTTACTACAAACTATACGACAGTCTATATATATCATACAGTCGTCCGATGAAGCCCGAGCTGCTTACGGAGTTCGCCGAACTTCTAATGCAGCTCGGGCTTCGTCGGACGACTGTATGATGAGACTGTGACTATACTATGTACACATTAAATTTATACATACAAATTATGTATACATACATACAAGTAAATAAAGTTGGTGTCTGTGTGTAATGTCAAAATAACAGCTTTTTACTAAATGCATTATGAAAGTATATAAGAACAATTTTTAAATTTTTTTGTCTGTCTGCTTGTTCCGGCTAATCTTCAAAACGGTTGGACCAATTTTGACGACACTTTCACTGACAGATAGCTGAAGTCATACAGGTTATCGTTAGATACTTTTATTTTAGAAAAAGATTTAACGCAAAAAAAAAACCTTGAAATTGTAAACAAAATCCGATTGAAAGAGGGAAATATTGACAGCTGGTAAAAAGTAAAATATTCTAAGGGCTTATTTCACGATGTCCGAGTAGCCACTAGTTACCGAATATATTCAAAAATGGAACAGATTTTGTATGAAATTTTCTGCCAAGTAAGTTAATAGGAACTTAATCGTAGGAGGTGAAATAGGCCCCAACACTAACCCATCATATCTTAATCTCTGTTTTTCCACATGATTTACAGTCAGCTACCGGATCTATAGAACTCTTCCAAGTCTCTACACTGCTTGTTTAGTTTTATCCACTAACAAATTCCTCAAAAATCAGCTCTCTACAGAAAATCAATACAAAACAAACAGTGGCTGTAACCAACTTTTACAAATAAAGTCCAAAGCCGGCCATAAAACGGTAATACAACATTCATTTCAGCCGAGCACATTTATAATTACCGAACTAGCGGACTTCCAGAGGATTGAGCAAAGAAACCCGACTTAGGTACCTATTGCGGTCACCCTAAGCTTCCCTCGGGAGGCACGCATTGCGCTTTATAAATATTACAGCGCTTACTACGTAAGTTGTGGGGATAGGTAATTCCAATGTGAAATGCAGTTTTTGGGTTGAAAAAGACTGGTTTGGCCTTGTAGTTTTTGGCTGGACTTAAAGACTCTTCACACATCGCTATATACAACATCAGTTTTAGTATATGCGAAACCCGAAGCACGTATCTAGTATTTTTATGTAAAGAATCTATGTACAAAATTTCAAAACTGTATCATGAAAAATCACAAAGTTATAAGCTGGTTGTCCGTACAGAAACATGATCACCACGGCGCCCGCTGTGCGCTCGTGCCTAGTGCCGCTATGACCTGCCGTGAATTGTGTTCGTCGCTCGGTGTCCATATTGTAGCCTTTTTAAAAGATTTTTGGGGCAAAATATAACACGGTATAAAAATTATTGGAATCGATTCAGTTATTTATTTTGAACAAACTATATTCAGGTTTCGCATATACTAAAAATAATGTTGTTTATCTTATGAACCCCATCCGTCTTATTACAAAACAAGGTTCATCTTCAAACCGAGGTTTAAACCATGGACCCTTTTTTGAATTTCAAACTTTATTCCGACACATTAACAGGTCTGTTTTACAAAACTGACAACATAGTACCAGACTAAGTTGTCAGTTTTGCATAAAGAACTGTATTTCTATCACAGCTAGGTTCTTATTACAAAAACTGGCTCGATGGTTTAAACCATGACAGAAGGAAAACCTCGTTTTGTAATAAGACCGCATAGGTTCATGTCAATGTTTGCTCGAATGTCAACCGAACCCCATAGTTTCACAACTACTGTAAGCCCGCGGTCACCATCGGATGATGGTATTTTACATTTATATAAATATTGATATACGTTTATATACATATTATAACGTGTTTTCCCTGACGCACCCCATGTGTGCGCGTGACGTTCGAAAGTTGTTAGGGGGTAGCGCAAGTGTAGCCTGCTAAATTCAAATTTTCCTACGTTTTTCTCAATTTGCAAGGCAGTATTAGGTTGTATATTAATTAAAGTATGATTCGCGATTGTAACAAATATGTATTTACATAATTTTAATAATTAGAATCAGTAATACAACTGCTTCAGTTAGTATAATCCTCAAATGTCAAGATTTCATGAAATATTCATTCGATAGCATTACCTGGTCTTAAAGAGTTGTATTGATGACTTTAATGATTATAATTCTGCAAATACATACTTGTTACGATCGCAAATCATATTTTGATCAACATATAACCTGATACTGACTTGCAAATTACAAAAAACGTAAGAAAATTGGCTACGCTTTCGCTTTAAGGTAAAAAGATTTATTATAAACAATTTTAACAATTGACAAAGAAACAGAGCTGAGGCAAAATCCAAAATTTATATTTTGGGAATGGTACGCAAAGGACTTGATGAATATTAAAGCACTGATTTACGCTTTATGTTGCGAGGATAGGTAATTCCGATGTTAAATGCAGTTTTTGGGCTGAATGTGATTGTTACATTGGCTTCTATTTCAAAAAAATGGATTTAGTATTGGTTTTATAACATAACAAAATTGATTTCCCCGAAGGGTTAGGCAAGGATAGGATGCGTTTCCACCGACGAGGAGCTGGGTGGAGTGGAGAGGAGCGGACCGTAAATTGACCAATCACAATGCTCGAAATCTCCACTCCGCGTCAGTGGAAACAGTGTAAGTGGAGCGGGGCGGAGCTGAGCGGACTTTCAAATAAAATATATGAACACGTGGCCCCGAGCTGGACAGAACGGAGTCGAGCAGGGCGGTCCGACCAATCACAGTACTCGAAATCTCCACTCCGCTCCTCTTCAGTAGAAACACATGCCACTTTTCACTGCTCTTCTCCGCTCCGCTCAGTTCCGCGTCAGTGAAAACGCATCCACACCCACATTATGCAGTTATTTGTTTTATTATTGTTTCTAACGTTATTATTTTAATAATTAACAAAGATTAAAGAAGCGGACTTTGCAGGACTGAGGTAAAGTTATAAACGTCTATTTTGGGACCAGTACGCTATGGAACTGATAAATACTGCAGTACTACCTACGCTTGTTCAAGACGAAGGTAAATTCTGATGCGTAATAATGCAAATTTTAATAAGCAAAACGTATCTGCTAGTTTTTAAACCGCATGAACTTTACTACGTATTCTTGGCTACGTAATAACTGCCGCACGGTTGATCGATCATAACCTAATACGATAGACGTAGCTCATTAGGACGAATTATTCCGATCTGTTCCCCTGCTTTTTCCCCCCGGGGGATAGATCGGAAAAAAAAAGTTCGATCTGTCCCCCTGTTAGCAACAAGGAGACAGTTCGAACTTTATTTCCTATCTGTCCCCTTATTGTTGATAGGGGGACAGATGACACTTTTTATTCATCAGGACTATTGTAGGATATACCGGTTTCCTCATGATGTTTTCCTTCACCGTTTTTGAGAGCTGTGGTGATGAAATTATTCACACAAAGTAAATTCACTTGTAGCTCTAAAAAAATCAAGCTTCTAATTCAACGCAGTAAAAAAAATACGGCCATTTATGCGATACATTTTGATACTCGCAAGTAAATCAACACCTATAGGGTACTTCCCGTTGACCTAGAATCTTGAAATTTGGCAAGAAGCAAGGTCTCACAGCACATGTAAAGGAAAAAATCCTAAAATCGTTAATTTGTAATTTTATCACAAAAACATTTTTTTTTTTTGGCTTACCAACTACACGAAGCGGTTGGAGTATGGAGTATGGCCGTGACGTATATCAATGTATGGGAGAACATGTTTTTCAGCTACAATATTAAGTTTGTTTTAGGCTAAATTCGTTTCAACTACAGAACCCTTCATTATGCATGGTCCGACATGCACTTGACCGGTTCTTTTTAATTTTGTGTGAATATCACGTGCCTTAACCTGGCTCAAATATTTTTTTCTTATTTCTTTCTTTCTTTTCTTTCATAAATATTTAGATTTCGGCTTTGTAGAGCGTCGGCGTCTATTATTATTATTATATTCTTTATTCTTCGGACAACAATGATCCAACGTGTTAGTAAACAATATTATAACTTATTACTAGTGTTAGTAGTTAAAATACAATAGAAATAATAAAACTAAACAAAACAGAATAAATAGGGTTGTCTATGCCACTCATATTTGTCGAAAAGTCTCAATCTAAAGACCGAAGTGTCATAATAATTATAACCCTTTATAAGCGAACGCAGATCTACGCGAAACAAAATGGCTGTTTAATTGTTTATGTAATTAATCATACAAGTGGTTAGTCAACGAGGAACTGCCCTTTAACATGCTCTTGAAAATATTCAACCAACACAACCCTTTATGGCTAACACGAAACCGATATTAAGGGAAGCTGTGACCCTGAATATATATCATGTAGAATATTACACGCATCGCAGAGCATAAGGGGTTACTACGCCAGAAGCCAATTAGTGAGTTGACACTGTTTACGCACCAGCAATCTTTATCCGACGGGTATGTATACGAGACCTCGTAATTGCTTTATCAATTTTGACAACAATTCCCAAAAAATAAACTATAACTTAACTACAGAATGACGTATCACATATGCTCATACTATGACAACCGATTTCCACAAAAGTTACCGGTGCCACTTACTTATTCTACCCATTCGCGTAACATTATCTTAGCATTCTCATCGCAGCTTCTAATCCGATGATTATTTCAAAATAATTATAATTGTGTGTCAACAAAATAAAGCTTTTATGGAAAAAAATCTACAAAATTTAATCGATAAGAAAAATGTATTTAGACCTTATTGCACAAAAAATAATTTACCAATACTGTAATTATGAGATCACATCATCTACAAGGCGACTTTAACTCGAAATTGAGTTACCACCAAACCTTCGATAAAGACACAATCCAAATAAAATCAATCAATTTTCAACCTTACGTCACTGCCATAAAAGTCATTAAACTTTGCTTTTATAGATAGATAGATTTATTTATTTCTGAGTATATGGTACATTAAGATCTTAATATTAAACAGTTTCACATACACTACCGTTGCCGGTGTAGAAATATTAAAAATAACTTACATAGTCAAAGTGGCCAAGTTCTAGGCCGCAACAAAATAATCATAGTACCTAGTTAGTTTGTTATCGAAACGCTAAGAAGAAGATATATTCCCCATTAATATAATTCATTCAAATGAAAATTGTTAATTTTTATACAATGTCAAGTTTTACAAGCACAACTTTATTATATTTATTATTTATGAATGAAAAAAAATGTCAAAAACAAAAAAAAAAAACAGTAAGTACTAGTCGAGAGGTATACATACACACACACAAAGTAAGTATTAATAAATGTAAGTAATGTCAAAATTTATAATTTAAAAATTCATTAACTGAATAGAAACAGTTGTCTAAAAGCCAGGCAAATATTGTTCCTCTGAATTTATTTGTGGGCAACACTCTGATGCGTGAGGGTAAATTTTTAAAGATTTTGATAGCCATGCAATTGGAATTCCTGCTATACAGATGTAGTCTCTGGCTAGGTGCAAGTAATTTATTTGGGCTTCTGCTTTTCACTCTTTTAGAAATATGTTCATACAATGGAATCATGTGCGAATACCTTTTTACAAATTTGCAAATTTCAAAAATATATAGGCAAGGAAGTGGAAGAATTTTCAGTGCTTTAAATAATGGCTTACAATGCTCTAAATATTCTGCTCCATACACTGCTCTGACACATTTTTTTTGTGCAATGAATGCTCTGCTCACGTCTACTGAATTTCCCCAAATCACGAGGCCGTAACGCAGCACTGATGCAACATAGCCATGATACGCATTGAGGGCTATTTCTTTACTGGCTATTCGTCTCATCCTTTTTTTTTTTTTTTTTTTTTTGTGGATGGGAAATCATCAAATGACTTCTCCCGCTCTGGGCAGAGGCGGGAGGGCGTGTCAGACTTTTACTGACTAAAACCCACCCATGTTCCTTCAGCTGCCCGTGCCAGGGCCACGGTATCTCTTTCGAACTACCCGCGACCCCGGCGGCATCGGCCCAGTTGACCCCGTCACTGCTGACATCTCTTTGAGGCGCGCGTGGAACACAACGCGCCGTCGACCCGGGCCTGGTCCTTACCGGACGGCGAGCTGCCCATTACTCGTCTTCCGCAAGCCCGCGCCTACGGTGGCCGGGAATCGGTAATCGATTCCCGCCGCCCAGGGCGTCTCCTACGGCGGCTAGGGGCGCGAGGGCGCGGCTGTTGCCTCTCCCTCACGCGTTCCGCTTCCTCCTTCGCGAGCATTACTGCTTCGCAGAAGGAGGTGACGGCTTCCCATGCACTCTCGCTCCGCACCATGGCCTGGACCAGGTTTGGACGCGAGAGATCGCCGCCGCCGATCGCCTCCGTGAGAACACGGCGGTGCTCCGCCCAAGCCGGGCAGACCTCCACTGTATGCTCCACCGTGTCCTCCGGGCGATCCACACAATGGTGACACCCGGGCGTTTCCTCCCGCCTTATCCGAAACAGGAACCTCCCGAAACAACCGTGTCCGGTGAGGACCTGCGTCAGGCGGAAGGTGAGGACGCCGTGGCGCCTCTCCAACCACTCCTCAAAGAGGGGACTTATCGCCGCGATTGTGGCGTGCCCAGCGCTGGGTTGCGACAATCGCACTCTCCATGTCGCCATGAGATCCCGCCGGAGCTCTGTCCGCTGTACCGTGATTTCTCGCGGCAGCGGAGTTACGCCCCGGCGTTTCACCTCCTCGCGCCACTCCCACACGTGCGCGAGGACTTTTGCCTCCAGATCCCATGGCGGTAATCCGGCAAGGAGGCACGCCGCCTCACAGGAGACCGTGCGGTATCCCCGGACTAGCCGGATGGCCATGACCCTCTGGGACGCGTTCAACCGGCGGGCTGGTCGCAGCCTCAGGGAACGCGCCCACACCGGTGCCCCGTAAAGGGCCATGGACCGCACGACCCCCGCGTAAAGCCTCCGGCAGGAGGCGTTTGGACCCCCCAGATTGGGCAGGAGCCCCACTCACTATGATTATGACGATCCAGCATTAATTGTCATGTTTCATGAAAAAATACAAACCTTGACACTGCAACTATGTACTTTATGTAGATTTAGCAAACGATAAATTAGAGAGGTAAAAATTATTCAGCTACATATCTGTTCCCTTGTTATTCTCCTGATTAATACTACTTTCTCTGTAGAAATAGTTCAGTCTAACAAAAACCTTAGTTTTTGACTTTTGTAACTTAACATTAATGTTATATGAATTAGTTTCTGACATCAGAAGTGGGATCACCTCCTTAGCCTCTTATAATTAATATTTATTTTGTATATATTTCAGGATGGATTCTGAAGTGATTACCAATCTTCTCAAAGCAATCCGGGATGCTGTGTCTACAACCCAGCAAAAAGATGATGACATCGCTCTGCCGCTATTTGACCCCGACAAGAACGATTGCGGAGCCAAGAGTTGGTGCGACAGCATTGAGACTCTCCGCACCGATTTAAAGTGGAGCAGTATCAAGACAGCAGCTAAAGCTGGAAAGGCTCTCAGAGGTTCCGCCGTGACCTGGTTCGAGTCCTGGGAACCATCAGAAGGCAGAACTTGGGAAACGTTTTCTACGGACCTTATCTACGCCTATCCTGAAAAGAAAAACTTATCCGAGAGGCTTAGCAAAGCGGTTCTACATACATCGGATTCTGCTGATTCTTATGGTGAGTACGCTAGAGAAAAAATAAGATTGTATCGAAATACTAAAATATCTTTTAGTGATGAACAACTGATTGAATTGGTGTGCGGTGGAATAACTGATGTTGACGTTAGGATGGTGTCACTAAATAGTGGCGTCACCACAACTGCTGCACTTATATCTCTTCTTTCAATTTATGTGAAAACCAAAAAGAGACCATTAGAAAGCAGTGATTCAGGTCCCTCGGGAGCTAAACGACCAAAGCTTATTGGTATTGGTGAAAAGAAGTGTTTCGCTTGTAATCAAGTTGGCCATGTACAGTTATATTGTCCCAAAAATAAGCAAACATTTGCTCAAAACTCCACAGTGTCTCAAGTCCCGCAATCATCTAAACCTAATGATTATCGAACAAAAAAATGTACGTATTGCAAAAAGACAGGTCACACTGAATCAGTCTGCTATCATAAGCAACGAGCTGAATCAGACAAATCTTCATCCATTACCATAGTACCAAATAAGGAAGTTAATTTTTTAGAAAGACCGAATTAAACTTGACTCGTGTTATTATTAATGAAGTGTCAATTGATTCACTAATAGACACAGGAGCCAATTGTAGTTTAATAAAAGAATCAGTAGCAAGGCGTTTGGGGTGCCATTTCTCACCAACATCAATTTATTTAAACGGAATAGGACCAAATAAAATTTATGTTTTTGCTATCATTACTGTGCTGGTCCAATTCAAAGAAGTTTGTTTAGAATTAGATATACATGTTGTCAGGGATCATGATTTTCAATATAATTTACTTATAGGCAGAAACGCTGTTCAGTACCCAGACATACAGATTGTTACAGATTCATTAGGTAGTCAATTATTTAGGAAGCCAGTTCAAACCAAGACGGGAGTAAATTTAGTTACTAACATGTCAGAATTAAATGAATTAACTTTAAAAATTGAGCATCTTGATTCAGATATACAAGAAAAAATAAGGAAAATTTTTCAGGAATACCCTTCCGTCTTGGATGAGACTAGTACAGTAAAAACCGGTGAATTAAAATTGCGCTTAGTTAAAAATGAAATCGTGTATTATCGCCCTTATCGTCTGGCACCGATTGAGAGGGAGAAGGTTAATGAGATAGTACAGGAACTTTTGAAGCAAAATATAATTCGTGAAAGTAATTCTCCTTTTGCAAACCCAGTTATTTTAGTTAAAAAGAAGGATGGAAGCGATAGACTTTGTATAGATTACAGAGCACTAAATAAAATTTTGGAAAAAGATCGGTACCCTCTTCCTCTCATCGAAGACCAGATAGACAGGCTAGGCAAAGCTAAATATTTCATTTCCATTGATATGAAAAACGGATTTTACCAAATTCCAGTAGCATCTGATTCAATAAAATACACTGCTTTTGTAACTCCCGACGGCCATTACGAATTTTTGAAAATGCCGTTTGGTATCTGTAATGGACCGTCTGTGTTTCAAAGGGCGATCACGAAGGCAGTTCAACATTTGAAGTTTCTATTAGTTTATATTGATGATATTCTTATCCCATTTTCAACGATAGATGAGGGTCTGTATTACTTAAAAGAAACTGTTCAAGCGCTATGCCATGCTGGGTTTACTATAAATATTAAGAAATGTAAATTTTTCGTTGAAACCATAGAATATTGAGGAAGAGTTATTTCACAAGAAGGTGTTAGGCCGAGTGAGACCAAGGTAGCTGATCTAGTAAACTCCCCTGTCCCTAGCAACATTAAGCAGGTACGCCAGTTTATGGGCCTTGCCAGTTATTTTCGCAAATTCATCCCAAATTTCGCAGCTCGCACTGCTTCCATAACAAAATTAACCAAAAATAATCAAAAGTGGGAGTGGGGAGCCCAGCAGGATGCGGCTAGGGATTACGTTATAAAGCTCTTATCATCTAAACCCTTATTAACTGTGTTTGATCCTAAATTTCAAACAGAACTTTATACAGACGCTAGCTCTCTGGGTTATGGTGCAATTCTTGTACAAAGAATAAACAATAATAAGAAAGTAATAGCCTACTTCAGCAAACGTACATCACCTGCAGAATCCAAATATTGTTCATATGATTTGGAAACTCTGGCAATTTACAATGCATTAAAACATTTTAGAGTATACCTTTTGGGTATTAAATTCAAAATTTTTACAGACTGTAATTCTATTAAAGCTACGATGAATAAAAAAGATTTAACTCCCCGTGTTGCCCGATGGTGGACCTTTTTACAAGATTTTGATTTTGAAATTGTATATAAAAAGGGTAAATACATAGGCCACGTTGATTTTCTTAGCCGTAATCCTGTTGAGAACCCCATTCCTGTCAACTCTACTGCATTAGTCAGTGATTCTGTAAGGCATCAAACTGACGCCATCAATAAAACACAAAGTGTAACTAAGGTAGTTAATTTAATAGAAGATCCACAATCTTGGCTAGAAATTGCCCAACAAAATGACCCAGAAACTCAAAATCTAATTGCCCAGGTTACATCTGGTGAATTAGACGAAAATCAATATGTTTTATGTAATAATTTGTTATTTTATAAGGTGCGCCCCAACGAGCCAAAGCTTTATGTTCCTAAAGGTTCAAGACTTAGTCTTTTGAGACTTTTTCACGACGAGAACTGTCATGTGGGGTTTGACAAAACTTTCAAAAAACTTTCTGAATATTTTTGGTTTCCTCGCATGTGCACTTTTGTTCGAAAATACTTAAAACATTGCTTAATATGTTTAGAACGTAAAGGTCATTCAGGTCCAAAGCAAGGATTTTTACATCCTATTGATAAAAGTCCAATTCCTTTCCACACAATTCATTTAGACTGTACAGGTCCATTTACACGAACCAATGATGGATACAAATATATTTTACTCATAGTGGATGGATTTACAAAATTTTGCTTGTTAAAACCCCTGAAAACACTTAATGCCCAAGAACTAATACCCATTATTAGGGAAACCATTACTTTATTCGGCACTCCATCAAAAGTAATTACAGATAGGGGTACTAATTTTAGCTCCACCCAAATTCGTTTCTTATTTAACGAATTACAAATTGAACATCATATGATTTCCACGGGTACGCCAAGGGGTAACGGGCAAGTGGAACGGTATGTTACTACTGTTATCGATATGTTAAATACTACATGTAATGGTTCATCAGATTGGCCAAGCGGGTTGTGGAAAGTACAGCAGTCAATCAATTCCACTGTCCAGAAATCCACGGGTTTCACACCAGTTCGCTTGCTCATTGGTTGTAATGCAAACATCCCGTCTATCCAATCTCATCTAAATGATATTGTTATTCCTGAAAATAACTTTGATGTAAGGGCAGATCGCGAACTAGCTTATCAGCGTTTATGTTCAGAGGCCGATAAATTCAAAACCCGTTTTGATGTTGTAAGGCGAGATAACAAGGTATTTAATGTTGGTGACACTGTATATGTAAACCAAGACCACAGGCGTCATGATAGGCTAAGTCCCAGGTTCAAAGGCCCTTACGAAATAATTGGCATTCTACCAAACGATAGGTATTCTCTTAGAGGGATAGGAAACTTAAGGAACATAATTATAGCTAAAGATAAGTTGAGATTATGGCCCGGTGTATGGGTTGATGAGAATGTTTAAAATTGTACAGATTTAAGTTTGCAAATTACATTATGTCATTTATAGTGATTATTATTAGATTATAATGATTTAACGATAGATATTTCATAAGGTTTAATTAAACTGTTATTACCTAAATATTTGTTTTCTTTCAACACCAGATGTATGTATATGTTATGATGAATGTGAAATCTGAACTGCTGAAGTTAGTTGTTTTGTTCTAGCTTAACTCATGTGCAGCAGGTGTAGTGGCTAGATTAATGTCTAAAACAACTGACCGTTGTTATTTCGTCATCTTAATGTGAGAAGATTGACGGTAACAATGAAAATGTATAAAACAAATTGTTATGTATATTGATGATCTTATGTAATGTAACTTGTACTTCGAGGAACGAAGTACATGTCAGTATGGCCGTGACAGGTTCTGTATATTTATGTAGTAAAATACGAACAATAATAAAGAACATGACATTCCTTTGGTCTGTTAAAAATTGAAACTATCAGTTACTAATTTCAAATAAACAACTGGATCAATTAATATCAAAAGAAAATTATGTACATTATATTCCTTTGTTTTATAGTAATTCTAAACTGTTGATTCAATACTCTTTAACGGAACTTCCGGTGTGAAATAGTATTGTTTGACTTGTAAAATTAAATTGAAATATGTTAATTGCAAACTATGAATTTTATTATCAACTTAAAATGTAATTTTATGTATCTTAATATGTGATTTAAAAATGTAAGCTATTTTCTACTATTTTTGTGTTTCTTATAAGTTGATCAATTGAACTAGACGGTCGGATATAAAAGCAATGGACAGTGCGCTGTCTAGTTCAGTTGAGCTTCGACCACGGAACGGAACACTTCTCTTCAAAGTTAAGTATCTTGTTTTTATATTGTTATTTTGAAAGTGATGATGTATTTTTGTGTGACGTATTAAAGTGGATATTATAACATTATTTATGTAGTTGTCTATTCTCCTTGTCTCACTATGATTATGACGATCCAGCATTAATTGTCATGTTTCATGAAAAAATACAAACCTTGACACTGCAACTATGTACTTTATGTAGATTTAGCAAACGATAAATTAGAGAGGTAAAAATTATTCAGCTACATATCTGTTCCCTTGTTATTCTCCTGATTAATACTACTTTCTCTGTAGAAATAGTTCAGTCTAACAAAAACCTTAGTTTTTGACTTTTGTAACTTAACATTAATGTTATATGAATTAGTTTCTGACAAGTGCATAATTCTATTTAAATGTCCTCCGAAGGGGTGGAGACCTGGTGTCCTGAAATACAGGTCTTACGCCTAGCTTAGGCACCAGTCTCCCACGGTATAATTAAAAATATTATTATGTGTTCTTGAACATATTTTGAAAATGTAAATTTATATTGTGGTGAGAAATAAACCTTTATCTTATCTTATCTTTTTCAGCTTTCACGAGGTTGTCGTCTTGCGGGACCGCTATATTAACAATCATTGTACGACGCTCTAATCGATCTATCACCACTGTGTCTGGCTGATTGGCAACAATAGTCCTGTCAGTGATGATAGATCGATCCCAATACAACGTGATATTGCCATTTTCGAGAACTAGGTCAAGCACATTCCTGTATTAATATAATTATTAGTAGTCATAATTGTCCCATTGCTGGGCAAAGGCCTCCTTACCCTCTTTCCATTTCTCTCTGCCCAGAGATGCCAAGGACCAATCTTTATTTTAAAGTACGTACACAAATCAAATGTGATCACACGAACTAAGAGTGGATTGCATTAAATTAAAATATTACAGGAATTCGTATAAATGCCAGTCCAGCTAAAAACATGGTATGTATAAAAATCTATTAGCCATCCTGTGTAGGTATGTCAAAAAGTTAGCTTCAGTATAAGTTTAATTTCTTCTCACCAAACACAAGAAAATCTTACCTCATAAAATAAATAAAGCTCTAAGCTAAAAATGCACTCAACAAGTACACTAGTCATGTCAATTAAAATATATAATAAATTACCAGAACTAATTAAAGAACAACAAAAAAATAATATACCTATTCATAAATAAATTAAAACAATTTTTAATATCTAAATGCTATTATAGTGTCAATGAATATTATAATAATAATAATAATAAATTTTAAATTAGGTATTAGAGCTGGCAACACTAAAGTCAACAAGTCACATTTGTTTTCATATCTGCACATTTTCAATTTTAATAATAATCGTAGTTTATTTTTATTTTATGAAAATCAACCTGAAACCATCCTGAAACCCAAACCTACAAGACAAAATTAAAATAGCAAAATGAACCAGAATCATAAAGATTTTCATCAAAAACTACCGAATCGGAGGTGACATCTGTCATCTCCGACAAAACAAGCATGAAAATTAAATTAAAATGTTGACAAGATCAGCTGCAAGACGAGCACGCCCACCATCTCCGGACTCGCCGTTCAGCTCCGCCCCGCCGCCGCCGGTATCCAGCCCCACTATGAGCGCTGTGACGACACCGGCCGCGGCAGTTGCGTCGAGCTCGAGCGACGAGTATTTTTCCCCGCCGACGTCGCCAACACCTGTACGTCGGCAGGGGAGAGGCCGGCCACCGAGGAGCTTGGGACTTAGGGGCCATCCGGCCCCGAGCCGGGTCCCCGCTGCCGGTGGTTGTGTGCAGCGCATGAGATGGACTCAGTCAATGAACGAGAACGTCATGCGCGCATATTACGGGTCTACAGAGGGAGGAACTAATCTCACTGCGTACCGTGTTAGGATGCTGACTCTGTTCCAGGAACTAGAACCAACCGTCAACACCTCGGCCCAACGACTGTCGGATCAGGTGCGGGTCATCCAACGCAATCACAGGTTGGACGATACCGCACTTGATAGGCTGCGCTCAGAGGTACTGAGCAGCCGTATCGTCTCGACTCCAGCACAAACCGCGCTACAAGCGTCAACTATAGATGCAATCTCACCGCGGTTCAATCATGTTGAAGAGGAGGATGATAGGGTTGACACAGTAAGTAGCCAGTGCAATACCCGGTTGAGGAGCGCACTGGAGGATGCGTTTCGCGAGTATAGGTCCACTCCGACCGAACTTAGACCCCGTTTACCACGCCTACCTATGCACAAAAAAAATAGGGCGCTGATGAGTGCCTTGGACTCGCAGCTTAAGAATTTTTTCGAAAGCAGCGAGGACCTCGTTGATACACACTCGATTCTGTATTGCGCGGCTGTTGCGGCATGTCGTTTAGCTAACGTCAATTTTCCTAGCTGTGACGGAGCTACTCGACCAAAACCAGCTGTACCAGCCTGGCAATGCAGGATCGAACGTCGTATCGATGGGGCCAGGGTACTCATCGGCAAACTATACTGCTTCAGGGAGGGCAATACACGACCACGAGTGATGCGCTTTGTGAGGCAGGCATTCTCGGGGACTGGAATCAGCCCTCGAGAATACATGTCCAGTGTCACAGAGCGCATTGACTTCCTGAAGCAGAAAGTTTGTGCATGGGCGAGCCGTATTCGGCGGTATAAGCGGCGGGTTGATCGTTACACGCAGAATCGCATGTTCCAGAGCGATGAGAGGTGGGTATATAGAACTTGGGAGCGACCTGAACAAAATGTGACAGACGTATGCCGCCCGGATGATGCCGCTACGAGTGAATTTTGGCGCAGCATATGGTCGGTACCCGTCTGTCACTCTGAGGCTGACTGGATGCAGGATGTCGAGCGAGTGTGTGAAACTATACCAGAAATGGGAAAAGTCGCAATTACACCATTAGACGTAGCCAGAGCAGTCCGTCCGTTACCGAATTGGAAATCACCGGGACCGGACGGACTGCACAATTTTTGGTTGAAATGGCTAAGTAGTTCACACACTTGCCTGGCATCTCAGTTCCAATCATCCTTAGAGTCTGGGTCGCTACCGCCGTTTCTAACAACAGGCGTTACCCACCTGCTCCATAAGTCAGGTAGTCCCGTGGAACCCAAGAATTATAGACCGATCACGTGTTTGTCGACGGTCTATAAACTTCTTACATCCATTTTGAGAGCGAAAATTAATACGCACATTGACAGTAACACGATTATGTCTACCTCTCAAAATGGATGTAGGAACGGGTCTCGCGGTACTAAGGAGCTACTCCTCATCGACATGGCCATTAGCCAACAGGTTCGTCGATCCCGCAAGGATCTGTCGACATGCTGGATAGATTATAAGAAGGCCTATGACTCGGTGCCACATACATGGCTCATAAAGGTGTTGGAGTTGTACAAGATTGATGCGACTCTACGCACCTTCCTTGAGTCGTGTATGGGGCAATGGAGGACGGTCCTTCGCTATCCTGGATGTCGACAGATCCAAGGGAATGATGATCCTGTATGGATTAAACGGGGAATATTTCAGGGCGACAGTTTGAGTCCACTTTGGTTCTGCTTAGCCCTGAATCCTCTAAGCACACTGTTGGAGGATTCAGGTCTAGGCTATCGGTTGAAGAGAGGTGGTCAGGTGATATCTCACCTCCTCTACATGGATGATTTGAAACTCTTTGCCCACAACAAATTGCGGCTGATGGAGCTACTTAAGGTTACTGAAACTTTCAGTAGCGCCATCAGGATGGAATTTGGTGTGGACAAATGTGCAATCATGCATGTAAAACGAGGTGAGGTTATGGAATCCGATGGAATTCAACTTTCGGATTCCATACATCTTAGATCCCTCTCCTCATCCGAAAGCTATAAGTATTTGGGTATGTCGGAAGCGTTAGGCATCAACGTTGCTGACATGAAGCAATCGTTGAAGGAGCGCTTCTTTGGTCGCCTGAAGAAGGTATTAACCAGTCTTCTTTCAGGCGGAAACAAGGTGCGCGCTTTCAACGGTTGGGTCATGCCGGTTTTGATGTACTCTTTCGGCATACTCAGATGGACTCAGACTGAACTCGACGCCCTGGATAGAAGGGTCCGTACACTGCTGACTGCAAACCGGATGCATCACCCACGATCATCGGTGATGAGACTGTACATCCCGCGGAAGTGCGGGGGTCGAGGCTTTTTAAATGCAAAGACCCTCCACAACCGCGAGGTGTGCAGCCTCAGAGAATATTTTTTAAAAGTCGAAGTGGGTATGCACCGTGATGTGGTTGCAGTGGACAAGGGGCTCACCCCGCTGTCCATGGCTAAAGAGAACTGGCGCAAACCTGTAGTACTTACTACCGATGACCGCAAGAAGGTATGGCAAAGCAAGGAGCTCCACGGGCGCTTCTATCGGGCTCTTCATGAGCCCGGTGTAGATTTCTTAGCGTCCGTATCCTGGCTACGTTTCGGTGACCTTTTCGGGGAAACTGAAGGTTTCGTCTGTGCAATTATGGACGAAGTTATCTTGACGAATAACTATCGGAAACATATTATGAAGGATGGGACGGTTGACGTGTGTCGGGCATGCCACCGTCCGGGTGAGTCCATCAGACATATTATCTCCGGTTGTTCTCGTCTGGCTAACGGCGAGTACTTGCACAGGCATAACCAAGTAGCTAGGATTATCCACCAGCAACTTGCTTTGAAATATAAACTAGTCGATTCTGAGGTACCATACTACAAGTATGTGCCCGACCCAGTTCTCGAAAATGACCATGTCACTTTGTACTGGGATCGGTCTATCATTACTGACAGGACTATTGTCGCCAATAAGCCTGATATAGTAGTGATAGATCGGTTAGTGCGCCAAGCAATGATAGTCGATGTTACCATTCCACATGACGAGAACCTCGTGAAAGCTGAGAAAGAGAAACAAATAAAATATCTCGACTTAGCTCGCGAGGTTGTTGATATGTGGAATGTGAGCTCGGCTGTCATTGTGCCGATTGTCGTAACGGCCAATGGCCTGATGGCCGAAAGCCTCGAACAACATCTCTCGAGGCTATCATTAGGCGGTTGGATCAAGGGCCTGATTCAGAAGGCAGTACTCCTTGATACGGCTCGCATTGTGAGAAGGTTCCTGTCTCTGCAGCCCTAACCACCGGTAGCTTGGACCCTGCTCCCGACACCGGCGGACCTCTATTTTTTTATATTTTTAAATGTTTTTTTATATCCTTTTTTTTAAGAAATATTTAAAAATGTAAATAGATAAGAAATTAAATAAATAAACGAAATAATAATAAATTTTAAATTAGGTACATGTTTTTATAAAATAATTACATTAAATATAATCATTAATTAAATATAATCAATGATCATTAATTATAATCATTAATTATTATTATCAATCATTACATTATCATTATATTATATCAGTTATAATCAACTAAGTAGAATAAACCCTCTTCCTCTCTCCTACTTTTTGCTGTGCCCAACAACCCTGTCGGGCACAGCAAATGCCACAATGATTATAGTTTTTGTAAAACCGACCACCTAATTTCACATGTGGAAACAATAAATACATATATTGAGTAATAGTTTACACACATTTTCAATAACAATACAATCATTTAACAATAACTTTGATCAAACTCAATAATTCCAATAAATATCATACAACAGCCGCCATTTTGCACAGCCAGCAAAACTAAACTTATACCACCCTCCCAAAACCTTGGGAGAGTCAACAAAAGATGTAAAAAAAACTGTATTTACGGACCGTAATTACTGCTATCGAAGAGTATTTGGTTTTAGATTTATTTTATCCCCATGTATCCCTTCTGAGGGCAGCTAGTCACCGAATCCGCACAAATAGGAAGCAGGAATCGCCTTATAAATGGTATTGCGGTGTAAACGATGAGAGATTAGCAGAAAAGGAAGTGTTTGGGTGGTATTATGTTTTGTTTTATTGTGTTGTTTATTTTTGTTTTTATGGGTGTGTTGGTAACAATGAGCTCAAGTGGTTCCAGTATTGATAAAACCATCGCCGTGGAATTATTTTTGTGTGTAACATGACTGCAACATCAAGGTACTTGTGGCATTAATTTAACTTTTTTAAAGCAAAAATTATTCTTATAAAAATGGAACCTTTGATAGAAACACACATAAAATGTGCACAATTTTTTCACTTGTCTTCACCTTCCTCGTCCTTACATACGGCGCTCAAACCTGGTCTTTGACAGTCCAGCAGAGGATCAAACTCAAGACTTGCCAACAAAGGATGGAGCGCAGTATCCTCGGAGTTCGACTTACCGACCGGATACAGAACACTATACTGCGCTCTAAGACAGAAATCGCAGACGTCACCCAAAAAGCAGCCAAACTCAAATGACGACTCAAATTAATGACGCTCAAAGGACTAGGCTGGACACGTTTGCCGCATGTCGCATGCATTGTGGGCTAAGTCCACCACAACATGGGTTCCTGAAAACGTCCAATAGCATCGCGGAAGACCCAGGAGTAGATGGCGGGATGAACTTGTCACTTATAGGAGGGATTGGTCCATATTGGCTAAAGATCGAGTTGAGTTTTTTGCTGTAATGCCAATTAAACGCATTTTTCTTTCTTTCTTTCTTTAGAAAAAGGAAAGGGAGGCCTTTGCCCTGTAGTGGGACAATACGGGTTGATAATTATTATTCACCAAGTCACATCATATTATGGTGGAGAAAAAATTCGAAAATGTAAAGTATTTAAAACCAAATCAAACGCACCAAAAATACCAAACTAATACTACCCTTAATGTGTTAAACCAAATTCAAAACTCATATAAATAAATACTCGCTGCCCGCTTCTCACTAACGCCCTGACATTTTATCGCGATAAAACTTAGATCTTAGATAATATTAATTTGGAAGGAGTCCCTCGATCTTGCTGTTCCTAAGGCTTTTTTTTTTGAGACTTTTAGGTTTGTGAGCATTGCCTTGAAGGCTGTTTTTTCTATGAGAATAGTCTATTTTATTACAGCTTTACTATTTTTGGGGTTTTGTAGTTCAATGGTAATGGCGGAACCTTTTACCATATGTCTCATTCTTTGACCACTCAATTGGTGAACATTACATTTACTGTCATAGGGAGGCTCGTGGCTAAGTAATAACAGCCGCACGGGTCGATCCATTTGGTTAAGCTATGCTTGCCGGGGTCGGTCCGTGGATGGGTGACCATCTTGACATACTGAGACTCCTCCGTGCCTCGGAAAGCACGTTAAGCCGTTGGTCCCGGATGTCATTCGTGGATCATTGACAGACGTTACGGGTCGTCAGAAGCCCGAAAGTCTAATAACCAGTCTTACCAAGGAGTATCGTATTACCCAGTTAATGGGTTGTGGAGGTCAGATAGGCAGTCGCTCCATGTTAAATACTGGTATTCACCTGCATCCGGTTAGACAGGAAGCAGACCCCAACATAGTTGGGAAAAAGGCTAGGCAGACTGATTGACATTTACTTTGGTAGGAATCCAAAAAATGAATATAGGTTATCTTGCGATTATAAAACCACCCAAAAAAGTTGACCCATAATTTAATTTAGACTCATTTGCACCAGATATCACTAGATGCACTTAACGCTAAACGGAGGTGCTTAAAACATCATTCTGTCATCTTCAAACGATTAACAGAAATAGAAAGATGTAAGATGTTCGTTTAGCACTAAATGCATTAAGGGCGAAAATACACATTCTTGCAGCTGATACAAAACTTTGCAAGTAGCTGGCATGCCGTATGCCATATATTCAAGTTCTGATTGGGCAATGTCACAATGGCATGCCAGCTACTTGCATAGTTTTGTACCAGCTACAAGCAAGTGATTTGTAGTGCAAGTGGACCTTTGTGTATTAGGAAATAAGTACAGTCCGGCCGTCGAAAAAATGTGTTCCTGACACCTGTCAGACAATTTCTAGTTGTAATAAGGATCAAATTCGCAAAACACATATTCGTTAGTATGAAACTGACAGGTGTTAGAACGCATCCTATCGACGGCTGGCTTGTTGTAATAAGGAAATGGGCAACAGTCCAGGATATTATTTT
Source organism: Cosmia pyralina (assembly GCA_946251885.1). Classification (NCBI taxonomy): domain Eukaryota; kingdom Metazoa; phylum Arthropoda; class Insecta; order Lepidoptera; family Noctuidae; genus Cosmia; species Cosmia pyralina. Next base: position 22,138,422 of record OX276358.1, read on the forward strand.
ACTTGTTATTCACACAGCGGAATCAACCCCGACATGCTCTGGATTCTTTTTAGTACCTAACTTTTTGAGAGGTGTAATATTGATCACTTGAAAACGTTTGCGTTTCGGATCCGGTAATAGAGATGAATATTTTATTGTTATGGAACAAACAGTAGTGTTTTCTTTGATTTTATATTATATATTCCACGGTCAATAGAAAAACATCACCTGAAACACAGGATGTCCTAGTTGAGGCAGTTACGAGTACCACTAGTGAACTCGACATACATTTAAGCAAAATTGTATTTACTGTTTACTTACTTTTTAATTTGAATAAATATTATTTATTTATCACTGTGAATTTTAATATCCAGAAAGGGTCCTTGAATCGTTTCCAGATTTAGAAGAGTGTGGGGTTGTTTTTCAAATTAGCTAGTGAAACTCCGCAGAATTGAATGTACCGATATCTTAACACGACAAAATAAAAAAGATTTGATGATTTAATTTTTTGGGTCAAAAACCGCTGGTAGTGTTCTTACTTGAAGTATGAGTTAATAAAATCTGTTTTATCGTGTTGAGATATCAAACCCCATCAAGTCTGTGAAGTTTAAAAAAACATTGAATTTAAAGCTAATATTTTAAGTGAGTACCTGCGGTTGATGACCCAAAAAAAAAATCATCAAATTAATATTTCTTTTTGTTTTATCATGTTCAGATATCGTTACCCTTCACGTCTGCGGAGTTTGGCTAGCTAATTTAATTTGACTCTGTTATTCTCTTTTTCTTATTATAACAGATTTGTTGTTAAAGCAAAGGGTCTTTTCTATGTCACCAAACACACACGCAACACTCAAGGGTTAGCCATGCACTACTCGAAAATTCGTGATTCCGCCATGAATTTACATTTTATGTTTTCACAAAGAACCGTAACTGTTCTGATTCTTACACCCTACTAGTTAAGTTATTGGCCACGAACTTGAAATAGAACATTTTAATCCGAATCATGTTCTCCCTTTCTAACTTCACAAATATTATACTGCAAGAGTGAGACGGAGCATCAACCAGACTTATTAAACTTCCCCGTTTGTAATAACTGGGATACGCTTAAAGTACGAACTGTACAGTCGGCAAAAGAAGTAGGTGTACCTACAGGCAACTAGCGACATCTGTATATAAATAAAAACTTTTTTACAAAAAAATACAACCGACTTCCAAAAACAACACTACAAAGTGAAAAATAACTTTAATTTCGGAAGTCTGTGTCTAGTTAAATGTATTTTCGTTTTTTGCCACCGACTTCCGAAATTAAAGTTATTTTTCACTTTGTAGTGTTGTTTCTGGAAGTCGGTTGTATTTTTTTTGTAAAAAAGTTTTTATTTTTCACTTTTTAGTTGTGTACCTACCCCACACAAATTCTAATACCACTATCTGCTAAACAAACTAGAACATCATCCATATAAAAGTGTGGAAAAAATACGTATTATTGAAGCTACCTCAAAAACTACCCAAGCAAAGTTAATCAATTTTATATGGGACCAACTGTGATGTATACCCTCTCGAATAAAACAAAAAAAATCCAAATCGGTCCAGCCATCTTCGAGTAATCGGGGAACATACATAAATAAAAAAAGGTTCCGACGAATTGAGAACCTCCTCCTTTTTGAAGTCGGATAAAAAGTAAGCATGCATTACGAAGCTTTGGTTTGATGATCATTCGCGTAAGTTTTGACATTTAGCTATGAGACTGTTTTGTGGGCTGTTTTGTACAGTCAGGGAAATTATGTGGTTATCTAATTGACACACTACATTCATTTTCTGTGTTATGGCCATTTCTTACCACTGTCAAAGAATGATAGTTGTAGAAGGAGAATTTTAAGGTGATAGTCAATCTGATAAACGAATCTGATAATCTGATAAACGAAAGAAATGAGTACATAAGAGGAAGTCTAAAAGTGGCACCGGTGACTGAAAAGTTGTGCGGAAATCGGCTGTCATGGTATGGGCATGTGAGTCTTTATTTATTTATCAAGAACAATTTATATTGTGTGTGATACATTACATACTTCATTAACTTAATTTAATATTAATATAAATTCTAAAAGTGAACATGCAGCAATAATAAAAAATACATTAAAAAAAAAACAACATAATTATTAAAAACAATGAATGGTGATGCGGAGGAGTGAGGAAAATGTCGTGAGGAAAGTTTTGAGTATGAATGTCGATGGCTATAAGAGTAGGGGAAGACCAAAGAAACGATGGATGGATTGTGTGAAAGATGACATGGCTAGAAAGGGGGTGACTACCGAGATGACGAATAATAGAGAAGTATGGAAAAAAAGGACATGTTGCGCCGACCCCAAATAGATTGGGATAAGGGCAGGAGAATGATGATGAGTCAATATCAGATTGACTAAGTAAAGTCAATGGAATTATTTGTTTATCAGAAACAAATAATTTCATTGACTTTACTTAGGTACTTTTTACTTCTTTAAACAGAATGATAAATAATTGTTTTAGTTTTCCTTTCTTAGAAATAACCAAAAAGTGCAAGATAAACCTTTTGTAACAGCGTTTCCAAGTATTTAACTGTTTTCTTTCATTTTGCCCTTCCTTATCTTCAAATCTTATTAACAGAAAAGGAAATAAAGTAAAAAAAGGAACACAAATATTTGAATAACGAGAAGCCAGGTTAATCTCATGACAACCCTTTAAAAGGTAAAGTTTATCATACACAAAGAAATACGACTTTAATTTACAATTAAAGCTTCCCTGGAGATTTGTTACTAATGCAGTTTTATACAGAACTATGAATATTACATTATACTAGCCGTTGCCCGCGGCTTTGCCCGCGTGGATGTCGGAAATTATCCCACGGGAATCTACTACCGGGATAAAAAGTAGCCTATGTCCTTTTCTAGGTCATGGTCTATCCGTGTGCCAAATTTCATCCAAATCCGTTCAGCCATTTGAGCGTGATGAAGTAACAAACATACAAACACACACAAACTTTCGTCTTTATAATAATTTAGTGTGATACTAGCTTACCCGCCCCGATTTCGCACGGGTGTACTGATGAAGAAAATGAGACCAAATATCTTCCTTTTACAGTACTTACGACCATGTAGTGAAATAAAATGACAATTAAATAATTTCACAAAGATAACACACTGAGTTCTATAAATTAATATTGCTGATATTTTAAAAACTGTGGGTATATTTATAACATTCTACAAAAAAATTTCACAAAACAACAAAACCTTTTTTTTTCGGGTGAACATTGTAAGAAACAGAACAACTAAACGTGAATAGAATAGAATATATTTATTTCACTAAAATTACATTCAGGTGAATTGAAATTCCTGGACCTCACACTAGGATTCCCTGTGTTGTGAGATTCAGGCTCCTTCGTTCCGTTAACATTACCTAAAAAACCTAAATACCTAAACCCACCTACCTACCTACCACCACCTCCTGAATACCTATGTATTTTTTTTTTTTTTTGAAGAGCTTGTACTGTCTTCTGTCTCACTTACTCACTTTTTTATACTCTCTTTAACCAAAATTTTTCACTTTCCATACCATTTTCAAACATTTTCTTTCATAAATTCTCATGTTAGTATTAAGTGAACATATGCATGCTAAGTACAATTCTGGCAAAACATGTAAGATCTTTATTGTAAATTATTGTAACACCATTTATTCCATGTTTTATGCAAATAAATACTTACTTACTTACAAACTTTGTCCTGACAATTACAAACACAACATAAAAAGAATTAGCAAAAGTGCAACCGTTCTGAAGTGATGCGCGTACATACATTTGGCAATTGTTTTAGTACTAGCTGACCCGACAGACGTCCTGTCCAAATTTTACTGTCAAAGTTAAACTGTAATGTCGTAGAAAAAGAAAGTGTCAAAGATGTGTAATGTACAGAGGCTAGCACATCAAGCTACCCCAATCTGTCAAATTTTCCCAATTGAATATGAACCTTATTTCTTTGTGGTAAAGTTGAAAATCTATCAAAGAAATTTGACAGATTTTGATAGCTTGATGTGCTGGCTTCTGTACCTATATTACATCAAATTGCCATTCCTAGAATTGACAGCTAAGAACAGTTACTAAGGGATAAAGAAAAATGTGGTTTTTACTTTTTTCTATGTAATTTTCCCAATTTTTCTCTTCATAAGAACCTTCCTCGGACTTCAAGGAATATTTAAAAAATAAAACCGAATTGGTCTAGCCGTTCTCGAGTTTTGCGCTTGGCAACACATTTAGACATTCATTTTTATTTATATAAATAGACATATTTAAAACTATTTAATTCTTTACTAGCCACGCACTCCTGATTCCTACGGCTTTTACGATTTGAAGAAACATCGAGATTTCTTTATATGTAAGCTTACACAGAAACCTTCCAGGATAAATTATCTAAATGATGGTGAAAATTGCATAAAAATTCATTGCGTAGTTTAGAAGAACAACGCGGTCACACAGATACGAAAAGGCGTTTTAGTATAAATATCTATAAGTATATTACTGTTGTCTATGTTGGTCAATTAAATTAATAAATAAATAAATCTATATCTGATCTGTACTAATACTATAGCTGAAGAGCTTGTATTTTTGTTTGTTTGAAACTCAAACTCAAACTCAAAGCATTTATTTCAAATAAACTAATTACAGGCACTTTTGAATTGTCAATGGGTCGGTCAGTCAGAAAGATGAAGCTAGTTGCCCATTCCAAATCTTAGTAGATCCCTATGGGGAAGAACGGGCAAGAAACTCCACGGACACTCTTTTAAATCATAATATTTTTACAAAATATTGGTTACATCGTTCAAGTTGAAAATATACATGTGAGAACAATGTAGAAAGACGTGCACGTTAAAAAGCTTCCGTAATAAAAAGATAAAAACTAAAACAACTAAATTAAATATTAAAATTAAAAATAAGCCATGGCAGCTAAGAGACGACCAGTCCCAACTGACGGCGCCCGATCACGAACATGACGCATGGATCAGAACCAATTAGCTCAACCATTTTGAAGGGAATTTTGTATGTTTGAACGCGCAATCTGGAACTATACCAGTCGGATGTGAAAAAATATTTTTGCATTTGATAGCTAGGTCTTGAGAAAGGCTATTTAACATCACAAAGCAAAAAGAAAAAAAGTTAGAAAGAACGCTAAGCGAAAACGAAGTAATAGCGCGGGCAGGTGATGCGATGCGACGGGGTGGGTCGGGGGAACAAGAAATTTCACGCGGGCGAAGTCGCGGGCAGAAGCTAGTGTATATAGATATTCGATTCGGCAGTTTCGAAGCTGAGATTAACTTCAATGTTTGTGAATAAACACTAACGCCATTTGTTTGTGGATGTGCACTAATGCACCAATAAAATACTCACTTTGTAGCGATCTGCTTTTATTAAAACTGCTATGTTTGCAAAATTATTTGATGCATTCATGAGTGAACTGGACAAACTGTACAATATCAATCTGCCTAGCCTTTTCCCAACTATGTTGGGGTCGGCTTCCAGTCTAACCGGATGCAGCTGAATACCAGTATTTTATATGGAGCGACTGCCTATCTGACCTCCACAACCCAGTAACTAGGTAATACAATACAAACTGTACAATAAATGAATATTATTATTTTTCAGAAGCAAGAAAACGTCGCGTTGTAAAGAAATTACTAGACAGTGGTGACGTCATTAAGATGCTAAAATACTTAAATGAATACATCTAAGAAAGTGCAACACAAACACTATGAAACTGCGAGTTTGCATAAAATTATTCATTTCATACACGAGAAATATTCAAGCGCAGAAATAAATACAAACGACGCATACGTTGCCTACCAAAAATATTAAAACTCTACCGCAGACCTATTTATAAAAAGCAGGTAGGTACCTATACTACCCTTATAGGGGTTACCTCTGCTTTAACGTTATCTAAATTCAAACAAAAAAAAAAAACAATTGAACATGCGATAAAAATCTCGAACACTGATAAAAACGAACGTACAATTTTCTCCAGTTCCAAGTTTAAGTGTTTTAACCCGTGCTGGAAAATCTTGGCGAAACAGCTTAATATAAGCCTGCTGTAGATAGAAGGAGACAGATATAGTGGTCCTGCTAATGGCTTGGGGCAGGCGAGCCAAAGGCACACTCGTAAATAAATGAGCGAATGTGTTTTCTTTTTTTTTTCTATTTTTTCTTGGCGTGGGAGCCCATTGCTGTGAAGTTAGGGTCGGGTGGGATTGTTTTATGACTAATTGTTACGCTGAAAGTAGGTTAGTTTTGTGTGTTTAGACTGTGATGAGCCTGTTTTAAATATGGGGTGGAAATATCTGGGGAGGTGTTGGTTTATGAAAACGGGAAAAGTTGTTGCTGCAATTTTTTTGTATTTGTTTTCATAAAAATATCGGCTTTTCTTTGGTGTTAGAACGATGAAGCTTAGCGTATATTGTAATCTTTTAAAATTAAATGTACTCAGCTTCTACGAACTATCTTTCAACACATAATAGATGGTTTGGTAACATCGATACTTCAAAAGAAATACACGTGTTGATAATTTCACTACACAAAATTTTTCATAGGTGATTATAACTTAAGCAACATCTTTTAAAACCGTCGCATGTAAACTTAACGCTTAAAAGTGTTCACGAAAACTGTGTAAGACAAAATTTATCCACTCCCCCCCCTCCATCAGTTTATTGTAGCCATTTTCTGGCGCCCATTGTTATGTGGGAGGGGGCTGTAGTTCGTGACCGTACGCCGACAGGGCACTGTGGTGCAAGTTATAAGATATAGAATGTTTGGGTCATATTTTGCATGTCAGAAATTTAGTTTCTGAATTAAATTCTAGATCATTATATTTTTGTAAATTGGTCAGAAATAACACTTTAACACGTATTTTTTAAATTAAATGTAGATGAGGTCGGTTGGATCTGAATGCGCCGCTAAAAAGGGGATGAGCTAAAGTAACCCGCGAAATTCAAATTTTCTTACGTTTTTTGCAATTAGCAGGTCAATGTTAGGTTGTATGTTGATTAAAATATGATTCGCGGCCGTAACTAATATGGTTTTTTTTTTTTTTTTTTTTTTGTGGATGGGAAATCATCAAATGACTTCTCCCGCTCTGGGCAGAGCGGGAGGGCGTGTCAGACTTTTACTGACTAAAACCCACCCATGATCCTTCAGTTGCCCGTGCCAGGGCCACGGTATCTCTTTCGAACTACCCGCGACCCCGGCGGAACTAATATGGCTTTATAGAATAATAATCATTAGAATCAGCAATACAACTCCTTGGGTTAGAATAATTGGCTTCAAATCTCATGATTTCATCAAATAGTCACTCAATAGGATAATATAGAGAGTTGTATTGATGATTTTTATGATTATAATTTTATTCTTTATATAAATATTTTACACGGCCGCGAATCATATTTAGATCAACATACAACAACTCACTTGCAAATTACAAAAAAAAAACCTAAGAAATTTATTGCTATTATGTTTTTCTTCTATCAGACATTATTCGTGAATTTTAATGAATCCAGCTTATTGCAGGACCGTTAAAAAATCATGTTTAGTACCAAAAGAAAAATATTAGCTGGCTGAAAATTACTTGACAAAATCGTATCATCATCATCTGCTTAGACTTCCCCAACTATGCTGGTTCGGCTTGCAATCTATCTACAGCTGAAATATATGTTAAATATAATTACGGTTAGTATTCACTGACTTCTAGGAGGAGCTCGTAGCTAAGTAATAACAGCCGTACGGGTCCATCCATCACGTTAAGCTACGCTTGCCAGAGTTGGTCCGTGGATGGGTGACCATCTTTACATACCGAGACTCCTCCGTGCCTCTTGGTCCCGGCTGTCATTCGTGGATCTTTGGCAGTCGTTACGGGTCGTGAGAAGCCCGAAACTCTGACAACCAGTCTTACCAAGGGGTATCGTATTAACCAGTTACTGGGTTGTGGAGGTCAGATAGGCAGTCGCTCCATATAAAATACTGGTATTCAGCTGCATCCAGTTAGGCTGGAAGTCGACCCCAACATAGTTGGAAAAAGGCTAGGCAGATTGATTTACTGACTTTCAGCTAGTTACAATCATCAAAGTTTTGGCAAAGCTAAGAAAATTATGGATTTAGACGCTTTGTCGCACTATTTCGTTCACTTGCACCACACCCTAGTTACAGAAAACGTTCGCCAGCATCGTCCAAACCCCGATGTATCAGATATAACCTTAAATTATTAATGTTTATTCGTGTATTTACTTCTCTGCGCTGAAAGTCGCTGCTCAGCGCAAACGCAACGTTGTCTATACATTTTGTACATTACATTATGTTTAGATGTTTGATTTTGGAATTGGATGTTGTAAAATGTTGTACATAATACATAATCAGCCTATAACGTTCCCACTGCTGGGACACAGGCCTCTTCTCTGAGAGAGGGAGTGGTCTGTAATCCACCACGGGGGGCCCCCAGTGCTGGTTGGTAGATGTCACATGTCTTCGAAGTTTTGGTTCTAGTACATGCCGGTTTCCTCACGATGTTTTCCTTCACCGTTTTGAGAGCAGTGGTGATGAAATAATTTTCACAAAGTAAAGCACTTGTCAGGGTTCGAACCTACAAAACGTAAGTCGCAGCCGTTATCACTTGGCCACCTGGCTCTGTAGATAATAATTTTAGGTGTGTGGTATGGTATTTTGGTACAGGTTGAATATACAAATCACCAGAAAATACTCTCAGCAATTCAATCTGCCTAGCCTCTTCCAACTGTGTTGGGGTCGGCTTCCAGTCTAACCGGATGCAGCTAAATACCAGTATTTTACATGGAGCGACTGCCTGTCTGAGTGGGGAAAACGATACCCCTTGGTAAGACTGGTTGTCAGACTTTCGGGCTTCTGGCGACCCGTAACGGCTGTTAAAGATCCACGAATGACAGCCGGGACCAACGGCTGAACGTGCTTTCCGAGGCCCGGAGGAGTCTCAGTATGTAAAGATGGTCACCCATCTACGGACCGACCCCGGCAAGCGTCGCTTAACCTGATGGATCGACCTGTGCGGCTGTTATTACTTAGCCACGAGCTCCTCCTATAAAATGCTAACTTGAACTTTCCAAATAGGGTACAACATTATATAGGGTGACTGGTAATTAATGACCGATACTTAAACACATGATTGTACTCATGATACTCGTAGCAAACAAGTTTTACTATGGGACCAAACCTGAAATCGCGAAATAAATCAGCATTTCCCTACATTTTGAAACTCGTCAAAATGTAGGGAACAGCAGATTTTTTTTACGAGTACCAGCTTTTGCCAGTGGCTTTGCCCGCTTCAAGGTCGGAAATTATCCATCAGGAACGTACTACCGTGATAAAAAGTATAATAATGTCTTAATCTGGGTTTTAAACTGACTGTGTGCCAAATTTCACTAAAATCCGTTCAGCCGTTTTTGCATGATTGAGTAACAAACATCTATACAAACTTTCACATTTACAGACTGGAAACCTATCCGAACATGTTGGGAAAAAGCTAGGCAGATTGATTTTAAGATCACCCATGAAGATGACCGTCTTAACCTCCAACAGAACTACACCCTGTGCATAGGTACTCATAGTAATTATGCTTACGCATCACCCTGTACCGTAATCTTTCGAGTGGGCGTTCTGCTTATGCAAATTTTTAAGGGTCGAAACTGAATATTTGCAAGGGCTACAACCCATTTATTTTTACGATACGACCTTAGCGTTAAAGTTTATTTTCGGTATTACCATCAGCCTCTGCACTTTGCGGTTACGTTTTTAAACACCTATTTTATTTATTGTCAACGCTTCACAAATGATACGACGATTAAAATTTTAGAGACGACTGTGAATTTTTGTTGATGTTTTTATGGAGAAAAGTTTTGGCTATCTCTGGTTTTGTTGAGATATAGATTAGGTTTAGTATAATATACTTCTGGACACATCTATTGGCCCACCTTAGAGTTTAGGTTTCGATGGCCCCTACCGAAATATGATTGCTAGATTGAACAAAAACTGTTGATGCAGTTTTAAACCTGATACATTTTACCATCTTTTTCGATCGTATTGTTTTAAATTTGAATTCAGAATACCATACGACATGGAGCTACGCCTAACAAGTCGGATATGCGCCTTGTTAAAGGCAATTGATTTTTGAATAAAAAACATGTTTTATCAAATAAAGGTTTAATTTAATAACGCGTGTTGCCTCCATGGGCATCTACCACAGCTCTCATACGATTAGGCATAGAGTTTATCAACCGCTCTATGAAATTTTGAGGGATCATCTCCCATTTCTCTTCTATGGCAGTTTTCAACTCCTGCATCGTCTGGACAACCGGCTGACGAGCCCTAACACATCTTTTTAGCTCGTCCCACATGTGCTCAATGGGGTTCATGTCTGGGCTTCTGGCTGGCCAGTCCATAACTGTGATGTTCACATTCCGAAGATATTCCCTGACGATGCCGGCCGCATGAGCTCTTGCATTATCATGCATAAAAAGGAAATTTGGGCCCACATAGTCCGCGTATGGTATCACGTGAGGTTCTAAGCACTCACGAATGTACCTTTCAGCATTTAATGTTGGCAGCCGTGGTCCTGTAACAACCTCAAGTTGAGTGGTGCCGCTCGCGGATATGCCGCCCCAGACAGTCCATGAGCCACCGCCATAAGCAACCCTCTCTTCAAAGCAGCATTGTGCGAAACGCTCTCCCTTATGTCGGTAGACCTTCTTCCTTCCATCATTGCCATGTAACACAATTTTAGACTCATCAGAAAAGAGTACACGGCTCCAATCTTGCTGTGTCCAATTTAAATGACTGCGTGCGAAATGAAGGCGCGCTGTTCGGTGGGCTCGCGTTAGTTTGGGGCCATTAGCTGGCTTGTGTGGTACCATATCGCGTTCTTTTAACCTTCTCCCAACAGTTCGAGCGCTCACAGATACTCCGTGGAAGTCGCGAAGTTGGTTTTGTATCTCAATGCAGGTAAGGTGACGATTTCTCAAGCTGGTCGTCACGATGAATCGATCCTGCCTTTCAGTTGTGACCCGAGATCGTGGCCTTCCTTGGCGACGAACAAAGCCGCCAGTCTCTAGGTACCTCCGATAAACATTTCGGACCGCAGATCGACTTAAATTAAGTTGAGCACTCACGTTTCTTTGGCTGTGTCCGGCCTGAATAAGTGCCACAGCTTGGGCGGCGACTTCAGGTGAAGTATCCATAGATTATTGATAGAACCTCACCTTAATGTTAAGAATAAGTAATGTTTGTTGCAAAACCAAAGATATCAATCACTTTTTCAAGAATTAAATCCAAGTAAACCAATAAAACCAAGTTTTCTTAGTATTCGATTGTTTGATATCAACAAACAGGCTCCAAATTGTCTTTTGTTTCTTTAAATTCTGTGTTCGAAATTCAAAAAAAGACTATTGAATGAAATTGTGAATGTGCCAGGTTCAAAACTGCATAAAAACTTTTTGCTCGACCTAATATAAAATTTTAGCTAGGACCAAACGAAACTGAAAATACAAGGTGGGCCAAAAGATGTGTCCAGAAGTGTACTAGATGTTTTCTTGTGTTTATTTAGCATAACTATACGTACTAACATAGTTTTAAGTGTGTTTACTAACAGAGGGACTTATGTTGTCTGAAAATAAATGATTTGATTTGATTATTGAAATATTATCATTATAAGTAAAATTAACCATTTTTCGATAACAGAGCACGCAAAGGTTGCAAATAAAACAAAACAACATCACGCATTCAAACGAAGTATTCACTCAAGCTAACACTCAGCCCCCGAAAAGCCCCTCCATATCATTTTACTTTGTTTGTAAAACATTTGTATATAAATACGCCCTGTTTATCATATTTACTGTCTGTCCAGCCATAACCTATGTCGTTAACATAGTTACTGTTCGGTATATGGGGCGGAACATAACTGGCGAACGACGAATGAGGTCAGAATTGCTCTGCCAATATTAGGCATAAGAATATTAATACGCTTGATTGCTGCGTGGACAAAGAAGGTATATTTTATTTGTATTGGTTTGTTTTGTAGTATTTGCTGATTCGTGTAGTATTTTTTGTGTATTTGTTTATTGATTAGTAAAGAAAGAAAAAGTATTTATTATGACTCGCACAGGAAGATCACCAACTAAACTAAAAACACAATAATATAAGTTTGAAAAAAAAAAAAAAACAAATAAATAAAAAAAATAATGATCGACGTAGTAGGGTTAAAATGCAACAAATTATGCCACCAAATGTTCTACCAAATTTCAGTACCTAGTTTTTTAGTTACTTAAAAAAAAAAAAGTAAAAAGTTTATTGATAACTTAAAACATGTTAACTATAAAATTGGTAGTTGGTAATTAGTATTGGTAGTTAGATAATTAGTTTTTTTTATGAAAAATCCTAGATTAGATTATTTGAAACCAAATTAAAAACGATTTACGGCGCGACTATGCTGTAATTTATATTATTATCATAGCTGATACCGTAGCACATCTTTGTTATTAATTTAAAGTTCAAAAATGCCTTAAAATTTGGCAAAGATCATTAATTAAATATTTTATTTTTCGCATTTTTTTTAGAACCTTTGGTGGCTTAATTTGATGCGTTTTTACCCTACTATGACGTCCTGCACGCTTAGAAAAACACAAACAGAAACTGGTTTTGTCGACGGAAGAATAGACAAAATGGCAGATAGTAGAATTATTTCTATGCATTCGACGCGTCTAAGCATGGCAATCTCTTATTTTATCTATTCCTCCATCGACAAAACCCGTTCCTATGGCGGTCATGCTATGCGCACTGGAAGGAATACGTCGGGTTACCAGTAACCCTGTATCAACCTTGTTTTAGAATTTGAAACGTTCTGGTTACCAACTTTCTTCCAATAAAATTATTTTTACTCTCAAACTCCCGGTGAAACGAAGGTATTTAATCCCAACATACAACTCCTGCTTTGTTATCCTCCTACTTTATTTGACGAACTTCCAAGTTTCAAGCTTCCAAGTAATTTTTGAAAGATTTCTGCTGGGTTTCATCTGTGTATTTTATATTTTTACCGCAAAATTATTATGATTTACCTCTTACCGTACAGTAACAAACACTCTTTCTTACCTCTCATGTTCACCCAATGCCGAGTGTATAGTCTGTTTCAAAAGTAACTGATGAAAGTGTAAACAAATGGATCAGAAATGTCGGCTGTCAATTTTTAGTGCTACTTACAAATTGAGTCTTTTTATTTGATTATTTGAAAAGTTAAGTCCGAAATTCTAATTTCTTTAGCTTCTACCCGCGACTTAGCCCGCGTGGAAGTCGTAATACAGTATACTAAAATAACAGCCGCATTTCCCGTCCGCGCTATTACTTTGTTTGTACTTAGCGTTCTTTCTGACATTCTTTTCTTTTTGCTGGGATCCTAAGGGTTGTAGCGTTATGTTTAAATAGCCTATAACCTTCCTCAAAAATTGGGCTATCAAACGCAAAAAGATTTTTTCATATCCGACTGGTAGTTCCAGAGATTAGTCCGTTCAAACAAACAAACAAAAAAAAAAACAAACTCTTCAGCTTTATTGTAATAGCACAGATTAAACATATTTTTAAATTTCGAATTTAGGTTATTTTTATAACCTCAATTTTCGTCGATGATTTTCCAATTACAATTTAATAACGTTACACCATTGATAAAGGAACATGCGCGAGGTTCTTAGTTCAAATCCGCAACAAGTAGGTACTTAAGTGATTTTTTTAACATTACTGATATCGGTGAAGGAAAAACTTCGTGAGGAAACCTAGATTAGGTAGTTATAAGTCTAAAATCGCCAACCCGTCGTGAGAAAGAATGGTGATCAATGCTCGTGCCTTCTCTGTATGAGTGAGTGCCTTTGCCCTGCAGTAAGCCTATAATAGGCTAGTATTAATATTATTAGGTACGCACGGCCACAGATCAAGCTATACATTTCCAGTATAAGCTGATTTATTTATTTAACCTTTTCGCACATAAAACGTACAAAGGCGGACTTAATGCCTTAGGCATTCTCTACCAGTCAACCAAGGGTGGTGAAGAGATTAGATGGCAGGTGCTCAGTATGAGAGGAATAATTATAAAAAGAAAAAATATACAAATTCAAGACAGAGAGAGGTGTTGAAATAACTCTACACTATTTGCTTAGAAAATAACTGCAATTTCCGCTTAAATGCATACCGACTGGTGGCCGTCCTGATGTCAAGAGGAAGCGCATTCCAAAGAAGAATGGACTGAATATGAAAGGAAGAATGAACAAAGTCGAGATGTAAGTAGTATGAGAAGGACAGAGTAGGAGAAGATTGTTAGAAGAACGCAGATTCCTAGCGTGTGAAGAACATAGATATTGGCAGTGAGCCACAAGATAAGAAGGAGGAGTGGGAGAGTTGAGAAGGGCGAAAAGCGTGGTCAAAGCACGTAAACTTCTTCTTTGACGAATGGACATCCATTTGAGCTCAGATCTATAGCGAGACACATGGTCATATTTTCTGAGGTTGAATATGAACCGGATACAATTATTGAGCATTCTGTCGAGCTTATTGAGCAAAACCGCATTCAAGTCAAAGTAGCACACGTCACCATAGTCGATGATAGGGAAAATCAAAGTCTGCACAAGCATAGTTTTCGTCTTAGCGGGCAAAAAGTTTCTCAGACGATACAGTGACCGCAGAGTACCATTGACTCTTTGACTAACACTAGAGACCTGACGTTGCCAGCTAAGTGTCGAGTCAAGAGTCAAGAAAAAGATTAAGGTCCGTCCTATTGATGAGCCCTAGGACAAAGGAAAAAAAAACTGTGTCAAGGCGACGCGGTGACGCCAAACCGTAAGATTTCCCCCTTCAAAAAAATCGCTCAAAGCACCTAAAGAAGTATTCACTTCAAAAAAATTTACTGTTTCCTACAAACGTGCAATACCTACGCGGTCAAATGTATGGAACAGCAATGTGTTTTTTTTTAAATAACCGACAATAATGTTTAAATGCAGGGGGTCCAGAACTGTTTCGGATAAGGCGGGAGGAAACGCCCAGGTGTCACCATTGTGTGGATCGCCCGGAGGACACGGTGGAGCATACAGTGGAGGTCTGCCCGGCTTGGGCGGAGCACCGCCGTGTTCTCACGGAGGCGATCGGCGGCGGCGATCTCTCGCGTCCAAACCTGGTCCAGGCCATGGTGCGGAGCGAGAGTGCATGGGAAGCCGTCACCTCCTTCTGCGAAGCAGTAATGCTCGCAAAGGAGGAAGCGGAACGCGTGAGGGAGAGGCAACAGCCGCGCCCTCGCGCCCCTAGCCGCCGTAGGAGACGCTCTGGGCGGCGGGAATCGATTGCCGATTCCCGGCCACCGTAGGCGCGGGCTTGCGGACGACGAGTAATGGGCAGCTCGCCGTCCGGTAAGGACCAGGCCCGGGTCGACGGCGCGTTGTGTTCCACGCGCGCCTCAAAGAGATGTCAGCAGTGACGGGGTCCAATAGGGCCGATGCCGCCGGGGTCGCGGGTAGTTCGAAAGAGATACCGTGGCCCTGGCACGGGCAACTGAAGGAACACGGGTGGGTTTTAGTCAGTAAAAGTCCGACACGCCCTCCCGCTCTGCCCAGAGCGGGAGGTCATTTGATGATTTCCCATCCACAAAAAAAAAAAAAAAAAAAAAGGGGTCCAGAACTATGTATTGAACCCATGGTATCAGGCTGCTCGTCGATATCCCTGCCAACCTGATTAAAAGAACATTTTCAAGTTTCAAATTGGGTTAAAGGTACATTATGTGAATACTTCCAAACATAATTCAAAATTATAACATTTACCTGCGCAGTAATCTAATTATGTCGCCATAAACTCTGGAATGATATTACAGTTATGACCTAGTGAGATTAAACACCTTATGAAGCTGGATAATTACTTAATTACAACAGATTATGGCGTCTAAAGAAGATGGGCTTGATGTCACTGGTATCGGAAACGTAAATGGTAAATTCGTTACCGGTTTGAATACTGTATAAAGAAGAGAGGAAGACCAAAGAAACGATGGATGAACTCGGTGAAAGATGACATGGCTAGATCACCCCCCCGTGTTTACTGAGATGACAACTAACAGTTAAGTACGGAAGAACAAGACGTGCTACGCCAACCCCAAATACATGGGGGATAAAGGCAAGATAATGATAATCCGGTTGAATTCAACTAAGGGGTCCCCGAAACGATCAATTGCAATTAATAAAATAATAATAATAATAATTTATTTTCAGAAAAAACACATTTACGATTCACAAAAACAATTTTCCAAGTAAAAATAGAATATTCCAGAAAGAAGTGTATCGTTGGTGGATGTAATAATGAAAAAAAAACATTGTATCACAAACACCAGCGCCTTCCAAACTAGGTTACATTAAAAACAAAAAAAAACTATCAAACGTGCTACATGGTGAAATTGTTAGAAAAAAAAAAAAAAAATTAAATATAAAAAAAGAAGTAATTTAAAACCAATAAAAAAAATTGCCATCAATTTCTATTGTAGTAATTATATTATGGTAGTAAATTCTTGCCCGGTCTTCTCAATAGGTACCTACTACGCTTTGGAATGGGCGCCTAGCTTCATCTTTCTGACTGACCGACCCCTTGACAATGCAAAAGTGCCTGTAATTGGTTTATTTGAAATAAATGCTTTGAGTTTGAGTTTGAGTTTTGAAATGTTGTCAATCGCTTCAATAGCATTTGGTAGACAATCAATTTATTTGCCCACCATTGTGTATCATAAGTCATAAGAGTCATAATATAACGTAAAAATTGATAACAGTCTAGAACTCCAGAAGAACATAATAATTTGTAGATTTTGACGTCACACTTTTGCATAACTTTAGGAGAGAAACAAACTCACGATTGGTATTATTTGCATATGACTCATAGGTAGTTCAGCCAATAAATCTGCAGAAGAGGTTGTCAAACTGTAAAAAAAAACGGAATATTCGTTTCATAATCATTTCGAATAACTTCTACTGGAGAACACTGCTATCAGCAGACACCATAGTGTGTCCATAATATAACTAGTAGCGAAATAAATAGCCAACGCCATTCTATCCATAACACCCCCAGTTTACCGGACGAACTGCCATTTTCAATCAACACAAACACACAAACAGTCAACAAAGATCCCGTAAACAACCAGAGACAACTATTAAATGCCACCTGTTCGACTCGCCATCAAAAGGGTTTCGTTTACAAAGCGGTGCGTGACAAATAGATGATTTGGGACTGTTTGGGACTGTGGGACACTCCCATTATCAACGAATTGACGGCACAATGCGAAGGTAACTTGTCACAATTATTGTTGGTACGTGGGCGGAAAAATTACTTTTGGATTGTGGAAGGAATGTGTGGAAATGGAATTGATCGTTTTTTTTTAAGGTTTCATACCTCAAAAGGTAAAAAACGGAACCCTTATAGTATCACTTCGTTATCCGTACGTCTGTCAGTCTGTCAATACCCTTTTTCTCAGAAACGCGTGGAGGTACCAAGTTAAAATATGTATATCAAACACGTAGGTCTATAGTTTCGATAAATCGATTTATACTTTTATCACAAATATTCATGAATTCAACATAGTAGCATCAACCATCCACCCCGAGTCATCTGGCAATTTATAATAAAATTAGTACTACCCATGCGAAGCCGGGGCGGATCGCTAGTATCTAATATGCCTGTAATGGTTGTCATTACACTGGCATCCATACTTGGAGACAAAAATATATTAGGTACCTACTGTATTGGTACCTTGGATGAGCTCCTTCACAAAAAACAAGAATTATTTATCTATCTTCTATCTATATAAATAAGAAGAGAAGTCCTGACTGACTGACTGACTGACTCATCCACTCCCAGCCCCAAACCCTTGGAACTAGAAAGCTGAAATTTTGCACAGAGGTTCCTTTTGTAATGTAGACAAGGAATAAGAAAGGAATTCCCGATAGTACGTTCCCGTGGGATATTTTTCGACATCCACGTGGGCGAAGCCGCTGGCAAAAGCTAACATGAAAATAAATACAGGACTCTCTTTAGTGTATTGATAAACGAGACTATTTAGTCAACCAGTTTGATCTGTGCAACAAATGTGAAACTAAGATACCGCCTGCCTTCAAGAAACATAATTAACACAGTTTTAAAGGAGGAAACTCTGAAGGCTTCCCTCTAGTTCAGTGGATTTAAACTATACATTAATCTAATTGTGCACGTTAGCACTCGTTTCAAAACTTTGCACCACTTTTTTTCACATTTAAGGTATGTTCAGAGGAAAACATTTTATTTATCTAACTGTTCTTTGTTTTAAACGAGTATTTTTCAAGTTTTCAGGACTTCGTTGGCGTTTCCTGAAACCCCTTATAACCTATTAGCAGCGCCCCGCGGTTTCACCCGCGTAAGTCTCGAACCCGTAAGAATATCGAGATAAAAAGTATTGTATGTGTTAAATCAGGTTATGAAATATCTGTGTGCCAAATTTCATCAAAATCTGTTCAGAAGTTTTTGCGTGAAAGAGTAACAAATATCTATCCATCCATCCACACCAATCACGTTTAAAATATTAGTGATAACTGGAAAGTTAATATAGGGTAACTGCTATAATAATTGGCCACGCTTTAGTAACTGGCCATTCATAAAAAACCGGCCAAGTGCGTGTCGGACCACGCACAATGAAGGGTTCCGTAGTTGGGATGAATTTATCTTAAGAACAAACTCAACATTGTAGTTGAAAAACATGTTCTCCCATACATTCCAACTGTAAATCTAAGTTTGTACTCACAATATTGATAAATTTACCATGTTATTTTAAGACCACAGACTTCTTATAACTTTTGCTGTAATCTACAGGTAAAGATCCATTTTCTGTATTTTTTTCAAAATTTTAGGCTCAGTAGTTTCGGAGATAAGGGGGGGAGAATGGTCAATTTTCGTCTATTTTCTTAAATAACTTCAAAACAATTTATTTTAAAATTATAAAAAAAAAAAATATTTGAAACCCTCATATTAAGCCCTTACATTTGACATGCCACATGGCCGACCCCAACATAGTTGGGAAAAGGCTAGGCAGATTGATTGTTTTTTGTATCAATTAAATCAAACGGCCATTTTGTTTATTATCACACTATCTAAATTTTTAAGAAGTTTAGGAATAAAAGTACTTAAAATGTTAATTAAAAGATAGCATACCATTCAAGTAAAAATAATTGTTAATATTATTAAACCGTTTATAACATTCAATTCAATTTCAGTATCAGCACTCCTTGTTCCACAAAAACCCTACCCATGCATCTTAGCGATGTCACTCCCACAAAGCGAGACAAACCCGATCACTATCGCGGAACACGATCCATCACCACGGTTTACAACGGCAATATTTGACTATTTTTACTGCCGCAATTTGACCGACACTACCCGTATGCAATCCTGGTACATGTCCGTGAGTAAAACTATCTATGTCTATTATCATAAACGGTAAATGTTTTACATGCAAGTTACGACGTCAGAAAGGTGTAAAAGAGGTTTAAACTTTGCACACAATATTAAACTTGTTCAGTTAAAGAGCTACTGCTTCTTGTTAGCTCAAATAATGGACAGGTGAGGATGTTTCAGCGTTTTGGGGGCTGTCTGGTATCTTTTGATTTTCAAAAACTATTGATTCTCAGCCTGATTGATTGAATAAATGATTTTTGAATCTATATAAATGAAAAGAGAAGTACTGACTGACTCGTCAACGCCTAGCCTAAATCCTTGAATCGAAAATTTTGCACAGAGGTTCCCTTTATACTCGTAATGTAGACAAGGAATAAGGTAGGATTTCCCGGCAGTACGTTCTCGTGGGATATGTTCCGACATCCACGCGGGCGAAGCCGCGAGCAAAAGAAAACAAAACAAATAACTATTTTGGACAGTCTGAACTTCGCGCAGAAGGCTGTGCAGTTACATTGAACCAAATGGTGACATGAGGTGAGTGAGAGAACATGCGCAAATGTTCATAGTGCCTATGTTCAGACTTGCCAAGATATTTCAGCCGTACTGTACGTATACAAATTTAAGTAGAGTTGGGGTGCGTCATTCGTCGGGCGTCGTCAGTCGACAAGCCCTACCTAGTGGCAACGTGTGCATGATGATTTCATCTTCGGACGCCTACACAATGTTGTACGGTCAGCAACAGAAGTCGGTTAACACTGCTACTCTTTGACATCATCTAAATTAACAGAAAATAATTCGATGAACTGCTTTTTTTTTTGTTTAACTGTTAAGAATTAATGTTCTTAAAATTTTAATTACTTCTGTTCCGATTTGAATTAAATATTTCGCTTAATAATTAGGATTAAAAAACTGCTAATCAATATCAAGATTAAAAACTGTTAATAAAAAATAAAAGATTAAAAAAGTGTTAATCGACTTCTGTTGCTGACTGTACAACGTACATATTTTTTTAATCAAAAGATAACAAGAATATCCTAAATTCTGACATTTAAAAATGTTTCAATTTTAAACACAAAATGTTAACCAAAAACAGCATTAAGTATTCTAGTACCTAAAAACCAACTCGTAAAAATTTTTTTTGTATAATTTCATAGACATTATACAATTTTTGTACAAAAAAAGTATATAATGCTATACATTTATATAATTTACTGAGCAAATAAGTGCCATCCCAAGTAACGTTGTCTCTGCATTCGCTAATTTTCGTACCACATGCTACACAACGCGTTTCTTTTGTATTTCAAAATAAATTTTTAACGAAAAATATGGTGTGCAAGAATAATTATAGGTACTACTACTGGTAGGTGGGTATTATAGGTTATACTCATGTTATACTTTTCATAATATTTTTGTTTAAGTACCTACAAAATAAGATTTAATTTTCTTTGGCATAATTATAGTGGTTGATCAAAACGACGGGAAACATGGAAATATTATAATACTAGCTCGCGTGGAGGTCGGAAATTATCCCACTGGAACGTACAACCGGGGTAAAAAGTATCTTATGTCCTAATATAGGTCATGGTCTACCCATGTGCAAAATTTCATCCGAATCCGTTCAGCCGTTTTAGCGTTAAAGCGAGTTAGGAATTCGGACTTTACAAGTAGGACGTCACGTTTAACGTATGTAATTTTAACTATAATTTTATTCACATCGATTTCCCTATAATATTGTATGCCTTGATTTTCACAAGTGTTATATTAATTTTGTTATAAAATATGTTTAGTTAAGGAACACTTTTTAACTAAACTGACAATAATTTATATTTATTTGGTTTCCTGACATGTAACAAAATAATATTCAAAAGGTTACCTACCAATTAACTCAAGCGCCTGTACATAAGAATAACGAAGAAAGAAAGAAGAAGAGTCACGTGGTTACTCAGATCATCCACTGTAAGTTCCAATTTTATATTTTTAATCCCGTGTTTGTCTTTCGACCACACTTCCTCGAGGCTTATAGTTGGAAAGATTAACCGTTACTGAAAATTTTCAGCATTTCGAAGGCTTCGGATGTGGCGGAATTCATTTAAAGTAATTAATTATAGAAAATATTGTCGATTTCTTTTACTCGTTGTTGATTAAAAATATTCAGTTTTATTTAAATATTAATTTCAGTAACGTGTTGGGTTTTGAGTGGCGAATGTAACGAATTAAATGAAAGTGTTCAATGTTGTTTAATGGTTCTGTCTTTTGTTGTGTTCTGCACATGACGTGGTATAATTAGACAAGAGAATATTGATGACTTATTTATTTATTTTATTTATTTATTTATGTTAATACGGTTTGTGGACCAATTACATTAACACATACAGTAAATATAACATAATCATAAAAAAGACAACAAAAAAAAAATAGAACAAAGATATTATAAACAAAACACAAGTTTTAAATTGACTAAGTTTTAAGTTTTAATTGTGACTTAATGCAGTGTCTGCCTACATGATCCCACAAACTATCCAACCATTTTACGCGCGCATTTTTGAGTGGATTGAACGCCGGAAAAATTAATCCGCGTTGCAAACTGAAAATTAAATCCATTATTCCTTGTATTTTTATGAATTTAATTAATGTTATTAATTTATCAATTTTTACGATTTGTATTGTTATTTAATTCTTATCAGTTTTGCCAAAGATATAATGTAAAAGAATATTCAATTTCATCTTAACCTATTTAATATTTTTTTTTTATCAGAATTTAATAAATTTTATTTTAATTTAAATGTAACTTTTTACCGATGTTACCAAGCTCATTCCTCTGGCTCATTTTTATGCTTGTGGTGTTTACCTACAAGTAACTGATGCACTCTTATTTTACTTATAAAAATGTGTTATTCAGTGTAATCAATTGTTGGTGAACCTAATAAAATAAATAAATAAAGCAACATGGCAGGAAATATAGCTCCCATCTGCTTCATAAAATAATCGATAATCTACAATATATTTATAGGTTAAAAACTAATGATCCATTCCCAAGCAGGTCCCACGTCCCTCCGCCCCATACATAATCCATACCTAATCGAAATTCTAATTTCTTCCACACGACCTATCCTTTGGTACCTAAAAGGAGCCAAAACACTTACTATGGCGTGCTATGGCATATTTTATGAGCCTCCCATGGTGTAACGTCTCTAGTAATGGGTAATGGTAAGCCCACTAAAACTTATTGATATTGACAATGTGATATTACATACATGTATGACATTTTTCTAGTTTTTTTTACGACTCTTGTCGTGACATTTATGACCGAAAGACGCTATATAGGGTGGGGTAGGTATTATTGCCTCGTTACACAAGAAGGGTCTTGTATGCGTTACTTATGTATGTGTTTTTGTACATAAACACTTGTGCGATAACATCCGTAGTGATGTGAACAGTGACGTTTGGCAAATTATAACAACTGTATTTTCCAGCTACGTTTCTGACGCGACGATGAGTCCTTTTCAAGAGATGTATCTTTGCTAGATAACAATAGAGATAATTACTAAAATTCGTTTTTGTGCGCCATGTAGGTTATTAAAAAATATTGGACGCGTATTTTTTTCTTTTTTTCGTAACATAAGATTACGGCGATACATTGAGTTAAAATGTGGCATGACGTCACTTCTTGCTAAATTTTAAACGTAGTTTGTTATAGTTGTGACGTAGTCATCCCCCACTCCCCAACATTAATACGTTTTATCTTAGTCATTTTCTATTATTATGAGAAAGCAAAAAAATACGTGTTTTAGGTGAAAGCGCCAGGGTAGCCCGCGAAATTCAAATTTTCTTACGGTTTTTGCAATTTGCAGTTCAGTATCAGGTTGTATGTTGATCCGAATATTATTTGCGTCCATGACAAATCTGTATTTAAAGAATTATAGTCATCAAAATCATCAATACAACTCTCTGAGTTCATATAATCCTAATGAATGACTATTTCATGAAATATTGACATTTGAGGATTATACTAACTTAAGGAGTTGTATTACAAATTTTAATGATTATAATTCTGTAAATATACATTTGTTACAGTGACGAATCATACTTTAATCAACATACACCCAGACACTGAGCTGCAAATTGCAAAAATCGTAAGAAAGTTTGAATTTCGCGGGCTACCTTAAAGCTTTCTCCTTAATATTTTTTTTATTATGTGACTGAAGGACTAATTAGAATTTATTTTTTTACCCAGGCATCATACCGGTTAAATTCCATATTTCTTGTAGTTACAACCGTTTAAGCTGATATGCTTTTTCATTGTTCTCTCTAAGCCTTCTAGGTCTCGAAGCAAAACATCGTAAGACACGATGTTTTCATTCACCAATGAGAGATAAATGCTCATCTGCTGACGAGTTTGTATAATATAAGTTACTGCATTCGAGTGTAGCACCTTCTATCAAGCTATTTTACTAATACTTTTGTTTAACTTGCTATATCCGCTCACACGGCAGGTACGCCCGCTTAAAAAACTAGTCAAGTGACCACCCGCTGACGTCATTCGGGCCGCGGCGCGCGTTTGTTTACATAATGCGATAGCGGCATAGTTTCTAAGAATTCTGTAGCTCCAATTCTTTACTTGGAAACCCAATGAGTAAAGCGCCATTATATTGAATGTTTCATTTGAATTTGTTATTGTTTACATTTCTAGAAATGGTTAAACGTACAATATTAGGTACGGACCCGATTCACACCGCGTTCGTGTGAGCGGATACAACAGTTACAGACTTAATTTCCCGAATAGTGCATTTGAACGATAACAGCCCTACATTAATATAGTTACATACTAACATAATAATTACAGTAATAATAAATGTATCTATTTAATATAACATGAATTAATATTGCGGTATGTTCATTTAAACACGTTTAGTCCATTAATGGACCTTTTTATGCTCGATAATTTTGTTCGTAATAATACTAAGGGAGATAAATGTTATCGAACGATTCTTACACGAGTATTCAATTAATTGGTTGTGAATTTTGTTCTTATTGTTCTGATGATTGTGGGGAAGGACGACAATGGAGGTTCTAAGAAATATTATTTTATTTTTTTTATGTTTTATTAATTTTTTAAGAAGAAAGAGATAGGAGTAGATGATTTGGGTTAGCAACTTAATCGGTTCGTGGACGGTAAACGAGACACAATAGAAGTTTGATTGTTATGACGTCTATAGACGTCAAGCGTGAAAGTGATAACTAAGTAATGCTGCATAAAAGATAGACGGTAAGTATGCGATCTAACGCACACAGTAATTCATAGTGTAGATAAAGACATATCTTTGAACATTTTAGAAATCCACTGAAGTTATTATGATTAATTGTAAAACGAAAATCACCATGACTTAACCAATTAGGTCGAAATCATCATCGTTAAATGATCTGTTGTGATCATGTTTCAACACTGTAACTTTTGAAATAAGCTATGATTTAACATCCCAACTAATATTATGAATACGAAAAAATTTTGCTTGTTTGTTTGTTACACTTTCACGCTAAAATGACTGAAAGGATAAAAAATAAATTTGGCACACGGGTGGACCATAACCTGGATTAGGACATAGGATACTTTTTATCCCGGTAGTACATCCCCGTGGGATAATTTTCGATCTCCGGGCAGGTGAAGCCGCGGGCAAAAGCTATTTTC
Source organism: Cosmia pyralina (assembly GCA_946251885.1). Taxonomy (NCBI): domain Eukaryota; kingdom Metazoa; phylum Arthropoda; class Insecta; order Lepidoptera; family Noctuidae; genus Cosmia; species Cosmia pyralina. The sequence continues at coordinate 22,163,594 of OX276358.1, forward strand.
CTATACAAATAAGCAGCCTTAACACAAAGCCTTCAAAATAATGCAAAACAAAAACTCCCAACTCTAATAAACGGCTAACAAACTTGCGAGCCAACCAAAAACCGCTATCAATACACGATTTACTAAACTCCGCAGAAGCCACACATAAATTCATAAGGCTATCGACACACTAGCCTTCGGAAAGCCGTTCCGTAACAGAATTTTGCATCTAAAGTGACTTCATAAGCTCATCGAAGTAGCTAATGTACACACAGCATGAGGACCGTGCGATAATCTCGACGTGCTAGGGATCGGGGCTAAGTCTGCTTTAAGTATCCTATTACGGATAGGTTTTGGGAGATTTTAGGTAGCTACTTATCTGTGAGCATTGGGAAAATTTGTCAATATCGGTGGAGTTTAGAGGAAGAAGCGGGATGAAAGTGTATGTAGGAATCGTAGCAAGTGAGGTTCTATGATTTTAATTTCTGCTTGGGAAAAAGGGTGAATTTGTGAACATTCTTGCACAGATAATAATAATACCAAACTCTACAGAAAGCTGCTATCCTGAATACTTGCAGAATTGTCCGAAAATTCTTTCAGAACGATAGTGACGCACATACACCACACGCGCAAACATCATTCACCGCTGCAACACAAAATCAAAATGTAACATCATTACGCTCCACTATCACTTAGCTAGATGAGCACTTTTAGGGATAGCACTTGGCGTTGGCCCGTGTTACCCTATAAAACCGGCGGATCAGCCGAGATACAAAAATAATAATAATAAGTTTATTGACGATGTGATACAGATGCGACGCACGGCTTAATTTGTTCTTGTTATTGTTGTTTGTTACAAAAGTAGTTATTTTTCCACTCTGCAATTCGGCTTTTTGTATGTATTTTGATTGTTTGTTGTCATTTGCCAGTGTTGCAACACAGAGGCAATATAATTGTCTTTGGTCCCCTGGCCCTGACATAAATAGATAAAATTGTCATTGTTATTGTTAAAAACTGCTTGAATACTTAACGGGGCTCGTGGTAAGTAATAAAAGCCGCACGGGTCGATCCATCAGGTTAAGCTACGCTTGCCGGGGTGACCATCTTTACATACCGAGACTGCTCCGAGCCTCGGAAAGCACGTTAAGCCGTTGGTTCCGACTGTCATTTGTTGATCTTTGACAGTCGTTACGAGTCGTCAGAAGCCAAAAAGCACAGTAAATATATGGGCAGTAAGGAAACTATATACAAATGGTCGAAACGACACACACACACACGCGCGCACCGACGAGGCCCTAAGCGACAGTCGCGGTGCTCTCAGTATATTTATTTTAGCTTAGGGGTCTCGTCGATGCACGTGTCTGCGTGTGTAACGTTTTGTACGTTTGTTCGTAGTTTTCCTACTATCCATATTTTTACTGTGCCGAAAGTCTGACAATCAGTCTTACCAAGTGGTGTCGTATTACCCAGTTATTGGTTTGTGGAGGTCAGATAGACAGTCGCTCCTTGTAAAATACTGGTATTCAGCTTCATCCGGTTAGACTGGAAGCCGACCGCAACACAGTTGGGAAAAGGATAGGCAGATTGATTGACTGCTTGAATACGAGGCATGTGCCTGCTTTGCAAGTGTGTAGTTTTTGTCACTTTTCTGGTATTGTGCGTTTTGTTTGTTCAGAATAAACAACTTTTCTTTCTTTCCTTCATTCTTTACATAATAAATCTATATCTATACTTATTATAAAATAATGTCACTTTTCGTGTCTGTTTGTGTGGCCGCGTTGTTCTTCTAAAATACGCAACGGATTTTGATGTGGTTTTCAGTATAATGAGAATTTAATCCAGAAGGTTTATAACACATTAATATTTAACTTTTAAATAATATAGAAACCTCCATGTTTTGCCAAGTCGTAAAAATCGTGCGAAGCTGGGCTGGGTCGTTAGTAATATATGTAGAATAGAAGGTTATTATTATGACCTCAATTTTTTTGTATTATCCACTGAACTGGTTTAATGAGTTTAATTAATGTATTCAAATCACATTTCACGTTGAAAAACAACGTTTAGCAGCACACAAATAATTATGACTCCATGGCAAAAAAAACATGATAATAAATAGTGAATCTACACACTAAGGGTAGCTCAATGCCTGTCCTCTTTCACTCCTATCGTGAAGGAAAGAAACGGACCCATATCTACCAAACCCTTCATCTTGGTTCATTCTATAATCTTGCTTTCAAATCACAGAATCTTTGCACAGATCGTTCGAAAGATAACAATTGTATTACAAAGACAGTCTTATCCTGTGGTTTTGTTGGTGTTAGGGGAGAAAAGATGCAAAGCATGTCGATTTTACTTTGTTTTAAAGGGATGGCGTTAGATTGCCTATAGTCTATGGCTTGATAACGTGGGTTTTTGTTTGTTGAAGTTTCGTCAATGAAAATTATCAGTTTTAAAGTTGGGTTTCAATCATTTGTAACTTAGGCTAAACGTAGAATAGGACAGAATAAACTTTATTATTTATATCATCACACTATCACACTAATAATTATAAAGGCGAAAGTTTGTGAGTGTGTGTGATGTGTTTGTATGTTTGTTACTTCATCACCCTCAAACGGCTGAACCGATTTGGATGGAATTTGGTGTACAGATAGATTATACTTTGAATTAATACATAAGCTCCTTTTTGTCCCGGTTTAAACTGATAAAATTGCGGGGCGCAGCTAGTAATGAACAAATTACAGATATAAAGTAGACATTTTACATAGGGTGACACAATGGGTGGTCTTATCGCTAAAAGTAGTCATTTAAAGATAACCATTGTATGGATTTAAAGGGAGAAGGGGAAACAATACTGCAGGAAGTCTGTGGTGTACAATAAATACATATGTACAGTCAACAAAAGAGATATCTAGGCAGGGTATACTAACATATTTGTATGTGAATTGCTTCATGTTCAATTTTATATTGTATATTACTTTGTTTTTGCAATACTCCAACATTGTAATAACCAACACAAAATTGTATATTTTCACGAAATTGAATTAATCGTATTTTTTTTTTATGTATCTAATAATATTATAATCAATTTCTCAATTTTAATTTTGCTGAATTATGACTATAATAGTAACAAGTACTTTTATCTTTAAAGCCAAATGTTTGCATGTCACATTATTATGACTAAGTGTTATGGATCTGTATATTTATTTATTTATTTAAGACCGAAATTTATACCAACACTTATAGCAAATAAATTGATTTGATTTGATTTGAACATGAAGCAATTCACATACAAATATGTTAGTATACCCTGCCTAGATATCTCTTTTGTTGACTGTACATAAAGTATATAAGTAAGCATATAAGTTCATTTAAAAGAGAAAAAATATATAACTCAGCATTTTCGCTCTTTATAGGACTGCGCAGATTTGACTGACTATGTATTAATTGATAACCATCCTGAATTTTACTACGAATATCACAGTGTCATGAAAAGAGCCTAAAATATTTCAAAATACATACCCTTAGCAAAAAACACTGCACTATGAAAACAATTCCCATCACTCAAAAAAAATAACCTATCAACTCGTCTGTCAACTCTTCCATTGCTCGAACTCCGATAAAATAAAACGGAACAATAGGAATAAAGCAAGCCAGGGAATGGAAACAAAACTATAATCCAAACACACACACGCCACAAACCACAGCCTATAATAGGACCATATATAAAGGAACCATTGACGCGTCAGTGACGAGTTTGCGTCAGAACAAATTAATACCGGATAAGTCGTTACCGCGATCAAACCAATCGGTGCGCAAGGAAATGACGTATCGCTGTTCATTTGAGAAGGGAAATCGTAAACCGTCGAACGGAAGTTTCGTTCGTTCGCGTCAATTAGGGGCGTTGAGCTACTGCGATTGTGGCGATAACAGTGAGGCTGTGGCTTTATAAACGTTCGTGAGAAGATCAGCAAATTGGGATTTTTTTGTTTTAATACTTTGTTTTAGAATTATCCCAAATCATCCGATCCACAGACTCAGACGCACGAGAAACGCACAGCTCACTTAGCTAACCATACATTTTTTGGTTGTTTCGATTTTCGATTTAAAGAAACTTTATTCCCAATAAAGACATATGTCATTTACTTGAGAACGATATTAAAACATACAATTATAGATTACAAAAAGCTCGTCACCAGTATTACAAGTTAAATGGTTGCCCATCCAAAGCATTCATTTGTCCAAAAGTGATCGATCCGCAATTAAGTGCTGGCTAAGTTGAGTTTTGAATGCATTGAAAGAGTGTAGGTTTCTTATATAGGACGGTAATTTATTATAGAGTTGTGCTCCCTCAAAAGTATGCATTTTTTTGTCATATTTAGTTCCTGTTTTAGGTAAAACTAGCAAGCTTGCTCGCCGTGTGCTGCGTTGACTAACTTGTTTATATTGGGTGAGTGTTAAGCTTGAGTGAACGCTTCTGTTTTCCTCTTAAAGGGTCATTGTAAGGGTCATTTTGAACAACTTTTATTATAGGATCAAATCGGAAATCGCGAAAAAAAAATCAGCTGCTCCCTACATTTTTACGAGTTTGATGTAGATAAATGTACTGAAGAGCTGATTTTTTTCACGATTTCAAATTTGGTCCGATACTAAAATTTATTCATAATTATGAGTACAATGACCCTTTAAGAGGAAAACAACCATTAAATTTTCACCCTGTATGATCAGCAAACTCACATTTTTGCAGATAATCTAATAGTTATATATATGCAGGTATGTTATTCGATTGGTAACAATTAGTGTTAGGTTAGGTTAATGATATTAACACCGACACATGTCTGACGTGTCAATTTACTACACTTACTATTGAATGCTACAGGTATTGATCTATTTGTGCGGTAAATTCTGGTTTTGTTGAGCAAAAAGTACGTATTTTTGAAGGTGGTATAGTTTTTGTGAGATTTTGACAATAAACATAACCACACATAGGTTTTTGCATAAAAAGGTTTAGTGGATTCAGAAAAATGGATAATGATAATTTTATTTCAATGGGGAGAGACACTACCAATTTATCCCGCTAAGTGTCGCATCGTCGCTTGTGTTGTTTACTTGTCAAACACCATACATTTTTTACGTATTACTTAAATAATAAAATGTAGTGCATTGAACGCAGTTTTTTTTTCTATCCAAGTAATTGAATTGTAAAACTGTGGGTCTATTCCTAAAAATTGGAAATTACGAGTAAGTTCAAAATATTAAACATACCGACAGTAGCTGACAGTTACCTACGAGAGTGGCAACATCTGTACTTAGCATTGCTTGTCCCTCCCCATTCATCATCATTCGTTTTTCTTGAATCGAAAGAGGATAGTCGGACTTTTATAGTTCATAATTAATCAAGTAGGCAGGTACTTTCAAGATAATCTTAGAACTATCTTCGCATGATAAAGTAAACCAAAAAACATAAGGCAGTCATTTGGAAAGCTAAAAGAAGTGAAAACTTGACAGCACAATACGTCACAATAGTTTAACGCATGTCGGTGACGCGAACGTCACATTATCTTGTCGGTGATGCGTGACGTGACGCGGACCATAAGTTTTGTCACTACCAAAACATCACTCAACGCGCCTAAAGAAGTTTTCAGTTTAAAAAAAACCGGTCAAGAGTGAGTCGGACTCGTCCTCCGAGGGTTCCGTTCCGATTTCTGATAAAGTGTGCTATTTAGAGACATCGTTTTATTTTTCCTGTAATCTTTACTTAAACTTCTACCACATATAATAGTTTCAGATTTTCTCTTTGCTTCGGAGATAAGAGAACGCATTTTTTTTTATTTTTCATCAAAAGTCGAAAACTATGAAGGCTAACAAAAAGAAAAGAAAATGTGCAAACAGCGTTCTTTCATATAATAACCTACGTGGGCATGTGGGGTATCATATGAAAGAACGCTGTTTAAAAATTCCAAGTGGGGCTACTAGAGCTAGTTACTTACTTCGAATTTTTAAGACCCTGTTGCAAACAAAAAAATATTTTTATTTCTTTCTTACTTGCAAAATAGTTGGGCAAACATCATCTAAACCTGTTCCAAATTTCAAGTTGATAGAATTAGTAGTTCTTGAGAAATCCAGCTGTGACAGACGGACAGACATACAGACTGTCGCACCATAAGGGGTTCCTTTTTACCGTTTTGGTACGGAACCCTAAAAAGAAGGTAAACTAGCACGATGACCATGGCTTGTTCCGTTTCATTGAAGGTGCTTCAAGCCATACCTTAGGTACTGTAAGCTTACAAATCTCCATGAAAAATTTTGTGCAAACACGGTTGAAACTCTGTGTGATGATTTTGTGAGCAAAATAATGATACAGACGCTCTAAACATTCAATTAGGTACTCGTGATGAATTAGGTACAATGAGGAGCTCGTGGCTAAGTAATAACAGCCGTACGGGACGATCCATCAGTAAAGCTACGCTTGCCCCGGTTGGTCCGTGGATGGATGACCATCTTTACATACCGTGACTCCTCCGTGCCTCGGAAAGCACGTTAAGCCGTTTGGTCCCAGCTGTCATTCGTGGATCTTTGACAGTCGTTATGGGTCGTCAGAAGTTCGAAAGTCTGACAACCAGTCTTACCAAGGGGCATCATATTACCCAGTAATTGGGTTGTGGAGGTCAGATAGGCAGTCGCTCCATATTAAATACTGGTATTCAGCTGCATCCGGTTAGACTGGAAGCCGACCCCAACATAGTTGGGAAAAGGCTGGCAGATTGAATATGTTAACATAAAGAAAAGAGATCTTTAGATTCAGGGTCTAGTCAGGTACCTTCTCGAAGGTAATAAATACTGCACGTTCAAATTTGCATTCTATGCACATTTGCATAATGTTTTATATTATTTTCTAAAAATGTGATTCTTTTAAGTTAAGCTTCTTACTCACGCATTCAGTCACGTAAACTTTGAATAGCTCAAACATCACATCAAACAAACACAATTTCTTTGAAATTTTTTATAAAAAATTTGCATAATAATATGCCTCTTGAAAACTGAGTATGGTACGGTCGATTTTAACTGAACATTCTTTATCAGGTATATACTTATTGTTATTTTGTTTACAAAAATGTTAATTCAGTGTTACTGAAGTTGTTTATTCTTCCATACTAAATAAAAATTATTATTATTCAAACATTTATATTATGTAGCTATTTATATGAATAACATTTTTTTAAAACTTACTTATCGTGATAACTGGTATAAGGTATAATGTTAACATGTTTACAATTTCCGTATCTCCTAAATAATGCAGTCATCATCTGCCAAGCCTTATCCCAACTATATTGGGGTCGGCTTCCAGTCTAACCGGATGCAGCTGAATACCAGTATTTTACATGGATCGACTACCTATCTCACCTCCACAACCCAGTTACTAGGTAATACGATACCACTTGGTAAGACTGGTTGTTTTGACTTTCGGGCTTCTGACGACCTGTATCGACTGTCAAATATCCACGAATCCACGAACGGCTTAACATACTTTCCGAAGCACGAAGGAGTCTCGGTATGTAAAGATGGTCACCCATCCACGGACCAACCCCGGCAAGCGTAGCTTAACCTGTTAAATCGACCCGTGCGGCTGTTATTACTTAGCCACAAGCTTTTCTCTCCTAAACATTTCACTATTTGAAGAAATTGCCATCCACACCAAAATCTTCTCTGCATAAAAAAAATAATCAGTTGTGTAATAAACCAAACGACATACCCTATTAATCCACAACTCCTATCAAAATATGCAGCCAAAATTCCCCGAACGTACACAAATAATCAAGAACACTAGAGATTGGAACAGCAAGCAACTTTCAATTCGCTCGGCACCCTTCATCTGTGCGTCAGGTTGGGCGAACTCGCCTCCCATGGCCTCTTCACTTTCGCCGTGAATTCATCTCAATCATTTTGAACCGTTCATATGCGTATATATGTATTCTGGAGTTTTATGGTAATTTTTGTATAGGTCATTAATTGGGTAGTAGGTAGGTACGTGAAAAAGAAGAAGAGTTTTGGTTTAATGGGAATCCCATGGCACTTAAATCTCGTAGTGAATTCGTCTCGACCATTTTGCACTGTTCATTCATTGGTGTAAGTATTGTGTAGTTTTTTGGTAATTTTTGTATGGGGTATTAATTCGGTAGTAAGTGGGTTCGTGGAAACGAAAGACAGTTTTGGTTCAATGAGAATCCCATGTGCACTTAATTTTCGTTGTGAATTCGTCTCGACCTTTTTAAACCGTTTATTCATAGGATGTGTTGTGAAGTCTTTTGGTAAGTTGTGTATAAGGTGTTGATTGGCTAGTAGGTAGGTATTGTATGGTGGAAAGAAGGTTAGTAATGTTTTTCTGGGTTATGAAGAGAGCTAAAAGGTGACTTAAAGTCTTTTGGTTTTGAAGACATCATTATAAATTATAGCAAGAAAATTCAATACGACTTGAAAGCTTTAATATATTACCTCAAAGTTTAAGGGATTTAAAATATTTTTAAATTATTTGTTTGCTTCAAGTGTGGATTATGCAGTTTATAAATTTAATAAGTTATGACACATGAAAACATTAATCACACCATTCGTCTCCTATGTGCATATATTGTCTCAACTGCGTCAGCAAAGATTGACGTAGTTCAGACAAAATATGCACATATATATACAATACATAAATAATTTATAAGTTTACATAAGAAAATTAAAACAAATCACATTTCACTGTCAAATTATAATTTAAACCGATGCGTGTCTACGGCGTAGAATATCCGTAGCATTCTACGTAGCGCGTAGCAATTTCGTAGAAGTGCTACGACACTCGTAGCTCGTAGCCACTCGTTATCGCGGTTGCAACAAAAATTGCATTTACATTTTATGGATGTCGTAAATGGCACTTTGAGGTAACTTTGTAATATTAATGGAGTAATATCTTCACAATATATGGCAATATTATAGGTAAATTCTGAAGGAACTGTCCTATAATATTGCTATAAATTCTGTCATCAAATTGTTATGGTACTAGTATTGCAATTGTCACGGATGAAATTGCTCATACATTAGTCATTCACAGTTTCTATTAATTGCACATAAAATGACTGACTGCATTTTTTTATACACACAAAAATTATTTGCAATTATTTTTTCCAATTTCTAATTGATAGATGAAATCGATACAATGACATGAATGTGTATGTATATTATTATGTATGTGAATTTGTATAATAGCGCCATTATGTGCTGCAATTATCATTGATATATGTAATTATTCATATTTATTCGTGACGATTCACTACTGAAGCTATCACACACACAACAATACAACACATCAATATAATAGCGAAGGCAATCCAAGTACAATGCCGTTCTAATTCATTGAATAACGTTTTGTAATCGTCAGCAAAAAAAGGTTGTCTTTTTTAGGGTTCCGTTCGTGAGGAATGTTTTGAGTATGAATGTCGATGGCTATAAAGTAGGGGAAGACCAAAGAAACGATGGATGGATTGTGTGAAAGATGACATGGCTAGAAAGGGGGTGACTACCGAGATGACGAATAATAGAGAAGTGTGAAAAAAAGGGACATGTTGCGCCGACCACAAATAGATTGGGATAAGGGCAGGAGAATGATGACCAAAATGGTAAAAAGGAACCCTTATAGTGTGACTCAGTCTGTCTGTCCGTCTGTCACAGCTGGATTTCTCAAGAACTACTAATGCTATCAACTTGAAATTTGGAACAGGTTTAGATGATGTTTGCCCAACTATTTTGCAAATAAGAAAGAAATAAAAATGTATATGTTTTTTTTTTGCAACAGGGACTGAAAGGGGGTCTTAAAAATTCAAAGTGGGGCTACTAGGACTATACGTGGAGTATCATATGAAAGAGCGCTGTTTTTTCATATGATAAACATTTTTTTTTCTTATTTTTAGGCCGCATGGTTTTTTACTTTTGATGATAAATGTAAAAAAAAATACCTTGCCCGTGAAACTTCTCAGATAAGGGGGCCCCCCCTTATCCCCGAAGTTTGCATAGAGGAAAATCTGAAATTATTCCATGTGATAGAAGTTTATGTATAGATTACAGGAAAACTAAAACGATGTCTCTAAATAGCACAGTTTTTCAGAAATTTATTTATTTATTTAAAGGTACTCCAACGACTTCTTCACTAATACGTATTACATAAATGAACTTATAAGTATACATATTATTATGGTGAATTCGTCACTTACAGAAGTACACAGCTTAAAAAATCATCAACAAACTTAAGAAATCATCAACAAATTTTCATATGAATGATGGTACGGATCCCTCGCTGCGCGAGTCCGACTCGCTCTTGAACGGTTTTTATTGCTGAATGGGCCAAAATCTAAATCAAAACATTGTATTTCAACCTACATGGGCACTTATGTGACGTCAGAAGCTAGGTGCTAGGCCTACTCTTGACCTCAATTACGCCTGATGGAAAGCGATGGATGAGGTCTATGATGGAACGAGCGTGCCCAGAAGATGCTTGTTCACTCTTGCTTTGAAGGCAGATGGGTAAACGGGTTATTGTCTTTTAGACAATATTTAATAACCCACTTCACCGATGATGCTTTGATGCAATCAATGATAGAGCACGCTGACCTAGACGTAGGGTAAAAGTGGGAATGGTTGCCCTAGGAGGATTGACGCCTCATAATTTAAATTGTGACTTGTAAACGTACTGTCATCGCAGTTAAGGGTGGTATTAAGGATGTCCTTTGGTTTATAAGTATTAATATTAACTACGATGGCAGTATGAGACAGATATGTTTACGAGATTTGAATTATGGGGTGTCTATCCTCCTAGCGCAACTATCCCACTTTTACCTAACCTACGCTCGACTTGAACACTCCCAGGTTATAGCTACCGGGAAACTCAGACTTCAGCAAGAAGTATCTACTAGTCTTAGCGGTATTTATAATGAAAGATACATCTTTTAAATTAATCTTTCATCATCATCATCATTCTCCTTTTGCCGAATGCTTTCTTTTGCGAAGTCCACTCGTGGTGAAATATGTCTTTGCTGGTTCTGTAACCTCAGTTAGGACTTAACTTAGAGTCTTATTGTGTAATATTTTTTATATTTATTTTTTCTTTCCCAAAACTTTTTCTTTAGGTATGTATCTGTGGAGCTCGTGGCTAAGTAATAACAGCCACACGGGTCGATCGATTTGGTTAAGCTACGCTTGCCGGGGTCGGTCCGTGGATGGGTGACCATCTTTACATACCGAAACTCCTCCATGCTTCGGAAAGCACGTTAAGCCGTTGGGTCCGGCTGTCATTCGTGGATCTTTGACAGTCGTTACGGGTCATCAGAAGCCCGAAAGTAGCTGTCTTACCAAGGGATATCGTATTACCCAGTTAATGGGTTATGGAGGTCAGATAGGCAATCGCTTCATGTTAAATACTAGTATTCAGCTGCATCCGGTTAGACTGGAAGCCGACCTCAACATAGTTGGGAAAAGGCTAAGCAGATTGATAACAATCTGCAGAAAAGTTCACAATTTGTAAGTTTTGCTTAACTTTTTTTTTTAAATAGTAAGTGTTTAACATAAAATATGTATGCTGAATAGGTCTGATTGACATTTACTAGATGTGAATCACTCATCTAGTAGATGTCAATCAGACCTATTGTGTTGTTACTACTTTATTGCATTTGTGATTGTACATGAGTTTTGCGAATCACACTAATATTATAAAGGCGAAAGTTTGTGAGTGTGTGCGTGTGTGTTTGTTACTTCTTCACGCTCAAACGGCTAGACCGATTTGGATGAAATTTGGAATGTAGATAGCTTATTGCTTGAATTAACACATGGGCTACGTTTTATCCCAGTCTACATGGGTGAAACAGCGGGGCGCAGCTAGTAAATAATAAAAAAAATCTCCTACCCTTACCCCAATTTATTTGGGGTAGACAACATGTCTTTTTCTTCCATACTTCTCTGTTAGTCGTCATCTCGATCACACTAATAATGGAAGATAGGCAACATACATTGCAAAATACTCCACTATAAACCTTATCGATCTGAGTCGCTTTTACGAACTAAAACTGTATCGCACAGAAACATCTATATTCAGCGCTGGAGCACCGAAGCGGCTCAACTAAGTAAGTAAATGAAAATTGATTAGCAGCTGACTGCCTGACACTAAGTCGGAGCTTATTTTACTTCAGAATTTACATAATGTGGAAATGTGAGATGTATTTTTACCTACTAGGATTGATTTTAGTCGTCTGATTGGAATATGATTTCGATTTTAAGAGCTAGTAACTGATTCAGCGGGGCAATTGTATAACACACTATCAGCCGGAATCGGTTTAATTTTGATAGTTCAATAAATTCATGGCGATATTTACGTTGTCGAGCAGAAAAATTGTTCGAAAATACGAAGGATTTTTTTCAAAATGATTCAAATTCCGATTGATAGTGTACACCTACATAACAGTATTTTAAAACTTGAGTGAAATTGTTTAGAATCTGTCATTAAAAACTGCTGGTGTGATGTGAGGGATAATTATGGATCTTTGACTGTTTTCTTTTATATGTACCTATTTTAGTCAGTAAAAACCGGCCAAGTGCGTGTCGGACCACGCACAATGAAGGGTTCCGTAGTTGGGATGAATTTATCCCAAGAACAAACTTAACATTGTAGTTGAAAAACATGTTCTCCCATACATTACAACTGTAATGTAAGTTTTTACTATATTCAGAGATTTACTATGCTATTTTGAGACCACAGACTTCCTATAAGTTTTCCTGTAATCCACAGGTAAAGATCTATTTTTCTGTTTATTTTTTTTTTAAGTTTTAGGCTCAGTAGTTTCTGAAATAAGAGGGGGAATGGTCAATTTTCGTTTATTTTCTTAAATGATTTTAAAACTATTTACTTTAAAATTATAAAAAATATATATTTGAGACCCTCATAGTAAAGTCCTTTTATTTGATATCACACGGTATAGTTTGCAAAACTTTTTTTTTTATTTTCTTATTTGCCCTCAAAAAGTGACCCACATTTTAAAAATTCATTCATTTACTTTAACCGTTCGTGTTTGGGTCACAGAAATTCATATGTGTACCAAATTTCAACTTAATCGGTCCATTAGATTCGGAGCAAATTGGCTGTGACAGACGGACAGATAGACAGACTCACGAGTGATCCTATAAGGATTCCGTCTTTTTCCTTTTGAGGTACGAAACCCTAAAAATGTATTAGATATAGGTTCAGCCCTAATATCTAATATATTTCTACAAAATAGAATAAGTACCTATGATAGTGATACTGAAATATCTGACATTATTATATACTTGTCTAAATATAGAACGAAGAAGCCTGGCGTGTCGCTGTGGTTTCGGCCGACAAACTGCTTATTAGGTGTTACAGCCTACCTATTACCACTGCAGGTACATAATGCAGTATAAACATTATTTGCACTATGAACTGTAACGTCAATGAAACACGTAGGTCAACGACAGACTGGTATATTCACATAAGAAAACTAACTACCCACCACCATACAATTATGAGACCAACCGATGTTACATGAACTACATATATCTATATGTTACTATATTAAATCTATATAAATAAAAAGAGAAGTCCTGACTGGCTGACTGACTGATTGACTGACTCATCAACGCCCAGCCCAAACCCTTGAATCTAGAAAGCTGAAATTTTGCACAGAGGATCCCTTTATAATGTAGACAAGGAATAAGGAAGTATTTCCCAGTAGCACGTTCCCGTGGGATATTTTCCGATATCCACGCGGGTGAAGCCGCGGGCAAAAGCTAGTGAGCAATATTTATCACGTTCTCGAAAACAGCTCTAACGATTTCGATGAAAGTTGCAATATAGGGTTTTACGGGGGCGAATAATTGATCTAGCTAGGTCTCATATCTGGGAAAATTAGTTTTCTTTATTTTCACCCAAGCAGAGATCAGACTACGTGTCGACTGTATTATTATTTTAAAATTTCTTTGTAAGATATTTTACCGGCAAATAAAAAGTAAAAAGTTCAAATTAAAAATGATGTGCATGCTCACACAGTATCTTTACATTTGCAGAGGTGTTATTTTTAATGTAAAAAAAATAAATGTTTGACTTATACTTAAAAAAAAAAGGATAACCGATTAATTCGTTACATTGTACCATTTTATAGGCAAGTTGCTTTAAAATAGAAAAATAGGTAGCTAAGTATATGAAAATATAAAACTAAAAAGGCAATTTATAAATTATTACGGTCCAAAAAGAGAACGCCCACGTCGAAAAACAACGTTTCATCACAAACATTTTCTCGATAAGCCAAATGAAACGCGAAGGAAAAACTCGTTGTCACAACACTAAGGGGGGGATTCCGATCGTTTGGGGTAAAGGGGGGATGATTTAATAAATATTCAAATAAAGGAAGAGGTCCATTGGGCTCCAACGACGGACGCAAGCCCTGAACTCTGTATTATGTGACGACCTGCGGTGAACGGTGAACAGGCAAAAATACAGCGTAATTGAATAGTAATAAGACCGGTTTTCTAACGCTTGTTGAAAGGTTTTGTAACTAAAAATCGACCGTTCATTATTTTTTTACGTATTTCAGCTTTCAAGTAAACAAAATAAAAAAATAGTATCTGTATTGATTAGCGTCTGTAGATTGTTGAGTTTCTAGGAAGGATTTTGTTGGTAACAGGAGGAGGAGCTCGTGGCTATGTAATAATAGCCGCACGGGTCGATCCATCAGGTTAAGCTACACTTGCCAGGGTTGGTCAGTGGATGGGTGACCATCTTTACATATCGAGACTCCTCCGTGCCTCGGAAAGCACGTTAAGCCGTTGGTCGCAGCTGTCATTCGTGGATCTTTGACAGTCGTTACGGGTCGTCAGTAGCCCGAAAGTCTGACAACCAGTCTTACCAAGGGGTATCGTATTACCCAGTTACTGGGTTGTGGAGGTCAGATAGGCAGTCGCTCCATGTAAAATTCTGGTATTCATCTGCATCCGGTTAGACTGGAAGCCGACCCCAACATAGTTGGGAAAAGGCTAGGCGGATTGATTGTTTTTGTTGGTAGCACTGATTGTTTAGTCGAATATAGTTTTTTTTCTAATTATAAGCAGTTTATGGATTTTTACTATTAAAGGTTTATTGTGTTAAAATTTTAAACATGACATAACAGAAAAATACGCTAATCAAAGTCATCAGATGTTTAATAGACTCGAAAATTATAACACCTTAAGCAATTATAAAAAGCCCTACTGTTTTTCCAAAAACTTCCAATCACAGACTAAAAACACGAAACAATGAACAAATTACACGAGAAAATTCACCAACGTTATGGATATTCCTCCATCAAGTCTTCACAAGTGTGCATCCTGCATAACCGCCCGGACAATAAACGTTAACCGCTGACTAAACAATATCCCGGAGATAAAGACCCTTGAAAAAACTTCATATTTGATACTTTGGCGTCGGCGACGCAATAACTGCCTCTTAACGATAACATGATAAGCTTCCCCTTAACTGATTTTAAATTGTGATGCAGGGATGTTGGTTTAGCGTTTAGATTTAGTCTCAGTTTTAAGTTTATAAGCATAAACTCGTAGTCTCGTGCTATCTCGAAGTTCTTCGGGTTTCTGAAGATGGTATGGTGGTCAACAAAATAATGAAGACGATATTGGGAACTGCTTTTGTGATTTTTATATTCTACTAGCTGCGCCCTACGGTTTCATCCGCGTAGACCGAGATAAAAAGTAGCCTATGTGTTAATCCAGTGTATAAGCTATCTACATACCAAATTTCATCCAAATCGGTCCAGTAGTTAGAGCGTGAAGAAGTAACAAACATACAAATACACACACACACACACACACACACGCACTCATTATCTTTTGCCTTTATAATACTCGTATTAGATTGTGATGTGATAAGTACAACAACCTGTGTGAACAGTCAGCAACAAAAGTCGATTAACACTCAGTTTTTTAATCTGAATTATTAAGGAAATATTTAATCCAAATCGGAACAGAAATACTTAAATTTTTAAGAACATTGACACTTAACAGTTAAAATAAAAAGAAGCAGTTTATCGAAGCATTTTGTGTTAATTTAGATGATGTCAAAAAGTAGCAGTGTTAACGGATTTCTGTTGCTGACCGTACCACAACTGACTAAAATCGTAGGTACAATTTTTTGTCGTTTGTCAAAAATTATTGGTTATTGGAATTATTGATGGAGTTCGTGGCTAAGTAAAAACACCTACACGGGTCGATCCATCTGGTTAAGCTACGCTTGCCGGGGTGCGACCGTGGATGGGTGACCATCTTTACATACATTACCGAGATTCCTCCGTGCCTCGGAAAGCACGCTAAGCCGTTGGTCCCGGCTGTCATTTGTGGATCTTTGACAGTCGTTACGGGTCGTCAGAAGCCCGAAAGTTGCTGACACTCTGACAACCATTCTTGTATTACCCAGTTACTGGGTTGTAGAAATCAGATAGGCAGTCGCTCCCTGTAAAATACTGGTTTACAGCTACATCCAGTTAGACTGGAAATCGACCCCAACATAATTGGGAAAAGGCTAGGCAGATTGATTGTCAAAAATTATTACAAAAATGCGATCCTCATCTGCCTAGCCATATTGGGGTCGGCTTCCAATCTAACCGGATGCAATTGAATACCAGTATTTTACATGGAGCGGCATTTGACCTCCACAACCCAGTTACTGGGTAATACGGTATCTTACCAAGGGGTATCCCCCTTGGTAAGATTGGTTGTCAGACTTTCGGGCTTCTGTCGACCCGAAACGACTGTCAAAGATCCAATAATGACAAAAATGCGATATCTGATCGTAATGTTTCAGTTTACATACTTTTTGTGTACAAAGTCAATATTCTAACGTTTCAGGGTAGAGTGCTCGCAAGATAAGTCTGCGCGCGGCAAAAATCAGAACGAATCGTATGCCGTCATCTAACCATCTTATCGTTTACGTTAGGTGTCAAGAGTGTGTTGTGTTCCGTGTTTTTATTAGGTTTCATAGTAAATAATCGCCATCATTATGCCGAAAGTAATTAAAAGTACTCGCAAGGATATTATCATCTTGAATCCGCCAGCAGTCGCGCGTAAATTTATCTTGCGCGCACTCTAGTGTACTTCACAGTATTGCATCGTCGCACGTCGTATCGTATGTGTATAAATTCAAGAAATAAGATCAAGAATAAGATTAGGATACAGTCGGCTACACTTAATCAACATATTTTCCTAGAGGTTTAGCGGATTATACTACTATCACCTTTCCTGTTACAACGTATTTTTTTTTTCGTCTCTTTGGTTCTTAATAAGCCATTGACATCATCTTTCGCCTAAAGAATCATTTCGTTGAGAAGGTTCTTAGCCAAACAGTCCTTAGGGATGATGGGTTTCAGCATTTTTGAGATAAGGTTACGTCGCACCGAAAATATTTATGAATAATGGAGAGTAATAGGATTTTACGCATTTTCGAAAATCATTTAATGTTTACATTTTTTGAGTATTTTCAAAGGCTCTTGAATTTTATATTTTGCTAAAAAAAAACAAAAGTTAGTTGTATTTGAAATAGAAAATTACAACGAGTTAATTAACAGTATCAGTTATTGGTGCCGATTCTGTTGTGCACAAACTAAACATAATTTAGGCTATTGCTAACTTTTTCTCTCTATTATGACAAGAAAGGGACGGAAGTAAATTAGAGCTGTCAAATTAGTTAGAAATAATTTTTCCATAGACATTTAGACGACACGTAAAAACATGTCGACTAAAAAACACGGTGAAGCGCAAGGCGTGAACTAGTTTGACATCTCCAACTTAGTTCATAGCTATAGCCGTCCTTTTCTGGCGCTGCCTGTTAGTAAAAGATAGCGATTCTCTAATTTTAGTTTAGTGCGTTCACAAGAGAATCGGCACCAATATCATACGTCATTTCCCCGAAGGGAAAGTCAGAGATGTACCTATACACTCATATATCGCCAGTAATGTACAAGTCTACTGTAATTGTAATTAGGGGCAAGCATATCATTTTATAAAAATCCTAACTAATATTATAAATGCGAAAGTGAGTTTGTTTCTTACGCTTTCACGCTAAAACGGCTGCACGAATTTGGATGAAACGCACCTCAAACCATGCCCTGGATTAGGACATAGGAACTTTTTATCCCGGTAGTACGTTCCAATGGTATAATTTTCAACCTCCACGCGGGCAAAGCCCCGGGCAAAAGCCAGTAATTTAATAATTTAAAGCTAAATAAAATATTGGGCAAATGATAAATACTGAAAACCTTACCAGTTCTGTAAATTCAGAATGATCTTGATTTCCCTAAGGCAACGAATCGGTAGCTACTTTGACATTGATGCCACAATATTTTGACTGACGCAGTAATTGATAAAAATGGTAGAAATAAATAACTTTATTTATTTATTTACTTATTTATTTACTTGGGGAAAACAAACAATTGTACAATATATGTTACAGTAAATATTACAACGCTAATAAGCAAATGTACAATCCACAGCGTTTCCACATATTACTAAGGTAAGGTAAGGTAACTTTTTGACTTAAATGCAGTAAGTACGTTCAGAGAAGGAAAACAAAACGGGTCGTTTCAAGAACAAAATTTAAATCAACAGCATTAAGTTTTTGTGAGGAATGATAAGTTTGAAAAAAAGAAATTCTATTTTCTTTTTTAGAAATAATGAAAATTATGTCTTTGCGTCCTACGTTTCAGATATGAGGATGTGGATTACTAATTTCACATATTACAAATCGACTTCCATTAATAACAGGTCAACTTACTAGTCACCCTGTAAATATTGATCTTGTTGACATGCCATTGGTGTATTCACCTCATGTAGGTTACCTTGCAACCATTCCCTATGTTACATTATTCATGGGATAATCGTCCATTTCCTAACCTGAACAATTTGATACGGCAAATTCTTATATTCCGCAATCAGACAATACAGTATTTATATTTATATTCAGTTTATCCTCACAGATTTAATTACTTTTCAACTGATTTGCAATCAAACAATATAAGCTTTTATTCTATTATTTTAAACGTTAAAATTGCATCTCATATGAACAAAAATTTGCTCACGAATCGTCGGAATAGCCAATAGCCATTAGGTATTATTTTTATAGCATTTTTTATTCTTGTGTTTAACATGTTGTTGTAACATTGAGAGCTGTGGTGGCCCAGTGATAACTGCCCCGAATTACGAGTTGTTGGTCATGGGTTCGGATCCTGACAGGCGTTTTACTTGGTTGTAAATATATTCATCACCACTGCTTTCAAAACGGTGAAAGGAAACAGCTATCTCTTAAATAAAAATATAATCATTATTTAATTTAATTAAAAAGTTAAAATAAATTAAAAGACGAGAACAACCTGTAGAGTTTTATAATTAGTTCAAATAAGATTATTTAATTTTAATAAAAAAATCTATTTTTTATTTTGTTGGGGCATGTCCTAGAACCAAATATTCGTAGACATGTGACAACTACCAACCCGCACTGGGCCCGCGTGGTAGATTACAGCACCCTCTCGAAGGAGGAGGCCTGTGTCTCAAGCAGTGGAAACATTTTACGCTGATTTTTCTATGCTTATTCTGATAGACTTTAACTTAAAATGTATCGTTTTTTGCGAGAATTTTCTAGACTCTCAGCTATGTACTCACTCATGAAACCTTATCCTATCAAAAAGATTATCTTAAAACGTGAACATTTTGTCAGAAACCCAAAAAATCAAGACATAATGTCAGTGTTTAACATAGCACCGGCTGATATTGATCGGTGTTATCACATATCACAACTACCGGACAGGTTTCTGTAAACAACATTTTCTCCATTCACTCCTTTTCCTCACCTTATTTATTTTTTCCTCTTTTGATGTAAAACCACGATATTTTCCTTCACAACACTTAGTTACGGCAGTAGAGGTAAATGGGGTACCACAAATAAGGGGCCCACGTTCTATTCACGACTAAAACTTTTACAAGTGTGTATACAATATATAATAATGTATACAGGATGTCTCAAACGTAGTGGTTCAAAGGTAAAAGGGGTAAAGCGGAGTTGTCCACCTATCACTTAACAATGTAAAAGTTGGGATATTCTCAATAGTTCAGAAATTTTCACTAATTTAATAAATTTCAAGAAATTTTACATTTTTACTTGGTTTTTTCGAACCTGTGAACAAAATTTACGACTTAGCGGGTTCAAAACTGGCTGGAAAATGCCTTGATAGTGTAGGTACAAGATGATGTTCCTGTTTACATGGAGTGTGGCTCTGCAATGCTTCAGATTTAATTTTTACTTATCTTTTCTAACTTTTTATTAATCTTCAGCGAAACTTTCTAAGCCCAGATTAATAAAAATACTTTTTATTATTTGATGGTGATTCGTGGCCACCTCCGCTGTACCCCATTTGCCTTTGGACCACTATTTTTGAGACACCCTGTATATGCAGATATATTAGTATACCCTGTAACTTTCTTACTCATAATTTTTGGGACTTATAACGTTACGATACACACAGTAACATCAAATTACAAAATTTTGACTTTGCACTTACATTAATTTGTGCCTAATTGGACACTAATTTATATAACAAAAACAACTGATTTAATTTGGTATATATGATACTTTGTAATTGAGGTTTTTTTAGTTATAAAAATAATTAACGAGAACCAGTAATTTCGTAAGGAATTATAAAAACATTGAGCCTGTGAAAGTGTCTTTTTATTACATTAAAATTTACAGAAACTTATCAAACGATCTTAATTTAGATCAGCACATAATTTTGTCCTTTTCTTTTTGAAAAAATTGATTTTTTTGTACCAAGGACCGAAATCCGAAAAAAAAAATTTTTAATGCTTCAAGCAAAGATGTACACAAGCTGACTTAATGCCATAGGCATTTTCTACCAGTCAACCTTTGGGTGATGCAGAGACCAATAGTGGTAGGTGCTGATACAAAAAATTGAGGAATAAAAATATTAGTCGCGTTGCGTATAAACTGAAAATATTTCAAGCATTTTACTAAAACTTGTAGTGGTAGATTCCCATAGTAAAAAGGGGGCTAAAACCGTCCTCAACGACATAGAGTAAGTAAGTGCTCTCCAGTCCGCGGAATTGAATTTCAATCACGACTCTGATTGGCTGAACTAAGTTTATAGGTAGGTACATAGTATTTTATTGAGTTCCAACCAGCCAACCAGTCTTACCAAGGGGTATCGTATTACCCGGTAACTGGATTGTGGAGGTCAGATAGGCAGTCGTTCCATGTACAAATACTGGTATTCTGCTGCATCTGGTTATACTGGAAGCTGACCCTTACATAATTAGAAAAGGTTAAGCAGATGATGAAAATTTTAATGAGTTTGGTACTTTTTTATACGATATTGTATTTACTGAAAAATTGAGATTATTTTATTTTAATAATGTTATGTGTCAATTTACGTGGTTTAAAAAATGTTATTCTTCTTATCTTTCACATTTTAATCAATTTAACTACCGAAAACGTAGATATTATGCAGTCGCAAATGTATTTTCACGCAGATCTTAAACATTTCCCACAGAAATCTCATCACCATAACTTAAAACGAGCATCCAGTTCAACTTTAGAGAAATTTGCAATTTTTGACTTAACCTACTTTCGTTTTGAGACGGCAAATTGCAACAACCGTACGCACAAAATTTATGTACGACATCTGTAGAAGTTACGTCGCAATGTAATCGTAAATATACGCCAGGAGTATGGCAATGGGGAATAAAGTTATGGGTCATTTTGAGAGAATGGCTAGTGGCTGGTGTTAGCCACGTAAATAGCGGTACAGGGGTTATTTTTAGCTGACATAAAGTACTAAGTGTATGTGAGCACCACTTCGCGTAGTTGCCGCGACGGTTTTAGCAAATTATGTGGATATACAAGTTTATCAATTGGCTATGGTTAGTGAAAATGATTAAGCTTATTCTAATGTTAGCTGACTAATCAGCTATCGGTTATTAGTATAAGACGGACTATGAATGTTTTAGCGCATCATCAGCGCGCATTGAAATCACCAGTACGCCTGCCAAATGCGGTGATTATGGCAAAAATTTCAAAAAAATTATGTTTTGTGGTCTTGGTGTATTTTTTTCAATGAAAATATTTATTTGCAATGGTACTTACAGTGTAGCGCAAGGGGGGCACATAGCCGAGAGCGCACGAGTGCTCGCCCGCCGCTCGGCCGCGCCGCCGCGCTACCGCATGGCGCCGGCACGCCAGAACCGCGCGATGAGCTGCCCGCGCGCGACACAACCGCGCGTCCAACGCCCGCGCGACCACGACAACCAGTCCACGACTCCCCACCAACAGTCCGACTGCCGACAATTCACAACATCGTCACTGTGCTCAGACAGCTACTCCGCCGCCACCAGCCGCCGCGTCGACTGTGCATCACACTCGTACGTTAATAATGTATGAAAACTTTTTCGTAACTCAACATTGTCGCATTGCAGAAAAACCGCTCCAAAACGTTCCGAGACATTAGCTATGCTTTGTCTTGTATGACTTTACATGCTAGCTTATTTATTCACGGGGAAAATTGCGTGCTCGCGTGGACGCGACGTGGTGTCTGCGGCCGTTAAAATTGATCGGGTTTGTGAATACTCACATGAGCATGCCAGCGTCGGCCTCCCGGTTATCAACTATCGTTAACGTAAACAATTGAACACACAATCATTTTGTCGAGTGGCGCGGCGCGATATCACATGCCGGTGGGCCGCGGATCGAAGGAGCCCGGGCGAGGACCCCGGCTCGTCAGAGCATGGGCCCCGGGGCTCGGCGCCGCAGGGCTGCCACGCCACCACACCGTATGCGGCGTTTGCTAGCTAAATGAGCGGATTAGGTGCGCGGGGCGGAAGTGTCGGAGGCGACACGCGCGTCGTTGCCACTGCAGGCCGCCACTGAGGCGGGGCGGCCCGGGAAAGCCTCCCCGCGCCCTTCCCGCCCCCCGCGGCAGCCCCCCCGCGCCACCCCGCCCGCCATGTGCCCGGAGCGCGCTCAGCCTCTCGCCTCGCAAAGGGTTGTCGGCAAAGGGAAATTGCTACTATCGTCTTTTTGTCGTGACGACAATTGGCCGTGCTTTAGGCGGCGTTTTCTCTTTGACCAGGGGTCCAAAAAGGGTTGCTTATAGTATAAGAGAAACTATTTTATTTAGTTTTTGATCGGGTGAATAATAATTGAATTGTTTTCAGTCATATATCGGGTTCGGCGCGTTATGTAACGCCGTGCGGCTGCCTTGGCCGTCCCGCAGACGCAGCGCGCCTGTCGGAATACCCCTAACGCAGCCCTTAAATTTCTAGTGAAACGTTACGAGCGGGCGCGAAGTTTGCCGAGTTCGTCCGAGCGGCAGGCCCGAGCGTGGCCGAACGCGCGCGACCGGCGCCGCCCAGTCAATAAGGCCGTCTCCACTCGCCGAACAAAGACACTAACCTATAATAATTACATTTAATTAAGGATAACTGGACTATTTTGTATAATAAGCATATCGTGCTGCAGCGCTAGCGTCTAGATTTCACACTTGATAAAGGATAATTATTTTATACGTGTAGTCGTTTAGGTTATTGCGCACGTGTGCCGTAGTATTATTACTAGGTTTGTGATAAACCTTTGACAATAATCACAACTAATACTGGAAAATACCCGAAAAAATCTAATAAAATATTCTACACCACAAACATTTTCCCAATAATTTTGTTCCTGCAATATAATTTCTGGCTGTTTATTATTTATTATTGTCGGGTAGTCGGTGGTCTGTCAGCCCACCTGTGCAGCGAGTCCTTAGTGCAGTGATGAGTCATCTCCATAGATACGCGTATGTTGTGAAACTCAATGCTTTATTTACATGGAATGCGTTTTACTATTCGTTTCTTTGTCGTTTTAATTCGTATTGAAGCGTTTTTGTTATTCATTCGTGAAAGATAGGTGTTGTAATGACATTTAATTGGTGCCGCTTTGCGTTTTATAGTTTTTCATTTGGTTATTTGTTTTTTTATTGTTGTAATCGTTTTTTGCTTGTGATATGATATTCTTTTGTTATCTGACTGTCTTGAAGAGATATTGTGTCTTCATGTCTAGAAAGAAGGACAATATTTATTTTTTTTAATTCATTCATACTGTAATTTATTTTACAGATAATAAAATCCAATACCATTTGTTACTTATTAATTTTTATTTTTAAAGATTGCTTAGTTGTGCAGTTATGTTTAGGTGATTAGTATCTACAAGGTATATAAATCCTATACTACTTAATGAGCAATATTTGTATATACAGAGTGAATTTGTCAAGTGGGCGTGAATGAAAATATTCTAAATGGAATCAATAATTTTGTAATACCAAATGCAGTACAATCCTCGAGATGTCGAATCCAGCTATGTATGCAAAACAATGGTCATTACTTTGAACAATTAATCAGTTAATTTTTAATAGGTAGGTAAGTAACACAAGAAAAATAAAAAAGTATTTTGTTAAAAATGAGCTCTTTCCTTTATCTTTAGTTTGCCGTATGTCATTAATCCCAGAATTCAATCCTTATTAGTGACACTATTGAAGGGTGTAATAATACAGTGTATGTTTATTTTTTTTTTTTCAAAATCAAGGGGTTCGATTCCTGACTATACTCCATTTACAATAAGATTAGACATTTAAATAAACCTTTTTTACAGTCCGTTCAACCGATTTCGATTTCTATTACGTTGGTGGCATGACAAATGTCAGCTGCAGTAAACAGTTGGTATTGTAACCACTTTTTTGCCTTTAATGCCATCCTTAAGCCTACGGAATACAAGTCAAAATCGGTTGAACGGACTGTAAAAAAGGTTTATTTAAATGTCTAATCTTATTGTAAATGGAGTATAGAAATATTGAGTTTTCTAAAATCCTATGATGCAGTTATAGTTTTCATCAAAATCGAGCCCGAGACTCCATTGATTACCTACTTTTCGCTATCCCTCATAGTTTCGGATTTGGCCATCCACTTGAAAAATTAACCCTGTATATTTGTAATCACGTTCTCGAAAACGGCTCTAACGATTTCTATGAATTTTACAGTATAGGGGTTTACGGGGGCGCAAAATCGATCTAGCTAGGTGTCATATCTGGGAAATTTCGTGTTCTCTATTTTCACCCTAGCAGAGCGCGGTCGCCTAGGTACTATTATTTATTGATATGTTGTGTAGTTTTTCTCTCGAGGAGCTCGTGGCTAAGTAATAACAGCCACACGGGTCGATCCATCAGGTTAGGCTACGCTTGCTTGCTTGGTCCGTGGATGGCTGACCATCTTTACATACCGAGACTCCTCCGTGCCTCGGAAAGCACGTTAAGCCGTTGGTCCCGGCTGCCATTCGTGTATCTTCGTCAGAAGCCCGAAAGTCTGACAACTAGTCTTACCAAGGGGTATCATATTACCCAGTTACTGGGTTGTGGAGGTCATATAGGCAGTCGCTCCATGTACTAGACACCATATTCAGCTGCTTCCGGTTAGACTGGAAGCCGACCCAAACATAGTTGGGAAAAGGCTAGGCAGATTGATTTTGAGGTTTCCTCGACATGGTGAGTGGTTGGTATCGTGAGAAAACAGAGTTAAAACAGAAATCAAGACCGCTACAAAAAGTTCCATTTATAAATTTATAGATGCGGATAAAAGGTTTGTTAAAACATGAATGAAAGAAAGATAGGATGGAAGAACAACCTGATATTACTTTATAATATACGTATTGTTTGGATGGGCAATGTTTCTACCAGTAATAGTAACTTAGCGAAAGATGGTGTAACAGAGTGTAATGTTTTCAGGGTTCATGTATGTATGTATGTATGTATGTATGTCAGTTGCTTTATTCCACTATAACTTTTATATGCCTGAACAGATTTGGATGTATAGGGTATCGTTATAAACCTGACATCATCCCGAGTAACATTTGAAATACCTAATTTAAAAAAAAAATCAATATGGCTCCATTTTCAAATGTGAAAAAAATCTTCAATTATTACATTATTGGTACAAATTGAAGGCCTTGATGAGCATATTCCAAGACAAGAAAACTATATAATTTATTGGCATACATTTTATATAGGTAGGGTGTACTGCAAAACAAATATTTCATATTTGGCAGTAAGTACTGTGAATGACTAAATTGTCACTAAAATGTATAAAATATTCAAAAAAACATGACTGCCCTGCCCAAAACGAACTAAAAAAGTAAATAACAAGTTGTGTTCCCAGACTAAACAGATAAATAAATTGTCATTGCACATCTTAGATTAAAAAGAGTTCCACACAACGGTCCCCCGACAGGAATGACCAATTTATTTATGTGTTTAGTCGGGGAATACAATTTGTTTTTTTTAGTTCGTTTTTTGATAGGGCTGGCGTTTTTTTAATTTTTTAAATTCTTTTTTTTCATATCTATAAAGCTCAAGAGTATTTCTTATTGAATGGAAACTTGAAGTACTAATCCAAAATTGCTGATGGCACTGAAATAATTACATGAGAATTTCGTTAGGCATTTTGGGAGCATTCATTATCCTCGTAGATTTGTTATAAATGCTGTAAATATAGATAAACTAGGTTGTCTGAAACTGGCTTTGGCCTAAGCGAAGACGTCCACTGAATCAGAATAAGATTATGAAAGTTTTTTCAAGAAAACTAGTTCTTTCGAAGTTTATTTCTCTGGAATAGTGGCGTAATTAGTTTTAGTTTTGATTATGTTAGTAATATTTGCGCAGAGAGTCATAATATAATACTGCTCCTGTTTCTCCGAAGAGGTAGGCCAGGCAGATGTATATTATAGTACCTACACACGTAATATAATTTGACTATTTTATAATATCTAATGTAAGCTTTAAAAGAATACTATTTTTCTATTTGTTCTACAGGATAAAGCATTCTCAATATGTAGAATACTAGGAAACCATAAGATCACAAGACTTCAAAGGATTTTTCTATAAAACAATCTATTTATCGCTGTCACTGACTGTGGCGAAGTTGTCAACAGCCTCGGACACCACGGCCTGTCTTGCAGCCGAAGTGCGGGTCGATTAGCACGGCACGCGAACATCAATGACATCATCCGACGAGCCCTTGTCACCGTCGGCATTCCAGCTGTATTAGAACCCAATGGCTTGGCACGCGACGATGGCAAGAGACCGGTCGGCATGTCTTTATTTCCATGGAAGTTGGGAAGGCCTTTAGTGTGGGACGCAACGTGTGTCGATACTCTTGCGCCATCCCATCTTCCTGGCTCTGCGTACTGTGCTGGCACTGCTGCTGCCGCTGCGGAAAACCTCAAGCGGCGGAAGTATAATAACCTTATCAGTAATTATATTTTCGAGCCATTTGGGGTTGAAACCCTTGGGCCGTGGGGTCCGATTTCTCATAGTTTGTTCAACGAAATCTCTAAACGGCTGGTTGACACTTCCCGTGACCCAAGGGCTGGCTTTTACCTTGGCCAGCGGCTTAGCATTGCCATACAACGTGCCGCCAGTCTCTTGGGTTACTTTACCAGTCGACAGCGATGCGGAGGAATTTTTCGACGCCATATTTTAGTTTTTTAATAGTTTTAGTTATGTTAGTATATAATTTTGTTACTTTTAGGTTATGTTTACAGTTAAATAAAAATAAATTTACGTTCTAAAGTGTTGAAAAGTTAAATTTTTCTATAACAATGTGTAGAAGAAGCACGATGTAGCTCAAAATAGCATCAAAGACTTAAGTTTATTATAATATACGAGTACCAGGATTACAGGAGCGTGTAGGATATATCGATCATAGCTTATCTTTATGGGCGATGCGTTTTATTTATTCTTCATACAAGAGATATTTTTGAAAGATTCAGATTAATTATGATAGAATTTCCCATCGGTATCGGCAAAAATTACAAACTTTAATTTACTAAAATTTTAAAATTTCATTTACTTAACCCTTGAGACATCTAAATTTTCGAAAACCCTTAGTGCTCACTTTCGCTATATTGAAATGTATAAGTGCAAAATTACATGCTTTGTTAAACGCAGCGGTTTAGGCTGTGCGTTCTGTCAAGAATGAATGAATTTAAGATTTTTAATAAGTAGATTTTTAAGAACGAAAACAAGTCATTTAATAGCTGTATAAGGACATGTAGTTGTAAGTAGTAACTATATGAAGCTTCTCATAGACTAAGTGGTAAAATACTTATAAGTCCCATAACCGTTTAAGCGGAAATTTTACATCAGACTACTCTGAGACTACTCTGTAAAAAGTTATGCGTGGTCATAAAAAAAAAACCGGCCAAGTGTGTGTCGGACCACGCACAATGAAGGGTTCCGTAGTTGAAAAGAATTTATCCCAAAAACAAACTTAACAATGGATCCCAAAAAAAGTCTGAAAAATGTCAATTTGTAATTCTATCACATAAAAAAAATTCAACTCCTGTCAAGATCTTTTTTCTCAAGGACGCGTGGAGATATCAAGTTGAAATTAATATCAAATACGTAAGTCTATGGTCCCTTAGTGTTGTAAAAAAATCAACTTCTAAGTCAACGCAATAAATAAAGATGGCCATTTTGCGACACATTTTGATACTCGCAACTGTCGCAAGTTAATCAAAAGCTATAGGGTACTTCCTGTTGACCTAGAATATTAAAATTTGGCAAGAAGCAAGGTCTCCCAGCACAACTAAAGAAAAAAGTCCGAAAATTGTTAATTTGTAGTTTTATGACTTATGACATAAAACATTTTTTTTTTTTTGGGATCCATTGTTAAGTTTGTTCTTGGGATAAATTATTTTCAACTACGGATCCCTTCATTGTGCGTGTTCTGACACGCACTTGGCCGGTTTTTTTTGTCGGTTAAAAATAAATATCACCTTGTGTGGAGCAGAAACAGAACACACTCACCTTACCTACTGGGTTGATACGCTCACAATATCAAAGAAGAACTCAAAATGTACCGACATACTGCTAAACGTATGGGACTTAGATTGCTACTTAATTCCTACGCTAATCCCATGAATTTAATGGGATATCGGCTCGGTTTGAACCACTATACTTGCTTGGATTAGGAAGGGCGATGAAAATGCCTAAGCTTTTAAAGATTTTCGGGAGTTTTGCACGTGTACCTAGGTATATACGTAAGTATGCGTGTTTTTTGCTGGCAATATTTTATTGTCGATACCATGTCTTTATGCAGAGTTTCATTGCTAAATATATGACCAAGTCATATTGTATTTGTTACTGTGTGTTTGTTATTGTATTTGTTTTGTTGTTTTCTTTTTTTTTTTTTTTGTTCTAACTGAGTAAGCAGGAGTTAAAAATTCTTGTGATTTTAAATTTCTATTTTGGGTTGAAATATTCAAATAATTAAATCAAAGCACTCAGTAGTAGGTACCACTACAACAAATAGGCACCGACCTATTTCTACGACCGGAATTGCACTTTATTGTGTCGTAGCAAGAGTCACTTTTTATTTAAATTATTTTGCGAAGTGTCCCATCTGTATTAATCCGTGCTTCTAATTTTAATGATGACATTTTTTTGCTTGACTGGCGTAAGCAATGATGTAAAGAATCCATGCCAACTGAAGGTAGCTGGTGTTGCGGTTGTAATATGCATAGATTACTTCTACTTCGTGTAGACCTTTCTGCCACTGTTCTTAACTAATCATCGTCATTATCTGCCTGCCTTTTCCCAACTGTTGGAGTCAGCGTGCAGTCTAACCGGATGCAGCTGAATTAAATTTTTATGTTCTTTCTCCAGAATTAGCTTACCTTCTGAAAGATTATTACGAGTTCCTAAAATAGTTTATTTTATTTGACAAATAATTTTTTGTGTTGGCTAATGTAAATTATTTTGCTTACTATTGTAAAGAATCAAGTTCTTCTAACTGAACAGACAGCTGTGCTGCTGGGGAGTTTGTTGCGCCACTTCTTCTTCCCAGCTAAAGCACTAGGAAGTGGTGAAGGACGGGCGTTTTATGGGTACTATGTAATTTTGACGTTCAGAAAGTGTTGATTCTCAGCCTAATTTGAAGAAATGACTTTTGATTTTGATTTTTTTGATTTTTACTAGTATGCAGCTGAATACCAGTATTTTACATGGAGTGACTGCCTATCTGACCTCAACAATACGATACCTAGTAACTGTTTGTACCACAACTGACTAATATCGTAGGGTACAAGTACAGTTTTTTGTCGATTGTCAAACATTATTACAAAGATGCGATCATCATCAGATGCCTAGCTTTTTCCCAACTATGTTGGGGTCGGCTTCCAGTCTAACCGGATGCAGCTGAATACCAGTATTTTACATGGAGCGACTGCCTATCTGACCTCCACAACCCAGTTACTAGGTAATACGATACCCCTTAGTAAGCCTGATTGTCAGACCATCGGACTTCTGACGACCCGTAACGACTGTTAAAGATCCACGAATGACAGCCAAGACCAAGAGCTTAACATGCTGTCCGAGGCATGGAGAGGTCTCGGTGTATAAAGGCGGTCACCCATCCACGGACCAACCGCGGCAAGCGTAGCTTAACCTGATCGATCGGCTCGTGCGGCTGTTATTACTTAGCCACAAGACATTTAAACAAACCATTTTTACAGTCCGTTCAAGCGATTTTGACTTCTATTCCGTAGGTTTAAAGACGGCATTAAATGCAAAAAAGTGGTTACTATACCAACTGTTTACTGCAGCTGCCATTTGTCATGCCACCAACGCAATAGAAGTCAAAAGCGGTTGAATGGACTGTATACAAGGTTTGTTTAAATGTCTTATACCTTATGTCTTGTCTTTTGGATACCAGAGTTCATACGATTTTTGTATACGCATGGTATAATAAAAAAAATATTTATTTATCTTATTGTAAATGGACACGTTCTATGTTCTATGTTCTATGTTATAGGATTTGGTTTCCGCACTTAGTCCTTCATGTGGACCATTGTGCGTGGGCCATGGCGGCCGTCGGGGGTTTATTCCAACCAACCCACCTCCCTCCAGAATTTAATCAAATCTCCGGGTTTGTTAAGAACATCTGTGAAAGATCGGGATATTCCGAGAGTTTCTGTTCTAATCTGGGTGACGCCTGTGCATTCAAAAAGCACATGCGCAACGGTTTCCTCAGCCTCCATGCAGGCCCTGCACAGAGGACTGTCCGTTATTCCTATTGTGTGGAAGTGTTTGTTTAATGAGCAGCGTCCAGTGATGGTCCCCGTCACCAGGCGCAGCCCGTTCCTGTCCAGACGTAATAATCGCCTGGTAAGCATGCCATCCAGGGACGGGATGGCCTCCCTGGACTGCCTGTAACCTGATGTCGAGGACCACCAACTCTCCGCTTGTGTATGGGTGAACTCCTGTAGCCACCTGCGTAACTGGTTGAAGGGAATGGGTACGATCGGCTCAGATCCACAGACAGACGTGCTGGATGCTCTCCTAGCAAGTTCATCCGCTGCGTCATTACCAAGTGATCCGCTATGTCCTTTCATCCATTGCAGTGTCACTGTGTTGCGGTTAGTTACCGCTACTCGTTCGAGTGCATCGTGACATTCTAGTATTAGTCTCGAGGTAAAGTACTTTTTCTGTAGGGATTGGAGCACTGAGGCACTGTCTGAGAGTATTCGTATATAGGTATCCGTAACAAAAAAAAAAAATGGACACGTATAAGTAGCTTTGTTTGGTGATAATTTTACAAAGAAAAGGCAGATCGAATAGTCAAGTTTATACTAAACTCGTTATTCTTCAATTCCCAGACCGACACCAGTTTATCGAAATACCGCTTCCAAGAGTTTCTATGCATCCATTTAATTCCTGTAAAACGTTTTTAAAAGGAGCAGAGCCGTGTGATCACAATGTACTGTTTGCCTTTGGGATTGAAAACGCATCAGTAAATACTATTTTAAATGTAACGCTGCAGCAATAACAGATCGCGCTTGACGACAAGCTCGGTTCTCACAGGAAACGAAGATTAATGTAAGTAGTTTTAAATATCGTGTTGATGACTGTAAGGTTCACTTTTACTTGAATGGGATTTTAATAAAGGAAAGGCGTTCTACGACAAATGTAGTGAGCGACTGATATCGTTTCAAGATATGCCTATTAAATATATCTGTATGACATATACATAGCTAATAATTAGTAAGTTACTGTGTTTACTAAGTTTACGTGCCTCGGAAAGCACATTAAGCCGTTGGTCCCGGCTGTCATTCGTGGATCTTTCACAGTCGTTACGGGTTGTCAGAAGCCTGAAAGTCTGACAACCAGTCTTACCAAGGGGTATCGTATTACCCAGTTATTGGGTTGTGGAGGTCAGATAGGCAGTCGCTCCATGTAAAATACTGGTATTCAGCTGCATCCGGTTAGACTGGAAGCCGACCCCAACACAGTTGGGAAAAGGCTAGGCAGATTGATTAGTTAGTAAGTTATGCACGTTGAGTGTAATACGTCACAACATATCGTTTTGCTGTTTTAGGCAATACTTTTTGTTTTCCTCTAAATGCATCGATAGTTTTGTGTATTGATTAAACAGTGAATAGATGCAATCACCGAATACCCAACAAAATTCATGAACTTGGACTTAATAAAACTTAGCATAATTAACATATTCATCATAATTCCCCGTAAGAGTTACACGGCAGATATTTTGTTACCTGAAATATGGTGTAACTTTAGTTTGTGGGCCTGCAATACTACAATTATATGGATTTTTAACCGACGAAAAAAAAAAGAAGAGGTTCTCAATTCGACATGTATTTAGATATTTTTTTTTATTTGTCACGCATACCTTTTTACAGAGTCGTCCGATTTAAAAAAAAAAAATGTTTTATTCGAGAGGGTATACCTCAAAGTTGGTTCCATATCAAATGTATTAATTTTGCTTGGTTAGTTTTTGAGTTAGCTTCAATAACACGTATTTTTCCTCACATTTTATGTGGATGATGTTCTAGTTTCTTTTGCAGGTACCTAATGGTATTAGAATTTGTATGGGGTAGGTACCACAACTAAAAAGTAAAAAATAAAAAGTTTTTTACAAAAAAATACAACCGACTTCCAAAAACAACACTACAAAGTGAAAAATAATTTCATGTTTTTTTAAATAATTTGGTTTTTAAATTAGTTTCCTGTTGTTGATTTTTTTTGCTGTACACACTCGATGACGACGACGTACACACGGCGATGTACTTGATAACGCAGTTCCTCGCTATTGGCGTAATATACGGTAAGTTTGTTCCCGTTGTTGAAAACACCATGTACGCGTTACAGCGGGTGTGCGAAGTGTACGGCGGCTGCGGTAGCGGGGTTGGCAGCAGCGGTTTTCCGGTTACGATGACTATTATTATGCTCGGTGCTTATGTTCAATGGTAGGTAAGAAACTAGAGTACAATATTTATGTTCGGCGATGCACGAAGATC
This sequence comes from Cosmia pyralina, assembly GCA_946251885.1. Classification (NCBI taxonomy): domain Eukaryota; kingdom Metazoa; phylum Arthropoda; class Insecta; order Lepidoptera; family Noctuidae; genus Cosmia; species Cosmia pyralina. The sequence goes on from OX276358.1 coordinate 22,197,051, forward strand.
TTCTTTACTGTCGATGTTTATTGTCGCCGTACTGCGCTCTTCAAACTCGTCTTCTAGGGCTTTTATCACGTCCGTAGCACATGTATCCGATACGCAGCCGACCTTCAACGGTACACTTTGTCGCGCCACGAAGTGGTGCTTAAGTAATCTATGTATTATGCGTCTGTGGCGGCTCGCGAGGTTGACATTTCATTTCGCGCGTTATTCGATTGTACTGTGCTTAAGGCGAGTAGAGCTGCTAACTAGCGCCAACTTTGAGAAAAAAATACCGGCCATATGCGTGTCGGACCACGCACAATGAAGGGTTCCGTAGTTGAAAAGAATTTATCCCAAAAACAAACTTAACATTGTGATACCAAAAAATTTTTTTTTTAATGTTTTATATTACAAGTTAACACTTTTTGGACTTTTTCGTTTACTTGTGCTGTGAGGTCTTGATTCTTGCCAAATTTCATGATTCTAGGTCGACAGGAAGTACCCTATAGGTTTTGATTTACTTGCGAGTATCAAAATAGAATAGAATAGAATACTCTTTATTATGCACACCATTTAAATTACAGGAGGAGCTCGTGGCTAAGTAATAACATCCGCACGGGTCGATCCATCAGGTTAAGCTACGCTAGCCGGGGTTGGTCCGTGGATGGGTGACCATCTTTACATACCGAGACTCTCCGTGCCTCGGAAAGCACGTTAAGCCGTTGGTCCCGGCTGTCATTCGTGGATCTTTGACAGTCGTTACGGGTCGTCAGAAGCCCGAAAGTCTGACAACCAGTCTTACCAAGGGGTATCGTATTACCCAGTCACTGGGTTGTGGAGGTCAGATAGGCAGTCGCTCCATGTAAAATACTGGTATTCAGCTGCATCCGGTTAGACTGGAAGCCGACCCCAACATAGTTGGGAAAAGGCTAAGCAGATGATGATTTAAATTACAGGTATGAATGTTGAAATTTACAAACAAATTAATGTTTTAATTTTTAATTTCAAACTATGTCGCCTAAATGGTCGTGTTTTTTAATGCTTTGACTAGAAGCTTGATTTTTTCAGAACTCTAAGGGACCATAGACTTACGTATTTGATATTAATTTCAACTTGATACCTTCATGCGTTCCTGAGAAAAGGAGTCTTGACAGACAGACAACGAAGTGATCCTATAAGGGTTCCATTTTTTCCTTTTGAGGTACGGAACCCTTAAAAATAATAAGTCTGGAGATATGGAACATTTTGAAATTTCCTATGCTCACATTTTTAGTCAGATCAGGTTTCAAAATATTTCATATCTCCAGACTTATAACTTTTTTTCTCAATGGTGGCGCTAGTTAGTAGGTCCACTCGCTTTAAATCTACCAAATGCAAATGAATCGAGTGAGTTGCCTACACATGCCGTTGTAAATAGAGTCGCCATATTTTGGCAAAACTGTAGAGGGGCTCATTGCCCAGGGTCTGCTGTGGGTGACACATGAATAAGTCACTCTGAAATAGCCTTAAAACCAATCTTGTTCACTAAAAGGTGTTTATAATTTACTTCGCAAAATTTTCACTAATATCGGTAAGAAATATTAATTTGCCTGAAGAATCTTCTTGTTCAATTATTCTCAATTTAATCTTAATTGTGAATCAAATTCACATTGGGAAACAACCACTTGAGATAAATCGTTATTTCTTCGGGGAAATAAGTAAATTGGTTTCGCGGAGCCGGGGTTGCCAACCGTCGGTTCTAAAATTAGTATTGTTGATGATCTTCAATGAAACTCCCGCATCAAGGTATGGTTGGTTAATTAGGTTTAAACTGTATTTTACAACAAAAATATGCGGAGCGTACACACGGATACACATCAAGCTATACATTTCCAGTTTACAGTGACCTCTCATTGTAAGGAGTTGTTGTGAGGGTTGTCAATACAATGCGAGATCAGCTTATACTGGAAGTCTATAGCTTGATCTGTAGCCGTGTGTACAAATTCGTGAGGATGATGAAAATTTGGACTCAATTCAAACTCAAACTCAAAGCATTTATTTCAATTAAACCAATTACAGGCACTTTTGAATTGTCAAGGGGTCGGTCAGTCAGAAAGATGAAGCTAGGCGCCCATTCCAAAGCATAGTAGGTACCTATGGAGAAGAACGGGCAACAAACTCCACGGACACTCTTTTAAATCAAGATATGGTTACAAAATAATGGTTACATCATTCATGTTGAAATTTCACATGTGAGAACGATGCAGAACGTTAAAAGCGTCCTTAAAAAAAAAACAATTCAAATATTTAAATTAAATTAAAATAAGCCAATATAATTATAATTATTATTGACGGTAGAAAGTAAAACTAAGAAATCTGTACGCGGCGCCTGTCACTTTAGATTAGCAAACGCGACACGCACTGAACGTCTTCAAAATTAAACCAGGCGTTAACAAGTATAAAGGTAAGTAGGCAACTCGTATTTTGAGGGCCTTGGCACACCTCCGCCGCGCAACCATTTCAGTGAAAGCGCAGTAGTTCAATTCAACTGACTCGCATGTTCCGCTACTCGAATCGCGTATTAGAGTAGTGGAACATCATGCGGGGTCGCGTATTAGAGTAGTGGAACATCATGCGGGGTCGCGTATTAGAGTAGTGGAACATCATGCGGGGTCGCGTATTAGAGTAGTGGAACATCATGCGGGGTCGCGTATTAGAGTAGTGGAACATCATGCGGGGTCGCGTATTAGAGTAGTGGAACATCATGCGGGGTCGCGTATTAGAGTAGTGGAACATCATGCGGGGTCGCGTATTAGAGTAGTGGAACATCATGCGGGGTCGCGTATTAGAGTAGTGGAACATCATGCGGGGTCGCGTATTAGAGTAGTGGAACATCATGCGGGGTCGCGTATTAGAGTAGTGGAACATCATGCGGGGTCGCGTATTAGAGTAGTGGAACATCATGCGGGGTCGCGTATTAGAGTAGTGGAACATCATGCGGGGTCGCGTATTAGAGTAGTGGAACATCATGCGGGGTCGCGTATTAGATTAGTGGAACATCATGCGGGGTCGCGTATTAGATTAGTGGAACATCATGCGGGGTCGCGTATTAGAGTAGTGGAACATCATGCGGGGTCGCGTATTAGATTAGTGGAACATCATGCGGGGTCGCGTATTAGATTAGTGGAACATCATGCGGGGTCGCGTATTAGATTAGTGGAACATCATGCGGGGTCGCGTATTAGATTAGTGGAACATCATGCGGGGTCGCGTATTAGATTAGTGGAACATCATGCGGGGTCGCGTATTAGAGTAGTGGAACATCATGCGGGGTCGCGTATTAGAGTAGTGGAACATCATGCGGGGTCGCGTATTAGAGTAGTGGAACATCATGCGGGGTCGCGTATTAGAGTAGTGGAACATCATGCGGGGTCGCGTTTTCGCGGCGGAGGTGCGATACGGCTTGAAAGTTGATTCTGTTTTTGACAGCCATCTTGTTGATCATCAAATTGAGTGTGATTGTTTGATGATACTATTCTACCTAAAAGATGACGTGTTTTTAGGGTTCCGTACCTCAAAAGGAAAAAACGGAACCCTTATAGGATCACTCGTGTCTCTGTCTGTCTGTCTGTCCGTCTGTCACAGCCAATTTGCTCCGAATCTAATGGACTGATTAAATTGAAATTTGGTACACATATTAATTTTTGTGACCCAAACACGGACGGATAAAGTAAATAAATGAATTTTGAATATGGAGGTCACTTTTGGGCGGCAAATAAGAAAATTTTTAAAAAGTTTTGCAGACTATACCGTGTGTTTAAGCACAAGATTGGAATTCTTTAAGAAAACTCATCGATAAATTGAGATTTGTATAATTTACATAATTTTTGCACATTTTCTTACGGAGCCGAAACAATGAGTACGAAAAAATATTTTTTCCATCTACCAACACAATAGTAAAAAAAAAAAAAACAAGCACAGAGACGCCAAACACGCGGGTGATGATTTGCCCAAACAAAATGAGCAGGCGCGAACATAAGCTCCCCCCGTTGAAGGACGCAGAGCTTCAACCAGGAAACTCTTCACATGCAGGCAGGGGACACAGGCGAACTAGGGATCGACGCACGCAGCCTCTTGCCGTATTGATATCTGCGACACGAGATATGCCATCGGGTCCAGGGAAAAGTCTGGCAACACGTCCGAGGCGCCAATTGAGTGGTGGTGTATTGTCTTCTTGTATAATAACAAGATCTCCGATATTCAGCTTCTTCTTCAGTCTTCCATTTGGTGCGTTGATTAAGTTCTGAGATATATTCCTTTTGCCAACGCTTCCAGAACTCTTGCCTTATTTGCTCAAGGCGAGCGTACCGATTAAGATGGTTTGCCTTGTAATCGTCTAGAATTGGGGTTGGCAGCGCAGTGAGTGATCTGCCAATCAGGAAGTGCCCTGGGGATAAGGATAGGAAATCGTCAGGGGAGGAAGACATTGGGCACAAGGGGCGACTATTTAAAACTGCCTCTACTTGTGCGAATAAGGTACCTATTTCTTCGAAAGAAAGATGGGAATTTCCCATGACTCTTTTGACATGATATTTAGCAGCTTTGATTCCAGCCTCCCAAATTCCACCAAAGTGAGGGCTGTAAGCAGGTACAAATGAAAATTTTATTCCTTCTCCTGCTGCAAACTGAGAGAGAGATTCGTTAGTTAGCTTTAGAAAATCACTAATTTCCTTAGCAGCGGCAACGAAATTTCGTCCGTTGTCAGAGAAAACCTCCGCTGGCTTGCCGCGGCGGGCAACAAATCGACGAAATGTCATAATAAATGCTTCTTTAGTCAAGTCACTGACGGGTTCTAAATGAACGCATTTAAAACGTAAACAAATAAATAGACATAAGTAGCACTTTACTAATCTAGCACCACGTCCCTTGCGATTTAATATAAGGAAAGGACCGGCGTAGTCAATCCCAACAGATTTGAAAGGAAAATCAACGGAGACACGGTTTGTTGGTAAGTTGCCCATTTTTGGGGAAATGGTTTGCCCACGAACACGCACGCAAGTAACACATTGTTTTACAACGTTTCTAGCTAATCTTCTTCCGTTCATAGGCCACACAGATTCTCTGACCGTTGCTAGCAATAGCTGTGGACCAGCATGCAAATTTCGTAAGTGTTCGTGTACAAAATAAAGTTTTGTTACATAATGAGAAGAATCCAGGAGTATTGGATGTTTTTTATTAAATGAATAATTAGAGTTAAGTAATCTCCCCCCAACTCTTATTAGGTTAGTTGTGGGCTCAAAGAATGGAGATAAGCTTAATAATTTAGATTTAGGCAATAATGATTTTGATTGAATTCTTTTATATTCAAGAGGATAAGATTGTTTCTGTGCAACACGACAAATGAAAATAAAGGAATTATTTAACTCATGCACTGTTAGAGGGCCAGATAAGCGATTAATCCTATTTGATCGTTTTGAGTTGTGTAAAAAGCGTAAAATATATGCAAATGTTCTTTGTAATTTTGAAAATTTTGAAAATACCTTGAAATCGAATGTAGATTCAGGTAAATTAATATAATGACTTTTTATTTCAGGTAATTCAATGTTTTGATTTTGATGTAATTTAGGCCATTTTGATTCATCGTTGTATAAAAACGACGGGCCTTGCCACCACATCAAATTATCACGAAGGTGATGAGCGTTTACACCTCGAGAAATTAGGTCAGCGGGGTTAACGTCAGTGGGAACATGACGCCAATCCTTGCGATTAGTAAGATCTAAAATTTCAGCTATTCTATTTGCCACAAATGTTTTTAGTTTGCCTGGATCATTTTTTATCCAGCATAGTACGATGTTAGAATCGCACCAATGTGTAATTTTTGTAGGAGGAAGCCTTAAGGACTCGGTAACAGATCGACATAGATTAGCTGACAGCAACGCCGCGCAAAGTTCGAGGCGAGGAATGGTGGTGGGCTTTATAGGAGCAACCTTGGATTTCGAACATAACAAAGTCACTGTCACCTCATCGTTTTCGTTTAGCGTTCTCATGTAGATACAAGCCCCATAAGCGACTTGTGAGGCGTCGCTAAACGAATGTAGTTCTATGGACTTTGGTGAGTCACCAATCACTCTACGTGGAATATGAAGATCTGCAAGTAAAGGTAAGTTTTTCGAAATTTCATTCCAACCTTCCTGTATGTCGTCAGGTACAGGTTGATCCCAGTCAATTTTCTTGATCCACAACCTTTGAATTAAGATTTTAGCTTGAATTATACATGGGCTTAATAACCCAAGTGGATCAAAAATACGAAGTGACTGCGACATTATAAACCTTTTAGTGATTATTGTGTTGTTTATGTCATTATTTTTTACAGGAAAATTGAACGTGTCATTACTTGGATCCCACCCTAGACCAAGAGTACTAGAGGATTCACTCAAGGTAAGTTTTTCTTTTGTATTTATTTCTATATTATGGAATAATTTAGGTAAATTAGTTTTATATTTTCGTAGGGGAAAACAAGCTGCATTTAAAGCATCAGCAAGTGCCTTTTGTATGTATATAAGTTGATCTTCAATGTCTGAGCCTGTAATGACGTCGTCGACAAAGAAGTCATTTTGTATTATAGTTTTAATTAATTCATCATCACACTCTTCTCCTACTTGCCACAGACATTTCGTGCTAAGATAGCTGGCACTTGCAGTACCGTAAGTGACAGTATCTAAACGTAAAGTTTGGATAGGATGCGACTCATCTTCTCTCCATAATATTAATTGAAGATCACAATCATGTGGATCCATAGCAATTTGTCTATACATTTTAGCTATGTCTCCAGTCAAAATGTACTTATATTGACGTGCTCTAATTAGAATGGAGAATAGAGAATTCTGAAGATTAGGACCAACCATTAAGATGTCATTTAGAGAATAGCCAGAGGTAGTAGGAGTTGAGCCATCAAACACTACTCGAATCTTGGTGGACTCACTGTCCTCTTTGAATACAGCATGATGACATAGAAAGTATGAAGGATTTGGTATTGCAACTTGTGACTCTGAAAGATGTCCCAAGTTTGAATATTCACGTATAAATTCTACGTAATGTGACTTTAGTGTCGGATTTTTCCTAAATCTTTTTTCGAGATTTTTGAAACGTTTTTTAGCTTGGTTATAAGAATCACCGAGGCAGTCAGGTGAGTCCTTTAGTAGTAACTTCACTCTAAATCTGCCATTACTCAAACGAGTTGTAGTTTCGTGAAATTGTTTTTCACATGCTATTTCGTTGGGACTGAGAATCTTTCTTTGAGGAAGACTCTCAAGTTCCCAGAATTTAGTGAGAATTTCATCCAAATTGTTGTTTGGAACAATTGCATGATTGCATTGAATATTTTGATTGCATTTTTGTGCATTGATAGGGCCAGCTATAATCCAACCTAATTTAGAATTTTGTAGTTTAGGATTATTTGGGCCTAGGGATCGTTGTCCGCTAACTACTATATCCCAGAAAATGTCTGCACCAATGAGTATCTCAATGGTAGCAGGTTCATTGAATTTAGGATCAGCTAAGATAATACCCTTTGGTATTTTCAGGTGATTTATATCGACGAAGACCTTTGGAATGTCTCCGGTAAGTTGGTTGAGAACATAGCTAGACAACTTAACTTGGTAAGTGCCATGGATTGATTTTAGGTGAGTAACACAACTTTCTAATACTGTGTCACACTTATTGTTTCCTATTCCTATAACATTTAATGCATTTAACGGATTACACACTAAACCTAATTTTTTTTGCAGGGATTTTGTAATAAAAGTAGATTGGCTGCCACTATCTAACAGCGCGCGAACCCTTTCGGTTTTGTTATTTAGAGGATTGTAAACTTCTATAATAGCCGTAGACAGAAATACATGACCATTATTTTGTTGAGAGAAAGCCACTACGGTCTCCTTTTTACTATCGTCATTTGCGTTTACTGTGTTACAGTTAGCTGATACGCTAGGATCGTGGAGAAGAGTATTATGCTTTTGGTTGCAATGCCGACACGAACCCATGCCGCACTCAGACGCAGGATGACCTTGGCGCAGGCAATTTTTACACAATTTATATTGGGATATGCATGATATTTTCTCTTGAATGGATTTTGACTTAAAAGTTGGACAATCATAAATCCTATGATTTCCATTGCATACTACACACAGATAAACAATTGAAGAATTATTACGAGATTGAGAAGTGGATGCAAAGACATTAGTATTTTGGTTACGGCTTGATTTATTAAAAGAAGGTTTATTTTTATTTGGTGGAGATTGATTAGAAGAGGGACGTAGGTTTTGTTGTGATTTAGAATTATTGTTATTGTTGCTCATAGATTTATTCTGATTAAATGATTCTAGTACATTGGCGCGGTCAATTAAAAATTTATTAAATTGCTCTAAAGTGGGCACGTCATTCACGCAATCTATTGTGTTGCGATATTCTTCCCATTTTAGTATGGTACGACTATCCAATTTAAGCAATAAAATAAATATCAACAACCCCAATGGTCCCAATGGTCTGTAGGTAGACCTAAACTCTTTAAGGCTCTTAGATTTTTAGTGACGTTATCAACTAAACACCGAAGAGACTTATCTGATTCACGTGTTATTGGTTGAATATTTATTAAAGAATCTAGGTGATGATTCATAAGAATTCTTTTGTTATCGTAACGCTCACAAATCTGTTTCCAAGCCTCTTGGTAATTAGCCGAAGATACCTCGAGGTTTGATATGACACGCGCAGCGTCACCATCCAGGTAAGAAACTAAATAGTGAAACTTATGTATATCTTGAATGCGCTCATTTTTATGAATCAAACTAAGAAATGTGTCCCGAAATTCGAGCCAGCGGAAGTGTGATCCATCGAACTTAGAAATTTGTATTTGAGGTAATCTAAAACCCACGTTTTGATGATCCGAATCCGCATTTACAAAGATAGATTGACGGCGCTTACCATCATCATCACTATTATATTGTTGTAACTCCGTCTTTGCTATAGCTATATTCTGAACTATATCTTGTTCAATGCGTTCTCGTTCATCAAGTTCTACTTGAATATTTGTAGCATTTAAAACTTCAATCTCTGTTTGCAAGTCATCAAACCTTGTCGATAATCCTTGAAACTTATTTAATCTTAAACTCAATTCCGCAAGGTCTATGTTTGATAACTCGGGTAATTTAGTAATTTTGTCTAAATAGTTTTTAAACTTTGTAATTTGTCCTTTAATTGAACTACGTTTTACTAGTAGTACTCTTAAAGACATCTTGGCAGAGCATTTATCGCCATCTTCAGGCGGCATTTTGAAGTATAAATAATAATATAAATTGAGTTCAAGTGAATTAAAGTTATAACTTTAGTATTATACTTAAAACCAATGTAATTTGAATATATCGACAACGTTTAAACTCTAAACTGATTAGGAAAAGGTATAAAACAATGATATTCTCACGCTCCTCCCTTCGGTGGAATCTCCTGGGACCTGATCTCGGATGGTTGCAGTGCCTCACTCAGCAAGCGGGCAATGATAGTTGCAAAACTCAGTCTGACTTGTCCCTCAGGATAACGCCTGAAAATTTCGGCAAATCGGCTTAAATATAAGAAACAAACCGAATATATCGAGGTAGGAGTATGACAATTAGGATTAATATTGATTTACTTAAGTGTAGGTAAGTTATTTTGAAAATTATTTAGTTGAACTAGAAATTGAATTTGGAAAAAATCAATATGATTTTATAGTGGACGGTACATGTAGGTACTTTTACCTATATACTTATTTGGCACAATAAAACCTATAAGATTAAGGAATATAGCACAAATAAAGGCTAGTTATTGGAATAGAGGTATTTTAGAACAGATTATGATGTGTGGAATTTGGAAATTGGTTGTGTTTTGGTGAGGTAGAACGGAACACAGGAAGGCACTTAACTTGGTGATCTTGATGACTCCATGGAATTCCGGTACGATCTTTAGCTGATTCGTTGGCACGGAAGACCAGCTTGGTTGCTTGTAAGTACTGTAGTAGCTTCCAATTTCGTTCTCCTTTGGCTCTTCAGTATCGCCGACGATGACGCAATACTAAATTATCCAATGTTCTTTTGAATAGTCCTGTCACGGTCGCCAACTTTCTTGTTTAAGCACAAGATTGGAATTCTTTAAGAAAACTCATCGATAAATTGAGATTTGTATAATTTACATAATTTTTGCACATTTTCTTACGGAGCCGAAACAATGAGTACGAAAAAATATTTTTTCCATCTACCAACACAATAGTAAAAAAAAAAAAAACAAGCACAGAGACGCCAAACACGCGGGTGATGATTTGCCCAAACAAAATGAGCAGGCGCGAACACCGTGTGACATATCAAATGAAAGGACTTACTGTGAGGGTCTCACATATATATTTTATAAAATTTTAAAATATTTTATTTAAAAGTTATTTATGAAAATAGACGAAAATTGTCCTTTCCCCCCTTATCTCCGAAACTACTGAGCCTAAAATTTTGAAAACAATACAGAAAATAGACCTTCACCTGTAGATAACAGGAAAACCTCTAAGAAGTATGTGGTCTTAAAATAGCAAATCTCTCAATATTGTGAGTACAAATTTACATTTTCAGTTGGAATAACAGTTGGGAGAACATGTTTTTCAACTACAATGTTATGTTTGTTTTTGGGATAAATTCTTTTCAACTACGGAACCCTTCATTGTCCGTGGTCCGACACGTACTTGGCCGGTTTTTTTGTCATTATTTAATCCTACTTTCTAATAGGTACTTACCTCTAAGTAATCTGTTGTCGCTTAATATATCTCGACTGTTAAAAATATTCTCTCTTCCCACTTAAGTTTTCTTCAATTAATTTTATAAAACTTCTTGTGAAGGAGTTCGTCGAAATAAATAAGTAGGCAACGGTACTTTGCGTCAACTCATTGAAGTAAGGTGACGGTTGAACTTAGATACTTACCTTGGGTTTAGAACCTACCTTAAATTTCATCAATAGTACCTTTTTTTTTTTATTAGCCTACATTGTGTCCCACTGCTGGGCAAAGGCCTCCCCTTTTTCCTTCCACACCTCCCTGTCTTGTGCGATCTCTGGCCATGTTGGCCCTGCAAACCTTATCAGATCCTCACACCACCTTCGCCGTGGCCTGCCTCGACGGCGATGTCCTCCCTCAGGCGTCCATTGGGTGACGATCTTTGCCCATCTCTCCGGGTGCATTCGCGCGACGTGTCCGGCCCACTCCCACTTCAGCCTGGCTGTTTTTTCTCCAACATCTGCAACTTGAGTTACGGACCTACGGATAGTACCTACCTAGGTAAAATAAAGAAAGAAAATAAAAAACAATTAATTTGACCCAGGTTTAGGTTAGATACTTTTCAGGGTTCTGTACCCGAAAGGTCCCAAACGGCTTATTACTAAGCCTCCACTGACCGTCCGTTCGTCCGTCTGTCTGTCAGCGGTCTGTATCTCATGAACCGTAATAGGTATATAAACGGTTGAAATTTTCAAAGATTGTGTATTTCTATTGCTGATATATCAACAAATTATTAAAAGCGGTTGAGGTATTTAAAAAAAAATCATGTTGTGTTAAATTTTGTTTGGTGGTACGGAACCCCTTTGTGAGCGAGTCCGACTCGCTCTTGGCCGATTTTCTCAAACTATTTAAAAATATTTTCGGATAAAGTTAGGCATTCTTTCACGCGAGCTACTAATAAATACTAGCTAATATTGAGTAAATATTTTCTTTTCCTTCCGACTAGCTTGCGTAATCCTAGGTTTAGCAAATAGCGCTTAAAGCATGTTTTAAAAGAATTATGGATTTTATGTTGAAAAATAAGTGCTTATCACAATTCCTCTTTTAACACAGTTTTCTCAAGGCCTCCCAAATCACATCTCCCAATGTACCTAAGCCGACGTTCGCACGGACGTATAAATATCGCGGCGGGATTTTATCGCGCACTGCATTTTCAACTCTCGGTGTTGAGCCGAGCATTGAGAATCCAACTTAACAGCAACAGAGTGCATTCTAGCGCGTCTAAAACAAAAACTAACAGTTGTATTTTCAACTCTCGGCGCTAAGCAGAGCGTTGAAAAACTAATGCGCGAAAAAAATGGCTGCGATATTATTACGGCCGTGCGAACGTCGACTTATCCGATTAATATTCAAAAGTTTTGTATCGAAGTATTTAAGTAAAGTAAGTAAGTAAAATATTAAGTACTTAGATTCAATTCATGTAAATAATCTAAGCTGTGAAAATACAATAAATCTGACATTTATTTCTTACTAGCTTTTGCCAGCGGCTTCGCCCGCGTGGATGTCGGAAATTATTCCACGGGAACAGTATATTTTTCCCAGATAAAATGTAGCCTATGTGCTATTCCACACTATAATCTATCTCTGTGCATCCAGATCCGTTCTGCCGTTCTGGCGTGATTGAGTAACAAATATCCATCCAAACTTTCGCATTTATTTATATAATAAGATTGGTGATGTTCTTCAGAAAGTTCAGAAGTGCATAGTACCTACTTGCAACTGGGGTGCTTGGATGAGCAGAGTATGAACGTAAACGAAGCAAAAGGAGTAGGTACGTAAGGATCGTAGCAGCATGAGAAAAAGGTGTTAGTTTATGTATGTATGTACGAATATGGCAAACAACACTTTTTTTAAACCCATTTTTTACCGATTACGGCTAAACCTGGCAACCCTAACTAAACCATCAATACCCTATCTTGTTTCGAGGTCTGATTAAGTTACGAGTGGAATTTATTCTAGAAAGTTCGGCAGCCTTGTTTACACTGCATTCCATTCTTATGTTCAGAAAGATGCCAGATTCTTGTATTGGAAGAGAAATATGTAGGTACTTACCAATTATCCGGGACAATATCATGAAGACCAAACGTTACTTTCAAAGGTGCAGACTGGTCAGACTAGTCTGACAAGTCTGTTAACACTTGTAACTTATTTATGTGTAAATAGACTGGTCAGAATAGTCTGACAAGTCTGTTATAAAACTTATAACTTACTTATGTGTTAACAGACTGGTCAGACTAGTCTCACAAGTCTGTTAACACTTATAACTTACTTATGAGTTAACAGACTGGTCAGACTAGCCTGAAAAGTCTGTTAAAATACTTATAACTTATTTATGTGTAAATAGACTGGTCAGAATAGTCTGACAAGTCTGTTATAAAACTTATAACTTACTTATGTGTTAACAGACTGGTCAGACTAGTCTCACAAGTCTGTTAACACTTATAACTTACTCATGAGTTAACAGACTGGTCAGACTAGTCTCACAAGTCTGTTAACACTTATAACTTACTTATGAGTTAACAGACTGGTCAGACTAGTCTCACAAGTCTGTTAACACTTATAACTTACTTATGTGTTAACAGACTGGTCAGACTAGTCTCACAAGTCTGTTAACACTTATAACTTACTTATGAGTTAACAGACTGGTCAGACTAGTCTCACAAGTCTGTTAACACTTATAACTTACTCATGAGTTAACAGACTGGTCAGACTAGTCTCACAAGTCTGTTAACACTTATAACTTACTTATGAGTTAACAGACTGGTCAGACTAGTCTCACAAGTCTGTTAACACTTATAACTTACTTATGTGTTAACAGACTGGTCAGACTAGTCTCACAAGTCTGTTAACACTTATAACTTACTTATGAGTTAACAGACTGGTCAGACTAGTCTCACAAGTCTGTTTACACTTATAACTTACTCATGAGTTAACAGACTGGTCAGACTAGTCTCACAAGTCTGTTAACACTTATAACTTACTTATGAGTTAACAGACTGGTCAGACTAGTCTCACAAGTCTGTTAACACTTATAACTTACTTATGTGTTAACAGACTGGTCAGACTAGTCTCACAAGTCTGTTAACACTTATAACTTACTTATGAGTTAACAGACTGGTCAGACTAGTCTCACAAGTCTGTTAACACTTATAACTTACTTATGAGTTAACAGACTGGTCAGACTAGTCTCACAAGTCTGTTAACACTTATAACTTACTCATGAGTTAACAGACTGGTCAGACTAGTCTCACAAGTCTGTTAACACTTATAACTTACTTATGTGTTAACAGACTGGTCAGACTAGTCTCACAAGTCTGTTAACACTTATAACTTACTTATGAGTTAACAGACTGGTCAGACTAGTCTCACAAGTCTGTTAACACTTATAACTTACTTATGTGTTAACAGACTGGTCAGACTAGTCTCACAAGTCTGTTAACACTTATAACTTACTTATGAGTTAACAGACTGGTCAGACTAGTCTCACAAGTCTGTTAACACTTATAACTTACTTATGAGTTAACAGACTGGTCAGACTAGTCTCACAAGTCTGTTAACACTTATAACTTACTTATGGGTTAACAGACTGGTCAGACTAGTCTCAGAAGTCTGTTAACACTTATAACTTACTTATGAGTTAACAGACTGGTCAGACTAGTCTCACAAGTCTGTTAACACTTATAACTTACTTATGAGTTAACAGACTGGTCAGACTAGTCTCACAAGTCTGTTAACACTTATAACTTACTTATGGGTTAACAGACTGGTCAGACTAGTCTCAGAAGTCTGTTAACACTTATAACTTACTTATGAGTTAACAGACTGGTCAGACTAGTCTCACAAGTCTGTTAACACTTATAACTTACTTATGGGTTAACAGACTGGTCAGACTAGTCTCACAAGTCTGTTAACACTTATAACTTACTTATGAGTTAACAGACTGGTCAGACTAGTCTCACAAGTCTGTTAACACTTATAACTTACTTATGGGTTAACAGACTGGTCAGACTAGTCTCAGAAGTCTGTTAACACTTATAACTTACTTATGAGTTAACAGACTGGTCAGACTAGTCTCACAAGTCTGTTAACACTTATAACTTACTTATGAGTTAACAGACTGGTCAGACTAGTCTCACAAGTCTGTTAACACTTATAACTTACTTATGAGTTAACAGACTGGTCAGACTAGTCTCACAAGTCTGTTAACACTTATAACTTACTCATGAGTTAACAGACTGGTCAGACTAGTCTCACAAGTCTGTTAACACTTATAACTTACTCATGAGTTAACAGACTGGTCAGACTAGTCTGTTAACACATATTTTTAAATCTTAATAATTGAGCAATATATTCGGAATAGAAGTAAAATTTAAGCTAAAAGCTGATTATCGAACCATTTTATCTCGACTATTGCTGCAGACAGTACAAGTTACCTACTAATCGTTTTAAAGGCCCCAGTTTCCACCACCATTTGATAAAAAATAATAACTAGCTAATATTTAATGGATGCTAGATCTTGCCCGCGGCTTCGCCCGCGTGGATGTCGGAAAATATCCTACGGGAACGTACTTCTGCGATTAAGTTAATCCTGGCTATAAACGACCTGTGTGCCAAATTTCATCCAAATCCATTCAGCCGTTTTTGCGTCAATCCGGAACATATAAACAGACAAACGGATAAAAATTGTAAAAAGTATATTTTCGGTATTAGACTCTTTACCGTACTTCGTAACAATAACTTTTTCAAAGACGTTCAATGTACCATCGCGAAACTTTCCGGTGAACCACTTTTCAACCTTATTGCGTTAGTAATAAGGTTGAAAAGTAGTTCACCGCAAAGTTTGGTATATACCGTTTTGACTTCGTTGCTAGTTAATTATATACAGGGTGTCCCGTAAATAATGGATCAAACGTAACGGGTAGGTAGCTTACCTAATTTCCAACAACTAATTTGAATATTAAAAAAAAACCGTTACAGTAACCAGAATATTAATTTTTTTTCGAATTTTACGATTTTGTCTTCCAGAATTAAGCTTTTTTAATGCTGTCGCTGCAAATGATGACATTTTTAGGTATGATTTTTATTTAACATTTCTGAATAGCTTACTAATGTTATAAGATACCATTTTTTTGAATACCGTTTTATTTGCCTTAGAAAAAAAAATCTTGAGTTGAAAAGTTTTTTCTTTACGATGTTAGGACCAAAATTGAAAAAATTATCCTGTAAAAAAAATATATGACACCGAAAACCACCATTATTTTAAAAACTTGTACATTTAATAAGGTTTGCAAATTGGTATAAAACTTACGTCTAGTCCTTATCGTTACAAAGATATTGCTATGAATGTGATGAAGAAGACAGAAAATAAATTAAATTGGTACTATTCCACTTTTTCCTTTTCGTAATGGCTTATGCTTGAATGCTTGTAATCGAAGCAGGTAGTTAAGCGGATAGCATAATTCCGACCCGATGACGTCATCTGTCCGGAATTTGGGACCGCTACCTGTGGCGGAGTTGCACCTCAGTCAGTGTGAAAGGGATAGATAGCGCCGCTTTTTGGTAAATCGGTATGAAGTTGCGCAGGTTCTTTTGTTCTTTCCTGCGCCCTTCACTCGTACAGGCTTCATTGTTGCTTGATTTTATTAGTTTAGTTGTAACTAGTCTCTCTTCGAGTTGCTACGTCAGACAACTTTCGCTCCCGGTCAGTGGCTCGGTGTTTTCTTCTGTAAAATTTGACTTGTGCTGTGTTTTTGGACTTTGCTTTGCCTATCGATTTGGAACTCTTTGCGTATTGGACAAATGACTTGGCGATCCTACGGACTCCGAAAACATTCGTTTGTGTGTGCTTGTACGTGTGTGCAGTAGCGCTGAAACCTTATTCAGCCCAATGCCTCGTTATGAGTACACGCCACGGCAGTACGCCGAAATGCATTTTATCTACGGAGAAGCAAGAGGTAATGCCAGGGCGGCTGCAAGATTGTACCGTGAAAGATACCCGAACCTGGTTCGTTATCCCGATTATCGCGTCTTTATTAGAGTGCATAACGCGCTTCTTGAGGGAAGAATTCTTGGCACCGGAGTTGGTGGTACCCGTGAAGGACGACCGCGACAAGTTAATGACGAAGTCATTCTTCGAGAAATCGAGGAAGATCCGTCAGTCTCCGTTCGCGTCATAGCGCGACGCGTAGGAATTTCTAGATCGACGGTGCATCGAGTGCTACAACGGTGCCGATTGCACCCATATCACGTGCAACGTGTTCAAACGCTGACGTCGCGTGATTACCAGCCAAGAATAGAATTTTGCCAAAGGATGCTTAGAATGATTCGGGCGGACCCGCAGTTTTTTAACAAGATTTTATGGAGTGACGAGTCTTCATGCCGCCGAGATGGATATTTAAATTTGCATAATTTGCACAGTTGGCAGCTGATAAACCCATATTTGATGCGAGAGGACAGGAGCCAACATCAATTTAAAATAAATTTATGGGCGGGAATAATCAATGGGCAAATAATAGGGCCCTTTGAACTACCAGCTACTCTAAACGCCGAATATTATCTCCATTTTTTAAGGAATGAGTTGCCAAGGTTATTAGAAAACGTTCCAGAAGACGTACGGCAAGCAATGTGGTTGCAAAATGATGGGTGCCCCGCTCACTATGCGACGGCAGTAAGGGCGCACCTTGATGAAAGTTATCCGGACAGATGGATCGGCCGATTAGGACCAATTTTGTGGCCTCCGCGATCTCCGGATTTAAATCCCCTAGATTTTTTTTACTGGGGATGTTTAAAAGACAGGGTCTACAAGAATCCAATAACGTCGGAAGAAGAATTACGACAGCGCATCCAATCTGCTGTATCAGAAATAAACCAAAGCCGTTTTGTCCGTCGGATAAGAGCTTCCTTTATTAGGAGATGCAGACTTTGCATTCTTGTAGAGGGAAGGCAATTCGAACATTTATTGTAAAAACCAAATAAAACGATTTATTTGAACTAACTGTTTTTTTTAGTACGGCCTCCTAATTCTTTTCATACGCCTCAATAATTCAATGAACATTGCCTCTGAAATACTACAGTTACACATTTTAAAGAAAAAGTTTAAATGTACACACTTTTTTATTTTTTTTATTAACGTTGATTTGGAGCACCTCTCAGATTCATAGCAATTATCTTTGTAACGACAAGGACTAGAATGTACAACTTCATACCAATTTACCAAAAATACAAAAGCGGCGCTATCTATCCCCTTCACGCTGACTGAGGTGCAACTCCGCCACAGGTAGCGGTCCCAAATTCCGGACAGATGACGTCATCGGGTCGGAATATGCTAGCCGCTTAACTACCTGCTTCGATTACAAGCATTCAAGCATAAGCCATTACGAAAATGAAAAAATGGAATAGTACCAATTTAATTTATTTTCTGTCTTCATCACATTCATAGCAATATCTTTGTAACGATAAAGACTAGACGTAAGTTTTACACCAATTTGCAAACCTTATTAAATGTACAAGTTTTTAAAATAATGGTGGTTTTCGGTGTCATACATTTTTTTTACAGGAGAATTTTTTCAATTTTGGTCCTAACATCGTAAAGAAAAAACTTTTCAACTCAAGATTTTTTTTCTAAGGCAAATAAAACGGTATTCAAAAAAATGGTATCTTATAACATTAGTAAGCTATTCAGAAATGTTAAATAAAAATCATACCTAAAAATGTCATCATTTGCAGCGACAGCATTAAAAAAGCTTAATTCTGGAAGACAAAATCGTAAAATTCGAAAAAAAATTAATATTCTGGTTACTGTAACGGTTTTTTTTTTAATATTCAAATTAGTTGTTGGAAATTAGGTAAGCTACCTACCCGTTACGTTTGATCCATTATTTACGGGACACCCTGTATAGGTACCTATATATAGGAACCCATACGACGTAATTATGTAAGTAGCAGTATCAAGGTAAAGCATCTCACTTTCCTATTCAAAATTCTTCAACACATACTCTGATATTTTAATACAAAACCCCATTACCTGTGAATGAGATTATTTCTTATTACGACTCCATAAAGCTTATATTCCATTACTTTGCAGACACGTTCAGAGCTCATTATCGTCACCGATACAATGTCAAACATTAGCTGGTTGGTTACTTTGTAGAGATACCATCATTTTGGTGTATCAGGTTCAAGCTTAGTCATGCTTAAACTACAGTTAAAAAACCGGCCAAGTGCGAGTCAGAATACGCACACAGAAGGGTTCCGTAGTTGAAAAGAATTTATCCCAAAAACAAACATAACATTATAATCCCAAAAATATACATTTTATGTGATAAAATTACAAATTAACATTATTAGACTTTTTCCTTTACTTGTGCTGTGATACCTTGCTTCTTGCCACATTTCATGATTCTAGGTCAACAGGAACTTGATTTACTTGCGAGTATTAAAATATGTTGCGTAAATGGCCGTATTTTTTTATTGTGTTCACTTAGAAGCTTGATTTTTTTAGAATTCTAAGGGACCACAGACTTACGTATTTGATATTAATTTCAACTTGATACATTTACGCGTTCCTGAGAAAAAGGGTCTTGACAGACAGACGGACAACGAAGTGATCCTATAAGGGTTCCGTTTTTTCCTTTTGAGGTACGGAACCTTAAAAA
The DNA here is from genome assembly GCA_946251885.1 of Cosmia pyralina. NCBI lineage: Eukaryota > Metazoa > Arthropoda > Insecta > Lepidoptera > Noctuidae > Cosmia > Cosmia pyralina. Next base: position 22,216,500 of record OX276358.1, read on the forward strand.
ACAGTATGAAATTGAGTTTTACAACTGAGTATTGTTCTGGAATACGAAAATATTTGATTGAGACATGTAAAACGAAAGATCTTTGGTAAAACGTAAAAGTGCTATCATTAAATAACAACATTTTGTTGTTTAGAATAAATTTTTTGACTCAATCTGCCTAACCTTTTCCCAAGTATGTTGGGGTCAGCTTCCTGCCTTACCGAACGCAGCTGAGTACCAGTATTTTACATGGAGCGACTGCCTATGTGACCTCCACAACCTAGTATCTGGGTAACACGATACCCCTTGGTAAGACTGGCTGTCAGACTTCCGGGCTTCTGACGACCCGTAACGGCTGTCAAAGATCCACGAATGATAGCCGGGACCAAGGGCTTAATGTGCTTTCCGAGGCATGGAGGAGTCTCGGTATGATAAAGATGGCCACGCTTACTCGGACCAACCCCGGCAAGCGTAGCTTAACCTGATGGATCAACCCTTTTTTTTTTTGTTAATGGGAAATCATCAAATTACTTTTCTCGCTCTGGGCGGAGCAGGAGGGCGTGTCAGACTTTTACTGACTAAAACCCGCCCGTGTTCCTTCAGTTGCCTGTGCCAGGGCCTTCCTCGCGGTCTAGGCGGGTTAGCCAAGACCCTCGACCCCCATCAAAATTCAGAAACGACTTTGACAATCTTTGGGGCTACGAGACTAACGAAGGAAGTGACTTTCTTCTGCCTGCCCGGCGCGGCGGCAAGGTTAGTGCACACCGAGCCCGCTCTTATTCCGCCGCTGTGCGTCTCTGCTTAGAGCAGAGGGACACACGTTGAAGCGTACCTCCGACGGGATATTGGCATACGGGCAAGTGTGCCTAATGGGGAACCATTGCCCGCACCCCATGGTGCACCGTCCCGGAGACTGGCCTTCCCCCCAGACGTATCCGTAAGGGAACTCCAGCCTACGGGCACTCGGGGGGATTCCTGTCCACGCACCCCATGGATTAACCCCTGCGGCTGTTATTACTTAGCCACGAGCTCCTCCTTACTAAAAATATACTAAAGTGAATACAATTTAGTATATTTTCGCTTTGCATGTGGGATGTTGTGTCAGTTCAACCATTCATTAGAAAAAGTTATTCTCTCGCTACTTTAGTCGAAGAGTCCAGTAAGAATCCTACTAATATTATAAATGTAAAAGTTTGTATGTTTGTTACTCAATCACGCAAAAACGGCTGAACGGATTTAGATGAAATTTGGTATACAGATAGTTTATAGCCTGGATTAAGACATATGATACTTTTCATCCCGGTAGAAGGTTCCCGTGGGATAATTTCCGACATACACGCGGGCGAAGCCGCTGGCAAAAGCTAGTAAAGGAATAAAAAATTGCTTTATTGCCTCAAAACCACGCGCATGAATAAAGATAAGTTAATTCGAATAAATGTTAGACATAACATAACATCACGCCTTGTTTCCGCAAAGGGTTAGCCAAAGATGTACTTAGTTTAAGTCCCCTGTAATAGAGGCGAGCCTATTGCCATGAATCGGGCTCAAAAAGAAACCGGTCATTTAATTTTTGTTGATGATTTCTGAAAAAGGTGATAACTAGAAACGTCGTTTTATTTTTCCTGTAATCTTTACATAAACTTCTATCACCTAAAATAATTTCAGATTTTTTTTCTATGCAAACTTCGGAGATAAGGGGGGAAACGGTATTTTTTTTACATTTTTCATCAAGGCGAAAACTATGTGGCCTAAAAAAAAAATGTTTGAGAATGTGCAAACAGCGCTATTTCATATGATACCCCACATGCCCTAGTAGCCCCATTTCGAATTTTTAAGACCCCCTGTCAGTTTCTGTTGCAAAAAAAAACAGTTATATTTTTATATCTTTCTTATTTACACAATAGTTGGGCAAACATCATCGAAAACTGTTCCTAATAGTTAGTTAGTTTAGTTGTTTATTGTGTAGTGTGTGTTTCTGTTTGTTGTGTTGTTTGTTTAGTTCTGTTATGTAGTTGATAGCATCAGTAGTTCTTGAGATATCCAGCTGTGACAGACGGACAGACAGACAGACTCAGTCGCACCATAAGGGTTCCTTTTTACCATTTTGGTACGAAGCCTAAAAATAATATAATAAAAACAAAAAAATATATATATAATTACGAGCACAGAATAGAAATAGTCGCCAGCTGCACAGCGTGACTAACAAGAGAAAAAAAACACCGATCAAGAGTAATGATTCCTTACAAAATTACATTTATAAACAAGTTGATTTTCAAATTCATTGCCACCATACTCCTAACTGGCATGCTCACAGATTGGATTCTGTCAACCAACGCTTTTAGCTTAGCATCTCATCTTGGAACGTTAAAACTATAAAATGACTTATGTGTTAAATAGTTTATTATTGATATTGACACTGACTGTCTCCGGGGAAGCATCATTTTGAATTGAGAAGACGCTAATGGTTTACCGAAGCACACGATATTGAAATATTGAATATGAAATGTGATGTGACATTCTTAAAGCAGAATAATAGCAGAACTTTAGTGTTTTGGTATCTTTATAAATAAAAAATAATGGCCAAATGTGTTGATAACCGCAAAACTCGAGAACGGCTGGACCAATTAGGCAAATTTTTAGGGTTCCGTACCTCCAAAGAAAAAAACTGAACCCTTCGTTGTCCCTCTGCCTGTATGTCTGTCTGTCAAGATCCTTTTTCTCAGGAACGCGTGGAGGTATCAAGTTGAAATTAATATCAAATACGAAAGTTTATGGTCCCTTAGAATTCTAAAAAAATCAAGCTTCTAAACCAACGCAATACAAAAATACGGCCATTTTGCGACACATTTTGATGCAACTGTCGCAAGTAAATCAAAACCTAAAGGGTACCTACTTACCGTTGACCAAGAATCATGAAATTTGACAAGAAGCAAGGTCTCACAGCACAAGTAAAGAAAAATTCCAAAAATTGTTCATTAGTAATTTTATCACATAAAAAACTTTTTTTTTGGGATAAATTCTTTTGAACTACGGAGCCCATCATTGTGCGTGCTCCGACACGCACTTGGCCAGTTCTATTTAAGGTAACTTAGCTCGTATTTTTATATACTTACCCAAATCAACAGAACAGCCATGAAAATATCGTTGCTTACAACAGAGATAAGTCGAAGGCTGCGCGGCAGTTATTTGATTTGTGAAATCAATTCGTCTCCATTGCACGCCGGTAACTTGATATTTCCATTACCGTTTTTATAGTGTCCGGGCTGCAATGAAAAATTATTTCTTTGACTAGTGGAGTTTGTACCGGCTTACGTTGTAACTGTGATTTTGTATTGCAAAGATGTTTTGGATGATTATAGAAGTTTTTGTTAGTTTCAAAGTTTATATTTAAAGCACAAGCGCCAGGGTAGCCCGCGAAATTAATTTTTTGTACGTTTTTTTCAATTTTAAGTCAGTATTAGCACAGATTAATTAATTAATCTGTGGTATTAGGTTGTATGTTATCCGTGTAGCGACAACAAATATGTATTTACAGAATTATTGTCATTAAAGTCCAAGTAATCCTATTGAATTACTATTTCATGAAATCTTGATATTTGAGAATTATACTGCCTAACTTTTTTTTTTGTGGGTGGGTAATCATCAAATGACTTCTCCCGCTCTGGGCGGAGCGGGAGGGCGTGTCAGACTTTTACTGACTAAAACCCACCCATGTTCCTTCAGTTGCCTGTGCCAAGACCACGGTATCTCTTTCAAACAACTTACTCAAAGAAATAGAAATAATATTTCTTAAATACATAAATACATATTTGTTACGGTCGCCAATCATACTTTAATCAACATACAACTTAAGGTCTGGAGATATGAAACATTTTAAAATTTCCTATGCTCACATTTTTAATCAGATTAGCTAGACTTTAATGAGAGAAAAAAAAATTCTACCTCATCTGACTAAAAATGTGAGCATAGGAAATTTCAAAATGTTCCATATCTCCAGACTTATGATTTTTTTTTTCAATGGTGGCGCTAGTTGGCAGCACTACACGTCTTAATACAGACTTGCAAATTGCAAAAAATTATGAGAGAATTTTAATTTCGCGGGTTAACCTGGCGGTTCGCCCTTATCTATACTTCAAACCTATTATAATTAGTGTGACATCATTTTTCCATCCATCATTTCATATCAGCAACCTGGCTCACCTCCTATTAAATGAGACTTAAAGCGCGGACTGACTACGATTTTAAACGGCACATAACCGCGACAATCTATTGTCACCATTAGTAGGCTTAAAATAAGGTTGAAAATTGAAAATAATATTTGTGTTGCCGAGATGTGACTAAGCTGCGAATGTGCATTTATTTTCGAGTTTTCTTTAGATTATTCAGAATATACACAATAAATTAAACAATTGTCCGGCTAAAGTTTTAAAACTATTTTTTACTATTCTATTCGGTTATTTTTTTTTCTGATAACCCTTCTCTGTTCACTGTATTTTTTGCGACGGATAGTTTCATTGCGTTACGTCATACTCGACAATCCAAGAAAGCAATTTTTGTGAATATTGAGCTAATACCGCGCCTTAAACATAGATGTCGAAAAATGACGGTTTTTTTATGTATAGCAGCCTTCCCATTAGGATAAAACAAGCGATGCTACAAGGCCTGAAATTAAAAGTTAGGAAATTGCAATTGCGTAATACCCTCGGTCAGTTGTAATAGTTTCATGTAAGTAATACTGAACATTTTGATATTCAACCGCATTTGGTAACCCACACACAACACTGTCTGTTGAGGTTGATTTCCAGTCTAAATGAAAATGCGGTTAAAGGCTTGGCGGATGAAAAAAGTACACAATTTATATTTGTAGACGTACACGTACCTAACTGAGTCCAAGATATAAAAAAAAACTAATCAACTTACCCGACTAAATACAAAGTACTAACACTTTGTATTTTCAGTTTTACCTTGAGTTTCAGCAAATATCAGTAAAGTTTGTAAGCAACAAAATTCAGGAAACAAAAATTTCAAGTTAGCATTTCGAATTATCCGGTCTGGTTAGTGCAAGCTTGTCGATATTGATACAAAATACTAAAAATAATGTAACATGAAGTCTGAATCTAAGTTATTCTATGAAAGTGTATTTTACATAAATGTTCCTTGTACGAGCACTTGGTTGCTAATACATATGATAAGTTGAGATGGAAGAAAAACTAATCTTGCTGACTTCTTGATAAAGTATTTATTGATTGTACGTGTTTACAATAAGACGGTCGAAAGTGTACTTAACAATATTAGAAATAATTTCGTTTTACATTAGGTAAAAATGCTTATGCTAGCGTGCTAAATAAATGTGCGATGTTTTCGTACATATTCCCGGACGAGATAGAAAGGAGGAAGAGCAACTAGATTTACAAAAATAGTTTAAAGTTTGAACCATGACAATGTAAATGTAGGGCTATTAATTATATAAACTTAGTTAAGGGGAAGTTCCTATATGAACGCGAGGGTTGCGAGGAACATGGACGCGCACGCAGTCGAGGTGTCCACTTGTTTCACTTGTATTGCTGCTGCGGCGCTGCGCGGCAGGGCCTGTTCTTGATGCTTCAGCAACTGATGGTGGTGGTGATGATGGAACTCGCCATTGACATTGTGTACGGCGAACTAAAATGATGATTACAGTGATGCCCATTATTCCAACTAGAGTGTAGATCATAGCGTAGTGATGAATATCATGATAAGATAGATTATTAGGTAACATCACATCTGCCTCTTTCATAGACTGTATTCTTTTGTCTACTTCGCTAAATTCTTTTTCTAAATCTTGAGTTTTATTCTCCAAAACTAGTTTAGGTATGCTGATGTTGATAATGTGGTTGATAGGGGCAATCTCTGGTGCATAAATATCCGGGTTCGTCCTTAATTCACTGATGTGGGGTTTGTGTGAATACAAAGTAAAGTTGTTTGTTTTGATAATGCATCCATGACCTATGTTAAATAGTCCGGCTTGTGTCAGCTGATGTACGGTTATTTGATCGCCGCATATTGTTCGAACGTGACACCTATCACAGCAAAAGTAAAAATAGCTGTTCAACGTGTACGTTTCTTGCAATTTATCTTTACAGAAACTTGATGTTGTTTTGCATTCCAAATTTTCTGTTTCACAGAAGTTCTTGTCTCCCTTGATTTGGTAGATGGGTCGTAAGATGTGACAGTAATAAACTCCCGAAACGGTTAGACATGATCTCAAGTCTTCTTCTGACATGTTGACGTAGGTATCTTTCTTCATGTTAATAGATATGTACTCAGATACTGAGATTATGCTGATCACGTCACTTTGGCCCGTTGTCTTGGGGATCGGAATTATCTTGAAGGTTTCGTATGAATCTCGACTGATGAGAGGTAATTTGATCTCAAAGATGATAATGTCTTCCAGAAGTCTTGTTTTTATTTCCAGTAGATCATATACCTTCCGGAGATCCGAGTGAATGTCGTCAATTGGCAGGGAGACGTCCTTGGATAACTTGCTAGAAATTGTGCTTAACTCGTTCATGAGTTGTTCCGGTGTAATCAAGTGTAAGTTGAAACGACCATTGTAAATATCAGTAACGGTGTCTAATAACGTGTTCTGAATGCTCTTTAAATTATACATCATATTACTTGCTATTATAGCTCCCATGTTGAAGTCATTAATAACGGTGTTTGCTTCAATGTTGTTTTTCAATTGGTCCACTGCTTCGTTTAACTTGTTCATGTGACGGTTTATCATTTTAAGTTGTTGGTTCATACCATGCTCTGTGCGCTTAAGGAGGTTATTTTCTGCTTCCACTAGTGAAGTCTGATTTTTCCAAAGGGAAATTATATGCTTCTGGTTCTCTCGAATGAGAGCAATATCATTGCGATATTTTTCAGCGAAACTTTCGTCGAGCACTCCGAATAGGCTGTTAGCGATATATCCTACGCCATTGATGAGGCCTCGGCGCTGACGCAGTGTCCCAGGTCGCGTGCCGGAATGCTGACTTTGCAATACTTGGTTGTAATGTTCGAGTTCTGAGAACGCGTGACGTAGCTGCTGTACGATTACGTCACAGTGAACTTGATCTTGTATGATGTCACATGTTTGTTTGAGCGACTGAATGTATTTATCGAACCTTGAAGTTGATTGCCAGTACGTATCCATGCTGTAGTAAACCACAATGTTCCAATCGTCTCTGATAAGCATCATGTCAGCTACTTTGTCAAAATACAAGCTTTGACTTGTTTGAAATGGGGTTATCTTCATGTTGCATTCTGCACTTGTAATTACTGTGAAGAATATCATCAGAGCAGTGACCATGTTCGTCAGGTTGAACTTGCTTTTCGTTGACCTCCTTGTTGAGGATGCTTTAGCTTGCTGGTGTTCTGCATCTTGCTTCTTGTCGCGTGCCGTGTCGCACTGTGAGGCAACTTCTTTGTGTTCTAAAAGTATGGATATTTTTATGACGGGACGTTTAATAATGCCGCTTTTCGTTTTTAAGGTCACGACACGCACGTGGCCGTCCTTGCCTGGATGTAGTTCTACGACTCTTCCCATCGCCCACTTGCCGGGTGGGAGGTTGTCATCGTGGATGAGAACTATGTCGTCCAACTTGATGTTGGGTTGAGGTTGCCTCCACTTGCTTCTTGCAGTTAATTGGGCAAGATACTCTGTACGCCATCTTTTCCACAGATCTTGTAGTATTTTCTGTGTTAACTGCCAGCGTGTTCGCAGATCTCTTTCGGTTTCAACTAACGTTAACGTTGGTCCGCCAGTTATAAAGTGAGAAGGTGTTAAGAAGTCTAGGTCTTCAGGATCTTCTGATATTGCACACAGTGGTCTTGAGTTAAGACAGGCTTCAATTTGTGTTAGAAGTGTGGTGAACTCTTCATATGTCAATTTTTGTTCCCCGATCACTTTCTTGAGGTGCTGCTTGAAACTTTTCACTGCAGCTTCCCAAAGGCCTCCTGCTGATGGCCATGAAGGGGCGTTGAAATGCCACGTGATCTCCATATCCGCTATCTCAGCCATTAGCTTATCATCAATAATTCCCTGTAATACTTCATATTCGTTTTGTAGAACCTTGCTGGCTCCTACAAAGTTACGGCCGTTGTCACTATACAAGTGACAAGGTGTGCCTCTTCTAGCTGCCATCCTACGTAAGGCAGCGATGAAAGATGACGTTGTGAGGTCGGAGACTAGTTCTAAATGCACGGCCTTCGTCACCATGCAAACGAATACTGACACATATCCTTTGGTGGTCTTGACACCACGGCCCTTGTTGGTTTTGATATAGACATGGCCGGTAAAATCAACACCGGTGTGCATAAAGGGACGAGATGGGTTGATTCTTGCTGCAGGTAAGTCTCCCATCAGGGGTTGTAGTTTAACAGGATTTTGTTTTCTACAGGTAACACATTGACGTATTTGTTTTTTAGTTGCATTATTTCCCCCGATTATCCAATATTTTTGCCTGATACATGCTAATGTAACTCGAGCTCCGCCGTGAAATGTGAGTTTATGTGCGTGTTCTATTATTAGTTCCGTCAGACGATGTTGATGAGGTAAAATTATGGGATGTTTGAGTTCTGGATTGATCGCAGCATGATGCAGTCTTCCACCCACACGCAGTATTCCCTCTTCGTCTAGGAACGGACTCAAATTCATGATCTTGCTTGTCGTAGACACTTTGTTATTTTTCTTCAGGTCATGTATTTCTTGCTGAAACTTCGCACACTGAACTTCTTTGATTATTACGACCTTAGCCTTGCGTAGCTCCGCTAAGGTAACGTAGGGCTTTGATGTGTTTTCTGGTTTTCGGATTACCAAGCGCCGTAAACGTGCTAGTACGTGTAGAACCATTGTAAATGAGTTCAGTCTGCTGAGAAGTTTTATGATAAAGCTGTTTACTTGTGACGTTTCTTGTGTCACAATATGTACTTGCTTGTTAAGGGATTCTTCATCAGTGGAATAAGATCGGCTTGCTTGGACTTCTGGTGTGCAGTGAGGTAACCACGTAGGTCCATTCCACCACAGCTTGTTTTCCTTTAGTTTCAGACTTGTTAATCCCCTGCTGGCGCAATCTGCGGGGTTTTCCGCGGACTTCACATATCGCCAGCATTCAGATGGCATCTCCTTTGTTATTTGTCGCACCCTGTTGGCAACAAATACTTTCCAGCGATTGGGATCGCCTTTTATCCATCCCAGAACCGCCATGGAATCGGTCCATCCGTAAACTTTGATATCATGACCGATCAAACTTGACTTCACCTTGTCCATCAGTTTGGAAAGCAGATGAGCACCACTTAATTCCAATTTAGGCAAAGAGATATTCTTGTTGTATGGTACCAATCTTGATTTCGCAACCATTAAAGTTATTTTTGTTTGACCTAGATTTGTAATTTTGCAATAAACGACACATGCATACGCCTTCTGCGATGCATCGCAAAATCCGTGTAACTCGATATTGTTTCCGGCCGAGTCCGTACCTATCCAGCGAGGTAATTGACATCGATTTATGTTTTCTATGTCTTGCTTAATTTTTGTCCATTCTCGGTTAATTTGCTCGGGAATCTTGTCATCCCAATTCAAATTCTTATCTTTCCAGATGTCTTGAAACAGTATTTTCATCTGTGTAGAAACTGGAGTAAGCCAACCGAGAGGATCAAAGAGTTTGGATATCTCGGACAGCAACTTCCGCTTCGTGAGATGCGTGTCGGTAGTGGTTTCAATGCTGGATTGAAATGTGAAAATGTCTTGTTGAGGATTCCAGTGAAGGCCTAATGTTTTTGTCGATTCAGCTTGTTTGAATTCGTAACGCTCTTGTTCTCCGCCCTTGCTGGTGCTGTCTTGCAATTCTTGATAATTGGACCTCCATTTTCGTAAATTGAAACCACCCGTCTTGAGGATCGCCTTCAAATCTTGCTGTAATTGTTTTGCTGACGCTACAGAGTCTGAGCCGTGTACCAAATCATCCATGTAAAAACATTCTTCGACGACTTGGGCTGCATATGGGTAATTTGATCTCTCGTCATCAGCTAACTGCCTTAGAGTCATCATTGCTAAGAAGGGAGCGGCCTTGGTGCCATAGGTGACAGTAGTAAGTTGATACTCTTGTACGTGTTGATCAGAAGAATCTCGCCAAACGATTTTTTGGAGGTTTTGGTCGTCTTCATGTGCCCAAATTTGGCGAAACATTTTTTCAATGTCTGCGATAAAAGCTATGCGATGTTGTCTCCACTTCAGTATAATCGTCATAAGATCCTTTTGAAGATTGGGTCCAGTATGCATACAATCGTTTAAACTAGTCCCAGTAGAAGTTTTTGATGATGCATTGAATACTACACGGAGTGACGTAGTTGTTGACTCGTTACGTAGTACGCAATGATGCGGCAGGTAATAGTCTGGTTTCTTGTTACTATGCGCCGGTTTCATGTGACCGAGTGATAAATATTCATCAATGAATGTTTTATATTGTTTTGCAATATGTTTGTTTCTTGCGAGCTTCCGTTCTATCTGATACAGCTGAGCGACTGCCTTATGTTTTGATTCGCCAATATCCGTGTTGAAATTTGACTTTAGTGGCAGTCTGACTTGATATCTTCCGTTTTCCAACCTTGTTGTGGTCGACTTGTAAAATTGAATGCATTCGTCTTCTTCATATGATATTTGATCATCTTCAGGAATATCTTCTATCTCCCAAAATTGTTGAATGTCTTGTATGTTATTCAAAACTAGGTTGCATTGGAGACTTTGGACCCCGCCGAACAAAACCCATCCGATGCGTGTTTGCTGCGCTATAAAGCTACCTGAATCTTCTTGGTGGATATTGTTCATGATGATCTTAGCATATATATCCGCACCCAATAATATGTCAACTGAGTTTCTTGTTAGATTGTTCATTATGAGAACATCAGTGCTAAACTTGTAGTTGTCGTCCAATGATGTGCAGTTGATCCTCATCATTCCTTTGCAGGTCTTGTCATTCATACCAATGCCAGTGACAACTCCCTTGCAGTTTTGTCGCGGCAACCTTAGATATTGCGCGGCGTTTTCGGTGATCAAGGAAACTTGGGATCCTTGGTCAATAAGGGCTCGCATCGTTCTTTTTATTCCATCAGCTCCTGTCACCTTGATAATTGCAGTTGCTAAAAGAACTGTCGAAGCAAGTTTTTGTTGTGCAACGTGAGCTCCGGGACTTGATTCTTGCTCGGGTGGCACGAGGCCGGAAAAGTTCGATGACGTCGTGTTTTCATTTGCATAGGCATCATGTAACACCGTATTATGTTGTCCGTTGCATTGTCGACAACGTTTGCTTGACGTGCATTTTTTTTCGTTGTGATTGTACAGGCAATTAGTACAAAAATTGAGTCGACTAATTGTTTTTTTCTTCAGGGCCGGCGCCATTTCTTTGAATTGCTTGCAAAAATATATGCCATGGTGATCTTTGCAGATTGGGCAAGAGATGGATGGAGTCTTCTGTGACGTAGCCTTGTTACTGAGGTAGTATTGTTTTCCCTGATTTGATCTTGAATTCCCTGAACTTGAAGGAAGACTTGTAGATTTTTGTATCGCATCTTGTTTACGACGAGCTGACTCCATGGTAGTGAACTTGTTCTCCAAGAATTCTAAAAATTCTTTCAGGGACGGCAGTTCTCTTGGCTGTTTGAGTGAAGCGAAGTACTCGTTTAGTGTTTCGGAATCCATTTTCTGAGTGAGCAGGTGTACTACCATTGGATCCCAGGTGTCAATGTTGACACCTAAATTCTTGATACCATTAAGGCACTCGGTTGTTACGTCATGAATACGTTTGATGTGATTTGATGTCGCTTGTTGCGTAACTGGGATATTCATCAAGGTGTTGATATGAGTAGTGAAGATGAGTTTCTTGTTGTTATAACGGTGGTTTAATATATCCCAGCTAGTGATGTAATTATCCGTGCTGATCGGAAGATGTTGTATTAGGCGTTCTGGTTCACCTTTAATCTTGCTCTTCAGGAATTGCATTTTCTGTGCGGCAGATAAATATGGGTTGCCGTGTATTGCCTCCGTGAACAAATCCTTGAATGATACCCAATTCTGGTAATTTCCGTTGAATATAGGAATATCTAGTTGCGGCGTAGACTTTTCTCGATGGGATGCAGAGAATAATCTACGATTTATTTCTTTCTTGACTTTGAAGTACATCTGCTCATGGTGCGTATATGAAAACTCGTAATTTTCGTCGACTTCATCAAATTCGCTGTCTATTTTCCAGTGGAGACCATCAATTGCACTCCAACGGGTTTCTAGAGTTTTCAAAATATCTTCAAACTCCCATTTTTCTTCTATGGTTGACAGATCTATGTTAGTCACGAAGCGAGAAAAGGCTTTAAAGTTGCTACCTTGTTTACGCAACTTTTCATCGAACTTGCTATCGGTTCCCCGAGTAGTATACTCTGGAGTTGGCATCGGACTCACCGGGGTAGTTCTGCCCTCTGTCGAGGCACCTGGCTGCTGACGGCCGAACAGGGTTGGCTTGATCAAACTTGCTCTCTGAATCGAATCTCTAACTTCTATGTAGAACGCCTTAGTTTCTTCATAGTGATTTCCGATAAAATATTCTTGGGTTTTATCCTCATACATGCACAATTTTTCGTGATTTTTCTGAAACTCGTTCCAATAGCTATTCAGAGTCTCAATCCTCTTCTTAATATATTCTGAAGTCTTGCGATCTTGGCCATCTTTCTTGAAATTTGACCAAAGTTGTCGCATGCCATTGATGGCAACTTGCTGCTTGTGAAATAGTTCTTCCATCTTAATACTTGAAAAATAGGAAATTCAAATAAATCGGTTGATTTTCCCTGCTGATTGCGGAGTACTATTGCCGTCAACTTGTTTGAAACTTGCTGAAGATCGATCTGTTTTGTATTGCTAGCTAGCTTTTTCTTGATGTGTTTGTCTTGTCTTGTATGAAGCCTTGATGCTTGATGCTTACTTGATGTTTGCCTTGATGCTGTTGTTTCTCTTGGACTGCTTGCTCACTGTCGCTTGGTCTGTGTCAGTGCTCTGATATTCTTCCGTGCGACCTTATGCGCCTTCTCAATTCGCGTCAGGGATTCCCGCTTCTGGGAGGCTAACGGAACCGATTCGCAGCCACACGAGGGAACCCAAAACACCAACACGTAGCTCGAAGGACCACAATGTACGAGCACTTGGTTGCTAATACATATGATAAGTTGAGATGGAAGAAAAACTAATCTTGCTGACTTCTTGATAAAGTATTTATTGATTGTACGTGTTTACAATAAGACGGTCGAAAGTGTACTTAACAATATTAGAAATAATTTCGTTTTACATTAGGTAAAAATGCTTATGCTAGCGTGCTAAATAAATGTGCGATGTTTTCGTACATTCCTAATGCTGACCAAAAGTTTTTTCCCATTATGAATCAAGGACCGATGATCAAAACGCATACAAATTGCGAGTTGCGAATTGCGACTTTAGAACATTAAATCCAGAAATCTTCTCGCTTTATACGATATCCCTCGGTAAGACTGGTTGTCAGACTTTCGGGCTTCTGACGAAACTCAAACTCAAAGCATTTATTTCAAATAAACCAATTACAGGCACTTTTGAATTGTCAATGGGTCGGTCAGTCAGAAAGATGAAGCTAGTTGCCCATTCCAAAGCGTAGTAGATCCCTATGGAGAAGAACGGGCAAGAAACTCCACGGACACTCTTTTAAATCATAATATTTTTACAAAATATTGGTTACATCGTTCATGTTGAAAATATACATGTGAGAACAATGTAGAAAGACGTGCACGTTAAAAAGCGTCCGTAATAAAAAGATAAAAACTAAAACAACTAAATTAAATATTAAAATTAAAAATAAGCCATGGCAGCTAAGAGACGGCCAGTCCCAACTGACGGCGCCCGTTCACGAACATGACGCATGGATCAGCACCAATTAGCTCAACCATTTTGAAGGGAACTTAATGATCCAACTCACACGCCACTACCAGCGAGACATTTGAGTGAGCATGACATACTCTCACGACGACCCGTAACGACTGTTAAAAATCCACGAATGACAGACGGGACCAATGGCTTAACGTGCTTTCCGAGGCACGGAGGGATCTTGGTTTGTAAAGATGGTCACCCATCCACAGACCAACCGCGGCAAGCGTAGCTTAACCTGATCGATCGACCTGCGCGGATGTGGCTAAATATTAGCCACGAGCTCCTCAACATCTATCGTTGTATTAAAATCAATTTAAAACAATATGAATGTAATACAATACAATAAATAAAATATGTATGTGGGTACAATACGAATGTTGTGCGTGTATGACCAGATTGTGAACGTAAACGAGGGAAAAGGAGTATGTAAGGATCGTAGCAGGTGGCATTCTGTAGTTTCTGCCTACCCCCATGGGACGAAGGCGTGAGTTTATGTACAGTCAACAAAAGAGATATCTAGGCAAGGTTTACTAACATATTTGTATGTATATTGCTTCATGTTCAATTTTGTGACAATATACAATTTGGTGTTAGTGGTTACGATGTAGGAGTATTGCAAAAACAAAGTAATATTTAAAAAATTTAACATGAAGTAATACACATACAAATATGTTAGTGTGCCCTGCCTAGATATCTCTTTTGTTGTCTGTACCTATCTATGTCTATATATGAATGTAATTATTCCATCGAATAATAAACCATAATGTTGTACAGTTGTTTTATCTCACGAAAGCCGGTGACCCATACTTGTGTGTGTAAGTGTACATGCACACTGTGTTTGCGTGCGTAAGCTCAGGAGCGCCCAGTTGTGGCCGAGTCGCCGGCCGAGTCAGTAGTGCTTCTTGGTTCGCGCCAAAATTATTTATCAAATACCGTCAGCATGGAAAGTACGAAGAAACGGAGAAAAGTTGTTCGCAGTGAGGTAAGGCAAATTAAATGTTCATGTTTGGTGTGTATTTATGTTGTGTGTAATGAATTAATGTTTTCGTTAGTTTAATAAGAACATGATACGAGATTTTAATAATGTATTGTTTCTTATAAGGTCGTCAAATGATTCCAAATATTTATAATTTTCTCAAAGAAGAATATGAATTCACGGAACTTCATCGAGAACCAAATTAGAGCGCTTAGAGTTTTTTTAAAATTTATTTCAGGTGACTGTGCCGAACGGGTTTGGACGGGCGCCCCCTTCTTCAGTGGCCCTTACGAGATAACACTCCAATTGCCAGCTGACCTGGCTTTGTTGGAGGTGGAGGTTAAAAAGAATATTAGCGATGGCCGATTCATAATTAAAATACCTATGGCATATATATTGTTAATATCGTTGGAATGATAAATCAATATGAATTATGAGTTCAAAGGTACACACATATCAACTCGGAAAGGGATCTTCACCGAAGCAACTCCAGCAGTGCAGTATTCTTTGTATGAAGCTCCTTACTGCAACGCACACTAATCGGAATCGTAACGTAATCGCCTCGCCTCGGGACAAGCTCACAAATCGAGGCGACACCGTGACGATCCCTTTCCGAGTTGATAATATGTGTCATGAAATTAAACCCGTTGCACCCGTTGTTGTATTATCTTAAAGCTTACCAAATGCTTTACTGCCTATTTCACGATGTCCAAATAGCCACTTCTCACCGAATAAATTCAAAAATGTAACAGAATTTGTATGAAATTATCTGCCAAGTAAGTAATGGGAACTTAATCGTAGGTGGTGAACCAGGCCCTAAGTCTAAAACTGAGCTGCAAGTTGATCTCCACAAAACTAAGTGTCCGAATGAACGGTGAAACGGTACCTAGGTACTGCCGAAAAGAAAAAACAAATGAATACATGTTTACTCCTCACGCCTCTGTTCCCCGGAGACTAAGAGGGCAGTCATTGTGATGAAGGCATGGCATGCGATATATCCACGTCGAGGGTACGTGAGCACGGGCGTATGACTGCCTTAGTGAACAGTTTAAATTTTGGTGGACAAAGTCTTACTATGAGTGCTAAAGTCACATCGCGAGTTTGGCTGTTCCACTATGAACATTTCCAATGGTTGTTTAAATAGAATTAGGCTCGCTATGGAAAATTATTATTATAGAAATGCCTCCAGATAATAATCATGACATGTTACGCTTATCGCTTTTATTGTTGTTAAAATATTATTTTCACTTTTCTTTTTCTTTTGTGTTTAACGACCTGTGTCCAAATAAACGTTTTTCTTTCTTTCTTTCTTTGATAAGACCGCCCGCTTGTACTACCCTATGTAAAATTTTATATCTGTAATTCATATTATGGTGTACGTAATAAAGAGTTTCTATATACGTCGCAAAAAATCGGAAACGTAGTAACCCGCACCCATGTTAATATTTTTTTATTGCAGATTCGAAATCAGAAAAAATTCTGCGTCGAATAGTCCGACTCCCGTGGCTCTACGACCAATAGAAAATTTTGTACTGCGTTCAAATTAACCCAATTTTTTTTGAGGGACCACCTAAACATTTGCTATAAATAGCATTTTTTTTTTATCATTTTACATTTAGACCAATTCAACATTTTGAAAATGTTTGATCCCGGTAGCTACAACGCTTCTCCTTTTATACTTCAAAACACTTGATTTAGAGTGATTTGGAGTACCTACTTTTATCCATTTATAACGTTTTATCGTAGCAAAAACAAAAAAGTGCTATTGCTGTAACCCACAGAAATATAGACCAAAAGTAACTTCTAGTAGACTTCAAGTATCCGTCTTGATAAGGGATCAGAAAATAAATTTACGTTAAAAGAATGACACTTGTATGTTTAATAATAAAGGAGATAATGATTTTTTTTCTGAAATCTCAAAAGTTTTTCGGCTCTGGTGTACATTTTCTATTTTGTGGGTTACTACGTTTCGGGTTTTTTGCGTCGAATTATAACTATCTATCTATTGTACTTATTTGTACAGTTAAGTTAATTAGTCATTTAATTTAGTAAGTACCTAGTGTAAATAGTTAGTTGTATTTTACATTGTATATAAGCTTTACATAAGGTGTTTTTCATGGCTGTTATAATAGATCTTTTCATGTTCATCTCAAGACTTACTTACCAGTGTACGCGCAAGCTCTCGCACAAAAAGATATTCCTTATAATTCAGCCATAATAATAAAAACTATAACTAGTTAACTAACCCGAAATCGCTCGCCCAAAACCAAATCGGCCTCTGGTCTCAAATAAATCGAAGTTCGTCGCCAGAAAATTTAAGTCCGATACGAAATATTGGACGAAATGGAACTCAACCGATTGCTTTTTATTTCGTAGGATATCCGATGCTATTATATTTATTGGTTTTAGAAAAGTGGCCTCCGGGCGGTAATATCGGGGAGAGAATTAAGACGTACTGATGGTTTTGTTGCTTTTCCGATATGAGACTGTGGAAGAAACGTACGTAAGCTTAGATAGAATGTTCGATATTGCAATTTAATTTTGTAGGGTTAATCTTTATGTGGATTTAGTGAAGATAATTGGAGCACTTAGTGATAACACTTAATGATATTGCATTGTAGTTGTTTGCTATCGTAGGCAAAGTTTAGTTACTACAGTAAAATTAAGTAAAAAACGTTACGTAACCAATGATAATGTTTTGTATGAACGTACGTAAATAATGACAGTTATTTGTTAAGTTATTTAAACACATTCAGTTTGTTATGTTTAGACAAAGTTTTATTTACTTTGCCATATTTATTTTAGACCAAAATACAACCAATAAATTGTAACTAACCTACTTTAAACCACAACATACATATTTAAGTAATAAAACTTATTGTTAATATGGAGATGTATAAAAATGTACCAGGGTCGCATGAACCGCGAACAGATTTCACTGGCCGAGAGCCAATGGCAGGAGGTTGGGCTGCCAAGCCGGTTCTCTGCACGGTAATGCGGGCAGCGCTGTAGATACAGACCAGGGGATAAAGTACTGAGTTTTTAAACAGTTTCGTTTGATTGGTTATTGAGAAGGGAATGGCTTTCGTTCTTTCAAATAATTAAATAACGCACAACACACAAGCATCTGTCCTGTCTGTGTTTATTGATAATGTGATTTAGAGATGGGTCTGATTGAATAAAAATTTGAATGACAGAAGTGCTTCAGTCTGCCTTAACTTATACGTCATAGCGATCTGTGTATGGTACCGTCAATAAAAATACGTTAATGTAAGAGATACAGATATTTAAAAAACTTTTTTACAAAAAAATACAACCGATTTCCAAAGACAACACTACAAAGTGAAAAATAAATTTAATTTCGGAAGTCGGTGTCTTTGGCTAAATGTATTTTCGTTTTTTGCCACTGGCTTCCGAAATTAAAGTTGTTTTTCACTTTGTAGTGTTGTCTTTGGAAATCGATTGTATTTTTTTGTAAAAAAAGTTTTTATTTTTCACTCTTTAGTTGTGGTACGTACCCCACACAAATTCGAATACCACCACCTGCAAAAGAAATTAGAACATAATCCACATAAAAAGTGGGAAAAAATACGTGTTACTGAAGTTAACTCAAAAACTACCAAAGAAAAATGAATAAATTTTAAATGGGACCAACTTTGAGGTATACCCTCCCGAATGAAATAAGAATCTATCAAATCGAACAACTCTGTAAAAAGTTAGGCGTAGTCATAAATAAAAAAATAATATATAGATACGTGTCGACTTGAGAACCTCCTCCTTTTTATTCGTCGGTTAAAAACTCCCCGTTTCCCCGTTTGTCTAGTAGTCGTAAGCGTGACTAAATAACCGTTTGCGATTAGAAAGTCAGTACTTAATGGCAACTGTCTTGCCCCCAGAAAATACCATGATTTAAAAATATCAGCCTTCGGGGAATAGATACAGGCCCGATGTTAAATTGTAACTTCAAAAAACCAAACAAATTATAGTTGGGTTGGTTACGAAATCCTCAGTAGCAAGCCGATGCTTTCATAATATGCTTGGATAGGTTCGCCTCCAATTACATGGGACTTTAACTTTATCTGACGAACCACCTAATCCTTTGATAATGATGAAATACAGTTTTGATGCCAGCCGATGTTAAGACTCAAACTCAAAGCATTTACGAGTATTTCAACTAAACCAATTTCAGGCACTTTTGAATTGTCAAAGAGACGGTCAGTTAGTCAAAAAGTTAAAGCTAGATGCCCATTCCAAAACGTAGATCTCTATGGAACGGGCAAGGAACTCCACGGAGACACTTTTAAATCAAGAACTTTAAGATCTGTTTTGCACAGCCCTATCACCATCATAGCACAAGATTTGCTACTGGCATTCACACCACAGTAACTGATAGGGTTGACCCAACTTATATTTTAACTTCACCGATATACGAGCAACGTTCATAATGTATGAGCTAGAATCGACCGCCCCACCATTACTGAAATTTGGTGGGTCATTAAAATTGTAAAGAAGCTATTTAGATACAAAAAATACTGGGAATATTTACTTAACGGTATGGCTCTGATATTTGTAATGAAATAAGAGCCTGTACTACCTCAAATGGCTTAGGATGATCCTCCGTTATTTCGAAAATACTGCAGCATTAATTTTGAAATAAATATATGGTAAAGTTGAGTATTAATGTTAAGTACTATGTTTGACGAAAACACGATTTCATAAAAATTTCTCTATAGATAAAAAAAATCAAAGTTACCTCCAAACCGAACAATAAACCGCTGGTATTCAAAAAATACTTCTACTACTAATTAATAATCAAATCATGTAACTTTGCATACTAACTGAACTAGTCATAAAGCAGGTCTTATGTTTTTAATTTTTTTTCAAACTACCATTATTTTCACAGTAAAAAGCAATTACTTAAACTATCGGCGTCCAGCACCGCACTCAGTCTTGCTCTCACTCAGTCCGCAGCAGTAACGTGCGAGCGAGATAGAAAACTGAGGTAGTATGGGCTCTTAAGATTTTTTTATGAAGGGTCTGTACTAACAAATCACTGTACCTACTCATTTGAGATATAGACTGGATTTAAAAACAGATTTTGAACTGGCGTTTTTCTGTGTATAAATACATAGTTGGAACCTAAAGGGTCGATTGCAGTGATAGCTTGTTTAATTGTTTAGACAAGTTTTTAAAATGGTTGAATAATAATGAGCTCATTGTGTCACCGCCTGTGTTCACTAACGTACAAACCACCGGTTAGGTATTAAATAGTTGGTTTATGTCAAAGGAGATGTTTCATGTTTGACTAGCACTTGTATATAAAATTTAAAAAAAAACGGAGGAAAATACCCTGAATTTAGGAAAAATATTAATCCGTGACTTTGAGAATATTAATAAGTTTACATATAAAATATGAAGTTTATAAATTATTGCCATTGTTATCATTATGGCCACTATGGCGGCGTTCTGACAGCAAACATACGTTCTGAAACCAGAATGGGTCTGAAATTATTGTGAAACTGAATAAAAAAAAAAAAAAATGATTTATAAAAAGTTATCGCTGTATTATAAAGTCATCCATTACACCTATTTCTAATGTGTTATTAATGGAAAGTTTCCATTAATAACACATTTGAAATAGGTGTATGAACTATGATATTATTACATGTTTCCATTGGAAACATGTAATAATATCATAGTTCAATTAAAGTTAGTTCAATTACTCCTTGGCCAGTGTATGTAATTCCGACCATTTAATTTTATAATAATCTACATTTATAAGGTGTCAATCAATCTGCCAAGCCTTTTCCCAACTATGTTGGGGTCGGCTTCCAGCCTAACCGGCTGCAGCTGAATACCTGTATAAGACTGGTTGTCAGAACTTCGGGCTTCTGATGACCCGTAACGACTGTCCAAGATCCACGAATAACAACCGGGACCAACAGCTTAACTTGCTTTCCGAGGCATGGAGGAGTCTCGGTATGTAAAGATGGTCACCCATCCACGGACCAACCCCGCCAATCGTAGCTTAACCTGCTGGATCGACCCGTGCAACTGTTATTACTTAGCCACGAGCTCCTCTACATTTATATGGTGTAAATAATAAAAACTATTCTGTTTTCTTCTAAGTATTGTAATCTATATACACAATACTGTCTCCCATTGCAGCCGTGGCAGATATTTTTATAGCACCTTATAATATGATTTCAGTTTTATTTAAGTAACATTAGTTAAAATACAGCGTCAATAAAAAAAACAATGTTGTACCTATGCCTTTTCTGTTTTAGAACAAACCTGCAGTGATACAATTTCAGGCTGTCATTTATACCCGAAGGGAATACACCTAGAAAGACAGATAGTTTTCAAATCTCTTGAGGAAATAATGACCGATTACATCCAAACATAAAATGTCTCCATCTCTTAAAACTTACTACTTGAAAATTCCATCCTGAAAACAGTTTTTGACATCTATGAAATATGGTTTCTCTCTCAGGACATAGCTTATTCAAAATACGGTATACAAAATTTTATGAAACAACCTGAGTAACTATTTATCAGGTTCGAGGCAGCAAAGTTGCATGCTTTCTTGCGTTGTGGCCCAAAGTTGAGTATAAACTATTTGGCGACATAGCTGAGGCGTTCTCAGTAAATTGTGTTAGCTGAGCATCTTGCGCTTACAGCTTGGAAACGTTGAAAATTTTCACGAGCTTGGTGAGGTAGGAAAGTATAGAATGAGGGTTTCGTAATTGGGAGATGGTTCAAGAAATCTTGGATTTTTGGGCACTTACAAATTGCGTATCAGAAGATCAATTCCTGTAATAAAACAATGATCTAAATCAACGACAATCAATGTATAAAATGTATGAAAATTAGAGCCATTTTTGACAGATTCAGATTAATTAGATTGCGATTAGAATGTACTTCATAAAAATCTAAATCGGTGCAGTCGTTTGGGAGCTATGATGCCACAGACAGATACACAGATACACACGTTAAACTTATAATACTCTTTTGTTTCCGTCGGGGGTTAAAAATACGGGAGTTGCTCCTCAGTTGGCATACAAATGAAAAGCAGATACCGCTTCATATGACACTAGCAGCATCATGGGGATTGCTGCGATACGTTACCGCCTTGAGAGATACATACCTATACTCACGCCTTCTTCCCTTGGGGCTAGGCAGAAACTACAGCACGCCACCTGCTACGATCCTTACATACAGTCCTACCATCTTATCTGTGAACTGAAAAAGGACGGCACCGTCGATTCAGTGTTGCTAACTAATATACGGTGGCCAAAATTGAGTAAGTTTTCAAGAAGGAAATTTCACATTAGACATAATCGTTTAACAAGAATTACAGTTTTTACAAATTAAAAACAATGATACCTATATAAAAATAAGAAAATAACATGATGTTCCAATTTTCGCCATTTCACAGATAAGTTGGTAGGAGTGTACTCCTGTTGCTTCGTTTACATCTGGTCATACATGCACGCCGGTTGCGAGTACTACACACCGGATCTTTCTGAAGAACATCACCAATAAGGTCACTATATCGACGCTAGAAAGAAAGGCGTAATGTATGAACGACCACTTTGGTCAAAATTGAGTTATTTACATCGTTGATTTTTCTCTTTCGAATGGTCTAGGTTCCAGTTAATTCCGAGCACTTTTGTGGTCGTTAATAAAAGCTAGATGCTTAAAAGGAGACGCCTCCAACTGTTTTCTATGATGTAACGTGTAATAATGAAATAAAACTTTTTAATTTTTTTTTTTTTGAAAACGGTGATTAATAACGTTAAGACGTATTATGTCTTCCTAGTGCGTTTTTATTCACATCTGCCTTGTAAATAAATAAATAAATATGTTTGGACATATCACACAACGCCATCTAGCCCCAAGCTAAGCAACCTAATGCTTGTGTTATGGTAACGAGATGGCTGATAAACTACTTATATACATTTTTTTTTTTTGTAAATACATACATATTATAGATAGAAAAACACCCAGACTCGGAACAAATACTTGTAGGTCGTACAAATATTTGTTCCGTGCGGGAATCGAACCCGCGACATGCTGCGCAGCAGTCAATCGCTCAACCACTGCGCCAACCGTGTCGTCAAATACCTTTTGTTAGTCGCTGAGAGATAAATTACTTAAAAGTCCCAAGTGGCTGATCAATCATGGCCGTCATGATCACACTTAGGGAGGGCGAGAATACACATAACATAACGTAACGTAACTTACACAAAAGTATGCAAGTAGCTTGCATGCCGTGTGCCATAACAACTGATTGGTGAATGTCACAATGGCATGCCAGGAACTTGCATAGTTCTTTAGAAGCTACAGGTATGTGTCCCGCCTTTACTTCCACGAAAAAACTTTTAAGGCCAACCTTTCGGTTTACCAGGATAACAGCAGAAATATCACAGAGAACCTTTACGCCTCCAAAGTCCACCTTACCAGGAAAAATTCACCGATAAAAGATCACTCTAAAACCCCTATCTTTAATAGCTGCCGGTTAAAATACAATTTTGGTCAAAAGGCAAGGTTCAGTCTATTGACATGACATGGCGCATGCTGTAAATGCATTTCAACACGAAGTGCCTGAAAATTTTCGCTGCAAAGTGCTCCGGGTTTATTTTTTCGCTGTATTGGGTTATCATCATCAAATGCGGTGTCGAACATGAGTGAAGTCGTCAACTGTTTTGTGATAAATAATTTCCAAGATTAGCGAATTGATTCTTTATCACCTCGTTTAGTTAAACTACTGAATATTGAAGTCCTATTAACGGTCAAAGGATTGCCATAATCACAATCCTTTTTTTTCTGTTTGGGAAATCATCATGACTTCTCCCGCTCTGGGCGGAGCGGGAGGGCGTGTCAGACTTTTACTGACTAAAACTCATCCGTGTTCTTTCAGTTGCCTGTGCCTGTGCCAGGGCCACGGTATCTGAGGAGGCGGAACGCGGGAAGCGAGGGAGAGGCAACAGCCGCGCCCTCGCGCCCCTAGCCGCCGCAGGAGACGCCCTGGGCGGCGGGAATCTATCGCCGATTCCTGGCCACCGTAGGCGCGGGCTTGCGGACGACGAGTAATGTGCAGCTCGCCGTCCGGTAAGGACCGGCCCGGGTCGACGGCGCTTTGTGTTCCACGCGCGCCTCAAAGAGATGTCAGCAGTGACGGGGTCCAATAGGGCCGATGCCGCCGGTGTCGCGGGTAGTTCGAAAGAGATACCGTGGCCCTGGTACGGGCAACTGAAGGAACACGGGTGGGTTTTAGTCAGTAAAAGTCTGACACGCCCTTCCGCTCTGCCCAAACGGGTGAAATCATTTGATGATTTCCCATTCACAGAAAAAAAAGGGCCACGGTATCTCTTTCAAACAACCCGCTAGCCCGGCGGCATCGGGCCTATCGGACCCCGTCACTGCTGACATCTCTTTGAGGCGCGCGTGGAACACGACACGCCGTCGACCTGGGCCTGGCTCTTACCAGACAGTGAGCTACCCATTGCTCGCCGTCCGAAAGGCCGCGCCTGCGGTGGCTGGGAATCGGCTAATAGATTCCCGCTGCCCGGGGCGTGTCCTGCGGCGACTAAGGTTGTTTCTCAAACCTTACAACAATCCTTGATACGGATTAGTACTTAGGTAAATGCTGAAAATCCCAAGCAATATTTCTACTACAATACATCTTTTACTTTTCCACCATTTCAGACACCAATCTACATGGTCTTCACATGATCTGACCAAGATTATGTCTGGACTTTAAAAGAGACTGTGGCCTCTAAGTTTGTTTCGACCTTTCTTGTCAGAATAGACAGATAGGAAACGCCGACGTCATCAGGTTTTTAATTAAAAATATGATTGACGTGTAAAAGTGTTTGTATAAACCTACTTACAGAAATAAAATAATTTCTATACCAATACAAAGGCAGTATAGAAAGCATACATATTGTTGCCAGTAATTGTTGGTAGTTTCAGTCCCGTTCAAAATCAAAAAACATTTATTCAAATTAGGCTGAGAATCAGCACTTTCTGAACGTCAAAATTACATAAGAAAGTCCCCACAAAACGCCCGTCCTTCACCACTTCCTAGAGTTTTAGCTGGGAAGAAGTGGCACAACAAACTCCCCAGCAGCACAGCTATCTGTTCAATTAAAAGAACTTGATTCTATACAATAGTACGCAAAATAATTTAAGCAACATAAAACATAAAATGAAATTACTTGTCAAATAAAATAAACAATTTTAGGAACTCATATCCTCCTAATAGCCGTGCACAAATCTAAAGTATAATTTATTTACAAATCTCTGTAATCGTTCATGTACACGCCAAATAAATAAAAAGGATCTCAGATCTCTCATACCCATACTTTATTAAAATAGGTATGTCAGCCCTGTCGCGCTCTTGTTGACAAAATACAAGTCCCTTGCTTGAATACAAAGATAACACTTATATTATATTATAAGAACCTTGGCGAGAAAAGACTAAAGTACATTTTGCAATGAGTGGACGGTAAAGTTAAGTTTGTGAAGGCTTATTCGAATTACAACGCCCTGCGTTCAAGAGATCAATAATGCGTTCTAAAAGTTGATTTGATCCACAAGTAGTAGCTTCGGGTTGAATTTCAGAGAGACAAACATAATATGTGGAGCTAATATATTAGTATTGGTGTTGGCTAGGTGTGCCAACAAATAAACCGGCCAAGTGCGTGTCGGACCACGCACAATGAAGGGTTCCGTAGTTAGGATGAATTTATCCCCAGAACAAACTTAACATTATAGTGTGTGTGTATAGCAACATGTGTCGATACCCTTGCGCCATCCCACCTTCCTAGTACAGTGGGCTGTGCTGGTGCGGCTGCTGCAGGTGCGGAAAACCTCAAACGGCGAAAATATTCAAATATTTTTGGGAGTTATATTTTCGAATCGTTTGGGGTTGAAACACTAGGGCCATGGGGTCCGAGTGTACACTTGGTTTTTCAAGACGGTTGGTCGACTCCTCACGTGACCAGAGGGCTGCCCTATTTTTTGGCCAAAGAATCAGCATTGCCATACAACGTGGCAATGCTGCCAGCCTTTTGGGCACTTTTCCTGTTGACAGCGATGCGGACTAATTTTTTGATGATGATGATCCTTTCCCCTCCTTTTTATATACCATGTACATATTATTATTTTAAATTGTTAGTTTATTTAATATGAGTACATACAAGTAAATAAATCCTATTGTCATCATAAAAAAATCTTATTGCAAATGAAGTATAAATGGAAAAAATACGTAATTGAAGCTAATATTGTAGTTGAAAAACATGTTCTCCCCATACATCCCAACTATAAATGTAAGTTTGTACTCACAATATTGAGAGATTTACCATGTCATTTTAGGGCCACAAACTTCTTATAGTTTTTCTTGTAATCTGCAGGTAATGAACTATTTTCTGTATTTGTTTAAAAAATTTAGGCTCTGTAGTTTGTAGTTTTGGAGATAAAGGGTAAAGGAGGGGCCCCCCTTTATCTCCAAAACTACAGAGCCTAAAATTTTTGGTCAATTTTCGTCTATTTTCTTAAATAACTTTAAAACAATTTATTTTAAAATTATAAACAAAAAAAATGTTTGAGACTCTCATAGTAAGCCCTTTTATTTCATATGTCACACGGTACAGTTTGCAAAACTTTTTTTTTTTAATTTTCTTATTTGCCCCAAAGTGTTTGGGTCACAGAAATTCATACGTGTACCAAATTTCAACCTAATTGGTCCCCTAGATTCGACAGACAAACGGTCAGACAGACAGACACACGAGTGATCCTATAAAGGTTCCGTTTTTTGCTTTTGAGGTACGGAACCCTAAAAACGAGCTACGAGAACAAGAAGCAAGTCAAAGGATTCGTATAAAATTTTAATAAAGCAAAGGAATCTTATACAGTACCTACTGACATCAGTGAAGGAAAAACATTGTGAGAAAACCTGGACTTGCAGTTATTACATGTCTGTAATCGCCAACGAGTCTTGAGCAAGCGTGGTGATCAAGGCTCGTGCCTTCTCTGTATCAGAAGAGGGCTTTATTAGGCTGGTATTATTATACAGGATATGCCACATGGATGGAAAGTACCTTGAATATTGTAGATGGAACATTTTACTGAAAGAATACATTATTTGAATTTAAAAAAACAATTTAAACTGCATTCATAGATATTTAAATAATTACGTGGTTGAACTGGAAATCGAACCCGTTACATGAGAAAAATAATCACCCTGTAGCTTTATCATACCGATCGAAAGGCTTCATCATAAGGATTATTTTTTGCTTGATAACATAGTGTCACAAATAAAAGGAAGACCATGAATTTTAACATGTGTGTGTGTGATTTATCTTAAGGGATTAATTATCTGATTATTTATAATGATGGTTCAAACATTTGAAACTAGAATTTTAAATCAAAATGTGGTATAACAGCTGCAGGTTCTTTATTGTATCAGCAATACTCTCTTCACTTACACAGAGTGCCAACAAACGAACTTAAGACGCAACACTACATACATTTTGATTTTTATGATATCAGTGGTATTTCCTTTTACAAGAAGTAAAAGGCTTTTTATTGTATTTTTATTTTATTTATTTAGGGTATTTCCTTATTACAATAATTTCACAAATAGGTCATAGATAGCTAAGAACCCTAAATCGAAAGTTAAGCTACACTTGCCGAGGTCGGTTTGTGGATGGTGACCATCCATTGCATATCGAGACCCCTCCGTGCCTCTGAAAGCACGTTAAGCCGTTGGACCCGGCTGTCATTCGTAGATCTTTGACAGTCGTTACGATTAGTCAGAAGCCTAAAAGTCTGACAACCAGTCTTACCAAGGGGTATCGTGTTACCAGTAGCTAGCTGGGTGCTTATCTGACATAAGCAATCGCTTCATGTAAAATACTGCTGCATCCAGTTTGATTGGAAGCCAAATCCATCATAGTTCGAAAAAGGCTAGGCAGATTGATTGAGTAGTAGGGTAACTGCTATAGTAATTGGCCACGCTTTTAGTAACTGGCCACTCATAAAAAAAACCGGCCAAATGCGTGTCGGACCACGCACAATGAAGGGTTCGGTAGTTGCGATGAATAATTTATCCCAAAAACAAACTTAATTTTTTTCAAACTTAATTGTAGTTCAAAAAAAATAAAAAACATTTTTACAAAAAAAAAAAAACAACCGACTTCTAAAAAATACTACAAAGTGAAAATAACTTTAATTTCGGAAGTCGGTGTGTTTGGATCTGTATTTTAGCTTTTTGCCACCGACTTCCGAAATTAAAGTTATTTTCACTTTGTAGTATTTTTTAGAAGTCGGTTGTTTTTTTTTTATTGGTAAAAAAGTTTTTTATTTTTCACTTTTTAGTGGGTCAGTCTGTAATTCATCTAAATTACAATAGCCTAATGTCAACTGCTAATCACCTTTTACAAAATACTGCTTTTCCCGATACAAAGAAGTTAATTGTTGAGGAGTTCTCCCAGTAAGGAGCCAGGAGAACTGGAACTGATGGTGAAGTCACCATCAGCTCCATTTCAACTTATGTATTGTGACGAGCATGAATTGTTTAGCAATAATCGAATCGCAACCCGTGAAATACTTACTATTGAGTAGTTCCGATGGCCATCTCTGTTCTTCCTCATCATTTCCACTTCACTAAATGGTGCTTTCCGGAAGCAAATGCACGAGTTACTATAAAAAATACCCAAATCGCTATAGGTGTGCCTATATTATTAGAAGGTTCCCTTGATTTCTCTGGGATACTATCTTCAGATCCTGGTTTCCTTATTATGGATCCTAGATTCCTTGGGATATCTCCTTTGCAACAAAAAAAGAATCATAAAAATCGGTTCATAAACGACAAAGTTATCCGTGAACACACAAAAAATATATATAGGTATACGGTCGAATTGAGTACCCTCCTTTTTTTAAGTCGGTTAAAAACCTCTTTATAATAATAGGTCTTTACCTATGAAATTGCCGTTTTGTATGAAAAAATTTAAACGAATTTTTTTCATGCATTTTTTATTTGTATTAATCGAAGTAATCACCCATGCAATCAATGCATCTTTGCCAACGCAGTGGCAGTTTATTGATGCCCTTCTTAAAGAAATCAGCTGGACGGGAGGCACCAAATTCTTCAAAGGTATTTTGTACTGCCTCTCGGGTATTGAATTTTTTTCCCGCCAAGAAGTTATCCAAATTCTGGAAAAAGTAGTAGTCTGTAGGCGCAAGGTCTGGTGAGTAGGGCGGATGACGGAGAGCTTCCAACCCCAGTTCTTGCAACTTGGAGACCGTCTGCTGTGCAGTATGAGGTCGCGCGTTGTCGTGCAGGAGCAGCGGAGACGAGCGATTGACCAATGCTGGTTGGAGATGTGCCAGCTTCTCCATCATTGTGTTCAGTTCTTCACAGTACACATCTGAAGTAATGCTCACCCCGTTTGGTAAGAAGCTGTGATGAATCACACCGGCGCTAGACCACCAAACAGTGACCATCACTTTTCTAGGGGTAAGTTTTCGTTTAGGGCATTGTTTAGGTGCTGAACCAGGATCCAACCAACTTGCTGAGCGCTTGCGGTTATCAAACAGAATCCATTTTTCATCGCAGGTAACAATGCGGTTCAAAATTCCTTCATTTGTGTGTCTGTTGAGCAGTGCAAGGCACGTCTCGACGCGTACTTCGCGCTGGCGATCATTGAGTTCGTGGGGCACCCATTTGTCAAGCTTTTTTACCTTGCCAATTTGACGCAAATGGACCAATATTGTTTTGACGCTAACGTCGAAAGCTGCTGCTAATTCAGCCGTAGATTGTGTATCATCAGCTTCCACAATCGCCTTTAATTCGTCATTGTCGACCAAAGTCTTCGGAAGACCGCGAGGTTCATTTTTCAGGTCGAAATTTCCAGAATGGAAGCGAGCAAACCAATAACAAGTGGTGCAATGGTTTGTAGTGTTAGCTCCGTAAACGTCGTTGATGTTGCGTGCCGCTTGTGCCGCGTTGCTGCCACGACGGTACTCATATTCCATAATTACTCGAAATTTTAACGTATCCATGATGACGAAAAAGATTGAAATGCGATGAAAATGTAACACTAATCAATAAACAAATGACTACTTTTGGAAAAAAAAATCCATGTTTTTAAAGTAAAATTAATTTGAAATTAGAATTCTTAGCCAAACAAAAATTATTTTGATTTGAAATGGCCAGTACTGCAGAACGGCAATTTCATAGGTAAAGACCTAATATTAGTACAAAAGTATAGATTACTACAGATAACTGCAGACAGACACCTAACTAACTGCTCTCTAGCGGTTCTAGCAAAATAAGATTCTTTAAAGGTGTTTCACCTTGTTACAATATGCATAGTGCAATTCTCTGGAGTATATCGAGACGCCATTGTCTATTCTTAGACAGGTATCTACATAATACAATATACTTACGTAAGAGAAAATTGAATTACTCGTAGCTTACATTGCAACTGTTTTTGAATAGTAGCATTAGATAATAATTGGAGATAGCTGACCAATTCTACTGGAAAATGAAGGAATTGCAGTAGTGGACTGAATTAAGCTATCCATAAACTATTAGTAAAATCATCGCTAAATGGAAATGAGTAACTGCTATAGTAATTGGCCACGCTACGGTAACTGGCCAATCAGAAAAACTTTTTTACAAAAAAATACAACCGACCTCCAAAAACAACACTACAAAGTGAAAAATAACTTTAATTTCGGAAGTCGGTGTCTAGTTAAATGTATTTTCGTTTTTTGTCACCGACTTCCGAAATTAAAGTTATTTTTCACTTTGTAGGAGGTTCTCAATTCACCGTGGAGCATACAGTGGAGGTCTGCCCGGCTTGGGCGGAGCACCGCCGTGTTCTCACGGAGGCGATCGGCGGCGGCGATCTCTCGCGTCCAAACCTGGTCCAGGCTATGGTGCGGTGAGAGTGCATGGGAGGCCGCCACCTCCTTCTGCGAAGCAGTAATGCTCGCGAAGGAGGAAGCGGAACGCGTGAGGGAGAGGCAACAGCCGCGCCCTCGCGCCCCTAGCCGCCGTAGGAGACGCCCTGGGCGGCGGGAATCGATTGCCGATTCCCGACCACCGTAGGCGCGGGCTTGCGGACGAAGAGTAATGGGCAGCTCGCCGTCCGGTAAGGACCAGGCCCGGGTCGACGGCGCGTTGTGTTCCACGCGCGCCTTAAAGAGATGTCAGCAGTGACGGGGTCAATTGGGCCGATGCCGCCGGGGTCGCGGGTAGTTCGAAAGAGATACCGTGGCCCTGGCACGGGCAACTGAAGGATCATGGGTGGGTTTTAGTCAGTAAAAGTCTGACACGCCCTCCCACTCTGCCCAGAGCGGGAGAAGTCATTTGATGATTTCCCATCCACAAAAAAGAAAAAAAAAGGAGGTTGTCAATTCGACGGAACCTTTTTTTTTATGTATGTTCCCCGATTACTCGAAGATGGCTGGACCGATTTAGATTTTTTTTGTTTTATTCGAGAGGGTATACATCACAGTTGGTTCCATATAAAATTGATTAACTTTGCTTGGGTAGTTTTTGAGTTAGCTTCAATAATACGTATTTTTTCTTTATATGGATGATGTTCTAGTTTGTTTATTAGAATTTGTGTGGGGTAGGTACACAACTAAAAAGAGAAAAATAAAAACTTTTTTACAATAAAATACAACCGACTTCCAAAAACAACACTACAAAGTGAAACATAACTTTAATTTCGGAAGTCGGTGGCAAAAAACGAACATACATTTAATTAGACACCGACTTCCGAAATTAAAGTTATTTTTCACTTTTTAGTGTTGTTTTTGGAAGTCGGTTGTATTTTTTTGTAAAAAAGTTTTTTGTGAGTTTGTATGTAGGTGGTAATCTTCAGAACTACGAATCCGATTCAGAAAATTATTTCAGTAATAGGAAGCTACAGTATTGCCAAGTGCGATAATATACAAGGTGAAACTTAAATAACGCACAATCTCTTAAGGGGTCATTGTACTCATCATTATGAACAATTTTTACTATGAGACCAAAGATATCGCAATATAAAAACAGCGGTTCCTTACATTTATGTTCGCATAACTCGTCAAAATGTAAGGAACAGCCGATTTTTTTTTCAGGATTGGTCCCATAGTAAAAGTTGTTCATAATGATGAATACAATGACCCCTTAAGAGGTTGGGCGTTATTTAAGTTACACTTTGTACATTTTATGTAGAAACAATTTTTCACGTGGGCGAAGTCGCGGGCAGAAGCTAGTAAATAAGGAACAGCCGATTTTTTTTTCAGGATTGGTCCCATAGTAAAAGTTGTTCATAATGATGAATACAATGACCCCTTAAGAGGTTGTGCGTTATTTAAGTTACACTTTGTACATTTTATGTAGAAACAATTTTCACGTGGGCGAAGTCGCGGAAGTGCTGTACTATTTTTTTTATGTAAAAGCCAAAAATACTAGAAATAACGTTATTAGTGATCAAAAAAAAAATATGAAAGAGTGCATGGAGGATGGGGATTTGGTAGCCTAAATAACGAGTGGGAGACATTGCTGCAATCCGCTACCGCATTTGACCTGGCAGTAGTTAATACTTGGTTCCAGAAGAACGATGGACACCTAATTACGTATAAAAGTGGCAATCACAAGACCCAAATTGATTACTTTCTAGTACGACGCAAAAACTTAAAACACATCAAAGACTGCAAAGTGCTACCGGGAGAAGACCTAGTGGCACAGCACAGACTCCTAGTTATGGAAATAGTCGTAGAAATAAAGCCCAATAAAAACAAAGAGCGACCTCCACCTAAAATAAAATGGCATATGCTGGAGAAGAATGATTGTGCGAAGAAATTTAAAGAGCGAGTGGTGGATAAAATGGTAGATATGGGGGACATGAATGATCGAAGTGTAAATTAATGTTGAAATGAAATGGCGGGGTATATTAGGAGTTCAGCGAAATATATTTTGGGAGAGACGAAAGGAAAGGGTACTATAGATAGGGATACATGGTGGTGGTCGACAGAAATACAGAATGTGTTACAGGATAAGAAGAGAAAATTCAAGGAATGGCAGAGTGTAGAAAATGAGAACGTTAGTTTGAAATCAGGAAAAAAGAGTGAGTATGATGCTCTAAAGAAAAAAGCCAAGAAAGCTGTAGCCATAGCGAGAGCAAAGACCCAGAACAAGCTTTATGACACACTGGATAATCCAGCAGGCCAAAAATATCTATACCAGCTTGCTAGAGCTAGAGAGAGGAAGACGAGGGATGTCTGTCAGATAAAATGTATAAGCGATGAAACTGGAACAGTTCTTTCGGATGATGAGAAAATTAAGGATAGGTGGAAGGGCTATTTTGGAAGACTGATGAATGAGGAGAATGACTGGAGTGGTGTGCTTGAGAATAAACCAGTAAATGAGGGGTTAGTGAGAATGATTAGTATGGATGACGTGAGAATAGCAGTTAATGGGATGAAGAATGGTAAAGCAATAGGGCCGGATGGAATACCAGTCGAAGTATGGAAGTTATTACGGATAAATGGATGGACGTGGTTAGCTTTATTCTTCAATAAGTTGTTGCTGGAAGAAGCCATACCTGACGAATGGTGCAACAGTTCGCTGGTGCCCATCTTTAAAAACAAAGGTGATGTGCTGGAGTGCAATAACTATAGAGGAATAAAGCTAATGTCACATAGTATGAAGGCATGGGAGAAAGTTATTGAAAGGCGACTAAGAGAAGAGAGTGAAATTTCGCAAAACCAATTTGGTTTTATGCCTGGTCGAGGAACAGCAGATGCCATATTTGCTATCCGCCAGCTGTGCGAGAAATACAGAGGTGCGCATAAAAACTTGCACATGGTATTTGTTGACCTCGAAAAGGCATACGACCGAGTGCCTCGCGAAGTTTTGTGGTGGGCACTTAAGGAAAAATGTGTACCAGGGAAGTATGCGCAGTTGATTCGCGCGATGTACAGTCGATGCAGTACCCAAGTCCGGTCTCCAGTGGGCACTACTGGCAGCTTCGATGTGGCTGTCGGCTTGCACCAGGGGTCTGCACTCAGCCCTTACCTCTTCGTGCTGATAATGGATGCTCTTTCTTCGGATATCCAGGAAGAGGCTCCCTGGTGTATGCTGTTCGCCGATGACATTGTGCTAGTTGCCGAGAGTGGCTTAGAGGTCCAGAGCAGATTGGAGGTGTGGTGGAAAAGACTGGAGACCATTGGCCTGAGAGTAAGTCGCACCAAAACAGAGTATTTGTTTTGTGATTATGATGGTCTCTCCAGTCCTGTGCCCATATCTCTTGCCGGAACGCCCTTACCGATCTGCTCCGACTTTCAGTACCTCGGGTCGCTTGTCCAAGGGGATGGCGAAGTAGACCGAGACATAACACACCAGATCAACTCAGGATGGATGAAATGGCGACAGGTTACAGTACAGGAACAACTTGCGACCTACGGATGCCCCTCAAGTTGAAGGGGAAAATTTACAAGTCCGTGATAAGGCCTGTCGTACTTTATGGATCGGAAAGCTGGGCAGTGAAGAAGACGGATGGAAAAAATTGCATGCATCGGAGATGAGAATGTTGAAATGGATGTGTGGAGTGACAAGAATGGATAAAGTGAGAAATGAGTATATAAGAGGAAGTTTGAAAGTGGCGCTAGTGACAGAAAAGTTGAAAGGAAATCGTTTGTCTTGGTATGGGCATGTAATGAGAGACGAAACGCATGTGACTAAAAGAGTGATGAATATACATGTTGATGAATGGAGAGGCAGAGGAAGGCCAAAGAAAAGATGGATGGATTGTGTGAGGAATGATATGAAAGAGAAGGCAGTGAATGATAGCGTGACGGTTGACAGGGGAGAATGGAAGAAGAAAACGTGTTGCGCCGACCCCAAGTAATATGGGATAAGGGCAGGAAGATGATGAGTGATCAAGGAAAAAGAAGAATGGCTGATTTAGCAGAGAAACAAAAAGCTTTTGCAAAAAAAAATTGATATTAGTTTTATAAATAGCTAAAAACATTTAACAACTACGTAAAAAGAAAAACATTTACCTAGCCTTTTCCCAACTATGAATGTTGAAGTCGGCTTCCAGTCTAACCGGATGCAGCTGAATACCAGTATTTTACATGGAGCGACTGCCTATCTGACCTCCACAACCCATTCGTATGTGGGTAACACGATACCCATTTGGTAAGAAAAAAAAATAGGTACTATTTCAATAAACATCAACATAAAGTAAGTTTATAGTGGCAAGTACATTACGTATAAACGTACTGGTGTGTTTTAACATATGCAGATATTAAACTTGTCCATCTAAAGAGGTGGAATGGAGTTGCGTTAAGGGGTAGATCTTTAAAAAAAATATTTTATTTGTTTATAATTTTACATATCTCTGCCTTCATCTTGATAATTCTGAAATGAGTGTTGATAGCATCCTGCTGGGAACATAATAATACTGTCAAACCTATCTAGGTATTTTTATTTTATTATTTGTGCATGCCCATCTTAAAACGTTATAGTGCGTATCAAATCCCCCCTTCCCTTCCCCCCTCCCCCTCCCCTTTGAGAAAAAAGAGCATTTGCAAAGAGTAACTGGTTAAATAAAAAGACACCAGTAAATTGTTAGGTCTTTTTCAAGGAAAATCCTGTTGGCTAGTTCGCATTTACTGTAACAGGGCAATCACTTAGGGCACTTGGGTGAGAGAGAACCAACTATCTCAGTGCCTACTTATGTCACTTTTACGGGTTCTGGAAAAAATCTTCGATACAACGTTTATATTGATGGGTGGACGACGGAATTTAAGTTTAACATCTATACTGATGACGAAGAGTTTGTTTGATTGTTTGAACTACCAGTCGGAATTGTTTTTTTTATTTGATAGACCAATTTTTGAGGAAGGTTAAGGCTATTTCACATCACGCCTGTGCTCGGCTCTTAAGGGTCTGAACCCTTAAGAGCCGAGCACAAAGAAAAACAAGTCCGAAAGAAGCATTCTTTCGAACTTGTTTAGCGAAAGCGAAAACGAAGTACAAGTGCGGGCGGGCGATGCGACGCAGTGGGTCGGGGGAACAAGAAATTTAACGCGGACGAAGTCGTAGGCAGGGTAGTTGTAAAAGAGTGTTAAAATATATACTGGTAAATCTATAGCCTTGTACAACTGACATTAGAATGTTCTTTTCTAATCTGTGGTCAGTGTCATATAATAGCCTTTCGTAACGTGTTATCTCGCTCTCCCCTTTTACACACTGCCATTGCATAGATCTCGTGTGTCGCTCTTGTATTTTTCACTAATTCATTATGTCCAGTACAAAACGGTAGATGTTTTGATAGAGCATCAATATTGAGTACATTTTAATATTTATTTAATGGAATTACATAGTTTCTCTAAACCAGAGGCTTTAGTCTGAAAATTACGTCGATATCTCCAATTGAGAAGCAGATAAGTACCAACGGCCTTGAGTGGTTAGCTTGCGTGTTCTGTGCTGAGCTCACGCAACGCGTCGTACGTCCACCCAGTAATAGGACTCGCCTATCAAGGAGTGCTGTCCCAAAGTAGACCCATTATTAATTTATTACACACTAGCACTTCTCGCGCGGCTTCGCCCGCGTGGATGTCGAAAAATATCCCAATTATTCCTTTTCTTCATTAGAAAGGGAACCTTTGTACAAAATTTCAGCTTTCTAGGTGTAATGGTTTGGGCTGGGCGTTAATGAGTCACTCAGTCAGTGAGTCAGTCAGGACAAATGTACATTTAAACACGTATACTAAAAGTTAAATAATTAAATTAACTTTAAAATGGTGAAGGCTTCATAAAAATACGCTTGATAGTTTTTCCGTGATTCTTACTTTTTTATCCGCGTTAGACATAACTTTGCAAATTTTTTACACAAAATTAACATAGTCAAAAATATTCTCATATTAAGTCAACAAGAAAATGATCTGTTTAAAATCATTAAAAATCTCTTATCAACTCATTAGACAGTCGTTTTACACTTAGTTGAGTATTATTGTTGTGGAATCGAGTCAATCTGCCTAGCCTTTTCCCAACTATGTTGGGGTCGGCTTCCAGTCTAACCGGATGCAGCCGAATACCAGTATTTTATATGGAGCGACTGCCTATCTGACCTCCACAACCCAATTACTGGGTAATACGATACCCCTTGGTAAGACTGGTTGTCAGACTTTCGGGCTTCTGACGACCCGTAACGACTGTCAAAGATCCACGAATGACAGTTGTTGTGGAATCGAATCAAATAACTAAAGCATCCAGACAGACCCAAATTCTAAATATAAATTGGCAAACGATAGCTGATTATTATTTGCACTCGACCTTAAATACCTCAAGCCAGCTGCTCCTTAACTTGCAATATCTATTACCGGCCCGTCATTCACCCCTGGTGTACACCGTACGGACTCGTTAACGCAAAGTTGGCCCCCATTGATTGCGATGTAGCCCATGAGTGGCGCCCATCGGTGTGTGAACCAAGCTTTATGCACTGAGTAATGCGAAATTGTAAGGGTTATTGGAAAAATGAGGGGTGAAATGTAGGGGTTAAGTGTGGGATGTAATGAATTATTTAAATTGAGGATGAAGAAAAAGTTTTTTGTAAGGGAAAAAAATATCAATACGGGTCTGGCGGTTTAATAAAAGAAACGAAATTCCAATGATTTTCGAGTGTTGAAATCATTAAGAAGGTACTTACGGCAAACGTTATTGAGTTGTAAAAAACGATCACAAAACATTAAAAGGCACAATAACATTAACAAAGAAACCTTCATAATAATTATGAATTGGTTATTTGCCATAAACCAAATTGGTTATCGAACCGATACTGGCTTACCTTTTGTATGAAAATACTGTATTTCACACACAGAGGGCTCTCACAAAACTATCAACAGATTTGCCGCAGCGTACCTTTGACAGATTTAAGCTAACTATCCACTGCAGTGTTAAAACATGCTGCCTGAACGAGTACCTTGCACCCTAATAATATAGACACGCGAATGATGGTATCAGTGCGATGATCGACATTTTTAACCGAAGAAAAAAAAAGGAGGAGGTTCTCAATTTGACACGTATGTTTTGTTTTTTCAAATCTTTTACTGAAAGGATTATTTGCGGGCTGAGAAACTATTAGCATAAAAGTGGAACAAGATTTTCAAATTCAAAAAATGGTTTATAGGTACAAATAGATTGACCCCAAAACACGTACCTTTATGCGTAAACTGGCAAGAAGTGCTGCTATAGTCTGTTTTTTTTTAACAAACGAGTACTGACATTTTTACTGCGTTGCTTTTGGTCCACGTAATCAACATAAAGTCCGTTCCATACAAACCTAATGCTGTAGTTACATGTACATTAAGTTGAGTCATCGACTACTTGCGCGTCGCACGTGTTTTAGTGAGTGAACCATACGATATTGTTTGTGTGTGAGTCATGGCAGACATGTCTTCTGTATAGTAAATTCTAGAAGTATTCAATATAAACGGGCCTTTAAAATTTCAAAACAAAAGAAAGGCGTTGGCCCCATTCCGACCAATGACCCATCTCACTCTGTTAATATCGGAAATGTGCGAGAGACATAACTCAGCACCCGTTTGTTAAAAAAAAAAATAGACTATAGTTCCTTGCATGAGATCCGGTTGATGAGTAACAGTCGACTATGATAAATAGAGTTAATTGATTAAAATCCTTTCACACATATTGTCGTCAATGAGTTTATCGCTCGAACTCTTCAATAACCGTAAAAACTCACCAAAAATTCCTCCACAGTGTACAGCAAATACATACTAGTCGTTTCGAACGATTTTTGAATGCATCGCGTGCACGACTGTACCAATTACTCGTGCGGCCGGCCTCCGCGGAATATTCCAGACTGACCCAACTCAGAGCGATTTTAAATTGAATTTTTGAGAATTACGACGACAATTTTCAGAGTAACGTGGAATTTAAGGATGCATGTTGTGGACAGGGCCTTTGCTGTTGTAAAAATAGTGAAAGGGGGTGAGTTTATTTGGTGGCACCTACAAATAATGACATTATATACGTGTCTAGACATGTATATTCTCTGATGATTCAAAGGAAAATGATAAAACTCAAACTTCCTTATTAATAAACGCGGAGTATTAGTTACGACCAGTATACACTTCAATTTCACCATACATTTTTGGGTCTTCCAGTTTGGCATAGCCTTTTTTATTTTTGTGGATGGGAAATCATCAAATGACTTCTCCCGCTCTGGGTGGAGCGGGAGGGAGTGTCAGACTTTTACTAGCTAAAACCCACACGTGTTCCTTCAGTTGCCTGTGTCACCGTATCACTTTTGAACAACCCGCGACCCCTTCGGCATCAGCCTTATCGGACCCTGTCACTGAGTTTGGCATAGCTTTATCCGCGTCTATTAATAGGGGGGCTATAAGTATTCAATTTTTTTTTTTTATTAAATCAGATAACAAACGATCCATAGTGTTAGTAATATCTTATAGCTAGTGTTAGTAAGTATTGCATTGAAGTTATAAGTATTGCATTGAAGTTTTCAGTAAGTATGTCATACAATGTGTGTATCAATAATTCATTCAATAGCCGCATCATATAATAGTAAGAACACTAGCTCAAAATGGCTAAAAACACAAAATAATGATCTAAAAGGCTCAACATACAGCAGCAGATTGTGCGATGAATAGAAAAAAAACCGGCCAAGTGCGTGTCAGACCACGCACAATGAAGGGTTCCGTAGTTGGGATGAATTTATCTTAAGAACAAACTTGACATTGTAGTTGAAAAACATGTTCTCGCATACATTCCAGCTGTAAATGTAAGTTTTTACTCCCAATATTGATAGATTTTATATTGATAGATTTTTATTTTAAGACCACAGACTTCTTATAGGTTTTCCTGTAATCTACAGGTAAAGATCTATTTTCCGTATTTTTTCCAAAATTTTAGGCTCAGTAGTTTCGGAGATAAGGGGGCGGGAATGGTAAATTTTCGTCTATTTTCTTAAATAACTTTAATATAATTTATTTTAAAATTATAAAAAAAATATATTTGAGACCCTCATAGTAAGTCCTTTCAATTGATATGCCACATATTGTAGTTTGCAAAACTTTTTTTTGAATTTTCTTATTTGCCCCCCAAAAGTGACCTCTATATTCAAATTTAATTTATTTACTTTACCCGTCCGTATTTGGGTCACATAAATTCATATGTGTACCAAATTTCAACTTAATCGGTCTATTAGATTCGGAGCAAACTGGCTGTGACAGACGGACAGACAGACAGAGAGACAGAGAGACAGACAGACACACGAGTGATCCTTTAAGGGTTCCGTTTTTTCGTTTTGAGATACGGAACCCTAACAAACATAATATTGTAATCCCAAAAATTTTTTAAGTGATAAAATTACAAATTAACAATTTTCGGACTTCTCCCTTTACTTTGTGATGTGAGACCTTGCTTTTTGCCAAATTTCATGATTCTAGGACAACGGCAAGTACCCTTATAGGTTTTGATTTACGTGAGAGTATCAAAATATGTCGCATAAATGGCCGTATTTTTTATTGCGTTGACTTAGAAGCTTGATTATTTTAGAACTCTAAGAGAATTAGACCTACGTATTTGATATTAATTTCAACTTGATACCTCTACGCGTTCCTGAGAAAAAGGGTCTTGACAGACTGACATACAGATGGACAATGAAGTGATCCTATAAGGGTTCCGTTTTTTCCTTTTGAGGTACGGAACCCTAAAAGATGACGTGACATATTCCAGAAATTACAGATTACCTTGAAATTTGATAATCAAATGATGTAATAGTAGACGTTACTGGCGTCTCCTCTAAAACTTAACCCCCGTATATTTCACTTTATCCACCTCCAATTTTCAGAGTATAAGGAATACATACGGACATTTTTGAAATTACTGTGCCGTCGATGCTGTGTTGGGAAAATGGCTTTAGAGATGCACTTTTCATGGCTATGTTTACGTCTCTGCATTTTTGGGTATCACAATTTATCAACTTCGTAAAATCATGGATATCGTGCATTGTGCCACGAGATTGCCTCATGCTGAGGAGGCTTAACTACCACGCTGGAGTTTTCAGAGCGTTAGGTAAGCCTAGATTTTTGTACGATGTTTTTCTTCACCGTAAATTAGAGGTGTCAAAAGTTTTATTGGCATCTCTTTTAACCAAATTTTATATTCATCCAAAGGATTGGGCTCTAATTGCAAAAGAGAGAGAGAGAAAAACCGACCAAGTGCATGTTGATCACGCACAATGAAGGGGTCCGTAGTTTGAAAAGTATTTATCCCAAAAACAAACTTAACATTGTGGTTGAAAAACATGTTCTCCCATACATTGATATACGTCACGGTCTATTCTCTAACTGCAAATTTACCTGTAGCTGTACCTGTACCTGTTTACCTCAAAAAAAGAATATCGCGAGAAGACCCGTTCTCAGTGTTGTTTTTTAATGTGTACAAATCGCGAAAGTTTAAAAAGTTTCATTGCAAATTTAAGTTTGTAATCCTAAAAAAAAATGTTTATGTGATAAAATTACAAATTCATTTAATTTGTAATTTTTCTGACTTTTTTCTTTATTTGTGCTATGAGACCTTGCTTCTGGCCAAATTTCATGATTCTAGGTCAACGGTAAGTACCCTATAGGTTTTGATTTACATGCGAGTATCAAAATATGTCGCATAAATGGCCGTACTGTTTTATTGCATTGACTTCAAAGCTTGATTTTTTAAGAGCTCCGAGGGACCATAGACTTACGTATTTGATATTAATTTTAACTTGATACCTCCACGCGTTCCTGAGAAAAAGCGTCTTGACAGACTGACAGACAGACAGACGAACAACGAGGTGATCCCATAAGGGTTCCGTTTTTCTTTTTGAGGTACGGAACCCTAAAAATGGAAAGGAGCCATTGCCCTACAGTGTC
Organism: Cosmia pyralina; assembly: GCA_946251885.1. Taxonomy (NCBI): domain Eukaryota; kingdom Metazoa; phylum Arthropoda; class Insecta; order Lepidoptera; family Noctuidae; genus Cosmia; species Cosmia pyralina. The sequence goes on from OX276358.1 coordinate 22,258,382, forward strand.
AACAGGCTCATAATAGTAGATTATCTTTAAAGATTACTTGCTTACTTACATTACTTGTAACGACCATGATGCTTGCTTTAATAAGAATAAGACTCACAAAAGCATTCTTTATAATTTTCTGGATTCCTCAGTCAAGTGACTACACATTTCAAAAGCGATTCCAATTATTTTTCAAGTAAATATCGCAGATTCGTACCTCGATATCGTATTCGAAGTTATTTTTAGAGAACATTACATTTCATAAAAACACAATTCTAAAAATAACACAGAAAATAAATCTGATTAAATTCGGTACAGCCTAGCGCAGTGGAGGAATGTTCACAAGCAGCTTACACGGGAACATAACCACGTAACATTGTAAATGTACTCTTTACATAATATGTGCTCCTAGTAGTCCTTGGTTAATTGTCTACTATATGCGGAAGGAAGCATAGGCAGCTTTTCTCTTTTCTTGAAAGGTGTATGTTTGAAATCTATATAAAACGAGGTCGCTTTTCTCGTCTGTCTGTGCACTGTCGTAGTTCTTCTAAATTACACAATATATTTTGATGCTGTTTTCACCATACTTTAGCACAGAAATCTTGATATTTTGACATGTCACCACATCGGTACTTTGCACTCGTGCAAAGCAGGGGTGAGTTGCTAGTATTATGTAAATAGTTTCGATAACTTCCTATTTACTTTCACCTGATAGATTACTAAGAAAAAATATATTTGTACCCTTAAAACTAGCAGTAGGTACTTAAATACATTTTAACACTATCTGAGAAAACATCCTGACTAATCTGTTCTTCCCAAGACACATAGCGCCTATTACCAGGCTCTCTTAAGCTTGAAACAACTGTATAAATATAAAACTACAAACACAAACAGTAAGCCTCACCGCAAAGCTACAGAGCATCGAATAAAATGGAATTCTTCATCGTTAATTTTCTCTTTGTTTTTCTCAAACGGAACACAAAATAGTTGACCAACTTCCACTTGATTGTAAACATATAAAAGTAAATTTCCAAGAGTATTTTGTTGAGAATTTATACAAAGCTTTTTGAAGTAACTTGGTAGTGTTGCGGTTTCGTCTCCCGGGACTGGGTTATTATTATATTTTTGTGTTTTGAGAGCCAATATTTCTAGGCCAATATTTCGCTTAATAATTTCTAGCTTGCATTCTGATTGGTTGGAGAAAAGACGATTCAGTTCTTTCAAACAAAGTGGTGCGGGTACAATTGTTTAAGGCGAAAGCGCCAGGGTAGCCCGCGAAATTCAAATTTTCTTACGTTTTTTTTTGCAATTTGCAGGTCTATGTCAGGTTGTGTGTTAATTTGAATATGATTCGCGACCGTAACAAATCTGTATTTATAGAATTATAATCATTAACATCATCAAAACAACTCCATTATTCCATATTACTCTATTGAATGACTACTTCATGAAATCTTGACATTTGAGGATTATACTAACTTAAGGAATTGTATTACTAAGGGCCTATTTCACGATGTCCAAGTAGCCACTACTTACCGAATAAATTCAAAAATGGAACAGATTTTGAAATTATCTGCCAAGTAAGTTAATAGGAACTTAATCGTAGGTGGTAAAACCGGCCCTTTTTTAATGTTAATATATATTTTTTACGGTTTTGTGATTCATACATTAATCAACATACATTCAGACACTGAGTTGCAAATTGCAAAAATCGTAAAAAATCATAATTTCGCGGGCTACCTCAGCGCTGCCCCCTTAAAACATGACGTCGTGTACGCCTACGCAACGAGACTACGCTGGTACTACGCCGTAGCTAATGCTACGAAAGGTTAAAGATCCGCTACGAGCTGTATCGATTTGTCTTGGAACATAAGTACACAATTATTTTTGTGCATCATTTTGTACACATGCGTGACAAATAATCGACACAGCTTATAAATAAAAAAAAACGTTCCCGTTTTCTAATTTTTAGTTCCAATAGTAATTGATAACCAATGTACCATTGTTATCACCATCTCTCACCTACACCTATCTAAAAAAACCATCTCCTTAAATTAATTTTATACTCTTTATAGAAAGATAATACAATCGTAGGCCTAGCCTTTGTTACCTTCCGTATCCCGCCGTCCCCATAATATAAAATTTACGGACATCCCCGGGCAATAAACTCCTTTCTTACAGCGTTTTAAAGCATAAAATAGCCGAAATATTATCTGAAGGAGCTATATTTTGACCTTTACGATGTTAATTCATTGGATGATTCTTCTTATCGCGTTAATAAATTGAGGAGAACGTTTGATTGGGTCTATGTAATTATAATTAACAACTTTATCTATTACCGTTAAATATTATGGTCAATTTAGTATTCACCTGTGGGCATAAGTGGTTTGTTAACTAAATTATGAACAATGGTTTAGTCACGACTGCCATTATATTGGTGCCAAATTAAGTAACTTTTTTTACATTTCATCTAGCAATTCCGGTTTCAAAGAACGTAAATGGAGAAATTGCTATTATAAATGAATTGGTGATCGATGTTTGTTTGCAGCGCCAAATGGTGCCCAAGACAAAGGCTGTTCCTAGGTTAGGACTAACGCTATTTCCATAATTTTGTAATTTTAATGTTGAAATAAACGATTTTTATTTTAATTAACTTTGAATGAAGATATTTCTGGCAACCCCTTTTAATAGCAATCTGTAGAATTATTCCTTTAAAACCGGTAACAAACCGGTTCCTTTAATACATGCACAACATTTTTACGAGATAATATTGCATCAACTGCTCCTGATCCGTTATATTTTACTACGTCATCTCTGACGTCAGCCCCGGGAAGCAAGCCGGCAACCGTTTCTAAATACAAAGCGACACGGTTTTACAACTCCTATAAAAATAATATAAACAATTTTTCCAACTTCGAACATTACCGTTTTAATACACTGCGGGCCAATACAGAGAGCAATAACTCAATTCTCACGCACTAACTTCTGAGGGCATTACCGAACGAAGTACTGATCGAGCGCTTGAACTTCTCACTCACAAGTTCGCATATATTTTCGTGCAATAACAACCTTTGTCTGAGATCATTTCAATAATATCCCAAGTTTAATAGCAACGCTCCACAGGCTCGAGGCAGTAATAAAATTTAACGTGTCGTTGCCGAGTTTTGTGACTTTACCTAAATTTATTGCTGAAACTTTTTCACGCGATCCATTTGTTAATCTCGGGCGTTGCGTATTCGCATTTGAAAAATACGACAAGCGATATGTTCCGCTTTTTTCGGGCTAACGCGTGTCGTGTCGCGAAAACTTGTGTGTGTAGTTTTTTGTGGCCCCAATTGTAACGTTGAATGCTCCCGATTCAATGTTTTTTTAAAGTGATTTATGGTATCGTTAATTTTGACAAAATGGGACTATGATCCAGTACTTTTTATTATTTATGGGGTAGGTACAAAATAATATTTTTTGCAGATAAATATCAGCTAGCCATACAATCGAACGAATTCTTCTACTTTAACTTTAAAACATAGAAAAAAAAAACATATTAAGACGCAGATAAATGCCAACGGCCTTGAGTTGTTGGGGCGGCATAGCTTGTGTGTTCTGTGCCGAGCTCACGCAAAGCGTCGTACGACCACCCAGTAATAGGACTCGCCCATCAAGAAGCGCTGTATCAAATTAGACGTATTATTAATTTATTATACATAAAATAAAAGGTAAAAACACGTATGCCAAAAAATAAATAATTGGTGAAAGTTTTATAAAAATATGCTTGATAGTCTTTGCGTGATTCTCAGTTTTTTATCCGCGTTAGACATAACTTTAGAAATTAATAATTCTACTATGTAATATAAACATATTTTAAATATTCACATAATAAGTTATTAAGAAAATTAAAGAAATTTAACAATTTTTTTTTTCAAATCATTAACACTAGGTACTCGTTAAGACGTGATCTTCAGTTTAAAATCATTAAAAGTCGTTTATATCGTCACCTTAACACACAATTTACAGCAATTGAATACCCTCACAGCTCCTATTACTTTTATGGAACCTTTTAACACCTCATTATATATCTACGTATTCAATGGTAAATCCAACCTATTTACCTGCTTACCATAAAACGCGAACATAACTCACGCACAAAGCTCGACTTTGATGAGTTGTGAAGTTTCAAGGATACTCGTATAAGTAGAGATAAACCATTCCAAAAATGAACGCCCCTCCACAGCGGTTACGCGCACATGCAAAGAAGTGTATAGACGCAATACACATAATTGGTCTTTGTCATTGGTTTCTCAGTCGGTCAGTACGGTCAACAGCTAAACTAAATAAAGCTTACAGACTAACATACATGAAATATATACAATAATACAGATTTTTTTTTATGCAAACGGTACCTACCCGACTTGCCCAAACGTTCAAACAGTCGGATTTGTCGGCCAACTAGTGTATAAATGACACGAACGCGCGACAGAGCGACTGAGTGCGGTGCTTGCCGCCGATAGTTTAGGTAAGTAATTCCTTTTTACGGGGAAAATAATGGTAATTTACGGTATTTTTTTAAATTACGGTGAAAAAAATAAAAAAAAACATAAGACCTGTTTTATAGTTAGTTCAGTTGGTATGCAAAGTTTTATGATCTAATTTGAAGTATTTTTTGAATACCAGCGGTTTAGTTTGACCACCAAATTTTGGTTTTTTTTTTCTATCGAGAAAATTTTATAGAATCGTGTTTTCGTCAAACATAGTAAGTACCTAACATCAATCCTAAACTTTACCTCTTTTTTTTCTTTTACTTTACTTTTTTTTAAACTTAACTTTACTTTTTTATATTTATTTCAAAATTAATGCTGCAGTATTTTCGACCTAACGGACGATCATGCTAAGTGGTGATCATGAGGGAAGCTTTGAGTATGAATGTCGCGGCTATAAAAGTTGGGGAAGACCAAAGAAACGATGGATGGATTGTGTGAAAGAGATGACATGGCTAGAAAGGGGGTGACTACCGAGATGACGACTAATAGAGAACTATGGAAAAAAAGGACATGTTGCGCCGACCCCAAATAGATTGGGATAAGGGCATGAGAATGATTGAGGATCATGCTAAGCCATTTGAGGTAGTATGGGTTCTTAACTCTATGTAATTTGCCGAAGGGTTAAGCATAGTTTACACTCACGTTTCGCCACCAACCGGGCACAAATCCATACTCCGGGCTGCTACTGAGAAATTCCAGATGGAAACCCAATAACACTTTACCCGACCTGATAATCAGAACCAGTACTTCATGGTCAGCAGTAGAGCTTGGCGACCATTAGACCATCAAGTCAGTACCATTTAAGCGTCTCGTATTTTGTCAAAACTTTTAAGTCACAAAATCAACACAACATAAATAGTTGTCTGTATTTTGAGTCAACGACGTCGAGACTGCGAGGAAACTTTTCATCCTAGAAAATATATTGTACCCATGAGATAATGGAAAACCCAAGTTTCGCGAGAACAAAATCGGAAGGCCTTGATACTTTACTTCTTTATATTATACAGTATTTTACTTAAAAAAAGGTAAGTAAAAAAAGTTTGAGGTATTATTAGGCATGGCTACAGATCAAGCTATACAGTTCCAGTATAAGCTGATCTCGCATTGAAAAGGATTTCCTTACAATGAGAGGTCAGTGTAAACTGGAAATTTATTGCTTGATGTGTAGCCGTGTGTTCTAGGTCCTGTCTTGTAAAGGTCAAACTTGTCATGATTTCCAAATAATAATAAGTTTTGTGGATTTAAAATACTAAACATAAAGTTGAAAGTATGTGATTTGACTCAAATGATTTTGTATCTGACTATTCGTGAAGTTAAAAAGTATCTCATTTGACAGTTACCGCCAAAAGTACTGGTTTTTTTCTAGAGAATTACCATTACCTACGTAATGAAAACATGATATTTGGAGCGTCGCCTAGTTTTTCCAAGTTAGTTCGCTTCGAGCCTCAGATCCTAAAGGTTGTCTAGAAATCTAGTCTATACTGATATTTATTGAGTGCCTAGTTAAACAGTTTGTTAAATATGGCTATCTTATACCAAGTTTGTATGTGTGCAAGAAGATAAAATACAGAATTAATGCAATGAAAAAGGTGTATCATTTCAAACTAAGAATCTTTTAGAAACAAAACATAACATATATGTAAACAAGATTGGGTTTCTCAGTAGCAGCCCGGAGTCTGGATTAGTGCCCGGTTGATGGCAATAGGCTCACCCCCTATTACATGGGACTTAAGCATAACTGACGGTATGTAGGTGTACTACACAGGTACACTTCTGCCAAACTCTTCGAGGAAACATGGCGTGATGTTATGATATGTTATGCTTAAGTGGGATGCCATTATTTCCATATGATACTACCTTGCTCACCAAGAATTTTATTTTTTCTGATAAGTGTATTTTAAATTTACTGACATCTCTATCTTTTTAATTGTAATCAAAATTTATTTTATTTATTACGTTTTTGATTGAATTTACTGTAATTTTAAATTTAATTTATTGAAATTGGTATTTGAACGCTTTTTTTTTTGTTTTTGAATCATATGAGTATTTTTAATAGTACTTAATGTTGCTTATGTAAATTAAAATAATTTTGCATGCCGTAAGGTAAAATGTATCGGGACTCTTAACAAAACAACCATCATATCTGTACACCTACATTATTGGCAAATAAATGATTTCTGATTTCTGAAAAAGATTATCTATGTTGGGTTGCTGTGCAGCAACCAGATCACTTGATTATATTAGAGATAACACTTGCCCGGTTGGTCCGTGGATGGGTGATGACCATCTTTACATACCGAGACTCCTCGTGCCTTATAAAGTACGTTAAGCCGTTGGTCCCGGCTGCCATTTGTGAATCTTTGACAGTCGTTACGGGTTGTCAGAAGCCCGAAAGTTTGACAACCAGTCTTACTAAGGGGTATCGTATTGCCCAGTGACTGGGTTGTGGAGGTCAAATAGGTAGTCGCTCCATGTAAAATAATGGTATTCAGGTGCTTCCAGTTAGACTGGAAGCCGACCCTAATGTAGTTGGGAAAAGGCAGATTGATTGATATGTGTACTAAATAAAGCTTTGGTTTCCTAAAAATGTTTTGAACGGTTACATAATACGGGCTGACTAAATTAAATACACAGCGTTTTTGACATCTTAATGTCAATACTGGTGAAAATGACAGATTTTCATGATGGCCGTTATAATATGATGGAAACGCATTCCTAGCTTTAATGGAAAGTGATTATAAACTAAATTAAATTAAATTTATATCTAATAACATAGGTTTTTAAGTATTTTTTTTTGTTACTAACATGCTATGGGCCTTTGTGTCCGATATTAAAAGATTTTTTTTATTTTTTTTTTATTACCTACCTCAACCGACACACATGACACTAAAATGACTACTGTTTGGTTGTCAATCTCAAAGATAAAGTGAATGTCAAATATACCCTACCTTTAAATTAATACACCCAAACAGCCAACAACAGGTGCCTCTACCCTTCTCGGATGTTGTGTATGTGAATTAAATGAAACTGTCAGCTCCAAATAACAAAGATACGAACTTTTGAAACAATCTCAATCAATGGCGGTAGGATTTTATTTATTTATTTATTATTATTTATTATTACAAAATCCACAGCTCTTTAACAATTTTACTTAAATAGATAAAACCAATCTTACAGCCAATTATGGATTTACAATTTATAGCAACACTGATTACATGCATCAGAAACAACAGGATGACATGCTACGAGTAGAACCATCTAAGCAAGCATTATATAAATAATATCGATCGGCAAAATGGCGCCTCTTATAACTATGTATACAAATAAAAAGAGAAGTCCTGACTGACTGACTGACTGACTGACTCATCAACGCCCAGCCCAAACCCTTGGATCTAGAAAGCTGAAATTTTGCACAGAGGTTACCTTTATAATGTAGACAAGGAATAAGGAAAGAATTCCCGGAAGTCGTTCTCGTGGGATATTTACCGACATCAACGAGGGTGAAGCCGCAGGCAAAAGCTAGTTATCTATATTTCCAATATAGCTTTTGCCATTGAGGAAGCTTTTTACTATTTACCGGGAACATATTTCTAGGAATTGAAAACGTATTGTTCTAGAATACACGTCATCATCTGCCTAGCCTTTTCCCATCTTTATTGGAGTCGGCTTCCAGTCTTACCAGATGAAACTGAATAGCATTATTTACAGTAGATATTGCCCGCGGCTTCGCCCGCGTTGATGTCGGAAAATATCCCACGGGAACGTATACCAGAAAATCCTTCCTTATTCCTTGTCTACACTATAAATGGAACCTCTGTGCAAAATTTCAGCTTTCTAGGTTCAAGGGTTTGGCCTGGGCGTTGATGAGTCAGTCAGTTAGGACTTCTCTATTTGTTTATATAAATAGATAGAGCGACTGCCTATCTGACCTCCACAACCCAGTTACTGGATAACACAATACAACTTGGTAAGATTGTTTTAGAATATTCGTGTCATGTTTAAATAGGGTTGCTGGGTATTATAATAATTGTAGAATCTAAACGATATATTTTATCGGATATTATTAATATAAATACTAGCTGACCCGACAGACGTTGTCCTGTCTTGGCTATGAAAATTCTAATGTAAACGCGTGAAGTTAAAATGTGTTTTCTGAAATTTTCCAATTTTCTGCGAAATTTTCTTAATTTTTATTTCATAAGAACCTTCTCCTGAGCACAACAAAAAAAGAATTAGCGAAATTGTTCCATCCATTCACGCGTGATGCGATGACCAAGGGAAATAGGGATTCATTTTTATTAACATAAATTATTATATTCCAATAGAGATAGTGTAACAGTGACTTTAGCCGTACAAGTTATTGCTTAATAAAAGCTGCGTAATAATAATAATAACTTAAAAATAAGTGCAAAAATGCAAGCAAATTGTTATGATGAGATACAAAAAATATTAGCACAATGAACGGATTTTAACAGATTGGCGATTGAAGATGAACATTCTCAGTGAGCTCATCTGTCTGGACCATAAAACACATTCTTCCGGATTAGACATCTTGTTACTCGCATTAACACGTGGATTCATCATCATCATTGACAGATAGGCCACCTTTAGTGCTATGCTACCCTCGTATGTGCAAGTCTCATAAACACGTGGAATAATCGTGGCCTATCAAGACCAAGTACACAATTACAACAAATGACTGAAAATATACGAAAGTATTACGACCTAATTACGAACATATCCAAGAACATCTATTTAAACTCGCACACAAAATTTTACAAGCCTAGCTTTGACAAATGACGCCAAATTACGCCTCCATTATTTTAAGCTGTCATGAATAAGTTTAGATATAAAACATATTCTGCTATATTTGTTCGTAGTACTGTTACATGAGGAGATAGATGACAAAGGTTTAACTTTATGCAACCGTGCCGCTAAGGCATGATGCTTCTTTTCATCAAGAGTTTCTTAGCTGACCGAGCGAGCGTAGTGAGCGAAGCGTCTCTGCTCCAAGTCTGGCAAAATTTGCTTTCCTCTGTCAGTTTGTTGCTACTCCTGTACAGGTCGTATTTTACAACCGATCTAGACGAAACTTGGTATACCGGTTTTACAAATTTATAGAATTTTGCTGTCGGGGATTTGTGATTAGAGGGGTACTTCCTCAAAAAAAGGGGCAAAAAGGGGCTGCTGGATATGTCCGCCTTATGAGATCCGATTTCGATGGTTCTTTTTATTTGAAAGGTGGTTACTTTAAGTTGGTCTCATAAAAATTTGGTGAAGATATAATAAAAAAAAAACTTGCTAAATATCCCGTTTTGTATAACTTTAGTGGTATAATAATTATTGCAAAAAAGTTTGTGCTTGCGAGATCTACTGTTGGCAGAACTACTAGTATTAGTCTTAAGTCTGGATGTCTGATCAGTCAATGGTATTATGTGGAATTGCCGTTATCATAGGAAACTTAAAAATATCTTAACAGACTTTTACTATTATGTGTTCTGTGTTAACAGCGCAATGTGGGTGTACTATAAACACCTCTTTGTGGATACAAATGTGACGTACGCGATGTGGCATGGTGTTTTGTTACCACCACACAAATATTAATTTTGCAGAAGTGTACCTTTTGCAGCGACATTGCAAGCACGGTCTCTGTCGCATATCTACTCCTATCCTAATAAGACACTTTACAAAAGGAATTACACGCTTTAGATATCAGAATTAATGAGCTAATACTCTCGGATTAAAACTTGGAATAACTCAGAGATATGTACCTACATAATAATGACTTCATATTCTGAAGTTTTTGTGTGGATCAAATCTGCTGGTTTGTAAATACGAGTGCTTCCTACCTTAATTTTGAAGCAATTTGTTTGAAGATGATGTTGTGGTTCTTTTAAGTGCTGTGTTCCTGGTATAATGTTTAATGAATTTGAGAAATATGCTATGGTGTGGCCAGAATAAAAAAGATTATTTAGCGTTTATACTTAATCTACTCAGGATACTATTAAGATAAGAGTATTAATTCAGTAATGTGAACAACAACAACAAAACAAAACAATTTTCCATAAAAATGGTAATTCTCAAAACTATGGTAGTAAAGTAAATAATTTAACGTCTCAAGTCAACTGTAATTCACGGTTAAATATGAGCAAACTAACTTTATAATAACATGATATTTTCATATTTCCCCGTACTAACAACGCGGAATGATGCCACGAGTACAAAGTATGAAGTCTCGGACTTGGATACACTTGGGATGTGGCCTGACTCACGAGCGACAGCGGTTTTGAGAGGTTATATAATTATTTATTAACTTAACTTTTTCTCATGGCTTTGAAAAACCCTCTTGTAACCTTCATGTAATCGAAACTATGATGACTGGTTGCGCCAACATTCAAAATTTGATTGACATCCGCTATTTCCTATATCCATCTCCCTTCCGCACAGACCTCGGGAGTGTATAAGATGATTATTTCGTCGCGAGTCTCTTCCGATTAGCTACAAGACGCGCGCGCAATGGCGCCTAGCCGCTCCGCTCCAAAATATTGATAACTTTGGAATCACTGCATTTTCGCATGTAATAAGACTTGCAATCAATTGTTTGTGTTTGTGTTCAACGTGTGAGGACAGTAAACTTGAAGCTCGACTGCCCCTGAACCTGGAAAAGTGAACCGGTGCACCGGCGACTACGCGAGCACGTGGCTCCAGTAAAGGTTTGTGCTTCCCTCCCTAATTTGTTTCGGGTTGTGTTCTATTGTCCTACACCCACCGCAGCTCGAATTACCTATCGCCAAGCGTTTGTCAATCGTATTGTTCCGCATCGCAAATACAGTCCTCTAAATTAGCACCTCGCGCCACCAATGACTTTATCATAGCAAACTATGAAAATGATGTCTTCTTGAGTGTAACTTTATTTTGATAACTGCATAAAAATATTCAGGAAAAAATTTAACTCTGTTTAATCACAACCTTCAATCAGACTCATCATCATCATTTCAACTGAAAGATCTCTACTGCTGGATATAGTCTCCCCCAAGCAGCACCACTTCGAGCGATTCTGTGCTTCTCGAATCAGCGGATTCGTGCGGCCTTTACAAGGTCACCGGTCTACTTTGTGGGCCTTCCAACGCTACGTCTTCTGGTAAGCGGCTGCCACTTCAAAACACCAGGCCCCTATTCTGCGAGCAATGTGCCCTGCCCACTGCCACTTAAGTTTGGCTATGTCGATTACCTAGGATTTCCTGCGGATCTCTTCAGGATCCAGACTGTACTCAATTATTTATAGACAAAACAGCATTCTAGTGACAGTGTGCGTCACAGTTTTAAATAAATTACACAGGTAGTCACCACTACGCATAATAAGACATCAAAAAAAATACTTCTTCACGACCTTGTACCAATATTAACAACTAGTAGTTCTGCGAACAGTAGACCTCGCGAACACAAACTTTTTCGCAACAATTAATATAACACTAAAGTTATTTAAAACGAGATATTTACCTTTTTATTCATCGAATCTTCACCAATTTTGTATGAGACCAACTTAAAGTTACCTTTCAATAAACATTGAACCATCGAAATTGGATCTCATAAGGCGGATATATCCAGTAGCCCCCTTTTTGCCCCTTTTTGGAGGAAGTACCTCTCCAATCAAAAATCTCCGACGACAAAAAAAAATGTAAAGTCGTAAAACCTGTATACCAGGTTTCGTCCAGATCGGTTGTATAATACAACCTGTAGAGGAGTACCAACAAACTGACAGAGGAAAACCAATTTTGAAACAGAGACCCTTCGCTCGCTCGTTTAACTAACCTCGCATCCCCCGCTCCCTCTCATAACCTGCACTACATTGTTAACAAAGTTACGTGGTGTATTCATACCAGTTTACTGGCAACTTTTAACTGGCCAGATGTGGCTCAGCCTCCCGGGTATGAATCTGATTTGCCTGTAGATTAATACGGGAGGCAAAACTTTTTTTTATTTAACTACAGATGAATGTTCCAAGAGTTCTTACAGCTTCAAGAGGAGATGGTTTCAAAGTTTTACATTTAGGGGAGATATTTTTGTTTTTAATTTAGTAATAAATCTAATTAAAATACTGTTACTTGCGCTCGCGCTACCTAATTCAAGATGGCGGCGTTTGAGAAAGTTCTGCCAGTGTTTCGTGTAGGATTATGGGACTTTCTTGTCACATTTTGTGAGAAATAAGGCGACGTAATTAAATATCATTTGCTTTCTTATATTTTCATTGTTTGTGATTTATTTCTGAAATGTGGGTCAACATTATTTTATCTGGTTTTTTTTTTTTTTTTTTGTGGATGGGAAATCATCAAATGACTTCGGGCGTGTCAGACTTTTACTGACTAAAACCCACCCATGTTCCTTCAGCTGCCCGTGCCAGGGCCACGGTATCTCTTTCGAACTACCCGCGACCCCGGCGGCATCGGCCCAATTGACCCCGTCACTGCTGACATCTCTTTGAGGCGCGCGTGGAACATAACGCGCCGTCGACCCGGGCCTGGTCCTTACCGGACGGCGAGCTGCCCATTACTCGTCGTCCGCAAGCCCGCGCCTACGGTGGCCGGGAATCGGCAATCGATTCCCGCCGCCCAGGGCGTCTCCTACGGCGGCTAGGGGCGCGAGGGCGCGGCTGTTGCCTCTCCCTCACGCGTTCCGCTTCCTCCTTTGCGAGCATTACTGCTTCGCAGAAGGAGGTGACGGCTTCCCATGCACTCTCGCTCCGCACCATGGCCTGGACCAGGTTTGGACGCGAGAGATCGCCACCGCCGATCGCCTCCGTGAGAATTATTTTATCTGCTGACTTTTCAGAGTCATGGCCTTAAATGCCCTATGGGGATACATCGATAAATTTTGTGTTTTTATAATTATAAAAACACTTTAAGCAAATGTATAGGTAGGTTAAATATTTGGATTTTCCATATGTTTTATTTGACTATAATTGTCTACTGCTGTACTGAAACCGAAATATGATTACTTGAAATTTTTTCTATAGAAAAAAATTCTAAATGAGTAGCATATATTTTCTGTTCTATACGATTATACGTAAACAGTTCCTTATTGTGCAGTAAAATTTACTTTACATCGAAAATATATAAATATGTTAAGAGCTTACTAAGCTAAAATTTTATTTAAGTAAGTATAGCATTTTGTCATAAATCTACATCGTTTAGTACCGGTGCGCGCGTGAGTCTTCTATCTCGCGAGTCAAACTAGACAGCCATAACGCCACCAAGCTAAACCCCGCTTCAGTATATCCTCTTAATAGAGATGGAAGGCTAGCCAATAGAGTTACCGATAATGATGACACGACGGTTGTGCCCGTCAATGAATGTCTATCCAATGTCCATTACTGAAATAGGGCAATAAACGGTTTAGTTTTTAACATCTAGTATTTCTATTTACCTTTAGGTATCTAGAGGTATCTTAGATTCCTTTAGTTAGTCACTTATCAACCTAAAACTTATCTTCAGAGATACTTTCCTAAGCTTTATTGTTAACTAAAGCTGTTGCCCGCGGCTTCGCCAGCGTGGAGGTTGGAAATTATCCCACCGGAATGTACTACTGAGATAAAAAGTATTTTATGTGTTAATCCAGGTTATAAACTATATGTGTGCTAAATTTCATCCAAATCAGTTCAGCCGCTTTTGCGTGATTGAGTAACAAACATCCAAACCTATACAAACTTTCACATTATTAGAATAGTAGGATAGACTCATGAAATTACTAGAAACTTTGTTCTGTGTATGTGAAGAGACCTCTATTCTAACTGGAAATCACATCCTCGAATTATCATAATCAAATTTAAATTATAAACGTACCCAAAACTTCTAAATATTCGCCTAAACAAATCCATAATAATTCTAATACTTCGTTTAGATAAACATGATATTCAACAACTTTCGCTGGGTGATCCCGTTAAAACTCTCCGAAGCGGGATTCGCGCGAAATCGCCGAGTTTATACGAAGGCATCGATTCTATGAGCATACTACTCTGGAGACGTAACGAGAGGTGTGTGAGGTGACCATCATTTTGTAACATTAATAGAATGTTAATCGGAATACGAATGCCATCTTTGGTTTATGTTCATTAGAAAACCAGCGTCAGGCAACATCTGTCTGGCATTAATGCCGAAATGAACCTTTTTGGCACAGCTGTGAGGCACACACTATTGTTTTAAAACATTCTTTTCAATTTTTTTTTTCTTTTATTTTTGTGTTTCACGAAGTGTGTTCAAATAAACGTTTTTCTTTCTTTCTTTTCTTTCTTTGCATACGAAGTCTTATGAAGTAAGAAACGCAGTGTAGGTCGTCCTCAGGATACTGTTTACAAAATATTGTAAAAGAGTAACAATGGAGTTCCATACGAAACTAGCTTTTGGAAGAGGCAATTCGAATAATCAATTTTCTTGTTAATATTGACGGTCAAAAGTGCATCTTAATGGCTTACTTGAAATAAATGATTTGACTTTGAGGAGCATCGACAATCTTCGTGGGATGACTTGTCAAGGGCATGTCAGTGTGGTTGAGGATCGGGCCTAGTGGCAAACATTTGGAAATATCCATAATGTTATTAGCACAGATTTAGAGAAGGCTAGATACCATAAACCATCCGACCACGCCTGATGTTTGTTCTGTGCACAAACTTGACGCGCTGCTACATTAGTTTGTGTTCGATCGCGCCAGGCTAGTTATGTCGCGCGCCTCAAAGAGATGTCAGCAGTGACGGGGTCAATTGGGCCGATGCCGCCGGGGTCGCGGGTAGTTCGAAAGAGATACCGTGGCCCTGGCACGGGTAACTGAAGGATCATGGGTGGGTTTTAGTCAGTAAAAGTCTGACACGCCCTCCCGCTCTGCCCAGAGCGGGAGAAGTCATTTGATGATTTCCCATCCACAAAAAAAAAAAAAAGGCTAGTTATGTCGATCACTGACGCTTAGCGATTGAAACGATTCTGTTGACGTTGAACACATCACTAAATGGCTGGAGTGAAGTTAACGTTGGTATAAAAAAGATGACACGCTCGGTTTTCATACTATCTAATGAACATGTGGTATCTAGTCTACTCTAAATCTGTGGTTAGAAGTCACTTACAATTCTTTTGTTAGCAATTTTATTTACATTGATAACAGGTACTAAGGCCTAATTAGTTAGTGTAGTATACTGGCCGAATCTCATTAGCAATGCTGATTTACATAACCTAAAAATACCACAACAAAAATACACAACACCTTCTAACATCCAGCATTTTTTATTATAAATTTTATAGCTCAAAAAATAAGACATTTTATACAGGGTTAGTTTTCAATGACCAGCCAAATTTTCACAGGGTGTTCTACATATGATTATGAACAACTTTCACTATGGGAACTACTTTGAAATCACGAAATAAAAATCAACTGTTTCATACATTTTGGTCGAGTAGGTATTGAACTTTTGTATGAAACAGCTGTTTTTTTTTTCGTGATTTTAGAGTTGGTCCCATAGTAAAAGTTGTTCATATTCACGGGTAGAACGCCCTGTGAAAATTTGGCTGGTCATTGAAAACTAACCCTGTATTTTTAATATTTTCACCACGTCAAAATTTTTAAAATACTCGTTTATCCACAAAATATAGAACGACTCAGTAAATACAGTTTCCATCAGTTAGCTCTAATTAAACATAACCAGAGTCTTGTTTCTCTTAGTAGACGCCTTTGACTACATAGTTTTAAGAGAAAACACTAAGGAAGGAGCGAAATTGTGCTACATTTCAAGTACCTATCGGTTAAAAGCTGAAAATTTATTATAAGAAGTAAACTCCTAAGATTTATCGACGGTTTTGTTCATATTAATTAAATTAAGTAACAAGAAAATAAATTAATATTACTTTGTCTTTTGTATTCACGTGAAAAAAAACTTTTTTACAAAAAAATACAACCGACTTCCAAAAACAACACTACAAAGTGAAAAATAACTTTAATTTCGGAAGTCGGTGTCTGGTTATATGTATTTTCGTTTTTTGCCACCGACTTCCGAAATTAAAGTTATTTTTCACTTTGTAGTGTTGTTTTTGGAAGTCGGTTGTATTTTTTTGTACGAAAATTTTTTATTTTTCACTTTTTAGTTGTGGTACCTACCCCACACAAATTCTAATACCACTACCTGCAAAACAAACTAGAACATCGTCTATACAAAAGTGGGGAAAAAATACGTATTATTGAAGCTAACTCAAAAATTACCACAGCAAAGTTAATCAATTTTATATGGGACCAACTTTGAGGTATACCCTCTCGAATAAAACAATTTGTTTTCAAATCGGACGACTCTGTAAAAAGTTATGCGTGGTCATACATAAAAAAAAAGAAAAACATACGTGTCGAATTGAGAACCTCCTCCTTTTTTTTCGTCGGTTAAAAAAGTAGTTTTGTCTGGTTTAATCCTACTTCCTACTATCACACTAATATTATAAATGTGAAAGTTTATGAGTGTTTGTGTGTTTGTATGTTTGTTACTTATTCACGCTCAAACGGCTGGACCGATTTAAATGAAATTTGGTAGATATCTTATACCCTGGATTAACATATACGTTACTTTTTATCCCGGTCAACGCTAGTTGAACCGCGGGGTGCAGCTAAGCTATATTATAAAATAATGCGAAAGTTTGGATGGATGGATGTTTATTACTCAATCACGACAGAACAGATGAACGGATCTGGATGATATTTGGCACAGAGATAGAATAAAGTCTGGAATAGCACATAGGCTACGTTTTGTTTTCCGGCAATACTGACCCGAGGGATAATTTTCGACATCCACGCGGGCGAAGCCGCTGACAAGAGCTAGTAAACTATAAAATAGACTTATTATAATGATTTTGAATTAGAAAAACTAAATTTTCATCTCATCAATTCGATTTTCTATGCAAAGCTTTAAAGTTACACTCATTAAGTGAGCCAGTGAGTGATTAGATGAACGATCTGAAGATACCTTGATGTAACTGCATATGGCGATGACACAAATATCATGAATGACCTCGATACTTTAAAACACGACCCAAACAGCACTTAAGTAATTCATTCAAATCTATTCCTGTTACCTAATTCAACTTGAAAAGCTATTTGTTACATCTAACACACAGTTACAGCTAAAACTAATACGATAGGCGTAGGCGGTTGAAACCAGGCAGAAGATATATGAACTAAAACCGAAAGGTAGGTAATGACCTGCCCGAGGCGAGTGCCAACAATACCAACCCCCATGACGTATGTAACATGCTCAGTTTGGCTACAGTTCATGTTCATACTTTTGGGTAAACTAACATCAAAATTGATTGTGATGTATGGCGTGGAGTTTGGCGATTATACTGTCAGAAACTTATCAATTAGGCGTTCTTAAAATCAATGTCCTCTATATATGATTTTTTTAGTGAAAACTTCTTTTAAAAATTGTAAATGTATCTTTGCCGAATCTATTACAACTTATGAACGTTGTTATTATTTTACATGTCAAAATCAATAAAAATATATTTATTGGTCGTGCGTAGAACAAAAAAAAAAAAATTCAAAAAAAAAATAATGTCAAATAAAAGCTAGTAATGAGTAAATTCCAAAAGCTTGAAATAAAGCAAATTATTAAAAAAAAAAAGCCAACTGCATAAACACATAACTGAAAAGACGCAAACAATCATCAATATCTTTACAATTTTGCTATTATAATATACAAAAATTACTTACACCATATTTCAGGTTTTGGTTTGTCGGCCTGCAACACCAACATTCTATAGATTATAATGCTTGATTTTCTCTTATGAGTTGTTTTTGCTTTATTTTTATTTTTTTTTCTTCTTAACTGTGTCATCCCAGATCAAGGCTGGCCAATAGATTTTCCAGGTGAGCAAAATTTCTTATGACATAACATAACATTGTTTTTAGGTGTATGTAAACGCTGTACAATTTTTGACAGATGAAAACTGAGATGAGATTGCGAACGTTTTTAAAAATACGGGAATTGCCTCTCAGGTGGAAGCGGGGACCGCGCGCCGGTTAGCCAGCCGACCGAAGTGCTGGTAGGCAAATTCAAATGCGTTCCTGGGTTTGGCCGGCTCTGTCCCAGTTCTGACCTGCTGGTATTGCTTTATCAGTCAATATTTCAAGCTATGAATTTATAGATACAAAACTATGAAAAACCTCATTATTATAACACAATAACAAGCAAACCTTTATTGTAATTTAATATTAATCAACGAGGGTTAAAAACGTTTAGAGTTTCATAGGCAATCGTCTCAGATTTCGAGTAATAAGATTGGGTAATACCGTAATACCCCGTATAACTAATAAGTGTTCTTCGTTGTACCCTCTTCACAAAAGGGTACAGGGATATAGTTTCAAGGTTACAGGCTTCATAGAGGCATGAGGTACACTCGCAGATTGGTAATCATTCAGAAAGATGTCAAGACAAATTAGTGTTACGAAAATTGGCTTTGATCCATTAATGTACTCGTCTTCCCTGGTATCCTAGTACCTTACATAAGATATAAAATCACGCCTACTATAAAGAAATTTAAGGAAGCTTATAAATATCAAGTCCCAAAAAAAAAACTCAGTCCCCCAAAACCTTTAATCATAGTCACATAAGATCCAGCTAGTGGCACATCCTCAGAAGTGCGTTCCGAATCTTCATACATAATACATGCGAAGCTACGATCCCAATAATATTGTGTATTGTTTGACAGAAGCGCTGTATTGCCAGAAATTATGATAAACAGGACCTTCCGAGCGGACCGGCGGCATACATTATAGGCTTTGATGTGACGTAGTTTTTTGAGAGTTGGAGGTAAACAAAATAGGTGATAAGTGTATGATTTTCCGGGACATTATATAAGCTGCGTGATAAAATCCATCCCTATTTTATAACAGTCCTGTCTTTACTCGACTTAAAATTTTCTTGTTCACTGATTTCCTGGTTTTTGCCAAAGTTATCTTCTGAAACACGTGGGAAAAGACACGTGCTTCAAACATTCTAAACGCGATTTAAAGGCATACAGAATACGAAGCCATATCATATAAAAATTGAAATCCTTTACCAAAAGCAAAATGTAGATACACACAAATGACAAACCATATCTTCATCGGCCAATTGCAGCTTTACAACGCATACATTAAAACGGGAAGGAATTACGTGAATTACGCGAATTTCTCAAGATCCCAGATTATGTCGTCGCAAACAGAGGCTGAAGCATTGGGACCGAAGCCTCAGGGCCGCAGGGCTCCGTCTGAGAGATAAATTATCCTTAAGGACGATTTAACCTACTGCGGGAGTGAGCACAATATTTATTGCGTTTGGTAGAATTGGTAGGTTTTTCGTTACACCAGTTCCGAAAAAACTACCATGGGGCTTTTTATGGAATTTGGGAACGTGAACGATGGAAATTAAAGTGCCTAACAGATTTAGCGCAAACCTGGCCTCAGCAGTATCCTCTTTTGAGCTTCCAGCAATAAGTACATTAATCTTTTATATCAGAGTAACTTTTGCAATCTCCTCCAAGGATTTGCTAAGTGGAAATAAAATGAAATTGTTTATTCATTGAATGGGATATCGGAATCACTTCTACACGTCATACAACAATAAAATAAGCTGGATGAAGTCGACATTTCCTATCTGACTTCCCTAGAGAATAAATAGCGAAACAAACTCAGCGGTCTCTTTTAAAGTCCAGACGTTAAATATCAAAAATATTGTGGATCTCATGTTCTACAGTTGACGTTTACGGGATATTAGGTTTGATAAAGTTCATTGCCAAAATTGGGCATAGTATGCAACTGGGTCCTGGATCGCGGGTCGTTCGAAAGAGATACCGTGGCCCTGGCACAGACAACTGAAGGAACACGGGTGGATTTTAGTCAGTAAAAGTCTGACACGCCCTTCCGCTCCGCCCAGAGCGGGAGAAGTCATTTGATGATTTCCCATACACAAAAAAAAAAACAAAGTATGTAACTTGATGTATGTTACTCGTGCAGGATTGCATTTTATTCTCAAGAAAAAAACTTCCGTCAATATTGTGTTAGAGTATTGCAGTCATTCACTAATAACCACGAACTGAAGGGTTTTTAACCGATCACCTATCAGTATTTTATCTTAGTACTCCAATAGTCTACTGGCTATCACCAACGTTTTTCTGCTATAATGTACTCGGGTTCACAAAAATATTATTTTCCAAAACAGTCTGCCACAAGTTAAGGAAAGGCTTCTTATTATATAATATTATATCTTACTTCCACTCCTAGATAAGCATGACTTAGCTTAATTTAAAATTCCGAGTGTGTATCGGAGGCGGTTAGGATAAATCCTCATTTTGAAGACTTGGGCAACCCCTAAGTGCGGGTTATTTTTATAGCTTAGGTTCAGGCCAACCGACGATGACTAGAAAACTTAGTGGCGTCGTAAATAACCCTATGTTTTACATAATATGTGTAGCTATATGATTTGTATGTTTAAAGTTTTAGAAGTTCAGGTTTGCTTGGAGAAAAGTGGTGTGAAAAACTAGCTTTTGCCAGCGGCTTCGCCTGCGTGGATGTCGGACGGAAATTATCCCACGGGAACCGTACATTTTTCAGGGAAAAATAAGTAGCATATGTGCTATTCCAGACTATAAACTATCTCTGTGCCAAATTTTATCCAGATTCATTCAGCCGTTCTGGCGTGGTTAAGTAACAAGCATCCATTCATCCAAACTTTCGCATTTATAATGATAGTAGTAACATTAATTTAACGTTACAATAAATAATGTTTCAGCAGTATCCAATGACTTTATCAGTGTTAAGGCGCTACTCTATATGTAACTAGCTGCACCCTGTGGTTTCACCCACATAAGTCTCCATTTCGTGGGAATATCGACATAAAAAGTATCCTATGTCTTAACCCACATTATGGTCTACCCATGTGCTAAATTTCATCGAAATCCATTCAGTTGATTTAGCGTGAAATCGTAACAAACAAACATACAAAAATCAAATCTTTTGTCTTTACAATATTAGTTTAAATATAGTTAATTTATACTCCTAAACGTCACACATTAACTGGTTAAAACCGCGACCTAGTTATAAATCAGTAACTACCATCTATTCCAAACTACCGATAGCAGAAAATCAATTGTAATAATTACCAATTAAAATGCAATTGACGAGAAAACACACAAAGTCAACGCTAACTAATTGATTACAACCCCTCCGCTGCGCAGGCACTCGCAAATCAAATAGATAGCGGCAGATTAGCATAAAATTAAACTATAGTGTGATAAAGCACAAGATAGTGCCGAAGGTTCAAAGCATACAAACTGAAAAGCATGAAAACCGACATAGCAAACATACGAAGCATCGTTTTTAACCGACTTCAAAAAGGAGGAGGTTCTCAATTCGTCGGAACCTTTTTTTTTTTTATTTTTTTTTTTTATGTATGTTCCCCGATTACTCGAAGATGGCTGGACCGATTTGGATTTTTTTTGTTTTATTGGAGAGGGTATACATCACCGTTGGTCCCATATAAAATTAATTAACTTTGCTTTTGTAGTTTTTGAGTTAGCTTCAATAATACGTATTTTTTCCCCACTTTTATATGGATGATGTTCTTTCTAGTTTGTTTTGCAGGTAGTGGTATTAGAATTTGTGTTTCGGGTGGGTACACAACTAAAAAGTGAAAAATAAAAACTTTTTTACAAAAAAATACAACCGACTTCCAAAAACAACACTACAAAGTGAAAAATAACTTTAATTTCGGAAGTCGGTGGCAAAAAACGAAAATACCTAGACACCGACTTCCGAAATTAAAGTTATTTTTCACTTTGTAGTGTTGTTTTTGGAAGTCGGTTGTATTTTTTTGTAGAAAAGTTTTTTTAGGGTTATGTACAGGAAAAAACGAAACCCTTATAGGATTATTTTGTTGTCCGTCCGTCTGTCTGTCTGTCTGTCAAGACCCTTTTTCTCAGGAACGTGTGGGGGTATCAAGTTTAAATTAATATCCAATGGCTCAAAGTTCTTTCTGAGGCACGGAGGGGTCTTGGCATGAAAAGATAGTCATTCATCCACGGACCAACCGCGGCAAGCGTAGCTTCACCTGACCGATCGTCCCGTGCGGCTGTTATTACTTAGCCACGAGCCCCTGGTAGGTTTAGTATGATTAGTATATTTACACCCCAGACCATAAGCCGCGCTAAAAATCTTGCTGACTGGAGGATCTTTTTAGAGTGGTCACAGAATATACATATAATACTGATTATAAGTACAGAAGACTCACTCCGCTAAGTCATTTAAATAAATAGAGACTCTTTCTACGACACAACAAAAGTGCAATTTAAGTCGCACTGCGCTAATTATATACACTTAATAGGTTGGGGAAAAAGTTCCTTCGCATTTTTTAAGAAAATTCAAAACATTTTTTAATATACATTATTCACATTTATCTAAAGTATGTAGGTACCATTTTGTTCGATAACTTTTTGCCATCATGTAGGTAGGGACATGATCCCATTGCTATAGAAATTTTGGGACTTCTGATCATAATACCGCGACAAGTGGTTTTGGCAGTCCTCTCGTGATGTTAACCTGACACTGCCTAAAGAATTCTGAAGAGACCGAAACAGGTAGAAATCTGAAGGTGCAAGGTCAGAACTATACGGTGGATGCATTAACACCTCCCAGCCAAACTCTCTTAATTTTTGCTGAGTGGCTAAAGATGTGTGAGGTCTAGCGTTATCATGATGAAAAACCACACCCCATCTGTTGAATAATTGCGGCCGCTTTCTCTCAACTTCTTGCCTTAATCTCATCAGTTGTTCGCAGTAGAGTTCAGAATCGATGGTCCTGCCTGGTGGTAACAGCTCATAATGAATAATGCCCTTCCAATCCCACCACTCACTCAGCATCACCTTGTTGCGAGTGAACCCGGGTTTCGCCACAGTCTGTGAAGCCTGACCGGCCTTTGACCACGACCTTTTTCGCACGTTCTTGTCGTACGTGATCCACTTTTCATCACCAGTTATCAGCTTCTTCAAAAATGGTTCGGTTTCATTACGTCGTAATAAAGAATCACAAATGAGTACACGGTTCATTAGGTTTCTTTCAGTGAGCTCGTGAGGTACCCAAATATCGAGCTTTTTTGTGTACCCAGTTTTTTTCAAATGCGCCAAAACTGTTTTGTGGTCAATTCCCAGTTCTTCAGCTACGTCGTAACTACTGATATGCCGATCTTGCTCCACTTTTTAAAAAATGGCATCCATTTTATCCGTAATAGGGCGACCAGAGCGACGTGCATCTTTGACATCAAAATTTCCGGACTGAAAACGCCTGAACCAAATTTGTGCTACTCTCACAGACACTGCACTGGGTCTATAAATATCGCAAATTTTTTTCGCGGCCTGCGTTGCATTTTTACCTTTTTTGTAGTAAAATTTTAAAATGTACCGAATTTCTTCATTAGATTCACTCATCTTGACAGTACGAAAAACAAATGAAAATCACACATTTTCCTAATTTGAATTTGGAATTATGTTCTTTAAAATTTAAACTTTCAATGATACCAAAACCAGCTAGATACAAATAGTATAGCCAAAGAGATTTTATTTTAAGTTCATACATACTATAATGCGAAAAGACTTTTTCCCCAACCTAATATATTCACTTTGAAGTTGCCTCTCTTTCTATCGCGTAGGTAATTCATAATTATACCTTCTGACTCGTTAGGGTTGTGTTCTTTTACGACGCGGTGCGTCAGTGAGTATTGAACTAACGTGCGTGCCGGCCGGTGCGCGGCAGCCCACACTGAATTAGCTCGACAAGTCGAGCCAGCCGCATAGTTGTAGCTTCATACCTAAAATGCGGAGTGCGCCTGGCTGGAGTGGTATGATCATCAAAGCTCACACGGTCGAAAAAAATGTTTATTTCGTTTGTGTTACTCCATAACGCCGCATTTATTAAATGTGTGTGGAAGAAAGCCTTCTGCACTTTCTCGTAATGTGTCGTTGGTGTTTAGCTAGTGTCTAATTGTTGCTGTTAAGTGTGATAAATGGGGATCAGGTTGATGTTTTAGCTGCTGTAGTTTTTGGTTAATCTGGTACCCTAAACTTATTAGGCTCCATACACAGTGCTGGTGACGATAATATCGGCTTTGTATGCGAGAATGTATGCTGTTTAAAGGTTAGGCAATTGAAGTTTCTTCTTTTCATCTTAATTAAAAGGTGAAGTTTATATGGGAAACTTTGATTGCATTTAACCCCCACTTCAAAAAAGGAGGAGGTTATAATGTTCGTCAGTAAGTTTTTTTTTAATATTTTCCTACACTGTCGCACTGCTGAGCAAAGGCCTCCCCCAAATCCTTTCAAGTATCCTTTTCCAGGGCCACCTCAATCCAACCCTTAGTCGTAGTTAAGGCACTTCCCCGACCAAACGACCTTGAGCGTTCAGTCCTTCTCTGTTCCGCCGCTCAGTCTCGCTCGCTCTGTTCCGCAACCAACGCGCCCCTTTATCATAGAATTCACAAAATTTTTGGAATTATTTTAATAAAAAAAGAATAGCGGCCTTTGGAAATAAAATAAAACGTGAATTATTTAGATTTTTAAATTGTCTATCCATTAATGTAATCCTCAAATGAATGGAACTTCAACTTTAGCAAAAAATTTCATGCAATCAATAATTTTAGTCACTTTTTTACAAGGTGATTTTAAATGTATTCATGACACATAAAAATAAATAAGAACGTGCAATGTGATAACAGGATATCGAACATTAACAATGTGCTTTTAGATGTGGTGTATTACTCTTAATTCATGAGTTAATAAGCTCTGAATAATGCACTATTGCAAGGATTTGATCGGGGTAGTGCCTTAAAAAAATTAAAATTCAAAACTAAGTAAAAATCCGTCAAGTTTGTAATATTTCAGTTATTTCTCGTGACTGCGATGCAGGTTCCAGGTGCATCCCGCCTGCCTCGGAAGTGTCATTACGCGGCCCACCGACTCCTATCCTTAACAAATTGAATTACTTTCAATCCAAGATGTCCCTCGATATTTGTGCTAGGATTTTTCTGTTTGACTAATAACGTTTTATTTGAGAGAGATTCTTATTTTTTGTAGAGTAAAATATGTGTGTTTGTATATAATATTTAGGGAGTCTGTTTACAAGGCATGGAAAGGAGGGTAAATGCGGGACATAAAGTGAATGGCGCTATACATGTGATTGTGACCAAGCAGGTGATATCCAAAAAGTCTCGACTGACTGTTCTCAATGGCGTGCCAACGCTTATGTATGGAAGTGAATGTTAGGTGTGGCAAAAGAAGTGTTCCTTGTGAAGCATGTGTGGTATGACTATGAATGACAGGCTGAGGAATTATGTGATAAGGAAACGGCGCTGGTCATGTTGAGAGGCTGAATGAGGGGCGACTAACAAAAGATATTTGTGAGTGGAAACTAAAAAAAAAAAGTTATCTTTTGAATATTTTCAAGTAGCCTTGGTCAAGAAACTGTCATGCACGTTTATGAAGGATAATGCTTATAATTTTTCAACTCATGTTGAATTAAGGAGGAGCTCGTGGCTGAGTAATAACAGCCGCAGGGGTCGATCGACCAGGTTAAGCTACGCTTGCCGGGGTTGGTCCGTGGATGGGTGACCATCATTACATATCGAGACTCCTCCGTGCCTCGGAAAATCACGTTAAGCCGTTGGTCCCGGCTGTCATTCGTGGATCTTTGACAGTCGTTACGGGTCGTCAGAAGCCCGAAAGTTGACAACCAGTCTTGCCAAGGGGTATCGTATTACCCAGTTACTGGGTTGTGGAGGTCAGATAGGTGATCGCTCCATGTAAAATACTGCTATTCATCTGCATCCGGTTAGACTGGAAGCCGACCCCAACATAGTTGGGAAATGGCTAGGCAGATGATGTTGAATTAAGGAATAAGATTGATCTTCGAGATTATTCCCAAGTATTTTGTTGGTTGTTAATTTACCTATCATTTTAATCGTACATTCTCAAAAATGTGAAATTTTCGTAACTTTCGGGGCACAACTTTCATGACCATTTCCAAATATGGTATTTTCCAGCGCAGGTAGGCCCAGACGACGACACCAGTAAAAAAAATACTGCTACTCGGGAGCTGTAACAATACCTACACTAAATCCAGTTATAAACAAAAAGTAAATAGGTAGATAATATGGCATGACAACAAACCAATCAGTTAAATGTATAAGAAAGTAATTTTATATCTTTACTAATATCAATAGGTAGGGGGAAATCTCGTTGACTTTTCTATGGTTCATAAATATTCACTCGCCCCTCCAACTATTCCCATATATCATTCGGCTGAGGAAGCTGTAGATAATTTATATATTGTGGGCTGGTTTTAAGGGAAGTCTGTATTATGGGGTAGTGCAAATAATGTTAAAGTAAGGAAAGAATAAGTGAGACCATTAGCGCCCGTTTCCGGCTTGGTATTATTTTAAATAGTATATTGGCAATTAATACATAAACTACATAAAAAATAATTATATTTTGTTACTATGTATTAAGAGGGCTGTCGCATATTGTCACCTCTCTCGCTCACACGGAACAATAAAGATTTGAATTTGAAAAAAACTTTTTTACAAAAAAATACAACCGACTTCCAAAATCAACACTACAAAGTGAAAAATAACTTTAATTTCGGAAGTCGGTGTCTAGTTAAATGTATTTTCGTTTTTTGCCACCGACTTCCGAAATTAAAGTTATTTTTCACTTTGTAGTGTTGTTTTTGGAAGTCGGTTGTATTTTTTTGTAAAAAAGTTTTTATTTTTCACTTTTTAGTTGTGTACCTACCCCACACAAATTCAAATACCAGTACATGCAAAACAAACTAGAACATCATCCATATAAAAGTGGAAAAAAAAATAAGTATTATTGAAGCTAACTCAAAAACTACCCAAGCAAAGTTAATCAATTTTATATGGGACCAACTGTGATGTATACCCTCTCGAACAAAAAAAAAAAAAAAATCCAAATCGGGCCAGCCATCTTCGAGTAATCGGGGAAGACGAATTGAGAACCTCCTCCTTTTTGAAGTCGGTTAACAATAGAAAGACATTCAAACGCAGATTAAGGCAATACATCACAACATTTGAAATAACATAAAACGGAGTAAGCTAATAATTAGAATGTCTCCAGCACCCTAGAGGTAACCAATGTTAATAGCAATAATTATAATCACTGTATCTCATTATAAGCGAACTGCTATTTTTTTAGATAAGTTCTTATAAAAAAAAAAAAAATAATAATAAAAAAAAACTTCTTATGAGAAATACAGTTCTTTAAACCCAAATAAAAAATGAAGTCCTCATTGACTGACTGACTGACTCATCAACGCCCAGCCAGAACCCTTGAACCTAGAAAGCTGAAATTTTGCCAGAGGTTCCCTTTATAATGTAGACAAGGAATAAGGAAGCACTTCCCGGTCGGACGTTCCCGTGGGATATTTTCCGATATCCACGCGGGCGAAGCCGCGGGCAAAAGCTAGTATAGAATAACAATGATTTTAAAGCATGTTATTCACGTCTTTTTAGTATCTATGCATCTGCAAATAACATATTTAACGGTTTCTGCTCCAAAGGGCGTTTCTTTTTCCATATTATACTGGTTATTTTCTCGCATTTCTCATAATTTTTCTTAAAGCTATTTACGAGATCAAACTTTAATATGCTAAAATGTTGTATACTCTGATTTTCAAATTAATGAGATATAATTATGCTTGAAAGTTCTGAACTTCCTGAACAGTTGATAAACATTGTCAGCTGCTTATCCGACGAGAAGTTGGTAAAGAGAGGGATCTTTACTATGTTTGGGTTGTTAAACTTACGTTACATAAATGTTGAGACTGGAAAATGGGACACGGTGTTACAGTTTGGTGGAGAAGGTTCTATGTTATTAGGAAAACAGGAGGCTAAAGTTTAACATCTATTTTTCATTAAAAAAGTATTGATTATTAGTGATAACGTTTGAAAATCGATTTGCGAAAATTCTAGCTGTGTAACAATCGGTTCAAAATATCCAAGACGCCTGAGACTCCATGGCTCAGGCAAACATATTCTGTTGATATCATATTTTTTAGATTATATCATGCTTTTGACTGAAAACTGGTCCATAGAGACAACAGCACATCCAGATTATACCAAACTGTTAAATTTCTCCAAATGATTTTATACCTTAAAATGTTTATAGTTTAGTTCAAAATCGAATGAGAAAATTTGACAGTTTGTGGTTACTTGACCTGCTGTGTGTGTACAAGTCTACCTGTTTCTAAAAGCTTTTGTGTAACGTCAAAAAGGTCAAAAGACAACACGTAAAATAAAAAAACCGGCCAAGTGCGTGTCGGACTACGCACAGTGAAGGGTTCCGTAGTTGGGATGAATTTATCCCAAGAACTAACTTAACCTTGTAGCTGAAAAACATGTTCTCCCATACATTCCAACTGTAAATGTAAGTTTGTACTCACAATATTGAGAGATTTACCATGTTATTTTAAGACCACAAACTTCTTATAGGTTTTTCTGTAATCTACAGGTATAGAACTACTTTCCGTATTTTATTCAAAATTTTAGGCTCAGTAGTTTTGGAGATAAGGGGGGGAAAGGTCACTTTTCCTCTATTTTCTCAAATAACTTTAAAAAAATTGTTTTAAAATAAAAATAAAAAATATATTTGAGACCTACATAGTAAGCCCTTTCATTTAATATGTCACACGGTATAGTTTGCAAAACTTTTTTTTTAATTTTCTAATTTGCCGCTCAAAAGTGACCCCCACATTCAAAATTCATTTCTTTATTTTACCCGTCCGTGTTTGAGTCACAGAAGTTCATATATGTACCAAATTTCAACTTAATCGGTCCATTAGATTTGGAGCAAATTGGCTGTGACAGACGGACAGAGAGACACACGAGTGATCCTATAAGGGTTCCGTTTTTCCTTTTGAGGTACGGAACCCTAAAAAGCGTCAACATTACTTCAGCTACAGAAAAGTCCAGTAGGTTCAAAGAGATATCACACAGTCTATTTCCTCAAACCAAAATTCATAATACCTTTAATTCCGTGAAAACCAGTAACAGTGTTGGTCTCTTCCACCAACTAGATGCGGCTCCCCACAACCACAACGAAACAAACCAACCACTACTATAAATAGTCAAAAATCCGTGTATCAAACATAAATCAGGGAAAACATCTCGCGTAGCGAGTTTTAAGTACGGCAGACCCGCAATGCGGTCTCACGGCTTAAATTGCAAACATAACGTGTCAGTAGTACCACTGCATATACATTATCATCAAGAGAATGCAACTAACTACTGTGACATACGTGAGGTAAGGATGAGCAACAAAGGAACTAAAGAAGATTAGCCTCGGAGAAATTTTTAAGACTTTGTACAAATGCTAGCACATCAAGCTACCCCAATCTGTCAAATTTTCCCAATATTTACCTTATTCCTTTGTAGTAAAGTTGAAAATCTATCAAAGATATCAAAGAAATTTGACAGATTGGGGTAGCTTGATGTGCTGGCCCTCTGTACATAACTCTCTGTAACTTGACTCACTTGTTTATTTAAGTGTATTATTATCGACCTAGTTTGTTACTACCAAGATCTACATGTTTAGTCATATTCATCGTATACAAGGGTCGTATCTTCCTGCCCTTGTACCATGTTACTTGTGGGGTCGGCGTAACTCGTTTTCTTCTTCCATTCTCCCCTGTCAACTGTCAAGCTATCATTTTGCTCTTTTTAGGGTCCCGTACCTCAAAAGGAAAATACGGAACCCTTATAGGATCACTTCGTTGTCCATCTGTCTGTCTGTCAGTCTGTCAAGAACGCGTTTGTCAGGAACTCGTGGAGGTACCAAGTTGAAATTAATATCAAATACCATCTTGACATTCCGAGACCCCTTCATGTCTCGGAACGCACGTTAAGTCGTTGGTCCCGGCTGTCATTCGTGGAGCTCTGACAGTCCAGTCTGATTAAGGGTCGTCAGAAGCCCGAAGTCTGACAACCAGTCTTACGAAGGGGTATCGTATTAACCAGTAACTGAGTTATGTTAGTTAGATAGGCAGTCGCTACATGTAAAGTACTGGTATTCAGCTGCATCCGGTTAGACTGGATGCCGACCCCAACATAGTTGGGAAAAGGCTAGGCAGATGATGACAACAATAGATGCCCCACATCATACAAAACAGATACATACATCTCTAGATATACAAAATAGACCACTTTTATAGTAAACAAATACTCCAGGTGACAGGCTTTCTAAAACTGGAAACACTTCTTCGCCATTACTGACAAATACAAGAAGTTCCTAAATTAAGTTACAGCATCGCTGAACCGTATAACCGGTGTAGGATTACTATGACAATTTCCTTACAGACTAATGCATTTCTTTTACTTTAGTACAGAAAACTACAATAAATAAATAAATAAATAAATAAAAATTTATTCAAAAACATAAGGACTTACGTTAAATACAATTTTTCTTAAATCTATGGCAAGTTCACCCATGACTTGTGCCTGAACTAGGAAATCCTGTGTTTCAGGCGATTGGAGGTAACATTAATTGATGAAAAATACTCATATTTATCTTATCTTATTGTTACAGTAAAAAGGTGTATAAAATAGATAAAATTATATAATACTAACAATATTTACTTTAGCACAATTAATAACTTCTCTGTATCTTCATAGGACATAGATTGAAGAGCTTCTTTAAGGATTTTCTTACAGTTACTATTATTTAAGGAGTAGATATTTCCTTTTTCGTTTAGCCTGTTGTAGAGTAGCGGTCCGAGGTACATATAAAATTTTGCTGTGAAAGCATGTTTTGTACTTTTTTGAGGGCAAACTATATCTTTCCGTCTCCTTTTAGTAAAATCAGTGTTGTATGAAAGGGCTGCGTGTTGTTTTAGTACAGTGCTCATTATAAATAACTGCCGAACTGTTAGTACTTTACAAGCTTTATACAGGAGGTTAGTGGGGTAAAGAAAAGGGCGGCAAGTAGCCACCTTGAGAATAGCTCTTTGAGCTCTTTCAATGCGCAATAACAAAGTTTTACTCGCCCCACCCCATGAAGTAATACAGTAAGTCAAAATTGATTGACAAAGAGCAAAGTATACTTGCCAAATTATTTTTGGATCTGCAATAAAACGTAGCTTTTTGAATACATATATCAGCTTACGAATTCTATTATTTAGAGCTTCAATATGTTGTTTGAAGGAAAGGGTTTCATCTATTATAATACCCAGGTATTTTATTTTATCTGTCTTTTTAATATTGGGACAATTACACTGGCTGTCTGCAGGGATTGGGCAACAATGAGCATGCAACGCTGAGAGGGTATTCGATATTTGCTTGCGCATCGAAAATTTAATGTAACTTGTCTTCTCTGTATTTAGGGTTAGTGAGTTATTTTGAAGCCATTTACCTACAATATTGAAACCGTGCTGCGCAAGATTGTAGACTTCATTTTCTGAGTCAGCCGAAAAAAGTAGAGCAGTGTCGTCAGCGTAAGTTATGATAGTGCCATGCTCTAGCTTTATATTGCAAAGGTCATTTATGTAGATCAAAAACAGAGTGGGCCCTAAAATGCTTCCTTGAGGAACACCAAAAGATGTGGTTTTTTGAGCATCGCTGAGCACATTACCAATCTTTACGCACTGAGAACGGTCTTCTAAATAACTTTTGAACATTTTCAGCTGCGTGCCTCTTACACCCATGATCTCAAGCTTGCGCAACAGGATTGGGATGGAAACTGTGTCAAAAGCTTTGGCGAGGTCCAGGAAAATACCTATTGTGTGGTTACCCTTGTCAAGTTCTTGCGCTAGATAGTCGGTCAGATGATGTACCGCATCAGCAGTAGAAACTCCAGGCCTAAATCCAAACTGCCGTTCAGACAGAATTGATTTATGTTCCAAATATTTCAACAACCTTTTGTTTATGATTTTTTCCAATATTTTTGACATGGAAGGCAGTAACGAAATAGGTC
The DNA here is from genome assembly GCA_946251885.1 of Cosmia pyralina. Classification (NCBI taxonomy): domain Eukaryota; kingdom Metazoa; phylum Arthropoda; class Insecta; order Lepidoptera; family Noctuidae; genus Cosmia; species Cosmia pyralina. The sequence goes on from OX276358.1 coordinate 22,290,924, forward strand.
TATAATTTGTCACTTGCTCTTTGCTGCCTGATTTATAAACAGGGACAATTACAGCTTTTTTGAGACACTCTGGGAAATGACCTGAAGATAAACAAATGCGGAAAATATAAGTCAGTGGTCGTACCAAAATGTCCTTGAATTTTTTGATAATTTTATTCGATATGTTATCCCAGCCAACTGCACAGTCTTCTTTCAAGGTCATAATTATACTTTCTACCTCAGTCTCGTCAGTATCTAGCAGCAGAAAGGATGTTAAAGCAGTGCTGCATGTTAAAGGAGTGCTCGTTGGATTTTGGGATTGATCCATATTTTTTTCTGCCAGGTACTTTCCAACATTAACAAAGAAATTATTTGCTATGTTAGCGGATTCCAGCGGTGATGAGTGTGCTTGCAATAAACCTGAAGATGACTCATACTGTTTCGTTGTATAAGTTGCGTCTTTAATATATTTCCAAATCTTTTTACTATTTGTTCCAGCACTTTCCAATGACACTTTGTCGTAGTCGCTTTTAATTTTTTTAAGAAGGTCATTACAGAAATTTCGGTATCTTTTGTACGAAAGTTGCAATACTGCATTGTTTGGATTAGATTTAGCTGTCATATGGAGTTTATCTCTATGTTTCATACAGCGAATAAGACCTGATGTGATCCATGGTTTTATGTTGTGGTTTTTGTTGCTCAACTGCAATACGACTGTGTTTTTCTGAATCGCATTTCGTAAGTTTTCAATTACATACAACATACAAAACTGCGGGTCAGCGGAATTATAGACTGGATCAAAATCGATGACGCGCAAATCTTCTTCAAGTTTATTTATATTCAGTTTTGTAATTGTTCGAGTGTCTTGTTTAGGTAATTTACAATTAAGGGTTAGTAGGGCAGCATTGTGATCGGTTAGTGTTGAGTTAACAACAAGTGCAAGTGAAGGGAAATTCGATTTAAGCATAATATGATCCAAACAGGAGCCACTGTGATGTGTAGGAAAGCTGTGTGCGGGGAGTAGGCCATGATATGCGCATAGGTTGAGGTAGTCCTGAGCAGACGCATCAGTACTTCCTGGTAGAATATTGATATTAATATCTCCAATTACAATCGTGTTTTTAATCGATGACAGGGTTTGCAAGGTCTCATTCAGAGAGTCAGTAAAAATACTAGTATTTTTAAAAGACGGAGGTCGATATAATGCTAATATCGCAAATTCTGATCCAATTTTAATTAGCAATCTGTTACAGTCGTGCATATCAGGTTCCTGAACAGAGACATTGAGATGATCTCTTGCATAAACTATTACCCCATCATTTTGGTTGTAATTTATAGTACTTCTATACATATTATATCCCGGGATTAGTGGTATGTTATATTGTTTAGCAAGCCAGCATTCGGTTAAAACAATAACGTCACAATTTATGTTTAGCCGTTGCTGAAATGTACTAAAGTTATCGAAGTTCTTAAAAACACTGCGAATGTTTTGTGTTAATATGGTTAGAGGAGTTTTGTAGCCGGATAGATACTGTTTGCAGTTTTCAGCTTCACAAACTTTGGACTCGGATACAGAGAAATTATCTAAATCATTAATCAAACTATTTATCATAATGGTAGTTAAAAATAAAATAACAAAAAGGTCAGAAAAATACCTAATTTACGACGCTCTTAGGCGCCTCCATAATCTACAGAATTGATGTACCTTTTTTCAGCCATTATTTTTGCGGGGCAGTCAGCAGCACCTGTGTTATGCTTGTCTGGCTTTTTGAAATGCATGCAAGTAGCGCATTTTGGATCGTCAGCTGTTTTTGGACATTCTTTTATTGAGTGACCTTGATCACCACAGTGGCCGCAGGTATACGATGTCTGTCGGCACGACTTAGCCGCATGTCCATACTGCTGACACTTATAACATCGAGTAACCAAAGTAAAGTCTCTCACAGGGCATGATGACCAATTTACAAAAACTCGGTCTTGTGATATCAGGGCTTTGCGTATGACTGCGGGCACTTCAACTATGTAATTACAGGACTCAGTGTCTTTCTTACCTGACTTATGACTTAATGTAATTGAGCTCAAAAACATCTCAAGGCTGTAGTTCTGAAGTTTTTCGGCTATATTTTGCTTGTACAAACAGGTAAACACCTCATTTTCCTGCATGGATGTTGGCACTCCTAAAATCACAACCCTAGGCTTCCTTTTATGGGGCTCGTCGACAGTTAGGCCTGACTTGGTTAGCTGCACCGATTGTCTCAGCTTCTCGATGTCGTCCTTTGTCTCAGTGCTGATGATTACCCCGCCGTTCTTCGTCTTGCGCAGGCCTCTCACATGGAGTTTCATTTGTTCGGGGTTAATAATTTTTTGCACTAGAGTTTTGGTCTCATCGCTGGTCTTCAACTTGTCACTCGGATAGATGGCCACAGAACTTACAGAACTCGGCTGTATAAAATTATTGGCACCTTTCTTTACCATGTCAGCAAAAGAAGATCCCTGGGCAGGTTTCGTCGAATCTTCGATACTCAGCTTAAGGTTCTGTATCTGCTGCGAAAGATCAAGTTGATTTTCGAGAGTTCTGACTGTGTAGTGCGATTGGAGAGCTTTTGCTTTGACGGACTGGTACATGACGGCCATCTGCGAAGTTCCGTGACCAACCTTACGGCATAGGCTAATGATGCGCGTTTTCTGCTCCACATTCAACTTTCCATCAGCTGCAATATTGGACACCTCCTTCAGGCTCTGTTCGATAATCGCCATCCAGTTCTGGATTTCTGTCGTCGAGACAACTTCAGGGGCATCATTCCTTTGAATAGGCACTTGAGGGGAAGAAGTGGGTACGGCGGCCATGGGCACAGGTGTAGAAGGTGGGGAGCGAGGACATTTACTACTCCGGGAGAATGGACTATCCTCCATCGTGAAGAGGTTATTTTGCTCCTGTTAAACACCGATCATTTCTACTAATACACCTATCACAAATCTATGTAAGAGTATGCGTTACTACTGGCTATTGGTTAAACTAGGTCACAATTTCGCAAGTGAGTATTTGTTTATTGTAATAATTGCTCGATACGTCTGTTCACTACGACCGGCAAAAATACAATCCAAAAAACAATGGATGGTGGCGACATCTGTTGGTTAGTTACGTGTCGGGTTTAAATTTTTACGGGCTATTTTTTTATGTTTTACGGGTCTGTTGGGAGGTTTTTGATAGAGGCTCCATGTAAATTATATATTCAGCTGCATTTGTTTAGACTGGACGCTGACCCCAACAAAGTTGGGAAAAGGCTAGGCAGATGATATTAGGGCAATGACGGATATTGTCATAATGCTACATGATTACTGTTTGGTACCCTGTGGACGACAGAAGGATTCAGTTACCTATCATCTGCTTGACGCTTTAGCATTTACGAAATAAATAATAAAGAGACTAATTTTCTTTGCAAAAAAGAACTACATGGCAATAAAAGAAAACATTTATTCAATTATAAGGCTCGCTACACATGACAACTTTACGTCACAAAAACTTTTAAACAGCATTTTGAAATTATTCATCACAGCCCTCGGCGTTTTAATTTCATTTTCTAGCGGCAAAATCCAAGCTCGAATAGTATTAATATTTACCACAGGATTCGTTCATGGGTTTGATGGAATATGTGATTTATTCAGCTCATAAAATATATTCATTGCCGAGTAATGCAAAGGATTTTTAATTGCTATCATGGATATTTTAAGCGCAGCGTTATTTCTGTTTTTCTCTAAAATTATTATGGTATGGACACCATCCTCACTGTCTCCTAGTTAACTGTTAAAAGATCTGTGTATCATAAGAATTCACTAAATCGTTGCAATCAATCTGCCTAGCCTTTTCCCAACTATGTTGGGGTCGGCTACCAGTCTAACCGGTTGCAGCTGAATACCAGTATTTTACATGGAGCGTCTGTCTATCTGACCTCCACAACCCAGTAATTGGGTAATACGATACCTCTTGGTAAGACTGGTTGTCACACTTTCGGGCTTCTGACAACCCGTAACGACTATCAAAGATCCACGAATGACAGCCGGGACCAACGGCTTAACGTGCTTTCCACTGACCAACCCTGGCAAGCGTATAGCTTAACCTGATGGATCGACTCGTGCGGCTGTTATTACTTAGCCTCTAAAGCTAGGTCGTTGCATTACAGAGAAAGTAGAATACAATTCTTCTTATTCTTCTCATCCAAAAGAAGGCTTCTTTCTTTTGCCATTTGAAGCCTTTACACACAGGGTTTTCTTAATCATTTACATCAAATAAACAATTATAACCCTCCTTTGGCTTTGCCATAGTTGGGTAAAAATAAGGTACTTACTCGTACCTATATCTACACAAACGTATTAAAAATAAATATTTATTTAAATATAAAGAAAGGTTACAAATTACAATTCAAAGATTACAAATTATTCATTAAATGTAAATAATCACAACAACACGTCAAATAACCCGCCCCTAACTGAACAGTTAGGGGGGTTAGTTAGTTAGGGGGGGGGGGCCTAGGAACCTAGCGCAAAGGTGCCCATAACACTTGCTGCGTTGCCACGTTATTGGCAATGGCTAACCTTTGCATCAAGAACGAGCCGGAGCGGGAGTCACCCGTTTTCTCACGTATTAATACGTAGGTACTCATTTCATATTTTAGACAATAACTGCAATTGCCATGTCAACCCAATAGTAGGTTTTTGTAGTAGTTGTTGTTTGTGGGTAAATTGTAATTGTTTTGTTTTCATAGTTGTAAAATTGTAATTCTAAATTTTTCTATAACATAACTATTGAAATTATATTTAAATAATGTTTTGGTGTAAGGTAAAATAATAAAAATAATAAACTCTTTATTTACACTCAAAAGTTACAAACATCTGTGTAGCCCTGACTCTTGTACTAGGAGTTACTGTATCACACCTCTCAATTTTCATGGAATATGGTGTAGAAGCGAGATGGACAAAAAAATGACAAAAAAAAAAAAAAATACAGTAAATGTATTAGGACTATTCACAAAAAAATCATATTATGTGTATACGAGTACATACAGACGTCATAGCGAATAACATAATTATAATATGATTTTTATTTCTATTTCACATGCTCAATATCTTCACTAGTGGGTATTAACCGTTAAACCTAATCATCTAAACAATCAATTACATTAATTAGCTCTACACCACCACACATGTTATTTGTTAAATAACTAATTATATTTGTCGCAATTAATAATTAATGTACGTTTCAGCGGGTCGAGCAAATTTATCTAGTTGACAGGTCGGCTAATGCGATATTGTAATTACTTGTTATACGGTTAATCCTGTCAATTATATTAGCTGGGTGTTATTGGCTGGTTGTGTGGGAGGTAACCTAATAAGGGTGGGTTGCACCATCTTACTTTAACTATAACAAACATTTTACCTTCAGGTTCGATATTTGATATAGATGGTGCAACCCACCCTTGTTTAAAGTTCCTGTTAGACAAAAAATGGGTTGTTCCATTTGTTAGCTGACGTCATAACTTTAACTGTAACCTTAACCGCCCACACTTCGCTGATTAAAGTTATTGTTAAATATCTGTCACTTCTGTCAAACGCGTCGAATGTCATGTCCCTGTTCCGAACTTTATCTTTTACATTTGACATGACGGTGCAACAGCAGGTAGTCATTCTATGGTAATTTTAACTTTGACGGAAATTATAACCTAGCCCTTGGCACAGATTAATACAGATGAGACACTCCGCAGTTTAGGTATGAAGCTACAAGTATGCGGCGCGCTCATCTCACTGGGTCAATTCAGTGTGGGCTGCCGCGCACCGGCCGGCTCCCACGTTAGTTTGATACTCACTGACGCGCCTCGTCGTAAAAGAAGACAACCCTAACGAGTTAGAAGGTATAAGAGTTACGAGTCAGAAGGTATAAGAGTTACGAGTCAGAAGGTATAAGAATTATGAGTCAGAAGGTATAAGAGTTACGCGATAGAAAGAGAGGCTACTTGTAGGTGAATATAACTGCAGGTTGTGTGACCTGAATTGCACTTTGTTGTATCGTAGCAGGAGTCACTTTGTATTTTAATGATTTTGCGGAGTGTCCCATCTGTATTCATCTGTGACATGATTCGAAAGACACGTGGCGCCATCTATTGTCATAAGAACGTTGTTGTTATTTTCCTCGGGAACAGTACTTTTTTCGGGATGAAAGGTCTTTGTCCGTTTTTGTACACCTGACAACGTATTGTGTAAAATTTCGCGATGATCGGTTCAGTGGTTTAGGCGTGAAAAGGTGACAAACAAACAAACAAACTTACTTTCGTAATTTATAATATTAAAGGATTTACCACAAAAACATAAGTGTCTACTAATAATGAACTCAGCAAAGTTCTGAGGGGCAATTCCCGTATTTTTATAACAACGTTCGCAATCTCATCTCAGTCTCAATCTGTCAAAATTGTATAGAGTTTGCCTACATTTTTGACATTTGATTGTCGCTGGCTGACATTGCGACTTGGAATTTGAACGTTTTTAATTACGAGAATTGGCCCTCTGATCAGCACTGGTAAAACTAAAAGAAACTACTTGGCGATAGAGCGCCACATCACTCCCCAAATACATGCACCAACTGCCAATAAAACGGTAACACACGAAGTGAACTCAGCAAACATCCTTAAATACACTGGCGTGGAAAAGTTTTGGCCAATTACCAACTCGGGAATTTTGCAAAACTCGATTCGACAAGTCGAAGATCGAACCACTTCTTAGCCGTAATTAGGCAAACGCTAAAGACTGGCACAAACACAGCGTTTGAAGCTATTTGAGTATCAAACTTTACTGCAACGGGGAACTTGGAATTAGAGGCTTGCTTGTATTGAATTAATTACTCATGAATGCATTCATTAAATGCTGCTGTTTGAATATGAATCAAAGGTTACTCTGAGTATTTTCATGTGTTGTCCTATAGTAAGTAATAGTCAATATCCGAAGCTTGATTGCTTGATCGTGCTTGATTCTATCATATTTGAATGTGCGACTAATTAAGCGTAGTTCTACGCTTAATTCTTATATCATCATCAATAACAAAAAAATCCTATTTTTAGTCCTATAACTAAAGTCGAAGTCGGTGCCAAGCTAAGGTGCATTTAAGAATTGAGGACACCGACTTCAGAAGCTGTTAAGTTTTTTATGAAAGTTATTTTATTCGTTTTTGGTTTTTGAAGTCGGTTTTTACTTTTTTTAAAGTAAATTTATTTTTCCATTTGTAGTTGATTATACAATTACGTAAGTAAGCCCAAGACAAACGAAAAGAAGAATCATCAAAATCGGCTTAGAGATATAGTACATTTATGCATATGACTTCGTACATAAGAATAATTACATAATGTATTATATACTAAAACCTTCCTGACAGTATGTAGATTACGTTAGTGAAAGAATCATCAAAACTGGTTTATCAGTTTTTGAGAAAATCGTGGACAAACAAACATACATACATACAAACATACATACGGGTCGAATACAGAACCTCCTTTTTTGAAGTCGGTTAAAAAAGTCCTATTTTTTTTAATCGAAACAGTGTCTTTATGACTTTAATGATTTTCCTCTAAGACTCCCACGTGTCATCAAAACAAATCAGTCCATGGACCAAATATCCCAACTTCCATTCAAACACTATTAGAGCCACAGCACTCCCAAGTAACCCAACTTAAAGCCAACCACACCCAGTCCACAGCAATTATAGAACCAACGAACCATCGCCATTCATTCAAACGCATTCCATTCTTCACCAGCCACGTATGAAGAAGTCCTTAGCTCCTTAACAAAGTCGTGTGTTATTCATGAGCCAGGTGCCTTCTATGCTACAGTTTTTGTATGTATAATTTTATTTTACGCCTGCTCGCGAGTGTAATTTCGCCGTATTTAAATGAGCGTATATTTTGTTTAGTATATGTTTTGGATTCATTATAATTTTGTGTTTATATTCACTAGTTTGAAGTTTTTGGTTCCTGTCTTTTTGTGGGGTTTTTGGATATGTTTTGAACTAGGCAATGTTTTTAAAACACATTTTTTTTGTTTTTACAGGTAGACAAAAGAAAAAATGGTATAAAAGATTTTAAGACGCAGATAAGTGCCAGCGGCCTTGAGTGGTTAGCTTGCGTGTCCTGTGCTGAGCTCACGCAACGCATCGTACGTTCACTCATTAATAGAAATCGTCTATCAAGGAGCCCCAAAATAAACATTATTAATTTATTACACACAAGACAAAAAGGTACTTTGTTAAAACAAGTAGTTATACTAAAAGATAAATAATTAAATTATCTATAAAATGGTGAAGGTTTTATAAAAATACGCTTGACAGTTTTTACATGATTCAGTTTTTTAGCCGCATTAGACATAAATCTACAAATTATAAACATCATATATCATTATATCATTATATATCATTATTGTTTTGCACTGTGCCAATCGATAGTAACTTATGGTATCTCTGCCTGGGGTGGTGCTAGAAAAAGTACTCTTATAAAAATAGAAAGGGCCCATAGATGTATACTAAAAGTAATTAATTTTAAAAAATTTAGATATCCTACATCTGCATTGTACAAAGAGTTTGAAGTTCTAAATATTCGCCAACTCTTTATCAAAAAAATAGTCCTGAGACAACATTTCTATGAAAAACCTGTTTCCAAATCTCTCAGAAGAGTGCATGAGGTATATGACGTCCCAGCATGCAAAACCACTTTTGCACAGTGTTTCTCTTATTTCTTGGCTCCTTTATTGTACAATCGCATAAGTAAAATTAAACCTCTTAAAGATACGACGAGATTTGTGTGTAGAAGGGCTCTGGATGAGTTTCTGAGTAACCTGGATTATGAACAGACTGAAAAACTTTTACAAATATGTCAGTAATTATTTATTTATAAATATATATTTTATAGAATACTGATAAGTACTAAATAAGTTTATAGAAACAGTAAAAACATTATAAGTAATATATAGATAAATATATACACTATAAAGTAATCATTATAAATTGAAGATTAGTACACAAACTTTATTTGTATTATAAATATATACATATACACACGTACACTAAATGCATTACATTGGAACTTTTCGCTTGTAACGTATTTCCATGCTGAAAATACAAAAAAAAAAAAAAAATATATATGCTCTTACTTTGAATTTTATTATTTTAGTTTTATAAACATGTTTTATATTATTTTATTTTTAACACGCTTGTTTATTACAAATTCTAAACAAATATTGTTTTTGTGAAAGCACTTTGTTTACATTGAAATAACGGGAGTTGCACTGTCTGATTTCTTTGCATATACTACTTGTTTACGCTAAGCTTGTAACTCGTTAATGTCATCTATGATATGCAGCAAAACAAATGTATTTGGTAAAAAGTGTCTTAACATGTTTACATTATGACTACTATTCCATGAGCGAGAATCTTACCTTGCCGTAACACAGTCCTTGACTAGCACGGGAGGTAAAGAACTTTTCTCTGTATACCGTCATTGGGCATTTTTATATTTTATGAAGTATGTGAGCCATTGCTTTACTTGTTGTTATCATTATTATAATTTAACTGTTCTTCTACTCCCCTTGCTACTTGTTATATATAAGTTCTAACTTGGTGTAGTTGAACATAAGTGAGTTTGCCCTATACTATGTAAGTAATAAGTAAATATGTATTACCGGTGTACTGTAACCTAAATTTATGGTCAATAAAACTTTATTATTATTATTATTTCCTTTATTCCATTTATATACATATATTTCACATTTTTAAATATTTTTTTATAAAAACATGAAATAAAAAAAAAAAACATTTAAAAATATAAAACATAGTAGCCCACCGGTATCGGGAACAGGGTCCAAGCTACCGGCGGTCAGGGCTCCAGAGAGAGGAACCTCCTAACAATGCGCGCCGTGTCCAGAAGTACCGCTCTCTGAATCAGGCCCTTAATCCAGCTGCCCAACGAGAGCCTCCTTAGATGTTGGTCGAGGCTCTTAGCGATTAAGCCATTGGCTGATACGACTATCGGCACAATGATCGCTGAGTCCACATCCCACATGTCGACAACCTCGCGAGCCAAGTCAAGATACTTGATTTGTTTATCTTTCTCGGCTTTCACGAGGTTCCCGTCATGCGGGACTGTTATGTCAATAATCATTGTGCGCCGCTCTGTTCGATCCACCACCACTATATCAGGCTTATTGGCAACAATAGTCCTGTCAGTGATGATGGATCGATCCCAGTACAATGTGATATTTCCATTTTCGAGAACTGGGTCGGGCACATACCTATAGTACGGCACTTCCGATTCCGCAAGGTTGTATTTCAGTGCAAGTTGCTGATGGATAATCCTGGCTACAAGGTTGTGTCTATGCAAGTACTCTTCGTTAGCAAGACGAGAACACCCGGAGATAATGTGTCGGATTGATTCTCCCGGACGGTGGCATGCCCGACAGATGTCAACCGTGCCGTCTTTCACAATATATTTCCGGTAGTTGTTCGTCATCATAACTTCGTCCATAATTGCACAGACAAAACCTTCGGTTTCCCCAAAGAGGTCACCGGAACGCAGCCAGGCTACGGACGCTAACAAATCTACGTCGGGTCCATGTAGGGCCCGGAAAAAGCGTATTATTATTATTATTACAATCGAAAATATTCACATATTATGTTATTAACAAAATGCTCTAGTTTAACATATATATTTTTTTAAATCATTAAAACTACTCAATCAGACTTTATCTTCAGTTTAAAATCAGTAAAACTTGCTTATCGTCACCTTAATTTGGCCGATGACGAGTCTCCCACAAACAAGATCGAAAAAGTTTCTCTGCTTAATGTATCGATCACCAGAAGGAACAAAAAGCAAGCTCTTGGCTCTCCACCTCAGGCGGCTACTGAAGGTTTATTATCAAAATCTGAATTATCGCTAATATTGACTAAATTCAACGCAGATTTAGTGCACAGTGATTGTTTAACTATTGTCTCGCGGATAGCTATTTTATTTATATTTTTTTTATTGCTTGATGGGCCTGCTCTTGACCTCGATCACGCCTCATGAGGTCTCCTATGATGGAACAAGCGTGCCCAGAAGATCCCTGTTCACTCTTGCCTTGAAGGCAGACGGGTTAAATGGCAAAAAATTGAACAAACATTAAACAAACAGCAAAAACACCCAATCTTCCAAAATCGCTCAACATCATTTTAATACCAAATGCTCGAAAAGGTTTCGCTCAACATAATGTAAATATATCGATACAAGTATCGCGTTTATTGCAACGCTCTTTCATGCATAAAACAGTAGCCAAAAACTAATAAGACTAGTAGGCACCTTGACAACGGCGCTTGATATTATGATAAATAGAGAACCCTCGTCAGGGTCTTGAAACGAAACATGTTATGCGAATCATGCGCATTGGATACGGTAGAATGTGAGGTGTTTTGAATAAACACTTAATTTTAGGTGAAAGGAAACATGTTATTAAATCTTGGGCTTTGTAAAGTCACAGCAACTAATTGTTTATCAAATTGACTACAAACATGAATAGGGATGATGTTTAGGAAAAAAAAGAAATTCTATTTAGTTCGTCAGTCAGATAACAAAAAAATATTAGACACATAGTTTTTGCTTTAATCATATTATTAAAAAAATACTTTGATAACACTCATTCAATTTGGGGAGTGGGGGCTCGCTACGTCACTTCTACGTATAAAATCTAGCTAGGCGTGACGTCATGCCATATTTTAACTCGATGTATGGCCGTAAAAAAAGAAAAATACCTGTCCAATATTTTTTAATAATCTACATGACGAACAAAAAATATTTTTTAGTCATCATCCCTATTGTCTGTACTTACATACAAATCACAACTGTCATTCTTTGACGCTTTGCATGCAATGACTAATACTGCACATTGACGTAATGTGTCAATTTGACAAAGAATTAAAACCCTGACTTTATTAATCAATAGCTACTGATAATGTAAAAACAGACAGCCCCATGGGACTGCGCAGATGTGCACATCTGTTTGAATCTAATACAAGGGATTTAGCAGATAATGGTGCCGATTCTCTTGTACACCGAACTAAACTAACTAAACTATCACTAAAATTCCTTACTTTTGGCTATGAGAATCTTAGAGCTATTCTACAAAAAAGACCTCTAAATTAAAAACCAATTTTAACACAACTAAAATCGAGTTTGACAATCGTGACTCCACGTGGTATAGTGCCCGTAGTATAATATGACGTTGTTTTTATTTGGAACTAACGAAATCACTATAAAAAGTGACAAGGCTTGTCATATTTTGTTCACAGAGCAGGGAGGGGGTAGCTTCAACGTGTTTTTTATGTTTTTTTTTTGGTACCTACATGTTGAGATTTAGGGGTTTAAAGGTTTTATAAAGTGGGGCCAAATTTTCATTATTTTTGCGATAGGACACACCGTTTTCGAGATACAAGCAAAAGAAAAAAAATACAGTACTGTGTTTGCACTTGAAGTCAAGATGTTGGTGTGAATATACATATGTTCATGACAACCAATTTTATTCTACACCTTTTTAATCGCGATTAAAAATAGTCTGATTTAGTTTGACAATTAAAATTTTAGGTGAAAACAGTGAAATTCAGAATAGCAAAATTGCCATTTTCACTAAACATTGTCATTTTCAATAACTCGATACAATGTTAGTGCTGTCAAACTAAAATATAGTTAAGTTGTGTCACTTTAGTCAATTTCAGAATTGAAAATCGTCGTTTGACAGGAATAAATTAAATTTTGGTGATTGTCTAGTTTAGAGGCATTTGTGACAATAGAATCGGCACCATTGTCTAAAAAATGTCTAAAAACACAGACATTTCCCGTATCACCACAAAACTGTATTTATCAGTTGTTTAGGATAAACAACTGTTTAACTTGACATTTATGTATGGAGTTTGACGTAAGGCTGACATTTGACGCGCGTTGAAAAAGTGTCTAAGTTTTTGTGATACTTCAGGTTCAGTGGTAAAATACTAGGATTCAGCTGCATCCGGTAAGACTGGAAGCCGACTCCAACACAGTTGGGAAAAGGCTAGGCAGATGATAGTGGTCTTAAAAAAACTGACAATCAAAAATCATACAAAAATCACCTGCCATGCACTCATAAGCAATACGGTTTCTACCAAAGACTATGAAACTCACTTTGAGTTTCGTCAAAAGGTGTCATCTATTTATAACATACATTTAACAAAAATCACGTCTTCTTAGGGTGGGTTGCACGAAGGGCTAGGTTATGGTTTCCGTCAAAGTTAAAATGACCATAAAATGACTACCTGCTGTTGCACCGTCATGTCAAATGTAAAAGTTAAAGTTCGGAGCAGGGACATGACATTCGCTTCTGACGGAAGTGACAGATATTTAACAATAACTTTAACCAGCGAAGCGTGGGCGGTTAAGGTTACAGTTAAAGTTATGACGTCAGCTAACAAATTGTCAAATGCGACAACCTATTTTTTGTCTAACAGGAACTTTAACCCACCCTGGGTTGAACCATCTTACTTTAACAATAACAAACATCATACTGAAGGTCGAATTAGAGAAGTGTAAAACGAAATTGATGAAAAAGACATTACCCCATATCCAAGAAAAAAACACTAACAATAGCTATGCTAAAAACACAGCTAGTTCATTTAAAACCTTTTCTAAGAAAATCTAAGTGGAAGAAGAAAGCCACTTATTTAATTCCCCAAAGGCAAATAATAAAGTTTCTTCTCAAAATAAATTCAAGTAAAACTTATTAGAATATTCGTTGCTCTTAGACCAACCCACGTTAGCTGAGAAACTATCGTAGGTGAAGATTAAAACTTGAATAATATATGGCGAAACGTTCGTGAATGAATTTGAGGAGGACATAAATAAAAATATTGACGTGCTGTCATCTCTTCAAGATATTGGCTTTTGGTGGGAGGGTAGGAAGATTGGTTTTTGTTGAATGGTTTTGAATATTATGGTAATAGGTAAGATGTTTTTGTACATGTGCATGTGATGGTTGGTTACTGCTGTGTCTGAGGTTGATAGGAATGAAAAAGGAGATTTTAAATACTAATAAAAGGAGCTACTAAGAAAGATCTACATTATTAGGTATTTGTAAAGGTGCCAAAGTCAATATGATCGCAGACTAACTTCTAGTATAATTATTTCGCTTGGATGAATTTTTGGATTTATTTTTTCACAGTGTTCTTCTTAAAATCGATACCATTACGAACGGTACTACCTATCGTCAAAACGCATGCGTTGAAAACCTACCGTAAATTAAATGCACCATTCCTTTTTAGGGTTCCGTACATCAAAAGGAAAAACGGAACCCTTATAGGATCACTTCGTTGTCCGTCTGTCTGTCTGTCTGCTTGTCAAGATCCTTTTTCTCAGGAATGAGTGGAGTTATCAAGCTAAAATTAGTATCAAATAAGTACTCGTACGTAGATAATAGGTCTTTACCTATGAAATTGCCGTTTTGTATGAAAAAATTTAAACGAATTTTTTTCATGCATTTTTTATTTGTATTAATCGAAGTAATCACCCATGCAATCAATGCATCTTTGCCAACGCAGTGGCAGTTTATTGATGCCCTTCTTAAAGAAATCAGCTGGACGGGAGGCAACAAATTCTTCAAAGGCATTTTGTACTGCCTCTCGGGTATTGAATTTTTTTCCCGCCAAGAAGTTATCCAAATTCTGGAAAAAGTAGTAGTCTGTAGGCGCAAGGTCTACTAAAAAAACCGGCCAAGAGCGAGTCGGACTTTTCGAGGGTTTCGTTCCGATTTCTGAAAAAAAGTGCTATTTAGAGACATCGATTTATTTTTCCTGTATTCTTTACAAAAACTTTTATCACACTGAATATTTTCAGTTTTTTTTTGAGAGATAAGGTATGGAGGACCGGTATTTTTTTTTTACATTTTTCATCGAAAGTCGAAGTCGGCCTAAAAAAAAAGAAAAAAAAAATGTTTGAGAATGTGCAAACAGCGCTCTTTCGTATTATACCCCACATGCCCTAGTAGCCCCAGTTCGAATTTCTAAGAACACCTTTCAGTCCCTGTTGCAAAAAAAAAAAAAAAATTGTCTCTTGCTTATTTGAAAAATAGTTGGGCAAACATCATGTAAAACTGTTCCAAATTTCAAGTTAATAGCATTGGTAATTCTTGAGATATCCAGCTGTGACAGACGGAAAGACAGACTGAGTCGCACCTTATGGGTTCCTTTTTACCATTTTGCTAAGGAAACCTAATAATCAGGTTAACTTTAATTAAATAATGCATCTGCAGATCGATTAAAAACGCCATCCATGATATATTTCGTTTTTCACGACTCCATTATTGCTTCTATTTTGAGAAGCTTCAGTGGCAGTCATGTCACTCCCGAACACGTAATTTCGTTTTCCATTTTAAGCATTCCAGTGCAGTTTTATGTACTGCCAGTCAGACACAGTGTTGACACTAATGACGTTGGAGTAGTGGAAATGTGGAAATAGGTTTATAAATATGAACTTAAATAGGTAAAAAACTTTTTTACAAAAAAATACAACCGACTTCCAAAAACAACACTACAAGGTGAAAAATAACTTTAATTTCGGAAGTCGGTGTCTATTTAAACGTATTTTCGTTTTTTGCCCCCGACTTGCGAAATTAAAATTATTTTTCACTTTGTAGTGTTGTTTTTGGAAGTCGGTTGTATTTTTTTGTAAAAAAGTTTTTATTTTTCACTTTTTAACTGTGTACCTACCCCACAAAAATTCTAATACCACTACCTGCAAAACAAACTAGAACCTCATCCATATAAAAGTGGAGAAAAAATACGTATTATTGAAGCTAACTCAAAAACCACCAAAGCAAAGTTAATCAATTTTATATGGGACCAACTGTGATGTATACCCTCTCGAATAAAACAAAAAAAATCCAAATCGGTCCAGCCATCTTCGAGTAATCAAAAAAAAAAAGGTTCCGACGAATTGAGAACCTCCTCTTTTTTGAAGTCGGTTAAAAATAATAAACAGATTAATGCTCGGTGTTTTGTGGTCACTATATAAGAAATGATTGTCGAATATCATACGAATGAAATGTTACACTTTCTTTCCTTACAATAATAACACACATTTATATCTGTAATTTTTATGGTGTGCATAATAAAGAGTATTATATCTATCTATCAATTGAGAGTGCACTAATGGCCGATTCCTATAATATACGGACCGTAATCGGATAAAATTAAGACTCTTGTATCTTTACCAATAATGAAGCAAAGACCTCATATCTTTGCATAGCAGACCCTCCCATATGGAAGTACTTAGCTATCACAGGTAAAATTAGCTTACGAATCTATTTATATGCCCAGTTTGGCAATAAAAAATATTCAACATAGGTAAGCAAAACGATTCGTTTTTGTTTATAGGAACCGAGCATAAGATAGTTTTAATTAGACTTTAATTTAGTTGAGTTCTGATCTATTAATAACTTTTTGCCCTTAACTCATGATTCATCTGTAAACAGCCTAGTAACACCATCAATATTATACACCAAAAATTGTCAACCACAAAATTCAAAAAGTGTAGGTAGTACTTAAAATATCAGAAGACGATCTCGTTGTTAGTATCGTGTATCCAACAAGTGTAGGGACAAGTAGTTACAACACGATACTCACACAGGGAGCCGAATCGCTCTGAAATATTAAACCCATGGACATAGAATAAGAATGTATAGAAGCGCAAGCAAAGAACTTATCGTACATTCACACAGTGCCATCTTGTAAAGGTGTTTCTCCGCCTACTCGAACGGGCTTGATTGCCCTGTGTAATCGGCCGCGAGTGCCGTTGCTGTGACTCATCCGAGACACGCAACGTTATCAGCATGCTTAGATTATGAATGATCGGAAAAGCCGATCGGGGCCAATCGAGGTGCAACACCTTTCGGGTGTCACCATTGTGTGGATCACCCGGAGGACACGGTGGAGCATACAGTGGAGGTCTGCCCGGCTTGGGCGGAGCACCGCCGTGTTCTCACGGAGGCGATCGGCGGCGGCGATCTCTCGCGTCCAAACCTGGTCCAGGCCATGGTGCGGAGCGAGAGTGTATGGGAAGCCGTCACCTCCTTCTGCGAAGCAGTAATGCTCGCGAAGGAGGAAGCGGAACGCGTGAGGGAGAGGCAACAGCCGCGCCCTCGCGCCCCTAGCCGCCGTAGGAGACGCCTCGGGCGGCGGAAATCGATTGCCGATTCCCGGCCACCGTAGGCGCGGGCTTGCGGACGACGAGTAATGGGCAGCTCGCCGTCCGGTAAGGAACAGGCCCGGGTCGACGGCGCGTTGTGTTCCACGCGCGCCTCAAAGAGATGTCAGCAGTGACGGGGTCAATTGGGCCGATGCCGCCGGGGTCGCGGGTAGTTCGAAAGAGATACCGTGGCCCTGGCACGGGCAACTGAAGTCATTTGATGATTTCCCATCCACAAAAAAAAAAAAAAAAAAAAACACCTTTAGATAATTATGTACGTTCAACCCAGTATCGGTGCCTGTGACGGTGTGTCCGTTCTCAATCATCAACAACATTGACTAGATAGGTGCTTATCTTGTAAGTAATGTGTTGCTCTGCGCAAAACACGAGAAAGGCTGGACCAATTCGGCTATTTTTTTTTTTCAAATATTCGTTGAAGTCAAAGATAAGTTCTTCAAGAGAAAAATTGGAAAATTTAGAAAATTCGGGAAAATTGAAAGTGCATTTTGTATGGGAATTTTGTATGAATTACTGAAATTTGCACAGGACAAAGTCTGTCAGTCCTGCTAGTTTTGAATAAATACTTACCTTGTTCTAGCTTTGGCGTATGACGATCGAAGCTCGATGGAGTGGAGTGGAAGCTGATTATTTCGGCGTCAGCACCGCTCGTACAAAGTAAATATGGCAGTGCGATTTTAAGAAAAACTTTGCTTTTGTAGAGTTGTCTCTAAACGTCACAAAAAGTCATTGTCTCTGTCATACATGCCGTGTGGCAGTCTCTTTTTAACCGACTTCTCAATTCGTCGGAACCATTTTTTTTTTTTTCTTTTTTTTTTTTGTATGTTCCCCGCTTACTCGAAGACTGGCTGGACCGATTTAGAAGTTGGTCCCATATAAAATTGATTAACTTTGTTTGGGTAGTTTTTGAGTTAGCTTCAATAATACGTATTTTTTTCCCACTTTTATATGGATGATGTTCTAGTTTGTTTTGCAGATAGTGGTATTAGAATTTGTGTGGGGTAGGTACACAACTAAAAAGTGAAAAATAAAAACTTATTTACAAAAAAATACAACCGACTTCCAAAAACAACACTACAAAGTGAAAAATAACTTTAATTTCGGAAGTCGGTGGCAAAAAAAGAAAATACATTTAACTAGACACCGACTTCCGAAATTAAAGTTATTTTTCACTTTGTAGTGTTGTTTTTGGAAGTCAGTTGTATTTTTTTGTAAAGAAGTTTTTTTTCAAAACACGATGAGTCATACTAACGCTGGGTACAGTATACATGTACAAGTGTCCCTACATAAAGTCGCAAATAAAAAGTAAGCAAAAAATATGCAAGTAGCTTGCATGCCATTGAGCCATAACAACTTCTGATTGGTGAATGCCATTTGTTACATGCATGTGTATTACGGGCTTTATTTTCGCTTCTGTACACCTTCATAATCTATGCCTAAGGTCAGGGAGACGGATAGTAATAAAAATGTGCTTTATTTTTGTACTTTGATGCTTTTACGTAGGACCCTGTTCAATGATTAAGGTATGTAAGGTTGGGACTGACTGGAATACTTCACAGGTTTGCTATCAATGCGTAATCGCTTACCTACTACGTAAGGTTACTATGTCACGGAAAGAAGCGTTTACCTTACTAAAACCGTCTTGTTGCTGAAGTCTAATCTTAGGTACTGTAAAGGTTTCATGCAAAAGGCAACCTTATGCTATACAGGCTGTTAGCAAAATAACTATGGAACTTGCATTCGGTCATTCAAGCAAGTGTGAAATTACTTTTGACTATGAAGGATTAAGTTTTTGTTTGAAGAAAACTCAATCTGTGCCTCAGATGGAAAATAGTAGTATGTTGTGTATATTTTGAGATAAACTGATGAAAAGAAAAATATATACATTACATTTCAGTCACTCACCTTCGGTTTGCTGATGATATAATAGTCATGGTTGAGACTATGGAGGACCTCAGTACAATGCTCGACGACTTCAGTAGAGCTACCGAAAGAGTTAGTATTAAAATGAACATGGACATGACAAAGGTCATGTGAAATGCCCATGTAACCCACTCTCATGAAGATCGGAGACGCTATAGTCAAAGTTGTGGACGAGTATATTTGCCTAGGACAAACTGTCCAGTTAGGTAGGTCCAACTTCACGAAAGAGATCAATCGTCGAATCCGACTCGGCTGGGCAGCGTTCGGGAAGCTACACAATATCTTCTCGTCTCACATACCGCAGTGTCTCAAGATGAAAGTCTTTGACCAGTGCGTGTTGCCAGTGATGACCAACGGCACTGAAACATGGTCGCTCACAATGGGCCTTATTAGAAGGCTAAAAGTCACCCAAAGGACAATGGAGAGGGCTATGCTTGAAGTTTCCATACCTGATCGAATCAGAAATGAAGAGATCCGCAAAAAAACCAAGGTAAACGACATAGCCCGAAGAATTGCCAAGCTTAAGTGGCAGTGGGCAGGGCAAATTGCTCGCACAACAGATGGCCGATGGAGCTGAAAGGTGGCTACCGCGTGCCAGAAGAAGTAACGTTGGAAGGCCTCCCACAAGGTGGATAGACGGCCTTGTGAAGGCCGCAGGAATCCGCTGGATGCGGGAAGCACAGATCCGGTCGAAATGGCGGTGCTTGGGAGAGGCCTATGTCTAGCAATTCTTCAGGAAGTCTTTCGGCTGAAATGATGATGATTTATTAAAGTTTATCATCTATTATTGTAGTTTCGCCCCCCACACCGTAATCACTACAGTACCTACTAGGCAACCAGTTGTGTTTAGCTAACTAAGTAATAACTGAATCTTCATGATCGAAACTTCATTTTAATTTATAAAATGCATGTCATAGGATGCGGCCTAAAACAATGTCACTAACTCCAACCTGCCTAGCCTTCTCCCAACTATGTTGGGGTCGGCTCCTAGTCTAACCGCATGCAGCTGAATACCAATATTTTACATGGAGCGACTGCCTATCTGACCTCCACAATTCAGTAACTGGGTAATACGATACCCCTTGGTAAGACTGGTTGTCAAACTTTTGGGCTTCTGACGACCCGTAACGACTGTCAAAGATCCACGAATGATAGCTGGGACCAACGGCTAAACGTGCTTTCCGAGGCACGGAGGAGTTTCGTTACGTAAAGATGTCGCCATGATGGTCTATCCACGGACCAAACCTGGCAAGCATAGCTTAACCTGATGGATCGACCCGTGCGGCTGTTATTACTTAGCCTTCGAGTCACTGGCTCCGAATGGCATTATTACCTATTTTCTTTTCTTTGGTGGCGATAATGTTTGTTCATTTTGACCTATCAGTTATTTCAATAAACAATTTCAATGCAAAAAAGTGGTTCAGTATAAAATAAAATATTATGTCAGGATGCTAAACACAGAAAACTTTAAATAATTTAAAACAAAGAGTACGGTCAGCAACAGAAGTCGGTTGACACTGCTACTTTTTGAGATCATCTAAATTAACACAAAATGATTCGATAAACTGCTTTTTTTTCGTTTAACTGTTAAAATTTTAAGAACATTCTTAAAATTTCAAGTACTTCTGTTCCGATTTGAATTAAATATTTCGCGATTCCAAAACTGCAAGTGTTAATTGGCTTTTGTTGCTGACTGTACCTTACTTGCCTATTCTCAGCCAAAACTCATCCTAATCGCATTGCATTAAATACATTCAGCTCATTAACAAACAGAGTCTGGTGTTCTGGACCCCAAGGGAGCCCAGGGGACCAAACGCGAAATGTCGCAACACTGCTCATTTCTAAACTATTTAAATTTACGAAATAAACTTTCGAGAGCCCTTGTTGTTAGGCAAGGTTGTGACGTAACACTGGACATGTTTAAAATTAAGTTTTTAGGTTTCACCGCACTATTGAAGACCTCCTAAACAATCGACGACCGTTCTGTCAATTATGGTTTTCAGAAATACATAAGACGGGTTCAAAGTCACAAAAGATTGTACCACAGAATAATAAATTACAGTAGTTTATCTGAGCAGTGACCTTGAATTATAACTGTATCAAATGTATAGCTACAATTAAGTACCCAATGTGTTTTTGGCAATACATTATCCCATATTATGAAACAAAGACCCACCCATAGACTATTCTGGGCTAATTGGTCCAAGGTCGAATATCTTTTGAAACTGTTAAAAATTCAAAATTTATTCGAAGGGGAAGACTTGTACTAGGCACCTATAAAAATTTGGTGGAATTTATCCTAAATTAATTTTGTCAATGGATACCTAATTTTTTTTTAACTCGTACGTACTTTCTGAGCAATTGGTATCTCGCCTTGCTAACTAGCTTATTTTGTAGCCATGATAGTTGGGAAAAGGCTAGGCAGATTATATTGATTGGTACGATCTATCATCACAAAACTACCAGGGAAGAAGAACTCCAAAGAAACAATCGTCATAAAGTACCTATATTCCAAATTCAAATACATACATAACTGCAACTGTCACAATTCCTGGCACATATATAGGATATTCTTGTTATACATACTTAATTCAAAATAAACGTAGGAACAGACAATGGTACCGCAATGCAGCACCTACCCTCAAACTTGGTATAATGCTGCCTACCCACGGGATTCATTGTGGTAATTGATTGTAGCTTGGGCTACATTTTAAGAAGGAAAATTATTTTTATGAATTATTTGGAGAGTGGACTAATTTATTTGGTATGTGAAAGTGTAATTTAATGTGTTGATGTTTTTTATATTCTAAGCTTTCATATCTACCATTTTTGGATACCTCGGTTTGTGTCAAACGTTACGTTTTGAAGGATATTGTAAAATAACTTAGATTTTGTGTCTATGCTTGGATTCGTTTATAAAGTGGGTCAGCGTTTGAAAAAGAAAACACAATAAATATTACTTATAATCGTATTTTTTTCGAGATTTATGGGGATAAGCTGTCGAATACAAAATAAAGGCTCGAAGGACCGCCGCCTTTGCCTCAATCCCGGTCTCCACAACAAATAAAAATAAATCCTATACCTATTTTACTACGCAATCAAAACATAATCTTGAAATTCGAAAACACACTAAACCCCACAAGTCTATAAAGTCGACACTGTCGAGTCAATTTCGACGCGACAAAAACGTAACGACAATTCTACATTTGAAAAATGCGAAAACTTTTTCGTTTAAGTTTGGCAACTCCCGCTTTTTATGTTCACATTACCGACAAACCTTTTTGGTGCTCGAAGCCCGGTATGTACCTACTTCAGGCGATCTCACTTTCAGTCACTACGTATTTTATACGGTTGAACTATTAAATTTCTAATTTGGAGGGCGACTGGTTCATTTTAAGATCGCCTCTTCAATCCTGCCAGCCTAGTAGACGTAATGTTTTAACTAAAGTAACTAACAACTACTTAAATGCCTTGTTTGGTTAGTGCTTCGTTCACCATGCATTTTTAAATATTCCTTGTCGATTTAATATCTAGCCAGAAAATATATAGTAACCTGAACTTACCCGACTTCCAACTACATCCATGAATACGTTTGCAATGTTCGCAAATTCGTGTCAAGAGCTCTGCTAAGTCATTCAACGCCACGTACTTTCCCCCTGAAAGGCCTACATTTATTACAGCTGCGTAACTTCCGTCAACCCGGCCTATCTAAACACGCAGGCCGCCGTAACATTTGAAATTTAATTGGTCGCAGCGCCATCTATTATTACTAGCGAGGCACTAAACATGTACAAGGTATGAATGGACCAGCACGCATGCGTACTACGCATCGATCCGGAATACCAAGTTTGTAAATAATCTATTTCGCGACAAAAAAATTCGCGGGTCATGTAATATTTCTCAAATCTAGTTCATAAAATTCCAAATTAAATCCTTCAAAAGTTCTCGAATAAAATAGAATATAGCTGGAGATCATGAATAAAGTGGAATTCCTTAACGATGGAAGGTATAAAAGCAGAGATATTCAAACTTTGAAACAGATATTACATAGAAAATTTTATTATTAAACGTCGATGAGCCGTCGTTTCAGCGATACCGAATATTTCATTCCTCCAATAAAATTTTATTCGGAGTCGGCGCAGTGACGCCATGTTTACATCGTTTTCCCGCCAGTAGGGGCGCCACGATCGCTGCAGCCTCTCGGGCGTAGCTGTCAAAATTACATTTACGAAAAAATCGCATTTCTTTCACTTATTGGCGATAACCAATCGTAATAATCGAAATAATTGAATAACAATTATCAAGTTTGAGTTCTAAATAGTTCGATTCAGTATTTGTATCTCGTTTAAACCCTAACCTATTCAGGTTCGGTCAGCGTCGGTGGTATATGGTGACAATAATTTTGAGTGTTATTGCGAAATGTCCCGGACATTTCTTCTTATCTTTTTGTTTATTTTCGGCGTTTGTTATTGTAATCCTGATGCGAAACGCCTTTACGACGATCTTTTGAGTAACTACAATAGGTTGATACGTCCTGTTGATAAAAACAACAATACTGTGCTGGTGAAACTTGGGCTGAGGCTGTCACAACTGATTGATCTGGTAAGTACTTCAAATTGTTTTTTTGTATAAAACTCAAATCTTTGAAACATCGAAGAAAGACAAACCTCGTGACAAAGTTAGATTACGTTCACTCGTAAATTAAATGTGACAAAGTAGGATGATGAATTATTGGAAGATGAGATGAATACGTACTTAGGGTATTGTTTGCTACCCTGTACGCTCGATAAAGGGTGCGTTTTTATCTTGTCTAGTTATATGTCAATCTATAATTTTAATTTTGATTTATAACAACAGGTGCATTGTGCCTTATCGACATTAGTCAGCGAAAAAAATTAAGCAACTAAATAAATAGTAGGTACGACCACGATTGCACAAGTAACTACGAGTACAATAGGTATGTATTATTTAGATTATTTAAAACTCTTTAATTTATTCTTACTTACCTACACAGGGTTACTGGTAACTCGACGTTTTCCTTACAGGACACCTTAATTGGGTTAAAATGTAACAAATTATGCTACAAAATGTTCTACAGAAATTCCGTTTTTTTTTTTGTAATTTTTGTCTAGGAAAAATTAAATATTTAATTACTTAGTGATTTTTGTCAGTGTTTTAGGCATTCTTGATTTTTTAATTAATAAAGATCTGCTACGGCATCAGCTAAGATAATAACTTAAATTTCAGTAAATTCGCGCCGTAAATCATTTTTGAATTGTATTTTTCATAAAAAAAAACTAAAAATCTATTGAAATTTCACTTTTTTAAACAACATTGATTTTATATCACTATACATCACTAACATCTATCTATCTATATAAATAAAAATCAATTGCTGAATGTATGTAAGCGCGGATCAGAACGGCTGCACCTATTTGGCTAATATTTTTTTTTGTTTTTTTAGTAATTGTTAGGACAAGGTTTGTATGAGATTTTTTGGAAAATTCACCGGAAAAGTCGGAAATTTGGATTGTATTTTTTACGAAATCAAACAACACAACCCAAACCACTGGAAATAGAGACATGAAATTCACGCCGCCGACGTCGGGCATGAACAGCTAGTATTACATAAAAAAGAAACTCCCACGCCGCCTCTGTCTGTCCGTCTGAATGCGATAAACTCAAAAATTATCGCGTTCAGACAGACAGGCACATTTCCATACGGTTTTCACTAATGGATGGATTGATTCATGAGAAAGGTTTGTGTGTATAATTCATTATAGTTTTGTGTAAATTGGCTGAAATATGACTTAAATGATACAAATACATTGTTTACCTGCATTAACACATAGGGTACTTTTAATCCCGGTAGCACCTTCGTTCCCGTGGGATATTTTCCGACATCCACGCAGGCGAAGTCACGGGCAAAAACAAGTATATGCTAATACGGACACAGTTATTAAACTGTATAAGCAGTGGAAGTTTTTACTACAAAACTCATAACGTTTAGGTACACAACTGACCACTATGCAGTACTAATGAAAAGTTTATGGGGTGTGAGGGAGCAACACAACATCGTGTAACCCCTGAAGTTGTTCTCACCTACATTTACTTATTTATACACAGTGCGGTTCTAGCTATACTTAACTATAACGTATACATTAAGTAACATGATTACAGAGTTAGGGAGCAGTGACAGCAAAGTGGGTTGTAGTTAGTCAGCATACTTGCAATTACTGCATGTTGAATTGACGATTTCCAGCTGTGTAAACTACTCAAAACAAAATAGGGCCCACCTCAAATTAGTCCCTATTTTGTTCTAAATATAATTATTTAAGTAGTTGTTGACAAAGTTATGCATTTAACCGTCAAGCTGACATGTTTAGGAGCGTTTATCAATGTTTATTCCGACAGCTTTCATATTGTTTTTAAGAGGGTAGCTAAAAAACTGAAGTACTCGAAAAAACATCGATTGCACAAATTCTCAGTCACTTATGTTTCCAGTCTACACTAAACGCTGTTGTGGAACACTCACGTTTTTAACGATTTTGTTTCATTCCTGTATTCATTGTGATCAATATGCCTGGTTCTCGCCGACATATGGACATGGAAACCGCTGCAAGAGCAGTAGCTTTGCTTCAGGAGGGACAGTCTCAGAGATCTGTGGCTATGCACCTCGGTGTATCACGACGAGCCATCCGAAACGTTTGGGAACGGTATCAGGAGACCGGAAGTGTAGCTAGGAGACCGGGCACAGGAATAGTTAGGGCTACAACTGCCCAGGAAGACCGATACCTGAGGTTAACTGCACGTCGGGAGCGTACTGTAACCGCTCGGACCTTACAAACTCGACTACGGCAATCCACAGGAACTAGAGTCAGCGATCAAACCATTCGGAATCGGCTTCACGAAGATGGACAACGCTCCAGAGTACGTGCTATTCGACTGAAACTGACGAGGGCTCATCGTGCGGCACGCTTAAGATACGCCCGCGAGCATTTGGAATGGACCATGGATAACTGGAGGAACGTGCTTTTTACGGACGAGTGTAAAGTGAAGTTTTATAGTGACGACAGGCGGATACGCGTGTGGAGAAGAGAAGGGGAACGTTTTTCTGAACCGTGCATCCATGGAACAGACCGATTTGGGGGTCCCAGTGTTATGGTATGGGGTGGAATTAGCTTATATGGCAAAACAGAGCTGGTAATTTTAAATGAAGGTACTGTAACCGCCGCCAGTTACATCGAGCAAGTAATCCGGCCTCATGTCATCCCATTTTCACAAAGAGTGGGCAATAACTTTGTCTTTATGCATGACAATGCTCGCGCACACACAGCGCGCGTTACACAAAGAGCACTCTCTGAAGCCAATATCACCATCTTACCATGGCCAGCCATGAGTCCCGACCTTGATTTTTTTAGTACATTAAGGGGCCATTTGTTATTAATTTCAATTTGATATCTTCACGCGTCCTTGAGAAAAAGGGTCTTGACAGACTGACAGACTTGAATTTTTTTTTTATGTGATAGAATTACAAATTGACATTTTTCTGACTTTTTCTTTTACTTGTGCTGTGAGACCTTGCTTTTCCCAAATTTCATTATTCTAGGTCAACGGGAACTACCCTATAGGTTTTGATTTACTTGCGACAGTTGCGAGTATCAAAATCAAATCAAATCAAATCAAATCAAATCAATCTTTATTTGTGAACATAAGTACAAAAAGGTGTTATTTATACATTTTAGCAAAATGTGTCGCAAAATGGCCGTATTTTTTATTGCGTTGACTTAGAAGCTTGAATTTTTTAGGACTCCAAGAGATCATAGATTTGCGTATTACATATTAATTTCAACTTGATACCTCCACGCGTTCCTGAGAAAAAGGGTCTTGACAGACTGACAGACAAACGAACAACGAAGTGATCCTATAAGGGTTCCGTTTTTTCCTTTTGAGCTACGGAACCCTAAAAACGATGTTATTTGAAGTAGGTACTTACTTATAGTATATATAAATAAATAATAAATAAATACTTACAAGTGAAAATTGATTCCTTGAGACTTTTTATGTGATTTTCTGTTTTTTTTACAAGTTTTCCCTACACAGGAAGGCATAATTCTATTTTATTTTAATATGTTAGCTAGACGACGACTCGTCGCGTACTAAGAGCGGTGAGCATGGTTTTAGTTGTATGTGCATGCGTGTATTTTACTTGCAGGAGCACGGTTTTGTGGCTTCACTTTTGATGTTCGCGGCGCTCCATCTTTCTTTTTTTGTTGATCTGAGGCTACACGAAACATAGCTTAGACAGGTAGGCTTAGGCAGGACAGGGACTAGCTTAGGTCAGTTCATTCCAAGCGGGAATAAAATTGTATGAATACTAACAGTTAGTTCGGCGCAAACCGAGTGACAATTTTATACTATAATAAGCTATGATACTACGGTCCTATTTTCAATAGAGCCAGTAAATTCCGCGAAGATTTTTCCGCTTGCTCTGAACTGACCCTAAAATCTATGCACCCCTACTTCTTTAGTCATAACATAACGTAGCAAACAAGCTTCCATACCACTTCTTCGTTTGTTGTGTTCAGCAGCACATCATGTATAAGAATTATAAATATTAGGTCGATTATAGCAAGGTTTGAATCAGGGCGGACCGGCTGATAATAGAACATTTAACTTTTGCTTTTTAAAAAAGCAGTCAAGATTTATTAATCTTGACTGCTTTTTTATTCACGCCAATTCATTATCAATATAACTCTCAAACATTATTGCACAAAAGGTGCACTTTCTTTTAAAAGAAAAGAAACCTCACAATCCCCCAATTACCAATTATCGCACATAAATCTATTCATCCATAACAGGAAATTGGCGCAAATATCTATGGTGTATTGATTACCGCAAAAAACCTTACCTGCGGTTGCCATGGCAACTGGAGGGTTCCACACGTGCGATGTGGACTGCCCTCATGGGCCTAATCAAATATTTAGTCAAAATCTTCAAATAATAATGTATGGGCATGTAAAATTGCCGTTATATAGATAGCTTATATGTTTTAGTTGAGAAAATTGAGAGAAATCTGTTGATTAGACTTCATTACAAGTCGGTTAAACTTTAAATGACGATTGGCAATTTGATGAACATTATTTTGTGATAAATCACTTTTATCTGACGTTTAACTTCGTCTAAAAATATGTCAAAACCCCGTATTAATTCATCAGCTACACAAATTATCTGACGATTTTAAAATCAGCCTTATATAATGCATACTACGAAAATGCCTTCGTGTGTGGGCTTCTTCTAAATCCTCTTGAAGTAATGAAGGTTGGAGGTGGCTTTGCATAATTTAAGGCAACACCCAGCAATTACAGAAATAGGGTAGGTAGTGTTGAATCTCCTTGTGAGAGATATCGACGAAGTTCAGCCACCGTACTTATTTCTGTTGCCAATGAAGGTTGTGTGTTCCAGTTTGAAGGATACAGACAGGTGGCTCTGAAGTTACTTGTAACAAATGAAATTTCTCTACTCCGTCTCTTGGTTACGCGTGGAATGTAATAAGACCTTGGAACTTCTTCGAACTGTAATCAATTCTCGACACTATGTAAAGAGACTTAAAGACCGACCGAGAGCAACATTGATTTGATAACCCCTATTAAATTAAGTAATCTTTTGTTACAAACTTAGTTAGTTGCGTCAGATTTTTTTAAGCGATTTCGAAAAAGGTATGTATGTATGTATGTCCGAGATTTTCTCAAAAACGAATGAACCAATTTTGGTGATTCTTGCACTAACGTGATCTACATACTTTCAGGAAGGTTTAATATAATAGATTAGGTAATTAGCCTTATTCGAAGTCGGTTAAAAATAAATTTATTTTTACAAACACCTAAAACGAATAAAATAACTTTCATAAAAAACTTAACAGCTTCTGAAGTCTTCAATTTGTCAATGCACCTTAGCTTGGCACCGACCGGAAGCTGTAACTTTTTTTTGAAAGTTATTTTATTCGTTTTAGGTTTTTGAAGTTAGATTACAAAACCATTTTCCGCATAAGTACTTACAGTCTTCTACAACTTTATCAATCAATAAATTCTAATTTCCTATGCAAACAACTCAGCACTGATAGCATGTAACCATGGCAACAGTTCTACAGGTGCTCCGGATATGGATAAACCCTCACGGGCCCACTTAAACATTTGAAAAGGGAATAACCGCACAAACAGACGAATTTAAGAATCTTGTTTGTTTAGGATTTAACCGATTCAATCCGGTTCAGATTTATGAAAATGGTGTTAAGTGGTGGCGGTCCTTTGTAGGATTTGTGAACATTTTCGTATATATGTGAAGGTTTGTGATACTATTTTGAATAGTAACGTTTCAAAAAAATATATATATGATTATTTCATCTTTATCGCGGCTAATCGGTCGAATAAAAGTTCTTGCCACACAAAATGCCTAGAAGTCTTTCTGGAAACTTGTTTATCGACAGGCAACAAAAATACTGGTATCTATAAATGTACAAAAAAAAAAAAAAAGTTGAAGTGTTTGTTTGTATGTTTGAACACGCTAATCTCTGGAACTACGAGTAGGATTTGAAAAATGATTTTTGAATTTGATAGCCTAAATCTTGAGGAAGGCTATAGGTTATATAACATCACGCTAGGGCCTTTTGGAGCCGAGCAAAAAGGAAAAAAAGTCAGAACGCCAAGCAAAAACGAAGTAATAGCGCGTGCAGGCGTTGCGATGCAACGGGGTGGGTCGGGGGAACAAGAAATTTCACGCGGTCGAAGTCGCAGGTGGAAAGTAGTGTTGTAATATACGTATTACGTACTGTTAAGTTAGGTACTTTTGTTATACAGGTTGGAAACTTTCAGCGGGGCATTAAGGGGAAGTACCTTATCCGTTGCAACTACGCGAAAATGGTCTTAGGAGACTATCCATATTTTTTATGGAATTTTAATCCCCATTCACAGATTTTCGAAAAAAAATTACAGTTGCAAGAAAATAGCCATTTTACACAAAAACATTTTTTGATGCCAATCGATCCTGTTTCTAATACTAATCAAAAACTTCTATGGGACCAACCTCTATGGGATAATCGTTGGAGTACTCAAAAAGTCACAAATTGCAAAAAACGTTTCCCGTACATTTTGTAAAGAATTTATGTAGGTAACTGAAATACAAAAAATAAAATAAAAGATCACGTAGAATTTTACACATATCAAAAAGAAGGCGTATTAATTTTCTTTTTTTAATAACTAACATAACTTGATGATTTTATTCTTATTTAAAATCTTGCTGTTTCTTGCCCTACGATATCAAATGCTCGAAGTGACCGCCATTTTGACGAATACATAAATTGATTCGTTTCTGTACCGACCTAGTGGCTGCTGACAATTTATTTGTATGAATTCCATACAAACTTGTGGTTAGTGAGTCTTTAAGTTCTTGAACACTATCGTATTGCTTTTTGTAAACCTTAGTTTTCAGGTAGCCCCACAAAAATAAATCTAGAGGTTTCAGATCTGGACTACGCGCTGGCCAAGAAATAGGACCATGTGTTCCAACCCATTGATCACCAAACTGTCGGTTCAAAGTCGAACGCGTACTGCGGCTGTTGTGAGGTGGAGCGCCATCTTGTTGAAAAAACATTCTTCTTGATTCCGACAGTGGTAAATCATCGACGAGGTTTTCAAGATTCTCTAATATTCTGTTGTTATAAATGTTGGAATTCAAGGTGCCTTCATAAAATTCCACCATTACCACTCGATTCCACATTATACCACACCAACAATTAAAAAAAAATCGCACTTGATTATCTGTTTCGCGAAGCCTGAGAGGATTTTCTCTACACCAATAATGGTGATTTCGCCGGTTGTACATTCCATTATTATAATAATTTGTTTCATCAGACCATAATGTGAAATTCAGAAAATGGTAATCTCTGCTTATTTTTCCTCTTAACCACCTGCAAAAAGTAAGTCTTCGAGCGGCATCCCCTGAATGTAAGGCTTGAACTAGTCGCCCCTGTCGGTAACATTTATAACCATACTTCTTCCATATCTTTAGTACGAAACGATGTGAGACACCCACTTCTTTAGCGACTGCTCTCGATGATATTTCGGGATAAGCTTCGACAAGTGTACTCGTAAGAACAGAAATGATCAAATTTTCATCCAGTATAAATGGGTGGCGTACAGATTTTTTCTTGAAAGAGCCACCTTGTGCAATATTTCTTGAAAGATTAATTTGTAGTAACCTTTCTGGTTGGCACATGACGATTTGGATATTTGATCCTATACCGTTCTAACGCAGCCGTATTTTTATTGTTTACGTAATATGCTTCTAGCAAGTCTAAACGTTCTAAATTGGAGGTAATTTTTCTCTTATCAATAGCTGTCTAATTATGCACGTAATGTAAAATTTACAACACACTCAGAGCTTTTCTGACGTAACAAACTGTCAAGATTGTTTTTTATTTAATAATAACGAGTTCGAAATTTGAATCGTTTTTAAACTTATCTTTTTATTCAGTCAACAAAAAATCTCAACCGTCACTAACTCTTAAAATGTCGATTGCACACCATGTGTACAGATAACAATAGAATTTCAATTGTGTCTGCTAATTAGCGCGCGACGGGCTAAAAAAGCTTTTGCGTAAAATTTTCATACAAAATGTACGGGAAAAGTTTTTTGCAATTTGTGACTTTTTGAGTACTCCAACGGTGGTTGGTCCCATAGAAGTTTTTGATCAGTCTTAGCAACAGGATCGATTGGCATCAAAAAATGTTTTTGTGTAAAATGGGTATTTTCTTTCTAACTGTAAATTTTTTTCAAAAACTGTGAATGGGGATCAAAATTCCATAAAAAAATATGGATAGTCTCCTAAGACCATTTTTGTGTAGCTCAACGGATAAGGTGCTTCCCCTTACTGCCCCGCTGAAAGTTTCTACCCTGTATATGTTTCACCTCACGTACCCATATCTATGCAAATGAATTATTTGATTTGAAAAAAAATCTTATCACGGTAATGAAAGGTCGATAAGGAAAGGGACGGTACCTAGATACCTTTATGAAGTTAAAGCAAGAGAATCTAAAATACATTTTTCATTCAATATTTTAGAAAAATACACCTTAAGTGGGACTATCGTACCAGCTTAATAGTGAGTAACGGCTAACGAGCCAATTTTAAACAGTTTCCAATTAAAGCACCCACTGCGCTTTACGACTCGGTTTGTTTCAGAAACGTGGCGCAATGCTTTTCTTTATTTTCCTTCATAAACTTCTGGATACCTTTAATTACTGTATCTAAAGCTAATGAAGAATGAGAATGACCATCATTAACAACATTTTGAAAAAGGAACAAAGTTAAAATGCAGATACACTTACTTACCTAAGTAAAACAACAAAGAAACATACATATGCTACTTAACTAACATATTAAGTAAATCCGAGCCTTTATTTTGACATTCCCCTGATCATCCTCAATACCAAACCTGATGATTAAAACCTGCCACCGTAATGATCGTCGGGACCTACATTAGCTGCCGAGATGTGGGTTTACCAGGTACAGACAACAAAAGAGATATCTAGGCATGGTATACTAACATATTTGTATGTGTATTGCTTCATGTTCAATTTCGTGACAATATACAATTTTGTGTTGGTGTGTTACAATGTTAAACATGATCCGAAGCAATATACATACAAATATGTTAGTGTGTCCTGCCTAGATATCTCTTTTGTTGTCTGTACATATCTGAGTGACTAGCAAGGTGGTCTGAACTAGATCCTGGATAATTTAAAAATAAGAACAATTTAATTCAAATCAATTCAATAAAAAATCATATAAAATTCAAATCACTTTAATTTCAATTTCAATTATAATTTTATTTGTTTCTGTTTGATTTGTATAATCATCCTGACGTTGCGCATGACGCAAAATGTCATGTTTGTCGAGAATAAGATTTTGATGTTCTGTCTCCACGTAAACATAATCTTGACTTTACCGTATTACTTAGTTCAGGGAATTGAAAAAGCCACTCATTTTGGCACTCTTTTCATATAGAAATGCAAGACAAGGAATACTAAAACGCATTCATCGTCTATTTCAAGTTGAGTTCACGAATATTTATTACAGTAATAAATTGTGAAAGTTCCAACCTGATCTTGAAGATTACACCGCAGTCTAAGTCTGTAGGGGTTACTAGGTTTTTAATTGGTTAGATTAGGTTGGTTGGTTGGTTTCCAACTTAAAAACTTCGGATAGATGAATAGATTAACTTACATTTGTAAAAAGAGTTTATTTTA
This sequence comes from Cosmia pyralina, assembly GCA_946251885.1. Taxonomy (NCBI): domain Eukaryota; kingdom Metazoa; phylum Arthropoda; class Insecta; order Lepidoptera; family Noctuidae; genus Cosmia; species Cosmia pyralina. The sequence goes on from OX276358.1 coordinate 22,324,418, forward strand.
AACGTGTGATGTCTATTCTCTAACTAAACCAAGAAATCGCAAAATCTGAATCCAACAAAGATTGCATCTCCTACTACTTTTAATAGCCAATTACCAATCGTTAATAAACTTACGACCAACTGACAATTGATACGACTATTATGAAATATTTAAAAGACTAGCAGCTAACAAAGAAAACATGACGTCACGCAATCCTGCATCGCACAATTAGAGTTTACCGCGCGACTAGCATATATACAACGTCCCGACATCAACCGTCGGGCAGTTGCCCACCAGACACAACACCCGTCTGGTTGGAGGATCCTCCTTTTTCAATAGAGGATGAGTGAACTTTACACCCTGTTCCTCATGCCTCTATACTGGTGACTCCGACGTGATCGTCAGCGCAGCCTTCGTGCAACTAAGTCAGCGTGACGTCATCAGCATCACTTCCTCAAGCTTTCGAGCGGCGAGTGACACAGCCAGCCAGCATCCACGGCTTCAACAGGTATCCTGACCACCAGTATGCAGCGCCACCCCGACTTACTGGGGTATCACCGCAGACAGTTCCGACTCCCCGTGAACTATGTGGCACCCGGTTCCGACTCACTGGAACCACAACTGGCACTGGCAAGCATCGCTTGATACACGACTCGGCCCACTATCGACCTCCGGTCTCCGCAGGGGAGTGATGTGGCGGCATCTACATCGCCACATACGAACAACGCACCACAATGACATGACGTCACACAATCCTGCATCGCGCAATTAGAGTTTACCGCGCGACTAGCATATACACAACGTCCCGACATCAACCGTCGGGCAGTTGCCTACCAGACACAACACCCGTCTGGTCGGAGGATCTTCCCTTTTCAGTAGAGGATGAGTGAACCTTACACCCTGTTCCTCATGCCTCTTTAATATCATTAAATAACATGTGATGATTTTAAATCACATCATCATTTCAAACGCTTGAGGCCAAATTCATGTAGTAACAAGTTGCCCGTCTGTTTTTCACCCGAACGATGTTGTTAATTTTTATTTGTTGGGCACCATGCGTATACTTAAAAAACCAGCCAAGTGCGTGTCGGACCACACACAATGTAGGGTTCCGTAGTTGAAAGTAATTTATCCCAAAAAACAAACTTAACATTATAGTTGAAAATGTCGCATAAACGGCCGTATTTTGTTACTACGTTGACATAGAAGCTTGATTTTTTAGAGCTCCAAGGGACCATAGATCTACGTATTTGATATTAATTTCAACTTGTCAGACAGACAGACGGGCAACGAAGTGATCCTATAAGGGTTCCGTTTTTTCCATTTGAGGTACGGAACCCTAAAAATATTCAAAATCTTGTTTCGACAACTACATAAATTTTTATTTCGACATCGTTGTCATATCGGTACTTATTGCATTAAAATCTCAAGTAAGTATCGAAAATATCCCTAAGTTTTTAATTAACCTCTTCATAATCAATGTTCCCAGTACCGCAGTGCCGTGTATGTTCACAAGTATTCAGTGTCAGTTCGTGAGCAGGTCAAACAAGTAAGGCAAGTTTAATTACGAGCGTGTAATGAACGAGCTCAGAGTTACAGCCTCCTTACTCACTTATCTGGTTCTCTTTTATTCTGTTCAGCCAGTATGTGTTAAAGTTTTTTTTTCTTTTTACCATACTATCCCAGAAGGAGGGTAATGTTTTTCGCGCGCATGTATGTATGTATGTCCGTTTTTTGTGGTCTCCTGTAGCCTAAACAGCTTGATGGATTTTAACATAATATGGGGTGTTGTTGTTAGATTCGTCTTAATTCGTCGTTTTTCTCTTTTCAGTTTTTGCAGTCGGGTTTTTAATTAGTTTTTTTTTTAATAATTTGCTTTATTTAACTTGCGTTTTATGTTTGATGAGATTTGAAAGTAGTGGTGGCTGAAAAATGTAGGTGGTAGGTATGAACTCAGGTAGGCCCAGAACTTTGTGTAAATTGTTTCATCACCACTGCTCTCAAAAAAGCGAAGGAAGGAAACCATCGTGAACCATATCCTAGAACAAAAATCCGAAGACATGACTGTGACATCCACCGACCCACACTGGTCCCACCACAGAACCCACGTTACGGCCGAGTGAGCCAAGAGGCCTATTACAGACTTACTGAGGTCAAAGAGCTGTTCCAGCAGTGGGAACATTAGAGTATGCTTATGTTATCATGACTGTGAGTATATTGAACAGACTATTGTACTCGTATGTTCTTGCGAGTTACCTAAGCGTGTTGGATGATATGGTCACTAAAAATGTCTTCATCACATATAATTTACCCTTATATTATTTAACCTTTATTTTATAGAAATAATAAACAGTCGATAAATGTTTGTGAGAAAGAGTATGCACCTCAAGCGTTCCTTATAGGTACACCGTCCTTCAACAAAATTCTGCTAAATTCAAACATTTCCAAAATGAAAAATGATTTTGTAAAGTTCCCACAAAAACTTACAAAACTCTAGTTACAATTAAAAAAACATTTAAACGTCTCATTAAAAATGTATTTCAAAGAATGAAGGTACAACAGGATAAAAGGTAAGGACCGAACTATTATCATTTAAACTACGTGGAAAGTTAGTGAGCGGGCGAATTCCTAGCGTGGTCTTAACAGTTAGTTCGTTCATGGAATGTTAACTATGGGTACAAAGAGAGTCTCCGACAATATATTGTGTATTTTTAGTGCTTGAAATTTGTCGTATGTCGTCTTTGTTTAAACAATTTTAGGTTAGGAATCCCTGATAATACAAAAATGTCTTACGCCGCCTTTGTATCGAATTTGCTATCCCTTCACTTGGTAACTTCCATTTTCAAAATTGCCATGTAGATTACTAGTAGTTAAACTCGTATTTAGTTTACTGCGGATAGGTAGTCGATCAATCGGCCCAGCCTTTTCCCAACTATGTTGATTTCGGCTTCTAGTCTTACCGGATGCAGCTGAATACCAGTATTTTACACGGAGCGACTGCCTATCTGACCTCCACAACCCAGTTACTGGGTGGGATACCCCTTGGTAGGACATGGTTGTCAAACTTTCAGGCTTCTGACGACCTGTAACGACTGTCTAGAGATTTACGAATGACAGCCAGGACCAACGGTTTAACGTGCTTTCGGAGTGGTCTCAATATGTAATGGATGGTCACCCATCGACGACCGACCGTGGCAAGCGTAGCTTAACCTTCAACCGACCCGAGCGGCTGTTATTATTTAGCCATGAGTCCCTTTGCGGAGTAAGTACCTAGTCATTCCATGTAAAATATTGAACACATCTTGTAAAGGTAATCTCAAACTGGGAAAATTAATATGCGTCAATCAGTCCAAAATGCTTGGTGGATGGTGCTTACTAAGTGTTGGTTTCATTAATTATAATGACTATAGATGTCTCATCACCTAATGGATATTGCAGAAATGAGTCATCTCCCAAAAGCTTTACAACGTGGAAACCTAGACAAATATACCTATTCGGTTAAACAAAACAGAACTATTCGAAACCAGAACTGATTGCAAAACAATGTATCTAAATAAACCCTTTCCAATCCGGAACTACAAACAGCGAGCTGGTGCAGAGAAAATTTTATTTGTGCTTATCCTAGTCGCTAACGACTTCAGTTGTAAAAGGTCCTTAATTGAAATAAAATTGACGTTTACAGTCTGCGCGGTGGACTCTTAATTGCTATGCAGTCGGCAATGTAAGCTGTTCTCGATCGGTCTGCATGGTCCTCGGCTGTCCTCGACAATCCTCGGTAGCCCTCGGCTCGTGGCCGGCTTGAACCGGTTTTATGTCGTTTTTATGACTCAGCCATTCAGAGCCGGAGTTTGCGTGCCTGAAATGTTTTCGAAATTGGTTTGATCTCCTCGTTCGGAGTATTTTTGGTTTTCGTGAAAGTTTAATACGTGCCAGAATGTTGTGTACTGGATGGAATAACGTGGATAAACGCTGTTGGGAATGTTGTGGGTTTTAAAAGTAGCGAATAAACTGAATCCGGTAGTACTTGTTTATTTTGTGTACATGCATTATTTCTAGGTTTACATTTCTAGTTTAGTTTTTCGAGAGAATCGTAAAGTAGGCACACTAAAAGTAAACTAAAAAAAAGAAATCAACTAGCTTTGACAAAGCAAAATTTTAAGCCATACCAAAAGAATGTACCAAACATAAAAGTGTTTGATGAATGGCAAAATCCATCCAGCAATAAGTACATGAATAATTCATACTATAAGCAATAAAAATACCCCAAATACATTTAACCTCAAAAAAGGTGACCCAACAAAGCTCAAAAAAGGCGAACGTACACTTGATACTGTGCTCACAATAAAAAACGATACTATAATAAGCACTCTCCATCCACAACTTGATATCCTCGCTGACGTCACAGCTATCGTATTTTCGTCGTCGCAATACAAAACAGACGAAATTGCTGACAATACAAAAGTCTTGTTCAATTTTGTGTAAGCGAAACACGTTTTACAGAAATGACAATAGTAAAACGTTAAACGATGTCTGGATGTCGTGTTGTAAAATACCTAGTTACAGACAAATCACCTCGGAGACTTACGGGGCGTTCACACTGATCACGACTGATTTGATGGAATTGACAGTGTTGGTAACATAGGTGAAGAGAGACCCAAGCATACTTGGAGAAATACTTGACTCACACGAGATCCAATGAAAAAGACTTTATAATACTTATATTTAAAAGAGGTATTGGACTTAAAAGTGGAGACTTAGCATGAAAAAATTTCATGGATTTTTTTTGTTGTATACCGCAGTTATATTTACATAAAACAATTGTATTTCAATTAAACCATTTGAAAGCTGTTTTGAATTGTTAAGAATTCGGTCAAGAAGTCAGAAATATGAAGCTAGTTGCCCATCCCAAGACGTAATAGGTATCCTTGGAGAAGAACGGGCAATAAACTACATGGATACTCTTTTAAATATATTGTTACAAAATATTGGTTACATCATTAATGCCGAATTTATAATATGTGAGAACGATATAAAAGAGACGTTCACGTTAAAAGCATCTAGAGTACAACAAATAGATTGGCGAATAGAAACAAAAAAAAAATAAGCCGTGGCAGCTAAGCGATGACTAGTCCCAACTGACGGCACCCGATCAAGAACATGACGCATGGATCAGCACCATTCAGCTCAACCATTTTGAAGGTAGCTAAATGATCCAACACACGCGCCTCCATCAATGAGACATTTGATTAAGCAATTTAATATGATATTTGAATTGAATTATATACATATACATACTTACAGTAAATACATTACATTGGGACTTTTCGCTTGTAACGTATTTCCATGCTGAAAATACAAAAAAATAAAAATTAGTTTTAGAAACGCGTTTTTTATTATTTTATTTTAACACGCTTGTCTTATTACAAATTCTAAACAAATATTGTTTTTGTGAAAACACTTTGTTTACATTGAAATAACGGGAGTTGCATTGTCTGATTTCTTTGCATATACTACTTGTTTACGCTAAGCTTGTAACTCGTTATCGTCATTTATGATATACAGCAAAACAAATGTATTTGGTAAGAAGTGTCTTAACATGTTTACATTATGACTACTATTCCATGAGCGAGAATCTTACCTTGCAGTAACACAGTCCTTGACTGGGAGATAAATAACTTTTCTCTGTATACCGTCATTGGGCATTTATATATTTTATCAAGTATGTGAACGATTGCTTTACTTGTTGATAGCATTATTATAATTTAACTGTTCTTCTACTCCCCTAGCTACTTGTTATATATAAGTTCTAACTTAGTGTAGTTGAAAGTAAGTGAGTGTGCCCTATACTATGTAAGTACTATGTAAATATGTATTACCGGTGTACTGTAACCTAAACTTATGGTCAATAAAACTTTATTATTATTATATACTCTCAGCCGCCAGGGCACATTCAAGTCAATGCAAGACATATTACCCGGTAAATGTACACAGACCACAGCATCATTTATAGTAACATCAACAACATCATCATTTCTATTATCATCGACAACAACATTCTTGAACTTATACTTTCGTATCATCAATTTTAAATTACAAGATTCCTTGTTAAAAGCAACATTTCCTCCAATACTTTAATGTTTCCGAAGTAAAGTAAATTCCAAACTGATCAAAATAACGACTAAAAAGATTTTTTTTTATTCGGCAGTGTCCTCTGGCTGACAGCCAAAGTGCTTAGCTTAAAGGCAAAGCTCATTAGTGACTGCAGAAACAGTTTCTTCAACCATCCATATTATATGGTTAGGTTCTGATTTTTTAATGATTTACTCTACTTTGCGTATTAGTATGATGGCATTACTACTTATACTAGTAACAGCGAAGCTTTATGTTTATTCATTTGCTCGCTTTTGAACTCATCATCATTCTGCTGCCCTTAACCCAATCTATTTAGGGTCGGCGCAACATGTCCTTTTTTCCATACTTCTTTATTAGTCGTCATCTCAATAGTCACCCCCTTTCTAGCCATGTCATCTTTCACACAATCCATCCATCGTTTCTTTGGTCTTCCCCTACTCTTATAGCCATCGACATTCATACTCAAAACATTCCTCACGACATTTTCCTCGCTTTTGAACTGGCTGTTAGATATAATTATCCTGTTAATCATCATATTATTATCTTAAGCAGCCTGGTTCTGCTCAATGCTATCATTTATCTCTAATTATGACCCTAATTTATTTATTTATATAAATATACTTTAGTGTACACCAGAAAATACATAGCAAAATAATAAATTTAACATTACAAAACATACAACGGGCGGCCTTATCGCTTTCTGCGATCTCTTCCAGGCAACCATGAGATGGACTGTGATTGCGTGGACAGAAAAATGGGGCTGTCATCGGGTTGTAATGATACATCAGTTTTCATATACCCAAAGTGATTTTCTCAATACAACTGCATTCAAACTTCAATTATCTCTAATGTACGATAGATCTTGTACATAAAACCCAAAAGCCAATCGTAAATTACATCCCTTTTTGAAAACATACGACCAATGCTGTTAGCAGCATTATTGCATTTCGTGCGATTTTAGAAATCGAGAAATAAATCGGTGCAGCTTCTAACTCCGTTATTTCCCGAGGGGACAGACCAGTACCCGAAACTTCTTCAAAACATGAAGCTTCATTTTCAACCTTGTATACAATACGCTTATTTTAAAATGAAACATTAGGTCAACATGAAACGGAATTCTCGTTCACTTTTATTATGAAGAAAACTTGGACAAGATGCTTTTAACGTTGGTGCCACAAATGATCAGCAGTAATGCGGATTTGAAGCTTGCGGCTACTAATGTATGCTGACTATTGTTGCCTTTGCTTCTGTTATATTTCTATGATCTCCAAATATATTTACTTCTATGTTCGGTAGATTAGTTTTAAATGGTATCCTTTCTTTTCATTCAAACCTCAGCATTGCTAATCGCCAAATAAACTTGTGAGACTGATCTATTCTCGATCCATCACATACCGTTCTTCTTTCTGTACCATGGTTAGCGAAATCTCCATCATCATAATTGCATAAACCAACAGTCATTGCATTATTACTAAACAAATACTCTAATGGAATATTCAAATAATCTAAATTATAATCTTACTCCCAGAAATTGCAGTACCGTCTGATAAACGGTACAATACCTTGAACCTAGAATATACGATAGCTCGCAATTACACCCAGACCTGTCTATGATAGTTGATAGTAGTGATAGTGACGATAGTAGCGATAGTGGCTTAGCTACCGGGGATTACAAGTGAGATGTTAATTACCGGTGCGGTAACAAGCCAACAGCACGTTGCATACATATACTACGGAGGTACGTTTCCTTTAATTAAGTCTAAGACCTTGTGTTGGTCTATCGTTGTCAACTTTGTCTTTGTGAGTAGGAATGACTGCTCTTATTTTTTGTGGGTTATTTTATTTATTAAAAACATTGCTTTTTACTAGACCTGGGTGTTATAAGTGAGTGTAATTATAAATATCTATCATTCTAACACACCCGGTTCCAAGTCATATTTCCGGTAAAAATATTTTTATCCAATACGAAGTTCACGGTTATTTTGACAAATTCTAGCTTTCTTCTTCCAGGTTTTGGTTTTCTGTCTTTTTACCAGACTCCCAGTGAAGGGTTATGTTTTATCTATATAAATAAAAAGAGAAAACTTGACTGACTGACCCACTCATCAACGCCCAGCCCAAACCCTTGAACCTAGAAAGCTGAAATTTTGCACAGAGGTTCCCTTTATAATGAAGACAAGGAATTAGGAAGGATTTCCCGGTAGTACGTTCCCGTGGGATATTTTCAGATATCCACGCGGCCGAAGCCGCAAGCAAAAGCTAGTTTTTAATACTCGACTGGTAAAATTAAAACCAAGCGAGCATGTAAATCCCAAATTAGGTCACACTCACTCGTCCCAGATCATTATTTTATTCCCAGATCCATCACTGAACAAACAAATACATTTACCACACACTGGGTAACACTCAAGTGACAAATACGTATAATAAAATTACACAAATGTTACCCAACTTTCCTCTTTAACTAACACCGTAAAACCAACCTTATACTTTGATGATAAAGTTTACTATTATCCAGCAGGTTAGGTATAGGGGAGATTAGGTATTCAACTTGCATTGAGTCTTGTCCATTCCACTTCATGCATGATTCCGCGCATGATCTGTGTGTCATCTCCTTAGTTTGGGATGCTATGGAATATTCATTGAGCAATTTAACTGGTTGAGACGTTGTGTAAGGATTGACTTCGGTGTAATGAGCAATATTCGGGGTTATATTGCCTGGGTTATGAGATGCTTGATTGAGTTTCAGGAATTCAAATTTCAAATTCAAATTTATTTATTATTAATCAGGTTGCACAAGAACAGATTGGACGGTGACTTCCAAACTAGGCATTTGCCTGTATCTTGGGGGTCGGAATTGCGACATTTTCAGAGTTAAGGTATGTAATGATTATTGCATAACAGGTAAACATATAATATTAAAATTAAACTAAACTAAAATCAATCAAAATAAACAATAGCCGTTTGGGGTTGAAACACTAGGATCATGGGGTCTGAGTGCCCACTTGGTTTTTCAACACATTGCTAAGCGGTTATTTGACTCCTCACGTGACAAGAGGGCTGGCCTATTTTTTGGCCAAAGAATCAGCATTGCCGTACAACGTGGCATAGCTGCCAGCCTTTTGGGAACTTTTCCTGTTGACAGCGATGTGGACGAATTTTTTGATGCCCTACGATCCTTTCCCCTCCTTTTTTGTATACCATGTCCAGTCAGCAACAAAAGTCGATTAACAAAATTGAATGAAATATTTCATTCAAATCGGAACAGAAATACTTAAAATTTTAAGAACATTTATTTATTTTATCGAATCATTTTTTAATTTAGGTGATGTCAAAAAGTAGCGGTGTTAATCGACTTCTGTTGCTGACCATACATATTATTATTTTACATCTGTTAGTTTATATATTATGTACATACGAATAAAACAATAATTGAACAAATCAGAATAAAACACTTTAAATATACATTGCCATCAGCTTGAGATGAAACAAAACAAAATTAAATTGTCAGTATGAGATCAATAAAAAAAAAGGATTAGGAGACGACGACCTACAAAAGAGCAATGGTGGCCCAGTGGGCCTCGACTTACTCGCGACTTGTAGGTCGTAAGTTCGAACCCAGGCAGGCGCATTATTTTGTGTAAATATTTTCATCACCACTACTCTCAAAACGGTGAAGGAAAAAATCGTTAGGAAACCGGCATGTACTCGTACTAGAATCAAAAACTCGAAGACATTGTGAGTTCTACCAACACTAACAACCCGCACTGGGCCCGCGTGGTGGATTACGGCCCACACCCTCTCACCGAGAGGAGGCCTGTGTCCCAGCAGTGAGAACGTTATAGGCTGATTATGCTAATCCTAACTTCTTAACTAATATTATAAATGCGAAAGTAAGTTTGTTTGTTTGTTTGTTACTGAAATTTTGCATATACGTTGTCAGGTGTACAGAAACGGACATAGGGTACCTTTCATCCCGAAAAAAAGTACTATTTCCCGAAGAAAACAACATAACGTTCTTATGATAATAGATGGCGCCACGTGTCTTTCGAATTATGATTAAATTATATTATTAAAAGCAGAGCGAGTGAAGCCGCGGGCAAAAGCTAGTAAGTAAAAATTTCGAAACCAAATTTAAATTAACGAAAATCTAATCAATTCAATCATTCAAATAATTTTTGATTGATTGAATTTAATGAATTGATTAAGTAAGTAAAATTGTGCTTGAAGGCAGAATTTTAAAAACGAGCTGACCGATTATAATATATCTATCGATGAGTACAAAACAGTCATACCTTCACTTCATCTCTCTACATAGCAGAAAAAGTCTGTAAAATATTTGTAACTTTTTTGTTTCATAATTTTTTTTACATAAAACAAAATGAACAACAATTTATTTACAAACAAAAGCCAAACGCGATGATATCAATAATTGAGAAGCAAATATGCCAATACAAATATTTTATTTCGAATGTTTATTGTGGCCTTATTTTCGAACTGTTAAATAATTACCTATTTTGTTAGGCAATACTACATATTAGGGCCTGTTTCACCACCTACGATTAAGTTCCCATTAACTTACTTGGCAGATAATTTCATACAATTTCTGTTCCATATTTGAATTTATTCGATAAGTAGTAGCTATTCGGACATCGTTAAATAGGCCCATAAACTTATTAAGTACTCCATTTAATTAATAGGTTGTTACTAATACGCTCTACTTGACCCGTAGAACATTACGGTGTTAAGACGACCATTTTAAATAATCCCATTTAGTAGATGGCTAACGTTAATAGAAATTGGGCTTGTTACATTTACAGCCCATTAATATCTTAGAAAACTAATGTTACATTTCTTTACTTATCAATATTTTACAACATAATTTGGACGACCAATGCTTACGTTGGAGTCCTGTGTCCCAGGATCCGTGCGTCATGTTCGTGAACGGGCGCCGTCGGTAGGGTTGTCAAGAGACAACCCTACTGAGAGAGTAAAGAGAGAGAGAAAATTAAAAATAAGCCGTGGCAGCTAAGAAGCTGCCACGGCTTATTTTTAATTTACTTGTTTTTATTACGGACGCTTTTAACGCGCACGTCTTTCTACATTGTACTCATATGTTGAAAATATTTTCAACATGAATGATATACTTAACCAATATTTTGTAACAATATTATGATTTAAAAGAGTGCCCGTTCTTCTACAACCGAACCTACAACGCTTTGGAATGGGCGCCTAGCTTCATCTTTCTGACTGACCGACCCCTTGACAATTCAAGAGTGCCTGTATTTATTTATTTGAAATAAATGGTTTGAGTTTGAGCAGTGGGAATATTCTAGACTGTATTCACTTTTGATTAGCGGAACTATTGGTGGCTTTACTTAAAGAGGGGATTACTGATAGTTTATAGATAAAATAAAATAAAAAGGTTTATTGAATTTATATTCTTAGCACACATGAGTTGGAGATCACCTTTTAAACAAGGAAATGCTTCTGTTAGGTGACTACGCTCTTCCATTTAACATAATAACAGGTAAGTATACAATTGAAAAACAAAAAAAAAAAAACAAAACAAAAACCAAAATTATAGAGAATCAAACAATTACCATGACTCGATGTTGCTTCTTATGTAAGAATATTGTACTTAGTGCCAATTCCACCAATGACACTGAACATAATCAGCTCTAAACTGCATTCAAGAGCTGTGTTCAAGAGATGTAGGTAATATTGCCAGTGCAATATTCCACAACAATAATGACGCTGACGGCTCTCAAACTCGGTGTAGATAATGCTCTATGCGTTCAGATTCCTTGGTGAAATCTGCCTTTAGTGAACCAATATTTTAGACTAACTAACAAAAGAAAAGATGTTTAAGTCGATTACTAACTTTTCATAGATATTTCCAAAAATACATGATTTTGAAGTACCTTTGACTGTTTATTTTTACCTTTGTTTTGACCTTATAAAAACAAAGATCATTACACCCCAAACACTAAGGTGCCTCCACACAAATCTTACCTTGCCTCATTCCTTAAGCCCTAACATCGGATCCCTTAGTAGAATAACATTCATAACGATTACCTAAAGCAGGATATGTGCGCACGGCTTTAGGACGCTACGCCGAGATTTAGATCTTGAAATATTAGCTAAATTCGGTCTAAGGGGGTTTGAGAGAAGTGCGAATTTCCAGGAATTTCCTTACTTATTATGAGGAAGGTCGTGTTTTAAAATAGAAGATGTTGTACAATATATTGACGACTTGAAAATTGTATTCTTCTTGATCAATTTTCTATTCTATTCCTTTAGGAGACTGGTAAAAACATGTTAGATGGGTATCCGCATTTCCTTCACGGTTCTCTGGTCAGCTGCTCTATTGCGTAATACATTTGCAATTTCAGTAGGTAGCTATAATTTTGACAGTTTGTGTCAACAATTCTTGCTCTGTTGGTTCTACGAGTCCGTCTTTTCGACAACTAGTAAGCAGCAATAATTGAGCTGACATTTTTCTCCAATATTGTCCTGTTTTTATTGAAGCGTCTTATTGGAAAGTGTTTATCATTTAACGGGCTGGTCAGCTCGCCGTCCGGTAAGGACCAGGCCCGGGTCGACGACGTGTGGTGTTCCACGCGCGCCTCAAAGAGATATCAGCAGTGATGGGGTTCGATAGGGCCGATGCCACGAGGGTCGCGGGTTGTTCGAAAGAGATACCGTGGCCTTGGCACAGGCAACTGAAGGAACACGGGTGGGTTTTAGTCAGTAAATGTCTGACACGCCCTCCCGCTCCGCCCAGAGCGAGAGAAGTCATTTGATGATTTCCCATCCACGAAAAAAACAAGGTTACGGTGAACACCATCCTTCGAGCAACTGATATTCTAACCCAAGATTAAACGTGCACACTGCACTTGGTTCCAAAATACAGCATTACGAAACACCCGCTGACCTGCAGTTGTGTCCACAAATTATTGTTTGTGGTATTGACACGTTCGAATAGTTTGGCTTTGGATGGCTGTCAACTTGGACTGTTCAGGATAAAGGAGGCTAAGCTAGTATGCACATTGATATACACTTCTGGACACATCTATTGGCCCACCTTAGAGTTTAGGTTTCGATGGCCCCTACCGAAATATGATTGCTAGATTGTACAAAAACTGTTGATGCAGTTTTAAACCTGATACATTTTACCATCTTTTTCGATCGTATTGTTTTAAATTTGAATTCAGAATACCATAGGACATGGAGCTACGCCTAACAAGTCGGATATGCGCCTTGTTAAAGGCAATTGATTTTTGAATAAAAAACATGTTTTATCAAATAAAGGTTTAATCTAATAACGCGTGTTGCCTCCATGGGCATCTACCACAGCTCTCATACGATTAGGCATAGAGTTTATCAACCGCTCTATGAAATTTTGAGGGATCATCTCCCATTCCTCTTCTATGGCAGTTTTCAACTCCTGCATCGTCTGGGCAACTGGCTGACGAGCCCTAACACGTCTTTTTAGCTCGTCCCACATGTGCTCAATGGGGTTCATGTCTGGGCTTCTGGCTGGCCAGTCCATAACTGTGATGTTCACATCCCGAAGATATTTCCTGACGATGCCGGCCGCATGGGCTCTTGCATTATCATGCATAAAAAGGAAATTTGGGCCCACATAGTCCGCGTATGGTATCACGTGAGGTTCTAAGCACTCACGAATGTACCTTTCAGCATTTAATGTTGGCAGCCGTGGTCCTGTAACAACCTCAAGTTGAGTTTTGCCGCTCGCGGATATACCGCCCCAGACAGTCCATGAGCCACCGCCATAAGCAACCCTCTCTTCAAAGCAGCATTGTGCGAAACGCTCTCCCTTACGTCGGTAGACCTTCTTCCTTCCATCATTGCCATGTAACACAATTTTAGACTCATCAGAAAAGAGTACACGGCTCCAATCTTGCTGTGTCCAATTTAAATGACTGCGTGCGAAATGAAGGCGCGCTGTTCGGTGGGCTCGCGTTAGTTTGGGGCCATTAGCTGGCTTGTGTGGTACCATATCGCGTTCTTTTAACCTTCTCCGAACAGTTCGAGCGCTCACAGATACTCCGTGGAAGTCGCGAAGTTGGTTTTGTATCTCAATGGAGGTAAGGTGACGATTTCTCAAGCTGGTCGTCACGATGAATCGATCCTGCCTTTCAGTTGTGACCCGAGATCGTGGCCTTCCTTGGCGACGAACAAAGCCGCCAGTCTCTAGGTACCTCCGATAAACATTTCGGACCGCAGATCGACTTAAATTAAGTTGAGCACTCACGTTTCTTTGGCTGTGTCCGGCCTAAATAAGTGCTACAGCTTGGGCGGCGACTTCAGGTGAAGTATCCATAGATTATTGATAGAACCTCACCTTAATGTTAAGAATAAGTAATGTTTGTTGCAAATTCAAAGATATCAATCACTTTTTCAAGAATTAAATCCAAGTAAACCAATAAAACCAAGTTTTCTTAGTATTCGATTGTTTGATATCAACAAACAGGCTCCAAATTGTCTTTTGTTTCTTTAAATTCTGTGTTCGAAATTCAAAAAAAGACTATTGAATGAAATTGTGAATGTGCCAGGTTCAAAACTGCATAAAAACTTTTTACTCGACCTAATATAAAATTTTAGCTAGGACCAAACGAAACTGAAAATACAAGGTGGGCCAAAAGATGTGTCCAGAAGTGTATTTTCAAATGTGTAGGTATATTTTGGTATTAAAAAGTCTCTGAATGTATTTCTAATACAGCATTCAAAGGAATACCAAGCATATTACACAAATCATTTTGGTTAAAATTTTACATTCACATAGATTTTTAAAATGTAACCCATCTTTTACTATGTTTCCAAACCAGACGTAAACGCACATTCGCACCTAAAACATTTCAAAAAGTCGATCCAATTTCAAAATAGTTTGAAACTTTAATGATATTCACCCACAAACGGCCACACAAAAAATTCTAACCCCTACAAAATAGCCTGTATCACATAGCCATGAATCAGAAGCTAAACGGTGCAAAGTTGGTATTCCAATGTAGCACCGTGAGCTATTCAGTTTGATGGCCGCGCGTTGGCAGAGGGCCAACTTACGACAATCGATTTACATAACTTGTACAAAGGATCAAAATTCTATTTATACTGTTTTGATTTAGTTTTTCGTGGCTACGTCGTGTTTATGGGCTCCTGGTGCATTTTTAGCGTGTTAGTGATGTTTTTATGGAGGATAAACATAATAAATAGTTTTAGTTCTAGAAATTACATTCTGTGGTAGGTAACTGGTAACGTAAAGGGCAATAATCCTAATTCAAACTTTATTACCTTGTTTACAAGCTTAAATATTCCTTGATTTTTTTATAACACCCAATTATAGTTAATCAGATATGTATTCTTATAAATATTGTTTTGAGTATTCCGCATGTATTTTTTGAACAATAGCGTGGTGTTTCTGTACTAAACGAAAAGCATTATATTAATTTAGGCCTTAATAATTTAAAGTTTTAAGATAAGTGGATCAATATTGTGATAATCAAATAATTACCATCAAGGGTAATAGGCACTATGATTAGGTACCAATCCATCTATCTACAAAGCGAGGACATTTTTGTACACTTTTTGGTCGGTAATTGCAACGTTTTTTCATTGCTTTCAACGATCGACGTAAAGTAGCTCATAATGATGAAAGTGTTATCCATAACAAGAAAGCGGTTTATGCAATTCATAACTTCATAAGTTAACGCTTTGAAGGACACTATACACTATACGGCTATAGCAGTAATAACAATAAAACTTCTATCGTGTCTCGTTAGTGTCCTACAATGCGTTAATTAACACGTGATTTGATATTGCTTACAACATGCGTTTAATTACCTTCATTGGCTCCATTTCATCTGCCAATACAGTTACGTACTTCTCGAGTTCAAAATTTTGCTTTTCTGCTTGTTCCAGAATCTCAAAGATCAGATTCTAACGACCAACGTGTGGTTGGAGCACGTGAGTAACTTTGTATTAAATTATTTAGATGCATGCAAATTCGTGACGGACTGCATGCGCCACGCTGCAGACCTAACGAAGTGACATAATTTGGGAGAGGCCTATGTTCAGAAATGGAATTGCTGAAATTAGGTACACTGGTACCCGGTTTCTAAGATATTAACCAAAGTTAATCTACTCGATATTGTTTTTGATTCAATAGTTTCATACGATGTGCTTCTGAACTTCGATAAAATTACGAGGAGGATATATACATAAGTGGCTAAAACAACATATATAACAACAACACGACAACACAAAATGTGCCCATATCTCTTGCCGGAACGCCCTTACCGATCTGCTCCGACTTTCCGTACCTCGGGCCGCTTGTCCAAGGGGATGGCGAAGTAGACCGAGACATAACGCAACGGATTAACTCAGGATGGATGAAATGGCGACAGGTTACAGGAACAACTTGCGACCCACGGATGCCCCTCAAGTTGAAGGGGAAAATTTACAAGTCCGTGATAAGGCCTGTCGTACTTTATGGATCGGAATGCTGGGCAGTGAAGAAGGCGGTTGAAAAAAAATTGCATGCAGCGGAGATGAGAATGTTGAGATGGATGTGTGGAGTGACGAGTATAGATAAAGTGAGAAATGAGTATATAAAAGGAAGTTTGAAAGTGGAGTGACAGAAAAGTTGAAAGGAAATCGTTTGTCTTGGTATGGGCATGTAATGAGGAGAGACGAAACGCATGTGACTAAAAGAGTGATGAATATACATATTGATGGATGGAGAGGCAGAGGAAGGGCAAAGAAAAGATGGATGGATTGTGTGAGGAATGATATGAAAGAGAAGGGAGTGAATGATAGCGTGACGGTTGACAGGGGAGAATGGAAGAAGAAAACGTGTTGCGCCGACCCCAAGTAATATGGGACACCTTTTGCTTCCGGTATTATAGTTTTGTGTATGTACCACTACTACTACCTGTAATACTGGAGACAATAAACGTTTATTCTATTCTATTCTAATATTATGTAAATTGAAAAATAACTACCAATTCACAGTACCTATTTATAATAAAATTATGATCACAAGAAAAATGTAAATGCTTTAGAACTAACCTCCCCAATTTGTGCCAAACAGAAACAAGACTAATAATACATATAATTTCGTACTAACCTATGTTTAATCTATAGGAATGGGAAGACCACAAGTTCAAATGGGACCCTCTGGAGTATGGAGGAGTGAAAGAATTGTATGTGCCATCGGAACATATCTGGTTGCCTGACATCGTGCTTTACAACAAGTAAGTACAATACAAATAAAATCAATAAGACAAATTATCACATCATCCCGGTTCATGGATCAACCATTATGTTAGGATGTGATGTAGATGAACGGGAATGGCCACTGACCACACACCACACACACACACAGTGCCGGTTCAAAATTGAGTCTACCGACAGTAAGGCGCAATGGAGCCTCCATTTAAATACCACTTCAAATATATAAAAAAAATCATCAACAACAACACTCGAAACCAGCATTACAGAACTCATAGGTAACTAACTAACTACACAACAAGCGACATCCGATACGCCTCGTACGAATACGTTTAGCAAATTAATTTCACAACGCCGAACTTGCACGACCAACATTCGGACATTAGCTTGCACCAAATTGCATTGTTGTACCGCCGAACTTGCCTGTAATTGCAAAGGCTGTATGCTCGTGCTCGCTGATTAAAATATTTCGCTTTGTTGTAATTCAGGAGTTACGTGCGAGTTATTAATTTGAAGGGAACTTTTGTCGTGTTGATTTTGAGATGGAATTTTAAATTGTGCAGGGAAGTCATGAGATTGTACATCCTACAATCGTACCAACACTCATTTACAACACTGTATTTAACGTGTAATATTTATGTTCGACTAGCTTCTGCCCGCGGCTGGCCCTCTTGGATATCGGAAAATATCCCACGGGAACTTACTACCGGGACATCCTTCCTTATTCCTTGTCTACGCAAAATTGTCTGTTCAAAATTTAATTTTTATAGGTTTAATGGTTTGGGCTGGGCGTTGATGAGTCAGTCAGTCAGGACTTCTCTTTTTATTTATATAGATAGATTTTTGATTAGTTGTAAGGTGGATCTACTAAAAACCTATTCAATCTAATTTGTCATCAAGTCTGGTGTATGTTGATGGGATTAGTTGTTACTTCGTTCCACTAAATATTACTAGACTTAACACAAACTAGATTACCCAGCTAGTTTACTGGCCAGTGTCTCGGTCTTGAATTTCTCAAGATATCCGTACAACATGAACTGCTGTTGGAACTATGCTTTCTAACGAATATTCATTGCATGCTCAAGCCAGAAAACCTCTTAACAATCTTAACGCAACAAAAACAATAGTACCCCATAAAATGAACGAAGCAAACCACTTAAATCGGGGAAACGCCGAGATTTAACGAGTCAGTTGCTATGGACAGTACATTCCCTTCCCATCCCATCCCATGATGCATGGTGTTCCGTTGCCTCGGTACCAGGAGCACATAAATCATGCGGTTCATGCGTTCCACTTAGATACAGGGATCTTGATAGCTTCTTGCCATAGCGTTTGTTTTGCGATGGGTGTGCCAAAAGTGTAATAGTGGAAGGGTGAGTTGGCGTTGTGTTTGAAATTATAGTCTGTGGAAGTGAATTATGATATTTTATCAATATTAATATATGGTGATACAATAATAAAGTTCTAAAAGGGTAGATAATGTACCATCAATCTCCAGTTTCATGTTAAACAAATCTCCTAAACAAAATTTGACAGCCAAAAGAAACAAAAATAGGACACGAAAGTAAACATTAAGTTTGTGTTCACAAGTCGCGACTTCTACCAAAGTAGGCAATGTGTCCTTAACCTAATTGATTGCACGAAATATCGACAAGAAAACGTTCGCGAATGATACATCATGGTGTGTCAAAACAGGCCGGCGAACGATTAATCATTGCCGGCGAATGAGAGACGCACGTGCGACTAATCTTACGCTGTGTCGACCCTGTGTAACCGGGTTAAGTCTTAAGAGAATGGAGGCAAAACTTGCGTTAGATCAGGACAATGGAAGTCCAGGATATTTGATAAGCAGACCTAGCTCATTGATAATATCTACGAATTGTTGAAGAATGGTGACCTGAATGACAAAGAATGAAACAAGATTAGGTAATATTCTTGTCCAGTCTATTCTCTAAATAAACAGTATTTTGTTTTATGAAAAATAGTTTACTTGGTTTTTACAACTTATGTAAGTAAATGTACTGTTGTACTTCAACATATTGGTGAGTATAAAAATGTGCTGATATAACCAGAAAACTTCTTTACATTTCCTCTCTGAGTTGATACCCTAGTACAAGTTGGTCTAATTCGAGAATGCTTTCATGAATGACATGCCAAGTTGCTGTATCATTTTAGCTACTGTATAAACCCCGCTGATCTCCCATACCTTGTGCATTATCTTCTTCGGACCGTACCGTCCCTTCACGTATCAGCTGCCTTTTGATAGGTTTATGGTGGCTGTCATAAATTGGGCAACGCACTACACTGGAGTATAATGTGCCATAATATATGAATATGTGGACGTTGCGGAGTATGTACAGTGGATAGAATAGATGGGTGCTTTGTTTACTTGGTTATTGTTGTATTGGTATTGTAAGGGAAGCCATATCTTTCGCATACTTGATTTTCGAATATCATCAATGTTTTCAAGCTCTGATTTATCGTGAACTAGCAACTGACTAGTCATTGATTGCAATATGAACTGTTTTCAGATTTTATGTATATTGGATCTGCTCGCGTAGCATGATCACTTCTATCTCTACGAAGAATAGACACATCCCTTTCTTTACAAAGTGACATTTCGTTTCTCCATTTTTTACATCACACCGTAGGATTCCTTCCACTATGATTTGTTTTATTGCGCGTCAGTACACGTTACGACTAAATAAATCCTTTGTTGCGCAAACATGCACAATTCTTGACAATGTGAAACAATACCAATTAATGGATGGTAATACCAAGATTGTAGGTATAGAAATTTGGGGATTCTCCTGGCTGCGAGAAGCCCAGGACCGGCCGATTTTGTACGCTCGGGGCAGCCAACGTTCAGCAGTAGCTAAAGTGATATAAATTGCCAAGAATTACGCAATTTTCGTTGTTGTAGTAATCGCCATTAATCGTCTTTCTGTTCCATCAGTGCTGACGGCGAATACGTAGTGACAACAATGACAAAGGCAGTCCTGCATCACACCGGGAAGGTGTTGTGGACCCCTCCAGCCATCTTCAAGTCTTCGTGTGAGATCGACGTGCGATACTTCCCGTTTGACCAGCAAACTTGCTTCTTGAAGTTCGGATCTTGGAGCTATGACGGTGATCAGGTAAGATCTTAGAAATTGTGATTAAATTGAAAATCTCGTAGAAATTGCGCGGGAAACCTAGGCAGACTACCCAAGATGGCGTGATTTGAGCAAGGCAAAGCGTATTTTTGGAAGGAGATAGACTGCCAATGGCATATTAGGGCAAGGCAAGGCATATTTTCAAAAAGAGGTAATCTAGGCAGACTGCCTAAAGTTTTTTTTTACTCATTTGCCTAGATTTTCTCCTACTGTTATGTCATTAGAATGGGAATTAGAAAACTTACATCAGTTGTACCCGGGGTGCCAAAAACGCAGAAAAAATTACATACTTTTCAAAAACCTTAATGTTATTAAGAAGAACATTTCGATCATAATGGTGACGATAAAAGACATTATAAGGTTCCTAATGCAAATTATTCTCGCGCAATTAGCTAATTGGGATTACTCAGAATTTATGTCAGATCAAAGAAATTTAATGGAGGTCCCTTTTTCATATTGTGTTGTGACAAAGAACTCTGTTATATAAGTAATTAATTGTTGAGTCCTGACAACATAATTTCGGGTACTTACTTTGTAAAATTGCATAAGGGATATACTGTATACTACGCTATGTGGTTCTTTTGGCGGTGGCTAAAATGGGAGCTAACGTCGCGATCTTATTTTGTCAATATTTCTGTGTCAATTTCACAAATGTTTACCAACAACGCCCTGTCAATGTCATTCAGGTGCCAAAAGATCCTTGTAGCATTCTATCTTTTACACCTTATTTGTGTGCTAATCTCATGAAATTAGTATGTACTAGACTGTACTAAATAGTAGCTGATTTACACTAAATCCGAGAAAGCCATTATCAGCTGCCATCTTTATATACTGTCAGTTATGTCATTTGTCCATAATTTTTGTTATAACTGGTCCTGAGACCGTATAGAAAAATGTAAAATTTGCCATTGATCCTGCGCAAAAGTGAAACAGAACTATACAAGACAAAAAGAACCATCCAATATGGCCCAGATCCTTCAGTTGGATGCTCCTAATAATCCCATAGTGACTCAAGTTTCTTCTACAGATTGACTTGAAGCACATCAATCAGAAGAAGGGCGACATGGTGGACGTGGGCATCGACCTTCGGGAGTACTATCCGTCAGTAGAATGGGACATCCTGGGAGTACCAGCAGAGAGGCATGAGAGATACTACCCTTGCTGCCAAGAACCGTATCCTGGTAAGTTGAAGACCGATTTGAACTTAATTTACTCAAATGCAAAAAAACACACTGCTCTTAGCCCTCGTTCCCACGGACGTAATAAAATCGCGGTGGAATAAAAACGCCTAGCGCGATTTTTTCCTACCTTCAACAGAACAGAGAGAACGAGCGTTAAAAAACCACTTCGAACTGATTCTTCGTACAGTGCGGACGTACGATGGGCTCCGTAAAATTATTAGCGGCAGCTATTTGAGAGGCTAGGAGACCACAACAGAACCAAATAAAATGTTGGATACATCCCTTGAATTTGTATATATTAATTAAAAGGCTAATTTTAGACACCATACAATGATTTAAGGAAATAATTATCCTGAATTTTTTAAATAATTATCAATTAAATAGCGTGTTTACTATATAATGTATTTTTCCAAATTAAATCCGTTTAATGTTTACTTACTTTCTTTAAGATAAACTCCACCCATATACATATAGCCCAGAACTATTATAGAATTCCATATTATGTGTAGGTAGGTACCTACCTAATATTGGAATTGGAAACATTGGAGGTGTTATAAAACAAAATAACGAGCAAATATCCAATATCGAACAGATTTTTAAAATAAAGTGAGTGCGTACTGCGTACCTACGCTACTTTAACCGATATCGTCCAATGAAATCCAATAACTAGCCAAATACACACATCAACACGGTCTAGGGATATTTCATACTCAATTAAATAACTCGAAAAGTACTGGCCGCATTGGAATCTTTTATACACCGATTTGTTTGTAATTTATCTCAGACTAATTCCAAATTCAAATTTTTGAAAATTCTTTTCTTTCGGTGGCATAAAAATGTCTTGATGTGTAGGAGAGGGAATTTTAATTTGTGCGAAAAATTTTAATTTGTGCGAAATTTAGAAAACAATACGAATTACGTTTAGTTACAGTTTTTTTTCAATTTTAAACGAAAGATAAAGTTAAAATTGAGGTATTGTAGTCATGCAACGCCGACATTTGACGAGGGCGGAGATGTTACGAGCTGTGGGAATGCTGGAAGCTGGGTCTGTTCAGCGTAATGTTGCTGAGGCAATAGGGACCCACTAAAATGTAATTTCAAGATTGTGGACACGCTATCGTGCCACAGGTGAAGTAGCGGAGAGGCACCGGGGGCCAAGTCGCATCACTACCCCCAGACAAGACCGATTTTTGCAAATTACTGCGCGAGCTCAACCAAATGCAACGGCGACTCAATTGGTCCAAAGGCTGCGAGTGGAACACCAAGTGCTTGTGAGTGACCAAACTGTAAGAAGGCGACTGCATGAAAGCAATCTACGCTCTCGTAGACCACTCCGGGTCCCACCTTTACGGAGAGGCAATCGTGGACGACGATTAGAATGGGTTCGGAACCACGTGGACTGGGGCCGTGAGCAATGGTCCAATGTGCTGTTCACGGATGAATCCAGGTTCGGCTTCCATCCAGATTCACGAAGGACGCGTGTTTGGCGAGTTCCTGGACGATAGAGCCGTCTCCAGAACCCTCGGAAAGTTCACCCATACCAAGGAGGAACAATTATGGTTTGGGCAGGAATTCGTCTTGGAGGACGGACGGATCTCGTTTGGGTGCGGGGCAATATGACGGCAGGACGATACG
The DNA here is from genome assembly GCA_946251885.1 of Cosmia pyralina. Classification (NCBI taxonomy): domain Eukaryota; kingdom Metazoa; phylum Arthropoda; class Insecta; order Lepidoptera; family Noctuidae; genus Cosmia; species Cosmia pyralina. The sequence continues at coordinate 22,347,756 of OX276358.1, forward strand.
TCCAACAGGTGCTGGGGCCCGTAATCTTGCCCCACAGAACACAAATGGGGCAAGATTTCCTGCCCATGCACATATTGGACAATATTCCGCAGCAAGACATTGACAACCTTGTTCTGAGCATGCCGAATCGTTGCCGATGTGTTATGAACATCATGGGCGCTTTCTCAGACTACTAACTTCAAGTTTATAAACACAAATTAAATGATTTTTCTATTTTTTTCAGTTTTTACTCACAAATTAAAAGTTAATTCATATACGGTTTCCGTCTATGCTTCATTTTTTTTTCCATAAAATCCTGAAATTTTAATCTAAGCACCTTAACCATTATTAAAAAATGGTAGAATATTAAATAACGTATCTTTTAAATATATACATGTCATATAAATAATTAACACATTGATAGTAATTCACTTTTTTAAAAATATCCCTAGACCGTGTTGATGTGTGTAGATTACTTTCATTACGTTGGTAAAGAAAACATTTAAATAATCATTCATGTGGTTTATTTACTGCGTTCTTCATCTCAGCATCGCTGTGCGCCACGACCTTGACCATGTAGCCCGTCCGTACTCTACGAGCCGGCGCGCCGTACTGACACGCGCGCGATTATTTCGCGTCCGTGGGAACACAAGTACTCGTACAGAACTTCGTATGTCGTATTTATACAACGCTCAACGCCAAGCGTTGAAAATCGAACACCGCGCGATTATAAAAAAAAAAAAAAAAAAAAATCTAAAAATCGCGCTGGGAAAAAATCGCGGCCGTGTGAACAGATGTACAGGTTTTTGTGTGTTCTATTCCAAGCGCGCCACTCGATTTTATCCCGCCGCGATTTTTTACGTCCGTGCGAACGTACACTTAAACTAGGAAAAGCCTACCTGACCTATGAGAAATAGGACAAAATGCAAAAAGAAAATCATAGCGATCTTTAGTAGGGGACTAAGTTTTCATACACTCTCACATCTTAGACTCGTGACATATTAAAATGCTTATTTAGAGACGCAACAACAACAACTAAGCTTTACTGTAAATATTAATTTGCAATAGCACGCACGTACGGCTACAGATCAAGCTATACATTTCCAGTATAAGCTGATCTCGCATTGTATAGGATTTCCTTATAATGAGAGGTCAGTGTAAACTGGAAATTAATAGCTTGATGAGTAGCCGTGTGTACGTTCATTTCGGAGCATCTACGGGCTTTTTCAATAATAAAAATAGATAAAAAAAAAGTCTGAAGGTGTCGTGGGACAACCGGTTGAAATAAATTTTATTTTGCTGTATATTATGTAGTATAGTCTCAACTTTCAATTGTCAAAAGTTTTTTGTTTTATAATACAGAGCCATCTAGTAAAGTATTACTCGATAAAAATTATACAGAGCCATCTGCTAAAAGCTATAGTACTAGATGGCTCTGTATTAAAAAACTAAAACAAAAACTTTTGCAACTTGGTAGTGACGGCATAACGCTTTTTCGTTGCGCCACATTTTCATCCTACCACACGCCGCGTTAAAGAACTTCGTTCCAAATATATCGTTTAACCTACAAAATACGATACTACTAACTGCCTCACAAACATTCCCAAAACCTGTTGCTACAAAGCTTCATAAAAATAACCTAAAACAAAAAATCTAATAGGATTTAACACAACGACTCTTCAATATAAATCTAATCAAAGTTTAGAACTAAACAAATTACTTGTTTCAAAGTTTGATTGGATAATATGCTTACAAACTCGCAAATATGGGTTACCAACTTCAGTAAAGTGTTATTTCTCCTATGAATAGAAACTTCTTGAGAAAATATAACAAATATTTGTATTAAATCTTGTAGAGTTAATCTTTGTTTATACAAAGTGATTCTGTATGGTCTATAATGTTTATTATTCTATATGTTGTGTTGTATGTTAGATAATAAACTGTAAGATCACTGTATGAATCAATGAAAACTTTTTGACTTGAAACTTTTTAACCGACTTCAAAAAGGAGGAGGTTCTCAATTCATCGGAACCTTTTTTTTTTTTTTTTTTGTATGTTCCCCGATTACTCGAAGATGCCTGGACCGATTTGGATTTTTTTTGTTTTATTCGAGAGGGTATACATCACAGCTGGTCCCATATAAAATTGATTAACTTTGCTTTGGTAGTTTTTGAGTTAGCTACAATAATACGTATTTTTTCCTTACTTTTATATGGATGATGTTCTAGTTTGTTTTGCAGGTAGTGGTATTAGAATTTGTGTGGGGTAGATACACAACTAAAAAGTGAAAAATAAAAACTTTTTTACAAAAAAATACAACCGACTTCCAAAAACAACACTACAAAGTGAAAAATAACTTTAATTTCGGAAGTCGGTGGCAAAAAACGAAAATACATTTAACTAGACACCGACTTTCGAAATTAAAGTTATTTTTCACTTTGTAGTGTTGTTTTTGGAAGTCGGTTGTATTTTTTTGTAAAAAAGTTTTTTTTAATTAGAATTCTACTCCTCCTTCACTGTGCACGCGGTTCGGTTGTGGAATTCACTTCCGCCTGACATTAAGGACTGGCAAACTGATGCAGTATTTAAAAGAAGAGTGAAAGAACACTATCTTTACACTTTCTCATAGTTGTTAGTTATTTTATAAGTATGTATGTATATAATTATGTTTTATTTAATGAGTTAATTGTTTTTTTGGATTTTATGTATTTTATTTTCTCTTCTACTCTTACACACGTTGTCTACATCTCTTTTTACCCTCTGTCCTATCGCAGGTATGCTGGAAGTCACATTTGTACGTATTTTTCTGTTCCTTTCTGTTTGTCTGTTTATTTGTGTGTGTACATAAATAGTTATATATATAGAATTAGTGAAGCCCGTATCGAAACTTTGTATTTATACTATCAAGTATATTTGCTTTATTGTGGTTCAAGTGTCAGAGACACTTACTTTCTGGCACTCAATGACTTGGCGATTTTCTGGTTGGTCATCAGTGTAGATTCTGGCGTACAGGAATTGAAGTGGTTGGGGAACTGTGTGGCAGGATGACCCAAAACAAAAGCCTTGAAAATCAAAGAACATAAAAACCAAGACATATTCCTTATCATCCACAGTGAAGATCTTGGCATCCAAACCCACGAAATCTTGACTAAAACCGCCATCGTTTCAGACAATCCTTTTATTTCCAAGAGATGTCGCACGACGCTAATCTGGGAACGTTGTAAATTACCGTAGAACGGCGAAAACTCTTATCTATGCAAAATTAGTGAGTTTTACTGCCGCCATGTCGCCTTGAACAGGTTAAACGGTTGTTTTGGTAATGTCCTCGAGTACGGGCACTGAATGTAGATCAGCGCTTGATGTTTCTAATTTATCATGTTAAGTGGTATCGCTGTGTACTTATTGTGTTTTGGGAGGTGGGAGATTGATAGTGTATTGGAAAAGGTATTTTTAGAATCTAGCAAGTGAAAGGCTAGCAATACAAGCATGACACTGAATAAATATCCTTCCTAATAAACAAACAATGAATACCTAGTAGAAAGCAACCAATCTAAGCAGCTGTACTGTAGATACTAGCATTCAGTTGCGTTTGGTTTGACTGGAAGCCGACCCCAAACATCATCATCTGCCTAGCTTATTTCTAATTACTTTGGGTTCAGCTTGCAGTCTTACCGGATGCAGCTGAATACCAGTATTTTACATGAAGCGACCACTTATCAGACCTCCACAACCCAGTTACTGGGTAATACAATACCCCTTCGTAAGACTGGTTGTCAGACATTCGGGCTTCTGACAACCCGTAGCGACTGTCAAAGTTCCACTAATGAAAGCTTGGACCAATGGCTTAACGTGCTTTCCGAGGCACGAAGGAGTCTTGGTATGTAAAGATGGTCACCCATTCACTTACCAACCGCAGCAAGCGCAGCTTAACCTGGTCGATCGACCCGTGCAGCTGTTATTACTTAGCCACAAGCCAACCCCAACATAGTTGGGAAAAAGCAAGGCAGAATAATGAGTAGAAATCAAATCTCATAATCACCGTGCTTAGCAAACTTACACCCGGTTTCTGATTTGAGAAAAGTAGCAAATCTCAACTGATTATTCTCAAATACATAAGTATGCGCTTAAGTTTTTTGCGTTTCACAAGTCAAAATCGAATTTCGTCAAACCATAATCAACTGATCATTTACTTAAGTATTGTTGATCAAAGCTAAAATGTTCCAATTTACATTCAAAAACCGGTACTTTTCAAAAACTCATAATTACATCATTTTATTCTTATAAATTTAAAACAGACTTAAAAAGTAAGTTAATTTTAAATAATTTCAACAAATTTATGTTATTAAAGTTGCTAATGCATATTTTAGCAATTTAATATACACTTCTGGACACATCTTTTGGCCCACCTTGTATTTTCAGTTTCGTTTGGTCCTAGCTAAAATTTTATATTAGGTCGAGCAAAAAGTTTTTATGCAGTTTTGAACCTGGCACATTCACAATTTCATTCAATAGTCTTTTTTTGAATTTCGAACACAGAATTTAAAGAAACAAAAGACAATTTGGAGCCTGTTTGTTGATATCAAACAATCGAATACTAAGAAAACTTGGTTTTATTGGTTTACTTGGATTTAATTCTTGAAAAAGTGATTGATATCTTTGGTTTTGCAACGAACATTACTTATTCTTAACATTAAGGTGAGGTTCTATCAATAATCTATGGATACTTCACCTGAAGTCGCCGCCCAAGCTGTGGCACTTATTCAGGCCGGACACAGCCAAAGAAACGTGAGTTCTCAACTTAATTTAAGTCGATCTGCGGTCCGAAATGTTTATCGGAGGTACCTAGAGACTGGCGGCTTTGTTCGTCGCCAAGGAAGGCCACGATCTCGGGTCACAACTGAAAGACAGGATCGATTCATCGTGACGACCAGCTTGAGAAATCGTCACCTTACCTCCATTGAGATACAAAACCAACTTCACGACTTCCACGGAGTATCTGTGAGCGCTCGAACTGTTCGAAGAAGGTTAAAAGAACGCGATATGGTACCACACAAGCCAGCTAATGGCCCCAAACTAACGCGAGCCCACCGAACAGCGCGCCTTCATTTCGCACGCAGTCATTTAAATTGGACACAGCAAGATTGGAGCCGTGTACTCTTTTCTGATGAGTCTAAAATTGTGTTACATGGCAATGATGGAAGGACGAAGGTCTACCGACGTAAGGGAGAGCGTTTCGCACAATGCTGCTTTGATGAGAGGGTTGCTTATGGCGGTGGCTCATGGACTGTCTGGGGCGGTATATCCGCGAGCGGCAAAACTCAACTTGAGGTTGTTACAGGACCACGGCTGCCAACATTAAATGCTGAAAGGTACATTCGTGAGTGCTTAGAACCTCACGTGATACTGCGTGATACCATACGCGGACTAAGTGGGCCCAAATTTCCTTTTTATGCATGATAATGCAAGAGCCCATGCGGCCGGCATCGTCAGGGAATATCTTCGGGATGTCAACATCACAGTTATGGACTGGCCAGCCAGAAGCCCAGACATGAACCCTATTGAGCACATGTGGGACGAGCTAAAAAGACGTGTTAGGGCTCGTCAGCCAGTTGCCCAGACGATGCAGGAGTTGAAAACTGCCATAGAAGAGGAATGGGAGATGATCCCTCAAAATTTCATAGAGCGGTTGATAAACTCTATGCCTAATCGTATGAGAGCTGTGGTAGATGCCCATGGAGGCAACACGCGTTATTAAATTAAACCTTTATTTGATAAAACATGTTTTTTATTCAAAAATCAATTGCCTTTAACAAGGCGCATATCCGACTTGTTAGGCGTAGCTCCATGTCGTATGGTATTCTGAATTCAAATTTAAAACAATACGATCGAAAAAGATGGTAAAATGTATCAGGTTTAAAACTGCATCAACAGTTTTTGTTCCATCTAGCAATCATATTTCGGTAGGGGCCATCGAAACCTAAACTCTAAGGTGGGCCAATAGATGTGTCCAGAAGTGTATATGTATATTTTACCAATTCGACGTGTTTCTATGAACTGAATCGTGAATGTCAAACTGAAAGTAAATAAACACAAGTTTTATTGGAATTCTGTTTTATACCAATTAAAATGGATAGAGATAAGAAAAAGAGATCGCCTAACTATACTCTAGAGGAGAAAGAAAATCTTCTTTCAATAATAACTAAGTAAGTACATAATAACGAGATAATAAGGTATAATGTTTCATCATCATCATCATCATCATATCAGCCGAAAGACGTCCACTGCTGGACATAGGCCTTCCCCAAGCACCGCCACTTCGACCGGCTCCGTGCTTCCCGCATCCAGCGGATTCCTGCGGCCTTCACAAGGTCATCGCTCCAACTTGTGGGAGGCCTTCCAATGTTACGTGTTCCGGTACGCGGTCGCCACTCCAGAACCTTCCGGCCCCTACCTAATGTTTACCAACATATAATTTTACGTTTATTTATTATTGCTTCAGATACCAAAGTGTAATAGAATGCAAAAGGACAGGGGCATACTATATCCACAAGAAACAGGGCTAGGCATCAACATCAATGGCGAGTACGTCACTGACCTTCGATTTGCCGACGATATAGTAATCCAAGGCTGAGACTATGGAGGAGCTCAGTACAATGCTCGATGACCTCAGCAGAGCTTCCGAAAGAGTGGGTCTTAAAATGAACATGGATAAGACAAAAGTCATGGCAAATGCCCATGTAGCTCCCACTCTCATAGAGATCTGAGACACTACACTCGTTCGTTCGAAGAGCGTTTGGGAAGCTTCCATATAGAATCAAAAACCGGTCAAGTGCGAGTCGGACTCGCGCACGGAGAGTTCCGTACCATTTTCTACAAAAACGGCAAAAAAAACACGTTTGTTGTATGGGAGCCCCCTTAAATATTTATTTTATTCTGTTTTTTAGTATTTGTTGTTATAGCGGTAACAGAAATACATCAATATGACTATCAGCACAATGATCGGTGAGTACACCACTATATCAGGCTTATTGGCAACAATAGTCATGGCAGTGATGATGGATCGATCCCAGTACAATGTGATATTTCCATTTTCGAGAACTGGGTCGGGCTCATACCTATAGTACTGTACTTCCGATCCTACAAGGCTGTATTTTAGAGCATAGCTGTATTTTTTAATTTTTATGTAACTGATTAAATTATTAAAACCTACATTTTTTTTATTGTAATACTATTGTAATATTTAAACTTTTATTGGGTGAAATAATTTTGTACTATGGATGTTCTGGTAGCAAAATTTTGTGTATTTGACACTTGAGGTAATGGTTCATCACTTTCTTCTTGTACATGTTCATCATATTACATGATGTAGTTATCAAGATGAAGATCAATTTTATGAAGAACAATACACGCCACAATCACCTTCAATACTTTTGGAAGTTTTAACTGCATTCCTGCATGTAGGCATGGAAATCTTCTTTTAAGAACACCAATACACCTTTCAATTGTGTTTTGTGATGCTATCTGGGATCTGTTATAGGCTTCTTGGGATGGAGAGGCAGGATTCAAGAAGGGTGTCATGAGATACCTAAGGCATGGGTAACCACTATCTCCGAGAATAAGGGATGACCCAAATCTGCCAGCTTCAAACTGAGCTGCAAGTGGTGAGTCGTTCCAAATAGTAGTGTCGTGTACGGAGCCTGGCCAACGTACAATGACACTAGTTATTTGTAAATTGGCATCACAGATGGCTTGAACGTTTATAGAAAAAAACCTTTTTAGTTCCTATACAGCTCAGCTCTGCTCCCTCCTGGTGAATTTATTTTTACATGAGTGCAGTCTACAGCACCTATGACTCTAGGAAATCCAGCTATGTCAAAAAATCGTGCCGCCACTGATGGTCTCTCCTGCGCAGTGGGCATACGAACATATTGCCGTCTCAACAATGCTATGGCACTAGTCACCCTCTCTACCACGCTGCACACCGTCGCCTTGCTCACATTCACGGTGTCCCCCACAACAGCTTGAAAGCTACCAGTCGCATAAAACCTAAGAGCTATTAGCAGCTGTAATATGGGAGAAATACAGTCCTGCCGTTGAATAAGACAGGTTAGTTTAGGCTTTATTTTGTTAAAAATAAACCGAACCAACTCCTTCGTAAACATTGAGGTAATATGTACTAACGTACGTACGTTACGTACGTTAGTACATATTACCTCAATGTTCGTAAAGTGGAACCGACTCTTAAATTGTTCATCGCTTAGCGTGATGAACAAGTTAGGGCGATGTCCTGTCGATGTCCTATTCTTCTGCGCAGTTGTCTGCGTTGAGGCATCTCCACAGACGACAAGGAAGTATCGTCGTCACTCATTATGACCAAAATCACTAGTTATTATATAGCTGATTACAGTTTGAATAGCCAAAATTGGTGTGTCAACTTTCAACTGCTCAACTTGACGTTGATTATGCTTTGAGTATTGTCAAACACATTTTTCTTAGTTCAGAAACGCAACTGACGGCTTTAAGCATGAGTTAAGCATGCTTTCTTTCAAATTTGAGTAAATGATGTTATATTACTCAAATCTTGATTAGAGTTTAAAAAAACTTAATTCAGAAACGAAAAAATGTTTAAGTTATACTTAAGTACAGATTAGGACGTTCTCAACCTCAAATTCTCAATTCAGAAACTGGGTGTTAGTCTTCACTTTGATCAAGATCTAATTTCACAGGAAATTAAACCAAAAATGAAATCAAAACTCAAAAGGCTATAAACAATTTAACTTCAGTAACATCATACAGCAACAAGATAAACAAAACTCATTAAAAAAATGCTTGAAGTTCAGAATCACGAAAAGGACAAAGAGCTTTCGAGAGGACCACTTGATGCCTATAGAAACCCGTCTTTATGCACTTACAGCCAATTGTTAGAGAATCAAGCAGTTTACCGAGTCACGAGCTACTTATGTGAACAAAATACTCTGACACTTGAGCAAGGAAAACTTCGGACTTCAAGGAAATGTTTTTATATTTTATTCTTTGGTGTAAAGGATATAAACTTTGATGAATTTCTTTGTGAGTTTTTATCGACACCTTTGGTTTAATATTTTCAAAAAGTATACAAATTCTGAAGTTTATACAAACAAGTCACTTCTAATGACTTACATATCGACGGTGACTGGTCATCTCATTTTCTGTTTTAAATATACTCTATAAACAAAACGTAAACACAAAGATGACTTGACACAAACATGTATATGTTACGGTAAGTGTGGTTAATTGAAAATTATCAATAATTATCTGTCATTATTAATAATTACCGAAAATCAAGGTAAAAGTACGAAATTAATCACATTTACCGCTGATTATTAATAATGTAACCTTAGTAGGTACCGATAAATGTAATAATTTTCAAAGTTTATTTAGTATTTTAGTTCAATTTAAGTATTGTGGTAGGTATTATCAATAAATATTTATTGGACAAAGAAATAGAAGAACGATTTAAATTTTTACCCGACTGCGCCGGAAGGAGGGTTATGTTTTTCGAGATTATGTATGTATGTATAATTGTTTGGCACGCTCTGCAGCCTGAAAGGCTCGATGGATTTTAGCTTGAGAGGTGTCGTTAGATTCGTATTTACTGTGAGAGTGACACTGGGTATATCAAAATACAAAATGGCAGATTTTTGGCGCCAAATTATGTCTTACAAATTTTTTTTTTTCTCAAAACCTGTCGAGTGGGGTCTCAAAGAGGTTTTAAAAGTTGATTACAAAAACATATGCAACTTACATGGTTAAAAGTAATTCGAAGTGACAAATCGTAAAAAAGACGTACCAAGAACTAAATCCCCTGCGAAATCTTTAATTCACATTTGTAATCTAATTAAATAATAAAACTAAAAAATTAAAAAAGTAATTAAAAAAATTAAAAAAACCCGACTGCGGTAAAAAACTTAAGTTAAAAAAACTGAAAAGCTAAAAATAAGCATGGGCTTATTTTTAGCTTTTCAGTTTTTTTAACTTAAGTTTATAAATACATAAAGAAACTTACATAAAAAGTTAAAAAAACTGAAAAGCTAAAAACATGCCCATTTTAAATTAAATAAATGTTAGAAGCTGGAGGAACCCATACCAATTTTATTATATTTTTAAATGGGTCCCGCCTGCTTCTAACATTTATTTTATTTGGTATGGTATGGTATGGTATAGGTTCCTCCTGCTTGTTTTTAGCTTTTCAGTTTTTTTAACTTAAGTTTTTTACCGCAGTCGGGTTTTTTAATTTTTTCATTACTTTTTTTATTAATGTTGATTTTACGGAATCTATGATTGTACTTATATTTTTAAGCAAAACCAAAGAATAAACGATTTTCGTAAGTTTCTTTTAGTTATGTATTTATAAATAAATACCTACTAGACAAATGACTTCCGAGTGTTATTTTATTTTATTACCTGTACCGATGAGACTAGTGAATTATTATTAACAACTGCAATAAGTGATTAATTTCAATTTTATATTCACATTTACCAAATCATAAGGTAATTATTAATAACGATGGATAATTATGAATAATTTTCAATTAATCACATTAACTGTACACCAACCGCAGGGCACACCAAACTCCAAACAAAATGAGACCCATCTTAACTGACAGATGTCTCCAAATTACAAAGACCAGTTTATACCCAAAGAGTCCCATAATATTTTTCTCTTCCACTTTTGCAATCCTCATACATCTCAACGATTTAACAGCCCATATTCTCCGGGTCCAGTCATTGTTATTCACGTGTCACAGATGCCCATCTGTCGGATGATGACACGCCCGTCCTTACACAGCATACGTAATTTCGCTTACGAAGCTCGCCATTTAACAACCGTATATTTCACGTTTAGATAAACACATTTGGAAGTTCATAATGACACCCCTTTCATTTCAGCTTAACGGCCCTCTGGAGATTTTCAACCTTTTTTCTGTTGATACATTTTTATGTTCCACACCTTTCGCGGCTTGTTTGATTAATTTTTTTATTATGAGGTCAAATGGTTTTAATTTTGAAGAGTAATGGTTGTGATCAAGTTATAATGGATTGCTATTAATATGCAGAAGAGGTTTTTTAATTTCTTTTCGATACAATCGTGTATAAGCTGTGTTATTTATATTATTGTAACAACGACGATCACGTTCAACATTATTTTTATGTTGTGCGTAATAAAGAGTACTTATTTTATATCTATCTATCACATTCTTCCAAATAACTAAAATATACAAACAAAAGAATGTCTTCAAAAAGCATCTAGAATTACAATTGTAATCATAGAATTATGACCCGCCATTTCCCAACTTAATTGTAACATCTTCAATGACTAGTTAAATCTAAGCAATTTGTTCGGAGTAGTCTGTAATTACTACCGGCTCTTCAAAGGACTTACTGCCGTCAAATTAGAAATCCCCTTTCGATTCTTTGATGATAATTGTTGGTATTTGAGACTAGAGGCTTTCGGAGAATTTCTCTTTGTATGATTCTCGTAATGAAGTTGGAATGTTTATTGTTATAATTACATTTCAATTTCTAAGAAAAATTTAACGACTTTGATAGGTATGTCTAACAGAGCCTAAAAACTCATTTATAAAGAAAAATATAATAGATTAGACCCGAACATAGTTGATGACATAAAAGAGGATTAGACTGATGATAGAAATTATATATATATAATATAATAATTATAATACCAGCCTATTTTTGTCCTACTGCAGCTGCAGGGCAAAGGCCTCTTTACACACAGAGAAGGCACGAGCATTAATCACCACGCTTGCTCAAGACGGGTTGACGATTTCAGACTTATATAAACATTAAAAATGCAAATTTTCTTTATATAATAATCAGTTCCGTAACTCTAATATTGAATCGCTTACTTTCATCTTTGAATCTAGTAAAACTAAACAAGTCGTATATACTCGTACACAAAAAAAAAATCTCCTAGTAAAAGAATAACAAAGAACAAAACTCAGTAAAACGTTATCATTTAATACCATTTAATCTATTAAGCTTAGCATTAAAGATAAATCCGAGATCCTGAGAAACTTTTAGAACGAGAACAAACAAATCGGTCAGCTGGAGGAATTTATCTTTCTGTATATTTCTGTAAGACTGGATATTCTTAGAGAAAACCTCATTCAGTATAGTAACCGACCGTAACGTGTACTGTCTAGACAATAAGATTCTTCGCAAAGACTGAAATTAAATCCTTTGTCCGGTTCTATGTCTTCTGGACTTTACAAATAGAGGTTTTCATTAAGACATTTTGTTGTTGTAAATCTTAGGGTTTGTTTTAGAATATTTGTGACTTCTACTCCTTACGTGGTCTATATTTCAATGGATGTATGATTTTCATCTTTACCTAGGTTTTTCTTTTCTTCAGACTATGATTTTGTACATAATTACACCTCATTCACCATAATTAATTTGACTGTTAAACGCTAATTAGCATTTATTAAAGCTAAATATTACAATAGTACTAGAAGGTATTTACAAGGCAGCTGTGAGTGGAAATACCCTAGAAGGACATAATAGTGACCTTATTGGTGATGTTCTTCAGAATGGTAAGGTGCGTTGTACTCGCAAGTCGCAACAGGCGTGCGTATATGAGCAGATGTATGAACGTAAACGGGGAAAAGGTGTATGTAAGGACCGTAGCAGGTTTCGTTCTGTAGTTTCTGCCTACCCTCATTTCTTTATTAGGCGTTAAAACACTATTATTATAAGATTTTTGTATGGTATTCCTTCCTCGTAAGTCGTCGATGGCAGTCAAACGGATATAAAGACAACATCAACTTGAAATATGTTAGAATAATGACTGTTTACTTCCAAATATTGCGATTCTTGACCGCTACGCAACTCTATTAGAATTTAAGATAAAATAATGTGCAAAGATTCCAGTTTGTCACATTTACTGCTTATGAATCGATGCTTTATTTTCTTAGATTCTTTATCTACATTATCAAAGCTTTCATTTTATTTTTCCTTGATTTTAAGATCACAATATGTTGAGGTATTTGATTGAAATCGTGTATTCTAAGTGCCAGGTTTCAAAAATTTAGGTATTTTCTTGTATCTTCTTTGTTTTATGTGAGTTAGTATGTTTGTATTTAACAAAGCTATTTGTTTCAGATATCTTCTTCAACATCACGCTCAGAAGAAAAACCCTGTTCTACACGGTGAACTTAATCGTTCCTTGTGTCGGCATCTCATATCTTTCAGTCTTAGTATTCTACCTTCCAGCTGATTCTGGAGAGAAAATTGCTCTGAGCATTTCCATACTACTATCCCAAACCATGTTCTTCTTACTGATTTCCGAAATCATACCTTCTACCTCACTTGCATTACCATTGCTGGGAAAGTACCTACTATTTACTATGTTACTGGTAGGATTGTCAGTAGTGATCACTATAATAATACTGAACGTACATTATCGAAAGCCTAGTACACACAAGATGGCACCTTGGGTACGGAAATTCTTTATAACGAAGCTGCCGAAGCTATTACTGATGAGGGTGCCAAAAGACTTGTTGAGGGACTTAGCAGCACAGAAGATAGCTGGGAGAAGCATGAAGAATAAGAATAAGTTTAAAGATGCTCTAGCAGCTGCTGAACAGACGAACTCGAATGCATCCAGTCCTGATTCGCTACGTCATCATTTGCCTGGAGGATGTAATGGATTACATTCAACTACAGCTACTAACAGGTTAGTTAAATCGGTCGAATGTTTGAAGTGATCAGTATTCAAATCCATGTTTAATCACGTTGACACGCAATTTATTTCAATCCATTCATTAACATTATTTGATCCGTGGTTCTAATCAAACGAAATTATCAGATAGTGGCCAGTTCGATTATCATTCAATATATCGAGATTTGATGACAAATATTTCAATTCTTTTCAATAGGTTCAGCGGCCTTGTTGGTGCTCTGGGTAGCCTTGGTGCCGGCTACAACGGTCTACCATCAGTGATGTCAGGGCTTGATGACTCCTTAAGTGACGTGGCTCCTCGGAAGAAGTACCCATTTGAACTGGAGAAGGCGATTCATAACGTAATGTTTATACAGCATCACATGCAGAGGCAGGATGAGTTTAATGCTGTAAGTATAATTACAATCAAACTAGTAAGATCAAACTAGTATCATAATATTATAAGCAACATGTATTGTATCAGCGTCATTCATAGCTTCTAAGGACTTCAAACTAACTATAAAATATCTGTCTAACATAAAAATACTATTGGTCATCATTTTTAAACGTTCCATAACTCAACACCATAAAATACTATTACTGCACACCTCTTCGATTTTTCTAGTTTCATAGCTCTTCGTTTATTTTTCTCTAACAGGAAGATCAAGACTGGGGCTTTGTCGCCATGGTACTCGACCGTCTTTTCCTGTGGATCTTCACCATCGCCTCCATCGTTGGTACATTTGCCATCCTCTGTGAAGCACCATCTCTCTATGATGACACAAAGCCTATTGACATGATGCTATCTTCTGTCGCCCAGCAGCAATTTTTGCCTGTTGACAGTGGAGATCCCTAGGTGAGGATATAAAAAGCTGGCAAAGGTTTTCATCAGAAAACCTGGTGAAGGTTCTCATCAGAACAAAGAAGGTTTGTGTAAAGATGCGTGAGATTGTGGGAGCCCAATTGATATAGGAGTTGGAGTGGTATAATCAATGGTTGTTTTGATAGAATTTCTCATAAATTGTTGGTTATTTAGGTAGAGTTGACTTGATACAGCAGTACTATGTCTGCCTTCTGGGATTTTTAATATACCTATCAATAATTTTAATTTGAAAATTGTATCGAATCTTTGCCTTTTAAAATAAATCGAATGAATTTTGCTGTTAAATAATAGAGAAATAAGCTAATTTTTTAAAATGAAGATTCTAAAGAACTACCAAGAAGAGTTTAAAACTGCCTGTACTAAAACTCCTAAAATCACAGTTGACAATCTCTAAAACATCTTAGTAATAAAATAAGACTTTACCTCTAAAATATTCATTATCCTAATTAGACGTTGTAAAGCCAAAATAGGCTGTGAATTGTATCGTAATATTATAATATAAGTAACTTAAGGTTTCAAGTAAAAAGTTAGTGTTAAGTTGGAAGTAGGAGGAGGGTAATAAATTGTTCTTTCCCTCAGTTTCATACGGTACACTAATAAATTATTGTCTTATCTTATTTTTCTCGCTTTTAGATAACATTTTAAAAGAGAAAGGAAAGATAATTGGGGCAGATGTTTAATTGAGAGATGCTGAATTATTTAAAGAGGAAATTATATTGATTTTCAAAAACGAAAAATGTCTTATAACCATACTAATATAATAATGCGAAAGTAACTCTATTTGTCTGTCTGTTATCTTTCATACCTTAACTACTGAACGGCTTTCATGGGCACAAGGATAGACCATGAAGTGGGTTAGGACATAGGATACTTTTATATCAAGGTAGTACGTTTCCGTGGGATAAAGTCCGACGTCCATGCGAGCAAAGTCGTGGGCAAAAGCTAGTTCAATTAGTGAAGATTTATTTGGCAATAGCCAGTTTAATCTAAAAACTAATGCCAAATTTGAAAGTAACAAACATTGTTCTTATGTCCCAAAACGGCACCCTTAAGGACACCGCTAGAGAAATTCCTAAAAAGACTTTAGAAGTAATATAATAATAGTGTTCATTGCCAAAGAGGATGAAATGGGAGGAATGTTACTCAATGTTTTGGAAGTACGTATACATTTTCTTTGACAAAACATGGCTGTGTTAGTGATAATTATATATTTGTAGTAATGAGGAATCATTATGCTCATCGTTGTTAGTGTTAGATATTAAAAATGGGCATTAGGTACACATTTTTGTGAACTGTGGGGGTTATTATCGCGTTGTTATAGTTTTCTCTCTTGTAAATTGGAGTTTGTAATGTACTATTTCACTCAAAATAAGCTTATGTTTTAATCTACTTTCCTTTATTTTTAAAGTATTTTTTAATAAAACTTGTGATTTTATCGTGTAATAAGTATTAAACGTTTTGCTGTCAGAATCGTATTAAATGTCTGCTTAAACTCAAAAATACCCAAACATAATCAATATCTTGTAATAGGAATGTAGTAAACTACTTATCATATTGTTATAGAATGCCATAATTGCCATAAGGGTACTGCCATAAAATATTTAAATGTCATTGGTGCCGATTCTGTTGTGCACAAACTAAACTTAATTTAGGCTATTGCTAACTTTTTCTCTCTATTATGACAAGAAAAAGAAAGAGACGGAAGTAAATTAGAGCTGTCAAATTAGTTAGAACTAATTTTTCCATAGACATTTAGACGACACGTAAAAACATGTCGACTAAAAAACACGGTGAAGCGCAAGGCGTGAACTAGTTTGACATCTCCAACTTAGTTTATAGCTATAGCCGTCCTTTTCTCGCGCTGCCTGTTAGTAAAAGATAGCGATTCTCTAATTTTAGTTTAGTGCGTTCACAAGAGAATCGGCACCACTGACAACATGTACCTAAATCCTGTGATTGATACTCAGACCAAATAAAAAAACCAAGCGCTGTCAACCGTGACGTGAGGCCGGTTTCGTAAACATGTGTACACTTAGTGAGGTGTAGTTTAGTTGTAGTTTGGTGTAAAGTGTGCGTGTGAGCGTGTATGCACAGAGCGAGGTGTAGTTTTGCGCGTGCTTCACTGTATTGTTCGCAGTGCTTTATCTTGGTTTTTTATTTTGTCTGAGGTTTGATATTGCAAAATAAATTGTTTCCCTATTTTTCTGGGGCTTTCAGTCATAAAAACTTTAAACTTATTCTACAAACAATTTCTTGAAAGTGACAAAATCAATAAAGTTAATTTCAAAGCCCAAGCAAAGTGGGTTGTAGTTAATTAAATTTTTTAAACACTTTCCCTTATCAAACAGTAATTTATTATGTAATATCAAATTGGGACTATCTGTAGTGTACCTACCACTATACAAGTTTGCCAAAATCAACAACCTAGTGAAATTAGTCTTAAGCTCATGTAAGTTTAGTTAACCGGACTTTGTAGCTATTAGCGTTAAACCCGTGTTTATATTGTAAACTTTGACTTAATAAATTGACGAAGTATGTTTTTATTGGTTTTAATTACTTTACTTGGACGGCCCTTTACAAATATTTGATAACCTTTCTGAATAATTATTGCTACATCGTAGAATCGTTTACAGTGTTTCAGTGATTATACACTCTTTGCATACATACCTACTACGGTTCTATAGATGCAGAATTGGTAAACTATTTCAACATTAGGTCTAGTCAACGTAGTCATCATCATCGTATTTTTAAATTGCCTAATACCACATTTAATAGCCCAGTAACACGTATGGCAAGGTCCAACTTGACAGATTATCCCATTGATATTTTCTCCATGAGTTTTGCTTCATACAGACGTTCACTATTTAAACAGTGCGAAGAGTGCACGTTAACTAGCTCAAATTGGTATATTTTGTAGTATTCTCGATTTAGTTCTACTAGATAAACTTTTTACTGTTCTCCGTTGTCTCGAATGTTTCGTATGTGAAAGTCATGCATGCCTGTTATTTGCATGGTTACTAAAATGCCATTTTTTTATGTTATTTTATTTAGAATTGTTAGTGCCCGTGCTGTTGCTGTGTTTATTATAAATAAATACAAAAACACCCAAAACCCAGACTACTATCTGCACCATACATATAAGAAACTCCCTTAAATTAATGTGATCACACATTTCTGATATAACACGCTGTTTACATGGACCATGTAACCAATATTTTTGATTTAAAAGAGTGTCCATGGAGTTTCTTGCCCGTTCTTCTCCTGCCTGGTTATCCCTTTAAAATTGTAGGTGTGGATGATAGCTATCATCATCAGCCTATAGCAGTCCACAGCTGGAGATAAACCTCTCCAATTACACGCCATTCAGCTCGATTCTCTGCAACTCTCATCCAGCCAGTCTGCAAAGATCGTCGCTCCACCTAGCCTGAGAGCGTCCTAGCTTACGTTTGCCGATTCGCGGTTTCCATTCAAGAACACGTCTACCCCAACGGTCAACAGTTCTACGGAAATACGGCCGGCCCATTGCCACTGCATCTTGCTTATTCTGTGAGCTATGTCGACAACTTTGGTTCTCTGGCAAATCACCTCGTTAGAGATTCTATCCCTCGAGAGAGTTTCCAAGCATAGCCCATTATAGTGATAGTTATAATATTGTTAAATCGATAACATAACAAAAAGAAAAAAATAGAATTTCGTTCCGGAAAATAACGAAATTCTCAAACAGTTTGGTATTCGATGTATAATAATAGCACCGATAGATCATGCTGAAAGCGGGGCGGACGCGAAACCTATCGACGCTTTGCTTCGACGTGGCTCGGCATGATATTACATGCAGTTCAGTTTCATTGCTTTCATGTTAATAGGTGAGGACGAGGAGCTTTCCTAAAGCAAAGTTATTAAGTAACAAAAATATAACTTTCAGTCCTATCCTACGTTACCCCTATAAGGGTAATATGAATTTAAAAAAACCTTCCTTAGTGCTGGCTTTTGTTACGAAACTTGTGCAAAATGTCATACTTCTAGCACCCCAGCGGCCAGTCCACATACTACCTGACACTGACCTGCAAATTGCAAAACCCGTAAGAAAATTTTAATTGCAAAAAATATGAATTACACGACCTACCTTTGCGCGCATCCATCTTAAATATTATTTGCAAACGAGTACTTTCGATTTTAAAATCATTCGAATTTCCGTAACGTTTGCTTCATGTGTACTTGCGTACGTGCTAGATTACATACATAAAAGCTACTGCAAGTTATCCTGCAAGTTATCATAACAGACACATCAATAACTCCTACAACCTTCCTATTTCTACATTTCCGCTCCCATATCGACATACGAAACTAAAAATACTAGAAAATTCCGCTTCGCTCTCAGAACTACAAAATTTCATCGACGTTTTTCCACTCCACCGACATTAGCCCCACGAGTTTAGTAGATATTTACTCTTTGCTGAATTATTCATAGGCACTGACCGATCACCGTACGATTCTGGCTCGCTTCGACTTTCCAATAAGTAATTTAGCAATTCAATTAGCTACGAGTTTTATAAAAGTCTCCGGAATTACAGGTTTTGAAGTGTTTTGAGACTCGCGTTTATCTGCTCGTAAAATTAACATTTAAGATGGGGTGCAAAGGGGATGGCGGGAAATAGTGTGATGGTCGTTACTTGTGTAAGAGAAGTGAAAAGCACTGCTTAATTATTATCCTTAGATATTTTTATTTTGCATTTCTGCCTTAAGAGGGTACCGACCGCGCAGTGGCGCCCTCAACTTTTGTTTGGTTATTTCTTTTATTTTAGAATGAAAATGCAGAAAATAAGCCGGAGTAATTGTGCTCCACAAGACTACACGTTATTATTTTGACAAGTAGTAGCTTTATATTGTTAAGTTTTATTATAATTGTTAAAACGGAAAAAAGTGGCCACTTTTTCCTGTTTAAAATCTTAACAGTTTTATCCCGCTTTGATACTGCAACACTTCTTAGCGGGTTGATGGCCATCTACAGGGTAAAACTAAATTTGCGAGCGAAACTCCGGAGATGGGATGGGTATCGATAACACGACAAAATAAAAATGTTTTGATGATTTTTTTTGGGGTCAATGCTGGTAGTGTTGTTAATTGAACTGTGAGTTGATAAAATCTGTTCTAACGTGTTGAGAAATTGATACCCATCACGTCTGTGAAGTTTACACGAAAAAAACAGATTTTTAAACAGTAATTTTAAGTGACTACTACTGTTGTTGACCCCAAAAAAAACATCTTCAAAATAATTTCTTTTTTTAACCGACTTCAAAAAGGAGGAGGTTCTCAATTCGTCGGAAACTTTTTTTTTTTATTTTTTTTTATGTACTATGTTCCCCGATTACTCGAAGATGGCTGGACCGATTTGGATTTTTTTGTTTTATTCGTTATTATCAAAGTTGGTCCCATATAAAATTGATTAAATTTGCTTAGGTAGTTTTTGAGTTAGCTTCAATAATACGTATTTTTTCCCCACTTTTTTATGGATGATGTTCTAGTTTGTTTTGCAGGTAGTGGTATTGGAATTTGTGTGGGGTAGGTACAAAACTAAAAAGTGAAAAATAACTTTAATTTCGGAAGTCGGTGGCAAAAAAAGAAAATAAATACATTTAACCAGACACCGACTTCCGAAATTAAAGTTATTTTTCACTTTGTAGTGTTGTTTTTGGAAGTCGGTTGTATTTTTTTATAAAAAAGTTTTTTGTTTCATCATGTTTAGATATCGACACCAATCACGTCTGTAGAGTTTTGCTAGCTAATTTAATTTGAACTTGTACCCTGTATCTGTGTAGTCGGCCCAGAATACAGCTACGGATTTGGCACTATTTGGAGTTGATGGTGCGTCCATCAACTCCTGTATCATACAGGCACCAGGGCACGCAGAACACGATATTAAGTGGCCCATCATTTGTAAAAACTACCAATTAGGAACTTTTGCCTACCATACTTTTAAATAGACACTTGCATAGTGGATCTGTTTAAAAAAAAGTAATCTCCTTTATTTAAAACTTGCAGAAACATCCTCGATCAAATATTGACCCAAATATTTTAGGATAATTTAGGTGGTAAATGTGCTTTTCTGTATCTTTTTACATAGGAAGCTATTGAAAACTTTCAATAGAATAAAATTATGTTCAATAATCACAGATCTAACCTACATGCAACCTAAAATTTTTACAAAATTTAATCAACCAGAGTGCATTTTCACATAACGATGAAATTAAAAGTGGAACATAAAACTTCAGTAAATATGGAATTGTTCCACTAAACAGAACTTTTTAGGTAAGCGCAATCTCCACGTTTGGAAAATGCAATGGCAATGGCCTAATTAATATTACTTATTAAAACAATATCAATTTAATCTAATACAGTTTTCCGAGTTGTGTTCCCAGTTTCATCTCAGAGAGTGGATTGAATCCTAAATACTCTTTTCTGCTAAAATCGTAGTAATCAATATGCAAATAAATTCATACTAATGAGTTCGCAATGGGATTGTGGCTTTGTTTAAGACAGAATAATCTGTTAAAGACCTTTAAACAGATAGCCGATTCGGCTTAGCCATTGCGGCGAGAAAAATACAGTTAGGTATATTATAAAAGTGTATATTTTCCTCCTATTATTCTGAAAGAAATAAAGCTTTTAAAAAATACAATTTTTTTATTTTTTGAAAAGTTTAGAGAGATGTTTGGCAACAACGTGTAAGTATATCAAAAGGATCCTAAAATGTAAACTTGACGGTCCAGATTTGTCACCTTCTTCTTCAATTTGCCACTATTTCTATAACGTTCTGTTGTAGAAACATATCAACTAACTAAAGTATATAGTTTATAAAAAAGCTCTTTCCTTTCTGTATCAGATAAAAAAGTCAAATACTGGTGAGGCTCTCCTAAAAACCCCTCAAAAACCCTAATTATTTACAATCCTGAACCCTCACAGCGTACGTACGAAATCTAAACAGAAATATTTTTCAATGTCAGCCCGTCAGAGGCAGTGGTGATTAAAAACACGGCGTCCCGGCTATGTGCCCCTGGTACATGAGACTGGCTGCGTTCCAAACTGACACCGACTGTTCCATGGTTTTTGTACATTCCACTCATAGGATTTTAATTCTAATAGCTTTGTTAACGGTTCACGTAATCTTATTAGATGGAAATGGAGTTTCTTATCAGATTTGGAAGGAAAAAGGTAAATGTGAGAGAGGGATCTCGAATATACTTATCAAAGACGTTTAATATAAAAGTTTGTGAAATATTTTTCCTTGTGGGGAAACAAGAGTAGTGATTTTTCATATGAGTACGTACGTAATATTTTATTGGCAGATCCAGTCATTAATTGTTCCACCTACTCCAAAATTAGTACAAATGATATAGTTTCCTTATTTTTTTAATAAGCAATGCATGCATATCGGAAAACTATAACCCTAATTGTATAAAAGCAAATGGGGTGAGAATTTGCATCGTAGCGACCATTTTAGTGTTTGCGTGGTAGTAGGATTTTTAAAATGGCGGCCCATCGGACCGCGGGCCGCGTCTAGTGCAAACACTGAGACTCCATTAATATCTCCTCGGTACGTGTGCTGAATCGTAAGTTGGGATCTAAGTATTTTTAAATGTACAATTGTCGAAAGAGATTGTTCAGGAATCACGTAACACATTTGTTATGGATTTTCAACCATCAATGGGGAGAAAATGTTTTGTGCGGATGCATGCAAATGTTACTTTATGTTGCGTGAGGAAGGCGTCAGGAAGAAATTAATACTAGATTTTTATTTGGAAGTAAAACAATATTTATAATTGTGTAGTTAGATAATGAACCTGAAATGATACACCTTTTTCATTGCGATACTTATATATTTTATCTTCTAGCACACATACAAACTTAGTATAGGATAACTGGGCACTCAATAACTATCAGTATAGAGTAGATGTCTAGACAACCTTTAGGTTCCGAGGATCGAAGAGAACTAAGTTAGAAACTAGGCGACGGACGCTCCAAATATCACGTTTCCCTTACCTGCATTCTGCTAGAGAAAACCAGTACTTTTGGCGGCAACTGTCGAATGAGACACTATTTAATTTCACGAATACACAGATACAAAATCATTTGAGTCAAATCACATACTTTCAACTTTATATTAAGTATTTTACATCAATCAACAAAACTTATTAGTACTTGGAAATCATGACAAACCTATGTTAGTGGTTTTATAAAGTTATATTTTGAGTCTCAAGTTTTCACTTTTCTTTTCACACGTAGATACAGGGTGGCAGGGACATCGACGCACAACCTGTTACCACATTCCGACGAAGCCCGAGCTGAATACGAAGTTCGGCGAACTACCTAAGCAACTCGGGCTCTCGTCGGACGACTGTATGATGTATAGACTGTGCTGTTACCATGGATCTAGTACATAATTCTGGACTGAAAATTTTTCGTCGGTTATAAAAAACCCTGGCATAGTATATCCCAATTATTCTTTTGAAAAAATGGCAGGCACGAATACACCGTTTTCTTTTCTTGAATCCATTGGTTTTATCTACGTTAATCAGAATCTTATCTCAACCGATACCGGATCTATATTTCTTTAAACTAACTGAACTAGAACTCCCAAGGGATAATAGCACGCTAGCAGGCGAGGTTCGATTCTATGTACTTCATTACTTGTTATTAAATTTGTCAGTCCAAGCGCGAATTAGCTGCCAGGCCACTTGACGTTAATAAACATTGCGGAGGTACCAGCAAGCTCTGAGCTCCCAGTCCTTGCCATTAATCCGCTAACTACTTCAAAATTCAAGGATTGGGAGAAGACGAAGCAGGTCTACTTACGCCGGTGGCAATTTTCCACTAGTTTCTAGAGTACGATCATCTTGAAAGTTTTATCTTTGCAATGCGAGAACTTCTGAAGACTAGCGCGAGTTTGGCGTAAATGTAATTTGACAAATCTATGTGTAATATCAGTTCTGAATAATATATTCGCTTAGTGAAGTTTCCTTGAAAGTTTTGTTACAAATTCACAGAGCTCAAAGTTGTGGGTCGAAAGCTTTTGTTGCTATTGTTTCTGTGATTGGGTGACCGTGGCTGTTCATGTTGAAATGATAACAAAGAGCTGTATGAATATGTTTCTGACGTAGCTTCTGTTTGGTGTGATTAATGCATGTTGTATTTAATTTTGTTCATCAATTATCACAATTTTACAAAGTTACGGAAATGGTATTATGAATAATATTTCTCTGTCCATCGGCTAAGGTAATTAAATAAATGAAGGTAAACAAAAAAACCCACGTGTGTGGTTTACCGACTAAACGTAATACGTGTTCAATCGTCTTGCTACGAGTATGGCTCTTCAATTTAGCAACATTATACAACGAATTATAAAGTTGTTAAATTGAAGAGTACAACTGTGTCGTACATGACAACTGAAGCGACAGGTATAACATTTGTGTCGGTTAACCAGACGTGGTTTTTTTTGTTTACCTTTATTGAATTACCTAAACCGATGGAGTATAAGTTTATCGACTTTTCATGTAATTTGTATGCCTATTGTGTAAGTTTACAAGTAGTGCATGCAAACAAGATCATATTTCTCTTATATTGTTAGCAAAAATGGCAAAAAACAGATTGTAAATAGTATCTGTATCAGAAAGTGTAGTACCTACCTAGTTTACATAGCTACACCGTCTGACACTTTAAAAAAAGTTTTTTTCATTCTGGTTTTGCTCTTTCTCTACTTTGGTTAATTAATATTCTTCTATCTCTCCTATCCTACTATCTAGACGTGATCACAAGCCACACAATTGAGTAAAAACTAAGTTTTTATCAACATCAGTTGACCCATTTATCGTTATGAAAATACCGGTAAAAAAGCTTGCAAAAAAGTCAACCCCCAAAACATAATGTTTACGACAGCAAAATATAATCGTTATAAAACTACTAGGAGTACATAACCGACAACGGCTGCTCTCCAACCCACTATCGCTAACTTAGCGATAAAGTGCGAATAACTCGAGCGCCCGCCTTGCAAACTTGCTCGAGTGACAGACACGGCCGAGAATAATCTCTTAAGTTTTAGTTCATCGCCAACCATAGACTCGGCTGTGACGTATAGACGCAGTAAATTGTCAAAAGCAACTGATAAAACTCGACAATTGTTACTATTGCTTGAATATATATGAATATATTACTGTGATTTCAGATTAATGTGTTTCTGTGAATTAGTACTTGGTATAAGAAAACAGTATTTATGCTTTTGAATTATCTTACCGACCTTCAATACCAAAGGCCCAAGGGAGTTTCCTTGGGCCATTTTAATACCTCTTACTCTTACCTTGCAGTGCTTGGGCATCTAACATCAGCCTCTCTATAGAGGTCCAAGACTAAGCAATTAGTCTACTATCAATGTACATACGATGCGGCAGGCATTCACCAAACCACACAATTTGTCTAAGAAGGCCTGAAACGATGTATGTGCACCCTTAAGTAATCGTAAGGTGGATTATTAAAGGTTAATCGATCATTGATTACGGGATCACGGTCTTATGTAAGATTGAACGGGATAAGGAAAATTTTGAGTTTCTGTTCATAGTATAACTAGGTATAACACAGGATGCTGCACACTTAAGGCTCAAGTACCAGGCATTAAAAATAAAACCCAGGATCCCAATGCCACCACTCCAATTAGCTGTATAGTTTCTATGTTCAAACATCGAAGGGCAAAAATTATAACGGATTAACTAGGCGCCGGTGGCGTCGCAAACATGGCAACCACATCTGCAATTCAATTAAATTCCAAGTTAAATTGCTTCTAGCTTTGTAGTGGCAACATTGAATTATTTGCCAGCTGTTATAAACTGCCCATAAACCATATTAAACGACAGATTTATTTATGCATAAATTCCTCGGTTGGTTCCGAATTGTGTATTTATTTTGTGATAGTTCCTTGCCGGTTGGAGTGTTCGACTCAATAAACTGGTATTACTTATTTTATAGATTTTCTATTTGAAAAGCTTTAAGTTTTAGCTATCATGTAAATATGACTGGCATGTAAATATGAGCTGAGTATTTACAACTTAATAATCACAGTTAATAAAAATAAATTTATACTTATTATATACTAGCTGCGCCCCGCGGTGTTACCCGCGGTTTATGAGATACACTAAAACGTGTATTATTTAATCGGTGAGAAAAGTAATCACAAAAAAATTGCTCATCCCACGGGAACACTATATTATTTCAGGATGTTAAGTAGCCTATGTGTGCTATGTGTTTTTAGGATGTCCGCTACTTCCACACCAAATTTTATCAAAATCGGTCGAGCCGTTTGAGTTTGATGGAGTAACAAATATATTTGAATTCCTTGCTCATCCCACGGGGGCACTACATTTTTTTCAGGATAAAAAGTAGCCTATGTGTTTTTCCCGAGTATAAGCTGTCCACATACCGGATTTCATCCAAATCGGTCCAGCCGTTTGAGCATGAAGAAGTAACAAACGTACACACACACACACTCACACACACACACACTCACAAACTTTCGCCTTTATAATATAAGTGTGATTAAGTGTGATGGTGTGATTATTTATTTTTGTTGTTTTGTTTTCAAACTTGTATTATTGTGATTTTAGTTTAGTTGGTGATCTTCCTGTGCTAGTCACAATAAATACTTTTTCTTTCATCCTTTCTTTCTCTATTTTTTCGGGATAAAAAGTAGCCTATGTGTTAATCCAGGGTATAAGCTTATACCCTGGATTAACTAATTAGCTATCTACATACCGAATTTCATCCAAATCGGTCCAGCTGTTGAGCGTGAAGAAGTAACAAACATACACACACACACACACACACACACACACACACACACTCACAAACTTTCGCCTTTATAATATTAGTGTGATGTGATAGTGTGATTATTTTTTTTTTTTTTTGTTTTCATACTTTTCTTATTGTGTTTTTTGTTTGGTTGGTGATCTTCCTGTGCTAGTCACAATAAATACTTTTTCTTTCTTTCTCTATTTTGTCGGGATAAAAAGTAGCCTATGTGTTTATCCAGAGTGTCAGCTACTTCCACACTAAATTTCGTCAAAATCGGTCGAGGCGTTTGAGTTTGAAAGAGTAGCAAATATATTTGAATTTCTTGCTCATCCCACGGGAGCACTACATTTTTCCGGGATAAAAAGTAGCCTATGTGTTAATCCAGGTTATAAGCTGTGTACATACCGAATTTCATCCAAATCGGTCTAGCCGTTTGAGCGTGAAGAAGTAACAAACATACACACACACACACACACACACACTCACAAACTTTCGCCTTTATAATATTAGTGTGATTAAGTGTGATGGTGTGATTATTTATTTTTGTTGTTTTGTTTTCAAACTTTTCTTATTGTGTTTTTTGATTGGTTGGTGATCTTCCTGTGCTAGTCACAATAAATACTTATTCTTTCTTTCTCTATTTTGTCGGGATAAAAAGTAGCCTATGTGTTTATCCAGAGTGTCAGCTACTTCCACACCAAATTTCGTCAAAATCGGTCGAGGCGTTTGAGTTTGAAAGAGTAGCAAATATATTTGAATTTCTTGCTCATCCCACGGGAGCACTACATTTTTCCGGGATAAAAAGTAGCCTATGTGTTAATCCAGGTTATAAGCTGTGTACATACCGAATTTCATCCAAATCGGTCCAGCCGTTTGAGCGTGAAGAAGTAACAAACATACACACACACACACACACACACTCACAAACTTTCGCCTTTATAATATTAGTGTGATTAAAGTCTAGATATAAGTAATCTAATAAGATGTCCCAAAAAATTATTAATTAACGCTAACGTCAAAACAAGGACATCACCCCGACACGGGACATGTACCTCACTTTTTTCTTTTGATACCACAATAACAAACCCAAGTGCGCCAGAAACCAGGATCAAATCCCAAGACTAATAAATATGCCAATGATTTGCCATCCAATTCGGCAGACTACAAAATCTTTCCGAAGGGAGCTGTGCATTAGCATACAACCCGAACAACTTAGACCTTGCCTGGCTAAACTCAACTGCTTTGGAAAATCGCTCCTTATCTCTTCTGAACTCTTGAGCTCCCTGTATTTTTTTCCAGCAATATAGAATTTGTCATGGTTGAGGTTGAATACGAACATCCCTCAAAAGAGCTCACCTCTTGCAATAAAACTTGTGAGAGGAAAATTTGTCTTAACTCCTCTTAATTTATGCGTTTCGCGTTTAATTTTGTTCGGTGTCCGGACGGGACGAATTTGATTTTCAATAGAAGACAATGCTGCGTCCTGTACAAACGGGCGACGGATAGTTTACTTTCGAGCTGTTGTCGCACGAGTACCTACTTTGTTTAATTTAATTGTATATACCCACTCAATCCCTTATTCAGAAGGCATAGGTTATTCTGAACTCTTCTTCATTATTTTATAGCGAGTATACCAGTTCAAGTACTTGGGGCATTATGTAACCGACGACCTTAATGACCAAGTGGATATTGAGAGGGAACGTAGGGCGCTGGCAGTCCGATGTAACATGTTGGCTCGCAGGTTTGCACGCTGTAGCAAAGCAGTCAAAATAACGCTTTTTAAAGCTTATTGCCAAGTGTTTTACACGTGCAGCCTGTGGACCAACTTTACTCAGCGGGCTATCAGCGCCCTACGGGTCCAGTATAATAACGGGTTCAGGATGTTGATGGGGCTGCCCCCTTTCTGCGGTGCATCTGGTATGTTTGCACAAGCACGTGTCGATGGCTTCCACGCCATCGTCAGACAGAAATCTGCCTCTTTGCTCTACAGAGTGCGGGACAGCTCCAACTCCATCCTGAAGACCATAGCGGGGAGGTACGATTCTCCTTTGGTAGGTGATGTTGTTCGAAGATGCATTTCGAATAGCACCCTTGTCGCTAAATAGATTATAAGTTTACTAACATAAGTATAAGTTATCTTTTTGTTTATTTTTGCTTACTAACCCATATATGGATGATGCTTATCCGAAATAAAGATTATTTTATTTTTTATTTATTTATTTTACTCTATTCTTTTTCTAATGCAATCAAAGTGGACAAAAATACTACTAATTTTTTTTATCTTGAGCAAACTTTTTGAATAGTTACATTTATCATTCTTCCGCATTTTAAATAGCACATTTATCATGGATATCCGCATTTTCTCTCGTCTTGCACCCCTCCACGGAAACCTTGTTTGAACCGTCGGTCATCGGTAAAATTTTACAACTTGGAAAAAGGCGATTACAAACAGCTGATGCACTTGACGAATTTCTTTCATTTTCATCTTCAATTACGTGTAGACCTTTGTGTAACTTTTTTGTTTATTTGGGGATGAAATACCTATAATACCTAGTATTCTAGGAAGATATCAAATTGACATCTTGGGTATTATTAACGGGAGCAAAGGTTTTCAGAGTGGCTAGAGAGGCTGGAATGTGGTCAAGGACAGGTGCAATTTCAGAATCCTTTTCCTGTCTATATGAGTATGAGAGACAGTGGTATGAGTCTTAACATAAAACATTTATAAATATAAGACTATATTTCCAAATAAAAAAACAGCCGAAATCCGTTCAGCCATTTCTAACCGGAATAAAAAAACCAAAACTTTGAATTAGACGGATCTAATCAGTGTGCAAATACTGTACTGAATTTTGTCCGGGTATTAATAGTTTTTTGAAGAGTTTAGTTTTTTGAGGAGCTCGTGGCTAAGTAATAACAGCTGTACGGATCGACCCATCAGGTTAAGCTACGCTTGCCGAGGTTGGTGCGTGGATGGGTGACCATCTCTACATACCGAGACTCCTCCGTGCCTACCACTTAACCACGTTAAGCCGTTGGTCCCAGCTGTCATTCGTGGATCTTTGACAGTCGTTACGGGTCGTCAAAAGCCCGAAAGTCTGACAACCAGTCTTACCAAGGGGTATCGTATTACCCAATAATAGGGTTGTGGAGGTCAGATAGGCAGTCGCTTCATGTAAAATACTGGTATTCAGCTGTATCCGGTTTAGACTGGAAGTCGACCCTAACATAGTTGGGAAAAGACTAGGCAGATTGCAAATTGATTGATAGTTTTTTGAAATCCGTTGATAGATTTCAAAAACTATCAATATACGTACAAAATTCAGTACAGTAGTTTCCACATTGAATAGATCCGAGTAATCCAAAGTTTTGTTTTTTATTCCGTTTAGAAATGGCTGAATGGATTTGAAAATAGAAACTATGTAGAGGTTCTTTTTTCATCGTCCTCAAATCGGTCATCAACGAATGTCAAAAAATAAGTCGGTCAATTGCACACCAGAATCAAAACATTCTATATTATAAAGAATTGTTATCAAGCATTAATCCCATCACGACACCAGTGTGAAAAATTTACTTTAAAAAAAGTAAAAACCGACTTAAAAAACCAAAAACGAATAAAATAACTATCATAAGAAACTTAACAGCTTCTGAAGTCGGTGCCAAGCTAAGGTGCATTGAAGAATTGAAGACACCGAGTTTTTTAAGAAAGTTATTTTATTAGTTTTTGGTTTTTGAAGTCGTTTTTTATTTTTTTTTAAGTAAATTTATTTTTCCATTTTTAGTTGCATATAAATTACATAAGTAAACCTAAGACCAGAGAGTATTTAACCACGTGTGGTTTAATAGTCTTTGCCTAAGACGAACGAAAAGAAGAATCATCAACATCGTCTTAGAAATGCCGGAGATACAGTACATTTATGCCTACAAGTACAACTTCGTACATAAGAATAGTTACATAACGTATATACCAAAACCTTCCTGAAAGTCTGTAGATTACGTTAGTGAAAGAATCATCAAAATTGGTTCATCAGTTTTTGAGAAAATCGCGGACAAACAAACATACATACATACCTACATACATACTTACATACATACATATATACAGAACCTCCTTTTTTGAAGTCAATTAAAAAGGAATATTGTTATCGGTCAGGTATAACTCCGTCTCTCTCTCGCACTGAAATTTTGATGACATTAAAACGTTATATGTAATTTGGAAGCTGTATAGCTTCAGACAATTTTTCACTAGATTCTAGACAAATAAACTTGTGTTGCGTGTGTGCTCACCGTCATCGTTTTCATCGTAGAGATAGTGTAACTAAAGCTAATCTTGACTCAGGTCACACAGCCTAAGCTTTTAGGAAATACACCTTCTTAAATGAACTCTGTACCAACAACATTTTAAAATAATAATGCTTTGTAGTTAACAAAATATTAATTGTGGAGCCGTGCCTGAAAATGTCGCCCCGACAACAATATATCAAACGGGCAAAGCTGCGAGCTCCTCGACTATTTCTTTGATGTTAACGCACCACGAATTTTCAGAATACCGTGAATTTTAGAGCAAATTATGTTGGAATAGTTGCTTTAGCTAAGCTATTATCATCTTGACGTGGTTTGGAACGCTATAAGCAAGGGTGGACATGATCTTGGTTTACATCAGGATAATCCTTCCAAAGCATGCGCCGAACGCACATACGTTTTCATTCCTCTCGCGGTTCTCGCTCACTCCCACCACAATTTGTCATAACTATAAAGAAAAGAAAGAAAAACTGATCAAGTGCGTGTAGGACCACGCAAAATGACGGGTTCCGTAGTTGAAAAGAATTTATCCCAAAAACAAACATAACATTGTAATGCCAAAATACAATTTTCAGACGTTTTCCTGTACTTGTGCTAAAAGACCTTGCTTCTTGCCAAATTTCATGATTCTAGGACAACGGGAAGTACCCTATAGGTTTTGATTTACTTAAGAGTATCAAAATATGTCGCATAAGTGGCCGTATTTTTTTATTGTGTTGACTTAGAAGCTTAATTTTTTTAGAACTCCAAAGGGACCATAAACTTACGTACTTATTTGATATTAATTTCAACTTGATACCTCGCACACGTTCCTGAGAAAAAAAGATCTTGACAGACTGACAGACAGACAGACGGACAACGAAGTGATCCTATAAGGATTCCGTTTTTTCCTTTTGAGGTGCGAAACCCTAAAAAATAGGCTTGTCACAGAAATACGTGCATAAAGTACATCATCAGAAAAATGAAACAAAATAGATCTACTCGTACATGTAGGTATATGAATATAATCATGAGCACATAACAGAAATAGTCGGCAGCTACACGTCATGACTGCGACAAGAAGGTTTCCACTCAGCATGATGCTGTGCTATGGGGGACCCACAGCACAGCGCTGATTTTCAGTGGTCATCGGAAAAAGACGTACGGAAACCGAACCAGGTTCAGTGATTTATATAAACAACAGCAAATCAGGTTACTGGTGACTATAATGGGAAACACAATTATTCCATAGAAATTGCAGTAAGGTAACGTTAAAGTAAACGTGATCGAGTCAGTATAAAAACTCGCACTAAGGCCTCTGTAGACATCGCGAGCACAAACTTTTTTGCAACAATTTTAATATACCACTAAAGTTATATAAAACGGGATATTTACCATGTTTTTAAAAACAAAAAACATGGTAAATATCCCGTTTTAAATAACTTTAGTAGTGTAAACCATGTCAGTTTAAAATCCTATAATATAACCCAAAAAATAAGCTCAGGTAAGTAGTACCTAGTAAGTCTAAGAAAGTGTAAAGCTGGCAGGCGGGACGGAGTCGGTTGGCAGTAAACAGCAGTACCTTCCACCTATAGACCTTATTGTAAAACTAACATTAATATTGGTTTTAAAGCCTTGTATTAGAGAATAATTATTTCCAGAATTCTCTAGTTTTGTGACGGGAAAGTGGTCCCAGGTGCTCCTTCAATCGGGAATCGATTGCCGATTCCCGGCCACCGTAGGCGCGGGCTTGCGGACGACGAGTAATGGGCAGCTCGCCGTCCGGTAAGGACCAGGCCCGGGTCGACGGCGCGTTGTGTTCCACGTGCGCCTCAAGTTGTCAGCAGTGACGGGGTCAATTGGGCCGATGCCGCCGGGGTCGCGGGTAGTTCGAAAGAGATACCGTGGCCCTGGCACGGGCAACTGAAGGATCATGGGTGGGTTTTAGTCAGTAAAAGTCTGACACGCCCTCCCGCTCTGCCCAGAGCGGGAGAAGTCATTTGATGATTTCCCATCCACAAAAAAAAAAAAAAAAAAAAAAAGGTGCTCCTTCAATCCTTAGCCATAACATCTTTACCTAGAAAGGACCGATTCCGCTGGTAGAATTCTAAAAGTAAGCAAATTAGCAAGTAAGCATTTTGAGGAGCTAATTTGCTCATCACCCCGAAGATCCTCATCAGATCTTCACCAAATTTCTATGAGACCAACTTTGTTATGACCTTTCAAATAAAATAAAAAAAGGACCATCGAAATCGGATCTCATAAGGCGGAAATATCCCGTAGCTCCCATTTTGCCTCTTTTTGGAGGATGTACCCTTCCAATCAAAAATTCCCGACGACAAAAAAAATCTATAATGTCGTAAAAACCTGTAAGTATACCAAGTCCCGTCCAGATTGGTTGTAAAATACGAACTGTAGAGGAGCCTACCAACAAACTGATAGAGCAAAGCATATTTTGCCAGTTGAAGCAGAGACGCTTCGCTCGCTCAGGCAATAAACTTGTATTTCATATTTTTAGTAAATATTATAATTTGCAAATCTAGTATTTTTAATTTCAAAACCGTTTTAATTTAGGCGCTAGTGTAGACGACGATACCCCTGTATTGCCCCGGCGATTGAACTGTCTATTCGACTTAGAAGGACCACAGAAAAGATAAAGAGGTCTCTTTATCTGTTCTGTGAGAAGGACCATGCTAGGTTAATCATGGAAGTGTCGGTGTGATCCAGTCACTAGCACGCTATACATTTGAATACTAAATGAGAAATATTAGATCTAATAAGATACGAGCTAAAAGTTTTAGACCCAATGGAACACGTTTTGTGTCCATTTCTAGAAAGATCAAATAGATGACAGACTATCATTAAAATAACCATGGGTATGAAAATTTCTTTTCAATTGGATTTCAGAAGTGGATAACATGGAGAACAATGTTCGACGGAAAAATTTATAAAACACACATAGGATTTAGCTAAAACGACCCTCAATTTTTTAAACTATGTCTGGTTCCTATGGACTCATCATTATGATAAACAATTAGAGAAGCATTTTGCTAGTCTCCTCTTCTACATAATCACAGACACACGACCGGCAAGCAAGACCTATTGTTGTCCATCCTTACGTACTGCTCCTTTTCATTAAGGATAAGTGACGCATGTATATTTAGCCCTTTATCTTTATGATTATCATGTGTGGAGCAATTAACCCTTACGGTGTAAACAGCCTTTTAGGACCTACTAATGTAATTTCGTAAAGGTATGTAAAAGGTACCATAAATACATTGTATACAAATCTAAAAATATTTCCATTTTCCAAGTTCTACAGGGTGAAATTGAATTCATAGGCATTATTTTAAGGGGTCATTTTACTCAACATTATGAACAACTGTTACTATGGGAACAAACCTGAAATCGCGAAAAAAAAATCAGCTGTTCCCTGCATTTTGACGTGCATACTGTATGGAACTGCTGATTTTTTTTCGCGATTTCAGGTTTGTTCCCATAGTATAAGTTGTTCATAATGATGAGTACAATGACCCCTTAAAATATTGCTCATGAATTCAATTGCATCCTGCATCAGTTTCAGTTTCTGCACCAGTATTTGTTTAATTGTCATTAAATTTTTACTAAATTGTCTAACTTCTATTTCGAAAAGTAGGTTAAAGAATTCTGTAGCTTTGCCACGTTTAACACAATAATAATAATAATAATAAAAATCATAAATCCTAAATTTCCACAGCTGTTAATCTATCAACTGTTTTATTCAACAATCTATTCTATGTCTTTAACAAGCATTTCAGACACGATGTCCGACTCACACTTCACGGCCCAGACATAGATAGATGAGCCTAGACGGTTGTGTTTTTATTACTTCCTTGTTTTATATTTTTAACCGACGAAAAAAAAGGAGGAGGTTCTCAATTTGACATGACCACGCATAACTTTTTACAGAGTCGTCTGATTTGAAAAAAAATTGTTTTATTCGAGGGGTATACCTCAAAGTTGGTCCCATATAAAATGTATTAATTTTGCTTGGGTAGTTTTTGAGTTAGCTTTACGTATTTTTTTTATGTGGATGATGTTCTAGTCTCTTTTGCAGGTATTAGAATATGTGTGGGGTACCACAACTAAAAAATGAATAAAAACTTTTTTACAAAAAAATACAACCAACTTCCAAAAACAAGACTACAAAGTGGAAAATAACTTTAATTTCGGAAGTCGGTAGCAAAAAATGAAAATACATTTAACCAGACACCGACTTCCGAAATTAAAGTTATTACTCACTTTGTAGTGTTGTTTTTGGAAGTCGGTTGTATTTTTTTGAAAAAACGTTTTAATTAAATAATATGGTTTGACTGAATTCTATTTGCCCTACCATTCCCACAATTTTTTTGTTTGGTATCCTGCATAACTATTTAGCCCCAAGTCGCATTACATTACCAGGAGTGCATAAAACCCAAGACGGTACACACATTCTCTATCAGCGCCAACGTGACGTAATCACACGATATTCGTATTCATACCGGCGTCGCCTGAAATGACGACAGAGTCCTTCGATTAGGAAACCGATTCAGTGCCTCTTTCATATTAAGCACACGTAAAATTCCTTTTAGGATACAATCGAAACACATGGTTTGAATGGGTCTTTTGGGCAGGTTTGACAATCTCATTTCTATGGATAACTTTATGATTTTGAGAAGGTGAGGAATTGAATTTATATTCACATTATAGGCAACAATATGCATCCATTTTTCAATGTTATTGCTATAAATACCAAATTCATTCTCGCCCTTATCCTATTTTACTTGGGGTCGGCACAACACGTTTTCTTCTTCCATTCTCCCCTGTCAACCGTTACGCTATCATTGAAATCATTCCTCACACAAATCATCCATTTTTTCTTTAGCCTTCCTCTCTCTTTCCATCAACATTTTTATTCATCACTCTTTTAGTTACATGGTGTGACTAAAAGACCTAATATTGAGACTGTACGTATGGCGTCCGAAATTTTCCATATACCTACCGTAAATTTACATAAAATCCGATTCGAAATGACATCAGAAGTCTCTCTCTAGTTATAATCCGACAATTTATATTTTCTTCATTATAAACACACCTAGTTCTAGGCGAACGCCTAGAGCGGTTTCATAAAGGGCATGTAGCGGCGTCTCCTTTTGTGCCACAAGCATTCAGTTATTACGCTTCGTTTACCGGTTTTTACCGCCTTTTACCGGTTTTGTGTACGTCAATAACGTTATTGTTATAGTATTATATGTATATTGTTGTTGAGTTTATTAGGGTTGTAATATTTTTTGTATGTAAAAAATATATGACAAGCATTAGTTTTTTGGCTCACGCTAATTCATTGCACGATTGAAATTTCGAAAATGCCATATTACTTTTTATATTCATCTTTTTCATGACAAACAAGAACACTCTCTGAGTTGCTGATTATCATTATGCAGTCAGTAATGTTTTAATGGCTCAGCAACGAATAAACTTAGCTAAGCAACAAGTTATATATAAGTTATAGCTATGTTTCACTTCTCTACATTGGAACCATACTCGATACTATTATCATTAACACGCCTCCAATTTACAACTGAAACCTAAAAACCTTGATCTACCTACCAACAACAAAAGTACCAGGCAAATATACTACTCCCAGAGTAACCCACACATAATATACTTATTTTCAGCGGAGAAAAACAGCCCCTACTAATCAGCCGCAGGCTATACTCCGCAATGACGTCTAGCTGCTTTATCAGAAGCAACTAATGAACTCAATGTATAAAGAAAGGTATCGGTTGCGTTACGAAACTAGAGGGAATAATCCTGTTTGTGTTTGGGAAAAAATATAGTGGAAGGAGGTAGCGTAGTAGGTACTGATATTTTTCACGCATTGGTTCGAATTTACAATCTAAGTAAATAAGTGTAAAGTTCAATTCAGGAAACCATGTAAAATACTGATATTCAGATACATCCGGCTGTCATTTGTAGATCTTTGACAGTCGTTACGGGTAATTAGAAGCACGAAAGTCTTACAACCAGTTTCACTAAGGGTTATTGTGTTATTTAGTAACTGGGTTGTGGAAGTCAGATAGGCAGTATCTCCATGTAAGTTTTGGTATTCAGCTTCATACGGTTAGACTCGAAGCCGACCTCTACATAGTTGAGAAAAGGCTAGGCAGATGATGATAGGCAACCTCTGCCTCTAACTTATAAATGTCATCTCCAAAATGATTTCACAAAAAGAATGGAAAGTCTCTTAAAACACTTTCACGGGCTGTTGACGTCTATAGACGTCATAACTATAAAACTTCTATTGTGAATCGTATACCGTCCGCTAACCGATAAAACAAAATACATGAAGTATAACTATAACTATACCCCTAAAGTTATGAATTACTAAAACATCCAAAAAAATCCTTTAAGCGCAGAAAAGTATAGTAAAATCTTCCTAAAACTATCCAAAAAATGCTTATAGCAGAAGATTGACTCTGAATGTTACAGAAGGCTATAAAACCTCACATTACCGAGATATTGTCGTAAAATGAAGACATTA
The DNA here is from genome assembly GCA_946251885.1 of Cosmia pyralina. NCBI lineage: Eukaryota > Metazoa > Arthropoda > Insecta > Lepidoptera > Noctuidae > Cosmia > Cosmia pyralina. The sequence continues at coordinate 22,385,013 of OX276358.1, forward strand.
CAATTAATCAGCGGCTGTTGCTTAGATATAGACATAAATCTAGACTCAACTCGACGCGCTAGAGATGAACAGTGCGGTATAGATTTTCAAACGGTTTTGTTTTACTATGGAAACTAGACAGTTTTACGAATTAAACAAGAGCAGAAGATAAGGTAAAAAAAGACTAGTAAAAAAATCCTAGTAAAATGCAATTTTGGGCTATTTGTAATATTTTTCTCAAACCATTTTAATGTTCATTTTTAGATATGGGCGACAAACTCAACAAAATAATAATATGCAGATTTTTATAATAGTGATAATACCAGTAGCTCATAGATGTTATAAAAAATCCTGAAAACAAAAACAATAGAAGAATAAAGTCAGAGATTTTCTCTCTACCTCTGAGGAAAAGGAGCTTCGTGGAGCACTAGAAAACGATGTTTTTATTTTCAGAAAGATCTGCTATGGTGATGCGGTTGACGCTGGTTCATGTTTATCAAGATCTAACTATTTCTCCGCTTGGATTGTTTTATTATTAGAATAATTAACAGCCTTTGTTTTTTTTTATTTATTTATTTATTATTATAAAACATTTACAAAAAAACATTATTTAGGAACTATGGCCCGCAAAACCGTTTTCACGGTTTGTCTGTGGGGACGGAAATCAATTTCTACTTAATACATTCAATTTAGGAACAAATGAGTTTTTATTTTCATTTCTTCTGCCCGCCGCCGCCCCTTTCCAAACTTCCTACTTTCCATAGTAGGCTCTAACTTGACTAGACGCTGATGGTGGCTCATAAAATTGATAGCAGGATTTGTCGGGAACTCTTTGTATGATGCATGGAGATGTTGCTGATGCCATAACTTATAGTAAGCGCACTATTAGTCTAAGAGATGGGTAAACGTATTGGGGACCTGTTCTGTAAAGCTTGTTGGCCTTTTTGGACAATGGTAATTTATTGTAGATCTTATCGTTATAGACATATTTTTTTATGATCGTTTTAAAGTAACTGGGAACAACCGCATGGGTGGATCGATCAGGTTAAGCTACGCTTACCGCGGTTGGTCCGTGGATGGGTGATTTTTACATACCAAGACCCCCTCCGTGCCTCGGAAAGCACGTTAAGCCGTAGATCCCGGCTTTCTTTCGTGGATCTTTGACCGTCGTAATGGTCGTCAGAAGCCCGAAAATCTGACCACCAGTTTTACCAAGGGGTATCGTATTACTCAGTAACTGGGTTGTGGAGGTCAGATAGATAGTCGCTCCATGTAAAATACTGGTATTCAGCTGCATCCGGTTAGTCTGGAAGCCGACCCCAACATAGTTGGAAAAAGGCTAGGCAGATGATGTTTTCAAGTAACTGGGAAATATGCGTAATTTTCTTTTTTAAGTTGATAAATAAAGAACATAATCGTCAACTAATTTATGACTGATTAATCTTACGCGAATTAATTATTGTGTCTATTTAGCTCAATGTGTAACATCAATCAATCAGTCTACCTAGCCTTTTCCCAACTATGAGCTCCGTTCCAGTCTAACCGGATAGAGCTGAATACCAGTATTTTACATGGAGCGATTGCCTATCTGACACAACCCAGTTACTGGGTAACACAGTACCCTTTGGTAAGACTGGTTGTCAGACTTTAGGGCTTCTGACTACCCGTAACAACTGGAAATATATAATGGTTTATGATATCAAATAGTTTAATTTTTAATAGTGATGCTAACCTGCCACGGGATATTAAGGCTAGATTACTACAAGAACTAATTTACTCTTACTCCAAAAGTATAGAACAATGATCCTAGCAACAGCAATGATCCTAGCAACAATAATTATTATTGTTGCTACGCTATTTCTCAAACCTATTGTCTACTGACCTCTAAACAAATCTGATACCCTGGTAGACATCTTAATTGCACCTCAACTGTCAAACAACACAAAAGCTTTTCAGATCTAAGATTAATTTGTTAAGTTAACAATAGTGGGGACTGGTAGTCTCACTAATAGTATAGTCAATTAAGATCCCTTCATCAACCAACACATTTTGCAGAAGTTCCACTAGTGTAGTACATTTTTTTTAAATCTTGTTATAAATTTGTATGGATCATGATATCTGAAATAAAATATTATTATTTTATTATATATTTAAAACATTTGGAGAAAAAGTTAGACCTCATTCTTATGAAATCTGAAACTTTCATAAGGAAGAGGGCTAACTTTGAGCATTATTGCCATAATAAGGCAACCAAGTGTTTAGGACAACAGGACAAGTAAAGTGGTAGATGCAGCACTTTAATATTATGCCGTTTAGAACACTTCTGCCTAAAAATAAAAGAGAATCAACCAGTCTACCAAGCGTGATAATCAATGAGGGTTTTCATGAAAATTCACGCGACTAGTTGGCGCCACTTTGACAACAGGTCTTCCATAACGACAATGAAAATAAAATATATTATATGATGACGTTTCATCCATTCTTTCATCATTCAGTCACCACTAAAGAAAATATATGTGCTTTGACACTTTTGACAGGTGCCCGGACCTGAAGTATCAGTGCTGCCACCTAGTGAACATCATTTCAGAAAACCCTCATTAGTAAGTACCTACTGGTTGGACAATATTTGAATCATCGACATGAGAAGAAAAAGACGAATTCAACAATGTTGCATTTCCAGCTAAGATTAATTGAGTCAAACTATCCACATTCATAATAACAGTTGATTAAATCCTATAAAAATGTATAAGAGTAAATATTTGGCTGTTAGTGCGTGTTTACATCTGAATTCATCTCATATTATGAACTTACTTGTTGTTCGTTACATCTTCGCCAAGTCCACTGAACTCGAAACTTTTCTTGTTAAGGCCTGACGACTGCCAGAGTGGACTTTTAACAGGACCTCCGCCTTATCATGGTACCCTAGTAACTCTGAAAAGTGAAAAGTGTTAATGGAGATTTTGTATATTTAAAGTAAAGTAAAAAAGTTTTGTTATCAACATTAAAACTGCGCAAGGTTACGATAACTTCGTAAAGGCCTGAAAACATAGTCTATTTACAGTTTATGTACATTTTATATATTAAATTGGTAAGTAAGGCGCGGACTGACTACGATTTTAAACGGCACACAACCGCGTAATCTATTGTCACCATTAGCTGGCTAGAAATAAGGTTGAAAATTGAAAATAATATTTGTGTTGTACTAAGTTGCGAATGTGCATTTATTTTCCAGGTTTTCTTTAGATTATTCAGATAAATTAAATAATTGTCGAGTTAAAGTTTAAAAAAATGCTAATTCTATTAAATTCTTAAAAAAAAGAATGTCGTTATCGCTAAAAATACAGAGATGTTCGACGCCAAAGTTTATTTTTGTGGAGCAACTTCCAAATTTTTTATTGCGAATATCAAACTATTTTTTTTACTATTCTATTCAGTTAATTTTTTTCTTTAAACCCTTCTACGTCCACTGTATTTTTTGCGTCGGATATTTTCATTGCGTTACGTCATACTCGATAACCCAAGAAACCAATTTTTGTGAATATTGAGCTAATAGCGCGCCATAATATTTTTATCAGCTTGGAGTTGAAGGGTCATTGATACCACTTTAAACCCTTAATAGTTTGAACCTGCTATTGGCGCATCACGCAAGAGACAACCATGATTTTGAAAAATGTATCACATTAGAAGAATAACTTAGAAAAAAAAGAAAAAGCAAAATATTACAATAAGCATGTTTGTGCACACCAAACTAGCCAAGACGAGAAAACGAACCCACTAGAATAAACCTCACACTTGCATATCAGTTTCCATGACAACATCGCCTTTTCGCAAAAATAATCACAATAAAAGCAAAAATCCATCAGCGTAGTTGCATTGGTTCGTCGTCGGCCGTCAGAATCCGAGGCGATTATAGAGATTTCCACTTGGTGCGAAACTTGAAAATCTCAACAAAAACCCGTAACGGCGTTATCTCTCCTACATCTCGAATTGTTTTCGCTCGCGGCTTATCTACGTCCTTTGTGTTGGTTATAAATTCGTTTTCTTTGCTTTCCACGGAGAGCCCACAATGCCATTTCTGTAGATTACCTCGCTTTTTATTCGGGATATCAATTTTAGATGGCTCTTTTTCTTGAGAACCGCGTGTTGACTTTGTGATAATGGTGTATCTGCGGCCTTTGCGAGTGATAAGTTTAATGTTAATTACGAGGTAAATGTTTTGTGGTGAGCTAAACTGTTTTGTGATGCTGTACTTTGAGTTTTATGGCAAAAAAAACGAGCTACTCAGCTTTGTAATAGACGAGATAAAATGCAGCCACCTATGTTAAACCGAACGCTTTTAGAAGATGATTTCCAATTTCCTCTACAAAACAGATTGACAAAATTCTCATAAATTCTACACAAAACACGCTAACATAATCTACAGATGCAAAACACACATCGACCGCAAAAATTAACATTCTTAATTGCAAAATTACAACGTATTTGGAACGTAAATATTCGAAATCCGTGATCATTGTATATCAGCACAATGGTGAAATCAGCCACCATTGCCAATAACGCCGCCATCTGAATGGGCTCGGTGGTCAGAATCCTAATGTAACAGAATGTTGCGTGCATAAACAAGGGAACAAACAATGTTGGACGTTTTGAGTGCGTGCTTTGATACAGTATTTTATGGTTTTAATGTTGTGTTTTGTGAGGTTGGGAGGGATTTTTTGTTTGGAAGTATTTAAGTTTAAAAACAGGTCGTTTTAATACCTAATGGATAGAAGTAAAGGGGCTCGTGGCTAAGTAATAGCTAAGTAAGTTAAACTACACTTGCCGCGGTCAGTCCGTGGAAAGTGACCAAGTTTACATAGCGAGACCCCTCCGTGCCTCAGAAAGAACGTTAAGCCGTTGATCCCGGCTATCATTCGTGGATCTTTGAAAGTCGTTAAGGGTCGTCATAAGCCTGTAAGTCGGACAACCAGTCTTACCAAGGGTATTGTGTTACCCAGTAAGTGGGTTGTGGAGGTTAGATAGGCAATCACTCCATGTAAAATACTGGTATTCAGCAGCATCCGGTCTGACCTCAACATAGTTGTGAAATGGCTAGGCAGATTGATAGGATAGTGGTTATCGAAGTCTGTAGATACTAACAACATGGTTTGGCGATCCAATGATAACCATAGAGGCCATGTTGAAATGCCACTGAAGCGTCTATAACTCCACCATACTTTTCTATTAGTCGTCATCTCGGTAGTCAACCCCTTTCGAGCCATATCACCTTACACACAGTCCATCCATTGTGAATGTTATTTTAACTGCTCCTACTTAAATACAGAGATACAAAGTGATAATATTTTTATTATTGTTGGAACAGTTCGAAGCAGCAGTTGGCAGTTAGCACAACTGTCGCATCCCGACACACGCCCGCAGGCATTTGCTCTGCACTCGATTGAAACAAGTGCCATGTTGACTGGAAATGTGGCGAATGTCACGTGTGTAGAAGTAGGTACCTACATAAGTAATTATAATGAACTTAAAAATAATATAATTTTTAATGATAGTATTAACCACTAGCTGTTTCCCGCGACTTCGTATACGATCCAGTATGAAAAGTAACCTATGTCCTTCTCCAGGTTATGGTTTACCTATGCGCCAAATTTCATCCAAATCTGTTCAGCCATTTTAGTGTGAAAGCGTAATAAACAAACTCACTTTCGCATTTATAATATTAGTTAGAATTGATTGTGTATTCAGCTGCATCCGGTTAGACTAGAAGCCGACCCCAAAAAGATGATGATGATTATCAAGCATTGATATTCTTGGATTTGATTATAATTAGATACCTGAAAATCTGGGTTATAGTTGGCGGTTGTGCACATGTGCGGTATTAGGTATTTTTATCTTGGATTCGGTATCAAGATGAGAAGTGAAGCGGCCTGCATCTTTTTTAGATGAAATACTATTGACGTTACCATTATATATTTTGTAATGTTTCTTTTGTTGTGTATTTTTGTGGTGTACAATAAAGTATACAGGGTTAGTTTTCAATGACCAGCCAAATTTTTACAGGGCGTTCTACTCGTGAATATGAACAACTTTTACTATGGGAACAACTTTAAAATCACGAAAAAAAAAAGCTGTTTCATACAAAAGTTCAATACCCACTCGACCAAAATGTATGAAACAGCAGATTTTTTTTCGTGATTTCAAAGTTGGTCCCATAGTGAAAGTTGTTCATAATCATGGGTAGATCACCCTGTGATTTGGCTGGTCATTGAAAACTAACCCTGTATATAAATAAATATTAATAAATACTATCTACTTTTAAGTCGTTTGACGTTGAAATTGATATACTAACAGTATATAGGGTGACTGGTATTTAGTGACCGATACTTAAACACATGGTTATACTCATGATAACAAACAACTTTTACTATGGGACCAAACCTGAAATCGCGAAAAAAAATCGGTATTGGTCACTAATTACCAGTCACCCTATATATGTATAGATAACCTAATAAAATGCTTTGTTACATACTGATTTTTGATTTCATGAACCATTCTAAACACCCTATATTCCTACGATTTAATACTGAACAGTGGCACTATTTACTAAATTATAATACTGATGACGCCACTAAACAATAGCTCTTTCAGTAAATTTTTAGGTTATGATCGTATTTCTCAGTATTAGCGTTAGACGAAGTAGAATTATTACTACCACTGTAATCTGGAGATCATAAGGAACAAATCAACATGCGTTTCATTACTGGACGCAAAAATTTTTGGTGGGCCTATTCGCCGAACAAAAAAAAACTATCTCCTTAAAACTAAATTTAATTCTGTAACATTTTTGACCAAACCACTATTGCAAAAGAACTTTGATTAATATCTTGCGCTAGTACAATATGTTTAATTTTGTTGGATAGCGTATTAAAATATTTAATTAGGTAATTTAATAATGCAAAAACAACGGTGTCAAAAATTTCGTATTTCATTTTATTTTTATCGAAATTTCCGTGGACGAAAATGTTTAATTTTCTGACCCTATTCGATAAGCACTCCGTACAAACATATCTGTTAATATTTTTTTCTACCAATTAAAATTTAAATTAAATGATTTATTTTTTATATCAAATAATAATGTTAACATAAAATATGTAGTATAATCTGTAGATACACTTGACTTATGCTAGTTAACGCAACAGGTAGGTGTTGCAGGCCTTACTAAGTTATAAAATAACTTTTATTAAGGGCAGTGGTACAAACCCATACATATTTTAATTTAAAGAAAAGAAAAAAAGAAAGAAAATACACAAAATAAAATAAAAACAAAAATAATTAAGTAATAATTAATTAAGTAATTTCACAAAAGAATTGCAGGCGGATTGTGTTTTTTATATATTTCTTTTTTATACTAAAGTTAACATAAAACCATGACTGCAGAGTTCAGAAAATACAATTATTCTATTGGATATTGGGATTTTTTAAATTTAATTCTTTATTTAATTTCTTTAAAAAATCGTACACGCGGGAGTGAACATTTCACGGTTTAAACTTTAACATATTATTCCCCAGTGCACAACCTACACGTTAAATGAAAAAAAATCGCAGTTTACATTAATGCAAAGTTAGCCTAAAATACGGCGTAAATACCCCCATTAGATGATGAATGTTGATCACTATTGGACTTTGGTACATCAAACTCGTTTCTTGTTGTCAGGTATTTTATAGACGTCGTGCTTACCAAGTGGTAATATTATACACGTGTGTGTAACATCGTTGAAGCATCATGATGGCCAATGTTGTCATTAAACATTTCAAAATTTTCCTTCGAAGTTTCCTGTGTTATTTAAAATACGAGTCAATCAATAAACTCAGCCTATCGCAGTCCACTGCTGGACCTCTCCCAGGCTGCGCCACAACACCCTGTCCTCCGCCTTCCACATCTAGTCTGTCCCAGCCACTTTCTTCAGGTGGAGGCATCCCACACTACGCTTACCGGTACGCGGTCTCCACTCCAGAACTCGTCTGCTCCACCGGCCATCGGTCCTTCGGCAAACATGGTCAGCCCACTGCCACTTCAGTTTGCTTATTTTGCAAGCTATGTCAGTTACTGGAAAATACGAGTATCAAGCACAAATAGGTACAGTCAACAAAAGAGATATCTAGGCAGGGTATACTAACATATTTGTATGTGAATTGCTTCATGTTCAATTTCTTGAAAATATTTATAGAGAGTATTATATTATATAGTACATCCAAAGTAATAACCAAACATACAATAAATTACTCACAAACACAACATCCTACTATTGGATTAGTCGGTGCCAACGAGTCGGGCTGGTTGACGTCTAACTCATAATCGTCGCCGCAAATTTGGTCGTTATAATATCCGAAACTTAACGTGTGGTTACACATGGATGTTCGAAATAATGGATAGGTACAAAAAATAACAACAAAAGAGACTTTGCAGAATGAATGTGACAACTATCAAAGATCTACAAATGATAGCCAGGAAAACGGCTTAAGTACTTTTCGAAGCACAGAGGTAGCTGTTAATATTTAGCCAGGAGCCCTTCCAATTAATTATGACTATAAAGCATATTCTATCAATCTAAGCCCGTCCTGATTTCCGTAAGATGCAAGGAAACACCACTGATGTTTATATTAGGAAGATATGGTTCGCGCTCCTCGACGTGAACCACATAAATTGTGCTCACGGACACAATTGACCTTAGTCGCAATCGAACTGGCGTTTGTGTAGTACGTAAAGCAAAATTACCGTAATCGTCTAAATAAGCAGCAACAATGTCTTCCTGTTTTCAAAATTATAATAATATTGAATGTTTGCTTCGCCATGTTTGTGATAGCGAGATAGACATGCAATGTTATTCATAATCGTAAACATTCGGCGGCTAACGCGATGTCCCTTGCACGACAACGCCGGCTCCTATCACTATCCTTGTCTATCGGTAACTGTAGGTTTGCAACTATGATCATAGATGTGTGATTTTCGGTGCATGTAGTCGTGCGCCGAGTCCAGGTTTAGTGATTGCGACGTTAGCGCGTTACATATCTTCCTCTAATAAACACTCATTTACTTTCGTAGGCTCAAAAAACTGCAGATATTTTGCTAATCAAACGTTATTGTTGTACTAGGCAAGCTGTGCTAACTTGCCTGATCCAATACTACCCGCATCTTGTACAAGACAGTGTTGCCACGTTGCGCAGTTATCTCACGCCGCATTGTGACGTTAGTTTTAGTTCAGCCGTCTCTATTAGGCACGAGTTATGTTGCTACTTCCCCGGCTTAAATAAACAACGGATATAGATAAAAATTGTATGTGATATTTGAGGTACCTACTCAAGGATCATTCTGAAGTAAAGAAAATATTTTTGCTTACTTCTGCTTTTAATCATCATCTTCATCTCGTTAACTGCCAGGGCCTATTTGTAATCTTATATTAAAAATTATTTTTAAATATTTTCTTTTTTTTTACATTGTTCTCACATGTAGAAGCAACAAGAATAATGTACCCAGAGTGTTGTAATACTTATATTGATTTAAAAGAGTGTCCGTGTAGTTTCTTGCCCGTTCTTCTCCATAGAGATCTACGTTTTGGAATGGGTATCTAGCTTCATCTTTCTGACTAACTGGCCGACTCTTTGACAATTCAAAAGGGCCTGTAATTCGTTTATTTGAAATAAATACTTTGTTTTTTTTTTGGAAGTTGGTTGTTTTTTTTTTCTATTGTGTAGTTTCTCGTTTACGGAGAAAGAGGTGAAGGGGAAAAGGTGTATGCAACTCAATTCTCAACTATTTCTTTTACTTGTAATAGGTATATCCCCACTTCATTGGTAGAAAAAGGCCACACTTAAGTCGAACAGATAATCAAATATAGTGTATACTAGCTGCGCCCCGCGGTTTCACCCGCGTAGACCTGAATAAAAAGTAGCTTATGCATCTTATCCAGGGTATAAGCTAATTACATACAAAATTTTCTCCAAATCAGTCCAGCCGTTTGAGCGTGAAGAAGTACCTAACAAACATACAAATACACACTCACAAAATTTCGCCTTTATAATATTAGTGTGATTTAACACTTCTGAAAAGTTCATACGGAACACGTAACCAACATCATATTTCACGTTAATTCCGAATTTCACACAAGCTTAATAAAATAAATCCATTAAAATTAAAATATTATTAAATCGCTTCGTTACTTGTATGCAAATGAGATAAACCGTAATAAATGCTACGTTTTCGACGCACAATTGTCATTACAGAAACCAATTCATAACGATTCAAGCGAGCGATTCATTTTAATCGGATAGATATACATTTGCACAAGTTGATTATTACGAAATGTCCAACGTTGTCAGTAAAACAAAACAAAAGAAAAATATTGGCAGCCATGGGGACCGTTGACAGTAAGCATAGCATGTCGCGGTGTTGAGGTGTCGCGGTGACGTGGTGTCGCAAACCCGTAAGATTTCGCCCTACCAAAAATCGCTCAACGCGCCTAAAAATGTTTCGAACTTCAAAAACATTCAAAACTAAACCTTATCTACGTCATTGTCAAATTGTAACATTGATGGACACACACACAGTGGGATCGAGTTAAATGGCGTACAATTGGAGGCTTACGTACAGCAGCGATCTTCCATGGGATGATGTTATTAGTTCCGTATTCGCATTCTATAAACAATAACTCGCGTGGAGAAAAGGGAATTTTCCTACGGGAATTATACCATTTTTTTATGAAAAAGTGTTCTATGTCGTATCTTAGGTCGTGGTCTATCCATGTGATAAATTGCATCCAAATCCGTTCAGTCATTAAGGCGTGCAAAGGTAACAAACAGACAGAGTTACTTTCGCATTTATAGTTATTTGCATAGCATCTACATACTCGTAGTACGGATAAAGACGCGCACGGTATGGCAGACCCAATAAATGCAAAAATGAAAATCCAACGATCATTTCAATTTAAAAAAAATCACTTTATAAACCATCCATTTTACAAACCAATTTTTACGCTGTTTCGGTTTTTTAAGAGTGCTTGAAATTAATATCAACAATAAAAGAGCTTCTATAATTAGAATTTCACCATCCTTTCGTGGTAATCTAACGTTTGTTTGTACATGGAAAATCGGGTAAGATTGATATATATAAATTATATGCATAAGAGCTTTCGTATACTAACTAACCCCTGGTTTCTGGAAAATTAATCAATTCAAATCAGCCGTCGACCTTATGTAAATTTTTATGATTGATTGTTGATATAGCTAAACACGGATATCAAAATTAAGGCCACGTTGAATTCGAATATGTCCTAATTTTCCATCTAGGTATAGCTTCTAGGTTCATCATTCTTCATTACTATCGCCATCATTCAGCTGAAAAACGTCCACTGCTGGACATCCCCCAAGTATCGCCACAATGGTCCAGCGCTTTCCTCATGCAACGAATTCCTTCGACCTTCCCACTACTAAACCTTTCGATTTCAAAAGTCATTAAGGTTTAAGAGTCTCTTCAGTGAAAGTTACATCCTAACTCGAGGACTAGGAATGTGGGTTTAAAACCCGTCTTAGACAGAAACTTAGCAACACAAACTGAAAGAACCAATCGTAATGGTATTAGCCACACTTACTTCTAGAAAATTAGAAATAGATGGAAATATATACCTTTTCATTTAGGTTCATGTACCTACGCCAATCAGTTTGGGAAAGACCCCAATCAGCGCCTTTCAAAGTCTTGTTGATATCACTAAATAAACATCGTTGCGAATGAAACCGGGGGATAAAGTGATGCGGAATAAGCGGGATGGGCATTCCCCGTCCACTCACGGTGGGATTATCCCTGGGGATTTTAAATCCCGCGATAGCTGAATCCCCGTTGCCCACATGAAATACGGTTTTCAACGATTTTCCAATAAACGATTGGTTGATTTTCATCCTCTCGATAGCGTGGAAGATCCTGTAACTGCTATTTGGTTTGTACAAGATTGGTGTCGGCGCATCACATACGCGCCCGTAGTGGAGCGCGTCTGTGAGCTGAGTGGAGTGAAGGGTGCACAGCTGCCGTCGTGTACTGGGTTCGGTACTCCGACACCCCGCGCCATCCCCGCTGTCAATCACGCGCGTATGCGACATTGAACTTTATGTTGCATCAAACATAAAGTTTCTCGTCGGTTTTTGGATCCTGAAAACCATAGCTGATCGGTTGTACAGCCGCATTCTAGGTCATTGGATACGCCTACATGCCACTGTGGCGTAGTAATTAATAGTTTGTGTTGTTTTTCTGTAAGTAATATCACTAGTTTCTGTCGTGTATAACCAATACTACTATTATATTTATGTGTCCGATTTTTTTTTAATCTATGGTATTTGTCAAGACATAATGATATATTATTTGTTTTACTTCAGGCTCCGACAGCCCGGTTATTTTAATCCATATAAATAAAAAATACATACAACGTGCCACCGCTATAGTGACATCAATTAAGGATACAGATAGGGCTAGTGGCCAGCAATCATAAAAATTATAATTAGATAAAATAATTAATAAATTGGAAAAAAATAAATTTCAAACAAACTAAATAATAAAACAAAAACCAAAATTAGGATCACTTTATGCAAAGGACTCATTCATGAAGCTAATGTTCTATGTCAGCTGGTAAAAGGTCGTTGACTGGTACCTTTTTTTTTGTTCATCATTGTTTATTGTTCTGACCCAGCTGTGAGTGGCTTCATGAATGATTTTTTGTAAAAACCCCAGAAAAAAAACTCGAGTGGCATGACCCTTTTTTTTCTCGTTCGTTTTAATTTCATCGCTGCGCTACAGATTGCCCCAAGATGCTATTTTAGAAAATTGTAAATTAAATCAATAGATAATAACGTTCAATGAAATGAAAACACGGAACCGTATACACGTGTCAAATTAATGTCATCATTGCAACGGCACGTTGTAAACGCGTAGACTTGAAAACTTCATACCTTTTTTCGTCGGTTAAAAATTAAATGCTGTTGGTTGGTAAGCGCATCACTTCAGAACGGCTGGACCGATTTGGCAAATATTTGTTTTAAAATGTTCGTAATAAGTCTGAATCCGGTTCTTACGGAAAGAAGAAAATTTGCCGGGAAAAAGAAAAATTCGGGAAAACTGAAAGTGCATTTTCTATGGGAATTTTGTATGAACTATTGAAATTTGGACAGGAGAACTTCTGTCGGGTCAGCTAGTCATTAATATAACTTAATAATTTGTTTGAAATCATTTATTTTCCAGAATAATGGTCACATAGTTATTGAAAGGATACAATTTCAGAATCTGTTTATTTATCACTTGGACACAACAAATTAATATGTCCAACAGAACTAATTACTATAAGCACAGTTGATTTATTAAATACGTTCGGGAGAATCAAGATATTACTAATGTGTTTATTTCGAAATTAATTAAAAATTACTGTGGTACCTACCACACTTAACTTTAAAATTCGATCACTTCGAAACTTAGATATTTCTAATGCATTGATTAAATCGTAGGCACCAGGGTGTCAGGTTCTCAAAGAACTAACTCCAGCACATTGGCTGCATTATGAAGGCTTTACAAGCCAAGTTCCACACTTAACTCGGTCCACTCAGTTTCATGGGCGCGCAACAAGTGCTTTCCATAATTGAACACACCTGCTCTGCTGTTGTTATGTGCCTCTAGTACTTCTATGTATTGTTCTGATGATTTTTCTATTATGTAGTCCTTCGATGAATATTGGAGTTGCATTACTTGATTGGAAATTCTGAAATACAGAAGAACATGACATGTTACGAGTATGCTTAAAACATAAATATCATAGAATAAACCAATTAGATGCTTACCAGCCAAAGTCAATTAAATATACAGCACTTTATCGTACACACTACACAATTTTGTAAGGAAACTTAGATGCAATATTCATCGGAAATTGCTCCAAAATTATTTAACCATGGAAGTTCCTATCAAAGATGTATTATAATCGACCAAACAAACAACGAGGGGACCTTAAAATCCCGATTTAAAGATGTTGAAGGCAGGCTTAGTTGAGCAGAGTGAATTCAAAACTAACCGACTGCTAAAAACCTTAAAAGACCTCACAAAAGGAACCCTTTATATAAACAATTTAATCACGCAACATTACCGGTGCTTACTGGAAATTGTAAGTAATCTCTCTTTGTTACAGCTATATCCGTATATAACCGGGGACTTGATAGGATATCGAACAAATGTTCAGTCGCTACCCGGACAAATTGCCCAGCTTACCCGGCCCGAGTGGATCTATTATGTGATGTTTTGCTGTGGCGTTTATCACGGCTAGTAATATTATTTTGTTAAAATACTGAGGCGATCAATTTGGGGTTATAAATAGGGGAGATTTATGGACAAGTGTTCATCCTTTTTGGTTGGTGAGAGAAAGGTGGTGACAGGACTATTCCCTATTATTTGGCTGGTCAACAAAAGCCTTAGGTAAATCAAAGTAAAATCTAACGGCGGGAAAACAAATGAACAACGGATATTTTTTTTTATATATCATGCTGTAATTAATTTTATAAATTAATTTGAATTTGGCATTCTAAATAGATTGAAAGATCTTCACACTAGCCGGTATCAAAAATCGGCAATTTCATAGGTAAAGACCTATTATAAGCTCTGGCCAAGATGTATTGTTTCGAAACATTTAGGGTCAAGAGCAGGCCCAGTAAGCAATAAAAAAAAAAACAAAATCATCACTCTTAAATGCTCTTCTAATGCCTCTCAGAGAAAACACGGACAGCTTACGGCAGTTAGACTAACACACCATTCAGATTCAATCGAAGCTTCCAAAAAAATCAATTAAATTAACCGTTTCTTCCTGTAGCCGTACAAAGTCCTCAATTTTCCTAACACTCATGAAACGAAAAAAAAATCCTCGAGGACGTCGGAAAAGTGGAGAGCGTGGATTCGGCTGAAGTCGTATTACTTCGACATACTTCGGTGTCCTTCGGAGTGGTTCGTCGAGCTTCGGTATTCCATTTACTGTGAAGGGGATTTGTGCTAATCTGCCTTCGATAGGGCAATTTGTATCGCCCATTGCAATACTCAACAAATGGCTTGCATTCAGAGTATGTGATCTGTCTCTTGTAATTTGATATAGAGCAACTGTTTTTCTTTGTTTTTGCAAAGGTTTAAATTGAAAAAGAAAAGGTTTATTCATCCTTTTCTTGAAATTGGCTCTACAACCTTTATCTAGTCTCTTTACCTGCGTATGCAGCCGTTTTGATTGCCCCATCTAAACGAAGATCATTAGATCGATGATGACTTTCTATTCAAGACGAACAATATAACTTCAAAAAGGCTGATTATTGTACAGTTTTTTTGCTTAATTATCACGCCTGTATAAAGATAAACTAACTAATCATAAAGCCTTACATTAAAATACTCATAATTCCAAAATTAAATTTCCCAAACCAACAACCCGAAACAATGCGGTAAGCGCAAATCGCCATGATCTATGTAAACAGATAAACACCCATTTTTCCCCAAAAAAGTTTCCCAAGTTGCCTCTACTCGGAATTTATGACCCCATAAAAAATTACTTACGAAAAGCAAAGGTAGACATTAAGGTGTGAAATGAGACATATCGCGAGATAACTACACCGCAAATAAGGCTGGCTCAGTCCCGCGAGACTTTACTGACACAACGAGAAAGATACAGAAGGTTAAGTCCGATAAAAAAACACCATGTTCTCACAGTCTGAATGTTCCATACACTGCGACAATGATCTTTTGGTGCTCGAATGAAATAAAGAAAGAAAGAAAAATAGATTTATTTGTCACAGAAACACTATATTTAAAAAGATAAGAGTAATAGAAAAATAAAACAAAATAGATCTACCTAGGTACATATTACAATTATAATCAAGGCCACAAAACAGAAATACCTAGTCAGCGTCGGCAATGACGATGAGAGGAGGGCGATGTTGGTAAAAATTTGTGCAATTGTTTTGAGAAATTAAATTGAAATACAAGACGTCAGTTCCAATTTTGTCCACGTGCCAAATTAACCTTGTAGCACTAGGTGTAGAGTCACGTGTAAAAATCATGCTGCGAATTTCGAAAGCTCTTTACCATTATATAGCTGTTGATTGATATTATTTGATTTTCCTCGAGTGAACGATCTTGAGCGTTTGATCCGTCTCTATCCCGCCGTTCTGTCTCGTTCTGTCCTGTTCCCTGCACACGCCATTTTATGTGATGTTGAATTCACACATTTTCTGGAATTATTTTAATTAAAAAAGAAAAGCGTTCTTTTAAACTGAAATAAAACGTGAATTATTTAGATTTTTAAATACTCTATCCATTAGTGTAATTCTGAATTTAATATAACGTCACCTTTAGCAAAAGATGCATGCAATTGTAATAATAATTTTAGTTATTTATTACAAGGAGGTTTTCAATTTATATTTATAGCAAATAAATACAAATATGAACGTGCAATGTGATGATAGGATATGACATGATATGGATGGCTTTTAAATTTATACTTTATTGCTCTTAGTCAATAGCCTCTGCATAATGCACTATCGCAAGGTTTTGCTCGGGGTAATGCCATCAGTGAACATAGGTACTAACTACGAGTAATAAGGTTAATGATAAATGATATTTATTTCTTTATTTACCTCAAAAAATAATTTTACACGTCAGACATAAATTATGTTTTAAAACTGGTGGAGTTCGGCTCATATTAGTGTCTGAGATGGTCTTTTGACAAAAGAACCACACAGCTTTGAGTGGACCTATCCAGTCAGTGCACGTATTTATAGTTCATCTTACGAAATAAATAAAATAAAAATAAATAAAATTAACTTAGAACTTAGGCCTCAAAAAGTCGCCGCTGAATAAATCGCCCGACTTTTTATCGTGCACTGGATATTCTACTCTGGTCTCGGCTGTCATTCTTAGATCTTTGACAGTCGTTTCGGGTTGTTGGAAACCCGAAAGCCTGACAACCAACCTTACCAAGGGGTATCGTATCACCAAGTAACTGGGTTGTGGAGGTCAGATAGGCAGTCGCTCCATGTAAAATACTGGTATTCAGCTGCATCTGGTTAGACTGGAAGCTAACCACAACATAGTTGGGAAAAGGCTAGGCAGATGATGACTGGATATTCAACTCACTGCCTGGCGCCAAGAGTTGGAAATCCAACATTGTATTTTTTTTGACGCGCTGTGTGCACTCTGTTGCATTGAGAGCTGAATACAGTGCGCGATCAAAATCATCGCGGGCAAAACCGCTCGTCGGTACGAAGGCTATTTCAGTCACATTTAATGTTCTTCGTGGAACTGCTGCGCTAACCTTGATGGGGCACCGAGTTACTGCCAGTCATCATCGGTCAAGTTCGCATAAAACCACCTGCCATGACGTAATATACATATTCTTATAGGTTTTTCGTGTGAATCAAACGTATATTATATTTTTTGTAGAGCTATGGAGGCTGTTTAATAAGTTGTTTATAGATTTATTTATTTCGTGGTTTTAAAGTTATTGATGTGAAATGTGTAAAAGGATGTTAAAATGAGTGTTAGTGAAAAATTTATTATCAGGTGCTACGTAGTGATTTTAAGTTTAATTATTACAGGTATTTGGTTTATTTATGTTGAATAACATCCTATACTAGCTGACCCGAGAGACGTTGTCCTGTCTTAGCTATGAATATTCTAATGTAAACGCGTGAAGTTAAAATAGTCGTTAAGTCGTTTCTGCGAAATTTTCTTAATTTTTTCTTTCATAAGAACCTTCTGACAATAATAAACACAACAAAAAAAGAATTAGCGAAATTGTTCCATCCGTTCACGCGTGATGCGATGATCAAGGGAAATAGGGATTAATTTTTATATATTATATAGATAGATACAGTATGCTTCTGATGTTGCCTTCAATATCCTTGCCTACTTTGTTTTCTAAAATGATTAGAAATAAAAGAAGAAGAAATAAAATACATTTATTTAGCACAGACTAAAAAGCCACAGAGTATAATATAAGTACAGCAAATAAAAAAAAATAAAAAAACAAAAATAATTAAAAAGTGAAATGTGTGTCTCACACTTGCGCCAAAAAAGCCCATTAATAAATTTTATAAAATTTAATATTTTTATTATTTTGATTTTGATCAATCCAAGCACGGCGTGCTGTGCTGGCGCCGCTGCTGCGGCTGCTGAGACCCTCAAGCGGCGCAAATACTGTAACCTTATAGGTAACTACAGTTTTGAGCCGTTTGGGGTCGAAACGCTCGGGTCATGGGGCCCGAGTACGTGTCTACTTTTTAAGGAAATTTCTCGCCGACTGGTCGAGACTTCACGTGACCAGAGGGCTGGCTCGTTCTTTGGCCAAAGAATTAGCTTTGGCATTCAACGTGGCAATGCTGCCAGTCTTCTGGGCACGTTTCCGGATGACATCGATGCGGACGAGTACTTCGACGCCTAAGTTAGCTAGTTAGTTAGTTAGTCATTTACTTTAGTACCTAGTGTAAATAGTGTTAACTTGTATATTGTTTATAAACCACAAAAATAAATACATAAATAAATAAATAAACATATTTTTTTATAGATCTCCAATTTTGATTAAATATTTGTTGTTACAGTATCTTCGGCCCAACATTGGTCCCAAAATGATTATAACAACAATAACAATAGAAACGTAAGTTTTTTTTTTTATTTCTTATTAATAACTAGTCCTATTGAAAATTCAGTTATCAAAAATTAAATAGTTTCAATGTAGCCCTTTAGATACCCACTCATCATATTAGGATGGCATTATCCTGTAGTACCACTTCCAGCAGTTGCTATAAGGCTAGTGTAGTAATATAAATGATAAAGATATAAAACTACCTTAACAAATTGATGTTTTTGAGGACAACTTTTTTAAAGAACAACCATTTTTACTCTGAATACAAATTTATTTATTTTTAATTATTTATATATTATATGTACCTACTTTAACTGTTTGATATATATTTTTTGTTATGTAAAAATACATAACAAAGAAATATATCAAACACTACAAATCTATGATTAACGTCATTTTTGTGCACCAATTGTAGGTCTAATCGTAACTAATATTATAAATGCGAAAGTAAGTTTATTTGTTATCTTTTCGAACCCAAACCACTGAACCGATCATCCTGAAATTTTGCATATACGTTGTCTGGTGTACTGAAACGGACATAGGGTACCTTTCATCCCGAAAAAACGTACTGTTCCAGAGGAAAACAACAATAACGTTCTTATGATAATAGATGGCGCCACGTATCTTTTGAATCATGATTGAATTATATTATTACAAGCAGAGTACAACCCGAATAGATTGTCAAATTCTGAATTAACGCGAGCGAAGCCGCGGGCAAAAGCTAGTAACCTATAATAACCATACTTGACAATCCGTTTAGTGGCCGCAACATCTCGCACTAATAATAAATTGTTTATAGTTCAAGTTGGTATGGCATTGATTTTTCCTCGGAAATACCTTGATGATCTCACGACGCAATTAAAAATTATGAATAACATAAGTAAACTAAATGAGAGATCAGTATCTGTTTTACTTTGTCATTGGATAATACAACTAAAGATAATCCCTAATGTATTTCTAGTATCAATGCAAATTAAACCTAAGGTCAGCTTCTCAAGTCACATAAAAGAAATACAACGAGTGTAAATCACACGGTCATGTTCATCATGTTTGAATATTGTTTTCTGTTTTTTGTTGTATAGTTATCATTAATTCCATACAAATATTGATAACAAAGTCTTCGTGGCGCACGACCTGCCTGTACCTACTAAGATTGCTTGTGAATATGGTTATTGAATTTCAAATCATTAAAAGAACTAGCTTTTGCGCGTGGCTTCGCCCGCGTGGATCTCGGAAAATAAGCCACAGGAACAAAAGTATTGAGATAGCTTCTACCCTCGACTTCGTCCGCGTGAAATTAACTACCCCTTTCCACCCCTTCAGGGGTATATTTCCGAAAAACTCTGACACGCGTTATTCTTCATTTTTATTAGTCTCAAGTATAAATACTGAGTTTCGAGTTAATCGGACCGCGCGTTAAAATTCCTCCATACAAACTTTGAACCCCCCCCCCCCAATCCCTCCTAATGGGGTAGTTTAGGAAAACTAAAAATGACAAATTTTATAATTTACATAGATAAATCATGCCAAGTTTCAAGTCTGTTAACTCAAGGAATAAGATTTTTTCTCTTTGGAGAAGAATTTTGAAAAATCCTTAATGCACCCTTTGACCGCATAAGGAACCTACGTGCCAAATTTGGAATCTCTAGATGGGCGGTATGGGCTGTTTTTTTTTTTAATTAAAAAAATCATAATTCAAATCATAATGCAGGTTGCATATGATTTGAATTTCGATATTTTTAAAGGATTTATTATTTTTCTTCAAAATGTATGTTTTTATTGTTCTAAAATGAAAAGTTTACAACGAATTTGTAGTATTTATTGGTACTTAGATATTGTTTTCTGACTAAGCTATTAAAAAAAAGAAAACTAGGTATGCTTCTACTCCGTTCACCTAATATACCCTATTTTTTTCGAGACGGTAAAAATAGTCATCCAGTATATAGATTTCTGCCAAAGCAATGATGAATAAATAATGTTTTAAAATAGTCGCATATTATGATGTGTAACATCTGACATCTCACCTTAGTTGGATATAAGGATCATAATCATTAAATCCAAAGTAACAAAAATTTGTATATTTTTGAAGTATGAACAATCGTAAGAGTGTAGCACATTTTGAATAGATACCAGCTACAAACAGAGTTTTACCTATAATCAATTCTTATAATAGGTGAAGCGTATAATATATACGTATATGTATCATACCGGATACACAAGAAACGGGGCTTGCCCTAGTCCTTGCACGGACATCTTCTGACGTCATAGTTCGGCAATCGTGTAAACAATTAATGGCAGCACGTGCATTGTACAATTAATTTCCTTATAAGAAGATTTAATTGACTATAGACAAATTATAATGATGTTATAGATGCTATGCCACTAGATCCTATACTATTAAATGAGCAATATATGTATTTAAATTTGTAATCACGTTCTCGAAAACGGCTCTAACAATTTCGATGGAAGTTGCAATATAGGGGTTTACGGGGGCGAAAAATCGATCTAACTAGGTCTCATATCTGGGAAAATTCGTTTTCTCTATTTTCACCCGAGCAGAGCTCGGTCGACCAGGTACAGTAGTGCTATTCTGTAAACATCTCACCGTGATAACTCAGGTGAAGTGAGCGTGAAGTGAGCGTCATTCCACCTGATGCTAGGGGTTGACACTATTGACAGCTCACTTTAAGATCACTTCACTCATGTTTTCACGGTGAGATATTTACAGAATAGCACTACAGTACAGTAATAGTACTTATTGTGATTTATAGTATATAGTAGTAGTAGTGTAGTGTAGCTTGATATGCTTCCCGTTTTGATAAGCTAATACGAGTACATGGATAATAATACCTACAGTATTGACTCTCCTTCTCCCCTTAATCCATCCAAAGATCGCTTTTAGCTATAAGACCGCCCATTGTGTCACCCTATGTAAAATTTAATATTTATAATATATCTATAATGTTTATGATGGCGTGCTACGGTACCTTTTTTTTGTTAGCCTATTTTGTGTCCCACTGCTGGGCAAAGGCCTCCCCTTTTTCCTTCCAAACCTTTCTGTCTTGTGCGATCTCTGACCATGTTGGCCCTGCAAACATGATCGCACCCTAATTGCGTAACATACTATCAATTCGGAATCTGAATCATTTGCTAATCCATTGCTAATGTTCGAAAAATTTGTCTACTCGACAACGTAAATATCGCAATTAATGTTGTTGAACTGTCAACTAATCCAGGTCATGGTCTACTCATGTGAAAAACATCCAAATCCGTTCAGCCATTTTAGCGTGACAAACAAACAAACTCACTTTCGCATTTATAATATTAGTTAAGATTAGGATGTATGATTTTCATGTCAATATTATGTTTTAATCAATGTAATATAATGGACTTTGTCTGAAAATAAATGAATTATTATTAATTAAGAAGTCACAAACTTATATGAGAATAACTAGCTAAATCTTTAACGATATAGGTAATTTTAAAATTAATTAACCTAACTTTCACGCTTAATGTTCCATTTCAGATTTCGTTAATAAACATTATATTATTTTCAGCAGGAAGATAAATGGGTTTGGGGATACGCAGAAGTTACTATCCCAACAAGTACTCGTAAACCAGTGAGTAATTTGTCGTATGTACAGATCTAATACCTGTTTGTCCTATATAATAACAATAGCAGTGTCTCCTTCTTTGTTACTATTACTTCTGTTAGACAATTAGAAACCGTTGCCTTCAAGATGATGGACATAAAGATATATACAAATAAGTACTTGACTCTAGGGCATAACTTTGGCCCAAATCGAACAAATGTTTAAACTGCCCAAAGTGTCGCGACCACACAACCGAACGTCGTATGTCCTTCGGAAACTAATAGATGGTGTGATGATATAGATGCATACTTGTGGAACATTAAGTGGATTTAATGACAATGAATATCTGTCTCGATTTGGGCCCCCCATCCATTATCCCCATTTAAACGATACTACCCTAACACATAGAAATACTTACATTTAAAACACTTTTGCAGAATGTTCCAGCTAATCCAGACAGAACACATGACAAAATTAAGGACCCTTGTACGCCATACGATCCACCGAAACCTAACTTCAGTGCACCAGGACGTCGGATCTGTGAAATAAGTAAGAGAAGGTTTTTAACTAAGACTTTCAAGGCCATGGTGGATTGTATAAAAGATGATAAAACTTGAAGAATGTAAAGTCAGATAACACGGCTATTTGCCTAGATCACACATACTGATTAGATGGGCGAGGCAGGGGCGAGTGTATTGTCTCGCCCTCGGTGCGTGTGTTCCAGGCAGAAATGTACCGAGCAATCGGCCGAGAGCACTGTCTCGCTCTTAGAATAGCATTGACAAATAATAATAATAAATCATGTATTTCCAAGGAACATAGACTAGAAAAACTCCTGTTCGTAACAAAATTAATTTTGCAAAAAAGGGTAAGTAGACGATTGATAATGATGGCTTTTTTAAAAACTAACAATGTTTGCCACATGCGTGTACATTGCTGTTTTTTATTTCTTCTATATTATAATACTTTTACTCGAGGAGCTCGTGCTTGAGGAGCTCGTGGCTAAGTAATAATTGCCGCACGGGTCGATCCATCAAGACAAGCTACGCTTGCCGCGGTAGGTCCGTTGATCATCTTACATACCGAGACTCCTCCGTACCTAGGAAAGCACGTTAAGCCGTTGGTCCCGGCTGTCATCTTTAACAGTCGTTAGGGGTCGTCAGAATCCCGAAAGTCTGACAACCAGTCTTACCAAGGGGTATCGTATTACGCAGTCACTGGGTTGTGGAGGTCAGATAGGCAGTCGCTCCATGTAAAATAATGGTATTCAGCTGCATCCATTTAGACTGGAAGCCAATCCCAACATAGTTAGGAAAAGGCTACGCAGATGAGGATCACTTTGAGAAGAGGTTGCATGTAACATGTGCTTTACAATTTAACCAAAAGAACGTCGTTGGTCTAGTAGTCGTAAACGCTACTGCTGAGCATGAAGTCTTGAATTCGACTCCCGTGTAGGGCAAGGTGTTTTCATCTTGAATTTCTCAGTAGCGGCGAAATGTAGGTGTACTTTATGTACACCTCTGCTAAACTTTTTGGGAATACAAGCGTGATATTATACATATATATGTCGGGACGTCAGGATTTACTCAGTTAGATTTAGACAGACACGTGGGCAGAAGATGGGTTTCGTACAATGAAAATACACTGGGTGCGATACACGGTGTTTAAAATCACAATCTAACACAATCACTAAGCACAACGAATCTAATACAGTTCCGTGGCGTAGTAACCCCGATGTTGCTCCGATGCGATCCGACACTAAACTGTTCTTCTCGCCATCAGGTTAAAACATCACGACTCTGTAGAAGCGCGCTGTAGGCGTGGGCACCTCACGTGATGTCGCCAGTGGCGCGCTTGCGATTCGTTACGCGTCCGTACTATTGACCGAATCCGACATAATTATATATAAAATAAAAGTTTCTAAAATGATTCGTTTAAATATTTCGTCTTGTTCCAGAATGCTACGAATACATTTGGGAATTAAACACTAGACACGAAAGCAATGTAAGATCAAAAGAATGTAAGTGACAACTATTTTTTTTTATGAAACTTACGATCATAAATAAGTTAAAACTACTCTAATCATGGACAGAGAACTGCGCGTCCATTGCGACAATTTTGTAGGGGTTTTATTTGATAAAGTTTTATTACTTACTTACATGTGGTTGTAAATTATTTTGGCAGGTATGAGAGAATTGAAAAAATCTGATCCAAATTACCTCCCACCTTTGGACATTATCGGAGGAAAAATAACTAAGCCTGGCGAGTTTCCACACATGGTAAGTATTTTGTAATACCTTGCCTCTCCATCTTCAATACCAGTGTGCCATAAAATTACAGGTATTCAAATGAATCGGTTCTCATTTTCATGAATTTTCTCATTCCTTTTATTCAATCTTTATTTTCATTATTTTCTTGTGTTTTATCTGGTAACATGTTTTAACCAAAAAAACCATGTGTTGTTGTGTGTGGGGGTGTGTGTGTGTGTGTGTATTGTATGTAATTTTGAAGACTGTGGCTGATAGGATATCATCGGGGGCGTTGGAGGTCCTCTATTAAAGCAGTAATTTAATATTAATTTACATAATTTCCATTTTAATTTTAATTTCAGTTTGAATTTTAGTTTCCATTTTAATTTAAATCTCAATTTAAATTATCATTTCAATTTTATATGCCATTTTTTATTATTTTGTAATCCTGTTATAAACTTGTATCGGATCAATAGCTGAAATAAAATATTTTTATTTATTTATTTTATTTATATACCAGGGAGCCATAGGCTGGCAGGCCTCAACAGGCACATGGGTGTTTAAATGCGGCAGCTCCCTCATCAGCTCCAAGTTTGTGCTGACGGCGGGTCATTGCTCTCGCGCTTCTGACAGAGACACGACTATTGCCGATCCTGTGCCGAAGATCGTCAGATTGGGGGACAAGAATATTATTGACGTGGTTAGTTTTATGCCATATTTAATCTGTTCTACATACTTACCCAAATAGAGGTTTGTCGTACCATGACTATTTGGTTTTTGCGTACGTATACCTTATTTTGGATTCTTTTATTAAAATAGTTTTAATCTTTTCTGAAGCATAAGAGATGCCTGCTGACTTCTTTTGGTCGTGAATTTTGATCTTTATAGATGAAAAACCGAATATATCTACGTACAATGCGTGCCACGAAAGATGAGACTTGTGTTAGAAACTCTTTCTTCGATAGTCGGATTTCCGGAATCGATTAATCATTTTTAGATATTAAATTTGATAGACATTCATTATGATTAAATTATTATCTGTATTTAAATTTAATAACAATATTTAAATACTTTTTACATTAATATTAAAATTAAGAGTTATCGCACGCACTACTTCCGGTTGTACCACCACGTTTTATGATAAATATCAACCTAGGTTATTTCCGGTAACAAAATAACAAGTGGTGGGAAGTAGTGCGCACGATCGGTAGTCAGTCGACGTTGAACAGTGTTGAACAGTGGAAGTGTAAGTGATTTTGCAGAACATTTGAAGTGTAACTTGAGTGTAAGAAACTTAATAAATATTTGTATCCTGACAAAATTGCTTAAAATTACCCTGAGCTTTAATACTTGACACACCACGTAGTTTGACTTGTGCAGTAGACTATACTTCTCTGATTCTGATTATTCTGATCTTAGGTCTCTTTAGCAGTATGAGGTCTGAGACGGGAAGGGACCGGGCGTCATTGCGGTGGCGGAAAGAGCGCGGGAGGCGCGATACTGCACTCGTCAAGTCTCATCTTTCGTGGCACGCATTGAAATTATGTTTATATTTTCACGAGAACATTATATTGATTTCTGTTTTAGTACGCAAACAGCGTCCTGCCAACAGACGCAAAGATCATCAACATTATAGTGCACCCAGAGTACCATCCTCCGAAGAAGTACTACGACATAGCTCTGATGGAGCTAGAAGACCACTTAGTCTTCAGCAAGTACATCCAGCCAGCGTGTTTGTGGACCAGGTTCAACACCAGCAGCCTGGGGACGGAGGCTACCCTCACTGGGTGGGGCGTTGTGGAAACTAGTAAGAAGTGGTTTAGTCTATTTTGTATTCAAAATTCAAAATATCTTTATTGTGGGCATATACTACTATACTACACTACACTACTATTACTATATTCATACCTGTATGCTGTCTCTTTCTAATGTTCTGACATGTTCACGCCTGCCTACCTTATGCCCTTTTCATGTCCCGTCTATGTTTTGAATAATTCAATACAAAAATGAAAGCTAGTACTTTGTTGTTTGCAGTCGTTATAGGATCCGTTGAAAATGGATTTCTTTACTCCAGTTTCGCAATTTATATAGAAGTCTAATGATGATCATGTGTGTCTAATAACCTAACTAATGATGCTGTTTTTCCTACCAATTGCCTCGTTTCAATGTGTTTATCATTACGATTTTATGCAATAACAAGATCATTGGGAGTTTATCTTAAGCTGCGTACAGATTATTTACTACGCAACATGCTATGCAACGCGATGGCCTCCGCACACGCTGTGCACTTCAACTGCGAACGTCTGTTCCTGACAGTTGTTCATCCCAGTGGTCATCGCCAGCCATTTTAAAATTTTCCATCAAAATGGGTCCGTACGGGTATGTGCTTGTTCGGGGTGCGCACAAGGTGCGCAGAACCGTCTCGAATGACCGTCCAAATCACATCGCGTGCCCTATAAGCGTTTGTTGAAAAAACCGACAATCGGTGGGAACCAACGAGCGCGCTACGAATGCACGCAGCATGCGCGCAGTGCGCTCGCGAACACATTAAAATGTATGGAAAATGTTGCATTGTCGTTGCATTGTTTGTTGCGTTGCAAATAATCTGTACCTACCCAGCTTTGCTTTATCAAATTGATTTGACAAATATTTTAATATTTGTGATGTGTTGATAATGATTTGCATGTTCTGCTGTTTTTACTTTAAAATAGTCAGACTATTTTGACATATTCGTTCCTAGAGGCAATTTATATATATTTTTAGTAAAATTTTACCAGGTATTACAAACCCCCAATGTTACAGTCGGCCGAACAACCTCCCCTGAGCTACAAGCCGCAGTGGTAGACTTGATGGATACCACAGTCTGCGACCAGCTGCTCAAGCCGTCATATAACAGAAACTGGTGCGGCGTCAGCGATAACCAGATCTGTGCTGGCAAGCTGGCGGGAGGAGTCGACGCTTGTCAGGTAAATGGTTTCTTCATCTATCAGTTCAGTGGGTCTTTGAAGATGATGACTACATATGGTAAGAAACAGCAAATTAAGACTAGGTAAAAACTGTCATCTATAATTATCGACATAAACACATGACTAGAAGTTGCTGCAAAAATTATGCACGAAATAAAGCTTTAGTATATGGGATATTCTCAACAGTTCAGAAAATTTCGCTAATTTAATCATTTTCAAAAAATTTTACACTTTCACTTGGATTTTTCGTTCCTGTGATTAAAATTTTCAACGTAGCAAGTTCAAATCTGGCTAGAAGATGGCTTGATAGTGTAGGTACACACGGCTATACATCAAGCTATACATTTCAAGTTTACAGGGACCTCTCATTGTCAGTAAATCCTATACAATGCGAGATCAGCTTATACTGGAAATGTATAGCTTGATCTGTAGCCGTGCGTACAAGTGATGTTCCTATTTACGTTCAATGTGGCTCTGTAACGCTTCAGATTTTATTTTTACTTATTTTTTCTAAGTTTTTATTAAACTTTAGCGAAACTTTCTAAGTTTAAAAAAGAATGCACTGGATTAATATCCCAAGTTTAAAACTTTTAAATGATACGTGGTTACCTCCGCTTTACCCCATTTGCCTTTGGACCACTACGTTTGAGACATCCTGTATACTAGAGTCTTCTAGAATATGATGGTGACTACAGCCTTTCACCAATCCAGATATTATGCCGTGTACCATTTGTAACTACTATTCAAAATCATGTTCTCTTCAGGGAGACTCCGGCGGACCTCTTCAAGTACAGATTCCTCATTCGGTCACGACGGAAGGCAACATGCATTACATCGTCGGCGTGACGTCATTCGGCATCGGCTGCGCGCTGCCCAACCTACCCGGGATCTACTCCAGAGTGTCCATGTATCTAGATTGGATCGAGTCTGTTGTTTGGCGTCAATGATTTTTTTGAAAATAAACGATTATCGCTTCTGACTTCAAACTATAGCTCTCTGTGTGGAAAATCAAAACGTACGAGTATAACAAATGTACGTGTTGTTGTAAATTGTACTATAAAAAATTGTATTGTTTTATTCATGAATCGTTTTTATATACATTTATAATAAATTATTTTAAAAATCTACATTATTGTGGTTTTTGTAATGTTATTAGATGGCAAACATGGCCGACGGCTCATCTGATACAAAAGTGGTACACCTGTCACAGGCAGATTGTATGATTCGTCATTATACATAATATTACGGCGTCGCGTCGTCCGTTTAAAAACGTTCGCAGTTATGAAATATGCAAAAGACAAATTGGCAACTCGTTCAATTGTTATTTTGACATTGATTGTTATTGTAGGTTCGGTTGAAACTGTGACCAACCAAGTGCGAGATGAATTGGTTGCAGTAACGAAGCCAGGGCACCCCGACCAAATGGGTTAGGTTAGGTTAGAGCTGCGACCAACGTGAGCCGAGCGAGCGAAGCGAGCGGTGCGATGGCAGCAGTCGGCGAGTGCCTTAAGAAATATAACTAAATATGTACCTACTTCAATAAAATATTCCGCGGCATTTTGTAAACGGCATTGAATTTTATAACAAACGATGTGGCATATTATATAGTGGCAAGGCAATTTGCAATTGCCTTTGGCTTTCATAAATGCGAGCGTTTTTAAACGGACGTCGCCGCTTGCACAAACCTTCATGTTTTGTCAAGTCTTCAAAACCGTGCGAAGCAGGACCGGGTCGCTAATATAAATTGTGTATTATAGTTATTTAAGATTTGTCAAAATAAGCGTGTTGTCAATGGTAGACCAAGCCCAGTTGGATACCGACAGTGATACAAGTGGAACTTCTGAACTAACAATATTATATTGTGGTGACTCGCATCATCGGTCAAGTTAGTATTAAAATACCTGCCATGAGGTAATGTACGTATTCTTAAAGTATGTATCGTATGATTCAAACGTAGGTATCCGCGATTTTAGAACTATATTTTATTTATTTATTTTAAAATCAAAATAATAATTATAGTCCCATTAGTGTGACTCAAATGTGTGTACCTACTTAATATTATTGTAGAAGACAGAGGAAATATAGTTTTAGTTATAACATGAGTGAAAGTGAAACAGGAATCAAGTGCTACATAGTGATATTAAGTTTATTTATTACAGGTAATTTCGTTTATTTATCTATCTATATAAATAAAAAGAGAAGTCCTGACTGACTGACTGACTCATCAACGCCCAACCCAAACCCTTGGCCCTAGAAAGCTAAAATTTTGCACAGAGGTACCCTTTATAGTGTAGACAAGGAATAAGGAAGGAATTCTCGGTAGCACGTTCCCGTGGGATATCTTCCGACATCCACGCGGGCGAAGCCGCTAGCAAAAGCTAGTTAAATTATATTTTAGTTTAACTTCCAATTCAAAAAACTTTATTCGATTAATAATAGTACCTATTTAGGTAAATATTTTTTATTTAATTTAACCATTTAATACACATACAAGAAGAGAAGAACAAAAATACGTACAAAGGTGATGCTTATTTCTAAAGAAATCTCTTCCAACATATCTGTGAAAGGAAAGTAGAAAAGAGATGTACTCGTACAACGAGAAAACAAAATACATAAAATCAAAAAATTATTCACTTATTTAAATATAAACATACAATATGAGAATATACTTACATAAACACATACAGTATACTTCTAAAATAAATATCATTAAAATATTTAATACGTACTTTAAAACAATAAATACAAATGCAACTATGACGAAGTGGAAAGATTCATTAAATACCGTAAGGGCTAATTTGACTCACCTCCTTCTGCGAAGCAGTAATGCTCGCGAAGGAGGAGGCGGAACGCGTGAGGGAGAGGCAACAGTCGCGCCCTCGCGCCCCTAGCCGCCGCAGGAGACGCCCTGGGCGGCGGGAATCCATTGCTGATTCCCGGCCACCGTAGGCGCGGGCTTGCGGACGACGAGTAATTGGTAGCTCGCCGTCCGGTAAGGACCAGGCCCGAGTCGAGACGGCGTGTTGTGTTCCACGCGCGCCTCAAAGAGACGTCAGCAGTGACGGGGTCCAATAGGGCCGATGCCGCCGAGGTCGCGGGTTTTTCGAAAGAGATACCGAGGCCCTGGCACAGGCAACTGAAGGAACACGGGTGGGTTTTGGTCATTAAAAGTCTGACACGCCCTCCCGCTCCGCCCAGAGCGGGAGAAGTCATTTGATGATTTCCCATCCACAAAAAAAAGGGCTAATTTGACCAAAGTAGGATATGTTTCATCCGTGGAATAAAATGGACGACTGACAGTTTTTGTATTGCGAAACTGTCAAAAATTTAAAATTTGTTCAAAGATGTAAGACATGGGTCTAAAAGTTTGGTTGAATTTACCCTAAGAAGATGATTTATTTTAAGATTTATATACCAGAGGGGCAATTCCCGTATTTTTATAACAACGTTCGCAATCTCATCTCAGTCTCAATCTGTCAAAATTGTATAGAGTTTGCCTACATTTTTGATTGTCGCTGGCTGACATTGCGACTTGAATTTGAACGTTTTTAATTACGAGCAGGTATTCTCTCGTATACTCATTTGTTTATCTCGCTTTTATTTTTATATCATTTGATTCAATTAATTTGATGTTACAGTATCATCGGCCCAACTTCCTTTCCGAAATGATTACTACATTAAAAGCGCCACCGAATTAAACGTAAGTTCTTACATTAAGTAAATCATAAAAAGTGTGGATATAGTTCGAAGTGAGGGGTCTCTTTTCTGATTCCGCAGGTTGTAAATACCGCAACGTCAATTACTGTTGATGTAAATAGACTGAGTCATACCGGACGGGGGGTTTGCCCTAGCCCTAACATCTTGTAAGGTCTGCATTGCAATATGACGTCGGTATTCTTGAAATGGTCTTGTAAATTATTGGCAATTGCAAATGTTTCACCGCTATAAGGCGTTCTACACGTTTGTTCCATTCTGGAAAAATCGAATAGGTAAAAGAAAGAAAGAAAGAAAAACTGTTTTATCACATGAATGATGATGATCATGTTGTTTAGGTCATGTGTAGTTTTTGTACATAGTTTAGTTTTATGTTTATCTGTGTTACATAATTCTTTTCAGTTTCTTATTATTAAGGGGTAAGCTCCAAAGACACTTTTATAAACTTTGAACGTCTTTATTCTATTCTATTGTAGAAATTGCTTCGGGTCGGCTTTGTTGTTCGAAAAATACTGTCGAATCGTATGTTCCGATCCGAACAAATGTGTAGCACGCCAACAACTCATATTTTTGCATTATAATGGTACTTCAACAAATGGGATGGGTCTTTACATACCAAGACCTCTCCGTGCCTCGGAAAGCACGTTAAACCGTTGTTGGTAGCTGCTGTCATTCGTGGTAATTTTTATGGTAATTTTTGTATTATGACATTAATTAGGTAGTAGGTGGGTACGTGAAAACTCGTGGCTAAGTAATAACAGCTGCACGGGTCGATACATCAGGTTAAGCTACGATTGCCGCTTACCGAGACTTCTCCATGCCTCGGAAAGCACGTTAAGCCGTTGGTCCCGGCTGTCATTCGTGGATCTTTGACAGTCGTTACGAGTCGTCAGAAGCCCGAAAGTCTGACAACCAGTCTTACCAAGGAGTATCGTCTTACCCAGTTACTGGGTTGTGGGTTGGGTTGTTGTTGCAGATAAGCAGTCACTCCATGTAAAATACTGGAATTCAGCTGCATCCGATTAGACTGGAAGCCGACCCCAACATAGTTGGGAAAAGCTAGGCAGATGATGATATGGTATTTCAACAAATAACACATGTATGGTGAATGATGAACGAAATGTTAGATTGTATTACCTTTCTTTGAGATATTACTCAAGTCAGGAGTCAGCTAGCTGGAGAGACTACATGGTCATGTCTTAACTGCGAGGGTTTATTTTTAAACTTATATTTGTTATTAAACATTTTTTTCTTTTTTAGGGTTCCGTACCAAAGTGCTAAAAAGGAACCCTTATGGTGCGACTCAGTCTGTCTGTCTGTCCGTCTGTCACAGCTGAATATCTCAAGAACTAAATGATATCAACTTGAAATTTGGAACAAGTTTAGATGACGTATACTATTTTGCAAATAAGAATGAAATATATATTTTTTTGCAACAGGGACTGAAAAGGGGTCTTAAAAATTCGAAATGGGGCTACTACATGTGGCATATCATACGAAAGAACGTTGTTTGTACATTCTCAAACGTTTTTTTTTTTATTTTTTTAGGCAGCATAGCTTTCGACTTTTGATGAAAAATTAAAAAAAATACCGTTCTCCTTTGTCTCCGAAGTTTGTATAGAGAAAAATCTGAAATTATTCTGTGTGATAGAAGTGTATGTAAAGATTACAGGAAAATAAAACGATGTCTCTAAATAGCACACTTTTCAGAAATCGGAACGGAACCCTCGGTGCGCGACTCCGACTCGCTCTTAACCGATTTTTTTGACAAGTATAATGTACCCAGGATGTTGTAATACTTATCTTGATTGAAAAGAGTGTCCGTGGAGTTTCTTGCCAGTTCTTCTCTATAGAGATCTACGTTTTGGAATTGGGCAACTAGCTTCAACTTTCTAACTGACCGACTCTTGGACAATTCAAAAGTGCCAGTACTTAATTGGTTTAATTGATTTAAATGTTGCGTTTGAGTTTGGTTGGGTTGAGTGGACTGGGGACTTTGGGGTTTACTTACTGGTTATTTTTTTTTTTTTCAGGAAAACGATGAATGGGTTTGGGGATATGCAAGTCCTGAAGAAACTGTGAGTTTAGTTATCATTTTAGTGGGGCTGTCTTGTTGATCTTCACAAGGTGGCTGGTAGCAGCTCGATAAGAGTTGCCGAGAGTCGAGTTGAATGGCGTGCAATAGTCCAGCAGTGAACTGCTGCAGGCTGATGATGAGCCTGAACTGTCCTAATGCCTAATTTCTATTGTTAATTACCTGGTAGTTGTTGAAAGGCCTACATTGTCCTCCCATACCTATTAACACTGTTATTTGAATATATTGTAAAAGCCAATTATTTTTAAAAGAGTAGCCATAGAGTTTCTTGCCGGCTCTTCTCCATAGGAAACGACCAATTTGGAACCGTGCACCTAGCTTCTGACGTTTCATAAGTGCCCATGTAGGTTTATGTGAAATAAAATATTTTAATTTTGATTTTGCCTGCATTGTGACAGTACAGGCAAGTACAGGAAAAGTGAAAAGAGGAAAGGGAGGCTTTTCCCTTCTTATCGGTTTTCTGCCGTTTTGGGCCAATCCTTTAAAGCACAACGTGTCGTATTGCATCCTCGTCAAAATTTAGGGTGTGGTACTTACAGAACATCAAACCGCATAACTTTATGTATCACGTAAAATAATAAGTGAGAGTTAAATTGCTTATCAGTCTATTAGGCTAGATTGTAATCAGTTATTAAGAACTCTAGTTCTTTTTAATAAAGAAAAAAAAAAAACCGCATAACTTTCTCTATGGGACCAACATCTTATTCACGAAAAAAAATTCAACTGTCCCATAGAAAACTTCAATACCTACTCCACGCAAATGTATGGGATGGCTAATTATTTTTTCACGATTACGATGTTGGTGCCATGAGAAAGTTGTTCGGTTTGATGGTCTATTCTTTACCACACCCTTAAATTTGACGAGGATGCAAAACGACACGTTGTATTTTAAAGGATTGGCCCAAAATGGCAGAAAACCGATAAAGAGGGAAAGGCCTCCCTTCGCTCTGTATTATAAAATATTATTTAAGTGACATCAAATTAATCTAATTTTTATCTATACGTACATTCACTACAATATAATTATTGATTACTAATCAAATGTTAATGAAGGACCTTGGCAAAAAGTCGAGTGTTTTATATATATTATATTTTATTCAGGAAAGTGAAGAATGGATTTGGGGCTATGCAGATTCTAAGCCAACTGTAAGTGTTAAGCTGAAGAGTTTGTTTTTTTTGTTTGTTTGAACGCGCTTATCTCTGGAACTAGCAGTCGGATTTGAAAAATTATTTTTGCGTTTGATAGCCCAATTATTAAGGAAGGCTATTTATCATCGCGCTACGACCCTTAGGTGCCAAGTAAAAGAAAAAAGTCGGAAAGAACGCTAAGCGAAAACGAAGTAACAGTGCGAGCAGACGATGCATTGCAACGGGTTGGGTCGGGGGGACAAGAAATTTCACGCGGCAGAAGTCGGGGGCAGAAGCTAGTCCTTTATACATAACATCACGCCTTGTTTCTCCGAAGAGTTGGGCAGAGATGTACACCCACATCACATTTTGCCAGTTATGATTAAAAGGCCCATCTAATAGTGAGCGAGCCTATTGCCATCAACCGGGCAAAAATCCAGACTCCGGACTGCTTTTGAGGGATTCCAGAGAAAAAACCCATTGTATTTGTAACACTCTACACTCACTCTCCATTGTATGTGTGCAGCCTGCATGAGTGGCGAGTGTCGACGTTTTTAAGTAGGGAGTGGCCGCCATCGGTGACATGTCGCGGAGACTGAATCGCGAGTGGACGCTACTCGCTACACGATTCCATACAAAACGTGTTAAAAATCATGTAAACAGCTTGTCGTCAGCCACCGGTGGCTGTGGTCGGTGGCCCGTTTGCACGGAGCCTAAGTTCCGTTTTTCAACTTCCTGACTTGAAATGGAGTGTAGTTCTATCTCATAATATAAACCGACAAGGTTCATATTATATTATAAGCATAGAACTACACCCCATTTCATATATAGTCGCCGGTGTGTCGGACTCTGGAAGCCCTCAATGCCCTCCTGGCAGTCAATCCTGATTGTGATCTGTTTGCCGATGAATGGAGAGAGAT
This sequence comes from Cosmia pyralina, assembly GCA_946251885.1. Taxonomy (NCBI): domain Eukaryota; kingdom Metazoa; phylum Arthropoda; class Insecta; order Lepidoptera; family Noctuidae; genus Cosmia; species Cosmia pyralina. Next base: position 22,420,346 of record OX276358.1, read on the forward strand.
AAAGCGAGTGTGTCTAAAGTTTTGCGAGAGAAAGTATGAGAGAATTTCCACTGTTATTTATTAAGTATGTAGTAGATATTACAATATTAGTATTGTGTTTCTAGGTTAATTATTGTAATTGGTGTATAACCGTTTTAATTAACTATAAATAAATAAATAAATAACACTTCCAGACTGTTCCAGCCCCTACAATGGCCCCTTCAGTCATAGATAATAGAATTAATCAACTCTGCTCACCCTACAACCCACCTAAGCCTATCTTTAGTGCTACGGGACGACGGATCAGTGAAATAAGTAAGACAGTTCTCTATCCATATTACTCGTAAAAAGCAGGAATACATCTTTATTTACCTACCCAAAAAAAAATATTGTATCAAATTACCTACCTATTCATTTCAATCCGTATTAGTGCAGTGCTCATGGTTTGTTCAACGAAATCTCCAAACGGCTGGTTGACACTTTACCTTGGCCAGAGGCTTGCCATACAACGTGGCCAATGCTGCCAGTATCTTGGGTACATTACCAGTCGACAGCGATGCGGAGGAATTAATAAACACCATATTTTAATTTGTTCATAGTTTTAGGTTAGGATATTATATTTTATTTTAATAATCTGTAAACTTTTGAGTATTAAATATTAAAAACCGGTTAGATCTGTATATTAATTTTTTTCAGAATGCTATGAATATATTTGGGAATTACAAATTAGACACAAGAGGCGACTGAAAACACTTGAATGTAAGTGAGAATTAACTTTTATATTTTGTAAAACTACATATTACGTAGGTACATTCATTACTGAAAATAAAGTGATTGATTACATTTTTAATGTTCTTAATAAAAATCTTAAGTTCACTCACTGACAGACCACTAGGTTTGGAGGCATACAATTTTGCACGAGTGATCCATTATATGAGGTGCTATAAAAATATCTGCCACGGCTGCAATGGGAGACAGTATTGTGTATATAGATTACAATAGTGAAGATAAATTATTGATCTTATGTCATAAATTTTTTATACAAAAAAATGTGCGTATGAATTGATTTATTTGTATGAAACCGTCCCGTAGTAATAAGTGTCACAGAACAGTTAGAAAGAGGTAGCATTTGTTTTCATTGACGAAGCGACACATCGCGCGTAGTTTGTGAACCACGTTATGCATTACTTTATTTTCTCAAATTGATTTAACTATTCCGGGGTAAGAAATTTCTTCATTATTGTAATCTATATACTCAATACTATCTCACATTGAAGCCGTGACAGATATTTGTATAGCACCTTATATATAGCTAAAGAAGGATCTTTGAAAAACATTCCTGTGATTAAATAAGGGATGAAAATTCTGCAATGAAATTCAATGAAATCCCATCGATACGGCTTGTTATTTAATAATGTTATATACACCTATACCTACTCTTTTTTGGCAGGTGATTTAGAATTGAAAAAAAAAGCCTCATTCGACGCTATAGAAGCTATTGGAGGGCGGGAAACTAAACCAGGCGAGTATCCACACATGGTTAGTATCTTATGTTCATATCAACCAATTCGTTTGGCACTACAATTTAAAAATTGGTTATAAAATGGAGCAATTCTATCATTTTTATTTCACGTTTTAATTCATTACCAGGGAGCCATAGGCTGGCAGGCGTCAATCGGCACATGGGTGTTTAAATGCGGCAGCTCCCTCATCAGCTCCAAGTTTGTGCTGACGGCAGGTCATTGCTCTCGTGCTTCTGTCAGAGACCCGACTATTGCCGATCCTGTGCCGAAGATCGTCAGGTTGGGGGACAAGAATATTATTGATGTGGTTAGTTGTATGAATATTTAAACCATCCTTTAATTCCATATTTGAATACTGATTTATCGTATCATCTCCACTTGACTTTGGTGATAATCTGGTATTCATTAATTTCGATAATTTCTTTAAGTGTAGCATAGGTGCTGTCTCTTGATCTAACCTATCAATTGGCTTTAAACATGGTCTTCATTTCACATACTAAGTACGTGCGGCTGTTATTACTTAGCCACGAGCTCCTCTCGTGGCTAAGTAATAACAGCCGCACGGGTCGATCCATCAGGTTAAGCTACACTTGCTGGGGTTGGTCCGTGGATGGGTGACCATCTTTACATATCGAACGAGGTTCCTCTGCGCCTCTGAAAGCACGCTAAGCCGTTGGTCCCGGCTCTCATTCGTGGATCTTTGACAGCCGTTACGGGTCGTCAGAAGCCCGAAAGTCTGACAACCAGTCTTACCAATGGGTATCGTATTACCCAGTTACTAGGTTGTGGAAGTCAGACAGGCAGTCACTGCATGTAAAATACTGGTATTCAACTGCATCCGGTTTGACTAGGAGCCGACCCCAACATAGTTGTGAAAATAATAGGCCTTTACCTATGAAATTGCCGTTTTGTATGAAAAAATTTAAACGAATTTTTTTCATGCATTTTTATTTGTATTAATCGAAGTAATCACCCATGCAATCAATGCATCTTTGCCAACGCAGAGGCAGTTTATTGATGCCCTTCTTAAAGAAATCAGCTGGACGGGAGGCAACAAATTCTTCAAAGGCATTTTGTACTGCCTCTCTGGTATTGAATTTTTTTCCCGCCAAGAAGTTATCCAAATTCTGGAAAAAGTAGTAGACTGCTAGCGCAAGGTCTGGTGAGTAGGGTGGATGACGGAGAGCTTCCAACCCCAGTTCTTGCAACTTGGAGACCGTCTGCTGTGCAGTATGAGGTCGCGCGTTGTCGTGCAGGAGCAGCGGAGACGAGCGTTTGACCAATGCTGGTTGGAGATGTGCCAGCTTCTCCATCATTGTGTTCAGTTCTTCACAGTACACATCTGAAGTAATGCTCACCCCGTTTGGTAAGAAGCTGTGATGAATCACACCGGCGCTAGACCATCAAACAGTGACCATCACTTTTCTAGGGGTAAGTTTTCGTTTAGGGCATTGTTTAGGTGCTGAACCAGGATCCAACCAACTTGCTGAGCGCTTGCGGTTATCAAACAGAATCCATTTTTCATCGCAGGTAACAATGCGGTTCAAAATTCCTTCATTTGTGTGTCCGTTGAGCAGTGCAAGGCACGTCTCGACGCGTACTTCGCGCTGGCGATCATTGAGTTCGTGGGGCACCCATTTGTCAAGCTTTTTTACCTTGCCAATTTGACGCAAATGGACCAATATTGTTTTGACGCTAACGTCGAAAGCTGCTGCTAATTCAGCCGTAGATTGTGTATCATCAGCTTCCACAATCGCCTTTAATTCGTCATTGTCGACCAAAGTCTTCGGACGACCGCGAGGTTCATTTTTCAGGTCGAAATTTCCAGAACGGAAGCGAGCAAACCAATAACAAGTGGTGCGTTGGTTTGTAGTGTTAGCTCCGTAAACGTCGTTGATGTTGCGTGCCGCTTGTGCCGCGTTGCTGCCACGACGGTACTCATATTCCATAATTACTCGAATTTTTAACGTATCCATGATGACGAAAAAGATTGAAATGCGATGAAAATGAAACACTAATCAATAAACAAATGACTACTTTTGGAAAAAAAAATCCATGTTTTTAAAATAAAATTAATTTGAAATTAGTATTCTTAGCCAAACAAAAATTATTTTGATTTGAAATGGCCAGTACTGCAGAACGGCAATTTCATAGGTAAAGACCTAATAATAGGCAGATTGATGTATGTACTCGTAGGTACGTTTTCCCAAAGATTTAAGTCGTAATTTTCCTGTTGTAGTACACAAACGGCGTTCTACCTACAGACGCCAAGATCATCAACATAATAGTGCACCCAAGGTACCATCCTCCGAAGAAGTATAACGACATAGCTCTGATGGAACTAGAAGACCACGTAGTCTTCAGCAAGTACATCCAGCCAGCGTGTTTGTGGACCAGGTTCAACACCAGCAGCCTAGGGACGGAGGCTACCCTCACTGGGTGGGGTGTTGTGGAAACTAGTAAGAAGTAGTTTGGTTTATTTTGTATATGATAATCCCTGCAAGTACGTACTCGGACATAATTTGTAAAGCGAGTGACAGAGATGACGCATCTTTGTCACTCATACCTGCATGACAGCCTTCTTCTAAAGCTCTGTCATATCTTCGTCCTGGTACTATATCTTATCTCTTTTTCACATCCTGTTTGTTTTCTTGTTGTCCTCTAGTTTTTAGGGTTTCGTATCTTAAAAGGAATAAACGGAACCCTTATAGGATCACTTGTGTGTCTGTCTGTTCGTCTGTCCTAGCCAATTTGCTCCAAATGTAATAGATCGATTAAGTTGAGGTTTGGTACACATGAACTTTTCATATGAATTTACCATACCTCCCCCCTTATCTCTGAAACTGCTGAGCCTAAAAAAATACAGAAAATAGTTCTATACTTATAGATAGAGCTTTTCCAGCAAAAAACCTATTACAAGTCTATGGTCTTAAAATAACATGGTAAATCACTCAATATTGTGCGTACAAACTTACATTTGCTGGTGGAATGTATGGGAGAACTGTATTTTCAACTAGAATGTTAAGTTTGTTCTTGACATAAATTCAATCCAACTACGGAACCCTTCATCGTGCGTGGCCATGCACTTGGCCGGTTTTTATAAGACAATTTTTATAATACTTTCTGTAGAAAATTGATTTCCTTGCTACAGTTTTGCAATTTGCATGGAAGTCTAATGATAAATCGTGTGTGTCGAATAACATAACTAATGATACTGTTTTTCCTACCAATTGCCTCGTTTTAATGTGTTTACATTTATTTAGTGATCATTACTTTAGATCGATTTTATGCAATAGAAAGATAATAACCATTTCCAATTGATTGGATAAACTGATTAACTGCTTTAATGATTGCAAGTTATTCTCTATACTTTATTACAGTTGCTTGGATAAACTGATTAACTGCTTTAATGATTGCAAGTTATTCTCTATACAATATTACAGTTGGTTGGATAAACTGATTAACTGCTTTAATGATTGCAAGTAATTCTCTATACTATATTACAGTTAGTTGGATAAACTGATTAACTGCTTTAATGAATGATTGCAAGTTATTCTCTATACAATATTACAGTTGGTTGGATAAACTGATTAACTGCTTTAATGATTGCAAGTTATTCTCTATACTATATTACAGTTGGTTGGATAAACTGATTAACTGCTTTAATGATTGCAAGTTATTCTCTATACTATATTACAGTTGGTTGGATAAACTGATTAACTGCTTTAATGATTGCAAGTTATTCTCTATACTATATTACAGTTGGTTGGATAAACTGATTAACTGCTTTAATGATTGCAAGTTATTCTCTATACTATATTACAGTTGGTTGGATAAACTGATTAACTGCTTTAATGATTGCAAGTTATTCTCTATACTATATTACAGTTGGTTGGATAAACTGATTAACTGCTTTAATGATTGCAAGTTATTCTCTATACAATATTACAGTTGGTTGGATAAACTGATTAACTGCTTTAATGATTGCAAGTTATTCTCTATACTATATTACAGTTGGTTGGATAAACTGATTAACTGCTTTAATGATTGCAAGTTATTCTCTATACTATATTACAGTTGGTTGGATAAACTGATTAACTGCTTTAATGATTGCAAGTTATTCTCTATACTATATTACAGTTGGTTGGATAAACTGATTAACTGCTTTAATGATTGCAAGTTATTCTCTCTATTATATTACAGTTGGCCGAACCACCTCCCCTGAACTACAAGCCGCAGTGGTAGACTTTATAGATACCACAGTCTGCGACCAGCTGCTCAGGCCATCCTGTCACAGAAACTGGTGCGGCGTCAGCGATAGCCAGATCTGTGCTGGCAAGCTGGCGGGAGGAGTCGATGCTTGTCAGGTAACTGTGGCAATATTGGAATTATGTTCTAACGCGTTAAAGTTTAAGAGTCAATTATGAGATTAAGAATGAGGGATGATGGATTGAATAGCCATGATAACCTATGGCAGTTAACAAAAGAATTGCAATTGCAAACCAAAACCGCGTAGATACTATATTTTATTAATATTCATATTGACTGGACGCAAAGTCACAGTTTAGACCAAAAAGATAGACTATGTTACTTTTTATCATATAATTCATATTTAGATTCCAAACCACGGTGCTGAGTAAAGTGTCACCAACCCAGATTTAAGCTTAATGCTTATCAGTTTGCTTTAGGGTGACTCCGGCGGACCTCTTCAAGTACAGATTCCTCTCCCGGTCACGACGGAAGGCAACATGCATTACATCGTCGGCGTGACGTCATTCGGCATCGGTTGCGCGCTGCCCAACCTACCCGGGATCTACTCCAGAGTGTCCATGTATCTGGACTGGATCGAGTCTGTTGTTTGGCCTATGGAATGAAATCAAATTTTAAGAATAAGAATAAGAAATTTTATTTGCGCAAACATGTGTACCTACACATACAAAATTAAAATAATAGATGCATGCAAGGTCGTAAATAAGATTAGCTCACGACATATTTGCCATTTCTCATGGCGTGCAAATATCTTGGAAAAAATAAAATAAAAATAGTATTAATACATTGATTTTAAAATATTACAATTATACATTAATTAATGTCAGTTAAACAAATACATTCAATCATTTACATTATCCAATTATTCATTTTATATTTGACTAGTCCAATAATACAAATTACATATACTAAAATTATATTATGAAGATTTACAATAGGAATTCAATTAAATAACATTTATTATGGCATATTTAAGTTATATATTTTTATCACAATGAGTCGTTTAAAAATTCTGCAATACTATAATATGCTTTTTGTGCCAAAAAAGATTTCATTGTTTGTTTAAGTTTAAGTATTGTTAGCTCTCTCCAACTTTTGGGCAATTTGTTGTAGACAATTGGTGCCATGCAAAAAACACTTGCGCATAAGTGCAGTTTTCGATGTATGTCCACATAGTTTACTATCATCACGTCTATTTCTAGGGAATTTGTCTGCCATACGAGGAAACAACTGTGGATTTGTTTTTACGAACATGACTATTTCTAATATATAAAGTGAGGGTAATGTTAATATATGATGTTTAATGAAATAGTTTTTACAGCTATCAGTAGTTTTGAGATTAAACATAGATCTCAAGCAGTACTTTTGTCTTTTAAAGATGATATCCCTGTCGGTTGAGTTACCCCAGAAGATAACCCCATATCTAATGACGGATTCTATCAAACCATAGTAGGCCGTTAATAACGATTCTACATTTAGAGTGCGTGATAATTTATATAACGAAAATTTAATTGAAAGAATTTTAGTACATTACAGATGGTCGGGTTTTTAAAAGTTTCTAAAACAATTCGCTAAAACTCGCATGCTAACTAATTGAATACACTGGTTAAATAAATGTAGCTAATAAAATCAAAACATAAATCATAGTTATTATATTAAGAATAAGAATGTTAATCATTTATCAAATTATAAAAAAAAATATTTTAATTAATTATTAAAATGTCAGTGTCACTCTTTAAAGTTTAGGTACTCATTCACAGAATAGAATGATTGTTCTATAAGCCATTTGAATAATGCTGTTCTAAAGCGATTGATTGGCAGTTCCCTATACGATTTTGGTAATTTATTATATATCCTTATAACCATTGGAAAGCAACTTCTGCGATATAATTGGCTTTTCATTGTAGGAATAATTAGTCTATCAGGATATCTTGTATTAAATGTAACAGTGTCTCCAAGACGTTGAAATAATTATACGGAGTGTATTTTAACAACAGCATAATACGCTGTCTTGCTGTTCAGTTGTTTTTAACCGACTTCAAAAAGGAGGAGGTTCTCAATTCGTCGGAACCTTTTTTTTTTATTTTTTTTTTTTATGTATGTTCCCCGATTACTCGAAGATGGCTGGACCGATTTGGATTATTTTTTTTTTTTTGTTTGAAAGGGTATACTTCCCAGGTGGTCCCATGATCATCAAGTCAGGATCTGATGATGGGATCCTGGAGAAATAGAGAGAACTCTTCCAATTTTATAGGCACACTTGAAGCGATTTGGATAGTTTTTGGAAGAGTACTTTCTTGGAGTGGTCCCATTTCGATTTGGTGAAGATCTGATGAAGAACTTCTGAGATAGGCAACGGAACTCCTCAATAAATGATAGCAAATGGACTGGGATTGCTGAAATCTCATGTCTGTTTGTTGTTCACACCAGTTCATAACATAACATCACGCCAGTACGCTGTGAAGGGGTAAGCACATGTGAACCACTAAAAAGTGAAAAATAAAAACTTTTTTACAAAAAAATACAACCGACTTCCAAAAACAACACTACAAAGTGAAAAATAACTTTAATTTCGGAAGTCGGTGGCAAAAACGAAAATACATTTAATCAGACACCGACTTCCGAAATTAAAGTTATTTTTCACTTTGTAGCGTTGTTTTTGGAAGTCGGTTGTATTTTTTTGTAAAAAAGTTTTTATGCATAGGATTGTTACTCTTTCTTTCTTGCCTTCTTGTTGGCGATTTAAGAGTAAATGCGGGTGTTCTTTTCTCCATAGAAACGCTCTCGCCTTTTTTTCTGGTTAATGACCATAGCAATGATTTTTTACAGAAATATAAATATTAGCTACTTGTATGCCCCTATGTTTTCCTTTTTGATGATACTTGATATTTATAAGAACTCGAACCCTCAAAAAATGCTCAAAATTGCCTATTCAGACAGCGGGTCAACAGAGGCCTAGCGTACAAAATTGACAACTATTAACGAAAAAAGAAAAACATAGAGGCATAGTATATATCCTTCTTATTCAGTTTATGAAATATCTTTTAAATTGGTCTAATATTGGAGGAGGAAATAGGCGAGAGCCAAACTTCGAAATATGACTTTTTACATAGGCTATTCAGTCGCACGAATCGCACGAATTTGAGGGCGGAGCGCTCACAGAGTGACAGCAATAGTTTCTTCAAAAACCTAATTTTCAAGTCTCGCCGCCCGCATTTCCTCCTAATGTCACGTTGTAAAAAGATATATATGGCGTGCGTGTATGACCAGATGTGCGTTTACAAAAAATGTGAACATATGAAATTTCAAAATGTTCCATATCTCCAGACTTATGATTTTTTTCTCAATGGTGGCTCTAGTTGACATTACTACTCGCCTTAAAATGTATGGAAATATGAAGGCGCTTTTAAATTACCGTACACGATAATGTTATAACGTGCTCAAACTTCCATACATTCTATGGACGTTGACGTGCATGTCCACGATAGTAACGTCACGTTAGAAATTATAAGAGTGCACATTCAGTACGGCGACTACCCAATATAATTGAGTATACCTACGTCGGATATACATTTGTACCTCTGTTTTACTCGTGGAGGCTTTCAAAGTAAAATTATTTACAAACTAATCAAAACTGTATCACTTTCTTACCTCAAGCGAAAACGAAGTAATAACGCGGGCAGGCGATGCGATGCGACGGGGACGGGGAAAAAATTTCACGCAGACGAAGTCGCGGGCAGAAGCTAGTTCTGAATAAAATCGCTACGTCAAAAAGCTCAAGTAAAATTTAAATGTCTCTGAAAGACTTTAAGCTTGGCACCATCCATTAGCAATTCGGCACCTTATTCCGTCGGCACTGTCAAGTAAATTGTTCATGAATTGCTCATAAAACGAGCAGTACAAACAATAAAACTAGCCTCACTCTGCGCGGTAGGATATCTAAGGACGTAGGCTTAACTGGGCTGACTGTTACACCGTAGTGATGCGGCGAGCGAAACTGAATCTTTATAGGGTTCCGTAGTCAACAAGGAACCCATAGTATAAAGGGTGACTGGTAATTAGTGACCGATACTTAAACACATGATTATACAAAAAATCAGCGGCCCTATACATTCATGTTCGCATAACTCGTCAAAATGTAGGGAGCAGCTAATTTTTTTTTCGCGATTTCAGGTTTGGTCCCATAGTAACAGCTGTTTGTTATCATGGGCACAATCACGTGTTTAAGTATCGGTCACTAATTACCAGTCACCCTATATAGTTTATAGTTTCGCCATGTCCGTCTGTCTATCCGCTGCTTACGTCAGAGACTCTTAGTGCTAGAAAGCTGTAATTTGGCATGGATACGACAAAGCGGTAAAATAAAATTTGTAGGGTACCCTCACTTACTCATAAAGTGGGGATATTTTTTTTTTTCTCGTCTATCCCTAGGTATGAGGTATCGTTGGGTATGCTGTTCAAAAATATTGTGGGTGTGTGAAAACCATTTTTCGATTCAGGGATCCGTTTGCGTAATATTAAGCTTTAAAGTTCTAATTTTTGTTAGTCTAGTGCCTGACCCTGTCAGCTAAATGATTGTGTTTGGATATGTGAAAAAATTCACGGCAGTAGTTATAATATATATAACGAATTTAAAAGGAAAACTATCACGGCTAAGTAGGCTTTACAAGTTAACGAGTAATAGTCGACCAACTTACATTTGCAGTTGAAATGTATGGGAGAACATGGTTTTCAACTTCAATGTTAAGTTTGGTCTTGGGATAAATTCATCCCAATCCGAGACGCACTAGGCCGGTATTTTTTATTTTGAGTGTAACATGTTGAGTGTAACATGATAACAAATATGGGTGACATGCAAACTGACAATTATCAAAGAGAATTTCAGACGCACAGTTACAGATCATGTTGTAAATAAATAACATCTTGTCTATTTTTAAGATACGGAAAACTAATCATTGCATAACTATGCATAATGTAACTAAGTATTTACTGTATTATAAATTGAAAAAAATCATTTCTGCAATAGCCACATTTGAGAGTAAAATTGATGAATAGAATAATAGGACTTTATTTGCTTCGAATATCAACAAAAGAAATATCCAGGCAAGGTATACTAACATATTTGTATGTGTATTGCTTCATGTTCAATTTTATATACAGGGTTAGTTTTCAATGACCAGCCAAATTTTCACAGGGCTTCTACCCGTGAATATGAACAACTTTTACTATGGGACCAACTTTAAAATCACGAAAAAAAAAAACAGCTGTTTCATACAAAAGTTCAATACCTACTCGACCAAAATGTAGAAACAGCTGATTTTTTTTTTTTTTTTTTCATAATCATGGGTAGAAAGAACACCCTGTGAAAATTTAGCTGGTCATTGAAAACTAACCCTGTATATTACTTTGTTTTTGCAATACTCCTACGTCGTAACACACCAACACAAAATTTTTTATTTTCACGAAATTGAACATGAAGCAATTCACATGCAAATATGTTAGTATACCCTGCCTAGATATCTCTTCCCTCTTTTGTTGACTGTAAATAAAAATAAGTTGTTAAAATATAGACGAGTTCTAACCTGACTTGTACCTACCTACAATTTACGAAAATCAGCTGTTATCAATGGCTAAACACTTAAATCAAAATTGGATGGTTCACTAACATCAAATAAAAATCCAAACCTCCATTACATTCTGGTGTAATACCGCTCCGGCTTTACAGTAATCTTCCATTTGAGGGAGCGATTTGTCTACCAGACGTACAGCGCCGGTAGTTTCTCACACAGCAGACAGACATTACACTTTGCTCGATGCAATCGACTGTTCTCTGCACTGCTGAGCTCCTGGTATTTCAATTTGATAAAGGAATATACGAGAAGGCGAGTAGGCATAGGGCATAGATCACGAAGGAAAATGGGAGAAAGAATTAATCAAATGAATACGAATAGACATGCTCTTGGCTGAAAACGTACCCCCGCGCCGCAAACTGATTTTCACCACAGAGTAACTTTGTTCGTAATGCAGATACAACTTCACGGCTTTTGGCAAAAATATACTACACCTAACCACCTTTCCAAAAAAACTAGAACCCAAGAGGTGGGTCTACACACAAAATTGCAAAAAATTAAAAACTAAGACGCGGAATGCGCTCGCCCCACCCCTTTTTTATCTGGTAACTTTCGGGCGTTGGGGTGTACAAGGGTTTTCGCTACTAGTGACTTCGTGTTACTGGGCGTGTGCGTGGATAAAAATTATGTTGCCACTCATTAACTGGAAAAAGCTGGAAACAGATTAATCTGTAGGTACAGTCAACAAAAAAGATATCTAGGCAGGGTATAACTAACAGGGTATGTAAATTGCTTCATGTTCAATTTCGTGACAATATACAATTTTGTGTTGGTGTGTCTGTGTTATTATAATGTAGGTATTGGAAAAAAAAGTAATATATATATAAAATTGAACATGAATCAATTCACATACAAATAAGTTGGTATACCTGAGTATACCCTGCCTAGATATCTCTTTTGTTGACTGTACATAAGGACAATTCCCATTGGTAATTAAAAATGTCCAAAATTAGTCACAATCTCATATCAGCGAGAATCATGTCAAATGCAACTAAATTTGAGGTATTTTTGACAGATAGAGACTAATATGCGAACGTTCTTAAAATTTAAAGGAATTTCCCCTCTAATGTATTTTCGTCAATAATTTTTTAAATACCATTTTACAGGATTATTGTGATTATTGAAAAATCATCCACGTGCCTTTTTCTTCAATAAATAATGCAAAGCCCAAACAATTTCATGAATAAATTCAATTTATTTTCAAAAATAGGGCAAACCTACATTATTTGCACAAACCAAAAGTCCCCTTTGTTCTTTACCAACTTTCTTCACTTTTCCTCATAACACACCAAAAACCAATGGGAACCGCGTAAAAAATATGCAGATCTGTGAAGACAAGGTCCGATTACAGCGCGCGGTGGAATTTATGCGTCATAAAAAAAGAATAATAAATGAGGACCCACCCTTATCGTTGCGTCACGGCTAGGGGTACCACATCTAGCGACGATGGATTTTTGGGAGGCAGCCCTATGGTTATGGTTGCAGTTTATGGGGTCATAATTGGGTTTTCTTGTTAGAGAAATTACTCAACATGTGAAATATTGTCTGTCTGTTTTGAAATCTGTCTGTGTGGTGAAAACTCAAAGCATTTACTTTAATAAAATTAATTAAACATTTGTAGTATTTTTTTGGAAGTCGGTTGTTTTTTTTTATACAAGTTTTTTATTTTTCACTTTTTAGTGGGTCAGTCTGTAATTTATCTAAGTTACAATAGCCTAATGTCAACTACTCATCACCTTTTACATAATATTGCTTTTCCCGTTACAAGGACGTTAATTGTTGAGGAGTTCTCCCAGTAAGGAACCAGGAGAACTGGAACTGATGGTGTAGTCACCATCAATGTGTTTTGTGACGAGCATAAATTGATTAGCAATAATCAAATCGCAACCCGTGAAATATGTATTATTGAGTAGTTCTGATGGCCATATGTGGTCTTCCTCATCAGTTCCACTTCATCAAACGGTGCTTTCCGGGAGCAAATGCACGAGTTACTATAAAAAATATCCAAATCGCTATAGGTGTTCCTATAAAATTTGAAGGTTCCCCTCGATTTCTCTGAGATGCCATCATCAGATCCTGGTTTCCTTGTCATGGTACTACCCTTGGGATATCTTCTTTTCAACAAAAAAATAATCATAAAAATCGGTTCATAAACGACGAAGTTATCCGCGATCACGTCGAATTGAGTCCTTTTTTAGAAGTCGGTTAAAAATGGCCAGTATCAGGTCACTCACTGAATAAAATTAGTTTTCATAAGTCGAAAATTGTTATCAAAGTAACCCGTAGCGTAGTAGGTTTCAAAGTAACCCCATTTGATAGTAATTATGTGATGTTTATTAAAAAGCATTGTTTACTAGTAACCCGTCTCGGGTAGCCTTCCCAGGGGTAGCTTCGTTAAAACAAAAAAAAAAAAATTATAAAAATTTTGAGGCGCAGTTCGAGTTCACGCAGTTTGTTTTCGTGAAAACAGATTGATTACGGTTTCCGATACTGCCATAGCCATTGTATTTGCTTGACACTAGAATTAGTAAGCTCATTGCATTCTTAATAAAGTAAGCTTTCACCAGTTGTAATATTTTTCAATTCTGAACAGATTTACAGCCGATATGAGACGATATCTTAAACTTTTCGCTGTTCGCAACAGATTTACTTACGGCCCTATGATCCGGCGCTCGAACCGCGTACTGAACTGAAGTAGGCTCGCGAGTGGTAGCCTCGCGCATTTGGTAGATATTTAAACATAGGAATTGTTTGAATAAATTTATCACGACAAGTTCAGCAAATTGTGCTTAACAGTCTTACTACTTTTTCATGTATATAAAAAATAAGAAAAAACGTCTGTTTTGTAGCTATGAGATCATTAATAATAATAATCATTTTAGTATCAGGCAACTAGGCCCGTAGATAAAATACACAAAATTATCTTAAAACAATAATAAACATATTAATAAATCTTATTAAAACTATAATTATTCACGTAACGTCGTCGGCGTCGTGTTTCGCTGCGTGGTGTCGTGATTATCCAAAAGGGGTTATATAAAACTTTGGGATTTTTACTATCCAGCAAAGTAAATCTAATCGTGTTATTAAAAGTGATTGGCTATCCGCCAGATCCTTAAATAAGATATATCTTTTTTTCAGAATTTAATAACACTGTTTATTATGTTTCCCATGGATTCATGGATGGTGCTGATCCATGCGTCATGTTCGTGAACGGGCGCCGTCAGTTGGGACTGGTCGTCTCTTAGCTGCCATGGCTTATTTTTAATTTTAATATTTAATTTAGTTGTTTTAGTTTTTATCTTTTTATTACGGACGCTTTTTAACGTGCACGTCTTTCTACATTGTTCTCACATGTATATTTTCAATGTAACCAATATTTTGTAAAAATATTATTATTTAAAAGAGTGTCCGTGGAGTTTGTTGCCCGTTCTTCTCCATAGGGATCTACTACGCTTTGGAATAGGCAACTAGCTTCATATTTCTGACTGACCGACCCATTGACAATTCAAAAGTGCCTGTAATTAGTTTATTTGAAATAAAGGTTTTGAGTTTGAGTTTGATTCAAAAAACTAGTAGCGCGGTCTCTGTGGGGTCATAGCTGCTTACGGTTTCTGACGCTGCTGTAGCTATTGTGTTTGCTCGGCACTAGACTGTTTAGGCTCATTGCATTCCTTTTGTTGCAAGTTTTCTCCGATTGGGATTTTTTAAATTTCTGAGCAGACTTACGGCCGATATGAGGCGACATCTGACATTATTTTGCTATTGTCAACTTCAAATTAATTTTTAACCCTGTTTTGGTCAATATTTCTGTTGTTTCTCTTTAGGTCCTGGTAGTGCTTTGTTAACTCTTGACAAAGGCAATATAATAATTGATCTAGCTGAACACGTTTTTGCGCTATACGAATTGATGTTTCGACACATAGTGAAAAGTAGAGGGTCGCATGTTCACATGTTCGTGCACTCGCAGTGTGACGTCACACTCAAATTATATCAAGTTTTATAATTATAATAAATATGACCTATCTTTTGAATGTTCAACCATCACTCTAGTAATAAAAGCCTCGTAGTTATTAGCCGTTGAAATCTTACATGTTTTTGTCTGTCAAAATTTTAATTATTGAACTTACTACCAGTCCAGTACTCCGAACGAAAAGACGTTTTTACGTGAAAACGGAAGAAACATCTGAAAAAAATAAAAAATCAACGCTAATCTGAAAAATCTGAAAATTTCTTAATGAAATTTTGGCATTTTTTTTTTTTTTTTTTTTTTTGTTTGAGGCTGGAGAGATTTTAATAATCTCTCCAGCCGTTTTGGTGTCCATAGACAACATACATACATACACACTAGAAAACTATAGATTATTGTAAGTGCCTTATTTTCCTATTATTTCCTTATCCATCATTCACTTACTGAAATAAATGCAGGCTTATTCCTGTGTGTTTTAATCGCAACGCGGTACCAGCGGCCCACTTTGAATGATGAAGTAGAACACGTTCCTAACTGAGTTCCATACTAGGACGTGACTTGAGGGCTTCATTGATATCTCATTAACTGGTTATGCAGCTGTAGTTATGATTGTGGGAGTGAGGCAACTGGAAAGAGGTCCTATTGTCAAAACATGATATTACAGTCCTACCAACTTATCTGTGAACTGAAAGAGGACGCCACCGTCGATGCGTCGACACAATCGAATGACATGCGTCGGCACAATCGAAGACATTTCAATATGAAGGCCGTAGTTCCAATTTTCGCCATTTCACAGATAAGTTGGTAGGAGTGTAAAATAAGTTGGGCTTGACAGTACACATGTGTCATAATACGTCACCAACCATGTTGTCTATGCTACTTACTAAATCATAAGACAATTATACTAACAACTTTATTAGTGATGTGCTGTCAATACTTGAAGCATGTAGGAAAAGGATAGATGAAATAAAAAAAATAAAAGAGAAAACAAATTCGAAATACTTCAATTAATTTAAAAACTTCAAAAGGAAATGAAAAAACCTCGCAAACAAACAAGAAAAAAGCCGCCATGCAGCCATCCAACATGTTAATATTATGCTAACGAAAAAACAGAAAATTACATAAAAAAAAGTTTTCTGATATGTAAATACGACCATCAACACGTGTTCCAAAGAAAAAAATGCAAATCATGGCAAGGAAGGCGACCTAAAACTCGCTTTTATGGCGACTCATAAATTACAGGGGGCGAGCGAATCCGGGACACATAAACATTGCTATTACACATGGTACCCCGCTAACTTTGAGCCAAACATTTTTTTCCACCTTACAGGACATGTTTATTCATGTAAGAAGGGTCCAGCGCCATTTTTTTAAGTGTCCAAGGGAGAAAGAATTTCATAAGGGGATGTTTTTTTAATTTTTTTGTGCAAATCATATCATGAATCTCAAATCAGAAAATCATATCTATTAATGCACTTCTGTGTAGCTTTAGCTGGTAGTAACAAGTTCAGAGTATCTGCTTACTAAGAAACAACATTAAAAATCAACCAAAGGAAAGTATGGAACCACAGCCCAGAAACACAGATATTAATGGCTTTTAAAAACAAAAAACGCTTTCAGAAAGCCTCAAGCTTCACAGTAGGATATTAACTGTACTACCAAATAATACTAGATAAACTCTGTTTAACTGGGGCTAAAGCCCGCTATATTCAAAGCTCAGAATAAATTATAAATACTCCTACTAGGTCCAAGCCCTGACCAGATTCTGTTCTCTGTCATCCTGTCAAGAAAACCAGGATTGTATTTCTTGACAGAAAATATTCCATATTTGAATGTAAGCCAGCATTATATCAACGAGGCTTGATCATAGCATCAATCCTTACAGTACATACCTAAGCAATTATAAGCCAATGTTTAGAAAAATAAATCAATGCTAGCTCTAACGTTATAAGTATAACCCTTATCAACCATCAAAATTATGTATTTATTTAAAGTATAGCCTAATATAGCCTATGGCCTTTTCTAAGTGAAAGGGGGCGGGAGGTAATCCACCACGCGGGCCCAGTGCGGGTTGGTAGATATCACATGTCTTCGAATTTTTAGTCCTAAGACATGCCGGTTTCCTCATGATGTTTTCGTTCACCGTTTTAAGAGCAGTAGTAATGAAATAATTAACACAAAGTAAAGCGCCTGTCTGGGTTCGAACCTACGACGTACCACTCGTAAGTCGCGGCCGTTACCACTGAGCCACCACTGCTCCGCTGTAATATACCTCATGAAAACTACCTACATTTTTGAATGCTCAGTTGATTCACCGTTAAAAATCCTCAAAACCAATGGAACCAATTCAACTCGTAGGCCGCGTCCTATTTAAAACCGATAGTCGCGCGTACGCGGTCAGTCGCGTCCATAATAATTATGTCTCTTTTTGTTCGGAAAACCGGAAAGCGCCCTCTGTCGGCGCGACCACGCGTTCAGGTTCACCGAACAAAAAGTTCGAACGATCGTGTATCCGCGTGACAATCGCTTTTGAATAGGAAGCGGGGTCATACGTTTAATTAATCAAATTGATGAAGACTAATGCAGTAACAGGAGTTTTTCATAACACGCTCTGTCAAATATTCATTTTTTTCTCATTACATCATCTCAGAGAATAAATTGATCTAAGTTGGGACCTTGGATTAAGTTCAGTTAAGTTATTAAAGGGCGACTCACTGTGGGTTTTTACCTTAAAAAATATTAACCTAGATACTATGTGAAATCAAATTAATCATACTTAATTTATAAAAAAAATTAAAAACATTGGAATAATAGCATGTCAATTAGTCAAATGTGTAATTACTTTTTTCAATATTTTGTTTAGTGCCATTTTGAATATAGTCATATTTTTAATAATACCTACCTACCTTCTTCTTCTTACTTTAATACATAAATAATATAATAACATGTGTGGGTCATGCCAAAATAGTAGATACAAGATAATACAATATACAAGGAGATACAAGGGTGGAAGGGAGTAGGAATTGGTGTTTGATAAATTATGACAAATTTGGCTTTGCTGGATGTCTGTAAAAGTAGGGGACCCTTTTTTTTTTTTTTTTTTTTTTTGTGGATGGGAAATCATCAAATGACTTCTCCCGCTCTGGGCAGAGCGGGAGGGCGTGTCAGACTTTTACTGACTAAAACCCACCCATGTTCCTTCAGTTGCCCGTGCCAGGGCCACGGTATCTCTTTCGAACTACCCGCGACCCCGGCGGCATAGGCCCAATTGACCCCGTCACTGCTGACATCTCTTTGAGGCGCGCGTGGAACACAACGCGCCGTCGACCCGGGCCTGGTCCTTACCGAACGGCGAGCTGCCCATTACTCGTCGTCCGCAAGCCCGCGCCTACGGTGGCCGGGAATCGGCTATCGATTCCCGCCGCCCAGGGCGTCTCCTACGGCGGCTAGGGGCGCGAGGGCGCGGCTGTTGCCTCTCCCTCACGCGTTCCGCTTCCTCCTTCGCGAGCATTACTGCTTCGCAGAAGGAGGTGACAGCCTCCCATGCACTCTCGCTCCGCACCATGGCCTGGACCAGGTTTGGACGCGAGAGATCGCCGCCGCCGATCGCCTCCGTGAGAACACGGCGGTGCTCCGCCCAAGCCGGGCAGCCCTCCACTGTATGCTCCACCGTGTCCTCCGGGCGATCCACACAATGGTGACACCCGGGCGTTTCCTCCCGCCTTATCCGAAACAGGAACCTCCCGAAACAACCGTGTCCGGTGAGGACCTGCGTCAGGCGGAAGGTGAGGACGCCGTGGCGCCTCTCCAACCACTCCTCAAAGAGGGGACTTATCGCCGCAATTGTGGCGTGCCCAGCGCTGGGTTGCGACAATCGCACTCTCCATGCCGCCATGAGATCCCGCCGGAGCTCTGTCCGCTGTACCGTGATTTCTCGCGGCAGCGGAGTTACGCCCCGGCGTTTCGTCTCCTCGCGCCACTCCCACACGTGCGCGAGGACTTTTGCCTCCAGGTCCCATGGCGGTAATCCGGCAAGGAGGCTCGCCGCCTCACAGAAGACAGTGCGGTATCCCCGGACTAGCCGGATGGCCATGACCCTCTGGGACGCGTTCAACCGGCGGGCCGGTCGCAGCCTCAGGGAACGCGCCCACACCGGCGCTCCGTAAAGGGCCATGGACCGCACGACCCCCGTGTAAAGCCTCCGGCAGGAGGCGTTTGGACCCCCCAGATTGGGCAGGAGCCGCTTCAAGGCAGCCCCAGCCCGCTCCAGTCTGGGAGCCAAACGTCGGAAGTGCTCCACGAAGTTCCACCGGCTGTCGAGGACGAGTCCCAGGTACTTCATCGTCGACTCAACCCCGATGTGAACCCCTCCTACCGTTATTTGGGAACCCGACGGTGGCGCGTTCCGAGGACCATGAAAACACATGACCTCGGACTTGTGCAGGGCCACCTCGAGTCCCAACTGCCGGATCCTCTCTACTATTGTCGCAACCCCGCGTGTCGCTAGTTCAGCCGCCGCCTGGTGCGACCTCCCTTGCGCCAGGACCAGCGTGTCGTCAGCGTAACATACAACGCTGACGCCGCTAGGGAGGTCGGCGCGCAGCACCCAGTCGTACCCGATGTCCCACAGATGTGGCCCCAGGACAGATCCCTGTGGGACACCGCACGACATCTCTCGCCGGTTCCACTCTCCTTGATGACCGGGGTAGATGACGGCCCTGTCCGTCAAATAGGCCTCGACCACTCGACGGAGGTAGGTAGGCACCCGGTGATACCGGAGTGCCTCCCTGATGCAACTCCAGGGCAGGGTATTAAAGGCATTGGCGATGTCTAGAGACACCGCCAAGACGACCCCACCCCGGGCCACAGCATCCCCCGTCGTGAGGGCTCGCACGCGCATGATGGCGTCCACCGTAGAGCGCCCCCTGCGGAAACCAAACTGGCTCTCCGCCAAATCCGGCCCCTCCTGCACCAGCCACCCGACGAGGCGGTCTGCAATGACTCTTTCAAAGAGCTTGCCTACCTCGTCGAGCAGCACAATGGGGCGGTAAGCGGACGGAGAGTCCACAGGGCGCCCCGGCTTCTTAATGAGGACCAGTTTCCCTGTCTTCCAACGAAGTGGGAACTGGCCCCTCTCCAAGCATGCGCTTAGGAGCCCCCCTAGTCGAGGCCCGAGAGCCCCATAGGCCAGAACCCAGGCTTTTCCTGGCACGCCGTCGGGTCCTGGGGCGGTATTTTTGGCACTCAGCCTACGTACCGCCGCTCTCAGCTCTACCTCAGTCACTTCCGGAGAATCGTCGTCGTCGTCGGTGATGTGGTCCGCATCGGGCACCGCAGGAGGCGGAGCCATGGGCGGGGGAGTATGTTCCCCTCGCGAAGGGAACAGAGCGCTCACCACGTCCTCCACGAGCTGCGGCCGGAGACTCTGCGTCAGCGGGGGAGCCCATGGGCGGAGTTTATCCCGCACCATTTTGTAGGGGCGTCCCCACGGGTCTCTGTTCAGAGTCCCCAGCGACTCCTCGCGAGCCAGACCCCTGGCCCGCGAGATCTCCGCTCGGAGGGCAGTCTTCGCCGCTCTGTACCCCTCGTACAGCTCCGCCTGAATGGCTTCTGTATCCGGTGAGCGGATACGGAGCCTGCGGTGCCTGGCGTACCGGTGCCGCGCAGCAACGCACGCCTCGCGCAGAGCCGTCAGCTCCGGCGACCACCAGTACACCTGGCGCCAAGCGCGTCCGGGCTGGACCCGGGGCATTGCCACGTCACATATTTCGGACATGGCCTCCCGGAACCACTCCGCCTCGTCGTTGATGTCAGCAGGCCTGTCCGGTGGTGACACCCAGGCCTGCACGATCGAGGCTTCCAGGAGGAGCTCCCGGTCCAGCTGCTTCAGCGCCCACCGCGGACCACTCGGGGCCTGTCGGACCGGCGCGCTCGAGGTCTGGGCGGAGACATCAAACCGGATGTACCGGTGATCGGAATAGGTCTCCACCCCCTCCATGACGCGCCAGTCAACAACATGCGGCAACAGAGCGGGGCTGGCAAACGAGATGTCAACCACTGATTCGCCCCGCATCCGCACACATGTGGGGACAGAACCCCGGTTTAGGACGACCAGGCCTGTCTCCAGAGCCCAGTCCTCCACCATCCTGCCCCGTGTGTCCGTATACCGGGAACCCCAAGCCACATTCTTGGCGTTGAAGTCCCCGAGGACGAGCACGGGAAGGGAACGGAACCCGACGACGACGGTTTTCAACTCCGCAAGGGAGTTGTGGAACTCGGCGAGTGTTCGGTTCGGGGAGAAGTATACCCCTACGACGACAATCTCCCCGAACCGTGCTGCAACGCAACCCTGTCCTCTCTTAACAGCTTCGAGGGACAGGGTACCGGCGGCGGCAAAAGTAGGGGACCCTGGTATTTGATTAGACGGTGGAATCCATGGCAGAGACTCCCTTGAAGTAGTTGGTTGAGGCGAATTGGGACGTAAATTTATAGTCTCAGTTAGTTTGTTTGAAATTTTAGTTTTATTTTGTACAGAATCCTCAATGTAGCCTTCCGCGACTGTGCTGGATTTCCATCCACCATATCTTTTTAATATTGTCAAGTTAGCCCCAGAATCGGCTAACAGTGTTGCTGACGTTCTTCTATAACAATGCCCGGTATACTGCTCACAGTTTGGTAAATTCAAATATGTTGCTATCTGCTTCGGCAAACCTGAGATTTTATTTTTACCGATCACTTGTTTTAGCATTTTCCCTTTTGGTAGTTGAGAAAAAGCGATCCGTATTTATGTCATTAGGTCTGATTTTTTTATATTTTTTTTACTATTTGTGTAAACTCTTCTCGTACTACAAACGTGCGCTCAATATTTGTTTTCGTTTTAATCAATTTTACGAGTAATAACTGGCCTTGATTTTCAACGTCGTTAATTGTTAGATTTGTGAGCTCACTGCTTCTGCAGGCGCCGCTTATTCCGAGTATCAATACCACCTGTGAAAAACATATATTTTGTCAGTATTTATCTTTTAGGTATGTAGGTAAAATAAACCTACCTAGAGATATTTTACTCTTAAACTATCAATATACGCAAGCTGGTCAATGTGTGGTGTTGGTTTTGATATTTTCGCGCTGCCGCAATCTAAATTTAAAAGACTGGTTTCACAATCTCTTGCAAGTCGCCAATAAGACGGTTGCTTATGTTATCCGCTTTCTTCGATTCGTCGGTATAATTATAGTGTTTTTTCTTATAAATATGTACTGTTTATTATTTTCTTATTTAACATGTGTTCGCTGTCATACTTCAATGTTATTTCGTGGACAATAGTGTGGGTTATACGTTTTTTTCGATTGTATAATTTAACTACTTTGTTAATGCTGTAATGTATAACTGTTTTTTGTCCCAAATAAATAAAATAAAATAAAATAAATAAAATGTCATTGCGTCTTTTTATGCAAACATATCTATAACACATATCAGAGTAAAGACGTTGGGAACAACGTTCATTTTTAGAGTAAAAGACCTCTCCCTACCTAGATAAACGTTTATAGCTTACCTTTACTGCCAAATATATCTCGTCAAGAGCTTCATTTAAAAATGTTTCCACTTCGTAAGAGGTGAAAACCTTAGATTTTTGCTCTTGAACCCCTGAGACTGTCTTTTCAAAAACGATGTTAGATTATGGAATTTTTTCAAATCTACTTTGTGTTTTACACTTAGTGTACTATTGAGCATTGAATACCTGCTCCATACCTTAGAAGGCTGTATTTTGCTAGATAGTCCATTGAAGTATGTAAGAAACACACTTTCGGAAAATTATTTTACTTTCTTGTTTGCTCGCCACTTCATAAAGTCATTGTATGTACTCGTATTTAAGTACCTACCTTTCCTTTGAAATTTCTGGCAAAAGCTTTTCGATTACTGTATTTGTCTCGTCTTTAACCGAATCAGGGGTCAATATTTCAGAATCGCTTGAACTCATTTTTAATCAAATATTAGTCTTTAGAACCGTGATTTTGAATTTCGGTACAGCTTTCAGAGTTAGTATCCTGCCAAATTATACTCTTTTTAAAATTTTAAAGATGGAACACACCGCATCACCGCCGCAGGCCGTCCCGCTTACTAGTTATTTTTTTTTAATATTCATACTGGCTCTTTATACAATCACAAGAACGCAGCATTTTTTTTTTCAAATTTTTTTTTAATTTTGTAAATTTTTTTCGTAGCCGACTACCTAACCAAATTTAATTCTATTTTTAAAATTAATTCCCGCCAGAGAGGGGAGCAATTACTATGAGTCTTTCCCGACCAAGGGTGGGGAGCAGCGTCTTCGACCCGCTACTCGGATCAAAGAAACACTACTTTCCGAGTATGAGAAATGAAAAAACTTTTTTGCACTAGTGCGGTTTTACATTTCACTTGACACAGAATTGACTAATTGACACATTATATTTGACAAGAGCATTCCTTGTGATCCATCTGGTTTGGTTTCTCTAAACGAGATCACTGAATGTCTCTTTTTAACCGACTTCTAAAATGGAGGACCTTCTCAATTTGTCGGAATCTTTTTAAACCTTATGAAGGTTGACAACGACTTTCAGAAATCGACAGACTCGAGAATCTCTTATTCTTTATTTTGCATTTAATAATTAATTAACATTATTAATTGTTCTTAAGACGATCAGTATTTGTAAGCATCCTGCAATCTTTCAACGAGTTTAGGTGCATATATAAATTTTAATTAGTTGTTTTAAGTAGTAGTAAGTTATATGGCCTCTTAACTCTTAAGTATTACTAACCCTTACAATAAAGGGAGACTCAATTAAGTTTAACGCTGCATTTCAGAAATAAACCCTTTATGAACACAGGGGTCACTTTTAAAGGACCTTAACATGTCAATTAATTAAATATCCAACAAAATAACAATCTAGTACGATCTAATCAAG
Organism: Cosmia pyralina; assembly: GCA_946251885.1. Taxonomy (NCBI): domain Eukaryota; kingdom Metazoa; phylum Arthropoda; class Insecta; order Lepidoptera; family Noctuidae; genus Cosmia; species Cosmia pyralina. The sequence goes on from OX276358.1 coordinate 22,444,657, forward strand.
ATGTCTTACATAATAAACGTCGAATTTACTAACTTAAACACCTTGATAACTATAAAACACATTCTGAACTTTAAGCTTTACGTGGTAAAGTTTAATTTCACATGGCTGGCTCTTTTATGTGCCACCTAGAGTAATAAAGCTTGTGTAACGAGGTTCATAAAAGAGTCCTCTTCGATTAAAGTAAAAGTAATAAATGGTCCTAGTAAGTTCCGATTAGGGTTTTAAAATGCCATGTTACAATTGTAACGTTATTGGAGAGCTGCGCCTTTATTGGTGATATTTTTTAATTTGGTATGTCACGTTTATGGGGACCTGGTACGTAACTGGTAATAATGTTGGCTAAATGTGCCTTCTAGGCTGTTTACTTGCAAATTATTTTCAATGGAGTTTTTTTTTGGGATTGGTTTTCTGAAGAAAGTTGTGACCGCAGACTACGTGAAAGCTGCTGCTGCTGTGTGTGTGAGCTATAGGTGTAATGAGGTTGTTAACCGGAAATTTCGTCGCGAGAGAGCGCTGTGTGTTTGTCATCTTGAAGATAAGGCGACCAATCGGCGACAAGAAAAAATACTTAGCGCCATCTAGCGGCAAAATTTTCAGCAAGGAACTCCATTGACAGCTGAATGAAAGTAACAAACATATAGCGCCATCTACGCGGAACTAATTTGGCAGTTTTTTCCCCATTGGGTAAAATTCACTGGTAGAGAATGCTTTGTGTCATTAAGTCTGCCTAGGTATCACTATTGTACCTACATGAAGTTTAAATAAATAATTCTGAACGTGACGTTGGCGTTTAACAAACAACTAGCTATAAATCTAAAATGTCAATTAACTAAACAAAAAGACATCTCGCTGATTAATTTATCGTGTCCAGTAGTATATACTGTACCTAGTTGTTTCAAAATACGATCAAAGTCGACGCTAAAACACAACTCACAAAATTACATTGAAATTATGTAAACTTTTTCATGTGTCGAATCTTTTTGACCAACAAATTTTTAAACAGGGTGTCAGCCCTCCGCAGACTGATGGGGTGAATTCAGTATATCATACTAAGATGTCCGGTACATGAAATTATTACAGGAACGTTATGCGAATCCAATAAACCTGATTTGTTTTATTACCTCACACACAATGTATCGTTACCGTGGCAAAACGTACGTAGCGAACGGCAGCGCAGGGAGCCTTCCGCGCCATTTCAGGCGTCGTTCGTTAGAGTATTTCAACATCCATTGCAGATTTTTTTGATTTTAGCTGTTTTATTTACATAAATGAAGTGCAGCGTACAGAGAATGTAATTTTACATTGAAATAAAGGAATAGTAACTGAAAAAACGATAAAAAAAAAATCCTGAGAAATTTTCCGATGGAATATGATTCAAAATAAGGAGCTGAATGCACCCAGTTAGTTTGCGAAGGACTGTCCCTTACACCCTGTATATACTTTACCAAAGTTCCTTTCCTCAGTGATAGATAACCCTTATACTTACTTTGACCCAACTTCCGAACTCATGACAAACTACGCGGTTCACAATCATAATAATATACAAACCACGCTACCCTTACATTCCCTTACTTACTTTTGTATTCACATTCGCCGATTGCTGCAAGCGAATACGTCAAAGAAGCCACTGTGCCCCATATACAGTAGCATAACTAGGCTGTATCCCAGAAGTTCGTTCTCTGGTAGCTGTATCAAAGCAAGTAGGTACTGTATTGAAGTGCGTCTGTATGTTCAGTAAAACAATTCAATTCAATTTATTTATTCAGTAACAATTCACATTTCGTTCAAATAATCCAGCAAGAAACATAAGTATCAAAGTACAAATATAAGAATATTAGTTAGAATATTAGTTGGGTGGGTTTCCTTATGGGTTCTTCTTCAATTAAAAGAAATATATTTACTTTTCTTCAAAAACTGTTGTATTTGTTGGTTTACAAAATTACTTTAAACTAAAACGGAGGTGTGTAGGTATAAGTACAAATTGTTAAGACGTGCGACGTGCGCACTCCGCGGTGGTCTAGGGGGTCTCTGGCGAGTAGCGGTCGCAGTACTTGGAGCGGCGCTCGCTGCCCGTCCACCCGGCGTATGTTTGTAGCGGCGGCAACAATCTCCCGGCCCTTGAAGGCCTAGGGGGCTTCAAGCACTTCAATGTCCTCGTCCAGAAGGGGACATAGTCTGGTGATTGCACGGCGAATGATTCCCTTTGTGGTTTCCACGTCCGCAACCCTGCTGCAGCCGTCTGTTCCAGGATAGAATCGCTTGATCCTTCCAAGCGGCCATTTGAGTGGTGGACTGTGCTCTTCTTTAATCAGCACAAGTTGTCCTGGTTGCAAGTTTGGCCTTTTTACGAGCCATTTTGTGCGCTGCTGAAGTTCGCAAATGTATTCACGGCTCCACCGTGACCAAAAGTTCTGACGCATTTGCTCTATTTTGGCGAAACGATGCAGTAGATGGGTCTTGACTTCCCGTAAGTCTGGAGCTGGCAGTGACGTAAGTGGTCTTCCGATGAGGAAGTGCCCTGGGGACAATGGGGAGAGGTCGTGAGGATCGGATGACATTGGATACAGAGGTCGAGAATTTAATATTGCCTCGACTTGGACGAACACAGTAGCGAGTTCTTCAGCAGTTAAATGTATATTCCCCACAATGCGTTTAATGTGAAACTTAGCCGATTTAATAGCGGCCTCATAAAGCCCACCGTAGTTTGGTGAGTAAGCGGGTGAGAATCTGAACTGTATACCTTCGCCAGAAAAATTGTCAGATACAGAATCGCTTAATTCGGTAAGAAATTTTCCTAACTCTTTACTAGCCCCTACAAAGTTTCTTCCATTATCGGAAAAAATTTCGAGAGGTTTTCCTCTTCTTGAAATAAATCGTCTAAATGCTAGAATGAAACTTTCAGTGCTTAAATCACCCGCAAGTTCTAAATGGACTGCCTTTGTTTTAAAACATATGAATAAACATAAATAAGCTTTCAGCAACCTTGCACCGCGGCCCTTTTTATTTATAACGTAGAAGGGACCAGCATAATCTGTTCCTACAATCTGAAATGGATACCCTGGTGTTATACGCTGGGATGGCAAACCTCCCATAATCTGGCCAGCAACTTCTCCCTTCACGCGCCTACATGTTACACATTTTCGATAAATCTGCCGTGCTACATGTCTTCCTCCTATTGGCCAATACATTTCGCGTATGCTTGAAAGTAGAAGCTGTGGGCCTGCGTGCAATAACTGTAAGTGATAATGTTCAAATAAAAGTTTTGTTAAGTAGTGTTTTGGATCAATAATCACGGGATGTTTTTTATTGTAATCATATGTAGAATTATCTAGCCTGCCTCCCACACGCATAACACCATCTGCATCAAGATATGGATTTAAACTTAGAATTTTTGACTTACCATTAATGGGTGTACCCTTTTTTAACGATTTTATTTCATCTTCAAATGACCTGGATTGTGCAAGGGAAATTAACTTGATGTCAGCTTTTTGCAATTCCATTACTGTTAATGAACCTTGCATCTTATTATTAGAATATTTACAATTATGTATGAACCTTAACACGAAAGCAACTGTTCTTCTTAGTTTGTTAAACTTTGAAAATCTTTCAATGTCTATAATATCTTTGTCAGGTTGCTTTAGTGTCATGGTTGCTACCTTAATTTCTGGTAAATCTACATCTAACTTGAACGATTGAGAAGGCCAATCCGTCTCATCGCCGAGCAGGAAGGACGGCCCGTTCCACCATAACTTGGCTTCAGGCAGTTCTTCAGGTAACAGACCTCGTGATGCTAGGTCTGCTGGATTCAGAGCAGACGGAACATGTCTCCATACTCCACGACGAGACAAGTCATTAATTTCTGAGACACGACTCGAGACAAAAGTTTTTAATTTCGCAGGTGTAGTTGTTTTTAACCATGACAATACTATTTGTGAATCAGTCCAATATACATACCTGCTAACGTTGCAACGTAAAGCTTTCGTGACCCTGTCACAAAGGCGACTGCCCAGGAGGGCACCACATAATTCTAATCTAGGTATTGTAATTGCCTTTAGAGGTGAAACCTTAGCTTTAGCGCATAGCAGCTTGACAGAAACTACACCGTTAGCATCGATACTGCGAATGTATATACAGGCGGCATATGCCTTTAAAGATGCATCACAAAATACATGAATTTCTATGTGGTTTGGGTTACCACACATAACATAACGTTTAATTTCGAATAAGGACAGTGTACGAAAACCCTTAAACATTTTTTGCCATAAGTTTCTTATATTGATAGGTACATCATCATCCCATTGTAATTTTAATGACCAAAGTTCTTGTAATAAACTCTTCAATAATATTGTGCAGACACTAATAACTCCAAGTGGGTCAAATATACTTGCTACAAAAGATAAAATGGTACGTTTCGTGCACTTATTAATTTCAATAGTCTGTTGTTTAAAATCAGGTAAATTTATCATTAATTTGTCCGTCGACGGGTTCCATTTTATTCCTAGAGTGCTACATTCTTTATTGAATTCAGCACTGCTTTGTTCGTGAAACATTTTATCATCAGTAAAAAGGTAAGTACAATTTGATTTAATTTTACGTAGATTCATTTGAGCTGTGTTTAATGTATTTTTTATTGATTCAAATATGTATTTTAATTTTTCAGGATCCTGATCACCAGTACAGAGATCGTCGACGTAAAAATCGTGTTTTATTATATTGGTTATGCGTTCATCGTCACAAGAATCAGCCAATTCGAATAAACATCTGACACTCAAGAACGGTGCCGAAGAAGTTCCGTACGTGACTGTATTTAACTGTAAGTATTGCAACGGTTCATTTTCATTATTTCTCCAAAGGATCATCTGTAAATGTCTATGCTTTTCTTCAAGAACTATTTGGCGGTACATCTTTTCAATATCTCCTATTAATACAAACCTATGCTGACGAAAGCGAACGAGAATTGAAAAGATGTCCTCCTGAATCGTAGGGCCCACCATCAAAATATCATTTAGTGAAAGACCTGAAGTAGTTTTTGCCGAAGCATCAAAAACAACACGGCATTTTGTTGTTTCACTTTTATCCCGTAAAACTGGATGGTGAGGTAAATAATTCGCCACTTCAGGTTTCTCAATCTCTGACAAATGGCCCAAGTCTTTATATTCTTGAATGAATTCACTATATTGTTGTTTGACATGAGGTTGCCGTCGGAACCGTTTCTCCAACTGGATTAACCGTTTAAATGACATTGAAAATGAATCACCTAAGTCCAGTGGATCTCCCTTCAACGGCAAACTCACACAAAATTTACCGTTAGCTAACCTATGAGTATTTTTTACAAAATGACCTTCGCACAATGTTTCTTCTTGATTCCAGGGTAACTTAGGGGGTAATTCCTCAAGTTCCCAAAATTTACGTAACTGATTTCTTATTTCATGACTAAAATTACAGTTTATGTTGTTACCTTTGTCGTAACTGGCACACATTGTCGGACCAACTACTAACCATCCTAATGACGAATTGTTTAACATTGGTTTGTTGTGTCCGAGCCTTATCTGACCTGCTATAATCAGATCCCAAAAAACGTCTGCCCCTAGTAATAATTCAACTTGAGAGGGACGATAAAATGTCGGATCTGCCAATTGTATGTTTTGTGGAATATCAAAACTCGTGATATCCACTTCCTCAGAGGGTAAATTTTTTGAAATTTGATTTATTGTTAAACAGTTTATTTTCTTTGTAAATTGTTTAAGTTTCAGTGTAATTGTACACCTTTCCATTGTATTGAAACACATGTTGTTGATGCCTGTTACATTAACCGATGGTACCTTTTGGCTCAGAAGTCCTAACCTATTTTTTAATGAACTAGTTATAAAAGATGACTGACTACCTGAGTCTAATAAGGCCCGTACATCATGGCACTGATTCGTTTTCTCATCCACGATTTTAACAACTGCTGTTGATAACAAGACCTGACTTGCTACACAGGAGGATAATGAAACCGAATGTGCATCCTTGCTATCATTATTTGGATCGTTAGTATTCGTTACCTCACTAACTTCATTGACTTGAACAACATTATTTGCCGTAATTGGCTTAGAATTATGTATCAATGTATGATGTCTACGACCGCATTCTCGACATGGGCCTAATCGACAATGACTTGCAAAATGACCACCGCGAAAACAATTTGAACACAACTTCAATCTTACAACTTCAGTGTAACGCAATTTAGGAGACATATCAAGAAACTTTTTACATGCATATATACGATGTTCACCACTACACAATAAACATTTTATTTTTGATGCATTCTGAGTACCTGACTCGGAAGCAGAAGCCACAAATGATTTTTGTTGTTTATCTATTTTTCTGTTTGTTTCAGGTTTTTTAGCAGGAGAGCTGGTTCGGTGTATGGATTCTAAAACGTCAGCCTTTTTCTGCAAAAACTCCTTAAACTCTTGTAACGTAGGCGAACGCTGGCGGGTTTTAATTTCTTCCCATTTACGCAATGTTACCGAATCCAATTTATGTGCAAATATATGAACAATTAATGAATCCCAATCATCAGTGGGCTCCCCTAATGTGTGAAGCGCTCGTAAATGCTTTGTGATGTGATCTACTAAGTTTCTAAGTAATTTATCGGATTCTTTAGGCAGCGACTCAATACTTAATAAATCCTGAAAATGGTTATCAATAAGTTGGCCTTTGTTATCAAATCTCTCACATATAAGTTGCCAAGCAACATCATAATTATCAGTGGAAATTTCCAAAGATTTGATAACAACTAAAGCACTACCCTGCAATGATGAACGTAAATAATGAAACTTATTTATACCACTTAATTTTGTATTATTATGTATTAACGATTTAAACGTGTCTCGGAACTCGAGCCACTTGCTATAATCTCCATCGAAAATAGGCAGCTGAATCAAAGGTAACTTAACATTTACGTTATCGCAACCACACGAATTTACTTCAGTTTTAGCCAAGTTATCCTGAGCGTCACTAAACTGTTCTTGATTCCGCTGCACTATTTCTTGAGCTAAGGTAATCAAAGAATAAAACTGATTTTCCATTTCAGAACGTTCAACAAGTTGCACACCAATATCATCCGATAAAACTTCTATTTTACTCTGAATTGTATCAAAATCGCTAAATAAAACCTCAAACTTTGTTAATCTTAAACATAATTCCTTAATGTGTTTTTGTGTTACATTCATAAAGCTCTGAAAATCATTCAAATAGTTTTTAAAATAAGTAACCCTTCCTTTAATCGAGCTACGTTTCTTAGCTAAATCCTTAAATTCTGTATCAGACATTCTCAATGACAAAATAAATGAAAACAATAGGTATAAATACCGTTAGTCCGGCAAACCTGATTCCCACTCGCTACTCGTAGTTCTTTGTGTTGTGAGCCACAGGTAGGTAGATCACGCGTTATCAGTAACCGAACGCGTGATCCTTTGTCTTCGCTCGATGTGCGCGCGCCCGCGCAGGTGGCGATCGAAATGCCTGGAAAGTTCGGCCGGCTAATTACTCACAATGCACTACAACTTTTTATTATGGGACCTACTTATTTTTACACTTAGTTTATTATGCAATCATGGACTTATTCACATCACAATTTGTCATCATTAGAACTCGCAACAAAGAAATGTAGTCAGCACAAAGCCACAGCTATAGCTAGATTGCACTGGATAGGTAATAGGTACGATGCACTGGATAGGCAATAAGTATGAAATAAGATGGTTAAGTTTTACTGTAAAGTCCAAGCCTTAACAAATTAAATATGTAGGTAGGAATCTGAATTTGTGGAAAAAATAATGGATGGATCGGGCACTCCCCTGGAATTGCGTCCTTGTGATGGAGTCGACCTGCTGTCTCGCCCTGGATCCTCGTGCTCAGCTCGTTCTGCGACGTCACGCGTCCGCGCGACGTCCTGTCACGGTCGCCAAATTTTTATGTTGGGTGGGTTTCCTTATGGGTTCTTCTTCAATTAAAAGAAATATATTTACTTTTCTTCAAAAACTGTTGTATTTGTTGGTTTACAAAATTACTTTAAACTAAAACGGAGGTGTGTAGGTATAAGTACAAATTGTTAAGACGTGCGACGTGCGCACTCCGCGGTGGTCTAGGGGGTCTCTGGCGAGTAGCGGTCGCAGTACTTGGAGCGGCGCTCGCTGCCCGTCCACCCGGCGTATGTTTGTAGCGGCGGCAACACATGCGATTCAATTTAAATTAGGAAATATTATTGAAATAATAAAATTAATGGTCAGGGATAGAAAGAGGGGGTATATTCTGTCACGCAATCGCCGCCAGGCTGAAACTCTTGACTCTACACGCACGGTGAGTAAAATCAACAAAATTCTGCTGAACAAGTCACTTTCAAAGTATGGTACTCTACTGTCTTTTAGGAAAAGGATGAAGAAACTCTAAAAAAAAATTCAAAATAAATTGAGAATTCGGTAGTATGACACCTTGGTAGAAAATAATGACTAGACGCATGTTTAAGTGACGGGTGCTAAATCGTTCGCTACTTTGGAGTTACGTTACTGTTCTATTTGTACTATGGCCTCACCACAGCAATAAAACAAAGTATTTTTTTCATCTCGACTCACCCATATTTCGTGAGCGAGCCATTGATTGGCTGTCAACTCCAAAATACAATAACAAGAGGAAATTCCTTTATTGTAGCGAGACGTAAAAAGACGTGTGTTGACGTTTTGTGTGATTGCAAGTGAACAGGGGGAAGGAGGGGTGGGGGGCAGTATTGTACAGTCGTGGGAAGCGGCTTTTATAAATCATTGGTAGTAAGCCCAATAAACTGGGAGATAATATTAATGAGGACGACATATAATTTATTATTCGGGTTTGAAAGTCAGGTTCAAAAGCTTCATCTTAAAACCTTCACTTAAATTGTTAAAATACTATGTTAACACACACATTATTATTATTAACTACCTATAAAACATTTGACACTGTATCGTGAAATGTAAACATTTCTAATAAGTACTGTTATTTATTAATCAGCTCAGCAGTCACCTCAAAGACTTTATCAAGGTCAAACGAACTTCAGCCTTCATATGCCACCTCCATGCTATATTTTATCTTGCTCATAATACCGTCAAAGCGACAACCCAACCAATCCTTTCGAGAAAGTCCAGTAAGTACACATCCAATAGTTTAAAAGTTCCGTTTAAAAATGGATAAACTTAGAATCGTATTACAGAAAACGGAATGTACTGTGCCCGTTCCGATCGCCAATAACCACAACTTTGAGGACTAACGTAATTCTGAAAAGTACTAGGGAACCATACTACCGTAAAGATAGTGCATTAGGACCACTTCTTTGATCCTGAATTGTTATTTCTGAGTAGTTAGATTTCCCGCATGATAAATAAGTAGGTAGTGCGTACTTTAAATTTTTAACAAATTATAAGTCAGGGCTGATATTTGCGAATGCAGTATGAGGTCTATTGCTGATCGTAGACCTTTGAAAACAATGTTCAAGCGTAGTATAGCAATACAGATTGATCATCACAGACTCGTTTTTCCCACATCATTTAATCTGTCTTACAAGAAATTTGGACCGTCATCAACGTATCATTAAAAATCTTCCGCCGCTGATCAATAACCTAATACATTTCTTCAAGGGTTAGTTATATGGAGCTTGCAACCAAAAACTACTTGCGCCCTTTTGGTTCAAGTCTTTTGTTCATCTGGAGAAGTTCAATTCTCGTGCTCCATCGTGCAAGTTCGTGCCATTCCAAGAAAGCAATAAAACAAACTCGCATCTACGAAAAAGCACATAATTATAACTGGGGCGAATTATCAAACGGTATCCATGTTGTTCGTCGGCTTATTAAAGTTAAGCGGGGGTTAATATTTAATCCGAGTTGCGCACAACTGGCGTCGGGGGGCTCTAATGTATGCGACGTCACGGCTCGCGCACTGTGCGGGTTGGGTAAATGCAGGGGTGTGTTACACCGGAGTGTATCGTGATATTGTATCGATCGATTTTTGAATTTATAATAGTGCATGATGGAGAAGAAGAAAAATATTAGGATCCCTCTAAGAATATTCTCCTCCCCTCTCATTTAGGTACGAGTTATACGGGAATAGGTCACGCTTCGGTAAAAATGTTAACCGCTCAGCAAGATTACATCAATTTTGAAACTGGTTTGTATCTTTTACGATTTGAGGGTGAATTTCACCTTTCTTCTTAGGGCGAATTTCACCAACGAATGCATCTCTCTCGCAGAGAGGAGCGAGTCCTGTGACCCAGCAATAGGAACATAATTGCCTGGTTATAGTGGTTATGAAATCACATTGAACTAGATTTCAGAACCAAAACCGTAACTGGCAAGATTGTGCATTGAGGCTCTACACTACACCACTGTAAAATGCAAAAAGATGAAGATGGAAACACTACTATGTCTCTTTTCTTTCATTGTATCATTCTAATCGGTGTGACAGCCATCCATACGTACAAGCCAATGAGTTACTTACTACTTAACGCGTATCATGCGTTCAAAGTTAAGGTAAGTGCTGCGAGGAAAGTTGTTGAATGTGTTCAAGGCTTTATTATATACGCCGACACTAAAATCTCTCGTATAAACTTGTGTGGGTAGGTACTACGTCTGCGACTTACGACTGTTCTGATGTATGGGTTAGTTTGGAATTATTTCAGGTAACTTTTAATCAATCAAATTATTTTACACCCCTATATAAACGAGGAAAAAGTAAAGTAGTTAAACTCTAATGTCTCGCTGATGGTGGCGCGTGTTGGATCATTTAGCTAATCCATGCGTCAGGTTCGTGAACAAGCGCTGTCAGTGAAGGCTGGTCATACCTTAGCGGCCACGGCTTATTTTAATTTAATTTAAATATTTGAATTGTTTTTTTTTTTAAGGACGCTTTTAACGTTCTGCATCGTTCTCACATGTGAAATTTCAACATGAATGATGTAACCATTATTTTGTAACCATATCTTGATTTAAAAGAGTGTCCGTGGAGTTTCTTGCCCGTTCTTCTCCATAGGTACCTACTATGCTTTGGAATGGGCGCCTAGCTTCATCTTTTTGACTGACCGACCCCTTGACAATTCAAAAGTGCCTGTAATTGGTTTAATTGAAATAAATGCTTTGAGTTTGAGTCAGATTTACCATTTTTCGGAGTTTAAGTTTAGCATAATTTTACTCCGCGCGTATTAATAAGCGAAAGAGTATCAGCGTTTATAACTACAAGCTTACAGGACAATAGCTAGCCGCATCGAGAGTGCGAAGCTATAGGATGACCCACGCCACCCAATGTACAACGACAACCCAGTGTCCCAGAGGCTTAAAAGCCGCAAAAATTTTCTAGCGTGCGTGAGTCTAGCCGATGACAATCCCTCCAAAGCAAGATGTGACCTTTTGCAAGACCTGCTTAAACCCCCTGATTCTCTTATTGGACTATCAGAAATCCTCCCATCCGAAAACAAGTTGGCGTGGCCGACTTGCAAAACCTTAAATAGACTTCGTATTCAAGTCGGCCGCAGCGAAGTGGGGGTTCATGGACGGCTCAGGTGCGTATGCAGCGTCTCTCCGCAGACAATGGCCCACCTTTTGCTCCGCATGTGTGTCACCTTCACATGTGAGGACCTTATGGCTGCGACAGCAAACGGTATTAGCGTTGCTGAATTTTGGGGCAAACAAATTTAAAAGATGTCAGCGCCAAAATCCAAATTCGCGATTTTTTAACCGACTTCAAAAAAAGGTGGTTACTCAATACGACCGTATTTTTTTTTTATGTGTGTTCACGGATAACTAATTCGACACGGATTTTTATGATTCTTTTTTTGCTGGAAAGGAGATATCCCAAGGTTGGTACCATAATAAGGAAACTAAGATCTGATGATGGCATCCCAGAGAAATCGAGGGGAACCTTCAAATTTTATAGGCACACTTATAGCGATTTGGGTATTTTTTATAGTTACTCGTGCATTTGCTCGCGGAAAGCACCATTTAGTGAAATGGATTTGATGAGGAAGACCAGAGATGGCCATCGGAAGTACTCAATAATACGTATTTCACGGGTTGCGATTCGATTATTGCTAAGCAATTTATGCTCGTCACAATACATATGTTGAAATGGGGCTGATGGTGACTTCACCATCAGTTCCAGTTCTCCTCCCTCCTTACTGGGAGAACTTCTCAACAATTAACGTCCTTGTATCGGGAAAAGCAATATTTTGTAAAGGTGATGAGCAGTTGACATTAGGCTATTGTAACTTAGATGAATTACAGACTGACCCACTAAAAAGTGAAAAATAAAAAACTTTTTTACAAAAAAAAACAACCGACTTCCAAAAAAATACTACAAAGTGAAAACTAACTTTAATTTCGGAAGTCTGTGGCAAAAAGCTAAAATACAGATCCAAAGACACCGACTTCCGAAATTAAAGTTATTTTTCACTTTGTAGTATTCTTTTGGAAGTCGGTTGTTTTTTTTTTTTGTAAAAAAGTTTTTATCATATTATTTATTTTACGAATTCTTTCAAATACGCAACATTATTTTTCCAAATTATTATTTTTTCAAATTCTTATATTTCCGAATTCTTAGGTTTCTTAATTATTTATTGTCCTAACACCGAAATTTTCCGAATGAGTACAGTTCGATACAAAATGGAAAATAAATGGATTGTCATATATTTTTTATCACATAATCAAACTTAAACTTTAAATCAAAAACATTTATCAAAAAAATCAAAGGTAGAAAAAGAAAGAGGTCTAGAGCAAAATATAATAATAATTATAAAAACAATTTAAAATAGCCGTGGCAGCTAAGAGATGACTAGTCGGAACTGATGGGACCTGTTCACGAACATGACGCACGGATCGGCGCCATTTAGCTCAACCTTTTTGAAGGGGACCGAATGATCCGACACATGCACCACCATCAGCGAGGCGTTCGGGTGAGCATGACATACTCACAAAGTCACAACCGCCAGGACACATTAAAGTCAATGAAAGACATACCTGTATATGATAGTTTTAAAGTAAGTATTACATAGTGCTCCTGCTCACATATAAGTGTTACGCAAAATTATATAATACTAGCTATTGCCTGCGACTCCATTCGCGTGAAATTTAGTGTTATCTTAATATTGTAATCTAACTTTACTTTTTTTCAAAGCACAGACATACCGAATTCTTCTGTTTTATTATGTCTATACATACATATAACCAACCAACCAATATTAAAAGAAAATCTATATTTTCAATTCTTATTGGTAGGCGCGTAGTGTACGGGTGACCAGAAGGCCGAAAGTCTGACAACCAGTCTTACCAAGGGGTATCGTATTACCCAGTTACTGGGTTGTGGAGGTCAGATAGGCAGTCGCTCCATGTAAAATACTGGTATTCAGCTGCATCCGGTTAGACTGGAAGCCGACCCCAACATAGTTGGGAAAAGGCTAGGCAGATTGATTGATTGGTAGGCGCGTAGTGTTCTCAGAGTCGTGCTCTCATGAGCGCCTAGTACTTTATAATCTTAATAGTTGTTAGCCATCCCCTAGATTTTATGTGCGCCTAGTATTTTTTGTAAGATAGTCTGTTAACCTACCCTCTTGATTTTATGCGAGCTTGGTTACTGTTCTAAATCTAAACTTGATGGCTTTAAAGGCAAACTTTTGATACCTTAGGTTACATTATTAAAAAAATCTATATCTAGAGCCTAAGTCACTCGCTGATAATGTAGCTTTCTATATGTGAAAGTATTTGTAAAATCGGTATAATTATTTTTTTTAATTTAGCCATAAATCCATTTCATATTACATATAAGAGGATTATATCCAAAATAAGAATGCTTAAAATATAAGTGACACATAATTCCATCCAAATGGAAAATACAGAATGTGGACTAAAATTATACATGTATTATTGATAAAGTGTAAATAAATGAATTTGAAAAATTCGGAATACGAAAATATAATAATTCGGAAAAATAAAAATATGACGGAATAAGAAATTGGACAATTTAGACTTCGGAAAGCATTGCCGACACCCAAACCTAAGTGGCAGTGGGCAGGGCACATTGCTCGCAGAACAAATGGCCTATGTGGGGCCGGAAGGTTCTAGAGACCGCGTACTGGAAGACGTAACGTTGGAAGGCCTCCCACAAGCTCAACCGATGACCTTGTGAAGGCTGCAGGAATCCGCTGGATGTGGGAAGCACAGAACCAGTCGAAGTGGCGGTGCTTGGGGGAGGCCTATGTCCAGCAGTCTTCATTTCGACTGAAATGATGATGATGACGATGATGAGCGGTCACACAATAACGGCTGTCCAAAACACAGTGTTTTTTGACCACTAGATGTCTAATATTGGTGAAAATGATAGATTTTCATGATGAACCGCACACAGAAGAAATCAAAGCTTATCAAGATAAGCCACAACTGCATAGTAAGAGCATACAAACGCAATTTAAGTTTTTATCTCGCATACATTTCAACATACTATGGTGCTTAGATCTTTCCTTCAAGCACGGTTCACACGTGCCTGTTACTTGCATAACAGGATGCAAATATCTTGCACGCTATTGTGGCATTCACCAATGGCAAGTTTACTTGTAAACGAATTATTCCAGTAACATAACTAAGTATTTAAAGGTAAACCGCAGAAAAGGTGGGATGACGACATAAGACATGTCGCTGGAATGACATAGGGCAGACTGGCCAGACAGAGACAAGAATGGAGAAGTTTGGAGGAGGCCTTTGCCTACTGGCGAACAGACATACAAAAACTAAACAAACGCCAAATACGAGAAGGCTAATAATCTATATATATAAAAACTAGCTGCGCCCCGCGGTTTCACCCGCGTAGACCGGGATAAAAAGTAGCGGTATGAAAAATAGATGTTAGCCGATTCTCAGACCTACTCAATATGCTCACAAAATTTCATGAGAATCGGTCAAGCCGTTTCGGAGGAGTACGGGAACGAACATTGTGACACGAGAATTTTATATATAAGATTAATTGCTGTTCGTTTATCTCGCTAAAACTGGAGAACGGCTGGGCCGATTAGAATGTTTTTTTTTTTGGTTTATTAAAAAAAGAAATTGAAATTTTGACAGGACAACGTCTGGCGGGTCAGCTAGTAAATAATAAAACTAAGTATTTAAAATGCAATATGTACCTACTAGGCGCTCATAACAACGAAGTAGTAGTAGCAACTATTGTTAATATTTTCTAGTTGCGCGCTCCCAGAGGGCACCTGTTGGCAATTCTTTCAGGGAAACTTGTTAAATACTTGATAGCATGGTCTCGACAACTTGGAACTTGTTCCGAGTGTCAACTACAAACGTTGCTATTTGCCACTGGACTTGACGTGGACTTTATTTCAAGTACGTGAGAAAATATTTTTGTATAAGTTTATTGCAATTTGTATACATCGGGGGCGTGGTATGAATTTTAAGTCTTGTCCAGTCTCTTTTGCATTTTATAAGTATGGACCTGACGACGCGTTTTCAAGATGCAAAATTTTAGCCATAAGTTGGAAGCTGTTGGTCTGGCTGTCATTCGTAGAACTTTGATAGTCGTTACGGGCTGTCAGAAGCCTAACCAAGGGGGTGTCGTGTTACCCAGTAACTAAGTGGTGGAGATTCAGTTGCATCCGGTTAGACTGGAAGCCGACCCCAATTTAGTACGGAAAAGGCTAGGCAAATTGATTGTACTTATGGAAAACTAAGACGCTGGATGGCGATGGGGCCGAAAGGTTCTGGAATGGATACCGCGCAGCAAGGACAGATCCTCTATGAGAATGACGATGAAATGATGACATTGACAGGCAAGTTTATTTATTTATTTATTTATTGGACAACCAACAAAGCAG
This sequence comes from Cosmia pyralina, assembly GCA_946251885.1. Taxonomy (NCBI): domain Eukaryota; kingdom Metazoa; phylum Arthropoda; class Insecta; order Lepidoptera; family Noctuidae; genus Cosmia; species Cosmia pyralina. The sequence goes on from OX276358.1 coordinate 22,460,525, forward strand.
ACACTAAAAAAAAAATACATGTTAAAATAGCCATGTTATTATCACATATCATAGTGTAGCCTTAATTAATTAAAGGCTGCCACGGCATGCATAAAATATAGGAGTAAAAAAAAGCAGTTACAAAAAATATTCTACTTATCTAGATGATCTATATATCTTAAAGACAACAGAAACTACAATATTCTACTACAGTTATTGTTAAACAACTTCTATCACAAGAACCACCAGAAACTAGAGAAACATAATCAGCTTTTCAACAAATTATTGCCTACTCGCTTTTATATAACCGATGCCGATGCCATGTTAATAAACAGTAAGCACACGAAAATAGAGGAAACTCCAATTTTCTGCAAGCCTACTCTTCAGGCCTATGTACGCCTAGTACATAAATAAGGATTCCCGGTTCAACATTTGCGCAACATACATCACCGGCTAGCCAGTACATTTACGGTTATAAAACCCCCCATTCACTACGCGAATGCGCGTACATCACGCGTTCAGTTTGTCGTAGGTCACGTAAAACCGCAATTTGCCGACCAAATGGAAGAGTGCGGTTGTCCGGCGACGTGTCGCTCCCTTTATTGCTAGCTTTATTTTTGTTACGAATAAATAAATTAGGTATTTTTGGAGGGATTTTTTTGTTTTACTTGTTGGTTACTAGGAAAAGCGTCCTCTATTTAACAATAATTTGATTTCATTGTAAAGCTCTTATTTTATTTTATAATTGTTAAAATTAAAAGAAATTAAATACAAAATACAAAAAATACAAAATAAATATAAATTAGTTACTTAATTAGGTCCTCCAATTATAATTAATTTCGAATCATTGAGGTTTTCCTATGTTCCTGCGCTTATGGTTTAATCTTGTGACTTATATAAAAAAAAAAAATAAAGAAAAAAACTTATTATTTTTTATTTCTGTCTTTACCCGACTGCCGTGAAGCCCAGGAGAAAGTTAATTTTATAAATATGAATGACTTCGTCACCCAAGCATTGATATGACTGACTACAGTTAACATTTTATATTTAATATGAAAACTTTCTGCAAAAACTATTAGCATAAAAAGCTATTCAAATGTAACGTTATATGCATAAACGCGACATAACGTGCGCGTTAACGTTAACTTTAATCTGACAAATGCTCGTAAATCACATAATAACGCAATAACGTCACATACTGACGTTTCGCACGGGCGTTTATTGCTTGTAGATGTTTGATACGCACTTATTTGAGTGTTCAATTTTAAACGACTATTATGTAAACTCATGAATTAAAAGCTATGCGATATGAACCCCTAATGCCCGGTTTGTGAGGAATTCTTAAACGGAGTTTAAACTCTCAATAGTTATTGATTCGATAAAATTATCTATTTAAGCGAATTCCTTCCGTATGCTCGGTTTTTGAGGTCCTCAGATTAACCCTCGTTAGTAATTCACTCGACTTTTCAGCTAAATTTTTCCATTATGAAGTGTTCAGAAACACGATAACGAACCAATAATCACTATCTAAAAATCTCAGAAACCGGGCATAACCGGGGTGTTCTCACGGACGTAAAAATATCGCGGCGGGATTTTATCGCACACTGGATTCTCATTTCTCAGTGTTGAGCCGTGCATCGAGAATCCAACCTAACAACAACAGAGTGCATCCCAGCGTGTCGAAAAAACACACTGTCGGACTTACAACTTTCAGCGTTAAGCAGAGCAATGAAAATCCAGTGCGCCAAAAAAAATCGCCCCGATATTTTACGTCCGTGCGAACGTCGGCTAAGAGAAGGTCAATCGGTAACTAGCGACCCACCCCTGCTTCGCACGGTTTTTACGACTTGACAATACATCGAGACATCTTTATCACATGAAATTTTAATTATAAACTGTCTGAAATAAATACTCTAAGTTAACGTTCGCACGGACGTAAAAATATCGCGGCGATTATTTTTCACGCATTGGATTTTCGACGCTCTGCTTAGCGCCGAGAGTGCAAAATCCAACAGTGTGTTTTTTCGACGCGCTAGAATGTACTATATTATTGTTAAGTTGGATTTTCAACGCTCGGCTCAACAACGAGAGTTGAAAATCCAGTGCGCGATAAAATCCCGCCGCGATTTTATTACGCCCGTGGGAACGGGGGCTTAAAGATGGTGAATCCGTTGCGCAGTTTATATATGATCAACACGGTCACACAGACCGACACGAAAAGCGACTTTAATTTGTAATATGTATAAATATAAGCAGATATATTTACATAAATCCTAGAATGCTAGATCAAATAAAGTAGAAAGTTGGCGTCATGATGTATATAGTTCAGATCAGACTCATCATAATCTGACTAGCCTTTTCCCAACTATATGGGGTCGGCTTCCAATCTAACGGATGCAGCTGAATAGCAGTAATTTACATGGAGCGACTGCCTATCTGATCTCCACAACCCAGTTATTGGGTAGGTACTACGATATCCCTTGGTAAGACTGGTTGTCAGACTTTCGGGCTTCTGACGACCCGTAACGACAGTCAAAGATCCACGAATGACAGCCGGAACCAACAGCTTAACGTGCTTTCCGAGGCACTGAACACCGAAAGATGATCACCCATCCACGGACCAGCCGCCAGCCGCCGAATCCAGCTGTTATTACTGAGCCACGAGCCTCTTCATCAAAATCCGTACCGTGTGTGGCTGCTACAGCCTCAAGACCGACACGCTTATTGACAAGACTAGCTGCGCTCCGCGGTTTCCCCGCGTAGACCGGGATAAAAATTAGCCTATGTGATAATTCAGGGTGTGAACTACCTCCATACTAAATTTTATAAAAATTGGTCCAGCCGTTTGACCGTGAAGAAGTAACAAACACACATACTCACAAACTTTCGCCTTTATAATATTAGTGGGATTGTTTCGTTTATGTGCAAACACCCAATGATGGGATGCCTACAGACTCCATGAAATCGTCTGTTGGTAGTATTTAGAACGTCAAGGTGCTGGGCCTCAAGAGAGCTGAAAGGTACAGCTCCTATAAGGACGTAGGTAGGGGGGCGTTCATTAATTATGTGAGGCGTTTAGGGGGGAGGGGGGAGGGCCGAATCTCACCCAATCTCACGTGGGGTCTCGGCAAATATCACGTAATTGTTTTAAGTATTATAAAAAATAATTAAGCAAATTATGTTTATTTAACAATCTCTAGTTCACATAAACAAGCAACAAGAATAATGTACCCAGGATTTTGTAATAATTACCTATCTTGTTTTATCACTTGTAAAAGATGAAGAAAAAAATCGTGAGGAAACCGGCATGCCTGAGAGATATTTCTCGACGGCATGTGAAGCCAAATTAGAGGCCCATAGGCGGCATAAAAACTGTGACAGTAGGTTAGTCATAACCACAATAAAAAGAAAAAAGATCTTGATTTAAAAGAGTGTTCTTGGACTTCTACGTTTTGGAAAGGGCAACTAGCTTCAACTTTCTGACACACTGACCGACTTCTTGACAATTGAAAAGTATGCACTTTTCAATTGTCATTTATGCAAATAAATAACTAAATAGCTTAATTTAAATATTATTTTTTATTAAAATATTATTAAACTTAATTTAAATATTATTATTCATTCATGATATTTACCACTAAAAATAAACGTATACCGGACTTCCCGCTTCTTAAAATAAATAGCGAAATAATAAAACGATCCACCAACGAAAAATATCTTGGATTAAGGGTAGACGAAAAAATAACTTGGAAATTACACATCGACCATCTCAGAAATAAATTAACGTCGTTACTGGGAGCATTACGGAAAGTGGCAAACTGTATTCCAAATAAAGTGCGCATTTTGATCTATAACTCATTAGTCAAATCGCATTTAGAATATTTAATTGAGATATGGGGATCCGCAGCAGTAACTAATTTAAACTCACTTCAAAGAGTTCAAAACAAAATAATTAAAACTCTGTTCCATTATCATTATCGCACTCTAACAAAGGCCTTATACGAAAAAACTAAACTATTAACCCGTCGCGCGCCAATTAGCAGACACAATTGAAATTCTATTGTTATCTGTACACATGGTGTACAATCGACATTTTAAGAGTTAAATATTAGACAGCTATACATTTACTACACTTGCATTCTTATTAAAAACATAACTACAAACTCAATACAAACTAACATACAACTGAAGAAAAAAACAATGTCATATAGCCTGAGAAATAGATATAGAAACAAACTTGAAGTCACCAGCGTACGCACTAATTACGGTAGAAAGAGATATTATTTGAAGGAGCACAGCTGTACAATGGATTGCCGGACGATATTAAAGAGTGCGATAACATGAATTCATTTAAGAATAAGCTTAAGAAGCATGTACGTACACTATAACTTCCAATAGGTACTCTGGAGGAATTGTATTGTAATGTATCATCACACTTACTACTTTGTATCTCATTATAAGTGAACTGTAAGTTCTTATGAGAAATAAATTTCTTTAAACCGAAATAAATGCTTTGAGTTCGAGTTTTTTTGTAAATGAATAAGGAGAATACCTACTTCTTGTTATTATTCAAAGCATCTTTAATGACTGACCTCAAAACTGCTAAAACCAAAACCGCTTTTGGTAGACCCCAATGTTGTACTCAAAACTTAATTAAAACTCAAAAATCCATTGTAAATACAAAAAGTTTTTTAACACAGAATCTTAATAAAATCTGGATTGATGGAAAACGAAGCGGGTCCCCTTTCATGTGCTAATCTAATGGAGATTACAGACCCGGAGCCAGCACCTTAAAGCTACGAGATGTAAATAGTTTACATATTTTTTTAGTTTACATAAATAGGGCATTGCCGATGATTTTTTGCGTAGGAACGAGTAGGTAGGTACTGTAAAGGTTGTCTGCAAAAGGGAAATCTTATTTCATGCAGGCTGGTAGAAAACTGAAATGGTTGCAGTCGATTACTCAAGCGAGTTTCTGGAACATTCAACAGCATCAATTTTATTGCCTTTCAAGAATTGCATGCAAGTTTTTACATGCGCGCGATTCCATAAAGTAGCATACAATAATTGAATGCAAATTTTGCCATTCAATAAAATCGCATACGACTTACACCGAGGCAATAAAATTGCAAAGCGATTTTTGCGTACAAGTTTTGTCTCGTCTAAACACAGAGTTGCATGTCCAATTGATTCAAGTATTACCCACATTTGCGCTGCCAAATATTTAATTAAATTTTATTGAACGTCTTGATCGGTCGCTCATGTTTGAATGATAGAAAATTTTCATGCCAGAATTGAATGCGATTTTATTGTACGTGCGAGTTTATTGTACGTGCAATTTTATAGTATGTGCTGTTAACACCTATGCCATAGTTTTGAACGGCTACTCATTTGCCCGAATCGTACAACAATATTGTACGTGTTGTTTAGACGGTGTCAGATGTTTGCCCTTCAATTTTATGGTATGCCACAGGCAATAAACTTGCGCCATGTAAATGGAGCTATAGATTCAAAATTGATTATGCGACTACTGATTTCATAAAACAACAGTTATAAAACAAATTAAAAACGGGTCTTCTCGCGATACTCCAAAACAATACTTATTTGATAGGTGCGTAAAAGTGAGCACGTCTTCTTGAAATAAATAGCGAACATTCAGTATTGCTTCTTATTTCCTTATTATAAAATAAAAATAATACATTTATTTCAGGCGACACAGGCTCGTAAAAAATTACTTTAAGACAAAGACATTTATTCGTCGGACATTGTAGCAACAAAGTTGGTATTTAAAATAATTGTGTTCAGGACACATCCGCCGCTAAAAGCGGCATACGAATATTAGGTCTTTACCTATGAAATTGCCGTTCTGCAGTACTGGCCATTTCAAATCAAAATAATTTTTATTTGGCTAAGAATTCTAATTTCAAATTAATTTTATTTTAAAAACATGGATTTTTTTTCCAAAAGTAGTAATTTGTTTATTGATTAGTGTTACATTTTCATCGCATTTCAATATTTTTCGTCATCATGGATACGTTAAAAATTCGAGTAATTATGGAATATGAGTACCGTCGTGGCAGCAACGCGGCACAAGCGGCACGCAACATCAACGACGTTTACGGAGCTAACACTACAAACCAACGCACCACTTGTTATTGGTTTGCTCGCTTCCGTTCTGGAAATTTCGACCTGAAAAATGAACCTCGCGGTCGTCCGAAGACTTTGGTCGACAATGACGAATTAAAGGCAATTGTGGAAGCTTATGATACACAATCTACGGCTGAATTAGCAGCAGCTTTCGACGTTAGCGTCAAAACAATATTGGCCCATTTGCGTCAAATCGGCAAGGTAAAAAAGCTTGACAAATGGATGCCCCACGAACTCAATGATCGCCAGCGCGAAGTACGCGTCGAGACGTGCCTTGCACTGCTCAACATACACATAAATGAAGGAATTTTGAACCGCATTGTTACCTGCGATGAAAAATGGATTCTGTATGATAACCGCAAGCGTTCAGCAAGTTGGTTGGATCCTGGTTCAGCACCTAAACAATGCCCTAAACGAAAACTTACCCCTAGAAAAGTGATGGTCACTGTTTGGTGGTCTAGCGCCGGTGTGATTCATCACAGCTTCTTACCAAACGGGGTGAGCATTACTTCAGATGTGTACTGTGATAAACTGAACACAATGATGGAGAAGCTGGCACATCTCCAACCAGCATTGGTCAATCGCTCGTCCCCGCTGCTCCTGCACGACAACGCGCGACCTCATACTGCACAGCAGACGGTCTCCAAGTTGCAAGAACTGGGGTTGGAAGCTCTCCGTCATCCGCCCTACTCACCAGACTTTGCGCCTACAGACTACTACTTTTTCCAGAATTTGGATAACTACTTGGCGGGAAAAAAATTCAATACCCGAGAGGCAGTACAAAATGCCTTTGAAGAATTTGTTGCCTCTCGTCCAGCTGATTTCTTTAAGAAGGGCATCAATAAACTGCCACTGCGTAGGCAAAGATGCATTGATTGCATGGGTGATTACTTCGATTAATACAAATAAAAAATGCATGAAAAAAATTCGTTTAAATTTTTTCATACAAAACGGCAATTTCATAGGTAAAGACCTATTATTTACAATAATATGTGCACATGGGCATAAAACCTAACTTATAAACTCATACCTATACTCTACAAAACAATATAGAACACTTAAAACTATAGACACAGAGACACATTAATTATTATTCTTGGGTACCTATAACCTACAATATAAAATAAACATTAAAAACACAACAATAACTTAAACAACCTAATTATAAATCTATAGAAATCTAATTTAACCCTTAAAATAAAAAATCTTTTAGAGTATAAAAGTTATTTTGACTAATCCATGTTTTTAGTTCTTTTTGTAACAATTAAATGGCAGTTCTCTTATTAATTTTGGAATGTGGTTGTAAATTTTTATGGACATAAGGTAGCTGTTTCTGTAGTGGAGAGCGCTGTTACAAATTGGTTTTTTAACTTGGCACAAAAAGGTAAAAGGCTTGGTAAAAAGGGACCCCTTTTTGTAAATCTATTGTTTTCGGCTACTGTGGAGAAGAAGTGTGAATTTTTCCTAACAAATATGGCTATTTCAAAAATGTAAATAGAAGCTAACGTTAAAACCTTTAACTTTTTAAAAATTGGTCTACAGCTCTCATATGGAGGCGTCCCAGTTATTGCTCTCAAGCATTTTTTTTGCGCTATGAAAGCTCTTTGAATGTGGGGCGAGTTACCCCATAGAAGTAAGCCATACCTCAAATCCCGACGCTACGTAGCCGTGATAGGCATTGAGTGCAGCTTCTTCATTCGCTGTTTTGCGTAGCTCTCTTAATGCGTATACAAATATGTTTATTTCTTTAGAAACATTTTCAATATGTATTCCCCAGTTACAATTTTCATCTAGTGTTAAACTTAAAATTTTAATACTATTTTCTTTGGTAATTTTTTCGTTATTGTGGACTAAATTAATTTTTGAGGGATTTTGTTTGTAGTTTGCAAATTGAATGAATTTTGTTTTAGATAAATTTACTTTTAAGTTATTTTCGTCTAGTCAATTTATTATAATGTTGATAGTTTGATTTACTTCTTGTTGATGTAATGTTTTATTATTTTCCGGTATTATTACTGACACAACATCTGCAAATAGTACGCACTTATGGTTTGTTACATTTGGTAAGTCGTTAATATATAAAAGGAAAAGAAGAGGCCCAAGGATGCCTCCTTGGGGTACTCCAGACCCATTGTGTCTAAATAAAGATTTGTATGACATTGCAACAAGTTTATCATTAATACGGGATACTTCAACACATTGTTGTCTATTGCTAAGGTAACTTTTCAGCCATTCTAACGCTGGACCTCTGGCTGGACCGCTCACATTTATCAAGAAGTGTATTGTGGTTAACGAGATCAAAAGCCTTGCTCATGTCTAGGAAGATAACTGAAACAGAGCGTTTTTTATTATATACTATCTATTATGGATCTGACCAGAGAGAATGCTGCCAGAGTTGTTGACTTACCTTTTTGAAAACCCATTTTGTTCGTCATTAATAATTTTATGTTTGTTTATAAATTGAACTAAACGACTATGCATTATTTTCTCGTAAATTTTTGAGAATATTGAAATAAGAGGTATAGGTATATAATTAGTTTTATCTAGCGTACTCTTGCTTTTATAAAGGGGCTTAACTATTGAAACTTTTAATTTATCTGGGAAGATTCCTTCAAATAGAGATAAATTTATAGTGTGGCACAGTATTGGTGATATACCTATAACCTAAACATACATATTTTTATGATCAAAAACCTGTGTTAACAAATAAGACATAAGACTATGTTAGTAGCACTTCACTTTGCACTAGCTACACTTTGTACTGTCCTGTAGTACTTGTCCGCGGAAGCGACGGAACACCACGTCCTGCGGCCAAAAGACTTCTTCCATGACAAGGGGCAGATAACGCTTGAAGTTGACGTTCAGGTGCGATTCCAGTAACTACACCCTCGGCGTGTACCTCACCTTTTGGCGCACGTACTCCATGGATTCCTCCGCCTTAGTGGTGTTGTGCAGACGAGTGATGTACATCAGTATGTTCGGTTTTGTGGCACGCAGACTCAATTCGGGCTCCGTAGGAGCTTTGCAGCAGCGCAGCGGTTTGGCCTACCTCATAACTAACTTTGTTTTTAGAATTCATCTCATTCCATAAGTGTAAACTTACTCAAAAGTCAAGTTTAAATATTTTTTAAACCTTTAATTAATTATTGAAATATTTATTCGCACATAATTTATCTAATTTCAATAGATGACTTTTTATAACTTAATCACCTGATTTTTTTTCAAATTGCCAGATATAGCTGTGAAAAATAGGACGGTCTATAAAGATGGCGGCAATTAGCAATTAACATTTTAATTGTCTACGACCTAATTGCCTATTTTCTTCGGCACTGTATTTAGAGTAGGTAAACTAAAAGTGTAAGAAAACCTCTAATGGTGTTTTATTTTTATTTTAAAACAATGAATGTGTTTTGCTGGGTCTCTATGATCCAAGCTATCTTATGCAGCGGTCCCACGGCCCGCTTTCTCACAGGCCAGAGCGCGTCAGGCCAGGCCGACGGGCCGTGGGGCCACGGCTTTACACGTAAAGAATAATCACCCTTACAAACAGTTGACCTCAGCAAACGCAAGTTTAACTTTATAGCACCATGTTGATAATATTTAAGTTGAACAGAATAATTCTGGCCAGCTTGTATCCACTACTTTTTGGTGATGTTCTTCAGAAAGGTCAGGTGCGTAGTACTCGCAACCGGCGTGCGTGTATGAACACACAAGCACGCCGCCGCCGGCTGCGACTGCGAGTTGGTATATGGTTGATATACTCCATTTGCTTCGTTTACTTTCATACATGATGACGTATAAATGTAAATGAAGCAAAAGGAGTATGTATGGATCGTACTGTTAGGACACGATTTGATTATCCCTTTTTAAAAAAAAACGATTATTTGTGCTAAATGATTATATTGATTAAAAATCACAATAATATGGGAAACTTGGTCAATATTTTGACACGCGACCTATCCGGTAGGAGTCTCAACCCGAACTGGCTCTATTATCTGACTAATGCACTAGGTTTCGACCAGGACGATGACGTGGCGCTTATTAGGCAATAATGGGTGCATTCTGGGGATGTAACAACCCCCCCTTTAAGAGGAACTTTACGGTTTTCATGGAAAGTTACGAATTTATTCTTAACCTTGGAAGAGGAATTGTTTCAGGTTCCGGATCGTTATCTAAGTTGTTATTGTCCTGTGAGTCGGGCTTTCTTTTGCAGTCAAAATATTTCCCAAACTTCTTACAAAGTTTATAACTAGTAAAGATTAAAATTAAAATGATTACAAAGTAAGTTAAAAGTGGATAATGAGAACTATATTCAATTAGGTTAGGGCTAGGATTATTTATAATTTTATCAACATCTGACAATATTTGATTATTAATAATCTTAGGTAGTTTGTCTAAGTCTATATTGGACAATTTAGAAAATAACAAATTGGGTTTTGATATATTAAACTTTTCTAGATTACAACAGGCTTCATTAATTAGATTAAAATCGGAAACTATATTTTTAACATTTATGTCAATGTTGTTTCTACCAAACAGTTGTTTGTTTCTACAATAAGCGGTACAATTAGGTGGAATATTAAGTATACCAGTACCTAATATTTTCAACTCTATTAAATCAGATTTACACTGGATAGAAAGTTTAGTCGGTTCAGATTGGACAAATATCCATCTGTTACCTTGCAATTCTTGCCAAATATCTAACTGACCATACATTAATTTAGTTTGACAGTATTTAGGTATTTCCGTAACAATTTTTGTTAGTATATCGGTTTCACAGGTTGGTGTTTCTGGAATTAAGAGTGTGTTCACATCATCACATATATAGACTCTATTTACGGGTTCAACACATGATTTTAGATCACTTATACAGGTATATGTTAGTTTATCTTTACTAATGCCAATATAATTACAAGATGGCACTATCATTGCATAGGAGTTTGGTTTATCTATATTGTGCGGTATAGGTACCGAAATAGCCTTAAACAGATCTAACTCGAAAGAGTGTACAAGAGGAACTTTAATTACAAAGACTAACTTATTGTTTGCGAAATAACAAGACAATTTTAATATGTCAATTAAAGCATGAATATTATCTAAATCTAAGTCTAAAGGCAATTTTTCATAACTAGGTAATTTCCTAACATTATCTACTAGCTCATTATATAATTGATTAGGTGTCATAACTGACGGATGCAGAGTATTAGTTTTAGCGAATAACATTGCATTTACAAGGTCGTCTAATTTAAATGACAAGGTAAGTAGGCAAGATGATAGTTCAGTATAGACATCGTTCATTTTTGATTTTATATACAGCTTATCAGATAAGATAGACAAGTTACTAAAAGTGCTAGATAGATTAATAATAGCGTCATTCAAACGGACTTCATTTGTGTTTATAGTTTTAAGAGTTTCGTTATAGCGGGAAAGAGCCGTGCTCGTTACAATTATGTTATCCTTTAAAATAGACGCAATCTTAATATTATTACTATTTAGGGTTTGAATAGCGTTATTATATCTTATAGCATCGTCTTCATCCATTGTTCCAATGACTTGTTTGAAAAGAGAGCCAACTCCTGCTAACCAAGCGGATCTCTTTTCTCGCCCAGATGTTAAATGAGATAAGGTACTGTAGTCTTTTAGAATATCAATAAGTCGCAAAGCCAGTGGCTGCAGTATATTTGTACATTCGGATTCCTTAAGTACTGTATTTTCTTGACACAAAAGTGTGGAACTTTTTAAAACATTATTTATGCTGTCTATGTGGGGTTTTATATATGCAATATCTATGGGTACAAGCAAATGAATATTATCCCTGGTCTGTTTCATGATTCCTATCGGATCGAAGTATATGCCAGGGCTTTCAGAGACTTGTTCGACGATATCAGATGTTGCAAGGGACAGGAATGTAGATATTCTGAAAAATATATATATGACAAAATATTTAACTAATGTTATATTTTTTTTTTTTTATTTAAGTTAAAACTAGGTTTTAAAGATATATGCGTAATACTAGATTAAGAACTAAGTGTTAGTTGTTTCCGCCAACTTTAATTCGTCATAGTGATACTTAACGTGGCGGCGATTAACGAGAAGGGTCAACGTATTGTTGCCATTAATTTTTATCACTTTATATGGGCCTTTCCAGATAGGCAACAGGGCTTTATTTTGCCGCGGGTGGTGTTTGATATACACCATATCGCCTGTTTTATATTTCATAGGTCTAGTTTTTCTATCATAATAGTCTTTTGATGTAATTTTAGATTTAAGAATGTTTTCTACAGCTTTCTCTCTGGAGAGTTTCATTCTTTGTTGGAGTATACGGACATAACTAGGGTATGTAGGTTCTAGTGCCGTGTCATAAATAGAAGTGGGTATAAATGGTTTGCAACCGAATAATAATTCATATGGTGTATAATTTGTGGTGCAATGGACTGTGGTGTTGTAGGTTAACATTGCCGTGTAAACATATCTCGGCCAGTCATTTTGATTGTCATCGACGAAACATTTTAAGTATTCTTTTAGAGTCGCATGACTTCTTTCTAAAGCACCTTGAGTTTGTGGATGATATGGGCTGGACCATAACTGTTTGATTTTCAAAAAGTTACAAGTTTGTTTAAATAGATCTGCTGTGAAATTAGTTCCTTGGTCTGTGAGAATAGTCTTGGGGATGCCAAATTGGGATATGAAATGTATCAAACACTCAGCGGTTTCTTCTGCCGTAGCATTTCGAATAGGATAGCCAGCAGAGAATTTTGTGAGGTCGTCTTGAATTGTTAAAATGAACCTGAGCTTGGCCGTGCCTGATTCGGGCAACGGTCCGACAATGTCAAGTGACACGCGTTCAAAAGGTTGCGTAGATGTAGTTGTGATCTGCATAGGGGCTCGATTGGTTCTACGCAAAGCTTTATTGGTTTGGCATTGATCACATTTTCGGACATAGTTTTCGACATCTCTGCGCATATTGCGCCAATAATATTTCTCCTGGATTCTACTTAACATTCTATTTGAGCCCAAATGACCTGATATGGGAATATCGTGGTTTTCTTTTAGGATTTTAGTAATTTCCGTTGGAGAAGGGTAAATTATGGTATTTTTGAAAATATGGGCTGCGATTGAAGTAGAATGAAATAGGTATGTAATTATATTATGAATTTTCATAAAACTATGCGAATCGAATGGATTACGGAAGTCTGTCGTAGCGAATTCAGTTGTGTTTTTATTAATTAATTCAAGTTTTAGATTTTTGAGGCTCTTAAAAATATCTTCATAGTTACATTGATCGAAGTGATAGACTTTTAGGAAAAGGAAGTAAAATTTAACATTATTATTTTCAAAAGAGAGGAAGGAATGTAATGTTCTTTCTTCTTTTAGGATATCTTTTGGTTCCGGAAGATTATCAATGACTTCCGAAATATAGTGATTTGACTCGTCGAGGTCAATGGAAGTCGGTATAATAATAGTTTTTAATTTTGTTTTTAATAAGTTTTCACTATGTTCATGAATTATAGTATCAAATTGATTTAATTTGTTGTTTATTTCTTTCAGGCATTTAGTATAAGTGTCGTCGTCATTTTGGACTTCAGGTGGTGTTGGGATGTCAAAATCTTCAGGGAGTTCGAGGTCATCGGGTAACTCAACGTTTTCAGGTAAGTCTACAAAGTCAGGTAAGTCGGGAATTTCAGGTATTCCGGGACTTTCAGGATTAGCAGGAGGAATTTCCGGCTGTTGAGGTGGAGGTGGAATACTCACTGGTGGTACTTTGTCGGTAAGTACGTGAGCAGTGTTTGGTAAGCTAGTGGATTTTACGGGGTAGCGGGAAAGAGCATCAGCGTTGCTGTTGATCTTACCCTTTTTATATTCGATCTCATAGTCGAATTCCTCAAGTCTTAATCTCCATCTTACTAGTTTAGAGCCTGGTTCTTTGCAATTGAATAGCCACCTAAGTGGTCTATGATCAGTTAAAATTTTAAATTTGTGACCATATAGATATGGGCGAAATATTTTTGTTCCAAAAATAATTGCCAGACATTCTTTTTCGGTTACGCTGTAATTAGTTTCAGCTTTATTTAATGTGCGTGAGGCAAACGCGATTGGGCGGTCCTTTCCTACCTCGCCTTGAGAGAGTATTGCTGAAATAGCGTAATTTGACGCATCACACGTCAGGATGAAAGGTTTAGTAAAATCGGGGTATATTAAGACGGGTGCTGAAGTTAAATTATTTTTTAATGTTTCAAAAGCAAGTTGTTGACTATTAGTCCAGTCAAATGGTATATCCTTTTTTAACAAGGATGTAAGAGGTTTGGCTAGCTTAGAAAAATCGTGTAGGAAGCGACGATAATAGGAAACCAACCCTAAGAATGATTTTACGTCTTTTGCGCATTTTGGGACAGGGAATTCGCTTACAGCTTTTATTTTCTCTGGGTTAGGTTTTAAGCCTGCTTCACTAATAGTATGGCCAAGATAAGTAACTTCTTTGCGGAGAAACTCGCACTTGTCTGGTTGCAGTTTGAGGTTGAATTTCCTCAATCTGTCAAATGTGTAGGATAATTTCTGGACATGGGATGTGAGGTCGTAGGAATATATAACAATATCGTCTAAATAAACATAGCAGTGTATACCTTGCAGCCCTGAAAGGACTGTGTTCATAAGTCTCTGAAAGGTTGCAGGGGCGTTTTTGAGGCCAAATGGCATTCTAATGAATTCGTAGTGACCTTCGGGTACACTGAAAGCAGTTTTAGGGACATCTTCATCTGAAATTTCTATCTGATGGAAGCCTGACGCTAAATCGAGAGTTGTAAAATATTTGCTATTACCGAGCTGGTCTAGGATTTCGTTGATTTGGGGAATTGGATAGCTCTCCCCAATAGTTACGTCATTGAGCTTGCGATAGTCAATCACTATACGCCATTTTCTTTTTCCTGATGCATCCACTTTTTTGGGCACTATCCAAATGGGGGATGACCATGGAGAGGTAGATGGTTTAATAATATTTTGTTCCAGCATCTTACTGATCTGGGTTCTGACCTCATCTTTATGAACCTCTGGAAATCTATAAGATTTTACATTTATAGGTTGCGAGGAACTTGTTTTGATTTCGTGCTTGATCGCACTGGTTGAAGTGAGTTCGTCGTCGGGAAGGTGGAATATATCTGCATATTGACTGCAGATGTCATAAAGAACTTCAGATTCTTCGGAGTTTAAATGGGAAGTTCGTAGCTGTTTAAGGACCTCGTTTGTTCTCTCGTAACAATTGGTGTTAGGTTGAGATAGGCATATTTCATTTTTAGTCATAGGTATCAAGGTCAAAGATAGGTTAGGATCTATTGAAATAGGTTTTTCAGATACATTTAGGATCGATACATTTATTCGATTATTACTTTTTACTTTCACTATTGAATTAGCTACTAGCAATTTATCACAAATATGTTGGTCCAAAATTATACCCTCTTTAACTTCTGGGTTTTGAACTAAACATTCTATGATGGTTTCGGTTCGTGGTTCTATAGTG
Organism: Cosmia pyralina; assembly: GCA_946251885.1. Lineage (NCBI taxonomy): Eukaryota > Metazoa > Arthropoda > Insecta > Lepidoptera > Noctuidae > Cosmia > Cosmia pyralina. The sequence goes on from OX276358.1 coordinate 22,476,162, forward strand.
TAAGATGGATGATTGAATGATAATTGTATATGATGGTGTCCGATTTCCAGCATACCAGAATCATAATTTATTCGGCAGCCATTTTTAACGAATAGGTCATTACCTATAATACCATCATAAGGAAAGCCTAGGTTATCAAATATATGAAATCTATGTGATACTATGTATCCAGGGGATAAACTTAGGTCTAGAGTAAGGTTACCGTGACTCGTAATCGGGTCCTTTGAGTCTATGCCTTTTATTCTGACAACATCAACTCTTAATTCAGGAGGTTTGATTAGGCATGATTTCTTTAGGATACACAAGGAGGCTCCAGTGTCTATCAAAAGGGTAAGTGGTTTTTCGCTGACAGACGACTGGGCGACGACATAGGGTAAGTATGTTTTTAAGTTAGTATTTACTTCATACACTTTGTAATCATCATTGTTTTCTTTTCTAGGGATGCACATGGATTGAGGAGGATTGGAGATGTCTTCAGTTTGGGGCTGGTTACCCTGTCGCGTGACATTATGAGAGCTGCCAATTTGGGGCTGGTTACCCTGTCGTATAGCTCTAGGTGATAAATGGTGATTAGGATCAGAAATGTCTTCTGTTTGGGGCTGGTTACCCTGTCGCGTGACATTTTGAGAGCTGCCAGTTTGGGGCTGGTTACCCTGTCGTGTAGCTCTAGAGGATAGATGGTGATTGGATATAGAATTAACGGCATCGACTTTTAAAGTTCGTCTCGTGCGACACCTTGTCGAGACGTTTAGTAATTTAAAGTGTCCTGATCAGATTCTAAAATGTTTGTAGTGGAGTCTTCTTCATTATTCACAAGGTTTACATGAGGATTTTTGGGCTTAGAAGAATATTGTTGCGCGGGGTAATTGAATTTATTGTTATATTTTTTATTATTAAATTCGCGCAATTTACATTCGGCTAAGGTATGACCCTCCTTCTTGCAGTATCTGCACACTGACGAATCCCTAAAGGAAGAAGGTTGATTGTTATTATTAGGTAGAAGTGGCTTAGGTGGAGGTCTATTCTGTTCTTTCTTGGAATTTACATTCTGTCGGAATGTGTGGTGTTGAATTTTTTCTTCAGAAATCGCATAGTTGACGGCTTCGTTCAGGTTTTTAGGATCTCTACATCTTACAATGTTAGCTATGCGAGGGTGTAACCCTATATTAAATGTATGAAGGGCTAGATCCTCCATCGCAGCCACTCTTCCTACAAGTTCACTTTTCTTTGTATTGGAAATTGTCACTTCTGTAAGTAGTTTGGATAGGCAAGTTTCGACTCGCAGATGGAATTGGCTGACCGTCTCCTGGTTAGTTTGATGACATTCTTGGAGCTCGGTAAGTAAATGGGCGTAATGTTTTCTCTCACCGAATTGATTTTTAAGGAATTCTTTGAGAGATGACCAATTGTCAAAGTCTTTGATGGAGCACGCGCTTTGCGCCTTGCCGTCTAGTTGGCTGATAATAAATTTAAGTATAATATCTTCCTGTGATGATGACGCCAAAGATATTGCATTATCGCAATTTACTATAAAAGCATTTAATTTATCTCGAGAGCCGTCAAATGGCTTGATAAATTTTAAAATAACATTAAGGGGTATTTCTTCATCTTTCACCTCCTTGAGGTCTTTTTTAGAATCGGATTTGGTCATTTTTTTTTGTAAATAAAATAACTGGCTCCGAAATAAAATACAAGTACAATAACTATTATAAGGTCGCAATATAAAACTTTTGCCAACTGGTTCTGGACGGCTTATCAGTATTCTGAGTACTGAGTTACCGAATACGTGGGCGAAGGATGTGTAGACTACGGTCTGGACACAATGTTATCTACAGATACAAAGTAACAGGATTATAAAGTAACTTATGATTTGTAACTATGGCAAATCTATAAATAGGATTAAAATTAAGATCACTGAACTGACTCACAGAACACAGAAACACTTCATTTTGCGGAGACACGGAGGACGTCTGATCCTGGTCGGTGCTGGATACGAGCAGGTCCGTAGAATGCGCCTGCAGCGCACTGCCCAGTACCACTGCACAGTAGACAGGTGACGACTCGGATGAACCTCGAAAGGGCCCTGGATTTGGCCCCTCGAGCTGGAGTTAGCCTCTCGAAGGCTACTGGAGATGGCCTATTTCAGCCAAGGTTGGCCTCTCTTAGGCCGCAGATAGGTCGTGATGAGTTCGGGTCGTAGGATTTGAGGCACACAAGATACACTTGGCACAGAGACACTTTCACTGGATAACACTTCACGGGGCGTTCCACGGGATACAATCCCTTTACCGCTGCCACCAATGTTAGGACACGATTTGATTATCCCTTTTTAAAAAAAACGATTATTTGTGCTAAATGATTATATTGATTAAAAATCACAATAATATGGGAAACTTGGTCAAAATTTTGACACGCGACCTATCCGGTAGGAGTCTCAACCCGAACTGGCTCTATTATCTGACTAATGCACTAGGTTTCGACCAGGACGATGACGTGGCGCTTATTAGGCAATAATGGGTGCATTCTGGGGATGTAACAGTACGTAGTACTCGTAGGTGGCGTTCTGTATTCTCTACCTCTATGGAAAAAGTTATGTTGTATCCCTAATACCCATCATTATTTGTAACGAACTAAGCTCAACCCCGCTTCGCTATAATAAATTTTCCTCATTATACTAATTAAAGATATTCAGACGACGCGCGACGTCTTTATTAGAGACAAAAAAATACTCCACACCCTTTATGCTATCCTGGTAGCAGGAAATCGTTAAGAAACATATTTCCGTTCATTTCTCTTTGACATCTCGTTATGATAATGTTCCTTGGGGTTCATTAATTTAAAAAAAATATATATATTATGCAATTAGTGAATCAAGGATGGATTTAAAGCGAGGGCCATAGATGAATCACGAGCTAGTGAAGTAATCCAGAGCGACGCGAGTGATAACATGGCCCTCGATAATAATCCGTTTTATTCAAGAGTTGCATACTATACTTTACACCATGACTACGAGAAAAAGAAAGATAAACATAAACAAAAAAACACATTTAATGAAGCAAAAATAAACATTTAATGAAGAAAAAGGAAGGTTACATTAATTAAAATTCACATTAAAATTGGAACAATTACTAAAATTAAGAGTAACTACTTTATCGGCTGCCTTCTCTTTCATAAACTCGGGTGTTAACACATCTTCATCACTTGAATGCATTTTTAATCGATTTTTGATTAAGTAACACTAAAGTTTGTATTTGTACAACTTACCGTGTGTTTGCGCTGGCGAAACATTCAATTATTTATTTATTTATTTATTAAAACTTTATGCACAAGTAACAAAATACCGTACAAAGGCGGACTTAATGCCTGAGGCATTTTCTACCAGTCAACCTTAGGGTGGTGCAGAGAGAAGACACAATTAAAAACAATTAAAAACATGTTGATATCTACGTCAGATAAATTGGCAGAAATAGAGATATCAACATGTTTTTATGCGATGTTTCGCCAGTGCATACGCGCAGTTACAGTATTCAAAATAGCGCCAATTTACTAATGACAGCAAAGAATACAAAACTGTTTTTATTCTAATGCTAAACTCCTTGTCGGAAATGTCGAGACCAATCAAATTGAATTTAGAACACACCAATATAGGTCGAATTATCGAATAATTATATTGGTGTGTTCTAATTTCAAACACCAAAATAGTGATTAAAAGTAAGCTTTTTATTCACTGTTTGCAGTGAATAAAATAAGCTTTTTAGAGGGGGGGGGGGGGGCGGGGGTAGTATAAAAAGCGTTTATTCTACTACTTTTAAATTGTTTTTGCATTATATGATATTACATAATAGTGTGGCTCACGCCACTAACCAGTGGTCGCCTATTTGGCGTAGGATCCCGTATTATTACTCTTTGGGCGTAGGCCTCAGGTAGGAGGAGCTCGTGGCTAAGTAATAACAGCCGCACCGGTCGATCCATCAGGTTAAGCTACGCTTGCCGGGGTTGGTCAGTGGATGGGTGACCATTCTTAACATACCGAGTCTCCTCCGTGCCTCGGAAAATACGTTAAGCCGTTGGTCCCGGCTGTCATTCGTGGATCTTTGAAGCTCGAAAGTCTGACAACCAGTCTTACCAAGGGGTATCGTATTACACAGTTACTGGGTTGTGGAGGTCAGATAAGCAGTCGCTCCTTGTAAAATACTGGTATTCAGCTGCATCCGGTTAGACTGGAAGCCGACCCCAACATAGTTGGGAAAAGGCTAGGCAGATTGATTGGGCGTAGGCCTCACCCATTTCCTTCCACTGATTCCTGTCGCTAGCTTTAATCATCCATCCTGGTCAAACTCAATCTCACTCAAACTCAAAGCATTTATTTCAATTAAACCAATTACAGGCACTTTTGAATTGTCAAAGAGTCGGTCAGTTGGTCAGAAATTTGAAGATAATTCTAAAATGTCGATCTCAATGGAAAAGAACGGGCAAGAAACCGGTCCTCCCTTCTCCCAAAATGTTGTTGGGGAAAAAGTCTTTACGCATTATAGTATGTATGAACTTAAAAAAAATCTCTTAGGCTATACTATTTGTATGTGGCTGGTTTTGGTATCATTGAAAGTTTAAATTTTAAAAAACATAGGTAATTCCAAATTCAAATTAGGAAAATGTGTGATTTTCATTTGTTTTTCGTACTGTCAAGATGAGTGAATCTAATGAAGAAATTCGATACATTTTAAAAACTACAAAAAAACTAAAAATGCAACGCAAGCCGCGAAAAAAATTTGCGATGTTTATGGACCCAGTGCAGTGTCTGTGAGAGTAGCATAAATTCGGTTTAAGCGTTTTCAATCCGGAAATTTTGATGTCAAAGATGCACGTCGCTCTGGTCGCCCTATTACGGATAAAATGGATGTATTTTTGAAAAAGTGGAGCAAGATCGGCATATCAGTGGTTACGACGTAGCTGAAGAACTTGGAATTGACCACAAAACAGTTTTGGCGCATTTGAAAAAAACTGGGTACACAAAAAAGCTCGATATTTGGGTACCTTACGAGCTCACTGAAAGAAACCTAATGAACCGTGTACTCATTTGTGATTCTTTATTACGACGTAATGAAACCGAACCATTTTTGAAGAAGCTGATAACTGGCGATTAAAAGTGGATCACGTACGACAAGAACGTGCGAAAAAGGTCGTGGTCAAAGACCGCTCAGGCTTCACAGACTGTGGCGAAACCCGGGTTAACTCGCAACAAGGTGATGCTGTGTGTGTGGTGGGATTGGAAGGGCATTATTCATTATGAGCTGTTACCACCAGGCAGCACCATCGATTCTGAACTCTACTGCGAACAACTGATGAGATTAAAGCAAGAAGTTGAGAGAAAGCGGCCGGAATTAATCAACAGAAGGGGTGTGGTTTTTCATCATGATAACGCTAGAATTCACACATCTATAGCCACTCAGCAAAAATTAAGAGAGTTTGGCTGGGAGGTGTTAATGCATCCGCCGTATAGTCCTGACCTTGCACCTTCAGATTTCCACCTGTTTCGGTCTCTTCAGAATTCTTTAGGCAGTGTCAGGTTAACATCACGAGAGGACTGCCAAAACCATTTGTCGCGGTATTTTGATCAGAAGTCCCAAAATTTGTATAGCAATGGGATCATGTCCCTACCTACAAGATGGCAAAAAGTTATCGAACAAAATGGTACCTACATACTTTAGATAAATGTAAATAATATATATTAAAAAATGTTTTGAATTTTCTTTAAAAATGCGAAAAAACTTTTTCCCCAACCTATTATGTCTTTCCATCTTTTCTTTAGCCGACCTCCTACTTCTGCTTTAGTCTCTTGGTATCCATTCAATTACTTTTTTAGTCCTAGAATAAAAAGGTTCAGTATTTATTATGGGTTATATTAATAAAAATGTTGTTCCTTTGTAGGGAACTATTTTAATACGGTAGTATATTATTATATGTACCTAGCTAATTTATTTACTCTGGGAATTTTATTTATGGCTGATCTGAGGGAAGTCAAAGAGAAAATGAATGTGGATTCGCTGTTTGTGCATTATCTGCATATTTTTATTTAATACACTAATATAATTTTGCAGATATGGCAAGGCTATCTTCTTTTATAACTGTTTTTCTCGGCCAAGCTGCTGAAGAAAGGAAGCGATAGCATAGTATGCTTAACGACTGAAAAATGGTATACGTCATTTGAAATGCCTACTACATGTCGGAATAAACATTTTCTTCTTAAAATCTGCACCCTAATTGCGTAACACATTATCAATCGGAGTTGCGTTTCATTTTGACAGTTCAAGAACATTCATTGAATTATTTCCGTTGTCTAGCAGACAAATTTTTCTAACGTATGAAGCAATGGATTAGCAATTTATTTCAAAATGAAACCAACTGCGATTGGTCATGTGTTACGCAATTAGGATGCTGATCTCCAACACCCACCACTTATTCATCACCTAAATTCAAAAACTAAAAGCATTACTATGTCCTGATTTTTACCCTCTCATACGTACAATAATATTTGCAGAAGTGACGGAGCAGACAAGACACAATCATTGTTTGTCCAGCTAATGCGAGGTACACACGCACATAGGCATACGTATACAAACGTATGTGTGTGCTCGGCTTTATTTATTTACCGACAAACATTTGCTCTGGGCTTCATTTTCAGTTTTCAGTGTTTCGTGACATTTGGCTACCAGATGTAAGAATTAGGAAACATAAATCTTTAGAGGATTTTAGTTATTTCAAAAAACACAAACGCAGACATAGGTTATATATGAACACACGGCATCTAGTAGATGGATTTCTAATTACTCTTAATTTGGGCATATATCCATTCTTAGTTAATTAAAGACGCTATTACTGTCAAGAACCAACCTATTATGAAATAAATGATAAAAACACACACCGCACAATAGTTCCTGTTATGCTTATAAATGATTATTTTTAGAATTCAACATAAAAGAACGTAACCATCACAACAGGCAATCAACACCAGTAATCGTTGACTACTTTGTGCAATTGTCATCAAAAGCGGCACCCAGTGTTGTCACACGGTGACGGCTTTTGTCTGCAAGCGCTTACTATTCACAAACCGACTGTTAAGCACAAGTGTGATCTTTCAACCAACTAGTTGTTTATCGTTTTCACTGATGCCGCTGCAGTTATTTAGGAAACATATTGTTTGTAATTTTACGATATTCAGATAATGCCTAATACTATGAAGTAATGATGGATCTGTTCAGTGGACCGAACTTATCCAACAGCATCAGACCAACAGATAATTTTTGATGATAAAGTAGGGTTTGTCCAAAATAGGTACATTGTAACAAGCAACATCATAGCGCATTTACGCCGAACTTTACTAAAGACCCAGTATTTTCTTGTCCTAGTAAACTCATTTCGTGTCAATGTCGACGCCAAAACTGAAAAGGCACTTACAAAACTACGAAGTAAATAAACGTCACCGCACGACATGACCAGGGCGACAGAGAATATGAGGTGGTAGGGCGAAACACTCATAAAAGATGTGCAACCGCGCGACCCAAACTTTGCTCTCTGCACTTATCAAGACATATTGCCTCGTTGTGCTGACACACGGGTGAAATTATTTGGTAGCACAAACAACACACAAGACCTCTGAATACAGAAATGTTATGGCTGTCCTCAAATAAGATCAGACGTCAGATAATTGTGAGAAAGGAATGAGAAGAAGTTCTGTTGTGAGTTGACTGACCTCAGAAGTATGCTCTTGCCAAGAGTGGTGATAGCCGTCCTATCTTGCGCTTCATAATAAAGTCATGCCTAGCTGTGTAGTAATCATGGCTTATCAATGTCAAACAATGGATTCTCCCGAACTTTCGCCTGGCATCGCGTCGATAGGAAGCTAGTTCATAAAGAGTTAACTACGCCTACACACAGTAGTAACATAAAGAATTTATTTCCCAACCGACTATCCCGTATGTACCACCTCTGAAGGTACATCCTCATATTTCGTAGACATTATACAGCATCGGCTAAAAGCCTTTGCATACGAAAGTTCTGCGGCCGCCAGCACGACCGTTCATAATGGGATTCTTAGCTGGCTCACTTTGTTTAGCAGATGAATACCTTCGGGGCAATTATGACTCATGTGTTTATTATCTCCTGGTAGCTAAGTTGGTGTGACAGTTTGTTTATTTGGAGTGTAAGAATGTTTTTACATGTTGAAAAACTTGAGCGGTGCATGTATTTGAAACGAAGGCTCGCTTTTGACAAAACGACATGACAAATAGAAAACACTCAACAATGAGCAAAATATATAGCTAGAATATAGGTGTACTATCGACAAAACAGACGCCTTTACACCTTAAAGTTGCTTTTTGTATACACTGATTCACCCCGCCCCTATGGTCCTTTGTTTGTCCTGTAACTGCAGCTTGCAAGCAAAATTGTTTCGGAATTGGAAAGGCCTGGCGTTTGTCGATAGTACAGGGTGTCCGGTGGCAGAATTAGGATTTAAATTTCAAATTTCTCCGTAACCGTTAAGTGGAGAAGCGGGGAGGGGGTGGCGTCAGCTTCGTCATTCGTGCGGGTTATTTAGTCGCGATGTCGCAGTGGACGGGTGAACAACGTGCGTTCGCAATCGAAGCGTTTTTCAAAGCCAATGATTCGTGTGCAATTGCTCGTCGAAGATTTTGTTCACGTTACGATATTCGACGGTTACGTGACGCCCCAAGTGAAAATTTAATTCGATTATGGGTGCGAAGGTTTCGGGCAACAAGTTCAGCAGAAAACAGCCCACGACCGGGGCCCAGCCGGACGTCGAGAACAAATGAAAATATTGAACTCGTCGCGTCCAGTTTGCGCGATAATCCGCGTCAGTCCGTTCGCAAGAGAGCGGCTGCCTTGGGGCTTCCAAAAACTATAGTGCACGAGATATTGAAGAAAGATCTTAAATTTCATCCATTTAAAATTCAAATAGTGCAAGCGCTTAAGCCTAATGATTTCAATATGCGCAAAAATTTATGTGAGACAATGTTGGAGCGATTTCGCACAATGAATATTATTTTCTGGAGTGATGAAGCCCATTTTCATTTAAATGGAAGTGTAAACAAACAGAATTGTCGTTATTGGTCCCCTAAAGGACAAAACCCCAGCTTAAAACATCAAAAGCCACTTCACAGTCCCAAAGTGACGGTTTGGTGTGCATTATCAAGCAGGGGAATAATTGGACCCTATTTTTTTGAAAATCGTCAAGGGCAAGCAATTTCTGTGGACGGTGTTGCTTATCGGCGAATGCTGAACGAATATTTTTTTCCAACATTGATAGAACATCCTGCCTTCACTTCGCAGACATGGTTTCAGCAAGATGGCGCTACGCCTCACAATTGCTAGGGAGACCATGGCGCTACTTCGTGATTTCTTCCCTAACAAAATGATAAGCCGTTTCGGTGACATCCCCTGGCCACCCAGGTCCCCGGATCTTACCCCCATGGACTTTTTTCTGTGGGGGTATCTTAAAAGTAAAGTGTATGAAACAAGCCCGGCGACTATCTCAGCATTAAAAGAAAATATCGTTCGCGAAGTTCATGGCATCCCGGCCGCACTTCTCAAGCGAGTGGCAAGGAATACTGAAGCCAGATTCCAAGAATGTGTCCGACGTAACGGCCAACATTTAGACGACATAATTTTTAAGAAATAAAACCCGCATTTGTCTATTTTAAAATGATTAAAAATATAAATGTATATATTTTGTAGTTTTTTTGTTATTTACATTTTAAATCCAAATTCTGCCACCGGACACCCTGTACATTCGTCTGAACCTGTAAAAGTGAAAAATCGAGTGGAAAAAGCACAAACATTACTGACAAGCTTATAATAATGATAATGAATCTGCCTAGCTAGCAGAAAAACTTGACTGAACAAAACCTTAAAAGAATACTTTTGCAACTGTAAGCACAAAGTTCACAAAATAATAATTTATTACAATTTCTAGTCATAATAGTGTTCCATTGTAAAATTTATTCTCATAATCCCACAAAGACTTTGCAAACTCTGTAAGAAACTAAATAAAGCAAATTATGTTTGTATAAAGTTTTTATTCAAATAATTTTGGAATGTAACTTTCGCTGCACATTTGACTCAAAATAAATGTCACACTAGCCTCCGCCTGCAACTTCGTCCGCGTGAAATTTCGGCACCCAACCCATCGCGTCGCATCGCATCGACCGCCTGCGCCATTACTTCGTTTTCGCTTAGCGGTCTTTATTTATTTATTTTACTATTTATGTACACACAGAAAAATATAGAGATACATCATATTTATAATTCGGAGTACAAAAGTTCTGCTTCCGACAGGTGATTTTCAGGTGATTGTCTTTCCGCCTTTTTTTCTTTTTGCTCGGCTGCTGAGGGTCGTAGCGTGGATGTAGCCTATAACCTTGCTCAAGAATTGGGCTATCAACAGCAAAAAGATTTTTTCAAATCTAACTTTCCAGAGATTAGCGCGTTCAAACAAACAAACAAGCTCTTCAGTTTTATTAGTGAGTATATAGCAGTGGCGTGCACTCCATACATGCAAATAAGCTCTGCATACCCTGTAGTCCCATACATACATGCCCCTCGAAATGATAAATAACTTTAACGCAAGAAAAATCATGGTAATAACTATATTAATCTAACTTATTCGCTATCTCACTGTTTGTAACGCGATTTACGCGCCATCTATTACTTTTATTTGAAACTAATTTCTTGAAGCGAGCGGCGACAACCGCGCAGGCAGCGCTCCCGGTGAGCATAAGCAGAACAACGCCGTGCTTATTTTTCATACAACGCAACCCGTGTAGTACACAGCAATAGTGTGACTGTGTGCGTGAAAATGTATGCGTGTGTTTAAGTTCTGGAAGCACAGCTTATTTTGCAACCCGTCCAAATTAAGAAGCCGTAAAAGCACCGCTTAGTTGTTGATTACAGAGGGTTGACTTTTTTAGTCGGATTGACCAAGATTAGTTCGTATTATTTTGTAATTGTAAAGTTTTTACACGCTTTTATTCAACTTGCAATGTTTGTTTGTTTTTTCGCCATATTGTTTTGATTTGAATGTTTTTCTTGGCGCAAGTGATTGACTGTATATTATTATGTAATTATTTTAATCATTTGTAAAAAATTGAAAATTATACCTGTGAGACCTGTGCTGCCGAAGTGTGTTAAATAAATTAAAATCTGCCGCTTTACGTTATATTTTGAGGAAAAAGTTAAATTCATTGTAAACGGAAGGTGTGAACCCGGGTTTTATTTAACTCAAAAAAAAGGTAATGCCTCTCGTTATATTCATAGAAAAGTTTTGTGATACCTAATTATTACCTACTGGCAAACATGTTGAGTATAACACAAACACATTTTATTTTATCCCTTGCTTTTTGTTTACAAATCAAGATAAAAATAATATTTGGACCTTTATCGGATATTGAGATTAAAATATTTTAGATATTCGTTGTGGTCGCAAACAAACATCATGCGAAGCCAATGGCGCCGAGCGGTAAGAGTCAGTGTAAGATTAGGCTTATGGTAGGTGAGGTCGGGTAAAACAAACGGTCGGGAAAAAAAAACTGAGGTACTAGTTTCAGCTTGTTAAAGTTTTTATTTTTATTTTAGACGTGCATACCCTGTCTGAAATCTCTGTGCACGCCACTGGTATATAGATACAGATTTATACAATACACTTTCAACTAGTTACTTGCCGTTTTTTAAAAAAAACATGCGTTTCAATATTTTTTTTTTACTTTACATACAAAATAGAGTTTCGCTGAAGCTGAAAATGGCTGATAAAGCCTAAAATCCCAATGAGTATTCTGTTCAGAAGATTACGCCACATTACACTGACAGATTATAACCAAATTATACCTCTAAAGTACAAATGAGTCCCATCTTTCACAGAGCTACACATGTCCCAAGAATTTTGCTACCCAACCCAAGAGCCGTCACAAACTTTAATCTTTCTTTCCACACCATTAGGACCTAATCGAGAAAACTGCGGTTACAGGCCGACCAATCATCTCAGACCTCTTTAATTACTCCATCATAGTCGCATTGGTCGAAAATTTGTTAAGATTAAGAACGATGGGGGGTTTCCGTAGACTGGTTTCCATTGGTTGGTAGATGTAGTCAAGATGTAAGTTATGTGTGTAAAGATTAATCTATGTGATTCATGTGTATTTCTTGGTATAGCTTCTGTGGCGTATTGCTTATATACGGGCATTGGTTTTGTTTTAAAGAATCTGGGGGCCAACCACCACTTCTTAAAGCAGTATTATTTTAATGTTACTTCAGTGTGAGAAAGAGATGGAGCTATACAGGACGTCTAGCTCCATCTCTTTTCCACACTCATGTAAGATTAAAATAATAGGTCTTTACCTATGAAATTTCCGTTTTGTATGAAAAATTTAAACGAATTTTTTTCATGCATTTTTTATTTGTATTAATCGAAGTAATCACCCATGCAATCAATGCATCTTTGCCAACGCAGTGGCAGTTTATTGATGCCCTTCTTAAAGAAATCAGCTGGACGGGAGGCAACAAATTCTTCAAAGGCATTTTGTACTGCCTCTCGGGTATTTAATTTTTTTCCCGCCAAGAAGTTATCCGAATTCTGGAAAAAGTAGTAGTCTGTAGGTAGGCGCAAGGTCTGGTGAGTAGGGCGGATGACGGAGAGCTTCCAACCCCAGTTCTTGCAACTTGGAGACCGTCTGCTGTGCAGTATGAGGTCGCGCGTTGTCGTGCAGGAGCAGCGGAGACGAGCGATTGACCAATGCTGGTTGGAGATGTGCCAGCTTCTCCATCATTGTGTTCAGTTCTTCACAGTACACATCTGAAGTAATGCTCACCCCGTATGGTAAGAAGCTGTGATGAATCATACCGGCGCTAGACCACCAAACAGTGACCATCACTTTTCTAGGCGTAAGTTTTCGTTTAGGGCATTGTTTAGGTGCTGAACCAGGATCCAACCAACTTGCTGAGCGCTTGCGGTTATCAAACAGAATCCATTTTTCATCGCAGGTAACAATGCGGTTCAAAATTCCTTCATTTGTGTGTCTGTAGAGCAGTGCAAGGCACGTCTCGACGCGTACTTCGCGCTGGCGATCATTGGGTTCGTGGGGCACCCATTTGTCAAACTTTTTTACCTTGCCAATTTGACGCAAATGGACCAATATTGTTTTGACGCTAACGTCGAAAGCTGCTGCTAATTCAGCCGTAGATTGTGTATCATCAGCTTCCACAATCGCCTTTAATTCGTCATTGTCGACCAAAGTCTTCGGACGACCGCGAGGTTCATTTTTCAGGTCGAAATTTCCAGAACGGAAGCGAGCAAACCAATAACAAGTGGTGCGTTGGTTTGTAGTGTTAGCTCCGTAAACGTCGTTGATGTTGCGTGCCGCTTGTGCCGCGTTGCTGCCATGACGGTACTCATATTCCATAATTACTCGAATTTTAACGTATCCATGATGACGAAAAAGATTGAAATGCGATGAAAATGTAACACTAATCAATAAACAAATGACTACTTTTGGAAAAAAAATCCATGTTTTTAAAATAAAATTAATTTGAAATTAGAATTCTTAGCCAAAAAAAAATTATTTTGATTTGAAATGGCCAGTACTGCAGAACGGCAATTTCATAGGTAAAGACCTAATAATACTGCTTTAAGAGGGGTCTAGCTCCTGGTCCGACGGTTCTTTCCTTCACCTAATATTAAATGTGTCTGATATGCGTATGATGCTTCATGGAATTTGCCTTTTAATTTTTTAACATGACACGATAAAATAACTGGTAGCCAGTAATACGCCACTTATATAAACATCATCGTATCAGATTAGTAGTTCTACATCAAATGCCACATGTTTTCTGTTACGATAGATTGACCGATAATAATAAAACCGTTTAATAGAACCGTTCCGTTCCGATTTCTGAGAAACTGTGCTATTTAGAGACATCGTTTTATTTTTCCTGTAACCTTTACAAAAACTTCTCACATAGAATAATTTCAGATTTTTTTCTATGCAAACTTCCGACATAAGGGGGGAAACGGTATTTTTTTCTTACATTTTTCATACAAATTCGAAAACTATGTGGCTTAAGAATAAGAAAAAAATTTTTGAAAATGTGCAAACAATGTTCTTTCATATGATACCCCACATGCCCTAGTGGCCGCACTTCGATTTTTTTAAGACACTCTTTCAATCCCTGTTGCAAAAAATATATATATATTGGAGGAAAATGTCTGCGTTCGTTGCCGGACTGATCGTCGTCCATTGTTGTAGCCGAAATAAGACTCAATATTGACTCAATTTGATTATTGTTGCATATGCACTCTACAGTTTTAATTAGATCGATTTAACAAAAAATCGGTTAGAAAGTAGCACACGAATCGGATGGAACTGAATTCGTATCGGAACGCGGCGAGGTCGGGGCGAGGTTGGTAGCGCATGTCCGTTCAGTTCGGGGTCTAATCACGAAGTCCTCGTCAAGTACAGGAACCTTGAATGACAGCCGTCATCTGTCACCGTTATTTTTCCCCGCAAACTCAAAATGACATTGATAGCTCGCACAGTGATGCCAACCCCCATTTCCGAACACACCCAAGTCGGTACAACTTGACGTTCCGTTCAGAATCCACGACATATATACACTTCTGGACACATCTTTTGGCCCACCTTGTATTTTCAGTTTCGTTTGGTCCTAGCTAAAATTTTATATTAGGTTGAGCAAAAAGTTTTTATGCAGTTTTGAACCTGGCACATTCACAATTTCATTCAATAGTCTTTTTTTGAATTTCGAACACAGAATTTAAAGAAACAAAAGACAATTTGGAGCCTGTTTGTTGATATCAAACAATCGAATACTAAGAAAACTTGGTTTTATTGGTTTACTTGGATTTAATTCTTGAAAAAGTGATTGATATCTTTGGTTTTGCAACAAACATTACTTATTCTTAACATTAAGGTGAGGTTCTATCAATAATCTATGGATACTTCACCTGAAGTCGCCGCCCAAGCTGTGGCACTTATTCAGGCCGGACACAGCCAAAGAAACGTGAGTGCTCAACTTAATTTAAGTCGATCTGCGGTCCGAAATGTTTATCGGAGGTACCTAGAGACTGGCGGCTTTGTTCGTCGCCAAGGAAGGCCACGATCTCGGGTCACAACTGAAAGGCAGGATCGATTCATCGTGACAACCAGCTTGAGAAATCGTCACCTTATCTCCATTGAGATACAAAACCAACTTCGCGACTTCCACGGAGTATCTGTGAGCGCTCGAACTGTTCGGAGAAGGTTAAAAGAACGCGATATGGTACCACACAAGCCAGCTAATGGCCCCAAACTAACGCGAGCCCACCGAACAGCGCGCCTTCATTTCGCACGCAGTCATTTAAATTGGACACAGCAAGATTGGAGCCGTGTACTCTTTTCTGATGAGTCTAAAATTGTGTTACATGGCAATGATGGAAGGAAGAAGGTCTACCGACGTAAGGGAGAGCGTTTCGCACAATGCTGCTTTGAAGAGAGGGTTGCTTATGGCGGTGGCTCATGGACTGTCTGGGGCGGTATATCCGCGAGCGGCAAAACTCAACTTGAGGTTGTTACAGGACCACGGCTGCCAACATTAAATGCTGAAAGGTACATTCGTGAGTGCTTAGAACCTCACGTGATACCATACGCGGACTATGTGGGCCCAAATTTCCTTTTTATGCATGATAATGCAAGAGCCCATGCGGCCGGCATCGTCAGGGAATATCTTCGGGATGTTAACATCACAGTTATGGACTGGCCAGCCAGAAGCCCAGACATGAACCCCATTGAGCACATGTGGGACGAGCTAAAAAGACGTGTTAGGGCTCGTCAGCCAGTTGCCCAGACGATGCAGGAGTTGAAAACTGCCATAGAAGAGGAATGGGAGATGATCCCTCAAAATTTCATAGAGCGGTTTATAAACTCTATGCCTAATCGTATGAGAGCTGTGGTAGATGCCCATGGAGGCAACACGCGTTATTAAATTAAACCTTTATTTGATAAAACATGTTTTTTATTCAAAAATCAATTGCCTTTAACAAGGCGCATATCCGACTTGTTAGGCGTAGCTCCATGTCGTATGGTATTCTGAATTCAAATTTAAAACAATACGATCGAAAAAGATGGTAAAATGTATCAGGTTTAAAACTGCATCAACAGTTTTTGTTCAATCTAGCAATCATATTTCGGTAGGGGCCATCGAAACCTAAACTCTAAGGTGGGCCAATAGATGTGTCCAGAAGTGTATATTCATTGATTAATGATCTCGGAACGCGCTCAGAGACCGCTAAGTCGTGTCCTCAGTAATTCTATTTCGAAAAATTACTTATCAGATGTAACTACTTTTACTTTTTGCTAAACTCAAATCTAGTATACTGCAATCCTACAATTAACTGTTTTCGGTCCTTCACGAAGTGAAATTCAAGCTATAATAAACAGTGAAAAAATAGGAAAAAGTGCCGTATCATCAGTGACTAGCCCGCGAGTGCACAGAATTCTGATGCTTGTACGAACGTTTTAAAAGTGAAAATACTGCGTACGCGCAATCTTCATCGCCCTATCAGAGCTACCAACCTCAGGGCGGCAAAGTTCGTGGTGTGTTCCAGCGACAAATATAAGCGAGCTCGTTGCATCAGTGAATGGGACTAGTGGTGCCACCCCGACCATAAACAGTACTAATTATTCTAGCTACATACGCGGTGCGTTCTCTTCAACCCTAACCTTGTGGTACTTGAGGAGAAAAATGAACTCAGTGTCGCTGAAACGCACGCCACCTAAAACTACCAAAACGGATGATCAAAATTTTAATTTAACAGCCCCCATTATTACACAATCCGAGTCTACCCCGAATCTAACTCTGGTTGATTCTAAGTTTGTAACAAAGCGTAACAGGCCCCCAGGTAACAGGAACCACAAACGTGAAGAGGACGTTACATCCTTCATGGAGGAGATACGCGAGCTACTAGAATCGGCCACAGCTCAGACCGACAGTAAGTTTCTATCTCTTCAAAAATCGATCCAGACCTGTGCCAATCTGCCTTAGGATTAATAATAAAAATCAACCCTGACGTAGCCTTACTCTGTATCTATCGCTCACCATCTACAGACAACATACAGAACTTCCTTTCCGCCCTTAATCGCATACTTCTATCGCTCCATGGCCTCGGAACAGTTGTAGTAGCGGGTGATTTAAATCTCGACATCAAACCTTCTTCTCTTGATACACGGTCCCACGAGTATTTGAATTGTCTCGCTTTTCATGGTTTTTTTTCCAGCACAGACCCTCCCAACCAGGGGCAAAAATTGCCTGGACCACATTATCCTGAGAACAAGGTCGCCCGCACTCACATTTGTCTATGAGTCCACGGTTACCGACCATGGTTCTTCACTACTATGTCTGGATAGCAAACGTATTCCTGTCACCTCTACGGCTATCATAACAAGACTTGATTATGAGGCTCTTGGTGCATCTTGGTGCATTTGAAGGTAAAATTATAGAAAATCCCTTAGATGTTGCAAACGTATTAGTCAACCAATTCAACTACAAATGTATTTTGAGTAATGTTAAGAATTTAGATCCCCATATATTTCTAGAACAAAGCACAAAAAGAGTTCAAAATGACATGGTTATTGCGCCTGTTACTCCAAATGACATAGTGAAAATAGTTAATGGTATGGAGAATAAGAAATCATGTGGCTATGACGACATTCCAATAGCAGTTATTAAAGAAAATTTAGATTTATTAACTGAACCTTTGACTATTTTTTACAATAAATGCATTTCAGAAGGTATCTTTCCGGAACAGTTTAAAATAGCAAAAATTATCCCACTCCATAAGAAGGGCTCTAAAACGGATCCAAAAAACTATAGACCTATCTCTTTGCTCCCTATTCTTTCCAAAATTTTTGAAAAAATTATTAAGAATAGACTTGTAGTTCATCTAAATTTAAACAAGGTTTTGCATTTGAGACAATTCGGATACCAAAAAAATGTCGGAACAGGGGATGCTATATACACATTAGTGGAAGATATTATTAGTAAATTAAATAGGAAAAAGAGGGTAGCTGGCATTTTCCTTGATTTAAGCTCAGCCTTTGATACAATTGACCACAAATTACTCATTGCAAAATTGGAGCATTATGGTGTAAGAGGCAAAACATTGCAACTTTTCTCTTCATATTTAAGAAACAGGAAAATGTATGTGGATATTAGTAATATGCAAGCTAATGGTAACAACAATTGCAATAAATCTTCTATGCAAGATATAGTAGCGGGCGTACCTCAAGGATCAATTTTGGGGCCTATTTTGTTTATATTATTTACAAATGATTTAATTAATTATATTAATAGAATTTTTCCTGATACACAGCTAACAGTTTTTGCGGATGATACTAACGCAATAGTTGAAGCTAGCGACATACAGGAGCTTTCCGCTAAAGTTAATGCAGTGTTATCAGTTTTTAATTCTTGGTTTGAAAGCAACAAACTCATAATCAACACTGCAAAAACCAATGTAATGTTATTTAGTACTACAGCTCGTAATAAAGACAACATGACGATCGCACTTAATGGAGTTAAAATTGACATAGTTAATGAGGTAAAATTTCTAGGGGTTTACATTGACAAATATTTAAATTGGAAAAGGGAATTGCAAGCCATTGATTCGTATATTTCCTCAGCGTGTTATGCTTTGCGCAGTCTTAGGGATGAAATAGACATAAAACACCTTAAAATGGTATACTATGCTTTAGTAGAATCAAGGTTGAGATATAGTGTTCAGTTTTGGGGGAATAGTTTTAAATATAACTGTCAGAGAGCCTTTGTACTCCAAAAGAGAGCCATACGAACCATGGTCCGGATAGCACAAATAGAGAGCTGTCGGCCACACTTTAAAAATTTAAAAATTCTTACTGTGCCCAGCCTCTACGTTTTAGTATTGTTGGTGAATTTTAAAAAATACCTGCATAACTATGAAACAGATGAGGAGAGACAGTTGAGGGAAAGTACGCGCAGGAAAGATTTTAAAAGCAACATAATACCTCAACTTAATATTGTTCAACATAGTCCTCAATATCAAGCAGTGCGGCTTTTTAACAGGTTGCCATTGGAGTTGAAAACTGTAATTTACACGAGTTCATTTAAGTCGAGGCTCAAAGCGTTCCTATTGGAGAAATGTCTTTACTCGATAGATGATGACATATCCACGTTTTAAAGAATTATTGATTTTTTTATTGTATTGAATTTATTAATTTGTAATTTTATAGAATTTTTATTTGTATTTAATTTGTAATGATATTGAATTTTCTACTTTTTGATTTAAGTATGTGTTAGTTTTATAATTTTAATGAATGTTCTTTTTTATTTTTATTTTATTTGTATTTTATGATTTCAAACACAATGTAAATTGTTATTGAATTAAATTGAATTGAATTGAATTGAATTGAATCAATTTTGAACATAGATTTTGACGCTATTCTTAGTACAACAGACACAAATACCGCTACTGACATATTCATTGAAAAACTCTCTTCAGCCATAGCCGAAAACACTGTACATAAAAAAGTGACTGCAAAAAAGAACATTCTTAAGGATAACTCCTGGCTTATTACGGTGCATGAGAAACAGAGATGCCATGCACAGAAACTTCAAGCAGTCTCCAGATAACGTAACGCTAAATATAACCTACAAATGTTACAGACACTTTTGTACCAAAATTCTTTAAAAGGCGAAGAGGCTCTTCGATGCAGAAGAACTCAGCAAAGCAAGCAATAATCCAAAATTACTCTGGGATACCATAAAACGAATAACAAACACTACAAAAACTACACATTCGTCCTCACAATTGCTATCCTCATCACCCACATCCGCACAGTCATGTAACAATGTGAATTCCTTTTTTGTCAATATTGGCAAGAAACTTGCAGATGGCATTATAAAAACGAGGCCCTCACAACAACCATCTAACCCACAAAACAGTTCTATACCAACTTCATCCTTTGTCTTGGATAAAACTGACCCAGAAGAAATTATATCCACAATAAACTCGCTGCGACCAAACGCTGCTACTGGTTGGGACGGTATTTCATCTACAATGCTAAAGAAATTCTTCACCACTCTGGCGCCTATTTTATGCCATATATTCAATATTTATTTTGAAGCAGCTGTTTTTCCAACTTCTTTTAAAAAGGCAATAATCTATCCAATCTTCAAGGGAGGTGACAGAACCTTACCGAATGACTATCGTCCTATAGCTGTTTTAACCGCCTTATCTAAAGTACTTGAACGCTTGATAAACAAAAGATTGGTTAGTTACCTGGAGCATTGCAAGATAATCTCGCAACAACAATATGGCTTTCGCAAAAATAAGTCAACCTGTGACGCAGTTCATGACCTAACCAGCTTTGTCATAGATCATATAAATAAAAATAAAAAGGTCCTTACTATATTTCTAGATCTCGCGAAAGCATTCGACACTGTTCCCATTTCCACACTCTTAATCAAACTTGAAAAAATAGGCGTCAGGGGGCTGGCTACAGCTGGATCTTTTCCAAAGCTACCTCTCTATCGTTCGCAAAAAGTCAGGATCGATGGCCATAGCAGCGACGGGCTATCAATTCACTACGGGGTACCACAAGGAAGCATTTTGGGCCCCACTCTTTTCTTAATCTATATTAATGACCTGTGTGATCTCGATATTGTTAATGCCAAGGTAATATCCATTGCAGATGACACAGCAATAACCTTCGCTGCGGATTCCTGGTCTCAATTGGTGCATCAAGCTCAGCTTGGCTTTGACATGGCATTAAATTGACTTAATTCCCACACTCTAACCGTTAATGCCACCAAAACCAAATTTCTGACTTATTCTAACAGCTCGGTCTCTCAACCAAAGACTCCAATTTTGATCAAAGCTCACACTGGTCATCCACTACTACAGGGTTCAAGCTGTCAATACCCTCTTTTAACCTCTGTTGAAAGCATCAGATACCTGGTAATAGTCTTGGACAGAAATCTCAATTTAAAGTCTCATATCGGTCTGCTAACTGGACGAGTTCGCAAACTGATGTACATCTTTAAAAGTCTCCGGCAGGTTGCCAATCCCATTATAATACGTAATGTCTATTTCGCGCTTTGCCTATCAATCGTAACATACTGCATTTCTTAATGGGGCGGCGCAGCTAAAACCACCCTCAAGCCGCTAGAAGTAGCACATAGGGCCATATTAAAAGTAGCCACTTTTCGTCCTATTCTGTTTTCAACCGATCAACTTTACAATGACTGCAAAGTGCTAAATGTTCGGCAACACTTCATACTACAGACAGTCATTCTGCAACACCGCAACACCCCATACCGAAAAATAGAAAATAAAAAACGTAGTAAACGCCGAAAGGATGGGATATGCACCCTGCCGCGTGTACACTCATCTTTTGTCAAGAGATTTTTTCATTTTCTTGGTCCGTTTCTTTACAACAAAATTAACGAAGAGTGTCAAATCTACGGTCTACCGTATTACAAAATGCAAACATATTGTACAAACATACCTGCAAAATAAGTCATAATGACGAAACTGAAAGGATCTTAACATAGGTGGTGAACATGGACAACCATATATGCACACATACACCTACTCACACCCACACCAAACACCCACACCACACACCCAATCACACACACACCCCCACACACACACCCCCACATACACTCACACACACACCCCCACACACACTCACACACACACCCCCACACACATATTTTATCCTATGAAATTGCCGTTCTGCAGTACTGGCCATTTCAAATCAAAATAACTTTTGTTTGGCTAAGAATTCTAATTTCAAATTAATTTTATTTTAAAAACATGGATTTTTTTTCCAAAAGTAGTCATTTGTTTATTGATTAGTGTTACATTTTCATCGCATTTCAATCTTTTTCGTCATCATGGATACGTTAAAAATTCGAGTAATTATGGAATATGAGTACCGTCGTGGCAGCAACGCGGCACAAGCGGCACGCAACATCAACGACGTTTACGGAGCTAACACTACAAACCAACGCACCACTTGTTATCGGTTTGCTCGCTTCCGTTCTGGAAATTTCGACCTGAAAAATGAACCTCGCGGTCGTCCGAAGACTTTGGTCGACAATGACGAATTAAAGGCGATTGTGGAAGCTGATGATACACAATCTACGGCTGAATTAGCAGCAGCTTTCGACGTTAGCGTCAAAACAATATTGGTCCATTTGCGTCAAATTGGCAAGGTAAAAAAGCTTGACAAATGGGTGCCCCACGAACTCAATGATCGCCAGCGCGAAGTACGCGTCGAGACGTGCCTTGCACTGCTCAACAGACACACAAATGTAGGAATTTTGAACCGCATTGTTACCTGCGATGAAAAATGGATTCTGTTTGATAACCGCAAGCGCTCAGCAAGTTGGTTGGATCCTGGTTCAGCACCTAAACAATGCCCTAAACGAAAACTTACCCCTAGAAAAGTGATGGTCACTGTTTGGTGGTCTAGCGCCGGTGTGATTCATCACAGCTTCTTACCAAACGGGGTGAGCATTACTTCAGATGTGTACTGTGAAGAACTGAACACAATGATGGAGAAGCTGGCACATCTCCAACCAGCACTGGTCAATCGCTCGTCTCCGTTGCTCCTGCACGACAACGCGCGACCTCATACTGCACAGCAGACGGTCTCCAAGTTGCAAGAACTGGGGTTGGAAGCTCTCCGTCATCCACCCTACTCACCAGACCTTGCGCCTACAGACTACTACTTTTTCCAGAATTTGGATAACTTCTTGGCGGGAAAAAAATTCAATACCCGAGAGGCAGTACAAAATGCCTTTGAAGAATTTGTTGCCTCCCGTCCAGCTGATTTCTTTAAGAAGGGCATCAATAAACTGCCACTGCGTTGGCAAAGATGCATTGATTGCATGGGTGATTACTTCGATTAATACAAATAAAAAATGCATGAAAAAAATTCATTAAATTTTTTCATACAAAACGGCAATTTCATAGGTAAAGGTTTCATAGGTACCTATTATATCTTTCTTAAATTATTTTAGTTTAATGTCTAACTCAATTCTCCGAAATTAACAATAACATCAGAAGCATTATATAATTTTACGTCATTGTACCTTAGGGGACCGGACTGCTTCTCCTTAACACAGGTTTCCATAACCTAGCTAGGAGAGCAGTGCTCACCCACACGTTTTTAGAAATTAAATAGTGCTTATTTCGTGAAACTGTATTTTTAACGTGTACCTACTGCAATCCTTTGTTTTCAGTAAATAAATATAAAAAAATAAAACAATAAAAAATATTTATTATTTGCAAAATAGTTGGGCAACCGTCATCTAAAACTGTTCCAAATTTCAAGTTGATAGCATTAGTGGTTCTTGAGATATCCAGCTGTGACAAACGGAC
This sequence comes from Cosmia pyralina, assembly GCA_946251885.1. NCBI lineage: Eukaryota > Metazoa > Arthropoda > Insecta > Lepidoptera > Noctuidae > Cosmia > Cosmia pyralina. The sequence goes on from OX276358.1 coordinate 22,499,650, forward strand.
AGACAGACTGAGTCGCACTATAAGGGTTCCTTTTTACAATTTTAGTACGGAACCCTAAAACCAATCGTATAAGTTGACATTATACAGCTATGCCAAGACATTCTTTGTTTTCTGGAATCCAGTAATGAGGGATTACCTTAGTCATACTTACTTTCTTCCTGTGTATTATTCGACATTTCTCCAAATACCGCTATCTTAGCTCACTAACAGTCTATATACACATATCCATAATACCGCTATACATAGCCTGTACATATTTCTAAAGCCAGTCGCAGCAATAACGCATTAGAACGCTTGTATCGGACATATTCAAGCTCGCACTAAGCATTGAGTGGATATTGATTGCGCGTTTGTCCGATATTATTGGTGCTTTCATCGTATTTAAATCACAAGGAAACCCTTTTTTGGGATTAAATGTGACGGATATTACATTGACAGGAATATCAAGTGGGTTACAGACAAAGTGGTTCCCGGAAAACCTTGCATTGCGGTAGACCCGGTCGAAAATCATGGGATGATCTCTACGTTTATGGTAATTTCTAATTAAAAATCCAACAACTTCAAACACACACGAACATACAGAATTCGAGCTATTTATGTAGGAGGCATATTTTAATTGCCAATTAATGTAAGGATCTTTGCACTGTTTGGGTACTTACATAATTCTGCAAGACGAAACCAGCGTGTGAAAATTTCTAAAAGAAAAAGTTCACAAAAAAAATACACAAGTCAAAGACATTCCCACCTACATTCCATTCAAAAAACGCCTGACTGATCCAAAAGGTAACAAGCGACAACAAAAGCGAATCACACGCAGTACAGTATAAGTGATAAAGTATGTGATATAAATAAATAGGCGCGCGCAACATCGTTTGGATTGCGCGTCCTGACATGGGTCGACAGCCATGTCCGGCGGCTGTTAATTTCGCTTGTCGACTGTACTGGCATTCAAGGGAGGGGCTTAGAGCTCATTCACACGAAGACGAATCGTGATTTTTCACGAATCGTGTTTTTTCACGATTCGTTATTTTTTTTGACGGGAGCAATGCTTTTTATATACCCATGTTCACACGCTTCACGAATCGTGAAAAAAGACGTAGACGGATACGTCGGTCACTACGGTCATTCTACGGTCAAAGACGTATCCCGTGTGAATGCGCCCTTACGTGGTGATGCTGGGTGGTTTGGGTAAAGTACCTTTCGTTATATGCACTCCTGGTATCTAGTTTGTGGTATGGGTTCTTTGTGGGGTGATACTAGAATAATTTTACAAAATTCTTTTATACAAAACCTGTCAGTTTTTCTAGACTGACATTTTGTTTAATTTATTGGCTAGTTTACCACTGAAAATGTTTTTGTAATGTCCAGGGGGAATCCCGGATAGTTAATCCTGCTGCCGAACTTTTTGATAGGCTAATCTTTTATTTTCTTCACATACAAAAGAATATAGCATAACTTACCAATGTGCGAAAAACGTTAAAGAATATTCGAATTTTACCACAATATACATCAAAATGGCCATTCAAGTAATTCAGATGATGTAAAATTATGAACATAGAAGCAGTCACGCATAGAACATTGGGCTCGAACAAAACCTTCCATTATGAAGTCGTTATAGACATTATCAATATCCTTAATGGTGGGAAGTTTTTCTCTTTATTGCGACACTGAAGGACGCAGGTGTATGGTAAATTCAATTACTACTTTAATAGAACATTATTGTCAATTAGTCGTAGATCTTGAGATTTTTTTAGGGGGTAAAGTTAGTTAAAGTGGATCCGCAGTGGTAGTTCGCGAAATTCAAATTTTCTTGCGTTTTTTGCAATTTGCAGGTCAGTGTCAGGTTGTATCTTGATCAAAATATGATTCGCGACTATAACAAATATGAATTTACATAGTTATAACCATAACAACCATCAATACATCTCTCTAAGCTATTTTGGAAATCAAATTAAAAGAGAACAAATCTAACTTGCAAAAAACGCAAGAAAATTTGAATTTTGCGAGCTATACCACTGCGGCCACCTTAAGTTATTCTGTTTATTTTAAATCTAATCTAACAGATATTTTTCAACAATATTGTCGAGAAATTATAGATAGATAGATGATATTACAAAGGACCACGGATTGAGACTCGGACAGACCAGGGAAGCACAAAAGAGCGGAGTCAGTTTATTAATATTATGAGAAAAAATATATTATCATTAATGTACCTACTTGATATACTACACATCCCTTTGATAAATCTCGTAAGTGGCCTAACGACGCCCTCGAGAAAAGAGTAATTTAGCCAAAAGATGCAGACGACAAGTTACTACAAAGGACGAACCAAAACACCAGGTTTTCGTTCATTCTGACGAAGACAATGCCACAAAACATTGTTCAAACTTTAACACAGTAAAGTTTAATTTCAATATAATTATCTCAACGTTTTGAAACATACGAAAACAATTGAGAAAGAGACTGCAACACAATTTATAAAGTAAAGTACCCAAAACCTAAAGAACTTTTGGAAATTATCGCCCAAGTTCTTAGCGTAAAGTTCTGAGACGGAATTAAATTCAAGTGAGTTTTAGAAAAATATACATCTCACTTAAGTTTTGGGGACGCGGGATACTCAGTGGTTATATTTCAGGTATTATTAGATGAAACTGTGGTTAGTAAGTTATGTTTATTGAACATAAGTAGTATTGAGGGATTATGTTACGTATACCTAGTGGTGTTTTCTTTAAAAACTACGCACTAATAAATCAAATGAAAATGCCAGAAAACGTGACGTGTAAGTATGTATATTGTACCTAATTGCAATACAAAATGTTTACAGGATAGGTAGAACTTCCGTATTAGCATTTATCATCATCATCTTCCTGCCCTTATCCCATATTACTTGGGGTCGGCGCAACACGTTTTCTTCTTCCATTCTCCCCTGTCAACCGTCACGCTATCATTCACTTCCTTCTCTTTCATATCATTCCTCACACAATCCATTCATCTTTTCTTTGGCCTTCCTCTGCCTCTCCATCCATCAACATGTATATTCATCACTCTTTTAGTCACATGCGTTTCGTCTCTCCTCATCAAATGCCCATACCAAAACAAACGATTTCAAACGATGTGTTTAACTATATTACAACGTAAGCCAGTTCTAATCGCTCTGGGTGCATTCAAAGTGATCTTTTGTATAATATTAACCTTCTCTTCCAATTAGGGACTAATTATAATTATTCTATCCCCTTAATGCAATGAAGCGGGAAAATAAATCTCAGCCATTCAAAACTCAATGTTATTAAGATCCCTCGCCAAAATTTTAATATAGCACACCAAAGTTAACTCATCGTAATTATTCAGCGCAATTTATGGCACGCTAAAATTGCTATAATCTGACAAAAAGAGTCTGACCTTAAAAATATTGCCTGACCGAGAATATTTCACTGAGAAAAATGTAATAACAAAAACAATATCTAAGGAATCCTTCAAACTGGGCGATAAAGCACAGGCTGATTATCGCTAGGCGTCAAGTGACGTCATATTTCTTTTTTTTTTCTCGGCGGCTGCTCGTTAATTCCCTCTCGCAACAAAATGAGGCTATTTGAGCCTCTCCGAGGAATATAACAACGTAATTCTATAGAAGTAACTGACTTGCAAGAAACGTAGAGGGTTTTTATTTAGTGACGAGTTAATACTTGTAATATATGAGGGGGATGCTGAGTTGGTTTGTGTGCTTTGGTGACTGATGTCGTCTACTTTATTTTTTGAAAAATCAGATGTTGTAAATGTTCTTTATCAGCTGTGAGGCTACAAACTGCTCAACTATTGTAATCATGTATACTGTAAAATGGGGTTACTTTGATACTACGGGTTTATTTCGATAACAACTTTCGTCTTTTGGAGGCATCAAAAGTTTTCCTACCTTAAAAATGCCCAGTAACTGGTACACCAACAAAACCTTTTTCACACACCAAATAATAGTACATTTTGATATAAGTGGAGAATTTTTGTTATTACATTCGAGGCGGAATTAACACCCGAACCGTAGGCGAGGTTGTTTTTGAGCCGAGAACTGCAATAACAAATGTCCACGTGTATCAAACGATGTTTTTCAATACATTTTTTAAGAAATAGAATAAAATAACGAAAAATATTTTTGTCATGAATTATTAGGAAACTATGATTAAAATTTTCTTTTTTGCCGCGCTTTACTTTCGCCAGGTTGAAGGAGAAGCAAAGGTATACAGCCGATAAACAGCCTAATATGAAAAATAAAAAATTCAAATATTTTTGAGTTTAGAACACAAATAAATGTTAATTTGTTCATAAACTTTTTTTTTATTGTAATAATCATGGTTTTTGATCATATTCTATTTATAAACCTTATTGAAATATTCAAAAAATAAACGCCGTACATACGCATATCGCTTTGCCGAGATTTAAAAAAAACATTCACCTCCGAATAGAGACGGTGTAAATAGAGGCATTGAACCAATATGGACTAAGTAAGTTATCTGTGGCAATTTTTATTCCCGCACACGGGTTGGAAAATGGAAAATCGCACGAGTGTGAAATATATTACATTGTGAACCTATTCGTAGTGCGATAAGAACCAGTTTTCGAGGAATGGTATTGAAAAATTAGTTTTCGTAAGTCGAAAGTAATTATCAAAGTAAACCCGTAGTATTAAAGTAACCACATTTGACGTATCGAAACAAATCAAACTTTGATAATAACTTGAATAACAGCACATGGCAGGGCATGTTACAAAATTGACGGCGTAATATTTGAAAGCAGTGATGGCCCAGTGGTAAAGGCCCCGACTTACGAGTTGTAAGTAGTGAGTTCAAACCGAGCTTTACTTTGTGTAATTATTATCATCACCACTGCTCTCAAAACGGTGAAGGAAAACATCGTGAGGAAACCGGCATGACCTAGAACCAAAATTCGAAGACGTGTGACATCTACCAACCCGCATTGGGCCCGTGTGGTGGATTACGGCCATAGAAATATAATTCTTATAACTATAATTACGACCCACTCCCTCTCGAAGAGAGGAGGCCTGTGTCCCAGCAGTGGGAACGTTATAGGCTGATGATGTAACTTTGGAAAACAATAAGGTGTAATTTACAATTCCTTTCGAAACAAAAATTTACAAATCAATATCAAAACAAAACACGTTACACATAATCTTTATAACACATCTACAGGTTCAATAATTCCCATAGCATACATCTCTATATTAAAGGCCACATAAGATGAGTAACGCAAGGAACATTGATAATTCAGTGGTGCGACACCCTCGGAAAATAATTACGTGAGACGAGGTTAATCGTAAAAGACGCATAGACTAAGGTTGTGTAGAAGCGAAACTCCTGCAGCCGTACTATGACATGTTAAAGCATTATTGTTCATTGTTGTTCATTATTGTTTACTAGCTGTGCCCCGCGACGTCATTCGCGAGGAAGTCGTAAGATGCACAATATACTAAAATAACAGCCACATTTTAATAAAACTCCCTCGTCCCCCGCCCGCTCTATTACTTCGTTTTACGACTGTTTAATATGCCCTTGTCGAATCTAAATTACGGTCTAGTATACTTTTCTGGGGAGGCAGCTACCAGTATAACATTGATAAAGCTTTTATTGCTCAAAAACGTGCCGTTAGAACTATGGTACGAATTAAACAAGAAGAATCGTGTCGGGAGCATTTTATAAAATTATAAATTTTGACTGTGCCTAGTTTATATGTAATGGTTTTGTTAATGAACTTGGCTAAAAATATTAACAAAATCGAAACACACGAGGAAAGAATAAAAAGGGAGAAAACGAGAAGACTTGATCTGTCGTCAAATATAACACCCCACCTCAAAGTAGTGAGTCATTGTTCTCAAATTAATGGAATAAAATTGTATAACAAATTGCCTACTTCATTAAAACAGGAATTGTATAGCAGTACTTTTAAAGCCAGTCTTAAAGCGTTTCTTTTAGAAAAGTGTTTATACTCAGTAGGTGATCTCTAATTTGTATGTATTTTGTGTAGGAAACAATTCCCAACAAACAATTATAATAATTTTGACATTATTTTATTATTTAAATTATGAAAATCTTTTATTATTATTAATATATTATATGCTTGGTAATTGTGATAATTATGACAATGTAATGATTTTATTTATATTAGAATTTAAATTAATCTAGTTTTAGGGACATATTTATAATTATCTATTCTGTTCGACACAATTATGTTGTTATGAATAAAGATACTACTACTACTACTACTACTACTACTACTACTACTACTACTTTTCGCTTAGCATTCTTTCAAACCTTTTTTCTTTTTTCTCAGCTCTTAAGGGTCATAGCGTAATGTTAAATAGCCTATAACTATCCTCGAGAATTGAGCTACCAAATGCAAAAATAATTTTTCAAATCCGATTGTTTGTTCACAATTTCATGGGTTTTATTTTTTTGCGCGGAACCCTAACTCTTTTTCCAAAATAAAAGTAAATCATAATAAAAGTAAATAAAAAAAATCATCAATTTCATAGGTAAAGACCTATTATTATGCAACAGGAAAATACCTCTTAATCTGTTATGTGGGCATGAATGAGCTCTTCTACAAACATGACTTTAATTTTAGTAGTTGTCTAGCAAAGTACCTACCTATCCATTCTGAAGTCGAAAACAGACCGCAGACCGCAGCAGCAAAGCCGCAATGAAAGACCGCAGCGACACGCTGCGGTTGCGGTCTGCGGTCGCCTTCGGAATTGTACCTTAAAGATCTCTAAGCTCTTCATTGATAAAAATTATGATCAAGGAACTTCAATGTATAACCAGTGTAATCTTTGCTTTGCACAAAATCGGTAGTATTTTGTGATAAATCATTCCTGAAGAATCATCATCATTCTCCTGCCCTTATCCCAATCTATTTGGGGTCGGCGCAACATGTCCTTTTTTTCCATACTTCTCTATTATTCGTCATCTCGGTAGTCACCCCCTTTCTAGCCATGTCATCTTTCACACAATCCATCCATCGTTTCTTTGGTCTTCCCCTACTCTTAAAGCCATCGACATTCATACTCAAAATTTTCCTCACGAATTCCTGAAGAATGACATGGACTTAATTAAACGTGATCAGTTTCTCAATCTGTTCCGAATCTATGTGTTTGCGTGTTTTTGGCGTTTATAAACACATCTACGATACGAAGATTACGATTAATTTTTGACGTTCCTCATCATCTGCCTAGCCAAGCAACTATTATATGTTGGGGTCGGCTTCCAGTGTAACCAGATGCAGCTGAATACCAGTATTTTACATGGAGCGACTGCCTATCTGACCTCCACAACCCATTATCTGGGTAATACGATACCCCTTGGTAAAGACTGGTTGTCAGACTTTCGGGCTTCTGACGACCCGTAACGACTGTCAAAGATCCACGAATGACGGCTGGAACCAACGGCTTAACGTGCTTTCCGAGACACGGAGGAGTCTCGGTATGTAAAGATGGTCACCCATCCACGGATTAACCTCAGCAAGTGTAGCTTAACCTGATGGATCGACCCGTGCGGCTGTTATTACTTGACGTTACTATACAGTCTTAACAATTTTTTATTGTAATTTATAAAAATAATATTACCTATTTTTGCTTGCCTTAATTGGTAGAACATAGTGAATTATTACTTAAAACATTTACTCAACATACTGCAATGTATACTAGGGATGATGCCTGGGTAAAAAAAAAAAATTCTATTTAGTCCGTTAGTCAGATAATAAAAAAATATTAGGACACGTATTTTTTTCCTGAATTATAATTAATATTTTATATATTATATTTTTTTTTTATTTTTTATAAAAAAAAATAATATTAATAAAAAAATACTTAGATAACACGTATTAAAGTCACTTCTACTGCTTCTACGTATAAAATCTAGCTAGGCGTGACGTCATGCCATATTTTAACTCAATGCATCGCCGTAATCTTTTGATTGTGTAAAAAAATAGAAAAGACGTGTCTAATATTTTTTTCATAATCACATAATCATGACGGACAAAAAAATATTTTTTGTCCCTGTATTATTTGAGCAATAAAGGTTTGATTTGATATCGGAAATCAAAAATAGAACAAGTTATTTAAAAAAAAAAAAACAAGGCTGTCTTTCTTCATATTATGTACCTTCTACGAACATTCTATTAAAACCGACAACAGCCGGTACTTGCGACAAGGCTACAGATCCACTGCTTCCGACGCTAAGATCCCAACTTGGTATTTGAGTCAAAACTTCAAGTCTTTTGTTTAAGTTCGGCACTCAAGCCGCCTAGTTAGCGGGCTGTTTATAAAGCCAGCGTTTACGTAATAAGTGAATATTATTATTATGTAATTATGTTTACATCCATTGAGTTAGGGGATAAGTTAATTGAGTAGGTACCTACTAACTCTATATGCATTTGACGGTTCCTATGTGCGTAGTAGTCATCTGTTGAGTGTATATTTCTTTCTGGTACACACATCATCTGCCTAGCCTAAACCTTTTCAGACGTGCTGGAGCATGACCCCTTCCAACCGCGCCTCAGGCATGCTCGAAGACTGTTGATTTTTGAGCATACTCGAAATAAGCATGCTCATTACTAGCAAGGTTTCGACACATGTCATGCTAGTTACTCAATAAAAGCATGCTTTCGTGCTACAGTACAGAGCAGAGCATGAGAGCTTTATTCTACGCATTTCTTAGTGTACGTGTATTAGATTGTAAGTAGACAAAAAATCTCCATCCGGTTAATGTTATTTAATCACTGATGTTCATATAATATGATTATATCATACATACAACAAGGCACCTCAGAGCCTCATGTTTCTTTGAAGAGGAAAATTGCAAGTGACAAAACGAAACCGCGCGTGTGACCGTGTCAGACATATCAGAGGGAGAACAGCGTGAATATAGGGAAAATAAGATGTAACGTTATCATGGGAATTTACATATATATGCCTTCAATTTAGTACCTAATGATGAGGAACATTCTGGAAGTAAATACACAATGTTGAGAATAATTTCCTCGGAATCCAATGGGCACATTTGTAGTTTCTTCTCTTATACTGAACCTTCCTTCTCTTGTACAACTTGTAGTATAAAAGCCTGTATTAAAGTTAGATTAAACCGAATCAGAGCAAGGTACTCGACATGAACGAAACGTCCTAAGTGGTCCGGCCCTACTCCAAACTTTGAGTACACGAATAATGGGACGAATAATTGAATTTTAACCAATTCTCGCGAACGACTGTGTACTAGGAACAATCCAGTATGACAAGACCTTCCATCCATCTACACAAAATATGACGAGATGTCTTCTAGACCCTGCTTAGAGGGGTCTAACAAAATGGTCGCTATTTCAGGACTTTCTCAAAAGGTCTGACGGAATAAAATGCACTTAGAGTAGTGAGTACTGTTTTGTTCAGAGGGCCTTTGGAAGAGGAAAAAGATTATTTTAGACGATATACGTGCGATGTGTTCGATAGGAACTATCCTTTTGTTGTGTTAAAGTGTAATACGTTGTGTCAAAGGAGGGTTTCACTTTTGAAAAAGTTTTATCCGGGATTAAATGTGCTCGGTTGGAGATAAAGGTAGTCAACCATTAGTATTTGATTCAAAATATTTTGTTATTTGTTAGAATTGTTATAAAAAGCATTGTCATAAATATAATAAGTGGGGTGGAAATACACGAGACAAGATCACATGAAAACATACTAGGTAAGCCTAAGCAAAATAGGTAAGCATTTATTTTTGGACTTTACTCCATAGGAATCGAATACTGGAAATTTTATGAGGAGTGAAATACAAGCGTTAACTCAAAAGCGTTGTTACGTTTTGCTGCGCAACGTAAAAAAGACGAACGCCTTTACACCTTAAAGTTGCATTTTGTATAGCACTGATTCATTGAAGAAACGCTGCCCCTATGGTCCTTTGTTTTCGTCCAACAATAGAAAGTCGGAACGGCACAAGAAACAGGAGTAACCCCCCGTCATGCGTTGGATCTGACACTCGTGGCTAAGTAATAATAGCCGCACGGGTCGATCCATCAGGTTAAGCTATGCTTGCCGGGGTCGGTCCGTGGATGGGTGACCATCTTTACATACCGAGAATCCTCCGTGCCCCGGAAAGAACGTTAAGCCGTTGGTCCCGGCTGTCATTCGTGGATCTTTGACAGTCGTTACGGGTCGTCAGAAGCCCGAAAGTCTGACAACCAGTCTTGCTAAGGGGTATCGTATTACCCATTGGGTTGTGGAGGTCAGATAGGTAGTCGCTCCATGTAAAATACTGGTATTCAGCTGCCTCCGGTTAGACTGGAATCCGACCCCAACATAGTTAGGAGAAGGTTAGGCAGATTGATTGAAGCGTCGCAGCTGACACACACACACACACTTTTTTTTATTGCTGTCTGGGCGTCCTCTTGACCTCGAGGAGGCCTGATAGAAAGCGATGGATGAGGTTTATGACTATGTCTATTTTCCAACCAACTAGACATATAAATGCTCCTAGAGGCTATAAATTGTTTGTACAATCTAGGGTAGGAACTTTAACTCATATTTATCTTAACTCCTTAAAGACCTCTAATTTCCATATAAACTAGCGATCAGCTACAGCCGACGAGAGGTAGCGTGAACTAAATCACGGCTCACAGCTAAAACTTCCAACAAAATTCAAACTAAAATGTCTAATAGCAGAGACTTTGCAACTGACGGCCCCCGATTACTTATTAGATGGAAACCGTTGGGTCCCTTGACAAAATGGAGTTTAAACTCACTAATTCCAATAAAATTGAATATAAAAAATCAATTTGCTCTTGAACCATTACATTTTTACGAATTCATATCCAATTCCTTTCTTATTACGCGCTCATTTATCAAGAAAACTTTCCGTATTAATGTTGGCAGCCATTTTTCATTTGGGATCCTCTGATTGGACAGGCATGTCAGGTGACGTCATAATGGCGGGAGAAGTCGTTAATTTGTAAAAGGAAACTGTCGCCATGTTTGAACTTTTTGGTGTTTTCCATCAATATGTCTTGAGGTGTACGAAAAAGGTTGGCGTGTTGACTTGATGCTGAAATATTAGCATACAATGGGTCAGCAATTTGTGTTTTATGTGTGTGCGTGTGATTTATAGCTAGTTTTAGCTACAGCAAATGCTTTTATGTTGGCAGGTTCTAAAAAGCAGTCGCCAAATAAATTCTGATGTAAATTTAAGTTTAGCACAATATAAATCGGTTTAGCTGAGCCGATTCTTAAAAATATTACCTCAATATCGAAGACCATTGAGTCAATAAGGCAGCAAATTAAGCAAGATTTTCGCTCACTATATCCTCAATTCCATTAATATCACAATAAAGGGCGACAATCACTCGTCCCATCTCTCCCATGTCTACTGTGTGTTCCAAATTTCCGGGACGCCGTCGTGACCCTGACATACCCATATTAAGTTCACTAATACCCGCTCCTTTCAACAATGCTATTTTTAATTTACCTCTTCTTATTTCTTGTTTTCCTGGTATTACGTTACATGTACATGTTACGTTCAATTGAGTTTAATTTATATTAAATAGCTGTTGCCCGCGACTTCGTCTGCGTAATAATATATAATTTAATACAAAAATAAATATTTAAATAAATTGACTTAAAATCTATATAAAAAGAGAAGTCCTGACTGACTTATTGACTGTTTCATCAACGCCCAGCACAAACCTTTGCACCTAGAAAGCTGAAATTTTGCACAGAGCCCTTTATAGTGTAGACAAGGAATAAGGAAGGAATTCCTGGTAGTACGTTCTCGTAGGATATATTCCGACATCCACGCGGGAGAAGTCGCTGGCAAAAGCTAGTATAGTATATTCAGAGATTAAATAAATGAGTGTAACAATGTTCAATAAAATGCCCCTACAATTCATAGTAATTGCTCAATAAACTTTACCATAAAATAATTGCAAAATAAAGCCGGCAATTTTAAATAAAAGAGTTCATTCGTTCGCACTCTACCATCGACAGTAAAGGGCTAAACAACCCTTTAGTGGCGCCATAAACCAGTACGTTTTCTTTATCCAAGTGGGAGTTAAATCAAGATGCTGTCCGCAGCACGCAGTGTGCGCGAATGGGATTTTATTAAACCTGCAGTTGAGAACAGATGTAATGCAATTGCAGGCAGTTGCGGTGGGGTTAAGAATTTAAACTTTAATTATTTTTACTTGCGTTCTTGATTCAAAATTGTGGTTGTTTTGTGTTGTTTGTGGAATGTTTTGTTTAGACGAGTTAGTGTTGTTTTTAAAGCCCGTATTTCAGCACGATACTAGTATTGATGTACTATTATAGCAGATCTAGTGATTCTCTTTTAGTATCCTACATAAACAGATTATTAGTGACCGATACTTAAACACATGATAACAAACAACTTTTACTACGGGACCAAAACTGAAATCGCGAAAAAAAAAATCTGCTGTTCCTTAGATTTTTACGAGTTATGCGAACATAAATTTAGGGAACAGCAGATTTGTTTTCTCTCACACTAATTACCAGTCACCCTAACTATACACTTATCTATACTAATATTACAAAGAGGAAAGATTTTTTTGTTTGTTTATTTGTTTGTTCCGAATAGGCTCCGAAACTACTGGACCGATTTGAATCATTTTTTGACTAATAGAAAGCTAAATTATCAGGAAGTAACACAGGCTATAATTTATTTTCAAAAGATTTAGAGATCCTTAAGAAAATTGCAATAATGTAACCCAAAGTAGCAAAATGTTGCCTATAAAATTCATTATTTGGCGTGCGCTGAGAAAACTATTGATATAACATAAAAAGTATGTACTACATGATTAATGTACTTATTATCACCTTCAAAAAAGGCCGCGAGGCAATATAATATATCTAACTATCATAGTTAAGTCACAATAGAAGCTTTTGTGTTCTAAAATTTAATTAGATCGCCGGTAGAAACAAAAGTTGGTTACATTCGTATCGTAGTATTAATTCTTATTCAAACACATAGTTTTATCATCAAGGGTATTTATGTAGCAATAAAATACTTTTTAATTCATTCGAATCGGACATTTAATTTCTAAGTTATCACGAGTATAAAAATGTCATACGCGTTCCTTTCGATGTCGCGCCGCGATTAACTCAGTATTTTTATACTTGAAACCAAAAATCGGCCAAGTGCGTGTCGGACCACACACAATAAAGGGTTCTGTGATTGGGATAAATTTATCCCAAGAACAAACTTAACATTGTAGTTGAAAAACCTGTTCTCCCATACACTCCAACTGTAAAAGTAAGTTCGTACTCACAATATTGAGAGATTTACGAGTACCATGTTATTTTAAGATCACAGACTTCTTATAGGTTTTCCTGTAATCTACAGGTAAAGATCTATTTTCTATATTTTTTTTCAAAATTTTAGGATCAGTAGTTTCGGACATAAGGGGGGGGGGGGATGGTAAATTTTCGTTTTTTTTTTAAAAAAACTTCAAAACAATTTATTTTAAAATTATAAAAAATATATATTTGATACCCTCATAGTAAGCCCTTTCATTTGATATGTCACACGGTATAGTTTGCAAAACTTTTTTTTTTAATTTTCTTATTTGCCCCCCAAAACTGACCCCCATATTCAAAATTCATTTATTTACTTTACCCGTTCGTGTTTGGGTCACAGAAATTTATATGTGTACCAAATTTCAACTAAATCTGCCCTGTTGATTCGGATCAAATTGGCTGTGACAGACGGACAGACAGACGAGTGATCTTAAGGTTCCGTTTTTTTCCTTTTGAGGTACGGAACCATAAAAATGAAGAATAACGTGGGTTTTTCAAAAATCTACCCATAATGGGGTGAAAAGGGTACTAAATTTTTCAGGGGAGGATTTTACTGCGGGGCTTGATTAAATCGAAAATTGGTGTGAATAATCTTTCAGTCAAGTTATGGAAACATCCGAAACGATTCTTTAAAATTCCACTCCTGTGGGCATGAAAACAGGGAATACAGTTTATATGAAAAATCGGGCCCCCTTTGTTTGACCGAAAGGAATTTGACAAATTTTCACTTCCCAAAAAATTTTTCGAAAAAATTTCATTTGCCAAATTATTACTTAGCAAAAAATCTATTCACAAAAAGTTGTAACGCAAACCTAATGTTTGGCAAATGAACGTTTAAACTATAACTTGTTTACCAAGTAGTACTTCTAACATTTTTTATTTAGTCAAATATTTCATTTGGAATAACAGTTTTTATGCAAAATCAAATAAGCCAAATACTTATTTAGTATCGTCAGTTTTCAATTCACCCTTTCCTATTCAGTCAAACTTCAATGACAAAAATGTGAACTACTAAGTGGGTAGGAGGGTAAATCATAAATGGCGCTCAATGTGTGCTCTTTTTTTTTCTATATAATGTAGTCGTTCCTGGCATAGTAGGTAGTAGGTCACAGTTTTAACCTAACCTAACCATTTTTTTAAAATAAGTAATTAACCTAATCTAAATAAATCAGTTCCGGGTAACCTACTAACAACAATCTCTTTTTTCTATTAATGCAAGTCATTTCTGGCACTCGCTGGCCGCTGCCGCGGCACCGCACGCTTCGCTCGCTCGGCTCGTGCGTAGGAGGTCACAATTTTAACCTAACCTAACCTACCCATTTTTTTTAAAGAAGAAATTAACCTAATTAAATTGTTGAGGTCCAGATAACTTACTAAAAACAATATATTTTTTTCTATTAATGCAAGTCGTGTCTGGCACTCGCCGGCAGCTACCGCGGAACCGCTCGCTTCGCTCGCTCGGCTCGTGCGTAGGAGGTCACAGTTTTAACCTAACCTAACCTAACCATTTTTTTTTAAATAATTAACCTACTCTAACTACTTCCATAAATAAACTAATATCAAGTAACCATAAATTTGACTTGTTTCAGACAAATTCAAGCACAAAAACTTACTAAGAAGTACGCAAAAGACATCAAATTTAACCAGCAAGTCAAATGTCTAAAAATCTTATTTTTGCCTTAAATTTTTTTGTCTTAACAAATCATTTCACCAAACGTTTATTGTCTGAAGATTGTTTGCTGTAATAAATCATTTGATTAAAGACCAAATTCCATAATGACATTATACTTAGTAATATTTTGCCAAGTAAAAATTTGACCAAATGAAAATATGCGTACTAAAATCATTCGAATTATTGCAATGGTATAAAAAAAGGTTGCTAAAATTTGTTTGGGTTATGAAATTTTGTCAAAATCTTTTCGGCAAAACGGCAGGCACCCGAAAAACCTTATTCATTTGGTTAATTAACATGAAACTTGGCACAGATACTTGCCTAAGTTATAAAGATTGTCATTAATAGTTTTTCAAAACTACCCTGGAGGGAGGGTTAGAGGGGGAGGGGAGGGGTACGTGAGGGGGAGGTGGAGGTTAGGGGGAGACGAAGGGGAAGTGATGAAGGGGGTGTTAGAGTGGGTGAGAGGGGCAGGCAGAGGTTAGCGTGAAGGGGATACGGTGAACGAACGTGCTAATCTCTGGAACTACCAATTGGACTTTAAAAATTCTTTTTGCATTTTATAGCCCAAATCTTAAGGAAGACTATAGGCATATTTAACATCACTTTAGGACCTTTACGTGCCGCAATAAAAGAAAAAAAGGCAGAAATAACCCCTAAGCGAAAACGAAGTAATAGCGCGGGCAGGCAATGCGATGCGACGAGGTGTGTCGGGGGAACAAGAAATCTCACGCGGACGAAGTCGCGGGCAGCAGCTGTATAATATAATATATAATCACACTAATATTATAAAGGCGAAAGTTTGTGAGTGTGTGTGTGCGCGTGTGTTTGTATGTTTGTTACTTTCTTCATGCTCAAACGGCTGGACCGATTTGGATATTATTTGGTATGTAGATAAAATGTGATGTGTGTGTGTGATGTGTGTGATTCAATGTGATTGTCATTTTGCTTTTGTGGGTTTTTGTATGAGAGTATTTCTGGGTGGTCTCGCGCGGTAGACGATATCTCTTATGTTTTGTATGAGAGCTGTATATTAAACTGTCGTTGGAATTGTTATGAAATAAGCTACCACATCTCGCAGTTAGAAGGTTATACCCTGGAGTAAAACATAGGCTGCTTTTTATCCAGGTCCACGCGGGTGAAACCGCGGGGTGCAGCTAGTAATATTATAAATGTGAAAGTTTGTATTTTTGGATGTAACTAAATCACTCAAAAACGGCTGAATGGATTTGAATGAGATATTTTATAACCTGAATTAACACATACCTAACATACTTTTTATTCCGGTTTATATTATTATTTCCTTATTTTTATAAACAAGCTTCTGCATTTAATTTCTTTCTGGACCCAATTCTGAAGTCCACGCAGATGAAGACGCGGACACAAGCTAGTACAGACACAAACTGCAATTTACTTTATTTATTGCAATTCGTTTCGCAGCTCCTAGATACAAATCACCAAAACAAACAACAGTAACGAACTACGGCTCGTAGCTATCTATCGGTACCCGTTGAAACATAGCCCGTGAATATTGCAGCAGTGTCCCGGTACTATCACGATACTGACAAATTACCGGGAACACTTGAAAGAATGCTTAACTTACTTGCCGGTTCTTTTAAAAGAAATGCGTCCCATGCTGACTAATACAGGCAAGTTAAACTAAGTTAGGATAAGTTAGATGGAAGAGGATGATGCAGCTTAATGCTCTTTTTAGGGTTTTTTTTAGATTTAGATTTTTGTTTAATATTCTGACCATTGCCGGTCCAAAAACCCAATATAATAAGTCAATGCAAATCATTTCTTAAGACAATAAGTACTTTATTTCTTTATTTTAAAAAAATAACAACATCACCAAGAAACCTCTTAGACCTCAAAGAAACTTGAAGGTCTAAACGATCGTTCGTGTCTCTCCAAATCAAGTCCATCATCTCTCACAGGAGCTGTTCCATTCTGTCCAGGCCACACGATGCCCTCAATCCAATCAAGGTAGCTGGACACCCTGGTGTACACTCCTGGTAATCCTGGCAGAGCACAGCCGACACCAAATGACGTCACACCGAGAACGTAGTGCATGGTTCCTTGACTCCCTATTGGAAGCGGGAATCTTTGCTTGGAGAGGACCTCCGGAATCACCCTGGAAACAGATAAAAATTAAAAACATGTTGTTTGGAAAGCATCGCCAGAATACTTGATAGAGCAAGCATATGGGAGGAACAATGGGCTTTTCATCTGTTCATGATAACTGCTGTTTTTTTGCCTTTCAAAAAGGACTTTAAACATGCTGCGAGATTTTTCGTACAAATGAATAATAAAACCGCGAAGAGTACCAGGCTCACATAAACACATAGTGATATATTGGAACACCTAAATTACCTGACAAGCATCAACTCCTCCATCTAACTTTCCGGCACACAGCTGATCCGGCTGTAGACCGCACCAGTTCCTGTTGCATGACAGACGAAGCAGTCTGTTGCATTTTGCAAAGTCTATGATGTCCACAGTAGCTGCAAGAAGCTCTGAAGGGGTTTTCAGACTACCTGTAAAGTAGATAAAGAATTATTTTTCATCGCCAAATGCGTTGCATTTAAATGCATCAGTGTGCTAAGAGAAAAATGGCGAGATATCATAAGACAATTGCTGTCATTGACGATTTTTAAACTAAGAAAGAAGAAGTACAAACCTGACTCCACAATTCCCCAACCAGTGACCTGTGCCTCATCACCATACCTGGTGATACTGTCCTTAGTCCACAAACAAGCTGGTTGTATGTCCTTGGTAAACTTCAGCACTTGGTCCAACTCCATTAAGGCTATGTCGAAGAATTGCTTCGGGGATTTGTACTTTGGATGGGTGATGATCCTGATGATAGTCGCATCGTGTGTGCCATTTGTCTAGGGACATTTCGCGGTAGTGTTATTTGTGATAAACAGATAGCGGAACTAACACAGTAGTTAAAATAGGGTCCGTCGCTTCTGCATAAAACTTTTTTTCATACGTACCACGTCCCGAATGTTCTTGTCTCCTAGTCTGACGATCTTGGGCTTAACATCCGCAATGGTTGTGTCCAGTTCTGATGCACTAGAGCAGTGGGCAGCTGTCAGTACAAAATTGGGGCTGATCAAAGTACACCCTAACATAAACTTCCACGTTCCGACAACCTCTTTCCATCCTATGGCGCCCTGATAATATAAACGTTAAACCAATTAATGTTTCGTCAATTATTTTAGTTGCTATGTAGAAAGAAATATGTATCGTTTTTTTATTTTTCTTATGGCAAATCTTACCATATTAGGATAGTCTCCGGAAAATGTATAGTAACCTCCAATGATATACGAGGATATTCCCCCTCTCGCTCTCCATGCATCACCTAAAGAAGAACCAGTTTCTTATAAAATTAAAGATATTGAAGAGATAATATAAGAATGTAGTTTTTGTAATCAATGTGAAACTGATACTTGCACTCATTTTTCTGTTCCGCTTCATCATTTCGAACTTTCATTTCCCAAATATAATCGAAGCATTCTAAAACATAAATGTACTATGTACCTACCAAAAAGAACTGCATAATTTACGAGTACTAAATATGCCCGCGGTAGCTGGTCAGGCTAAGAACTCTCGGAGCGATTTTCACCCGCACCCGCCGCGGTGGAGGGACCGCAACACTCGTACGAACACATAGTACATAGAAATGTAGATAGCAAATTTCACGACGCGATTTATCGCGGCGTGCGCGACTCTGCGGATTCCGCTGCACCGGCGGGCAATGAGTAGAATCGCGCGGCTCGCGGTCACCAACCACCTTGGCGGTCTTCGCCCGCGGTCTCTGCGATCGGTTGGCGATGGCGGTCTGGGACTTAACTGAACAAACTTTTGATCGTAAACAACCGTCTTGCGATCATCGCCTGCCAAGTTTGCGCGCGATGATCGCAAACGCGACGGTGCGGCTGCGTAACCGCACAAGCAACCGGTCTCGTGAGTTTAGAAATAAAACTACTGTTCCGCCAGCGCGGCGGGCGCGGGTAAGATCGCTCAGTGAGTTCTTAGCATCAGACAACATTAAAAGAAAACAGAATTAATCCAACACTAAACAAAAGAAAGATGTCACTTACTGACTTCGCTGATCCGTCTACCAGGAGCCGTGTAGTCTGGTATAGGTGGTTTTTTGAAAGGTGCGCAGGGATTATAAGGTTTTTGCAAAAGTGTTGGTGCACTTTGTTGAGTGGAGGATTGCTTAGGTAGAATTAGAGGACCAGACGATTTGGAAGGTGGTGTAGTCTTTGCTTTCCAATAGGGTATTTCTGTTGAAGTGGGAAGTGGTCTGATCGTCGTTGGGGATGTGCGAGGTGTCACCAGGAGATTTGTCGGTTCAGGAGTCTTCGTTTCTAGGTCTGGAGACTCATTTGTCGTGGGAGGCGTAGCAGGTGAGGTAAATGTGACTTTAGTGGGATTAGGAGTTTTGGTTTGTTGAACAAGAGGAAGACTTAGCGTAGTAGGCAACCCAGAAAACGTAAGCTTCGACCTATCTGGTTTGAATGGAGACTGAGGTTTTAATGGCTTTGGTGATGGTGGAATAGAAGTAAGAGGCTTAGGTTTTGCTCCACTTTTGTGAGGTTGTAAGATAATTATATTAATTTTTATTTAATTTTTAAGAAGTATGGATGGAGAAGACATTTTGCGCTGACCCCCAAATAAGTTGGGATAAGGGCAGAAGAATGATAATTAATCTGCTTGTGTGTTACTTACACACAAGCAGACTAATTATCATTATATGAATCCTTATGTAAACTCATTTTATGAATCCTTTCCGTACATAAAC
The DNA here is from genome assembly GCA_946251885.1 of Cosmia pyralina. Taxonomy (NCBI): domain Eukaryota; kingdom Metazoa; phylum Arthropoda; class Insecta; order Lepidoptera; family Noctuidae; genus Cosmia; species Cosmia pyralina. The sequence continues at coordinate 22,519,489 of OX276358.1, forward strand.
GTAATAATTACGAAAAAAAAAAGATATAGGTATTTACCTCATAATCCTTTGGTACTTCTGATTCACCAATTGCAGATACTGTAATGCGTTAAGAGGTACTTATTAGTACACTTATTAAAATCGTAAGTATGTTAAAAAAAATATATTGGATTTTTTAAACACCACAATAACCAAAATTAACTGAATTTAATTTTTCAAAAGGCTTACCTATCAAGTAGAACAAAATAATAACACAAACACATTTCATCTTACTCACTAACCTTTAATTATTTAACAATGAAAATATTATGTCTTTAGAATGAAATTAATTGAATTTTAATAACATCTACATTACCACAAGCAAACTACGCATCACAATATCACACTGACGTCACACAAAATCCTGCATTGCACAAGCAGAGTTTACCGCGCGATTAGCTATATACAACGTCCCGATATCAATCGTCGGGCCCACCAGACAACACCCGTCTGTGCGGAGGATGCTCCCTTTTCTATGGAGGATGAGTGAAGTTTACACCCTATTCCTCATGCCTCTCTAAGTCAATCTAACAGTAAGATTATCTTAATATTTGAATCAATTAAAAACTTCTTAATGGTAATTATTATTATTTAGATAAAAATATTTAATGACTCATGTGTTTAGTGAAGACAATTAAGTTTTGAGATAAACAATTATTGCATTATTTGTTTATTAAACACTGGCTTTTTCCCGCGGCTTCGCCCGCGTGGACGTCGGAAACGTACACACACACACACACACACATGGACATTTTTTATGTGGATTAACACAAAGGTGTTAATCCACATAAAAAATGTCTTCTCGCACTGCTTATAGAGTATCCGAAACGGCGCGCGGATTTATAAATGACTGCTGGAGGACAAAAATCCTAAAACTTAATTATAGTAACGAGCTATACAGGACAACTTTTTTATCACTACCCAAATTTTCACAGGGTGTTCATCCTGTGATAATGAACAACTTTCAGTAACTCTGAAATCACGAAAGAAAAAAGTGTGTGTGCAGCTCCGACGCACGACTGGAGTTTACTCTTATTTTTTATGCCGTTCCGACTCTCTATTTTTCAGTTCTGTTGGGCAGGATTTCTTCAATGAATCAGTGCTATACAAAAAGCAACTTTAAGGTGTAGAAGTGCTCGTCATCCGGAGAGGGGTTCTCCCCTCATCCTCCCTCTCTAAACTCTCTCACCTCCTCTCACCACCCCCTTCACTCTTCCCCTTCCCTAACCCCCTCCCTTCTCACCTCCTCACCACATCCCTCTCCCCCTTATCTCCCCCTGCCCCTCTCACCTCCTCACCCTCCCCTCTCCTTCCCTCCACACCACCCTCAACCCCGCAAAATAAATTGTAAACTCAAACTCAAAACTCAAACTCAAAATAAACCAATAAACTAATTACAGGCACTTTTGAATTGTCAAGGGGTCGGTCAGTCAGAAAGATGAAGCTAGTTGCCCATTCCAAAGCGTAGTAGATCCCTATGGAGAAGAACGGGCAAGAAACTCCACGGACACTCTTTTAAATCATAATATTTTTACAAAATATTGGTTACATCGTTCATGTTGAAAATATACATGTGAGAACAATGTAGAAAGACGTGCACGTTAAAAAGCGTCCGGAATAAAAAGATAAAAATTAAAACAACTAAATTAAATATTAAAATTAAAAATAAGCCATGGCAGCTAAGAGACGACCAGTTCCAACTGACGGAGCCCGTTCACGAACACGACGCATGGATCAGCACCAATTAGCTCAACCATTTTGAAGGGAACTTAATGATCCAACACACACGCTACCACCAGCGAGGCATTTGAGTGAGCATGACAAACTCTCAACCGCCAGGGCACATTCAAGTCGGTGAAAGACGTACCCAGTAAAACTTTTACTATTAAGCTACCTTTTACTGAGTAAAAGGTAGCTTAATAGTAGCTACTTATTGCTCACACATGTGCTATGCAATTAAATACTAAGAGATTGAATTTAAACAATGCAAAGAAAGTTTCCTCTCATCTTAATCTTCAGCAGCTCCAACAATATTTCCGAATGCTAATCAATTAGTTAATGCGTCCTTGTGGAGCAGGACAAGCATTCAGACAAGCATTTTTGTCGGCGATGTAATCCCCTAACTTATAATATGCCCGGCTGCATAGTGTGCGTTTTATACAAGATTTAAATTTCGTTTCATTCAGCTGGAGTGTATTGTAAGCAAAGCAAAAACAAAAGAGAAAACCAGGAACCCAAAGACAAAATCGTTGAAATATTATTATATCGCATCAAAAGTACCATTTATCCTGATACTTAGATGCATAAAACAACTAGGCAAATATAAAAAAGAGATTCAAGTAGCTGTGCTACGGCAACGCAGGAGTTGCACGACTTTACATAGGCCACACATTGCTCTCAATCCAGTCAAGGAAACTAGCCACTCTGGTATAAATGCCTGGTAACCCAGGCAACCCGCAGCCTATGCCGAATGAGGTGATGCCGACCACGTAGTTCATGTTGCCTTGCGTCGTGATAGGAAGGGGAATCTTCATTTGAAGAGGTCCGCCGGAATCGCCCTAGGAAAGAGAAAATGTTCTGCTAGTTCACGCCATATTTTTACCTAGTAGTATTGTAGAATTATCCATTCTACGATTATCGTTTTAAAATTTATCACATCGAAACTTTTTCAATTTGGAGAAATAAATATAATAAATAAATATGTTTGGACATATCACACAACGCCATCTAGCCCCAAGCTAAGCAACCTAATGCTTGTGTTATGGTAACGAGATGGCTGATAAACTACTTATATACATTTTTTTTTTTTGTAAATACATACATATTATAGATAGAAAAACACCCAGACTCGGAACAAATACTTGCAGGTCGTACAAATATTTGTTCCGTGCGGGAATCGAACCCGCGACATGCTGCGCAGCAGTCAATCGCTCAACCACTGCGCCAACCGTGTCGTCAGAAGTTTATAAACTCGTTTAAAATCTTATATTGGCTGGTTGTTTTCAAAATTTTTCTCTTGATTTTAAATTCGGATGACAGAATGTTTCGAATCTTCCTTCGGAGCAGTTAAAAGTATAATATTTTTTCCGGTATTGAATTTAAAATCCAGTGAGATTTGACGATGACTCTGTCTTTTTAATATTTAAGCATTCTACCTTGACTCTACCAGTGACAATGGTTCGTGTTGAAGTTTCGTATGTTTTTTTTGGGAACATGTTGTGTTGGTTATAATTGTGGATCTTTTTTCACCTAGATTTTTCCGTTCTAATCTATGAAGAATCTCCAAAAGAGAAGATCGTTATATGTTCGTTCCTAGCGTGCTTCGGTATGTATTGTTCTGATTCTTTTATACAGTATAGAGTCTTGGCAATTACTTGGTACCATAACTTTAATTTTTTATTTAAGATGTTACCGAGCCAGTTCTCTGGCTCCACCCAATGATATTATATGTAAAAAGACGTAGATAGGTTACGGACCCAACATTCGGTGTTCAAAAACGGCACAATTTCGTACGATTAGATGACATGTGGAAGTAGGACGGCATGTCTTAATTATCGGGTGCGAAAAAGAGACAAGACGACGAAAATGTGGCTAATTAGCCAGATTTTGACGTGCCACTTGCGGAGCGTGTGTAACCTATCTACCTCTTTCTACATATAATATCATTGGCTCCACCCATATGGCCTGAACCATTCGAGTTTGAGAAATTCCAGAGGTCACCATTCCACACGTCGAGTATTGCGGTGAATTGGTTGATTTCATTCACCAAACCTACGCGCCGCCCCAGGACCAACAGATAACATCATATTTTCTATTTACTACATTCTAATTTAACTATTCTTGCGTTTAATTTTCTTATTTACAAGTGACCAATTTCTCAGTTAAATGCAATTTTGGTATTCTCCTTGTTCAAGAATAATGTTTTAGCTATATTCGCGTTTAAAATGACGATTTACTTATTAAAACTGTTGAACTTGGGGAGTTGCAATTCCTCAAGATAGGTCGTTTTTGTTAAGTTTGTTCAAGGCAAGATACGCAGCTAAAATTTTATCTCATCCGACTTTCTATTTTTATCAAACAATTAAAAAAAAAATATTCATTACTATTTGCCTCTTAAATCATGTTACAATAAGATTGGGCATGTGATTCCCTTTTTTATTCTATTGTGTTTTTTATACTTTTCATAAAAATGTATTTTGGGAAATCAATTTTAAAGTGAAATTATACGTATTATAAAGTGGTGTTAAGTACTTACGTCTATTATATAATACACTACAGTACGCAATGGATAAAATTAAAAAAATAAATACGATTTTTTTTCCTAACAGTAACTTTGTCATTTGACTTCTAGAAGAAGTCATGTCTTCCAAAAGAAAAATACGCGGCGGCAGTTTATCTGACCTGTCGTCATCCTTGCATTTCCCGTAGAGTAGGTAACAATTGCACGACCCTCGTACTACATTTTTCTCAATTGCCCTGACACTGTCATCAGACAACGACTGTTTCAGGACTTCTCGCGATAAAAGTTGTCTCGATCAATTTACCTGGCAAGCATCTACTCTTCCTCTCAGCTTGCCAGCACAGAGCTGATGCTCCTTCAGCCCACACCAGTTTCTGTTGCAGGATGTCCGGAGCATGCCATTACATGTGGCAGAGTCAATGATGTCCACTTCTGCGGTTAGGAGCACAGGAGATGTCTTTAGACTTCCTATAAGGGAGAAAAGATAATTATTATGAGTGAGTGAGAGAGACTAATTATTTTAATATTCGGTCGGCTTCCGGTCTAACTGGACGCAGCTGAGTACCAGTATTTTACATGGAGCGACTGCCTGCCTATCTGACCTCCATAACCCAGTTACTGTGTAACCCCCCCCCCCCCCCCCCCTGATACCCCTGGTAAGACTGGTTGTTAGACTATCGGGCTTCTGACGACCCGTCGTAACGACTGTCAAAGATCCACGAATGACAGCCGGGATCAACGGCCGAACGAGGCACGGAGGAGTCTTGGTATGTAAAGATGGTCACCCATCCACGGACCAACCGCGGCAAGCGTAGCTAAACCTGATCGATCGACCCGTGCGTCTCTTATTACTTAGCCACAAGCACCATCATCTTAGTATCAAGTGATATAGTGGAAAAACGCAAGCAAATCATGTGTGTTTTAGTAAGTTTTGTAGCTTTTGTTTATTTGTGGAGAGTAATCTTTGACTGCCTCGTTTTTCTAGTGATTGCAAGCGCTACTGTTAAGCATGAGATCCTGGGTTCAATTCCCTGCAGGCCTAACATGACACACGCGACAATTACTCGCTCTCGCGCGAGTAATTTTAAGACAGCTCAACACTTTTCTCGTTTTCTGACAGCGCTGCCATACAATGTTCTGTCAAACTTGATGTTTTCTCGATAAACCCTAACATGACACCTAAGTTATCTCGAATTTTGACAATTCAACACGGGATAATCTCCGATTCTTCTCTCGTTTAGTCGTCCTCGATTTTGACGACGAGAAGAGTAGACAAAATTATGATACAAAAAAAAAAAACTAAAATAACATGGCAGTCGCATAATTACACGTAGATACTTTTTTACTATCCTAATAATGAACACTGGATGAGTATCACTTTCAGTAGGTAATAACGAGTGACTTTGGCAATTATGATGATTAACGAAATCTAGCAACATAATTACTAAAATCACAAATAAAAGGGTGGTGATTAACAAAAGCAACATAATCGGTTTTATACCTTCGTTTTGTCAAATTGTGATCTTCAGCCCATTCATTAATTTCATTGATGTCATTTGTGGTGATTATCAAGTGAGTGTAGTGTAGCAGTGGTGGCCCAGTGGTAACGCCCCCGACTTACGAGTTGAGGTCGTCGTAGGTTCGAACCCCGACAGGCGCTTTACTTTCAGAAGGAAAACATCGTGAGGAAACCGGCATGGTCCTAGAACCAAAAACTCGAAGACACGTGACCAACCCGCACTGGTATGGTGGTGGATTACGGCCCACTCCCTCTCACCTAGTGGACGCCTACGCCTGTGTCCTAGCAGTGAGAACATTTTAATTTCGGCATGCCAAAGATTCAAACATAAATATGAAAAGAGGTGCACGTAATTTTATTTTTTTTTTTCGTATTTTTTTTTTTTTATTTACCAATTATTATAGTACATACTAATTCCATGCAAAAAACTAAAAAATCGAGTAAATGAAACGGAACCTCAAGCCGATGTTGCTATGATAAAAATGATTTGTTTTTAATAACTTGCTACATCGTTCTCTCGTCGCGAGGCAGAGAAGTGTCAAAGTGCCTTTTTCGAATTTACTCGAGCTTAACGGTCATGTTAGGCATTAGAATAACGTCAGAATCGACGACAAATTTCGACAAATCGTGATATCTCGTCTTCTCGTGCTTGTCATGTTAGCCCTGCTGGTCAGGCAAAGAGTTATTGGATGTTTCCATCTGGAACTTCAACAGTAGCATCCCAGTCTGGATTTGTGCCCGGTTGATGGCAATAGGCTCGCCCCCTATTACATGGGTCTTAAACATAAATGGTGAAATATGGGTGTAGGTACTAGGAGTACATCTCTGCCTAACCTTTCGAGGAAACAAGGCGAGATATTATGTTATGTTAAGTAATCTTTGAAGCTGCTAATAGGATCACAATAACTGGCTAAAATGTTATACTTTTATGTGGTTGTGACAAAAGTGAACTTAACAGTCACAGTTTTTTTTTTATAGAATTGCTATACAAATAAAATAAAAAACTCCCCAAAAGCTATCTAGAGCTTGTCCACCTTGAAATGACGCGCTTCACTACCTAAATTAGTATACATACCCACTCCAGCGCCCGGCTCCCTTGCGCTACTTCCCTTCCCACGTCCCCGAACATTTTTGTCGGCGCGCAACGGGTGCACATGCGCGCCACGGCTTGTCTATATACGGCTTCTATGCAAACTATTTCTATGAACAGATAGTAAACTAATGACTATTTCTTAAAGTGGATAGACTAGGCTAGATTACGAATTTTGTTTTAGAAGAATAAATGACTTACTTTTTTAACGATCTAAAACAAAATATGTAATCTTGTTTTTATTACGCCATTTAAAAAACAAAATATCATTATTTCAAAATCTTTAGCGATAACCCTATTTTTTTTTTGCCTAAAATATTGCCCATGTGTAATTAAATGACATCATAATACATTTACCTTTGTTCTCCAATGTTTTGAAATTCGAACAATAATCTCAGTAAAGAGCGCCTCCTTCGCCGCAAACTTTTTTTCAACTCTTTGTTCGTAATGCCGATACAACCTCACAGCTTTTGGCAAAAATATACTACACCTAACCACCTTTCCAAAGAAGCTGGAACGCAAGGGGAAGGTGCACACACAAAATTCCAAAAAATAAAAAACTAAGACGTGGAATGCGCTCTCCCCACCTCTCTTTGACGTTTTTGACGTTTCAAGTTTTCACCACCTCACGTTTCGGGTACTGGGCGTGTGAATGGGTACACTACAGTAAATACGGTAGTAGGCCGCTTCATTTCAGAGGACACAAGCTATGATTGTAGTTTGATATTTGAATAAAAAAAACTTTTTTACAAAAAATACAACCGACTTCCAAAAACAACACTACAAAGTGAAAAATAACTTTAATTTCGAAAGTTGGTGTCTGGTTAAATGTAGTTTCGTTTTTTGCCACCGACTTCCGAAATTAAAGTTATTTTTCACTTTGTAGTGTTGTTTTTGGAAGTCGGTTGTATTTTTTTGTAAAAAAGTTTTTATTTTTCACTTTTTAGTTGTGGTACCTACCCCACACAAATTCTAATACGACTACCTGCAAAACAAACTAGAACATCATCCATATAAGTGGGAAAAAAATACGTATTATTGAAGCTAACTCAAAAACTACCCAAGCAAAGTTAATCAATTTTATATGGGACCAACTGTGATGTATACCCTCAAAATTTAATAATTAATAAAACCAAAAAAATCCAAATCGGTCCAGCCATCTTCGAGTAATTGGGGAACATACATAAAAAAAAAAAGGTTCCGACGAATTGAAAACCTCCTCCTTTTTGAAGTCGGTTAATAAAAAATATTAAAATATCCTTAGCTCCTTACCAGATTCCACTACGCCCCAGCCAGTAACTTCAGCCCGCTTACTAAACATTTCAACGTCATGCTTGGTCCACAGACAAGCAGGTTGTATGTCTGCAGAGAACAGCAGCTCCTGGTCCAGCTCCATCAAAGCTACGTCGAAGTACTGCTTCGGAGACTTGTAGTTAGGGTGGACTATCACGTTGATGATGTTCACGTCAAAAGCTGCGATGCCGTCTTTGTGCTGGAGAAGTAGTAATAAATAAAACCGGCGAAGTGCGTGTCGGACCACACACAATGAAGGGTTCCGTAGTTTAAAAGAATTGATCCCAAAAACAAACAACATTGTAATCCCGAAATAATATATTTTTAAGTGATAAAATTACAAATGAATAATTTTTGGACTTTTTCCTTTACTTGTGCTGTCTGACCTTACCTCTTGCCAAATTTCATGATTCGAGGTCAACGGGAAGTAACCAATAGGTTTTGATCTACTTACGGGTATCAAGCTATGCTGCATAAATGGCCGTATTTTTTATTGCATTGACTTAGAAGCCTGATTTTTTTATATCCTAATTGATATATATTTACTTATCGTTTGAGGCCACGCTACCGATTTGGGGCAACCTGTAATGTTAGTTGTGTTGGGAATAATAAATAAATAAATAAATAAATATTAAATTCACCGCCGTCACCTCCTTCTGCGAAGCAGTAATGCTCGCGAAGGAGGAGGTGGAACGCGTGAGGGAGAGGCAACAGCCGCGCTCTCGCGCCCCTAGCCGCCGCAGGAAACGCCCTGGGCGGCGGGAATCTATCACTAATTCCTGGCCACCGTATAGGCGCGGGCTTGCGGACGACGAGTAATGGGCAGCTCGCCGTCCGGTAAGGACCAGGCCCGGGTCGACGGCGCGTTGTGTTCCACGCGCGCCTCAAAGAGATGTCAGCAGTGACGGGGTGCAATAGGGCCGATGCCGCTGGGGTCACGGGTAGTTCGAAAGAGATACCGTGGCCCTGGCACGGGTAACTGAAGGAACACGGGTGGGTTTTAGTCAGTAAAAGTCTGACACGCCCTCCCGCGCCGCCCAGAGCGGGAGAAGTCATTTGATGATTTCCCATCCACAAAAAAAAAATAATAATACCTCCACGCGTTCCTGAGAAAAAGGGGCTTGGCGTGGGCCAAGCCCCTTACTAACCAACTATGTTTAAGTCTGTCAAGACTGACAATTATGTGATAAAATTACAAATTAATAACTTTCTGACTTTTTTTGTGCTGTGAGACCTTGCTTCTTGCCAAATTTCATGATTAGTACTTAATAGTGATATTAGTACTTAATACCGATATTAGTACTTAATAGTGATGGAACAACGTTAATAATAAAAAAATATTTTCTTGGTATAGAACTCACACCACGTACAATATAAGGTAAAATGACTCCACGGACCCGATTCACACCGCGCTCGCGTGAACGGATAAATGGCCGTATTTTTTTATTGTGTTGACTTAGAAGCTTGATTTTTTTTAGAGCTCCAAGGGACTATAGATCCACGGGTTCCAAGGGACATGGTAGACGTAGTATGGGCATGTATAAATATATTAATTATAAATAACCAAACTTAAGTTAAAAGCCAATGGAAAAAAGTACATAATTGTAACTTACGAAGTCCAAAATATTTCTAGAGCCTAATCTGACGATCTTGGGCACAGTATCGGCAATGGTAGTATCCCGTTCTGATGCCCTGGAGCAGTGGGCAGCTGTCAGTACAAACTTGGAGCTGATGAGACTACTGCCACACATGAACTTCCATGTGCCAATCACCAGCTTCCAGCCTATGGCGCCCTGGTAGATAAATTATTATAATGTATTATATTAGAAACTAAAAACGAAATGCAATTTCTGGAATACTGGCAATCTTCCATTTACCAACAACAGCTTTCTGACCTATGGCACCCTGGTCTAACGACAATACAGAGAAGAATATTTTTTGCCTAACTTTCTGCATATTGCTAGTTTATACAATGTAACCAACTCTTACCATGTTCGGAAACTCTCCTCGTTTTGTTGGATGACCTCCCATGATGCCAGGTACAGGCATAATTTCACGGCCTGAAAAAAGTAATATGATTAATTAGGAAACCCTTCATTTCTTGAGAATCGTTTCAAAACATGGAACAACTTAAGTCAGAAACATTATTTTAATACTCACACTTTTCTAGCCTTTTAGCCTTTTCATCTCGAAGTTTCACTTGCCAGATGTACTCGTAACATTCTGAAATATTCAAACTAGTGTTAAAATATTGCTCATTTCATATCCTTTGAGATAGATCGCGAGAATCAACTAATTTCCTATTTATAACAAAGCTAACGGACTGGACATGGTTTATTTTTATTTGGATTTTCTGCTTAGAGATGTCACAATTGCGATGCCTTTTAACCGACGAAAAAAAAAGGAGGAGGTTCTCAATTCGACACGTATATTTTTAATATTTTTTTTTGTGTGACCACACATAACTTTTTACAGAGTTGTCCGATTTGAAAAATATTTGTTTTATTCGAGAGGGTATACATCAAAGTTGGTCCCATAAAAAATTGATTAACTTTGCTTGGGTAGTTTTTGAGTTAGCTTCAATAATACGTATTTTTTCCCCACTTTTATATGGACGATGTTCTAGTTTGTTTTGCAGGTAGTGGTATTTGAATTTGTGTGGGGTAGGTACACAACTAAAAAGTGAAAAATAAAAACTTTTTTACAAAAAAATACAACCGACTTCCAAAAACAACACTACAAAGTGAAAAATAACTTTAATTTCGGAAGTCGGTGGCAAAAAACGAAAATACATTTAACCAGACACCGACTTCCGAAATTAAAGTTATTTTTCACTTTGTAATGTTGTTTTTGGAAGTCGGTTGTATTTTTTTGTAAAAAAGTTTTTTTGCTTGACATTGTGTGCAGAAATAAATTGAAAATCCAGTGTCCAAGTTTATCCTACTGATATTATAAATGTGAAAGTTTGAAGTTTGTATGTTTGGATGTTTGTTACTCAATCACGCAAAAACGGCTGAACGGATTTGGATGAAATTTGGTATACAGATAGTTTATAACCTGGATTAAGACATAGTATACTTTTCATCCCGGTAGAAGGTTCCCGTGGGATAATTTCCGACATACACGCGGGCGAAGCCGCTGGCAAAAGCTAGTATGTATATAAAAACTTTTATTATTTACTACAAAAATCTACTCTATTTCGTCAAATGGCTAGGCAGGAACGCTATTTTTATTAGATAAGTTCACACACTGGTCGGTACCACACATGAACATAAATACGTGATGTCAGACTGTGAACATTATAAATTAAATATTTAAATACAGGTAACTCCCGTTGGTTTCCATTACTAATATTACCACAAATTACTAATTATTACGCTAAACTTACCTATTCAAAACATTATATCTCTAATTGACAGAAAAGAATGACATTTCAAATTCGTTTAGCGCTAAATGTGTTTAGTAATTTATGGTGCAAGCTGGCCTTAATATACTTACTGACTTCGCTGATCCTTCTACCAGGAGCACTGAAGTCTGGAACAGGTGGATTGTACGGTGCGCATGGATCATTAGTATCTATTGGTGCTTCATAAGGGCGTGTGATGTTTGGGAGAGCGTAACGCATTGAAGGCAGAGGAGGCAACGGTGGTAAACTTCCAGGAGGCTGAAACAGGAAGGAATATTGTACGTTTCGCTTTAGAACTAATACAGAGCACTTCATCTTAGGTATATATATTTTTAGTTCCTAGCTATGTCCACTATTTTCGCAGCGTCTCTGGTCGTAAGGCTACACTCGTTGGCTACTTTAGTGGTAATTTTGACCCATAAATGTCTAGCCCACTCTCGCTTTAGGTTTTTATTTTTACTATACTGTATTTTACCTACCTACTTACCTATATTTTCATTTGACTTTTTTTTACTGTTTTTTTTTTTGAAAAAATGACAAACTACTAGATAAACTTTCATTACCTATAGCCTTATATTGTTATATCTTTAATTACAACCCTTATAATATATTTAACCCCTTAAGGAGGGAAATTTTCAAAAATCCTTTCTTACTGGTCAGTTTTTCTGTACAGGGTCAAATTAAATTAGCTAGTGAAACTTCGCATACGTGATGGGTACTTGGGTAATTTTTTCGGGTCAACAACCGCTGGTGTTGAATGACGAGTTGAGAAAGTCTGTTTATTTTTTTGTTTTATCGAATATGCATTTCGATAGCCATCAATCACGTCTGTAAAGTTTACACAAAGAAAATTGTTTTTTAAAACTGATATTTCAAATGACCAGGTACACACTACCTGCGGTTAATGACCCCAAAAAAAAATCTTAAAATCTATTAATTTTTTGTTTGATCATCTTTACATATCGAAAACCCATCACGGCTGCGGAGTTTCACTAGCTAATTTAATTTGATCCTGTATAAGGAACTCTTTTATTACAAAAGTCACGCTTCTAGGCCCAGCAGTTCAAGCTGTAAGTTATCTATAATATTATTTTAATGCATGAATTTAAGATTTTTATATTCGAATATCTATGTATACAAATATTATTTACCTGAGAGTTTGTTGACTCATTCCGTTGGCCGGTTGAAACATGAATCGATGACACTGTAATAGATTATGTACATAATGTTATGTATGTCTATCTGCCTAGCCTTTTCCCAACTATGTTGGGGTCGGCTTCCAGTCTAACCGGATGCAGCTGAATACTAGTTATTTTACATGGAGCGACTGCCTATTTGACCTCCACAACCCAGTAACTGGGTAATACGATATCCCTTGGTAAGACTGGTTGTCAGACTTTCGGGCTTCTGACAACCCGTAACGACTGTCAAAGATCCACGAATGACAGCCGGGACCAACGGCTTAACGTGCTTTCCGAGGCATGGAGGAGTCTCGGTATGTAAAGATGGTCACCCATCCACTGACCAACCCCGGCAAGCGTAGCTTAACCTGATGGATCGACCCATGCGGCTGTTATTACTTAGCCACGAGCTCCTCCTTAATGTTATGTATGTCATAGTATGTTATATTATTTATCACAAAACATATTTATTATCTCACTAACATTATTGAAATTGCCTTACCGATCAATAATAATTTTAAAATCACAGATTTGCACATTACTTCACTCATTTTTTTCACAATTTGATAGGTAATATTAAGGGTTTTTTTGCACAAAAATTACCTACATGTAAAAATTACGTCCGTCTCAATTACCGTTTCGCATATAACTGAGAAATATTATAACGACTTACTTGTCATTAGAACGAAATAAATTCATCGATTTGATTCGTCATTGTTATAAGTATCTACTTACGAGTAGGTACTAAAAAAAATAAGTGAACATTCTTGAACGTATTCTGCTATTTTACAAATGCATTACAATTTATTCTTGATTAACTGTGAATCATTACAAAAAGGGGACTTACTGGTTTCTTAAAGTAAACAGGAAGTTTTGGAAATTTTAACACGTATTCTATATAGGTAAGTATTAATTTATTGAGCAAAAATCAATCTGCCTAGCCTTTTTCCAACAATGCTGGGGTTGGCTTCCAGTCTAACCGGATGCAGCTGAATACGAGTATTTTACATGGAGGGACTGCCTATCTGACCTCCACAACACTGTTACTGGGTAACACGATACCCCTTGGGTAAGACTGGTTGTCAGACTTTCGGGCTTCTGACGACCCGTAACGACTGTCAAAGATCCAAGAATGACAGCCGGGACAAACGGCTTAACGTGCTTTCTGAGGCACTGAGGGGTCTCGGTATGATTTCCTTCACCGTTTTTTAAGCTAGTGATAATTAGACAATACGCATATGAATCTGAAAAGTCAGAGGTGGATGCGTGCCTTGGGTTCGAACTCGACTTGGCAGTCCGACGGTCACACCACTAGATTATCACGTATAAATTAGATATGATATATATTTACTCACATTATAATCAATAGGGAAATCAACAATATTGAGGATAGTTTCGTCGTAACAATATAACAAACTCTATTGTTGTGCTCAACAGTACGGTGTAATCCCACTTAGTATCCTGCTTTATTTATTACATAAACAATATGCGTACCTACGTAAAATCCAGTTGAGCTGATATAATATTAGGTTTATTCTTGTATTTTTGCAGCCATGTCCTTAATGTATTCCCATCCCTCATGAACATAAGCATTTCGCAGAAGCGGTAATACACAACAAACGCCTACAATTCTTTTTGGCCATTTGTCCTTCTTTTTAATTAAATCCAATTTTTTGGCTTTTCTCCAAAGGCTATCGGAAAAATGAGTATGACACCCTTTAACCTGAACATCCAGGAAAACTTTCAATACCGCTTTTCTTGACGCTTGACAAGGCTGCAAAAATACAAGAATTTACGAAAAATAAAAAAATAACCACTTTCATAAATTATTTTCAAAGGTACTGGCTCAGGAATTATCAATTCATAAACACGTGGTGCGTCTATGGTGAGCGTCATCGGAATACCAACAACGTAGAAGCATGGCATATGACACTTAACCAAGCCTGCAAAACCCGACAACACGTAAGAGTTATGCAATTTTTGAAAGCAATAAACGAGGATGCAGAAGATGTCGTTATGGACATTGCGGAAAATAAATATAACCGAAAAGAAAGTAGCATTATCAACGATGCAATGATCATGGATGCTCAAATGCAGTTAGTAACCGGTGAAATATCAATTGCCACTTTCCTAGAAACACTGCGATAAGGACCAAGCACTCAAGTCCATGCTCATTGCTAAAGTTTCATGACTTAGTTTTGTTTATCTTATTATCTTACTTACTCACTTGTTGGGTCCTTCCACGTAAGTTAAAATATTCATGTTAGGTATTTTGTTGTTTAATTTTTAGCTATTTAAATGTAGGTAGGTATAACTACATGGACAAACCTCTATTATTTTTTGCGAATCCAATAAGTTATATTGAGCATTATAACAAATAGGACTTTTTTTGTTTATTCAGTTATATTGTATAACTACTGGTATAACTAGATGGACTGACCCGTAACGACTGTCAAAGATCCAAGAATGACAGCCGGGACCACCGGCTTAGCGTGCTTTCCGAGGCACGGAGGGGTCTCGATATGTTAAGATGATCATGAACTGACCGCGGCAAGCGTAGCTTATTCTGATCGATCGACTCGTGCGGCTGTTATTACTTAGCCATGAACCCCTATTGAACACAGTAGTTAATTGGCGCATAGTAAATAAACACGTCGCGCTGCACTTGGGGGAGGCGGAGGTAGCGTTTCAAAGGCCTAAAGGCCCGAACCACCCAGCCTTAAAATGTATCAAAATAAATTCGCAACCTAAACATAATAATGGCTAGGTTAATTTCAGAATAACGATATCAGAAATCCAGCAATCAATCATTAACAGTTGCCACGTGGATTGATAGATGGCGTTGTACAAATAGTGCTCCTTCCTTTCTGAATAGCGCTATGGTTTCGTTACCACGAGCGCCGACTATAATAATCTCGAGCGATCGATTCATTGTTTACCTCGATGACCCCATAATCCTCCTGCAGGAAAGCAGTAGGTCACCAGTGTAGTTTACATAAACAAGAAAGCTTCATTTCGACCACGCCGCTGCCGCTCCCTCGTGACGACTTCGACGAGCCTGTAGCTTTCAATTTCCTATCATGCTGCCCTCCCTCCAGCGATGCCCTAAGCCGAGGTTTGTAACCCACAGGGGGTGCCCTTAGCGTGGCAGTCGCTTAGTATAATATAAGAAATTCGCCCCTGGCTGGAGACTTTGAGTTCGCTTAAGGCAACCACAGGATAGACCGGTTAAGTAGGCACAATCTGTCAAGGTTAACTAAGAGATGCCTTACACAAAAAAAAAAACATTGTTTACTAAGCCCCGCCCCGGTCCAGCCTGTCCTCCCCAGCGACGCCTTCTAATCCGAGGTCCGTACCCCACAGTGGCACAGCGGTGTGCTTAGCGAGTGGTAGTTTAGTTTTCAAGTATGTTGCTATGGCTGGAGGCCTTAACTTATTGAGGCATCCATAGGAACGACAACCTCCCAGGATGACCTGCGAGCTGCGAGATGCCATTACAAAAAAAAACATTGTTTAATCTACTCTGGTTTCCCTTCAAAACGCATAAATCTTTCGCCTTTTACTAAAGATTTCCGTGGAGGGGGATACTCAAATAGTCTATAATATTTTTGAAATAGGTACTCTGCTTCGGCAGAGTTTATTTATCATAATTGAAAAATAAAATATATTACTATTATCGCCTAACACTACGTGACCAGCTGACCACTGACCAGTCTGACCACTTTGTCGTGTCTCAAACAGTTTTAAAACGATTTGGTTAGTAAATTAATTTAAATAATAATCTATATAAATAAAAAGAGAAGTCCTGACTGACTGACTGACTCATTAACGCCCAGCCCAAACCATTGAACCTAGAAAGCTGAAATTTTGCACAGAGGTCGCCTTTATAACGTAGACAAGGAATAAGGAAGGATTATCGTTCCTGTGGGATATTTTCCGACATCCACGCGGGCGAAGTCGCGCGGGAAGTACTAGTTGATCATATAATGATTACTTAACTCATAGAGCAATTAGAGGCTTAGTTAGACACTTCAGACCCTTTGTTTTAACTCGTTTGATACTTTGTTTAATTATGATTATGTAAACTTTTCACACATAAATTGTCCAATCTAAATCACTATCATAATGAATTCAGATTATGCCTTGTTATTGCCATACTCATCTTGTCATTTTCTATCCTATTTAGTATCCTAGAAAAGAAATCATAAATATTAAGTAGACAAGTTTATTTGAATGCACTTTTCCATGTGTTTACCTAAGTTAATTATTATACCCAAGCTTTGGAAACAGGATTATTTTAAAGAACTAAGTAATTGTATTTTTATCATACACTAGCTCCGGCCCGCGGCTTCGCCCGCGTGGTATGTCAATAAAAAGTAGCTTATGTCCTATTCCAGGTCACGGTCTACCCGTGTGCCAAATTTCATCCAAATCTGTGAAGCCGTTTTAGCGTGAAAACTTTACAAACAAAGAAACATATAATATTAGTTAGGAAGCTAGGATTGCATAGTGTCCGTCCGAAGGTTGTCTGACAGAGATCACTGATCGCGATAAGACCCCTCGTTACATATCATCACCCCTTTTTAAAACTATTGTTTGTGTTTCCTGTTTTTGGTATAAAGTGTTATGTTTCTTAAGACTTCTGCAGCAAATTTAAATTTCACCGCGACTTTTATTAAGGGACCACAGATTTATCACTTTTTGTGATCTGAATACCATCCAAAATCAAATATCTGCAGACTCATAAAAAACCCATTCACTTTTTTCTCACACCGCACCCCATAAAAACAAACTCACATAAAATAAGGTGATGCACACGCCATAGCACATTGTACCGTAACCGACCCACGAGAATTATTCCTCAATCGGTAACGAAATTTGACGACACGGTTGGCGCAGTGGTTGAGCGATTGACTGCTGCGCAGCATGTCGCGGGTTCGATTCCCGCACGGAACAAATATTTGTACGACCTACAAGTATTTGTTCCGAGTCTGGGTGTTTTTCTATCTATAATATGTATGTATTTACAAAAAAAATAAAATGTATATAAGTAGTTTATCAGCCATCTCGTTACCATAACACAAGCATTAGGTTGCTTAGCTTGGGGCTAGATGGCGTTGTGTGATATGTCCAAAAACATATAAAACATATAAATGAATAACTTACAAACTTGCCTCATCAAATATAGATTCCCGTTTTTCTCCTTCCGCCTCCTAACTTGGATTCGATGCCTTTTTGACTGCGGTCAACTTAGAAACTTCCTCATTGGTTACATATTCGTTGTTTACATTAAAAAGGGAATGAAAGCTTCCTTTCAACTTGTTTGATTGGGGTCTTGTGTGGACATTGGGGTTCCATAGCTATTGCTAGTTAAATGGCAAAAACGGAGCCCTTATAAATTCGTCACTTCCGTATGTTACAGGCATTTTAGTTATAGAATGTTGGGTTGGGACTACGTCATTGTTGGAAATAGCCGTTCAATATCAAATTCTAGGAACAAAATAAACTTCTGTGAACTGATATTTTAAAGCTGCGGGTCAGATTTTAATGACGTCATAGTCATTTTTATAAGAAAAATTATAACCTAATAATATTTATAGAAATAAGCCTGATATGTGTTGGATCGAATAGCGGCGCGTAATGATTATTGACATTAATGGTCCCGCATGACGGGAACCTCGTGAATGCCGAGAAAGATAAACAAATCAAGTATCTTGACTTGGCTCGCGAGGTTGTCGACATGTGGAATGTGGACTCAGCAATCATAGTGCCGATAGTCGTATCAGCCAATGGCTTAATTGCCAAGAACCTCGACCAACACCTAAGTAAGAATATCGATCTCACATACAGTTTCCATGTGGCTCGATAGATGGAGTTGTACAATTCATGCTCGTTTCTGAATCGCGCTATATTTTCGATACCTACTACGCGTAGTTTAAAAGATTAAAAGATGCTATAATAATATCTGCCACGTCTTCAATGGGAGATAGTATTTTGTATGTAGATTACAATAGTGAAGAAATTAAGTACCCCGGAATAGTTAAATCAATTTGAGAAAATAAAGTAATTAAATAAACATTTATTATAATCTGCATAACGTGGTTCACAAACTACGCGCGATGTGTCTCTTTGACAATTAAAATAATTGTTACCTCTTTCTAACTGTTCTGTGAATGAACACTAATTACTACGGGATGGTTTCATACAAGTAAATCAATTCAAATTTATATGCGCATTTTACTATATGAAAAAATGTATGACATAAAGATCAATAAGTAATTTATCTTCACTATTGTAATCAATATACACAATACTGTCACCCATTGCAACCGTGGCAGATATTTTTATAGCTCGAGCGGCTCATACATTATTATCACCCCGCCACAGCCCTTGGTCGAGCCAGCCCGCGCCGCGCCGCCTGAGCCGCTGAGCCTGTAGGTTCGTCCCATAATAATAATAATTTAATAATAAATTCCCCACCGCCGTATCTCTACGTTGACGTCGTGGTGGGGCTTGCGCGCTCCGAACTCTGGGTCTGTGCCGGTGGAGTTTACTTTGCCGAAACAGGTCTAGGGTGAGGAGCCAGACCAAGAGAGATACGTGAACCCGCAGGGCAGCATGTGGCGAGCTGTTGGGCAGTAGCGACCCCACGGACCCTATTTCCCGGGAGAAGTCTTGTTCTTCACCTCTGGCTTGCCTTTATTGGCCGGCTGGAGTGAACACTGACGGGAACAGAGCTCCCACCTCATTCTTGCCTTTATTGGCCGGCTTGAGTGGAGATTCGCAAGAGCAAACGTGCTCGGAGGAAGGAAGTATTCCAGTAAGTGCTTGTAGGGATCTTCACCATCTTCCGGGCTCTGGGATTGTTCTGAGAGCCGTGGAATACCTCTCCACTCCTCAAGCACCTCAGGACATGTTGCCCCTTGTCGCTACGTCACTATGTGCTAGCGACCGTTTCCGGGGGCCCATTATTGAGTGTGCAAGTCACCCCCTGCCAATTTTTCTGTGTATATTATATAACATTGGTCAGGCAGGGGACATAGTTCTTCCATAGTTCAAGGTACCCAATCCATGTAGCCACCCAAACCCATAGGCCCAATGTGTTTTGTTTCCATGTTCTGCAATAGTCCTGCACCAACCGGGGGTTGTCCTTGGGTGCACTTGCATAGTGCATACAGGGATAATCGTCGGCTGGTGCCTCCTCGTCATTTGAAATTGTCTAAGGGGCCTCTGCGAGTTGGCTTCGGCCCCTCGTACGCCTTCCAAAGGTCCGGGACCCCAGGGTCCCGAGATAAGCCAAAGACAAAAATTAATAATTAATTCGTCCAATAATAATAATCCGATCCAGCCTGTCCCCTGCTGTCCGTCCCCCCAGCGACGCCCTAAGCTGAGGCCCGTACCCCTCAGAGAGTGCCCTTAGCGAGTAGTCGCTTAGTTTTTAAATTTTGTGCCCTGGCTGGAGGCCTTCATTTATTGGACAGGAAAGTCCGGTTAAGCTGCCGACAACCTCCTGGGTTGACCTGCGAGATGCGATTTATAAAAAAATAACATTATTATCTCTTGTTTCCCTTCAACACTCATAAATCTTTCGCCTTTCCTGAATATTTCCGTGGAGTTTCACTAAAATGAGTCTTTAATTTTTGAATAACTGCTTCGGCAAAGTAAGAATTCCATCTTGCTTAAAAATTGCATGATATTACTGTGTAGTACAAAGTGCTGAACCAAATCATCCAGCTGTCACCTACGTAGGAACCGAGTGTTCAAAAATAAGCAGAATATAAACAACAAATACCTATATATTAATCCAATATTTCTTGGAAACTGTCCGAGGTTTATTCGTGAGGACGTGGTCATATTGTCGGCCCGACAATTCGGACGCGGCCCGAAAGTGGTCCGCGCGTATGAAAACAAACGGCCGCTACGTGTTTTGCTTGCTGTTGATGATGTATGAAAATGAAAAACTATGAAATTATAGATCTGGTGTTTTATGTAAAATATAGATTGCAAATATATTTTATTTCTTCTATAAATGGTTACTTTGTATCGTCATAGAATGCTCATTGATTACCTAACGTGACAAAAAAAATGTAATTCGATCACTCTTCTAAGGCGATGATAACCGACTTTTAATGATTTTAAACTAAACATCACGTCTAACCGAGTAGTTTTACTGATTTGTAAAAAAATATGCTATAACTTTATTTATGATTATTTTAGATTATGTTTATATTTATATAGTGTAATTATCTCTAACTCGGATGAAAAACAGAGAATCACGCAAAAACTATCAAGCGTATTTTTATGAAACGATCACCATTTTAAACATAATTTAATTATTTATCTTTTCATATACGTGTTTTACCTAATACCTTTTGTTTTATGCATAATAATATAAATTAAAAATGCGTCTAATTTGGGACAGCGCTCCTTGATGGGCGAGTCCATTACTGGATTTGCAATAAGCAACAGATACAAAACCCTAATTTAAATCGTACATGCTCGATTAAATAAACCTAGAAAAAGATCGGCTCGTCTTCTAGAAAGGCTAGCTATTTTGGGGTCGGCTTCCAGTTGCATTGCATGCTTCCAATTTTGCATGCAGCGTATATTTGCTAGGGCGAATTCATTCTTCTGAAAACTTCCCCAATACCACATCCACGATCCCAACATAATGTAAGGCTCGTTCACAAGCACAGTTGATCTGCCGCAAAGCCAGCTTGTTTAGACCATTGCATGTGTAACTAGCTTTATAACCCTCATCCGCCCTCATCGCGTATTCAAGAAACATGCAGACTTGACTAGAAAAATAGAAAATAACCATGTACCTACTGCGTTGTTTTGTTAAATACGTGCTTGTCTTTGTAGAGAAACTTTTTTCGTGAGTCGAGCGCGAGTAGAGCGTCTCAATGACGTCAAATCATCGGCATTTTAACTAATCGCAGTTTGCTGTTTTAGCTCTATGTATGTACATTAATATACAAGCATAGTTGCTACATTGGGTGGCAAACAGATAGACAGACACATAATCCATCTACAATACCAGGAGCTCAGGGACATCACAGGTTCGTTCTCCATCCTAGACCCTAATAAAGTTTAAACGTGTCACATGGTACTCTCTCAATAAACGTCAAAATTGGCACAGTTTGTTGTTTTAGCTCTATAATAAGCATGGTTGCTACATTGGGTGGCAAACAGATAGACAGACACATAATCCCGTAATAGTAAGGGTCGCCGCAATACATCTACATTACCAGGAGCCCAGGGGCATCACATGTTCGTTCTCCATTCTAGACCCTAATAAAGTCTAAACGTGTCACGTGGTACTCTCTCAATGGTCGTCAAAATCATCGGCATTGTTAATTAAACGCAGTTTATTGTTTTAGCTTTAAGCATGGTTACTACATTGGGTGACAAACAGATAGGCAGACACATAATCCCGTAATAGTAACGGTCACCGCAATATATCTGTACATTACCAGGGGCCCAGGGGCATCACAGGTCTTTTCTCAACCATAAACTATAATAAAGTTTAAACGTGTCACGTGGTACTCTCTCAATGGTCGTCAAAATAATCGGCATTATTAATTAAACGCAGTTTGTTGTTTTAGCTTTGCTACATTGCTGGTTGCTTGCATTGTTGGTTGCTACATAGGGTGACAAACAGATAGGCATAATCCCTTTAATAGTAACGGTCACCGCAATAGATCTACATTACCAGGGGCCCAGGGGCGTCACAGGTTTGTTCTCCACCCTAAACCCAAGTAAAGTTTAAACGAGTCACGTGGTACGTCACCACCGCTACAGGTTAGTATCGTAGACAATAAAAACACTACCTAAGTATTTATTTAACACTCATTGCTGATTGATTAAAACAATAAACTAACTTAAACCACCACTGGATGCGCAGTAAACCTTAAACTTACTAACTTTGACTTTATCTCTGTTCATTTAAAATTAGAGCCAATAAAACCTTCCCACCTTAAAGTTCCTTATTGGTAATGAAATAAGAGTGCTAATGGCGCAAGAAATAAAACAGTGAGTATGAATGCGACTAAAACAATGATGCTGAAACTTCCACAGCAGGATCAGAATAAGTTTTTCTAATTAGAATTCGATGAATTGGCCCTTTCTCGAGCGCGTCTCGATTGGAGTGCCAAAGTAATTAGTGACTCCGTTTTCTAATGAAATTCTGGGGATGCTACCATTCTTTCCCGTTTTACATATTGAGGCTTGATGAGATTTTTTTATAGTTTCTTTTTAAAGCTTTCTGTCTTTATTCCAGTTTCAGCATTGAAGAAGGATTCATTATAAAGTAAAAAAGTATACTGATACTTTTTTTCAGTCATCGAAGAAAGAGAATGGAGCATCGTATCTTGAATTTACCTATTATATCAATCAATCTACCTAGCCTTTTCCCAACTATGTTGGCGTCAGCTTGCAGTCTAACCGGGTGCAGCTGAATACCAGTATTTGACATGGAGCGACTGCCTTGTGACCTCCACAACCCAGTTACTGGGTAATACGATACTCCATGGTAAGACTGGTTGTCAGACTTTCAGACTTCTGACAACCCATAACAACTGTCAAATATCCACGAATGACAGCCGAGACCAGCGGCTTAACGTGCTTTCCGAGACACGGAGGATTCTCGATATGTAGGTAAAGATGGTCACCCATCCTGGACCAACCCCAGCAAGCGTAGCTAAACCTGATGGATCGATCCGTGCGGCTGTTATTACTTAGCCACGAGCTTATAACGTATATATTATATTACAAGTACACAAAATTAGACAATTATCCCAACTGCCTTGTTGACAGAGTACTTTACATACGAGAGCAGACTTAGTACCTACTTAATAGCCGTTGACCGCGGCTTCACCCGCGTGGACGTCCGAAATTATCCCACGGGAACCCACTACCGGGATAAAAAATAACTTATGTGTTAACCCATGTTAGAAACTATCTGTGTGCCAAATTTCATCCTAATCCGTTCAGCCGTTTTAGCGTGATTCAGTAACAAACATCCAAACATCTTCACAAACTTTCACATTGATAATATTAGTAGGATTTACTGGTAACAGAATTTTTTACAAGAAAAAGCAGAGAGCAAACCACAAATATATTGAAAGACACATTTCACAAAACCGACGCGACGTTCTTTTAAAGACAATTCCAGACCGGAATTATTGTTTATATAACAATACAAATGTGTTTTGTATATGAATTTGAGAGGGCTAATGTTAGTTCAATAACAAGTGTAATTGGACAGTTAGAGGCTGTTATTGGATATTTATCTGCGTCGAATGGGGAAGGAATACTAATGTCATTTGGCGCATGCGGCATGCACGTACGGGGTACGGAGAAGTTGCGAAGTTTTTAACCGATGAAAAAATAGGAGAGGGTTCTCAAGTCGACGAGTTTTTTTATTTTCTTATGTATGACCACGAACGTTTTGCAGACCTGACCGATTTGAAAGATTCTTGTTTTATTCGGGAGCGTATACCTCGAAGTTGGTCTTGTAAAATTTATTAACTTTGCTTGGGTAGTTTTTGAGTTAGCTTCGATAATACGTATTTTTTCCTACTTTTTATGTGGGTGATGTTCTCATTTCTTTTCCAGGTAGTGGTTTTCGAATTTGTGTGGAGTAGTACCACAACAAAAAGTGTAAAAAAAACACAACCGACTTCCAAAAAAAACACTACAAAGTGAAAAATAACTTTAATTTCGGAAGTCGGTGGCAAAAAACGAAAATACAAAACCCGAGACACCGGCTTCCGAAATCAAAGCTATTTTTCACTTTGTAGTGTTTATTTCGGGAGTCGATTGTTTTTTTTTTTTTTATATGTCCACATACAGCTATTTCTCCTCACAGAACTAAAAAGGCCGTCTTCAATTTCCAAGTGGATTGGGGCATGGATTCAAAATACTAATACCATTTAAGATTCAAACTAGAATGATTTGTAGACACAGTTTTGGTAATGATTTTAATTCAATAAAACTGGCTAAGCTGTAAGCATGAATTAATGTAATCTGTCAGGGGCTCGTGGCTAAATAATAACAGCCGCATGGATCGATCGATCAGGTTAAGCTACGCTGGTCGCGGTTAGTCCGTGGATGAGTGGCCATCTTTACATAGCTAGACCCCTCCTTGCCTCGGAAAGCACGTTAAGTCGTTGGTCCCGGCTGTCATTCGTGGATAATTGACAGTCGTTATGGGTCGTCAGAAGCCCGAAAGTCTGTCAACCAGTCTTACCAAGAGGTAAGACTGGTTGGTCTGGAGCGGAGAAGGTTGTTGTATTACCCAGTAACTGGGTTGTGGAGGTCAGATAGACAGTCGCTCCATGTAAAATACTGGTATTCAGCTGCATCCGGTTAGACTGGAAGCCGACCCCAACATGGTTGGGAAAAGGCTAGGTAGATAGATGATATCAGTTTTATTCATTGGTATATTTTAAAGCAATTATTTGGAAAATCCCTGTCTCACCTCTTCTGATATTTTACTATCAAAAGAGGCGAGGCAAGGACTTACACAATAACATCGCCTATAATTAGTAGCAGTATATCACACAGCGGATATGCCATCAAAGACAAAGTCGAAGACGGGAGCGTTGACACAAGAGATACCAGGAATTCAGGATATTTGATGTGGTCTTGTCATAATCAAGTGTACGGTTCAGTAACAATCTAAGCTGTATGAACATCGGACCACAAGATCCTCAATCCTGGTAATCTCTGTAACTGCTGTGAGACCAGTGAACTAGATGTGCAAAATGTCGATACAGCGTTCACATCTTGAATTTCATCGTAGAAATTCATCATTGTTGGCAAATTCAAATTCAAATTCATTTAATCATTTTGTGCACATAGAGTAAAATTATACAGATGTTATATAAAAATAAAAATGTTGGTCCATGCTATGTCCCGCCAGAAGGCATACAAAATGGAATGTCACATTCAAAGAAATACAATAAAATAAAATCAATATTAACATATTGATTAAATAAATATATATAATATAATATTATATATTATTATATATAATATTGATGAAATTGTGACATTTGCTAACGCAAATGTCACAATTTCATGCCAAACACTATTAATTAATAATAATATGTCAATAAAATAAAACGGTACATAAACAAATAGCTAGTATTTAGTCACAATTTCGTATACAATAAATAAAATAGAAAATGTCAGTAAAGAATATCATTATGTTATGGGAACTACTTTTTGAATATTATTGCAATTTGTCATTAAGATATTCTTTGACAGAATAATACGCCTTGTTAATCAATAATTTAAATAGCTTACGTTTAAACTCATTCATGTTGCTGCTTGATACAATTTGATCAGGTAATTTGTTATAAAGTTTTGGAGCCATTGCATAAATACTATTATATAGAAATTGTGTTTTAGTGCTTAATGTGTGCAATTTTTTTGAGCGCCGTTGACTTTCGACAGATTTATATAAAGACATGTTGTTTTTTACAAATATACAGGCTTCATAAATATAAAGTGATGGTACAGTCAATATTTTTAAGTTTTGGAAATGTGGCTTGCAAGAATCCGTTCGTTTTATTTTACATATAGCTCGAACACATTTTTTCTGAGCTATTAATACTTCCTCAACCTTAGTAGCATTGCCCCAAAATATAAGGCCATATCGCAAAGTAGAGGCCACATAACCATGATAAGCTGCCAGGAGCGCTGTCTTATTCACAATTTTACCTAGCATATAAAGAGCATAGGAAAACTTACTGAGCTTCCCACACACATTATCTATTTGAGTCCTCCATGACATATCGCTATCAATATTAAGTCCAAGAAATTTTGTAACATTAGTTTCAAGTATTTGGTCACCTTTGTAGTTTACCTGAAAAGGTGACAGTGTTTTTTGTCTAATTTTAAAATTCATAATTTTAGTTTTATTTAGGTTAATTTTAGGCAATGAATATGGATAGGCTTAGATACCAAAGCCTCCCAAAATTATAACTGGCCTTTCGGCCACTGTAAACATAGGGTTCCTTCGTCAAAATCACGTTGTGGGATGAGCAGGTTACGTCTCACTTTTTCTACTTCCATGCGTGACACTTTATTACCACTTGGTGGTACTTGGTGGTGGGGACGATAGGAAGGGCGGGCTGATACCAGTCAGGGATACGGCGAATGTGCAAGTATCTCCCGGGCCCCCGACTCATGATACTAGAAGGAACAGTGTAGTTTTAGTCGTTAGGAGTCTGACATCCCTCCATTCTCCCCAGATAAAGGGCATCATTGAGGATTTACCCACACAAAAAAAAAGTTACTCTCTATACAATTCATCATCATCTGCCTAGTCTTTTCCCAACTTTGTTGGAGTCGGCTGAATACTAGTATTTTACATGGAGCGACTGCCTATCTGACCTGACTTATTCCCAATTCACAGTTGACTTGTGGAAAAGCCGTTGCTTGTACACAGTTCCCATTTACACTCGTGGCTCAATTCGAATGTAACAAATATCAATAGCGCACGATGTGAACCTCATTACCAGTCGAGTGCCACAACATACAAGCTGTGCCACCTGACAAATGTGTAGAAGAGACTAAGATATAGGCTAACAGCGAGTTTGGAAAAAAAAAGGGAACGCCCTTTCTTTTAAATGGCGCTAAGAGGCATGGACTTGTGAACCAACCCTTATACAGCATCGAGACTCCTCTGTGCCTTGGAAAGCACGTAGTAAAGCCGATGGTCCCGGCGGATACATGTATCAGAAGTGTGGTCATATTTAAATTACATTGGAATGACAGCCGGGACCATCGGCTTAACGTGCTTTCCGAGGCACGGAGGAGTCTTGGTATGTAAAGATGGTCACCCACACATCCATGGACCGACCCCGGCAAACAAAGCTTAACCTGATGGATCGACCTGGTATGATTATGTGATATAAAAGAACCAGAGTCTTACCAGTTATGCTGTTATAGAGGACCTGAAAGTGAACGCCTGGCTAAACTTTTAACTATTTACAGTAACTAGTACATTTTAACTAGTACATTTTAAATGGTACATTAGTTACGTCACATGATGGTAAACTTTTCAATCAAAGGGATCTCTGTTGCCAGTTGAACAAAATATCACTTTAGTTGTAAAAGTAGGTAACTAGATGGATCTCCGGCGGGATCTCCTGGCGACATGGAGAGTGCGATTGTCGCAACCCAGCGCTGGGCACGCCACAATTGCGGCGATAAGTCCCCTCTTTGAGGAGTGGTTGGAGAGGCGCCACGGCGTCCTCACCTTCCGCCTGACGCAGGTCCTCACCGGACACGGTTGTTTCGGGAGGTTCCTGTTTCGGATAAGGCGGGAGGAAACGCCCAGGTGTCACCATTGTGTGGATCGCCCGGAGGACACGGTGGAGCATACAGTGGAGGTCTGCCCGGCTTGGGCGGAGCACCGCCGTGTTCTCACGGAGGCGATCGGCGGCGGCGATCTCTCACGTCCAAACCTGGTCCAGGCCATGGTGCGGAGCGAGAGTGCATGGGAAGCCGTCACCTCCTTCTGCGAAGCAGTAATGCTCGCGAAGGAGGAAGCGGAACGCGTGAGGGAGAGGCAACAGCCGCGCCCTCGCGCCCCTAGCCGCCGTAGGAGACGCCCTGGGCGGCGGGAATCGATTGCCGATTCCCGGCCACCGTAGGCGCGGGCTTGCGGACGACGAGTAATGGGCAGCTCGCCGTCCGGTAAGGACCAAGCCCGGGTCGACGGCGCGTTGTGTTCCACGCGCGCCTCAAAGAGATGTCAGCAGTGACGGGGTCAATTGGGCCGATGCCGCCGGGGTCGCGGGTAGTTCGAAAGAGATACCGTGGCCCTGGCACGGGCAGCTGAAGGAACATGGGTGGGTTTTAGTCAGTAAAAGTCTGACACGCCCTCCCGCTCTGCCCAGAGCGGGAGAAGTCATTTGATGATTTCCCATCCACAAAAAAAAAAAAAAAAAAAAAAAAAAAAGGTAACTAGATGGATAGTAAGCTCTCGCTTCCTCTAATGTCTTGCAGCAAGCTTTACTTTACGGCAGCAAGTTTAGCTCAAACTGCGAATACCTTAGTAGTACAACGCCGCAAAACAGTGTTTTGAATGCAACAAATCCAGCCAAATGGGTTTGCCACACAATGGAAACTAGAAAAGATAAAAAGATAAACTCCACGTAAGTTTATTAATAATAGCATTTTATTTGAATGTGCAATAAGGATAATAATATAATACACTAGGTATAGCTATGAAAAAATAATATAATAAATAAATAAATAAATAAAAATAAATATGTTTGGACATATCACACAACGCCATCTAGCCCCAAGCTAAGCAACCTAATGCTTGTGTTATGGTAACGAGATGGCTGATAAACTACTTATATACATTTTTTTTTTTTTTTGTAAATACATACATATTATAGATAGAAAAACACCCAGACTCGGAACAAATACTTGTAGGTCGTACAAATATTTGTTCCGTGCGGGAATCGAACCCGCGACATGCTGCGCAGCAGACAATCGCTCAACCACTGCGCCAACCGTGTCGTCAAAAAATAATAATAATATGTAGGTATTCTTCTTTTTTTAATGGAGGAGGTCATCGTCTCTAAGCGGCACATTATTGTTTTCCGACATCCACACGAATGAAGTCGCGGGCAGAGTAGTATATAATAAAATTATGCCTATTAATTCATAAAACTGTCAAATTAAAGTAAGATGTTTATAACACTCAGTCAGTTTAGTCAGTTGTGTTGTCAATATTCAGAGTCGTTCATGAATCTGTGATTTTGAGTTATTTACTACTTTTGCAATATTTTAATACATATTCTACACTCGAAAATACAAAAGCAATCAAGCAATAAGCTACTGTTCCAGTAGGTGTAGTGGACTTGTAAAGAAAAAAACCTGCCAAGTGCGTGTCAGACCACGCACAATCGCTTCGGAATCCTTCCGAAGTTGAAAAGAATTAATCCCAAAAAAAAAATATGGGATAAAAATACAAATTAACAATTTTGGACTTTTTCCTTTACTTGTCCTGTAAGACCTTGCTTCTTGCCAAATTTCATGATTTTAGATCAACTGTATAGGTTTTGATTTACTTGCGAGTATCAAAATATGTTGCATGAATGCTTGTATTTTTTTTTAACTCCAAGGGATCATAGACCTAGGTATTTGATATTAATTTCAACTTGATACCTCCATGCGTTCCTGAGAAAAAGGGTCTTGACAGACTGTCAGACACACAGACGGACAACGAAGTGATCCTATAAGGGTTCCGTTTTGTCCTTTTGAGGTACGGAACCCTCAAAAAAAAAAGATTACTTTTTGTCCTGCTCGGCCTTACAGCATAGTCACCATACCCGTGTTGATTTGCATTAAAACCGCTTCTCTGCAAAATGTTCCGGAAATTCTAGAAATTTGTGGACACAGTACGCACTTTCGTACACTTTATGAGTTTAGTTACAATTAAAACGATTCATAACGTCGTTTATATTCATACTGCAGTTATAAAGAAGGCTCTCTTTTGTTTTATTCTCAAGTTACTGAGCCGAACCTTAATAATTTCGTTTTAAATGTATGTTTTACGAATTATAACTTATAGCGCTTGAGAATTATTCTGAGATTTCCTACTGAAAAAGTACGTTCTGTTCAGCTTAATAGAGATTGGTCATTCTGCCTTATTTTTGCTTTCGTGTAAAAATAGGAGATGTAGATGAATTGAAATAATGCCTATATGAATAAAATGCTTTATTGCACATCGTATGTATAGCAGAAAATATAAACAAATAGGTACACTCGATATTTCACCATTCATCTGTAATGTTTCTTGTTTACGATAGAGATTTTTTTCAAGTAGTAAATGTTAATTTATCCCATCCTCTAAACTTCTGCCATAGCCCACATAAACTCCAGTCAAATGCGTTAAGTCGTGAAACCGCAGAGCACGCGTATCATCGGCACCGGCCATCGGCTGCGGTTTCCCGAACCATCAAAGATACACGTTGAAGCCAACCCAATAGTAAAACTGTTTCTAAACAGCTATTTACCTTAACCATTCATAAGTTTAATTGAAATTGATTTAGTCAATGAAAGGGGTTATTGATCTTCACAATACTTTACAGGACATTTTTCGTGTTTTGTATGGCTGGCTTCTGAAAACAAAATCGAAGTTAAATTTAAAATTCAAAGTCCTTGATTTTGAATTTACTTTGGCATTTTCTTCGCATTTTGATTATCTTTATTTTGAAGAAGGTCAACCAAATTCTAGGCAATATCATTCCTGGTCTACAGACCGAGATATACCTAAATAATAAATAGAAATTAATTGATTTTCAAATGGTGAAGAATCGAAGTTTCTTGTATGGACTATTTATTGATGACGAATCGGAACCATGACGAATTGGGATTAATTCTTATCAACCACGATCCTTAGGTACCAGGACATCATCAACTTCAACAGTAGCTCACAAAAACTATTCGCGACACGTCGATCGGAGCGGTGGCAGATCTTATTCAAATACGGTAAAAGCCCGCCGTATATATTTACCCAGTATTTACCTACACTCTGATGCCATTAGCTACGAAACGGGATCGACTCGGAACGAATAAGGAGCAATTTACGCCTATTGCGAACCTCTTGTGAACCAAGGAAATGTAATTTACATTTTTTCGCTTTTAGGATTTTGGGGGTTAAAAACGGTTGAGATTGAGTCTGTACCCGAACTCAAAGTTTATCATCTTGTAATAGAATAAAGGAGAAAGTATATCCCTAACTTTCACAATTTTTTGTTCGGAAAATATGCTGCTTATACGTAAATCTAGTCGTTTTTTACATAATAGATTCTACGGCAAGCCACTTAATAATTACAATTAAGCGTAAACTTAGTTTACAAACTAAGTAAATATTTGGCAGGCGATTTGCTTTGACAAAATCACCCGCACTACCTAATGCAAGTCACTTAATCAGCCGGCTGATACTTCAGCTGAAACTAAGTTACAAGTCACTGCAGATGTGCCGCGGCTACATGTTAGCCAATTTTGGGCCATGTTGTGTCACCCGTTTAGAGTTGAAGGAAGTTGAACTAGAAAGTGTATCAGTAGGTGTTTTGATTGCTTGGAGAGTCATAATAAAATTGACTAGCAATTAGGCAGATAAGTTTTGTTAAAAGTTCTGGCTGGAAATTCTCAGCCTCAAGAGAACTTAAACCGTCTTATTACAAAACAAGGTTCATCTTCAAACCCAGATTTAAACCATGGACCCTTTTTTGAAATTCGAACTTTATTCCGACGCATTAAGATGTCAGTTTTACAAAACTGACAATTGGTACCGGAGTAAGTTGTCAGTTTTGTATAAAGAACTGTATTTCTATCACAGCTAGGTTCTTATTACAAAAACTGGCTCGATGGTTTAAACCATGTCAGAAGAAAAACCTCATTTTGTAATAAGACCGAAATTGTTCAAATGTATACCTATAAAATATATTATATTTAAAACAGCCAGCTATATATTACTTATGTCAAACCTAAACCAACATCGCCCACTACACTAAATTAATTTCATGTAAATTAACCAATATAGTGGAAAACCAATATAACTCGAAATTACATCCAATATTGTTTGAAATGGTTCCCAAAGTCTGCACGTAGCATTAGGAACCGCGTGATAATTTCGCGGCTCCGCCATTTTGCGGGACGCCTAATTGCAAAACTGTCATGGCGACGACACAGGCCCGCATTCCCGCGCTCACAAGATTTACACTGAATGCCTGAATACCGCCCTGTCTTAGAAATCTAGCCACCTCTAAGCACTCTTGAAAGGAATTCAACTGGATAATTTAGGGGGTGAATGTAATTTTTGAGGTGTTCTTTGTTTTATGAGATTTACTGGATACGCATGTACGAGTAAGACCGTGGTAGTTAGGTACTTACTTACTTAGTGAAGGAACACGGGTGGGTTTTAGTCAGTAAAAGTCTGACACGCCCTCCCGCTCTGCCCAGAGCGGGAGAAGTCATTTGATGATTTCCCATCCACAAAAAAAAAAAAAAGGTGCATCTTAGACAATCAACCCACCACCAAAATTGCTGATTTTTTTTTGCTCATACTCCGTAGTTGTCACATTTAAATAAAATCTCAATGTGCACAAAATCCAGGCTTTACCGTACTCCATACTAACCACTCAAAATGCACTCTAGAAAATACGAATAATAAAATTGCGAGTGCATATACAATAAGCATATTTATTACTGGATTGTCTGACATATTCCGAATCGCTTGCAATTGGAATTCAATCCGAGTAATGCGTAACACTCGTTTCATATTGAAAAATATTTTGCTCAACAAGTTGCCTGGGATTGCACGAGAATGTAGATATGAATGAAATTCTCTTATAAAATGCATCGAGGGCTTGTCAAACAGAAGTGAGGCTGGTCGTACTGTTTAGTGTGGTGCGTGTTTTAGAATTGTATGTGTTAGAATTTAGATGGTGCTGAAAGTCTTTGCTATTCGTTTATCTAACTCAAAATTATTATTGGTCGTTTACTATCGATTTTTTTTTTTTTTTTTTACCTACGAGTAAAATTATACCTAATATTAGGTTGGGGAAAAAGTCTTTTCGCATTATAGTATGTACGAACTTAACATAAAATCTCTTTGGCTATACTATTTGTATCTGGCTGGTTTTGGTATCATTGAAAGTTTAAATTTTAAAGAACATAATTCCAAATTCAAATTAGGAAAATGTGTGACTTTCATTTATTTTTCGTACTGTCAAGATGGGTGAATCTAATGAAGAAATTCGATACATTTTAAAATTTTACTACAAAAAAAGTAAAAATGCAACGCAAGCCGCGAAAAAAAATTGCGATGTTTATGGACCCAGTGCAGTGTCTGTGAGAGTAGCACAAATTTGGTTTAAGCGTTTTCAATCCGGAAATTTTGATGTCAAAGATGCACGTCGCTCTGGTCGCCCTATTACGGATAAAATGGATGCCATTTTTGAAAAAGTGGAGCAAGATCGGTATATCAGTAGTTACGACGTAGCTGAAGAACTGGGAATTGACCACGAAACAGTTTTGGCGCATTTGAAAAAAACTGGGTACACAAAAAAGCTCGATATTTGGGTACTCACGAGCTCACTGAAAGAAACGTAATGAACCGTGTACTCATTTGTGATTTTTTATTACGACGTAATGAAACCGAACCATTTTTGAAGAAGCTGATAACTGGTGATGAAAAGTGGACCACGTACGACAAGAACGTGCGAAAAAGGGTCGTGGTCAAAGGCCGGTCAGGCTTCACAGACTGTGGCGAAACCCGGGTTAACTCGCAATAAGGTGATGCTGTGTTTGTGGTGGGATTGGAAGGGCATTATTCATTATGAGCTGTTACCACCAGGCAGGACCATCGATTTTGAACTCTACTGCGAACAACTGATGAGATTAAAGCAAGAAGTTGAGAGAAAGCGGCCGGAATTAATCACCAGAAGGGGTGTGGTTTTTCATCATGATAACGCTAGACCTCACACATCTTTAGCCACTCAGCAAAAATTAAGAGAGTTTGGCTGGGAGGTGTTAATGCATCCGCCGTATAGTCCTGACCTTGCACCTTCAGATTTCCACCTGTTTCGGTGTCTTCAGAATTCTTTAGGCAGTGTCAGGTTAACATCACGAGAGGACTGCCAAAACCACTTGTCGCGGTATTTTGATCAGAAGTCCCAAAATTTCTATAGCAATGGGATCATGTCCCTACCTACAAGATGGCAAAAAGTTATCGAACAAAATGGTACCTACATACTTTAGATAAATGTAAATATTGTATATAAAAAAATGTTTTGAATTTTCTTAAAAAATGCGAAGAAACTTTTTCCACACACACAGGGCATGCCACAACATTGTCACATGGATACTGTAGATACAAAAGTTTACTGAATGAAGACTATATAATTTTTATTTTAAAAACAATACGAACTGCATTCAAAGAATTTTAAATAATCGCCTGTTTGAACCGGGAATCTAACCCGCTAAATTTGAAAAAAAACCTATAATTTTACTGTACACATTCACACAACAATTAGTGCAAGAAACTGAAAATGAGATTCACTAAAACAAAAGAATAGACTGTCGACTCTACACGTGATCAAAGGGCTGGCATATTTTTTGGCCAAAGAACTAATTCTTTGGGCAAAAAATATTTTTATTTATTTATTTATTTATTTATTTAATGGATCGCCAACAGAGGCTACACAATTACATACATAATTTATTGCAGATACGGACAACACAAATGTGCGCTTCCAATTATAGGCGACCACATCATTCACTTAATAACTAGGTAGGTAAAAGAAGTTTGATAAGAACAAGAATCATTAAAATTAATCAAAATACAATAAACGAAAGTCGTTGAAAGCGAATCAAAATGAAAACCAAAACAATAAGGGTACAAAATAATTTTAAACAAATTCAAATAAAAATTAATTAAATTAATTTCAAATAAAATCAAACAATAATAATAATCAAAGAATAAAAATAGAAGTCAAAAAAATATATATATTACGATTTGGATACTAAGACGTTTACGTCTTTTTTAAACTTTGGTAATTTGCATGTAATATCCAAATCAATAAGCTTCGATACTCTGTTAAACTGCCTACAGAGCCTTGGCAAAACGGCGAAGTGTCCGAGGTTTGTTTTGGATCCCGGCACATGGAAAAGGTTATAGTTACATTTACGCGGCAAGCGAGATGGTGCGCTTATCTGCAGCTTTCCAAGAAGCTCGCTACAGTCAACAGCCCCGTTGAACAGTTTGTGAAGAAATGTGAGATCTAGAACTTTTCTTCTATCTACCAACGAGGACATCTGATAATGTTGTAGTCTTAGGTCGTAGCTCCTAATTTTTTTCGCCAGACGATCTTTATAGCAAAGATGGTATAGAAAACGTCTTTGTACACTTTCCAAGCGTTTAATGTAGGTATCATAGTGCGGATTCCATACGGTGCTATTATATTCAAGCAGTGGGCGAACCAATGTGTTGTATAGTTTAATTCTAGTCGAGGTTTTAGAAAACGCTTTGCTATTACGCAAGACAAATCCAAGGACCTTGAACCCTTTAGAGGTTATATTTAATATATGCCTATCGAATTTCAGTTTCTTGTCAAATACAATTCCCAAGTCACGAACTTCTTCTACTTCATGTAGTGTTTGCTGTTGCAATGTGTATTTGTTGGATTGCACTGTTTTATTACGCGAGAATTGCATGGAGTGACATTTAGAGACATTGAGCGACATTTTGTTTACTTTACACCAATCCGCCATTCGATCAAGATCAGCTTGTAAAAGTGCACAATCGGAGTTGGTCAGTATTGGTTTCATAATTTTAACGTCATCTGCGAACAGGTAGAAACTTGAGTGTTTAAAACATGACGTAATGTCGTTGATGAAGATGTTAAAGAGGATAGGGCCCAAGTGCGATCCTTGCGGGACTCCCGATGTAGCTGGAAAGGTGTCAGACTGGTGACCATTAATTACCACTTTTGAATTCCTGCCAATGAGGTAAGAATGGAACCAATTAAATAATGACCCCCCTATTCCCAATTGGTTTAGTTTATTCAGTAGTATATTATGGTCAACCTTATCAAATGCCTTACTGAAGTCTGTGTATATCGTGTCTACCGGTATTCTTTTATCAAGGGACTCTGATATGGCTGTAACATAACACATAAGGTTTGTAGAGGTTGACCTTGAATTGATGAAACCATGTTGATGGGAAGTGATACATTGTTTAACATGTGCATTTAGGCGTTTAGTTACTAACTTTTCAAGTATTTTGCCGAATATGTTTAAAATAGAGATGGGCCGATAGTTACATACTTGTTGCTTTTCTCCCGATTTGAAAATAGGAACCACTAAAGCTTCCTTCCACCTCTCGGGAAACACACCGTCCGCCATTGACTTGTTGAAAATAAGTTTAAGAGGTCTAGTTAGTGCCTTTGCACATCTTTTTATAAATACAGGTGGAATACCGTCACTTCCAGCACCTTTACGCTCATCCAAGGTTTTTAAAGATTGGAATATTTCCTCTGCGCCAAATTCTAGTTTACAGAATCCGGACGGAGCAAGACAGCTGTCAACGTAGTTTGACGTATTAACAGTTGACGAGGTATTGTAGACTTGTGCAAAGTTCTCGGCAAACAAGTTACAGATTTCACGTCCACTTGATGCTGACCTGTTCATGTGATACATTTCTGCTGGGTAAGTACTCTTATTTTTCTTTTTATTTTTAATAAATGTCCAGTACATTTTTGGATCCTTTGCAAGTGCATCCTCCATTCTAACTATATAGCTTTTGTAACAGACTTCCATAAGTCTACCACATCTAGCACGCAGTGTCTCAAATGACACGATGTCTAGAGGATTTTTGTGCTTTTTAACTTTTATGCGAAATTTATTTTTTTCTTTTAGGAGACGCATAAGTTCTCGAGAATACCACTGTGGATATTTATTGCTCAATATTTTTTTCATCGGGACATTTTGTTTAATGATGTCGTGCAGTACCTTGTAAAATCTATCGATCATTTTGTCAGTTGTGGGGTGACCTTCCAGTTCCTTTTCCCAATCTACAGAATTTAGTGCTATCACGATGTTATCGTAATCAGCTTTAAAGAAGTCTGGTTTTATTGTTGGTTTAGCTTGAAGATTGTTTGATTTAATGTTTAAAGATATAGAGAATTCTAATGATGGGTGCAAGGGATCTTCTGAAATCAATTGCCAGGTGCAACGGCTAAGGTTATGTAACGTAGTATTACAGAGGGCCAGATCCAATGTTTTAGATTTAGCATTTGGTAAGTAATTAAACTGTTCTAAAGCATTTAAAGAAACAAAATCTAGGAAACATTCAATCACCTCGCTATTATTACTAGGATATGGTTGTGCATGCCCTGTGTTTTTCTCATCAATTTTCCAGATTATATTACTGAGGTTAAAGTCCCCTAAGATAAGAGTGTGATCACCGTGGTCAAGAGCACCCTGAGCAGAACTCAAAAATACCTGCATGATATCAGATGTCACAGGCGGGGGTAAGTAAACGCCGCAGATACGGAATTTATGTGTTATTGTGCCACGCGGGGCGGTTTCAATATTGATCCACAGATCCTCACATGAACTCTCCAGGTGTGGCAGTCGACACGACTTTAACCTCCTGGAAACCGCTATCAAGACGCCACCACCATCCCTGCGCGCACTATATCGACTAGATTCGCGATCTCGTCTGTAAATATCATACCTGTCATCAAATAATTCGGCGTCGTAAACACCACCGTTCAGCCAAGTCTCCGTAAGCACAATTATGTCATAATCTTGTAAGGACATATTATGGTAAAAATCATTAAGTTTCGTTTTAAGGCCGCGTACATTCTGATAATAAATCTGAAGTGAACTATTGAATGTGGCTAATTGAACTACAAAAACGTTCAATAGTTTGCTTAATATTTATCCTAATTTATTTTTACGTTATAGACTTAAGTTGCTCCTGGTTCGTTATAACAATGCGTTCAGATTGTTCATTCTTCTTCATGAATATTCTTCCATTTCGCACCCAAACAAACTTATAGCCGAGAGATTTGCCACGAATTCGGGTCGCTGCATGTAATGCCTTGTTATCTGCCGACAAATGTTCCACCACGTAAATCGGAACTGGGTTCTCAGTGGCGATACCAAGGTGACTCGTATTCAGCTTATTGTTAGTGTTTTTTTTGTTGTAGTTGATAGTAGCAGCGAAAAATGTATCTCGCAGGCGTGGGTTGTTAAATTTAACAAGAATAGATCTAGGTCGAGCAGTTTGGGTATCCTTTTTTGCGATCCTGGTACAGTGAGCTATGTCAGCTTCTACGACTCCACTATTAGTGATGTTGCCGAGTTGTAGCACCGTGGTGAGTAGGTTTTCTGAGCGGTTTTCGGGCACATTCTGAATTTCGAGGTTGGTCGCTCTTAAATTCTGTTCCATAAGGTTTAGGCGTCGACTTATATCGTGGATCGATGTTTGTAACTGTAAGTTATCTTTCTCAAGTGCCAGAATTCTGGAAGACTTTTCTTCTAATGACAATTTTGTTTGTTCATACTTTTCGTTAAAAAAGTCAAGGGAAACCCGAAAGCCTGTTATTAACTCGCTTATTTGCTTAAACTGGTCAGCTACATCTTTAAGCGCGCTGGCGATCTCTTGCTTTATGATTTCTCTGAGAGAACCTTTTGAGATTTCTAAAATGGTGTCATCATTAATTGGACTCTCAGGGGGGCTGCTTTGTTTTATCTGTTTATTGCGAACAGTTACGTTGGATTCGGTAGGTGAGCTGTGAAGTTGCTGAGCTGTATCATTTTTGGAGCAATCACCTCGTGGTCGGACTGGTGTATCGGTGTTATTTGTCTTCGGTAGTTTGCTCTGACAGTCAGGACATTTCCAAATCGCTTTTTTGGATATACCCATTGTTTTGAATTGCTTTACGGGTACGTTAGAACACAGCAAGTCGTACCGTAATTTACAAATACAACATTGCAGGTAATCTTTGCTTTGGATTGTATTCATACAACCCGCACATTCGTTGGCCATTATCGTAAATAATTCGTTTCTTAAAAATCGACAAATCACAAAAACAATATCAGAGCGCTAGGCTCGAACTCGCGATACAAGTCGATTTTGACTAGTCACAGCCGACACGTACGCCGCTACGCCACTTGAACGTTGAAGTAAGAGTTGAATTGTGCAACCGTATTGCTCGAACTTTAGATTTCAAATATTAAAGGACGTTACAAGAATGATTCATTTGTCACACATTCCACAAATTTTTTCACTGTTTACGATTATTTTAACTTGCTTTTTTGACACTTTTTTTACGGTTTACTTGCAGCTAATCGTTAAATTATTATGATTTTAGAAAATTCTTTGGTGTTTTAGCACTTTTAAGCGATGAATTCCTAGTTTAACTGCACTTGGTTCTGTGATTTTAATTTCTATGTTTTCTCAGATGCCCGTCACAGAGAGTTTGAATAACACTTTTACTTGATATTTGTCCTAGCACCTTCACATTAATCACAAATTTAGGTGAAATTTCACAGTATTTATATTTTTAGAGAAATATTTAACACGGAGCTTATCAAACTTAGATGTTCACCTAGTGGCGCCATCTGGTGAGTCCATCTGGTGAGAATATGCCAGCAATGCTAACATTGCCATACAACGTGGCAATGTTGCCAGCCTTTGGGGCTCTTTTCCTGTCGACAGCGATGCGGACGAATTTTTTGATTATTTCCCCTCATTTTTTTATATACTTGTAAATATTATTTTTTTAAGACTGTTATATTTTAAATTATGTAAATAAACGTGTATGAGATTGATTTAAAGTAATTTAACTCTGAAAAAAAAAGAATAGACGTTTAAAAGTGGAACACATTATTTTTTTTATAATCAGCCAGCCGCTCTGTAATTGTGAATACACAAATAGTTACGAGTACTTACTACTATGTACGGTCAGCAACAAAAGTCGATTAACACTTGCAGCTTTTTAATCTTAATTACTAAGCGAAATATTTAATTGAAAAAAGATCTACTAGACTCTTAGGTGGTTTAGGAAAAAAGAGATAATCAAATCATTTTGTATCAATTTACATGTTGTGTAAAATTAGCAGTGTTAATCGAATTATATTGCTGACCGTACTACAATTTATGTTCCATTCATATTATAATTTTATCATACACTGGAGAAATTATATTTCTCAAGTGTGAACTCATTAGCAATACTTTGAAATTATAATAAAGTAGAAATTAGTACCATAAAGTCTATTCAATCGGAACAAATTTTAAATTAAATGCTAAATTTCATGGTCTTTCTTTTATTTTAGATGCTTCGTCATTTAGAATAAATAAATGTTTATGATTGAGCCTTTCGGTCGGTACAATTACAAGTTTTTTTTTTTCACATTTAGCGGGGTCAATTCCTGGTTGAGACATGCGATTATTTAAAGAGGAGCTCGTGGCTAAGTAATAACAGCCGCATGGGTCGATCGACAAGGTTAAGCTACGCTTGCCGGGGTTGGTCCGTGGATGGGTGACCATCTTTACATACCGAGACTCCTCCGTGCCTCGGAAAGCACGTTAAGGCGTTGGTTCCGGCTGTCATTCGTGGATCTTTGACAGTCGTTACGGGTCGTCAGAAGCCGGAAAGTCTGACAACCAGTCTTACCAAGGGGTATCGTATTACCCAGTTACTGGGTTGTGGAGGTCAGATAGGCAGTCGCTCCATGTAAAATACTGGTATTCAACTGCATCCGGTTAGACTGGAAGCCGACCCCAACATAGTTGGGAAAAGGCTAGGCAGATGATGACATGCGATTATTTAAAATTCTTTGAATGCATTTCGTATTGTTTTTAAAATAAAAACGAAGTCTTCATTTAGTAATTTTTTCTATCTTACAGTATTCAAGGTACTTTCCCTCCATGTGGCAAAGTCGTGGGACGCCCTGTATTATTTAGTTAGGGAAAAGCCATTACGTTTGAATGGGACCCACATTCAATCTGCCTAGCCCTTACTCAACTATTTTGGGGTCGGCTTCCAGTCTAACCAAATGCAGCTATACTAGTATTTTACATGAAGCGACTGCCCATGTGACCTCCACAACCTAGTTACTGGGTAACACGATACTCCTTGGTAAGGCTGTTTGTCAGACTTTTGGGCTTCTGACTACCCCCGTACGACTATCAGATCAGAGATCTACGAATGACAGCCGGGACCAAGAGCTTAACGTGCTTTCCGAGGCACGGAGGGGTCTCGATATGAAATGAATGATCACCCATCCACGAACTGGCCGCGGCAAGCGTAGCTTAACCTTCGATCGCCCCATGCGGATGTTATTATTTAGCCACGAGCCGAGCCGAGCCGAATGGGACCCTTATAAAAATTAATTTTGCGTGAGAACGTTTAAGTACTGGGTTGCCTAACGATCTGTCTGAGGAATGTGTTTTTCGATATTAACTTACAACGATTTGTTACAAAAAACCGGCCAAGTACGTGTCGGACCACGCACAATGAAGGGTTCCGTAGTTGGGATGAATTTATTCCAAAAACAAACATAACATTGTAGTTGAAAAACATGTACGAGTAAGTTAGTAATAACAAAAAATAAAATATGCGATAAAACTACAAATTAATGATTTTCTGACTTTTTCTTTTACTAGTGCTGTGAGACCTTGCTTCATGCCAATTTTCATGATCTAGGTCAATGGGAAGTACCCCATAGGTTTTGATTTTTTTGCGAGTACAATATCAAAATTTCGCTTAGATGTTCGTATTTATTTATTGCATTGACTTAGAAGCTTGATTTTTTTAGAGCTACAAGGGATCATAGACCTACGTATTTCTTACGAGTACTAATTTCAACTTGATACATCCACGCGTTCCTGAGAAAAAGAGTCCTGACAGACTGACAGACAGATAGACAGGCAGACAGACAGACAGACGGACAATGAAGTGATCCTATACGGGTTTCGTTTTTTTCATTTTGAGATACGAAACTCTAAAAATTACATAGTTATTTCGAGGCTTAACTCAAAGCCCTCTTAGTTCGGCAGTAAAAATAAAAGAATGCTTTGTTAACCACTAAACTATTTGTATTAACATAATACTGACAAAACCGTCTCCGAACCGGTGACCCTTACCTACACATCCCTACTCAAAATAGTCTACGAGGACCACAAAAGCCTACCCTCAAATAATTCTTGTACACACAACATAAAAACAACCAATAAAATGTTATCTAATCCGAGGTACTAGGACGACATGAGCCGTTAGGAATACATACATAAACAAAAACTGTAGGCGTACAGGCGCACATAAAATTCCTTCTATCACACACAGCCCTATATATTTCCCGTTCGTTATTATAGCACGTTTCAGTTAGTAGTAGGGATATGGTATCGGATCAAAAGTATCGATATTTTAGTCACTAGCAGTATAGAAACATGTCCTACATACTAGCTTAGGTATAGAGTATTTATATCAATAGTATAATCTAATAATCGCAAGGGGGGATCCCCCTTATTCATAAAAAAACTAAAACGCTTTAAAAACATATTTTCTTTTAATTTTTTTTTGACTGAAATATAATTGAAAAAAAATTACAAAACAGTTTTTAACTAAAATCGAAAGTGAGTTTGTTTGTTTGTTACGCTTTCACGCTAAAACGGCTGAACGGATTTGGATGAAATTTAGCATGTGGGTAGATCATGACCTGGGTTAGGACATAGGATATTTTTTATCCTTTTAGTACTATCCCGTAATACAATTTCCGACATTCACGCGGATGAAGCCGCGGGCAAAAGCTAGTAGGTTTATAAAGCGTTTTAGTTTTTTTTTTTTATGAATAAGGGGGAATCTAAAACATACCTAAAAGAGTAAAGTAACTAAACTCGTGAACTCGACAAAGACTTTCCAAAGGAACTCGAATATCGACACCAACTCGAGTATAGTAACATAAATATCGATAGTTTTTTGGACCGTAGCTAGTGGAGAGCCCTCTAGCGGAAGGAAGTGGCAAACGAGCTCCGTTCACTTCCGTTCTTCTCTCAGCAATTGCAACTAAAGTTTTGTGTCAAACGTAATTACTCTATTGCCATTTCTCTCATGCTTTTAGACCTATTTGGGACGGTGTCACTTTTCTTTGTAGTCGCATTTTGTAAAGGAGATCTTTTCATTTGGGCCTTTACAAGTGTCGACTTGAGTTCGTAGGTAGATACAGTGTCTTTTGTGCTTAGAGTTCTATCTATCTACTTTACTTATGACGGAATACTTTTGATCTTATGAATAATATGTGGTCTTACTTTATTACGACTCGGATTTTTTAGAAGGCTGTATCTGTGTGTAAGTCATAAACAAGCCAGTAAACAAGAAATTGAAGTTGGAAGTCATTTTGTTTAAAAGTAACTATCTTTCCAAATGTATCCGGTCTAACCGGAGCAGCTGAATACCTACATGCTGCATGCTACATGCTGGTATTTTACATGGAGCGACTGCCCATCTGACCCCCACAACCTTTCTGGGTAATATGATACCCCTTGGTAAGACTGGTTGTCAAACTTCCGGACTTCTGACGACCCATAACGACTGTCAAAAATCCAAGAATGACCGCCGGGACCAACGACTTCACGTGCTTTCCTAGGCACGGAGGGGTCTCGGTATGTAAAGATGGTCACCCATCTTCTGAACAACCGCGGCATGCGTTGCTTACCCTGATCGATCGACCCGTGCGCCTGAGAAATAGTCACAGCCCGCCTACACACTCAATACTGTCTACGCACACTCGCTACGCAAGTGCTACGAGTTTTCGTAGCCAGGTTATTAAGTTTTCATCTACGGGGCTACGAAAATTCGAGCTGCAGGCAGTTGACATGCTATTATGACGTCACCAAACACACATAAATTCAAAAACATTCTCCACGACACTTTATTACGTCACAAAGTCGTCTTTATTCGGTACAGTGTAATATTTTTAAAATTCCCATTTCAATATTATTGATACTTGACGTCATGCCGCCATCACTTTTATTGAATACTGAATATGCGATCAGTAAATTTACGATTCTATACGAGCTATAGTGACTGAAATACGCGACATGTAGGAGGAATGTCTTTGTAATAAAATATAAGTTAAATGAATGGAAGTGCGTATAAGTTCACATAGACAATCTTTGAATGGGACTCTTATTTTTCATTCACAACCATATTAGCAGGACATCAGGACGGCAACCAATGGTTGTCTTTTAAATTGATGACACGTGAGTATATACGTAAGAAGTTGGCAGAAGCATCCCAGCGCTGATGTGCTGGTTTAATTTTCTCCTCTACTGATCGTTGTTTCTCCTCTACCGGTCGTTATTTC
The DNA here is from genome assembly GCA_946251885.1 of Cosmia pyralina. NCBI lineage: Eukaryota > Metazoa > Arthropoda > Insecta > Lepidoptera > Noctuidae > Cosmia > Cosmia pyralina. The sequence continues at coordinate 22,564,156 of OX276358.1, forward strand.
TCCTTACAAAGTTTATTCCGTTTATATATATGTATTTATGTAGGTATATAACAGCTATGTATTTATTCTTGTATTTTATAGTTATTTTCGTGTTATCTATCCCTTATGCTGCACCTGCCATTTTTTCTCTCTGCACCACCCTAAGCTTAGCTGGTAGAAAATGCGTCAGGCATTAAGTCCGCCTTTGTACGGTATTTTTTATTTGTGCATAAAGTTTTAATAAATAAATAAGCTTTTTTACAGAAAAATCACTGTTTGCGTTAAACCATTATTGGTTTGTTTTTGTTGTGTTAATCGATCGTGTATTATTTATTTTTTTGAAGTGAAAACTTCTTTAGGCTGAGTTTTAGAAGGGGAAAATCTTACGGGTTCGCGTCACTGACATGCGACATGCTAATGTTAACAGTATATCTGTGGCTATACATAGTTTTAACTTTTTTGTTATAGGTATTTTGTAAATACCTATTATTTTGTGCCGAGTTAATCAGTCGAAAATTGTAAATAGCCTTCAATTTCATGTTAATAAGTCAGCTGTAAGTTTTACGAACAGAATAAAATACAATAACCATTTAATCATTCGCGTACCTCTACATATTGAGGGCCTATTTTTAACGATGTCCGAATAGCCACTACACACCGAATAAATTCAAAATGGAACACAATTTACATGAAATTATCTGCCAAGTCAGTTAATGGGAACTTAATCGTAGGTGGTGAAACAGGCTCTTAGCCTACAAATTACAGTCAACATAAAGATATCAGGTAGATATATTTTTGGTAAAACCTAACAAATGCTAACCCCACTATATCTTACGAGGCGAAATATTAAGAATAACTTAAACCATCTTAGAAAAATGATTCCGTACAGAGCTGGCTCTGTTCCAATATTCCGATCCGATAGTAAAATGTAATAGTTTTAGTTTACAAAAAACGCATTACAGATGAAAATAAAATCTTGGTTTAAGCGCCCATTTAAAGTTTGTCTGCCGGTTCCTAAGAAAAACATTTGGAGAATTTTCAAAGTTAATATTTATGCAGAGAAAGAACATTTAGACAGTCTGCTCAGTGAGGATTTTTACAAGTGTTCTGAAGCTTTTTCTTTAATAAGTCTACTCTAGAACATTCTGAAGAATCAGCCCTGCTATCGTTTTGCTGATTAGCTAATATTTTTAACAGACTTCAAATAAAGGAGGGTATCAATTCAACACGTATTATGTAATATTATTGGAACTGCATTATATTCACATATGATAATCTATTAGGGTTCCAAACAAAAATACAAAATTTCATAGTTGTATGTATGTATGTTTGTCCACGCATTTCTCCGAAACATTAATTGGGTTGTGACTATTTTTTTTTCATTGGCTTACACTTACTTCAACTTAGGGAACAGTGCAAATTTCATCAAAATCGGTTTAGCATTTTTCAAGATATGGACCAATACGTGTGTATTGTGCCTGGCTTATTGATACGAACTCCGGGTGTGATGTCAAAGGGAAAACTTCTCAAAACCTTGGTCAAATTGTAGTGCAATATTTATAACAAAACTATTAATAACTTATTACAAATAAATATTCCAGTTTTTACTTAGAACTAACAATTACGAAATAAAAAAGTAATTTAAAAAAAAATAAACCGTTTTCAAAAACAAATGAACTCAACATTATTAAATAACTTTAATTTTGGAAGTCGGTGGCAAAAAACTAAGCTAACGATCCCAAGTCACCAACTTCCGAAATTAAAGTTGTTTCATAATTTTGAGTTAGTTTCTTTTTGAAGTCGGTTTAATTGTTTTTAATTACTTTTTTTCTTATTTGTTTATTGTTCTCGTAAATAATGCTGAGCGAATGAAGCAGAAAATTTTAGCCAGCCCATAAACATCTACTACTTACAGCTCTTGGGCTTCCAAAAGACCAACACAATGAACGGACCTACCAGGAGACCAAAGCCAGTTCAGAGGTTAGATTATTATCAATTTATTTATTGTTAATTTATTGATTAACAGTTATTTACGTAGCTCCATGTACCTATTTCATTTTTAGTTTATTTTATTTTTATTATTTGTTATTTCTGGTATACAGCTGCATCAGGTTAGACTGGAAGCCGACCCCAATATAGTTGGGAAAAGGGCTAGGCATAAAGATGTTGTTATAAGTACTTCACAAAAATTACAAAAAAGTTGTAAGATACTATTTAAAATAAAAATAAAACTATAAAAAGAGGTTTTACACTTCTTGTTGGCTCTAACAAAACCTTCTCGACCCAAATGTTTGGAAAGGCTGATTATTTTTTCACGATTACGATGTTGATCCCATGGAGAAAGTTGTTCAGTTTGATAGCCTTTATAAATATATACATATGTGCAAACGGTAAAGGTAACGGTAAAGGTGTGTAGACTATATAGTCTAGTTCGATATCTTGACATATTGCGATTCCCAGCACTAATCTTAGGAAGAACCTAGCTTAAATAAAATACTTAGTCGAACCCACATAACAGATAAAGAGGTTTGACCCTCCATCGTACAGACCTAATGATGTAATCAATGAACTAGCTTGTAAGACGATACGCCTGGGTCTAGATACCATTAGGCATGTTGCTACTAATTGGTATTTGCAAAGAGATTTTGTAAAACCTACGTTTCAAGTGTAGTTACAAAACACTTATACATAGGAACATCTTGAAAAATAACATGATATTCTAATAAAAAACCATTTAAACTTCGAACAGTAGACCTCGCGAGCACAAACTTTTTTGCAACAATTAATATGTACCCACTTAAGTTATTCAACGTAACGTTTGAAGGCCACCCACAAGGTGGACCGATGACCTTGTGAAGGCCGCAGGGATGCACTGGATGCGGGAAGCACAGAACCGGTCGAAGTGGCAGTGCTTGGGGGAGGCTTATGTCCAGCAATGGACGTCTTTCGGCTGAAATGATGATGATGAAAGTTATTTAATACTGGATATTTACCTTTTTTTTTATCAGATCATCACCAAATTTTTACGAGACCAATTTAAAGTAACTACCTAACAAATAAAAAACTGACCAAGTGCGTGTCGGACCACGCACAATGATGGGTTCCGTAGTTGGGATGAATTATTCCAAGAACAAACTTAATATTGTAGTTGAAGAACATGTTCTTCCATACAATCCAACTGTAAATGTAAGTTTGTACTTATGGTAAATCTCTCAATATTGTGTATTGAGAGATTTACCATGTTATTTTAAGACCACAGACTTCTTATAGGTTTTCCTGTAATCTACAGATAAAGATCTATTTTTTTTTTTTCAAAGTTTTAGGCTCAGTAGTTTCGGAGATAAGGGGGAATGGTCAATGTTCGTCTAATTTCTTAAATAACTTTAAAACAATTGATTTTAAAATTATAAAAATATATATATTTGAGACCGTCATAGTAAGTCCTTTCATTTGATATGTAACACGGTGTAGTTTGCAAAACTTTTTTTTATAATTTTCTTATTTGCCCCCAAAAGTGGCCCTCATATTCAAAATTCATTTATTTACTTTACCTGTCCGTGTTTGGGTCACAGAAATTCATATGTGTACCAAATTTCAACTAAATCGGTCCATTAGATTCGGAGCAAATTGGCTGTGACAGACGGACAGACAAACAGACACACGAGTGATCCTATTAGGGTTCCGTTTTATCCTTTTGAGGTACGGAACCCTAATAAAAAAGAACCAGCGAAATCGGATCTCTTATGGCGGAGATATCCAGTAGCCCCTTTTTTGCCCCTTTTTGGAGGAAGTACCCTTCCAATCAGAAATCCACGACAAAAAAATTCTATAAAGTCGTAAAACCTGTATACTAAGTTCCGTCTAGATCGGTTGTAAAATACGACCTGTAGAGGAATAGCAACAAACTGACAGACGAAAGCAAATTTTGCCAGACTTGGAGCAGAGACGCATCGCTCGCTACACTTTCTCGGTCAAACGACTCTCTAGCAATGTAGCTAATTTTTGGGCACAAATTTTAAACAAAGTTTGGTTAATGTAGGCGGAACCGCTAGTTTACAAAAAAAGAACTACGAATATTCAACACTAAAAATGAAAATTCCAGAGTTTAGTAATAAAATCTGAAAAAATATCACAAACTAGGATATGAAAAATACCGCAGTACCTAAACGGTTTAACTATTTTTAGTAGATATAACTCTTAATTAATAACAACAAAGTTTGGGGTCCCCGTTGTTTGTGAAATTTGTTCCATGGAATGTGACCCTACTATGGGGGCTTGTTTCACGACAACCCGTCCGAACAGTGGTGCAGTGGTGATTAATGATACCAACGATACAATGCGATATAAAACCGTAAAATCTGTGAAGAACAATGTGAAGAATTTTTTGTTCATTCAAGTCTTGTACCTAGGTATAAGAAGATACACTTTCGGGTCAGTTTACATGTTCCATTTTCAAAATATAAATGAGTATTTATCTGGTTTTGTTTATGGAAATATTAATGACGCAATAATGGTATCTATAGATACGCGGTGATGATCACTTTCCAAGTTTCCATAAGGCGGGCTGCCTGCTTGCTTGCCAACGTCAACGATGATAGTGTAATTGTACATCCTTAAAAAGTTAAATTGGTCATTCTTATCCTACAAGTGGCGTCATTCATACTACCGAAGTAGTTAATATAAACATTTCTCAAAATCCTACCCAAGAATACATTTCAATCGTAAAGTCTTGGCAGTAACTTAGCCGTATAATCCGTCGATTTGATCAGACATTTGAAACAAAAACATCAGAGGCTGCAGTTTCAGACAGTTTTATCGTCTGCCACGACGAAGAAGGCCATAGATTTCACTTGAAAACTTGTTTTAATGTTACATGGTAGTGCTCGGCGTATCAGTGTTATTAGAAGAATGGAAAGTTGGACTGACGTGTGTGAGTACTATAGTCTGCTTTTATTAATAAACGAATACCGAAAATTATGACTGCGTTGCTATTGGTCCACGTAATCAACATAAAGTCTGTTCCACACAAACTAAACGCTGTAGTTACATGTACATTCAGTTGAGTCATCGACTACCTGCGCGTCGCACGTGTTTTAGTGAGTGAACCAGACGATATTGTTTGTGCGTGAATCATGGCGGACATGTCTCCTGTACAGTAAATTTTAGAAGTATTCAATATGAACGGGCCTTAACAATTTCAAAACAAAACAAAGGCGTTGGCCCCACCCCGACCAAATATGACCCATCTCACTCTGTCAATATCGGAAAAGTGCGAGAGACATAACTCAGTACTCGTTTGTTAAATTAATAAAAACAGACTATAGGGCCGCAGGCGTGTTTGAAGATTGTACATTGGGCTGGTTGTAATTTTACGGCCATATTTTGAATATGAGTTATGTATGTTTTGAGTTTAAATTAAATTCTTCTTTATTTTATTTTATTTGGCCATAAAGGATGATAGCTTATACTAAAGCATAATTCAGATCTGACGAAGAAAATTCGCAATAATGTGCGAAGACGTCGCTACAACTTTGCTCCCTTTCGCTCCGACCTACAATAACTTCTAAAGTTCCGATTCAAGGAATAGGGGCAGTTGGCATCAAGAAACCGTTGTGTTTGTGTACCGTTCGCAACGACATTTCAGTTCGGACACAATAGAAAACTGCTTTCAATTCATTAGTAGGGGCTAGGTCGCGATTGTGTTTAAATTATAAATGTTTGGCGCTCACAACTCTAAGTTTGGGTCGTTAAAGCCGCCCGGTCATCCGAGCTGATTACGTGACGCCGTGACGCAATGATGCCGTGACAACGTGCCGTGACGTGAATGGTGCTTGAGGGTTAATAAATTATGTGACGCAAATCCTAACTAATATTATAAATGCTAAAGTGAGTTTGCTTGTTTGTTTGTTTGTTACGCTTACACGCTAAAATCGCTGAACGGATTTAGATGAAATTTGGCATATGGGTAGACTTAGGACATAGGATACTTTTTATCTCGATAGTACGTTCCCGTAGGATAATTTCCGACATGCACGTGGGCAAAGCCGCTGGCAAAAGCTAGTATCTGATGGTTTGTGGCATATCAATTACATACAAGGTTGTTTTATTATTCTCATTGTATCTTGCACTATCGGCCTAAAGATAATGCTGACGCTGTAGTCAGCAGTTCCCTAGACTAGCATAGAAAAGACAAGCTTTTGTTAAGAAAAGGATAGGTAGGGTAGTTATGTATTGTAATATATAGGTATATCTTATAGTAAGTATATGTATGTGTATTATTGGTTTATAACCTATTTATGTGCTTGTATAAAGTCTATTTATAATTAATTTAGATATATTTTTAGTGTTCTTTTTATAAGTATTCCTCTCATACTGAGCACCTGCCATCTGATCTCTTCACCAGCCTTGGTTGACGGGTAGAGAATGCCTAAGGCATTAAGTCCGCCTTTGTACGTTTTATGTGCGAAAAGGTTAAATAAATAAATAATAAATAAATAGTCAACTATTAGGGTTCCGTACCTCAAAAGGAAAAACGGAACCCTTATCACTTCGTTGTCCGTCTGTCTGTCTGTCTGTTAGTCTGTCAATACCCTTTTTTTCAGGAACGCGTGGAGGTGTCAAGTTGAAATCAATATCAAAGAGTCTATGGTCTGTGCAGTCAACGCAATAAAAAAATAGGTCCATTGCGACATATTTTGATACTCGCAAGTAAATCAGAAATTATAAGGTACCTACATAATTAACGTTGACCTATGGTCGGGACTTATAATTAGCTGCAGTAAAATGACACTTCTACTGTCATTTCGCTATCAAATTGGAACATTCTTTAACGAAATGACAGTTATGAAGTGTCATTTTACTGCAGCTAATTAAAAGTCTGAGCATAGAATCATGTTTGGCAATAAGTAAGGTCTCGCGGCACAAATAAAGGAAAAAGTCCGAAAATTGTTAATTTTTAATTTTATCACATATTTTTTTTTGGGATTAAGTACAAACTTAAATTTGCAATTGGAGATTTGACCGTGATATATACAATGTTGAGTTTAATTTTGGGATAAATTCTTTTCAACTACGGAACCCTTCATTGTGCGTGGTCGGACATGCACTTGACCGGTTTTTTTGAATAATATAGCATTTCATCTAAACGCAAGTGACTGTTAATATTTATTTTACAAACTACAGTAAAATTGTGTGCAGCAACATTCATCAGAATATTGTTGACATCAAATTGCAAAAAAAAAAACATCTAATTAATTCCACTGGGATAGCTATGCTCCGGTATTTGACAACCAACGCTTTCGGCTGGTTGGTTCTCAAATTGCTTTAGGCCGTTTATACATTACCTAACCTTTTTGGAAAACTGCAAGTTGTTGACGGATTATTAAGGAGATACATCGATAACTTTGTATTATTAAAATTCCTATAAAACCAAATGTATGTGGATAAATCATTTGGATTTTCCATACGTGTTATTTGACTATATTGTCTACTGCTGTACTAAAACCGAAACATGATTACTTGAAATTTTTTCGATAGAAAAAAATTCCAAAGTAGCACCGTCTATTTTCTGTTTTATACGATTAGTCGTAAACAGTTCCTTATTGTGCAGTAAAATTTGCTTTAAGTCGAAGATATTTAAATATGTTCAGAACTTACTAAACTAAAAATTGATTTATGTATAGCATTTTGTCATAAATCTACATTTAAACGATTCCGGGGCGCGTGAGAGTCGTCTATCTCACGCGTCAAACTAGACTGCCATAAGGCCATTTCACTTATACACCGAGCTTTACCACGCTTCGATATATCCTCTTAATGTAAAATAATTCGTCTGTCGCTTTCAATATTTTTCCGATAACTAACCAATCATCTCTGATAACTTTGAAAGGAAATCGTTCCGCGCATTGAAAATTATTTTCATTGCGAACGTAATCGTGTTGGTGTTTTCGTTTTTCATTATTTTGTTTAATTTTTTAGCTTGATTCCAATCTTTCTGTACAAAAGAGCAATGTGTATTGGTACTATTTTCTTGTAGAGAGATTATTCTTACTTCTTGAAACAAAATTGATCCCGAATCTTTTAATCTAAGATCCCAAAAATAACACACACACATAAACCTACATGGGCACTTATGAAACTTCAGAAGCTAGGTGGTGGTGGTAGCCAAGAAGAGCCGGTAAGATACTCCATCATGGCTCTCCTCTCGCATGTCAAAAAACCAACGTCATATTCGTCAGGAATCCGTAAAATATTGATGACACAAATCTCAATGAAATCAGAATCTCAAACTCGCATTAGTTTAATACCCCATGCTCCCTAACTTGAGCTACCAAAAACAGCTTCCACATGGGGGGTCAGCCCCATATTGATACATACGGATAAATCGTCTGTCGTGACAAGAATCAGAAATCGGGAGATAAGTTGGGATGAAGAAGGAAACTGGCTCTTAACATGTGAGGTATATTGTGTTGCGTAGCACGTTAATGCTGATGTAAGGGTGTTTGAGAGCTATGTTTATTTATCTTGAGGGATGTTACTCATTATTGATGAAGAGTCTGGTTGATGTTAGTCTAAGGCCCGTATTAAAGAACTTTACTCAAGACTCAAGCATTACTTAAAAAAACCGGTCAAGAGCGAGACGGACTTGCGCACCGAGGTTTCCGTACCATCATTTATATGTAACTTTTGTTGATGATTTCAGAAAAACTGTGCTATTTAGAGACATCGTTTTATTTTTCCTGTAATCTATACATACATATCTATCACATAAAATAATTTCAGATTTTCTCTTTGCCAACCTCGGAGATAAGCCCCCCCCCCCCCCCCTTATCTCTATAACGGTATTTTTTTCAAAATTCGAAAACTATGCGGCCTAAAAAAAATAAAAAACTGTTTGAGAATGTGCAAACAGCGCTCTTTCATATAATACTCCACATGCCCTAGTAGCTCCCACTTCGAAACTTTAAGACCCCTTTTCAGTCCCTGTTGCAAAAAAACATAATATTATATTTTTATTTCTTTCTTATTTGCAAAATAGTTGGGCAAACGTCACCTAAAACTATTCCAAATTTCAAGTTGATAGCATTAGTAGTTCTTGAGATATCCAGCTGTGACTGACGGACAGACAGACTGAGTCGCACCATAAGGGTTCCTTTTTAACCGACTTCAAAAAGGAGGAGGTTCTCAATTCGTCGGAACCTTTTTTTTTTATTTTTCTTTATGTATGTTCCCCGATTACTCGAAGATGACTGGAGCGATTTGGATTTTTTTATTTTATTCGAGGGTTGGTCCCATATAAAATTGATTAACTTTGCTTTGGTAGTTTTTGAGTTAGCTTCAATAATACGTATTTTTTCCCCACTTTTATATGGATGATGTTATAGTTTGTTTTGTTTGTTTGTTTGTTTTGGTATTAGAATTTGTGTGGGGTAGGTACACAACTAAAAAGTGAAAAATAACTTTAATTTCGGAAGTCGGTGGCAAAAATCGAAAATACATTTAACTAGACACCGACTTCCGAAATTAAAGTTATTTTTCACTTTGTAGCGTTGTTTTTGGAAGACGGTTGTATTTTTTTGTAAAAAAGTTTTTTTACCATTTTGGTACGGAACCCTAATAAAACTAGTTATAAGTTTACAATTAATCAAGTCGCTTGCACTGGGCCCGCGTGGTGAAATATGGCCTACTCCCCCTCACTGAGAGGAGGCCTGTGTCCCAGCAGTGGGAACATTATAGGCTGATTATGATTATGCTTATGCAAATGGCTAGTTTTATGACTATGTTCGAGTCTTGAGTAGGTGGTAATACGGGCCTTAGAGATTGGCCCCCGTTTTCTAAAAACGTGTTGAGATGACTAACTCTTTCGAAAAGTCATCTCAACATGTTTTGTGTTTTGTTCATGTTTTTTTTTTTGTTTGATTTAGTATCTATAACCTACAGTATATTAGCTACAAACTTTTATTTTTATCCTTTGCATGAATTGCATGTCTACTGCCAAATATAGGTCTTGCCCTGTGGACCACTAGTAACGGTTGCGCTTTTTTTGCAAAAAGTGCTAAGAGGACTATTACATTTCGAGCGCGATTTTTGGGCCAACTTTGGAATTCTTATTCTGAGAAACTGAAAGACTTCGCCTTTGACTTATTGAGTGGTGCAGAATAGTTATTAGTATTGTTTATAGCGGCCTCGCTTTTCGTAATTTTGTCTTATCTATTTATATTATATAAAGGCAAAATTCCGAAGCAAGTTTTTCATAAAATGCGTGACTGCATTTTTTCGAGCTCATAGATTTAACTATTGCATAAGAAAATTAAATGAAAAATATATAATAATATCTTTTAAATAGTGGTTTAGTTTATACAGGCCTTAGAATTTTTAATATGTATAGAATAACTATTAAAAAAATCCCATTCAAAATCTACGAGTATTAAAAACGTTCAGAATTAACTGTAAATTTCTCCTCACTACTACTACTATATTATTACGTAAAATTTATACCCGAGAAATTTATACTAATAAACGTTAGTTCATGAGAAATTAAAATTTAATAATTTATATTAGACTCATTATGAACGTAATTACAACAGCCAAACTGCTACATAATGCGATGCGCCACCGTGCTTCAAATTCCTAATCTGCAGAAAGCAATTTTGTGATAGTCCTTTTTTTTTTGTGGATGGGAAATCATCAAATGACTATTCCCGCTCTGGGCGGAGCGGAAGGGCGTGTCAGACTTTTACTGACTAAAATCCACCCGTGTTCCTTCAGTTGCCCGTGCCAGGGCCACTTTCGAACAACCCGCGACCCCGGCGGCATCGGCCCTATTGGACGCCGTCACTGCTGACATCACTTTGAGGCGCGCGTGGAACACAACGCGCCGTCGACCCGGGCCTGGTTCTTACCGGACGGCGAGCTGCCCATTACTCGTCATCCGCAAGCCCGCACCTACGTAGGCCGGGAACCGGCGATAGATTCCCGCCGCCCAGGGCGTCTCCTGCGGCGGCTAGGGGCGCGAGGGCGCGGCTGTTGCCTCTCCCTCACGCGTTCCGCCTCCTCCTTCGCGAGCATTACTGCTTCGCAGAAGGAGGTAACGGCCTCCTATGCACTCTCGCTCCGCACCATGGCCTGGACCAGGTTTCGACGCGAGAGATCGCCGCCGCCGGTCGCCTCCATGAGAACACGGTGGTGCTCCGCCCAAGCCGGGCAGACCTCCACTGTATGCTCCACCGTGTCCTCCGGGCGATCCACACAATGGTGACACCCGAGCGTTTCCTCCCGCCTTATCCGAAACAGGAATCTCCCGAAACAACCGTATCCGGTGAGGACCTGCGTCAGGCCGAAGGTGAGGACGCCGTGGCGCCTCTCCAACCACTCCTCAAAGAGGGGACTTATCGCCGCAATTGTGGCGTGCCCAGCGCTAGGTTGCGACAATCGTACTCTCCATGTCGCCATGAGATCCCGATAGAATAGAATAGAATACTCTTTAATATGCACACCATTGAAATTCTGTAAATTTCAAAATTCATACCTGTGTATGAATGTTGAAATTTTACATAGGGCGACACAATGGGCGGTAATAATAATTATAATAACCATCCACATAATTACACACAAGCGGATTCTTTTGCCACCACCTCTATTAATCCTTAGTATAACGTTTAAATGCAGCTGTCAACGATGGGGATCGTTGACAGCTGCAATTAAACTATGTACTAGAAACAAATCCTTATAATAAACACTCTATTTACCTATCACAACAGTTCCTACGTCCCCGATGACCCACCAAAACGTTCAAAACAGTGGCAATTAAAAGTTTACCCGAACACAACTAGTTAATAACAACTATAGGTAAAACATAGCTACAACTATTGATCTAACTTTGTTCGCTTTCGTTAATCAACAAGTCATCGACTAAAGCTGCTGGAAGCGATAGCCTATATATAGGCAATAGTACCCGTTGTACTTTTGAACTTGACCTTGAAGCTTCTAAAACTCGATTAAAGAACTGCTGCTGTATCTATTTCTAACGCGCTAGGCAACATTACCCAATATCTTCTCGTCCCACATACCACAGTGTCTCAAAACGAAAGTCTGTGACCAGTGCGTGTTGCCAGTGAAACGTGGTCGCTGGCAATGGGCTCTATTACTAAAGGGCAATGGAGAGGGATATACTTGAAGTTTCCCTACGTGATCGAACCAGAAATGAAGCTCGCTTCGCTCGCTCGGCTTGCGCGTGGTTGGTCACAGTTCTAACCTAACCTAAACTAATTAGTCAGGGTGCTCTAGCTTAGTTACTGCAACCGATTCGGCATTAGAAGCCACACCAAACGCTGATGCAGATAAGTCATTCTGCATTACGTCTAATCGTGGGTACTGTACGACACAACTTAGATGTAGCATAGATTTGAAAATTTGCATTCATTCATTTCAATTTTACGAATGTATTTGGTTATATGACTTACAATTTAGTGCATATGCGTAAAGATCATGTCCGTCTAAGGAATATAAAGATAAAGATCGGTAATGTTGAAGGCGTACTCAGTTCGGAACGTAATCGGTTTTACGAATTTTACCGACGCTACATCTAATTTGTGTCGTACTGTAGCAGTTTTGTTAAATGTATCGCAATGGCAATCCAGCTGACCAACGGAGCTGATTCGTAAAACAGCTAGCGATTATGTAAAACAGAGGATTCGACACTCCATCTGTGACATATCCATGAGCATAGCTCATCATGCCGTAGTTAAAAATGAGCCAGTCAGCAAGGTTGCTAACCTGTCAGACTGGTCAGCAAGTCGGACAAGTCCCTCTCTCTCTCATATTGATGGGATTTTTGAACACTTGTTTATTTTACAAATATGTAATAGGTCACTTCCATTGAGCAATATCGATGTAACCACAAAGTACAAACTTAAGCTCATTGGCTCCGCGAAGTAGTGACGTCACGCTGAGCCCCCGATCCACGAGAGGTAATTAACGACACCTCCACTCATTACTTTTTATATGTTTGGAGTTATTGGCGGGAATTATTGTAGGTTTACGGGATTCTTGAGTATAAATGCATGAACATAGTTGAATAATAACACCTAAGTAATACAAATTAACGTTGCACTATTTTCACTCTCTTGTGAAAATAGTGGAATAATTTTTCGAGTGCTTCCTGTATCTATTATGAATTTATGAAGCACTCTAAAAATTATAATGGCAGAAGCAAAGTGAGGCTAATGCCCAACAGTGGGTGAAGTCGGGCTGTGGATGATGATGATGATGATGATGAAGACTCGAAATAGTAGTTTATGAAACTGTTGCTTAATTAGAGGTATTAAAATACGAGCGTGTGTTTAAAAACCGAGCTATAGGCGAGGTTTTTAATAGTATCACACGAGTGTTTTAATACCTAATTATGTGCAGTTACATACACTACTTTATTTACTCTCATACATTGGGATTAAACCTACTAAATAACTGATATCAGACATTTTTTAGTAAGAATAAAAAAAAAACCCACGAAATTCAGTACAACAAAACGTATGAATGGCGCCAATACCCGTCACCGCGCATGCCCTACAGCAGGCGCTGCCACGGACAAATATAAATTGGAATCAAAACTTTTTGTAATCTATACTTATCATAAAATGAAGTCGCTTTTCGTGTCTGTCTGTGTAGCCGCGTTGTTCTACTAAAAGATTTATATATATATGTAATACATTAATATTTATTTATTTTGCGCTACTGTGCGCACGTAAACATCAGCTCCGTAGATAAAAAACGTTAAAAATAGTTTAAGTGCTTAACTTGTGATAAAAAGTCAATAAAATCCAAGTGCATAAAGACCAAAAGTGACTAGAAGTGTAGTACAAAACTAAATCTCGTAAATACCCAAGAAAAGTCTACTTCTACTAAATAACGACCAAATTTCAAACCTGTGGAAAAAACTGTGGGATATTTGAAAAACACACTATTAGAAGATCAGGTACTGAAGAAAACCTTGGGACAAGTTCCTACCACCATAAAAAGGTACGCAGAATCCCTTTAAATTGTATATTTGTAACATACTTATAAAAGGAAAGTCTAAAGTGCAAATAAGGGGACAGTCACGATTGTGTAAAGCGCCATCTGTGGGCGAGTAGCAAGTCGCAAAAAGTTCGATCCAAAATAGTTCACAGGATATCCGCTAGAGGGCGTTGTTTTCAAAAATGGCTCTTGTTTGTTCTGGTTGTAAACAAAACGTACCCAACACTGACTACTTAACCTGTTCATTATGTAGCGGTGTATATGATTTGGAGTGTGCCAATATTAATAATGAGCGCTTTAAAATAATGATGGAAACAGAGAGCATTGAAACTTGGAAATGCCTAGCTTGTTGCTGCAAAATACCAAAGCGGGGAAATATAAACACACCCATACGCCCACAAGAACATGACCCACGCCCGACAACCTCACCACCGGAAGTAAGCAATATCACAATTAGAAGAACAATAAAACCCATTAATGATACTACCAGTTCCTTGGACTTAAGTCTATTGGGTGATACAATATGCGAGCAAGATGAAGGTAAAATACCCCAATCTATTACACAAACAGAACTAACACTGCAGAACATAGGTGAAATGATAATGTTTCGCTTAAAAGAAAATAATAGATCAATCATCACCGAATTACAGAATACTATCCAACTAGAGTTAAATAAAGCCATCTCAAAGTTAAGAGAAGATTTTGAACGCGAAACTAATTACTTACAAAGGCAAAACGAAGAGAGGAAAATGGACATCCAACATGTAAACACGGCAATTGAGAACTTAAAAATAGAAAATGAAAGGTTAAAAACAGAAATAGAGAGCTTGAAGACGCGAAGTAACACTTGCCAAACTAATTGCACTGAAAGCTATTCAAAGAAAATAGTTTTATACGGATTTGATGAATATTATAAGGAGCCTGTAAATAACTTACACATCAGATTGATCAACTTATTTCGCGAATTTATGAATGTTGACCTGATGGGCTACATTGAAGAAACCTATAGGATTGGCAAACGAAGCTCGAAGAACCGCCCATTAGTGATAGAAATATTAAGCAAAAGGATGGTATCGTATCTCAAAGAAAATAGCAATGTATTTCGAGGAACTAGACTATTTTTATCGGAATTCTTAGATGATGAAGCACGAAGAGAAAGGAAATTGCTGCGCGAAGAAATGTTGACAGCAAGAAGGCAAGGACTTCACGCAGTAATCCGCGATAATCAACTATTCATTGATGGAAAAATTACAAATAAAATGGATACTACACCCGACAACCAAATGAACACAAATAAATGGAATACACAAGCAGACTTATCATCTTCTCAAAACAATAACAGTTTTTTTCGCCGCTACACCGACACAGGAGACAGAAACAGAATACCTCGAAAACAAAGACCTACAATTTAGAATATTGTTTCAAAATATACAAAGCCTCTCCAATAAACACCACTTAATGGAAGCCTTCATTCAACAAACACCAAAATACCATGCTATATGTGTATCGGAAACCTGGCTATCAAAAGAAAGACTGGATTTAATACATTTTAGTGGCTACAAGGTTGCGGCTTCATTCTGCCGGAAAACTCGCGCTGGTGGCGGCGTCTGTATTCTTCTACAGGAACACATAGAGTGCTTAGAGAGAAGGGATATAACAGACATGTCAATTGAATATGTGATAGAAGTGTGTGCAATAGAGTTACCAATAGAGAATTTACTATTAATAATTATTTACTGGAATAGGAGAGAGGAAACTATATTTTATAAACAATTAAAACAAATATTAGATTATTTAAATAAGAAAGACTCCAGACTGAATATTGTTATAGGAGGAGATTTTAATATAAATATATTGGATAGTAGCTTAAAAACAAACCAATTTTTAGATCTCATGTTAGAATTTAATTTTGTACAGCATATAAAAGTACCAACGCGAGTGACCCAAACCACCTCAACGTGTCTAGATCTAATTTTTACAAATTGCAATATAAAATCACGCACCACTGTGGAAGAGTTGGGGTTCTCTGACCATAGTAGTACAATAATAAAACTGGCTGTACCCAAGCAAACTAGACAGATAGTCTGGTGCGTTGAAAAGAGGCTGTTCAATAGTAAAAACATACAAAGTTTCAAATCTAAACTAAAAGAAATAAAATGGAACGATATAATAAAGCACGGTAGGGACATTGATGAAAACTATAAATCATTTAACGATACACTTACGGACATACTTAATCAATGCATACCAAAAACAAAATTAAAGCTAAAAACAAACTATAAAAAACATTGGCTAACAAAAGGCATCAAAATTTCTTGTAAAAATAAAAGGCTTGAAAAAATACTCTCCATTAAAACAAATAACCCTTTAATTAAACAACATTACAAAAAATATGAAAAAACTTTAAAACAAATAGTAAAAAAAGCTAAAAAACTGCAGTACATAAATAAATTAATGAAATCTAATAACAAAGTAAAGACTATGTGGAAAATTATAAACGAACGAACGAATAAAAACGTAAAAAAGGCAAAAAAAAACATAACGCTACACCTAAATGACAAAGCTATCTCGGACCCAAAGCAGACAGCAAACATATTTAATAACTTCTTTGCGTCTATCGGAGAAGGAAACGTGCAAACCCCCGGCAAAGAACCGCGAAACATCTCTGTGGTCCACCGCACAGAAAATACCATGTTCCTAAGTTCAGCAGGTCCCAGTGAAATAAATTTAATATTAAAAAGCCTTAAAAATAAAAACAGCTATGGAATAGACGAAATACCACCAACCCTAGTCAAACAGTGTGCAGATGAGCTGACCCTACCCTTCTACTTGCTAGTTAATCAGTCTTTTGAGGAAGGAAGATTTCCAAACTACCTAAAAAAAGCCATTATAAAGCCAATTCATAAAAAAGACTCAAAAACCGACCCCTCTAATTACCGCCCTATTGCTCTTTTACCTACAGCCTCGAAAATATTCGAGAAAGCGATGTGTAATCGCGTATATTCGTTTTGCGAAAAATATAAAATTTTTAATGAATCCCAGAATGGTTTCCGAAAAAACCACTCTACAGTTCTAGCAGTATATAATTTTATCCAGGAAGCTATTAATATAATTGATAAGAAAAAATATGCCGTAGGTATACTGCTAGACATGACAAAAGCTTACGATAAAGTGCAATTTGACATCCTACTTAAAAAGTTACAAGGAATAGGGATCCGCGGAAAGTCTTACGAATGGTTCAAATCATATTTAGAAAATAGAGAACACCAAGTCGAAGTAGAATATTACAACGAACACGCAAAACAAATTCAATACATTCGTTCGGATAGCAAGCAAATTAACGCCTCAATCCCCCAAGGGAGTGTTATTGGATGCCTACTATTTATCATCTATATAAATGACCTCCCTACAATCATAAATGAGTCATGTGTTCTGTTTGCCGACGATATCTCAGTATTAACTTCTTGTCACGATAATACCAACTTAACTGAAACACTTACAGGTATACTCAACAAAATTATAACTTGGATGACAGAACATAACCTTGAACTAAATTTCAAAAAAACTAAAATCATATCCTTCTATCCACATCAGAAAACTTCATTAGACATAACATTTATTTACAATGACGAAAAAATAGAAACAGTAAAAGAATTCAACCTACTCGGCTTATCCATAGATACACATTTAAATTGGAAATCGCATATTAAAAAAATCAGGACAAAGTTGTCAAAATTTGCCTATGCCCTCCGTGAAATAAAAAAATCGACTAATCTCCCTACTGCTCTGGTTACGTACTACGCCTATGCATACGCATGGTTAAGCTACGGCGTAATATTATGGGGAAATAGCACAGACGCACCAACACTTTTCACACTACAAAAACGACTGATTAGAATACTAGCCAATATAGAAAACACAGACAGCTGCAAACCCTATTTTCAAGAATATAAACTTCTAACCCTACCTTGTATATATATCTTGGAAATTTGTAAATTTGTTAAAAATAATGAAAAACTCTTTACAACACGTGAAAACATACAGACTCACTACACACTACGACACAAAAACAGACTTAACCAGCCAGGCTCTAAGCTAAAAATACACTCCACAAGCACTTTAGTCATGTCAGTTAAAATATATAATAAATTACCAGATGACATCAAAAATGAACAAAAATTTAATATCTTTATAAATAAACTAAAACAATTTCTAATCAGTAAATGTTATTATAATGTGCATGAATATTTAAATGATAAATTTAATAAATAAATAAAAATACCAAAAAAACGCAATACTAGTATATAATACCAATAATAATAAATGTATAAATTAAATAAATATTAATGCATAAATTAAATATATAAGTTGTACAAATTATATGATACAATTAGTAGTTAAGTCCACCTACCTACACAAAACGAAAAGTATTTTATTATTGAAGTTGTAAACAAATATTTATAGTAGCCCTCCTCCTAATTTTTAATTTTTATGTTGTTATGCCCGACAGGGCCCACAATGCTCCAAAATTTTGTATGTAATTTTTATGTACCTACCACCTAAGTTCACATTGTGGAATGCAATAAACGTATTGAGTATTGAGTATTGAGTATTTAACTTATCTAAACCCTCATGTTTTGTCAAGTCGTAAAAACCGTGCGAAGTAGGGCCGGGTCGCTAGTGCTATATAAATGGCGCGCCTCGTACGAATAAGCGTTCCATTAGGAAAAAATAATTGATGGAAACTCCTTGGTGAAACTTCTTGGATTTGCTTTGTATCGTATTGGTAAAATAGTACATTTTGATACAAGTGGAGAATTTTGCAGTTCTCGGCTTTAAAACAACCTCGCCTACGGCTTGGGTGTCAATTCCGCCTCGAATGCAATAACAAATGTCCACTTGTATTAAACGACGTTTTTCAATACACTTTTGAAGAAATAAAATAAAATAACGAAAAATATTTTTGTCATAAATTTTTAGGAAACTATGATTTCAATTTTCTTTTTTTTTTCCGCGCTTTGCTTTCGACAGGTTGAAGGAGAAGCAAAGGTATAAAGCCGATAAACAGCCTAATATGAAAATAGAAAATTCAAATATTTTTGAGTTTAGAACACAAATAAATGTTAATTTGTTCATAAACGTTTTTTTATTGTAATAATCATGGTTTTTGATCCTATTCTATTTATAGAGATTGTTTAAATATTCAAAAAATATTCCCGCCGCGCCGTAAAGACACATATCTCTTTGCCGAGATTAAAAAAAGCATTCACCTCCGTATAGAGACGGTGTGCATTGAACCAATTTGGACCTGTGGCAATTTTTATTCCCGCACATGTGTTGGAAAATGAAAAATCGCACGAGTGTGAAATACATTGCATTGTGAACCTAATCGCATTGCGATATGAACCAGTTTTCGAGGAAGTGTATTGAAAAAATTGTTTTATAACATTATAGAATAAGTGTTACGAGATACTATTTTTAAATTTCGGTATTGTGTTTCTAAAGGAAGTATGTATAAACTCGTTTTGAAGTTTATAATTCGAATTTTACGATATGAGAATATTTAGATAAAAAGATTCGTTGTATGTTACTAAGAAGAGCGTGAATAAGTTTTGTAGAGTCTACTTCGCGTGGTTGAAACTCAAATTATTAACAAACAATTTACATTTTCAGCAAAATTAAACATTACAACAACGGAAAAATTTTTATTTTAACACTTCCCCAAGATAATATTCAAAGCAGTTCACTTACCTATACACATAGCCGTCAATTGACGATGGTGTGAGATACGGCCCCCAGTGACACGTTAGATTGTGCCCACCAATTCCCCCTATAGGAATTGCGAGTTAAGGGGAAGCTACTCGAAAGGAATTTAAAATTCTGATTCGTGGTTTGCGGATTCAAGCAGGTCTGATGGGTTTGTAAGAATGAGTTGAAGTTTTTATAAATAAAATAAAAATTCTAAAATGTTAAATGGCTAAGTGGTTTTTTTTGAAAAATGTAATCAATTATTAATAAACAATATTAATTTCATTGGCAATTATTAAAAACACATTTCTATTGTGTTATCTAACGAACTCAGCTCGATAAGTACTATGATGATTTTTGAGATGACGTAAATAAATGCCACCATAAAAATTATTTTTTTTTAATAATTAACTAAGTACCTAATAAATTAATATTATTTATGAATAATAATAATTGATTACATTTTTCAAAAAAGCACCTTTTCATTTAACATTTTTAAAAACTTGGTCCGTGAGAGCGGGTGAGGTGACAAAATGCGACAGGCCTCTTAAACAAATTCAAAACAACTGTCTTCGATAACCATCTATCCACCAACACCGCCATAACCATAACCACAATATTTGACAGCACCTCACACAAATGAAGGGCGTCACAGAAGGAGCGCGTCACCAACCACTGATTTGTTACTCGTATTTAAATGGAACCTGACGTTGCGTGTGCGTCACGGCGCCAATACTTAATGGAAACGTTCCCTTTTCCGTTATTCACATGTTTTGTTGCCACGACACGTTACTGATAAGAGTTCTGGAAAATGACTTGTACCTAGTTGAAGCGTGTATTTGTTTGAGTTATTTAGTAGCGCGCGAAGAATTGTCTGTGTCATGTTGGCTTGCAGGTTCACAGAAAAGTTTAAATAATTACTCTTTCAATACTGCACGTAAGAAATAGAATGTGTTCTTGAGACACAATACATATAGGCAGGCCAGGCGCACTCCGCATTTTAGGTATGAAGATATAGGTACGCGGCGGGCTCGACTTGTCGGGCTAATTCAGTGGGGCTACCGCGCGCCGCGCCGCCCGGCCTGCTCGCACGTTAGTTCAAACAAAACAATGGTTATCATAACACACATATCAACTCGGAAGGGATCGTCACCGTATCAACTCGAGCAGTGCAGTATTCTTTGTATGAAGCTCTCTACTACAACGCACACTAATCGGAATCGTAACGTAATCGCGTCGCCTCGGGAAATCGCCTCGATGAAAGATGATGATGATAAACTTCCAACTCGATAGGTATAAGAGTTACGCGATAGAAAGAGAGGCAAGTTCTAGGTGAAAATAACTATAGGTAATTAACGCTGTGCGACCTGAGTTGCACTTTATTGTGTCGTAGCAAGAGTCGCTATTTATTTAAATGATTTTGCGGAGTGAATCTTTTGTTTACTTTTGTACTATTTTGTATTCTGTGATACAAGCGTACCTAAAAATTCATTGCAGCGCCAAAGAAGTCATTAACAGTTCATCAGGGCAGCTTGCTGAAGTATTTTATAACCTTCTTTCTTATATCTGCTTACAACACATAACATCACGCTGGTAATCCCCGAAGGGTTAGCCAAAAGTGCACATATCGCCAGTAATGTTTTAAGTCCCATGTAATAGGGGGCGAGCCTATTGCCACCAACCGGGCACAAATCCAGACTCCGGGCTGTTACTGAGAAATTCCTGACGGAAAAGCCAATACCACATTGCCCGACCCGGGAATCGAACTCAGGGCCTCACGTGACCACTAGGTCATCGAGGCAGTCAAACAAGTCAGTTAAGTATTTTATGTTTGGGTTTTTTTGGCAGTAGCAGAAGATGAGCGTCGTCCCCGAGGGAGCGATAGGAAACGCTGGTGTGACGACTCAGATACGTTTACGGGAGATTGGTCGGAGAGACAACGCACGAGGAACAATGGAAAGCTATGGGAGAAAGCTTTACCCAGGAGGTAGCACAACACAGGTTGATGAAAAAAAAAATACAAATAAAAACATCATGAAAATAATTACTCCAATCTATATAAATAAAAAGAGAAGTCCTGACTGACTGATTGACTGACTCATCAACGCCCAGCCCAAACCCTTGGACCTAGACGGCTGAAATTTTCCACAGAGGTTCACTATATAATGTAGACAAGGAATGAGGAAGGAATTCCCGGTAGTACGTTCCCGACATTATTATTATTCATTTTCATCATTATTATTTATTTTCCGACATTTACGCGGGCGAAGCCGCTGGCAAAAGCTAGTATGAAATAATACTCAAGATTGTCTTCTAATCTACAACGCAAAAAAGCGTTATCCACAATAGGAATGACGACAAAAAAAAATTTTGTCTCATGTAGATTATTAAAAAATATTGGACACGTGTTTTTTTCTTTTTTTAAGGTACCTAATCAAAACATTACGGCGATACTTGTACATTGAGTTAAAATGTGGCATGATGTCTCTCCTTGCATGATTTTATACGTAGTTTGTTATAGTTGTGACGTAGCCAGGCCGCACTCCCCAACTTTAATGCGTTTTATTAACCGTCTTCAAAAAGGAGGAGGTTCTCAATTCGTCGGAACCTTTTTTTTTTATTATTATTTTTTTTTTATGTATGTTCCCCGATTACTCGAAGATAGCTGGACTGATTTGGATTTTTTTTTTGTTTTATTCGAGAGGGTATACATCACAGTTGGTCCCATATAAAATTGATTAACTTTGCTTTTGGTAGTTTTTGAGTTAGCTTCAATAATACGTATTTTTTCCCCACTTTTATATGGATGATGTTCTAGTTTGTTTTGCAGATAGTGGTATTAGAATTTGTGTGGGGTAGGTACACAACTAAAAAGTGAAAAATAAAAACTTTTTTACAAAAAAATACAACCGACTTCCAAAAAAAACACTACAAAGTGAAAAATAACTTTAATTTCGGAAGTCGGTGTCAAAAGTCGAAAATACATTTAACTAGACACCGACTTCCGAAATTAAAGTTATTTTTCACTTTGTAGTGTTTTTTTTTTTTGGAAGTCGGTTGTATTTTTTTGTAAAAAAGTTTTCTAAGTAATTTTTTATTAATGTTATAAAGCAAAAAATACGTATGTAAGTAATATTTTTTATTATCTAACTTACGGACTAAATAGAATTTCTTTTTTTTTTTACCCGGGCATCATCCGTATTAAAATCTTTCGTACAAGGACTAACGCAACACAATTAAGATGCGGTGAACATGAAATCTAATTATATAGTTGAAGGACAACATCTTAGCGAGATAACTTCGAGAGCAGAAGTTTTGAAACAAAGAATAAACGCAAATACAAGTTATGGGGAGAACTGAGAACAAGAGACAGCGTTTCATTTATTTAGTCGTAATTTTAATATGTAATGGAAATTACTGGACCCTGAAATGATTTATTTCAAACTACAGACGAGATAAGGCAGAAAACATAAGGAAAAATGTTACTTACTACTTTGACGCAAGCTAAGAAAGATGTATCGTCAACAGTGGCTTTGTCTCATAAAATAATTATGCCTAGAATTTGCGAATAACATACCGTAATAAAGCATTTCTTAGTTCAATTCTTGCAGCCATCTTTATTAATCGCTGTTCATCATCGGAATTGCTCGCCCCTTAATTTAATTATTATTCTACTTAATTCTGTCGATCTCACCCCGCTATGTCATCACACAGCTTGACTTACTGGTGACGTCCACCGTCCACCCCGAGGCACAAAGCTGTTTATTTTTAAACAAACAAAACGCTTATTACACTAGACAAGACAATTTTGTTGATTACTAAATAGACCTGGAAGAGGCAACTTGGGGGCCTTTTATTTTTAAATCCCCCCTGCCGCTGCCGCCCTGCGTGAAATCTTAGCGTCAAGGAAGGGGCAATGTAATTACTAAGAGAAGGCTTTCGGCTGCTGTATACGACTTTTTAATTATTTTTTTGTGGTTTTACATAAAGAGATGGTCAGATTGCAGTGTTTTATGAATTCGCTTTTGGGGGCGGCTTATTTTTAATTTAAAATAATAGTTTAGACTAGCTGTTGCCCGCGGCTTCACCCGCGATGTAATCAATACTTTCTTATTTGAATCGGATTTTGTTTCATGGGTAGCTGAAGCAATAGAAAGTAGCTGAACTTACTCCTTATAACATCAGCTATCTGCCAGTGAAAGTCCCGTCAAAATCGGTTTAGCCGTTTCGGAGATTAGACGGAACAAACGGACAGACAGACCCACATTTTTTTTTGTACCGTATATACTTACGCATTTAGTAAAAAGCAGTTATTTTGATATTACAAACAGATGCTGCCGGGGTTACACTGAGACTCCTCCGTGCCTCGGAAAGTACCTACGTTAAGCCGTTGGTCCCGGCTGTCATTCGTGGACCTTTGACAGTCGTTACGGGTCGTCGATGCCCGAATGTCTGACAACCAGTCTTACCAAGAGATATCGTATTACCCAGTTACTTGATTTTGGAGGTCAGATAGAAAGGTCAGTATAGACTGGAAGCCGTCCCCAACACAGTTGGGAAAAGGCTATGCAGATTGATTGGTAGATAAAAAAACAGTTTTAATATGCATATATCAAATGTCAAGTTACACCAAATAATAGTGTTAGCACAGTTTAAAAACATAGTGAAAGGGAGAAAGTTGACCCTGCAGTGAGTTGACAAGGGCTAAAGATAATAATAATGATGTTGATGACAGATGGAAAACATTCAACCGGAAAATGGAGTCAACAAAACCGTATCTATAGGTAAAATGGAGGTCTCGCGAACAACAAGCGAATTAAAATTTAATCTGCCTACTTTCCTATTAACGTCAGACCAGGAAACTTAGCCGACGTTCGCACGGACGCAAAAATATCGCGGCGGGATTTTATAGCGCACTGGATATTCAACTCTAGGTGTTGAGTCGAGCTTCGAGAATCCAACCTAACAACAACAGAGTGCGCGTCGAAAAAACACTGTTGGATTTTCAACTCTCGGCGCTAAGCAGAGCGTTGAAAATCCAGTGCGCGAACAATATCGCCGCGATATTTTTACGTCCGTGCGTACGTCGGCTTCAAAATTATAATTACTCATTTAACATCAGTATTGCAAGCAAAACCTCTTCATTCCTATTAAAAGTTTAATTTATTTTTAACAGTAGACTGCTCCTTAAACATTTAAAAGACTAACTTGAATTGCGTCTTTTAAAAACTTAACTTCAGTTGCACGAGAACGAAGTTTCGGTTTATTTTTATATGAAACTATGTCTTTTTGTCTGTGCGGCTTTTATGATATTTCTCTTCACTATATAAGAAAACTAAATAAATATTTCTTAGGTCACAAATATTTTGTGGACTTTTAATCATACGAATAAAACCAAGTTTACGAGTTAACGGCCGTGCCACAAATAGTTGGAATGACGATAACGGGTAAATAAAATTTAAACAATCAACGGGAAATTATACATAAAACTTGGTTCTGTTTCAATTTAACTTTTGTTACAAAAAACTGCTGATCTATTCTAGAGATCAGAGATCTGGAAGATATTGGAAGGCTAATTCTACAGAAAAGCCAGCATATATCCTTTTCATAAACATACTGTTCTGTCATGGGGCCAGCTCGCTGACCTTGGTCAACTCCACAGCACCTAATGATGATTTCGGCAGAATTTTGTAATAAAACACCACGTGAAACCCCTAAATAGGTCCAGTAATACCTGAGACTTTTGAGTTTATGTTAGTCGTCTCAACAAGATTTTACACAATTAATTTTTCATCAACATAATTGGCATGGTAATCCCACAGGTTAACACCAGAACAAAGTACCAGGATAACAGAACACGGCTGAAGGTTAATCTCGCCAATTACACACGCCGTAGGTAGGCACCAAAATGATTGAGTTACTTAAGCCAGGCGGCTGTAATATAAGTATAACATGGGTCCAACAGAGCATAAATAATAACACCTTTATCAAATAACCACTGCGCAACCAGTAGAGTAATATTCCTCCGGTTCATTAACTAATTTATTCTTGAGAAAGTCCCGGTTATCCGGGAGTAGTCTGCAAGAAACAAAACTAATGGCGTCGGCAACACGAGAGCCTGGAGCTGTCGCGGGGGCGTGTGTCATAAGATGTGGTTGAAGCGGGTTTATGGGCGAAAGCGACATTAAACGATCCGCTAATCCCTGTTGGAGTCCTTGAATCAAGGCAGCACCTTCGTTTTAAAATAATGCATTTCAGAGACGCAAACGGTCATGCATGCCTGCGATCTTGGTGACTAAAGACCAAATATTAGTCTAAAGATGTAGACATTATAAAGCTCCTACTTTTAGTTATCCTATCTCACATCCACGCACCCAGTGCTTTCTGCCACTGATAGAAACAAACTGAAGATTGGCACAGAATGCAATGTTGCCAACAGGAGAACATAAGAAAGGAAACTCAAAACAAAACGTCACGTTGTTAGCCAGCATCTCCGTCATTCTTGCAAGATCGTCGGTGTTGCGTTCCATCTTCCTTTTAAGAAGCCTAATATACTATAAACGGTTCTCTTGTCTTGATAATGATAAAAAGTCAATCGACCACACGCTAAGCCCCCACCACTTGCGCCACATAATAATTTATGGACGGATGCCGCGTCCGGGGACGCGGCAATTAGCCGGCGCGTAACGAACCCTTGAAATAAATATCATTTGGTGATAAATGCGAGCGGTTCTGATAAATATGTTGTTATTATTCATCGAGACTATGCTAACCAGATCAGAGTTTCGACAAAACTGTGTATGTGAATTTTTGTGATTTAATTTTACCAAAAGTAGGTGTGATAAATGCCCAAACAGCTGAGCAAAAACATCTAAAAACCTGATCATCTGCCATAATCGGCCTAGTCATTTTTCCCAACTATGGTTGGATCGTCTTCCAGTATAACTGAAATTTTACATACAACGACTGCATAGTCAGTCGTCAGATATAGATCTGACCTCCATAACCCATTACTGGGTAATACAATACCCATTGGTTGTCAGACTATCGGGCTTCTGACGACCCGTAACGACTGTCAAAGATCCAAGAATGACAGCCGGGACCAACGGCGTAATGTGCTTTCCGAGGCTCTGAGGAATCTCGGTGTGTAAAGATGGTCCTGATATGAAGAGCAAAAGTTTTTATAACTTTGTGGATATGTAAAGGAAAGTTATGGGTCTCACAATGTAGGTTTAACAGAAGATTATCAACAACTTTATCTAATTAAATAGATAGACCTTGATTGTGATCAGAAAGAAGCATTATATTTAATTCGAAACAAAGTTATATTAATGTTGAATTTAATATGAATTAATTTTATTGCGGAAACTGTAAAAACTTCAAAACCGTAGTTCTAAATCTTCTATCATTCTTAGCTCTAACACAGTCGTTAATTTCTCCCAGATAAAGTTGCAGTAGGTAAGTATTTGGCTAACACCCAGTTCGTGATAACACCAGCTAAGGTTGCCTACCTCTTTCACGAGTCAAATGATATGCCAACGAGGTTTTGATTGTTCCGTACGCAAAGTAATGGCGGACGGTTATACCACCTAGCTGCTAACTGTTCAATAAAAATTTCCCGTATACTAAGCGACCTGTCGTTATCTTTCTGGAAAATTAACCGGTTACGTTTGCTAGTTGCAGTCGGTAATTGCCATGCAGTACAACACAACATAAATGTAGCATCGACAAAATTCGTAAAACCGATCACGATCCAAACTGCGTGCCTTCAAAATCACCAATATTTATTACTGCTTTGGGCGAAAATGATCTTTACGCAAACGCAATAACTTGTAAAGTCATATAACCAAAATTATATTCGTAAAATTGAAATGAATGAATGCAAATTTTCAAAATGCTACATCTAAGTTGTGTCATACTGTACCTACCTTATAATCCTTTCTGTTCCTTTCTTCTTGTCTGTTAATTTATGCGCATACAAAAACTGTAAAAAAATGTATATACAAGCAAGGTGTAACCAAAATAACGCACAACCTCTCAAGAAGTCATCGTACTCATCAATATGAACAACTTTTACTATGGGACCTGCCTGAACGGGGGGTTATCCGAATTTTCCTGTTTTCAGAATCAATTTTAAATGGTCAAATTAGTGTATTAAGGTCATGAAAAAAATATATGCCATAGCTACATCCTTGCTTTAGGGAAATTAACGGTTCACAACACGATAAATTGTAATTTCCTCGATAAAAAAAAAAATCCGAAATATGATCGATTTCAAAACCATTTTCCGTTTCATTTCCTAATTACAGCACAAAATGTTATGAAAATTGCATGTATCATGAGGTAATTGTATTTCGGAGGGAATTTAACGGTTGGAATTTTGAGTTTAATAGATTTTTTTTAAATAAACTCAAAATTAGTAAATTTGGCTAAATCCGCTCGCGGTCAGAGTCCTGCGGGACGTCATCGAGGTTGGACCTGTGTCAAAATTTTTAAAAATTCGCTCTCCCTGCTGTTGTTCAAAAAAATTCAAACAAAATACGAACACATTAGATATGAAATTGCGACAGCTCATAAAAAATATCTCGTAATTATATTATAGTTTTAATTCATAATATCGTTTTCGAAAATGTGATTATTTATATGTGGTATGATGACGTTTAATTGTCATCTTACGATAGTGTTAAGACACATTGCAAATTATTATCGATAAAATTATAGTCAAGCGCGAGTAGTTTATATTTTTTTATCGTGGTCCTTTATGAAGACGTTTTAAAACACATTTTTCTAAGATTTTTCATCAGATTCATCCTCATTAGTATTTTCACTCTCCATCGAACTGTCTTCACTACTAGTCTACTACCATATCCTACATAAATTACACATAATATAAATACAATGTGTCCGGTTGTCGGTTGGATACTAATAATAATCAACTTTCACTCTGGCAACAACAGTGAAAATTAGAAAAAAATAAAAATGTGCGGTTGGGGACCACCGTCAGGAATGAAGTTCCTTATAACGTATGATTTAAAACACAAACACAAAATTTTCACATCCGCCATCTTGAATTTTTATTTTGACTTCACTACCGGCTTTGGCTCCCTCGAAAACCATAAAAACGACACCCCATGATCAGTTTTGAGTACAAAAAGTCACAGTATACGATAAAATATCGTGTTCTATACATTCGAAAAATAGCGCCTTGTGAACGTAGCCATGGTTAGGCGGTAACCGTATCACTCAGTGCCCATGTTCTAAAGCAAGTTCGTCGATGACGTATCCTATTGTTGGTTTGTAACTTTTATCATATTGATTCTTGCACTTTTGTTTAGGTAAATAGTCCTATGGGACGGCAATCCCACATGAGCGGGGCCGGTTAGACAATATACTAAATTAATTTTGATGTCTTAGAATAGTAGATTCGATAAATTATAGCTGTAACAGTAGGTACATCCCTTGATAATAAAGTACGGCAATTGTTCCTTCATATGTAGTTGTCAATAATTACTGATCTTCATGAGCAGTGGTCAACATCAAAAACAAAAGAATATGTTTGCAGCATAAGCAAAACAGTACGACCATTTTTAGCCCATTCTAAAAAAAATTTTTTTTATTCAGTCACTAAAGGGGTTATACGGGATGCAAGTTAGACACACAATATACTAAAACAACAGCCACATTTTATAAAACTTTCCTTTACAGTACGTTTGTAGTTGTGGTCTCTCTCAGCAGCCAAAATACACAGAGAGTTAGGACTGGTGACGCGGGAGCAAGCGACCGACGACGAAGCAGCTGGTCCTGAGGTCGAAACACGCAGCCTTCAGTAGCAATTTCCCACTGCTTGCGAAGTTTTTCGTTTTTAGTGGATAAATAAACAAACGCCTGTTCGTGTCGTTCCTGTGCAGGAACGACACGAACAGGTGTAATACCTAATGGCATAACACGAATGCACTGAGTGATTCTTACAGATTATTTCTAACGAACCCGGCTGTCGCTAAAAATATAACAGTAGATTGTACACACGGGATTTCTCATTAACTGTCAGCTAACCATTGATATTTATTTTTATTATAAATATAGATGGTATAAGAGGCCTAAACTTCATGTTTTCTGTGTACGTTATGCGAACTATCAAATAACAGTAGGTATATAACAAAATATAAAAAAAAGAATCGAAAAAAATATAACAGTTGAGAATCAAACTTTTAACCACGGGTTTGCAAAGCAGTCGTCGAACCGTTAAGCTATTTAGTTTGATGAAAGTTTACTAAAATAGCCGTTTGAAGGTTCAATCTGTAACTATCTGCTATATTCGTTTCCTACTCAGCCCAATGAAGTAATGGAATAATTCGCTTTTACATTGCGTTTTAATGTCACTTATATCGTCGTAGACAACGACCGATACCAATTATCAGCATTCTCCTGCCCTTATCCCAATTTTTTTTGGGGTCGATGCAACTTGTTTTTATCTTTCATACTTCTCTATTAGTCGTCATCTCGATAGTCACTCCCTTTCTAGCCACATCATCTTTCACACAGATCATCCATCGTTTCTTTGGTATTCCCTTACTCGTATAGTCATCCAGATTCATAATCAAAACATTCCAGACGACATTTTCTTCATTTCTCCGCATCACATGCTCATACCATGATAACCGATTTCCACACACACCGATACCGATATCGGCACGATATCTACCGGCGAAGACAGTGCGGGGTGAGAGTAGCGGGCATTCTTTCAATTGAGAAAACTTTTTCAAACTGCCGCCGACTTAGTAGTGTGGTTGTTTGTCGTGTCGCGATGGTCATCGATATTCACCAATATCATGGGGCTGATAATAATTGTACCTATTGTCATCGAATCGTGTTGGTACAGTTATCTGATAATGTGAAAACAAAACGACATTTTATGTAATAATCTTAGTTCACTCCACCGTAGACACCATAAAATGTAAACCTAAGGAAAAAAAATCGACCTAAGAAAAACTAATTAGGTTGATCAACTGCAAATATTTTACACTGTAGCATAGATTTTCCGCGAAATCGTCGGCGGCGCGTCGTAAATAAACACGTCGCGCTACATTTGGGGGAGGCGGAGGTAGCGTTTCAAAGGCCTACAGGCCCGAACAACCTAGCCTTAAATCCCTACATTTTGTTTCAGGTTTGGTCCCATAGTAAAAGTTGTTCATAATGATGAGTACAATGACCCCTTAAGAAGTTTATGACATGTATTAGGTGGAAACCTAAGTAATTTAACACTCTGCCAGACCTGCAGTGCTATTCCGTACAAATCTCACCGTGAAAACTTAGGTGAAGTGAGCGTGGAGTGAGCTGTCAATGCCTAGCATCAGGCAGAATGGCAACTCACTTCACGTTGGTTGTCACGTTGAGATTTGTACAGAATAACACTGCTGGTAATTGAACCCAGAACCCACCAAAGAGGCTTTAACAAACAACGATTATTGTTCAGGGTGGCTAAGTACCCGCTATCTGAATGATTTTTTGTCTCTTTTACACTAATTCATTTAATTAGATACCTAATAACTAATAAGTCAACTTATAGCTTTAACACTAAATTTATAAGTAGGTAAGTGAGGAACCAGAGTAAAGTAACTTGTTCTAGAAAACTTATACGGGTGTAGTTCCCTCCGCATATAGACAGACGTGAAAACTTATACGGGTGTAGTTCCCTCCGCATATAGACAGACGTGAAAACTTATACGGGTGTAGTTCCCTCCGCATATAGACAGACGTGAAAACTTATACGGGTGTAGTTCCCTCCGCATATAGACAGACGTGAAAACTTATACGGGTGTAGTTCCCTCCGCATATAGACAGACGTGAAAACTTATACGGGTGTAGTTCCCTCCGCATATAGACAGACGTGAAAACTTATACGGGTGTAGTTCCCTCCGCATATAGACAGACGTGAAAACTTATACGGGTGTAGTTCCCTCCGCATATAGACAGACGTGAAAACTTATACGGGTGTAGTTCCCTCCGCATATAGACAGACGTGAAAACTTATACGGGTGTAGTTCCCTCCGCATATAGACAGACGTGAAAACTTATACGGGTGTAGTTCCCTCCGCATATAGACAGACGTGAAAACTTATACGGGTGTAGTTCCCTCCGCATATAGACAGACGTGAAAATGGAATTGTTTTAACTTGGAAAACCATATTCTACTTAGAACTACTTATGAGATTACAGAAATTGGTTTCCAAAAGTGAAGATAATGTAACATGTTGTTCTCCTACAAATATCTTGCAGAACGTTCTTGTATGATTAAGTGAGTGTTAGCCTGGAATATATGCATGCTATGTCATTACCTGCCTAGCCTTTTCACAACTATGTTAGGACGGCATTAATTCTTACCGGATGCAGCTGAATACGTACCAGTATTTTACATGGAGCAACTGCCTTTCTGACCTTCAAAACTACTACTACTGGGTAACTACTACTGGGTAATACTACCCTTTGATAAGAGTGTCAGACTTGCGAGCTTCTGAAGAACTATCGACAATCTACAAATGACAGCCAGGACCAATGGTTTATCGTGCTTACCAAGGCACGGAAGGGTCTCGATTTGTAACCAACCCATCCACGAATCGACCTCAGCAAGCGTAGCTAAACCTTCGATCGACCCGTGCGGCTGTTATTACTTAGCCATGAGCTCCCCCCTCATCATCATCATCATTTCAGCCGAAAGACGTCCACTGCTGGACATAGGCCTCCCACAAGCATCGCCACTTCGACCGGTTCTGTGCTTTCCGCATCCAGCGGATTCCTGCGGCTTTCACAAAGTCATCGGTCCTCCTTGTGGGTAGCCTTCCAACGCTACGTCTTCCGATACGCGGTCGCCACTCCAGAACCTTACAAGGTCAATCATTGAATCTGACTCGGCTAGGCAGCGTTCGGGAAGCTACGCAATGTCTTCTCGTCTCACATGCCGCAGTGTCTCAAGACGACAGTCTTTGACCAGTGTGTGTTGCCAGTGATGAGTTGATGACCTACGGCACTGAAACATGGTCGTTCACAATGGGCCTTATTAGAAGGCTAAAAGTCACCCAAAGGGCAATGGAGAGGGCTATGCTTGGAGTTTCCCTACATGATCGAATCAGGAATTAAGAGATCCGCAAAAGAACCAAGGTAACCGACATGGCAAAAAGAATTGCCAAACTTAAGTGGCAGTAGGCAGGGCACATTGCTCGCAGAACAGATGGCCGATGGGGTATGCTATGTAGTAGCACAAAAGTAAGAAACTGTTATTGAGTACCTACACTTAAGGTAGGTCACACGGGGGAGGGGGTCATACAGGCCACTAAACTGGTATTAATAAAACACCAACTCGGATAATTAATCACGCACACACACGCATACGTAATGCTATGGTGTTTACCATATTGTAGGAAGTATTCGAGGAGGTAAATTAAACACAACACTACACTGTACAACAGCAGAGGTCACACAACCGCATCGTTCGAGCGCCAGCAAGCAAGAAAGAAAAGAAAAGAAAGAAAGAAAATACGTTTATTTGCGCTAAACATGACGCATAGGACAACAAAATAAAATAAACAAAGTATAAAGAAAGTTTTGGGGAAAATATGCGTCACATCTACGCAAAACGGCTACCGCTCAGCATAATGCCGCGACCCCATGCGAAACGGAGCCCCAGCGCTGGTTTTCAGCGATAGCCGGCGTTGACGCGATGACGTCGACCGGTGCAGCATGTGATAAATAATATGCAATTAAAAAATAAATAAAATATAAAGTAAGAGACCACTTCCCTCTGCGGGCGTACCCCACTGTGATAGTTTATTATAATGTTGCCATACGCTACAGTATCCATCACAAATCTCATTTCCAAAAACATCAAATTCTATTTAAATACCGGCACACAGCCCAAAACAAGTCAATAAACCCCACCCACCTATCTCCTTTAATCAGCTAACACAGAATCAATTTTCGCCGACTCCTGATTTCCACAACTTGGGATTCGTGGCGCGCTGCCAACACTCATGTAAGTTCTGCCTTCAAAATGCATCCCCATTAGGCGGGTAGCACTCGACGAGTCTTCAGACCCCACCGAGCGTATAAACTAAGCTAGTTTGCAGCGAGAAGATTTTTCTCAAGATCTAAGAGAACTATAAAACGCAACAAATCTTCAGGTTCAGGTATTTTGTTGAAGATGCTTTGGGGAGGGTTAGATTTAGCTTTTCTGTTTATTTTAAGAAGCACGTGTTTGCCTTACTTTAATAATCGCAAGGGTTCCCCGAAACGATCGATTGCAAATTTTACGTGATTGATACACATTGATGCGCAAATTGATCGACTTCCAAATGCAATTGAAGCGATTGACAATTATTACTACAATAGAAATTGTTTGCAATCGATCAATTGCAATTGATCTTTTCGGGGACCCCCTGTACGTACCTTGTAAGTATCGTATAAGGTAGGTGTTAGCGCCATTACTTTCTTTAGTTTATATTTCATGCCTAATTACTGGCAACTCTAATTAGTTAATATCTGTGTAACATAAAGTTCCTTCCGCATTCCTTCTTCCTTCCGTAACCCTTATAATGCCTGAGTGAGAGCGAGAAGGAAAATCCGCAATGGCGCGCATACGCTGCCGCCAAGAAAACCGCTAGTTCTCAACCGACGTCGACGCCTGTGGGTCAAAATTAATCCAAAGTCGAAAAAGGACTCATATTTTCACCGCAAGAACGAAGATTGCTAACTGTGCAAGTGCGTGTATGTGTGTTGTGGAAAGTGCAGATTCTCGTCCGTACGTGATATCCTGGACGCGCCAGCCACGTGGCTAAGGAAACCATTCTCATCGTGTCACCGTAGCTCACAAGGCAGGTACCATCATCATTTTCCCACACCACCAAAACACCTACTTGCGTCACCGAACCGCCCCTCATACAGTCCACTAAGAAAATTTCGATTTTCACCCCAAGGCTTTAGACCGCCGCAACAGTAGGTACATGCTGCATTAAAATGTTCGTAGGTAGTTACCACTATGGAATTTGTTCAGTTCTTCAGTAGCTTTTAGTACACACGGTTACACATCAAGCTATACATTTCCACTACACACTTTTTACACTGACCTCTCATTGTAAGGAAATCCTATACAATGCGAGATCAGCTTATACTGGAAATGTATAGCTTGATCTGTGGCCGTGCGTACATAATGCACTTTGATTTTCTGTATTCATGCATTATCTTTACGCAGTAAAGTTCGACTATCTCTTCAAGTCTGTAGCTGACCATGTGGCATTTTTTTTGTATATCTAAGTTGCCTAACAAACTGCTGACATTTGATAAGCATCTCTATTGACACTGGTTTGACCTCAGCCAATTGGTGATTTCCATGCTCAATAAATGGCAGTGGAATATTCTTCATAGCGGTTACCTATACCACTCACTGCATACAGTAGTAGGTACAGTTGTTTTATCTCACGAAAGCGGGTGAGCCATACTTGTAGTTGTAATGCGTATAGACACGCGCTCTTGTGTGCGTAACTACAGGTAGCGTTAGCAAGCTCATCGCTAATGAACAAAATAATAAAGTTATTAGATTTTTGCTATGTATAGATAAGGCATTAAGACATTGTACAATAAAATAGAAACTTATATTCAAGAAACATTTAATTTTAGCAATATTTTGAATACAATTTATATTTTATTTAAATTAATATTTCAAGTAGAATCGTAACTAGACTCTTCTTCAGAGTCAGTTTCTTCTTCACTGTCATCTTGTAAATTTATTATTAATTCAAAATCAGTGTGACACTATTACAAGTATTACGCCATGTCTCACTTGTTATTTTTGTAATACTCTCTTCTCTCTCTTTTGCTCGACGTTTCTTAGAGCAATGTAGTTTTTAAGGACCCCCCAGATGTTCTATATGGCATTAAGCTCAGGGTGGTAAGGAGGGAGGCGTAATACTTAAAATCCTTTACTTTTTATGTAGTCATCGATTTTGTAAGTAATAAAATCACTTTTATGGTTTTTTATTATATCATATAACTCGGAGCTAAGTAATAACAGCCGCACGGGTCGATCCATCAGGTTAAGCTACGCTTGCCGGGGTTGGTCCGTGGATGGGTGACCATCTTTACATACCGAGACTCCTCCGTGCCTCGGAAAGCACGTTAAGCCGTTGGTCCCGGCTGTCATTCGTGGATCTTTGACAGTCGTTACGGGTAGTCAGAAGCCCGAAAGTCTGACAATCAGTCTTACCAAGGGGTATCGTATTACCCAGTTAATGGGTTGTGGAGGTCAGATAGGCAGTCGCTCCATGTAAAATAATGGTATTCAGCTGCATCCGGTTAGACTGGAAGCCGACCCCAACATAGTTGGGAAAAGGCTAGGCAGATTGATTGATTATATCATATAACTCAACTTTGCGCAAATTTGTGTCGAAATGTATACCCTTAGTAGTGAGCCATTCTTGCATCTCAGATTTTGTTGAGGCTGTCGTCGGCAATTTCTCAGCACGCTTATTATGGTACGATGAATTATCTAGTACTATTACGGAACGATCTGGCAAATTTGGCAGCAACTTTTCATTCAGCCATTTTACGTAATTTTCAAAACTCATGTTGGAATGGTAGTCTCCAACTGTGGAATTAGCTTTGTAGACTAAGCAAGCGTTCTCAATAAATCCGGCACAGGTTCCAGCGTGTACTAAAATAAAACGAGTACCTTGACTAAGTTTTTTTAAAAATGGAGATGGTTTGTCTTTTTGGGCCCAGGTGTTATCTCGAACATGTGTTGTCAATACGTAACTTTCGTCAGTATAGACAATAGGCCGACCTTGAGAGCGGTATTCGGTTATTTTTTTTTAAGTATTTTAGTCTCCACATCTGGATATCATGCCGTTCAACTAATACTTTCATATTGTTATCGGTTTTACGCCACTTGTAGCCCAATTTATTTAATAACTTACGTAGCGTTGCGAGACATCGATCAAAACCAATTTTTTCATTCAAGACTGACCTTAGTTTTGCCAAAGTTGGAATTTGTTTTTGTACGATATGAAAATTTTGCATTGTGCTGCGTACAACGTCAGCTGTAAATCCATCAATGTCTACTTTATTTTCTCCCTTTCTTCGGTTTTTCATGGGAGACGTAAAATTCGAAGATGTACTTGCGACATCTCTTCCTTCTTTTAATATTTTTTGCACTGTTCTTTCACTTACCCTCGTTGCTGCTGCAGTGCGTTTTGTAATATTATGCAAATGTGATAAATCACAATTTGGTTCTTGATGAAGTTCCGTGAATTCATATTCTTCTTTGAGAAAATTATAAATATTAGGTCTTTACGTATGAAATTGCCGTTCTGCAGTACTGGCCATTTCAAATCAAAATAATTTTTGTTTGGCTAAGAATTCTAATTTCAAATTAATTTTATTTTAAAAACATGGATTTTTTTTTTCCAAAAGTAGTCATTTGTTTATTGATTAGTGTTACATTTTCATCGCATTTCAATCTTTTTCGTCATCATGGATACGTTAAAAATTCGAGTAATTATGGAATATGAGTACCGTCGTGGCAGCAACGCGGCACAAGCGGCACGCAACATCAACGACGTTTACGGAGCTAACACTACAAACCAACGCACCACTTGTTATTGGTTTGCTCGCTTCCGTTCTGGAAATTTCGACCTGAAAAATTAACCTCGCGGTCGTCCGAAGACTTTGGTCGACAATGACGAATTAAAGGCGATTGTGGAAGCTGATGATACACAATCTACGGCTGAATTAGCAGCAGCTTTCGACGTTAGCGTCAAAACAATATTGGTCCATTTGCGTCAAATTGGCAAGGTAAAAAGCTTGACAAATGGGTGCCCTACGAAGTCAATGATCGCCAGCGCGAAGTACGCGTCGAGACGTGCCTTGCACTGCTCAACAGACACACAAATGAAGGAATTTTGAACCGCATTGTTACCTGCGATGAAAAATGGATTCTGTTTGATAACCGCAAGCGCTCAGCAAGTTGGTTGGATCCTGGTTCAGCACCTAAACAATGCCCTAAACGAAAACTTACCCCTAGAAAAGTGATGGTCACTGTTTGGTGGTCTAGCGCCGGTGTGATTCATCACAGCTTCTTACCAAACGGGGTGAGCATTACTTCAGATGTGTACTGTGAAGAACTGAACACAATGATGGAGAAGCTGGCACATATACAAATATGACGACACGGTTGGCGCAGTGGTTGAGCGATTGACTGCTGCGCAGCATGTCGCGGGTTCGATTCCCGCACGGAACAAATATTTGTACGACCTACAAGTATTTGTTCCGAGTCTGGGTGTTTTTCTATCTATAATATGTATGTATTTACAAAAAAAAAATGTATATAAGTAGTTTATCAGCCATCTCGTTACCATAACACAAGCATTAGGTTGCTTAGCTTGGGGCTAGATGGCGTTGTGTGATATGTCCAAAACATATTTATTTATTTTATTTATTTATTATTTACATCTCCAACCAGCATTGGTCAATCGCTCGTCTCCGCTGCTCCTGCACGACAACGCGCGACCTCATACTGCACAGCAGACGGTCTCCAAGTTGCAAGAACTGGGGTTGGAAGCTCTCCGTCATCCGCCCTACTCACCAGACCTTGCGCCTACAGACTACTACTTTTTCCAGAATTTGGATAACTTCTTGGCGGGAAAAAAATTAAATACCCGAGAAGCAGTACAAAATGCCTTTGAAGAATTTGTTGCCTCCCGTCCAGCTGATTTCTTTAAGAAGGGCATCAATAAACTGCCACTGCGTTGGCAAAGATGCATTGATTGCATAGGTGATTACTTCGATTAATACAAATAAAAAATGCATGAAAAAAATTCGTTTAAATTTTTTCATACAAAACGGCAATTTCATAGGTCACCTATTATTTGCAATCATTTGACGAGCCTAAAAGAAACAATACATTATTAAAATCTCGTTTAACATGTTCTTATTAAACTAACTAATATATTAATTCATTACACACAACATATACACACCAAACATGAACATTTAATTTGCCTTACCTCACTGCGAACAACTTTTCTCCGTTTCTTCGTACTTTCCATGCTGACGGTATTTGATAAATAATTTTGGCGCGAACCAAGAAGCACTACTGACTCGGCCGGCGAATCGGCCACGGCTGGGCGCTCCTGAGCTTACGCACGCAAACACAGTGTGCATGTACACTTACACACATAAGAATGGGTCACCCGCTTTCGTGAGATAAAACAACTGTACCTACGTACAAATATTATGTAGATTTTTGTGACTTTCATGTACCTACTTAGGTAATTGGTAGCGAATAGGTGTACGAGTGTAGTTTAGTTCACAACTTTTGATTATGAGAAAAGTAGTTATCATAATTAGGCCTGATTTTTGAATAGTCAGCATAAAGTCAGATAACTTTTATCTGAGGAATAAATATGGCGGTTTGACAGCTTTTTTTTATGAAATAATGTTAAACTGTTTAGTTAATTCTTCAGATAAGATTACCGACTGTTTAAGTAAAAATCAGCCCTCTTAATCATGTTACCTATTTACGTACTTCAATTCGCTTCTTATAAAATAATAATTGTAAAATACTTACATAAGATACCTAAAACCATAACTTCACCATCGCATCGGGGTCGTTATGATGTTAACTGCCATTAGAATTATTAAATTATAGCTGTTAACGCCACTCTGCGTTATCGAGAAACTTTAAATGGATTACATTTAAATTAATGAGTTTGCATTCACTTTCGTACTTAGTTAAGTTTAACAAGAGAAAATGGGTACAGGCGAGCACAACCAACTTTCGGAAAAACCAGATTTAGAATAATTTATTTTACACACACACACACACACAAGTTATATACAACATAAGAAATAGCCGTGGGCTCCAAACTTGGCATAGCCTGTATTTTGGTGGCCCAATAATCAGTAAAAACAGATTGAGTTTCCGAACGTTCAATGGGACACAGCACAGCCGGACAAAAAATAAAAAAAATATAATAAACACAAAATAAAAAATAAAATAAAAAGATAATAATGAAAATAACTTATTACTAATTGGAGTCGTGAAAGAGTATAGTGTGAGTGAGTGCGTGAGTGAGGGTGTGTGTGGGGGTGTGTTCGTATATGTGTGGGAATTAGAGAAGGGGAAGGGAAGATGCAGGCTATGTCAAGGGGCACAAGATGTTTTCTGTTTCGTCATAGGTCAGGTTCCGAAGCCATGCCTTTAAAGTAACCTTGTCTTCGAGTATGTTTCCAGGGATCCTTAATGTGGATTTGTTGACTGTGTTAAAGACACGAACAGTGAGAAAGAGTGAAAACCGGGAAGCAAATACCGTTCTCACTCTTAGTATTGGCAGCCTATCAGCTCCTACCCTCCCTCTTTGGGTGTAAGTGAATTGTCTCCCTGACGCCGCAACAAGTTTAAGCAGAGATTTCAGGATGTAGAGCTGTCGGACGCGCAAGACCTCTGCTTCCTTGTACAGTTCGTCTGTAGGATATCGTCGCGATTTCCAAGAGAGACTTTAAGAACAGCCCGTTGAGCACGTTCGAGTTCTAGCATATAGGACTTGGCCGCGCTACCCCAGACGCCTACACAGCATTGGAGGAGTGACTGATAAAGTGCTAGGTAGACTTTCCTACATATGTCTTTTGGGGCACTGGCACGGAGGGATTTCATAATATACACATACAGTGTTACTGGTAATTCGACGTATATCCATCAGAGGCTGATAAGGGGGCCAAAATGCAACAAATTGAACTCCCCATATGTATGGCCGCAATTCAATAGTTTTCGAGATATTTGAATTTTAAGAGTTTTTCGATATTTACCCAAAATTTGACATTTAATTCCAAATATCCGTCAGGGGCTGATAAGGGGGCCAAAATGCAACAAATTGAACCCCCCTTATGTATGGCCGAAATTCCATAGTTTTCGAGATAATAGGTACTTATAGCAGTTTATTGATGCCCTTCTTAAATAAACCAGCTGGACGGGAGGCAACAAATTCTACAAAGGCATTTTGTACTGCCTCTCGGGTATTGAATTTTTTTCCCGCCAAGAAGTTATCCAAATTCTGGAAAAAGTAGTAGTCTGTAGGCGCAAGGTCTGGTGAGTAGGGCGGATGACGGAGAGCTTCCAACCCCAGTTCTTGCAACTTGGAGACCGTCTGCTGTGCAGTATGAGGTCGCGCGTTGTCGTGCAGGAGCAGCGGAGACGAGCGATTGACCAATGCTGGTTGGAGATGTGCCAGCTTCTCCATCATTGTGTTCAGTTCTTCACAGTACACATCTGAAGTAATGCTCACCCCGTTTGGTAAGAAGCTGTGATGAATCACACCGGCGCTAGACCACCAAACAGTGACC
This sequence comes from Cosmia pyralina, assembly GCA_946251885.1. Classification (NCBI taxonomy): domain Eukaryota; kingdom Metazoa; phylum Arthropoda; class Insecta; order Lepidoptera; family Noctuidae; genus Cosmia; species Cosmia pyralina. The sequence goes on from OX276358.1 coordinate 22,605,280, forward strand.
ATCACTTTTCTAGGGGTAAGTTTTCGTTTAGGGCATTGTTTAGGTGCTGAACCAGGATCCAACCAATTTGCTGAGCGCTTGCGGTTATCAAACAGAATCCATTTTTCATCGCAGGTAACAATGCGGTTCAAAATTCCAATTTTTTTGCCAATTTGACGCAAATGGACCAATATTGTTTTGACGCTAACGTCGAAAGCTGCTGCTAATTCAGCCGTAGATTGTGTATCATCAGCTTCCACAATCGCCTTTAATTCGTCATTGTCGACCAAAGTCTTCGGACGACCGCGAGGTTCATTTTTCAGGTCGAAATTTCCAGAACGGAAGCGAGCAAACCAATAACAAGTGGTGCGTTGGTTTGTAGTGTTAGCTCCGTAAACGTCGTTGATGTTGCGTGCCGTTTGTGCCGCGTTGCTGCCACGACGGTACTCATATTCCATAATTACTCGAATTTTTAACGTATCCATGATGACGAAAAAGATTGAAATGCGATGAAAATGTAACACTAATCAATAAACAAATGACTACTTTTGGAAAAAAAATCCATGTTTTTAAAATAAAATTAATTTGAAATTAGAATTCTTAGCCAAACAAAAATTATTTTGATTTGAAATGGCCAGTACCTACTGCAGAACGGCAATTTCATAGGTAAAGATCTAATATTTGAATTTTAAGAGTTTTTCGATATTTACCCAAAATTTGACTAAATGTCAAATTTTGGGTAAATAAAAAAAACACATATGTGAATGGATTAATGGGTACCATTAAAAATGATGTTGTAGCTGGCACTGAAGCGCCAGCTATGGACATAATTAAAACTACTTAATTTATCAAAATAATTAAAATAATGAGCGATTTAAGAATAATATCTTACCAATATTTTCATTTTACGCTTCAAAAATGTTGTCTCGTCACAAAAATTTCTATGACATTAATCGTACAAATAACTAAAACAACTTGCCTATTCTGTAAGCTTTCCAAAAACGTATAAAAGTCAATTTTAAAATATATAATTCGTGGCATTGCATGTGTTTGAATCGGCGCGGGGAGAGAAAGGGTCATTTGTATTTGTATGAAACAAAATGCATTAAAAAATTTACGTCAAATTTTATAAAAAAATTTACACGTCTTGTTCAAAATGAGCCCCTCGATTACGAATGCAGGTTCGAATTCTCTTCCTAACTTCGGTTTTCGTCACTCTTGATGTAAACGTTGTTCTCATCTGTTGCGCCGCGTTTATTATTCGCTGTCGAAGTTCTTCGACTGAATTTATTGGGGTCACATAAACTAATTCCTTCATATTATGACCCCAAACGTAAAAATCAAGTGGTGTGATATCAGGGCTTCGTGCTGGCCACGGAATTGGCCCTCCCCTCCCAATCCATCGGTTTGGATATCTCTCGTCTAGCCACTGTCGGACAGTAATCCGGTAATGTGCTGGGCAACCATCATGTTGAAACATGAGGTTGTTTTTTATTTCTTCGGGAACATCCGCCAACAAATCGTCTAGGTTGTTTCTTAAAAACTCCTCGTAATTTTCGCCGTTCAAATTTTGGGGCAAGAAATGAGGGCCCAGCAAATAATTATCAAGGACACTTATCCATACGTTCAGGGAAAATCTCATTTGCGACGCAGTTTCTTTTAGTTTTTTTGGATTCCTGCCTACTTTAGGTGCCCAAAAATGTAAGTTATGATAATTCGTTATACCATCCCGGTCAAACTTTGACTCGTCAGTCCACAAAATATTTCTTAGGAAATGTTCCTGGTCAGCGTCAGCGTTTAACATAAACCGAGAAAATTCTAGTCGCCTGGCAGGATATCCCTCGTGCAATGTTTAGACAGGTTGATAATGGTATGGGTGTCTACCTGATAGATGTACTACCGACCACACTTTCCACTGGGACATACCGAGCTGTCTTGCAACAATGTTCGTTGAGATGTTTGGGTCATCAATAAAACACTGAAGAATGGTGTCCTCTTCGTCAGCCGTGTACCGTCGAGGTCTGCCAGCGTTGACTTGTGCTCTCTGAACACTGCCAGTTTCAGACAATCGTCGATAGGTGCTCCCGAAAACAGTAATGTGGGGAAGTCGGCGATCGGGAAAGCAGCGTTGGTATTCTCGCCGAGCCGCAGCCGCGTTTCCATCGGCAAAACCATAACAAAACATTATGTCTGCGTATTCGTAATTAGAATACGAAGCCATGTTATCCGAAATAACAATGATAACAAAAATAATAAGAGATAACCGCAAGCGCGCAGCAAGTTGGTTGGATCCTGGTTCAGCACCTAACCAATGCCCTAAACGAAAACTTACCCCTACAAAAGTGATGGTCACTGTTTGGTGGTCTAGCGCCGGTGTGATTCATCACAGCTTCTTACCAAACGGGGCTTACTGTGAAGAACTGAACACAATGATGGAGAAGCTGGCACATCTCCAACCAGCATTGGTCAATCGCTCGTCTCCGCTGCTCCTGCACGACAACGCGCGACCTCATACTGCACAGCAGACGGTCTCCAAGTTGCAAGAACTGGGGTTGGAAGCTCTCCGTCATCCGCCCTACTCACCAGACCTTGCGCCTACAGACTACTACTTTTTCCAGAATTTGGATAACTTCTTGGCGGGAAAAAAATTCAATACCCGAGAGGCAGTACAAAATGCCTTTGAAGAATTTGTTGCCTCCCGTCCAGCTGATTTCTTTAAGAAGGGCATCAATAAACTGCCACTGCGTTGGCAAAGATGCATTGATTGCATGGGTGATTACTTCGATTAATACAAATAAAAAATGCATGAATAGAATTCGTTTAAATTTTTTCGTACAAAACGGCAATTTCATAGGTAAAGACCTATTATTAATAAGTCTGAAATCGTCAACCCGTCTTGAGCAAGCGTGGTGATCGATGCTCGTGCCTTCTCTGTATGAGAAGAGGCATTTGCCCTGCAGTTGGACAGATAGGCTGGTATTATTGATTAGGCTAAATAAAACACATCAACCGCATTGTAAAACAATTTATTTCGTCTATAGTTTGCGTTAGATCTAACAATAGGATAGTCATTGCGTCATACGTACACTAGACTAGGTACTAGTTAGTACTTAGTCATCTAGACGACCTGGAAGGCCTACACTAGGAAGATGGAGGTAATTTTGAATAGATTCATTCCAACTAACAGTAGGTATGTCTGTGTTCCTAGTTATCAAATTTCTCGCAAGCGCAAACATTCATTGCATTTTTTTTAATATAAAACATACGTCTGGTAAATAAGCCGTAAAAAATGCAATAAATAGGTTTATAATAAATCTTTAAAAAACTGCTAAATCGTCGAAGACATTATTCTTCAAACTTATTTTAAATACATTTCATTTCATTTCATTTTTATGTTTGGTTATACGAAATAGTGCTGCCATAACATGCATTTATTATTGTTAACTTACTTATAACTAATAATATAGGTGTACCAGGAACACAGACTTCAATGGGAGTAAAAGATTTAAGGAAAATTTTAACAACGTTACTTTTCAGGCTAACTTCATCTGTCTGGCAATTATAAACTCTAAACCAGTTAAAATAAGAGCGAAACTAGTTTGTTTAAGGACAGATGGCTTTACTGTTATAATTCTACTTATTATTAGGTTCTATAAAACAAAGTATAATCATTGGTTTTCTATAGAGCGAGCGAAGGAAGTTTTAGCTGGCTATTAATAACGTGTTTAGTCTAGCATTTGGAATTTTTTTTCATGCAATATGAATTTCCTCTTTAGTTAAAACTTTTTTCAATAATAACGGTCTATTTAATTTAGGTGATAGATTGATGATTCGCGACCGTACCTAACATGCCTGTATCTTGCACAAAAGTATGCAAGTAGCTTGCATGCGGTGTGCCATAACCACTTCTAATTGGTGAATGTCACAATGGCATGCCAGCTACTTGCATAATTTTGTACTAGCTACAGCCATGAGTATCCGCCTTTACGTCTGGACTATTAATTTAGTTGGATGATGACTGATTAGCTACAGCCATTCTCTAGAGGAGCCAAAGACAAACACGTTAAAAATCTCCTCAATATATAAACACAATAACATATTTCAGTGCAATAAAACCACTATACAGGTTATTCCCGTACTTTACAAGCTAAGATTATACATACGAGCGTTAAAAAAATATGCATCAGTATATTATAATTATATATTTATATTTTACAATCACACACATGGAATCAAGTCGTGTCCGTACATAGTACATACATACTATACAGTAACTATTAGGCTACGGTTACATGTAATTTTAGACAAATACAATACATTATGCACCAAAAAAGAGTTGGCAGTTTAAATGGTTGTTTGGTTTTTCTGATAATGTAACCATGGCCTAAGAATCCGCATTTTAGAGTGATATTTTTGTAGTTTTTATAAAAGAATTCAGGAAATTAGAGGTATTTTTGGTAAAGGAAGCCTGATTCAAGATCTCTTTAAATCAAGAAATAGAGTTTTTTCATAAACATTTCATATTTCTCCTTTTAAATACGCCCCATTTTCACAATAATTCTAAAATAGATGATTTCTAAACTTGATAATAATACGAATCCTTCTCCTATTAAACTTTCGTATACACACACTTTCTTAAGCAAATCAATATCGATATCGACTATTATTTAGATTAAACATTTCTATCGTTAAGTTTTCGTTATGTTTAGTTTCCTTTTTTTATTATTATTATATTTTAAAGGCCATTATAAGAGGTTTTATTTTTAACGCCACTTTTATATTCGACCCCTCTTACTATTAAACACAGAATAAAGTTATTTTAAGTTTAAACCTATAAAAATGTGTGGTTATTCCTTTGTTATTCTTTGTATAACTTTATTCCGTGTTTATTAGTAAGAGGACAAGTTTAAATGCTTGTGACACTCGCAATAGGATTTTTTTTTTTTAATATAATATACTATAGCGCTGATAGAGCTCTTATTTAAATAGATTAAGGAGAGGTACATGATAAGATTTATCATGAAGTGTTATCGATATAAATAAATGATCCGATATCGATAAATTACAAGATTTCAAATTGATATCACCACTATAGTATAAATAACACGAGTAATGCTCGATTTTCTTTGTTGTTTCGGCACTCAAACGTTCTCCTATCACACAGAATCAAGAATTGTAAAGAAACATTAATATCTAGACGTAGTAGAAGTAGTAGTGTACGTGCAATATTATCTATGTTTCTAGCTCTAGGTATTCTGGCGTTACCTCGTTTCTATGTATTTCTGTGATCCTGTTACCAGATAATACTTTACATAATATTGCTTTTGACAGGATAGATGGATATTTATCCTTAGTGAATTTTGAGAGTATCTTTATACCTAGCGTATTCAAACTCCAAACTAAAAACGTTAATTACAGGCACTTTTGAAATGTCAAGGGGTCGGTCAGTCAGAAAGGTGAAGCTAGTCGCCTATTCCGAAAGGTAGTAGGTCTCTATGGAGAAGAACGGGCAAGAAATGATTATTTAATCAAAATATGGTTAAAAAATATTGGTTACATCATTCATGTCGATATTATACATGTGAGAACGATGCAGAACGTTACGAAAGCGTGCGTAATAAAAAGGTTTTTTTTTTTTAAATCACGGTGACGCGGTGACGCGAACCCGTACGATTTCCCCCTGCCAAAAATCACTCAACGCGCCTAAAGAAGTTTTCACTTCAAAAAATTCAAAAATTTTAATAAAATAAAATAAGCCGTGGCAGAACATAAGAGATGACCAGTTCCCAACTTAAAGCATGGATTATTACAAACGTATGCGCGTATATACGCACGTTGTGGGCAGTTTAATACCTAATATCTGCTCTATTTTGTATACCTACGTTTCTCTGGTAATTCTAAAAATTTTAACTGAACTCTTTGAAACATAGAATTAGATAACACAGAATACCTATATCATGTCCGGTTTCTGAGGTTTTTAAAGGGAGTTTATCCATTCGATAGTGATTATTGGTTCGATATCGTGTTTCTGAACACTTCGTTAAGGAAGAATTTAGCTTAAAAGCCGAGTGAATTACTATAGAGGTTTTTTTTCTGAGGGCCTCAAAAACCGAGCTTAAGAAAGGAATTCCCTTAATTACATTATTTTGTCGAATCAATAGCTATTAATAGTTTAAACTCCGTTTAAAAATTCTTTAGAAACCGGGCATTAGCTTAGACATCTCCTATATTTAAAGCTATAGTATAGGAAATTGTAATTATATCACATATACACATATTCATGATCATATATTTATTATGATAAGGCTCATTTGAAACTGTGTAAATAAAAGAAAATGAACGAGATACAACACATACTTATTAGCAGTTTTAGCAAAAATGATCTTAATGCAGTTAACATACATTTTTGTTAATATTAATTTTAAGAGCATGCTTGATACATAAGTAAAATAACATAACATTACGCCTCGTTTCCCCGAAGGGTTAGGCAGGGGTGTACCTACCCATAATACACCTACATTTCGCCAGTTATATTTGACTCCCGAATAATAGGGGGTGAGCCATTGGGCACAAATTCCAGGCTCTGGGCTGCCACTGAGAAATTCCAAATGGAAATGCCCAATAACACCTTGCCCGACCTGGGGATCGAACCCAGGACCTCATGCTCAGCAGTAGTGCTATTCTGTAAACATCTCACCGTGATAACTTAGGTGAAGTGAGTGTCATTCCACCAGGATGCTAGGGGTTGACACTATTGACAGCTCACTTTAAGACCACTTCACTTATATTTTCACGGTGAGATATTTACAGAATAGCACTACTGTAGCGCTTGCGACCACTCAACGAGGCCGACAACAAAATTTTAATTAAATACAACGGTTACAACTTGCCCCGGTTTTTAAGCTATAGCAATTTAATCTGAGAGGCCATTCCCGTATTTTTTACAACTTCGCAATCTCATCTCAGTCACAATCTGTCAAAAATTGTATAGCGTTTACCTACATTTTTGACTGATTTGATTGTCGTTCAATTTAAACGTTTTTAGGTACGAGAATTGGCCTTCAGCTGTCTTGTAAAGATCTGAGGCCATCGATACGAGATAAATACATAAAATTGCAACTTATACAAATAATTGATTTTTGAATGAAAAAAACTTTTTGTCATAAAATAATTTTAGTTGCAATGGAAACTGAACCTTGTGCAATTAAGTTAAATCTCGTTGTCTCGTTGTCGTATATACACTGCTACAAGGATCTTTTGATGCTTGAACAACGTCGACAGTGGTCGCTGTTGGTAAACATTTGTGCAACTGTTTTGTGTAATGTATTCTAAAATCAAGATAGCGTTATATTTTTTGTTTGTTTCAGTCTCGTACTAACCCAACAAGATCTACATTGTTTTCAACTGTACCAATCAAAGAATTTTATTTGTCCCTTCAAAGGCTTTCTGCACCCCATGTGTGCATAAGGAAAATCCCTTTACATAATAAGTATATAAGCTTATACCTATATTATATATATACGTAAAAAAACACCATCCGATGGAAAAAAAAATCATCCTACGTAGTTGTGAACCTATGGGGTTCGCAACTAACCCCCCTGCCCCTCCCTCTGGGGGTTTTGGGTTTATAAATTAGTATATAACTGCACTTGAAGAGTTATTTTTTTCTCATGCACATTTGTTTCTCTAGCTCACTTTAGACATTGGCAGAATAGTCGACATCGGCTTTGCTTGCCATTTATTAAAAATAGAACAAAAGAGAAGATGGCATTAGTTCCGAATTTGGCCACGCGCCAAAATCACCTTGTAGCGATATAAATGAATACTTGTTGTTATTCTGATCAACCTAGCGATATGTTGATTAAAATGACGCTGGCATGTGTTTTGATAGCAGGTTAACTGATTAGGGACTATCGGAGAAACGAACATCTATACACCGTAAGGAATATTCTTGCTTGCAACGCTCGGCGGCTATAGTAATGCTTGCTAACAGATGTGGTCGTGTGCACGAGATTTTTTTTTTCACGGTGTTCGGATTTTCGTTTATCTCATGGTACTTGGTCCTCTTCCAAAAACAAAGGGTTGGAGAGATATTTTTCGGAATGTTTGCCTCTCGCTTACACATATTGTGTGCGAAAGAGACGTGAACAGTTAAACGTCCTTTAACAAGAACATCAAATCGAATACCATAATAAAGCCAATCAATTCGATGTAAAGATGACAGAATCATTTACATTATACAAGCGAAATTCAACTTTAAATACTCTAACGTAAAAGTTACAAAATGTACAAATATAAACAATAGCTCGGGCGAGTTCATGTTTACGCGATGGGATAAAAAGCATAATTACAATAATTATAAATCGATACTGATGGTGGTAGAATAAGAACTTTTTTGCATGCTTTTATTTAGTTTCACCTGTCCCGGTGTGTTTGTCTGTCGGCGATCTAATCTTTCAAGTTAAATTTGACCCATTTCCCGGTTTCCGATCGAGCTGAAATTTTAAATGAAAATGTAAATCGGATGACAATGCAATATTACTAAGACATGGAGCTGATCTGATGATGGAGCCGGAAGGGGGCCAAGGGAACGCAGTAATAAAACGACGCAACCCTATCAAGTTTGGGCTCGTTTGATTCGTATTGACAAGGACTCTGGTCGTAGATGATATACAGAAAAAAAAAAAAAAAAAGTTTGTTCTTTTTTTTTTTTAATTATACACTTGTTAAGATTAGAGTGAATTAAACGCGGGTTTTGAAACGCAGTCCCAATCATAGTAACTGCTGTCATCACTTCATTGAAATAACAATAGCTATATCACTTGACATGATTCTGACGGTCTATTTCGGATCGATGTTTTTTTATAATTTTATTTTATTTTATTTATTCAGAAGAACAAACAATTACACATTATATATTACAAATAAATAGAGCTTAAGGAGTTATACAAATGTGCTACGAACAACGTTCTCCATAGATGCACAAAAAGACAAAGACAATATTGATAAAGTAAAATTCGGACAAAATAGATAAGTGCATGAAATAAAATATACATAAATTACAGCAGCAAGGAACACGAGAGATTTGATATTGTTCCCATAATTTTTGGATTGTGACAAGCAGTAAATTTTCCAACAGATAAAGCAAATAGATCCGAGTTGAGAAAAACTTATCGAGATTGTATGTGAGGCAACGTAGAGTGGCACCTCTACGTCGCCTCGCAAGCCTGCATTCGTACGACTAGGAGTGACGGCGAAAACAGGTCGTGTGCGCATCTCAAGTCCCTGTATTCTAGGGACAACACAGCACAACTTGTTACAAATATCGACACAATCATAAGAGTTACACAGATCGTATAGAAACATAGTTTCTAGATAGGTACTATCGACAAAACAGACGCCTTTCCACCTTAAAGTTGTTTTTTGTATACAGTATATTATATTTCGGATTCATTGAAGAAATCTTGCCCCTATGGTCCTTTGATCTCGTTCAACAAAAATTCGGAACGGCACAAAACATTTGCAAGCAAAATTGTTTCAAGATTCTGATGTTTGTCGATGGTATATACTTAAAAGAGTAAGTCTCTATAGGGGTTGTAAATACGTATAACCATTACACGATTACTCAAACTGCATGCACCTTAAGCCGTACCTTAGGGTCAAAACAAAATTAGCACAGCTCCATTCTCTTATCGAGATGAAATTGACGCTTCGGTCCAATTCAACTATGCGAATGAGTCTTGAGTTGTTTACACAGAATGTTTATCAAACAACTACGTATTTTAACCAACTTTTTTGCTGACTGTACTATCAAAGAAACTTACATCCGACAAATTCGAAAACAAAATCCCGTGCACACGATGACCACATTTTTTAGCAATCGTTACTATAGCGGCCGAGCGCTGCAAGCAAGAACAGTCCTTACGGTGTATAGATGTAAGTTTCGTCGATAGTACCATAGCTAGTAAGTGCTTGTTAGCCAAAAACCATTCCTTACTCTACAGTATTTCGTCACTCATTCTAACACCACCAGAATTATGTTACATAATATTTGATAAGCCTATATGTTACATTCAGAGCGGTATATATTCTCTTATCTGTTGCAGTGTCTCCTGATCGGTTGACTGCACTAGACGCTCGAAAGTTTCTGCTCCAATCTGGTTCTTCAGGGTTTCCAGCTGAAATGGGATTTTTATGGTTTAAAAATACAGGTTATTATTGTGTATCATCAGGTGAAATTCAATATATTGCTACTAAGAAGGCTGTTTGTTTAAAAACAGCTGTATTATACGACTGTTTCTTTACTTGATAACTTTTTTGTGGATCTTGTATTCTAAAGAGCGCTTGTCATCACTGGCGGATGGTGAAATCTATAGTAGTAGCTGAAGTTCGTTTTTTTTTTTTGTTTGTATGTTTGAACGTGCTAATTAATCTCTGGGACTACCAGCCGGATTTGAAAAATTATTTTTGCATTTGATAGCCAAACTTGAGGAAGGCTTACAGGCAGGCTTATAACATAGCAACGCTAGGAGCCGAACAAAAAGAAAAAAAAATAAAAAAAGTAAAAACGAAGTAATAACGCGGGCAGGCGACGCGATAAGACGGCGTGGCTCGGAGGAAAAATAAATTTCACGCGGGCGAAGTCGCGGACAGAAGGTAGTTATTAATAATAGACGAGGGTTTAAAATTATAAGCAAAAATTCTTTAATCGTAATAACTGGAATGTTTGGACGAGAAAGCTGTTCCAGTTGTTGTTTGTTTGTTTGTTTGCTGTATTGCATAATGGGAACCTTACTGCCAATTGCTCCCGCTAGAGGTCACTATTGCAGAAAAAGATTTCATTAGAAGTTCTTAATAAATTGTAAATAATTTTACCATTAAATGCATTTTATGAGACCGTACTATCGCATTACGTAATGAAACCTTTAAGATAGTTTTAAGGGGGATAAATAAATAACGTAAACATAAAAACAAAGTTTAGGCCTCTTCTGTCATCTATGGTTATAAAAAAATATATATCTATGGTAAGGTGACGGTTTGTGAGAAATCCGGTGTGTTTACAATCTACTGATACAATTATTTTAGTGATAGCCGTTCGTCAGGATTAATCAGTTAGATTGCACCAGTTAGTGAACCAGTGTTGTGCCATTACGTAGTATGCAAGAACGAAGGCGTTCATTGTTTCACTAAAAACGAATAATTTCGCAAGTAGTGGTAAATTGCGACGTTGCAAGCATTTTACAGTCACAACATATTACGGTTGTGTTCTGATCATGATCAAGATGATTCTTTACAAGTCAGAGTATAAACCTAATGTAAAAACAATATTTGTTGTGCTATTTACTGAATGTAACGTTAAAAGTATATGGTAAACTAGTTCAATATCACAAAAACAAATATGTTTGGAATTCTTATAAGCATGTTTTTGAACTATTGTTATTATTTTAACCTACAATTATAGTAACAAGGATGAAATAAAGCTGAAATAATATTGGAAAACGTCGGAAAAACTTTTCTGCGCGCCTTCAAAGTGGCGCCATCTGCTGTCTCAGTTTTGCGTTGTATTCCCTATTCTTTGCTGACTTAAACAAATACTGTCCATCCCTAGTTTCACAATTTTAAGTTTTACGAGCGAACCGAAGGCGAAAAAAATCTGTTATCATCCCTAAAATTTGTTACTCCTTTTATAGGTGGTAAGAGTAGTAACCATGTTAATAAGTGTAACATTTCATACCTGATGATGAGTAACAGCTCTAAGATCAATAGTGTGCGCGGGATGCGTGGCCACCAGGCTGCGCCGGCGCAGCTCGTGCGGCGTATCACCCGCGCCCGCGCCGCCTGCGCCCGCCTCGCCCCAGCGCGCCGCGCCGCCGCGGCCCTCCAACGGAGACGCGGGCCGGGAGCCGGGGGGAGCTAATAGTGCGCTGGAATGAAACATAACGTTACAAAGAACATTTTAAAGGGTCAACGGGCGTAGCGCACTAAATAAGATGAGAATACGAGGAAGCTAGTCTTTCATGATGCATACACACCGAAGTTCCTTTTTGTGAACATTTACAAGTACAATATAGAAAGTCAATGTTATCATGTTGCAAAAAATTGCTCTGTAAAAAGTAACTTCGGTTTGGATGCACCTTATTACTTAATATAATCAAATTATGCTTCATTCGGGAAACTAAATAGGATAACCCGAAACATTCACGCGCGTAATACCATTTACTTTGACAACTATAATAAATAATAATCATCAGTGTCATACTTATAACTTTTTTATATAATTATGACACAATGTAATAAGAACGAAACTCATAAGAAAATAAACAATTAAAATCTTACTCAATATAAGCGCCGTTATCCTCCGCCTTCATAACATCATTCAACACTTCTGCCAAGTTGAGTAGTATCGCAGGGAACCGCTGCAATACTGTCGCGTTTTGTGTTGTCAGTAGAGCTGCTAATCCGAGACCTGTAACCAACAGTTTTGCTTGGAGTTTGGCTACCAAGGGTGCCTTTACTATGGGCGTTATTCCTGCAAAGGCGTTGGACGCAGCGTTTCTTATCGAAGTTACCAATCGCGACCGAAAAGCATCATCATCCGCTTAGCCTTTTCCTGACTATGTTGGGGTCGGCTTCCAGTATAACCGGATGCAGCTGAATACCAGTATTTTACATGGAACGACTACCTCTCTGACCTCCACAACCGAGTAACTGGGTTATCCCGATACCCCTTGGTAAGACTGGTTGTCAAGACTTTCGGGCTTCTGACAACCCATAACGACCGTCAAAATTCCACGAATGACAGCCGGGAGCAACAGCTTAACGTGCTTACCGAGGCACGGAGGAGACTCGGTATGTAAAGATGGTCACCCATCCACGGACCAAGCGTAACTTAGATCGACCCGTGCGGCTGTTATTACTTAGCCACGAACTCCTCTGGATGAAATACATTTTTTTTTTCATTCCTATGCGGCAGCATCATGAACAATCTCATATGGTTCAAACGAGAACAGGAGATGTACTCACCAACAACCTTCCACCTCTCAACTTGCGTGACTAAATTCATCTTCTCGGTCCAAACATGTAGGAACCTGTTCAGTAACTTGGCTGGGTCGGAATCATACTCCGCCACGCCATTGGAAGCCTCCTGTATGGCCTTGTAGAACAGGTCCGTTGAGAGCAGGATGACGCGGGAAACCAGGCAGAGCTGCACGGACAGCACCATTGGGAGGTCGTCGCCTTCGAGGAGGCAGCTGTGGGAGAAATATGGTGTTATTTATTTATATATACTTTGAGAGCAGAGGTGGCACAGTGGTAACGGCCCCGACTTACGAGTTGTAGGTCGTGGGTTCGAACCCAGGCAGGCGCTTTACTTTGAATAAATAATTTCATCGTGAGGAAACCGGCATGTCCTATAACCTTAAAAATTCGAAGACACGTGACATTTACCCACCCGCACTGGGCCCGCGTGGTTGATTATAGCCCACTCCTTCTCGAAGAGAGGAGGCTTGTGTTCCAGCAGTGGGAACTCACACACATAAAAGTATATATTATATACTTACTGTATTGTACACCAGAAAATACATAGAAAAAAAACTTTTATAAAGTACTAAAAGGGTAATATGGAAATGTGGTCCCGCCTATGGACAACTACAACACTAGAGGCGTCGCTGTCAAATGCGTTGCCATCCCAGAAACAAAGCTGAAATGTCTATGCCTGTAGTTATAATCTTCCCAACCATTTATTTACGTTAACGTCCATGAAGTATTGCATTTTTTCGTCTATGGTTACCTGTCAATAAATAAGGAACTTCATAGCGTCCTTGAAGTATTGTATTTTTTCGTCTATCGTTGACTGTCAATAAATAAGGAACTTCATAGCGTCCTTGAAGTATTTCATTTTTTCGCCTATGGTATTGTCTGTCAATAAATAATACATAAATGGTTGGAAAGTGTATACCCGGCAAACATTCCTTTCAAACCGAACCTGTCAGTTGGACAATTTGTAGTAGTTATAAAGATCAAATTCGCAAAACACATATTCGTTAGTAAGGTGTCAAGAGCGCATTCTCTCGACCGACGGCCGGATTATACAGCAACGCTACTTGGCTGCAATAATATGTATGTATGTATTTGTATATGGCATGGTGGCACTACCCAGACGAGGTCCTTTACAAAGGGTTGTCCCACTCTTATCTATAGAATTCATAAGCCCATGTCGACCTGTTTTCTGCACGACTTGGCCTCGTCCAAAACTCTGGTACTCTTTGCTTATTCCCAGTTTCTTTGTCATTCCATCATTACGTTTATTGCCTGGTCAAACATAATCTCTAGGGTGAAATCACATAACTCAACATCAATTCGCATTTATTCTATTGAAAATTGTTCCTTTTTAATTAAAATTTGTACACTCTTCGCCACGTAAGTTGGCAAAAAAGTGGGGATGCACATTACGGAATTCTATTGCGTGATTAATCGACCAATCATGCAACAGGATTCCGTACTGCGCATCCGCACTTTTTTGCCAACTTGTTTGGTGGCTACCGTAGCACATACAACTGAATACTCACTGTATAACCCTAATAAGAATCGGCCAGATGACTTTAACTCCCAAAAACGCATTTCTCTCTGGGAAAGTGACACTGATGCAGATTTCTGCCATCTTCAACACGGTGATAACGCCCTCAGTCCTCATGTCACTCAGCATATCTTCGAGGAGCGCCATGCACTTGCCTCCGGGGCCTGAGAGGAACTCCTCAGGACATAGGAGGGTGTAGGCTTGCATTATGTAGACCACTATTCGGAGGTGCTCGGATGATTGTTCTGGGGAAGAATTTGTCAGGTTAGTTGACAAGTCTGGAAGACGTAGCTCAGAGCTTGCGAGACATAGCGTACCGTGACTGATGGAAGATATGGAAGGTCTTTACCCAAAACCGACTATAGTAACAGTAACGGATAGTAATAATAAAAATTGTTGAAGAAATTCTAAAACCGAGTCTTTGTGGGCTGGCAGTTTTAGTTAACTACACTTTCACATCTATATTTATGAAAATGTCCACACGAAAATCGACATTTCTGCTAACAATAAACAGAATGTAATGTTAGCGGGGAATAGGTTGTTATATGAAAGTAGCCAATCTAACCTATTGTAATTATATTGGCCTCGCTTTTTTAGCTTGATTTTTTTTTTTTAATGTTTATTTTTTACTTTTATATGCTTCTTCTTA
The DNA here is from genome assembly GCA_946251885.1 of Cosmia pyralina. Lineage (NCBI taxonomy): Eukaryota > Metazoa > Arthropoda > Insecta > Lepidoptera > Noctuidae > Cosmia > Cosmia pyralina. The sequence goes on from OX276358.1 coordinate 22,620,483, forward strand.
ACTATATTTCCTGTGCGTGTCCCAAATAAAATAATTTCTTTATTTTCTTTCTATTATCATCTATAGTTATTTTGTATTTGTGGTTAATTATTTCAGCATGTCTGACTTACTTTCTACATATTATGAGATTATATTGAGGCTAGGTTTGAAATCTTGACATACAACTGTTCAAGGATCTTTTGGGATGTGGGTGGCAAAAAATGGAACTTATGCATCTATATTGTTTTTCGAATACAGTTTCGCCCCGCTGTCAATTCCATTCAAGCGCCACAAAAGATCCTTGTAGCTCTACTTTTGTCCGCATATTTGTCTTTTTGCTGCTACTCTTACCTAATATCGGGTACAGATTCTCAGCCAGCTGCAAGGTGGCCGGGTCGGCAGCCTGCGAGGTCTCGAGCACAGCGAGCCACAGTTCCAACGCGTCCTCTAACAGATACACGTGCGCTGGTTCTGTTAGCTTGGTAGACTCGTTGACTACACTCAGGATCCAAGGCCGGATGTTGGCTGGACATTCCCCTAATGCCTTCAGAATAGAGGTGGGTTAGATTAAAGTTTTATGAGCAGAACTTACGAAAAGGCGTCAGCGAGTGTATAAAACTAAAAAAGCGTTTTAATTTCAGTAGGCATGTACGTTTAAATTACAACTTGAAAGTAATACAATTTTTTTTTAGCTTATCATGCAAAAAAAATGTATATTGATCATAACATTACAATTTAACAACTTATCCTAACATCTTGCCTGTGTAACTCAAAGTTGCAGTACATTTCTCTTAAAAGTAATAACCAAACAAACGATGAGGGCGCCATTGCGCGCTCAATAGCCTCTTAATAATTTTGTTGATAAAGTAATTAATTTATCATTCAATAAATCACTTCCTAAACTCATATTTCAGGACTACGTACACGAATATATCGTAAGCTATAACGACGTATTATTTCGGCAGCAAACAAAACCCAGCTAATATACCAGTTTTTGTGCAAATTATTATTTTAAACGTGGACGATTTGCCGCATATGCGACACGTTGCGATGTGTCAATCTTTCCGAAGGGAAGAGCAATTGGATAGATGTTTCAAATGAATAGTGCAATAGATGCGTTCCGCCGCACAAAAACAGTGAGTGAATTAACGTGCCAAGTTGTGCTGACGTACAGATAGCAAAAGCTAATTATCAGCAGTTGCCACAGATTGTATAACAGTTAAATACCTTGAGTAAATGCACAAGCGCAGCTAACGCTGCAGCTCTCAGCATATTATGCGCGGCCTGCGCAGCGTGCGCCCACAGCTGCGGCAGGTACGAGAACAGCGCGCCCGCACCGCCGCCCCGCGCCACGCGCGCCCCGCAGCGCTCCATCACGTACGAGACCACGTGGAGGACGTGCATCTTTGTGTCGCATTCTTCAGATTCCACCTGGAATAAAAAATGTATAAAGATTCTGTGGTTTTTACAGTTTGGAGGCAACCAAGTGCAACGTCTGTGATCATCATCACAGGTACAGTATGACACAATTTAGATGTAGCGTCGGCAAAATTCGTAAGACACCATGGCCTATCCTGCAGCAAAAGCGCTGGTCGGATGGCACGGCACGCCAGCATTAACGACATCATCCGTCGGGCTCTTGTCACCGCCGGGGTTCCAGCTGTTTTAGAACCCAATGGCTTGGCACGCGACGATGGGAAGAGACCAGACGGAATGACCATAATAACGCCTTGAAAGTTGGGTAGGCCTTTGGTGTGGGATGCAACCTGTGTTGACACCCTCGCGCCATCCCATCTTCCTAGCACGGCGTGCTGTGTTGGAGTGGCTGCTGCAGGTGCAGAAAACCTCAAACGGCGCTAATATAACAACCTTATTGGGCGCTATATGTTTGAGCCGTTTGGGGTTGAAACAATTGGGCCTTGGGGTCCGAGTGCTCATCGAGTATTTCGGGACATCGCCAAGCGGTTGGTCGACTCTACACGGGACCAGAGGGCTGGCCTATTTTTAGCTTAAAGAATTAGCATTGCCATCCAACGTGGCAATGCTGCCAGCCTTTTGGGCATTGTTCCCACTGACAGCGATGCGGATGAATATTTGGATGCCCTATGAGCACTTCCCCTTTTTTATTATTATTATATACTTGTACATAGTTTAAATAATTTATTGTACGGTAGTACGGTCTCATAAAATGCATTTAATATTGTAATAATTAAGAACTTAAACCTTTTTATTATAACCTTTTTTTGAGCTATTGCAAGGGTGCCCCCCTCTAGCGGGAGCAATTGGTAAAAAGGTTCCCTATTAGGTACTTGTTGTTGGAAGACTGAAAAATTCACACAAAAATCTCGAAATAATACAAAATAACATCGAGCTACATACCAGGAGTTCATAAAGTGCAGCGATCGCATGCGGCGCGTACGGCGCGAATTGTTCCACGTCAAAGTTGAAGTCGTCTATAGTACTCCTCAAGGCTTCGGCGGCTGCTAGTTTGACAGCCGCGTCTTCGTCTGCTCTACTGAGAGGTTCCAGTAATGACGCATACATTGCTGGCCGAAGGGACTGTGATGCACGAACACCGCACCATTGACCTGACATGGACAGCGAAAATTATAAAAAAAATCGACACATTCGACAGTTGGTTTTGGTAGATTTTGGTTGAAGTTGCTTACCAATAAGTTGACATACTCTTCTTCGGATTATTCTGTAATTGTTGTCTTTGATTTTTAGTTCTTGACTCAGGACATTCGTGAACCATTCGTCGAAATCAACCTAGAAGAAAACAAAATTTGTATTGAAATAAGTATCGAGTTAATAGGGATATTTCCCGGAAGCATCGCCGCAAGAGAACGCTGTGTGTTTGCACTTGTGAAAGTCATCTTGAAGACAAAGCGACCAATCGGCGACAAGAAAAAACACTGAGCTCCATCTCGCGGCAAAGTTTTTACCCAGGTACCCGAATCAAAGCCATAGACAGCTGAATGAAAGTAAGAAACACTTAGCGCCATCTACGCGGAACTAATTTGGCAGTTTTCTTCCCCATTGGTAGCTTACAGGCAGACAGACAGACAGACAGGCGCAACGCGACTCTAATAAAGCTGTTTCTATGAAAACTTCATGGAAAATGTTCTACCAGAATCGCGTTAGAATGGGAAATTTATTGTGACAGCACTTTAGACATTCAACCACATACCTTTTAATCTCTTTCTATTGCTGCATGATGATTATACTGTGTGAGGGTGTGTGTGTGTGTACTATATCATACTCACAGTGCCAAAAAAATCGTAAAACTCATCTGTATGCTATATTCGCTGGATGCAAGAAGCGACCATCCTTGGGGAAGGCCTATGTCCCAGTGTCCACCAGTGCACGGTCTATATTTAAAAGATATTCTAAAAACAAAATATTGATACGCACATCATCATACAAATCAAAGGCAGCTAATCCGACAGCATTATAAACAGCATCCTTCTTCAATATACCAGGCAGATCGTCAGGCGATATCTGTTGCGTTTGTAGGGTCGCAAGCAACCGTACCAGCTCCGGAGCTAACACATTCCGGAATTGGAACAGTTCCATGAATAGTGCTTCTGTACAGGGCTGCAAAGAAAGATACACGAACTTTTTAAACTGCAGCTGTGTCACCATTTTTAGTTTCATAAAAATAAATGTCAGAAATATTCAGAAGTAGCTGCACCCCGCGGTTTCACCCGCGTATACCGGGATAAAAAGTAACCTATGTGTTAATCCAGGGTGTCAGTTATCTCCATACCAAATTTTAACAAAATTTGTCCAGTTGTTCGAGCGTGAAGAAGTAACAAACATACAAACACACACTCAGAAACTTTCGCCTTTACAATATTAGTGTGAAGTGTGATAGGGTGATAAGATTGCTTTAAAAGGGTAAATATGATTTTAGAACTTATAACAATTACACCATAAAAACACTTTCGTCTTTATTGCCACTCACCCTCAAGCTATACTTCCACGATTCCCCCGCCTCATCAGTGGCAAAGCTCTCAGGCTCAGCATCCCACAGTGCCAGGTCATCAGCACTCAGCAGAAAGTAGTGCGAGACCAGGTGCCGACACATGTGGCAAAGGGTGTTCGCGTCTAGGACCTCAATCTTCATTTGGTGGGCTTGGAGGGTTACTACAAGAAATCGTATAGGAAACTATGTAGTAAAAGCTAGTAAAACAACAAACTGTAATCTCTTAAAAAACTTTTTTACAAAAAAAAAAACAACCGACTTCCAAAAAAAAACACAAAACGAAAATACAGAACCAAAGACACCAACTTCCAAAATTAAAGTTATTTTTCACTTGGTAGTGTTTCTTTTTAGTGGCCCGTGGCTAAGTTATAACAGCCGCACGGGTCGATCGATCAAGTTAAGCTACTACGCTTACCGCGGTCGGTCTATGGATAGGTGACCATCTTTACATACCGAGAGCACGAGGCACGGACCCTCCGAGCCTCGGCAAGCACGTTAATCCGTTAGTCCCGGCTGTCATTTGTAGATCTTTGAGAGTCATTACGGGTAGTCAGAAGCCCGGAAGTCTGACAACCAGTCTTACCAAGGGGTATCGTGTTACCCAGTAACTGGATTGTGGATGTCAGAAAGGCAGTCGCTACATGTAAAATACTGGTATTCAGCTGCATCTGGTAAGGAAGCCATAGATAGTTGGGAAAAGGCTAGGCAGATGATGGTGATATAGTCCCACCGGAACGCACAAAGACTTAGTGCTACTAAGTGATATTAACATAGTTATTAAGTTTTATTTACTAACAAAATTGTTACTACATTATTATGTATACTTAGGCTAAGGTATGTATCTATGGGTCTTTGTTACCTGAAAATAAATGTTTTTTTTTTTTATAGTGTTTTTTTGTAAATCAGTTGATTTTATTTATGTACAAAAAAAATTTTTTCACTTTTTATTTGTAGTACCTTAACCCTACACAAATTCGAATACCACTACCTGATATGTAAATTACAGTGACAGGAAGAATATATCCACACAGACCAAGTGAGAAAAATACGTATTATTGAAGCTAACTCAAAAACTACCCAAGCATAGTTAATAAATTTTATTTGGGACCACCTAGGAAGGATGAGGAAAATTCTTTTTTAACCGACTTCAAAAAAGGAGGTTCTGTAATCGACCCGTATGTATGTATGTATGTTTGTATGTCCGCGATTTTCTCAAAAACTAATGAACCAATTTTGATGATTCTTTCACTAACGTAATTTACATACTTTCAGGAAGGTATATATACATTATGTAATTATTCATAAGTAAAAGTAATATGCATTTTAATGTACTGTATCTCCGGCATTTCTAAGCAAATTTTGATGATTCTTCTTTTCGTTCGTCTTGGGCATAATTATGTAATTACTAACTAAAAATGGAAAAATAAATTTACTTTAAAAAAAATAAAAACCGACTTCAAAAACCTAAAACGAATAAAATAACTTTCATAAAAAAACTTAACAGCTTCTGAAGTCGGTGTCTTCAATTCTTCAATGCACCTTAGCTTGGCACTGAGCACAGAAACTATATTTTTTTTTTAATGAAAGTTATTTTATTAGTTTTAGCTTTTGGAAGTCGGTTTTTATTTTTTTTTTATTGTTTGTCCTAATCTTTCAAGCAAATCGACCCAGCCGTCTTCGAGACTTCGAGTAATCGGGGAAAATACATTAAAAAAATAAGGATTCCGACGAACTGAGAACCGCCTCCTTCTTTTGAAGTCGATTAAAAAGCAAACACCTCAGTAGAATTGACCTAGCTGCAGAATACTACGACATGTCCGACAGTGCATGTACCTGATCGAATGTGGACACCAGCAATTCTGAAAAGCCTCATTTGAAATCACCTGAAAATCGGAACACATCAATGTTGCATGGCAACAAAAATAAATATAGTGGTACTTTCACATTCCTAGACTTACGCTCTCACAAGCATTTCTAGCCCTACTGTACTTGCTTCTATTGTTTATAAACTAAAACTAATGTCCTGTCCTGTACCTAATTTATAATGTAACAAACCTAACTGTAATACTTACATGGCTCCTTAACCTGATCCATTCCCTTCGGCGGCTTATACTCCACACACTGGAGGATTCCCTTCACAATATTCAAACATTGTATCGTGAACCTCTCATATATCAGTGCCATGCCCGGCTCGGTAAAGCAGTAATACAGAGCAAACTCCAATGAAGGCCTGATCAGAGGCACATAGGAGAATGGCTGGGCACACAACACCCCAAGGGCTACTTTGGTTAAATGTATTATGAATTTTTCGCAGAGTTCCAGTGGGTATATGCCTCTGCCTTTTAGTAGTTTTCCTGGAAGAATTATTGGACGTTTTAATTAAAGTTAGTTGTTATGTAGACTTGTAGAGCGGATTCTTGCCAATGCAAGATATTCAACAATGTCAGTTGTCAAGAAAACGCAAAAAGTAGTAAAAGAGCCATTTATTTCAAAAACACCATCTTGCTGTTACAGTGCGGCCGTCGAGAGAATGCATTCTTTACACCTGTCAATTCATACAAATGAATATGTGTTTTGCGAATTTGAAACTTATTACAACTAGAGTCCAACTGACAAGTGTCAGGCACGCATTCTTTTGACGGCCGGACTGTAATTATTTTATTTTCTTTAAGGACGCTGTTACAAATGGGTAGTCAAATCATTACTTTTTTACACAAAAGTATGTTTATTAAATAAAAAGCTTTGCATTCTTAAAATGTTTTTTGGCCAAATTGTTGATAGATATGCATGGTACGATTCTGAACTATAAATATAATTTTAAATAGGTACATTTTCTCAATAAATGTACCGAAGTAAACATTTTCAGTCCGGTACATTTATTGAGAAACTGTTCCTATCTAAAATTATATTTGTAGTTCAGAATCGTACCATGCACATCTATCAGCAATTTGGCCAAAAAACATTTTAAGAATGCAAAGCATTTTATTTAATAAACATACTTTTGTGTAAAAAAGTAATGATTTGACTACCCATTTGTAACAGCGTCTTTAAGTCCTGTGATGTGATCTTATGCTTCTAGATTGCAAGATCCTGATAATCTTTCTTTCTTGACAATGATTGAAATGAAATAGCATTCTAAAAGTCAAGTATAAAGACACAGTCATTCATAAACATAAAAATACTCACTGCATTCCAAACTGGTCTTAGCCCTGTCAAATACTACATTCAAGAACGCCATAGCGTCCTGACTCTCATGTGCCTTCTTGAACCCGAACACAGTCAGTTTCCTCAATATCCTGAGGCATAGGAGTGCCTTCTCCAGATGTTCGGTGATCAACTCTGTGGCGGCCCCCTCTTGGATGTGGCGGAGGAACAGTTCCGTGTTCTCGTGCCAGAGGGTCAGGATAAAGGAGTACACTGTGTTGGTTAGCTCCTGTGGATGGCCAAGCGGTTTTAATACTTTCATAGTATATTTTTATTGATTTTAGTTGTAGTTCTAAGCATGTTAGAAATTAGGTTTTGAATCTTACTCTATTTATAATGCGTGACAATGATTCAGTAGCACAAAAGCGACATATTGTAAGAGACTAAAGGTGGGCATTCACGATAGCGTCATTTGGGGTGGCTCCAAACGACTAAAGTCAAATGGAGCGATTGGAAGTCGGAACGGATTTTAACATTCATGATATGTGGCTGTGTATCACGCCATTAATTTGACGCGATGGCGCTATCGTGAATGCCCACCTTAACGTTTATCAACATTGACATGATCACAACATTGCACAGTTTACCAGTCGTAGAAAAAAAGAGTGTTTTGGCGCAACTTAGCTCGACAAATCTGTCGAAAATTATGCGATGGACATTCCGCATGCCTTGTTTTCAATAAAAATTAAGCAATTTAATTTCGGCCTGTTGTTTCATAGGTAATTTAAAAAGCATTGCAGGCGTAAACATAAACACACTTTCCGTCGGGTAATTTTAGCAGAAGTATTTCTATAATAAGGTAGGACAATTGCTCAGCAGTGGATTGAGATAAACTGCAAAGGTCCGCTATTCTACTGTCTACATTTAACCCACCAGAACTTTTTTAATAGTAGGTAACAAGAGTAATAGGTACAGTCAGCAACAAAAGTCGATTAAAACTTGCAGTTTTTTAATCTTAATTATTAAGCGAAATATTTAATTCAAATTGGAACAGAAATACTTAAAATTTTAAGAACATTAACTTTTAACAGTTAAACGAAAAAAAAAACAGTTTATCGAATCATTTTGTGTTAATTTAGATGATGTCAAAAAGTGGCAGTGTTAACCGACTTCTGTTGCTGACCGTACATCAATGCGCCATTACTAACCTGGAATGTCCGTCGATCACCAACAAGTCTTTTGGAAGCCAATGCTTTGACGACATGATGGAAGATGAGAAGAGACCTGTGCTGTACCAGAGGCTGAGGCGCTTTTAGCGCACCCATCAACTCTGGAACTAGGTCTGGCCAGCTTGTTGGGCAGTCAAACCTTTTAGTCCGAAAATAAAGAGCTGTTTTAGATGGGTTTTGGTATAGAGCAGTCAGAGATAAAAAGCAGCATGTTTTATATATTATTATCAAACATTAGCACCGATTATCAATCTGTCTACAAAATATACGAGTACTGCTCGTACTGCTTTATGATGTGACCAATGTTTAAATGTAAAGGAGAATTGAAATTTAAATGGAATTGCTTTCAGGAACTGAGCTTATTTTTTTTTGTTTCAACTACTTTGTTGTTATTTTGTTCAACCATTCATGGCAGCTGTAAAATGAAAGTTTCGTCAGCAGGTTTGCTGATGATAGATGTTATCAGGCTTCCAGGTGCGGTTACCAGTTACCAGTTACCAGGGGCCATACTCAATCAACCTGCCTAGCCTTTTCCCAACTAGGTTGAGGTCGGCTTCCAGTCTAACCGGATGCAGCTGAATACCAGTATTATACATGGAGCGACTGCCTATCTGACCTCCACAACCCATTAACTGGGTAATATATACGATACCCCTTGGTAAGACTGGATGTCAGACTTTCGGGCTTCTGACGACCCGTAACGACTGTCAAAGATCCACGAATGACAGCCGGGACCAACGGCTTAACGTGCTTTCCGAGGCAAGGAGGAGTCTCGGTATGCAAAGATGGTCACCCATCCACGGACCAACCCCGGCAAGCGTAGCTTAACCTGATAGATCGACCCGTGCGGCTGTTATTACTTAGCCACGAGCTCCTCGTGCCAGGGGCCATACTATGACGTGAAAATAGATCATGGATCCATCATGGTTCCGTTGTGAATAAAAAATGCTAATAGGTGCTAATAGGTCGTATATAGCTCCGTCTCTCTCTCACACTGGAACCATGATGGATCCATGATCTTTTTACACGTCATAGCCCTGACCAAAATCTTCTACATGGTAATAAAACTCACCTAGCAATCTTAGAAATCAAAACAGCAAGCTGTGTAGCGATCTGAGCGACAGGCTCACTCAAAATGCTGGTGGTAAGAAGTCCCTGCCTCAACTTGACCCTCTCTTCATCACTGATGGCGTTGGGAGCATTCTTCCTCCAGTATCGGTCCACGCCGTTCTTGAAACACATCACCGCCAACCATCGGACGTTGCCGTCTATCGAATGGTTTGATAGAACGTTCTGTGGAAGGTGGTTACAATTACATAATTTATATAATTTTTCCCGCAGTTCTAAAACGCAAAAACTACCGCGCAGTCGTGCCTTTATGTGAATTAGAGGAATTTGAACATTCTTCTTGTTTTTGAGTTGATGTTACTTTTTAAATAAGTTGTGCTCAATAGGTGGCATTCGTTAGGTCCTCATTCCACAATATTCCAGCAAATGGGACGATATGTTCTTGAGAGCACCACACTCACTTGGAACAACACAACACTACACAACCCATTAGAAAATAGCCCAGTTAAATAAAGATCACAATCGTCTGCCTAGCTTTTTCCTAATCTAACCGGGGTCAGCTTCCAATCTAACCGGATGCAGCTGAATACCAGTATTTTATAATGAGCGACTGCCTATCTGACATCCACAATCCAGTTACTGAGTAACACGATAACTATTGGTAAGTCCGGTTGTCTGACTTTCGGGCTTCTGACCATCCGTTACGACTGTTAAAGATCGATGAATAACAGCCGGGACCAACGGTTTAACGTGCTTTTCGAGGTACGGAGGAGTGTCGGTATACAATGGATGGTCACCCATCCATGGACAGACCTCGGCAAGCGTAGCTTAACCTTCGATCGACCCGTATGGCTGTTATTACATAGCCACGAGCTCCTCGTACCCGACGTACTTGACCGCGCGAAGGTTTTTGCGTCAAAAAGACGCGCCTTTAAGATTTGTTTAAATGTGTTTAAATTGAGTGTTTTAATATTTTGTGGCAACCCCATCATAATATCCAGATGGAGATAAAAAAATAAATAATTTAAAAAAATAATAAACACGACTGCCATCCAAAAAAACGAACTAAAAAGTAAAAAAAAAACATGTTGTATTCCCTGGGTAAACAAATAAATAAAATTGTCATTGTAGTTGAGGGACCTCTTAGATTTAAAAGTTCCACAGGAGGGTCCCCCAACAGCAATGACAATTTTATTTATCTGTTTAGTTTATTTAGGTACTTTTTAGTTCGTTTTCTTGCATGGCAGTCAATTTTATTAATTATTTATTTTTATTTTATACATTAGTGGCAATTCAGTCATTTTCAGTCTTACTAAAGTCTGATTAAATTTTTTGCAACCAAAGCTGAAATGTTTGTTTTGCATGTATACTATACCTATGTAAAATTTATGCCAATAAATTATATAGGTTTTTTTTGGAATGTACTCATCAAGGCCTTCCAGTTGATACCCATATTGTAATAATTGAAGTTTTTTTTTCACATTTGAAAATGTTGTCATACTGCCACCATATTGATTTACAGCATCCCAGTATCACTTGGGATGATGTAAGGATTCTAATGATACCCCATAAATCCAAATCTGTTCAGGCATTCAAAAGTTATAGTGGAACAAAGAAACTTACAAACATACATGAACCCTGAAAACATTACACTCCTTTTTAGGGCAGTTGTGTAATAAGCAGATGTTTGATGTTTGTTAGTTAATGATCAATGTATGCTGAGGCTTGGAACACAGCTGCATTCATACTGGTAGTCAGTTCCAATAAATAGGTACCAACCTTCTGGTCCCAATACAAACGCAATTGATGTCACTATGAACTTACCAAGAGAACAGAATAGAAGCCAGGTTCCACCTCCCATTCTTGTAGTTTCTTTTCAGCCGGTTTCAACACCTCCGTGTCCTGGCTGGTGGCACGGTTCAAGGTGTCTAGGACCAGAGCATAAATGTTCGGGTCCATGGCTGTGGTGATTACCTTTAATAAAAGATCCAGATTATTTTCAAAGACAAATACTCATAGATGTACCACATACCTACTGAAAAGTAGGTAACTTATTATAGTAGTACATACATGTTTTGTGTATGCATAGTGGTGTTTGTGGTTGACAAAATTGTGTACACAATCCAAGAGCATTTCCCAAGGTAAGAAAATTAAAGTTTCCAAGTGAGGAACTTATTTTATTACGGCTTATGAAAAAACAATGTTTATGTTGTAAGCATGTTTGTAGCTTAAGAGAGGTTGATGAAATATTGTTATTAAATTTGTAAGTACCTACAATAAACTACCCATGTTCCACAAGGCATATTTGACAACAATATCTGTAAAATGATCACTGAAATCTAAAATGTTTGTGAAAAGGAACTATTTGTTTAGTAAACAGACTATAGAGAGCAACAAAACGTCTGCAGAAATGCTACAATTATCATCTAATGGCTATTGCCTGCGGCTTCGCCCGCATGGATGTCGGGAATTATCCCACAGGAACATACTACCCGAATAAAAAGTATTCTCTGTTCTAATACAGGTCATGGTATACCCATGTGCCAAATTTCAACCAAATCCATTCAGCCGTTTTAGCGTGAAAGCATAACAAACAAACAAACTCACTTTTACATTTATAATATTAGTTTGGATTTTAAGTTTTGGATAGGTAGTGTTTTTCTGCATCACACCAGCAGTCTCCTAGATTCACACTTCATAGGAACCACCATGGAATAAATGATAGTGTGAATTGACTAATCCCATACTATTACTATAAAATGTGAAAGTAACTCTTCTCTTTCTGTCTGTTCGCTTTTCACTCCAAACCCGCTGAACTTATGTTATAAAATTTAACAGATAGGAAAAGGACTAGTCTACTTTTCATACTAGATATTTGTATTAAAAAATGTTGAAAATACAAAATACATACAAAGTCATAGGTAACAGCTAGTCTTCCATTAAATTCAATATATCTTCATAGTACAACACTATGTACAGTACTGTTTTACAAACTCAACAATGAGGTGTAAGAGTAGGGCTCATAAAACAGATAAATAATGGCAGATTGTTTGCATCTTCTATTTCAATAGAGACAACTCAATACATCAATAGATTATCTGCAAGTCAAGATTTCTATTTCAGACAAGATACCTACAATGCTATGTTTAGAATTAAAGCACTAGTTTGTGAACTGTAGCAGGCTAAAAAATACCCAGCAAGAATCACAATAATTTGAGAAGTGAGATATTATGTGATAACAGTTTGGAATCTCCTCTTTAACTTCCAAGAGTAGGTAATATTAGTATTATGTGATAATATTCCCTTCAGCCAATATACTGTAGGCTCAGCAGTCTATTCAGAAATTAAAGTTCAATATGAGGCTCAAATGTCGAAATTTTTACAAGATTTGTATTTTGTTCAGCTGATTACTTACATTGGAGTCATTTAAAATCATTTACCTACATGAAAATTATTTTGATCAAGTAGTAACGAAGATCACTGATTTACACAGCCTTTAATTCTTATAACTGCAACCAAGATGTTCATTAAACATACTGTTTGATACCATTTTATTACAGAATAATTGAATAAACAAGTTGGATGAAAAGGCAGATTTACAAGTTTTGTATCATGTCAGCTGCATGTATGATAATATTAAAACATACCTATCGCTTGAAGTTAAATGTTTTGTCTGTTATGAGGTCAACACTCGCGACTTTGCAGAAAAACCGAAACATGATTCGTGTAATCAAAATGTTTGCAAAGACAGTCATAAAATGTCTTACTATCAATACGTGTTGTAGTACTAAAGCGCTGCATATTGCGTAATACCACAATTCTTAAAATACATAAATATACAGAGAATTATCAGAGATAAAACGAAATAAGTTACACAAACTCACTTTTCACCCTGAAAAAGCAAAGGGCATAACATAACCTATCACAATTTACTTACGACGCATAAAACGAAATAAACTACAGAAAAACGCACTTATTACAAATATTCATTTACGAAAACATGCAATGCACAACTAAACAAAACGATCGAACAGTTATTATGCGAATCATGCCGAAGAACCGATCGGAAAAATCACCACGAACGAAACTCCGATTTTCAATAATGCAAAATGTCATTCATTGGCTGTCACTGTCATTACTCATAGGTTTTCGTTCGGAAATATTATACTGCAGGCCAACCACAGCAGAGCTCATCGATAACAATTTTTTAGAATTTTATTTTAATTCATTTTAGTACAAAATTAGAACTTAAATATTGTTTTAAAAGGTATTGACTGTTTTTTAATTCAGATTATTAATTAGCCCATTTCATATGAATCGATCAATCTTTCCGTCTGTCATGCTCACGAACAGCTAATGAGATTATCTAGATTTCAAGTCTGGGTTATAACCCAGACTTGAAATCTAGATGCTACTATAGTAGCAAAGAACCAACACTACAATAATGTTACACACTAGAATAAAACGATTACCTTAAAGGAAAACTCTGGTACAATATGAGGAAAACAGCTTTAGTTTTTGTCACTCAAGGGATGTTTAATTCAAAATGTGCATTCAATAGCATATAATATTCAGTCAACCCTATCGTCTTCAAAATAGCCACGCAACCTCGATATCAAATCAATTTCTGCAGCTACATAATCTTCGCCGATTCAGGAGTCACTATCTTCTGTCATCATTGTTATCTGCTACATATCGGGGTTATCAAGTTACCGATAGCTATAATAATTATGTTATAAGTAGAAGGCCGCGTAAATTATTTTGTTGTTGTAGTGAAGTAATACATTGAATAGTATTTGGATTTGCTATGGCATGCACCATAAACTTTAATAGTGATTCCACTGGAAGTTTTTATGCAGGTGATATTGTGACTGGAACTGTTCTATTGGAATTGAAGAATGACCAGAAATTCCAGAGTAATTTTTATTTTTTATTTTTGTACCTAAATTTTAGCAGTACTTTCAAAATACTGGAAACTTTTGAATTAAAACTATTTTGCCTTTTGTGTTTCAGGAATTGATCTCAAAGTTACGGGAAGTTGCAAGGCTCAGTGGACCCGTTCTATGGCAACTATGCCGTACATAAAAATCTGTTCTGGAAAGAAGAAAGTTCTTAGCTTGCTAATGACCGACATATTCAGAGATTATTTCAATGGTAAGTAAAATAAGAAGACAAAGATATAAAAAATCTTGACTTCTTTAAAGCTTGCCTGTTAAAATAATTGAGCCTGCTATAAGTAATGTCGCACGCTCACGGAGTCTCACTCATCATAAGATCGCATATTTTAATATTTTCGAAAAAAATAGTCTTTTTACAAAAAAATACAACCGACTTCCAAAAACAACACTACAAAGTGAAAAATAACTTTAATTTCGGAAGTCGGTGTCTAGTTAAATGTATTTTCGTTTTTTGCCCCCGACTTCCGAAAATAAAGTTATTTTTCACTTTGTAGTGTTGTTTTTGGAAGTCGGTTGTATTTTTTAGAACCTTCTCCTTTTTGAAGTCGGTTAAAAATGGCCCACCAACATCAAGTTTATCTTAATTCCCGTCTCATGTTATTATCATTATATTCTTCTTCACCTATTTAAGTTAGGTACATTCTTTTACAGGTAGCACGTTACCGGCCGGTATTCACCAATACCCGTTCCACTTCGCATTGCCAGCAGATTTGCCGTCGTCTTTTGAAAGTGCTATTGCCAAAGTAACTTATACTGTGAAAATAAAAAGTAAACCCGCATATAAACTAAAAAAAATGGCATCCTTCAATGTTTTAGGAAACATCAATTTAAATCACGTTGAAGAATTATTGGTGCGTATTTGGAAGAAAAACAAAAGTGTGTGAAAGAGATGACATGCCTAGAAAGGGGGTGACTACTGAGATAACGACTATTAACCTCTCAAGCGCAAATTATTTACTAATTTTTAAAACCAAAACCCCCAAGGGGAGGGGGGTTAGTTGCGAACCCCGTAGGTTCACAACTACTTAGGATGATTTTTTTTCCATCGGATGATGTTTTTTTACGTTTATATATATAACATATAAGCTTATATACCTATTATGTAAAGGGTTTTTCCTTATGCACACACGGGGTGCAGTTGGCCTTTGAGGGGTAGAAGTATGGAAAAGAGGGACATGTTGCGCCGAGCCCAAATAGATTGAGATAAGGGCAGGAGAGTGATGATGATGATTTGGAAGTAAATAATTTTTTTCAGATGTCTTGGCATTAAAAATTACTAATAAAATTTGTTTTCAGATGTCTTGGCATTAAAAAATACTAATAAAAATTGTTTTCAGAATCCTTCTTTTAACGAATTTCGAAAAACTTTTCGGAATTCGGGTAAATTTACAATTTGTATTAAAACGTATAAGGCGTTTGCACCTAAACAGACCATTCCCTTCGAAATAACAATTATTAACGAGAAGAAAGTAAAAATACGAAAAGTCAATGTTATATTGCTACAGGTAGAGTATAGGGCTATGTACCTACACCTAAATATTTATTGTTAAAACATTTCAGGGTTTTTATAAACGACTTCAAAAAAGGAGTTTCTGTATTCGACCCGTATGTATGTATGTTTGTTTGTTTGTCCGCGATTTTGTCAAAAACCTATGGACCAATTTTGATAATTATTTCACTAACGTGATCTACATACTTTCAGGAAGATTTTAGTATATAATTATACTAAAATCTTATATAAGAATAATTATTATTTATAGGTACATATAATAATTATTCTTATGTACGAAGTTATATGCATCTCCGGTATTTTTAAGCGGATTTTGATGATTCTTCTTTTCGTTAGATTTGGGCTTACCTACTTATGTAATTGTATAATCAACTAAAAATGGAACAATAAATTTACTTTAAAAAAAAGTAAAAACCGACTTCAAAACCAAAAACGAATAAAATAAATTTCATAAAACACTTATCAGCTTCTTAGTCGGTGTTAAGCTAAAGTGCATTGAAGAATTGAAGACATCGACTTCAGAAGCTGTGTTTTATGAAAGTTATTTTATTTGTTTTTGGTTTGAAGTCGGTTTTTACTTTTTTTTAACGTAAATTTATTATGTTGCTGCTTTCTTTTCAGAAAATACGTTATAGTGTTCAGTCGGGATGGGCAGAGGAGGAGAAAAAAATATGCAAAACGGAGTACAAGAAATTTTCTCTGAACATAGCCGAGATTTGTTTCTTTCATATGGAAATTCCTCATTTAATACCTTCTAGCTTAAATCTAATAGACCCTATGGTGGACATATCATATATTTTTAGGGTTAGTACAAATTATTTCTTTCGAAAAAATATTTAACAAGTTCTATGCCTTCCTAGAAAGAGGTCCTAGGAGAGGCAGCGTTCGGGAAGCTACGCAATATCTTCTCATCCCACATACCGCAGTGTTTCAAGACGAAAGTCTTTGACGAGTGCGTGCACGGAAATGTGGTCGCTCACAATGGGCCTTACTAGAAGGCTAAAAGTCACCCAAAGGGCAATGGAGAGGACTATGCTTGGAGTTTCCCTACATGATCGAATCAGAAATGAAGAGATCCTCTAGAGAACCAAGATAACCGACATTGCCCGAAGAATTGCCAAGCATAAGTGGCAGTGGGCAGGGCACATTGCTTGCACAACAGGTGGCCGGTGGGGCTGAAAGGTTCTGGAGTGGCGACCGCGTATCGGAAAACGTAGCGTTGGAAGGCCTCCCACAAGGTGGACTGATGACCTTGTGAAAGCCGCAGGAATACGCTGGATGCGGGAAGCACAGAATCGATCGAAGTGGCGGTGCTTAATAGGGGGAGGCCTATGTCCAGCAGTGGTGAAATGGTGATGCCTTCCTTTGAAGAAGTTCTTCATCCCGTAACATTGGAAATAAGAAAAATTAAAACTGTTAGTAGAATAAGTGACTTTCCGTTATAAGCCGCCGCACACCAGTCACCAGCCATATATTCTACTCGTCCTGCCTGAGTAGGTACGGCTGGCAGCCATTTTTGCAGATTTTTGACTGTGGTTTTATTTTGTTCACAGATTCAGGTGATTTTTCCCTTCCACTTAACTTTACAAGATGATATACCTGTCACTGTGGCGACAGCACCAGTTATTCATTATGAATTTTAAAACTATACATTTAAGTATATAAATCAAAATAAATATAAATAAAACATGTTTTTGTTTCTATACTATCAAGCCAAAGCACAATTTGGGGATTATTGGCAGTAGTTCCTGGGCTGACACCACAAAAAAAATTTTTGTTAAGCCTGCGAAAACTGTCGAAGACTACATAATTTGGAGTCTGAAGGAGTCCGTGTCCACTGGCGGACCAAGGGGTTGGGGCGGCCCTGGGAGAATCCCAAATCTGGAGAAGTACTTTTATAATTAAATCCCAAAAAGCCTAAATATGTTCAATAGGTAAAAGGCAGTTAGTACTGCAGTTGAAGGCACCCTACGTACCTATGCAAAATATACCTAAGCATAAGCATAGGTATATAATATTGTTGGTGACGGAAGTCATGGTGACCTCATAAAGAAGTCGAGCGAACAGCTGTCAACTGATGGGAGGTTATAAAAGTAGGCGCACGGTGCGGCATGGGCTTATACATCCATAGGATGCTGACCCTATAAAACCATTTCCTCCGAAAGGCAACGGGAGCCCCTTGGGTCATTCGGAACGAAAACCACCATTTAGACCTTAAAATCCCGACCATCCGTCAGTTCTTGAAACGTCTTTCCAAGCGTTTCTTTGACACCGCCGTGAAACATCGCATCCCTCTGGTTGTCGACTGCGCTAGTTAAGTCCCCTCTAGAATCAGTAAAATCCGCCGTCTGCGACTTGCTCTCTCTGAACCCGATGACCCTATCACCCTCCTCCAGGAAATAGTAGGGCCACTAGTACAGTTTACAAACCAAACACAAACACAGATCTACATTCCGACCTCGCCACCGAGGTCCATCGCGTCGACGACCCCGTCTAGTAAATTCCCCTCCCCCCCGTCCCTTGATCGGTGAAATCGAGCCAGCTGGTGGCGTAGTTGAGCCTGTAGCTTTAAACTCCCCTGATAATAATAATTACCCTGATTTGATCCAGCCTGTCTCACCTTGCTGTCCTCCCCCCAGCGACGCGACGCCCTAAGCCGAGGCCCGTACCCCACACGGGGTGCCCTTAGCGTGCAGTCGCTTAGTTTGTAAGTTAGTTAGTTAATATTTATTTATTTTATATGCCCTGGCTGGAGGCTTTGAGTTCGCTTAATGCACCCACACGAAAGTTCGGTTCGGTTAAGTAGTCGAGACCTCTCATGGTCATACTACGAGATGCCATACAAAAGAGAAAAAAAGCAGCCTGGGTCCATTTTCTGCTTGGACGGCGCTCGGGACGGACGTGCTACCTGACCATTATCATGTGCTTGGTTATTTTTTACGGTTATTTTGTTCTGTTCATTTATTAATTATTCGTTTTGGCTTGTCTATTTTCTATTTGAATAATATTTAGTGTTTATTTTGATAATTTTATAATTTTGTAAAAGTGTGGTTTAAAAGAATTATAGATTGCTTATTTTTTATAACTTATTTCACTTCTGATTCCTAACAATATTACTAGCGGACCCGACAGACGTTGTCCAATTGTGTTTTCACACAAAATTTCATCTAAATCGGTCCAGCCGTTTAGAAAGAATTAGGTGACAGACACACGTACAGAAGAATTATAAGAGTGTATGGGACAGCCACAGAACAGATAAAGAGACCCCTTTATCTTTTCTGTGGGGACAGCCCTCCGCAGACTGATGGGGTGAATCCAGTATATAATATTAATATGACCCGATGGCCTACATGATTTTTTTTCAGGAACGTTATCGGTATCTAATGAACCTGACTTATTACCTCACACGCAATGTATCCCTACCGTGGCCACAGAATAAACAATAGTACTAACGTACAGAAGTTGCACTCCTTTGATCTTGAAGAAAGCCGCTTTTATAATAGTCTACAAAATCACTTCCCCCCCACGCGCAAGCTAATTTGCTCTTAATCGCCGCACGTGAGAGTTGTTATTACTTTGTGTTGTTTCTCGTCCGTAACATACCTACGCCGCTTAGCCGAGTACTAGGGCTGTCCGGAAAGACAAATAAAATATGGTTTTATACTTTTATTGTATTTATGTGTAGTCCATAGATTAAGTGTAGTCTATCTAGAGTTGTTTCACTTTAATGTAATGTCTTATAATTTTTTTTCCTTCTCTGAAGTAAAGCGAGTTAATATTAAATTTAATATTGCAAAAACGCGGCACTTGTTCGCAAGGTTCGTAAGCTATTATAGTATTATCTTAAAGCTTATTATCGAGCGGCACGTGCCCCGCCGAGGATCAAAGTGTAAGTACCTTTATGATTCTCAACATTACTACATTACACCAATGACGAAGTACGTAGAAAAATAACTGGCTGACTGGCAGAGTTACAAAAAATAAATTTAGCGCGCGAAAAATTTAGGTTTGTGAGATCGTACGACCGCGGGTACGGTAGCGATATATCTTGAGCTCTGGTCCTTAATTACTTAAGCGATTTTGGATCTTACTCCTGAGACAATACGACGCGCACACAAACCCCCACCACTCCGCCGAGAGCTCAAGTTAAATGCTGGCAACTATAATAGTAGGTAGCAACACAACTCGACATTTTTTGGATTTTCGTCATTAAAAAAGTAACTATCTACATATATCAGTAATATTATTGAATAGTGTAGGTACCTATTACATTTAAAATCTATTATTTAATTTTGTCATGATTGTCATTGTCACTGAAATGAAGTCTAGTATTATGCCTAGGTACCTACTAATTTATTTGCATGCGTTGCGTGATTGTGTCGGAAGTACGTGACTCGCTGAGCGCGTATAGACCCCGACTGGCTAACAACCAATGATATTATAAAGGGAAGATACGCTACGTTCATACTGAGCGGTGTCCAGAAATTGTTGCGTTGTTATTACAAATGTACTTACATGTAGGTGTATAGTCATTTTCAACTACGACTGCGATAGATAATACGCAACGTATGGTACAGAAAGAGATAGCTATCTGTAGTGTGTTGCGCTTGAAGTACACTAGTGAATCATAGAGTATGCGGATTTGCCACAGATGGGACGTTGGATATAAGCATAGGCATTGGATATAATGTATTACATTGATAATGATGTATTAAATAAAACAAAAAACAGAATTGTTAATTATTTATTCACAAACTTAGACTAAGATTCAATAATAAAAATAAAAAATGAAAGTTGAGTTGGCAGTTAAGATTTTCATTATTATTTATTTACCCTCAAATAAGTTTAATTTATTTCTTTTTTGTCTTTTTGACATGCTTTTAATGGATGGGTTATTTTTGTGCTCATGATGCAAACGGACATTCAGATACTTTTGTATTATAGCTCGAATTAGTTGCAGTCTATGATTGAGTATAGGGGTTTGATTCATAGAATGTTCAAACAAAATATCGAATACATTGGACTGCAAAAAGTGTTTTAAAATGTTGTATTGTAATCGCTTAAAGTCATGAGAATTTCTAAAATAGGGACCATTTTCTATGATGAATTTCTTTAAAATATCTTCTGATTTTAAACACACTAAAAAAACATCATGCGATGCAAAACACAAACCACCCATATCTTTAAGAGTGACGAGTTTATGAAACCATAATTTTTCATTCGTGAATAAGGAGGAACGACACTCTTCACATTTTAAACTTCCACAAAGTTTTCTAGATACCCAGCCTGAAATATATCCTATTATTTGTTCTACATTACACGAGCGATGATCGTTATTAAGTAAATCTGTCATAATAGACACGTTTTCTTCCGATTTTTTATCAGTTTCCAAGTTAATAAGCTCATCCATAACCCAATTTTCATCAAGAACCCGTCCGTCGCACGTGTTATTTATGTTTTTGACTGCTGATGAGCAATTTAGAATCGGAAAATATTCTACCGGAATACAATTACCTGTAAAGGCAGATCGCAATTCCAAATGATTGAACATTTTTTTATAAATTCCTTTGAATTGGATTGTATTTGGGTTATTATTATACCCTCCATGTCGACGTATGTCCCCGAACATTATTTCAATGTGGTCTTGACTTAACCTATATGTAGAAATGTAGCTCAGTCTTTTCTCATCTTGAACAAGAGATGTATATAAATATTTAAGGCTTTCGATACAAATCAAAAATCCTAAAAAACCGGTTTTAGATTTACATTGCACGAGTTTCTTTTTAGTTATTTTCATAAATACATGTCCACGTCGGGTAATTCTGTTTTTATTGTAAATACGCAATTCTAGTATGTATTTTTTAGCTTTTTCTAGAAAAGCAAATATTTCTTTTGCATTACCTGAACTAACAGGCTTTTTAAAACCAAATTTGTCACGAGCTCTCGAATTGAAAATGTCGAACAAGTCATTAAATAATATTATGAAGTCTTTAGTGGGACCCGAATCTTTAAAATTTGATGTACGAAGTGTATCTTCGCAAAGCTGCAAAGCATTTGCGACACTTCTACTTAAAAGTTGTGTGGCTAACTTGACTTTCATAATTTCATTGCGAAAATTTAAGTGCCGTTGTGTAAGTCGGTTGGCAAAATTTAAACCCTGGTCTGTCTGCAGTTTGTTAAGATTTTTTAATAGTTGCCACCTTATCTCTTTATTTTCATTATTAAAAATAACTGACTTCGCTTCAAAAGTGTTGCGTACCAATTTAATCATGTGGCATGGATCTAGGAAAACTGCAACTTCTTTATTGGTTTCAGGATGTTTAAATGTAGTTTTTAAGTTATCAATAACGCTCAGTTTACAGCCTAGAACCGCTGCAGTAGACAAGTTAGCCGCACAACCATCGAAAGTCAAACTTACTATGTCAACGCCTGCTGCATGACTATGTCTTAAACAATCAATTATTAAAGTAGCTCTCGTCTCTGATGATAATCCTTTGACAAAAAAGTAAGCTACAGGAATTTTCCAGTTTTCACTTAAACATACTAAAATAAAAACAAATGCTTCTGTTGCAGTTTCTTTGTTTTCCGAAGGTCCAGAACCATAATTTACTAATCCCTCTGTATTTTTGCCTGTCAATTGAGTTTGATGTCTAAGAGCCATTTCGTCCACAATCAGGCCACAAATAATTTTCTTTCTAGATAAATTACTTTTTTGTTTTAAAATATCAAATGCTTGTTTTGTGAAACCTGGCAACATTGAACTATTTTGGTACCATTTAGCCAAAACACGGGGATGAGGCAGGGCAGTATGGAATACCCGCCTGACGTATTTATACGCCGCTGAGGAGTAGTAGTTTAAAGTTAACGCAAATTTGCGAAGCGCTGCTGGGTATTTCTTCCTAAAATTTTTCTTAGACTTTTTTATTTGCAATATTCTGTTAAATAAGTTTAATGGTTCTGCTTTTAGGTTAAGATCCGAAAATTGCTGTTCCGTGAGATAATTCTTTCTTTTCAAATCCTTTAAAATGTTTTTCATGCTTGTTATTCTTTTTTTTAATCTGCTGTTTTGGATTTTAAGAGCATTATTCTTTTTCTGTAACATTTTTTTTTCAACAACTAATTTACGAACTCGCGTCTTAAGCTTTGCTTTTCTGGGGGTGTCGAACACTGAATCCATATCGGATATATCAACATGGTCCAGACTGGTAGGTGAGCGAAATTGTGGAACATCATCATTGTCCTGAAATAGAATAAATTCTCTTAATTGAGACGGTAATTATAAATGATATTTGTAATTAATTGACCAAGATTGAATGCACGGATCACGTAATTACATAAGTTACGACCATTTTTTTTCTTGTTGTGAAAATAATGAACCATCGTAATATTTAAAAAAATAAATTTTACCGGGGCTATCACAGGTACTGCAGTTTTTTTCAGACGCATGTAGCCTTTGGAAGTAGTATATTTATCTTCATTTTTAAAATGTTCTGAACAAATTGTACTACTTTTTGTAGGCATCCAGTTATATTCACTTCTTTCCGCCTGAACTATGCTGACCCATTTATGTTTTATAAAATCATCACTAGGAAATCTGGAAGATAACAAAAACATAATAAAAAATAAATGTTTTATCTAAGATACATACCTTCTAATCGAGTAATAAAATAATATAGAATAGCCCGCTATTACTAATTTAATTACATATTATTATTAGAAAGACGCTAACAAACTAACTCAAGCGGTCAACGAACGCTGTATATTCTGCCTACGATTTCGCTTCTGGTTGATTAATCTATGACGCATGGCTATTTGTCTTTGTCGCGCTGCAGTTGTCATCATATTCACTGTCCTTTTCGAACCACCATATTAATAATTCGAAATGTATTTTGTAAATGAGAAATAAAATCGTGAAAAAGTATAAATATGACATTATTTTAATATACTTACGTATGGTATGAAACTCCTACACTCTTATTTTTCTTGGAACCATAGTTTTTACACTTTCGTAACACACAACTTGGCATTTTAGGTGGATATAGGCACGACACAGACACGTTTCGTTTCGCTCGCTGCTATTAGCCGACTAACACAAATTACGACAATTGTCTGAATTCGTTCGCAGCAATTTTTGCGCGCCAGTGCGATATCTACCTCTTTTTATTTTATAATATCATTGCTAACAACCGTTTGTTGCTACGCGCTGTAGGTACTTATCTCGAGCGGAATGTACCAGTGTAAGAGGCCTGCCGTAGCAGCAAAACGCACGTAGCGAACGGCATCGGCACGGCATGGCAGCCAGCGCAGCGCGTCTTATTTCAACATCCATTGCAGATTTTTTTTATTTTAGCTGTTTTATTTACGTAAAACAGCTAAAATAAAAAAATGGAGTGCTGCGTGCAGGTAATGTAATTTTACATTGAAATAAATAAGAAACTGAAAAAAAACGATAAAAAATTTAAAAAATTCTGAGATTTTTTTCGGTATAATATGATTCAAAATAGGGAGCTGAATGCACCCTGTTAGTTTGCGGAGGGCTGTCCCTTACACCCTGTATAATTATTAAGATGGTGCTACAACTCTTAGGCCTCTGCCTCGAATTTCGCGGGCAGCGGGGCGGCGGCGGCAGCGGCGGCGCGTCTCGCATTGTCCCGCCCCGCTTCCGCGCCGCTGTTTTCGAGGTCCGGTCCATTTGTTTTTTCGCATAAAATCCGGCCGCTCCCGCGCCGCCGCCGCTGCCGCCCCGCTGCCCGCAAAATTCGAGGCAGAGGCCTTACATCCTAAAAACGTAAATCCTCTTCATTCTCAAACTAACTTTTCTGCATTATGTCGATCGATAAAGTAACTCTCTGATGCCGGGGGCCACATTATTCACTAATCCTAATTAAAAGTTGTATTCAAACAAAAACTCGTAGACATAGTTGAACTATCTGTTGAACATAGCTTTGAAATTTCTTGTGTTGAGCTAGATACCTAAGCATGTCATGACTCATGATGTGCCATGTGCGTTATGAGGCTACCGACCGCGCAGTGGCGCCCTCATCGTTTGTTTGGTTATTTCTTTTATTTTAGAATGAAAAAGCAGAAAATAAGCCGGAGTAATTGTGCTCCACAAGACTATACGTTATTATTATTATTACAAATAGTAGCTTTATATTGTTTCGTTTTATTATAATCGTTACTACGGAAAAAATGGCCACTATTTATTTATTTATTTATTATTATTTGTAAGCGAAAGAAGCAAAATTAGTCCCGAAGTCTTGTAAATCTATTTAGTTTTAGAAATAAATAAAGACTATAGGATTTATGTCTTTTACAACACTAGCTGTATGGCTAGCAAAAAGTTCAAATGAATTAAAAGCAAAATAACAAGCAATTTGACCAAAGGAAACAACAAATATGATTAAAGAAAACGAATTAACTCCACATTTTAATGATCAATCTCATACAGGGTGTCCTTACGGGGTCATTGTACTCATCATTATGAACAACTTTTACTATAGGCCCAAACATGAAATCGCGAAAAAAAAAACAGCTGTTCCTTACATTTCCTGTCGCATAACTCGTCAAAATGTAAAGAACTGCTGATTTTTTTTTCGTGATTTCAGGTTGGTCCCATAGTAAAAGTTGTTCATAATGATGAGTACAATGACCCCGTAAGAGGTTATCCATTAATTACGGGACATCCTGTATATAAACACATAAAATAAAAATAAAAAAAAAATAAAACAAAAGGTAAGTAGTGATGTCGAAGTTGTGTTGTTGTTTTTATGTGCCTAATAATAAAGTTGTTATGATAAGTATATTATTTTAAGTACAGGATGACAGTACAGAACAGACGTCATGTAGACATATTATTCAATTAACGAAATTAGAAGGGGCCATTAACCAGAAACTGGTGATTCCAAAATTTGTAATGAACTTCATTAACAAACTAATTATTTACAGTATACCTTAATTATTTCTTATTATGATTATGTTCTTGTGTAAGTTAAATTATATTGCTAATGTGTTGAAATTATTTAATGGATTATTTTATGTTCTATTGTTGCTATTATTCTGAGTAATGGTCCAAGAGATAGAACTGTTTTGGAGTTAACGATAATTTATGGAAATGTAAGAAATGTGTTGATAGAATACTATAATACCTACTGTTTCCATGGAGTTTCTTGTCCTTCTTCTCTATGAAGACCTAGTTTTATGAACGGACGACTAGCTTTCTGATTAGTTACTGACAAGCCTAATTGAAACATTGTCAGCCATTTATTTTATAAGCAAATGCTGTTTTTTATATTTCTATGAGCAAATGATTTTATTATTGCTTCTTTACTTATTGGAAAGAAGAGGTGTGACGTTTAATAAACGAGTTAAGCAAGCTGTGGCATTCTTGTCCAAGCGGGCAGGGTGACAGGAACAGCGCGCTTAACGGAGTGATATTGCAAACTGTGTTTTATTTGAGATAGGTACCTAAAATGTAACCCAAACCAAGACACCACAACAAAGAATAATTTCAGATTTTTCTATAGAGAAAAATCGGAAATTATTCTAGAGTTTGCATAGGCAAACTCTGGAGATAATTGGGAGACGAGACGGATACGGTATTTTTTTTACATTTTTATCAACAAAAGTCAAAAACTATGCGGCCTAAAAAATTTTGAGAATGTGTAAACAGCGCTCTTTCATATGATACCCCGATAATTTCGAAGTTATGGGGGGAGGAGTTATACAAGTTGTACCAAGCCCTAATATTATAACATCGCGTAAATGCCTTAGGCGGCCCGTGCTGATACAGCATTCGCGGTAGAGTCGCAGGATGTTATGGCTAACACCCGGCGACACGAATCCGTAGAGATAAGGAGCTAATATTAAGAACATTGTATTTAATTTAGGTTTTAAGCTTTTTAGTCTGCATTAAATCGTCTTCGCGACTAGACTCATTTTGATTCTTTTAAATGTTGGCAACACCGAGTGAAGCTACTTCGAGGGATGGCAGTGGCAACACCGAGTGAAGCGACTCGGGGGAATGGCAGTAAAGTTTTGGAACAAAGGGACTTGTCATTTTGACTCACTGTTGTTTCTGATGATTTTGTAATGAGTGCGATTTCCGAAGTAATTTAAGTTCATATAAATAGCTAGTGCGTGTTTTAACACCCTCCATTTAGCAATAGTTAACATAAAAATCTTTCAGCAGTGCCCCCGGTAGTTAACTATGGTATTTTGTGTAAGTAATTTATTTTTTTTGCATTTAACGCTAGATAACTAGTGTCAAGTATAAAAATTATACTGGATGACTTTTTTTACCGTCTCAAAAAAAATAGGGTATATTCGGTGAACGGAGTAGAAGCCTATGGCATATCTAGTTTTTTTTTTATTTTTTTTTATTAATAAAAATCATCAAAAAAATCAAAATGCAAAAAATCAAATCATAATGCAGTTTGCATATGATTTGAATTTCGATATTTTTAAAGGATTTATTATTTTTTTTTCAAAATTTATGTTTTTATTGTTCTAAAATGAAAAGTTTACATCGAATTTGTAGTATTTATTGATACTTAGATATTTTAATCTGACTAAGCTATAAAAAAAAAAAAACTAGGTATGCTATACGCTTCTACTCCGTTCACCTAATATAGGTACCCTATTTTTTTCAAGACGGTAAAAAAGTCATCCGGTATAGGTACAGGCTTATAGGCATAAAATGTTTTTTTGCTTTTCTAACAATTTACGACAATTTACCAGTACTGAAATAGGAATACATCAACTTCTATGCCAGCTGGAATTTTAGCGTGGTCGTGCTGGGAGGGAATCTTGCCAGCACGACCTGTATATCTACGAGAATTGAGAGGTGTAAAATTTCTAATTACCTAAAATACCTAGTACAAATTAAAAGGATTTTATTACCATCTAAAGTTATAATGAATGCGTTCATGGTCGTGCTACGAAGTACACACGGCTTCACATCAAGCTATACATTTTCAGTTTACACTGACCTCTCATTATAAGGAAATCCTATACAATGCGAGATCAGCTTATACTTGAAATGTATAGCTTGATCTGTAGCCGTGCGTACAACACGCGATGTCCTTATACCGTATACGTGTGTCCCCGGCATTACCGCGATAATTTGACCGAATTTTAACCACCGCGATGTTTATGGCGTTTAAGGGCATTGACATTGACGTTAATGTGGCCTCGGGAAGACAGATTTAACATAAACAAGACGGCCTGCAAAATTTTTCGAGCTCACTTTTCTCGCTCTTTGAATGGTCAGTAGAAAACCTAACCTTTCCGCGGCGGGATGTTAAAATTACTGAGATCACTTCGCTCTCTCTAGCATCCTCTATGCTTCTACTAATAGGTACTTAAACTTTTTTGCAAACTTCGATAAAGTAGTTATCTCCTATTTTTTTATGAAAGGTGAAAAGAAAACCTAGCTTTTACTAAAATTTTCGAGCTCACTTCGCTCGCTCTTGCATTCTCCTACTAGTCTGCATACCAGGGCAGAGGGTGTCTTTTAGTATTGCCGGGCCTCGGACAGGCTTAATTAGTCCGTCACTGTTCGTGTCCCTAAAGATTAAATTTTTTGACCGCAGACTTTCGGCGGGTTTCTAGCTGCTAGTCTCACTGAAGCACACAGTACCAGTAATATAAAGTGCTCTGTGGCACACACTGCAGTAAGGTAAAACAAGTAACATATTTTTGCCAGACTTGAGTTTGTATAATTGCTTTTTCTTTGACCTAGTTTTATTATTTACTAGCTGCGCCCCGCGGTTTCACCCGCGTAGACCGGGACAAAAAGTAGCCCATTTGTGTTAATCCAGGGCATAAGCTATCTACATACCAAGTTTCATCCAAATCGGTCCAGCCGTTTCAGTGTGAAGAAGTAACAAACAAACACACACTCACAAACTTTCGCCTATTTAATATTAGTGTGATTAAACTCTTTGGACCCAATCAGAAGTCAGATAAGATTACCAACTAGTTAAAAACCAGGGCCCTGTTTAATAAACGTTACAATCCGACAATTTTGTAAATAAGTGACAAATTAGTAAAGTTGTATGACAAGTGCTGTTTAATAAACCCTACAATTATGTAAGAATTATACAAGTAAAACATTAAAAGAACAAAAAAAAGTTTATAAAAACAATGTTTTATTACTTGTTAATAAAAAGAACTAAAAAGTTAAAAATAATTTAAACCCAGTTTTTTATAAATAAAAGCGCGTTACATTGTTATTGCAGAAAAATAATGGCGGTGTAATATGCTAAATTAATGTTCCATCAAAATGTAACGCGCTTTTATTTATAAAAAACTGGGTTTAAATTATTTTTAAATGTTTAGTTCTTTTTATTAACAAGTAATAAAAGCTTGTTTTTAAAAAGTTTTTTTTTACTTTTAATTTTATTTTTAAATTTTTAGTATTTTTAATGGGAGATTGACTACGGTATACTCGTAGTTCATACCGCGTAGCAATGTTTTCCGCGTTTGTACGCTCACAATGTGTTTGTTTTGAGCACTAGCTGTATGTATTTTATGCGATGTTGGTTGTGGATTACGCTTTCATTAGCAATCTTCACCTGTCGCTTCTCTAAACGTCTCTTTCTTTGTGTAGTCGTTTCTTTTTTGTTCATGTTATTCCCACGAGTATAGGACGAAAACGGTCCATCCCCCCAGAGGTCCATTGTAGGGGGATATGGGCTTCAGTACAACAGTGTTCGCCCTGGTACTCTGAGGCGCAACGTTAGAGATATGACATGTTTATATACACCCACATACCATTCAGCCCTCGGCACGTGATCACCTTGGCATTGGGTCATCCATCTAACCAAAGACAGAATCTACATTCACAACAAACGGAACGAACGAACGAACGAACTTTTTTTCCCAAAGATAGGGTAGCATATTCACGTCCATCAAACCACCACCACTCACCACACTACCCATCAAAAACGGTCCACCCATCAAGACGAATCAAACTCGACGCGGTTGTGTCGCTAATTACTGAGTTCGTATGGCCATCTTCCAGCTCCATCATCAGACCCTGGTTACCATCTAGCACCAAAGTACTCGTCAAGAGGAATCAAACGAGCCCAAACTCGATGGAGTTATGTCGTTTAATTACTGAGTTCCTATGACCATCTTCCAGCTCCATCATCAGATCCTGGTTACCATCTAGTACCAAAGTACTCGTCAAGACGGATCTAACGAGTCCAAATTCGATGGGATTGTGTCGTTTAACTACCGAGTTCCTATGGCCACCTTTCGGTTCCATCATCAGATCAGCTCCATGTCATAATAATTTTGCGTTGTCATCCGATTTACACGTGCATGCAAAATTTCAGCTCAATCGGTAACCGGGAAGTGGCTCAAATTTAACTTGCAAGACTACATTACAGACAAACAAACAAACATCGGGACAGGTGAAACTAAATAAAAGCTTGTAAAAACATTAGAAATATTACCATTACAAATGCTGGTTAATAAACGTTTATATGTGTAGAAAACGCCTGTAGATTTCGATGACACTATTGTATCTACAAATTTGTAATTGTAAGTTACAAATTACATAAAATGTAAGTTTTAGTTGAAGATTCATAAATCGAAGGTAGATTTCAAAAATCTTAGAATTGTAAAATATTTGGAATTTGGTTTTAGCGTTTGGTTCCTAACGAAAGTCATGGAGCACAATAATAAAATCACGATTCTGTCTCTATTATATGAGAATAAAGATGTTTTATGCAGATAGGTATCGTTCCTCTAGTTACACCATGTGCATCTGCTTTATCATGGTATTGTTAGCCACAGCCCATCCAGTGCAATGCACACAAAATTTGCTGAATGAGTTTAAGGGCTGCATTTCTCTTAGAATCGTATCTAAGATCATGTCCTACTTTCGTTATCAAATATTCGACGGTAGTTTTGATGACCCGAAATTTTTCCTTGATCGTAAAATCTGTCACGTCAAAAGTAAAGTTTAACCTTTTACGAAGAACTCGCCGTTGCCGTTCACTCATATATTCATCATCACTACTGTCACTACTTCCACTACTAGTTGTTAGTCAATTATATTTCTTCACATAATAAATTGAGGTACAAAATTGTTAAGTTCTGACACAAGGTGAGTCACCTGTAGAAATCCCCTATGACCTGTGAGAATCGTTCGACAATTTACAAAATATGTAAATTTGTAATTACAATTATGCGTTCAATAAAACCGTTTTCCTTACAAATATGTAAATTGTCACGTAGAGGTAAAGAGAAAATGTTTAAACAGAAATATGTAAAATTGTAGGTACAATTTTATAATTTTGTCAGTTTTCCATCATGGTAAATTTGTAAGTTGTATTCTTTATTAAACAGAAACTTGCAGATTTGTAAATTGTAAAATACAATTACAATTTACATTTTGTATCGTTTATTAAACAGGGCCCAGATGGCGTTATTGTTGCTAGCAAAAAATCATATAAGGCTTTTAAGAATTTTTATAAGCAGTGATATTTTAATAAATATAACTTCAATGAAATTGCACGTTTTCTGACCTGTATATATTTTTTATAGTTTTATTTCAAAATATTTCTGGCTAAATTCCATAATGTCTATAGTATTTGGTATTTATTTAATATGGCAGCATTTTACGTAGTGCTGCCACCTGGCGGCAGGCTTTCCTTTCTACGAAATTCTGCGTGTTTGCTTACTTTTAATTTAAATTTTATACTTTTTCAATCATAATAATAATAATTGTTATTGATTAAATATTTTGTATTTAAATTAATGTATTTATATAGAAATAACTAAAGTCATTGATCGGTTTTACAAATTACTAACTGATCAAGCTTTGTGTTGACAACTTCCCCTTTCCATGACTTTTTTTGAGAAAGCGGAAATGGTTGGTCCGCCATAATCATTCGTGTGGGTCTGTGCTTGTGTGGTTTGGTTGTCTTTACCGGTGCCAACCATTATTTTTAATTAGTAGTAAGTTATGCGTATGAATCCAGACATGGACGATGATGAGAAGGGGTGAGTTTGTTTTCACATATTTTTGGTGTGGTTTAAGGCTGTCCACGACGTGCCAACTATAATAGGTCAAACTGGCATGTTCGCTTGGTGTGTCGCATTTCACGGATAGCCAGCAGGGCTTGTGAGGTAGCGTTACGTACTCAACTTTGTTCTCTGAAAGTATGAATTATGTTATGTTAACGTTATTTTACGATAATACACGCAAAATGACATAGATGCGGGCTGCAAAATTTCAATTAGCCTTTTACTTTATACCGGCTAGCGGGCACCGACCCCAAGCCTCGCCGTGCGACTTGCGTGGTACGATCATGGCAGCTATTACTTTCCCATGCTATATTTTCTCTGGTTGTTGTTGCATTTCATTGCCAAAATTTACGTAGAAGCAGTTTATATAACTGTACTTCAACTTCGAAAGCTGTTGATGTGGAAACGTCGCAATATGTAAAATTAACCTTTCTGTGACTAATCGTTGCTTTCTCTTATCGGTGATTTCGCTCTAGGGTATTGAGAGCGTAATATATTTATGAAAAATATGGAAATTTTGAGTAGCGAGTTGTTAATGAGGTTATTAGATCAATGTTCGAAGTGCCGCGTAGCGCGATCTCATTTAACTACAAGATGCGAAACGTGCTGATTCATTTGCATATGGTTAGTTGCGTCGTCAAATTATGTTCCTAAACAGTTTTCCTCGATGCTTGTTCGGATGAATGTTATTTTTATCGTAAACACCTTTGGGCAGTCGCTATAGACGCTTTGATATTGCTAAAACAATACTGCCACTGTTGACTCCCAACTTAATTAGGCATCTGCCTAATTTACATTAGGATACATATTGTTCGAGGATCACATCCTATTAATTTATATTTAGTGTCAGGATAAATTAAGTACATAATTAAAGTTAGGAAGTTGTGAGTAAATAATAATACATGCTAACAATCGACTTTCAACTACTTCATTATTTCTTAACATCTTCACTTCTAAGCTTATTTCACTTACATTTTTACAAGTAATTAAAATGCTAATATAAAGGTTAGGATTGTAAATTGTGTAATTAAAAATAAAGTAAGCAGAGGTCTGTTAAACAGAAAATTATACGTAAAACTATGACTAAGATCCAAGAGAAGTGAATGGATACTTTCACCAATCTTGGTAAATGTGCTTAGTAAGCACTAAATTATTATGCTATGAATGTTCAGAGGCTAGTTCAAGTAAAACTTTCAATATTACTACTGTCCGACAGTGTAGAATGGCGCTGATTAGATAAACCTGCTGATTATAACTTCCATGTATTTATTAAATATTTTAACAGTAGAAATGTGGCCTGTGACTCATTTTGTGAGTTATCTATAGCAAAGGCCACATATTGGCTTATGAGTAACACTAGAGTTGATCAAGTGTTGACTTTTGAATAAATCAAGATAACTGTAATATACCAACACAAGCACATGTTTCATAATGTAAGCTGAGGTGGCATTTAATGTTTTCATGCTAAAACTAATGGATTTTGTTTTAAACATTGTAAATTATTAATCTATTTTAATTTAGTAGGATTTACCAAATAAGCATCATTTGAAACATCATGCTATTATTTAGTAGGTCAGCCCCTTTCAAATACCACTAATTCATTTATAATTTTGGTCTTATAGGTTTAAAATGCACAGTAATTAAAACACTGTTCAGTTCAGTGTGCAATACTTTAACAGAACACTTGTATTTATCAGAGAGCCTTGAAAACAATTTTAATCTAAATACTTTACCCCAGTGAACTTTAATAACACAGTATCTGTCTCACATAAATATACATTCATAATTAATAGTTTACCATTCAAATAATTAATAAAAAACAACAATTTGTAAACTTCAAGTAGTAAAGCAGTCCTTATCACTATCAAAATGGCTATTGGAATAAATTTAATGTAGATACCAAGTACCAAGTAGGTTTTTAGGTCATTTACTCTAGTGGTATATCTTGTGATTGAATAAAATTCAATTTGTTAAAATGCATAAAGGCAAGTGCAATCTTTTGAAATGTCAGTAAATAATCAATGAATAAAAAACTTTTTTACAAAAAAATACAACCGACTTCCAAAAACTACACTACAAAGTGAAAAATAACTTTAATTTCGGAAGTCGGTGTCTAGTTAAATGTATTTTCGTTTTTTGCCACCGACTTCCGAAATTAAAGTTATTTTTCACTTTGTAGTGTTGTTTTTGGAAGTCTGTTGTATTTTTTTGTAAAAAAGTTTTTATTTTTCACTTTTTAGTTGTGTACCTACCCCACACAAATTCTAATACCACTACCTGCAAAACAAACTAGAACATCATCCATATAAAAGTGAGGAAAAAATACGTATTATTGAAGCTAACTCAAAAACTACCAAAGCAAAGTTAATCAATTTTATATGGGACCAACTGTGATGTATACCCTCTCGAATAAAACAAAAAAAATCCAAATCGGTTCAGCCATTTTCGAGTAATCGGGGAACATAAGGTTCCGACGAATTGAGAACCTCCTCCTTTTTGAAGTCGGTTAAAAATTAAACTACGTTATGGGAAATAGTAAATTTCTTAAAAATATGGATTTATGGGAAGTTTTACATAATAAAATATACATATCACTAACATTTCCCCAAATTGACTACATCAAGTCACCCTTGGTAACAAAGAATTTCCATATTTTTCAATTAATATGGATGTTATATCTTTTGTTGGAGATCCTAAATAAATAAAATGTGTCCTGGACACATTATTTTATGACACAGTAATTTAGGAAATCACAAACAGCTTGGGTTAAACCTAGATATTGTTTACCTTGTAGGTACAGAACGCTTTTAATCGGGTCCGTGGCTTAGGCCCCCAGTGGTCGAGGCACCTGTGGCCGACGCCCCCGATTCGATTAATTTAATATTTTTCTTTTTTTGGGGTTTTTCACTTAGTACAGTAAATGAGAAAAGTGTTTCACCATAATAATAAAGTACTTTTCCTTGCTAAACAAAATTTATCGATCAAATAGCAGAGAGAATAAATCGCCACTTGACCTTATCCTTACACAACTTTTTCCCAATTAAAAGCATATTTATTATGTACAAACATACAAAAAATCAAAAAAATACTTCATATAAAAGTTACTGAATGTTGTTAATATACATATATAAAAAAGAACAAAGGGCGTTTTTTTTTATAAACCCCGTCCCTACCCTTGTAGTATGTTAAGTTTCGGATGGAAACGTGCACAAATATCATAATATCTTTAGTGAAGATAACAAATGTGAACGAATGAATGAATGAATGCGAGAATATGGTATTTTGTGTAAAATTATTTTAATTATTTTTAGGTTTCTGTATTCATTAATGTTTGTGGATAAATAAATAAACGAATGTGAACGAAATATATTATATTGTGTTTCGGCTTTATACAATAATATCGTCCCAGGCACTTTGCAGGACCAACGAAATTGTTTAAATGTGCCCAGATACCGAAGTACCAGATAATGCTCACGGTATGCCAACAGCGCTCATGCCCGTTAAGCATGAGCAATAATATTCCTTTATGGCAGATCTGCCCTCCGAGGTGGAATCGATCAGTAAATAACTGTAATAAGTTTTATTTGATATGTGCCTCGATGAGATACGACCTCTCAGGAGCATACAATGTTCCGTTTGGATGTCATACTGTATCAACCTTGGACTTGGTGTTATGAACACTTCCATAATTATTATATACACCCCCTCGCATAATTATGTTCGCTAACATAGGAGCGTGCCAGGCGCAACATCCAATATAAAAGCATTCCTGTCATAAATATAATTATAATTTAAAATTATACATATACCTACTTACAATCAATATCAAATCATACTACCGAGATGACGAATAATAGAGAAGTATGGAAAAAAAGGACATGTTGCGCCGACCCCAAATAGATTGGGATAAGGGCAGGAGAATGATGACCTACTTACAATCAATATACATTTATTATTTATGTAAAATATTTTTGTGCCTGACAGTACATTTGATCAAAAATTGCTTTGAATTAAATGAATCGAATCGGGGGCGTCGGCCACAGGTGCCTCGACCACTGGGGGCCTAAGCCACGGACCCTTTTAATCAAAACAATATTTTCATGATGTCACGCAGGGTGCAGTATGAAATCTCGTTTTTATAAAT
The DNA here is from genome assembly GCA_946251885.1 of Cosmia pyralina. Classification (NCBI taxonomy): domain Eukaryota; kingdom Metazoa; phylum Arthropoda; class Insecta; order Lepidoptera; family Noctuidae; genus Cosmia; species Cosmia pyralina. Next base: position 22,656,544 of record OX276358.1, read on the forward strand.
AACTAGCCTTTGCCCGCGGCTTCGCTTGCATTAATTTAGAATTACCTAACTAATTTGATCATGATTCGAAAGACACGTGGCGCCATCTATTATCATAAGAAGTTTTGCTCGGGAACAGTACTTTTTTTCGGGATGAAAGGTACCCTATGTCCGTTTCTGTGTACACCTGACAATGTATATGCAAAATTTCATGATGAGATCGGTTCAGTGGTTTAGGCGTGAAAAGGTAATAAACAAACTTACTTTCGCATTTATAATGTTAGGATTCCTGAACTGGAAAGAATAATAAGAAGAATATTGTGAAGTCACACTTCACAAGTAAAGAAAACGTCCAGCTTTTTCAAATGCTAATAAAAAAAATAAAAACTCTTTATAATAATAATTTCACTACCAACTTGGTAACTTAGTCAGAACTTACAAATGGACATTTTAATAAGCGTCGTTCATTAATTCTAAATGCCTTAACAGTTAACAGCCAGTACCCGAATGTATCGGTAACAGTTTCACAGGCGGTCGGACTCCGAACGCCGGTTGTCAAGGACTTGCGACGTCATTAAAATTAATTAATAAAGTCACTCTCACTACGCTTTGGTTTATTTCGAGCTTCCATCTTAATATTTTCTCGCTGCTTGAAGTTTTTTTTGGAGCTTACGGCTTAAGTTTTCAGTAAAATTAAAGCTGGGTGTCGATAAATCCTTGGGATGTAATGTAGCATTTATGCCTTGACCTATCAACTGCCCTAGACAAAATGTCTTTCAGCGATCGTTAACGCATAGCATACATACATAAACTCACGCCTTCTTCCCATAGGGGTAGGCAGAAACTACAGAACGCATAGCAGTTTGAAATTAATTGAGATAAAATACTGAAAATTCACGTGGTCCAAAAATGCCACACAATGTTGTCACGTCATCAGTTGATTTTAATAAACATGACATTGAAAATATGTACCTTGATGCGTTAAAGATCGCAAAGTCATTCTGTCTAGGGTGGTAGGCAGTAGTGGACAAGCCAACCTAGATTAAATTCGCATAAGTATTTCCTAAGTGCTATAAAATATCTGTATTTAAATCCTTTTGACCCAGAAAACTGTTCGTCGGTGGTCTGTCATGGGAGACGTCTCAAGAGAATTTGCAGCGTTACTTTTCGCGTTACGGCGATGTGATCGACTGCGTGGTGATGAAGAACAGCGAGTCGGGCCGCTCCAGGGGCTTCGGCTTCGTTACCTTCGCTGAGCCGGCGCTCGTCAACGTGGTGCTGCAGAATGGACCCCATCAACTTGATGGCAGGTAAGAAAAACAAAAACCATTGTGTGTATTTGCAGGAATATGAAACACCGAGTATGACTAGAAACTAAGGATGCAGGCGAAGAACTTGATTCCTTTGTTTTAATGTCATGATTTTATAGGCAAAAAATAGGATGGAACCGCATAAAGCAGAGATACCTATTTAGAGTAAGTGAAAGGTACACTTAGCTGTCGGTAATTTAAGCCGTGAATGGTGATGATGATGTCATCACTAGGAATTTCTTTGTAAAACTTCTCTACATTCTTTCGTCAAAAGTCAATGTTACAATCAGTTGCCAATAAAAACATTAGTTTAAAAATATCGAGCTTCATTGGTCTTGTTGGGAGATTAGGTTAAGCCTATTAGTATTACTAGACACAAGAAGATACCGTTACTCTTGTCAATAGCGTCAATTTGCCACGGCAAGTTTCTGTTACATTGATTCTACTTTTCCTTATGATTGTTATCTGTGTTAGGTACGCGGCATAATAAAAAAAAGTCAATACGACTGGATTTTTTATGTTCATAATGAATTTCTCAAGAATATTTCCAGATTTAATTTTCGGTAAGCGATGATGAAAATGTTTTCTGAATAAATAAAACATAATGGTCTTGTATTGGCCCCGAGCGCGTGTTCAATAATAAATGATGTCATGATCTGACAGATTCTCATGATAAAATCATCTATCACTGTAATATAAACGAGAAATCTTTCTAAAACGACACAATGTTGCATCCACAAATAATTGTGACCCAATTCTTGAAACAGAAATAAACTGTATGTATGGCCTTACTCAAACCGACGTTGGTTCACCTGTCATCCTATACATTTTTAATTTTTATTTCAGCTCCGATTAAGCTATGGCTGAAAGGTTAGATCAATGAAACCCAGAAATAAATCCCTCCTGCGGAATTCTACAACTTTTTCAGTTTTTAAATTGTTTTTAAGAGAATCGAAAATATAAAAATGCGCGCGTTGCGAGAAATTTTGGCGGTCAAAGCTAATTGTCATAGCTTTATGTTTCGCCTCGTGCATAAGTGCCATTAGGGAAATTATTTACAAAATATCACTGTTTTTGAAAGGCCTCGTTATTATAATGGATCGTCGAGCACTTTGGACTATGGACTTCGTCCTTATAAAAGCTTATTCAACATTTATTAGTAGGTATATCACAATAAAAGGTACCTATTTTGATAATAAAGTAACGAACGTTTCATTTTATGACTTGAGTACATCGTCATAGTTTCCTTGAAATCAAAATCTTGTCTGTCAGTTTAATAGATTTTCTGTGCTGTTGGCGTTACGTGCTATCTCGTAATAATTAAAATTGTTAGATTAGTTTCCTCATAAAGTAACTGGTTTTGCAACGCACTCTAGAAATAAATCGCCCACTAATAATGTCACATGACTTGCCATAAATAGTTCTTTATTGTATTTTTCGTATTTTTAGACCTTCAAGGTCTAATGTTTTTTAAGAAATATGTACGCTGCACGCGAGAATGCAATGTATTCAGGTAACCAAATAAGTTCTGTAGTGTTTTCTCACTTATGCGGATGATAAATCTCGGTAAAACTGGAAAAACCAAAACGTGAAATTGGAAATTTAAATTACCTAAGTACAGATGATAAATAAGTTGATGCATTATTCATAATCTTTTAATAAAAAAGTTACGTGTAAAAATTGTAATGTTACGCTACTCCAACATAAAATGTATTCTGCTGAAACTATTTTAATAGTTTAATCAAAATTCCTTTGCGAATCCTTACAGAATACGTCATTCTACATTATAAAACATTTTCTAACTAAAAAGGTACATTTCGCGAGTGAAAACTGAAACCCAGGCGGAGGGTGGGTGAAATTCGCCCGAGTATTGACGTGATACCCACACGGTAATAGAATGACGCCTTCCTAACCAGCTCTGGCAAAACATAGACTCCTATCCACATCCAGGCAGTGCCTTCAGTTACATTACTGCTGGTACGTTCAGATGTTTGTGGGACATTAACACGCAAATTAGCATATACTCCTTGTTCCTATGGACAAGAGAGTCTACAAGGTTTGCGACAAGGTTCTTTGCACTTTTAACACTATAATTAGGTGTGCATGCTTAGTAAGTTTGTGACGATACGGAGACATAATGGCGCCGAGACAAAATAAATTATAAATTAGTTTACTGGAGACTTTAAATTGATGCTGTCCCTTTCTTTCTGAAAATAGTATAAAGGATGGCATGAATTAAAAGTTTCCATTAAACTAAAGTTCGTTTCTGCAACTGGCTGTATATGGTTTTCTTTTACTAACAATAAACAAGAAATATGACGACGCTGACAAATTATTCTCAAATCAGTCATCGAGAGTACAGCGTATTTTGAAGTATTATCCGATTATCTTCCATTTATTTATCTCCAAGTAAAATCAGAAAGGTGTGGTACAAACCATCAAACTGAACAAATTTCTCTGTGGGACAAATGCTGTAATCGCGAAAAAATAATAAACTGCCGTCCTATTACATTTCGGCCGAATAAGTATGAAGTTTTATATGGGACAGTTGATAATTTTTTCGCGATTACGATGTTGGTCCCATGGAGAAAGTTGTTCAGTTTGATGGTCTGCACCACATCTTACCCAGTACCCTGTATAGTTTTTGTTTAGTTAGTGAGTGCCTAACGGAATCGGGGGCTGTGTATAAAAATCGCAAGGGGAGCCGTGGATGAATAAATCAGAGAGTAGACATGGTTTGCATAATACAAAGTAAAGTTATGGCCTTGTAAATAGGGTAAATACGGGTTCCAGATGCTTTAAATGAAGAAATACTTGTTACTATTTAGACAGACAAGACTCTTTGTGAGGTGTTTTACTTTTAAAGTAGACTTAATTTTTTAATTAAGTACCTGCTTGCCCAATTGCCATGATAGAAGATCTTTTTGGGTCAACTGAAGCTTCAGATCAGAGATCTATTGAACGGCCGTTATTTTAGTCCCAACCCAAAAATTTTGCTACTACAGGGTCAAATTAAATTAGCTAGCAAAACTTCGCAGTCCTGCTGGGTAACGATACCCATGACAAAAAAAAAATGTTTTTATGAGAAAAAAGAATCCGGGGATCAATGAAGGTAGTGTAGTTAGTTACTTGAAATCTACTTCAAGGACCTAACTAACTACACTACCAGCGGTCAACACCCCGAGCAAATAATTTTTTTTTTTTTATCGTGTTTAGATCCGATTCCCATCGCGTCTGCGGAGTTTCGTTAGCTAATTTAATTTGATCCTATATATCAGACTTGGACTAAATTGAAAATCGGCAGACTTCTGTACAGTAAATAAAAGGGTCTCAAAAAGAATACTAGTAACACCAAAAAGTAACCATTTCTGCAAAAATGTTTTAGTTGGTACGGTGTAGGTGCTGCTTACAATATTATCGAAAGCAGAAGTTCTATTTGCACTACAAATAGTTTTATCATTAAAAGTAAAACATCTGTTTGCTTAGTTTTCACATCTGATCAAATATGATCGCGCGTATTGTTCAGAGCAGAGGGTAACAAACTTAAAATGATTCAAATACAATGTGAAAAAAAAATTACAATAATTTATAAGATTCAATTTCATAATGCAACTATATTCTATTACATTTAGCGCCAAACTAATGAATATTAAAAATGCTAATCTTATGAACTGAATACAAATGAGTCTAGCTCCAGCTGCACAACAGATGAAGACGGATAGGGTTCAATTGGCACTAGAAAGAAGCGGTACCTATCGCCCCATACAACATAAGAGGCGACACCGCTTGATTTCAATGCAACACGCACTCACACATAGATAAATGTGCTACACTAACACGTTCTTTGAATTGATCTGAATTCCGAGGACACATTCGCAACAATAGTTCAAATAAATTCAAGTGGAATGTTCATATATTTTGCCACATCATTTGTAAGAAAACATGTCATTTTTTTATTTTATTGTACCGTGCCATTCCATGGAAGTTTTCTAACTGTTATCAGTCACTAACTAATCAATAAATGAATTATACATTCAACAGTCGGCGACATTGACTTTTGTTTGAAATGGGGTCACTGGTAACAATAGGAATTTCAGTCGGTGCACCGTAGTTTTATTTTATTTATCGTCATAAAACTGTAGTATAAACGATTATGCGATTTGATATTTAATCATTACAACTTCAAAGCTAGGAACAGATATCACACGCCCCTGCCACTACACGTGCTCGCGGCCACACCCGTTAACTTGCTTGGCGTGTTACAAATGCGTTCCTGGATTTTGTTCTGTACAAAGCCTTGTGATCCCGGGATAAAGGAATTACTGTACGTTCCATTCACTGGGTGCCGTAAAATGATAACTAGAGGATTGTATTCGGAGTATTTTGGAGAATAGGATAGGCATCCAATGCGAAAAATTATTGTTAAGTAATTTTCTGAAAACCTCTAGTCGTCCCACAAGGAAAGGGATGCGTGGGTCTGAAAGATTGTGCTTTAGAGAACTAGTTATAGATAGATATATCTATGAAAGCCGGTGTACTATTCTGTACAGTTCCTCTCCGTTATAGTGAACTGACAATAGGCTGGGAATATGCAAAGGATGAATGAGGAGTCGCAGTTTCATGCCGGAGAAAGATTGAAATAAAAAATTATATCCTCTGAGATAATGGAAACGCAAAGAAGAATGATAGAGTCGCAAATACTGTCTTTTTAGAGGACATAGAAGGCTCTAAAATCTAGAGCCTTCTATGGTAGGATATTTACGCTTACCGGGGTTGCTCCGTGGATGGGTGACCATCTTTACATACCTACCGAGACTCCTCCGTGCCTCGTAAAGCACGTTAAGTCGTTCGTAATTCGTGGATCTTTGACAGTCGTTACGGGACGTCGGAAGCACGAAAGGACAACCAGTCTTACCAAGTCTTGTATCATATTAACCAGTTACTGGGTTGTGGAGTTCAGATAGGTAGTCGCTCCATATGAAATACTCGTATTCAGCTGCATCCGGTTAGACAGGAAGCCGACCTCAACATAGTTGGGAAAAGGCTAGGCAGATTGATTCTATGGTAGGATATTTCTATGTACAGTGGGCTGCATCAATTGGGTCACCCCAGTTGTAAAATTTTAATACAACGGGTACCCAATTGATGCAGCCCACTGTACAATACTACAGGCAATGGAAGAAGAAAATCTTTACGCGGGTCGAAAGTACCGATACTTATCAGTTGATATTAATGTTTGTATTAATGCTTTTGCTGCAGACCTAATTGTGTGGTTGATTGAGATCAGCACCCTAATTGCGTAACACGTCAATCGGAGTTGGTTTCATTTTGACAGTTCAACAACATTCATTACGTAATTTACGTTGTCGAGCAGACAAATTTTTCTATGGATTAGCAATTTGTTTCAAAATGAAACCAACTCCGAACGATAATATGTTACACAATTAGGGTGCTGTTTCGAACTTAGTTTACGGAAGTAAATTGGCGTCATATTCCGTGTTCCATGTCATTTTAAAGGTGTCTGTTTCCAACATAATGCCCGTCTTGTTCGCACTACTACTGATAAAAAATAGTGTCGACCTCAATATTTATCTACTAAGTACCTGTTATTAAAAGTTATATATGGTTCGCTAACGGAAGCATTAACAAATTAATAAGTAAACATTTTTATTAACAAATTCAAGGAAAATTAACATTGACCGTTCTTTTATTTGAGTACATATTTCGCAAAATTATATCTGGAAAATCGTACCTTTTTCAACTTGTTTTCCGTACTAAAACGAAAACAAGGTATCTGTTTTATGTTCTTTATTACTTAACTTTTGGACAGGTTACAATTTTGTTATGTAATTCAAGTTGACGTGTTATTTTTAGCCAACCGTACGAAAACACAATTTACAGACTTTTGGTCCTAGTCTAAAAACAGTTTTTCGCTAAATTATTCTCCCAATGTTTTGATCCTCAAATATAAAACAATAAAGTCACAAATCAAAATGGCGGCTGACGGCGGCCATCTTGATAACCTCAAAAAAATATGCATGGTTCTAAAATTCCAAATTGTTTGATAGGACCATCGACCCGAAGCCGTGCAACCCTCGCACGCTGCAGAAGCCGAAGCGCGGTGGCGGGTACCCGAAGGTTTTCCTCGGAGGGCTTCCGTCCAACGTGACTGAGACCGATCTGCGCGTGTTCTTCGGCCGCTACGGCAAGGTCATGGAAGTGGTCATCATGTACGACCAGGAGAAGAAGAAGTCTAGGGGTAAGTGTCATAGTCAACATCTGCATTAGACTCCTAGATAAGTGTTACGACGGAAGAGTTTCATGTGTTACTTCTTCATCGCAGCTTGCTGTCGAGGTGAGAGGACGTGCGTGCATAACGCCGGTAAACAACATTATGCAAATCAGTTAATTTTATTAATATTCGAGTCATAACTTCACACTATTTGAGGAGCAAATGATAATGACATTGCAAAGCCTCGAGGGCCGCTTTATGAGAGAAAGTATATAGAAAACTAGTTCCAGTTTACAAAACATGTAGATTCTATGTTATATCTATTGATTGATGTGATTAAATGATTCGGATTGATTTCATATATGGAGAAAACAGCTCTTGTATAACGGTACTTTTGTATATTTTTTAAATGAAAATGTCTAAAACATTCTACATTTTATTCTCATGCTTACAGAGCAACGAGTTTCTTTTATAATATTTATGTAAAATTTTAGCTTATAATATCCACATCCAGGCAGCGCCGTTAGTGCTAACTACTGTCGGTGCGTTCAAGCGTTCGTGGGACATTGACACGCAAATTAGCATATACTCTTTGTTCCCATGAGCAACAGAGTCTACAAGGTTTGCGACAAGTCACTTGTAACGTAACAACCGTTTTATAAACATTGTATCTGGTAGGAATACTTCTCGAGATAAAGGATTAGGTCAGGCACTCAATTAAATGGGCACGTACTTAACGATAACATAAACCAAGTTAACATTACTATGGATATGGAGGTGAATTCGTCATCCTATTCAAACAGTAAACACTTGTAAATTTGAAACACTATGTAAAAGCAATAATACCAGTTAACTGGTGCAAAACAGAAGTTCACAAGTAACTAACGGTTTTGCTAAAGAACAAGCGTTTCGCTTTCCAAACAGTAACACGAGAGCTAGGGTTAACGCAATCGAAATGATACGACCTCAATCGTGAGCTCAGTGAAAGGTGTCACCCTTCGGGGCGACTTTATCAAACAATTTACGACTTGTGTAATTTGTGCGGCCGGTTGATCCAAGGGTTGTAGGCACAACTGCGCTGCACACATCTTTTTATTAGTTCGCTTCATTACGAGAAAATTGCTTCATAAAGTAAGGAAAGCAAGGACCAAGAGGCAGAGCTATAATGAAAATGTTGACGACAGAGCATTCCATACATAAACAAGTAACGCTATTTGCAGTAATATTATCCTAGGGTTTGACTTCTTTTGATGTTAGTGTGCTATATTTACACATTTTTGTAAGAACATATCTGATTTGCTAATGTCTTGATGTTTTGAAGCTTTTTTCTACTTTTCAAAATATAAAAACAAACTCGATTGTTCTAGGCTTCGGTTTCCTGTCATTCGAGGACGAGATCTCCGTTGAGAGGGTCACTCAGGAGCATTTCATCAATCTCAACGGAAAACAGGTAATGTAACTATTTTTGTTGGTGATTTGAAAACATCAGTTGTTTGCCAAATATTTTTGTAACTATCTTTCGTGAAACAAACTATCACTGAGTTTCACTGAGTAAATAAATAGAACAGTTTAATTTTTTAAATACTTGTGCAATTATAATGTTAAAGTAATCGGTTGCTTTTCATAACAAATACTTAACACAGATAAAACTTAGCACTATGTTTTCCTTATAGGTTTCAAATTACAAAAGAGTCAATTTTATTTATACACTTCTGTATAGAACAGGTAAAATATATTTGTTCTGAAATCTGACATAGCAACAAATAATGTTACTCTCTTATGTGTCATCATCATATTCTAATAAATACGTGTGACGCATGTTTTAATCTTTTCCGGGTGAACGACTGCTGGAATTTAAGAATCATGTAACTTTTTACGTGTGCATTTTAAATATACCGCGTGTAGATGTATGTTTAAGAATAAATAGACAAACTGTCGCCACAATGCAAGCCACTTCAAGAAGATTCCGGTTGATTGCAAGTTGCAACATGTTTATGTGCAATGAAGTGCAATCTTACAATTTATATTTTGCAATGATCTTGTTTCGGTAAACGACGGACACAAAAATACTGTGAAAGTCTACATAGTGCTAAGGTTATCATCGCTGAAGCCAGTTTTCTAAATAAATAATTTTCTTGAATACGAGCCCAAATTCTCACTAGGCCTTCATAGTCTTAAGATCAATCGAAATGGTAAGTTGACAACTAGATTTTCCTTAACCCAAAACACGTAAGCAGGTGGAGATCAAGCGCGCGGAGCCTCGCGATGGTTCTGGCAAGCTGGGGTCGGGCGCCAGCGGCATGGGCGGTGGAGCCCTGAGCGCGCCGGGCGACGCGCCGCAGGCCGGCCAGTGGGGTCCGCCCGCGGCTGCGCCCATCAACATGATCCAGGGCCACAACGGCCAGATGGGCGGTCCGCCGATCAACATGCCTATGGCAGGCCCCAACATTATGCAGGGGTGAGAACTGGTGTTGTTCTTTAAGGCAGCTTCTTCCTTAATGTAGAATTGTTTTTTATTTTTCATGGATCCAAACTGTATTCACGCACTGCCAACAATCAATCAATGGTCAATAATTTGTTTCGCAGACATAGGTGTCAGTTTACTAGCCCCTTCATATTCGTATTTCAAAAGATTTTACAGTTAATATTGCACGCTCGACTTTATACTTATAAACAAATGACAATCGATAATTAGTTACAATCGAGAATTACGAGTAATTCATCGAAAACATGCACTTGCACGTTTTCCATCCTTCAACTTGACTGATAGACCGACTCTTCAATGATCCAGGTACCAAGGCTGGGGCACTTCCCCTGGCCAGACGTCGTACGCCGGCTATGGAGCAGCGGGTGCGGGCGCGGGCCCCGGCAACTACCAAGGCTGGGGGGCCCCGCCTGCGCCGCAGGCCCCGCCGCACGCGCCCGCCTGGCCGGCCACTAACAACTACACGCAGCACACGCAGCCGCCTGCACAAGGATACGGCAGCTATGGTACGTAACCATCTTGCTTCCGCTACAAGGCTCTTGGCGCGTATCCAAAATCGGAACTGACGCCACCATCTTGTTTTTTCAAGACATTTCACAAAACAATTGCACAAATGTTGCATCCTTGTAGCAGTGTTATCTCCATAGTACAACGACAACCAGTAGGAAGCGACGGATTCCAGTTGAGCAACTGCTTCGAACAGTACAGTCGTCAACAAAAGTCGATTAACACTTGCAGTTTAATAATCTTAATTATTAAGCGAATATTTAATTCAAATCGGAACAGAAGTACTTAAAAGTTTAAGAACATTGACTCCTAACAGTTAAACGAAAAAAAGCAGTTTATCGAATCATTTTGTGTTAATTTAGATTATGTCAAAAAGTACCAGTGTTAACCGACTTCTGTTGCTGACCTTATCTACAGATGCAGCAAGAAATGGATCGCGAAATATGTTCATAGTTTAGTATGAAGGATCCACGCACACACGTCCAGTAAGATATAACTTTGAACAGTCGTCAGGTTATATAATTATGTATGTGTAAATAGTATGTAGTAGCTATCAACGGACAGCGGCGTCTTCAATACTACAGACTCCTACGGAAACAGAGCTATGTCCACTAGTGGACTGCGATTGGCAGCTGATTCTATTATAAACGGAAGTATGAACCTTAACCATAAGTTTGATCAAGTTCACGCAACCGCCTGCGCAGAGCTACGGAAGCTATGGTCAGTACACACCTCTAACATATAAATTTGATGTAAACAAGTAATCATGTATAGTGGAGGTTAGGTCACAGTCCCCCGAATATTATCGCGATACTTTACCACGTAGAGTCATAGACTATCCACATCCAGGCAGTGCCTTCAGTTACATTACTGCTGGTACGTTCAGATGTTTGTGGGATATTAACACGCAAATTAGCATATACTCCTTGTTCCTATGGACAAGAGAGTCTACAAGGTTTGCGACAGTTTACTTTCAAAACCAGCTAAAATGATAGATAAGAAACTGATTTTAATTTGGAAGAAGACAAAGGCTGATGCATACACGCGCAACTCGCCGTCTTCAAAATTATATCTTATTAAAGAAGACAACTTATGTTAAAAGTCTTGTAAACAGTTGTCACATCGGCATGTTTTCTAAGAACACATACCAAACATGTCGAACGAGCCTATCGCAGTCCACTAATAGACTTGAGTCTACACCACCGCATTTAGTGCAAGTCCTGGTGATTAATATGATGTTATTGGTGTGTACAGCTAACTACAGCTCTGCGCCGGCGGGCGCGTCGGCCGGCGGCAGCTGGACCAACTGGAACATGCCGCAGAACTCCAACTCTACCGGCTCCGGTGAGTAATGGAACGTCTACACGGTGCTAGTTACTCGACCGACTGTAGGCAAACAGACGCTAGTTGCTCGGCTAAGGATATATTGAAAACGATGACGAAGGATTCCGGAGCAGTTGCTGACGTGGAGTTTTGATTTTATTAAGCTTAGATTATGACGTTTTGGGCGTGGTTTTCATACATCTTTGCTGAATAGGCCAGAACACTTTAGCAAACAACTTGACGGGTTTTTATTATAAGCTGTGCTAGTATGCATATCCACATCCAGGCAGTGCCTTCAGTTACTTTACAGTTGGTTCGTTCAGATGTTTGTGGGACATGACTATGCAAATTAGCATATACTCCTTGTTCCTATGAACAAGAGAGTCTACAAGGTTTGCGACAAATCACTTGGAACTGCTCGGTCAAGTGTCATTGGGTCGATATTTACGAGATGCAAGCTTTATGTGGAGTTTTGTCATGATTGCCGACATGATTACTGTTATCAAGGAAGCATTCTTTCAACAGCTGTAAAATACACTTAGCTATAGGCTGAATAGAGCATATTTCGCGATTCAATGTTCTGGTATAAGCCCTTATGTAGTCAAACTCTCAAGCATTTATGTCATGTGAATCTAGTTAGCCCATTCCAAAGCGTAGTACCTAGGTGTTCCTATGGAGAAGAACAGGCAGGAAACTCCTTGGACACACTTTTCAATTATATTGTTACAAAATATTATTTAATTATTACCTGATGTTGTAATTATATGTGAGAACGATGTAAAAAAAACGTGCGATGTAGTATCATGAAGCGTTACTTCGCAGGCTCGTACGTACCGCTGTCGGAGGGCGGCGAGATGTACGGGCGCGGCGGCGGCGGTGGCGGCGCGGGCCCGGCGCTGACGGGCGCGCTGTCCTCGGCCGCGCTGTCCAAGTCCTCGTCCGCGGACTACTCCACGTACCAGCAGTACCCGCCCGCCTACCAGCAGGACCAGGTACACGCGCAACAATACCTCACACAACACGCCGAATAGACTTCTAGACATCTAGATATAGATACACCGACCTATTATAAGAGCGAGCGTGACTCGATACTAACTCACACTTTCATACCTACTGAATCTTTCAGAGTTTCGATTATCATCCTGTGATTAACATATCGAACACGCTCAGCTCTCTTCTTGACCATCAAATATTGTTAAACAAAATTATCTGCTTACGTACGTGCGATACTGGCGAGAGTACCGTTAAAACCGGTAAACTACGAATACTTCAGATATTTTTAGATATCCGTCAATTATGGCGTTTTGACCAGTTTCCACTATAATGTAACTAAGCAAGTCTATATGCGAATATATTTTCAAAGATTTTATATTATAATGTCTTAAAATTCTTGATTATATAATCTAGAAGCCCGTATCTCATTTACTCAGCCCATTCTAGTTTTGTTATTTTGAGAAAATTTTAATTTGACGTGTTCCGAATCACAGCCGAATTATAGTGGTTTATAGAAGCAATTATGCTAATGTATAACCAAAATGTATATCTTGAAAACCTACTGTGTACTGATTGTAATGAAATGTAACATGTAATGGTACTTACAGAGGCAGTGTTAATATTATTCCAAATATTTCAGTTCTGATTCGGCTTTCCCATATAATAATTATGACATATTATGATAAAAGGTGTGTTTATAATTCAAGAGTCGCCAAACAAACAATAATAATCGATCACTGGGCGAGGCTCGGTCATTGACCGAACATTTCAATGACTTGCCTACCAAGCCAGGAGATAAATGCGAATTCTCTCTTCTGGCATAGTTTTGTTTTATAAACACATCTTCCATCGTTTTCGTGCCTTTTGCGTTTTACCTAGCATGAATCATTGAAGCATTTTAGGCTGTAGTTCCGGTGATGGTATGGTAACTGCTATAAATACGACATTGCAATTTTGGGTGGACATTTAGAGGTAAAGAAATACATTTTTATGCATATCTTTAGTGCTCATACACACGAGTGGCACGCGTTAACGGCAAAGGCGACTGCAGCCGTCGACATCGTGCCGCTCGTGTATTTGAGCACCGTCCTTAAATACACGAGCAGCACATAGTCGACGGCTGTAGTCGCCTCTGACGTTGACGCTTGCCTCTCGTGTGTATGAGCACTTAGACTTGTAAACGCTAGCTATTTGATAAGAAAATCAGTAGAAGTATTTGCTATAAAATCATGTATTACAATTTTTTTAAACTGATATAAAAATGTGTTTTTCCATCTTGGTTCATGCTTTTGCCACATGACATATTTGCCGTACCCACATTGACACAGCTGCCTGTAAGCTATGTTTAGTTCAGTAAAGTAACATAAGCTTGTTTATGAGGACTTTTTCCTCGTTTCTGCTTATTTAGTTTAAAATTGGCCTTATGTGGTCAAATTTGTGAAAAATAAAAACTGATTTCACGTGTTTCAGAAAATGTGAATACTTATGACAACGTAAAACTTTCTGTTTGGACAATCTCCCGTAAAAACAAGCTGTACAACAAACTACAATGGCATTACAATTACAAATAGCCAGTGGTAGCTGTGTCAGTGGGTCGCGTGAAATAGTTAACAATACGCGCTCGATTGAGAGCTAACGGAGAGCGGCGACGCCAGACGTATGTATGGCCTCGCCGACTGCCGCGCTGTGTGGAACAAGATATTGGATGACTTTGTTTTTTGTTTGCCTATCTTTTGCATTCCATCATCCAGTATCGAAATCGCAAACAATTTTATTTTTAACTATATCTTGGATGCCAACCTTATCCTTACGCTATTTTTTTATTTTTTCATCATATTCCCAATATTTATCTATATTTTTCACTATTACCAAATCCAAGGTACGGTTTTGTGTTGATGTTGGTCGTCCATAGCTTTTTGACAGTTATGGACGGTAGTTACACAAAAGTACAGCCAAGTTGATCATCATATAATTAGTATTATTTGCTCATCACCTCGGGGCTTGCATCCTTCCTTCCCACATTCCTCTCTCCTATGCTTTACTCTATGATTTGTATCCTGCATCTACCTTCGTATTAGTATGGCGTGGTAACGGTGTGCCCGACAGCATGAATGACCATCCGACATTATTATACCCAGTGTCACTAGAGAATGTTTGTGCGCGTGTTGTATGAATGCATGAGAAACTCCGTACTTCTGCATAGTTCAATTTGGTTGTACTTGCAATAGAGTTGTTTGCGATTTGAGGATGAATGGACTTGATCGAACGTTCTGGTGAGCGAGTGATATTCAGCGAAAACATTGCTCCACGAACGCGAACAAAGGAATCGCGGCTAAAAGCAGCATGAGTTGATAGTATAGAGCCATCAGTTTGCCACCCCTGCATCCGTGTGCTGTGTTCGAAATGCTTGTTTATATCACGATAATGTCATACGCGGCGACGACGAAGCCCACTTATCTGCATGTTTTCAGTGGCGAGATTAATGTGCGATGTCTTTTTGATTTTACGAGCTATGCTGCGGTACATAGAGTAGATGCGGCGCTGTTCACGGCCGCCTCTCGTGGCCATAGTTGACAGTCGCACCGCTATCCATAGTGAAAAATCAAGAAGATTAGTGTTGTTATCGAGTTTCGCTGAAGGTCTCTCATCACCGACCTCCACGGTTCCTTCCCGCCTCTCCTCTCCCGTCCTCCTTCGCCTTAACTTTCATCTCGCCCTTGGGGATAGTCACACGCTTTCGCCCGGTCCATCTTCACGCGCTGCGCTACTTACATAAACCTGCTAAAGATCCAGTTGAATTGTGGCGAGTGGGACTTTATTGTCTTGTTCTTCTTTTCCAGTTGGTCGATCAGGGCCCACAAGAGTGGCTCCTCCAGAAAGACAATTAGAGATAAGGGCGGGTATCGGATGAGGGAATGTCGCGAAACACTGGGGATTTCTCACTATGGACGGTCGGTTGTTGCGACGATAACGCGCGCTCATCTTAAAGGCATCGCACCGCACTAGATTATAAGCTTACCTTAGTTCCCTTCGATAATCATATATAATATTGCATTTTGTAGCCGTGCGAGATGATTCAATAGCCTTGTTTCATCTCAACACTTGTAAATTGGCATTTAAAGTACAAATTAGTAAAATTTGGATTTTCTCGTATTGTTACAGGTTCATTAATAGTTAATTTTATCGATAAAAATAATATTAAGAGCTGTACTTTAAGTGTTCAGAGATGAGAATTCGTCTATTCTGTTAAATGTAACCAGAGTACATTATTTACAAAATTATGTTATTCAAATAATGTCATGGAGCATTTGCGAATGCGGCCCAAATTCTTTTTTCATTAAATAAATAGGTTCAGTATACAACAAATATCATGGAGTCCTCTCACTTTATGCTCCATGACGGTTCAAGGACGCATCGTAGCTGAAGCTCGGCTCAGTTTAGACTCGAGAGAGCTATATTTTATACCGAGTAGAGCACGTAGACGATGCGCAGTAGCGGTACGCTCAGGCTTCAGCTGGATGCGTCCGCGCGGCCCACGTGCCGTGCCCGCTAACGTGACGGCTGGTACTGGTAGGGCTCGTCGTACGGCGGCGCGTCGCGGTACACGGCCGGCGAGTACCACGGCGCCGCGCCCGCCGCGCAGCCACCAGGTGTGCACCACCCGCATCACGCGCCCAAACACTTCAACGCCAACGAGTTTAACAAGGAGTGGCCCGCCGCGTAGGCCCCACACACCTACCACACACGTACCACACCCGCCACACCACAGCACGCGCGGAGCAAACGACAAGCCAGCGCCACGCTCACACAATCTGACAGGCGCTACGTTCATTCAATAACTGACGTTTCTTATCCCCTGCACATCTAACAGGGTGGCATAAACTCTGAGCCAACATCCGAATGAGTAGTCCATTCATTGTCCTCTGCTCCGTG
Organism: Cosmia pyralina; assembly: GCA_946251885.1. Taxonomy (NCBI): domain Eukaryota; kingdom Metazoa; phylum Arthropoda; class Insecta; order Lepidoptera; family Noctuidae; genus Cosmia; species Cosmia pyralina. Next base: position 22,673,306 of record OX276358.1, read on the forward strand.
CACACACACGACCGCAGTGTGGTTAACTACAGTCGTATCGCTCACACGTTGATATACACAATTCTTTTCTAAAGGTACGTAGAGGTAGGTAGAGTGAGTTCTGTAGTTTGTTACGCTGCGATAGACGCACACGCAGACGTTGACCCACCTTCTAGTACGCACTTGTACCAGTAGCAGTAATCCCTTGACGCTTGTGAGACACGTGACCGTGTGTTCATTGTAGATGTAGCCATTCCGCTTGACGTTTGGTCGACGCAAGTGCGTGCTCGAACGGTTGTCATCCTTTCCACGGTTGCATTCGATTGACTCCATCTATCGATTCTAACTTGGTCGATATAACTTATAACGACTAAAAGGAATAGGGATAGCTAGTATATATCCATTTTAATAACGTATACTCCCATAGTATTGACATGACGATTTCATATACCTCTGTTAAATTTCCCATTAGCTGATAGATTTGTAGTTTTGTGTTTTTGATTTCACGAACAAAACGATATTAAAACGTGAAAAAAATAGATTATGAATACAATGCAACAAATTAATATTTATAATAACTGACTAAAGTTTAATTGATAAATTTAAATTAATTGCATACGATTATCTTAAGCCTATGAAGGCGGTTTTATAATTAAAGTCGCCGACGACTACATTAACACAAACCCACACGCGTAAGTAAGCGTTAATTTTAATAAGTAAAGATATAAAATAGTTTAACAATAACATTCAAAACTATTAGGTGTTAAAACTCTTTTGTCTACTAATTTTAATAAGGTACTCCCACACTGTCTCGCAACTTTTGGCACTCGGCCGTCTCTGAACGCTACTATGAAGGAATGATATTAACCACTCGATAAGGCACCGCCCCACGGCGCGGCGCTGCACATATCGGACATGATTCGCCCAGAAGTTTTCGCGACCCCTCTTCTAAAGCTAAACGATGCTGTCATACGCGTGTACAACAAGTGTACACAGTTTTTTAATTAACTTTGCTTTTTAATATTCTATTTGGATGTGGGTTTTTTGTGGAAGATTTAATTTTACTTCACACATTTCGAATGATTTAATAATTTTTGTCGGATTTCTAAAGTGATTTCTTTGAATAATGTCATGTAGGTGTATCGTTGTAGCTTGTACCCTCGCGCGTAGAGGCGAGGCGCGCCCGTGCCCGCTCGCTCAGCTCGCTCGCGTGACGCACATTTGACAGACACTGTTAAACAAGGCCAATTTAGGGAAAATGACCTAAAAGAACTTAACTTAAGCTAATAACTTGTATAAATATTTGGTATATATATCGGTATGTATGTTTAATGTTAGAATTTTGGTTATTTACCACACACTAGACTTAGGAAAACGGTAGGCATGTAATGAGGTAATTATGTGTTAATATTAAACAAAACATAGTGACTGAACGTGATTTTAATATTTTTAATTATTCCCGTTTTTAAAAAGGGAACAATTCTGTATAAATATTCGTAATTTTAATTTGTTTTCTTATATGCATTTTAGTTTTTTATCGCAAGTTTTAAGTTGATACTATTATTATATGGAATTTATACTTTAATGAATTAAATTTACCTGCCAAATTGTTAAACGAGCAAACGATATTGTCGTGTTAAGTAATGAAGCTCAAGCATTTAGGATAGTTCGGTACGTGTCAGCGCGCTCGTCGCGCCGCACCCCTCGCGCCCTCACCATACATTTGTACATATATATACTTACTTGTGTAAAGCATAATTTTAATCGATTCTCTCGTCACATAGTTTTAAAGTTTTAATTTATGTGATTGCCAAATATTTTTAAAACTGTATAGAGCTTTCGCCGGCCGCTAACGGCCGCTATGTTAGTCGTATCATGATATGTACCCGACGCGGTCGCCCGTCGCGCGGCCGCCCCGCCCCGTTACAAAGTGAGTTATCATTTAAAATAACATTGTTAGATTAAATTTAATGTTAGTCCTTTACTGTACTATATCGCTCAATCGTTTGACCGATCGACTGATTAAAATTTTAGTGATAAGCTAAGTAATTAATCGCGGGGCAGTGAGCGTCCGCGCGGCAGTCGGCCCTGCGCTCGCGCCGCGTCCGACCATTATTTGTTGTAATTATCTTAGAGTTTACGGCCCTACTGATAGACTGCCAGCGCCCGACCACAAGGCGGGAGTTGTTCCTTTAATTTTAAATAATAGAACCGCGCCGCGCCGCGCTCGATAAGATTTGTTAATAAATGTTTTAAATAGACGAATTGTTGATGATTACATTGAATGCATAATTTGATCGTTTAGAATAGGGTTATTTAAGATCGCTCCATAAGTAAAGTATAATTTATCTATTGAGGAATATTGTGAGGTGTAAGCAAATTTTATAAGTGACTAGCGGTCTGGGGCGAGGGGTGCGATGTCCCAAATTTAACGGTAAAACATAGTGAAGAAGCCTTTTACATTGTGATGTTCATAGTTAACGCGCATACATTTCTTATAGCTCTTAAAATATATAACATTACAGACTCGACTGAGACTCAATCAGTATATAGGAAAGTGAAACTCGTACCTTATAACATTTTAATGAAATAATATAAACTAATCGAGGTCGGTGCCTGACTGCCCATTAGGTTACGTGTAGATGTGCCGCTTCGTACCGCTTCGTTTACTCTTCGTTCCTATGTTAGTTAGGTTAATTTGTCTCGATTCATTCCTGGTTAATTGTATCGTACTCAGCATAGGTAGTGGTTCGTTCGTTTCGGTCTCACTGTCTCGTATCGCTTTTACTACTTGCATTTGTTCGCACTAACCCGCCATCGCCACAGCCCGCGGCTCCCGAGGCGCGACCCCTCGCACATGTTCAGTTCGCATATTACCATTATGTTCCATTGTTTCGATTACGTTGTAATACTTACTGTAGGTTTAATGTACATCCACCGATGATACGAACTAAATTGTTCACATCTGTTTTAATATTAGGAAACGATGCCTTACAAAAAGTTAAGTGAATATATAGAGATGATTTATAATTATGTTATTTTCAGTGATAACGATTAGCACTAAGGTGTTAGACACGGGCTCGGCCCCGCACTCACAAACCTTTGGAACAATTAAGAACTTAGTTTGTAATGAACCATCGTGGCAATCTTCTTATTAACATAAAGAATATAATTTATTTAAATAAAGTATAATATGTATTAGAAATTTTAGATTTACTCAACATTAAAGTTAGTGCAAATTATTGTGAAAAAATCAATTGAGACTATTTATATGGGTTTTAATTATTATTATATAGGAGAAGAACATTAAATATTGGATGAATTTATTAATTAAAAATAGTTAGCAAAATACAAATACGATAAGACTCGTTAGAGGCTCGTCTGTCAAATGTGGAGGTCATGCGTGCGCGCCGCTTGCGCGCCCGTCTCTATGCCGCCTGTTTGCTGTATTATGTACATGTAGGTACACACCCTTCCACTGTATGCTACGTACTACCGTGAGTGACCACACGTGCATCCTTTGCATTTTAATATTACACTATGTAATATCGACGTAAGATATATGCAGCTGTATCTTATAATAATGTTTATGAAATAATATTTTAATCATGGCTTAACTGTAGTACTGTTGCATAGTTAACCTTTCGACTCTTGTTTGTATTACTTTATATTATAGTGTACGCGGTTTTTATATGTGTATGTTTATTCAGTAGTATATAAAGGAAACAATGTTTTGTGTAAAAGTGTATTTTGGTATAATGATAAAAATAACGTTAGCGGCACCGAGCACGGCGCGGAGCGCGAGCGGGCGCTCTGTGCCGTGCTAGTATTCATTAATAAATTTATGATCGTAATTGACTAATTATACAAGACCCCTAGTGTTAGACGTTAGATTAGCAGTCGATTCATTTTAAGTTCACTGTTTACTCGTCTTATAAAATTAATTCATTTGCATTTAAATGTATATCAGGGACGACACCAGCGTCCGTCTTAACTGTAGTCTTTTCGAAACTTATTTTAAAAACAATGCAGGTATTATTAAATATAAAACCTCATATTTATACTAGGATTTAATATAAATGTAATTATTGATCCCGAGTAAAAATAAATTTCACGGGCTTTACAGTTAATTATAACATTAATTATTATAAAACCTAGGGCAAGTTGTTATTTATTTCTGTTTTAAATAAAAATTGATGTTGATTATTTTTTAAACTATTATTTTTTATATAGTAAATAAAAGTACATAATTCTCGATTGATTAGAAACAAAAATGTTAGGTGAACTATCGACTGATGTACAATATTTAAAGTAATGTTTACTTACAAACAGTACCTATATAAGTTTAATTTACAACGACCCACTACGGGCCGGCGCTGTATTTATACACACTTGTATTAATTTCCTAAAATGTAATTAATCGGAAGCGGCGACCGCGACCTAGCCACAACTAAGCATGTTACAATGTAAGACTATTATCTAGATTTGTTGTAATCTTGTAATGTGTAATCTATATACTTAGCCCTAATGCGCTCATACACTTGGTGAAGCCTAGCGGGGCGCGAGCGGCGGAGCAGGCGCACGTCGCGCGCGCCCCACATAAGTTACTTTATGTTCGTATAAAAAAGAAAATTATGATAGTCTTTACACGTGCGTCCTTATTGTTTCTTTTTTACGATTATTACCTAATGATAATTAGTTAATTACGGTTTTAATTATTAATTTTAACCGAAGCACTAAAGTAAGACGAGAAGCTTGTACGCGATGATTTGTTGATGTAATAAGTGCTGTCACACTACATAACACTGAGGTCTTTCGGAGTAGAAATTATGCATTATTCATATTAGGTATTTTGGGTATATATATTTAGTGTTAGATTTAACTGGTAACATAAGTATGTAGTTTATAATGTAATGGAAAGAAATAAACACTTTTGTCGTAGTTTCCTATTATTAAGCTTCTTCTATCTTAATGGATTAAGTAATTACTACTGGTTGATTAATAAAATATTAATATTACCACATGCAAATATTTGAGATATCTTATGATATATATATCTACTTTAAGGACATTATAAAACGTAGATAATTAAAAGAAATCGAAAATTTCAAAATAAAATGGCATTTTTAATGTTCGCTCACACCCTCAACCCCGTAGTAACAATACCCTCCAGGCAGGTTCTGAACAGATATCATAATTTTGGTTTTTATATTGTGGCATAATAGTCGACAAACACATTCAGTAGAGCATTCATAATAGTCTTACACTAACGGCAATAATTAATAACACGAGCACACATGAAACAATAGAATTTGCCGTTTCCATTAATTATATTGACAAGTATACATTCATGGTAGGTACCTATGCATATATTTTCTTTGCACATAACATTCTCACGGTAACGTATGATTGCACCAGCTACATATATATATCTATCCATAGTACTATTACAAACTATATTTTATCCTATTTATGTACTGTCGTAAAATTTTAAAAAGTTTTAATACATTATTTACAATGGCATGGCCATGCTAAATGGTAGATAGTACAATACATACTAAATGCTTAGAAAAACGTTTTGGCTGTACGCACTAGTCTCATGTTCCAAAAATAATCGTAGATAATTTGGATAGTAAATAATCTGATCCTCCCCTCGCAAATAAAATGGATCTAAATTAGCACGAAAAAGGTAAAATTAAATAAACGGCTTAGGCCATCATAGTATTGAAAATATAGTTAGGTACTTTTTATATTTTGGCGTCGCATCTAAACAAAATAACCTGACTAGCTATGTACGGCAGAAGGCGATGGTGTGGGCAGTAATGCAGGCAGTCCCAAGTATGTGAACGTCCCACAGATGTCCGACGTCGTAGGAACGCCACCACAGGTCCTTAATATCCTTATCTATACTGCTAACGCAGACTTCTCGCATACACTTATAAACGGTCCAGAGCCCTGCATCCATGATTAGTCCCACGAAATTTAATAAAGCTCTTATCATACGGCACTTTGCAGATACATAATTACATAACGGGACGCCATAGATAAAAAAAAAAACCTAAATGATTCCACGTTATTATTTTTTTGTGCCGCTGTTCACTAAAAAGTTCTTATTAGTAACGCTAGATGGCACATTGTACAGACAATCATTTTCATTATAAATATTGCTAAAATTACTTTCATTTAATCGCAAGTAGTTTTTCATTGACGTCGCCCAGGTTCATACTAACATAAGATCAGAATTTATTTTGTACTTTATTGTTTTTAATTAATTGGGCTGAGTCGTCGCTGTATGCCGTAAAATTATATCAGCCAAATGCCGTGTGATGAAAGCTTGGTTATTTACTCCAAAGGACGAGTTCTAAAACTTGTATTCACAATATTCTCATATATTTCCCATTTAAGAGCACTAAGGTAGCCCGCGAAATTCAAATTTTCTTGCGTTTTTTGCAATTGGCAGGTCAGTGTCAGATTGTATCTTGATGATAATTCGCGACACTATGACATGTATTTACATAATTTTAACCATAAAAATCATCATTTCCTCCGGATACGTCTGATTTACGAAATCAAACCAATCCGGATAAAATCTAACTCGGTGATGTATTGATAATTTTTATGGTTAAAATTATGTATGTAAATACATTTTTTTTTTTTGTCGCGAATCAATCATTTTGATTAAGGTACAACCTTATACTGCCAGCAAATTGCAAAAAACGCAAGAAAATTTGAATTTCGTGGGTTACCACAGCGCAATCACCTCAAGACATGCAAGACATGCAATGTAAACAGAATATTCAACAGGTCCCCATGATGTATTGCGGAGGCATGGTGTCGCCACAGCCGTCTTTTTGCAATGTGTCGGACGTATCTGCGTCTGCCTCAGGTTTCCCCTTTCCTTTCCCGTGACCATTCTCCACTAGCTATGTAGCCCTAGTACTCAAGCATTAGGTAAATACGCATAGACATTAATAAGGGATTCATTAAACATTATTAAGAATTGACACATGAAAGAATTAGAATTGATATTTGGAGGCATTGAATTTACTGTAGAATAATAAGGCCATGGGATACAAGGGTTCTGCTCTGTGATCGTTTTTACTTTTCGGGGGTAATTTAAACTCCAAGATATCTTGAACTTTCTTATGACAAGATTGCTCACAGAATGCCTTTTTGTCCTAAACCTAAGTTGAATGATTACCATACTCAAACCCCCTGGTGTGTGGATAGTGGTGCGTGGTGCGGTAAGTTCCATTTTATTATTTTTTTTATAATTTTTTAATCAAATTAATTTTGTATATCAGTAGATTGGCTTTATAAATGTTGCTATGAAATATTTTTTTACTCTCGATGATGATACTAACCGTAGTTTTGTATATCCAGGTGATGACTATGAATACACCGGCGGGTCCGGCGATGGTTACCAGCGGTCATCGAAGCGCAGCTACCACGGCTCATCATCAGGCGGTACTGCATCCGCTTCTTCCTACCATCCCTATCGGCGTTAATGAATGAGCGTCTCGCAATTCGTGCGAGCCTGGTAACTTACGTTACACTTGTCAATGTTTGTTAGTCTACGAGGGTTTTTTTACTTGCATTCCGGTACTATAGTCTAACTTATTATAGATAGGTTTAGAACGTTATTTTTCTCGCATAGATTATTACAATTTATTTCTAAGCGCACATGTCCTAGACCGTCACTAGATGCCGTTAAGATAGTGCGGACTGATTTAATTTTAACTCGCTTTTTATACACTTTGGACATAACTAATGACTAAGTCGCTCGCAGCTTTATATGCTATAAAGTTTTTAAGTTAATGTAATATACAAATTAGGCTAACAAACCACCTTGTGCGAGACTCCGTTTATTAACAAACATTGTCGTTTTTACTTGTAAAATATTATTATCTCTTTTTCTACGAACGCAAATCATTGAGTTTGTAAATTATTTTTATTGGAAAAAGTCTAACTGGAACGCCTGTTACTTGATCAATTTTGATAAATTTTACTTTTGACTTGAAGCATTTCTTTGACATAATATTGGACATGCATCTTACTAGACCTAGCGTGAAGTACGTATGTCTTCGTCATCGACTTGACTATAACTAGATATTAAGAATTTAATAAGAGGCGTCCCTTTTAGAGCGTTTTCCGAGTTATTAAGTTAGTAGATTAGTTTTTTTCTTTTGGAAATATTTGTGTAGTGTGGACTGATTGGGCCCGTCAATCCAGTGAGCTTTTTAAACTGAAAAATTCTTAGTTGTAATATCATTCTCAGAGTTTGGAGCATTTTATTTTACATAGCAATAGTTCCCAAATCTGATCTTTTAAGCATCTTGTTGTAATCGTTACAACGTTGGTCTATAAGCCTTGGCTGTATGTTAGGGTATAAAATATACGAGTATTGTATCTGTCCCGTCTCATGCACCTGCCAGTAAAACTTGTTATAACAAAAATTTGCTCAACGTTTCTGTGTAAGTTTTTGGGAATTATTTTAATCTCATAAGATAATAGGTTTAATGATTACTATTACCATTGTAAAATAGTTGTTTTATCGACGATTGCGCCAAAAAGTACCTCGTCACTTTAATTATAAAAATAAATTCTAAGGTGGACTACTTTTTGGCATGATTATTGCATAACTGTACCACCGCGGGCGATGTCCAAATGAGCTTGTTTTTCTATTTGTAAGAAACAAAAATAAATTGACGTATTTTTCTAATGTTTACTTCTAGAATATAGTTATATAGGATAGCCAACCATACAAAATGGTTATAAATTTAATTGTGACTTCAAAGAAATCATGTTCATACCGAAATAGGTATTATTGTTAATATGAGGCATTTATGGCTAAATTCGAAAATAGTTATCTTCTGAGTAGGTTCGTATCAAATGTAATGAAAATTCGTTGTTTTTATTAAATTAATTGAATTGAACTTGACAATTTCCGCGCCGTTCGGCCTCTGAAACAATTTTTGTTGATACTGTTCTCTCTTGAAACGTGTATTTTTGTTTAACCTTAATAAAAATACTAAGTACTTTAAGTTTTATTTAAATTTATTGACAGAACTGTCTAGGTATCCTTCTGCTGTAACCGCTTAGCTGTAACCTTTTCGTACACGAATACCTACAGGTATATAAATTGATAGACGGTACGTTTTTTATAATAATCTTATTTTTATTTTTGAATCATTTTAAATACATTTTATAACTCAAATAGGTAGGCCTTGTTAATACTATTTAAATAATGTACGATTAAAATTTAATCACATCAGGTAAGTACAATCGAAAATAGATCAGAAGTTACAAATATATGTAATTAAAATTAATGTTTATAATTTTAGCGATGTAATATAATATAATAAAATAGAAGTTATTGTACATTATTATAATTATTATAAATCGTTTAAAGTTACACCGATGGACAGGTATTACAATAGGTCTGATGTTTTTAATTTAGAAATTACGTCTAGATATTATTTATCTAATATTAATGTTAGGCTCTAAAATTAAGAGGTCATGATACTTTTAGCACACATGAATTATAAATATAGTTTAGCAGTTCAATACTCCGGACCATAGAGGTAATGATTGCCACCTACACATAAGTTAATATTTTGGCTTAGATTTTATACTAAACGTGTTCTTTATAATAAATTAGTGTTACGGAAATTCTTATGTAGAGAATCGTCTAAATAAATTGTGTAAATTTAATTTCCACATTATTTTATTACAAAGCTTACACTAGGGTAATTTTAATCTTATATCCAATGGACAGACAAATTTTTACTCAATAATTATTATTAACCTTTGAATTTAATATTAACGCGCTTGAGGTTGCGTTTCTTTCCTTAATTACAAAAGCGATTTTGGATGAGCATATTTTTAAATGTTTGGAATATAATCCTACATTGCATGAATGCTATAACGTGCCAAAATATTTTGGATAATGACTGATTTACATTGATAAGCGGATCGGGTAAGGCACTAGCACTAGGATAGAAGCGAATATTTACATCAAAAGACGCTAAGTGCTTAGTTGGAATTGACTAAATTGTTCCTCCTTAGGGAAAGGCCCCTAATTAAACTAATGATACATTTAGGTACTAGTAGCATAGCGTTTTGATTTCAAAAACTGCGCACATAGATGTCACATTTAAATGTTTTGAGATAGGCCATATCAGTTACTTCTACAATTTTAGTTTGTTTTGGGAAAAGGGCAAGGGTTACACACATTTATGGCGAGTTTTGACTCGAAAACCAATTCAAAATCTCCAATTCCCAGAATGTCAAATCTTGGATAATGTGGTAAAGTCCACTAAATTTTATCCAAACAATAAAAAACAAAATAATCAAAGTTGTTTGACAAGCACGTGATTTTTCATGCTTGTCAAGCAATTTAGACCGTCTTATAGGGACTCCCTTAGTATTTTGCGGTCGAAGTCGGTCGTAAAACGATCGATCGTGATTTTTTTTTGTTTGGTTTTATTATAACATTTATGACTTATTGGACAAATTTACCACATTGTCAAAGATTGAACATTTTGCGAATTGGACATTTTTAGAAATGGGTATTTTGAGGATTGGACATTATGAGATATGGATATTTTGAAACCGTTGGACATTTTGAGAATTGGACATCCTGAAGTGTGACTGACACTAGCATGGCCACCATCAGGGATTTTAATTTTGATTACATAAAACATTTGTCGCTAATTAGTCGGTTTGTCGCTAAATATCAGAATTTGTCGGTCACTGGTTCAAAAGTTCTAAAGGTTCATTGGTGGCCGATCTGGAGAGCATCTCCCCAGCTTGGCCACATTTATATCTCAAAAACTAAGCCACCTACCGAAGATCTGTTTTCTCCCAAATTTAGTCGCAATTTTTCACCAAGTCACAGATTTAGCCGGGTCTTAGTTTAGAAGATGTAATGAGTTCAATTTTTAAGTATAGTCCTAGAGCTAGACGAATAGTTCATATAAAATCTTTGATCTACGTATCTCTTGGACTTTTACTTAAAAATATATACATATAGTAAGTCCCGACTAAATCTATCACTTGGTAAAAAATTGCGCTAATTAGCGACTAAATTTGGGAGAAAACAGATCTTCGCTAGGTGCCCTAGTTATGAGATATAAATGTTGCCAAGCTGGGGAGATGCTCTCCAGTAGTGCTATTCTGTAAACATCTCACCGTGATAACTCAGGTGAAGTGAGCGTGAAGTGAGCCGTCATTCCACCTGATGCTAGGGGTTGACACTATTGACAGCTCACTTTAAGATCACTTCACTCATGTTTTCACGCTGAGATATTTACAGAATAGCACTACAGATCGGCCACCTATAAATCCTTATATCTTTTGAACTAGTGACCGACAAATTCTGATATTTGGCGACAAATTTTTGTGTTATCAAAATTAAATCCCTGGTGGTGGCCATGCCAGTGTGTCACACCATTCTGAACCTGAACCTCCACGAGATCACATTCGCATCTAATGGCGTTTTGGAGGACCCGTCCGGACATCAGGTAGTATGCTTTCGAGGACTAAGGTTGTTAGGTAGGTACGTATTATTTACTACACCCAGAAACAAACACTCATTTATATTATAACACAACGATAAACACTTCTAATGGAATTTAAATTGCATATAGGGCCAGTTTCTCGAACGAAAATTATCGCAAAATTAATGTGAAAAATTGTCAAGCGCACGTAAACGGCTGTGATTGGTTAAATGATTTATCAACAGCCAATCGCATCATTTGACTAGCGTTTAATTGTGACGAGTCGATAATAATTTTCATTCCAGAGTGGTCGTTAGACTAGAATATTGTCCATAAGCTTGAGCCAACGTCAGTTCCGCCGAGTAACTTCCCTCGGTAGGTAGTGCAGGTATGGGTCGAGTGAGAGCGGCAGTAGTCGCCACGAGGGCTGGATCTCATGGCGCGTTGGCGGAATGGCGTCGCGCCGTGCAGTTGGCGCACTCGCAGGGGCGGGGCACCGCGTCCTCGGGGAGGTGCGCGTGCGCAGCGCGGTAGCACAGCTCGCGGTAGCGGGCGCAGCCTGGAATAGAGAACAATGGCGGTTTAGGAACTGGAAATATCTACCCCTTCGTGGCGCTCATACGACACTTTTACACATTTTGTTGGTCCTAAACTTCGCCGCTTCCAAAGCGTCGTTGTCGGTGGCATCCAGCTACCTAATTGCGAAAAACATTTTCGTCATCCGAGTCAGTCTAATTGATTTGGCTTTGACTGCAGTTTGTTTTATTTTATGTCTTTCGAATTGCGAAACTACAATAGAGTGTGTAACCAACTCCAGTCTGTGTCACGTGGTTTGGAGACAGTAAAGAGTGAACGAAAAGCGACTAAAAAGGCAAATATTCGAATTGTGAAACTATTTTGACAGCTGGAAGTTGGTTTGAAATCAACGAGCAGTCGTTTTTCAAACAGAGGGCAACGTCTTGCCCGTAATAATTTTTGATAGCAATTTGTTTGCGATTTTCTCATAAAATCTCCATAATTTTTACGAAATTTTGTAAGTGAACAGCTTCTTGATAAATTGTGAATGTGTTTTTGTGTAGAACCGCAATTGACTGCAACGATAAATCAATATTTTTGGTATTTTCAATACCGAGGCTATTTGTTGCTTAACGCGGAAAAGCAACGCCTCAAAGACGGGCTTATTAAAAGCCGCAGACTTTTGAAGAGTGCCTCAACTCTTGAGACTTTGTGAGGTAGTATTTCCACTTCTGCAACGATGTCGTAACTCTGCTGTACGCACAGACTTAAAGGCAAGGTAACATTTCTAACATAGGTTGGCTAATTCAAAGCATTATTTGAATTTTATTAAACCACTACCTTTTGCCAGCGGCTTCGCCCGCGTGGATGTCGGAAAATATCCTACGGGAACGTACTACCGAAAATTCCTTCCTTATTCCTCGTCTACATTATAAAGAGAACCTCTGTGCAAAATTTCATCTTTCTAGGTCCAAGGGTTTGGGCTGGGCGTTGATGAGTCAGTCAATCAGTCGGTCAGGACTTCTCTTTTTATTTTTATAGATTATCAGGCACTTTAACATGACAAGGAGTTGGTCAGTTATTCATAAAGTTGAAGCTAGTTGCCCATTCCAAAACTTATATCCTAATGGAGCGCCCCTAAGACGACCCACTGACCGAAATATGGGCAAGAACCTCCATGGACACTGTTAAAATCAAGTTATTACAAAGTCCAAGCAAACTCCGCCCATACGACGACCCACTGACCCCGGCTTTAAACATGTATCTTGAAAAAATGTGCTTAAAGAAATAACATCATTTTATTTCAGGGCTTCATTGGAAAAGCAGTAAAATATAGAGGAAGAACAAAAAATGCTCAGTTTGAAGCATTTTATGTCAATATATTATGTAAGGACTGTTGAACATACATACCACCATCATCATTGTCATCCACAGCCCGCCTTCGCCCACTACTGGGCGTAGACCTCTCTTTTCTTGTGGTAATCCAGAAAACATACCTACCACCATACATAGATCTATTTCCAAAACATTGTCTGTTCAAGGTAATATCAATATTATTTTCTATCTAAGAGTTGAATCTTCAAGGCTCAGACTAAATAAAAAACTAAGACATTATACCTAGCACTGCAAACATTACAGTAAAGCATGTGCAAAACTACACCTCACTATGTACATACACGCTCACATGCACATATTTACACCAAACTACAATAAAACTACACCTTACTATGTAGTGCACAAGTTTACGATATCTGAAACGTAAGCCTCACGTCACTGTTGACAGCACTGTCTTGGTTTTGTAATTAGTCTGAGCTTCAAAATGTGTGTTAAGCACAGCAACAATGTTAAACCACATATTTCTTGTTACTGGTGAATACAAAATATATAGGTAAGGCACCAATAAACGTAGGTACCATACATACCTACTACCTACCTTTATGAATATTCATTTACTTAGCAAATTATAACAACAAACTAAAGAAAGTATTAGGCAACTGAAATTAATTATTAATTGTTATTACATCTCTCAATAGATACCAGTTTATATTTTATATTAAAGCTTATCTCAGTAAATACCCACATCATTATTATAATATAGTAGTTTGCTAAGTACCTAGTGTTAGATAATAGTTAACAAATGCTTCCTCTCTCCTAACTCACTATTTTGCTGTGCCCGACAGGGTCCACATGATCTATTTATAACTTTACCACCTAAGAATACCTACATGTAGAATGCAATAAAAGTATTGAGTATTGAAAATAATATCCAAGTACAGCTGAAGTACCTGCTAAGTAAACGCTATCTAAATTTTTTCAATATATTTTATTGTGTAAGTAGGTACCTACTAGAAACGTGTATCTTGTCATAAACCTTTATGATGTCCTGTGTGAATCCTCAAAATCAGAGTAGCTTTGAAGGTGGTTTTCTAAATATTATAGTACTTATCTACTTCTATTTCTAATGTTTATTGTTAGTTTATGTAAACATATTGCGCCAACCCCAAGTAACATGGGATAAGGGCAGGAAGATGATTGTTAGTTTATTATGGAGCCCTTCAAAATACTCTTTTGCATTGAATTGGTTTTGCTTGAAAGGTACTTAGCAATATACAGGATGTATCAGAAAAGTGTGGTCAAATTTAAAGATGTGGTACAGACCATAAAACTGAACAACTTTCTCCATAGGACCAACATCGTAATCGAGAAAAAATAATCAGCCGTCCCATACACTTGGGTCGAGTAGGTATTGAAGTTTTGTATGGGACAGCTGATCATTTTTTCTCGATTATATTGTTGGTCCCTTGGAGAAAGTTGTTCAATTTGATAATCTGTACCACACCCTTAAATTTGATTACCCTTTCTGGTACATCCTCCTGTACCTATATATCATAGGTTCATCTACCTTTTTGTCTGTTATCTAATAAAAATACTTGCCGAGGTTTTATAAGATCTTTCTTTAGGTACTGCATCCATCAATAGACTTGCAAGGCACATAATCGTTGTTTATAGGTAACAGAATATTGTTGTTCTATAAAATTAATAGATTGTGCATTGAATTGTTTAAGGGATAAGGATTTACTTTCTTTTCTTTATATTGCAGGTGTCAGGCTCAACTACATTATTCAAGCAGTACATAAATAATCCATGATGACTTCCACAGGAAGACATTAGAATACCAAGTTCCACCAATGCATACATTATAAATATTTGTTCTATTTCTTTTTGCCTCATGTCCAAATACTAAATGCTCTTGTCAGTGGTTGTAATTGTAATGATATAAATAAAACAGTTTTTTTGTTTACCATATTTTATTTCTACCTATTTATCTATACCTAATGAAAGTAATGAATGACAGTCAATTTTGCTAAACACCACTATTTTCTAAATATTATCACTAGAATAATCACTTCTTTATTTAATAAAAAACATAGTAAGTACTAGGTACTCAATTCTTAAATACTTCATAACAAGTTATTTTTATTTGTACCTTCATAGTTCATAATGAAACACTTTATAATTATTAAAGTTTACACTTATCAACTAACACAATATCATATGTTTTTATATTGCTGTTGTGATGACAATATTTTATGAAAAATCTTTGTTTCTACTTTTGTACTTGGAAACTGAAGTAGTTGCAGAGGAGCTGTGCAGTGATGTCAAGTAAATAGCAGCAATGGGCGACATCATTTATGCTGCCTTCATGTCTTCATAGTTGAACCACCCCGGGAACTCTCCTACAGTTTTAAAACAAAATCACATTATTTCTGCTCAAATAAAGTACATAAACATTATGTAGCAAACTAGGCCTTCATCAGCCCATGGCTGGACAAAAGCCACCGGCCTAGTCATTGCTGCCGGTTGTTTAGTTTCTTCAGGATCTGATTTTTCAGTCTCTAGATATTTTTATTTAACTGTAACACTAAATTAGTACAGTAAACATTAGTTAGATATAAATCTGCCTAGCCTTTTCTCAACTATGTTGGGGTCGGCTTCCAGTCTAACTAGATGCAGATGAATGTCAGTATTTACATAGAGTGACTGCCTATCTGACCTCCACAACCCAGTTACTGGGTAATGCAATACCCCTTCGTAAGACTGGTTGTCAGACTTTCGGGCTTCTGACGACCCGTAACAACTGCCAAAGATCCTTAAATGACAGCTGGGACCAACAGCTTAACATGCTCTCCAAGGCACGGAGGAATCTCGGTATATAAAAATGGGTCACCCATCCACAGACCAACCCCGACAAGCGTAGCTTAACTTGATAGATCGACCCGTATGGCTTGCTTAGCCACAAGCTTTAAAACAGTTGGGCATACATAAAATATATGATGTGACTATTTTATTTGACTATGTAGAAAGTTCACTGATGTGATTATTAGTTTTTTAGTTATGGCCTGGGGAGCAAGTCTCCCGAGGGATCAAGTGTCCTGTCTCCCCTAGTAAGTTGCTATGCTTGTTTCTTAAATATGTGTCAAAAAGCTTAGGTACCTTCAATGATTTTTATAGAAGAGCCATATTCAATAATGTTCATGCCTTGCCACCAACTTCTTTGTTAGAAAATCCCTCGCTATATATAATGTTGGTAGGGCAGTGTTCAATTCTTGTATTTTCAGCTTTAGCACCGTCTGTGAAAATATTATGATCAATGTTTCATAGTTAATTGTTATTCAATTAGTGGTTAATTTTTAGCATCTACTTATGTACAGGAATATCAATTAACTAACAATTATTTCAGTTGTTAGAATGTGAGGTTGACAGACATATGTATAATAAATTAATTAACCATCAAAAAATAGTTAACCTTACTCATGGACGTATAAAAAAGTACATCACGTAAGTTGCTTGTCTACGCAACAAAGGAATGATTGTCCATATGTAGACTGACCAATAATGTACCTACAGCTCATTGATTTATAAAAATGCTACAGCTACAATAATCTAATGAGATAAGTACACACACACTACACAAATACACTTGACACTTCTACAAATCTACACACGTTATTTCTATATAAACTGGCTTACTTACTTGTAGCTTGTAGGTAGTGATGATATCGAAATAGGCACTTTCGCTATTGAGCAAAACAGCCTTAGTCTTAGTGCACCTTGTACAAAGCCCTCATTTTATCATCAACAGAGCGCTAGTTCTTGACTAGAGAAATCTCCACTATAGGTAGATAGAGTAACTCCACGTGGTGACTAGTTCAATATTCATTATAGGCCCATGTTTCTTTATGAGATAATTTGTATTTGTATATTGAAAAATGTAACAACTATTATTTTATTAATAATAATGGGAGGATTCTTCTTTATCAGTGTTGCCAACTTCTTTTTCGCTAGTCCACTATCTAGCGGCGATTCTTCAAACTATCATAAATAAACTAGACAACTTTTTAATTTTATTTATCTTCCTATTACCGACGTTCGGTCACTGTTTTGGAGGTCCATTTGAAGATTTAAAAATGAAAATAAAACATAACATAGGTATGATAGTAAACATGGTTTTTTCATCATCCTACTATAATATTACAAAATAATGAATGAAAAAGTTAGTAGAAGATGTTTGGATTTTTGTTAGACAGACAATAATGGCTTAGTTTTTTTTTATCCCGGAATTATGTTCCCGTGGGGCAATTTTTTCGAAATGACGTTTTTTTGGATCTCCACTCGGGTGGAGCCCATTCACACTACATTCGTCCCTATATTTGTCATGCTGAACAGTCTTTCCAAATCAGCGTAAATCCGCAAAGGTTTTGGTATTTGAAAGAAAAAATCGTAAAATTATTAACACTGGTTTTAGGCAAACAATAAAACGTGCCATAATCGTGATAATAACATTTTTTAGAGTTAAAAGTTTTGGAAATTGATTGTATTGTTTTCTACAATTTGAATTAAACTAACCACTAGACAAAACCACCAGCCACTAAAAGAAAAATTTCTCCGCCAGTAGGGGTGCCAAAACCCCCAGGTTTAGTGGAAATTCTACTAAGTTGATAACACTGCTTTTCTATGATATTTTCATTGGCTACAGATTACAACAATGTGAAAAGAAAAACGTTTCGTTACCTATTTCAAATATGGTAGCTTTTGGTAGAAAGTGTTTTAAAAATTGTTTTTTAATTTTTCGGCAATGATTGAACATCTTTATTTATAAGCATTAGTAGACCATCAGTTGCAATTAAAACAAAATTAAATTATAGCACAATAATTCGGAAACAAATAATTCCAATATGATGAAACAAAACGCTTCAACGTTACAGATTAGGAGCAATTGGTTAGTACATCTCTATACAATTCTAATGGATTGGATTTTTTTTTATTTCACAATTCCAAATATGGAAGCCAGAACCGACAGGAGTTTGTTTAAATTGGGAATCTATTTCCGAAACAAACTGTGTTTCGCAATTAGGGTGCAGGACGTCACTGATTGCATATATTGGAATCCAGAGGGCAGGATAGCAGCTTAGGTGGAGCATAGTTTGGGACAGCTCCACATACACTCTCCTGCCGTTCCGAATATCTACCTTAAAGCTAGGATGTGTGAGGAGCTTTCGGATAGTGATTACCACTTGCTAGTATGTATTCATTTAAAAGAGCGCGAAGATCGTTTTTGGTTAGGACGCGGCCGTAGCTGTAAGGTAATCATAGTACCTGTGGGGGGCAGTGCAAGCCGCGTGTCTGCTGCGAAGCCCCGCTGCGCCAGCCGGTCGAGCAGAGTGCTGGCCGACCATCACCTCTCACTGTCGTGCTGCACCCCTGGAACATAAACCATAGCTGATTTTCTTTAATAATATAATGAATGGGAACGGACAGGCAAAGGTAATAGATGACGCCATTATCGCTGGTAACCGTCAGCTTTCTATCTGTTGAAGGTTTTCAAGGATATTAAAAAGTAAACTCGCTCTCACCCTAAAAAAATATGGTGTTTGTAGGTAAACAACACCAGCAACGATGCTACTCTAGCGGGATAAATTGGCAGTGTCTCCCATTTTATTTGGATTTAGTGGCCAGTACTGGCCAGTTTTTCATTTATTATTGTGTAATACTCACAACCGGCGTGCGTTTACGATGTATGAACGTAAACGAATCAAACATGAGTAGCCGGAGTAGGTATGTAATGTAAGGATCGTAGCAGGAGGCGGCGTGGCGTTCTGTAGTTTCTGCCTACCTCCATGGGAATAAAGCGTCAGTTATGTTTGTAAGTGTACCTACAATAATTTGGAGATAAAATTCCTTCATAAAGGCGATATACAGGGTGTCCCGTAATTAATGGATAACCTCTTACGGGGTCATTGTACTCATCATTATGAACAACTTTTACTATGGGACCAAACCTGAAATCACGAAAAAAAAATCAGCAGTTCCCTACATTTTGACGAGTTATGCGAAAATAAATGTAGGGAACAGTTGATTTTTTTTTCGCTATTTCATGTTTGGTCCTATAGTAAAAAATGTTCATAATGATGAGTACAATGACTCCTTAAGAGGTTATCTATTAATTACGGGACACCCTGTATACTTAGGTGTTTCTAAGTTTTCTTTAGACCCATTAGTTTTGTGGACTGAAGCTTTCTCAAAACAGTTTGCGTCTTTATTTTTGGTGTAAAGGAGGATACAACAATGTGCTCAACTTTAGTATTTAGTAAGAGACCTTTCAGTTACTGGACAATGACAGTCTTCACCATAAATTCTGGAAATATTTAGTGGAACGCACACTAGCGCACCAATGACTTGACTCCCCCATAAAATTGGTAGTATGACCTAAAATAAAAACAGTAGCCAACAAAGACAAGCTTATTGAAATATGAATAATGGTAAACTGGATTGACACATTACCTACCTTCACTGGGGGCTGGAGAATGACCCCTGGACTTATCATCACGCGGCGTGGTCGAGCCGTCCGGCTGATCCTGAAATAAACAGAATAGCAATGAGCACATAAAAGATATAGAGGTTTATCTGTTCTGTGGCAATGAGTCACCAACAACAAACGGCAACAACAACAACAGCAACAGTTATAGTAACTTGAAAGAAATGAGCCTATAGATAGGCTCTATCCTTAAAAATAATAGGTGATCACTTTTGCCCCAAATACTGGGTAGGTATACTTGAGCAATTCTCAGATCAATTGACCCGCAGGAAAATTAAATTATCTTCGACGCCGACGCAAATGTTGTCAGTGACCGAAGACGGTATGATTAGGGTTGACAAATATTAGATGTTCATGTTAGCTTAATATTTTGTGACAGTTTACACAACAAGTGACAAAGTATTATTTGCTCGTTCGTTTCGGTGTTTCATTTAGATACTTAAATGGAGGAACAAAATTGCTGCGGAAAAATTACATAATGGTGCCGATTCTCTTGTCACAAATGCCACTAAACTGGACTAAAAATCACTAAAATTTAGTTTATTCCTGTCAAACGACGATTTCCCATTCTGAAATTGACTAAAGTGACACAACTTAACTATATTTTAGTTTGACAGGACTAAGATTGTACGGAGTTATTAGTTTAGTGAAAATGGCAATTTTGCTATTCTGAATTTGACTGTTTTCACATGGTTTTCACCTAAAATTTTAATTGTCAAACTAAATCAGACTATGTTTAATCGCGATTAAAAAGGTGTGGAATAAAATTAGTTGATATGAACTAATTCACACCGAGACCTTGATTTCGGATGCAAAAACAGTAGTGTATTTTTTTCTTTTCTTTTGCATATATCTCGAAAACGGTGTCCTATCGCAAAAATAATGAAAATTTGGCCCCCCTTTATAAAACTCATGAACCCCTATGACTCAACATGTAGGCACCAAAAAAAAAGTACCAAAAAAAAGTACCAAAAAAAAAAGTACCAAAAAAAAAGTACCAAAAAAAAAGGTACGAAAAAAAAGGTACCTACATTCCATAATAAAACACGTTGAAGCTGCCCCCTCCCTGCGCCCCTCCAGCTCTAAAAGATATTTGACCCGGTAACGACAGCGATGTCGGTGAACAAAATATGACAAGCCTGTCACTTCATAGTGATTTCGTTAGTTCCAATTAAAGCCACCGGGTCAAATGTACTACAGGCACTATACCACGCAGAGTCACGATTGTCAAACTAGATTTTAGTTGTGTCAAAATTGTTATTAAATTTAGAGGTTTTTTTTTTTGTCAGAATAGCTCTAAGATTCTCATAGCAAAAAGTAAGGAATTTTAGTGATAGTTTAGTTAGTTTAGTTCGGTGTACAACAGAATCGGCCGGCACCAATATCTTTTTTAATTAGGTTTAAGTCTGATCTTAGGAAGAAATTACGACTTTAATGCTCTCCGAGGCGGAGGGCCTCCTAATTCCTCGTAGGTACTTGACCTCGTAGTAGGTAGATTCCTACCTACATAATTACGTAGGTGCCTACCTACTTTACTATACCTAGGTGATATTTAAAATTTATCAAGGAAACCTAAGTTAGGTCAGTAGGTAGGTAAGTGGAATTCGACAAGTAGAAACAACTTTAGGGGTGAACAAATTAAATACCACAGACAAGTATGTAAACAAGGTTCGATAATAGTTTTGGTTCAGCAGTAGGTAGGTACTTTCAGCCCTTTCGCTCTTTCAAACTTTGTCGTTCAGTCTAATATGTTACTATTGCCATTTTATCTAGGTACCTACCTAGAGTGTACCTACTTACATAAGTTGGTAGGTAACAGCCCTCGCTCCAGAGCAAATTGAATAATTTTACACGGGACCCCACTTCCGACGTCCTTGGAACCAACGTAGATACTCTTACACCTTATAATGTTATGAAAAGGGGAGGTGGAGGGAAAATCGAGCATTTTTCAAGAGGAAAGCCGACCGTTGTAGCTTTAATTAAAACCGTCGGCCTTGCTCCTAGTAGGTGATTGAAGGCTTTTTTTTTAATGCTTGCCGCTTCATTTTTAGAATCGAATACAATAGGTATTGAGAGGTGAGAGCTGCCAATTAAACTCAAACTCAAAGCATTTATTTCAATTAAACCAATTACAGGCACTTTTGAATTGTCAAGGGGTCGGTCAGTCAGAAAGATGAAGCTAGGCGCCCATTCCAAAGCATAGTAGGTACCAATGGAGAAGAACGGGCAAGAAACTCCACGAACACTCTTTTAAATCAAGATATGGTTACAAAATAATGGTTACATCATTCATGTTGAAATTTTACATGTGAGAACGATGCAGAACGTTAAAAGCGTCCTTAAAAAAAAAACAATTCAAATATTTAAATTAAATTAAAATAAGCCGTGGCCGCTAAGGTATGACCAGCCTTCACTGACAGCGCTTGTTCACGAACCTGACGCATGGATTAGCTAAATGATCTAACACGCGCCACCATCAGCGAGACATTAGAGTGAGCATCACATACTCTCAGCCGCCAGGGCACATTCACAAAGACGTACCCAGTAAATGGTAGCTTTAGAGTAGGTATGTACATAGTACTCACACATGTGCTGTGCAATTATATAATACAAAAGAGATTGAGTCTATACAATGCAATGATAGTCTTACAATCTTCAGCAATTAATTGATTTCTATTGGACTAATACCAATACCTACATATGAGACAGAACAGATAAATGTTCTGTTATTGATTGATTGGAAAGTGACCCATTGATTAGAATAGAATATAGATAATTATCTGTTCTGTGAGTGTGTGTGTGTGTGTGTGTTCTGTGTGTGTGTGTGTGTCAATTAGTTTCGCTTTTGTTAAAGTGATTAATTTAATAAACGCTTTCTACGTAAGCAGCTAGGTTACAGGCTCGTGTAAAAATTCGAAATAAACTTTCTATCACTGAAAATATTATGATCAATAAAAACGATAAGAGAAAGACATTGAAAACGACGAAAATCAATAAACGAATATTTAAAACTAAAAAAATTCCTTAGGTACACAAAAGAGTAGGTAAAGGTCTGGTAGGGCTCTGCGTAGAACCATTTTAGTTGAGGAGTGTGAATTTATTATAACTTATCCGAAGCTTAAAATATAGCGGGCATCAGCCCCATTCAACTAGAGTCCCTCTCGTTTCATTATTATCAAAAAAGCAAAATAACAAACGCTTCCATCCCCCAAGGAAGTGTAATAGGTGGCTTATTATTCCTTGTTTACATCAATGATTTACCGAAAACAATAGAAGGGCCATGTGTTTGATTTGCAGATGACATTTCTTTATTAGTCTCCTGTCAAAATAACACAAACATAGAAGGAAAACTCAGTTCCACACTCACAAAAGCATGTAGCTGGATGACCTCACATAATTTAGAAATTAACCATGCTAAAACTAAATTGATGATTTACCACCCTTATCAAAAAGCTCCTCTACACTTAAATTTCACCTTTAACCATCGATCACTAATAAAAAACTTAACGGTACAAAATTGGAAACTGTTGATGAATTTATACTACTTGGACTTACAATAATTGATAAACATATTAAGTAATGGAAAACACAAATACAAAAAAACCCGTTCAAAAATTTCAAAATTCTCTTAGTCCATTGCCGCGAAGATTGCGGGCAGCGGGGCGGCAGCGGCGGCGGCGCGGGAGCGGCAGGATTCTATGCGTAAAAACAAATGGACCGGACCTCGAAACCAGCGGCACGGTTGCGGGGCGGGACAGTGCGAGAAGTGCCGCCGCCGCTGCCGCCCCGCTGCCCGCGAAATTCGAGGCAGAGGCCTAAAGCGCAGGCCACACCGCCAGCTAGCGGGCGGGCGGGCTAGGCGGGTGGGCGAAGAAAACGAAGGAAACTATACAAACTACGCGAAATATTGGCGAGCTAAACTATGGAGTTCACACCGAAAAATACGGACAGACGAACGACGGGCGGAGCGGGCGAAGCACAAACGTAAACACTACACTGCTATTCGAAAGATGAGCGTCGACTAGTCTACTCGAAACGGGGAGGACGGGCGAACGAACCGGGCGAGCGGGCTGGCGGGCGAGCTAAGCTAGCGAAGCGCGGGCGCGCCAACGAGGTGAACGAGTAGCTTCGCTGGAATCGTCGGATATTTCGTTAGCTTAGCTCGTTAGGTTAGTCGGTAGCTCGCGATGTGAACCGAAGTATGTAAAGAGGTGAAACGATGTTCGCCCGCCTAGCCCGCCCGCCCGCTAGCTGGCGGTGTGGCCTGCGCTTTACGCTCTGCGAAATAAAAATGACAACCGATCTACATACTGCCCTCACCACCTATTATGCGTATGCCAAAGCATGGCTTTGCTACGGCGTAATCCTCTGGGGAAATAGTACAGATGTACCTACTGACATTCTTTACCCTACAAAAGAAATTAGTAAGAATCTTGGTAAATATTGTTCAAACTGACAGTTGCAAACCCTATTTTCTAAAACACAATATTCTAACCCTCCCCAGTATTTACATTCCAGAAATATGTAAATTTGTCCGTAAACATCAAGAGTTCTACACTAAACGCGAAGACATCCAATCACAGTACACACTTAGGCACCGATCTAGATTAAACATACCAGCATCCAAGCTAAAAATGCATTCTACAAGTCCCTACGTAATGTCTATAAAAATATACAACAGACTACCGGACATCATAAAGAAAGAAGAAAAGTTCAATTTATTTACTTATAATAAAACTTTAAAAAATACTAATAAACAAATGCTATTATTCCTTCGATGAATATTTACATGATAAACATAAATAATAGAAGAAATGTAGCACATGTTAAGGAAATTACTAATATAATAAAATAATAATTATATAAGAATAATAATTGATAACAAAAGTAAATGATAATCACGCAATTTATACCTATATTTAAAATATATTAATGATAGGTATGGTAATTATTAATAAATAATATAACAAAAATAATAATTAAATAAAATTATTATTAATAAATTAAATATTTTTTTATATTTTTACATGTTTTTTATATATTTTTTAAGAAATATTTTAAAATGTATTTTATAAGAACAAAAATTAATAAACGAAATTAAATAATACAGCAATAATAATTATTCATAATCTCCTAAAACAGGGCTTCCTCTCTCCTACCCTTTTGCTGTGCCCTACAGGGTCCTTAATGATCTCAATTATACACCTAAGTAGGTACACATTATGGTAAAGCAATAAAGATATTGAGTATTTTAATAGAGTAAATCTCCTACTGTGAGGTTCGAGCCCTCACGTGGTAGAGGCGCCGAGTAAGATTAATTCACACTCCTTAACTAAAATGGTTCTACGCGGGTGCCCTACCAGAATCTATCTGTCATCCTACAAAGAAAAACGAGGTTCGTTTTTCTTTCTAGAACACATTCAATATTTGAATGATTGAATGTCAGCCAGTATATCACTGTCGAGGCTTGACCAAAGCATCAAACATCTACAGTACCTACATAAAGAAGGTAGGTACCTATTCCGCTGAAGCCTGCCACGTAGGTACTTTCTAGGTAGTCTAGAAATAAATTGTAAAACCGAGTCCAGGATGTTCACAATAACATTGAACAATGTTGAATAACGTAACAATGATGAACAATAACGGCCGACGGAGCGACTGGCAGAAGAACGGGAAATTGATATCATGTCAGGAAGCGCGTAAGCGGAAGCTCACACCGACATGCAAGCAAAGTTTTTGAATTTAAATTCTGGCTAATAGCTACACGAAACATTGTTAGAACACGGTTAGTGGGAAATCCGGATATCGGCTTTTGCTCGACACTTCACTATGTATGTAGTGAACTATACCTACACGCTGCTTTTTTATTGGCTAGGGAGCTGCCACGATAGTGTTGTAGGTAAACCTACTCATCATTATGAACAACTTTTACTATGGGACCAATGCTGAAATCGTGAAGAATGAAAGCGGCCAAGTGCATGTCGGACCACGCGCAGAAATAGGGTTCCATAGTTGCACAATAATGCTGACTGAGAAGAGGGCTTTTTGTTGGTTCATGAATATTTGACTATTACTCGTAAACTTGAAAAGCCTACTCAGCTCTGATAGTTTTCCTTTTAACTTCGTTATATATACTACACTAAAACTAACTGTTTAGCTGGCAGGGGGGGGGGGGACACTTGACTCACTTGACAAAAAATTGCACTTTAAAGCTTAATCTTTCAGAAACGGATCTCTAAATCGTAAAATTGTTTCCACAAACCCGAAATATTTTTGAAAGTCCCATCCAACAATACCCCACACAATGGGGTAGACGAGAAAAAAAAAACATTTCTACAAAAACATTAGAAAAGTACATGTAACAAATGGAGGGGCTTACAGTTTTAGACTGTAAAAAAAAAAAAAAAATTTTGTTTTTGATGTTGTTGATGTTGTTGTTGTTGTAAAAATCTGTACCTACTTTAACTTTCAGTAACAAAGGCAGGTGAGTACCTACTCTTTTTTTTTTTGTTCATGGGAAATCATCAAATGACTTCTTCCGCTCTGGGTGTTGTCATGTTAGACTTTTACTGACTAAAACCTACCCGTGTTGCTTCAGTTGCCTGTGCCCGAGCCACGGTATCTCTTTCGAACTACCCGCGACCCCGGCGACATCAGCCTTAACGAACCCCATCATTCAACATCTGAGTAGGTATAGGTACCTATTCTGTAAAACGTTTCTTAAACGGTAAAAGCTTTTTCTTTGCTCGATTGAGTGACTGAAAATTTCCCCATCCATAAAAAAAAATGTATCTGTGATCTACTTATTCGGAAAAGGTTTACATTTTATACCGTTGGATTCAAAAGACCGTGATAATCTTTCCACAACTGGCAGGGTAAAAACGGTAACTGATACCAAGCTACTTGTATTTCTCGTGTTACACGGTCTGTCGCCAACAAATCTAATTTGTTATTGATGCTCGTATTCGCGTGGTATCAATAACACAACATGTGAAAGGAAAAACTTCTGAGAGTATCTAATCGTGTCCCAATTGATTTGGGGTCTGTGCAACATGTCTTCTTCTTTCAAACTTATCTGTCTAATGTAAATAGCCCATAATATCCCACTGCTGGACAACGGCCTCGCTTTCCTTTTTTTTTACGTCGCTCCTGGAATATATTGCTTTATTTTCTCAGCTATTGCGGGACTTTATCACACACATTATTAAAGGATTTAGAACATTTCCTTCAATTCAAATAATTTAAATGCACCTTGTCACAGTGACCTTGTTGCGCCTGCAGCTAAAAGTTCTGTTTTCCGCTAATGATTGTTTGTTAGTTGCCAGTTGGAATCAGCTTGATCTGTCTGCATTTCTGCTCCAAATTTTATTTACCTACCTAATCCCGTAAAGCTGTTACCTACAACTTTTTGAAAGGTACTGTAAAGGTTACATGTAAAGCCCTAAGTATGTTGTAAATTTAATTTCTGGCGTTAGGTGATTATTCTTATAGACATAGGCAGGAAAAGCCTAAATGATCGAATGTTATGAATAAAAGTGTTATTTGGAAATAGGATTACGTCGATTCTTTTCTTCAAGGGTAGGCGTAGCTCATGTAAAGGGGAGCCTTATGTTGTACAGTCCTGTGTCGAACTACTTTTGAATTTGAAGGGTTAGCTTTTGTTCTGAAGAAAAGATGAGTCGAGATAATATGGTACTTATGGGGAACTACTATGGACTAAGCTGCATACAATGATAGAGGATAGACTTGTAGATATACCTACATACAGGGCAATTTGTAAATCGCTAGCTAAATTTTCACAGGGTGTTCTACCCATGACTATAAACAACTTTCACTATGGGACCAACTCTGATATCACGAAAAAAAAAATCTACTGTTTCATACATTTTGATCGAATATGTATTGAACAGCAAATTCAAGTTTTTTCTCAAGGAAATATGCATATCCTAGCCCTATCATATTTCGACTCATCTTTTCTTCAGAACAAAAGCTAAACCCTTAAATTCAAAAGTAGGTACTTATTTCCACACTTGACTGAATGATCGAATGTAACCACAGGTATTTTCAGCCTGTACAATCTAAGGCTCCTTTTTACATGAAACCTTTACAGTAGGTACTGTGAGGGCTCGCTCGAACCTCACAGTAGGAGATTTACTAAATAAATAATAAAACTAGAGGGACTCTATTTAAATGGGGCTGAGTATTTTAAGCTTCATATAAATTATAATTCACACTCCTACTAAATTAGTTCTACGTGGAGCTCTCACCAGCTCACCAGATTCCATCTGTCATCCTATGAAGAAAACGAGAATCGTTTTCTTCGCGATAAGACCACCTTTGGCCTCTGTAACCTGAATAGGTATTAGGTACTTAATAGTAAAAATTACTAATAGAGAAGTATAGAAAAAAAAGGGACATGTTGCGCCGATCCCAAATAGATTGGGATAAGGCCAGGAGAATGATAACTTAATGGTACATGACCTATGTTAAATTTTGGGTAGGTAGTGACAATAAAAGCATATTCTATCTATCTAGTAATGCACCTTAGTACTTATGGTGGCCTTGTAAACTATTTGGGAGATTAATAACCAAATAGGTACCGACCAGAAAGCGGAAGATTATTAAAATCCTACCAATTTATAAATATAACGCATTGATTTAAAATTCCGGACATCTCAACCAACCTTTTACCAATGGCGCGTAACGTTGTGGAATGAAAAAAAAACTCCATTTTCCTCTGCGCTGAATTGACTCTCAAAACATTTCAATAACAACGAGATATATTGCTACCTACTCCAGAAAATATCTGGTCGTCACGCACGAATATATTTCAATATAAATACTACGTTATATTTTTATAACATCGACATTTTCCTGCGAGAGGACTACTTTCGGTATAGTTTATGACAAGAAAATAAGACATTTCTGTGAAAATAATCCCGTGGTTGGGATCCGGTATGGCCACATGTTACAGCCTCAGGTTGTTTTACTTAAATATCCAATGGTTATTTTGATTATCAATGCTTTTTTTGAGTGCTTGAGGTTGAGCTGTTTGACATTATAATATACCTACTTCATTCATGATAAGGATATGTTTTCTTGATTTTCCTCTTTAGACACAACAAGCTTTTTGATTGCTTGTTATTTGTAGATACCTGTTTTTTTTATATTTCTATGGTAGATACCATCGCGCCTCGCGGACATTTGCGGTGATCAACTATTCAACAATATTGTTGAAAAGTGGATCACCGCAAATGTCCGCGGTTGTAACATATTGGTTCTAACTTTCCAAGAGGAATCAGAAACTGTGTCAAATATAAAATCGCAGTAGGTAAGTATTTGGCAAAGTTAATTTTCTATAATTTTCTAATATAGATCCATCCAGACTGCCTCGTTGGTCACTAGACCAACGAGGCAGTCTGGATGGATCTAGATCTCTAGGTCGCAATCGCAAGCGCTACTGCTGAGCATGAGGTAAGTATTGGGTTCGATTCCTAGGTCGGGCACACTGATATTGAGTTTTTCTATCATTTCTCAGTAAGTAGTAACCCGGAGTCTAGATTTGCGCCCGGTTGATGGCAATAGGCTCGCTTCCTATTACATAGAACTTAAACATAACGGGCGAAATGTGGGTGTAGGTACTATAGGTACACCTACAGAACAGATAAAAGAGGTCTTATCTGTTCTGTGGGTACCTACCTACACCTGTGCTTAACCCTTTGGGGAATATAGCTGTGATGCTATGTTCTGATCCATCTATATTACATACTTATTGCTACTTGTGCTATCGAGTATCGAAACGCGATATTTTATGCAATTCTTACTTCCTATTTCCCCGGGTTCTCTTCACTGCCATGATACCTCAGTAGGTATCGTGGCGGTGAAGCCACACATAACATATCAGGCGTGTGTAGCCAATAAAATAGCTTATTTAGTAGATTGTACCCAGGAGATGTTCTCGACATAATCCTGTTTTAAGAGATACGTGTGACCTCTTTTTCGACCCTTTAACCTCGTTTTTCCTTTATGCATTATTTCTTACTACACTTTCACATAATACCCTACCGTAGTGTAATCGTATTATGAAGAAAAACAGCATCATTATCCTAAAAGCATATAGAATACACTAGTGAAAGTTTTCAGAAACTCGACCTTATGACTAAAAGAGTACCTAAGGTAAGGATTAGCTTAACGCTCTCTCCAACATAAACTTTAGTTCAGAAAATACATTAGTTTCTGTATTTTTAACCGCAAGGCTGCAGGTTTGAGTTCAAAACTTTTAACTGTGCAGTTTTCTGTGCTTCGGTTACGAGGTTTAAACTTCGTTCCATTAACACCGTACGTCCGTAACTGTTATCAAATTGGACATTGAAAATGTCGTTACCCTTTCATCGTTGAACGTAGGCCACGTTTCACGTTGAAAGGGTAACGACATTTTCCATTTAAAATAGTTTGTGCGGCCCGTATGAGCACACAGGATGTGCAAAATGTTTTAATGGAACTGCCTGGAAACGTCGCCGCGTCGAGTCGTAACTTTGTTATCTTACTTTTCTAACAGATAAGTGGTTTAAAGGATGAAGGAATTTTGGAGCCAATTCTGCTACTGAAAAGTTCGCGGGAGTCGTATACGTACTTCAAGAAAAAAAAAACATGTTTTCGAAGCTTCTGACGCAGATAAGTGCCAATGGCCTAGAGCTCAGCACAGACCAGCTTGCGTGTTCTGTGCTGAGCACACGCAACGCGTCGTATGTCCATCCTGTAATAGACTCTCCCATCAAGGAGCGCTGTCGCAAATTAGACGCATTTTTAATTCATTATCCTACATAATACAAAAGGTTCACTTTGCAGTTTTTTTTTTGGAAGTCGGTTGTTTTTTTTTTTTGTAAATTTTATTTTTTATTTTTCACTTTTTAGTGTGTCAGTTTGTAATTTATCTAAGTTACAATAACCTAATGTCAACTGCTCATTATCTTTTACTTACAAAATATTACTTTTCCCGATGCAGGGACGTTAATTGTTGAGGAGTTCTCCTAGAAAGAACCAGGAGAACTGGAGCTGATGGTGAAGCCACCATCAGCTCCACTTCCCCATATGCATTGTGACGAGCATAAATTGGTAATCGAATCGCAACCCATGAAATATTTAGTATTGATTAGTTCCGATGGCCATATGTGGTCTTCATCATCACTTCTCCAAATGGTGCTTTCCGAGAGCAAATGGTGTGCCTACCATTTGCTCTCGGAAAGCACCAAATCTCTATTGGTGTGCCTACAAAATTTGAGGATTTCCCTCGATTTCCACGGGATCCCTTCATTAGATTCTGACTTGGTGACAATGGGGCCACCTCGAAAGCATACCCTTTCAATAAAAAAAATGATTTTAAAAATCGTTCTACAATTGATGGAGAAATTGGTGTACATACATAAAAAAATAATATACACATATACATAAGTATACGCGACGAATTCAGAACCTCCTGCTAAGAATTACACCTATTTGTTGACTCACTGTGATTAGAATACGTATGATCTGCGAAGGATATCATTACGCAAGATTTTCTTTAGAGGCTTTCTTTTGTAGCAGTCATAAGGGATTTATTGAGGACTATCTTCAGCATTGGTTAGCAAAGTATATTTTTTTTACAAAATGTTACATGGTCTCTTTTTTAAGATCACGCCTGTATTCCTCGAGGGGTTAGGCAGTGGTGTACACCTTTAGTAGCTACCTACAGTCCTACACCCACATTTCGCCAGTTATATCCCCTCCGCTGCGAAATCATTGCAGCGAAACCGCAGTAGTTCAATTCACCTGACGCGCATGATGTTCTGCTACTCGAATTACCTACCTACCTACCTACCTACGATTCAAACATCATGACTGAAAATATGCAAAGCAACTGTTAGTACAGGAAACAAGTGCGTGTCGGACCACGCACAATGAAGGGTTCCGTAGTTGGGATGAATTTATCTTAAGAACAAACACCATTGTAGTTGAAAAACATGTTCTCCCATACATTCCAACTGTAAATGTAAGTTTGTACTCGCAATATTGATAGACTTACCATGTTATTTTAAGTCCATAGACTTCTTATAGATTTTCCTGTAATCTACAGGTAAAGATCTATTTTCTGTATTTTTTTCAATGTTTTAGGCTCAGTAGTTTCGGAGATAAGGGGGGGGGGGGATGGTCAATTTTCGTCTATTTTCTTATTTGCCCCCCAAAAGTGACCTCTATATTCAAATTTAATTTATTTACTTTACCCGTCCGTATTTGGGTCACAAAATTCCAACCAAATTTCAACTTAATCGGTCCATTAGATTCTGAGCAAACTGGCTGTGACAGACGGACAGACAGACAGACAGACAGACAGACAGACAGACAGACAGACAGACCGACGGACAGACAGACAGACAGACACACGAGTGATCCTATAAGGGTTCCGTTTTTCCTTTTGAGATACGGAACCCTAAAAAGCTTTTTTCAGTTTCATCTTTTGAACATTGGGTGGAATGTCGGAATTGCCATGAAAATTCGTTTTTCTGACAACTTCTCGGAATAGCTCAGATTCGTCATACCTAGTTCAAAAGGATTATGAATTAATAAATCCGTTTGAACTACGGTTCTGATATTTTTCTGGGAATATTGGATTGGTTACTTAAAATACATCGTAAAAACAGAATAAATATTTATTCTGTAGGCATTAAAAGCTGTAATGGTATTAATTTGCGAGTGGTGATGTTTACAAATATTTTTCTCTGGTTGTGCCGGAATCAAAATATCAATTTACAAAATAAAACATTTTTTGAGACTGTGGTGGGACTCCCGTGCCGCGGTCGGAACGAAGTTGCTTTGGTTTTTGCACACTTTTGTTACTTAGCAAAACTGTCATGACGGGCAAAATGTTACACTTTCTTTTGGTCTAGCTTTCATTCGCCAAGTATGCAGAATATAAAGGCTCCTGCAGACAGACGCGACGCGACACCCGTAGAGCAATTTTAATGAAGTTTTCATAGATATTGTTCCACCAGAGTTGTCGCGCCTGTCTGCGGGAGCCTTAACTTCGTTCCAAAAAATGGTGTACCTAAATAACATATCCTTTCATAGATAAACACATTACCTACCTAATGTTGAAGTATAAAGAAAAGTAAGGAAAAAGTTTTCGATGTATTTTGACTTGCAAAACTTTGAAAGCTTTTATTAGGTATCAAGAACAACATTATTTCATTCAAAACTTTTTATGAGTAATGGAAAAACTCGAAAGTAAACAAATTAAGTTAAGTCTTAATATAATCACACTTTAATTTGTATTTCCGTCTAACTTCCCCTTTGGTTAAAAGGTATTTTGTGATAGGATAGAAAAATAAAATGTTGGTAAGTACCTAGTCCTCTCCGCCCCGGAAAACTGGGATTGGAAACATATCAAAAGTTTTGCCATTAGCTTTTACTGTAGTTGGCAAATCTTTCTGAGTAAACTGTTTACCTATATGATTCTTTATGGCTGCAATCTTCCCCTGGTGCCTGTTATCCTGGTACCCAAGTACACACTTCTAGCCAAAATGGGTGGTGAAAAAAGAAAATGTTTCGCGAATTATTTATTTCGGAGTATTTTCTTACGTGTTTTGTTTCTTATTTGTTACCTACGTATCTTTTTGAAAGATTAATGATTCCTTTACAAGAAAAACTTCTCTACATTATTGAGGAATCGTATTAGGTAGATTAACAATCCAATCTGTTGTTGTTATTCAATTGTAGTAAATAAGAGAACTTGTTTTCTGAAAATTCCGCAAAGACATGTTGGAACTTAGAAGCAGTTGCTGATAATATATCTTTGTAGTTGCATCTTTTGACTTATTAGGATGGATGTTGAGTGAAATGCTAATATTAATTTCCTTAACTTTGTTTTAAAATACCGTTGAAAAAACGTTGTAAAAGTCTCTTAATTTGTAAGGCCTCGGCCACAGACAACGAACTCCGCCCCAGTAGCGACTATAGAGTACGCCTTTACGAATAATATTCGTATCCGAATTTGGCGCAACTGACACAGAGCATTGTTAGAATTGTCACGGGCCGTCAGTTTCTGAGTACACACGGCTACACATCAAGCTATAATATTTCTAGTTTACACTGACCTCTCATTGTAAGGAAATCCTATACAATGCGAGATCAGCTTATACTGGAAATGTATACCTTGATCTGTAGCCGTGCCTACCTCTACGTAAACGGTGAAGTTCACTGACACGCTTGGTTTGTAAACAGTGTTGCCAGTGAGAACCGTCTCACCCGCTGAGGCGACTCTGCAATGCTGCCAAAGATAATAAAATGAAACTTACCTGGTGTGGTATCTCCAAGTTGGCGGTGGCAGTCAGCAGGTCCAGTATAGCTGAGAAGGATCCTCTCGCCGCTCGTCGGAAGCCTTCGGGGGGAGACTCGGCCGCCCCGCCCGCCACGCTCACCGGGGACTGAGACCACTGGAAATATCGGTGGAGTTGAGGAGATACGCTGGCTGATAACTATTTTTAATGTTGGTAGTTTTTTTTTTCTGTCTTGTCTAGTTATCTGCGGTGAGACTTGCCATGAAAAATCATTATTTACCTGATAAATAGGTACAAGTACTATGTTATAGGTACGGGGTACCTACCAATAAACCATCAGTCCAGTAAAATTCTTTACCTGTGTCCTAGTAACTTACAAGTAAAGAATTTTACTGGACTGTGACTGTGACTTCACAGACTGGTTTCGTATCTACATATTAGGTCTTTACCTATGAAATTGCCGTTCTGCAGTACTGGCCATTTCAAATCAAAATAATTTTTGTTTGGCTAAGAATTCTAATTTCAAATTAATTTTATTTTAAAAACATGGATTTTTTTTTCCAAAAGTAGTCATTTGTTCATTGATTAGTGTTACATTTTCATCGCATTTCAATCTTTTTCGTCATCATGGATACGTTAAAAATTCGAGTAATTATGGAATATGAGTACCGTCGTGGCAGCAACGCGGCACAAGCGGCACGCAACATCAACGACGTTTACGGAGCTAACACTACAAACCAACGCACCACTTGTTATTGGTTTGCTCGCTTCCGTTCTGGAAATTTCGACCTGAAAAATGAACCTCGCGGTCGTCCGAAGACTTTGGTCGACAATGACGAATTAAAGGCGATTGTGGAAGCTGATGATACACAATCTACGGCTGAATTAGCAGCAGCTTTCAACGTTAGCGTCAAAACAATATTTGGTCCATTTGCGTCAAATTGAAAAGGTAAAAAAGCTTGACAAATGGGTGCCCCACGAACTGAATGATCGCCAGCGCGAAGTACGCGTCGAGACGTGCCTTGCACTGCTCAACAGACACACAAATGAAGGAATTTTGAACCGCATTGTTACCTGCGATGAAAAATGGATTCTGTTTGATAACCGCAAGCGCTCAGCAAGTTGGTTGGATCCTGGTTCAGCACCTAAACAATGCCCTAAACGAAAACTTACCCCTAGAAAAGTGATGGTCACTGTTTGGTGGTCTAGCGCCGGTGTGATTCATCACAGCTTCTTACCAAACGGGGTGAGCATTACTTCAGATGTGTACTGTGAAGAACTGAACACAATGATGGAGAAGCTGGCACATCTCCAACCAGCATTGGACAATCGCTCGTCTCCGCTGCTCCTGCACGACAACGCGCGACCTCATACTGCACAGCAAACGGTCTCCAAGTTGCAAGAACTGGGGTTGGAAGCTCTCCGTCATCCGCCCTACTCACCAGACCTTGCGCCTACAGACTACTACTTTTTCCACTTTTTCCAGAATTTGGATAACTTCTTGGCGGGAAACAAATTCAATACCCGAGAGGCAATACAAAATGCCTTTGAAGAATTTGTTGCCTCCAGTCCAGCTGATTTCTTTAAGAAGGGCATCAATAAACTGCCACTGCGTTGGCAAAGATGCATTGATTGCATAGATATATGATTATAAGCAAGAGGGCTTTAGCACACCTCAGCAGCGAAACTGCATGATATTCCGCTGTTGTTCCACTACTCGAGTAGCGGAACATCATGCGAGTCAGTGGAATTGAACTATACGTACTTACATGCGGTTTCGCTGCTATGGTTTCACGGCGGTGTGCTAAGGCCATAGAAGGTTCGCCTTCAACGGGCAGTTTGCTTGTCAAAAAGCCTTTGTTTTCTGTTTTTCTTTTACCATAATACCGCTTCACGATTCTGTTTACCTGGTACCAGAAGGTAAACCCTTCGTGTACTTTCGCGAAGTGTTTGGCTCAACTCCGGCTGACAAAGTTTCATATTGAATGGGTAATGAGATCCCTAAGTAGGAAGTTAGGAACGACGTGTATGAGCATTAGCTAGTCATGGTAACATGAACGTTATTTATGGATATTTTAATTTGTTGTTACCTTTTTATTAAGATGTAAAGACCCTGAGCACAAGACTAATAAACCGAGCAGACGGAAAGCTTCATTCTCCGTGCGTGGGAACACTATTACACGCACTTAATTAATATTATACTTAAATAACGACTACCAAGAATAGTGAACCTTCAGATTTTTTCTGTTTTCCATACCTAACATTACTTGTGTTTTGTGTAAAAAGTTTCTGAATTTTCGCCATAGTAATTTGTATGGAGAATTCGGGCGAGAAAATTCAGAAAATTTCTGAACTTTTTACATAAAACAGAAGTAATATTATGGAAAACAGAAAAAATAGTTGCTATGGTTAGAAAAAACAGGAAATTAGGTGACTTGTTATAAATTACGCCAAAGTTATCAAAATACGACGGTGCTTTTTGCACGTTTTTAGTGATATATTATTAATTTTTTTTTAACAATCATGTAGATGATGAAGGTCCGATCCAACTTTTTCACTGACTGGTGAAACTCTTGAGTTAGCCAGACGTTTTTTTTCGTGGCTGCTATCTACTACTTATCTTATCCAAACCCCATACCACGATTTCCTATTCCTAGACTAGTCGTGGGCTCGAACTCACTAGTGGGGTTGGCCAAAAAGCACGCTGTCTCACCTGACATCGTGTCCACAGAGATAATATCATTGATGAGCAGTTAGACGCTAGTAAAATAATAAATAGTAAGTAGTAGTAAAGTAAAACTAGTAATAGTGAAACGAGCGCGTAAAAATTTACGAAAAGTCCTTTGGAAGATCGAGTTTTCTGAAAAAACCACTGCAAATTAAATCAATTCCAAATAATAGTAGATTATTAACCAAGGGGATAAAGCAGTGTCTTCTGCCGCGGGTGACGATTTAAGTTCACCCAAGACTAAGACAGCTTTATCACCTAGGAAAATACTCTACTTTTCGTACCATTTGCGAAAAAATTAACACGATAATAATATGAGATAAGCATTTATTAAAAATAATGACAATTAAAAGTAAAAGTTAACATTCGAAACATTGGTCCAATTATTCATAGAGAGAGTTACATTTTTGTTTGGTACATTTATTGTTGACGTGTTGATTTGAGTATTTCTCTGTTCTAGCATCTGAGGAACTTGCGTTTCATTGTAGATAGTATACGTCGGAGATAGTGGTGGTGGTGCATCGTGAGTTACGGACGAAGATAAGATGCCGGAAGTTGATGGTTGTGGCTCTGATGGATTAAGTTTTATATTTTTGTTAATTTGACTGCTTAATATGGTTTTATTCGCCATTGAGCTTTCGATATAACCCTCAGCTACTCTATCAGAGCTCCAACCACCGTGTCTTTTTATTGACGTAATATCTGCCCCTAAATCCGCCAAGAAAGTCGCAGAAGTTCTTCTAAAGCAGTGACCGGTGTAGAGTTCAACATCTTTAAGTTTTAAATATTTAGCAATTTCCTTTGGCATATTGCTAATTTTATTTTTGCCGATGGCTTGTCGAGTACATTTCCCATTCCGATAGTTTATAAAAAATCTATTGTTTTCCATGTTGGTGGGACGTAGGTAATGCTTGGTATTTATGAATGATTTTAGTATATTGTCCTTGTACAATGAATGACCGATTTTTCTTTGTCTTAGTTTCCTTTACATTAATTAAATAATTAACAATTAATAATAATAATAATAACCCCACCGCCGTATCTCTACGTTGACGTCGTGGTGGGGCTTGCGCGCTCCGAACTCTGGGTCTGTGCCGATGGAGTTTACTTTGCCGAAACAGGTCTAGGGTGAAGAGCCAGACCAAGAGAGATACGTGAACCCGCAGGGCAGCATGTGGCGAGCTGTTGGGCAGTAGCGACCCCACGGACCCTATTTCCCGGGAGAAGTCTTGTTCTTCACCTCTGGCTTGCCTTTATTGGCCGGCTGGAGTGAACACTGACGGGAACAGAGCTCCCACCTCATTCTTGCCTTTATTGGCCGGCTTGAGTGGAGATTCGCAAGAGCAAACGTGCTCGGAGGAAGGAAGTATTCCAGTAAGTGCTTGTAGGGATCTTGACCATCTTCCGGGCTCTGGGATTGTTCTGAGAGCCGTGGAATACCTCTCCACTCCTCAAGCACCTCAGGACATGTTGCCCCTTGTCGCTACGTCACTATGTGCTAGCGACCGTTTCCGGGGGCCCATTATTGTGTGTGCAAGTCACCCCCTGCCAATTTATCTGTGTATATTATATAACATTGGTCAGGCAGGGGACATAGTTCTTCCATAGTTCAAGGTACCCAATCCATGTAGCCACCCAAACCCATAGGCCCAATGTGTTTTGTTTCCATGTTCTGCAATAGTCCTGCACCAACCGGGGGTTGTCCTTGGGTGCACTTGCATAGTGCATACAGGGGTAATCGTCGGCTGGTGCCTCCTCGTCATTTGAAATTGTCTAAGGGGCCTCTGCGAGTTGGCTTCGGCCCCTCGTACGCCTTCCAAAGGCCCGGGACCCCAGGGTCCCGAGATAAGCCAAAGACAAGAAATAATAATAATAATAATAATTTTCAACGTCCTCCACCTTTAAGTTTACAAGTTCATCCGCGGCAAGCACCATTGAGTCCAAAAATTAAGGCCACCTATAACAAAGATAAAAAACAGGTAAATATATAGAATAATTACCATTACTAAGATACGAAATATTCATACACTTCTGGACACATCTATTGGCCCACCTTAGAGTTTAGGTTTCGATGGCCCCTACCGAAATATGATTGCTAGATTGAACAAAAACTGTTGATGCAGTTTTAAACCTGATACATTTTACCATCTTTTTCGATCATATTGTTTTAAATTTGAATTCAGAATACCATACGACATGGAGCTACGCCTAACAAGTCGGATATGCGCCTTGTTAAAGGCAATTGATTTTTGAATAAAAAACATGTTTTATCAAATAAAGGTTTAATTTAATAACGCGTGTTGCCTCCATGGGCATCTACCACAGCTCTCATACGATTAGGCATAGAGTTTATCAACCGCTCTATGAAATTTTGAGGGATCATCTCCCATTCCTCTTCTATGGCAGTTTTCAACTCCTGCATCGTCTGGGCAACTGGCTGACGAGCCCTAACACGTCTTTTTAGCTCGTCCCACATGTGCTCAATGGGGTTCATGTCTGGGCTTCTGGCTGGCCAGTCCATAACTGTGATGTTCACATCCCGAAGATATTCCCTGATGATGCCGGCCGCATGGGCTCTTGCATTATCATGCATAAAAAGGAAATTTGGGCCCACATAGTCCGCGTATGGTATCACGTGAGGTTCTAAGCACTCACGAATGTACCTTTCAGCATTTAATGTTGGCAGCCGTGGTCCTGTAACAACCTCAAGTTGAGTTTTGCCGCTCGCGGATATACCGCCCCAGACAGTCCATGAGCCACCGCCATAAGCAACCCTCTCTTCAAAGCAGCATTGTGCGAAACGCTCTCCCTTACGTCGGTAGACCTTCTTCCTTCCATCATTGCCATGTGACACAATTTTAGACTCATCAGAAAAGAGTACACGGCTCCAATCTTGCTGTGTCCAATTTAAATGACTGCGTGCGAAATGAAGGCGCGCTGTTCGGTGGGCTCGCGTTAGTTTGGGGCCATTAGCTGGCTTGTGTGGTACCATATCGCGTTCTTTTAACCTTCTCCGAACAGTTCGAGCGCTCACAGATACTCCGTGGAAGTCGCGAAGTTGGTTTTGTATCTCAATGGAGGTAAGGTGACGATTTCTCAAGCTGGTCGTCACGATGAATCGATCCTGCCTTTCAGTTGTGACCCGAGATCGTGGCCTTCCTTGGCGACGAACAAAGCCGCCAGTCTCTAGGTACCTCCGATAAACATTTCGGACCGCAGATCGACTTAAATTAAGTTGAGCACTCACGTTTCTTTGGCTGTGTCCGGCCTGAATAAGTGCCACAGCTTGGGCGGCGACTTCAGGTGAAGTATCCATAGATTATTGATAGAACCTCACCTTAATGTTAAGAATAAGTAATGTTTGTTGCAGAACCAAAGATATCAATCACTTTTTCAAGAATTAAATCCAAGTAAACCAATAAAACTAAGTTTTCTTAGTATTCGATTGTTTGATATCAACAAACAGGCTCCAAATTGTCTTTTGTTTCTTTAAATTCTGTGTTCGAAATTCAAAAAAAGACTATTGAATGAAATTGTGAATGTGCCAGGTTCAAAACTATATAAAAACTTTTTGCTCGACCTAATATAAAATTTTAGCTACGACCAAACGGAACTGAAAATACAAGGTGGGCCAAAAGATGTGTCCAGAAGTGTAGTTAAATCATGTATATTTACTTTTGTGGCCAGAAAAATTTCGTCAGGAGTTAAGAAATTTTTCCACATTTTGAGTCGTAAAAATTTTAGACTTCTTTGCTTTCTTTCTTCTTTTTCCCTTCTGATTTTCTTTTTAAAAAAGCCAGTAATTTTGTGAATCTATTTATTTCAATGCTGTGTTTGATGCTTATTGTAGCTTTCAGTTTTGAGTATATGCACCAAAGTGTATTCGGATTCTTTGTCTTGGATAAGTAATCAAAATAGACAAGAAGTACTGATTCTGAAATTGATAGGCCTTTCGCACTTCTCCACGTTGAAAATTCTTCATAAGTTTTTAAATAATTTTCCTTGGATTTTGTTGGAAGCAAATTATTTATAATTGCGGCAGCATTTGCACTGATGGAATCCGACAATTCACTGTCACTGTCGCTTTAACATCGTAACGTATTTTTAGAACATTAACTTATTTATAAAAATAAATTAAAATAAACTTAACGTTTATGTATTTGAAGAAAACAAAAACGCGGCAAATCCCTAGACTAATATTTTTTTGTCGGAAAAGCAAAGGCATCAAGCTCATACGGCCTCGTCGGTTTTCGTAATTTTATTTAATAATCATAACTGCATAATAAATGCGTATTCCTTTTTCAAAAAGATGTATAATGCTTTATATACAAACTCAATGGTGTAAACACAGATGTAGTTCAGTATAAATTTCGGTAAGTATTCCAAATTTAAATCACATTCTCCCCCTAGAGGATGAATGAAATTCAGTACAATTTTCTTTCCCTGTTTTTAACAGATTAAAAATGACTATTGTTATGTTCACTTTTTGTGGCATAGAATGTCACTTTTTTGAGCAAGTGGTACGAAAAGTTAATTAAACTCTTCGATAATTGAGCTTTGTCGGTACCGACTTTGTTATGGAGATTTTAAACTTCTTTTGTTGCTTATTTACCCCCAAAGATGCGTTAAATTAGCAAGAAAAACGCATCTTTGTTGGCTCATAAGTTATTAATGGCTTTTTATTTTACTAATCTGTCTCCGCACAGACAAAATTAATCATCATTCTCCTGCCCTTATCCCAATCTATTTGGGGTCGGCGCAACATGTCCTTTTTTTCCATACTTCTCTGTTATTCGTCATCTCGATAGTCACCCCCTTTCTAGCCATGTCATCTTTCACACAATCCATCCATCGTTTCTTTGGGCTTCCCCTACTCTTAAAGCCATCGACATTCATACTCAAAACTTTCCTCACGACATTTTCCTCACTCCTCCGCATCATATGCCCATACCATGATAGCCGATTTCCGCACAACTTTTCAGTCACCGGTGCCACTTTTAGACTTCCTCTTATGTACTCATTTCTTATTCTATCCATTCGTGTGACACCACACATCCCTCTTAGCATTCTCATCTCAGCTGCATGCAACTGCTTTTCATTCATCCCTTTTGTGGCCCAACATTCTGATCCATACAAGACAGCAGGTCTAACCATTGTTTTATATATCTTCCCCTTAAGTTTAAGGGGAATGCGGGAGTCGCAGATTGTCCCCGTGACCTGCCGCCATTTCATCCATCCAGTGTTAATCCTATGCTTAACCGTCCGATCTACTTCGCCATCGCTTTGCACGAGTGAACCGAGATACCGAAAGTCGGAGCAGACTGGGAGAAGCGCGCCATCAAGCACACACAAAAGCATCAAGCACAGACAAAATTAATAATAAAACAAAACAATATCATGTTTAACTTTGGATGCAAAATGTCAAACAGTGGAGTACTATCCTCCCGAAATTTGTATGAAAAAAGTATCGACTAGTTCCACCTTAAGCCTTTTATGTTTTTAGTCCTATGGAAGCTTTTCGTGAACTACTTTATTATTTATTTATTTCTTCACCTTTTCTCCGTTTACAGAATTTTAATTATTGTGAGAGAATACTTATATTTAGTGTATTTATAGCTTTACCTATCTCGTTTCATGTGATTAGTTGCTTGTGTTTGGTTTTTCGGTTGGTTGCTAGTAGGTGTAGGTAATAGGTACCTATCTAATGTACCTATAATTCATTCTATTGATTAGCAAAGATTTCAAGATATTACGGAGATAGAGTCAAAATAAATACCCACATTACACTATCGTAGAAAATTATGTACTACCTAAAATTCCGTATCAGATGTCAGTCTACTTGGAAATTCTATAGAAATCTCTTGTTCCGAATGTAATAGTACCTTTGTTCTGTGCCATTATCCATTAGGCTAATAATGTGGCTGAAGCTGAATAGTAAGGCGAAATAATTAAATCAATCCCAATTAATCAGCATGAATTAATAATCGAAATATCTGTTTCAGATGAGGACAGAATGTCGCTGGTATAGTTTAATAACATAGTAACGAATGATAAAATTGGAACCGTAACTCTCGGTAATTTCCCAAGGGACAAACACAAATAACTTGTAAATAGTTGCGGATCTATTATTTAAATTATATCAAATAATAGCAATAACAGGCTGGTTTTGTTTACAATAATAAATTGTTATTGTATTGTTTTGTGTTGCTATTCAAAACTCAGCACAACAAATATATTTCTGAAATAGCGTTGAGGATCATTCGGAAATAAATACAATTGAATATTCAATTTTGTGTGGAACTACGGCTCAGGCAGAAGAAATAAAGCTTCATTATATTATATATAAAGAAGTTTAGAAGAGCTTATTGTTTTCGGATTAAAATACTTGAAACAATGATAACTTTTTATTGGATGTCATTGATAAGGTAAACAAAGAAAAATTATAGTGAATGTAGATAAGCTAGCTGAATTAGGTACCTCACGAATAATTTGGCTCATAAATAAAGTAGTAAAAATATACTACTATGTAGACTGTATTAATAAAAAGAGGGGTTGCTAGGGGACACCCGGGTTTGAACCGGGGACCTCTCGATCTGCAGTCGAATGCTCTACCACTGAGCTATATCCCCGCGTGTAAATTAACAGCAAACCTATCGTATGGTAAAATTGAAAACAATAATAAATAATAGGTAGTAAATGTAGCGGAAGCCTTTTAGTTTTCCATATACTAGCTACCAGGTAAACATAACAGTAAGGTGGTAGTGGACATCATCAGTAAAATCACAAGATTGATTAGGTAAATAATATCGACGAAATAAATACACAGATGTTTTTATGAGCTAACCATCTTCTGTTTCCTTTTTTGCTTTTTATAAAGCGCTACAAACAAGGCTACAAGTGAGGTAGGTAAATGAATATCTAGAATAATCAATTATTTGCAGAAGAATCTATTTCGATAATCTCATTGTGTAAAAAGTAAATTATAGTTTAAAAAACTAAAAAACACGCTTTAATACCATTAAACTGAACTAAAAAGTAAAAAAAAAAAAATTTCAATATAAAAATAAAGTGATTAACGAGAAAATTATTGTCATTGTAAAAAAAAGCGTGGGATGCTTTCAAATTACAGAGTTAGCCGACGTTCGCACGGACGTAATAATATCGCGGCGATTTTTTTTCGCGCACTGGATTTTCAACGCTCTGCTTAGCGCCGAGAGTTGAAAATCCAACAGTGTGTTTGTTCGATGCGCTGGGATGCACTCTGTTGTTGCTATGTTGGATTCTCGAAGCTCTGCTCAACACCTAGA
This sequence comes from Cosmia pyralina, assembly GCA_946251885.1. NCBI lineage: Eukaryota > Metazoa > Arthropoda > Insecta > Lepidoptera > Noctuidae > Cosmia > Cosmia pyralina. The sequence continues at coordinate 22,717,525 of OX276358.1, forward strand.
GTTGAAAATCCAGTGCGCGATAATATTCCGCCGCGATAATTTTACGTCCGTGCGAACGTCGGCTAAGTGTAAGAATGTCGTACAAAGCACCCCACGATTTTTTTACAATGACATTAATTTTCTCGTTAATCACTTTATTCTTACAGTATTGAAAAATTTATTTTTTTACTTTTTAGTTCAGTTTAATGGTATTAAAGCGTGTTTTTTAGATTTTTAAACTATAATTTATTTTTCAATTTTTTAGAGATAAGTCGTTAATCCTATTGATCCAGATCAGGATAATGGGACAAGATTTTTAAATTATTGTATTGTTATGTGTGCAAAATTTTGATGTAATCTGACCATTTAAAGTGGCTAAAAATCGAGTTCAAAGATTCCATTACATACAAACATACATACAGGTGAAACTAATATAAAGCGTGTTAATAGAACTAACATTGTGGTTATCAACAAATAAGGAATCTTGGATCAATGAACAGGAAATGTGTGTTAAACAATGTGGTTCGGTAAGTATTAGCTTGAAGGCTAAGCACAAAGTTAAGTCGTCTTTAATGTTTCCGTTTGTCTTTCAGTAAGGTTTACACGGCGTACAGTTTGCAATTTGTATTATGCAATAGATGTGAATGTACCAGGAGAGCAAGCCGTTGCGGAGGTCGAGGCGCTTCAATAATTCAGTGAACCTGAGCCTGCTGCCTGATTCTGTACACGAATCCCGGCATTTACTGTAGTTTATGGATTATGTTACCCTGAATAGTAACCGCAAATGATAATAAGCTGGTTTGTTAAGGTTACACTATGTAGAGTAATTAAAATAACCTAGATCATATGTTTATAGTATGGTATGGGCAATGAAGGTTCATTATTATGTTATGCAAAGCGACGTGCATACCTACCGGTGCAATGCCTGGGTAATGCCTAAAACTAAAAACTTACAAATAACCGTATTTTTTTTATTTGTAAAAATGTTCATATTTTGGAGATGGTTATTAAAGTAAGCATCATGTGTAGGGAATGCAATCCCGCAAGATAATTTAAATCCCGGTATTTACGGGACTGACCTTTCTTAATCCCGCGGGATCCAAGTATTTGCGGGATGTAGACTTCACAAATTAATCATAATAAAGACCTCATTTTAAAGGTTTTAACTTAAGTTAAACAAGCTTTTTGGTACTTATTAAACATTATTAGGTAATATATTTAGACATTGCCCTGACAATCTGCCAAGCCTTTTCCACACTATGTGGTGTCGGCTTCCAGTCTAACCAGATGAAGCTGAATACCAGTATTTTACATGGAGCGACTTCCTACCTGACTTCCACAACCCAGTAACTGGGTAATACGATATTCCTCGGTAAGAGTGGTTGTCAGACTTTCGGGCTTCTGACGACTCGTAACGACTGTCAAAGATCCACGAACGACAGCCGGGACCAACGGGTTAACGTGTTTTATGAGACACGGAAGAGAGACTTAAAAACTTTTCCCGCGCTTTGCACACGGCAGCGGATAAACATCTCAAGAAACACAAGAAAATCAATATTATTATGAAAATAACTGTGCAAAAAAGGTAAAGTATTAATTGTTTCGTCGGCTATCCGGCTCCATAACCTTACATACTAGGTAGCCAGCAGCAGAAAAGGCTCTTTCTGCTTCTACGTTAGTAGGAACAATCGTCATTAATGAATTACAGATGAATTGGAGCTATGTGCCTTTTAATCCACCCGACTCGAAATAATTCATCTCCTTCTTTATCAAAACCTCAAGATTGCTATTGCCGGATCTAGGTTGGGGTGTTGTTTCAGATACAGAACTTTTCATCCTAGGCAAGGTCAGTTCCGAGTTCATCTTGAAGTAAGTACTTCAAAATTAACTCGGAACTGACCTCGTGACAATGGTGCTGATGCTGTTGTATCTGCCTCCAGATTGGTGAGACTGGCGAGACGTCCTCATCCCAATCATCGTAATCACGCCAGTCACGCGGGATCCCGCTCAATTTTCGATCGGAACAAGTCCCGCATTATGCACGCAGGATCCCGGCATTTCGGGATTCCGGAATCCCAGTATTGCATTCCCTAATCATGTGTACCTATTTAAATGTCAAAATCTAAACTTTTTTTATAAACATCTTTACGAAGAGTCAGTAAGAGCTTGACAGAGCCCAGCCATCCCCAGGGCGGAAAACATCAATAAGGAGTTCCACTCACACCTATTAAATCATGAAACAAAATATTTCCTGTGATGTAGAATCAGGCGCTCACGTTGTCTGAAATCTGAGTCGATATCAAAATTTGACCCAACAATGAAATCATACAACTTCGGTTTTCCGAACGAGTGCCATCAATAATGTAGGTATGAAATCCTTCTGAATGTTTATGTAGCCATGCAAATTCCATCGCCGCGTGATCGTTTGCAATCGAATAATATTATAAATAAATATAAATATAAATAAATATGTTTTTGGACATATCACACAACGCCATCTAGCCCCAAGCTAAGCAACCTAATGCTTGTGTTATGGTAACGAGATGGCTGATACACTACTTATATACATTTTTTTTTTTTTGTAAATACATACATATTATAGATAGAAAAACACCCAGACTCGGAACAAATACTTGTAGGTCGTACAAATATTTGTTCCGTGCGGGAATCGAACCCGCGACATGCTGCGCAGCAGTCAATCGCTCAACCACTGCGCCAACCGTGTCGTCTATTATTGTCGTCGAATATTAATTATGATAAGTATGTCGAATATTAATTATGATACGTTTCAATTTCTGTTTGCCTAGTACATCAAGCAGCCAAATATGAATATATAAATTCCGCCAGAATTGGTGCCATGAAATAAATTAAAATCATGTACCTACCTATTTCATTTGTTTACCTTTAAAGCTGATTAAACTGGTAATTAAGCCATTATATATAATTATGTTTTGAAAATGAAGGAGTATGACGTGACAATGACAACGGTGACGTCTCGAATAGCGATGGGAAATAAATTATTTATACCCTCAGACTAAATAAAAAACCTTTTTTATTTAGTCTGAGTTTATACCTACGATATTTAAATATGTTATTTGAATTTAAAATTAACGATCTGACATCAAAACAGGTAAGTATACAATTTGAATAATCTGCCTGACTCGTAGTATCTCGGTAAATATCGTAAATTTTACAGTCGACGTCACGTCGGCAGTTCGCACGTATAGATTCTACATAATGTTAGCAATGCATATCAAATCACAGTTGATGTAGGCAGTGTAGTGATTGAGTCATCATTGTTAAAAGAGCGATAAATTTACCGTTATCAGTGGGTGTACAATATGGCTTTATCAACTTGCCTTTCTGGAATGTATGCTAATTATACCTAATGACGTCACGAGATTGAATGAATAGATAACAAATTGGAATCCTTCGTTTGGTACGAGCAAACACACGGGGATATAGCTCAGTGGTAGAGCATTCGACTGCAGATCGAGAGGTCCCCGGTTCAAACCCGGGTGTCCCCTTACAACAACTCTTTTTATATTTTTAGAGGGAGTTTTCTTCTCCATTCTGACGGAATGTTTTGGCATTAATAAGGAACGGGAGATATTGCTGTACCTGGTCAGTCAGGGCAGGGTCTGCTCCATGAGCCAGGAGTAGTTCTACGATATCTGTAGCATCCGCTGCGCAGGCTGCATGCAATGCTGATGACCCAACCTGTTTCAATGCAAAGTTAATTAGGATATAATTAGTAAGTATCTAAATTATGTATGTACATAGAAGTATATGTATAGGTAAACATAGTCAATAATTTCATGCCCAAATTTCAGTCAGTTCTTCAACGTGTCGTTTTGCATCCTCGTCAAATTTCCGGATGTGATACAGAACATCAAACCAAACAACTTTCTCCATGGAACCAATACCGTAATCGCGAAAAAAATTTCAACTGTCCCATAGAAAACTTCAATACCTACTCGACGCAAATGTATGGGACGGCTGATTATTTTTTCACGATTACAATGTTGGTGCCATGGAAAAAGTTGTTCAGTTTGATGGTCTATACCACCCTTAAATTTGACGAGGATGCAAAACGACACATTGTATTACAGGTGTTTCTCTTTTTCGCAACACTATTCCTAACTTCTTACATTCGTAGGTACTTCAGAGGCTTATGATTTCCTAATACATTGTCGTGTTTTTGCACTTTGCTGTTTTACAAAACCGAAGTATAGTGAAACAATTGGAAAACAGTGTAGGTATGTATTATTTTGCTGCAAAAAAGATAGGTAGGTACTTCCTCATAATAAAGGATAACATCGACTTACATTGTTTTGCATATGTACATTCGCGCCAAATGAAAGCAGATGTTCCACAATGCCCCGACAACCTTGAGCACACGCCATTTGCAATGCAGTCACACCGTTCTGTAAAACCAATTGACAATAAAATTTGCACTTTAACGGTCCAGAAATAAGGGCCAATATTTCAAGGGCCACTTTAATTCTCGCTAAATATGAAACCACAATACCTACAATGTTATTTCAATTATTCGCGCTCCCGACAAGCAGGTAATGAGCTCACAATGTTTTATTCATAAAGTTTTCTTTTATTTATGTCTTCTATAATTATTGCGCAAGCTTTGTGTGAACGACAAATTCGAGTGATTTGGGTATTGTTGTCAGGTTCCAAACAACTTTTGTACAAAAGTTAATGTTTTCAGGAAAAACAAACAATACAAATCATGAAAAATAATGTTATCATCAGTCGAACGAAGTTCTCGGCTTGGTTAGTGGAGTAAACTGGCAGAAATTGTGACGTAGCGTAGCATATTAAAGTGTCATTTTCGCGCAAAAAATGTAATGATTTCATAGTTAACATCTTTTTTAGAATTATTATGTAAATACATATTTGTTATAGTCGCGAATCATATTTTGATCAAGATACAACCTGACACTGACCAGCGAATTGCAAAAAAACGCAAGAAAATTTGAATTTCGCGTGCTACCTTTGCGCATCCACCCCACCTTACGAGTATTACATAATATACTTACAGCGAAAGGAACTTCGTTCCAAGCGGATGTCCCACGACACCTCCCGACTATTTATTTTATTTTTGAATTGTTTTTTTTTTTATAAGTAAGTAATATAGGTACATATTTCAAAACCTTCGAAGGTTGCGTCTATCTCCTAATCATTTTATTTTATGTTCAAAGTGAAGGCACGTAATGCCTTTATTAAAGTTATCTACTTCATTACAGTTTACATGGTACAGAACTACAGACGCCCGCACATAAGCTACTACAATCTGTCGAATTTATTTAATGATTTTCATCTTTATTGCTAAAGTATTAGGTTCAAGGTTGATTGGGAAAATTTGACAGTTTCGGGTGGCTTGATGTGCTGGCGTCTGTACAACATTATGTTCCTACAAAGTGACGTAGAACGACGTGAACGTGACGTGTGACGTGAAGTGACGTACTTTTGTACCATTCATGTGTTTATTGTCCACACAACCACGCAAAAACGTAGGATCTAAGTACTAAGGTAGCATAAGCTCACGTTGTCCACAGCATCCACGTGACATTCGGCATCAAGGAGGACTCTCACGAGTTCGGTGTGTCGATGCACGGCCGCTAAGTGCAGTGGGGTTCGTCCCGAGTTGTCTCGTGCCTCCTTTGAGGCGCCTTTGGTCATTAGGAATGCAGCAGTTGAGGAGTGACCGCCTTCGCAGGCCACGTGCAGCGCCGTGCGTCCCACCTGATTAAAAAGGAACTATGATAGGTAATGACAGACGAAGACGAAGCCACACTAAAATGTGAAATCCTCGTACATTCTACAACGAGTATGTACCTTGTGCCTATAATATACCTAGTCCTATTTTCTACACTTCCAAGATTTGAGAAGTTTTTTTTGGAAGACCAAGTACCAGGTGGTTCAGTTTGTAAAAATCTTTTTTCTTTTACTAATTTTCCCAATGACGTTTGTCTTAAAATTATTCAATAACGTTAGTTTTCCAATTGATGAAAACGTAGGAATGACATATCTACCTACATTATCAAGTTACAATTGGACGAATGCGATAACTCGTTTGATATAAATGGAAACTAAAAATATATTGGAAGAACCAAAAATAGAAGTGTTTTTGACTGTGATCACATTTTGTAATTGGTTGAAAATGTTTGTTTGAACACCGCAATCAGTTTTTATTTTTTGCGCTGTCAATAATTATTATTACCTATCAGGATTGCAACGTTCTAACTTTTTTTTTATCTTACTAACTTTGACATTTTGTTCATGATCCTCAATTTGTTTTTTCTTAAATTTTTCCATCGCCACATGTCACGCACATTATTTTAATGCTTCACAGGATCAAGATAACCTACATCGTAATTACCTTTTCATGTTTAAATCGACTCATATTCAAATTATTATCTACGCATGATAAAATTTCATGTTTGCGTTATGTATTTGATGGTGGCATGTGGATTTGTTTGTCCTGTCGATGATGTCGTTCGAGTTAAGTGGCTGTCTATTGCATCAAAATATCAAGTGGGTAGACAGTCAACCGTAATTGCGGCCACTCGGGTGACATAGCTTATTGGAGTTCTGTCTGTTTCGGCGCCGATTTTGGTGTTGATTTTCGTAGCCTTTGTTTGTGTTCGCGCTTTGACTGTCGTCTAATACTGCCACGACATGTTTGCCTGGTATAATTGGATTCTAAGTAGTCCTAAACAAGGTTGTAGCACAGAATAATAATAGTACTAACTAAACGTAATGTGGTTGTTTGTGGATATTAGAATATATTTTCAATTTATTAATATTCAAACAAATAAGTATTTTTATATGCATGCAACAGATGGCGCCGTGTGAATTGGCTAAATAATACCCACAGATTTTGAAGAAAAGCTTTGTTTGCAGCCAAAATAAGAAACAAATCTCAACTCGACACATAAGGGTCAGTTCACACCGAGACGTAACGCACTTTTTAAGATAGCAAAACAATTTCGAACTTATTTACTGGCAAAGGCTAATTACGAGCATTATTACAAGCGCGAGCGCATGTAGGCTGAGATGCGTATGCTGAGCAGCGCGTACTTATACATACCACGCGCAGCGCCCCGCATCGCGATCGCGTCACGTCTCGGTGAGAATTGGGTTAGGTGTAAGTATAGGACATTGTATTGTAATTTTTTTAATATTTAAAAAGGTAACTAGTCTGTGTAAATATTACTTATTAAATTACACATTTTATGACGACGCAAAAATTTTCACCTTGAAATTAGTTGCATTGAATGGGGCACGCGCACAGTACGGGCCTGTGTTGTCCACCACAGGATCCTTTGATCCAAGGATTTATTTGTACAGTGTAACTTTAATTTAGCAAATATTTGAGCAACAAATCCTTACATGACATTGCTTATGAAATCAGTTGTTACAAAATACAATAGGTACCTATAATTCTCAAAGAATAGCAATAATATTTTCCAATATTTCCGCTTCTGTCGGGTAAATACAGTAAATATCGATTCCATCTTTATAAATAAACAGCTCAGCTCCGCAATCTATTCTGTTCGCAACAAAGCGTTCATTGAGAGCAAATCGCAGTTGTATTTTGAAAGAAAATACAGTGCTTTTTGTATTTTCTTTTCATTCCACAATGGCCGCTACGGTGATGATGATACTGTATCAATAAGAGAGGGGATTTTTTCTCCGAATATTTTGACTTGTGAAATTGATTTTGTTAAGCCTACCAGGGCGGCATAATCGCATGTGCGACAAAGCATTTTGAATAAAAAAAAAACCATATGATTCTATTTTTAAACGGTAGTGTGTTTAAAAGTACTAGCTGACCCGATGCCCGACAGACGTTTTCCTGTCTTACCTATGAATATTCTAATGTAAACGCGCGAAGTTCCCGAAGGCGCAAGCTGATAAGTGATAACATTTTGAATTGTGTAGGAAAACTTAATTAATATTTTAAGAATTGAACTACGATTGTTTGTTAAAAAGTAAAATACCCGGAACCATTTATGACAAAATTAATTATCTTCATTTTTTTTTAGTGTTCCTATGTTTTAGTACTTATTATCCTATTCCGGACGATGACAAATCCAAAAACACAAAAATCATAAAAATTGGTCCAGCTGTTCTTGAGTTATAAATGTTGTAAGTAACTAACGATTTTCGACTTTTTTATATAAGTACACGGTTAATTTAATATCGTTCTGGAGCCGAAACACAGTAACTCCAGACGAGTTGTTACGCGTCTGGAGTCTCGTCGTCTCGTTACTATTGGCATTGTTATTATTTTTTTAAGACATCTAATAAAGAAGTTAGAAATTTATCACTTTTTTTCTGTCATTCGAGTTAAATTTTAGTAGCGCTTCCACGATTTCATTCATAAACGCAAGAACGTACGGAACAAGGAAGGACGGGCGGTCGGCTAGATTGTAAGCGTGGGGTAGGGGGTAAGGTGTTGGGGGCGTGGCTTACGGATCATGCTGTCTGATCGATGAATAGATTTTTCAATAGGTATACCTACCGTTCGCACGTGTTACCATTTGTCGATACGTTTTACACACACATAAGCATTGACCGCAAGGAAGCGTTACTACGAGTTCTCATTATTTCACAAAAAAAAAAAAAAAAATTCGTGATTTTTTTTATTCTTACTTTTTGAAAATAATAGTCCCAATCGATGCGGTTTAGATGATCAAGTTCATGGCTTTCAGTTCCAGAACGACTTACAATTTACCGTGTATATAAAAGGTGTCAATATAAACTCGTTTTGAAGTTTATAATTCGTATTTTAAGATATGAGAGTAGATAAAATAAATAAAAATGAATAAATAAATTCTTTATTTCACCAAAAGCCCAAAACAATAAACAAAAAAAAAAAAAAAATAGATAAACATTTTTAATGATCGCTATTAAAATTCCTAATAATTCGGGGAACAGCAAATCACTATATAGAACATACACACAGTCTGTAATCAGGCCAGTAATGAGATAAACACTAAATGGATATCAGCATTAGATGTACTCGTAATTATCCGGGTTAAACCAGTCGGAAGGATCAATTTGATTGACTGATCAAGCGCGAGGCCACTGATTTGGTGACTGACTTCAGTTTTTAATAAAGTTCAGAAGATATTTGGTACCGTTTAGTATAGAACTGGTATTTAATGTAGGTAACTTACTGTCTACTCTACTCTATACTGGCTTAGTAATAACTTATTTTGTATACATTTTACTATATATTAGGTCTTTACCTATGAAATTGCCGTTCTGCAGTACTGGCCATTTCAAATCAAAATAATTTTTGTTTGGCTAAGAATTCTAATTTCAAATTAATTTTATTTTAAAAACATGGATTTTTTTTCCAAAAGTAGTCATTTGTTTATTGATTAGTGTTACATTTTCATCGCAATTCAATCTTTTTCGTCATCATGGATACGTTAAAAATTCGAGTAATTATGGAATATGAGTACCGTCGTGGCAGCAACGCGGCACAAGCGGCACGCAACATCAACGAAGTTTACGGAGCTAACACTACAAACCAACGCACCACTTGTTATTGGTTTGCTCGCTTCCGTTCTGGAAATTTCCACCTGAAAAATGAACCTCGCGGTCGTCCGAAGACTTTGGTCGACAATGACGAATTAAAGGCGATTGTGGAAGCTGATGATACACAATCTACGGCAGAATTAGCAGCAGCTTTCGACGTTAGCGTCAAAACAATATTGGTCCATTTGCGTCAAATTGGCAAGGTAAAAAAGCTTGACAAATGGGTGCCCCACGAACTCAATGATCGCCAGCGCGAAGTACGCGTCGAGATGTGCCTTGCACTGCTCAACAGACACACAAATGAAGGAATTTTGAACCGCATTGTTACCTGCGATGAAAAATGGATTCTGTTTGATAACCGCAAGCGCTCAGCAAGTTGGTTGGATCCTGGTTCAGCACCTAAACAATGCCCTAAACGAAAACTTACCCCTAGAAAAGTGATGGTCACTGTTTGGTGGTCTAGCGCCGGTGTGATTCATCACAGCTTCTTACCAAACGGGGTGAGCATTACTTCAGATGTGTACTGTGAAGAACTGAACACAATGATGGAGAAGCTGGCACATCTCCAACCAGCATTGGTCAATCGCTCGTCTCCGCTGCTCCTGCACGACAACGCGCGACCTCATACTGCACAGCAGACGGTCTCCAAGTTGCATGAACTGGGGTTGGAAGCTCTCCGTCATCCGCCCTACTCACCAGACCTTGCGCCTACAGACTACTACTTTTTCCAGAATTTGGATAACTTCTTGGCGGGAAAAAAATTCAATACCCGAGAGGCAGTACAAAATTCCTTTGAAGAATTTGTTGCCTCCCGTCCAGCTGATTTCTTTAAGAAGGGCATCAATAAACTGCCACTGCGTTGGCAAAGATGCATTGATTGCATGGGTGATTACTTCGATTAATATAAATAAAAAATGCATGAAAAAAATTCGTTTAAATTTTTTCATACAAAACGGCAATTTCATAGGTAAAGACCTATTATTTTACAATTTGATTTTATGTGCAAAACCTACTTCAGTCTTTTTGTTGTTGTTTGTGGTGTTTTGTGACTTTGTATTTTAGTTATATTATCTTTGGTTGCTAACATAGGTTTTTAAGAATACCTACTTACATAAATATGGATCTCCGTGTCTGATTTAAATAAATAATAATAATATTAACCGCCACAGGGGTCGATCCATCAGGTTAAGTTACGCTTGAAGAGGTTAGTCTGTGGATGGGTGACCATTTTTATATACCGAGACTTCTCCGTACCTCGGAAAGCACGTTATGCCGTTGGTTCCGGCTGTTATTCGTGGTTCTTTGACAGACATCACGGGTCGTCAGAAGCCCGGAAGTCTTACCAAGGGGTATCGTATTACCTAGTTACTGGGTTGTGAAAGTCAGATAGGCAGTCGCTCCATGTAAAATACTGGTATTTAGTTGCATCCGTTTAGACTGGAAGTCGACCCCAACATAGTTGGGAAAAAGGTAAGTAGGTTGATTGATCTTGCTATGCGACGGCCTGGTACCCTGGACGACCTACAGAAGATCGCGGGGATGACCTGGAAGAGACTCGCGCAGACTAGGGAAGCATGACACAAAAGGGAGGAGGCCTGTACTCCGCAGTGGGTGGAACAAGGTGTCAATGATGATGGTGTTCTTGCTATTATTTACAGTTTACAAAATAACCATTGTTATTTAGCTCTGTATTTCCGCGACGAAATCACTGTTGAGAGGAAAGCATGATGTATTTTTTCTGTATCTATTTTTTTTTATATGTTCATCGATATGTGTTCGTCAATTTGGGATTGATTTTGAAAATTCTTTTTTCATTTGGTAGAAGAAGCTTGCGCGGTGGTCCCTTATAAATTTTATTAACTTTGCTTGGGCAGTTTTTGAGTTAGCTTCGATAACTTTGTATAACTTGATTTTATAATACTTCCTGTCATTGTTGTTTATAAAGCAAGTATGATATACGAATTGGTGTGGAAAAAAAAAACTTTCAGAAATACGTTTAATAATAACGCCACATTGTATTTTTACTATAGTTTCAGTTATTTGGAAGTTATGTAATGTACCTTCGTTTTATTTTGTACTGGAAAACGTTTCGTGAAAAAAATGTAGCAAAACTGTTATGCTTTTGACATCCCAACAAAAAGGAATACGACGAACTTGTTTTTGATGTTAGACTGCAGTTTGTAAATGGTATAGTTGGTACGTACATTTTTGAATAACAGCATTTCCTCTATTTTCCTGCGGTCCGGTCGCAAGCGCTGCTACTGAGCATGAGGTCCTGGGTTCTATTCTCGGGTCGGGCAAAGTGTTATTGGGTTTTTCCATCGGGAATTTCCGGAATTTCTCAGTAACAGCTCGGAGTCTGGATTTGTGCCCGGTTGATGGCAATAGGCTCGCCCCCTATTACATGGGACTTAAACATAACTGGTGAAAGATGGGTGAAGGTACTAGGAGTACATCTCTGCCTAACCTGTGTTAAAATATTTGATGATGATTGACTGGTATTTTTATTCATACAAAGGCAGGCAGGCTATATTAGATGGTAGGTTAGGTACTATCACAGTCTATACATCAATATTGTGGTACTATGGTAATATTTCTATTGATCAATTAAACAACTTTTAATACGGTAGGTTCTAGTCCAACGTTAATCTAAAATTAATTAATGGAGATAATTGAATGGATGTTCATTATTATGTGTTAAGTACGTTAATATTTTAACCATCATAGCAAGCACTCGCATGCATTTTATTTCCATTCAACAAGTACCAGGATTACATAACGATCAAGGAAATTATCAAAATAACACTGATTGAACCATTGGAACCGCGTGATCTCAATATACGTATAAAAAGAAAAGTCCTTAGACCCTTAGACTGACTGCCTCATCAATGCCCAGCCCAAACCCTTAGACCTAGAAAGCTGAAATTTTGCACAGTGGTTTCCTTTATAATGTAGACAAGGTATAAGGAAGGATTATCGTTCCCGTGGGATATTTTCCAACATCCACGCGGGTGAAGTCGCGGGGAAAAGCTAGTTAGTACTTACATATTGATTCAATCAATTTCATTTCAAACAACAATAATTTGGAAACTATTGCTTTTCGATGAGTTTTATGATATCGTACAATTAAAATGTCATTTCGATAAAAATTCGGATGTTGGACAATAAAGTCTTGGAGTTATTAATGTTTGACAAAGGAGGTTAACATTTCATTGTGTTACCGCAAATCACGGCCGGGGCTTTATGCTATGATTCAATTTGCTATCTAATTTGCCTCCCGGGGAATCTCTCCTCTATTATAAATAACTATATTTTATTCAAGTCCACTTTATCTTTGTTAAACTTTATAGTATGGTCTAGATTCTCGTCTGCTGCAAAAGATATTAGATTAATTTACATTTTCTGTCCTTAATCTTTATTTTATCTTGGCGAGCGTAATTGTACTTGTAATGTATCTACTTGCGAACCTAGTACTTAGCATACCTGAACGGGGGGTTTGTATGAAGGAAACCAAAATAGTTTTAAAAAGCATTACTTCGATTAATACAAATAAAAAATGCATGAAAAAAATTCGTTTAAATTTTTTCATACAAAACGGCAATTTCATAGGTCACCTATTATTTCATGGGGGTGGGCATTAAAATCTCCCAAAATGTAGAAATCCTCGACACCACAACTTTCCTCTACTGCTATTAATAGATTGTATGGTACTGAGGCATTCGGTAAACACTGGTATATGAACTAAAATCTAATGGTTTTAGTTTGTGAATAGTTTTAGTTTAGTTAGGATATAATTTTGTTATTTTTAGGTCCTGTTTACATTAAATTTAAATAAAATTGTAAGTATTATTTATCTCGCTATCAAATATTTACTAATTATTTTGTTCTAGGTATTCTGTGAACGAGTAAAAGCAGCACTACGACAGTAAAAAAAGTTTGTTACAAAACTATGAAATTCACAAAGCTGGAATTTGCTTCTAGGAAATAGTTTAATTTCTGTAGATACCTACTCCCAAATAAGCAATGAACAACGGACGTTTGTCGCAAGTTAGGGCACTTCAGTTATGTGAATTTATGTTCCAAGCGAGAACCTGTAATGGCCTCATAATTTAATTCTGCGTACTAAGGTACGCTCGACCGAAGAATGTTAATCCCGGACTCCAGGTAATCTTTGCCCGCCCGTTGGAAAAGCGGAATTAATCTGACTGATGCATTGTTAAGCTTTATGCTAACCTGGTACTCTCTATCTACTCTTGTCGATTGGATTACTTTTTAATCCCTCTCTGTTTCAGTGGATTTCCAAGAATTGAAATTAGCTGAAAACTCTGCAAGTTCTACAAATATAATTATCATTGTTGCCTGTTGGTAGTTGATAACATGATAAGAGGTAACACGGAGCATGGAGGACATTATTATAAAAAAAAAAATCGATATGTTACCTCTGGGCAATGCTTTGTTTTGAAGATTCAGAAGGCAAATTCGGTTGTGAAGAAGTATTTTCGAGCTTGCCATTAAAATATCCTGGGTGCCCTGAGAGGTAAATGCTCTTATAACTTAGACAGTTTAGTATGGTTAAAGCATTTAACTACTGAAGCAATTTACTGCCAAACTATGTTTTTATCTTTTTTGTACGGAAACTTTTTGTAGTTGCTATAAAACCTAAAGCTTTGGATTCCTAAGAAAGCGGTGAACTGTCACGCAATAACGGCTGTGCAGGTACAGAGCGTTTTTTGACAAATTTTCATGACGGCCGTACCTAATAATATGACGGAACTGCTCTCCTAAAAAACCAAGCTTTAGGTCTCGTTCGTAAGAACTCAATGTAACAAACATTTTATCCTGCATCTTGCCTTTTTACCTCTCTACAAGGAGAAATAATTATTCAAAACCAACTAGGCAAGGAGTCAAGGACGACTAAGAACAACAATCAATGTTTAACTAAAACTTGAAGCTAACTGTTGAATTGAAGTTATATGTAGTTAAGTTACTAAATTTAAACTAAATACGAGTAATTTGATTCAGAAACTGAAAACCATAATAAAAAGATTAGAAAAAAAAATTATCGTCAAAATATTTATTTAAATAATAAAATGTTTCAAAACAAGATAATTATTTTTTGTTCATGGTTTTCATAAGTTTTACCTTTTGTATACCTTGAATGGACAAACAAAACGAATTTGAAACGCCAAAACCTTTTCATTGCCTCTGGCTAAGGGTATTTAACAAAATATTTGAATTATATCATTCTAATATTCCTTTACAGTATTATATATTTCCCTGAATTAATAAGAGATAAAATAACTTCATTAATAATTCCACGGGATATTTTTCCACTACCTAGATACATTATTGAGTGTTATTTTTGCTTTTCTGAGAATCTCCCGAGATCTGAGAAATCCATTACGGAGAGTTTCCCCTTAATTCCAAGCTATGGCAGATAGAGAGAAGCGGAGTGGAGCGGTTTGGCCGAAAATGGGTCGAGACTGCAAAGAGCAAAATAATATTTCATAATTATTTTAATTTCAGTAACCCTTCATGCATTCCAACTTACCTTATTGACAGCATCAACGTAAGCTCCCTTTTGCAGCAATAACTCCACTAATGTAGAGTGTCCGGCTCTAGATGCCAAGGCAAGGGGAGCGTCACCAGCAGCATCCGAACTCTGGACCTTAGCTCCCAGAGATACTGCATACTCTGCCACGTCCAATGAGCCCCGGGAACAGGCGCATTGAAGCAGATCATTTTGTTTCTGTAAACAAACATACCTACTTGTGTTCATGTGCACTTAGTAATTTGTCACCGAACAATGTACAGTCAACAAAAGAGATATCTAGGCAGCTAATATATCTGTATGTGAATAGCTTCATGTTCAATTTTATATATTTTACTCTGTTTTTGCAATACTCCTACATTGTAACACACCAACACAAAACTGTATATTGTCACGAAATTGAACATGAAGCAATTCACATACAAATATGTTAGTATACCCTGTCTAGATATCTCTTTTGTTGACTGTACATACCTGCTGCCCACCAGAAAGTACAATTTGTTTTCATTTTACTATTTCGCCTCTGGACTCGAAAGCGTTCTGTTTCTGAAAATTGCACTGGAAAATTCCCTCAACTTCATTTTCCGTACCTACGAGTACAGTTTAACAGTTTATGAGAAAAACTTATAATGACACGTTCTACCTAGACTAATATCCTAGTAGTTTCGTGGAGATTTTCCTATTTCGAAAGCATTTCAGCGAAAAAGAAAAAGGCTTTTGTTTTGTTTAAAACAGATTTAATATAAAAATTTTACCTTAAAATAAAATTTGTATTATGTTTCCTAAGACGTCCGAAGTCCATTATGAGAGAGTGCTCGCTTCGTTCCATGAACAGCCGCTAGATGTCCATACTTACCGCCTCGTAATCGCGCCACTAGCGACCCCCAACGTCACATCTGTGAACTACTTTCAAAAAACCGCATACAAGCCGCCATGTTGAAGTGCTATGTCATTGTTGGGCTCATAATGATGCAAAGGTAGGTATGCACCAGGAAGACCTTACCTGGACTTCGGACGTCTTAGGAAACATAATACAAATTTTATTTTAAGGTAAAATTTTTATATTATGTGTTCCGTTTGACGTCCGAATTCCATTATGAGAGATGTGTTTGTTATCTCCTGGTGGATTGTATCAATGAAAAGCAACAATGTGAATTATAAACCGATATAATTTTTAATCACCATTTTATACCTCAGGTACCTTCATATACATAGGTTTTAAATATGAACAAAAATCTAGCCATTTAAGCACTGGCAGTATAATTATATTAAGAGAAAACGTAAATAAGCAATCACGCAATATCTTCATGAGTAATTTTTAACGTGAATCAATTTGATTTGACACATCGGTGAACTTAGAATCAATAGGGGACTTGAAATAATCTAGATAACAAATGCGCCGAAGACATTTCGTTATTAGATCTGATTTCCTTACGGTAAAATTTTCTGAAAGTTGATTCATGCCTCCAGTTTGCCTTAGATAATATGTCATTTACAGGATAATTTTCTAGCCAATTTAATGATGAGACAGCCGATCTAAAACTACCTGGAGAGGCTTGTATTCCAGCATCAGATAGAACACGTTTTACCCAACCACCGATTATAGTTGGTGTGGCTGCCCTAACGGGATCCCTAGTAGTTATGAACAAATTTTTTAATGAACCCCGTCTTTCCTTTGACAATTTTTTTTTTAAAGTGCGGAGCCATTATAATGGATTTGTATTTTGATCTTGGGATGCTAACAAAACCCAACTGGATTGCTGGAAAGTCGCACTATCTGTCTTTGACCCGAACACTGGGTGTAAAGTTATGGAATCCCCATTATCTACAAAATGTCCACAGTCAATATGCAAAAGGGATAAGTCGTGTACACGACGTCCCGAACATAATAATAAAATAGTTGCCGTTCGCTTAGACACCTCATACAAACTACTGATGCAAGGAGTTTTATCTTTTAAATAAGTAATTAATTCCCTGGCGTCCCATGTGGGCACCTTAGGTGGCAACGGCTTTGCAATTGAAATTGCTTTCAAAATGTGCTTAACGATGTGACTAGAAGAAATTCTAATATTTGAAGCAGTTTCACAAATAGATGCGATTACGGACTTGTGCACAAGAATAGTTCTGTAAGCTAACTTTTTATTAAGATATAAATAAGCTAGATATTTTGCAACATCTGTCGGATTTGGTGTACGGAAATTTACATTATTTTGACTACACCACAAAGACCATTTACCCCAAATAGGTGTGTAAGTTTTAAGGGTAGAAGGTCGCCAGCAAGATAAAAGAAGATCTTTCTCTTGTGGAGACCAATCGCTTGTCATGGTGTCCCAGCCGAAATGAGCCAGGCTTCCAACTGTAGATCTTTGACATGAGCTGGTGGTACGCCGGTCACCGTGTCCACCAAGGTCTTCTTCAGGTCTCTGATCTTCAGCGGCCGCGCCAAGGATCGATTTTTTAGGTCTGGTCGCCAAAAGGGTTTCTTCCACTTGGGTGCCACTATTATGTACCGACCTGATGCCGAGTTGAGGTGGTGAAGAACTCGTGGAAGCAACGCCGGCGGTGGGAACACCCATGCGAGGGCGTATCGCCAGTATCTGCTGAACGCGTCGTGATAACAGGCGTTGGAGTCTGAGGAATCTAGAGAAACGTAATTTATCACGACGTGTGCGGTTTGCGACGCGAACAAATCTATGTCCGGTTTTCCCCAAGTCTGAAATATCTTTGAAGTTGCTGCCACCTGCAGGTGCCACTCGCTGCCAGCGCGATTTCGCGACAAGTGGTCGCCTTCGGTGTTGTACATCCCTGGTAGGTGGTGAGGGATCAGTACAACATTGAGGTCGTCTATCAGAGTCAACAATTCCCGCGTCAATTTCATCAATCGGTGTGATTTCGTGCCGCCTTCCTTCTGAATGTACGAAACCACTGTCTTGTTGTCGGTCTGTAGAATGATCATGGAGTCCCGGAGGGCTCTGGACTCCTTTGACAACACAGCAATCACAGCATACATCTCTTTGAGATTGCAATGCCATTTTTTTTGGTCGGGTTGCCATGCACCTTGTACTTTGTTGTTGTTGACCAGGGCACCCCACAGAATGTCGGAAGCGTCCGTGATGACAAAGTTTGTGGGTAACACATCCGTGTGAATTGCTGTCTTTTGATCTACATTCTCCATCCACCACTCGAGTTCTTGGCGAACGTCTTGTGTCAGCTGTACTGCTCCGAGAGGATTTTGACGCAGTAATTTGATGTGACATTGCAGCGCACGGCAATGCATCCTTCCCCGGTGGGTGATGAAGGACGCAAAGTTGAGAAGCCCTAAGAGGCGTTGCGCCTGCTTGAGGGTCCAACTGCCCGCTGCGAGTCTGGTCGAGAGGTTCTGTCGAATTTTTCTTACCTTCTCTGGTGGTATGGACTTGCGATTTGTTTGGGTGTCCCAAAAGATGCCGAGATATTCGATCGACCTTGTTGGCCTGGTGATCGATTTCTCGTGATTTATACACCAGCCCAGACTGGACAAGAAGCTTACAGCTATGTTTAGATGCGTGCTGAGTACTTCCTTGTTCTGGTGGACTAAAAAATAATCGTCTAGATACACGACGAGGCGCAGACCTTTTGTGCGAAGGTATTCTGCAGTCCAGTTTGTTAAAGTAGCAAACATTCTGGGAGCAGCAGCCAGGCCGAATGGTAGACATGTCATCTGCAGAAGTTGACCACCGTAGCTGATGCGCAAAAAGCGCCTGTGTTCTGTGCGTATTGCGAGGTGATAATAGGCCTGGCTGAGGTCCAACTTGACCATCCAGTCGCCTTGTTGCAGAAACGAAGGTATTTGTTGATGGTGGAAAAGATGGAAATGCTTTGGCTCCATGTATAAATTTAGTGCTTTCAAATTGAATATAACTCGAGTTTTGCCATTGCTCTTTGTGATCATGAAAAGGGGGCAAATTAACAATGGGGTCGACGGAGCAGGCTCTAACACTCGTTCTTGAATCATCTTGCGAATTTCTATAATTATAGTGTCATTTTTTCCGAAACATGGGTTTGAAATTTTGACAGGTTGTCCAAAGTAGGTAGAATTAAGGGCGGTGCCTGATTGAAGGGTATACGAGCTCCCGATATCATTTTTAAAATAGTTTTTGGAGGGTCGAAACGATTCCATATTTCTATATAATGCTGAAGACAGCCGCCCCAAAATCTCGGTATTAAATAGTCATTTATGCGTATGTCCTGCTCGCCTCCCGTTCTTATCTTTTCGCCCCCCCTTCTTTTTTGAAGAGAAATCGTAATTTCGTTTATTGTCTTTTTTGTCGTTTCGCTTCGGTTTGTTTTGTCGCGAACGAAAAGTATTATCTTGAAAAGACGTCGAAGGCTCTACGGATATTGGACGACTAGTTCCCGCACTATTTTTCTGTTTTTCTAACTTTTCTATACCCCCAATTTTTTGTAGGTAGTGCGACAAATTTTGAGGATTGAATATATATTCAACTGAGGGTGGAATTTTTTCTATGTCGTCGCGTATGTATTTACTTTTAACATTTTTCAATAACGATCGGCGGCGTGTTTCTATGACCTCAGCTCGTTTACCGCAAATAATTTGGAGAATATCATGAGATACCGTTTTATAAGATGACTCAGCACCAAACAACTCTTTTAGTTTGTCATAGAGGTTAGTTGAAGATAATTGGACGTTCGAATTAGCAGACCAATCAATTAGTTTCTGTAATGCCGCGTTCACATGCTCGTTTTGAGTTAGGAAAGCATTAGATAACGCCGCAAAACTGCGTTCCATTTGAAACCATCTTAATGGTGAAAATGGATCTTCAAAACGCCGCAATTCTTCGTTCACTTTCAATTCGACAAAACTAGGAAAAGCCACATATTTTTTCTGTACTTCTGTGTAACGTACAGCATTCCAATCCGGGGAGTCGAACCTCTGCATTTCTGCTATTTTCGTTACACGTTCTGGATTTGCTTTAGGTACACTAGGTTCCTTAACGGAAACGTCTAGATTTGCAATATTTTCTAAGCAAGGGGTAAGCTGCGGCGGACGTAAGAAATTTTCTTGTAAATTGAGGGTAGGTACAGTCGATGTTGAAGGTAACTCGGTACCAATATAATTTTGCGTGGCGGGTAGGCTTTGTGCACCATTTGCGATCATATAATTTGTTAAAACATTATTGACATGACTCACCAACTGTTGGGATAGTAGATCAAACCTGCGATCCAGTTCAGAATCTTGCGAGAGGGAGCGCTCGCGTACCTGACGGGGGCGCTTGCGCGGCGCTGGATCACCTACACTGCTCTCCGATGACACCGTATCACCTCCTTTCGATGACGATGAAGAACTCGAACTCCGTGTCCTCTTCCGCGAAGTATCGTTTGGCGCGATAGTATCACCGTCCATTTTATTAAAATAGACACAGTTCACGAGACGGAAAGTTAATTTAACTTATTAAATATTATTCTATTGAACTTTCTACTTTAATCTCAAAAGTTCTAAAAATAAAAAATAAAATATCGCTTTATTCGATATAACTGATAATCTAGCAATGCTGCGCACAGTTCGGAAAACGACGCAACAATGACATAGCACTTCAACATGGCGGCTTGTATGCGGTTTTTTGAAAGTAGTTCACAGATATGACGTTGGGGGTCGCTAGTGGCGCGATTACGAGGCGGTAAGTATGGACATCTAGCGGCTGTTCATGGAACGAAGCGAGCACTCTCTCATAATGGACTTCGGACGTCAAACGGAACACATAATGCAGATTTTGTGTGAAAGCAACCTTCACACACACATCAAATCAGCACCTTTACTTCAAGTTAATTAATTAATAAAATAAAATATTGCTTGCCATCAAAGTTAATGACTACTTTCATTAACTTTGGGGTGCGCTTTACTAACTACTAAAATTAGTAACTCCTTTGTACCGAACATTTTAATTAAATTAGTTGATATAATAATTTGTCTCGGAACTCCTCCACTCAGGTGCTATTTCTAGTTTGGAGTTGTCATGAGGACCGTGAGTTCAAGGAATAAAATTATTTGATACCACGCTATAAAATGGCGCCTGTCTACTAGGTTTAATTGTAGCTAATTAACGAGGTTACCGATACACGCTTGTTGATACAATAATTATTTAATAATTAAAATGAACGCTTGCGCTCTTTTGATTGAGCTTAATAGAGCTTATTATTTGTCTGAGCGAGCAGTTATAAGATCTACCTAATTCATTTATTATTACACCAAATTAATTAAATTAAACAACATAATTACTAAGAAAATAAGCTGATAATGTAAAAATATTTTACTGCAGGTTGTAACTTTGATTCATTTGAAATTAAGTACTTATTAGGTATCCTCCGATTTTTTTTCAACAAATAAAGTTTTCTTCTAGTATGTAGAACCGAAAAGAACCGAAAAATACAAGGAGAGCATACTTTGTTGGTAGCAGCAAGGCAAGCTCCTGCTCCGACAAGAGCCTTCACGGCTTCGAGGTGTCCGTGCCATGCCGCCATCAACAACGGCCGCATTCCAAACTGAAACAAACATTATGGTTACTTTCCGATAACTCTGGCGGCCTGGTGCTTGAAAGACCTAATAGGACAAGTCATGCATAAGAGTGAACTCACGGTATTTGAAAAAATATGCACCTAGAACGCAAGGGGTGGCTCCGCACACAAAATTACAAAAAATAAAAAAGTAAGAGCCGTAACGCGCGCGCTGTCATTATTCGTTCAGGCTCACTTTCGTGCACTCGGACAATCCTGGGTTTTCGTTCGGGCTCACTTTCGTGCACTCGGACAATCCTGGGTTTTCGTTCGGGCTCACTTTCGTGCAATGATCGCGCGAGTGGCTAAACGAGTAGTTACTTATTTGGAAAAAAAAATTGTTAAATTAGAGCATTTTCTTAATAACTTAAAATGTGAATATCTTAGATTCTATTACCGAGTGTAATTAATTTGTAAAGTTATGTCTAACGCGGATAAAAAAACTGAGAATCACGCAAAAACCATCAAGCGTATTTTATGAAACCTAATACTTTTTATTTTAACATAATACTTTTTGTTTTATGTGTAATAAATTTATAATGCGTCTAATCTGTGGGCGAGTCTTATTATTGGGGGGACGTATGACGCGTTGCGTGAGCTCAGCACAGAACACGTAAGCTAACCACTGAAGGCTGCTAGCACTTACCTGCGTCTTAACCACAGAAAAGATAAAGAGATCTCTTTAACTGTTCTGTGGTCTTAACACTCATAAATGGCAACATTTTAGTAACACATGAGTAGGTAGATTAAAATGCCAGACCAATGACAACTGGTTTAAAACCACAAGGGATGTTGTACACAGTCATCAGAACAACGAGAAACGCTTCCGTTGGTACTTGGTAAGTAACTAAGTAACTGAACAAATAAATTATTCTCAAGTACTTACCTTATCGGCTGCTTCTATGTCGCATTTGGACTCGATGAGTAATTTTATTATCTCCACGTTCCCTCTGCTTGCAGCCCAGTGTATAGGTGCTCTGCCATACTGGTAAGAAGAGAAACTATATTATTATAATAGACACAAATGAAATACTAGAATCTGAAGATTTTCCACGAAAATTAGGCTATTGCAATGTACCCTATGTTAATTGCTCAAAAGTGTACTGACATTTAAGTTAAGTCAGAGTGTCAATAGAGGGTGACAGGGACATCGACGCGCAAACTAACCATGAACTCAGCACATGATTCTAGACATAGAGAGAAGAAAATCGATTATAAAAACCGGCCAAGTGCGAGTCGGACTCGCGCACCATGGGTTCCGTACCTAAAAAAACTTATCTAAAAAAACGGCAAAAAAAATTATGTCTATTTTATGGGAGCCCCCTTAAATATTTATTTTATTCTGTTTTTTAGTATTTGTTGTTATAGCGGCAACAGAAATACATCGTCTGTGAAAATTTCAACTGTCTAACTATCACGGTTCTTGAGATACAGCCTGGTGACAGATGGACGGACGGACAGCGGAGTCTTAGTAATAGGGACCCGTTTTACCCTTTGGGTACGGAACCCTAAAAAAAGACGGTTAAAATGTATGAACCGCAATTATTTTGCACGCCCCAGAACGCGTGAGCGTGTGGGAACGATTTTATAATATAAGTAAAATCGTTCTTATGTCCAAAAAAATCGGCCAAGTGCGTGTCGGACCACGCACAATGAAGGGTTCCGTAGTTGGGATGAATTTATCTTAAGAACAAACTTAACATTGTAGTTGAAAAACATGTCCTCCCATACATTCCAACTGTAAATGTAAGTTTGTACTCACAATATTGATAGATTTACCATGTTATTTTAAGATCACAGACTTTTTATAGGTTTTCCTGTAATTTACACATAAAGATCTATTTTCCGTATTTTTTTCAAAATTTTAGGCTCGGTAGTTTCAGAGATAAGCGGGGGGAATGGTCAATTTTCGTCTATTTTTTTAAATAACTTTAAAACAATTTATTTTAAAATTATTAAAAAAACATTTGAGACCCTCATAGTAAGCCCTTTCATTTGATATGCCACATGGTGTAGTTTGCAAAACTTTTTTTTTTAATTTTCTTATTTGCCCCCCAAAAGTGACCTCTATATTCAAATATAATTTATTTACTTTACCCGTCCGTGTTTGGGTCACAGAAATTTATATGTGTGCCAAATTTCAACTTAATCGGTCCATTAGATTCGGAGCGAACTGGCTGTGACAAACGGACAGACAGACAGACAGACAGACAGACAGACAGACAGACAGACGGACAGACAGACAGACAGACAGACAGACAGACAGACAGACAGACAGACAGACGGACAGACAGACATACAGACAGACACACGAGTGATCCTATAAGGGTTCCGTTTTTTCCTTTTGAGGTACGGAACCCTAAAAAGGGTTTTTTTTGAAAACTAGACATATTAAATTATAAAGATTTTTTAAATTTATTTTTTAGTATACATACAAACAAAAAAAAACAAAAAATGTAGTTAAAAAGCTGTCCGTTGGTCTGTGCACTTATTTGTTAAACACGTTTTTATAAAAAATATAAGTACGCAATTGATTGTAATAAATTCTTTTGAATAATTTTTCACTTATCTTGAGGATGAACCTTATTTCTTATCGTGATTGAACTGATAACCGTTTTAAAGATATTTATGAAATTCAATGGATTTACTGGGCTTCTTTCGTGAAAATGATTACCGACTATTTCATCTCTCTCCTATTACATGAACATTTAGTACTTAATTACTTATTTCCCTTTCTTACGTATTTTTATATTTATGTTATAAGTATAAGTACTAAAAACAGTTAAAGTTAAATTTTTAAAAACAGTTTTTTGAAAGTTTTGATCTGCGATATCTTTTGAACGAATCAACCGGTCGAGATACAGTTTGCTGCGTTATTTTTTTATTTTTTCAATAAGTTTCCGTTCTAGTCAATTAATTTCAATATGCAATTAAGCGTGTGAGGCGTGCACTTTTGGATTTTCCGAGTTTTTAAAATTGCCGACGAAAAATTTCAACGCAGGAGGTTTGAGAATCATGTACCTACTGCTACTGTATCCATGGTAACAGTAGGTTGCAATTGTTGTCGATATCCCTGCCACCTTGTACAACCCAATCCCCTGGGGTTTGGAACAACAGAACAGCATTTAATTTCTAGTAATAATATTATATTGCAATCTCCGGCTTCAGAAGTTGATAGCCTTATTAGCATTGCTCCTCGGGGATCATTCGCAGTAACGGTATAGGAGCTCATGTTCAGCCACGGACAATTACGGGCTTCGGCGAAGCGCGAAAGCTATTAATTTGTTTTCATGAAAAACATCCGTGAATTTCGGATATCAGCACAACGGAAGGCTGTTGTATTCGATCTCATTTACTTCACGTCAACATTGGATCCTGTTGTAGGCTACGGGATTAATTATCATGCCATACAACGTCGTTTACACAAAATACAAAGACAAAGACTTCAATTAAATTGTTGGTAATAAATAATAATAATTTTGCAGGAAATCAGAAACAATAAGTATATGTAAGGAAGTACCTAAATTGTATTATATGTATACAAGATTTAGTTGTCTTGGATGTGCTTCCAGATTCGAGTACTGGAAAAGCCACGGAAAATGGGAACAGTCCGTTCCATTTAAGGGCCTGCATTACCTCAGATTGCGAAAATTGTCTTATTATGAATGGCTGTAGTTTCAACAGTTCTGCAGTAATCACTTTGTAATTAATATACAGCAAAGATGAGGACTACTGCTAGGTATCATAGGTTGCGAATTCACGATTCCATACAATTTTCTCGATACAAAAAAATCTCAAAGTTACCTCTAAACCGTACAATAAATGGAGAATAATCAATGAAAATTTTCAAATTAGGTCATGAAACTTTGCAGGATAATAGAACTATGTATAATGCAGGTACCATAGGTTCGTTTTTATTTTTTAACCGTTTTATTTACTGTAAAAAGATGAGATCAGAAAAATCAAGCTTTAAAACCATTCACACCTCGAACCGCCCTGCCGCCCGGCCCCCGACAGAACCCCGATTCAGTACTTGTCAGTATCGCTTCGGCTATCAGACGGGGTATTCGTATCACTTCGCTTTCGCTCAAAAGACCCGATTGACAACGTTTTATGTTCTGAATAAATTATATATTTATGTAAAATTAAATTTAGAGGTAAAAATAAGGCACCGGTATTTTAACTTTTTCCGAATTTTGTAATTTTCATTCATAAAAACATCTTTGAAATGGTTCAAAATCGTAATCTCATGTCAATGTCAAAACATTGTCAAATATTTAAGAAGGTAAACGTACCTATTTTAGACAGTTTCCAATATAATATATAGCAAAACCTTTTACATTCATAATTTCATTTAAGAAAATTTTGAATTAGGAGAAAAAAAAATTACAATCGGCAAGAAAATGGGCAATTTTCACAAAAACAATTTTTGATATCAATCGATCCTGTTACTTATAAGGATCAAAAACTCGTAACGGTTTTATGTTTGTATGTAGGGGTAATCTTCGGAACTACTGATCCGATTCCGATAATTCTTTCACAAGTAGGAAGCTATAGTATTGCCGAGTGTCATCTATCTATATAAATAAAAAACTTTTTTACAAAAAAATACAACCGACTTCCAAAAACAACACTACAAAGTGAAAAATAACTTTAATTTGGGAAGTCGGTGTCTGATTAAATGTATTTTGGTTTTTGCCACCGACTTCCGAAATTAAAGTTATTTTTCACTTTGTAGTGTTGTTTTTGGAAGTCGGTTGTATTTTTTTGTAAAAAAGTTTTTATTTTTCACTTTTTAGTGGGTCTGTTCATAATTTGTTTAAGTTACAATAGTCTAATGTCAATTGCTCATCACATGTTACAAAATATTGCTTTTCCCGATGCTGGGACGTTAATTGTTGAGGAGTTCTGCTGGTAAGAACCAGGAGAACTCCTCAACAACCACTCATCACACGCATTGTGTGACGAGCGGAAATTGCTTAGCAACCATATTAAAGTAATCGAAACGCAACCCGTGAAATATTTATCATTGAGTAGTTCTGGTAGCCATCTGTGGTCTTCATCATCAGTTCCAATTCACCATGTGGTGCTTTCCGAGAGCAAATGCACGAGCTACTATAAAAAATACCCAAATCGCTATGGGTGTGCCTATAATATTTGAAGAGTTCCTTCGATTTCTCCAGGATCCCATCATCAGAACTGGATTTTGACAAAAATGGGACCATTTGGGAAGTATACCCTTTCCAACAAAAAAATATTTTTTCAAATCGGTTGGCAAGCGACGGAGTTATGCGCGAACAAACATAAAAAAAAAAAAAAATAGAAACATCCGAATTGAGAACCTCCTCCTTTTTTAGAAGTCGGTTAAAAAGAGAAGTCCTGACTGACTGACTGATTGACTGACTCATCAACGCCCAGCCCAAACCCTTGGACCTAGAAAACTGAAATTTTGCAGAGGTTTTCTTTATAATGTAAACAAGAAATAAAGAAGGATTTATCGGTAGCGCGTTCCCGTGGGATATTTACTGACATTCACGAGGGCGAAGCTGCGGGCAAAAGCTAGTAAGATATAATTTCACGCGGACGAAGTCGTGGGCAGAAGCTAGTACAATATACAGCGAAAGGCACCAACCGGTGTCCCACGACATCTCTCGACTTTTTTATTGTGACACAACTTAGGTACCACTGATAGATTTTAAGAATTAAATGTAAAATTTTGTGATTTAAATGAATACATTTCTGAGTAATATGTAGTATATATAATATAATAGTTACCAAACAATGTGTTAGGTATTGACCGAGCGCGCAGCGGCGCGTTTAGGAATAGTTGTGCTCCACAAGACTATACGTTATTATTATTTACAAATATTATTTCAAATAAAAATGCATGAAAAAAATTCGTTTAAATTTTTTCATACAAAACGGCAATTTCATAGGTAAAGACCTACTTTGATATCGATTTGCAATATTTCGTAAAATAATATATTTATAGGTTTAATCAATTATTACCAAGCCTAGTCCATAAATGGCGTAGTTCACCCTAGTTGAATCAGTTTGACGGTGCGAGTGGGATAGAGTGATACCCGGCGCGGGGAAGTGGGGTCAAAATATGAATTTGAGCTGAGGTATCACATGCTTTTAAGAGCGTTGAGCGCGCGCGGGCTGGCAACGTCGCATTTCTAGAGGTTTTTCGTGATTATTTAATTAAATTTAAATCAAAGGACAAATTCCTCGCACAAATTCTTAGATTGTTGGTATTTTTTTATGTATGTATGCTAGTTTTTGACAGTTATTTTTGAATTTACTCTTAAAAATTACTTAATATTGTCAATTATTTTCTATTTTCTAAGAGTAACTACTTACCAAAATAACTATATAAAAGTAGCATAGGTACTTATAAATATACCAACAATCGGCAAGGTTTAATGAATTCTGGCTGTTGCAAAATTATAATATTATGAACGCAGTGCAATTAGCACCAACTAATTAATGAAGGCCTATGTCCAGCACTGGGCGTCTTTCGGCTGAAATGATGATGATGATGAATTAATGAAGGATGGGATAGTCACTGGCGAATTTAAATTGTTTCTACGTCCTCTACGGTTTTGGTTAATAAGTTCAAAGTACTAGGCTTACATACTTCATGAGGAGAAAGACTCACATTGTTTCTGCAGTTGACATCGGTAGGCCGTTCCAGCGCTTCACGAACAGCTGCAGGTTCGTTCTTGATTACCGCTTCATGCAGAAGAAGGTCGTTCTGCTGTATACGGGTTCGGTTTTCTAAAGCCATCTGGGGGCAAAGAAAACAGGCTTGTTACTGTAACAAACGTGAGACCAAAAGTGGAAAAGATTTCGTGAAGGTTTAATGAGCAAGTAACTTTAATGAGACGACTTGAACTTTCAACACTAATTAGGTAGCAAATTTTTAATGTGCTACGGAGAGACTTTGGTCTAGTTTACAGCTTGAAGAATTTCGGATAAGACAAACCTAAAAATGGCTTTTTCTATGTCTTTTTCATCATAATAACTTAATAACATTGTTGATATTGAAACAACTTTGACTAACAGCATATGCACACACGCAATTCGTCTAAATAATGTTTGATCGCAACCCGACGCGACATAAGTTTCCGTCAATTGATTCCCACAACGTGGGCTGAATGCTAAAATGAAGATATTCTATATCTATAAGGTAACATTTTCAACCTACGCAAGTTTATATTTGTTTTGTTCGAAGGAGGTCTAAATTAACAAGTCCGTAGAAAATTTTGTCTAAATTGTGGGTTGCTATTACCAATACATACCTGAAAATGAAATAGAGAGAGAATGTCTTTATTGAGCTTATTGCCTGTGTAATGTTCGACATCGCGGTCATGTTTCAAGTCGTTACTAGGCAACCACTTCGATATCGCATATGTTTGAGAAGATACGATAATTAAACAAAGGCTGTTATAATTATCAGAAATATAATCTAATAATAATATTTTGGTTTTTGTTAATGGGGTTTGCCATCTAGAATTACTCAGTAGCAGTCCGAAGTCTGGGTGTGTGCCCGGTTGATGGCAATAGGCTCTCCCCCTACATGTACTATAGGTACACCTCTGCCTAATCCTTCAGGGAACAGGCGTAATGTTTTGTTATGTTTATGCATCGTTTTTCTCAATTTCTATTATGACGACAGAACATACATGTTCTGCAATTATGGCTCGGTCATCTTCAAAATGAAAATATAGTGTGATGTTCATTTAACAATAGGTTGCATAAAAAACAACCTGTATCATCGTCTGAATAAAAAACGAATGTGTACCTAAAAAACCTTGTTTCAACTTTTACAATAGTCTGCAAGATGAACTGACGCCTATACATGATGCAACCTTGACAGTGGTCCGCCACACAGCACCCTTGAGATTCCTCTGTCAGACCGTGCGTTAAACCTCGCTCCATTTTTGAGGCGTGTGTTTTATTCATAACTGTACCGCTGTATTTAGGATGCCTACGATTTTTCATATGCTAAGTTTGCATGTGTTTCTCAAAATAGAGTCTATCTTCTTGTAGATAGACCTGTTATTGTCAATACTGCAGGGTAACGATGAAAAAAGAAACAAGCATTGATCACCAGCTTGCTCATCGATTGTTGTCCATTTCGATTGTATGATAAAAGATGATTTCTTGTTTCTATGTTAATATTAAAGATGTTTGTTGTTTTTTGAATAAAAATAAAATAATACATTTCTCAAGAATAAACACTAAGTGTGTGATTGTGCGTCATGACATGATGTAATCAATCACCGGCAAACTGACTTGAAATAAGTGCTCAGAATTCAGCCATTCCAGGTATTAGCTACTCAACTGGACCAGCGGAACGAGGCATTGGATATAATCTAGCTGGGGGCTGTTGTGTCATTTCTAAACCGGTTCAATTACTGGATACGCGAGTAGCGAGTAGCGACCCGGTTTGTTTGTTTACCTTTAGATAAAACAATTAAAACGCTTTTGGCCTACAGCGAT
The DNA here is from genome assembly GCA_946251885.1 of Cosmia pyralina. Classification (NCBI taxonomy): domain Eukaryota; kingdom Metazoa; phylum Arthropoda; class Insecta; order Lepidoptera; family Noctuidae; genus Cosmia; species Cosmia pyralina. The sequence continues at coordinate 22,747,685 of OX276358.1, forward strand.
AGCGATACGGGCGATTGTTTACTGGATTCTTTTAATTACTCTTTTTCAGTTTACTTTGCTTTTTGTCATTTTTGTTATTTCAAAGTACCAGGACACCATATCTGTGAGTGAGGTTGTGTGGAACGATTTGTTTAATTTATTGACAAAAAAAAAACATCTGTGTAGTTTCCCTCCGCACGCTCCCGAGAGAATATTGTCCAGCCTGTATACAGCTAAAGGCTATAATATAGAAGCGTATAAATTGCCTTTGAAATCGGATATTATTATTGGTTTACGTTGACATTACGCTCCGCGCTGCACTCAAGCGACTAATAGCACTTAGAGCTCTGTAACTAGATATCGGACGGAGGTGCTGCCATTAACCCGCTGAAACATAATTTGCTGACATTTCAGTAATATACTTAATTAGGGCTTTCAGACCTGAGAACCTTGAAGGATACAATTACTTAGATTCCTTGGCAGAAGAAATAGTTATGTTATTAAACTATATTTTCACTATAATTTCAGTTAAAAACTACCATAAAAATGCAACTAGGTAGGAAATGAAAGTTTTGCACATGGGAATAAAGCAATCATAGCGGTTGAACTTTGTAAAACTAAGTTCCCCCGAGCATAATTTACTATTAATTCCCTAACTTAATTTCTATAATTCATCAACAATAATACATCTGCTGAACTGCTGAATAAATAAATAATACGACCGAAAACTAAACGTTTGGGTTTTGCAAAACAACGGTATTTCCTGCAAAATAATTGTTCATTGTTCCACGAAAATACTGAGAGCTCTTTGGGCTCATGTTTTCTGGGTAGTAGTGTTTTCCATTCACTCGTCATTCAGAGCCGGGAATTAAAATTCTCAAACAGACTCTACGTTCCTTCCTGTTTTGCGAAGAGATTTCTTCATTTTGCTGATTCATTAGTGCTTAGGTCGTTGTTACATGCAGTCTATTAATTTTGTTCAGTAAAGTAGGGCAGGCCGTCAACCGTCTTAGTTAGTATACAAACTCTTGTACTTTCTATCTTTTGATTGGAAGGTACTTCACCATCGCACGTAGTTGCTGGGAAAGCGGCATTCCTTCAACTTCAGACAAAGACAAAGACAAAGACATTTATTCGTCGGATATGGTAGCAACAAAGTTGGTATATAAAATAATTGTGTTCAGGACACATCCGCCGCTAAAAGCGGCATACGAATATTTACAATAGTATGTGCACATGGGCATAAAGCCTAACTTATAAACTACATACCTATACTCTATATGACAATATAGAAGACTTAAAACTATAGTCATAGAGACACATTAATTATTATTCTCGGGTACCTACAATATAAAATTAACAATAAAAACACAACAATAACTTTAACAAACAACCTAACAACAACCTAATAACTAAATTAAACCAATTATGTCGAAAAGAGAATATTAACTAAACGAAAATATTTTAAATTCGTAAAGGCTAGTTAATTGCGTTGCTATGAATATGAATTTGGTAATTTAATTGTAAGAAAAGCCTCCTGATTCCCAAATTCCATTAATTTCTCATAAGTTTACCCAGTGTTTGGCAACAGTTTCTTGTTATTTAAATAAGACAAGGTTGCCAAAGAAAACATTTTCTAACAATAGTCGCATGAAAACAATAAGCCAACATCTTAACCTCTCGAATACAAAACGACTTGAATTTACCCCGAGGGCGGGTTATTGGCTACTAGGATAAAAGCACTGGCTGGAGTATTGTTTTCATAATGTCAAAGTGGCTACTCGAGCAAATAATGGCAATGTTAAACACGGTTCAACCAAACTCAATCACTTTGATTGAAAGGCATACAAATTAAAGTTACATTTGGTTGAAAAATGCCCTTTGGTTTTTTTTACACTATTCAATTTTCTTGTTTCATCCTGTCTATTATGATCTAGTTCCGTTAATTAACGAATCATAGAATTATTCGTAATCAAAGGATGAGAGCAATGGTGGCAGAGCATGGTGGCCCAGCAGTAACGGCGGGGCTGACTTATGTGTCCTACGTTATTCGTAGGTCGTGTGTTCGAACCCAGACAGGCAAATACTTTATATAATTTATTTCAACACCACTGCTTTCGAAATGGTGACGGAAAACATCGTGGGGAAACCGGCATTTCATAGTATCAAAAATACTAAGTCATATGACATCCACCAACCCGCACTGGGCCCACGTGGTGGATTATGGCCCACTCCCTGTCACAGAAAGGGAGCCTGTATCCATGCAGTGGGAACATTATAGGCTGGCTATGCTATGTAAAGGAAATAATGGCCGCATGCTCATTGTACGCTTCGGATGAGTGTTAAACGACTAGCATTAAACTATTCACCACATACCTGGATAATTTCAGGAGCCGATGTTTCATTTGCATTTGAGTACTGAACTAAACGTAATTGGCATACTGAAATGTAAATTAAACGGCGGTGGGTATGTGCTCATTTGTGCTCATATTGTTTGGAAACAATTTTCATGGCTGATTAAAACGCCAAATTGTTGTGAACATTTGTGGCTCTTGAAAAAGAATTGGAGGAGTGCTTTTCAGGAAGTGACTAGGTATTAGGGGTACAAATATTTCGCCAAAGGAGGCAATTGGTTGTAATGACCATGAATAAGCCTCTAACGGGATGTTAAAGTTAGCTTGTGGTTTGTTAGTTAACTTGGGTTTTTTAACAACATATCGAGCCAACCAGCTAGTTATTATCTTTACATTTCCTATGGTTACATACTAGCCTAGTAGCACAGAATAAATAATAGTATTAATACAGCACCACGTTTGATCACTGCGTGTTAATTAGCAATACCTAGACTTCATAGTATCGATGTCAAAATGAAGACATTTGATTTTCGCCATTTTGGTGCAGATAGCAACGTGAGCGTCCATGGAACTAATATTTTATTGATTTTTGACATGTATTATGGAACTAATATTAAATTGTGGAATGGTGGAAGGTTATTCCGCGGTCTTTAAGATAGCGAATTTTAAAAAAGGCGCATACTCTCATGATAAAAATGTTACACTTCTGGACACATCTATTGGCCCACCTTAGAGTTTAGGTTTCGATGGCCCCTACCGAAATATGATTGCTAGATTGAACAAAAACTGTTGATGCAGTTTTAAACCTGATACATTTTACCATCTTTTTCGATCGTATCGTTTTAAATTTGAATTCAGAATACCATACGACATGGAGCTACGCCTAACAAGTCGGATATGCGCCTTGTTAAAGGCAATTGATTTTTGAATAAAAACATGTTTTATCAAATAAAGGTTTAATTTAATAACGCGTGTTGCCTCCATGGGCATCTACCACAGCTCTCATACGATTAGGCATAGAGTTTATCAACCGCTCTATGAAATTTTGAGGGATCATCTCCCATTCCTCTTCTATGGCAGTTTTCAACTCCTGCATCGTCTGGGCAACTGGCTGACGAGCCCTAACACGTCTTTTTAGCTTGTCCCACATGTGCTCAATGGGGTTCATGTCTGGGCTTCTGGCTGGCCAGTCCATAACTGTGATGTTCACATCCCGAAGATATTCCCTGACGATGCCGGCCGCATGGGCTCTTGCATTATCAAGCATAAAAAGGAAATTTGGGCCCACATAGTCCGCGTATGGTATCACGTGAGGTTCTAAGCACTCACGAATGTACCTTTCAGCATTTAATGTTGGCAGCCGTGGTCCTGTAACAACCTCAAGTTGAGTTTTGCCGCTCGCGGATATACCGCCCCAGACAGTCCATGAGCCACCGCCATAAGCAACCCTCTCTTCAAAGCAGCATTGTGCGAAACGCTCTCCCTTACGTCGGTAGACCTTCTTCCTTCCATCATTGCCATGTAACACAATTTTAGACTCATCAGAAAAGAGTACACGGCTCCAAGCTTGCTGTGTCCAATTTAAATGACTGCGTGCGAAATGAAGGCGCGCTGTTCGGTGGGCTCGCGTTAGTTTGGGGCCATTAGCTGGCTTGTGTGGTACCATATCGCGTTCTTTTAACCTTCTCCGAACAGTTCGAGCGCTCACAGATACTCCGTGGAAATCGCGAAGTTGGTTTTGTATCTCAATGGAGGTAAGGTGACGATTTCTCAAACTGGTCGTCACGATGAATCGATCCTGCCTTTCAGTTGTGACCCGAGATCGTGGCCTTCCTTGGCGACGAACAAAGCCGCCAGTCTCTAGGTACCTCCGATAAACATTTCGGACCGCAGATCGACTTAAATTAAGTTGAGCACTCACGTTTCTTTGGCTGTGTCCAGCCTGAATAAGTGCCACAGCTTGGGCGGCGACTTCAGGTGAAGTATCCATAGATTATTGATAGAACCTCACCTTAATGTTAAGAATAAGTAATGTTTGTTGCAAAACCAAAGATATCAATCACTTTTTCAAGAATTAAATCCAAGTAAACCAATAAAACCAAGTTTTCTTAGTATTCGATTGTTTGATATCAACAAACAGGCTCCAAATTGTCTTTTGTTTCTTTAAATTCTGTGTTCGAAATTCAAAAAAAGACTATTGAATGAAATTGTGAATGTGCCAGGTTCAAAACTGCATAAAAACTTTTTGCTCGACCTAATATAAAATTTTAGCTAGGACCAAACGAAACTGAAAATACAAGGTGGGCCAAAAGATGTGTCCAGAAGTGTATAAATATCACGTACTTCAACATAAAATTCACAAAACAAATCTTATTTCACGATTTACACCTAAAACATCAGAGACGTATGTATCAAAACAACACGTCGGCCATTTGCAACAATGTGTCAATTTTAGTTCCTAAGCGCTTTGGATCGGCACAAAATCAACTGTAATTTTTTATAGTACTTAGGTATATTTAGTTCAGCGTACCTACTTTACAGCGTACCTATATTAGAGGCAATACTTCAAATTACGATGTTTCCTACCAATGAGTATCAATAAAGTCACATTATAAGTTGCTTAGAAGAAGTACCAAATTAAACAAAATAATGTCGGTGTCTAAAATATGATATTACTAGGGCTTCAAGTCTTAAAGGAGCTGTTTCTTCGAGCTTGTAAGAAGAATGAATTTTAAACGTCTGAGCGACACGGCTCCACGTAGCACAGAGAAGCTTGTTCCCCTAAGGCTATATTTACAGAGCTCCTGCCTTTGAACACAGCTTTGCAACTCAGCCTTTTGTCGAGGTCTCAACTAAACAAATGTTTATTATTAATGATGTGTTTTCCAACTATTAAGGAATTTGTATTATAAACAATGTGGATTTATTTATGAGGTCGGGTTTTGGTAGGCTTGTTGCTAGAGAAACTTGTTTTTACGAGTAAGCTGAAAGTTAAATTAAAAACAATGCTTGTCATTAATTGATTTACCTACAGAGCCGATAATAGAGAAAATGCTTACCTACCTTCTGATTAATTAAAATATAAAATTATTACTAGGTATTATTTATTATAGCAGACTTTTTTTTTCGCGATTTCAGGTTTGGTCCCATAGTAAAAGTTGTTCATAATGATGAGTACAATGACCCCTTCAAATATTGCCACTGTTTACACTTATACCCTGTATACCTAATAGTACACCCACATTTCGCCAGTCAAGTCCCATGTAAAATGAGAGAGCCTGTTGCCATCAACCGGGCCCAAACCCAGACTCCGGCTTGCTACTGAAGAATTCCAGATGAAAAACTCATTAACACTTTGCCCGACCCGGGAATCTACCCCAAAACAGAAAATACCGAACTACTTCTCGCTGCCAAATGTATACAGGGTATCCAGTAAATAGCACGACATACTGCAGGGGGTGATAGCTTGGGTCAATACCTATCAAAACAACACAATATATGTTCAGCAAAATCTTACGGATTTACAGTTTTACAAAATTTTCCGAAATATCGAAAAATCTCTACCTTGAAACAGATTTTTAAGCATCTCGTAATGAAACATTCCTTTTCTATTATTTTTTTTACATAAAATTATTCGTGAATAGTTACTTTACTCATTGATAAGTCTTTTTTCTATCAAAAACAAGAATGTTTTCAAGAAATAGTATTTTTTGTTTAAATTTTCACATAACGATTTTCTTTTCGCATAACTTTAACCTACAGTGGTGAAAAAAAATCCATAAGATTTTGCTGAACATAATATTGTATAGTTTTGATAGGTATTGACCCAAGCTATCACCTCCTGCAGTATGTCGTGCTATTTACTGGACACACTGTATATGTAATTGAAATCGGTTCGTTAAGACATAACAATGTAGCAATCAGACAAATACACAGACTGATTCCTGCATTAATAATGTTATTCAAGTTCATATTACTCAAATATCTTACTCGTTGCTTGCCAGACATTCACGTATAATTAAATATTAATATCGCGGCGGATACAAACTCGCTCAAGTAACCAAGTAAATTCAAGCGGTCCTCGCTTTAAGGCGACAATAAATAACTTTTAACGATTTTAAACTGAAGATCACGTCTATGCGAGTAGTGTTAATGATTCGCAAAAAATATACATATATGTTAAATTAGAACATTTTCTTATTAACTTAATATGTGAATATTTTAGATTATGTTTATAGTGTAATTAATTTTTAAGTTACGTCTAACGTGTATAAAAACTGCGAATCACGCAAAAAGTATCAAGAATAGAATAGAATAGAATAGAATAGAATACTCTTTATTATGCACACCATTTAAATTACTGGTTACAATTTTACAATGTTGAAATTTTACATACGAGTGACACAATGGGCGGTCTTATCGCTAAAAGCGATCTTTTACAGACAACCTTTGGATGGAGTATGGGGACAAGGAAAGAAATTCTGTAGGTAGTCCGTGGTGTACCATATACATATACAACATATACATACATTAATACATTTATATATATATATATACTTATACAATAATAAACATGAAACAAGAGCAAGGAACTATATATGTAATAATGACGTTTAAAGAGAGAGGAAGTGTTTTTTTACCAGAATTTTAAAAGTGGCCAAAGTTTGAGCTCGCCTTAAAGAGTAAGAGAGTAGAGTAGAGTTATCAAGAGTAAGTAATCATGTATCTATTAGTATTACGTGATTTAATGTAACTAATACCTTTTGTTTTATGTGTAACTAGCTTTTGCCCGCGGCTTCGCCCGCGTGGATGTCGGGAAATACCCCACGGGAACGTACTATCGGGAATTCCTTTCTTATTCCTAGATGGGCGTTGAAGAGTCAGTCAATCAGTCAGTCAGTCAGGACTTCTCTTTTTATTTATATAGATAGATAGTTTCTGCCTGCTGCTGGTGCATTGCCTGCCCACGCTATTATTTCGTATAGGCTTAGCGTTCTTTCAGACTTTTTTTCTTTTTGTCCGGCCCCTAAGAGTCCTAGAGTGATGTTAAATATGCCTATAGCCTATAGCCTCACCCCTCCTCCTCTCACCCCTCACCATATACCCTTCCCGCTAACCTCCCCCTCCCTCTTTTACCCCCTCTCACACCCCGTTCACCGCTTTCCCCTCCCTCTCTACCCTCGCCAACTCCTCCCCTCCCCTTCACCCCTCTCTCCATACCCTGCTACACCCTTCCCCCTCACTACAACCTCCTATCCCTCTACCCTCAACAGCTCCTCTTCTCTCCCTCTTCCCCCTCTCCACCTTCTTCCCCCTCACACCCTCATCCCTCTCCCCCTCCCTTGATCATCCTCCTCTACTCCCTCCTAATCAGACCCTCCCCTTCCCCCTTTCTCTCCTCAGTACCCCCTCCCCTTACCCCTTTCCCTTCTAAACACCCTCTCCCCTGCTCCTCTCCCCCTCTACCCTTCAATCTGGAGGAAAAACTATGAATGTCAAACTTTATTACTTGCTTAGGCAAGTATTTGTGCCAAGTTCATTAACTGAATGAATAAGATATTTCATATATACCATATTTATTTATATGAAACTAACTTTTGCCAGCAGCTTCGCCCGCGTGTATGTCGGAAGTTATCCCACGGGAACCTTCTACCGGGATGAAACATATCCTATGTCTTAATCCAGGTTATAAACTACTGTATACCAAATTTCATCTAAATCCGTTCAGCCGTTTTTGCGTGATTGAGTAACAAACATCCAAACATACAAACTTTCACATTTATAATATTATATTAGTAGAATAAATTAATAATGCGTTTAATTTGTGACAGCACTCCTTGATGGGCGAGTCCTATTACTGGGTGGACATACGTCGCGTTGCGTGAGCTCAGCACAGAACACATAAGCTATGCCCCAACTATTCAAGGTCGTGGGTGTATATCTGCCCCTTAACTTGTATAGTCAGCAACAAAAGTCGATTAACACTTGCAGTTTTTTAAACTTAATTATTAAGCGAAATATTTAATTCAAATCGGAACAGAAGTGCTTAAAATTTTAAGAACATTAAACGAAAAAAAAGCAGTTTATCGAAACATTTTGTGTTAATTTAGATTATTTCTGATGATGTAAAAAGTAGCATTGTTAACCGACTTCTGTTGCTGACCGTACCTCTAAAGGTACAGCTGCACGTCAAGCTGCGGGATAATTGCTTCGGTACCACACAATGGACTTAAATGGCCTTTCGTTTTGACAGTTCAAGAACATTCTATGCGTCATGTACTATGGACCAAAGTTCCGCATGATCACCTCAAAGGCGATAATCGCATGCACGGCTCATGACTCGATAGCACAATGTTCGTTTGTCACTAGCTGCGCTCTCACAGGAATATTTTCTTAAGTGAGCATGCTTAAGTTTTGTCCATAGTACGTTGTTGAGCTGACGTTTTTCAAAGATTTGAAGCAATGGATTAGCAATTTCTTTCAAAACCATTCGAAATTGTGATTGAAAGTTTGTTAGGGAATTAGGTTGCTGGCCTCTTAAGCATTCTATTGAAATTCAGTAGGTACAGTACGACAACGTTCAGAAGGTTCCTTCGTTTATTTTCGGAAAAACCGAACTTTGCCGAATTAAATGTGACTGATCCACAAAGGAGTGACGGAATTAGTGCGTCAATCTATAATAACTTAGGTTCCCACCTATATCAATTTCTATTGGTCGATAGTCACATTTTATTCGGTATATTTCGGTTTTTCCGAAGATAAACGATGGAGCCTTTGAACTTTTTGTCGTACTGTACTACGCTAGGTCAGGTCAAGGTCAAGTTCAAGGTCAAAGTGATCAGATCAAATCCACCGACGAATGTCTACGGACTAGCAAGTAGAAGGCAGACATTATTTTATAGTTTTTAATATTAATTATTTTATAACTGAAGAATAATTTATTATTTAAGAGAATTTTGTTTTGTTGGGTTTTACGTAGTAAGTATCTACTTAATGTTTAATCTACCTCATTTCATATTGTTAGCTTGTTTAAGTATATATGAAGTCGGTTAAAAAAGTGTAGGTTTCCGAAAAATTAACACTAATCCAATAATCCAGTGTTGTTCTGACATTTCATTTTACACCCACATAAATATTTGTATATAAACTTACCCTTAATATATTGAGAAAGTACCTACCCACAGAATAATAAAGCTACAGTAGTTTATCAGGCAGTGACCTTGAATTAATTACCTAAATACACAAGGTCCACGCGTCCGTCCGTGCGTAAATGCCGCGCAATGGAACTGTTGCCTTAGTCGACGTTTGCACGGACGTAATAATATCGCGGCGATTTTTTTTCGCGACTAAAACCCACCCATGCTCCTTCAGCTGCCCGTGCCAGGGCCACGGTATCTCTTTCGAACTACCCGCGACCCCGGCGGCATCGGCCCAATTGACCCCGTCACTGCTAACATCTCTTTGAGGCACGCGTGGAACACAACGCGCCGTCGACCCGGGCCTGGTCCTTACCGGACGGCGAGCTGCCCATTACTCGTCGTCCGCAAGCCCGCGCCTACGGTGGCCGGGAATCGGCAATCTATTCCCGCCGCCCAGGGCGTCTCCTACGGCGGCTAGGGGCGCGAGGGCGCGGCTGTTGCCTCTCCCTCACACGCTCCGCTTCCTCCTTCGCGAGCATTACTGCTTCGCAGAAGGAGGTGACGGCTTCCCATGCACTCTCGCTCCGCACCATGGCCTGGACCAGGTTTGGACGCGAGAGATCGCCGCCGCCGATCGCCTCCGTGAGAACACGGCGGTGCTCCGCCCAAGCCGGGCAGACCTCCACTGTATGCTCCACCGTGTCCTCCGGGTGATCCACACAATGGTGACACCCGGGCGTTTCCTCCCGCCTTATCCGAAACAGGAACCTCCCGAAACAACCATGTCCGGTGAGGACCTGCGTCAGGTGGAAGGTGAGGACGCGGTGGCGCCTCTCCAACCACTCCTCAAAGAGGGGACTTATCGCCGCAATTGTGGCGTGCCCAGCGCTGGGTTGCGACAATCGCACTCTCCATGTCGCCATGAGATCCCGCCGGAGCTCTGTCCGCTGTACCGTGATTTCTCGCGGCAGCGGAGTTACGCCCCGGCGTCCCCCCCCACACGTGACCCCACACACACACCCACACCACACCCACACCACACGTGACGTGACGTGACGTGTCCGGCGTCGCCTCCTCGCGCCACTCCCACACGTGAGCGAGTGGGAACGGGGGCTAAATGGTAAATACTGAGATTTCGAAGCGCGTCGATTCGGCCGTTTTCTATGAAGACGTACTACTGTATTATTACTATTCTGTGGCTTAACGCTGCCTATGTTCCGATCATAAATTAGTTCCAGGAAAAAATTATGTAAAGTGAAGCTAGACCGTTATTTTTCTTACTAACTAGCGTCCCGCCTCTGCTTCGCATAGTACGAACTTACGACTTGATAAAACATAGAGATTTCATCATTATTAAGTAAGTTTAATATCCAGTAGGTCTACTAATGGCTTCAGGATGTTGTTGGGACTTCCTTGCTACTGCAGCGAGCTTTTACTCGGCTCCTAAGGGACCAAAGGGCTATCAAAAAAAAAAAGAAAAACTCTTCAGCTCTAATTTTAGTACTTTTAGCTATATCTACTCCAAGCTTTTGCCTGCGGCTTCGCCCGTGTGGATGTCAGAAAATATCGCACGGGAACCGACTATCGGGAATTCCTTCATTATGCCTTGTTTACATTATAAAGAGAACCTCTGTGTAAAATTTCAGCTTTCTAGGTTCAAGGGTTTGGGCTGGACGTTGATGAGTCAGTCAGTCAGGACTTGTCGTTTTATTATTTACTAGCTTTTTCCCGCGGCTTCGCCCGCGTGGATGTCGGAAAATATACAACGGGAACAAAAATCCTTCCTTATTCCTTGTTTAGATTATAAACGGAACCTCCTGTGCAAAATTATACAGTAGAAATGCCAGTTGTATGACAATTAAAATTTATAATAAATTACCACCTGTCCTGAGAATGTTACCAATTAATAAGTTTAAATGTAAAATGTTTGCTTGGCTCTTAGACATGTTTTTATTCCGTCAATGAATTTGTAAATCATACTTTTTGATATTGTAATTAAGATCGTAATATTGACAATAATTCTCAAATATTAATAATTATAATAAATAATAATAATTCTTGGACATTGTAATTTGTACTTTGACTTTGTATTTTGACATTATGATGTATTCTTTGACATTATTATTAATATTTTCGACATTATGATTTATATTTTAGATTTAACTATTAATATTTTAATTTGTATGCCTACCTTATTATTTAACATTTCTACACCAGCAATGGTAGTATATGTGAAACAATGTATATTGTAAGATCTAAATGTACCATATACTGAGAAATAAATACTTTTATACTTTATACTTATACTTAAAATTTCAGCTTCATAGGTCGAAAGGCTGATGAGTCAGTCAGTCAGTCAGTCAGGACTTTTCTTTTTAAATATTGAGATAGCTTCTGCTCGCGACTTCATCCGCGTGAAATTTCTTGACCCCCCCAAGACCCACCCCATCGAATCGCATTGCCTGCCCGCGCAAACACTTCGTTTTCAGTTAGCGTTGTTTCTGACGTTTTTTCGTTTTGCTCGGCACCTCAGAGTAATAGAGAGATGTTAAATATGCCTATAGCCTTCCTTAAGAATTGGACTATCAAATGCAAAAATATTTATTAAAGTCTGCCTAGCAGTTCCAGAGATTAGCGCGTTCAAACAAACAAACAAAAGTGTGATGTGTGTCAGCGCCGACGCACGACTGGAGTTTACTCCTATTTTTTGTGGCATTCCGAGTTTCCGACTTCCTCTTTTCGGTAATTTCTGTCGGGCTGGGTTTCTTCAATGCATCAATGCTATACAAAAGCAACTTTGAGGTGTAAACGCACTTGTCGTACCCCTCTCACCCGCTCCCCTTTCTACTCCTCTCACCCTTTCCTTCCCCTCTCACCCTCCCCTATCACCCCCCTCACCGCCCCCTCTCACTCCCTCACCCTCCCCTTCCCCTCTCCCTCTCAGCCCCACACATCCCCTTCCCGCTAACCTCCCCCTAACCCTTTCACCCCCTCTCATACCCCTTCACCGTTTTTCCCTCCCCCTCTACCCTCGCCAACACCTTCCCACCCCCTGACCCCCTCTCCATACCCTCCCCACTCACTATACCCTCCTATCCCTCTCCATCTCTCCCCGCTCTCGAATCAGTCAAAAGTCTCAAGTCAATCTCTCTTCAATGAATCAGTGCTATACAAAAAGCAACTTTAAGGTTTAAAGGCACTCACCCCCCTCTCACCTCTCCCCTCTCCCTCTAACCCCCTCTCACAACTCCTCCTCTCACCCTCTCACCCTTCTCTCCTTCCCACCCCTCACCGTTCCCCCTCATCCCCTTACTCTCCCTACACCCTCTCCCTCTTACCCCCTCACCACATCCCCTTCCCACTAACCTCCCCCTTCACTGGTTTCCCCTCTCCCTCTACCTTCACCAACTCCTTTTCTCCCCCTCTTTCCCCTCTTCACTTCTTTCCCTCACAAACCGTCCTATCCCTCTCCCCCTCCCTCGATCATCCTCCCCTTCTCCCTCCTCAGTACCCCCTCCCCTGCTCCCCTCCCCCTCTACCCTTTCCTCTGGAGGAAAAACTATGAATTATTTTTTTTATTACTTGCTTAGGCAAGTATTTGTACAAAGTTTCAAGTTAATTAGCTAAATGAATAATAGTACATTTTGATACAAGTGGAGAATTTTTGTTATTGCATTCGAGGCGGAATTAACACCCGAGCCGTAGGCGAGGTTGTTTTTGAGCCGAGAACAAATGGCCACGTGTATCAAACGACGTTTTTCAATACACTTTTGAAGAATTAAAATTAAATAACGAAAAATATTTTTATCATGAATTATTAGGAAACTATGATTTAAATTTTCTTTTTTTTCCGCGCTTTGCTTCGGCCAGGTTGAAGGAGAAGCAAAGGTATAAAGCCGATAAACAGCCTAATATGAAAAATAAATGTTAATTTGTTCATAAGCGTTTTTTTTATTGTAATAACCATGGTTTTTGATGATATTCTATTTAAAAAATTATTTGGATATTCAAAAAATATTAACGCCGTAAAGATCCGTCGTCGCCGTCAATTAAAAATATTCATAACAATGTTTCTCTGCAGGGGTGTAGAGAAACATTGTTATGAATATTTTTAATAAAGTGATGAATTTGTACAGACAGCTATACACATCAAGCTATATATTTCCAGTGTACACTGAACTCTCATTGTAAGGAAATCCTATACAATGCGGAATCAGCTTATATTGGAAATGTATAGCTTGATCTGTAGCCGTGCGTACCATCAGGTGTTTACATCGGTCCTTATATAAGTGCAATGTTCTTCACATAGTAGCTATTTTTAATTCAGTCGGTTGGACACTTGTGTTTCACAAGTGATGCAGGTGACGTGAATTTGTTCTGCTTTTTACGCCTGAAAACTTATTGTTTGTTGTTTATTTTTGAAAGCAGCGCGATGCAAATTAAACGGATCGTTTGATCAACTGTGTTCATTTTCAAATAGGTACCTACATGTTACATGGACTCTGTTTTATGTAGGTAGGTACCTACGTTTTCAGGGCCTGCGTTATCAAAATTCTATGGATTTTAATAGTTGTTTTTCTCTTTTCAGCTATGTGTTTTGCAAGCGGCTTTTTTGTTTTTTTCAAATAATTTGTTCATATTCTTTTCAATGTCACAACTTCACAAGCTCACAGGATAACTTCGATAAGCCGGTTTGCTTTCCACTTAATCGGGTTATACCGCTCAGCCATTCCATCGTTATATCCGCTTTACTAAGCTGCTGCACGTGTTGCTTCGAGCACTCAGGACACGTGCCCACTATTTACCAGGAGAGTAAACTTCTGCCGAAATAGTCTATACTTACCATTAGGTATAGTGTCGCCATTGAAGAAATTTCCAACAGTGCCAGTGCGTATTTATTTATTTAATACTTCAAGCACAGATGTACAGAGGCGGACTTAATGCCATGGGCATTTTCTACCAGTCAACCTTTGGGTGATGCAGAGACAAACAGTGGCAGGTGCAATTATGAAAAATTAAGGAATAAATTACGTATTTGGCGTATTTGGAAGTTGAAACTAATAAGTAACGACATGAAAGAGTAAACTTGACCAATTGGGAGTTGCTAGCACGATCCTTTAGTTTTCTCTAGAGAAAAATTTAATCAACTGTAGATAGGTTTTTTCATCTAAACTTCAACATACCAGTGATTGATGAAAAGTCATTCACAGAGGATTCACGGAGGTGATGCACGGAGAAGATGTTGGGTATCGTATACCCAACATCTCCGTGCATCACCTACATTATATTAGGTCTTTACCTATGAAATTGCCGTTCTGCAGTACTGGCCATTTCAAATCAAAATAATTTTTGTTTGGCTAAGAATTCTAATTTCAAATTAATTTTAGTTTAAAAACATGGATTTCTTTTTCCAAAAGTAGTCATTTGATTAGTGTTACATTTTCATCGCATTTCAATCTTTTTCGTCATCATGGATACGTTAAAAATTCGAGTAATTATGGAATGTGAGTACCGTCGTGGCAGCAACGCGGCACAAGCGGCACGCAACATCAACGACGTTTACGGAGCTAACACTACAAACCAACGCACCACTTGTTATTGGTTTGCTCGCTTCCGTTCTGGAAATTTCGAGCTGAAAAATGAACCTCGCGGTCGTCCGAAGACTTTGGTCGACAATTACGAATTAAAGGCGATTGTGGAAGCTGATGATACACAATCTACGGCTGAATTAGCAGCAGCTTTCGACGTTAGCGTCAAAACAATATTGGTCCATTTGCGTCAAATTGGCAAGGTAAAAAAGCTTGACAAATGGGTGCCCCACGAACTCAATGATCGCCAGCGCGAAGTACGCGTCGAGACGTGCCTTGCACTGCTCAACAGACACACAAATGAAGGAATTTTAAACCGCATTGTTACCTGCGATGAAAAATGGATTCTGTTTGATAACCGCAAGCGCTCAGCAAGTTGGTTGGATCCTGGTTCAGCACCTAAACAATGCCCTAAACGAAAACTTACCCCTAGAAAAGTGATGGTCACTGTTTGGTGGTCTAGCGCCGGTGTGATTCATCACAGCTTCTTACCAAACGGGGTGAGCATTACTTCAGATTTGTACTGTGAAGAACTGAACACAATGATGGAGAAACTGGCACATCTCCAACCAGCATTGGTCAATTGCTCGTCTCCGCTGCTCCTGCACGACAACGCGCGACCTCATACTGCACAGCAGACGGTCTCCAAGTTGCAAGAACTGGGGTTGGAAGCTCTCCGTCATCCGCCCTACTCACCAGACCTTGCGCCTACAGACTACTACTTTTTCCAGAACTTGGATAACTTCTTGGCGGGAAAAAAATTCAATACCCGAGAGGCAGTACAAAATGCCTTTGATGAATTTGTTGCCTCCCGTCCAGCTGATTTCATCAATAAACATAAATAAACTGCCACTGCGTTGGCAAAGATGCATTGATTGCATGGGTGATTATTTCGATTAATACAAATAAAAAATGCATGAAAAAAATTCGTTTACATTTCTTCATACAAAACGGCAATTTCACAGGTAAAGACCTATTACAATCGTATGCAGGTTAACATTATTTAAGCAACAACACAGTCCAGACGGACTGGACTACAATCTTCCTTATAGCTTCCATACAATTGAAAGGCATTTAGCTGGCACCGTCTAAACAACTCTTAAATACAATATTGTTGCACGATATGAGCAAGTTAGTTGCCGTTCAAAACTGGTATAGGTGTAAACATTCAATTCTGGCATGAAAATTTTCTATCATTCAAACATGAATAAACGAAACAAGACATTCAATAAAATTATACACTCAGTTAAATACATTTAAAAATTTAAAATAATATTGAGTTGCTTGAATTATTACTACTACTTGCCCTCTTCCTCTTTCCTAATTTTGCTGTGCCCGACAGGGTCCATATTGATATTTTGTTTTATTACAACATCTAATTAATATATATGGAATGCAATAAAGAATTGAGTATTGAGCTTAGATCAATAATAGTTATTGATCGAAGGTATTGAGTATTAATTTAATGAAATATTTGGCAGCGCAAATACGGGTAATGCTTGAATCAATATTGTACAAGGACGTGCAATTCTGTGTGCAATAATCGCCTTGCAATTTCATTGCCTCGTCAAAACTGTCAAAAACTGAACTGAAAACTGTCATTGTCGGCAATACTTGCATTCAATTATTGTATGCCATTTTATGGAATCGCACGCGTGTAGGTAAACACTGGCATGCAATTGTTTAGTGGCAATAAAATTGTAGGTACGTGTTTTATGGCATGTAATTGCTCTTGAACGTTCCAGAAACTTGCACCGTGTACCTACTATACAGAGCTTTATGGACATAAAAAACATAAAACAAAACATTTAAAATTTAATTAAAAAACGAGTACAGTAATTTAACGCGCGTGTAAAAGCTAGAGGCGTTTAAGCATTTTTGTAGCTTATCGCAAATCGCATCACCTGTATGAATTATTTGAGCAAAGGAAGCCGTTTCATTTCGTGAACGCCAAGTTTTATTGAAAAAATTCACACGAATGTGACTCTGGGGACCGCTCGCGGAGTATAAATCGCGCTGGACGACTGTAATGGGCACTTGGTGATGAGATTATAAATATTTCTGTGCGAATCTAAGTGCTTGTTAGTATTTCATAGGCGTTGTTATAACAAGTGATGTGATAGAGTTCAAAGTCGAACAAGAGATTTCTTGCGGTGAGTTGTGGAGTCAGGCGTTACTTTACCGAAATCCGTGACAGTACAATGATATGTAGAATACTTAGGTAAATAGTAAAATGGTTTGTCAAAAGGAGAGACAGTCAAAGTGGTTGTGGAAATATGTCTAAGTACTTATTTATTATACCGGATGACTTTTTTTACCGTCTCGAAAAAAATAGGGTATATTCGGTGAACGGAGTAGAAGCCTATGGCATATCTAGTTTTTTTTTTTTTTTTTTAATTCAAGTCATAATGCACGTTGCATATGATTTGAATTTCGATATTTTTAAAGGATTTTTTTTTTTTCAAAATGTATGTTTTTATTGTTCTAAAATTAAAAGTTTACATCGAATTTGTAATATTTATCGATACTTAGATATTTTTTTCTGACTAAGCTATTAAAAAAAAAAACTAGGTATGCCATACGCTTCTACTACGTTCACCTAATACACCCTATTTTTTTCGAGACGGTAAAAAAAGTCATCCGGTATAAAGCCGGATTTATTACGAAACCAGTTGCACAAACTTAGTTATTCATTGATAGTTTCACGGGTAAATAATTATTTATTTACACTTGAAACTATCAATAAATCCGGCTTTATTTGTAGCTTATGTTCAGAAGTTTAAGTTTACAAGATGTAGGTACGCACAGCTCACAAACTCGAGGATACAGCTCGTAAACTAGGACCTCAGATTAAATAAAAAAACCCAGACAATGCGCTACGAACAATACAGTGAAGCATGCGCAAAACTACACCTCGCTCTGTGCATACACGCTCACACGCACACATTTACACCGAACAACAATTAAGCCGGTTGCAGACCAAGAGCTAAGCTAAGTTAGTTTAACTTAGCCCGTATAGCTGGGCTAATTTTTCATAATTTGTTCAGTTTGCGGTCTGCACACAAGTATGAAAAACTACGCCAGCTGTGTGAGCTAAGCTAAACTAACTTAGCTTAGTTTTTGGTCTACAACCGGCTTTAAACTACACCTCATTACGAGCACATATGTTTACGAAACCTGAAACGTGCGGCCTCACGTCACTGTTGACAGCGCTATGTCTGGATTTTTTATTTAGTCTGAGACTAGGAGTTCTTTCGGAACATAATATGAAGTGTGACAGAGTTTTAGACACAATTTCCGTGTTATCAAGATAAGCTACGTATGGAAATTGTACTAAGAGTCATGGTCTTCATGGAAGTGAAATTGTAACAATATCGATAGTTAGTTTATCAACTAAAACCAAAATGCAACACTACACAAAAAGGCAACAACACTACACGTTACGAAGATGCGAGAAAGGCTGTATGTTTTATAATAGCGTTGCTTTTTTTCCCGGGTTTGTTATTGTAGCAAAGTGTTTGTTATCACGAGGGAACTGAAGCACAAAGCGGAAATAAGATGAAACATGTCAGGATCACTCGAAGTCTCAGCCAGCCAAGTGCAGAAATAATGAGTACGGAATAACACTTCAGCGAATAAACGGATACTTTTAGCACAATTGTAACGTTGTGAAAAACAACCTCCTGGTGTTTTATGTTGTTTTAATGCATTATCGATGCGGAGTAGGTATTTATGGGAAATAATATTTTATTTTTCTTATTTCCAAAAAGTTGAGGAACCTTTTGTTTATTTGATGAAATTAATTTATTTCCGATATGAAAAGTATACAGTAGTATATAATAGGTTGGGGAAAAAGTTTCTTCGCATTTTTTAAGAAAATTCAAAACATTTTTTTATATGCATTATTTACATTTATCTGAAGTATATAGGTACCATTTTGTTCGATAACTTTTTGCCATCTTGTAGGTAGGGACATGATCCCATTGCTATATAAATTTCGGGACTTCTGATCAAAATACCGCGACAAGTGGTTTTGGCAGTCCTCTCGTGATGTTAACCTGACACTGCCTAAAGAATTCTGAAGAGACCGAAACAGGTGGAAATCTGAAGGTGCAAGGTCAGGACTATACGGCGGATGCATTAACACCTCCCAGCCAAACTCTCTTAATTTTTGCTGAGTGGCTAAAGATGTGTGAGGTCTAGCATTATCATGATGAAAAACCACACTCCTTCTGTTGATTGATTCCGGCCGCTTTCTCTCAACTTCTTGCTTTAATCTCATCAGTTGTTCGCAGTAGAGTTCAGAAATGATGGTCCTGCCTGGTGGTAACAGCTCATAATGAATAATGCCCTTCCAATCCCACCACACACACAGAATCACCTTGTTGCGAGTTAACCCGGGTTTCGCCACAGTCTGTGAAGCCTGACCGGCCTTTGACCACGACCTTTTTCGCACGTTCATGTCGTACGTGATCCACTTTTCATCACCAGATATCAGCTTCTTCAAAAATGGTTCGGTTTCATTACGTCGTAATAAAGAATCACAAATGAGTACACGATTCATTAGGTTTCTTTCAGTGAGCTCGTGAGGTACCCAAATATCGAGCTTTTTTGTGTACCCAGTTTTTTTCAAATGCGCCAAAACTGTTTTGTTTTCAATTCCCAGTTCTTCAGCTACGTCGTAACTACTGATATGCTGATCTTGCTCCACTTTTTCAAAAATGGCATCCATTTTATCCGTAATAGGGCGACCAGAGCGACGTGCATCTTTGACATCAAAATTTCCGGATTGAAAACGCTTAAACCAAATTTGTGCTACTCTCACAGACATTGCACTGGGTCCATAAATATCGCAAATTTTTTTCGCGGCTTGCGTTGCATTTTTACCTTTTTTGTAGTAAAATTTTAAAATGTATCGAATTTCTTCATTAGATTCACTCATCTTGACAGTACGAAAAACAAATGAAAATCACACATTTTCCTAATTTGAATTTGGAATTATGTTCTTTAAAATTTAAACTTTCAATGATACCAAAACCAGCCAGATACAAATAGTATAGCCAAAGAGATTTTATTTTAAGTTCATACATACTATAATGCGAAAAGACTTTTTCCCCAACCTAATATTATATGTAGATCCTATTGTTTTTTGTGTTTTGTCCACCTGATATCTGATCCTAATGACTGATTGACAATTTTTTTGATTCAACTCAATATAAAGTTAACAAACATATCAAATATTATCTTGATTTATTGAACGATTAAAATGAAAAATAACCGACTAGTTACCTACTTACTAACAATGACTAACAACTTGCTATGATCAAATAAAAGTAGGTAAGTATTTTATAATTCGTTTTCATTTAACTTAAAAACACTGGTTCAACAAAATATAACACAAAAAGTGATTATTTGAATGTTAAGTCTATTTGATTTTTTCCTCTCAGGTACGAAGCGATCTTCCCTTGATTAAAAATTTGCCAGGTGTAATAAATTTTTACTGTAAGCAGTACCAAGTAAGCCATCGCTTTTGTAAATGTAACTTTATTTTTTCTCGTATAAGATCCAATTTTACTTGTGTGTTGAGGCCAGAAGAAAATTGCCAGGCTCGGGTATGTGACAAAGTTAAGTGAACTTTATAAAAGAATCACGTGTTGATAACGGTTTTAATTTAATTTAGGAAAGACTCCTTCTTCTTATGTTGCTCTGGTTTTATGGTATACTTAATTAATATCGATCTTTGTTGATAAGTTTGAATATGATAAATAGAATGCCTCGTTGGTGTTGTCGCAAGCGATACTGCTGAGCAGGAGGTCCTGGGTACCACACCCAGGTTGGACGGGTGCCCGGTTGATGGCAATAGGCTCGCAATTATTACATAGGGTTTAAACATAACTGGAGAATGTGGGTGTACCTACTATAGGTGGACCTCTTCTTTTAACCCTTCAGCTAAATACAGCCGTGATGCTATGTTATGTAAGTTTTAAACAGATTGTTATAGTGACACTTTCCATCAAACTCATAGCCTTTTCTCAACATTTTCTCGTCCAAAGCAGGTAAATGTCACTAGTTTTTTTTTCATGTGCAAAATTCTCTATTCTACCTTTTCCTTTTCTTTTTTTTTTTTTTTTTTTTTTTTCTTTTTTTTTTTTTTTTTTTTTTTTCTTTTTTTTTTTTTTTTTTTCTTTTTTCTTTTTATTCTTTTATATTGCGACAGGTACAAATGCGTCCTCTATATCACAATATAGAGGACGCATTTGTACCTGTCGCAATATACAATGCCACCCATGGGCATGTGACCGCCCGTATTTTTCTGAATATTCATGAAAAATTATCGAAAATTAATTTTAAAAGGGGGGTACTTATACCTTTAATATTTATTTAAAAAGCTTATGAGAGCTTTTAAAAATAATAAACAGAATCGAAATCGAGTCAATAACATCGGAGATATGGCAAAAACTGTAAAGCAAGGTCACAAACGGAACTCAAAAATAAAAATTTAATAAGATATTAAAGATAGATTCCCCCCCCCCCCCCCCTTTTAAAGTAAATTTTTCATGAATATTCAGAAAAATACGAGGGGCTTGTGGCTAAGTAATAACTGCAACACGGGTCGATCGAACAGGTTAAGCTGCGCTTGCCGTGGTGGGTCCGTGGATGGGTGACCATCTTTATATACCAAGACCCCTCCGTGCCTCGGAAAGCATGTTAAGCCGTTGGTCCCGGCTATCATGCGTGGATCTTTGACAGTCATTACGGGTCGTCAGAAGCCCGAAAGTCTGTCAACCAGTCTTACCTTTATCTTTTCTGTGAGTCTTACCAAGGGGTATCGTATTACCCTGTAAGCAGTCGCTCCATGTAAAATACTGGTATTCAGCAGCTTCCGGTTAGACTGGAAGCCGACCCCAACGTAGTTGGGAAAAGGCTAGGCAGATGATTCAGAAAAATACGGGCGGTCGCATGCGGGCGGTATTGTATTTTTACCTTTTGTAGCCTCATCAATCTTTTACCAATGAAACATGTAAAAGACTGTCGTACCTCGTTACTAAAGCCCGGTTCACACTGATGGAGTAAACAGAACGGGGATAAAGTACTTAGGTACTATACCATTAATGTAAGGGGATTTGGAAACAGGAGCATTCTAAAAAAAAACGGAAAAATACTAACGACCTGGCCTCCGCGGCAGATAACGAATTTAGATGTCCCCCTCGAAAATAAAACAAGATGGCATGACGGACGGTGCGGCTTGCTTCAATGTAAAATCTCTAATCTAGGTTAGTGCATACATGTCGCCGTGTAATTATGAACTTCGTTAGTTATAATCTATCGGTTTCGTTTCCATTAGATCGTAAACCGTCGAAAAATTTTGAACTGCAACAAACCATTTACAATTTAACGCATTATTTTGCGATAGTTTTTAATCTATCCATGGGAAACCGACTTGTGAACTGGTATCAAACTTGTGACGTCATTCACCTTATTCAATTCAATTATTTATTCGTCAGATAACATGATCCAATTATGGTTAGTAACAACATCAGGAGCTTATAACTATATTAGTAGGTACTTAATTTAAATTTATATTACAATAAAAATAACAATTAAAATATTTTAAAGATGAATAAATTAAAAAAAAAAAAAAAACAATAATTTAAAAAATATTATTAAAATTAATCGTGACTATCAAAACATATGTAAAAGAATAATTAGGTCAAATAATAATAATAATCAAATATAATTTAAACGGTCAAATAATAATAATAATCAAATATAATTTAAACGGTCAAATAATAATAATAATCAAATGTAATTTAAACTGTCAAATAATAATAATAATCAAAATATAATTTAAACAGAAATAAAAAGATAATCAAAACACATAAAATATAATAGTACCTATTTTATAATAATGACCTTATGCTAATACTAAATAGCCTGCCTCCTCCTCCTCCTGTGAGCAACTTGGAAGTAGCGCTCGCTCGGCTCGCATAGGTACGGTTCACAATTTTGCTACAGTTTATAATCTAACGGAAATAATACCGATATATTAGAAACTAACAGTTCTCACAATCTTACGGTCATTTAACCAAAATATTGTAGAGCAAGATCCCAGGGCTGCCAGACCTTACTTATTTTCTGATTAACAAAATTTATGGTATAGAGTAGTGTTAGTACGTAATACTTTGAACGTTCGCATACCTGCTAGCTTGGGCCGACGGCCAATTTTCAGGTATCAGGTACCAAAGTTACGTAAAAATATTACTCACTTTTCTTAATGTCTGATTGCTGATTTTTATGTATGTTTTACAGAATATTGTCAATAACTAATAATCATTACTGTTTGACACTTCCTGTCGGTGCTTTTTTCTGCCAGACGCTTTAAAGCTCGCAAAAAATGTAGTCATCTTACTTATATCGGAGAACTTTTTCAGTATTATATATATTTGTAAACAGCCATATCAATCGTAGCGGTCAAACATCCCCTAAATACAGTGTGTTGGGGGATATTTGAGAGACACAATTAATTACGTCTGGGGGATGTTTGACCGCTACGATTGATCTGGCTGCTTACAAATAGTATGACATGCTGAACATAAAGAAATCCGATTGAATAAGTAACAAAATCATCAGAAAAAGTCTCGAATTTTAGCAGAATTTTGACAATTCAACACGAGATAATCTCCGATTCTTTTCTCGTTTAGTAGTCCTCGATTTTGACGACGAGAAGAGTAGACAAAATTATGACACAAAAAAAAAACTAAAATGACATGGCAGTCTCATAATTACACGTACTACTACTGGGTACTTTAGTCATAATTTTATTTTACATTATATTAATAATGAAAATTGTTGCGCCGACCCCAAATAAATTGGGATAGTGGCAGGAGATTGATAATGATTATATTATTAATGAAAATACATAGTTTTAAACTATAATTTATATTGGAGCGAAGTTCTTTTCGGCGGCCGCGAGAGAAACTGTGGCGGAGGGGAACACCAAGTATAACGTAGATGAGCATCACTTTCAGAATGTAATAACCAGTCACTTTGCCAATTATGGTTATTAACGAAATCTAGGCCCTAGATTAGAGTCTAAGGGATGCTAAACACACATTCGATTCGGCAATATTTGTTAACCAACCAAGCCAACCCTAAGTAATTACTATATATTCGGCTTTCATTCGGCAAACTTCGTTCGACATCTACCCTCGTGTCGGCTCGGACACGAGAATTGTCCTAGAACCAAAAATTGGAAGACATGTGACTAGACCACCCGCACTGGGCCCGCGCGGTGGATTACAGCAGCCCACTCCCTCTCGAAGAGAGGAGGCCAGCAGTGTTATAGGCTGATTATGTTATGTTATAAATATGCGACGGCACGGGAAGTTTGAAAGTGGCGCCAGTGACAGAAATGTTGAAAGGAAATCGTTGGGCTTAGTATGGGCATGTGATGAGGAGAGACGAAACGCATGTCACTAAAAGAATGATGAATATATATGTTGATGGATGAAGAGGGAGAGGAAGGTAAAGAAAAGATGGATAGATCGTGTGAGGAATGATATGAAAGAGAAGGGAGTGAATGATAGCGTGACGGTTGACAGGGGAGAATGGAAGAAGAAAACGTGTTGCGCCGACCCCACGTAACATGGGATAAGGGCAGGAAGATGATGATAAGTGTCGGCTCGGCACAATTCGAGCTAGGCCGAGTGGTATTTTCCCGAACATATATCTACCTACATATACTTCGATTATCAACTGCCCGCCCGCGGCTGTGTCGAATCATGCCGAGCCGAACATGGCATCCCTAACTTTCTCTATCTTTATTATAATACAAAGTATCGATTAACATAACAAAAGGAAGCTGAACGAAGGATGACATCAAGTTGACGTAACAAGCAACCGACTCACATAACATCTCTTGTGATATTTTCGCGTATAATTAATGACGTCACAATGGCGTATTACCTACACACACACAAAGAAAAAGGGGTAAGCATCCGAAAATAATTTGTTAATGGGAAGAGTGTTACAAATGTTTATGTACCTTTTGTTTTTAAAGGATTTGTCCTACTTTACAGGTAACTGAAGAATTTATAAATTAGGTGATACACACAGCAGCAGGTCAAGTGACTACAAACTGTCAAATTTTCGCATTCGATTTTGAACTTAATCATTAACATTTTAGGTTTTAAAATCATTTGGAGAAATTTGACAGCTTAGACCTGCAGATGTGCTGTTGCCTGTACCTAAATATTTTTTTTGCGTATTTGACTTATGCCTGTAAAAGAGAAAGTTAATTTTAGGAGGGATAACATTGCCTTACTTTCTAAAATATGGTTTAATATGGTTTTACAATAATACTAGCAGCATTGTCGAAATTGGTTAAGATTAATCCTATCCTAATCTATCTCTAAAAATAAAAAGAGAAGTCCTGACTGACTGACTCATCAACACCCAGTCCAAACCCTTGAAAGCTAGAAAGCTGAAATTTTGCACAGAGGTTCCCTTTATAATGTAGACGAGTAATAAGGAAGGAATTCCCGGTAGTATTTCCCGTGGGATATTTTCTGACTACCATGCGGGCGAAGCCGCTGGCAAAAGCTAGTCCTAATTAATATTATAAATGCGAAAGTGAGTGACCATGTAGACCTGGATTAGGACATAGTATACTTTTTATCTCGGTACTACGGTCCCGTGGGATAATTTCCGACCTCCACGCGGGCATGCGGCGCGGATTTGAATATGACTTAATAAAGAAATTAATCATTGTGTTCATTGGTGTTCACTACATAAAGCTACAAAGCTCTTCATTTACGCGTACCTACCTACTACCGCAAATGGTCGAAATTGAAATCGAAATTGAAATAAGCAGTCCATGAGTCCATTACCGCTAGATATCAATTACGCTACGGTTTGTGGCGCAAAATGAGTTTAATTTATCGTAGGTATATTTTATTTTATTTTATATTTTGGTAGGTCCATGCTTACTGAGATAAATAAAATACATTATTTTGAAAATATTAGTGTTACGCTCCGTGTGAGGTGATAAGACCCAACCTAAGTGGTAAGAAATCCGGAATGAAGACTCTCCTCAAAATGTGCGTCGGAGGCTACTTATTGCCTTCTTTATAAACCTCTTACTTGACTGATAAGTGAACCTCCTAATATATATGGTCAAACTGAAGCGCATACGATTGTGTCAAGTAACTTGTAAGGAGGTGTTCAAACTGACGCAAATAGTCTGGTGGCTTCCTAATCATTGAAACAATCGACAGCACGCAGTCGCATCCCGCATCCCGCATCCCGCGTCGGATTTTCTACAGTCCTTTAATGTAAGTAGGTACCTATTTGTCACTACTTTTCAATCGTGATTTTTGCGTTACATAGCCAACTTTGGCGTTCTTATTCCGAGAAACTGAAAGACTTCGACAACTTTGACTTATTGAGTGGTGGAGAAAAGTTATTAGTAGTCAGTATAGTTTATAGCTGCTTCGCTTAAAGCCATTTTTCTTACCTACTTATTTAAAAAGCTAAAATTCCGAAGCAAGTTTCTCATAAAATGCGTGACGGCATTTTGTCAAGCTCGTGGAATGAACTTACTGTACATAAGCAAATATAGTGAAAAATATATAATAATATCAATTGACTATTGGTTTAATTAAGTGGCCCCAGAATTTTGCAATAATATGGAATATCTATTAAAAAAATCCCATTGAAAACCATAAAACTATAAAAACGCTCAGAATTAACTGTAAATTTCTCCTTACTACATAATATTATTACGTATAATTTGTACCAAAATAAATGTTAATTCATAAGAAATTAAAACTTCATACTTACTATAAACAAAAAATAATTATTATAAATCTCAAAATACTTATACGTAATTACAACTGCCTAATTGTTACAACCTAATTATTCTGTCAGATCGCAATTTTGTGATAGGCCTTTTAACGTTACTGAGAATAACTGAGATAACATCTACACTCATCTCTTCTATATTTATATCTGTAATTTTAAGGTGTACATAATAAAGAATATTCTATCTATCTACTTATATTTCACCGTAGAATTATGATACTTCGATAGATTATAATGTAACTCGTGAAATTGTAAACTGTCGATAAATTGTGACTGTATTAATTTTCGATAGTTTATAATGTATCCATGTCAAACGGTCAAATTGTGAACGTACCCTGCACTTACCGACAGGGTTCACTATATTTTATTTATTTGCGTGATGTTGTTTTAAAATGTTTGCTGTATTATAAATTAGAATCGTCTAACAATTGGATTACACTTTGAATTCTTTCACTTCTTGTTCATTCCAACTTTTTACTGTTTTCATTATGCCCACTGTAATACTTTTGTAATTCTATGGTAAATTGTTCTTGATCAACAATAACTGGTATTTCAGCGTTTTGTACAGTTATTTATCACTGAAACTTTTGTTTGTTTAATCGTAGTTCACTATTATAATAATAATAATAATAACCCCACCGCCGTATTTCTACGTTGACGTCGTGGTGGGGCTTGCGCGCTCCGAACTCTGGGTCTGTGCCGGTGGAGTTTACTTTGCCGAAACAGGTCTAGGGTGAGGAGCCAGACCAAGAGAGATACGTGAACCCGCAGGGCAGCATGTGGCGAGCTGTTGGGCAGTAGCGACCCCACGGACCCTATTTCCCGGGAGCAGTCTTGTTCTTCACCTCTGGCTTGCCTTTATTGGCCGGCTGGAGTGAACAGTGACGGGAACAGAGCTCCCACCTCATTCTTGCCTTTATTGGCCGGCTTGAGTGGAGATTCGCAAGAGCAAACGTGCTCGGAGGAAGGAAGTATTCCAGTAAGTGCTTGTAGGGATCTTGACCATCTTCCGGGCTCTGGGATTGTTCTGAGAGCCGTGGAATACCTCTCCACTCCTCAAGCACCTCAGGACATGTTGCCCCTTGTCGCTACGTCACTATGTGCTAGCGACCGTTTCCGGGGGCCCATTATTGAGTGTGCAAGTCACCCCCTGCCAATTTATCTGTGTATATTATATAACATTGGTCAGGCAGGGGACATAGTTCTTCCATAGTTCAAGGTACCCAATCCATGTAGCCACCCAAACCCATAGGCCCAATGTGTTTTGTTTCCATGTTCTGCAATAGTCCTGCACCAACCTGGGGTTGTCCTTGGGTGCACTTGCATAGTGCATACAGGGGTAATCGTCGGCTGGTGCCTCCTCGTCATTTGAAAATGTCTAAGGGGCCTCTGCGAGTTGGCTTCGGCCCCTCGTACGCCTTCCAAAGGTCCGGGACCCCAGGGTCCCGAGATAAGCCAAAGACAAAAATAATAATAATAATAACCCCACCGCCGTATCTCTACGTTGACGTCGTGGTGGGGCTTGCGCGCTCTGAACTCTGGGTTTGTGCCGGTGGAGTTTACTTTGCCGAAACAGGTCTAGGGTGAGGAGCCAGACCAAGAGAGATACGTGAACATGCAGGGCAGCATGTGGCGAGCTGTTGGGCAGTAGCGACCCCACGGACCCTATTTCCCGGGAGAAGTCTTGTTCTTCACCTCTGGCTTGCCTTTATTGGCCGGCTGGAGTGAACAATGACGGGAACAGAGCTCCCACCTCATTCTTGCCTTTATTGGCCGGCTTGAGTGGAGATTCGCAAGAGCAAACGTGCTCGGTGGAAGGAAGTATTCCAGTAAGTGCTTGTAGGGATCTTGACCATCTTCCGGGCTCTGGGATTGTTCTGAGAGCCGTGGAATACCTCTCCACTCCTCAAGCTCCTCAGGACATGTGGCCCCTTGTCGCTGCGTCACTATGTGCTAGCGACCGTTTCCGGGGGCCCATTATTGAGTGTGCAAGTCACCCCCTGCCAATTTATCTGCGTATATTATATAGCATTGGTCAGGCAGGGGACATAGTTCTTCCATAGTTCAAGGTACCCAATCCATGTAGCCACCCAAACCCATAGGCCCAATGTCTTTTGTTGTCATGTTCTGCAATAGTCCTGCACCAACCGGGGGTTGTCCTTGGGTGCACTTGCATAGTGCATACAGGGATAATCGTCGGCTGGTGCCTCCTCGTCATTTAAAATTGTCTAAGGGGCCTCTGCGAGTTGGCTTCGGCCCCTCGTACGCCTTCCAAAGGTCCGGGACCCCAGGGTCCCGAGATAAGCCAAAGACAAATAATAATAATAATAATAATAATAATAATAAGCTTTATTTCATGAAAACAGTACTTAGATTACATTAAATTACAGTAAAGTGCTATATAACAAAAGTACAAAAAGTTTTAGCATCTGGAGCCGAACTAGGAGGACCCTGTATTTCGGCTAACAGCGCCAATCCCCTCGAGTTACAATATATAATAATAATATAGTTCTTAAATGCCAGCATTATACAAAACAAAGGAATAATAGTAGTCTAAGGTTTTATAGTTGGTTTGAGGAGATATTATAATAGTATTACTTTTAGCTATTTTCAACACGAAAACTATTGAAAACTGCAAATATCTATCTGTTCGTCTATTCGGTGACTAACGACCGACAGCGAAAAACAGACGACAAAGATAGTGGCGCGGCGCGGGGCAAATGTCGCTCAAGTTCAACCAATCAGCGTGCAAGGTGCGTTCCGTCGCATTCACGTATGATGTCAGTTTACAATTTGATAGTTTGACATGGATAGATTTTAATCTGTCGAAAATTAACACGTTACCTATATTGTAAGCAGTAAGTATGGTACAATAATATCCAGTGACATAAACAATCTATCACGCTCAGAAGTGTAAAACAGCGTTTAAAACAGCAATATACCACAAATATAATAATATAATATATGTATGTATAATATGTATATGGTACACCACTGACTACCACAGCATTCTCTCCTTCTCCCCTTAATCCATCCAAAGGTTGCCTGTAAAAGATGGCTTTTAGCGATAAACCCGCCCATTGTGTCACCCCCTAGGTATGTAAAATTTCAAAATTTATATGGTCTTTACCTATGAAATTGCCGTTCTGCAGTACTGGCCATTTCAAATCAAAATAATTTTTGTTTGGCTAAGAATTCTAATTTCAAATTAATTTTATTTTAAAAACATGGATTTTTTTTTTCCAAAAGTAGTCATTTGTTTATTGATTAGTGTTACATTTTCATCGCATTTCAATCTTTTTCGTCATCATGGATACGTTAAAAATTCGAGTAATTATGGAATATGAGTACCGTCGTGGCAGCAACGCGGCACAAGCGGCACGCAACATCAACGACGTTTACGGAGCTAACACTACAAACCAACGCACCACTTGTTATTGGTTTGCTCGCTTCCGTTCTGGAAATTTCGACCTGAAAAATGAACCTCGCGGTCGTCCGAAGACTTTGATCGACAATGACGAATTAAAGGCGATTGTGGAAGCTGATGATACACAATCTACGGCTGAATTAGCAGCAGCTTTCGACGTTAGCGTCAAAACAATATTGGTCCATTTGCGTCAAATTGGCAAGGTAAAAAAGCTTGACAAATGGGTGCCCCACGAACTCGATGATCACCAACGCGAAGTACGCGTCGAGACGTGCCTTGCACTGCTCAACAGACACACAAATGAAGGAATTTTGAACCGCATTGTTACCTGCGATGAAAAATGGATTCTGTTTGATAACCGCAAGCGCTCAGCAAGTTGGTTGGATCCTGGTTCAGCACCTAAACAATGCCCTAAACGAAAACTTACCCCTAGAAAAGTGATGGTCACTGTTTGGTGGTCTAGCGCCGGTGTGATTCATCACAGCTTCTTACCAAACGCGGTGAGCATTACTTCAGATGTGTACTGTGAAAAACTGAACACAATGATGGAGAAGCTGGCACATCTCCGACCAGCATTGGTCAATCGCTCGTCTCCGCTGCTCCTGCACGACAACGCGCGACCTCATACTGCACAGCAGACGGTCTCCAAGTTGCAAGAACTGGGGTTGGAAGCTCTCCGTCATCCGCCCTACTCACCAGACCTTGCGCCTACAGACTACTATTTTTTCCAGAATTTGGATAACTTCTTGGCGGGATAAAAATTCAATACCCGAGAGGCAGTACAAAATGCCTTTGAAGAATTTGTTGCCTCCCGTCCAGCTGATTTCTTTAAGAAGGGCATCAATAAACTGCCACTGCGTTGGCAAAGATGCATTGATTGCATGGGTGATTACTTCGATTAATACAAATAAAAAATGCATGAAAAAAATTCGTTTAAATTTTTTCATACAAAACGGCAATTTCATAGGTAAAGACCTATTATCTGTAATTTTTATGGTGTGCATAATAAAGAGTATTCTATCTTTCTATCTATACCTATGCATCTTTATCTTCCACATCGATGATTCGATTTGTTTTTGATTTTCACTCCACATTTACCTGCTAAAAACTTTTTTACAAAAAAATACAACCGACTTCCAAAAACAACACTACAAAGTGAAAAATAACTTTAATTTCGGAAGTCGGTGTCTGATTAAATGTATTTTCGTTTTTGCCACTGACTTCCGAAATTAAAGTTATTTTTCACTTTGTAGTGTTGTTTTTGGAAGTCGGTTGTATTTTTTTGTAAAAAAGTTTTTATTTTTCACTTTTTAGTGGTTCACATGTGTTTATCCGATCACAGCGTACTGGCGTGATGTTATGTTATGAACTGGTGTAAACAACAAACAGACATGAGATTTCAGCAATCCCAGTCCATTTGCTATCATTTATTGAGGAGTTCCGTTGCCTATCTCAGAAGTTCTTCATCAGATCTTCACCAAATTGAAATGGGACCACTCCGAGAAAGTACTCTTCCAAAAACTATCCAAATCGCTTCAAGTGTGCCTATAAAATTGGAAGAGTTCTCTTTATTTCTCCAGGATCCCATCATCAGATCCTGACTTGATGATCAGGGACTACCTGGGAAGTACACCCTTTCGAACAAAAAAATATAATCCAAATCGGTCCAGCCATCTTCGAGTAATCGGGGAACATACATAAAAAAAAAAAAAAAAAAAAAGGTTCCGACGAATTGAGAACCTCCTCCTTTTTGAAGTCGGTTAAAAATACACTTCAACTGACCGTCATTGGACACAACAACATAGCTAAACCTCACACAAGTGAGACGGGTGACGTATGACTAAACCCGGTCAATGTCAGCCGCTTGTTTGTAAATACAAGTGGGAAAAACGTGGAAAAAACAGATAAAACGTGCGGACTTCAGCTTTGCTGCTAGACTACCCGTATGTTGAAGTTCCAGTGAAAAAGTTTGTTTTCTGTGTTTCACCCTAGATATTACAGTTTGGGTCAGGAATTACTCTACTAGGTACAAATTTACTTGGAAAGTAAAAGGATCACAGATAAAATGTAGACCTTTATATATTTTTCTATAATGACAGTTTTATAATAGTGAAAACAATTTCTTCTTAATACGTACCAAAGACAATTTCACAACATCCTCCGGCCCCGCGAGAAAGCGGAAGAAATCTATGTAAAACACTGTTCCCGGATAAAAAATCAATCTGCCTAGCCTTTTCCCAACTATGTTGGGGTCGGCTTCCAGTCTAACCGGATGCAGCTGAATACCAGTATTTTACATGGAGCGATTGCCTATCTGACCTCCACAACCCAGTAACTGGGTAATACGATACCCCTTGGTAAGACTGGTTGTCAGACTTTCGGGCTTCAGACGACCCGTAACGACTGTCAAAGATCCACGAATGACAGCCGGGACGGCTTAACGTGCTTTCCGAGGCACGGAGGAGTCTTGGTATGTAAAGATGGTCACCCATCCACTGATCAACCCCGGCTAGCGTAGCTTAACCTGGTGGATCGACCCGTGCGGCTGTTATTACTTAGCCACGAGCTGTTCCCAGATAATAAAGTAAAATAAAATCTTAACATTAATAAATACTTAGTGTTTCACCAGCCGACCGGCACGAGTGACATGCATTTTTGTGGGCAGCTGCTGTGTACGAGTAGGTGCAGTGGTTGGCACATCCCTATGTCGAACCTCTAAAGGGAAGAGGCCTGATTAATTCACCTCTTGCGGTTATATACCCGCGCAACACGCCTATGACCATCCACCCCTTGCAACGTCTCAACAACAATACGTAATGGCCATTTAACCCTCTTTACACTATCAGACCCTCTCAAAACTATGTCCCCGATTTGAATACGTATTTTATTTCTTCATTACGTACCAAAGACAATTTCACAACACTAGGTATTGTGTGTCTGCGATTCCCGGAACTAAGCCCTAGGGTATGATCTCTTATAAGTGGAGTTTCGAAAAACTTTTATTTGTGAAAAGTATTTTATTCGAGTAGTGAGAAATTTTATCACTTTTTCCTGCTAAGTTTAATTTATAAGAAACTGTACTTTCAATTAGGGATTTCTCAGTAGCAGCCCGGAGTCCGGATTTGTGCCCGGTTGATGGCATGGGCTCGCCCTCTGCTACATGAAAATTAAAAATAAATGGCGAAATGTGGGTGCGCTCTAGTTACATCTCTGCCTCACCCTTCGGGGATTACAGGCTGATGCTATGTTATGAACTTTCAAAACGTACTTATTACAAGACAGTATCAAGTAGTAAGACAGTGGTGCAGAATCGGCACCACTGGTGCCGATTCTCTTGTGAACGCACTAAACTAAAATTAGAGAATCGCTATCTTTTACTAACAGGCAGCGCGAGAAAAGGCCGGCTATAGCTATGAACTAAGTTGGAGATGTCAAACTAGTTCACGCCTTGCGCTTCACGGTGTGTTTTGGTCGACATGTTTTTATGTGTCGCCTAAATGTTTATGGAAAAATTAGTTCTAACTAGTTTGACAGCTCTAATTTACTTAAGAGAGAAAAAGTTAGCAATAGCCTAAATTAAGTTTAGTTTGTGCACAACAGAATCGGCACCTAGAACTCGCATTTGTTTATTTAATAAGATAAGATAAGATGATTAAAAATAGTACCAATAATAATATAGTTGTGGAGTCTGAATAAGGACGCTTGGTAAAAATTTAAATCGAAGGACCGAAAATCATTGATGAAAAGTGCTTTACCTAAAATCCCTTACAGAAATCAGATCTTGCTCAATACACAGGGTAGATAAAAAGGCCTGATCACTAACCTGAATATCCCAGCCACAGCACTAGATCAGCTTCAGGAAATAGCATAACTTAGCACTCGCGTGAAAAAATGTCTTGATGGACGTAGGTAACTAATTGCACGGCAATGTATGTAGGTTTCATAAAAATATTCAGTTTAAGTTTTTAACACAAAAATTGACCACATCAAATGGCGATCCACAGCGAACAGGGTGTCAAGCTCTCTGCATGGCGCGAGCGCGCGCGCGGGGCAGGACCATCCGCCGATTCCAAATGCGGGTAGGAAAATAGTATGTCAATTCAGTTTATTTTTTCCACATTATTTCACATTTTGCCAAGCAGTCAAGCAAAAAAAGCGGCTTCAGTAAGCAAATGCTGCTTAAGACTTGGATAAATGAGCGCTTTTACTGCTATATTTTATGTCTCGAACAAAATGGAGTCGAATAATGCTTGCTTGTCTTATTCTTAAATAACCTTTTAAAAGTTAGCGTGAATAATTTGAGAGTAACATTGGTTGACGTTATAAATAATGTCGGAAATCAGAATGTACCCTTTTATTTCTTCCCAATGCCGTTAACTGTAGGATTTAGAGCAGATTCAAACTTTCAACAACGATCAACGTAATTATATTAACGTCATATATAGGATACGATTCAAGCAGATAGACGATATTAACTTATATTTAGGTATTATTAAAAACGAAAAAGTTGTTCCGGGTCATTAATGCCCGGTTTCTGAGGTTTTTAGAGCTAATCCGATCAAAGTCGGATATTGTTTATCCGTGGAATAAAATTTACGACTGACAGTTTTTGTATGGAGAAACAGTCAAAAATTCAAATCTTATTCCAAGATTAGCTGTCCTGGAAAGCGTTGTCCTGTCAAAATTTCAATAATTCATACAAAATTCCCATAGAAAATGCACCATCAATTTTCCCTAATTTTCCCCAGCATTTTTTGAAACATTTTCTTTCATACAAACCTTTACTGATAATTACAAACACAACAAAAAAAGAATTAGCCAAATAGGTGCAACCGTTCTGAAGTGATGCGCGTACATACATTCGTCAATTGATTTTTTTAATATATTACAAAAACTACTATGCACACGCACGGACACTCACACACTACACACACTACACACACACACACACACACACACACACACACCCACACACACATACACACACACACACACACACACACACACACTACACACTACACACTAGTACTAGCACAGACACAGACGTTCACTCTGTCTCAAATAATTATATGATGGCGTTTGCTTTTTTTTTTTGTTCTTATTTTTATGTTTTGATTGAGATGGACGATTTGTATTTGGCTTTTTGATAAAATAAAGATTATTTATTTTTATTTATTTATTTTTTAGATAGATTAAGACTTATACCGGGTATGAAAGTTTGGTCGAATTCACACTTAAACGGAGTTTTTCCATTAGACAGTGATTATTGCTTCGATATCGTATTTCTGAACACTTCGTTAAGGAAGAATTTAGCTTAAAATTCTAGTGAATTAGGTCTACCTAGGACCTCAAACACCGAGAATGATGAAAGAATTCGCATCAATAACTATTGAGTTTATCTGAGGATCTCAGAAACTGGATATTAGTCCACTACAAACACCAAAATACATAATATAAGCCGTGTAAGCATTAATGTAAGCAATACCAATCCTGCGAAGCCTATTGCCCTGAAATATCACAGCCGCTTCATAATTCTTCAGCCCTGAATAATAACTAAGTATGGTGGCGCATTAAACAAACGTAACCTGCGTTTTATGACATGCACGATCATAAAAACGCGTCACACCTCGTCGTTTATCGCGACATAACGCGACACTACGTACATATGTTTTAGCTGTGAGTGGAGAATATTGTAACAGGGTAAGATTGTTATATATTATGTATAACAACACATAATAAATAGTACTCCATAGAATGAGGTGAGGTGTCTGTCAATCCACCTTAGCATCATATGTACTTTGTTAACAATAGTAAGAATAAATACGGAGACTGATAAATTAGTAACCTATAAGTACTTACTTAAACACATGATTGTACTCATTATAACAAACAACTTTTACTAGGAGACCAAACCTGAAATCGCGAAAAAAATTCGCTGTACCCTACATTTTGACGAGTTATGCGAACATAAATGTAGGGAACAGCTGTTTTTTTTTTCACGATTTCAGGTTTGTTCCCGTTGTAAAAGTTGTTTGTTATCATGAGTATAATCACGTGTATAATATCGTTCACTAGTTACCAGTCACCCTATATATACGGCAGAGCTACGCACCACGCTACGGCGTAGCATTCGCTATGCTACGACCGCGCGGTTTGCACACTTTTGGAACGATTTGTAAAGGCTATGATTAATTAAGGCCATCAATTTATTTCCGGATTTTTTTTTGGCGAACACAGTATTTCCCTTTAAGGGCGCTATTACATTTTGACCGTGATTTTTTCATAAATTGAAATTGCACACTATAAATAAAAAAATAATTATTATATGACTCAAAATAAACGTAATCACAACTGCTAAATTGCTACATAATGCGATGCGTCGGCGTCTAAAGCTAAAGACCGCGTGTCCCGAGATTTACATTGATTTTTAGCACTGCATACAATAATTAATTAAACATATTATTTTACTTTTAAATAGACAATTTTTTTTTATCAAGCAAGGTAACATAGTAACCTTATTTATTAAATAAATTTTGTATGAATTTGGATTATACATTCGTAGATAAAAAATATAATTTCGGACGAAAAATTGTCAGTAACTCTCTGGTTTACGGAATTATTTTTGGTGTATTACTGTATGAAACATAAAAAACTGAATTAAGCACTCCAAAGTTGAAGATACAGTTGTTCCAAGGACATTTTTTTAAATGATTAAATTATTATATCTTCGATGTAACAAAGCATCAAAACATGTCCAAAAGTAAAATTTTATGAAACATCCTTTGCAGAGACAAGGTTTTTACTGGTTTTTGTAAACAAATTGAAATATTTATTTAGAACACTCCCAAGAGAAATAATCAAGCTTTTTTGGGCATATGTTTTTTTTTTTAATTTTGTGGCTCTAACAAAAACACAATCACATATCAAAACTCGAGTCAAACGCTCAAATACAAGAGAAATTGTGATAGCGCTCTTAACCTGTCCAAGAACACAGAATGGTGTTTTTTGAGGCGCAATTAGTAATTTTGAAACAGGTTACCATAAAATCCATGGTTGATAAGGGCCGGTTTCTTGATTCGTAGTTAAAATGCCAATGCCAATGCAATGTAGCTAATGGTTCAAAATAGTTACTAATGGTTAAAGGAGACGGGAATCTCGGGGCCATATTGTAATAAGTTGAGGTAAGGTTTAAAAAAAGGGTTATATTTTTCTATTTCCGAATGCGAAAAATCAACTCAATTTACCATGTGGAAAATGAGAAATCCAAAAATTAGGTTTAGGTTGACTGGATAATACGATACCCCTTGGTAAGACTGGTTGTCAGACTTTCGGGCTTCTGACGACTCGTAACGACTGTCAAAGATCCACGAATGACAGCCAGGACCAACGGCTTAACGTACTTTCTGAGGCACGGAAGAATCCCGGTATGGAAAGATCCACTGACCAATCTCGGCAAGCGTAGCTTAACCTGATGGATCGACCCGTGCGGCTGTTATTACTCAGCCACGAGCTTCTCGCTTTTCATATAAATATTTAATACGCCGTAAGTAGTTTGCTCTAATCCAGAACAGTTTCTTTTTAAATGTACACTGCCACAAGCTAAAAAGTATCAAGAGAAAGTAGATACCTGTCCATGCTTTTATTAGCAGGTTTCTGCTCGGTTATAAAAAGGTTTACACCGTACTGTTTACAGCCTCATTAACCTTTCCTGTGTAGGTACAGACAAAACATTGTTATGACACAGGTCGCGTTTATTATTAAAAGCCAGCCAGTTTAAGAAAGTTTGTAAAGAAGGTAGCTTGTTACAGGTACCTAGAAAAAGACCTACTAAGCTTTGGTACCCTTTTTTTTTTTTCTTTTTGTGGATGGGAAATCATCAAATGACTTCTCCCGCTCTGGGCAGAGCGGGAGGGCGTGTCAGACGTTTACTGACTAAAACCCACCCATGTTCCTTCAGTTGCCCGTGCCAGGGCCACGGTATCTCTTTCGAACTACCCGCGACCCTGGCGGCGTCGGCTCAATTGACCCCGTCACTGCTGACATCTCTTTGAGGCGCGCGCGGAACACAACGCGCAGTCGACCCGGGCCTGGTCCTTACTTGACGGCGAGCTGCCCATTACTCGTCGTCCGCAAGCCCGCGCCTACGGTGGCCGGGAATCGGCGATCGATTAAGCTTTGGTACCCTAGGAAAGCGGTTATATCATATTATAATACACTCTTATCAACTTATCTGTGAAATGGTGAAAATTGGAACTACGGCCGTCATGTTGAAATGTCATTCGATTGTGCCGACGCATCGACGGTGCAGTCCTCTTTCAATTCACAGATAAGTTGGTAGGATTGTAGTCTTCACGAAAATCTGTCATTTTCACCAGTATATGACATTAAGTCAAACCCCGCCTCTCAAAGATTTAAATCGCTAGATTTGCTTTCACCGTACTCACGTCACAACAAAAAGTGTCCATACTGAGAAGAATGAGCTCACATACATTATTAAAATATAATAGTTTTTCCATGATAATCAAGTGAAGTCACTGCGTTATTGTGTGTCAGAGGTGTCTAAACGAAACAGAAATGCGACTATCTTTCGACGCGGAAGGGCGAATCTAACGATTTAAATCTCTGCCGCTGCTATAATATTCATGACGCCGTCACTGTGGCCGTTAGTGGCGGCCACCGCTCTTCTAAGAAACCGTAGCTTTAATACTGTCCGTTTAGTAATTTTGAAAAAGTTTGCAAAGAAGGTTGGTAGCATGTGGAGCTATATCACAAAATATGCTCCACCTTCTATCCTGCCCTCTGTACCGCAAAACATGCAGCCTAAGTGTTCTCTGCGCTGCCACTGACCACATCGTGGAAGTATCATTGAGGTTCAATCGAAACTAGAGCAGACACCGCGAACAAAATTTTTGCGAAACATGTTGTCAGATCCCAAACTAAAAATGTGTGTAACCGAGGTCTATGGACGTTTGCTATCCTGGACAACAACATATTGCGCAAAAATTTTGTTCTCGGTGTCTGCTCTAGTTTACATTGAACCTCGATGGGAAGTGGCGAAGTTTTGGGCCAACCATTAAGATCTGAAATACTGTCGTGCCAGCGCCAGGAAGATCTGAGAAGAAGCAGCTTAAAACTGAAGCTAGAGAAGGACATACCTCTATTGCCTTTCAAGTAATAGTTATTCACGAGAATGGCATACACATAATCAGCCAGCAGCATAATGTTCCCACTGCTGACACAAGCCTCCTCTCTTCGAGGGCAAGTGGGCTGTTTTCTACCACGCGGGCCCAGTGCGGGTTGGTAGATGTCACATGTCTTCGAATTTTTGGTTCTAGGATATGCCGGTTACCTCACGATGTTTTCCTTCACCGTTTTGAGAGCAGTGCATGGTGATGAAATTATTTTCACAAAGTAAAGTGCCATCTGGGCTCGAATCCACGACCTAATCGTAAGTCGGGGCTGTTACCTCTGGGCCAACACTCAATATTTTTTTATGAAAAAGGGCATAAAGTCGTGGTTTACGGCCGGCAGTGCACCGCAATAAAAGGCATTACACCGGTCTGTTTAATAGCCTGTAACCTTCCAGTATTTTAGTGACCTGAAGCAAAACAATATTATGAACCTCGAAGGCCTTTCGAAAAAACAAATTATTTGATTTTCAATTTCATCAATAATTTCATAAAAGCTTTTGTTTAAACTGTTCTAATTACCCCATTAAAATTCAGTTTGACTTGTTAACTTATTAAATGTGATATGTTATTCATATTAATTATCGCGGTTGGATGGGGGACCATCTTTACGTACCAAGACCCCTCTGTGCCTCGGAAAGCACGTTAAGCTGTAGATCCCGGCTGTCATTCGTGGATCTTTGACAGTCGTTACGGGTCGTCAAAAACCCAAAAGTCTGACAACCAGTCTTACCAAGGGGTATCGCATTATCCAGTAACTGCGTTGTGGAGGTCAGATAGGCAGTCGCTCCATGTAAAATACTGGTATTAAACTGCTTCCGGTTAGACTGGAAGCCGACCCCAACATAGTTGGAAAAAGGCTAGGCAGATGATGATGATTCACACTATCATCATATAAATAAATAGATATCTATTAATTTTGGCATGTCTTGTTTAAAAAATTGTATGGAACATGCGTAATAGAGCGCCTTGCCCACTGACCTAAGCGCCTCATGTGTACCTACCTGCCTATGGTATATCCCACACATTCTAAGGGCCCCCACACATTTACAGTCCGCTGGCAGTCCGCCGCGCCGGCAGGCGGTTATTAATAAAAACTGTTTATGACAGTTTTTATGAATGATCACCTGCCGGCGGACTGTGCAATGTGTGGGGCCCTTTATGCCGAAATTGACAACATTACGACAATAAATAAAAAATAAATGCCTGTGTTTTACTGACAATACTGAGTGTTTTAAACAAATCATCAAAATAAAAAAGTGATTTTTTCAAACAAACTTATTAGTAGTAATGAGCCGACTATGGGTTTTGCCGATTTTTGATTTTTGACTAGGTCTATGATTGGGTATATTAGATTGAATTTAAAAAAAATGTAGACTGGGAATGGAATTAGATAAACGCAGTTTAATTTATTGTTATGTTGTCGTATCCACCTCGCAGTAAGG
Source organism: Cosmia pyralina (assembly GCA_946251885.1). Lineage (NCBI taxonomy): Eukaryota > Metazoa > Arthropoda > Insecta > Lepidoptera > Noctuidae > Cosmia > Cosmia pyralina. The sequence continues at coordinate 22,788,667 of OX276358.1, forward strand.
TGGTTGAAACCGTGATATATTATATCCTTAGGGATATAGCTATTACCGTAATAAAGTTGTATGAAAGCGGTTCATATAACAGTCGGAGTGCCCTAATTTTGTTACTGCGACCTATTTCGACCACGACACCGCGCGCTCGCTCGGCTCGCGCGTAGTTAGTCACAGAGTGCCCTAATAGTTATATTACTAGATCTTGCTCGTAACATAGTTATATTGCGGTATATAGCTATATCCCTAGATATAACTATATCACGGCTTCAACCATCTTACTGCAACATACACACATCAAAAGTGTCTAGGGATCAACATATATTTTTGCAATAACTTTTCTCCTGATTGATATTAATTAAAATTTGCTTTAAGGATTCATCAAATAAAGTGTTTTCGTTTGTCACAGTAACGATAAACCAAGTCACCTTTGCATTAATAAAGAAATTTGCCATTTTCCTAATAAAGGGATTTTTGACATTTGAACCACTAACATTAAAGTTCGAAAAAAAGACTGAAATAACAGTTTTCTTTAAAATTTTATTGGGTAACTTAAACAATTAATAATCCGTGTTTCTACCGCGAACACTAACAACACAAGAACATCGGTTTGGCATACTCAAAATGAGTTCATCCAAATCACGCTGTGGAATGGCCGCCCATGTTCGTTGCAACAACAAAAAAAGGTCTTCTTGCGACTGGATACCCTCCATATTCGGCAGAGCTCTTCTCTGTAGCATATCCCATGCATGCTCAATCGGGTTCAAGTCTGGCGACTGAGCAGGCCAGGGCAGGACATTGATGTTAGCTGCGGCGAGAGTCTGTCTTACAACTCTTGCGGTGTGCGGTCGTGCATTATCATGCATTAACTGAAATAAGGGACCGATTTGCACTTGTAGAGGAACGATGACGTCTGATACAATCGTCTCAGCATAAATTTGAGCGTTGAGGTTGCCTCTGATCCAAATCAACTCAGTTCTTCCGCCGATCCAAATACCCGCCCATACCATGATGGTTCCACCACTATAAGGATGGACTTCCTGGCAGGATTTTAATCGCTGTTGGCGTCCAGGGGTTCTCCAGTGTCGTATACGTCTTGTATCCGGTCTCATACCAAAACGAGACTCATCAAAAAAGCACACGAAACGCCATTGTTCTTCTGCCCAATTTCTGTGTTCAAGAGCCCATTGATATCGAATCCTACGATTGTGCATTGCTATAGGTGGTACCCGTAGCGGTCTTCGGGAATGAAGGTTCACTTCATGCAAGCGGTTTCTGACTGTTTGGTCGCTAATTAAGTTCCCTGAAGAGTGATGAAGCCTCACGGCTAACATCATGGCGGTTATAGTTGGAGCTCTTCGAGTTAAGATTTGAATGTATCGGTCTTGTCTCCGTGTGGTGCAGCGATACCGTCCTCCATGGCGCTCAGCCACGGTACCAGTGCTTCGGTAACGTGTCCAAAGTCGACTGATAACACTCTGACTTGTATTCAGAGCTAAAGCCACAGTACGTTGCCGGGAACCAGCTTCTATCATTCCCACGGCTCTGAGCATTTCTTCCCTGCTTAAATGACGTCGCCGCTCCATAATAACGTTGGTTTTAATCAGTAGTAGGGAAACAGTAGCACTAATAATGTCTTCAATGCGTTGTATGTTTTTATAGGGAAAATATTGACAGCTGATTTTCATCTTTTACTCGAATTTGATTCACAGTTCCTGATTCAAATTATGAAATGCACCAAAAAGGATCCATATAAATTTATAAAATCATAAATTTATTACAAAGCCACATCTCAATCTCAAGAAATCCGCATAAAAATGCTTGATCCCTAGACACTTTTGATGTGTGTATATACCAGTACCTACCAACCGACTAAACAAACATCTCAAAAACAATAATCTCGTCCACCAAAGGTTCTTAAAAATGCGGCCGTGACTACCGTGACTACGATGTCCAAACTTTTGGGTGAGGGCTTTGACCAGGATCACCAACTTTGTTGTTAAGTTCAGAACCGTGGTCAGTTTTGAAACTCAAATTCAAATTCAAATTCAATTTCTTATATATTCTCTAATTTATTATATATTTTTTCCAAAGCATTAACACTACTCGTTTTGACGTGATCTTCAGTTTAAAATCATTAAAAGTTATCGTCGCCTTAAAAAGGTCTACTTTCAAACCACAATCAGAACAACAAAAATATAATATGCGAGTGTTATTATACGAGTAGTCTTCACACAACTGTCTGTAATAATATTGTGGCTACAATGTTTACCGTGTGTATATCGTCCACATACTGCTGCACCCGTTGCTATGGGCCGTTGATTGTGATCTGTTATTACACCAATTTGTTTACATGGCATGGGTAGGTTGCGTGTTGTTGTTGTGTATTTAAAACGATCGCTACCTACGTCTGAAACGGTCCCTAAACTCTTGAAAACATCCCGATTTCATCGACTAAAGTCAAAAATTTTACATCAAAGGAATTATGAATATAAAGCAGGATTCTGCCATTATAACCCAGGGGTCCTATAAAACCCGTTTGACCTCTATAACGAGGTGTCATTACCGTGTGATACCCGCACTGTGGGCTATCGCTAACAGCTCCTGAATGCGAAGCGTGATGAATGACCTTTAATGAAGGGGGCTTGTAATTTTATGAATGGATTTTGGGGACACATTGCGAGGTCAACATTTTGCTGATTACATAAGTAATCAGCAAAATGTTGACCGTCGACTTGCACCGTATAAACGGAGCGGAGAGCTGTATATAAATACAGCTCTCCATAAAGCTCCGTTTATACGGTGCAAGCTTCTGGAACGTTCAAGAGCAATAATCGCAAGCACATTTTGCCATTCAAGAATTGCATCGCGTGCGATTCCATAAAATGGCATACAATAATTGAATGCAAGTTTTGCCATTCAATAAAATCGCATGCGACTTACACCGAGTCAACAAAAATTGCAAGGCAATTATTGCATACAAGCGCAGATATCTATGCATGCAAGTTTTGCCTCGTCTAACTATAGAGTTGTCCGTGTACAATTCATTGAAGCCGTATTTGCACTGCCACATATTTTTCGTCTTGTTTCGTTCGCTCATGTTTGAGTGATAGATTTTCATCCCAGAATTGAATGCGATTTTATTGTACGTGTGATTTTATTTTATGCGCTGTACCTATACCAGTTTTGAATGGCAACTAATTTGGCCGTATCGGGCAACAATATTGTACGTTTTGCTTAGACCGTGCTAGATATTTGCCTTTAAATTTTTAACCGACTTCAAAAAGGAGGAGATTCTCAATTCGTCGGAACCTTTTTTTTTTTTATGTATGTTCCCCGATTACTCGAAGATGGCTGGAACGATTTGGATTTTTTTTTTTTTTTGTTTTATTCGAGAGGGTCACAGAGGTCAACATCACAGTTGGTCCCATATAAAATTGATTAACTTTGCTTAGGTAGTTTTTGAGGTAGCTTCAATAATACGTATTTTTTCCCCACTTTTTAATCGACTTCTAAAAAAGGAGGAGGTTCTCAATTCGGATGTTTGTATTTTTTTTTTTTTTTATGTTTGTTCGCGCATAACTCTATCGCTTGCCAACCGATTTGAAAAAGTATTTTTTTGTTGGAAAGGGTATACTTCCCAAATGGTCCCATTTTTGTCTAAATCCAGTTCTGATGATGGGATCCTGGAGAAATCGAAGGAACTCTTCAAATATTATAGGCACACCTATAGCGATTTGGGTATTTTTTATAGTAGCTCGTGCATTTGCTCTCGGAAAGCACCACTTGGTGAAGTGGAACTGATGATGAAGACCACAGATGGCTACCGGAACTACTCAATGATTAATATTTCACGGGTTGCGATTCGATTACTTTAATATGGTTGCTAAGCAATTTTCGCTCGTCACACAATGCGTGTGGTGAGTGGTTGTTGAGGAGTTCTCCTGGTTCTTACCAGCAGAACTCCTCAACAATTAACGTCCCAGCATCGGGAAAAGCAATATTTTGTAACATGTGATGAGCAATTAACATTAGACTATTGTAACTTATACAAATTATAAACAGACCCACTAAAAAGTGAAAAATAAAAACTTTTTTACAAAAAAATTCAACCGACTACCAAAAACAACACTAAAAAGTGAAAAATAACTTTAATTTCGGAAGTCGGTGGCAAAAACGAAAATACATTTAATCAGACACCGACTTCCGAAATTAAAGTTATTTTTCACTTTGTAGTGTTGTTTTTGGAAGTCGGTTGTATTTTTTTGTAAAAAAGTTTTTATATATAGATGATGTTCTAGTTTGTTTTGCAGGTAGTGGTATTCGAATATGTGTGGGGTAGGTACCACAACTAAAAAGTGAAAAATAAAAACTTTTTTACAAAAAATACAACCGACTTCCAAAAACAACACTACAAAGTGAAAAATAACTTTAATTTCGGAAGTCGGTGGCAAAAAACGAAAATACATTTAACTAGACACCGACTTCCGAAATTAAAGTTATTTTTCACTTTGTAGTGTTGTTTTTAGAAGTCGGTTGAAATTTTTGTAAAAAAGTTTTATGGTAAGTATGCCACAGGCAATAAACTTGCGCCGTGTATACAAAGCTTTACAGACTCTGTAAAGGCGACGCACATGAAACATAAAGAAAATAATTATCCTACACAAAAATACATATATAGGGCTCTCTTTCATTTGAAAGCTTCAGTGGCAAACGAACTCAAAATTTTGCCTTCGTTAACAATACAAGTTATTTTGCATTCCCCTATTTTACTAAACATACGCTTTTAATCCGGGAAGGCGTGATATCCACTCATCTCATGTAGGATGTAGTACCACCCACAATTTTTGCCGAAGCCAAAGTTACGTCTCATGTAACTTTTCAAGTTCTACACATTCCGTTTATGAAAACCATGCTGTATTCCGTTCATTTAGTGATGCGGCGTTTTTATATTCTTTAAACTTTCAGTTTATTTACATATCTACCAGGGAAACATGACACAAAAGGGAGGAGGCCTATACGCAGCTGTGTATGTGTGTGTGTCAGTACAAGGTGTCAATGATGATGACATATCTACATTATCTACCGCGTTAATGGAATTTAATCAACATCAGCCACCATCCCCTATGTGGTGGAGCAGTGGTAACGGTCACGACTTACGAGTTGTTCGACGATAAGCGCTTTACTTTCTGTAAATAATTTCATCACTACTGCTCGTAAATCAAAATGGTGAAGGAAAACATCGCATCGTGAGGAAATCGGCATGTCCTAGAACCAAAAATTCGAAGACATGGACATCTACCAACCCGCACTGGGCCCGCGTGGTGGATTACGGCCCGCTCCCTCTCACCAGGAGGAGGCCTGTGTCCCAGCAGTGGGAACATTATAGGCTGATTATGCATTATGCATCATTCTACTGCTGGGGCCTTTGCCCCTTGTCCCTCCTCCTATCAAGGTGGGCGCCACAGCTCCACACCACACACCACACCACACCACACCATCCACACCTTGCTGCCGTAACGTCGAGATAGCCCCACTTTGCGAGGTTGTAGTTACATCTTCCCACTTGAGTTCGGAAATGCAGCCATAGCGACCTCTGCACTGCCACCGACGCTGCTGTGGAAGTAGCGAAGTTTTGGGACAACAAAATTTAAAACACTGTCGTGCCAACGTTATGAGGATTGTGGCGGTATCTACATCGCCACATGCGAACTCCGCTCACACTGACGATACGCAAAATCCTGCATCGCGCAATCAGAGCTTACCGCGCGACTAGCATATATCAACGTCCCGACATCAATCATGGGGCAGTTGCCCACCAGACACGACACCCGTCTGGTCGGAGGATCCTCTTTTTTCCTCATGCCTCTATAAGATAAAGAAGATCCTACCCATAACATAATAATTGAAATAGTAGCACAGATGCTATCTGCAATACAAATCTAATCGTCTCGTAATGACCATAAGCTCCGTCCCGCTGCCAGTGTCTGCAGCCCTAGCGAAACCACTTCCACAGAATTTCGCCAGCGTCACCGCGAGCGTCCCTGGCGCTCCAAGGATGAAGCCTATGCCTGGAAAGGCGTCGAACAAGGCTGATAATGATGAGGGTTTCGTGACGGTGCACAGGACGCGTGGCGGTGCGTGGCCGTCCGCGAGTTAATAAGAACCGTTGCGGCAAAGCTCCTGCGGAGCCCGAAGTGAGCTTGCGTGCCGCAAAGCCGAATACACCGGTGTATATCTCCCGCCTGCACTACACCACTAAGGCGGAGGACATCGTGGAGTACGTGCGCCAGAAGACTAGGTACACGCCGAGGGTGCAGTTACTGGAGTCGCGCCGCAACGTCAACTTCAAGGTGTTTGTGGTGCGTGTACCGAACTGTTACCTGCCCTTCGTCATGGAGGAAGACTTTTGGCCGCAGGACGTGGTGTTCCGTCGCTTCCGCGGACAAGTTCCACAGGGCAGCACTTAAAGTCAAGCTAGTGCAAAGAGGAGTGCTACTAACATAGTCTTAAGCCTATTTTATTAACACAAGTTTTTGTTTATATTCAAATATGTATTTTTAGGTTAAGGTATTTATCTATGGGCCGTGTCGCCTGAAATAAATGGTTTATTATTAATATTATTATTATTATAAGGAAAAGGTTTCTGTCAATACCAACTTAAAGTAATGAATTTCGGTAATAGTGTAGCAACAGAGAGCAATAAATTGAAACCCAAAATATTTTACCAAAAACTCTTCAATTTGTATTTTACTCGTACTGTGGTCGAAACTAATATTATGCGAAATTGAGGGTCATCAAATTTACCCAAACCAGTAGTTTCAACCAAAGGTGTTGTAAAATATGTCTAATAGAAGGAATTACGTCATTAGGATGGGCAGAAACATAGGAATTCGACCCATGAAGCCAATAGACTCGTGATCAGCAGTGAAGACTTATATTACAATGAAAGGATGAACTGCTTTTACTTCTGTGGCAGCATCTACAACGCCCCATGTGAACTACGCATCAAAAGACCTGAAGTCACACAAATCCTGCATCGCGCAAGCAGGGTTTACGTCGCGACTGGCATATCGACACCTCTGGGCTCAAAGGTCGTAAAGGACATTTTCGCGAAACTGACTTTTTGATGCAGTTTTACTCAGTTTTTAATTCTCTATCGATCTGTATATTCCGTTTTATGAAATTCGCAAAAAAAATGCCTTTACGACCCACATAGTTTGAGACGTTAAACAAAATGTACCGTTAAAATATGGAAGTAAATAACACTCAGTTACCAGAGCGAACTCATTTTGGCAGTAAAGCTAAATAAAAAACAACTTTTGAGGTTAAAAGACATTAAAAATGTCAATTGTCCTTTACCTCCTTATGTGGTTAATATAAGTCATTTTAAAAATTTGATTGTAAAGGACATCGTCTTTGCAAATTGTCCTTTACACCCTTACAAGTTAAAATAAAGGAACATAACTGTCATTTACTACCTAGTTTCTTTTCAATTATTTTTTCCAATATGGGCGTATTATAAACTTAAGTGAGAAATTTTCCCATAAATCCTAGAATATTCAGATTACAAAGAATTTAATCTCAACCTACCAACTTAAAATTAAACAAACCTATTAACTCACGATCTCGTAAAATGTAGGTAGGTAAGTATTAATAAATCGATTATCATCAAAATTACAAGGATATTCAAGTTTTGGTATCTTCTTCAACCCCTTATTAAAATAATTCTAATACATTCAACATACACAATTCATTATTATTACATAGGTAAGTAATATTCAAATAGCCTCTAGAATAACAGTATAACTACGATACTTAAATAAAATGTCCTTTAAAACCCAGAAAAAATAATTGAAATAAAACGAACTTGTCCTTTACGACCTAAATAATTTAGGAAAATGTTATGTAGGTCTTTTACATCCTAGATTTATAAATCAATATGAGTTTTACTCCCTATAAAATAATATTAATTTGAAATAAGTTCGACTTATATCCACAATCTGATACACTTGAGCTATAATAATAACCTTTACGACTGTTTCCTATCTTGTCTCTGAATAGTGATTCACTGTGGTTAGAGCGAGATAAAATATGAGATCTGTGCGAGCGGTAGATTGCAATGAAACAGAGACGCTTTGCTTTACTGTAAATTATGTTTTATCTTTCGGACATAACGATCAAAATGCTTTGACCATTTGTGTTTTGCGGGTTCATGCAAGTCGACGCGTGTTCCTTGCACGCGCCATTGTTTGTTATTGAAAACATCGAAACAAGTAAACAGTGCGGTGAAGCGGTTTTTATTCGATTATAGGTGTATTTTAATAATTAAATTCGTGTGACACGATGGAAAACAGTGGCGATGAAGATAATAACAAACTTGAACCTTTACTAAAACGCCGTAATCATTTACTTGCTGTATTAGCTAAACGAAAGACTAATATTAGGTAAGTCTAGTATTATGAGATTTTTAGTACAGTATTACCTACTTAGGTACTTTCTCGTAGGCATCTGCCTACATACCTACTATTGTATGAAAAATTAATGTGTTTCAATGTGTTTTGGTGGATTTTACCTGAATTGTTACTTTTTAGCAGCGGATTAGATAGGTACCTACTTACCTACTCGTAGGTAGATACTTACGTACTTTTGTATAAAAATTAAATGTGGTTACCTCATGAGGTCAGTCGTCAATCTTTACAAGACACATAAGAACCAATTTTTTTTTTAGGTAAGAAAACCTAATGACATCTCTTGCCCTGGAGCGCTAGGGAAAGAAGACACAAACGTGTGACTTTTAAGGTTGGACCGCACTTGGCGACGCTTCGCGGCAGTGGAGCGACGCGACCCGCAACGACAAAATATTATTTGTAAGAAATTGTATGAGGTATAACGCACTATGCAGCAGTGTCGCGCGACATAGTGCGTTATACTTCATACAATTTCTTACAAATAATATTTTGTCGTTGCGTGACGCGTCGATCCACTGCCGCGAAGCGTCGCCAAGTGCGGTATAGCCGTCATTAAAAGTTTGACCCGCACTTAAAAAGGATCGATTTAATCATTTTCGAATTTTCTTTTGATAAATCTGTAAGGAATATCATGTATAATTTAGTTTCCTTTTTTTTTCAGAGTTCCTAAGGTATTATCGCCAAGAGAAGATGGTAAGGAAAATTTGCATCCTGCGAAATACACTAAAAAAACTACTTTTGATGTAAATATGACCTCTCGAAATGAAATGGTTCAACGGACGCATAGTATTAGCAGTGATATTATAGAGTTCACTGATGAAGACGAGACTTTGAATGAAATTAGCAGACCTAAATTGACCATAAATTCTAGCAGTGAAAGCGACAACAGTTCTTGTTTCTTTTCGGAAAACAAAACATTTGACTATAAGTCCCAAATGAGTCAAGAAAAAGTTCTGCAACGTGACCCAAACAAAATGATAAAAGTTTTATCAACTGTAATTTTGAAAAAACCAGATGATTTGGGATCTAAAGAAAATAATTCAAGGTCCTCTAATTTTTTACATCTGGAAAATGAGATGTAAGTTAATTTCTGTATACTGTTATACTTAAAGTAGGAAATAGGTATAGAATAAGGTTTATATACTTTTTATAAATTCTTTAAAGCTAGGTACTCTGCATTATTAATTTACAGCCTTATAAATTAAAAAATATTAAACAAAATGTAAATTTTCTCTTTGTTACAGTAGTCTACAATCAGTTCATGTTGCTAATCAAAATCACCAGTTGTCGGAAAATAATAATGAAACTATTACCCAAGGAGAGCGTGCTTGTTCTGAGGTACACAATGACGACTCGGGTCCTACTTCTCATAATATATCTCTCCAGCAACCTGCAGTGACATTGCCTACGTCAACTAAGCTTTCTGACACTAGTATGACTGAGAATTTGGAACCAGAAAATCTGGAATATAAATCTGATGCAACTTTTTGCGACTCTCCGCAGCAACCCTCAGACTCACCTTCTATAGTAGCTGAAATTTGTTGCCCTGACTCTCCGCAGCAACCCTCCGACTCACATTCTATAGTAGCTGAAATTTGTTGCACTGACTCTCCGCAGCTACCCTCAGACTCACCTTCTATAGTAGCTGAAATTTGTTGCACTGATATTACTCCTTCCGCGACACTAGAAGATAGTATCTCAATATCTCCTCTTGCTGGTACTTCTTTTCAGCCTGCAATCTTATCACCTTTGGTAGCTTTACGTGATAGCAAATTTAACTCAAATATATCTGATTATAGTGACGATAACATTAGTAAAATACCAACGAAAAGGAAGAGACTCAATTTGACAAAGAAAAGTTACATTGACTTTTTGTCAGATGAGGATAAAGCAGACTACTCATCAGGTAGTTCCGACCTTTGGTCATGTGATGAATCAGAGTCGAGTGATGGTGATCGATTAAATAAGAAAAAGAAGATAATTAAAATTAATAATACAGTAATAAGAAAAAAAGAGATACTGATAAACAATCGCAAACTAAACAAAAAAGCAAAAGATAAAGGAAAATCGTATGAAAATAGAAAAGGAGAAGTTATACCCGAAAAAAACATAAAAGTAAATCCTTGTATCCCTGGTAAGTGTGCCCGAGGATGCTATAACATTCCTGAAGAAAGACGAATTTCACTATTTCAATACTATTGGAATTATTATTATTATGATTACGAAAATGTACGTTTTATTTGTATGATTATGTTATTAATTTCATGATTAATAAAGAAAATATAGTAGTATACACATAAATATATTTAAAAATTACGTGATCCATTTAATAATTAAGTTTAATTATCAATTAATCCTTTTAGAATACCTTAGCGGGTGATCCTTTAGAACCTAAAAAATATTGCACTTGTTCCTTATTTCCTTATTTTGATTAATTTTGAACAGTAAAGTAGATTTACGCCCTAAGCTAAAACCATAAGACGAAAATTTTAGGGGGGTAAAGGACATTTATTTTTAAATTTGTGGTCGTAAAGGAAATCTATCTCGATAAATAAAGCATTAGGGTAAAATTGTAATATTGCTCAAGAAAGTACCTACTATGAATTCTAAGCACTTTTCCAAAGTTTCATCTAAATAGCTCAAGAAACAAAAAAGTTAGAGTAAAAATACGATTTTTTTTTCGTTTTTTGGTTCTCCTGAAAAGTTGAATTTTGTCCTTTACGACCTTTGAGCCCAGAGGTGTCGATATGGAGGGTGAAATTGAATTCAAGGGCATCCTCTTAAAAAAAAATCAGCTGTTATCTACATTTATGTTCGCATAACTCGTCAAAAATGGAACAGCTGATTTTTTTTCGTAATTACAGGTTTGGTCCCATAGTAAAAGTTGTTCATAATCATGAGTACAATGAATTTAATTTCACCCTGTATACAACATCCTGACATCAATCGTTGGTAGCCCACCAGACACAAAATTACACCCGTCTGGTCGGACGATCCTCCCTTTTTTATGGAGGATGAGTACACCCTGTTCCTCATGTCTCTATACTTCTTATCAGTACTCATAAACATGCTCTAAGTGAAGTCAGAGAAATATATTATTAAGCATATTGATTACTTATCCTACTTAAATTGTCCGCTTATTCAATTCATGTGATTCTTGGACAGTTTATGAAATGGCTACAATAACATGGTAAATTGACGTAGGGTGTCAATTTGCTTAAACATTAAATTCCCCAACTGTACATACAAACTTAAAAAAGTTTAAAACCTAGAGATTTAAACCATTTGAATGTGTAACAAGAATATAAATACCATTTTAAACCAATAAAAATTAGAACTTTTAAGCCGCTGATAGAATGCTCAACATTAACTTGTAATGAGCATTCTTGGGAGCGTTCTAGCGAAACGATAGTAAATTTGCTTCGAGCTTTTTGCCGAGCCAAACAATTTTCAAGTCAAGTCTGACATCTTCATGAAGAATACATTTTTAACGAGCATTTACTAGAGCGTTCGCTAGAATGATCGTGAAAATATTCGCAGCGATGTTTGGCTCTATGCTTGGCTCTGTTCGTTGTTCAGTTCGACAAATTTAATAAAAACGGCGAATGCTCAAATAATGAATAATTACAAGCGTCAAGTCTATCAACGGCTTTATACCCAATCACAACACGGCTTATCCACCATCATATTTCATAGTATATTTCTGCAGCTTTTAATCCTAGTACTATACGTTATTAATGCGTGTACGTTAGTTATAACTTATAATGTTATACGTTGTAATCGCTGGTGGCCGGCTGGAGCTCGGCTTACCGCAGGAAGTAAAACAAAACTGGTAAGCTGTACGAATGTATGTAGGTGCGGAATACAGTATACTTGTAAGACTACATACGACATGAGTCGGAGGTTCTGTCGTTCATCTTCGGAAAAACCGAACTTTGCCGAATTAAATGTGACTGATCCATTATAGGAGTGACGGGAATTAGTCCGTCAATCTATAATAATTTAGGTGAGAATATAAATCAATTTCTATTGGTCGATAATGACATTTCGATAAACGATGGTAGAGATGAACCCTCGATCAATTCTGAAAAGTCCACAAAACGTGATTATTTCAATATGTGAGAGGAAATAGTTATTGCAACACTTTACTTTACTGTCAACATGGACTCGTCGCCGCTCTTAGAGATCAACTAATCGTGCGATCAGTCCAGGTAACAACATTGTACGGTATGCGCTTTGTATGGAACGATACGTTCGCTCTGTCGCGTGTTCGTGTCATTTATACACTGGTTGGCCGACAAAGCCCGACAGGCAGACAATTAACCAATGACAAAGACCAATTATGTGTATTGCGTCTATCACCTTCTTTGCATGTAAGCGTAACTGCTGTGGAGGGGCGTTCATGTTTAGAATGGTTTATCTCTACCTATGTATCTATTAATAAAAAAAGATAAAGAAACATGAGCTGACACAAAAGAAACATATTAGAAACACAATAAAAATTTGTAAGTGCACGTAGGGGCGTGACCTAAGTGGTACCTGGTGGAATTCGCTACGCTACTAAGTTAAACACTCAAATAACTTTCGAAGGTTTATTGCTGAGAAAGAGAGGTAACGTTTAGGCTAAGCTATCGCTAAAATTGGGAAATTATGGAAATGACTGCAGGCGAATGCACCCGGTTGCTGTCCGAATATGCACTGAGCTCGCGGTGCATTTACTGCTACCGTATTGTATCGCTAGGTCAGCAAACGTGGTCGATTACAATTATTGCATCGAACAGTGCATATCTTTTCTTTTTAGGGTTCCGTACCTCAAAAGGAAAAAACGGAACCCTTTAAGGATCACTTCGTTGTCCGTCTGTCTGTCTGTCTGTCTGTCAGTCTGTCAAGACCCTTTTTCTCAGGAACGCGTGGAGGTATCAAGCTGAAATTAATATCAAATACGTAAGTCTATGGTCTCTTGGAGTCCTAAAAAACTCATGATTCTAAGTCAACGCAATAAAAATATACGGCAATATAGGCGACATATTTTGATACTCGCAAGTTAATCAAAACCTATAGGGTACTTCCCGTTGCCCTAGAATCATGAAATTTGGCAAGAAGCAAATTCTCACAGCACGAATAAAGGAAAAAGTCCGAACATTGTTAAATTGTAATTCTATCATATAAAAAAAAAATCAAATCTGTCAGTCTGTCATGACCCTTTTTCTCAGGGACGCGTGGAGATATCAAGATGAAATTAATATCGAATACGTAAGTCTATGGTCCCTTAGAGTTAAAAAAAAAATCAAGCTTCTAAGTCAACGCAATAAAAAAATACGGCCATATTGCGACACATTTTGATACTCGCAACTGTCGCAAGTAAATCAAAACCTACAGGGTACTTTCCGTTGACCTAGAATAATAAAATTTAGCAAGAAGCAAGGTCCAGCACAAGTAAAGGAAAAAGTCCGAAAATTGTTGATTAGTAGTTTTATGACATCAAAAAACAATATTTTTTAGGATCCATTGTTAAGTTTGTTTTTAACCGACTTCAAAAAAGGAGGTTATGTATTCGACCCGTATGTATGTATGTATGTATGTAAGTATGTATGAATGTAAGTATGTAGGTATGTATGTCTGTATGTTCGTGTGTCCGCGATTTTCTCAAAAACTTATGAACTAATTTCACTGACGTAATCTACATGCTTTCAGGAAGCTTTTAGTATATAATAAATTTTTGTAATTAGTCTTATGTACGAAGTTATATGCATAAATGTACTGTATCTCCGGCATTTCTAAACCGATTTTTGATGATTCTTCTTTTTGTTCGTCTTGGGCTTACATATGTAATTGTATATTCAATTAAAAATAGAAAAATAAATTTACTTTAAAAAAAGTATAATAAACCGACTTCTAAACCAAAAACGAATAAAATAACTTTCATAAAACACTTATCAGCTTCTGAAGTCAGTGTCTTGGATTCTTCAATGCACCTTAGCTTGGCACCGACTTCAGAAGCTGTTAAGTTTTTTAAGAAAGTTATGTTATTCCTTTTTGGTTTTTGAAGTCGGTTTTTACTTTTTTTATTGGGATAAATTCTTTTCAACTACGGAACCCTCCATTGTGCGTGTTCCGACACGCACTTGGCCGGTTTTTTTTTTCTTAGTGTGACATGTCGCTTATTATGACCTATTTCTTAAAATTACTTCATATTAAGTGGTTAGTCATTATTCCGTTTATTATGACTACGCCTTTATAGGCGTAGTCATAATAAACGGATTTCACTGTAACTACATACCTAACTCAAGTAACTTTAACTTTCCGCATGAAAAACTCAAGACCGAAAACTCTACTGCAATGTTCCGCAATTTTAACCTAATTATTAACCACTGTCGGTTGTTGCAACTAAAATATTTCCACAAAATTAAAAACGAACTAAAAGTATTCAAATTAAAATGAACTTTTTAGTTTAACTTTGTTCGGTAACTATGCTGCATGCTGGCTAACAAACATAGTTTTGATTTATTTATTTTATCCCAGTTGGGCTCCGAAAGTTGATAACACGATAACCTTTGGTAAGACTTTCGGGCTTCTGACGACCCGTAACGACTGTCAAAGATCAAGAATTACAGCCGAGACCAACGGCTTAACGTGTTTTCCGAGGCATGGAGGGGTCTCGATATGTAAAGATGGTCACGCATCCACGGACGGACCGCGGCAAGCGTAGTTTAACCTGATCGATCGGCCCGTGCGGCTGTTATTATTTAGCCACAAGCTCATGATTAACAGGTGTGGGAGGACAATTTAAGCCTGTCGACAAGATGGACAGCTCCTTGTTACTGATAGCTTGAGAAGCCGGTTGTCCTCCTCACTGCTAATCAATGAATGTAGTAAGATCTTGAAAAGTGAAATATGTCTGTCTGTCTGTGTATATGTCTGTTTCAGACATGTTTAGTTATTTATTTTTAGGGTTCCGTACCTCAAAAGGAAAAAACGGAACCCTTATCGGACCATTCGTGTGTCTGTCTGTCTGTCCGTCTGTCACAGCCAATTTGCTCCGAATCTAATGGACAGATTAAGTTGAAATTTAGTACACATATGAATTTCTGTGACCCAAACACGGAAAGGTAAAGTAAATAAATGACTTTTGAATATGGGGGTCACTTTTGGAGGGCAAATAAGAAAATTAAAAAAAAAGTTTTGCAAACTGTAACATGTGACATATTAAATGAAAGGGCTTATAACGAGGGTCTCAAATATATATATTTTTTTATAATTTTAGAATAAATTGATTTAAAGTTATTTAAGAAAATAGACGAAAATTGACTATTTCCCCCTTTATCTCCGAAACTAATGAGCTTAAAATTTTGAAAAAAATACAGAACATAGTTACTTACCTGTATATTACCGGAAAGAAGCCTGTGGTCTTAAAATAACATGGTAAATCTCTCGATATTGTGAATACGAACTTTACAGTTGTAATGTATGGGAGAACTTGTTTTTCAACTACAGTGTTAAGTTTGTTCGTGGGATAAATTCATCCCAACTACGGAACCTTCATTGTGCGTGGTCCGACACACTCTTGGCCGGTTTTTTAGACCTCCTCTGTGCCCTTGTGCAGTTGAAACAAAAAATTAAAAGTTGTTAGGAAAGTTTGATACTTATGCATCTTTGATAATTATGCATCTTCGTAATTATAAAAAGAAATTATTTCAATTGCTGTTAGACAAATGTTACTATACTTTAAAAGATTATCTCGATGATGTTATTTAAATTTAATTGTTCCCCTGATAAGTAAAATGTGTATATTTCTTAATTTGTATTATTTAATTCTAACTGAATTTATAATTTATGTCTCGTTATTTTAATTGTTGCCTTGACATGTAAAAATATTCGTTAATTCAAAAGTGCTGCATATTTAAATTGTTATTATTTTAATTTTCTATTTGATTGTGCTGTTAAAATGTTACCTACTTTAAAATTATTGTATGCCAGTATGGCGGGTCATAGCTGTGTACAATTTCGGAAACATGTAACAACTTATTGCTTACCTATGTACCACAATAAAGAATATTTGTATTTGTATTTGGAGTAGCTATTGGTGAAAGTATTAAAATGGAATATTCTACAGAGAATAAAGTGAAATAAAAGTATACAAGTAGGTACACATAGGACAGTAGAGAAATCATAACATTAAGGCACAATTAATAATATTAATGTACAATTTATACATTAAGCATAATTATTATTTTACTGAAACATATTCTAAAACATTTTCGTAGTAAATGCTAATACAGTCTCTTCTGCTAGTTGACAACATAATACGGTTTCCATTTATTAATTAGTAGAACTAAATAATGAAACACTTCTACGAAGTAACATTCATCAATAAAATCTGTAGATTAAGCAAGAATTTCTAAGAAACAACATTCTTCACCCCAAAATTATTCATTAATTATTCTGTTTTATACGACTATAGGTACGTACACAGTTCTTATTGTGCAGTAAAATTTGCTTTAAATCGAAAGTATTTAAATATGGTTATGAATTTACTAAACTAAAAATATATTTTGTCATAAATCTACATTTAAACAAGCGCGTTTAAAGTCTTCTATTTCTCGCGCCAAACGTCATTTCACTTACACACAGAGCTTGGGTTAGCTCTGCCCTTCGTTGTATGGCCTTAACATTTAAGTACAAACCAATCCTACTAATATTATAAGTGTGAAAGTTTGGATGGATGGATGTTTGTTACTCAATCACGCCAGAACGGCTGAAAAGATCTGAATGAAATTTGGCAGAGAGATAGATTATAGTCTGGAATAGCACATAGGCTACTTTTATCTCGATAAAGTATGTTTCCGTGGGTAAATTAGACGCGGGCGACGCCGTTGGCAGAAGTTAGTTGCACATTACATTTAACACAAAAAGCTTCACAAACTATGTCATCTTCTTGTCCACACACTCGTAATATACTCTCCCTTTGATATTTAAACCTAAAAATGAAACTTTCCAAGCTAAAAAGTCACCCGCATACCGCGAGAGAAGACATATATGTTTGAACATAGTATCGCACAGTTAAGCTCCTTACTGGAATGTACTTGTTTATCAAATACGATTCTATATATTAGGTCTTTACCTATGAAATTGCCGTTCTGCAGTAATGGCCATTTCAAATCAAAATAATTTTTGTTTGGCTAAGAATTCTAATTTCAAATTAATTTTATTTTAAAAACATGGATTTTTTTTTCAAAAGTAGTCATTTGTTTATTGATTAGTGTTACATTTTCATCGCATTTCAATCTTTTTCGTCATCATGGATACGTTAAAAATTCGAGTAATTATGGAATATGAGTACCGTCGTGGCAGCAACGCGGCACAAGCGGCACGCAACATCAACGACGTTTACGGAGCTAACACTACAAACCAACGCACCACTTGTTATTGGTTTGCTCGCTTCCGTTCTGGAAATTTCGACCTGAAAAATGAACCTCGCGGTCGTCCGAAGACTTTGGTCGACAATGACGAATTAAAGGCGATTGTGGAAGCTGATGATACACAATCTACGGCTGAATTAGCAGCAGCTTTCGACGTTAGCGTCAAACAATATTGGTCCATTTGCGTCAAATTGGCAAGGTAAAAAAGCTTGACAAATGGGTGCCCCACGAACTCAATGATCGCCAGCGCGAAGTACGCGTCGAGACGTGCCTTGCACTGCTCAACAGACACACAAATGGAGGAATTTTGAACCGCATTGTTACCTGCGATGAAAAATGGATTCCGTTTGATAACCGCAAGCGCTCAGCAAGTTGGTTGGATCCTGGTTCAGCACCTAAACAATGCCCTAAACGAAAACTTACCCCTAGAAAAGTGATGGTCACTGTTTGGTGGTCTAGCGCCGGTGTGATTCATCACAGCTTCTTACCAAACGGGGTGAGCATTACTTCAGATGTGTACTGTGAAGAACTGAACACAATGATGGAGAAGCTGGCACATCTCCAACCAGCATTGGTCAATCGCTCGTCTCCGCTGCTCCTGCACGACAACGCGCGACCTCATACTACACAGCAGACGGTCTCCAAGTTGCAAGAACTGGGGTTGGAAGCTCTCCATCATCCGCCCTACTCACCAGACCTTGCGCCTACAGACTACTACTTTTTCCAGAATTTGGATAACTTCTTGGCGGGAAAAAAATTTAATACCCGAGAGGCAGTACAAAATGCCTTTGAAGAATTTGTTGCCTCCCGTCCAGCTGATTTCTTTAAGAAGGGCATCAATAAACTGCCACTGCGTTGGCAAAGATGCATTGATTGCATGGGTGATTACTTCGATTAATACAAATAAAAAATGCATGAAAAAAATTTGTTTAAATTTTTTCATACAAAACGGCAATTTCATAGGTAAAGACCTATTAATATGTTATGTTGGAATGAGCTTATTAGACAAATAACAAAGGAATTAGGTTGTATAACTTTATAGCTGTGTATTGTGTCGTGCTGGCCCAGTGGTTAAGGCCTCGCCTCTCATGCACAAGGTTGTGGGTTCAAATCCGGGCAAGTACCAATGTGACTTTTTCAATTCATATGTACTTTCTGAGTTTATCTTGGGCATTACTGACATCGTGAGGAAACCTGGACTTATAGTTAATTAGCTCCACCCCATGGTTTCACCCGCGTAGACCGGGATAAAAAGTAGCCTATGAGTAATTTAAAATGTTATTAATAATAATATTACTTAATAGACGGCGTTTGTGCTGGTGAAAAATGTGTGTTTAGTTATAGGTAAATGTATCTTTGTTATTGATGGAAAGTACCTACATACAAGATAAAATATAAAATTTTGTATGGGAGCTACATCTGCCAACAAACTGCCGTGCAGTTTGGCAGGAGTAAAACTTTTTGTAATAAGATGTCACCACTAATAAACGCTTTTTAATTATTTTTTTTTTTAATTTTATTTTGTTAATCCAGGGTATAAGCTATCTACGTAACTTTCATCCAAATCCAAATCGGTCCAGCCGTTTGAGCGTGAAGAAGTAACAAACACACACATACACACACACACAAATAAACACACACAAACTTTCACCTTTATAGTATTAGTGTGACAGTGATATAAGTCTGAAATCGCCAACCCGTCCTGAGCAAGCGTGGTGATCAATGCCTTCTCTGTATGAGAAGATATCTTCGCCCTGCAGTGGGTCAACAATAGGCTTATTATAGTCATCATAGAGCTCACGAGGAGCTCGTGGCTAAGTAATAACAGCCGCACGGGTCGATTCATCAGGTTAAGCTACGCTTGCCGGGGTTGGTTCGTGGATGGGTGACCATCTTTACATACCGTGACTCCTCCGTGCCTCGGAAAGCACGTTAAGCCGTTGGTCCCGGCTGTCATTCGTGGATCTTTGACAGTCGTTACGGGTCGTCAGAAGCCCGAAAGTCTGACAACCAGCCTTACCAAGGGGTATCGTATTACCCAGTTAATGGGTTGTGGAGGTCAGATAGGTAGTCGCTCCGGGTAAAATACTGGTATTCAGCTGCATCTGGTTAGACAGGAAGCCGACCCCAACATAATTGGGAAAAGGCTAGGCAGATTGATTGAGAGCTCACGAAAGGAGAGAAAATTAGTAGGCATGTGCGTTGTTGCCAGTTAAGGTGAAGAGGATTATATTTTTATATATTTCAAAGCCAACTGGTTTAATTAGCGGTTTAGTTAACCGCCTAGCCTTTTAACTAAACGGCGGCCGTTCAACTAGCGGCCTGAATGATATTCAAGTATAGGTTAAGTTGGAACTGTAACCAACCACGCGCGAGCCGTATTGGTCACAGTAACTAAGCCAGGGCACCCCGACCAAATGGGTTAGGTTAGGTAAGAATTGTCACCAACAACGTGCGAGCCGAGCGAGTGAAGCGAGCTGTGCCACGGTAGCGGCCGACGAGCACTAGGTACTTCCAAAGGCTAGGCGGTTAACTAATCCTGTGAGGCGGCGAGCCTCCTTGCTGGATAACCGCCATGGGATCTGGAGGCAAAAGTCCTCGCGCACGTGTGGGAGTGGCGCGAGGAGGCGAAACGCCGGGGCGTAACTCCGCTGCCGCGAGAAATCACGGTACAGCGGACAGAGCTCTGGCGGAATCTCATGGCAACATGGAGAGCGCGATTGTCGCAACCCAGCGCTGGGCACGCCATAATTGCGGCGATAAGTCCCCTCTTTGAGGAGTGGTTGGAGAGGCGCCACGGCGTCCTCACCTTCCGCCTGACGCAGGTCCTCACCGGGCACGGTTGTTTTGGGAGGTTCCTGGTTCGGATAAGGCGGGAAGAAACGCCCGGGTGTCACCATTGTGTGGATCGCCCGGAGGACACGGTGGAGCATATTATGGAGGTCTGCCCGGCTTGGGCGGAGCACCGCCGTGTTCTCACGGAGGCGATCGGCGGCGGCGATCTCTCGCGTCCAAACCTGGTCCAGGCCATGGTGCGGAGCGAGAGTGCATGGGTGGCCGTCATCTCCTTCTGAAGCAGTAATGCTCGCGAAGGAGGAGGCGGAACGCGTGAGGGAGAGGCAACAGTCGCGCCCTCGCGCCCCTACCCGCCACAGGAGACGCCCTGGGCGGCGGGAATCTATTGCCGATTCCAGGCCACCGTAGGCGCGGGCTTGCGGACGACGAGTAATGGGCAGCTCACCATCCGGTAAGGACCAGGCCCGGGTCGACGGCGCGTTGTATTCCACGCGCGCCTCAAAGAGATGTCTGCAGTGACGGGGTCCAATAGGGCCGATGCCACCGGGTTCGCGGGTAGTTCGAAAGAGATACCGTGGCCCTGACACGGGCAACTGAAGGAACACGGGTGGGTTTTAGTTAGTAAAAGTCTGACACGCCCTCCCGCTCCGCCCAGAGCGGGAGAAGTCATTTGATGATTTCCCATCCACAAAAAAAAGGCGGTTACCTAAACTATGCAAGTAGGAAAACACCTGTGTATGCATGTTTTCTGGACCTCTCCAGGGCCTTCGACCTCGTATCTTATGACTGCCTATGGAGGAAATTGTCAAATGTTAAGAACCTCCCAAGCGATATCATTGGGATGCTAAAGTATTGGTATAAAAACCAATACAATTATGTTAGGTGGGCGGGTGTCCTGTCGGATGCATACGGGTTGGAGTGCGGTGTGAGGCAGGGGGGAATCAGCTCACCCAAGCTATTCAACCTGTATGTAGACGAGCTGGTCTGTGAGCTCAGCAATACCAATATCGGGTGCTCCATTAACGGGCACTGCTTCAATAACATCAGCTACGCGGATGATATGGTATTGCTGAGCCCATCGATCAGTGCACTTAGGAGGCTTCTTCGCATCTGTGAGGACTATGCGGTGGCTCACGGCCTCAGGTACAATGCGACCAAGAGCGAGTTACTGGTTTTCAAAGCGGGTAACAAATATTATGATATTGTCCCACCAGTCACCTTGGGGGGCACTCAGCTTTCCAGGGTCACGAAGTTCAAGTACCTGGGGCATTGGGTCACCGATAGTCTGTCCGACGATGTGGACATAGAGAGGGAACGCAGAGCATTGGCAGTTCGATGTAACATGCTGGCTCGTAGGTTTGCACGTTGTACTAGGGAGGTGAAAATTACACTCTTTAGAGCGTATTGCCAATCTATGTACACGTGTGCCCTATGGGTCAGCTATACAAAAAGCTCGTACAATGCTCTGCGAGTCCAGTACAATAACGCCTTCAGAGTTATGTTGGGGCTGCCGCGCTTTTGCAGTGCATCGGGGATGTTCGCGGAAAATGGCGTGCCAGATTTTTACGCACTGATGCGGACTCGGATAGCATCCCTGATGCGGCGAGTGCGCGACAGCTCCAACAGCTTGGTGGCTACACTAGCCGACAGGACAGACAGTCCATTGATGTGGCAATGGATGACCACTCATCGTGCGTCATTCCAATATTTTAAGTAAATTGTTTTAGTGTATTTTTAGTGTAGTTATGTGTGTTCATGTATTTATGTATGTTTTTTGTGTATAAAATTGTATTGGGTGTTGTTTATGGACTTATGGTCTGAAATAAATGTATTATTATTATTATTATTATTAAACCGCTAATTAAACCAGTTGGCTACGACATATATAAATTAATCTTTGATCTTGGTAATTGGCCCTCAAAGTCGCCCTAACTAATTAATTTTCCAAGTCAATTTGTAGCAATCTGTTCATATTGGAGACGTTGCATTTGTGTGTGTTAATGAGGTAATTAAATTTCTTTCTCCTATTCGATTGTTCACATTAGCAATTTAAATTAAGATGCTTCATTTCAAGATTTTGTAATGACAAAAATCGAGCATCATTAGAAGCCTGCTTGCCAGAAATTAGTGTGTGGATAGAGATGACCCTTGTGGCTTGGGCAGGTATATTTAAAGGATGAAACAGTTGAGGCCTCACGCTTTTATACTAATTAATAACAACAAAACTCAAACTCAAAGCATATAATTTAATTAAATCATTTACATGTACTTTTGAAATGTCAAAGAGTCGATCAGAAAGTTGAATCTAGTTGTCCATTCCAAAACGCAGATCTATAGGGAGAAGAACGGGCAAAAAACTCCAAGGACACGTTCTTTTAAATCAAGATATTACAAAATCTTGTTGCTTCTTTAAGTGAGAACAAGGTAAACAAATACACACATCAATTCACCAATTAAGTACCTACTAATTAACGAGAATATGCAATACAAAATGCAGCCTCATTCCGTGATAATGTTTTCCAATAAATCGATAGTACATTATACCTATATACGAGTATGTACATGTAGTACACAACGCATTGTGTTATTGTTCTGCATAGTTCATTACGGAACGCCGAGCACATTGTGCATGATTAATTTAATTTCCTGGCAACAAATAGACTGTTCATTATATTATTAATATTGTGTGGGTGAGTGGGAGGCAATGGTGCGAGAGGGCTCCTACGACGCTCAGCCATTGATGCTGTCCAGTAACTGTTCAGCAATGAACCTTAAACTAATATTTTCGTCTACTGGATTTGTTTTTAGAACCTTCCAGGAGACATAATATTAATGTTTACGACTAGTTTCGAATTCAATCCTGCGGTGGTCGCCACATAGCGTCCGCAATTTACTCGGGAATGACGTCACTAAAACGTTACTTATTAAAGTAAGTGTGTTTTTTAAGAGAGCGTTTTTTAAAACCTTATAGTCAAATCCCGGTGCCATTTTCATGACGGTCATCACTACGGCTGTTATTATATGTGGTGCCACCGTCTTTTAGGAAATCGTAGCTTTATAATTGTGTCACCAGCTTTTGCCCGTGACTTCGCCCGCGTGGATGTCGGAAAATATCCCACGGGAACGTACTACCGGGAAATCCTTCCTTATTTCATCTTTCTAGGTTCATAGGTTTTGGCTGGGCTTTGAGAGTCAGTCACTTCTCTTTTTAACCGACATCTTTATATAGAATTAGATAGAAAAGCTCATAGCGGTGAATTTGCGAGTCAAACTATTTACGGTTTTACAAATTAAAACTGTCTGCTGAACTGAAGCCGAAATATACTAGCGAGTAAACTCGTAAACAACAGATATTTTTGAACCATTCCAACCAAATTAAGTCTGCTGATTAAAATCATAATATGCTGACTGGTTTTCATATTGAGGAATTACACACATCCTAGTCTAGATACTATTTCGTGTAGGTGTGACTTACCTACATCATTTTACTTTAACAAGTTCTGCAACCAGTAAAATCAAACAATTTACTCTCATGTTTTCCTAGTTATTATATATTTCCTAGTTATTATATCAATAAGTTCCCTTCAAAATGGTTGAGCTAATTGGTGCTGATCCATGCATCATGTTCGTGAACGGGCGCCGTCAGTTGGGACTGGTCGTCTCTTAGCTGCCATGGCTTATTTTTAATTTTAATATTTAATTTAGTTGTTTTAGTTTTTATCTTTTTATTACGGACGCTTTTTAACGTGCACGTCTTTCTACATTGTTCTCACATGTATATTTTCAACATGAACGATGTAACCAATATTTTGTAAAAATATTATGATTTAAAAGAGTGTCCGTGGAGTTTCTTGCCCGTTCTTCTCCATAGGGATCTACTACGCTTTGGAATGGGCAACTAGCTTCATCTTTCTGACTGACCGACCCATTGACAATTCAAAAGTGCCTGTAATTGGTTTATTTGAAATAAATGCTTTGAGTTTGAGTTTTATAATGCACTTTGTTATTTAACAACAAAACAAAGAAAATATATTATACTAGCTGACCCGTCCGACGTTGTCAAAATTTTAATTTCTTTTTTTCCTATTTTCTTTTCTTTTACACCACCCCAGTAAAGAGGAAGATAAAACAAACAATAAAATATTCAAATCGGTCAAGCCGTTTTTGAGTTTTAGCGAGACTAACGAACAGTAATTGATTTTTATGTATAAGAAGAAGAAGAAGATATTGGAAATAAAACTCTGTCCCAAAGTGCTCTTGTACAAGAGACACGTGCAGCCGTTTAGTGTATCGGAAATGATCTGCAAGAGATGATGCCTCGTTATGATACAATATCCGATAGTGTAGGTATTGCAGATAATATGATGCAGGGGAGTTGAGTTACCAAGCAGATAAACTTACAAATTCAATCCTTTTTATTAAGGCAAAAGTAGGGACCGTACTACCCCGGTTAAGAGTTAAGTCTTTCGAAGGGGTAAGCCGTTTATGAGGTTACCTTTATCATGTGTTACTTCTTGAATGGGTTTTGGTCTTGAAAGCCAGTAAAAGGGGTACCCCGTCAATATGGATAGCCCATTGAATGGGTTCTATACTTGAAACCCAGTGAAAGGGTGACCCCTTCATTAAGATAACCTATATAATATAAGTTTTGTACTTTTGTACGGGTAACCATATTAGAAATTTGCAACGTATGCCCATTATCGAGATCATATTACATTGCTCCGAGTCGGAATGTTAAGCTGTTATCGTTTTAAATAGAGTTGACGCTAACCCTTTTGAACGGCTTAATTTAAGACAATCAAAAGGGTTAACCACATCGTATGGATTTTTGTTTAACTGCTTGGAAAAACCCTATCGAAATACCTTTCAATGGATTACCAAAATGGTCCATAAGGCCATTCAAAAGGGTTACCTATATCGTATGAGTTTTTGATTAACTGCTTAGAAAAACCCTATGGCAAACCCTTTCAAAATGGTGCCTGGGCAAAATTGGATTTTACGTTAGTTATTCATTCTTCAAAAGGCCCTTCCAGACACGGCCCTGTATTGTTAGACTCACATAAAATCCTAATTATATAATGTTTGGACTTTAAAAGAGACTATTGACCTCTGAGTTTGTTTCGGCATTTCTTCTCGGGGACCAGTCAGCTAGCAGCAGCTATTGATCAAATATATTGACGTATGTGTCTTAAAAGATCTACTTACATAAACAAACATTTCATATCATATCATTTCAATGACACTGGCGGGCGAATAAAAATCGCGCGTCCAAATGTAGTACCTATCGGTTTTTTTCTAAAAAAAATACAACTTTCAGCTGTCGTTTTCGGGGTTCAATAGCCCAAGGGACCTGGACCCTATTACGAAGTGTCTAATGTTTGTCTGTTTGTCACACTTCTATTATAACTCTGATAAACTCCCTTTTTTAACCGACTTCAAAAAGGAGGAGGTTCTCAATTCGTCGGAACCTTTTTTTTTATTTTTTATGTATGTTCCCCGATTACTCGAAGATGGCTGGACCGATTTGGATTTTTTTTGTTTTATTCGAGAGGGTATACATCACAGTTAGTCCCATATAAAATTGATTAACTTTGCTTTGGTAGTTTTTGAGTTAGCTTCAATAATACGTATTTTTTCCTCAGTTTTATATGGATGATGTTCTAGTTTGTTTTGCAGGTAGTGGTATTACAATTTGTGTGGGGTAGGTACCACAACTAAAAAGTGAAAAATAAAAACTTTTTTACAAAAAAATACAACCGACTTCCAAAAACAACACTACAAAGTGAAAAATAACTTTAATTTCGGAAGTCGGTGGCAAAAAACGAAAATACATTTAATCAGACACCGACTTTCGAAATTAAAGTTATTTTTCACTTTGTAGTGTTGTTTTTGGAAGTCGGTTGTAGTTTTTTGTAAAAAAGTTTTTTATATATAACATATCATCAAGCCGTGTTTCCCCGAAGGGTTGGCAGAGGTCTACTTAGAGTTCCTACACCCACATTTCGCCAGTTATGTTTATGTCTTATTTAATATGGGCCGGGAGAGCCTATTGCCATCAACTGGGCATAAATCCAGAGTCCGGGCAGCTACTGAGAATTCCAGATAGAAAAACCCAATAACACTTTGCCCGACCTGGGAATCGAACCCAGGACCTCATGCTCAGCAGTAGTGCTGGCGACCACTAGACCAACGAGGCAGTTCCTCCTTTCAGTGTAAAAAAACATTTTTACAAAAAAATACAACCGACTTCCAAAAACAACACTACAAAGTGAAAAATAACTTTAATTTCGGAAGTCGGTGTCTAGTTAAATGTATTTTCGTTTTTTGCCACCGACTTCCGAAATTAAAGTTATTTTTTACTTTGTAGTGTTGTTTTTGGAAGTCGGTTGTATTTTTTTGTAAAAAAGTTTTTATTTTTCACTTTTTAGTTGTGTACCTACCCCACACAAATTCAAATACCACTACCTACAAAACAAACTAGAACATCATCCATATAAAAGTGGGGAAAAAATACGTATTATTGAAGCTAACTCAAAAATTACCGAAGCAAAGTTAATCAATTTTATATGGGACCAACTGTGATGTATACCCACCCTCTCGAATAAAACAAAAAGAATCCAAATCGGTGCAGCCATCTTCGAGTAATCGGGGAACATACATAAAAAAAAAAGGTTCCGACGAATTGAGAACCTCCTCCTTTTTGAAGTCGGTTAATAATGTACTTATATCTATTTATGTAACACACAATAATGGCGACGGGATAATTCTTGGCAAATCTCGGATAAGCCAGTTTATAACAAAGAAAATTCATTTCTGACTTTACGTTTCAAACAGCCTGCGAGTTGAGAGCAGATCATAACAACCAAAGTATTCAAACTGAGTTACCTACTTATCTATAGAAGTGTACAGGGTCAAATTAAATTAGCTAGTGAAACTTTGCAGACGTGATGTCTAAACATGATAAAACAAAAAAGAAATGAATTTGATGATGTTTTTTTGGGGTCCGTCCGCCGGTCACTTAAACTGTCAGTAAAAAAATCTGTTTTTTTTTTGTGTAAACTTCACAGACGTGATGGGTGTCGATATCTCAACACGATAAAACAGATTTTATCAACTCACAGTTCAAGTAACAACACTATCAGCATCAAAATATCTATTTTATTTTTATTTTGTCGTGTTCAGATATCGTTACCCTTCACGTCTGCGGAGTTTCGCTAGCTAATTTAATTTGGCCCTGTACATTTAACCTGTCGGTGTCCATCAGTCAAAGATGTTGCGGAGTTGCCTAAATTCCCAGATTTGACAAGTCATGTGCCTGAAGAGATATCCCATCGGCAAATTCTCAGGAGCCTTAGTATATCTCCGCCGCGAAACCGCATGATGTTCCTTTGATGTTCCACTACCAGTGGCGTGCACTCCATACATGCAAATAAGCTGTGCATACCCCATAGTAGTCCCATACATAAAAACTCCTTCTAAATGATAAATGACTGTAATAAAAAAAAAACATGGTATTAAATTAATCTAATTTAATCGCCATTCGAAACAAGCTGAAACTGGTACTTAAGTTTTTATTATATTTTAGCCGTACGTACCCTGTCTGGAATCTTTGTGCACGCCACTGTCCGCTACTCGAGTAGCAGAACATCATGCGAGTCAGTTGAATTGAACTACTGCAGTTTCCCTGCTATGGTTTCGCGGCGGAGGTGTGCTAAGGTCCTAAGGGATTAAGTTTTCAAAACCCGGATAATAAAAAAAACCCGGACCCGGGTAAAAGAACTAATTTTTACTTATAAACTTACTTATAAACAGGAGTCCTAAGTATCAACTTCCACTTAACAAACTTCAAAAATTACGAACTTTCATACAAACTTTCATCGCCTATTTAACCGCTTTAGGAGATGAATTTGCAAAAATCCTTCCTTAGTGATCACTTTCGTTATATAAGGAACTCTTGCGCAACATTTCATGCTTCTAAAACCAGCGGTTTAGGCTGTGCGTTGTCTGTTAGTAAATGAATGAATTTGAATTTAATATGTAGAGATTTCTGTAGTTGATGCTCTTGATTGCATTATGTAATTGAATGTACTTTAAAAATACCTACTCAAGGTTAAACGTTACCTATTTATTCTTTTTCGAGTTATTTATCCCTTATGTTACACCTGACATGTTTTGTCTGCATCGCCCTAAGGTTGACTGGTAAGGCATTAAGTCCGCCTTTGTACAATATTTTTTATTTGTCCATAAAATTTAAATAAAAATAATTAAATAAATAAAAGTCAAACCTCGGCTCGTAACACCAACAAGTGCAACACCTCATACGTTACTTCTAGGACAAGATACATACATTATATAATCTCACGCCTTCTTCCCATGGGGGTGGACATGATCTACTATTAATATACATTATTTATTGCGTTTCGCCCATGGAACATAAATAAAGTTGAGTCATCATGCACTCGTTTTGCCTTATCAACTTTCAGCTTTTGAAAAGGTTTGAAAAGTCCTGACATAAAGCTGGACATTTACAAAAAAGTACAGACTTTATACTTTTTGATCTTTCTGTTCTTTAATATTCATTTAGGTAGTTACTTAACTTTTTCATTTTACTAAAAAAATCCCCTCAAGTCGAAAAGTGACTCTACTAAAGAAACTCTACTAGAAAATTTGAATTTGGCGGCTACTACTCCGCAGTAGTAACTGCGAAATTGAAATTTTCTTACGTTTTTGCAATTTGCAGGTCAGTGTCAGGTTGTATCTTGGTCAAAATATGATGTGCGCCTCTAAAAAATATAAATCTACGTAATTTTAACCATAAACCTCATCAATACATCTCTCTAAGTTAGATTTCGTGCCGATTCGTCTGATTTCGGAAATCAGAAAATTTTAATTTCGCGGGCTACTACTGCGGATTCTCCATAACCTGAAGTTTAGAAATATTAATAAAGTAGTATTAATATTAAAAAAAAGGAAATTATTAATCAGACACCAGAAAAATATTCCTACATCAAATACTATATACATATACTAACCTACATGTAGGTACACCAAATCAATTATTGCACTACTAATTAAATAATTGAATATCAAAACTTACTCACTTAATTACTTACTTAGCTCTTTTTTTCTTATACATCAATTATTATGTAAGGATATTATTTTGTTATTTTTAGGTTATGTTTACATTACATTAAAAAAAATATATATTTATACATCAATTTTGGTCCAAAGTCACAACATAAATTAAATAATAATAAAATAATAACAGTTCGTATTGATGAACAATTAAAGATGCGCATTTGTTAGTTTTGATGAAAATAATCTAATTAACTTATTGCACTACTAGTTAACTAATTGAATATCAAAACTTGTACAAATTATAATTATTGGGCACCCCGAGGTTCGGTTTGGCTAGGTTCCTTTAAACCCTGCAAACAGAAATAGGAGCACCGCACAGCGGGGCTCCGTCGACCCACTGACATTAGTTTAATTTATTTAGACATGCAAATTTTGATATATAAACAGTATTTTTGATGTACGTATTCTGTTGGGAAAAATTGGTAATTTTTGATGTGCGTTTAAATACTACCCTTAAAATAAGTTGCTTATGGGGTGTAAATGTGGTGCTGTTCCACAAACAATGGGACACTTAATATCGTGCCCAGCGTGTCCTGTTGATCATTACATCAGGTTGCCAAGACCCATAAATAACGGCAAACATTGTTATACAGCGTGTATCAGAAATGTGTGGTCATAGTTAATCTTATATGGTACAGTAGGTATTGAAGTTGTATATGGGACAGGTGATTATTTTTTCGCGATTACGATGTTGGTGCCATAGAGAAAGTTTTTCAGTTTGAAGGTCTGCATATTATAGGAACTGATGGCCGCTACTGGACGAGCCAAATTCGTTGCCAAATTCTCGGCTGTCTATTAAGATTACCATCGTGCGTGATTCCTAGCGTGTGGAAGAAGAATAAGTTATTATGCTCCAGAGGTTAAGCCGAGCCGCCTTTTAAACACAAAGTTGCGGGTTCAAACCTATAATTCGTAGATGCAAGGTTTTCGTAGTTAAAGAGGGACCACTGTCTTGCGGTTCATTGTCCAAATCGTGATTCAAGCAAACGCTACTATGAGTTTCTATGGTCCATTTAATAGTAACATTGGATCCTTCCTTGTTTCTTTGGACCCCTAGTACCTAAACAGAAGCCGACGGTAAGGTATTTTGAGACAGATGTCTGTCTCTATTTGCAAACAAGACGTTTTCATCAAAGCGTGAAGTTTGCATTAAGCTCCGTTCACATGGTGCAAGTTTCTGGAACGTTCAAGAGCAATAACCGCCTGCCATAAAGCACATTCAATTTTAAAGCCATTCAAGAATTGAATGCAAGTATTTACACGCGTGCGATTCCATAAAAACGACTATAATAATTGAATGCAAGTTTTGCCATTCAATAAAATCGCATGCGACTTATACCGAGGCAATAAAATTGTAAGACGATTATTGCTTGCAAGTTTTGCCTCGTCTAAACACCGAGTTTCACGGCTTTATACAATTGACTCAAGCGTTACCACTATTTGCGCTGCCAAATATTTTGGATGTCTTGTTTCGTTCCCTCATGTTTGAATGATAGAAACTTTCCTGCCAGAATTGAATGCGTTTTTATTGTACGTGCAATTTTATTGTATGTGTCGTTTACCAGTACCAGTTTTGAACGGCAAATAAATTGCCCGAATCGTGCAACAATATTGCACGTGTTGTTTAGACAGTGCCAGATTGCCTTTCAATTTTATGGTATGCCTGAACTTTAGTGTAAGCAGTGGACAGGGAAGTGTCCAGATACTTAGTGGGTGTTTCAATGAACATCAAAGTATTCCAAACGCACACGAAAGGAACAAAGTTTCTCATAGGTAGTGCTTTGTGCTTTCAAGAAAATAAGCCATTCTACGTAGGATAGACTTTTATGAGTAAAATAGAAACTTAATAAAACAGCTTCAAAAAATGCGTACAAGAACATGAGAAGTTTACACTGCCTAATCGAAAAATACATAATTTAAATCACGCCTCACGCAACTTATATCGAAAAGAAACAGCAAACTTTTATTACTTTCCTTACCTTAAAGTTGTATATCGAAGAAAAATAAATTAAACTGGAATCAAACCACTGATTACTTTTAAAGATAAATCACATAAACTTTACTGTTCATATCGAAAAAAACTGTAATAATAATATTTTAATGTTCATAAAAAGACCGAACACAAACTTCGGGTATGTTCGGGACGATGCTACGAGATTTACGAGCGCTCTACGCCGTAGCTCGTGGCCGACTGGAGAGGCGACCTGTAGCGTCGTAGCGGTGCTACGGGCCGCTTCATAAAGCTCTGTACACACTTTAACTTTCAGGTATTTTCCGTAATATTGCTTATTCGTGTGTAGAAAATGGCTGTACTAAATGTGCAACTAAACTTTTTAAAGTAGGTAATGAAAATACAATTTTTACAATTTTTACATACTTTTACAACTCCCTACGCAGTAAGTATGCTTACTTAACAAAATACTGTGGTCTGTAAACTAGGTGAACGTGTAAGCGAAGAACAGATAAATTACACTTCGAAACAGTGTACCAAGTAATCGTTTAAGAGTTTACACAGAATTATTGACAGAATAGTATCGTCAGAATTGTGTACAGCAGCGGTTATGTTCAGTTTAGACAATCTGTTGGAAACTTGTTCATATGTATACTACAACAACAATGACAATGTATATTACGCGAAACTAAGATATTGTATTAGTATCATTATTTTTATCAGCCAGAGTATTAATCAAATAGTCAATAAACATAATATCCAAAAACTAAATCCATACATGCTGTAAATGTAAAATAAATGGTTACGAAAAAGTCCCCAATTTATTTTGATATCGCCTTAATCAAGCCTTGTCCGGCCGGATCGATCACGTGTCCGGAGCGTACGGCCCGGTGATGAATGTAGCGGAAATAACCGACAACTTCGCAACAAGATTATTTCCTGTGCCAGGTGGCAATTGTGACCCTTTTTTTTTTGTTTTTTTTTTTGTGGATGGGAAATCATCAAATGACTTCTCCCGCTCTGGGCAGAGCGGGAGGGCGTGTCAGACTTTTACTGACTAAAACCCACCCATGCTCCTTCAACTGCCCGTGCCAGGGCCACGGTATCTCTTTCGAACTACCCGCGACCCCGGCGGCATCGGCCCAATTGACCCCGTCACTGCTGACATCTCTTTGAGGCGCGCGTGGAGCACAACGCGCCGTCGACCCGGGCCTGTTCCTTACCGGACGGCGAGCTGCCCATTACTCGTCGTCCGCAAGCCCGCGCCTACGGTGGCCGGGAATCGGCAATCGATTCCCGCCGCCCAGGGCGTCTCCTACGGCGGCTAGGGGCGCGAGGGCGCGGCTGTTGCCTCTCCCTCACGCGTTCCGCTTCCTCCTTCGCGAGCATTACTGCTTCGCAGAAGGAGGTGACGGCTTCCCATACACTCTCGCTCCGCACCATGGCCTGGACCAGGTTTGGACGCGAGAGATCGCCGCCGCCGATCGCCTCCGTGAGAACACGGCGGTGCTCCGCCCAAGCCGGGCAGACCTCCACTGTATGCTCCACCGTGTCCTCCGGGTGATCCACACAATGGTGACACCCGGGCGTTTCCTCCCGCCTTATCCGAAACAGGAACCTCCCGAAACAACCGTGTCCGGTGAGGACCTGCGTCAGGCGGAAGGTGAGGACGCCGTGGCGCCTCTCCAACCACTCCTCAAAGAGGGGACTTATCGCCGCAATTGTGGCGTGCCCAGCGCTGGGTTGCGACAATCGCACTCTCCATGTCGCCATGAGATCCCGCCGGAGCTCTGTCCGCTGTACCGTGATTTCTCGCGGCAGCGGAGTTACGCCCCGGCGTTTCGCCTCCTCGCGCCACTCCCACACGTGCGCGAGGACTTTTGCCTCCAGATCCCATGGCGGTAATCCAGCATGGAGGCTCGCCGCCTCACAGGATTAGTTAACCGCCAGCCTTTGGAAGTACCTAGTGCTCGTCGGCCGCTACCGCGGCACCGCTCGCTTCGCTCGCTCGGCTCGCACGTGGTTGGTGACAGTTCTTACCTTTTTTTTTTTTTTTTTTTTTGACGCTGAGAAATGCTTTATGCATCCCCGCTCGTGGGGGACGAGACGGGGTATGTGGGACTCCTGTCGGAATGACAGTATACCCACTAAAACTCAGCAGTGTTCCCACATCGCCGTGATGGGAGGGCCATGGGAAACCGGCACAGCCTTTACGTCCACAACCCTCGGGCCCCGCGTGCCCCCCCGGATGGGGGGCTACGGGAATGACCGGGAACACCTGGCCATTCCCGTCCGACAGTGGTGGGGGCCTGTGCAATACAGGCAAGGATGCCCCCACACCCGTTGCCTGCTGGCCCCCACCTGGGAGGAGTCCTCTGCTCCGACCCCTCCTCCGCCTTCGGAGCGGCGCCGCGTGAGGGTCGTCCTCCCGCGCGCGCTCCGCCGCCATTTCGGCCGCAGAGGATAGGGAGAGCGGCCGACGTCATACCGACACTCCTCTTCCCCTGCGGCCCCACCGCGTCCGCCATCAAACGGTGGCGGCCCCGTCAAGGCCGCGGAAGGTAGGGAGAGCGGCGCACCGCAATACCGGCACTCCTCTCCCGCCGCGGCCTCCAATCCTCAGCCGCGATGCCTCCCATAAGACACCGCGGCCCGCCTCAGTTGCGGTGTCGCCCATACGGCCACCGCAACCTACCCGCTGGCCGCTACGTCGTCGGCTTATCGGCAAAAGCCCTGACGAGCGGCCCCCGCATGGGTTCCTCTTCGCTTCACCGTGGGTGACCAAGCCACGGCTACTGAGCCCCCCCGCCTCGACAATGCGGGAACCCTCCGGGGGGGTGGTGACAGTTCTTACCTAACCTAACCCATTTGGTCGGGGTGCCCTGGCTTAGTTACTGTGACCAATACGGCTCGCGCGTGGTTGGTTACAGTTCCAACTTAACCTATACTTGAATATCATTCAGGCCGCTAGTTGAACGGCCGCTGTTTAGTTAAAAGGCTGACCCTGAGGAGAGTTTGTGCAGTTTGGTACAACATCGTTATGTTGGTAGGCGCCTTTTTTATGTTGTGTAAATGAAATAACTCTCAACCAGAAAAGGGGTAATTGAACTCATCATTGTAAACAACTTTTTTCTACGGGACCAACCCTGAATAAAAATCAGCTGTTCCATACATTCTGTCGAGTGAGTGTTCTTACACACGAGCGACGCGCGTCTACTGTAGAGTGAACTGCACGCGTCGACGGCGCCGGCGGTCGTCGGCGCGTTGACGACCGCCGTCGACCTTAAATCGATGCTTGCAGTTGTAGCGTGCCGCGTCCGCCATTTGTGACTCCTGAACTATTTGTAGTCCACTGACAAAATGGCTGGCGCGACAGGCTACAACTGAAGACTCCAGGGAAAAAGACGTACTTGTCACTTTTTTTCGAAACTAATCTTTGAATGCAATTATTTTGTAGGGAATTTCCGATACTACACTATAGTAAACCGATCAAGGTAAAACACGAATTAGTCTTAGAGTTCTTGACGTTTAACAAATCGCATACAGTGAAAAAGTAGCAAAAATTCAGTCTTTAAAAATGCGATATCTCAAAATCGTTGTTGCTTGACAAGTTCGCCTTTTCCCTGGGGTCTTCAACTGCAAGCTTCGCTTTAGGTCGACGGCGGTCGTTGGCGCGTCGACGACTGCCGTCGACGTGTGCAGTATTAAGTACCTCTATCGCTGACGCGTGTCGCGCGTGTGTAAGAACACTTAAGGCTAGGAAGTGAACATAAAATGTATGGAATTTAAGATCCCTACAACATTATTTGTATAACATATGTTTTGTCCTAAAAGACCGCGAAGTCAATGCACTGATATATTACTTTTGAAGTATTCTTCTTGTTAGTGTGTCGATAGTTGTCAGCCCAGAACTTGGCTATCTATAGCAGTGGATGGTGGGCGTGGTGGTGGTGGATGTGACGCATATTTTTGTTCTCTTTTGTGTTTGTGTTATTTCTTTGCGTAATGTTTACCAAAAATAAACGTATTTTCTATTCTTCTTTTTTATCAGTAGCGTCCATTATAAGTTCCTCATCATTACAAAAACATAATTTGAAGTGTCCCATCGTTTGTGGGACAGTACCTTTGGACTCCAGGTTATCTCTGATCCTATCATCCGAGCATCATTATCTTTTTAAATTTTTCGTAAAGTATCAGATTGTCAGTAAATTAATAAGTACAACAACAGTGGTATTATTGCCATGTCGTTTTGCAATGCTATCCTACGACCCAAGAATGAGCCAGACCTCTGTAATGAAAGCAGATGGTATTACTGTTCTGTGCTGGTCATGCTAATAAAACTTAACGATACTGAGAGACACTAATTAACAATACTAACTATAACAATAATCTGAGTATCTCCTAATCTTCTAAGCTATAACACTAAAACTAACTAAGCTATAAGCTTATCCATTGGTTCAAATTGCGTAAGTTTGAGTCGTAATTTGATGTTTGTTGTATTGTAACAATCTTAATTATGAAAACCGGTCAAGTGCGAGTCGGACTCGCATACGAACGGAACTTTTCGTGTACATAGAAATATATCTATGGTCCCATATCACTGTACATCATCATCATCTGCTCAGCCTTTTCCTAACTAAGTTGGGGTCGGCTTCCAGTCTAACCAGATGCAGCTGAATACCAGTATTTTATATGGAGCACCTGCCAATCTGACCTCCACAAACCACTAACCAGTAACTATAATCCATATCACCGTACAATATTGAAAAAAAAAAATACTTTAGTTGAAAAAACACGTTTCTGTCTTACGGTTCATGAGATGCAGACAGACAGACGGACAGACATTGGAAGCTTGGTAATAGGGTTCCACTTATAAGAAGTAATCAAAACTTTGTCTATCCGTACCTATAATATTTGTTTGGCAAACAAAATCAATCTTACCTATTCCCTCAAGAGTTTCTTGAACAGCAAAGTAATAATAATAATAATAATAAAATTTATTTATTTCCAAAAAAGAGAAGGTTACAGACTTATAATAAACCTTGGTTAACAAAAAGGTAGTGGTAGGAAGCAAGTACGGAGGAATAAGCTATGCTGTAGAAATCTGTAAACAATAATTGGTGAGCCCTGCCTCTTAAACTAGGGTTACCTGTATCTTAAGAGACAGTGTTCAGCTATGGGGTTAATGCAATAAGATTTATACAACTTGTGGTTTGTGTCGATCTACCTAGTGATTATAATTTTTAGTTTAGTTTAGTTTACAAGTTTATAATTAAAATAAAGAAGGGAAAACAATTTAATGCATGCAAGAGTGTGTGTGTGTGGATGTATGTGTGTGTGTGGATGTATGTGTGTGTATGTTTGTGATAGTGTGTTAGTGTAAATTGTGAGATTTGGTGAGGGTAGCTTGTGAGTATAAACTAATATATTAATATTAGTATATATATATTAGTATTATTATTAAGCGATGTATGTAAGTAGTGATTCTGTTTGTGAGTAATCCTGTTGAAGTAGCCATTCTGTGACCTTGGACTTTAATTCATATCTATTCAGGTCGAGTATGTTAAGTTCTTTATGAGTTTTTTTGTAAATGTGTGTGCTTATTGTATAATATTGGTGTCTGGCAAAAGAAGTTTTGTGCCGAGTGCCTGAGGGAATATTGGTACGTTTTTTGGGATCAGACGGGGGGACGCTAGCGTGTCTTCTAAGGACAGATTGAAGCACGAAGAGCTGACGGACTGTTAGTACCTTGCAATCCAAGTATAGCTGTTTTGTAGGATAACGATATGGTTTTCGTAGCATCACTTTCAGTATAGCTCTCTGTGCCCTTTCCACTTTATTTAGACTAGTTTTGGTTGCACCACCCCAAACAGTAATGCAGTACCCAATAACGGATTGACACAGAGCATAGAAGACCATTTTCAGTGTATCAGGGTTTGCCGACTCTCTAAGAGATTTAAAAATATGAATCAATCTCATTGTTCTAGAGGTGAGGGCGTTAAGTTGTTTATCCCAACGTAACCCTGCGTCTATTTGTACGCCAAGATATCTTACACTATCAGTTCTTGTGAGTGGTGGACATTGACATGTAGATGACAGCTGTGGGCAAGTGTGACCTATTATCGAGAAAGTGTGATCTGGTGCGGTGTTAGAGCGGATAGAGAATGGGATGTAGGATGTCTTGTTATAGTTGAGAGTAAGCAGATTTGAGTTGAGCCATTTTATTACTTTGGATAAAGCAGATTCTGCATTACATTTAACGCTATCCCACGTTGCTCCGTAAGCTACAATCACGGTGTCATCAGCATAGGCAAATATCCTAGTATTAGGGAGGGTCATTCTGCACAGGTCGTTTACATAAATTTGGAACAAAATAGGACCCAGAATGCTTCCCTGAGGTACTCCGTAAGACACGGATTCCTCGTCACTAAGGAACTTATCAATTTTAATTCTTTGGGTTCGGTTATTGAGATAATCTTTGAAGATTTGAAGAGCGATACCCCTTATACCAATTAGTTCCAACTTGGCGATAAGTATGGGGACAGAAACGGTGTCAAATGCCTTAGAAAGGTCTAGAAATATACCTAGAGATTTGATTTTATTATCAAGGTTCCCAGCAACCATTTGCGTCAGATCCAGTACCGCATCCTCAGTTGAGATCCCAGTACGAAATCCATACTGATTATCAGCTACGATGCGATACCTATCCAAGAAGTTCTTGAGACGGCTGCTGAGGATTCTTTCAAGGACCTTAGAGAGTGCAGTCAAAACCGAGATTGGTCTATAGTTGTTGACACTACTTCTGTCCCCTCCCTTATAGATTGGATATACTATTGCTCTTTTAAGAGCATCCAGAAAAACACCTTTCTGTAGACAACCATTAAAGATATACGTTAGTGGCTTCGTGAGAGTCTGGAGGCATGCTTTCAGTAAGAGGGGCGAAATACCGTCCCAACCAATTGCGCAGTCGTTGCGTAGTTGCAGAATAAGGGATTCGACCTCAGTTTCATCCACCTCCAGGAGCACAAGAGAGTTGGCAGGAGAAAAAGGGGTATTGCTAATGGTATTCAGCACCGGACTAGTTGGCAGATTCGAGGGAAAATGACACCGAGATAAAATGTTAGCAGCCAGGTTTTTACCTACATTACTGAAAAATTTGCACACTTCATTTATGGAAGATTTAGGAGTGTTTCGTATTTTCAGAAGTTCAACAGGGCTTGTTTTAGTTTTACTTGTGCTAGTTATATCTTTTATTGTCTTCCAAAGGGCTTTAGGGTTATTTTTTGCTTTCTCTAATTCATTCTTTTCATAGGCAATTTTTAATTTCCGAAGTAAGTCATTACAAAAATTTCGATAGCGCGAGTAGGTAATTTGTAGTATAGGATTTTCTGGATCTTTTTTTGATTTTGTGTGCATTTTGTCTCGATTTCGGATACATTTCAAAAGGCCAGGGGTTATCCAGGGCTTGATAGTTCTTTTTTTCCTTGGAATTATGGTTTGGTGAGTATGTTTGGTAACTACAGATGTTAAAATGGTTATGAGATTGTTCATTGATGTATTAGGGTTATCAATTTTGTATATGGCTGAAAAGTCTATGCTTTGTAGGTCTAACTTAATTGCATCGTAATCTACAGCGGTAGAGATGTGACATGTGTTACGTTCGGGATTAGCGTTGGCAATAGTAAGTAGGAGAGGTTTGTGATCGGTAATATGAGAGTCTAGTACTAATGAGAGAGAGGGCGCTACTGTGCGCACGTAAACATCAGCTCCGTAGATAAAAAACGTTAAAAATAGTTTAAGTGCTTAACTTGTGATAAAAAGTCAATAAAATCCAAGTGCATAAAGACCAAAAGTGACTAGAAGTGTAGTACAAAACTAAATCTCGTAAATACCCAAGAAAAGTCTACTTCTACTAAATAACGACCAAATTTCAAACCTGTGGAAAAAACTGTGGGATATTTGAAAAACACACTATTAGAAGATCAGGTACTGAAGAAAACCTTGGGACAAGTTCCTACCACCATAAAAAGGTACGCAGAATCCCTTTAAATTGTATATTTGTAACATACTTATAAAAGGAAAGTCTAAAGTGCAAATAAGGGGACAGTCACGATTGTGTAAAGCGCCATCTGTGGGCGAGTAGCAAGTCGCAAAAAGTTCGATCCAAAATAGTTCACAGGATATCCGCTAGAGGGCGTTGTTTTCAAAAATGGCTCTTGTTTGTTCTGGTTGTAAACAAAACGTACCCAACACTGACTACTTAACCTGTTCATTATGTAGCGGTGTATATGATTTGGAGTGTGCCAATATTAATAATGAGCGCTTTAAAATAATGATGGAAACAGAGAGCATTGAAACTTGGAAATGCCTAGCTTGTTACTGCAAAATACCAAAGCGGGGAAATATAAGCACACCCATACGCCCACAAGAACATGACCCACGCCCGATAACCTCACCACCGGAAGTAAGCAATATCACAATTAGAAGAACAATAAAACCCATTAATGATACTACCAGTTCCTTGGACTTAAGTCTATTGGGTGACACAATATGCGAGCAAGATGAAGGTAAAATACCCCAATCTATTACACAAACAGAACTAACACTGCAGAACATAGGTGAAATGATAATGTTTCGCTTAAAAGAAAATAATAGATCAATCATCACCGAATTACAGAATACTATCCAACTAGAGTTAAATAAAGCCATCTCAAAGTTAAGAGAAGATTTTGAACGCGAAACTAATTACTTACAAAGGCAAAACGAAGAGAGGAAAATGGACATCCAACATGTAAACACGGCAATTGAGAACTTAAAAATAGAAAATGAAAGGTTAAAAACAGAAATAGAGAGCTTGAAGACGCGAAGTAACACTTGCCAAACTAATTGCACTGAAAGCTATTCAAAGAAAATAGTTTTATACGGATTTGATGAATATTATAAGGAGCCTGTAAATAACTTACACATCAGATTGATCAACTTATTTCGCGAATTTATGAATGTTGACCTGATGGGCTACATTGAAGAAACCTATAGGATTGGCAAACGAAGCTCGAAGAACCGCCCATTAGTGATAGAAATATTAAGCAAAAGGATGGTATCGTATCTCAAAGAAAATAGCAATGTATTTCGAGGAACTAGACTATTTTTATCGGAATTCTTAGATGATGAAGCACGAAGAGAAAGGAAATTGCTGCGCGAAGAAATGTTGACAGCAAGAAGGCAAGGACTTCACGCAGTAATCCGCGATAATCAACTATTCATTGATGGAAAAATTACAAATAAAATGGATACTACACCCGACAACCAAATGAACACAAATAAATGGAATACACAAGCAGACTTATCATCTTCTCAAAACAATAACAGTTTTTTTCGCCGCTACACCGACACAGGAGACAGAAACAGAATACCTCGAAAACAAAGACCTACAATTTAGAATATTGTTTCAAAATATACAAAGCCTCTCCAATAAACACCACTTAATGGAAGCCTTCATTCAACAAACACCAAAATACCATGCTATATGTGTATCGGAAACCTGGCTATCAAAAGAAAGACTGGATTTAATACATTTTAGTGGCTACAAGGTTGCGGCTTCATTCTGCCGGAAAACTCGCGCTGGTGGCGGCGTCTGTATTCTTCTACAGGAACACATAGAGTGCTTAGAGAGAAGTGATATAACAGACATGTCAATTGAATATGTGATAGAAGTGTGTGCAATAGAGTTACCAATAGAGAATTTACTATTAATAATTATTTACTGGAATAGGAGAGAGGAAACTATATTTTATAAACAATTAAAACAAATATTAGATTATTTAAATAAGAAAGACTCCAGACTGAATATTGTTATAGGAGGAGATTTTAATATAAATATATTGGATAGTAGCTTAAAAACAAACCAATTTTTAGATCTCATGTTAGAATTTAATTTTGTACAGCATATAAAAGTACCAACGCGAGTGACCCAAACCACCTCAACGTGTCTAGATCTAATTTTTACAAATTGCAATATAAAATCACGCACCACTGTGGAAGAGTTGGGGTTCTCTGACCATAGTAGTACAATAATAAAACTGGCTGTACCCAAGCAAACTAGACAGATAGTCTGGTGCGTTGAAAAGAGGCTGTTCAATAGTAAAAACATACAAAGTTTCAAATCTAAACTAAAAGAAATAAAATGGAACGATATAATAAAGCACGGTAGGGACATTGATGAAAACTATAAATCATTTAACGATACACTTACGGACATACTTAATCAATGCATACCAAAAACAAAATTAAAGCTAAAAACAAACTATAAAAAACATTGGCTAACAAAAGGCATCAAAATTTCTTGTAAAAATAAAAGGCTTGAAAAAATACTCTCCATTAAAACAAATAACCCTTTAATTAAACAACATTACAAAATATATGAAAAAACTTTAAAACAAATAGTAAAAAAAGCTAAAAAACTGCAGTACATAAATAAATTAATGAAATCTAATAACAAAGTAAAGACTATGTGGAAAATTATAAACGAACGAACGAATAAAAACGTAAAAAAGGCAAAAAAAAACATAACGCTACACCTAAATGACAAAGCTATCTCGGACCCAAAGCAGACAGCAAACATATTTAATAACTTCTTTGCGTCTATCGGAGAAGGAAACGTGCAAACCCCCGGCAAAGAACCGCGAAACATCTCTGTGGTCCACCGCACAGAAAATACCATGTTCCTAAGTTCAGCAGGTCCCAGTGAAATAAATTTAATATTAAAAAGCCTTAAAAACAAAAACAGCTATGGAATAGACGAAATACCACCAACCCTAGTCAAACAGTGTGCAGATGAGCTGACCCTACCCTTCTACTTGCTAGTTAATCAGTCTTTTGAGGAAGGAAGATTTCCAAACTACCTAAAAAAAGCCATTATAAAGCCAATTCATAAAAAAGACTCAAAAACCGACCCCTCTAATTACCGCCCTATTGCTCTTTTACCTACAGCCTCGAAAATATTCGAGAAAGCGATGTGTAATCGCGTATATTCGTTTTGCGAAAAATATAAAATTTTTAATGAATCCCAGAATGGTTTCCGAAAAAACCACTCTACAGTTCTAGCAGTATATAATTTTATCCAGGAAGCTATTAATATAATTGATAAGAAAAAATATGCCGTAGGTATACTGCTAGACATGACAAAAGCTTACGATAAAGTGCAATTTGACATCCTACTTAAAAAGTTACAAGGAATAGGGATCCGCGGAAAGTCTTACGAATGGTTCAAATCATATTTAGAAAATAGAGAACACCAAGTCGAAGTAGAATATTACAACGAACACGCAAAACAAATTCAATACATTCGTTCGGATAGCAAGCAAATTAACGCCTCAATCCCCCAAGGGAGTGTTATTGGATGCCTACTATTTATCATCTATATAAATGACCTCCCTACAATCATAAATGAGTCATGTGTTCTGTTTGCCGACGATATCTCAGTATTAACTTCTTGTCACGATAATACCAACTTAACTGAAACACTTACAGGTATACTCAACAAAATTATAACTTGGATGACAGAACATAACCTTGAACTAAATTTCAAAAAAACTAAAATCATATCCTTCTATCCACATCAGAAAACTCCATTAGACATAACATTTATTTACAATGACGAAAAAATAGAAACAGTAAAAGAATTCAACCTACTCGGCTTATCCATAGATACACATTTAAATTGGAAATCGCATATTAAAAAAATCAGGACAAAGTTGTCAAAATTTGCCTATGCCCTCCGTGAAATAAAAAAATCGACTAATCTCCCTACTGCTCTGGTTACGTACTACGCCTATGCATACGCATGGTTAAGCTACGGCGTAATATTATGGGGAAATAGCACAGACGCACCAACACTTTTCACACTACAAAAACGACTGATTAGAATACTAGCCAATATAGAAAACACAGACAGCTGCAAACCCTATTTTCAAGAATATAAACTTCTAACCCTACCTTGTATATATATCTTGGAAATTTGTAAATTTGTTAAAAATAATGAAAAACTCTTTACAACACGTGAAAACATACAGACTCACTACACACTACGACACAAAAACAGACTTAACCAGCCAGGCTCTAAGCTAAAAATACACTCCACAAGCACTTTAGTCATGTCAGTTAAAATATATAATAAATTACCAGATGACATCAAAAATGAACAAAAATTTAATATCTTTATAAATAAACTAAAACAATTTCTAATCAGTAAATGTTATTATAATGTGCATGAATATTTAAATGATAAATTTAATAAATAAATAAAAATACCAAAAAAATGCAATACTAGTATATAATACCAATAATAATAAATGTATAAATTAAATAAATATTAATGCATAAATTAAATATATAAGTTGTACAAATTATATGATACAATTAGTAGTTAAGTCCACCTACCTACACAAAATGAAAAGTATTTTATTATTGAAGTTGTAAACAAATATTTATAGTAGCCCTCCTCCTAATTTTTAATTTTTATGTTGTTATGCCCGACAGGGCCCACAATGCTCCAAAATTTTGTATGTAATTTTTATGTACCTACCACCTAAGTTCACATTGTGGAATGCAATAAACGTATTGAGTATTGAGTATTGAGTATTAATGTGGTGATAGGTAAG
Source organism: Cosmia pyralina (assembly GCA_946251885.1). Classification (NCBI taxonomy): domain Eukaryota; kingdom Metazoa; phylum Arthropoda; class Insecta; order Lepidoptera; family Noctuidae; genus Cosmia; species Cosmia pyralina. Next base: position 22,833,089 of record OX276358.1, read on the forward strand.
TTAGTTTTTATGAAAGCGTGGTCAAGACAGTTTTCAATCCGAGTGGGAAATAGGTGGGTTGGCAGAAGCCCGTGTGATGTATTCAGTATGAGATATTCAAGACTCCGGTCATTTCTACTACTCGGTTTTATATCAATATTTAAGTCGCCTATTAGAGCAATATTTTTCCATGTGGAGAGTTTAATGTAGACACTGTTTAAGCTATCTAGAAACTTGTCAAAACTTTCCCGGGAGTTGTAAGAAGGTGAGCGATAAACTACTACCACGGCAATTTTTTTATTATCTATTTGACAGACTAGACAGTTACCACTCATAAAGTTAGGTTCCCACACAGAAATTTGCAGGCCATGTTTCGTATAGATAACGACTCCATCATTCTGGTTAGAGTTTATTTCAGTAAAATGGGATTGAAATCCCTGCAGCACAGGTAGGTTACTAACCTTACTAAGCCAGCATTCTGTCAATATTATGACATCAAAGTGAATTTTCGTTAAGTGTAGCAATACCTGTAGTTGTTCAAAGTTTTTGTTTATGCTGCGTATGTTTAAATGTAAGAATTTTATATTGTTATCGGAATTTTTTACGAACTTCAGACAATCCTCTGGACTACAAGTCAAAGAGTTACCTACGTTTAGCGAATCTAGTTCACTGCATATATTATTTATTATAGCCATTTGGAATCATCAGAAATGACAAATTGTGATACAATTGTATACAATTTAAAGTAAAAACGTTTCTTCGCACTTGTATGCAGAATAATAAGTTTCGTATAAGTAAAAAGTTTAACTTGCAATCGGCTGTGTCGATATATTTAAAACAGTCATTAGGACTACACTTAAAAGGGTTGCCTATGTATATGTGGTAAAATTCTTTGTTTAAGTCATAAATTATGTTTTTGCCATTTGGAATAGGAATTATCGCTAAAATTGTGTTAAAAATGAGTGACTTCTTTGGTTTGGACTGTGAATAGATGGAACATCGCATGTATCTGTGTAGGAATGAATGATGTTGTGCATATATCATATTTTTAGTGTATGGTGTGGTTAGAATTTCATTTGTAGCATATGTATATGAAGTGTAAGGTGTGTGTTGTGGGGATGTTTTACAGGTAAAGGTAATTAAACTTAATTTAAACAGTACATTAAAAAACAGTAAAATTAGTCACATATTTAGGTTTTCGAGATCAAGAAGACACTTTTCTGAAAGTATTAAGACTTGCTTGTCGCCCTCTTTCTTGCGGAGGAAGATATTGCCATTAGAAATCCAACAGTATTTATAGATTTTGTTCTTGGCAAATTCTCGAGCTTGATAAAATAGTTTTTTGGTAGTAGCAGGCAATTGCTCGGCGATATAAACCGGTTGGGGTTTACCTGGTATCCCGATGAGAATGGTGTTTACTTTATCGTCCTTTCCTTTCTCCTTGTTATAAGCCCGTACAGCTGACAAAATTGACTGTTTCGTCTGTACCATTGAAAATTCTGCAATAATCGGGCGTGAGGCATTCGGACCAGCAGCCTTCCCTGGTAGCCGGTATACGTCACGTATGCCGAAGTAGTATAGAAAGTGGTTATCTGTATCAAATAAAACACGCCACATCGACATTTGGGACTAATAAAAAGTCACTTAATACTCTTGAAGTGAGTGTCATCATCTGCCTAGCCTTTTTCTGAACTATATTGGGGTCAGCTTCCAGTCTACCCAGATGCAGCTGAATACCAGTATTTTACATGGAGCGACTACCTATCTGACCTCCACAACCGAATTACTGGATAATACGACGCCCCTTGGTAAGACTGGTTGTTAGACTTCCGGGCTTCTGACGACCCGTAGCGACTGCCAAAGATCCACGAGTGACATCCGGGATCAACGGCTTAACGTGCTTTCCGCAACCTACATAATAGGTACATAATTTTTGAACTTTATCTGATAGGTCACATACAAATTCATTCATCTATGCTTCAATAAAATTATTAACTTAATTTTATAAATTAGGTGCTTTAATCTCCTAAAATAAAGAAAGCAAAATCATCATTTCATCGTGTGACAAAATATTAAAATAATACATGATATTGATAACACAAACATGATACAACTAAAACAAACTAAAATTAAATAAAAGATAACATGTGCTCATAGGTACCTACAGCCAACAAAACAGATGAGAGAACTCTTAGCGCGGGAATACACATGCCTATAGTAGGTATAGCTTGTACCTAATTATGCAAGTAGCTGGCATGCCATTGTGACAATCACCAATCAGAAGTTGTTATGGCATACGGCATGCCAGCTACTTGCAAACTTTTGTGCAAGTTAGGACGAAAATACACATGCTAGTAGCTGGTACAGTAGCTGGCATGCCATGCCTTAACAACATCCGATGTATATTTTTGCCTTTATAGCCTTTATCCACAGCACACGAACACGCCTTGTGGTCACTAGTAATAGAAACAAATAAAATAGGTACCTATAGTAAAAATGGTGACAATGTGTAGGTCTTTTAACAAGTACCCGCCGGTCTATTCTGTAAAAATCTCACCGTGAAAACTTAGGTGAAGTGATCTTTAAGTGAACTGTCAATAGTGTCAACCCCTAGCATCAGGTGGAATGACGGCTCACTTCACGCTCACTTCACCTAAGATATCACGGTGAGATGTTTACAGAATAGCACTACAGGTACCTACTTAACAAAATAGAAAATACTCAACAAATGTACAGTCAACCATGGCCATAATTATCATGACAACAGATTTCAGCCACGGGTGCCACTTTCAAACTTCCTCGTATGTACACACTCATTTCTTATTCTTTGCGTTCGTGTAACTCCACACATCCCTCTTATGTGTGGTGTCCCCTCTTAGCATTCTCATCTCAGCTGCATACATTTCATTCATCCCTTTTGTGGCCCAACATTCGAGCATTCTAATCTGAATTAATAAAGAGTTGAAATTGTAATTGTAGGTATAGGTATATACCTTATAATGTTAAATAATGAGATGATTAAATAATAATTGATTGTGTCAAGGAAGAATGTAAAAAATAATATAAAAATTAAACATCGTAATTTGGGAGCACTAATAGATACTTACTTAATTATGCCGTTAATGAAATCTTCTGAAAAAATCTTGCGGAAATTCCATTTTATTTTTTACTAGCTGACCCGACAGACGCTGTCCAAATTTCATGTATGAGAAAATGACACCACACACTGAGCACCTGCCATCTAATCTCTTCACCACCCTTGGTTGACTGGTAGAGAATGCCTAAGGCATTAAGTCCGCCTTTGTACGTTTTATGTGCGAAAATAAATAAAATGAATTTTCTCCATATTTTATTTTTCGTTAATTTTACCGATGTTTTAATAGTTATTCTGCTATTCTCGGATTAGACGAATCCAACAAATCAGAGATCATCAAAATCGGGCTATCCGTTCTTGAGTTATAAATGGTGTAAAAAACCCGACTTTGTTTTATTTATATATATTTGGTAATTCAATGCACTGGATGTGTAAATGGTACTCCAAATTGCCATCCACAGGAACGTTTTCTGATTCATTTGTTACATTACCATCAGATACTTTTGGAGCAGACCATAATTGCTCATCAAATCTAAAGAAAGAAAGGGCGGTACTAAATTGCCATAACACATGTTTATCTGGTGATAACAGAGCTAACCCTATAATAGCTATTCCTAGTCCTATTTAATTGAACAATTCTAAACCTAATTAACCCAAGCCTTAGAGCAACTCATAAAGCAATACGTCTATTATTACCAATACTGAGCTCATGTGGAGCGGAAACAAAGCTGCGTGTCTGCCGGTGACAGGCGACTTAATATAGGAAGCTGTGCTGATTAGCTTCGCACACGGTAATAAAGATGTACCTACTCTCTATCTATACTGACAATAGGTTACTAAATGTTATATCTATCCTTTTTATTACGGTGTTATAAGTTTGTGTCATAAGCACATTTAGCCGTTGGTCCCGGCTGTCATTCGTAGATCTTTGACAGTCGCTACGGGTCGTCAGAAACCCGAAAGTCTGACAAGCAGTCTTACCAAGGAGTATCGTAGTTATGTGTTTCGAAAATGTGAGATTTAATCGATTTTTTAGGTAAGTATGTATCTTGTTTTATTTTATTTACATCTTGACTAGTTTAGCAACATGACTTACCTAATTTAGCAGAATAACTATTGTCTCACTTCACGACCCTCTCTCATAAATTAAAAGGTTTGTTTTTCTTCATCGAAAATCAGTAGGTACCTAGTGATGTTTATTGTTCCACTTTTGATAACACGCCAAATTACTTTATTTTTAACCGACTTCAAAAAAGGAGGTTCTGTATTCGACCCGTATGTATCTATGTAAGTATGTATGTATGTTTGTTAGTCCGCGATTTTCTCAAAAACTAATGAACCAATTTTTATGATTCTTTCAGTATCGTGTGGTTTTAGTATATAATACATTATGTAATTATTCTGACGTAGGAAGTTATATGCATAAATGTACTGTATCTCCGGCATTTCTAAGCCGATTTTGATGATTCTTCTTTTCGTTCGTCTTGTAATTGTATATTCAACTAAAAATGGAAAAATAAATTTACTTTAAAAAAAGTAAAAAACCGACTTCAAAACCAAAAACGAATAAAATAACTTTCATAAAACACTTAACAGCTTCTGAAGTCGGTGTCTTCAATTGTTCAGTGCACTTTAGCTTGACTTCAGACTTCGACTTCAGAAGCTGTTAAGTGTTTTATGAAAGTTATTTTATTCGTTTTTGGTTTTGAAGTTGGTTTTTACTTTTTTTAAAGTAAATTTATTAGGGTTCCGTACGTCCTATTTCCAATCCCAATAATAATAATAGGATTTGTTGATTTTAAATACTAAATATAAAATTGAAAGTATGTGATTTGCCTCAAATGATTTTGTATCTGTGTATTCATGAAGTTTAAAAGTAATTTGACAGTATTCGAAAAAGTACTGGTTTTTTCTAATAGAATGGAATGGAAACACGATGTTTGGAGCATCGTCTATATAGTTTGCCGAGTTAGTTTTCATCGAGCTTCAGAACCAAAAGGTTGTCTACAAAAAGTCCTACTATCGACGTCGGTTGCTGCAGTGCTTGGAGTGGGCTGCACGCCTGCGGCGTCGGTGGCGGCACGCCGCGCGCCACGCGGCTGATGGTTGCGAGTTTAGAAAAAGGCATTTCACGAGTGGATCAGCCCCAATCGGCCTACAGTTCTCAGCGAGTCCACAACTGTTTCTAAGTATTCACCTACAGTCTGTGTGGAAGGTGTATTACAAGTATCAAAGTGTGGTGCTTATGAATAAGACCTAACTATTTTCTAACAGAAAAATGATTTATGTTATTCTTGATGTGTTTGATAACATGAATATTACTTATACCTAAGTAATCTGTGTACTTTCTCACAGTCAGTCCTAATATATTATTATGTGTTTATTGAATTAATAAATTACTTTGATAAAAGTTATTGCTATATTTACCAAGTTTTTGTATGTGTACAAGATTATAAAAAAAATACAGAGATATTCATACTGAGAAGGCGTATCATTTCAGAACACACTCACATCACTCGAGTGTCTGTCTGTCACAGCTGATTTGCTCTGAATCTACTGGACTGATTACGTTGAAATTTTGTACACATATGAATTTCTGTGACCCAAACACGAACGTGTAATGTACGAGTAAATAAATGAATTTTGAGTACGAGTAAATAAATGAATTTTGAGTACGAGTAAATAAATGCCTTTTGACGGAAAAATTTGAAAATTAAGAAAAAAAATTTTGCAACTCTACCGTATGACATATCAAATGAAAGAACTTGTTAAGTATGAGGATTTCAAATATAACATTTTTTTATCATTTTAAAATAAACAGTTTTAAAGTTATTAAAGAAAATTTATGAAAAACCATTCCCCCAATATCTCCGAAACTGCTGAACCTAAAAGTTGAAAAAAAAAACTGTGAATGATGGTTCTATCTATGCTTACAGATTACAGGAAGTAGGTAAGGTCTATGATCTTCTTAAAATAAAATGGTAAATCACTCTATATTGTGAGTACAAACTTACATTAACATTTGCTGTTGGAATGTGTGGGGAACATGGTTTTCATCTACAATGTACAATGTTTGTTCTTGGGATAAATTCATCCCAACTACGGAACCCTTCATTGTGCGTGGTCCGACACGCACTTGGCCGGTTTTTTTGTAGTTTTAAATGTGTCATTTCATTTCATGAATTATGTAAGGACTAGGAGCTAGATATACAAATTTATACGAGTATTTCTATAGTTTAGAAAAACAAAAAATCATAATAATCATAATTTACTTAGATAAATATTCGTGCCAAGTTTCAAGTTTATTAACTCAAGGAAAAAGATTTTTCATACAAACAATATCCCCCCTTTTCACCCCCTTAAAGGTCGAAATTCTAAAAATCCCTTCTTAGCGGATGCCTAGGTCATAATAGCTATCTGTGTGCCAAATTTCAGCCGAAACCGTTCAGTCGTTTGAGCTGTGTGTTGACTGATGAGTCAGTCAGTCACGGTTTCCTTTTATAGATATAGATGACTCAGCTGTAAAGGAGACCTTAGTAATTGTAAGACTCCCAATCGTTAGTTTACGTATTACAGTTTTAATTTTGGAGCTAGTCACAATAGAGTTTCATTTTCGGGCTAGTTGCCTAATATCGTGGCGGGCTTAGTAAGAATTTAAAGATTTCTTTTCAATTATTTTGCCGAAGTTAGTTAATTACACATAATCAGCCTATAACGTTCCCACTGCTGGGACACAGGCCTCCTCTCTGTGAGAGGGAGTGGGCCGTAATCCACCACGCGGGCCCAGTGCGGGTTGGCAGATGTCACAAGTCTTCGAATTTTTTGATTCTAGGACATGCCGGTTTGGTAGTGGTGATGAAATAATTTACACAAAGTAAAGCGCCTGGCTGGGTCCGAACCTACGACCTACAACTCGTAAGTCGCGACCGTTACCACTGGGCCACCACTGTTCCTAAGTTAGTTAAAAAATTGCCAGTTATTAATTAGTAAATTGCACCGAACACGGTAGTCAAAGAGAGCTGCTGAACTCGATTGAACTACTTATGATAGCATAGGAGTCGAATTCATGCCATTGCCAAACATAAATCCATATCTAGTGATTGATTTGCCAACAACCGGCCAAGTGCGAATCGTATTACGCACAATGAACAATGTTGGGATGAATTTATCCCAAGAACAATCTTAACATTGTAATTGAAAAACATGTTCTCCCATACATTCCTACTGCAAATGTAACTTTGTACGCACAATATTGAGAGATTTGCCATGTTATTTCATGAATATAGACTTCATATAAATTTTCCTACATTCTATAAGTACTTACTAGAACTATTTTCTGTATTTTTTCAAAATTTTAGGCTCAGTAGTTTCGGAGATAAGGGGTAATAAATAGAATAGAATACTCTTTATTATGCACACCATTGAAATAATAATAATAATGGTCAGTTTTCGTCTATTTTCTTCAATAACTATAAAACACTTTATTTAAATAAAAATTAAAAAATATATTTGAGACCCTCACAGTAAGAAAACTTATGTCACACGATACAGTTTTCAATTTCTTTTTTAAAATGTGCCAAAAGTGACCAACATATTAAACATTATTTCATTTGTGTTATAGGCCCTTATTTGGGTCATAGAAATTCATATGTGTACCAAAGAACTTAATCGGTCCTTTAGATTCGGAGAAAATTGGCTGTGACATACGGACAGACGGACAGACATACGACTAATTCTACAAGAGTTGCGTTTTTCCTTTTGAGGTACGGAACCCTAAAAATGATTTGCTATAAATGCATTATTTGCCAAACGTAGACAGAAGCACCTACACCAACCTTGGTAGTTTGAACAATCTCTTTTAATTTATTACTTTCAAGATGAAGCCGATGAATTTTATTATGTCCTAAAATATCAGGTGGGCCATCATTTGAGAACATAAAACCAGTAATGGTTTGGAGTTAGAGCTCCTCCACACGGGATGCGAACGGCCGCTGCCGTGACGACACGATGCGACGTAGAGAGTATTCCTATTTAGTTAGGTAGGATTGAGATTTATAAGTAATTTAATAAGTAGGTACTTAATAATCAAAAACTCATTTTTATTGTGGCATTTATTTAACTCATTTCCAAAATAGATCATAATACTTAGTTACTTATTGAGCCGAATTTATTAGGCAACACTATAGGAATCTGTTTTTTAGTAAGTACCTATCTATTAAATTAATATTATTTATTAGTTCGCCAATTGATTATATTTAAAAAAAAGTATCTTTTCATTTAACACTCTTAAAAACCCCGTGTGAGCGATAGAAGTGACAAAATATTTACTAGTAAATATTTGATAGAGTAAGATAATCCTCTTGAAAAGAAGCGTGCTGGACAAAAGTGTCGTGTGTCGTGTGTCGTGCGTGTGGACATCTTCCTGCGATCACCGATCTGTCCTCACCTCACTGTCTGCCAAGTGCCAAGCGTCGTGATTATGACATGTTGCGTTCAGCCCACCAAAAAAAAATCTTAATTGAAGGGAACTAAGCTTTATCCTTATCAACCAAGAAACCATAGACGTATAAAAAAAGGCGGACAGATTCTCGCTAACAAAAAACTGTGTCTATCGGAGTCGGCCAGCTCGCTGTACTTACCTACAGGACTTTCACACATCAGTAAACCATTCGTAATATGGTAACGTATTCGTAATAAGATAAGGTATATAATAATAGGTCTTTACCTATGAAATTGCCGTTTTGTATGAAAAAATTTAAACGAATTTTTTTCATGCATTTTTTATTTGTATTAATCGAAGTAATCACCCATGCAATCAATGCATCTTTGCCAACGCAGTGGCAGTTTATTGATGCCCTTCTTAAAGAAATCAGCTGGACGGGAGGCAACAAATTCTTCAAAGGCATTTTGTACTGCCTCTCGGGTATTGAATTTTTTTCCCGCCAAGAAGTTATCCAAATTCTGGAAAAAGTAGTAGTCTGTAGGCGCAAGGTCTGGTGAGTAGGGCGGATGACGGAGAGCTTCCAACCCCAGTTCTTGCAACTTGGAGACCGTCTGCTGTGCAGTATGAGGTCGCGCGTTGTCGTGCAGGAGCAGCGGAGACGAGCGATTGACCAATGCTGGTTGGAGATGTGCCAGCTTCTCCATCATTGTGTTTAGTTCTTCACAGTACACATCTGAAGTAATGCTCACCCCGTTTGGTAAGAAGCTGTGATGAATCACACCGGCGCTAGACCACCAAACAGTGACCATCACTTTTCTAGGGGTAAGTTTTCGTTTAGGGCATTGTTTAGGTGCTGAACCAGGATCCAACCAACTTGCTGAGCGCTTGCGGTTATCAAACAGAATCCATTTTTCATCGCAGGTAACAATGCGGTTCAAAATTCCTTCATTTGTGTGTCTGTTGAGCAGTGCAAGGCACGTCTCGACGCGTACTTCGCGCTGGCGATCATTGAGTTCGTGGGGCACCCATTTGTCAAGCTTTTTTACCTTGCCAATTTGACGCAAATGGACCAATATTGTTTTGACGCTAACGTCGAAAGCTGCTGCTAATTCAGCCGTAGATTGTGTATCATCAGCTTCCACAATCGCCTTTAATTCGTCATTGTCGACCAAAGTCTTCGGACGACCGCGAGGTTCATTTTTCAGGTCGAAATTTCCAGAACGGAAGCGAGCAAACTAATAACAAGTGGTGCGTTGGTTTGTAGTGTTAGCTCCGTAAACGTCGTTGATGTTGCGTCCCGCTTGTGCCGCGTTGCTGCCACGACGGTACTCATATTCCATAATTACTCGAATTTTTAACGTATCCATGATGACGAAAAAGATTGAAATGCGATGAAAATGTAAAACTAATCAATAAACAAATGACTACTTTTGAAAAAAAAAATCCATGTTTTTAAAATAAAATTAATTTGAAATTAGAATTCTTAGCCAAACAAAAATTATTTTGATTTGAAATGGCCAGTACTGCAGAACGGCAATTTCATAGGTAAAGACCTAATATAAGGTAAAAATACAGCATGTCTTGTGATAAGTGTGCGTCGGCGACCTGTAGGTGCAGTGAGCTGGCTGACTCCGATACACACAGTGTTTTGTTAGCGAGAATGCGTCCGCCTTTTTTTATACGTCTATGCAAGAAACACATCCACTACCGAACTACCAGACAGCGAACATCACCACTAGAAATATAAAAATATTACATCTATGATCGCCACAATGAGCAAAATCATCTTTTCGCATTTTAATTAATTAATTTTAAGGTTTTTGTCCAGAGTGAAAATAAAAATAAAAACCTCACATCTACCAAACAATGAAATAATAACAAAAGTTACCTTTTTTCTATGTGTAAAGGCTCTTACACAAGGCCCTACATATTCACTGTCCAGTTTCATCCTTTGTGACTTCTTGAAATTCTTGGTTTTAGGTCAAAGGGTCAAAGGGTCTGCGGAGTCACGTGGCAGATTTAATACTTTGGTTTTGTGATGTGCACATCTAAGATGGCGTGTTTTGTAAGGGGACTTGAGAGGACGGGATTTTTTTTTTTAGTAAATATGATGTTCTACTCTATTAATGAAGGTTGACCATCAACTCCGAATATTCGCTCCTTGTCCTTGGCGAGGTGAGCGGCTCAGCAGCATGGTAGGACTTACGTAGGTTCAATTTTGTGTTTTCAGTCCTTAAGGAAAAATATTAGGAAGATAACCTGACTTAATTCTTAAGGGGACTACAGGACCTAAAGCGCGGTCACTGTCGGACTGCATAAAGAAGAAAGAGAAGCGCGATGAAACAACGCTGGTAATTTATTGCAAAATATGAAGCAATTATATATTTACAAAAAATATATCTATTTTACAAAAAAATTAAAACACTATTACGTTAAGTTGCTTGTAGAATTTTTAATCTTAAATAGAATTTTTTAGAGGTATCGTCGTGATTTTTTCCTGTCGTATCAAATTAGTTGTATTATGTTTTCAACACACTGTCTAACTAGCATATAGTATATCCTGAAGAATATCATATATTTTTCTGATTTTGTTTACTGCAGCAGATCATAATTATACTTGTAGGCATTATACAATTTGCGTTTAAGTCCTGTATGTAGTCTGCTTAACAATGGTTTCTGTAAGAATCGTGTGTTAAAAATATTTCATCTGCAAATCCGCGCAGAGACAAACAAACAATGAATAATTAACGCTTAATAAATAACAATGAATGGGAAGCAAACAATGAATAATTAACGCTTTGCGAAAAAAAAAACTATAAAAAAAGACTAACAAGTACTTAAGTAATTACATATACGTTAAACAGTAGGTTTGTTTTTTTTGTTGTTTTTCTTCATTTGTCAGAAAAAGCTAGGGAAGCGTAAATAAAACAACAGTTTCATTTTAACTCCACTGTATTATAAAATTATTTATTTTAAAAATTATATGTATTACATTACTTATTATTATTATTGTATTTACTTGAGTCAACATTGTAATAATAAACCTTAAGGCTATTTGTTTTAAGGCACATGGTTAAGACACTGCATTCGTGTTACAACCCTTACCAAAGTATGTACACACTTACCTACTATTTTATCACATCAAATTAAATTGTATTATAGTGTATTATTATACATTTAGAGCACTTGCACCTTTGATCACTAAATGCACGTAAATACCTAAAACACCAATAAAGGTATTTCTGTCAAGCGTTTGAAAATGACAGAGACAGAATGTTGTTTTAAATATGTTAAATAATGTATTACCTTTTTGTTTCGTAGATTGGAAATCATCAAATGACTACTCCTGCTCTGGGCGGAGCAGGACGTATCACACTTTTACTGACTAAATCCCACCCGTGGTCCTTCGTATTACTTGACCCCCCCCCCCCCTTTATTCATAAAAAACTAAAACGCTCTATGAACCTATTTTAGTTATAAAAGTGTTTTGTCAATTTCTTTCGAATTAAGATTTAAGTTTGAAACTAACTAAAATAGGTTTATGGAATATCATTCAGGCCTATAGTTGATCGGCCGTTTAATATAAAGACTAGGCTGTTAATTAAAAGGCTAACTAAGATAGCTGCGACTTATACAACGTGTCGTTTTGCATCCTCGTCAAATTTAAGGGTGTCAACAGAACAGAAGTGAACAACTTTCACGACACGATGTATATTATAATGCCTTCGATTTGACCAGACAACTAATTGCAGCGCCGCAGTAGCTAAACAGATGGGCTACAGCAGCGCAACATTCGGCCCACAGAGGCAGGCCGCTAGGATTAGTGATGTTTTTTGACATCAGTCCGTTTCCCACAATGAAAGGTAACAATTTAATTGGAATTAGTTTTGTCATTACGGTTTGACTGATAACTGAATGCCTAACTTAATAAAGCATACCTACTTAACTTTTATTTACATATTGACTGGACCCAAACAAAATATATTTACTTATGTCTGATTTTAGTAGTAACATCTACTTGACATACTGTTAATATTGATTTCTATAAAAATGCTTACCAACTGACAGGATTCTGTCACAAAAAAAAGTACTTTAAAAAATAATAGTGTACCTACCCACATTTCTATTAATTTTCACGACGCCAGAAAATCACTAAATAAATCACACAGAGTCTGTCCGGAAAGAGAAAAGGCGTGGCGTAAAATGGAACTAACATTATGATCAAAACATATGTGAAAACATTATAATATTCTGAAGCCGTGTCTCCTGCGCATATTTTTTCGAAACATCACACAAAAACATCGGAACAAAGAGTCGGGCCATACACATTTGTGTATGCAAATACGATGTTTTGTTTTCAGACCTGCATGGAAAATATTCCCCGCGCGGTGGAAGAGGGGGAAGGGTTTGTTTCATTTTCAAATGCCGCGCGCACCGCGCACGTCTGTTGTCAAACTGATAGCACGTCTTTCTCGTCGGAACTTAACGACATCTACACAAAATGTCATCTATTGATACTTATCTACCTACACAAAATATGTAACTAAAAATATTTGAATACGCAGGAGACAGCTTGTGTATAAAAACAAATGTTTATGTGTAAGGTTTTTTGTGTAATGTTTCGCAAAAAGACGCGCAGGAGACACGGCTTTATACATACTCAAAATAATCGAGATGTTACAGTCGCACTACAATGACGTAACAGTATTGACAACATCACAAATGCACAGCTGCGCCCTCAAATCTTATGCCTATTCTCTTTCCGCACACAGACTCTATCATATGATCACAAAAAGCTGAACTTCAGTAGATAATTTCGTGTCATTTGCTTTTCCCAGCTTGGAAGATTATCGTGGTAAAAGACAGCTGTTTTAGGAGACTATCATTTAAAACAATGGCATTAAAAAATCACTCATCTATCAGTCCACTTTGAATGAATTTCGAATTAGAATTCACGAGCTTGTGTATTGGCAACAGGAAAGCATATCACTCTTTTATGACATAACCTAACTGCTTCATTTCTTTGTCGAACTGTTCATCTCTGTACTTCTTTATCTTCTTCAGCCATAGTCCAAATGGTGCGCTAGCTCTGCAGGTGCCCCCAAATCTCTCAGGTAAACACTCCAGGTCCAGGTGCTTCTGAAGAGACTTGAGGTCATTTCCGTGGAAGTGAATGGACTGCCACGCCTGCTGGGGTATGAACTTCTTGAACAGGTAGAAAAATGTGTTCAGGATCCAGGAATAGTTGATGATGTGCACGCTCTTGGCGCGAACTGGCATTGCGAGCTTGAAAAAAAAAATTGTAATTAATTTAATAATCTGTTTATGAGGGAAGCAACGTATGAATAAGGTCGCGGATAAGACCTGGTTGAGACTCAGACAGACCAGGCAAGCATGGCTCAAAAGGTCTATATTCAGCAGTGGATGGACCAAGGCTTCCAATTATGAGGATGAACTAATTAAGAAAAAGATAAGGAAAATCATATACCTAAGGAACATTCTGATTATTTACTCTACATAATGAAACGACCAGCCTATAATTGCTTCATTATGGAGTAATGGTGGGAAGGCTTGATCAAAGTGAAAGAGAAAGAAGAAGAAGAAGTGAGAGAGAAAGACATGGGTACCTATCAAAAGTGCTTTCTTTATCTTGTTTATGCAAAACACCAAAACCTAGCAAAGTGCTCCGGTGACAAATCTAATGAGTAAAATATGAATAGCGAAAAATAACACTAATTGCGCATAATTATGGCCCATTCTTGACAGTTATAGTTTTTGCAAGATTATTTACTTACTACACACTTCAATTTACTATTTTTTGTGGTCATGGAGACAATCACTGAACATTCTCACGAGAGAACGTCATTCCTTTGAATGTGACTGATTAAAAAACAAAAAGTTATTCTTATTTACGAGTTCTCAAAGAAACACGTGACTAGCAGACTTGACTTGCGTGGCAGCTTGGCAACAAGAAAATGTTAACAGAGGTGACAAAATTAAAATGCATTGATGGCTGATGCAGATTACAGCATTATATTTTTGCCACCACTAATATGCAACAATAATGTACGTGTTGTTTAGACGGTGCGGATATTTGCCTTTCAATATGGCACTGGCAATAAACTTGCGCCGTGTAAATGGAGCTAACGTGACTGGCTGGTGGCTTTGGTTAGGTTACCGGGTTAAGGTTTCACAAAATTACGATCTGGATCGTTCGGATGATGAAGTCATTAACAAATCCAGCTCACCCCCAAAAGACAGACGATTTGGTAAGCAACAGAAGGAGTCAGAGCAGCCACGTGACGTATCGTGAGGCCCTCCAGGTCTACAATGGCTGTGCCAGCGAGTATCTGAAGCTTGGGCTGTCGGACGCCTATCTCCGCCATCGCCGTTGCGGCTCGAACTAAGTCTTCTACAGGAAACTCGCTAGGATCCCAACGACCTGGAAAAAGAAAGATTTATTAAACACAGTTCTGCGAATCACAGTCAGTTACTAATATAGGTACCTGCTTACAATCAGTTCCGTAACTAGGGCGATGCCAGCGAAGCCCAGGCACAGGGCACAAAAATGACGCAAGTTTTGAGTCATGCATAGTAGTTAGGGGGGAGGGGAAAGGAAGGGGTGACCCGACCTGGGCTGGTCCTGAGGGACCCCCAAATCACGAACAAGAACTTTTTAATTAAATCCTAACCAAGGCTAACTGCTGCTGAGTGAGCAAAATATAAACGTAGGGCTCCAATATTTTCGAGATCGCTTTGCTCGCTCATGCAACATACGGTCTCTTGTTTCTTATACTTTTCGGCATAAGTCGACAAATTGACTCTTATTTTTAAATGAATGGTAGAAAAAACCCCTACCTATTTGAGACGGCTTGCTAAAATTTTCGAGCTATCCCATGTTTTTCTAATATTCAACTTTTCTGCATAAGTCGACAAAGTATCTAATATTTCTGTATGAACGGTCAAAAGAAAAACTAACATTTCCGAGGCATACTAAAATTTTGGAGCTCGCTACGCTCGCGCTACCATCATAATTTTCATAAAAGTTCGTATAATACTCAAAATTTTCTGCATAAGTTGACGAAGTACTTATATCCTATTTTTTAATAATGATCACAATAAAAAATTATCTTGCCGAGGCGGGGCGAGGTGCAAAAATTTTCGAGCTCGCTTTGCTCGCTCGTGTTGGTTTATGATGTCCAGGT
This sequence comes from Cosmia pyralina, assembly GCA_946251885.1. Taxonomy (NCBI): domain Eukaryota; kingdom Metazoa; phylum Arthropoda; class Insecta; order Lepidoptera; family Noctuidae; genus Cosmia; species Cosmia pyralina. The sequence goes on from OX276358.1 coordinate 22,848,810, forward strand.
GCGCCAAATAGTTTACAGAAACCGTGGTAGCCAGGGAGTATACTCCCCAGCCGCGGCCACCATTTTACATGGAGCGACTGCCTAATATCTGACCTCCACAATCCAGTTGTTGGGTAATACGATACCCATTGGTAAGACTGGTTTTCAGATTTTTGGGCTTCTGACGACCCGTAACAACTGTCAATGATGTACGAATGACAGCCGGGACCAACGGCTTTACGTACTTTCCGAGGCACGGAGGGGTCTTGTGGTGTGTAAAGATGGTCACCATCCACGGACCAACCCGGCAAGCGTAGCTTAATCTGATCGATCGCCCGTGCAGCTGTTATTAATTAGCCACGAGCCACTCTACCGTATAGTACAGACAACAAAAGAGATATCTAGGCAGGACACACTAACATATTTGTATGTGTGTTGCTTCATGTTCAATTTTATATATTAGGTCTTTACCTATGAAATTGCCGTTCTGCAGTACTGGCCATTTCAAATCAAAATAATTTTTGTTTGGCTAAGAATTCTAATTTCAAATTAATTTTATTTTAAAAACATGGATTTTTTTTTCCAAAAGTAGTCATTTGTTTATTGATTAGTGTTACATTTTCATCGCATTTCAATCTTTTTCGTCATCATGGATACGTTAAAAATTTGAGTAATTATGGAATATGAGTACCGTCGTGGCAGCAACGCGGCACAAGCGGCACGCAACATCAACGACGTTTACGGAGCTAACACTACAAACAAACGCACCACCTGTTATTGGTTTGCTCGCTTCCGTTCTGGGAATTTCGACCTGAAAAATGAACCTCGCGGTCGTCCGAAGACTTTGGTCGACAATGACGAATTAAAGGCGATTGTGGAAGCTGATGATACACAATCTACGGCTGAATTAGCAGCAGCTTTCGACGTTAGCGTCAAAACAATATTGGTCCATTTGCGTCAAATTGGCACGGTAAAAAAGCTTGACAAATGGGTGCCCCACGAACTCAATGATCGCCAGCGCAAAGTACGCGTCGAGACGTGCCTTGCACTGCTCAACAGACACACAAATGAAGGAATTTTGAACCGCATTGTTACCTGCGATGAAAAATGGATTCTGTTTGATAACCGCAAGCGCTCAGCAAGTTGGTTGGATCCTGGTTCAGCACCTAAACAATGCCCTAAACGAAAACTTACCCCTAGAAAAGTGATGGTCACTGTTTGGTGGTCTAGCGCCGGTGTGATTCATCACAGCTTCTTACCAAACGGGGTGAGCATTACTTCAGATGTGTACTGTGAAGAACTGAACACAATGATGGAGAAGCTGGCACATCTCCAACCAGCATTGGTCAATCGCTCGTCTCCGCTGCTCCTGCACGACAACGCGCGACCTCATACTGCACAGCAGACGGTCTCCAAGTTGCAAGAACTGGAGTTGGAAGCTCTCCGTCATCCGCCCTACTCACCAGACCTTGCGCCTACAGACTACTACTTTTTCCAGAATTTGGATAACTTCTTGGCGGTAAAAAATTCAATACCCGAGAGGCAGTACAAAATGCCTTTGAAGAATTTGTTGCCTCCCGTCCAGCTGATTTCTTTAAGAAGGGCATCAATAAACTGCCACTGCGTTGGCAAAGATGCATTGATTGCATGGGTGATTACTTCGATTAATACAAATAAAAAATGCATGAAAAAAATTCGTTTAAATTTTTTCATACAAAACGGCAATTTCATAGGTAAAGACCTATTATACACATATACTTTGTTTTTGCAATAAACCTACATTGTAAAGTAACACACTAACACAAAACTGTATATTGTCATGAAATTGAACATGAAGCAATACACATACAAATATGTTAGTGTGTCCTGCCTAGCTATCTCTTTTGTTGTCTGTACATAAATTATATAATTCATCTAGAAACATGTTTTTTTATTTTTCCACTGTGGCGCATAGGTCTCATTCGCCAAATGTGCAAAAGCGAAAGGAACTTTGTTCCAGCCGAGTGTCCCACGACACCTCTGGACTAATTTATAATTTAGCTCTAGCCACAGTTGCGAGTACCTTGTCTGACTGACCACGGTGGAGTCAAAGGATATTACGGTAGCTACTAAATACATTTTCGAAGATCAGATTTGTCTTTGCTTGTTTCTGTATGAAATACAGTCAAAGTGGTGGACTTGAAGTTGTTCCTTAATTTCCTAATGGGAAATATTATTTTAACTGAATCCCTTAAAACTTACTGACCTTCTAATGTTGGACACTTTTTAAAACTAATGAAACTCTAAAAACTTGCTGTGGTTTAGTTCCATATCGGCACCTCATCTCGGCACCCTTGTATTTATTTATCATGCTCACGAAAAAAAAAGTCCTATCTCTGCACCGTCATAAATCATTGTTAGGTACACATAAATAAATTAAAAAGTGAGTAAATCATCATGATTATTTATTAAATCAAAATAAATATTTTTCAAAAGTTACTGTTTTTAGAGTAAGTTTAAATTTAAAATACTAGTGTAAGGGAGTTGTTTCTCAGGGTTGGGTTGTTGGGTCTATTAAATGAGTTCGGACGCACTCTAATAGTAAAAAGGTACAATGAAGGTAAAAACACAGTATACAGGACACAAACAGGTAAAAGGGAAAAACAATTTAAACCACGTTAGCCGACGTTTGCACGGACGTAAAAATATCGCAGCGGGATATTCAACTCTCGGTGACAGACAACAGAGCGCATCCCAGCGTGTCGAAAAAAACACACTGTTGGATTTTCAACTCTCGGCGTGAAGCAGAGCGTTGAAAACGCAGTGCGCGAAAAAAAAAACTGCGATATTTTTACGTCCGTGCGAACGTCGGCTTAGTTCGTCCATTGTCCACTGTCGGGCTAGTGGGGGGTGGAGGGGTGTATGCTCCCTGTTGCCGCACTCACAAGGGGCACGTTTTCACACATTCTATTAAGGCCGCGTTACACTAGTGTATATGTATTGTGGACAGTAAAGGATATTTTTAGGCGACTATCACAAGCAGCCCTTGAATCGCTCTAATTAGAGTCTTAGTTATCTCTGCCTTGGCAAATCATAATATGTATATGCAAAAATCAACGGTTTGATAAACAACTACTTAATTAAACTTATTTTATAACTTTTGAAAAATATTAATTTTGATTTAATAAATAATCAAGTTGATATACTCACTAGTACCTAACAGTGATTTATGACAGGGTGCCAAGATGGGAATTTTCCGTGAGCACGATAAATAAATTCATGGGTGCCGAGATGGGACTAAACCAAAATTTTTTGCGCTTTTTGTTACTTGGCTAAGTAGTTTTAGATTTTTATTTATTTATTTATTTTTAGGAATAATATTTTTAAGAGCGCAAAATGAGAATTATTAGAGGTTCGAATAAGTACATAATGCCTTACCTAACTACAGATTTAAGCCTGTGATTTTCACGGTGCAATTTAATTGTTTGTGGAATATCCTAAGTTGAAGGAGCAATAAAAATTGCATCGTCTAAACAGTGTCAATTGTTGCTTCAATTTTATTGTATGCCACAGGCAAGAAAGTTGCATCGTGTAAACGGGCTTTAGGAAAAAGCAATGAAACAAAAGTTCAAAACTACTTAATCAAGTCTTACCGAATCTGAACACTGACAGCCTCCCGATATCAGGTCTGTCGAGCATGGTGCCTTCATACGCGTCCTTCACCTTGACCAGCCCCCACAGGTCAACGCCCTCGTACAGGTGCTTGTGCTGTTCTCTGAAGGCGCAGTACCGGACCAGCTGGGAGGAAGAAGACGTAGGTATTTTACTGTCAATGACATCAAAAGAAAGGAAATACATTTATTTAGCATGAACTAAAATGGCTCACGATATAATATAAGCAGGTACAGCAGGTAAAAAGAATAAAATAAAAAAAAACAAACAAATAAAAAGTGTAAAATGCAATGTAAGAAATTAGCACTGGATGTGTGCCTCGCGGCTGCGCCAAACAGGCGCAGTTCAGTAAAAATGTCAGGCAACTACCTAGTGCCTGACGATGTATCTGAACTGGAACTGAAGTGTGAGGTCACAGATGTAAATCAGTTTTATGCAGCAACGTGTATAGGCATACATAAATAAAATAAATTTGTGTCAGATAAAAATAATAGCGAATATGTAAATAGTGTGACATAATTAAAAAGATATGTCTTGATTGACTGACTCATCAACGCGCAGCCCAAACCCTTGAACCTAGGACGCTTAATTTTGCACAGAGGTTCCCTTTATAATGTAGACAAGGAATGAGGAAGGAATTCTTGGTAGTATGTTCCCGTGCATGGGACATTTTCCGACATCCACGCGCGCGAAGCCGCTGGCAAAAGCTGTTTTGAATAAAATTGGAAAACAAACAAGAAAGACTGATAAATAAATGAGAAGGACGCATGGTAGACCTTCGTTAAAACATGTAAATAAAGAAAGAAATCCTCCATCGCATCGAGTCAGAAACAGTAATCCGACAATATCGCGGCGGGATTTTATCATGCACTGGATTTTCAACTTTCGGTGTTGAGCCGAACATTGAGAATCCAACCTAACAACAACAGAGTGCATTCTAGCTCGTCAAAAAACACACTGTTGGATTTTCAACTCTCGGCGCTAAGCAGAAGCGTTGAAAATCCAGTGCGCGAAAAAAAATCGCCACGATATTTTTACGTCCGTGCGAACGTCGACTAAGTGAGTAGGTACATACGTCATAATAATTGAAACATTTAGAGCATTGGCACATCTCCGCCGCGAAACAGCGAAACCGCATGATGTTTCGCTAATGTTCCGCTACTCGAAGTAGCGGAACATCACGCAAGTCAGTTGAATTAAACTACTATTCGATTTCGCTGCTATAGTTTCGCGGCGGAGCGGAGGTGTGCTAAGGGCCTCAATGTGACCATGTTCAGCTTCCGTTGCACTTCTATGAAGTATTGCCGTTAGCGTCGTCATTGGAAGCTGCATAACGAAAGGTTCCTTCAAAAAAATGGGACCGAGTCGATGTGTATCTACCCACATTTCGAGATTCATAGTTCCACGTAATAGGGAACACCGAGCCTTCAAACTCTATGCTGCTACTGAGAACTTACGTGTAGAAAATCCCAATACCACTCTCTCTCTCTCTTTTTAGGGTTCCGTAGCCAAATGGCAAAAAACGGAACCCTTTTTTTTTTTTTTTTTTTTTTGTGGATGGGAAATCATCAAATGACTTCTCCCGCTCTGGGCAGAGGCAGGAGGGCGTGTCAGACTTTTACTGACTAAAACCCACCCATGTTCCTTCAGCTGCCCGTGCCAGGGCCACGGTATCTCTTTCGAACTACCCGCGACCCCGGCGGCATAGGCCCAATTGACCCCGTCACTGCTGACATCTCTTTGAGGCGCGCGTGGAACACAACGCGCCGTCGACCCGGGCCTGGTCCTTACCGGACGGCGAGCTGCCCATTACTCGTCGTCCGCAAGCCCGCGCCTACGGTGGCCGGGAATCGGCAATCGATTCCCGCCGCCCAGGGCCTCCTACGGCGGCTAGGGGCGCGAGGGCGCGGCTGTTGCCTCTCCCTCACGCGTTCCGCTTCCTCCTTCGCGAGCATTACTGCTTCGCAGAAGGAGGTGACGGCTTCGGAACCCTTATGGATTCGTTCGTCCGTATGTCACCACTTTTTTAGCCACTTTTTTCCTAAACTATAAGAACTATACTGTTGAAACTTGGTAAGTAGATGTATTCTGTGAACCGCATTAAGATTTTCACACAAAAATAGAAAAAAAGCAATAAATTTTGGGGGTTCCCCATACTTAGAACTGAAACTCAAAAATTTTTTTTCATGTATGGATAGGTCTTCAAAATTGATATTGAGGTTTCTAATATATTTTTTTTCTAAACTGAATAGTTTGCGCGAGAGACACTTCCAAAGTGGTAAAATGTGTGTGCCCCCCCCCCCCCCCCATATAACTTCTAAAATAAGAAAATGATAAAACTAAAAAAAATATATGATGTACATTAATTACCATGTAAACTTCCACCGAAAATTGGTTTAACTCTTAAAATGTCGATTGCACACCATGTGTACAGATAACAATAGAATTTCAATTGTGTCTGCTAATTAGCGCGCGACGGGTTAAAGTATTTTTTTTTAATACGTCATAAATCGTAAACCGCAATTTACCTTTCATTCAATCAAACGAAGTACACTTTTATATTATGTTACTTGCTGCTACGGAACCCTTCATGGGCGAGTCCGACTCGTACTTAGCCGCTTTTTTTTCTTATTATGTAAAACGATAGTCTTCATACATTATATTGGTGGATTTTATCGCTTTGAAGCGTGTAGGTGCTGGTTTTAAATTGCGGTTGGTTCTGACAAAAACTACGTTTGGTAAGTAATAAAAAGCTTAAGGATTTTTGAAAGCCCGTCACAAAACGATCAATTGTTGTGTTTACGACCACATTTTCGATTGCAGGTTATCCTTGAGTCGAAGTTTTGGTCGTCAAATATATTAAAATCTTCCAAAAAAACATAACTACGCATCGATTTTGAAACTTTTACTTTTCAGGCTTTTCGATAGTAACGTAAACGCACCTATTACCGCCAGTTTAAACCACGTTCACATTTATGTGCAAAAAATAAGCACATGCTTAATAACTGGTGTCATTTTTTATTTTTATTCAATTACTGAAATTAACGATCTTGTTAGTCAGTTAAAGAAACAATTAGAAAAAATGAAATAAATATTTAAAAAGATATAAATTGATGAAAAGGGCTATGTCCCTATTACCGATTCAAACCATGGGTGTGTTCCTATTACCGTTTATGTGGCACCTATTACCGACCGCTAAATGAACAGAACAAATTCAGTCAAATAAAAATGCTCGTGTGGGTTTAATTCTTTAGAATACAGAATGTTATAATAGGTCTTTACCTATGAAATTGCCGTTTGTATGAAAAAATTTAAACGAATTTTTAATTGACTTCTAAAAAAGGAGGAGGTTCTCAATTCGGATGTTTCTATTTTTTTTTTATGTTTGTTCGCGCATAACTCCGTCGCTAGCCAACCGATTTGAAAAAATACTTTTTTGTTGGAATGGGTATACTTCCCAAATGGTCCCATTTTTGTCAAAATCCAGTTCTGATGATGGGATCCTGGAGAAATCGAAGGAACTCTTCAAATATTATAGGCACACCTATAGCGATTTGGGTATTTTTTATAGTAGCTCGTGCATTTGCTCTCGGAAAGCACCACTTGGTGAAGTGGAACTGATGATGAAGACCACAGATGGCTACCGGAACTACTCAATGATAAATATTTCACGGGTTGCGATTCGATTTCTTTAATATGGTTGCTAAGCAATTCCCGCTCGTCACACAATGCGTGTGGTGAGTGGTTGTTGAGGAGTTCTCCTGGTTCTTACCAGCAGAACTCCTCAACAATTAACGTCCCAGCATCGGGAAAAGCAATATTTTGTAGCATGTGATGAGCAATTGACATTAGACTATTGTAACTTATACAAATTATAAACAGACCCACTAAAAAGTGAAAAATAAAAACTTTTTTACAAAAAAATACAACCGACTTCCAAAAACAACACTACAAAGTGAAAAATAACTTTAATTTCGGAAGTCGGTGGCAAAAACGAAAATACATTCAATCAGACACCGACTTCCGAAATTAAAGTTATTTTTCACTTTGTAGTGCTGTTTTTGGAAGTCGGTTGTATTTTTTTGTAAAAAAGTTTTTTTTTCATGCATTTTTTATTTGTATTAATCGAAGTAATCACCCATGCAATCAATGCATCTTTGCCAACACAGTGGCAGTTTATTGATGCCCTTCTTAAAGAAATCAGCTGGACGGGAGGCAACAAATTCTTCAAAGGCATTTTGTACTGCCTCTCGGGTATTGAATTTTTTTCCCGCCAAGAAGTTATCCAAATTCTGGAAAAAGTAGTAGTCTGTAGGCGCAAGGTCTGGTGAGTAGGGCGGATGACGGAGAGCTTCCAACCCCAGTTCCCAGGTCCCAGTTCTCGCAACTTGGAGACCGTCTGCTGTGCAGTATGAGGTCGCGCGTTGTCGTGCAGGAGCTGCGGAGACGAGCGATTGACCAATGCTGGTTGGAGATGTGCCGGCTTCTCCATCATTGTGTTCAGTTCTTCACAGTACACATCTGAAGTAATGCTCACCCCGTTTGGTAAGAAGCTGTGATGAATCACACCGGCGCTAGACCACCAAACAGTGACCATCACTTTTCTAGGGGTAAGTTTTCGTTTAGGGCATTGTTTAGGTGCTGAACCAGGATCCAACCAACTTGCTGAGCGCTTGCGGTTATCAAACAGAATCCATTTTTCATCGCAGGTAACAATGCGGTTCAAAATTCCTTCATTTGTGTGTCTGTTGATCAGTGCAAGGCACGTCTCGACGCGTACTTCGCGCTGGCGATCATTGAGTTCGTGGGGCACCCATTTGTCAAGCTTTTTTACCTTGCCAATTTGACGCAAATGGACCAATATTGTTTTGACGCTAACGTCGAAAGCTGCTGCTAATTCAGCCGTAGATTGTGTATCATCAGCTCCCACAATCGCCTTTAATTCGTCGTTGTCGACCAAAGTCTTCGGACGACCGCGAGGTTCATTTTTCAGGTCGAAATTTCCAGAACGGAAGCGAGAAAACCAATAACAAGTGGTGCGTTGGTTTGTAGTGTTAGCTCCGTAAACGTCGTTGATGTTGCGTGCCGCTTGTGCCGCGTTGCTGCCACGACGGTACTCAAATTCCATAATTACTCGAATTTTTAACGTATCCATGATGACGAAAAAGATTGAAATGCGATGAAAATGTAACACTAATCAATAAACAAATGACTACTTTTGGAAAAAAAAATCCATGTTTTTAAAATAAAATTAATTTGAAATTAGAATTCTTAGCCAAACAAAAATTATTTTGATTTGAAATGGCCAGTACTGCAGAACGGCAATTTCATAGGTAAAGACCTAATAATTATAACATAACTTTACAATTTCTTAACAGCCTTTAATCAGTCTCAAGAGATATGCTTAATAATATGAATTACAAATTGAAATATAACAAATTATACAACAGAAAATGGAATTAAACAATCTACGTAAATATAACATCCTACTAATATTATAAATGTGAAAGTTTGTATGTTTGGATGTTTGTTACTCAATCACGCAAAAACGGCTGAACGGATTTGGATGTAATTTGGTATACAGATAGTTTATAACCTGGATTAAGACATAGAATACTTTTTATCTCGGTAGAAGGTTCCCGTGGGATAATTTCCGACATACACGCGGGCGAAACCGCTGGCAAAAGTTAGTTTCGTATAAAATATTTATTCGTAAAATAGGAGCCGTAAAGAACACCACCAAAACAAAAAAAACAATCGGTTACGCCATATTTCCCGGTGTATGGGATATCTTTTGGTAGGAAATAAAGAAATATGTGGTTCAGCGTTATTGGAAAATCATCCCCTTAGGGGGTAAATAGCTGTTGCCCGCGGCTTCGCCCGCGTGGATGTCGGCAAATATCTTACGGGAACGAAAATCTTTCCTTATTCCTTATCTACATTATAAAGAGAACCTCTGTGCAAAATTTCAGCTTTATAGGTCCAAGTGTTTGGGCTGGGCGTTGATGAGTCAGTCAATCAGTCAGGAGATTTCTTTTTATATAATGAGATAGCTTCTGCCCGCGACTTCGTAGGTGTGAAATTTCTTGTTCGCCCAACCCACCCCGTCGTATCGCATTGCCTGCCCGCGCTATTACTTCGTTTTCGCTTAGGCATTCTTTCTGACTTTTTTTTTTTGCTGGGCACCTGAGTCCTAGAGTAATGTTAAATATGCCTTAGCCTTCCCTAAGAATTGGGCTATCAAATGCAAAAAGAATTTTTAAAGTCCGACTGGTAAAGGTCCAGAGAGTACCGCGTTCAAACAAACAAAAACGGTGTATGTCAGCTCCGATGCACGACTGGAGTTTATTCCTGTTTTTTGTGTCATTCAGACTTCATATTTTTCAGTAATTTCTGCCGGGCTGGGTTTTTTCAATGAATCAGTGCTATACTAAAAGCAACTTTAAGGTGTAAAGGCACTCGACCTCCCCTCTCACCCCACCTCCTCTCCTTCTGAACCCCCTCTCCCTCTAAACCCCCTCTTACCCCACTTCTCAACCCTCTCCTGTCCCACTAACCCCCTCTCACTCCACACCCTCACCCTCTAACCCCCTCGCCTTCACCCTTCCCGTGCTCAACCCCCTCCTCTTCTCACCTACTCACTACATCCCTTTCCCGCAAACCTCCCCCTCCCCCTCTCACACCCCCTTCACCGCTTCCCCCTCCAACTCTCCCCCTCGCCAACTTCTCCCCTCCTCTCTTCACTCACCATCCCTCCATCTCCCCTTCTTCTCCCTTTTCCCCCCTCACTACATCCTCCTATGCCTCTCCCCCCTCACCAACCCCTCCCTCCATCACCCTCCCTCACCCTTCTCACCACCCCTCCCCTCCTGCAACCTCCCCTCCTTCAACCCCTCACCCACGCTCTCAACACACCCTTCCCTTCCCCTTTCCCTCATCACTACCACATCTCCTTCCCCCTCGCCCTCTACCCTTCCTGTCGGGGTAGAACTATTAATGACAAACTTTATTACTTACTTAGGAAGTATTTGTGCCAAGTTTCAAGTTAATTAACCAAATAAATAAGAATTTTTATACAGGGTGTCCCGTAAATAATGGATCAAACGTAACGGGTAGGTAGCTTACCTAATTTCCAACAACTAATTTGAATATTAAAAAAAAAACCGTTACAGTAACCAGGATATTAATTTTTTTTCGAATTTTACGATTTTGTCTTCCAGAATTAAGCTTTTTTTAATGCTGTCGCTGCAAATGATGACATTTTTAGGTATGATTTTTATTTAACATTTCTGAATAGCTTACTAATGTTATAAGATACCATTTTTTTGAATACCGTTTTATTTGCCTTAGAAAAAAAATCTTGAGTTGAAAAGTTTTTTCTTTACGATGTTAGGACCAAAATTGAAAAAATTCTCCTGTAAAAAAAATGTATGACACCGAAAACCACCATTATTTTAAAAACTTGTACATTTAATAAGGTTTGCAAATTGGTGTAAAACTTACGTCTAGTCTTTATCGTTACAAAGATATTGCTATGAATGTGATGAAGACAGAAAATAAATTAAATTGGTACTATTCCATTTTTTCATTTTCGTAATGGCTTATGCTTGAATGCTTGTAATCGAAGCAGGTAGTTAAGCGGCTAGCATATTCCGACCCGATGACGTCATCTGTCCGGAATTTGGGACCGCTACCTGTGGCGGAGTTGCACCTCAGTCAGCGTGAAGGGGATAGATAGCGCCGCTTTTGTATTTTTGGTAAATTGCTATGAAGTTGTACATTCTAGTCCTTGTCGTTACAAAGATAATTGCTATGAATCTGAGAGGTGCTCCAAATCAACGTTAATAAAAAAAATAAAAAAGTGTGTACATTTAAACTTTTTCTTTAAAATGTGTAACTGTAGTATTTCAGAGGCAATGCTCATTGAATTATTGAGGCGTATGAAAAGAATTAGGAGGCCGTACTAAAAAAAACAGTTAGTTCAAATAAATCGTTTTATTTGGTTTTTACAATAAATGTTCGAATTGCCTTCCCTCTACAAGAATGCAAAGTCTGCATCTCCTAATAAAGGAAGCTCTTATCCGACGGACAAAACGGCTTTGGTTTATTTCTGATACAGCAGATTGGATGCGCTGTCGTAATTCTTCTTCCGACGTTATTGGATTCTTGTAGACCCTGTCTTTTAAACATCCCCAGTAAAAAAAATCTAGGGGATTTAAATCCGGAGATCGCGGAGGCCACAAAATTGGTCCTAATCGGCCGATCCATCTGTCCGGATAACTTTCATCAAGGTGCGCCCTTACTGCCGTCGCATAGTGAGCGGGGCACCCATCATTTTGCAACCACATTGCTTGCCGTACGTCTTCTGGAACGTTTTCTAATAACCTTGGCAACTCATTCCTTAAAAAATGGAGATAATATTCGGCGTTTAGAGTAGCTGGTAGTTCAAAGGGCCCTATTATTTGCCCATTGATTATTCCCGCCCATAAATTTATTTTAAATTGATGTTGGCTCCTGTCCTCTCGCATCAAATATGGGTTTATCAGCTGCCAACTGTGCAAATTATGCAAATTTAAATATCCATCTCGGCGGCATGAAGACTCGTCACTCCATAAAATCTTGTTAAAAAACTGCGGGTCCGCCCGAATCATTCTAAGCATCCTTTGGCAAAATTCTATTCTTGGCTGGTAATCACGCGACGTCAGCGTTTGAACACGTTGCACGTGATATGGGTGCAATCGGCACCGTTGTAGCACTCGATGCACCGTCGATCTAGAAATTCCTACGCGTCGCGCTATGACGCGAACGGAGACTGACGGATCTTCCTCGATTTCTCGAAGAATGACTTCGTCATTCTTCGAGTCGTCGCGGTCGTCCTTCACGGGTACCACCAACTCCGGTGCCAAGAATTCTTCCCTCAAGAAGCGCGTTATGCACTCTAATAAAGACGCGATAATCGGGATAACGAACCAGGTTCGGGTATCTTTCACGGTACAATCTTGCAGCCGCCCTGGCATTACCTCTTGCTTCTCCGTAGATAAAATGCATTTCGGCGTACTGCCGTGGCGTGTACTCATAACGAGGCATTGGGCTGAATAAGGTTTCAGCGCTACTGCACACACGTACAAGCACACACAAACGAATGTTTTCGGAGTCCGTAGGATCGCCAAGTCGTTTGTCCAATACGCAAAGAGTTCCAAATCGATAGGCAAAGCAAAGTCCAAAAACACAGCACAAGTCAAATTTTACAGAAGAAAACACCGAGCCACTGACCGGGAGCGAAAGTTGTCTGACGTAGCAACTCGAAGAGAGACTAGTTACAACTAAACTGATAAAATCAAGCAACAATGAAGCCTGTACGAGTGAAGGGCGCAGGAAAGAACAAAAGAACCTGCGCAACTTCATACCGATTTAACCGATTTACCAAAAAGCGGCGCTATCTATCCCTTTCACACTGACTGAGGTGCAACTCCGCCACAGGTAGCGGTCCCAAATTCCGGACAGATGACGTCATCGGGTCGGAATTATGCTATCCGCTTAACTACCTGCTTCGATTACAAGCATTCAAGCATAAGCCATTACGAAAATGAAAAAATGGAATAGTACCAATTTAATTTATTTTCTGTCTTCTTCATCACACTCATAGCAATATCTTTGTAACGATAAGGACTAGACGTAAGTTTTATACCAATTTGCAAACCTTATTAAATGTACAAGTTTTTAAAATAATGGTGGTCTTCGGTGTCATACATTTTTTTTACAGGAGAATTTTTTCAATTTTGGTCCTAACATCGTAAAGAAAAAACTTTTCAACTCAAGATTTTTTTTCTAAGGCAAATAAAACGGTATTCAAAAAAAATGGTATCTTATAACATTAGTAAGCTATTCAGAAATGTTAAATAAAAATCATACCTAAAAATGTCATCATTTGCAGCGACAGCATTAAAAAAGCTTAATTCTGGAAGACAAAATCGTAAAATTCGAAAAAAAATTAATATCCTGGTTACTGTAACGGTTTTTTTTTTTAATATTCAAATTAGTTGTTGGAAATTAGGTAAGCTACCTACCCGTTACGTTTGATCCATTATTTACGGGACACCCTGTATAAACAATATTTTCCTTGTTTTCACCCTCACAGGGGTGGTTTTAAAAAATCGCTTGAGATATGTCCGGAGGACACGGTGGAGCATACAGTGGAGAAACAGCTTGTTTAAAAACAATATTTTAAATAATACACGTTCCTTATAGGTATTAAACCCATACATCCCCCATACCCGACAGGGTCCATAATGATCACATATAATTTTTAAGTTACCACCTAAGTACACATTGTGGAATGCAAATAAATTATTGAGTATTGAGAATACCCATTGTATATATTTAATGTGCAGTAGATACATAAGTAATTGAGAATACCCATTGTATACTCGTATATTTAATGTGCAGTAGATACATAAGTAATTGCAGGTAATTATGATTTGCAGTTGACTTTTAGCATCAATTATGTACAAACATCTACATAACATGACTAAGCGGCTTTCAGAGAACCGTTACATTATACATGTAGGTACTTAGTATCCACTTAAATCTTTATTATTCAAAGTGCCTTATTCATCCCTTCAAGCCTTTCCAGCTGTTGGGCTTTTTTTTTTTTTTTTGTGGATGGGAAATCATCAAATGACCTCCCGCTCTGGGCAGAGCGGGAGGGCGTGCCAGACTTTTACTGACTAAAACCCACCCATGCTCCTTCAACTCCCCGTGCCAGGGCCACGGTATCTCTTTCGAACTACCCGCGACCCCAGCGGCATCGGCCCAATTGACCCCGTCATTGCTGACATCTCTTTGAGGCGCGCGTGGACCACAACGCGCCCTCGACCCGGGCCTGTTCCTTACCGGACGGCGAGCTGCCCATTACTCGTCGTCCGCAAGCCCGCGCCTACGGTGGCCGGGAATCGGCAATCGATTCCCGCCGCCCAGGGTCCAGCTGTTGGGCTGGGTTTTCAGTCGGACCACATCTGGCCGAGTGTCAATATTTTACAATACCCAGGACCACTGCTCAAAAATTTCACCTTCACAACACACTGGTCAGTACTTATCTATACTGATTTAGATTACTAGTTACCATAAAATAATCACGGTTCCGATTGAACACATTTTAAAAGAACGAAACCAGACGATTAAAAAAAAAAAATTATTTCGTAACCATAATAAATAAAAAACACAATTAGTGATTGGAGCCTCCTTGTAAGCAAACAATGCCTGTATTAGGAGACTCCGTTCTTTCACAGCAAGGTAATCATACAAAATAAAATAAAAGACTAATTAAATGTGTGTGTGTGTGTGGTGTGTGTGTGTGTGTGGGGTTGTGTATGTGTGTGTGTGTGTGCGTATGTATGTATGTTTAAGATTAGTTCAATAGTTCAATCAATCAACTCAGCCGATTCCAGTCCACAGGCCTCAAGCAAGACACGACACAAGACAACCGCTGCTGGGGGCTGGACAAGTGTTGTCCTCCGCTTTCCGCATCCAGTCAGTCCCAGCCATGTGTTTAAGGCGAGTAGAGCTGCTAACTTGCGCCACAAAAAAATTCCACCTCATCTGACTAAAAATATGAGCATAGGAAATTTCAAAATGTTCCATATTATTATCTCTAGAATTAGCCGTGGCGCTAGAATTAGCTACTACTCGTCTTAAGTTCGTCGGTTAATCTAGCTGGGACACTACGCTTGCCGATACGCGCTCCTACTAATCCACTCCAGATTCGTATGCTCCACCGGCCATCGGTCCTTCGACAAACATGACCAGCCCACTGCCACTTCAGCTTGCCCGAAAGAAGCTGTAGTTGAGCTGCGTGTGGAGTTTCTTGCCCTTTCTTCTCCATAGGTACTGTAGAGGTTTGTTGCATTGGTCAACCTTAATGTTCTGACATTCCATCACTCAAACATCTAATTACTTTTGAAAAAAAGCTCTAGCTAGAGCAACGAGAGCAGTGTGTAGTTGAAACTGAGTTGTTTTACAATATAAAGCCCTCGGCCCTCTTAACCTCCCTCTAACGCTTTAATTTATAGTATAGCTATCCCCCTGTGAGGTTCGAGTCCTCACAGTACCTACTACGCTTTGGAAAGGACAACTAGCTTCATCTTTCTGACGGACCAACCCCTTGACAATTCAAAAGTGCCTGTAATTGGTTTATTTGAAATAAACGCTTTGAGTCTCTCAGACCAAATAAATAACCTTGAGTTTGAGTTGAAGTGGAGTTTCCGACCTAGCTCGGTTATTTTTATTGTTTTATCTGTGAACAGCGTTGTGGGCTGCAGTATTGTCTATAAGTTTTGTGTATTTATTGTTCTATGTTTTATAATGTAGCTGTTAGTTGTTCCTTTTAAATAAAATAGAAATATAAAATTAGCTCAATACTTAGTTTTAGCGAAATAGCTTGCATAACTCTATAGTCATGCAAGCTATTTCGCTAAAACTAAGTATTGAGTTGTTTTACGAATAATAAGTATTTATAACGAACGAAGACTGTTGGGAGTTTGTTGACAATAGTTGTTCCGACGAATCTATATTAATAAAAAGAGAAGTCCTGACTGATTGACTGACTCATCAACGCCCAGCTCAAACCCTTGGACGTAGATAGCTGAAAGTTTGCACAGAGGTTCCCTTTATAATGTAGACATGGAATAAGGAAGGAATTCCCGGTAGCACGTTCCCGTGGGATATTTCCCGAAATCCACGCGGGCAAAGCCGCGGGCTAAAGCTAGTAGTTAATAAAAAGGCAATAGACACATTAACATAATAAGTGTGTAGTTAACATACCTATTTGCACAAGGCTAACAACAGTGACGTAAATTAATATTATAATCTTAGAAAACATTTAAATAAGAGTCCTTGTTTTGAACATTTAAACTAAACCTGTTTCATATTTTTAAGAGTAACATTTAAACATATTATACTTGAACTTGTGTAGTTGTATGTCGCGCGACTATTCAAAGTTATCTCAGAATGGATCTCAGAATGCTATAAGCTAATGAATAATTATTTTTACTTCTAAGAAACTGACTTCTTTTTTAATATTGTATGATGTATTATTCTTGAATACATCATACAATATTAAAAATGAAGTCGGTTATTCTGAGTAAATATCGTCATCTCTTAGAAAAACATAACTTAGCATCATACCTGTATATCCCCGAAGGATAAGGTGGAGGTGTACCTTTAATAAACCCAAATTTCGCCAGTTACGCTTAAGGCGAGTAGTGCCACCAACTAGCGCCACCATTGAGAATAAAATTATAAGTCTGGAGATATTGAACATTTTGAAATTTCCTATGCTCACATTTTTTGTCAGATGAGGTAGGTCAGTTGAGGTCAAAAAATCAACACTAAACCTCCTAGGCTCGAAGCCTTAGCAGTTAACGCCAAAAACGGCCGTTTTTAGCGTTAATTTTGCTGAGGCTTAAAAATGTGAGCATAGGAAATTTCAAAATGTTCCACATCTGCAGACTTGTGATTTTTTTTCTCAATGGTGGCGCTAGCTGGCAGCACTCCTCGCCGTAAAAGGATAATTATATTGAAGCGTGGTAGCTCGGTGTGTAAGTGAAATGGTGTTATAGCTGTCTAGTTTATTGACGCGCGAGACAGAAGACTCTCACGTGCACCGGAACTAAACGCGCTTCGTTTAAATATAGATTTATGACAAAACGCTATACTTAAATAAATTTTTAGCTTAGTAAGTTCTTAATATATTTAAATACCTTCAATTTAAAGCAAATTTTATTGCACAATAAGGAACTGTTTACGTATAATCATATAAAACAGAAAATAGACGGTGCTACTTTTTTTCTGTCGGAAAAATTTCAAAATTTGGTTTTAGTATAGCAGTAGACAATACAGTCAAATAACACGTATGGAAAATCCAAATGATTTAACCATACACATTTGGTTTTATTATGAATTTTAAAAACACAAAGTTATTGTTGTATCCCCTTAAGTCCCATGTAATAGGGGGCGAGCCTATTGCCATGAACCGAGCACATAATCCAGATTCCGAGCTGCTACTGAGAAATTCCTGATGAAAAACCTAATAATACTTTGCCCGACCCCCATGTCGGGGGTCAGGGGGGTCGGGGGGGTCGGGGGTTTTAGTGTGTCGAACCCAGGATGCTCAGCAGTAGCTCTTGCGACCACTAGACCAGGGAGGCTGTTAGAGATCATACTAAAATTATAAAGGCGAAAGTTTGTGAGTGTGTGTGTGTGTGTTTGTATGTTTGTTACTTCTTCATGCTCAAACGACTGGACCGATTTGGATGAAATTTGATATGTAGATAGCTTAGACCCTGGATTAACACATAGGCTACTTTTTATCCCGGCATACGCGGGTGAAGTCGCGGGGCGCAGCTAATTATGTATAATTCCTTGATGAGTAAGCAAAGATACAATGATCAAGTGTAGTTACCTACCTACTTGAACTAACTTAAGCTCACATGAGGAGGTAGTCAGTACCACAGTATAATAATGTTACAGTAGTTTATCTTCGTAGAATACGCCAGAAACAACTTCGAAATCTCAGTATGCGTGCGGCAGTTACGCACGGACGGACGCGTACTACGGAGCGGCCGTAGGTAACTATTTCAAGGTCATTGCTCAGATAAATTACTGTAACTTTATTATTCTGTGTCAGTACTTACTTAAGTAATGTAGGTAACATAATATTCAATGTTTCCAAGTATAAGATAAAATATTAATCATTTATTGGCATTACATTATTACCTCGTCTGAACGTGAGGCGCTCGTGGCTAACTAACTAATAACAGCCGCACGGATCGATCCATCAGGTTAAGCTACGCTTGCCGGGGTTGGTAAGTGGATGGTCGTGGGTGGATTTTTTACATACCGAGACTCCTCCGTGCCTCGGAAGCCGTTGGTCCCGGCTGTCATTCGTGGATCTTTGAGAGTAGTTACGGGTCGTCAGAAGCCCGAAAGTGTGACAACCCGGTTGTCATACGATACCCCTTGGTAAGACTGGTTGTCAACCAGTCTTACCAAGGGGTATCGTATTACCCAGTCTCTGGGTTGAGGAGGTCAGATAGGCACGCTCCATCTCCATCTCTGCTAAAATACAGATATTCAGCTTCAACCGGTTAGACTGAAGCCGACCCCAACAAACTTTCCTTGTACAAAGAAAAGGCAGATTGATTTTGTTTGAACAGGAGAACCTAGTTTCAGTTCTGAGTTTACGCATAGTTTAGACAAATGTTTAGCTGTAACTGGGTTTTGCTATAATATATTTCTCAGTACCAGCCCACGGCGCAGATTAGCATATCAACCAGTGTGTAGGTAAATAGCAATTGACCTTTCACTTAGTGAATGTGGGTTAAGAATAGTCAGAATTCAGAATTCCGAACTAACTAAGATAAAAGAAAACTAAACATCACGGATGTACTCGCAGGGGTAGGCAGAGGTGTACTCCTAGAACGCCGGCCACATTTCACCAAGTAATAGATAGGTAGATAGGTAGGTAGGCTATTACTTGGTGAACCAAAGGTTTGTAGAAGCCATGTAAAAGCAGATGACAACTGCTCCGTTAAAATAGTAGTTTATTACGTTGGTAGCTGCTAAGTTGCTGCCAAGGTTTCAGCTTAGCAATGATCTACTAGGATTTTAGGTAATAGACGTTTAGGGGTCAGAAGAAGAAATATACTTACCAATTTATGAGCTTTCGGTACAATGAATTCTCTGGCTCGCAAAAACCTCAGCATATACTCGTCATCCGTCCTCAATGGATGACATTCACCTCTATCTGAAAAACATCGTTTAATTCAATGTAGAACATCAAAATTCAAAGCTTCGTCAGGTGTTCTTCTAGGAATTCCCACATTTGTTACATCAATGTCAAAATGTTAGTACCTACCCTTGGTAAGACAGGTCATTGACTGAGATGGTAGACAGGCAAGACAACACAAAGAAGCTTTGAAAAAATGTCTGTACCTCACGAAAATTGAACAAGGGTCATAAGTATTTGTCTAAACTAAAATAACAGGACAATACTTCTGTCTGACCTGGTCTGACCCTCGTAAAACATTTATTCAATAAAGAGTTTTGTGACAGCTAATAAACAAACAATCCGATGTTTTTCCTATTTGGGTTAGGTTATAGTTAAATAATCAAAACGCAAGGAAAATTACGGCGGTGTTAGCCAGGTTTTCAAGAAGAGCGGTGGCCGCCACATAACGGCCGAAGCGACGGCTGTCATGAAGATGACGGCAGCGGGGTTTGACTTTACGGTGTCAAAAAACGGTGCCTAGGAAAACACACCAAATTACTTTCATAAAATAATGTTCCTGTGACGTCATTCGCCGATAAATTGCAGACGCGATGTGACGGACACCGTTCTTCAAGGAAACCATAGCTTTAGCCAAAAGGACATAGGCTGTTTATAACAAACCGAAGGTATCGTACCAGTATAACTTGCAAGACCATAGAGAACTCACCAAATATCATTTTCCTAAGCTCTGTGATGGCTGTCGCCCTGGTAGCTACATTCTCCTTGCATTGTTCATAGGCGATCTCCATCAACTCGGGGTCTTCCTTCGTGTTGACTTCGGCCTCGAAGCCAATTTCTAAGAAGCAGTTATACATTATTATATCCTAGTAGTTGCGACCTGAAACAAAAAAGATCCATGCTTAAAAAAATTGCGTCCGTCATGTATTTGAAAGCAGTGTTTTGGTCAGCGTTGGCCTCATAGAAAAAATAAGGTGCAAAAAATATTGAGATTGGTTCGAAAGCAAACTAGTACGCAATACTTTTTTACTGCAAAAAAGTTTATATTTTTCACTTTTTAGTTATGATACTCCACACAAATTCGAATACCACTCACTTCCTGCAAAATAAATCAGAACTTAATCTACGTACGTATTTAGTCTAAGTTAGTTAGACTAAGTGGGAAAAGTACGGATTATTGAAGCTAACTCAA
Organism: Cosmia pyralina; assembly: GCA_946251885.1. Taxonomy (NCBI): domain Eukaryota; kingdom Metazoa; phylum Arthropoda; class Insecta; order Lepidoptera; family Noctuidae; genus Cosmia; species Cosmia pyralina. The sequence continues at coordinate 22,869,416 of OX276358.1, forward strand.
AAACTACCCAAGCAAAGTTGATAAATTTTCCATGGGACCATCTTCGAGGTATGGCTCCCGAATAAATCAAGAATCAGACGTCCAAATTGGACTACTCTGTAAAAAATTATGTGTGGTTATACATACAAAAAAAAATGTACGCCTCGACTTGAGAGCCTCATCCATTTTTTTCGTCGGTTAAAAACAAGGTTTTAGTGTATAATCTGACGTTATAAAGTTTTTTCTAAATAAAAATCAGGTTCATCTATCGATCGGCTATTTTTTTTTATCATCTGACATGATCGATTCGATCCTAATAAATAATTATTACATGTGAATTACATGAGATTGTGTATGCGTCATTTCATGGATTAAGCAAGATTCATTTCCACTGCGAAAGGATAAAGATTATAAGCAAGTAATAGGTGTGGACTGGAAGCCAGTGGAGGCTGGTTTGATCACCGATTGCATGTCTATTCACAAAACACAAATAAAGGCCCAATTACACTTGGTCGTTGGTCGTTAGCCCCGTATTCGGGTGCTCGAAAGACTTTACTCGAATTCGGGAACCCGCACCCTAATTGAATAACACACTGTCATACAAATCTTTATTTAGACACAATGGGTCTGGAGTACCCCAAGGAAGCATCCTTGGACCTCTTCTTTTCCTTTTATATATTAACGACTTACCAAATGTCATACAAATCTTTATAGGCAATGTCATACAAATCTTTATTTAGACACAATGGGTCTGGAGTACCCCAAGGAAGCATCCTTGGACCTCTTCTTTTCCTTTTATATATTAACGACTTACCAAATGTAACAAACCACAAGTGCGTACTATTTGCAGATGATGTGTCAGTAATAATACCGGAAAATAATAAAACATTACATCAACAAGAAGTAAATCAAACTATCAACAATATAATAAATTGGCTAAACGAAAACAACTTAAAAGTAAATTTATCTAAAACAAAATTCATTAAATTTGCAAACTACAAACAAAATCCCCCAAAAATTAATTTAGTCCACAATAAATAAATTAGTAAATTGAAAACTTTCTTAAGTAAATAAATAAATAATAATAATTTGGTCTGTCGACGTCAATAACGCCATACTACAATTTATATTGCGATTTTTTTTTTATTGTGAGTTGGCTGAAGAAACTTACGTCCGGCTTCTGAAAAGCTAATATCAAGCTAAGGATTTCAGTCATACTAGCATTTCTGGCGATTGCTGATCCAAGTGGACTTTTTAAGATTCAAAGATTGACTAACCATGGAAAATTAATACTTAATAATACTAAAATCGACCATATTTATTCGACGACGCTGTCTCACGGCAACGGTTACCTGGGCTGCGCCAACTTGACATACGGCGGCGCGGCGCCCCAGGCCCCCAGCGCGACTGCGCCGCTGTCATCGGACAAACTGTCAATTCTTTTTTGTGTCTTTTTGTTGTTGTTATTTTATTTTAGTTTCTATTTATATTATGTGCTATTTTTAAGGAAAAATCGTGTAAGTTTTTACAATTTTTTCTATGTTAAACAATGACGACGGTAGCGACGCTGTACGAAGCGCCAGTCAACCTGCCACGTCGCTGGATGTCCTAGTGAGATGCCCTCATTGTCCCCAAGCACGCTTTTTTAAGGGTGAACGAGGCTTGAAGGTACATTTTGGTAAGAAACACAAATCCCACAATGTGCCTTCATCATGCCCTACCATACCCACTTCCCTAACACCTGTTTCACCCTCTCAACCCTTTTGGAAAACGCTTGCAAAATTGAAAACTTCAACTCCAGTCTTAAAGAGAGTTCCTCGTGGCGCGAGACCATCCGTAGCTTTAAGTTTAGCGCGTTGTATCCGCCTCGCCGCCAGAGAGAACTCTCAGAGTGCTTGGGAGCAATTACTAACCTTCCCGTTTAGGATTCTACATGTGCAAAAGAATTTGGCAAATAAAAAAACTTTAACATCACAAATCAAGGATAATTGCAACATTTCGGCTCAAAGTTTCGACCCTAAATTAACAGCACACCTTCCCCAAAGAGGTTTATTGCACTATGTGGAGTCTAAACTAGGCGAGGGTGATATCAGAGGTGCAGCTAGGATCATCTTTAGTAGCGATGTGGTTGCGCCGTACTCTCCAGAGACACTTACAGCTCTGGAGAGCAAACACCCTACCCCGGCAGATGATCTCTCCTTTCCTGACCCACCCGATCTGGAATCCAACTCACTTGTAATTACAGCACAACAAGTGTATGCGGCCGTGTGCTCCTTTCGAAGTGGCTCCGCCGGCGGCCTCGACGGCCTGACACCTCAACACCTGAAGGACTTAATGTGTTCAGGCGCCGGTGAGGCTGGTGAGTCCCTTTTGGAGGAGCTAACGGCCCTCATTAATCTCATGCTCTCCGGCAATGTGAACGAAGCCGTCATTGATATCTTGTATGGGGCAAATCTATGTGCCCTGCGCAAGAAGGATGGCGGCATTCGTCCCATTGCCGTAGGGCTCACTTATCGTCGTATCGCAGCCAAAATTTGCTGTGCTTTCTACAGCGAAACACTGGCCAGCAAATTCCAGCCCCTACAGCTGGGCTTCGGGTCTAAAGGGGGCTGTGAGGCTGCGGTACATGCATTATCCACTTACATCAATAGCGGTAAAGGTGAGGTCATCCTTAAGGTTGACATTAAGAACGCTTTCAATTCCGTAAACAGGGACACCTTGTTGACAGAAGTTCAAAAAGAAATACCCAAAATTTACAGTTTTCTTTATCAATGTTATAGGCACCCCTCTAAATTACTTTATAAAGACAACCTTTTGAAATCAGCCGTTGGATGTCAACAGGGTGACCCTCTTGGGCCAGTCATTTTTAGTTTGGCAATAAATCCAATTATTCGTCAATTAAATTCTAAATTCAACGTTTGGTATTTGGATGACGGAACCCTAGGAGGTGATGTAGACACAGTCTTAAAAGATTTAGTTTTTTTAAAAGAAAAATTCAGTTCCATTGGCCTAGACCTTAACCTCTCAAAATGTGAAATTTATCTTCCCCAAACCACTGACAGACAGACTACCATATCAAAATTTAATACAATAGCACCAAATATCAAAATTATGGAAAGAAACTCTCTTCACCTCCTGGGATCCCCAATTTTTGACGAATCCTTTCCAACGTTTATTGAGGAGAAAATACAAAATTTTCATGATGTCTCGGAACGACTTTACAAAATTAATATTCATTCGGCCTTCACACTCATTCGATACTGTTGCTTTGGACCAAAATTCACATATAGCCTTCGCTCCTCCCATCTTTGGAAGCATCCACAACTTTTAGAAAAAGTAGACCAAATTATTAGAAACACACTAACTTCTATCCTAAATGTGGCCCTGGACGACCGAGCGTGGCAGCAAGCTACTCTTCCCATCCGCCTGGGTGGTCTCGGCGTCCGCAAAATTTCAAGTATTAGTTTACCGGCGTTCCTCTCCTCGGTCCACAGTACCGATAAATTAACCAGGAAAATTTTATCTTCCTCACTGGTCGATTTTGAGGTACCGTTTTTGACCGATGCGTTGAACGCTTGGAAAATGGCTTGTCCCATTACGGATTTGCCTGACAACCCGTCCTCCCAGAAACTGTGGGACGTGCCGCTCTGCAGTATTATACGGAATACCCTATTAAACACGTCTTTTAATACTGTTGAGCGTGCCCGTCTGCTGGCTGTGGGAGAATGGGAGTCAGGCTTGTGGCTTCAGGCGCTCCCGTCATCCACCATAGGTACTATGATGGATGACTCATCGTTTCGGCTCGCTACATGTCTCCGCTTGGGCGCACCTTGTGTTGCTCCGCATCGGTGTCACTGCGGTGACGCTGTCGACAGTCTCGGGCACCATGGCTTGTCCTGCTACAGGAGCGCAGGTCGCATAGCACGGCACGCCAGCATCAACGACATTATTCGTCGAGCTCTTGTTACCGCCGGCGTACCAGCGGTATTAGAACCAAACGGCTTGGTACGTGACGATGGGAAGAGACCAGATGGCATGACGTTGTTGCCTTGGAAGATGGGTAGGCCTCTGGTGTGGGACGCAACTTGTGTCGACACCCTTGCGCCATCTCATGTTCCAAGCACGACGTGCTGTGCTGGCGCCGCTGCTGCGGCTGCTGAGACCCTCAAGCGGCGCAAATACTGTAACCTTATAGGTAACTACAGTTTTGAGCCGTTTGGGGTCGAAACGCTCGGGTCATGGGGCCCGAGTGCGCGTCTACTTTTTAAGGAAATTTCTCGCCGACTGGTCGAGGCTTCACGTGACCAGAGGGCTGGCTCGTTCTTTGGCCAAAGAATTAGCATTGCCATTCAACGTGGCAATGCTGCCAGTCTTCTGGGCACGTTTCCGGATGACATCGATGCGGACGAGTACTTCGACGCCTAAGTGTCCTTTTGTTTTGTATTTATTTGTATAGTTAGTTAGTTAGTCATTTACATTAAAAAATAATAAAAAATGCATAAAAAAAAAAGTCCACAATAACGAAATAATTACCAAAGAAAATAGTATTAAATTTTTAGGTCTAACACTAGATGAAAATTGTAACTGGGGAATACATATTGAAAATGTTTCTAAAAAAATAAACAGATTTGTATACGCATTAAGAGAGTTACGCAAAACAGCGAATGAAGAAGCTGCACTCAATGCCTATCACGGCTACGTAGCATCGGTATTGAGGTATGGCTTACTTCTATGGGGTAACTCGTCCCACATTCAAAGAGCTTTCATAGCGCAAAAAAAATGCTTGAGAGCAATAACTGGGGCGCCTCCATATGAGAGCTGTAGACCAATTTTTAAAAAGTTAAAGGTTTTAACGCTAGCTTCTATTTACATTTTTGAAATAGCCATATTTGTTAGGAAAAATTCACACTTCTTCTCCACAGTAACCGAAAACAATAGATTTACAAAAAGGGACCCCACCAAGTTAAAAAACCAATTTTGTAACAGCACTCTCCACTACAGAAACAGCTACCTTATGTCCATAAAAATTTACAACCACATTCCAAAATTAATAAGAGAACTGCCATTTAATTGTTACAAAAAAGAACTAAAAACATGGCTTAGTCAAAATAACTTTTATACTATAAATGATTTTTTTTATTATACGGGTTAAATTAGATTTATTTAGATTTATAATTAGGTTTTTGTTAGGTTGTTTTTTTAAGTTATTGTTGTGTTTTTATTGTTTATTTTATATTGTAGGTTATAGGTACCCGAGAATAATAATTAATGTGTAGAGTATAGGTATGTAGTTTATAAGCTGTGTTTTATGCCCATGTGCACATATTATAGTAAATATTCGTAGGCCGCTTTTAGCGGCGGATGTGTCCTGAACACAATTATTTTATATACCAACTTTGTTGCTACCATATCCGACGAATAAATGTCTTTGTCTTTGTCTTTGTCACTATCAATAGGAATCTGAATCATTTTGAAGCAAATTGCTAATCCATTGCTTCATTTATGTTGGAACAATTTGTCTGCTCGACAACGTAAATAACATAATGAACGTTATTGAACTGTCAAAATGAAACCGATTCTGATTGATAGCGTGTTACGCAATTGTCCTGCCGCTGCATTAATTACACTTTTCATCGCACTGGAAGATGAAGCGGGACTAGATTGTCCGAAGACGGGCGGAAGTGTGTGAGCAGTGGTGGCTCAGTGGTAACGGTCGCGACATACGAGTTGTAGGTCATAGGTTCGGACCCAGGCAGGCGCTTTACTTTGTGTAAATTATTTCATCACCACTGCTCTCAAAACGGTGAAGGAAAAGATCGTGAGGAAACCGGCATGTACTAGAACCAAAACCTCGAAGACATGTGACATCTACCAACCCCCACTGGGCCTTTTTTTTTGTGCATGGGAAATCATCAAATGACTTCTCCCGCTCTGGGCGGAGCAGGAGGGCGTGTCAGACTTTTACTGACTAAAACCCACCCGTGTTCCTTCAGTTGCCTGTGCTAGGGTCACGGTATCACTTTCGACCAACCCGCGATCCCGGCGGCATCGGCCCTATCGGACTCCATCATCGGGCTAGAGGTACGCGTGGAACCCAACGTGCCGTCGACCCGGGCGTGGTCCTTACCGGACGGCGAACTACCCATTGCTCGCCGTCCGCAAGCCCGCGCCTACGGTGGCCGGGAATCGGCTATAGATTTCCGCCGCCCAGGGCGTCTCCTGCGGTGACTAAGGGCGCGAGGTTGCCTCTCCCTTACGCGTTCCGCCTCCTCCTTTGCGAGCATTACTGCTTCGCAGAAGGAGGTGACGGCCTCCCGTGCACTCTCGCTCTGTCCCATGGCCTGGACCAGGTTCGGACGTGAGAGATCGCCGCCACCGGATACCTCCGCGAGAACAGGGCGGTGCTCCGCCCAAGCCGGGCAGACCTCCACTGTATGCTCCACCGTGTCCTCCGGGTGATCCACACAATGGTGACACCCGCGCGTTTCCTCCCGCATCCGCACTGGACCTGCGTGGTGGATTACGGCCCACTCTCTCTCACCGAAAGGAGACCTGTGTCCCAGCAGTGAGAATGTTATAGGCTGATTATTCATTTACTCTTGGTCATTTGCTCGAATTCTATAGGCAAGTGTAACTGCGCCATAAGATTTAGCTCGTAATTGTCTCTTGTTGCGTTTTGTATATTTTTAACCAGCAATTTTGCCAAGTCAAGTGTAGGAGAAAATCCTTTTTTTTTTGCCACATTATTATACTAACACTAGCTGTTGGCCGCGGCTTCACACGCGTGGAGGCCAGAATTTCCTATTTGAATTTTTGTTCACAATTTCACGGGTTTTAATTTATTTGCGCAGAACCCTAATTATTTTTCTAAAATAAAAGTAGCCTTAGTTACTTCTTATGACAACAGCTCCTAAATCAAATCATATTCCCGTCAAAATCGGTCCAGCCGTTTCGGAGATTAGCCGGAACAAAACAGACAGACAAAAATTTTAAAAATTGTTGTTTTGTTACAAGTACCGTATATGCTTTCATATGCATTTAGTAAAAAGCTGTTATTTTGACATTACAAACAGTCACTTCAATTTTATTTAATTGTAAAGATGTTTAGGTAAATTAAATAACACGTGACAAGTGTTATTGCTCGTGACTCATGTTAATGAGGAGCTTGTGGCTATGTAATAACAGCCGCACGGGTCGATCCATCAGGTTAAGTTACGCTTGCCGGGGTTGGTACGTGGATGGGTGACCATCTTTAATTCTTTACATACCGAGACTCCTCCATGCCTCGGAAAGCACGTTAAGCCGTTGGTCGCGGCTGTCATTCGCGGATCTTTGACAGTCGTTACGGGTCGTCAGAAACCCGAAAGTCTGACAACAAGTTTTACCAAGGAGTATCGTATTACCCAGTAATTGGGTTGTGGAGATCAGATAGGCAGCCGCTCCATATAAAGTACTGGTATTCAGCAGCATCCGGTTAGACTGGAAGCCGACCCGAACATAGTTGGGAAAAGGCTAGGCAGATTGTTTTTTGTGACTCGTGTTATTGCTTAGGTACTCAAACTGGTTTTCAAATCACGTGTTTTAAATCTGTGTATGTATTTTTTGTAACATTACTAACGAAGGAGTTAATGGGCGTTTTTGCGTAACTAATTTTTTTTGTGTATTTGTATCCAGCGGCTAAGTAATAATAGCCGCACGGGTCGATCGATCAGGTTAAGCTACACTTGCCGCGGTTGGTCAGTGGATGGGTGACCATCTTTCCATACCAAGACCGTGCCTCGGAAAGCACGCTAAGCCGTTGGTCCCGGCTGTCATTCGTGGATCTTTGACAGTCGTTACGGGTCGTCAGAAGCCCGAAAGTCTGACAACCAGTCTTACTGTGGGGTACCGTATTAACCAGTAACTGGGTTGTGGAGGTCAGATAGGCAGTCGCTCCATGTAAAATACTGGTATTCAGCTGCATCCGGTTAGACTGGAAGCTGACCCCAACATAGTTGGGAAAAAGCCAGGCAGATGATTGTATCCAGTGTGCGATCTCTGAATTCTCAACCATAACATTTCTTGCACATTAATTTATTTTGTTTCAACCATGTCTCGACCATTCTCAAAACTGATTTGATTTTATTTAAAGGTAGGTAGGTACTTATAGGTGCTTAAACGTTATATTATTTCAGTGATTCTTAATGATGAGTACAATGACCCCTTAAAATATTGCCACTGTTTGCACTTACACCCTGTATAGGTACACCTACAGTGGTGACTTACGACTTCCACGCGAACGAAATCGCGGGCAGAAGCTAGTTGACAATATTATGTTTACAACATCAGGAAACAAGGATGCCTGTATGAATAAGGGAAGATATGGTTCGCGCTCCTCGACGTGAACCGCATAAATTGTGCTCACGGGTCTAATTTACGATAATAAAATTACCGTAATCGTCTAAATAAGCAGCAACAATAGTTCCTGAACTTTCAAAATGTGCACAAATAGGTAGTTCACAAACCAAAAACAAGTTGACGGGGATTACTTTTCACTCGTAAGTACCTACATGAAAACTTAATTTTCTTTAAAATTCTCCTGATTAATATGGCCGCTGGGTTGCCATTTGCAGAAAGGGTTAGAAATATGTGATACGTAAGAGTGTGATGTGAAGAGACAAGCGGCAGCGCAAGCGGCGTATAGTCGATTTGTTATGGCTACGTAACAGTGACAATTATCGCTATCTCGTTCCCGCTACAGTGTTTGCATGCCATTGGTAGATTGTACAGGGATCACAACTCTGTAAACGGCTTTATTTCATGTAGGTACCTACTTTCGAAGCAAATAAATGATTATGATCGTCTCTCTATTTCGGTTGTTGAGCACATGACGTGCGTGCGACATCAGGAAATGTTCCCTTATATAAACATTAATGCCTGGGGCCCATCCTTCATCTTCTCAATATGTTCCTAAGTATAATATACCTCCCCACAAATAGGAACAAAATTCTCAAACCAAAAGTAATAAATCTTGTGACAAAAATATTATCCTTGTCAGTTGTCAAAAATATTTTCTGTGCTTTAGAAAGTAAAGTATGATTAATTACATCAAATCATCAAATATATTAAAATTGATGTCTCATTTTATTACATTTCAAGATATTTATTTTTTATATACATATATATATATATATATATATATATATATATATATATATATATATATATATATATATATATATATATATATATATATATATATATATATATTAAATCAGGGGTGCATCTGACACCGATACCAATGCCGATACTTATATCGGCGATACTTCGGGTTTGCCGATATATCGCCATCGGCGATATTTTTATTTCCGGTACAACGATACTTTTCAAACTTCGCACTAGTTTCAAAAAGGTAACGTAAACGCGCGTACTGTTTTGTCTATTTCGTTGCAAACGAGACCCGAACAATGACGTTTTATACTCAAACTTGAAAAAATAGCGTAGAAATACTTTAGTTTCCAAATGAGTTCCTGTGGCATCTGAGAAATTATTTTCCACCGTAGGGCTCATTCAAACAGAATTGCGAAATCGCGTATCTCCGCAAAACTTAAGAATTCTTTGTTTTTTAAACAAAAATATTATAAAATTAAAATAAAAAACATAAAATAATAATGAATTGTCCTGATAGCCGTGGAATGCCTCTCAACTTCTCAAGCACCTCAGAACATGATGCCCCATTGTCGCTACGTCACTATGTGCTAGCGACCGTTTCCGGGGGCCCATTATTGAGTGTGCAAGTCACCCCCTGCCAATTTATCTGCGTATATTATATAGCATTGGTCAGGCAGGGGACATAGTTCTTCCATAGTTCAAGGTACCCAATCCACTATAGCCACCCAAATTAAATAGCCCAATATGTTTTGTTTCCATGTTCTGCAATAGTCCTGCACCAACCGGGGGTTGTCCTTGGGTGCACTTGCATAGTGCATACAGGGATAATCGTCGGCTGGTGCCTCCTCGTTATTTAAAATTGTCAAAGGGGCCGCTGCGAGGTGGCTTCGGCCCCTCGTACGCCTTCCAAAGATCCGGAACCCCAAGGTCCCGAGATATGTCAAAAAAAAAATTAAATTACAAACTGTAATTTTTATATTAATTTAAATAAATTAACACAACTTGTGTTTTATATAATTTACCTTCATTTAAATTTAATAAGGTTATCGGTATCGGTATCGCCGATATTTTTAACCGACTTCTAAAAAAGGAGGAGGTTCTCAATTCGGATGTTTCTATTTTTTTTTTTTATGTTTGTTCGCGCATAACTCCGTCGCTTGCCAACCGATTTGAAAAAATATTTTTTTGTTGGAAAGGGTATACTTCCCAAATGGTCTCATTTTTGTCAAAATCCAGTTCTGATGATGGGATCCTGGAGAAATCGAAGGAACTCTTCAAATATTATAGGCACACCTATAGCGATTTGGGTATTTTTTATAGTAGCTCGTGCATTTGCTCTTGGAAAGCACCACATGGTGAATTGGAACTGATGATGAAGACCACAGATGGCTACCAGAACTACTCAATGATAAATATGTCACGGGTTGCGATTCGATTACTTTAATATGGTTGCTAAGCAATTTCCGCTCGTCACACAATGCGTGTGGTGAGTGGTTGTTGAGGAGTTCTCCTGGTTCTTACCAGCAGAACTCCTCAACAATTAACGTCCCAGCATCGGGAAAAGCAATATTTTGTAACATGTGATGAGCAATTGACATTAGACTATTGTAACACAAATTATAAACAGACCCACTAAAAAGTGAAAAATAAAAACTTTTTTACAAAAAAATACAACCGACTTCCAAAAACAACACTACAAAGTGAAAAATAACTTTAATTTCGGAAGTCGGTGGCAAAAACGAAAATACATTTAATCAGACACCGACTTCCCAAATTAAAGTTATTTTTCACTTTGTAGTGTTGTTTTTGGAAGTCGGTTGTATTTTTTTGTAAAAAAGTTTTTATTTTTTTATAATAGTACTGGTATCGTATCGGCAAACAGGCGTATCGATGCATCCCTATATTAAATATTATGTGCAACAGTTTCTGCATAGTGCATAATAACCATTGTGAAATACAGTACACTCTATTACATAATATTTTAAACCAACCTTAAATCTGATATTTTATTTGCTAGTCTAAAATGACATAAAAAAGGTCGCTCACAGCTGTCATTTCTCTGGTCTGCCTGACTGACCTCTAAGATACAGGGATACCCCTAGTTTGGAGATCAGGGTTTCAATGTATTGTGCTTATAAATATAATATTGTTTTAGTTAGTAGGTACCTACTTTGGCTTTTTCTTCAATAAACATTTTTTTTTTTTTGGTCTAGCAAATTAAAGTATAAGTAGTATATAAGTATAGGTGCCATTTCACAGACCGACAGTGTTTCGCATTGAATAAAGACCTAGTGAACCAACCAGTAATTATAACTAGCTTAGCATGTTAGTTTTGTTGCTAAGTGTACTCCTAACACAATCTCACGTCACAGTGCAGGTTGCATAACCAGTACTCAGTGACTGTCACTGTCACGCAATTTGTGATGCTCAGATACTTAGTCTGCTAAATTATACGTCGTTAACTACCTGGTTCAAATATTAGAAACACATCTTGCAGAAGTTACAATAGATACAAGCTGTTTTTTTATTGGCTAGGGAGCTACCACGATAATGTTCTGCTCACATTATGAACTTTGCTATGAGACCAAACCTGAAATCGTGAAAAAAAATCAGCAACTCGTCAAAATGTAGGGAACAGCTGATTTTTTTTTTTGGGTTTTCATGTTTGTTCCTGTAAGAGTAAAAAGTTTTTCACAATGATGAGTACAAAATTATCATGCCAGCTCCCTAGCCAATAAAAAAACAGCCTGTTTAAGGTAATAATAATTAATAATAAACCTTCATTATCCACGAAATCAGTGGTGGCCCAGTGGTATAACGGCTCCGACTTAAGAAATGTAGGTCTTGGGTTCGACCCAAGCAGGCGCTTTATTTTGTGTAAATAATTTCATCACCACTGTTCTCAAAACGGTGCAGGAAAACATCGTGAGGAACCCGGCATGTCCTAGAACCAAAAATTCGAAGACATGTGACATCTACCAACCCGCACTGGGCTCGCGTGGTGGATTACGGCCCACTCCCTCTCGAAGAGAGGAGGCGTGTGTCCCAGCAGTGGGAACATTTTAGGCTGGTTATGCTTATGCTATCAATCCACAATGAATCCATCCAGAAGTGTAAGTAAATAAAACTTAAACCTAATTTTAAATTTACACCAGTGCGGGCTGGTGGATGTCACATGTCTTGGAGGACATCCTCACTATGTTTTCCTTCACCGTTAAGAACTCGGTAGTGATGATATAAATGCAAAGGTTAGAACGCAAAACTTACAACTCGTATGTTGGGGCCGTTACCATTGGAAGACTACAACTCTGCAGAGCTAAAAAATCCCATATTTCAAAATCATTTTCTCGCTTTTTCTCGCATTTTCTCGCTGACGATCTTAAGGACAATGTTGATATTGAAAGGGAACGTAGGGCATTGGCGGTCCGAGGTAACATGTTGGCCCGAAGATTCGCTCGGTGTAGCAATCTAGTAAAAGTAACACTTTTTAAGGCATATTGCCAGTGCTTTTACACGGGGAATCTTTGGGTCAACTATACCAAAAGAACGCTGGATGACCTACGCGTACAATATAATAATATTTTTAGGATGCTGTTGGGACTGCCACGATGGTGCAGCGCTTCTACTATGTTTGCGCAAAACCGAACTGACGGCTTCCACGCCGTCATTCGCAAGAAAACCGCGTCGCTGTTGTCAAGGTTGCGGGCGAGTGGCAACAGCATTCTTAAAACTGTGGCGGAGAGTATCGACTCTCCAATTATTATAAGTTTTGTGAGAAGGACAATCACTAAGCATTAATTTGGGGATGTCCTTTTCACAATGCTATTTATTCTGTTTTGTTTAGTTTTATTTTTTCTATTGTATTTTAACTACTAACACTAGTAATAAGTTATAATATTGTTTACTAACACGTTGGATCATTGTTGTCCGAAGAATAAAGAATATAATATAAAATCAAAACTCATTTATTCAAATCAGGCTGAGACTCAGTACTTTTTGAACGTCAAAATTACATAAGAGCCGACTGAAGGATCCCCTAAAACGACCGGTTCAACACTTCCGAGTGCTTTGGCTGGGGAGAAGAAATATCAATCAATCTGCCTTGCCTCTTCCCAACTACGTTGGGGTCGGCTTCCAGTCTAACTGGTCGGGCTACTGACGACCCGTAACGACTGTCAAAGATCCACGAATGACAGCCGGGACCAACGGCTTAACGTGCTTTCCGAGGCACGGAGGAGTCTCGCTATGTAAAGATGGTCACCCATCCACGGCCCAACCTCGGCGAGCGTAGCTTAAGCTCGACCCGAGCGATGGATCGACCCGTACGGCTGTTATTACTTAGCCACGAGCTGCCCGAGCTGGCTGGGAAGAAGAAGTGTTTACTAATAAATGGTTTTAGTGGTCAACCGTTTATTTTGCCAATCTGATTTAGACCGGCCGGTCTGTTCTGTAAAAATGTGAAAACTTAGGTGAAGTCAGCTGTCATTCAAACTGCACGAGTAGCGTGACCACCATAGAATCAGGTTTTGTCGACGGAAGAATAGACAAAATTACAGATTGTAGAAATGTATCTACGCAATCTACCCGTCTAAGCAGTGCAATGTGTCATTTTGTCTATTCTTCCGTCGACAAAACGTCGTCAAGCTACGCGTGCAGATGAGGTTGACACTATTGACAGCTCTCTTCACCTTAGTATTCACGGTGAGATTTTTACAAAATAACACTACCTGGCTAGATAAGAGCCAGAAGTGATTCTAGCTAAAGTAATTATCTCTTGCAAAGCCAGTTAATTGGACCAGAACATGCCGCAGTGGTACTTTGTTATCTAATGTAATTACTAGCCTATCGTAGGCATGTTCTGGATTAGTAGACGTGGACTAAGGTAGGTTCAACTGTATTTTATTATAATAAGTAATGATTTTATTCTACACATTGTTTTAACTAAAATAAGTACCAGCGGTCAGAAAGTGTGTGTACGACAGGCTAATGGCACTGAATAATAAAGCTACAGGAGTTTGTCTGGGCTGTGACCTTGAATTTAATTACCTGTTTTTTTTTATATAAATGGCAAGTCAACCTAGGTGGTTGTCGGCTGCTTAACCGGACTTTCCAGCCAGGGCATAAAACTTATAAACTAAGCGACCTCTCGCTAAGGGCACACCCTGAGGGGACCGGCCTCGGCTTAGGGCGTCGCTGGGGTTCCTACCACGGAATAGTTATTTATCTGTTCCGTGGTTCCTACCCCAGCGAGGCTGGCAGGCTGAATCGAACTATGACAACTCGGTAGATTAATATACGCGTCCGTCCGTGCGTAACTGCCACGCACTCGAATTGTTGCGTACATAAGTTTATACTGAGATTTTGAAGCGCGTCGTTTCAGTTTTTTTCTATGAAGTTATAAGTACTAGTGAAACATTATTATACTGTGCCAATGGCTAAGTAATAACAGCCGCACGGGTCCATCGATCAGGTTAAGCTACGCTTGCCGCGGTTGGTCCGTGGATGGCTGACCATCTTTACGTACCAAGACCCCTCCGTACCTCAGAAAGCACGTTAAGCCGTTGGACCTCGCTGTCATTCATGGATCTTTGACAGTCGTTACGGGCCGTTAGAAGCCTAAAAGTCTGACAACCAGTCTCCAAGGGGTAGGTATCGTGTTACCCAGTAACTGGGTTGTGGAGGTCAGATAGGCAGTCACTTCATGTAAAATACTGGTATTCAGCTGCATCCGTTTAGACTGGAAGCCGACCCCAACATAGTTGGGAAAGGCTAGGCAGATGATGACCTACGGTCAGAAAGTGTCACCTTGAAAGTCTATTAAGATTTAAAATGCATTTTTTTTTAATTATCCTGCTGCCTTTTCGTAGTTATATCGGAGTTGACTTCCAGTCTAACCGGACAGATACAGCTGAATACCAGTAGGTACTTACCTTACATGGAGAGACTACCCATCTGACCGCCACAACTCAGATAAGTTACTGGGTAATACGATACTCTTAGTAAGACTGGTTGTCAGACTTATGGACGGAGCGATAAGTAATGTATGGTCACCCATCCATGCACTGACCTCGGCACGGTCGACCCGTGCGGTAGTTATTATTGAAGCAGACATAAAATAAAAATAACATAAAGTCATAACTTTTACGTAAGACTGATGGCAGTGCATCTAGTAATTTGTGGCAGTTAGAATGATGATGTAAGTACTCGTAGGTCAAGCTGTCTGCCTTTCTCCAACTATGTTGGCATCGGCTTCCAGTCTAACCGGATGCAGCTGAATACTAGTATTCTATATGGAGCGACTGCCTATCTGACTTCTACAACCCAGTTACTGGGTAATACGATACCCCTTGGTAAGACTGGTTGTCAGACTTTCGGGCTTCTGACGACCCGTAACGACTGTCAAAGATCCACGAATGACAGCCGGGACCAACGGCTTAACGTGCTTTCCGAGGCACGGAAGAGTCTCGGGATGTAAAGATGGTCACCCATCCACGTTACCAACTCTGCAAGCGTAGCTTAACCTGATGGATCGACCCGTGCGACTGTTATTACTTAACCACGAGCTCCTGATGATGTTGAAGATGATGTAAATAGGTAAGATAGTAAAAGTTGCAGAGTTAGTCAAGTTTCGTTGCTGACCGTACAATACCTACAGATTATGCAGATAAACCACAAGATTAACTAACATTATGCTGAGCTAACTTTAGCCCGCGACTTCGTCTGCGTGATATTTTGGCCACCGCGTCGCATCGCGTATTCGCGTCACCCATTATTACTTACTTCGTTTTCGCTAAGCGTTTTTTCTTTTTCGTTTTGCTCGTAGCAAATGTTAGATAGCTTATAAAGTTATAAGTTATAACCTTCCTCAAGCATCAGGCTATCAAATACACAAAGAATTTTTCAAATCCGACTGGTAGTTCCAGAGCTCGTTCAAACAAAAAAACAAACTGTTCGGGTTTATTATTTATGGTTAATTGAACTTACCATAAGTGAAGTTCAACCAAAATTATGCGAAGTGTTGCATCCGAAGAGATTTTTCCGTGTGTGGCAATGTAGTACAATGAAAGACGGACTACAATGTGCGTTAAATCTCGAGGATGCAACACTGAAGTATAATTAGTATCTAGATCTCTTGACGATAAAATAAATTAGTATATTCATAGACATTATATTCAAGAAATAAAACGCAAAGAAACATTAGTCAAATTACCTAATACTTAATTGAGTTTAAGCAAGAACGGCTCTCATTTACATTTAAAATATTCCGCGCAAGATTTTCGTCTGTAGATTTGTATGTCCCGGTTGGTCTCAGAAACGGGTAATCAAAAACGATTCGATCTTGAACGTTCTCAGAGAGGTCGGCCACAATTCATAAGTTGTATTCTCTTTTAATGTCAAGCGACACGTTATATTATAGGGTTGTAGGTAGGTATATCGATGGAGGAGCGTGTGGCTAAGTAATAACAGCCACACGGCGACCCGTGTGGCTGTTATTACTTAGCCTAGCCTTTTTCCAATTATGTTGGGGTCGGCTTCCAGTCTAACCAGATGCAGCTGAATACCAGTATTTTACATGGAGCGACTGCCTATCTGACCTCCACAACCCATTAACTGGGTAATACGATACCCCTTGGTAAGGCTGGTTGTCAGACTTTCGGGCTTCTGACGACGCGTAACGACTGTCAAAGATCCACAAATGACAGCCGATTTTTAACAACTGTCAACATTTTAAGGACTAAAATCATTTGGAGAAATTGGACAGTTTGGTATAAACCTGATGTGCTGTTGTCTGTACAGACGCCAGCACGTCAAGCTACTAAAGTCTGTCAAATTTCTTTAATAAATTTTCAACTTTATCGCATAAGCATTATGTTTAAGGTTGATTGGGAAAATTTGACAGTTTCGGGTGGCTTGACCTGCTGGCGTCTGTACAATTTTTTTACCATGACTTTAACGTACAAATTACTGATGATGTCTTCATATTCAGCTATGTAACGAGGTACAAAAGTTTAATCAATATTTGGAGGTGCCGATGAAACAGTCGATAATGCTGGCAAAGGTCGAACTTGCAAATGGTTGAAATATTTAAAAATTGGGCAATAATCGAATTAATTAACTTTTCTAAGCCATCCCACAACTTTCTAACCTCCCAGCAATCCATCACACGCTAGGCACCTAGATAGACATACCAGGTCACAAGTGGCGGAGTGGCTTTTAAGTTTTTGCATGAGTCACGGTCTACTGTCTGCTCACGGTTCACTGTCGTTTAGTTTCTGCGAGGTCGCCTGACCTTATGCCTTTAGATTTTTATTTTTGGGGTCATAATGAAAAGCCTTGTACACTCGACACCGGTTTCATCAGTAGAAGTACTAAGGCAAATAATAATACACGCAGCGGAGCACATAAGAACTAATTTAATTTCAAAAGTTACCAGGACAGAAGCTAGAAGAAGAGTAAGGGCTTTTTATAAGGCATACAGGGGTTTTTAACAAAACCTCTAAGTTATCAACAGCAGGTTCAGATTTAAAATTTTCAACATTATGCTAGTTGACAGTAAGAAAAAACTTGATGGATTTTATTATGTAGAATGTTGAGTGAGCTTCAAAATTCAACTAAGTTTTGTAAATGATTTTAGAATACTTAATTACTTACTTTTGAGAAATAATTACGTAAAAATATAGCAATTGTTCGCGTGACATTGAAGGCGAATCAGACCGCGATACGTCACATCTTCAGTCATATCATTTTCACAAAATAACATTGATTCAGGGTTCCCACCTCAGGATATTTTCCTCTACTGCATTCGCATGCTTGTAAAGAATAGTAAAAAAAATATGATTGAAATGTATTAATTCAAGAAAATATGAAAACGAGCTATTGAGTATCCGTTCCGCTTGCGTTTTAGATAATTATACAGTTACTGTCATCACTTCTTTATTTTGAAATCGCAATTAATCGATTTGATTCGACAGTAGGTACTGTAAAGCATTGATGCTTTGGTCAAGCCTCGTTAATATAATACTGGCTGACATTCAATCATTCAAATATGGAATATATTCTGTCAAGAAAAACGATCCCCGTTTCAGGATGACACAGATATAGAATCTGGTCAGGGCTCGGAAAAGAACTAATTTTAGTAGGAATATTATTTTGATATTTGATCTGAGTTTTAAATACACAGGGCTTCAGCCCCATTAAATAGAGTCCCTCTCTTATTATTTAATAGTTTAGTAAATATCCTACTGTGAGGTTCGAGGCCTCACAGTACTAAATTAATAATCGATGATATCGAGTATTTTTTTATTTTTTTAGATTAATTAATTAGTAAAAAATACTCACAAATAAATAATCGATATCGCAAAATCCAAAGGCAGATTGTGGAAACACTAATTATTTGTTTTAACTTTTTTGACAACAGACAATAGGACTGTGACTGATTGAAGCAAGATACTGAAAACATAAACAAGAGCACTAATAATATGAGACTGATTACATTATATTTCTTACAATATTAGTTACTTGACGAGATAAAAGTTGCTTTATTAGTTACTAGTTTTAGCCAGCGGCTTCGCCCGCGTGGATGTCGAAAAATATCTCACGGGAACGTACTACCGGGAAGTCCTTCCTCATCCCTTGTCTACATTATAAAGGGAACCTCTGTGCAAAATTTCAGCTTTCTACGTTCAAGGGCTGGGCGTTGATGAGTCAGTCAGTCAGTCAGGACTTCTCTTTTTATTTATATAGATTTAATTATTGTTATTAGCATTTAAAGGCTGCTCGAACATTTTGCATCTTTATACAAACTAAAGATCGCTCTAAATTAGTTTTTTGAAAATGTTCGTAATTTAATATCTTGAATGTGTCTTGCTCGTGCATGTAAAGTTTCATTACTGAGAAGCCTAGCGTTAGATTAGCTTTTTCATTTTTTAAAAAAATTATGGCAAAGTATTTATGGCAACGCTGTATGTTGGAGCAGCCGTAGCGGAGCAGGTAGTGCAACTTATATTTTGTATCTGTGATTGAAAATAGGTTAATTTGATAGAACCTAAGTTGATTAACCACTGAAGCCGTGACGCGTCCCGCTCCCCGCGCGACGTCATTAGGATCCTTGAGATTTTTTGTCGGCGCGCGACGGCGCGCCTAGCCACTCGGTAAAAATGCATCTAATTCTGAAAGTATGTCTTATTCACGTTTTTTGATACTTTAATAATAGCTGAATAACTAACGTATGCTAGGTTTTAATCGAAAGCAATGTCGAAAAAGTCTATTATGTTCGAAAATATAAAACAAAATACAGAATTTGTTAGAACTGGCCCCGGTTTTCCTACTCGTAGCTCTGTTGTAAAAAATATATTTAAATATTTAAAGTTTACTAGGTTGTGATGCAAAAATAGTAATTGCTCAGCTTTATTTGGTAATAGCTTGTTTCGTTTTCCTTCTTACAAATTGCCAGTTTCAGAAAACAAACGTTCGCTGTAAACTGAGCTTCCGGGAGCTGAAAGAAATATTTTAGCCAAATTACTCAAAAGTGGAAACCTTAGTTTATATTTGGACCATATGGGCAGATATCTCGTGACCATCTATCAAGTTCAATAGCCATAGGGCTTTTTAGTTTTCCTGCCGAATATACGGTTCGGTAAACTTTTAACCGAACATTCGGCCGATTATTCGTATTCGGTAAAACCCATATTCGGCCCATCACTAGTATATACCTACTTACGAATCTATAAACTACGTTAGCAAACAATACACAAGGGGTGCATCAAACTCAGACATTGTACCACAGATTTTCTGAAAGAATTTTAAATCAGGCTGGGCGAATTTTTGTGGGAATAAATTCCAAAAGTGTATTTTTGTTGCTGGTTGGCAGATGAGGCATCCCTATTCCCTACACAACTATCAAAACCTTATCACTATTTGTGTATAGACCACTCTTGCCCAGTCTCCTTAAATCCGTTGTCAAAATAAATATCAATAAGTATAAATATGTCAAGAGGTTTGATTGAATGTTATTATTTCGATCAGCCACTTAACATGTGATCAACCTTTTAAATACAGGGTCCGCCGTTTGTTATCAGTTGGTCAAAGTTCACTGATAAGCGAGGTTGATTACAAATTTACTCCAACAACATTATCAGCTGGACACAAGTACCTAGGTATTTATCGGACTATTTACATTCGCAAGTATGTCAACATGTTCATTGTTAAGGCATGCACAGACATGCACGCGGCAAGCTCTGCATACATGCATGACATTAACCCTGCAGTCTTGTGTAACGTCTAGTTGCACTTACGAGTTATGAATGCATGGTTCAATTAATATTTAGCTCATAAATGTTCGCTTTAGTATCTTATTGATGCAAGCACGTGAATTCAGCTCAACTTTAAACGGTTGTTATAAATTAGGTTCCTGGGGATGCTGCTGACCTAGTAGGTAAGAACTTACCTACTACTACTTACTTACTTACTTCCTTAGTTAGAACTAACTAAGGAAGGTTAGACCACAAAAACTATAATACAAAATGTTATTTTATGGGAAATGTACACGTTTCTGTGACTTGATATTATTTAATTTTAACTTTCAGGTTCAAGGTCTCTCAAAAAACAAGTACCTACATACTTAACATGAGATAAGTGTACCTACATAAATTATGCGTAAGCGTGACACATAATGGTTTAATACTGTGTAACCATTATTGTGTGACTCATAATTTTTAACCGACTTCAAAAAAGCAGGTTCTGTATTCGACCCGTATGTATGTATGTAGGTATGTATGTATGTTTGTTTGTCCGCGATTTTCTCACTAACTAATGAACCCATTTTGATGATTCTTTCACTAACGTGATCTATATACTTTCAGTAAGGTTTTAGTATAATACATTATGTAATTATTCTTATGTACGAAGTTATATGCATAAATGCAATGTATCTCCGGCATTTCTAAGCGGAATTTGATGATTCTTCTTTTCGTTCGTCTTGGGCTCACCTACTTATGTAATTGTATATTCAACTAAAAATGGAAAATAAATTTACTTTAAAAAAAGTAAAAACCGACTTCAAAACCAAAAAAGAATAAAATAACTTTAACACTTAACAGCTTCTGAAGTCGGTGTCTTCAATTCTTCAATGCACTACAACTTGACACCGACTTCAGAAGCTGTTAAGTGTTTTATGATAGTTATTTTATTCTTTTTGGTTTTGAAGTCGGTTTTTTACTATGCTTCTTCACCACACGTTATTTGAAATTATTTAAATAAGTTGTAAGTTAAATATGTTTACGCTCACTTACCTACTTATTTTAAATTAAAGTCACTTTTCGCCGCGTTGTTCTTAATACATAATACGCAACGGATTTTGATACGGTATTCTCCATCATTTATAAAATTTTGTGTGTGTAATACAAAATAATATTAATAATACATGAACTTGCATGTACTTGCTTGCTTGCTTGAAAACTCGATTTTTTGTCAAGTCGTAAAAACCGTACGAAGGGTTAATTTTAAACGTATAGTATAACACGTTTTAACAAAATTATTATGATAATGTCAAAAACAAGTCGAACAAAATAGGTCAACATTATCATGAAAAATGCGGAAATTAAAAACTGATATCGTTAACATTAGTTTGTCCTTTTAAAATGAGATTTGCTATTTAATTGAACAAAGCTTGTCCGTAGTATAATAAAATAATAGTAACAAACTTATTTCAAGAAAAAACGATTAAATGAACGTAAACGTTACTTTGTAGTAAATGTAGGTAAGTGCTACTTATTATTTTTCGAAACTAATTGCAGGATACATTTGAACTTGATTTACTAGGTACTAGAGAACTTTAAATACTTTGTAGTTAATTGATCCCCCGTGCAATTTATACATTGCACCACTTTATGTATAACGTGGTGTTTTATTAACTCAAACGTTCTAGATTCCTACATAACAAACCTGACATCCCGTTGTCCCTGCATTGTAGGCTACTAGGATTCTAGGATGAAAAGAAGGTAAATTGACGGCGGTCGGTGGGACAATGGGGATGCACGTTTGTGTTGCACTAGTGGTAGGTAGGTACTAGGAATCTAGAAAAAGAAGAATATAATTGGAAGACAAAGGATATTCAACCCGTGCAGAAAAAACGGGTCCGGTTCCACACGGCCCGAAGAATAATACCAGCGGGACAGAAAATATAATAAAATAAAACAGAAAAGTTAGATCTTTAACTATGAAGGTATTTTTAACACTTTTAGCTCGTGATGTTCTGTTGTTTGTGCCTATCCCTGATCCCAGTAACGAATAGTCCCGAGTCTATATATCACAACAAAAAATATACACATATATACCTACATAAAACAAAAACATAGAACAAATTAGAACAAGCAAACAAATTAGGTACCCACCTAAATAAAAAATATCACAGTTATCACTAGTTCACTTCACCGCATATTTTCCACAATCCTTTTTTCCAAACACTACACTATTATCCTGCCACACGACACGACACGACGACTAATAAAACGTATTAACAGACTATCAGTCGGCGTGTACCGACATAATAATCATCACTGATTCGTTTGGTCTTGATTCTCGCTCAAGGATCGCAAGGTAACTGCGTGCACGCCGATATCAAACGTGTTTTTGTTCAAACTGACGATTCATGTGTTTGTGACGTCATATTTGCAGGTTGTAAGGGATTTTCTGTTGTGACTTTTTGTAATGTATTGTTAACAGTAGGTAGTAGCTATTGTTGTGTTGATTGATGGCAATGTGGCGTTTGTGTCATGCTTTTCACTAACGCCACAGTGTAATAATGATACAATAGTTTATCTTCACAGAAAACGGCTGAAACGCGTTTCGAAATCTCAGTCAGCACCAGTACTACAGTTTGAGCGCGCGGCAGTTACGCACTGACGGACACGTATTTATCTACCGAGCGGACGTAGGTCACTGCCCAGACAAACTACTGTAGCTTGATTATTCTGTGCTAACGCTAAAGGTGCACTTCACCAATTAAAACGAACGCGCTCAGCACATCTAAGGGGTTCCCGAAACGATCAATTGTCAATCGCTTCAATTGCATTTGGTAGACGATCAATGTGTGCATCAATGTGTATCAATCACGTAAAAATTGACAATAGCAATTGATCGTTTCGGAGACCTTTGAATCGCGATCAAGAGCTGTCAGTGTCATAATTGTTGTGGAACATCAGTATCACAGTTATTTAATTCCATGTGGAATATTGACACTGAAAGCTGTGACAGCTCTTGAACGCAGTTTAGATGTGCTTATCACGTTCAGTTTCATGGGTAAAATTCCGCCTGAGTGCCAATTTCATCAAGAGCTGTCACTGTCAATATTCCGCAACCATGATGACACTGACAGCTCTTGAACTCGGTTTAGATATGATGATCGCGTTCAGTGTCATTCACAGAGTACTTTTTTTATATAGGTAGTTTCATTGGTGAAATGCGCCCGAAGTCAATGCGGCTAAATGAATAAATAGTAGGTAAAACTACATACTTATCTTTTTACACAGAAAATTCAGTTTTTCTCACTTAAAAATAATTTAATGTATACGAGTTTTAACTCTCACAGTTATCAACTAAATGACGGATGAAACTGCGGTAAATATGATTTTAGTTGTAATCTTTATTTATCTTCAATTAATATTGATTATTATTGACACGATTTAATTTGCATTTTGTGTTCATAAGTGCTTTTATTGGCAGTACCTATACAAAATTGCAAATGATTATAAAATTGCAATTATACTTTGTCAAATCAATTCTAAGAAAGTTAAAAGGTTTTTGTAAATTATTGAGGTACCCTAACATCCTAACTAATAAAATTATAAATGCGAAAGTGAGATTGCTTGTTTGTTTGTTTCGCTTTATTAAATACATTTCACAACATATCATCATGTTTATATTCTCCAAAGAATCTAATGCGCGTATAGAAGGTACACCCACAGTTCGCCAGTTGTTCGTGGAAACTGCCGCTCGGGGCTGCTACTGGAAAAAACCAATAACGATTTGCCTGATCCAGAACGTCATGCTCAGCCGTCGCTCACGCAGCCTTGCCTTGCCGCATGGGCGACACGCTACAGCCACAAAACGCCGCCACCTGTAGCTGGAAGCGGTTACTAAGTAGCGGAAGTGCACGAGAGACACTTGTTGCCACAAGTGGTCAGTAGCCGCAACGTTTATAACCGGCGGTGGTGGGTGGCGGCCACACAAAGCGAGAAGCGGCCTATCGTGGCGTGTAGCGACCACCGGCGTTATCCGTGTGCGGTGAGTTATAAAATGTACGAAAACTGTAGTCCGCAGCTCGGTGACGGCGCTGTGTGGCTGTGGCGTGTGGCCCGTGTGCGGCAAGGCAAGAACAACGAAGCACTCGTTCTTTTATAAACTAGAAATACCGAGCTAAGTTTAAACATGATCATTTTTGTCTAAAAGGTGCATGCTGGCTCCTATTTAAGTAATATATCTGGCAATGCGACGTATTTGACACATTTTCACGATTGTGTTGTATAATAAAGCAGAAATGTGTGAAAGAAACATATCTGTCTGTGCGTTGTATCCTCTTAGTTACCTACCGCTGTAATGACAGGAAGAATGGGTGTAAAGAACCCTGGAGCCCAGCCGGAGCTGCCGGTGCTATCTCTAGAATTTCTTGATAATATTTTTAAAAGATTTTATCTATCATTTTAATTAACAAATCAATAAACATAAATTACTTCAAAAGAATGACCTACAAAATCGCTCAGAGTTGTGCAATGCATTTTATAGCATCGGGTGGTCTCGAGGTCGACGCCTGCGACTGCGCGCGCACCTTGACTCGCGCGACGTGAACCTGATCTCGGGTATGACCTGCAGGTTCTCATGTAGTCTTAGTATTTTCTTAAAGATGCAGTTGTTAGGTTTGCTAAATGGCTGTTTGAATAGATGGCAATTCAGACACCAATCTATTGGTCCTCACATGGTCTGAATCTGACCAAATTATGTCTGGACTTTAAAAGAGACTGTGACCTCTGAGTTTCTCTCGGTGTTTCTTCTCAGAGTAGTCAGATAAGAAACATTGAACACACCTAGTTTTTAAAAATATTATTATGATTGATGTGTTAAAAGTGTTTGTATAAACCTACATACCTACAGAAATGAAGTTCATTTATCATTTGACTTGATGCACCCTGCCTGGCTACTACTTGGTTACTTCCTGCATCAGGCACGCCATCTTGCTAATCTAACTAGACTATAGATATTCTATTATTTAATTCAAAACTTAAGTATGTCACTATTATTAAGGTAATCATATCATCATGTGTGTGTGTGATCATCATGTCATGTCTGTTTATTGATCATGCTTTCTGCAATAAAGATTTTTATATTTTTTTATTAAGCAGCACCAAATCACAAAATACAGGGTTATGTTTAATAAAAAGTAATTATTCAGCTTTATAGCCATTAGCCTGCATACATAGCTTCGTATATCCTATAGGTAGGTACGGGATGTCAGAGTAAACAGTGGCAATATTTTAAGGGGTCATATTTAAGGGGTCATCATTATGGACAACTTTTATCAAATGGCCAAACCTGAAATCGCGAATAAAAATCAGCTGTTCCCTAAATTTTGACGAATTATGCGAACATAAATGTACTGAACAGCGGATTTTTTTTTTCGCAATTTCAGGTTTGGTCCTATAGTAAAAGTTGTTCATAATGATGAGTACAATGACCTCTTAAAAGATTGCCACTGTTTACACTTACATCCTGCTGTACCTACCTATAGGATATACGAAGCTATACATATATTTATGCAGGCTGTTGGCTATAAAGCTGAATAATTACTTTTTATTAGACATACTGGAATACACGAACAGTGTAACTAAGTAGGTACCTACTTAAAACCTGTTACACCGGAATAACATACCTGCATGCTAACGTACACTATAACATTTTGTGTTTAACGTTTTTATTAACTTGATAATTCCTTCAGAAAAACTTGAAAGAAAACGCCATATTTCTAGTTCGTTTCTCTTGCTTGCACATCAAACTTCACGCTACAGACATCATCGACTCTCCTGCTCTTATCCCTACTTATTAGGGGTTGGCGCAACATGTATTTTTCTTCCATACTTCTCTATTCTAGTCATTGTCTTTCACACAGTCCATCCATCTTTAATTTGTCTTCCTTTATTCTTATAGGCATCCACATTCATACTCAAAACTTTCCTCACGACATTTTTCTTATTCCTCCTCATCACATACCATAACAATCGATTCCTACACAACTTTTCAGTCATCGGTGTCACTTTCACTCACTGGTGGGGTTGGCCAAAAAGCACGCTGTCTCACCTGGCTTCGTTTCCGACAGAGATAGTATCATTGATGAGCAGTTACGCTAGTAAAGTAATAAATAGATAATAGTAGTAAAATAAAACTAGTAATATATTAGTAGTGTGTAGTAGTGTAGTGTGTTATTATTATTATTTTTTTTTAAATATTGAAACGAGCGCGTAAACATTTACAAAAAGTCCTTTGGAAGATAGAGTTTCTAAAAAAACCACTGCATAAATCAATTACAAACAAAGTTGTTGGATTCTTCGATAATTGAGCTTTGTCGGTGCCGACTTTGTTTTGGAGATTTTACACTTCTTTTATTGCTTATTTACGCCCAATGTTGCGTTATTTTAGCAAGCAAAACTAATCTTTGTTGGCTCATAACTTTTTAATGGCTTTTTAATTTACTCTTCTGTTTCCGCACAGACATAATTAATAATAAGACAAAACGATATCATGTTTAACTTTGGATGTACTATGTCAAACAGCGGAGTAATACCCCCCCGAAATTTGTATGGAAAAATATCGACTAGTTCCACCTTAAGTACTCATTTTTTATTATATCCATTCGCGTAATACCACACATTCCACACTACAGACATATTTATTTATTCTTACAGAAAGCTTACAGACTAATATCATAGTTATAGTATAGTTAAAATCTCGCTGCAGACTCGGTCATAAATCATAATCGGAGTAGGGATGCGCGCGCTCAAGGCCATTATGGATAACAGAATCATTAAGGTTATCACGTAAACATACTGCATTCATTAAGTATGCAGGGTAACTAATGAGTACTAATGTGTTTTTACGAGACTTCCTTCTCGTAAGAACACATTAGTATCCATTAGTTAATTCTATAAACAGAAGGTAATTATATAAAAACTAATATGTTTTTACGTTCTTAATTACATAAAAAGAGGGTAATTAACAAATATGTTTTTATTATTTAGTACAATCCCATCGAGTTGGTGTGGGCTCAAGTAAAAAATTAAGTTGCAACGAAAAACAAAACCTTCAAGATAGCTGATGTCGAGAAGTTAGTCGATGAAGCCATTTCAAATGTCCCCATTGAAAATTGGCAAAAATGTGTGGAACATGCAGAATTGCTGCAAGATGAAGACTTAAGAAAAGCACATTTATGCGAAGAGTTCATCATTCATGTGGATGACGATGACTCAGACGAAGAATTTTAATTTTCTATTTTTAGTTTTATATTAGGTTGGGGAAAAAGTCTTTTCGCATTATAGTATGTATGAACTTAAAATAAAATCTCTTTGGCTATACTATTTGTATCTGGCTGGTTTTGGTATCATTGAAAGTTTAAATTTTAAAGAACATAATTCCAAATTCAAATTAGGAAAATGTGTGATTTTCATTTGTTTTTCGTACTGTTAAGATGAGTGAATCTAATGAAGAAATTAGATACATTTTAAAATTTTACTACAAAAAAGGTAAACATGCAACGCAAGCCGCGAAAAAAATTTGCGATGTTTATGGACCCAGTGCAGTGTCTGAGAGAGTAGCACAAATTTGGTTTAAGCGTTTTCAATCCGGAAATTTTGATGTCAAAGATGCAAGTCGGTCTGGTCGCCCTATTACGGATAAAATGGATGCCATTTTTGAAAAAGTGGAGCAAGATCAGTAGTTACGACGTAGCTGAAGAACTGGGAATTGATCACAAAACAGTTTTGGCGCATTTGAAAAAAACTAGGTACACAAAAAAGCTCGATATTTGGGTACCTCACGAGCTCACTGAAAGAAACCTAATGAACCGTGTACTCATTTGTGATTCATTATTACGACGTAATGAAACCGAACCATTTTTGAAGAAGCTGATAACTGGTGATGAAAAGTGGATCACGTACGACAAGAACGTGCGAAAAAGGTCGTGGTCAAAGGCCGGTCAGGCTTCACAGACTGTGGCGAAACCCGAGTTAACTCGCAACAAGGTGATGCTGTGTGTGTGGTGGGATTGGAAGGGCATTATTCATTATGAGCTGTTACCACCAGGCAGGACCATCGATTCTGAACTCTACTGCGAACAACTGATGAGATTAAAGCAAGAAGTTGAGAGAAAGCGGCCGGAATTTATCAACAGAAGGGGTGTGGCTTTTCATCATGATAACGCTAGACCTCACACATCTTTAGCCACTCAGCAAAAATTAAGAGAGCTTGGCTGGGAGGTGTTAATGCATCCGCCGTATAGTCCTGACCTTGCACCTTCAGATTTCCACCTGTTTCGGTCTCTTCAGAATTCTTTAGGCAGTGTCAGGTTAACATCACGAGAGGACTGCCAAAACCACTTGTCGCGGTCTTTTGATCAGAAGTCCCAAAATTTCTATAGCAATGGGATCATGTCCCTACCTACAAGATAGCAAAAAGTTATCGAACAAAATAATACCTACATACTTTAGATAAATGTAAATAATGTATAGTAAAAAATGTTTTGAATTTTCTTAAAAAATACGAAGAAACTTTTTCCCCAACCTATTATATACGTTCTTTTGTTTATATATTTAATATGCTTTGTAGTAAATTTGGTAATAAAATTAAAAAAAATGTGTATTTATTTCTTTCACCCATTTATAAATATATAAAACTGTCGATATCACTCATCGACTGCAGTAATGCACAGGACTACGTGTGGGCGTGGCCTGCCCATAAGGCCCGTGAGTGGGAAAGAGAGCGAAACACTTGAATGATTTATGACCTAGTCTGCAGCGAGATTTTAACTATACTATAACAATCATTCATAGGCAGGGCATTCATTTGCTAATGATAAGCTTCCACATATACTCGTAAGCTTCCACACTTCTAGATACAAATATTTCAGTTGACTGTGTTTGTTAACAGCGATTTGCAAACAAAAATAAAAAGTTTATAAATGTAATAAATGCTAATAAGTCGAATCGTGCAACATCAAAATAGTTTAGTAGTTATTCATGACTATCTCCAAAATATTCCTTGTTTAGCATCTTTCTAATACTGTGTGCGTTGGTGCAAAATAGATCTATATCCAGGTGCGATGGTAAACTATTGAAGGCTTTTACACTACGAATGAAGAAGGCGTTGCGCCTGTAATTAGTCGATGCGCATGGTGCCTGAAGCAGAGGTCGTCTGCGTAGGTTATTTTGATTAGTGCGAAGAAGTATTTTGCTGAGTAGTTCCGGACAATCAATCGAGCCATTTACAGAGCTATAGGAACAGAATACTTACAAAGCTTTATCTAGGTATTTCTTCGTACCTATGTGATGAAGTCTCCCGTCATCTTTGCTCAGACAGTTTAACAAATGCCACAATAAGAAAATTGAAAATTGGTTTGTTACAATACTTGTCAAGTCTTTATTTATGCATTTCTTAGCGTGTAGTTCCCGCCACACGATTGCAATTTTCCACAACTAGGAACTCCTCATAACATAATATAACATCACGCCTGTAATCCCCGAAGGGTTAGGCAGAGGTGTACCTATAGTACACCCACATTTCGCCAGTTATGCTTAAATCCCATGTAAAGGGGGCCCGCCTACTGTCATCAACCTCGAACAAATCCAGGCCCCGGGCTGCTACTAAAAAAATCCAGATGGCAAAACCCAATAACACTTTGCCCGACCGAATCGAACCCAAGACATCATGCTCAGCAGTAGCGCTTGCGACCACTAGACCAACAAATCAGTACTCCTCATTGCGCAGAATAAAGATGAGCTGTAGCCGACAGGAAGGGTCACAGCTCGCAGCTTTTGTTTCTTCAGTGACCAGTAATAAAATTCTTCTGCCAAGTGCATATTTATCAATTCAATATATTTTCACCTTAGCCCTATTAACCTGACAATCTGCTAAATTACTAATAGCTGACATGACATATAAATGGCCACTCCATTTATTGTCAGTCGGATAATGGTTCCGATTCTGTTGTGCACAAACTAAACTTAATTTAGGATATTGCTAACTTTTTCTCTCTATTATGACAAGAAAGGGACGGAAGTAAATTAGAGCTGTCAAATTAGTTACAACAAATTTTTCCATAGACATTTAGACGACACGTAAAAACATGTCGACTAAAAAACACGGTGAAGCGCAAGGCGTGAACTAGTTTGACATCTCCAACTTAGTTCATAGCTATAGCTGTCCTTTTCTCGCGCTGCCTGTTAGTAAAAGATAGCGATTCTCTAATTTTAGTTTAGTGCGTTCACAAGCGAATCGGCACCAATAATGGCTGCTATTTGGTATTATTTCCGTTAGATTAACTGGTGAAAAATTGTGAACAGCAAAAAACCATTTACAATGTAACGCGTTATTTTTCGATAGTTTAATTAAGTTAAGTTTTTTCGTTTATTAATTCAGTTTTTTTAGTTTTACGGATCCATTTTGATAATTCAACAGTATTTATTGCATTGTTGTATGTTGTCTAGGAGACGAATTGTTCAAACATAGGTAATGTAAGTAACAATGGTTTATGATTTTCCTTTCAAATCTTTCGGATTGTGTTTGTGACGGAGTGTTTTACGTAATTGGGATGCTGAATGCTTGCATATAAACGGTCTCTTTATTATGTTATAGTAGGAGCTATCCTAGCAATCTTTGTTACTGGATTATTTGTACTAACTACAGTAAAATAATAATTTACTATTACATTACTAAAACCTCGACTTCTCGCATCCAAGATTCCAAGCAACCTCAGAATTTATTAATTTCAAGGTACTGTTAGCAAAAAATTTCGCTAGTTTTTTAGTTAGTATTATTTTGTCTGGCTATTTTGTGTGCAGCTAGATAAATAAATAGTAGTAATCCGGATCTAACAGACCTTAGTAGCAACATGTAATGTAATGCATGCTTCTCTCTTCACTCGGATATTGGGATCCTTCTTCGTGTATTTTTGTCATGTTTTGAAATTTCCGCTTGATGAAGTAATTAAATCAGATAGGCACCTAAAGATATCGGGTAGGTAGATAGAAGATGCTACCTACCTTCTTAATTGTCCTTTCTTTCTTTCTAAGGACCAATTTCATCAATGAAACTGAACGCGATCAGCACATCTAAACTGCGTTCAAGAGCTATCAGTGTCAATATTCTACAACAGTGATAACACTGACACTTTTTGAACGAGGTTTTGATGTGCTGATCGCGTTCAGTTTCATTGGTGAAATTCGCCCTAATTGTGTAAAGCCTAATCTATAACTATAATCTATGGTGTAAAGTCCGGTCGCGAGGCTTCTAAGGCTGCGTTTCCACTAACGGGGAGCTGAGCGGAGCGGAGCGAAGACGTGCAGGACCAATCGGTAATAGTAGGTACCACCACACATCCCACACGATAATGGATAATGGTGGATGGTGGTGGTGGTGGTGGTGGTGGTGGTGGTTTATGGTGGTAATTGTGGTGTTGGTATGGTATGGTATGGTATTATCGATAATGGTTGAAATCCTCATCGCGTCTCTTGACTGGTCTGCGATTGGACTATTCCTGCTCGTCTCCGCTCCGCTCCGCCCAGCTCCGCGTCAGTGGAAACACCCTAATGCGCGAGCGACGGCAATATCTTTGTGTAGAGATAAGTAATGAAGGGTCATCACCTGCCTAGCCTTTTCCCAACTATCTTAGGGTCGGCTTCCAGTCTAACCGGATGCAGCTAAATACCAGTGCCTATTTTACATGGAGCGACTGATGACCTCCACAACCCAGAAACTGGGTAATACGATACCCCTTGGTAAGGCTGGTTGTCAGACTTACGGGCTTCTGACGACTCGTAATGACTGTCAAAGATCCACGAACTACAGCCGGGACCAACGGCTTAACGTGCTTTCCGAGGCACGGAGGGGTTTTGGTATGTAAAGATGGTCACCCATCCACTGAGCAACCGCGGCAATAAGTAATGAACGGTCATTGTGCGAAATATTTTCTGCTTCGCGACCAGACTTTAGCACATGTATCAGAATCAGACATGCGTAATCAGCCCATAATGTTCCCACTGCTGGGACAGGCCTCCTCTCTTCCAGAGGGAGTGGCCTGTAATCTACCACGCGGGCCCAGTGTGGGTTGGTAGATGTCTTCTGTTCTAGGACATGCCGGTTTCCTCACGATGTTTTCCATCTCCGTTTTGAGAGCATCACACATCGTCGGTCGTGGTGAAAATATAATATTAGGTCTTTACCTATGAAATTGCCGTTCTGCAGTACTGGCCATTTCAAATCAAAAAAATTTTTGTTTGGTTAAGAATTCTAATTTCAAATTAATTTTATTTTAAAAACATGGATTTTTTTTTTTCCAAAAGTAGTCATTTGTTTATTGATTAGTGTTACATTTTCATCGCATTTCAATCTTTTTCGTCATCATGGATACGTTAAAAATTCGAGTAATTATGGAATATGAGTACCGTCGTGGCAGCAACGCGGCACAAGCGGCACGCAACATCAACGACGTTTACGGAGCTAACACTACAAACCAACGCACCACTTGTTATTGGTTTGCTCGCTTCCGTTCTGGAAATTTCGACCTGAAAAATGAACCTCGCGGTCGTCCGAAGACTTTGGTCGACAATGACGAATTAAAGGCGATTGTGGAAGCTGATGATACACAATCTACGGCTGAATTAGCAGCAGCTTTCGACGTTAGCGTCAAAACAATATTGGTCCATTTGCGTCAAATTGGCAAGGTAAAAAAGCTTGACAAATGGGTGCCCCACGAACTCAATGATCGCCAGCGCGGAGTACGCGTCGAGACGTGCCTTGCACTGCTCAACAGACACACAAATGAAGGAATTTTGAACCGCATTGTTACCTGCGATGAAAAATGGATTCTGTTTGATAACCGCAAGCGCTCAGCAAGTTGGTTGGATCCTGGTTCAGCACTTAAACAATGCCCTAAACGAAAACTTACCCCTAGAAAAGTGATGGTCACTGTTTGGTGGTCTAGCGCCGGTGTGATTCATCACAGCTTCTTACCAAACGGGGTGAGCATTACTTCAGATGTGTACTGTGAAGAACTGAACACAATGATGGAGAAGCTGGCACATCTCCAACCAGCATTGGTCAATCGCTCGTCTCCGCTGCTCCTGCAGGACAACGCGCGACCTCATACTGCACAGCAGACGGTCTCCAAGTTGCAAGAACTGGGGTTGGAAGGTCTCCGTCATCCGCCCTACTCACCAGACCTTGCGCCTACAGACTACTACTTTTTCCAGAATTTGGATAACTTCTTGGCGGGAAAAAAATTCAATACCCGAGAGGCAGTACAAAATGCCTTTGAAGAATTTGTTGCCTCCCGTCCAGCTGATTCTTTAAGAAGGGCATCAATAAACTGCCACTCCGTTGGCAAAGATGCATTGATTGCATGGGTGATTACTTCGATTAATACAAATAAAAAATGCATGAAAAAAATTCGTTTAAATTTTTTCATACAAAACGGCAATTTCATAGGTAAAGACCTATTACATATAGCGCTTAGGTATCAGGGCTGCGCTGGTTCCCTGGTGGCGCTGGTGGAAAGAGATCTCACACGGGAGAAATGCTACGACCATACCAATTTTTCCAACAAGTTTTTTGGAAAGATTGCACTCTTCCGGTTTGAAACCATGTTTTCAATTAAGATACTTAATGAATTAACGTAAATGAGTTCTAGCTACCTACTAGATACTAGTAAATACTAGAGGATATGATATAAACTGGATTTCAACCAGTTTGTTGACCTCGAGACCGTGCTTTCGATCTAGAGAGGTTTTGAAATTGGCTGGGGTATTTCCTCTCATATTTAGAACCAAATAATATCAATTTACATATTTAACTTTAAAGCTGTAAAAAGGTCGTCATGCGGTTCCAACATCCAATAACGGCTTCTAATGTGTAAACCTTTCCAATATTAGCGTTTATTTCATTGGTTTCGGACCCAGATCAATTTATTTTTTCTAGCACAAATTTTGGCAGTAATTAACTAGCAAGAAGTCACGTTTATAGTACTTGTCGTATTTTTTTCTTAAGGCGAGTACAGCTGCTAACAGAACAAAAAATTAATAAGTCAGGAGATATGGAACATTTTGTTTCTTATGTACTTAGACTTACACATTTTTAGTCAGGCGTTGTGGATTTTTTTGTATAAAAAAAATCATCAGGATTGTATAGTTCGGTGTTAACTGCTATAACTTTGAACCTAATGAGGTTTAGTGTTGATTTTTTAATACAAAAATTCTATCTCATCTGATTAAAATAGGAAATTTCAAAATGTTCTATATCTCCAGACTTATAAATTTTTCAAAGGTGGCGAACTGGCGCTGCCTGTTAGCAGAGCCTATACTCGCCTTAAGCCAAACACGTTAGGCTAAAGTTTTCCTTATTTGTTTAGTCACGTGCGTCGACTTGCGCTCGTGTTCCTGAGCGCCATCCATCGCGCGCGAGCGCCTTGACCTTTGCAGACCTGCGACACTTAATTGGAAACAAAACATAATAATTATGATTTAACGTCGTACTGATTTACCTTAGTAACTAGTAAGAGGTCTCTTACTAACACAGTTATTCTACATTTTTGTACTTATTTTACATCAAAAAATTGCTAAAAATCATTTCTAAATTTCAGGATAGGGCGAACAAAATTAGATAGATCTGCGAGGAAAAAAGTGTTCCACTTACCTGAAGCAATGAAGACTGCTGTCAACTTACATCTAAGCGGCATAGCTTGAGAAAAGCTACAAAAGATAGCAACATACCATATCCAACATTAAGAAGTTAAGTGATAAAATATATGAAATATAAAATATGAAACGTGTGTATAAAAAATAAAATATAAAAAATATGAAACTTACGTTAAGTACTTAATTCCTTTAATGTTCACCAACGATATTACTTCTTTTGACCAAAAAGTTGCTCATTGATACTGAATAACTGCAAATATTATACTTTAATAAGCGAGTATTCTTTCACTACATTTTATAATCCAATAATTTTAAGGCTATGTTTATTGTCATGGTTCATTGTTTCCACACACGTTTCACTGAGTACCAGCTCCTGGTTCATGGGGTACCAAAAAGTGTACACAGAGAACCATTTCCCAATAAATAAATCAAAATATGCGCATATTTAATTATGGCATTTGGACAAAAACTAAGTAGGTACTTACTTTAGAATATAGGCAGTTAAATTATCTACAATTATAATTATAAATAAAAAGTATATTTTTAGAGCCCCTAGGAGTAGTTACAGCTCTTGAAAATTTAGGTGGTTCATTGTCGACCAACTTACCATAGCTAACTGAAATAATCTAATGGCCGATTCCTTTAAGTTACGGGCTGTTAATGGTTACAATTAACACTCTTGTATTACCAATAATGAAGCAACGACCATCATCATTCATTCACCATAGCTAGTATAGCATAGCATAGTAGACCCTCTTATAAGGAAGTAGCTATCTTCAGCAAAATTAGCATACGAATGGATTTAAATCCCCAGTTTGGCAATAAAAAATGCTACCATTGGTAACCAAAACGGTTCGTGTTTGTTTATAGGAACCGAGCATAAGTGGTCATCTTTAAGACATGTTGCATAGGAGCATAATGCATGTAGAAGATTTCTTTCGAACACTTACGTGATATGGACGAGATCCAGGAACCCGGAGACCATCGCGGCGTTTACAAAAAGTTGTGGCCAGCAGACGCTGTCGATGCCGCCTTCCCACTACACCTACCAACGTCTCCAAAAAAAGATAGAAGGCTATCCCTCGTTCATACATACATAGATACATACATAGATGGGTAGCTATATTAAATAAGTAACAAAACAAATATTATTAATTTTCAAAGATTGCTTTGATAAGAAAGATTAAGATTGCTATAAATAAAGTTGTGCTGTTCGTTTTTTGTTGAAGTGAATAATATTTCCATATGAGCCAGTTTTGCCAGTGAGTGCCCCGACTACAATCTACCTACCACTAATACCTTGTTATTTTTTAGCATGACTTGGCAAGTTTTTGCAGCAGATATCACTAAAAGTAGGTACTATTACAATTAGGTGCAAGTATCCTGTGTACAATAAAGGCATAAACGAGTAACTGATGTTACGTCGGGTGCTGACACGCGGATTACAGTAATTTTATTAAATAAATATTTTATTTTTATAATTATTTTAATTTATTTTATTTAGTAGTTATTGTCCGTGACATCAAAGCGGGCCCTATCAGAATACCTACCAGCAGTCCAGCACATGGGCATACTCCTAGCGGAGATACCTTACCTACCAGTGCTGCTACACTTTTAAGGTGATATGTAAAAAGCAAACTGGGCGGGAATAAGAAAGTGACAGAATCAGATAGATCCACATGCGAAAAAAAAAACTTTTTCACAAAAAAAACAACAGACTTCCAAAAAAAAAAGTGCAAAGTGAAAAATAACTTTAATTTCGGAAGTCGGTGTCTTTGGATCTGCATTTTAGTTTTTTGGCACCAACTTCCGAAATTAAAGTTATTTTTCACTGCACTTTTTTTTTTTTTTGGAAGACGGTTGTTTTTTTTTGTGAAAAGTTTTTTTTTCACTTTTTAGTGGGTCTGTTTGTAATTTATCTAAGTTACAATAGCCTAATGTCAACTGCTCATCATCTTTTACAAAATATTGCTTTTCCCGATGCAGGGACGTTAATTGTTGAGGACGAGGAGGAGGATGGTGAAGTCACCATCAGCTCCACTTCACCTTAATTATGCATTGTGAAGGGCGAGAATAAATTGGTAATCGAATACCCGTATTGAGTAGTTCCGATGGCAATAATAATTATGTGGTCTTCATCATCAGTTCCACTTCACCAAATAGTGCTTTCTGAGAGCAAATGCACGAGTTAATAATATAAAAAGTACCCAAATCTCTAGAGTGCCTATAAAATTGAGTCACAGTTTTCAATTACTTAATACGCACATTTTGAATGCAATTTTGCAATGAAATTACTTACTTAGGATTTTGAAATTACAGAAAAACACATAAAAAAGTAGAGGTCTTTTCGGAATTAATTTCGATCGAGGAAATTTAACCCAATTCTGTTTTCCTTCAGTCAGAGTATTAATCAAATAATCAATAATAGTTATTTGTGCAACAAGATAGCAAAGTTGTTTTTTGTATAACTTTATTATTATTAAATAACTTTGGTCTCGGGTAACACATACATCTTTTCACCTCAGCGGCGAGAACATTTAATAAAGAAAAATGTATGTGAAAACCGCACCAAAATCGGTCCAGTAGTTTCCGAGAGTATCAAAAACATACCTACAGATATCCAAACGCTGATTTGTGTATGTATAAACAATATTATAGAAAAGAGATAGAGATTTGTAAAATAATAATGTTAAGTTAGACTAGGGCCTAAGTAGGTACTAATCATCGGTTCAGCTTTCGAGCTTCATAAATGTGTAGTGTGCATGGCACATAATAATAACAGATAATTAAACACTTGACCGTTATTTGAAGCTTACTAGATTGAGAGTGGCACTACTGGTTTCCGCTATACTTCCCTCTCTTTTGCTCTTTCCTATGGTTGTATCTATGTGTCTCTTTCGCACATCTAGTTTCATCACCAGGTGGCGCTGCCTAATGTGGGCTTAGCCTTGGCAGCGAATCGCCGATCATTGGCGTCTTTTTCCGCGTGAAAAGAGGTTGTCGAGACAACTTTTAAAAATAAATTTAAATTCTTCTTCAAAAAGTGATTATAAGTGCATTCCATCGGACAATATTGTAAGTACAAATAATTTGTTTGCATAAAACTTTTTCGATGATGCGATGCATGATCACTATGTTTATGGGCAAAGTTATATTTTTAAAAAACGGTGTTACCGTTCGACCTTGCCCTTAGCCAGCATTGCATTACCTATATTATTCGCAATGAATGAAACCTTTATTGAATTCTTAATTTCATTTTTTTCTCAAACTACCCTCATTGCTCTAAAGATTGTAGAACTATTTTTATGACTTTATAAGGTTAATGTTAAAATAGATTCGTGATTATATATCGGTTACCTACCTTTTTGAATTTCGGTTGTATGTTCTTAATTGCTTACGTACCTACTCGTGGTGCGTCGAGATAGGAATCATAAAAAATCGAAGTTTTCGTTTTAATTAGGATGGAGGGTGCAAGTAATCCAATAACGATGGAAGCTCCAGGGCCATCGGGGTTACAAAACAAGGGGTCTACGTTGCGTCGAGAACATCGAACAAACGAGTCGTCCTCTAGCTCATCATCCAGTTCTTCTAGCTATTCTACTTCGTCATCAGCGAAGTTCAATAAAAAGAAACGTCGCCGTCACTGTAAAAAAAGGAAGGGGGGCCGCCATTCTCGTAAAGCAGATTTATTGCAACAATTAACTCAAGAGATTAGCGAGCTACGCGAACGTGTTTTTTATAGCGATAGAAACTCTGCATGTTCACCTCGGCGATCAGCAGAAATGCAGGCAGATGCCAGTAATGACGAAATTTCCTTATTAGATAATAATGATTATAGGTCTTTGTATGATTATGATGTAGTAAATGAAAAATCAAACGAATCACATCAATTCAAATTTGATTTACAAGTAAAATTAAAGGAACCGCCCGTCCCTAAGGCTCCTGAAAATTATCTCAAATGTTTAAATGATATTCAGCATTTTAATAAAAATGAATGGTGCGAGGTTAGGTATTCGGAAGTGCAGATATTATATAATCACAGCCCTGGTTTTACTGAGCTGGAGATCAACGAAGAAATCAAATCATATGATTCTTCAAGACATTTAGCTTTGGCTGCTTTTGGTGCTTTTTACCTTTTGTGCACTTAAGCAACGAGAGGTGTTACAAGCTAGCATGACCGATCTTTTGTCCTGGGCACGTGTCAAAGGTAGTGTAACACCCGATCAGTTGCATGACAAAATCTCTGAATTATTTTCGGATGGTGAATATTATAAAGTGTCTTCAGATTTGATTCAACTTATTTGTGGTCATCGCGCAGAAATAATTGAAATGCGTAGAGACGGACTAATAAATTATGTTCGCGACCCTCTATTTAAGTTTGCGTTGCGCAAAATTCCACCTTCCGATCAACTGGTTTTTAGTCCTGAGCTTCTGTCATCAACATTGGAAAGAAACGGAGGGGTTAAGAAGACCTTCCTGCCTCCAAATAAAACCAGTGGCTTCAAACCTACTTCGCAAGCAGGATTTAAGAAGACCACTCGCTACCCCTCGCAGGGGTCAGCTTATTACAGGGCACCTTCGCAGGGTGCCCGCCAGGCGTGTTGCTCTATGCCATGCTTCCAGCCCTCGCAGGGCTGTGGACACAACCATACCTCACAGAGGTCAGGTCATTGCCATCCCACGCAGGGAACCGGCAACAACAATAAAGGAACACGTGGGCCTAGCCACAACTATCGGGGGCCTTTTCGTTCTCGAGGAACTCACCAGTATCCTCCTAACAAGCAAGAGACGAGCAGAAATAACAGAAAACGGACTTCAGCCACTGAATATCCCCCAGGAGGGAAGAGAAGCAGGTTTTGACGGTCAGGACTTCAGAGCGGGCCAGTTAAAGTTCTATGCCGAACGATGGAAGAAACTCGGAGCACCAAAAACCCTTCTTCGCATAATAAAAGGTTATCGCATACCTTTCATCAAAAAACCACCTCTAGTGATACCCAATGCACAAAACCCATTTCAAACAAAGGTATCCGAGGAAATGTCAACTATCATATCTCAAATGATAACGCAAGAGGTGCTAGAGGAAGTTTCGCATTCTCCGAGTTTCCTGTCCTCAATGTTTCTGGTCCCCAAAGCCGATGGCACCAACCGGCCTATTTTCAACCTAAAAAATCTGAACGATTTTGTTTACACGGAGCCATTCAAGCTCATAAATATGTTTCGTGTCCCAGACTTCCTCCAACCAAACGACTGGCTTTGCAAAGTCGACTTGTCACAGGCTTACTTCAATTTGCCAATACACCAGTCACACAGGCGATTCCTACGTCTATGTTACAGAGGAAGATTGCTAGAAATGACCTGCCTTCCTTTTGGCCTCAGCACAGCGCCCAAAGTCTTCGCGACTCTAACAAACTGGGTAGCACAGACACTAAGAGAGGAGGGTATTCGAATACTCGTCTATTTAGACGATTTTTTCGTGGTTCACCAGGACTATCAGGTCCTGCGAATGCACGTCCAAATAGTGTTAGATCGCCTAAACTACCTGGGGTGGCAGACGAATTATCAAAAATCTGTCACAACTCCGTGCAAAAGCCTCGTATTTCTAGGTGTTTTATGGAATCCATGGATAAACGAGAGATCATTGCCACACGAAAAGATCACAAAAATAAGAGAAAAGGTGAAGGATCTGTTACACAAACATATAACGTCGCTGAAAGCACTACAAAGCCTGGTAGGACTTCTAAACTTCGCCAGTTTCGTGGTACCAAAGGGCAGACTTCACTTTCGGGACACACTAATGTTTCTAAACAAAAAACTAAAAGAAGACTGTGTCAGTGTAGTTTTACCTACAGAAGTAAAGGAGGACCTAAATTGGTGGCTGCTAAATTGCCACCGGGCCTCTCTGATTCACAACCCCCCACCATCACATTTCCTGACCACAGACGCGTCGGATGTAGCTTGGGGGGCCCAGCTCGATGGATACGCACTATCAGGACTGTGGACAGATCACGAGCAACAACTCCATTGCAATCAAAAGGAGATGCTTGCAATACTAAAGGCCATAGAAGAGCGAGGTCCAGACATTACCAAGTCTACCGTTCTAGTTCAATGCGACAACAAGACTGTTGTAGCCTTTTTGAGAAACGAAGGGGGGACCAGGTCTCCTTCGTTGCTAAAACTCACGAGAGAGATTTTTCAAATCCTAGACCGATACCAAATCAACTTGAAAATCCAGCATATTCCGGGAAAATACAACTGTCACGCAGACCATCTTTCTCGTCATCGGCTCCCTCCGGAGTGGCATCTCTTACCTCAGTGTACGGAGAAAATATTCAAAAAGTTCGGAGTTCCGATGATAGATCTATTTGCGTCAGAACGGGCAAAAGTCGTGATGAATTATGTGTCACTGGATCAGAACGACATTCAAGCAATGTACCACGATGCCTTCTCCCAAAACTGGACTTACCCACTAGCTTGGGTGTTTCCTCCACCTTACCTAGTGCCCAAGGTACTAGCTCACCTAAACTCTGCGTTAGGTGTCTTTCTAATAGTAGTCCCGAGGTGGGAGAGAGTCTTTTGGAGAGCAGATCTAAAAGCCCGTGCGTTAGCACCTCCATTCAAAATCCAGAAACTGCATTCACAGCTGATAGATACGGTGACAGGCCTCCCACCCCCAAGAGTCCGAGAAATGACGTTAGAAGTTTGGAAATGTGGGGGTGGTCCCAGACCTTAGTTGAATGGAATGAAGCTCAGTTACAGCTCTTAAAATCCTCTTGGCGGCCATCAACCAAAAAGACTTATCGAGTAGCATGGAATAGGTGGCTCACATGGACAAAAAAACATAAATTAAACCCCTTCCGACCAACAGGTCAAGTTTTGGCTCGTTTTCTTGCAGATTTGAGTCTTATAGAGGGTTTGGCTTATAAAACTATTTTATTACATAAATCTGTGGTCTGCACGCTAAGCAACCCTGACGAATCTGCCAAATTAAGTTCCCACGTTTTAGTAACTCATATTCTAAAGTCGATTGCTTTGAAAAACCCAATAGCTCAAAAATCTGTAGTCTGGGACGTCGACAAACTAGCAGAATTTATGGGAAGCTATTTTGTAGACGCGAATAATGTATTTGCTACTTGTAGACATACGGCAACTTTGTTACTCCTTTGTTCCGGCAGAAGAGTTCATGATCTGACTCTA
This sequence comes from Cosmia pyralina, assembly GCA_946251885.1. NCBI lineage: Eukaryota > Metazoa > Arthropoda > Insecta > Lepidoptera > Noctuidae > Cosmia > Cosmia pyralina. The sequence continues at coordinate 22,911,685 of OX276358.1, forward strand.
CTAGCTGTAGACTCAAAACATATGTCAGAAAATAATGATTGTCTGATTCTATGGCCAATATTTGGATCCAAAACAGATACTGCCGATTACAGACAGTCTGGTTGGAGACTATCCCCTAATCCTACGAACGAAAATTTAGACCCTGTACTATGGGTGAAACGAACTATAGCTATACTAAAAGATAAACGCCAGTCAGGGTGTCTTAATAATCTGTTTCTTAATTTTAGAGGAAAATCAAGGGTAGCTTCTCGTACAGTCATAGCGGGGTGGGTCAAATCTCTGTTGTTAGAAGCAGGGGTAAGTGCTTCGCCTGGCAGTCTTAGGTCTGCTGTAGCCTCTAGGAACTGGGTTAACAACTACCCCTTAGATGAAATACTCTCTAGAGGTAATTGGCGATCGCAGAATACCTTCACACGCTATTACTGTAGAGAAGTGATGCCCTGTATGCCAACCAGTTCTAGTTGTAATGTATCTAGAACGTTTAATCCTATTAATTAAATCACTTATAAGTGTAATTTGTTGTATTATTGTAAGTTTATATTTGCATACTATTCTAGAAATAAATTAAGGTAGCTTTTGGTCAGTCCTATATTGTGATTATTTAAAAAGTTACTAAGATATGAATCAAAATTTAGTTCATATTGTTTTAATGGAAATAATATATACTTGTTTATTGTTATCATTTTCTATATTAAACAGGTATCTATTACCTATTATAATGATAATTTTCTTCCCAGGAACTGTATGAACATGTCTGTATGTATTGAATAATTCATTCAATTAAAGTGTATTTCTCTCTATGCGCATCTAGTTTTATTAATAACTTATATCCACGTTCACATTGGCGTCATTTCCCACCAGGTGATAACAAACACGTCTCAATCTAGTAAGCTTCAAATAACGGTCAAGTGTTTAATAGCAGTGTTTTACCTAAAAATAAAACACATATTAAATACTTACCTTATTTGAAGCTTACATTTAATTTCTACCTGGTGAAGATTTTCGACACAATGATCGGCGATTCGCTGCCAAGGCTAAGCCCACATTAGGCAGCGCCACCTGGTGATGAAACTAGATGTGCGAAAGAGACACATAGATACAACCATAGGAAAGAGCAAAAGAGAGGGAAGTATAGCGGAAACCAGTAGTGCCACTCTCAATCTAGTAAGCTTCAAATAAGGTAAGTATTTAATATGTGTTTTATTTTTAGGTAAAACACTGCTATTAGGTACTTACTTTTGCAGCGAGAAAATTGCAGTCCGGAACTTCATTCAAAAAATTTTACTTAATGTTAGCGGGCGAAAAGATTGGACTTTTTGGATTTGTGGCCCTGCTGACAATCTTTTCAAAAATGCAATAAGTTCTGCATTTTTCACATTCTGCTTCAATTCTTCCGGTGTTAAATAGCAGACTTCGTCACTGGACTCACTCAAAATTTATTTGTAAAAAAAAATATTTGTAGAACAAACAAACAATAACGTAACAAAAGAAAAAAACAATAAAAATTTGAATCCCGCTATTTTTTAAAGATGTGTTCTGAAACTGCACCCGCGGTATTCTGCCACATTATTAAACATTGTTAAAACTATAAATAATTATGTAGATACTCGTACATGATAAACTTCGTGTTTTTTCTACAACATTCTCTTTATTTGATTATAAATAAAATATAAATCTATTATTTAGAAAAAAAATATCATAATTACATTTAAAACCATAACAGATGATTTGCAATTTTACGGTTATATGTGTATCCGAACATTACAATGGTTGTTTTTTTGTGTGTCTACTACGTATGGAATTGAAAATCGAACTTCGAATCGACTTGTTTCTATCTCTCGCTTTTTTCGTATCGAAGTGAAAGTGACAGAACAGAGTGAATCTTTCGAATGTTGTGAGTAGACCCAGCATAGATCTCGGCATATAGAAAAAATAATTAAAAAGTTAATTTTCGCACTAAAAAAATGTACAAAGGCGGACTTAGGCATTCTCTACCAGTCAACCAAGGGTGGTGAAGAGATTGATGGCAGGTGCTCAGTATGACAGGAATAATTATAAAAATAACACTGAAAATATATTTTAATGAACTATAAATAAACTGTATACAAGTACCTATAGGTTATAAAGTAATAATACACATACATACCTACTTACTATAAAATATACCTATACTATATGTTTAAACAATCCAAAAATTTAATCCATACAAGCTGCAATAGGGAAATAAATAGTTACAAAAAATCCCCCAATTTATTTTGGTAAGTAGGTACTTATCGGTTTAAATGTCGCAGCATCATGCTGAGCTAGATGAAGCCTTTTGGCTTCGTACAGTTGTTTCTATTTTCATTTTACTTCTGTTTTTTTATTTATTTATAGTGTGTTTAGTTTAATTTAAGCCCATGTCTGGACAATGTTGTTTTTTTTTGTTATTATTTTGTATGGATTTTGTGGTGAGAAAATTAAATAAATATAATTATTAAAAAAAAAAAAAATTGTGCCCTTCCTGTACCTGTCCTGCGCGAGTCTCAATAAATAATTTTCCTTTCTTTCTTTCTTTCTGTGTAAGTTTGTGTAGCCAAAGAATCATAATTAATTTAACAAACCCTCACACTATCACTTAACTTTCATACACACAGATGCTCACATTCAACATTCAAATTCACATTTACACACCTTCATAGTCATAGTCATATTCACACACCCTCATACTCACATTCACACACCCCCCTACTCTTACTCACACATTTGCATGCTTCTTGTCTAATTTTAATTTTCTCTTTTTATTTTAAATCGCCTGTTTTTATAACACTTGAAACAAGTAATTTTATGTTAATATTTTAAGTTTTGGAAGAGCGGAGTCTCCTAACACAGGCTTTTTTGCTTAAAAGGAGACTCCAATCACTAGTTGTTTAATTTACTTGTATAACAAATAAAACATTTTTCATTTTCATTTCATAATCATCAACATCATAAATCAATCAATCAATCTGCCTAGCCTTTTCTCAACTATGTTGGGGTCGGCTTCCAGTCTAACCGGATGCAGCTGAATACCATTATTACAATATTAAAATAAATACTTATATATCAACATATCATAAATATATAAGTATTTATTTTAATATTGTATATTTGTATATAATATAGTGTGGTGGCAAACAGGCATTGATGTAAATAGATGCAGCAGCGTGCAATGGCACGGCCAGCGGCCAGCGCGCGTCTAGTAGCGTCATCTTTTGGGTAGAACATGAACTATACCTTACATTGGTTAAATATTGATGTTCCACTTTCCACACACATAATATTATAGACTTCCTCCATTGCCACCAGTATTTTAATAGCAATCGTAAAAAAGTCTATTACATTTCTGTAGGCAAGATTTACATTCTTAAGTCATTGCCTGCCACTATGGACACACCGCAAACAATAGATTTTCTATTGTCTATGTTGTCTGGCAGTCAACGTGATAATAATGTACGGAATTACGCAGCCTAAAAAAGAATTTAACCATTACTTACTTTGAGTGAGGGACAAAAATACAATCAATAGGTGTGAAATGTTTACCTCCCAGCTCGACAGATGGCGTTGTACAATTCATACTCGTTTCTGAATCGCGCTATGGTTTCGTTACCGCGCGGAGTATATAAGCTCGGGCGACAAAATTATTGACAACTCTGGTTTCCCTTCAAAACGCATAAATCTTTCGCCTTTTACTAAAGATTTCCGTGGAGGGGGACACTCAAATGAGTCTATATTATTTTTGAATACTCTGTTTCGGCAGAGTAAGAATTCCTCTGAGAACATTGTCAGTAAGTACTCGAAAGTTCAGTACCTAAATATCTATACCTATGTCACCTAAGGGCCTATTTCACGACCTTACAGACCAGGCCCTAATACGTTCATTAGTAAATTAACGTCAAGATGACAGGACCCCGCCAGGTTATTCGAATATCATGCTGTAATTAGGATTTAATACAAAATTTATAATACAGGTACCGCGTACCGCAACAAAGTTGTACGCGAGGTTTGAGAAGGGCCCCAGTTACTGGTTTGACTAAAGTGGTATATATACCACTTTAGACATCGGAGATGGAATCCATTGTTGAAGATCAATAAATCGAGTAGGGTAGGGTTATTTTAATTCAATCCCATGCTTGAGTTATGTCCCATGTTCCCATGCGAGTTAGAATCGTGATTGTTTAGGGGAAATATTAATTTATTATGACTTAATAAAATACAAGAATAAATATATTAATTACCTAGAATTAGACTAACTACCTTATGATTATTTGAAACTTGAAAATAAATAGATAAGTACCTACAATGTATGAATATAAAATCTTAAAATGTATGCGCCTGTTAATGTACACATTGAAATACGCCAGTTAAAGTTTTAAATTATTTTATAAATCAGGCGCCTGTAGATTTATTTCCATAAATCTCTGTAATCATAGCATTTGCATTATTAAAGCTTTTTCAACATCAAGCCTGATTATTTTCAGTCTGCATGCGAAAATTACTCAAATCTAAAATGTTTACGCTTCTCATTAAACTATTTTCAGCAAATGAACTGCTTGTTTATGTTGCTCGTGGGCCGCTCGGTCTCTGCGTGCATCATACAGTGATCTAAAATTTTAGATTTTAATTAGTTCCACACTCAGACCAAATAAAACATCAAAGACTTAGCGCTGTCAACAGTGACGTGAGGCGGGTTTCGTAAACATGTGTGCACTTAGTGAGGTGTAGTCTAGTTGTAGTTTGGTGTAAATGTGTGCGTGTGAGCGTGTATGCAAGAACAAGGTGTAGTTTTGGGCATGCTTCACTATAAGTATTGTTCGCAGCGCTATCTCTTGGTTTTTTATTTGGTCTGGTTCCACAAAGTAAAATTGAGTGAGGTTTTAGTTTTATTATACATATATAATTTTGTTTAGCGCCTATTAATTTCTATGTTGGAATTGGCCACAGTAGCTAGTAGCTAAGTATTACAATAAGATTCAACTTGAATACCAAGTATTAGGTCATGACATTAATGACAGCTTGACACTGGCTAGAAACGAGAAGATAAACCTTATGGTTAGACTGGCTCCCAGCAGCAGGCATGGCAGCTCTTATATTGTACCTACTTAGTAGTAGTATATACGATCACAAGAGGGACAAACGATTCATAAATGGCGATACGATCAATTATAAGGGATGGTGCTATCCATCCGATTCAACTATTGTTATTTTCCGAATTTATGAGATAGCCTTTTTTTTAAAAGACGCAGATATTTATGCCAACGGCGGTGAGTGGTAAGTAAGCTTGCGTGTTCTGTGCTGAGCTCACGCAACGGGTCGTACGTCCACCCAGTAATAGGACTGGCCCATCAAGGACTGCTGTTACAAATTAGTCGCATTATTAATTTATTATTCATAAAACAAAGGTATTATAATAAAGCACGACACGTATAAGATAATAACAATTAAATCATCTTTAGTTCTTGCGTGATTCTCAGTTTTTTATCCGCGCTAAACATATTTAACTTTACAAAAATCTAAAATATTCCCTTATTAAGTTATTAAGAAAATGCTCTAATTTAACATATATTTTTCCAAATCATTAACACTACTCGTTTAGACATGATCTTTAGATTAAAATCATTAAAAGTCGGTCGGGTAACGTCCGTCGCTTTTCGTAAACGCCTACAAAATAAAAACTAAAAAGTAGTGTAAGATAAATTTAGCTAAGTTTTATTCAACAGGCGCTCGGCGAGTAAATAACTTTAACCTTTCACTTTATACATTTAACTACCTATTTAATTGCCTACCCCTTGATCTGCGAAGTGTTAATTAAAGCGGATTTTTATTTTTCGCTTGGCATTTAGCGCCTCGTTGAGCAAAATAGTTCATCTTAGGGATGTCTTCATTTTGTAAAACAAAATAAAAACTTAAGTACTTACACGGACTAAAAAAAAAGAAGGACTCCGCGCCACGCGTATCGAAAGTGAAGCACCGTACCGATCTATGTGTGCGTGATTTGACAAAGACGCCGTCATGTCACGTAATGGCGGCGGGGCCGCCTGGCCGGTCGGCATACTATGATGTAAATGTGTGCGTGAGGCGCATGTTTGTACAAACGGTCCCGGCATACTTACTGTGCTTCACTTTCGATATGCGTGGCGCGGAGTCCTTCTTTTTTTTCTAGTCCGTGGGTGCTTATTACATAGGTACTATCAATAACGGACCGATAGGTGCAGTGGCTAAGTGATTAGCTTCGCACACAAGTTCGAGTCCCGCATGGAAATTTCATTGTATCGTGTAGGTATTCCTTTTCTAGGATACTAGGTCATATAGTCAAAAACATACTCTAAAATATTAAATCCCTATTCCTTGAAGCCTTGAACCTATTATGGTACACGATAACGAAAATGCACATTTTTTTCAGTATATCACCTTAAGTAAATACCACCTTACCACTGGAGCTAGACTACTGTCGTTAAAAGTCTGTTTGTTTAATGTGTATGTAGAATCTCACATCACAATCTCTCGTGCTAAGCACAAAGCACACCAACAAAATATACCTACCTAAAAAAGAAATCCTCTTTTTGTTCAACCTACAGTATCGACTACGCTTTCGTCAGTGAATGCAATGAGTCCACTGCAGTTGAACATAATGTTAGTAGTGGGCATAAAATACTGTTGTCAACCGCATCTAACACAATACATCAAAGTTTGTGTGAAAGCATTACAAACGACTGGAAAGTCTTAGAACCACAAAGCAAGCAAGTATTGTATTTCGCGTCATCATGTGGCATTTTGTGTATTTTCTCTGGTAAAGTAGGTACGACTCCTAACGTCTTTTTGAAAATTGTATACACCTACCCAATTAGCCATGGCTATTTCACATTTCGCATCCATATTATTTAAAACTAAATTAAAATTAAATTCAACTTTATTGCAGACTAAGGTCCCCAGCCCAGTCCGCTCTGGCAGCATCATCATTTTCAGAATGCAGTTGTCACTATTACGCAGGCGCTGTAGAAGGCCGCTTTCTTTCGGCCATGGAAACCATGTGTGCGAGCCTCCGCGAGCATTCCCGAAGCGCTTCAACAACGCCATGGTAGTCCCAATAGCATCCTAAAAGCATGATATTGAACATGCAGATGTAGGACGTTGTAGGCTCGGCGCGCGTATGGCACCCGCTACTCACAAGCCACTCGTTTACAGAACACCTCAGAAACCGGTCAAGAGCGAGTCGGACTCACACACCGAGGGTTCCGTTCCGATTTCTGAAAAAGCGTGCTATTTAGAGACATCCTTTTATTTTTCCTGTAATTTTTACATAAACATCTATCACATAGAATAATTTCAGATTTTTCTCTATGCAAACTTCGGAGATAAGGGGCCTGTAGTTTTTTTTAGATTGTTCATCAAAAGTCGAAAGCTATGCGGCCTAAAAAGAATGTGCAAACAGCGCTCTTTTATATGATACCCCCCACATGCACTTCGAATTTTTCAGACCCCTTTTCAGCCCCTATTGCAAAAAAAAGAATATTTATTACTTACTCGTATTTGCAAAGTAGTTGGACAAACGTCATCTAAAACTGTTCAAAATTTCAAGTTGATAGCATTGTAGACTTTGCTAGCCCTGCCTTCCCTCTCTATAAGTATCTACGTCAGCTCTTGGGTCGTCTCGTGACAATGTGGCCAAGGAACCATAAACTATCGACAATCTTTAGTACTACGCCGTTGAGACTTATGGGCGGAACACTGCATGCGCGGCTGCTACTTAGGTGCTGCTCTTCTTCGATTATATAAGGCATGCTCCTCCGCATAAGCCTCGCAGGTCGCTAACGACTTCTTCAACCCACCTAGGTATCGATGGACTGAGAAGCACCATTTCATTTGCATAGTTTAAAATGTTGACACACGTTTATAAGACATGGAAAATACTTTGGAGAGAAGCAGCCAAAAGAGTAACTCGGATAGGTCAAATTGATTGAGTCTCTTCTGTGCGACTGAGGCGAAGCCTTTGCAGATAGGAGGACGTTGCTGCTTTGTTAGTGAGTTACACTGGCTGCGTCTGCTGAACACCTTGATATGATTTATTAAACAAACACTTGTCAAGACCGATAAGAAGACAGAGTACTTATTAAAAATTAATATTATAATTACAGGTTGTTAAGCCCATAGGGATCATGCCAGGGTAAAAAAAAAAAAAATATTTAGTCCGTCCGTAATATCTACCTATATTTTTTTATTATGTTAATTATATTAACTGTAAACATAACCTAAAAATAATAAAAAGAAGGAAGGTTGACATAAAGAATGCCTTCAATTCAGTTAATAGGGACACCTTGCTGGCAGAAACTAGAAAAGAAATACCCCAAAGGAGACTGAAACGATTACATACAATCTTGGGCCTAGATGTAAGAAGATGAAAGTGGTGTCAATTAATAGCTTATATATTACCTACCATTCACTAAAAATTCTGCGGTTTTTGTCAATCTGAGAACAGAGATATAAGAGATTATGTAAAAGTGAGGTTATGTTACAATCTTTAACTAACAGCTGATTCCTGAAGTGCAAAATGTGTCCTTTTGCACTAATAGTTATTATATTTACTAGAAAATGTTTGAAAAATCATAGGTATGAATGAACGTCAACGACTTCAAGCGATAGGTAGGTAACAGGTAAGTAAGGAGATAGGGAAAGGATGTCTAAAATAAAATAAAAAATCATTTAGCCTCCCTTCCTCTACGAGACCCGTCGACTAAAATATAAATAAAATAAGTTTTTCGACTTATATGTCGGGATTGTATGCGAACCCTAAGTAACCAGGAGGTATTGGCAGCCGACAGCTGAAGACTCGCTGAAGCTGGCTCTCGAAGAAGGCTACTGCTGACCTCCCTGCATACTTCTATATTAAAACCATCATTTCCTCTTACATGTTCACAAATACAAAGCAGTGGTCGTGAAAAATTACGAATAATCGGGAAAGCACTCAAAACGCATCGGAAAACACGAAACGAGTGAGCAAACAAGAACAGTCGGCAACTGTCTAGTGTCAATGTCAGTCAGCTGTTATGTCAGTTACATAGACTAAAAATATAAAAGAGATTTGAATCGATAAGAAATCGATAATCATTAATATTGGTTTTTCAGTAATTAATTGATATTTGATTTATTAATATGACTGTAATTATATGCACTATATTGCATATAAGTATATATAGTGCATTTAATTACTTTGAGTTAATTGTTTAGTGCAAAAGTTTTATTTTCGTAACTGTGTAATCGATTACTGAATCGATAATCTCACGAACACTATCTTTCTCATATTTCTCCGCTTCCAGATTGAGAATTGAAGTAATTTTTCGTATACTTAGATAAAAAAATATGACTCATTTTTTAGATCATATCTCAACTTATTATATTTGGGCCCACCGTTTTCCATCTCCTTTATAGTTTCCTTTGGCAATGTTGCAGACACCCTTCTAAATTACTGTATCGGGACAAACTTCTGGAATCTGCTGTTGGCTGTCAACAAGGTGACCCCCACGGGCCAGTGATTTTTAGTTTAGCCATTCACCCAATTATTCGACAGCTAAATTCCAAATTTAACGTTTGGTATCTTGATGACGGAACCTTGGGAGGCGATGTAGAAACTGTTTTAAATGACCTTCAATTCTTAAAAATGAACTTTATTCCATTGGCCTTCATCTCAACTTTTCTAAATGTGAACTATTCTTATCGGACGGTACCGACAGACATCTAACACTTCCCAAATTTAACGCAATAGCCCCGGAAATCAAAATTATTGAAAAAAAACTCTCTTCGTCTCCTTGGGTCTTCTATCTATGAAAATTCTTTTCCTGTTTTTATTGAAGAAAAAATTCAAAATTTCAATGACGTTTCGGAAAGATTGTTCCAAATTAACATGCAATCGGCCATAACATTAATCCGTTACTGCTGTTTCGGCCCTAAATTAACATACGATTTATGGAAGCACACTCACCTTTTAGATAAAATGGACAAAATTATACGACAAACTATAACTTCGATCTTATATGTGGCCATGGACGACCGCGCTTGGGCACAAGCTACTCTTCCCATTCGTATGGGAGGCCTCGGCGTCCGCAAAATTTCTAGTATTAGTTTACCGGCATTCATATCCTCGGTCCACGGCACAGGTAAATTAATCAGGAAAATCCTAGCCTCCACACTGGTTAATTTTGATGTGCCTTGTTTCACCGAGGCTATAGATGCCTGGAGACTCGCTTGCCCGAATTCAGACCCACCCGACAATCCATTTTCCCAGAGACGGTGGGATGAGCCGCTCTGCAGAGTAGTACCTACAGAACAATTTACTTGACACGTCTGCTACTACTGCGGAGCGTGCGCGTCTGCTCGCTGTGGGTAAGTAGCAGTTGGGTCTGTGGCTTTATGCACTACCGTCGTCGAACATAGGCACTTTGTTCTACGACACTACTTTCCGCCTCGCTACTACCCTGCGACTAGGAGCTCCTTCTTGTTCTCCTCATCGCTGTCACTGTGGCGAAGTTGTCAACAGCCTCGGACACCACAGCCTGTCTTGCAGCCGAAGTGCGGGTCGCTTAGCACGGCACGCGAACATCAATGACATCATCCGACGAGCCCTTGTCACCGTCGGCGTTCCAGCTGTATTAGAACCCAATGGCTTGGCACGCGACGATGGCAAGAGACCGGACGGCATGTCTTTATTTCCATGGAAGTTGAGAAGGCCTTCAGTGTGGGACGCAACGTGTGTCGATACTCTTGCGCCATCCCATCTTCCTGGCTCTGCGTGCTGCCGCTGCGGAAAAACCTCAAGCGGCGGAAGTATAATAACCTTATCGGTAATTATATTTTCGAGCCGTTTGGGGTTGAAACCCTTGGGCCGTGGGGTCCGAGTGCTCATAGTTTGTTCAACGAAATCTCCAAACGGCTGGTTGACACTTCCCGTGACCCAAGGGTTGGCTTTTACCTTGGCCAGAGGCTTAGCATTGCCATACAACGTGGCAATGCCGCCAGTCTCTTGGATACTTTACCAGTCGACAGCGATGCGCAGGAATTTTTCGACGCCATATTTTAGTTTTTTAATAGTTTTAGTTATGTTAGTATATAATTTTGTTATTTTCCATAATATTAGTTAAGTATTCTTTGCTTTATCATAATTATCATATTAATAAAAAATGGCTAGATAAAATAAAACGCATTAAAGTTGGGGAGTGACGGAGTAGGGGCTCGCTACGTCACAACTATAAAGCAAGGAGTGACGTCATAACATGACACATTTTAACTATGTCAATCTGTCTAGCCTTTTCCCATCTATGTTGGGGTCGGCTTCCAGTCTAACCGGATGCAGCTGAATACCAGTATTTTACATGGAGCGACTGCCTATCTGACCTCCACAACCCATTAACTGGGTAATACGATACCCCTGGGTAAGACTGGTTGTCAGACTTTCGGGCTACTGACGACCCGTAACGATTGTCAAAGATCCACGAATGACAGCCGGGACCAACGGCTTAACGTGCTTTCCGAGGCACGGAGGAGTCTCAGTATGTAAATATGGTCATCCATCCACGGACCGACGCCGGCAAGCGTAGCTTAACCTTATAGATCGACCCGTGCGGCTGTATTATTACTTAGCCACGAGCTCCTCGTTTTAACTATGTATCGCGCGTAATCTTTTGATTAAAACGTAAAAAAAAGAAAAAATACGTGTTCAATATTTTTTAATAGGTAAGTAATATAAATGACAGGCAAAAAAACATATTAGTCATCATCCCTACCCCCCCCCCCCCCCATTTTTTTTTATTTTGTGTATTGTGTGTTTTGTTTATTGTTGGTTAAATTCATCAAACTCGATTACATTAGCCATGCACTCTCAGATTACCACTTACCAGCTCGAAAAGATTGTAGATATTGGTAATGTCATAGTTAGATTGCAACAAAACAATAAATCATTAGAGGTAAGGCGAGCACGAGATCAGCTCACCGTAGCAAGGCGCTCCGTGGCACTATTGACGCACACGCACCTAATCTGCATGCTGTGCTGGCTGGTTTCTTCGTCCCCGACAATTACTGCCGCGGCAGTGCGCACAGGCTGTCTGCTGTGCCCCCATGTCGCACCGTTGCGCGTGCTAAGTCCCCAGTACCTCGCACTCTGGCCGTACTTAATGATCTCTTGGATTCTAATTCAACAAACGATTTGTTTGCGGATGAATGGACGAAGATATTATATTATTGGATGTCAGAAGTACTGTGACAGAGATTCATGAAAGTACCTATTGCTCATTTTGGTTGAAATCTAGCATCGTTTGGCAGGAGGAGGGGGGTGGGGTGGGTTGGGAAGGGTAGAGGGGAGTGCCCCTACTCCCCTGGTACCACTCCTATGAAAAGGTAATGCACCGTTCTTGAGAAAAACTAATTATTCTAACTTAACCTCAAACCACTTTAAAGTTGCTTCTGCAACGTCTCCGGCGCTGCGGGAATTGCAGCCCCTTGGCCCTTACATAACAAAGGATAGGCACTCATGGTACCTAAGCTTTATTACAGCAGGCGGGGGCTGCTCTCCCTCCGCGCCTCCGGTTTTTTATATACACTCTAGGGGTAGTAGCCTACGTGGAGTCGGGGTATATTGTAAAGGACATCGTCGGAAATGGCCCCAGGACCAACAAACATCTGACCTACATAATAATTATAAATATATTTTATTAGACTAATTGCGAATATCTGTATGAAACGGACACTGCGTTCCATAATGAACAATATTAAAAGAGCGACTATCGACATCACATAAAATATGCCGCCATCTTTGACAATTATATTAGACTTGACAATATTAGTGATGTCCAATCTTTCATTTCACAAACATCGAGAGCTAGATTACTTGTGTTGGCTACCTGCTCACGGATTTCATACGCCTTCATAAGTACTTTCCTTTTCAACCTTTTTCGCTCTAGGGCGGGTCACTACAGAAGCGTCATACGAAAGAAAGAAAGAAAATACGTTTATTTGCGGTAAACATGACGCAACACATTATGACCATTATTTGGTACTTGAGTTTCGCAAGACATCAAAATAACGTCGACCCCCCTGCACAATTTTTAGATAATATTTTAATTACCAATGTAGAAGATGATGATCAATAATAAAACCTAAATATCGAGAAAATCTGTGTTTTTATTTCAATTTAATTTTTCACTCTGGCGCGATGTCTACGAATTGCTACGCGATGTAGGTAACTATATGAATTCCTACCTAAGTATAAATAAATAAAATCAACAAAACATTCGAATAGTCGTTTCCATTGAAGTTAAATAAAGATGTACTTATTTACCTACCTACCTATTTTAAAACCTACAAAAACTAGAAGATTTACTTACCAAATACCTATTAAGTACAGTTAACCACATAGAAGCAATAGAAATAACAGTGACAGGCATTAATTAGCATATATTTCGAAGTATTGTTCTTACTAAATATAACCTCAAAATCTTTGTTTTCTTTTTAAATAAATCCTTTCTACAAGGTGTCCGTCATTAAACTTTGTCTTCATGGGCATATACTTGTAATTTGGAACACGCGAAGTAGTTTTCCTTTGCTGTTGGTTCTGGGGCGAAAGATGTATGGATGCAGAACAATCTCCTTTATAACTTTAGAAAACTGACAGCAGGTCGACGGAGCCCCGCTAGGAACCTAACCAACCAAACCTCGGGGTGCCCCTGACGTCGACCGTCTAGGGCAGGTCGACGCAGATTTGGTGAGCATTTATCCATATTAGTGAGCAATTAATTTTTTTGGTAGTCATTATATTATATTTAATGTATGTATATGTTGTATATGTATATGGTACACCACGGACTACCTACAGAATTGTCTCTCCTTGTCCCCATACTCCATCCAAAGGTTGTCTGTAAAAGATCGCTTTTAGCGATAAGACCGCCCATTGTGTCACTCGTATGTAAAATTTCAACATTGTAAAACTGTAACAGTAATTTAAATGGTGTGCATAATAAAGAGTATTCTATTCTATTCTATATTTTAATCCCATATAAAAACAAATAAAACAAACTTACGACACTGACACATGACCACAGAACATTTCACAAGACGCAAATGGCATAGTTTTTTTTTTACGTTTCGTTTCATCGTTTTTGCACTACATTTTACACCACAGACAATATACTCCGCCCGCCGGTTGAACGCGTCCCAGAAGGTCATGGCCATCCGGCTAGTCCGGGGATACCGCACGGTCTCATGTGAGGCGGCGTGCCTCCTTGCCGGATTACCGCCATGGGATCTGGAGGCAAAAGTCCTCGCGCACGTGTGGGAGTGGCGCGAGGAGGTGAAACGCCGGGGCGTAACTCCGCTGCCGCGAGAAATCACGGTACAGCGGACAGAGCTCCGGCGGGATCTCATGGCGACATGGAGAGTGCGATTGTCGCAACCCAGCGCTGGGCACGCCACAATTTCGGCGATAAGTCCCCTCTTTGAGGAGTGGTTGGAGAGGCGCAACGGCGTCCTCACCTTCCGCCTGACGCAGGTCCTCACCGGACACGGTTGTTTCGGGAGGTTCCTGTTTCGGATAAGGCGGGAGGAAACGCCCGGGTGTCACCATTGTGTGGATCGCCCGGAGGACACGGTGGAGCATACAGTGGAGATCTGCCCGGCTTGGGCGGAGCACCGCCGTGTTCTCACGGAGGCGATCGGCGGCGGCGATCTCTCGCGTCCAAACCTGGTCCAGGCCATGGTGCGGAGCGAGAGTGCATGGGAAGCCGTCACCTCCTTCTGCGAAGCAGTAATGCTCGCGAAGGAGGAAGCGGAACGCGTGAGGGAGAGGCAACAGCCGCGCCCTCGCGTCCCTAGCCGCCGTAGGAGACGCCCTGGGCGGCGGGAATCGATTGCCGATTCCCGGCCACCGTAGGCGTGGGCTTGCGGACGACGAGTAATGGGCAGCTCGCCGTCCGGTAAGGACCAGGCCCGGGTCGACGGCGCGTTGTGTTCCACGCGCGCCTCAAAGAGATGTCAGCAGTGACGGGGTCAATTGGGCCGATGCCGCCGGGGTCGCGGGTAGTTCGAAAGAGATACCGTGGCCCTGGCACGGGCAGCTGAAGGAACATGGGTGGGTTTTAGTCAGTAAAAGTCTGACACGCCCTCCCGCTCTGCCCAGAGCGGGAGAAGTCATTTGATGATTTCCCATCCACAAAAAAAAAAAAAAAAAAAAAAGACAATATACTCCAACAGATTTGGTTGTTAATCACCCATTTTAACGTTTCGTTTCACTATCCATCTGATTTGAGGTTAGAAACATTTTTTATTAATTTCTCGAAAAGTATGTATTACCTTGTAATAATAGTGGTAGCGTTATAATCAGGGACCCAACTCCTACCAGCTTTCACCCCTTTTACCCCCCGCCTCCTGCCAAACGATACTAGATCCGACCCGTTATCATTAGGTATATCAGGTATTCTATATGGGCGTAGATATGGGCAAAGAATATGGCGAAAGGCGATGGTGAGGAAGCGATGCTGGTTCCATCTGCATGAGACGAAGACTACTAGCTGTGGGAACGATGACCGGCTATTCCATTAAAAACCTGTGACTTAGGTACAGTAACTTTTATATACCCATTAAATCGCAGTGCAGTTAAGTTAACGACACATACTTAGTAAGTGCTAAACACTTTACTAGATTGGACTTGTTCTCACTCACATTATTACTTGCTCTAAGGTATTGCCTTGATTTAGTAATAAGGTTATAGTCCACAGTGACCTCGGCGGTTAATTAAACCATAAAAAGAAAGATTCAAAAGTTTCTGGTGGAAAGATTTTTATAAAATATTTTACAAGTAGGTTAAGGCCCTACATCGAAGCGTGGTACAGCTCGGTGTGTAAGTGAAATGGCGTTATGGGTGTCTAGTTTGACGCGCGAGATAGACGACTCTCACGCGCACCGTTTTTATGACAAAATGCTATAATTAAATAAATTTTTAGCTTAGTAAATTCTGAACATATTTAAATATCTTCGATTTAAAGCAAATTTTACTGCACACTATGGAACTGTTTACGTATAATCGTATATAACAAAAAATATACGGTGCTACTTTGGATTTTTTTTGTATCAAAAAAATTTCAAGTAAGTACTTTAAGTAATCATGTTTCGGTTTTAGTACAACAGTAGACTAATAGTCAATTAACACATGGAAAATCCATTTTTTATATTTCTAAGGGAAAATCCAAATGATTTACTTAACCATAAATATTTGGTTACTTAAATAGGAATTTTAAAAACTTTTTTACAAAAAATACAACCGACTTCCAAAAACAACACTACAAAGTGAAAAACAACTTTAATTTCGGAAGTCGGTGTCTAGTTAAATGTGTTTTCGTTTTTTGCCACCGACTTCCGAAATTAAAGTAATTTTTCACTTTGTAGTGTTGTTTTTGGAAGTCGGTTGTATTTTTTGTAAGAAAGTTTTTATTTTTCACTTTTTAGTTGTGTACCTACCCCTTAAGTAAATACTGTATTAGAAACTAATACGGTACTAAAAGTACGTACTGAAAGCTGAAGATGACCACGGAGATTTACGGAATAAAATCTCACATGCATGTCACCGGAACCCCAAGGAAGTCTGCTACTATCTTCGAAAGGTTTTCATTCTCTCCTAGAAAATAAATCAAAATTTCATATTAGATAAGACAATAATTGTCTTATCTAATATGAAAATAATAATATTACTAGTGTGGTACTTAGATATTTTCATAAAATTAGAATCAATCAATCTGCCTAGCCTTTTCCCAACAATATTGGGGTCGGCTTCCAGTCTAACCGGATGCAGCTGAATACCAGTATTTTATATGGAGCGACTGCCTATCTGACCTCCACAACCCAATTACTGGGTAATACGGTACCCCTTGGTAAGACTGGTTGTCAGACTTTCGGGCTTCTGAGGACCCGTAACGACTGTCAAAGATTCACGAATGACAGCCAGGACCTTAACGTGCCTTCCGAGGCACGGAGGAGTCTCGGTATGTACTGTGTATGTAGCTGGTCACCCATCCACGGACCAACCCCGGCAAGCACAGCTTAACCTAATGGATCGACCCGTGCGGCTGTTATTATTTAGCCACGAGCTCCTCATAAAATTAGAATGTAAATAATATAAAATAGATCCGTCCTTGTTGAACTTTTTATTTCTTGTCTAGTCTACCATTCACTTTTGTCTCCCTGGTACCTGCAACAGTTAGTGCAGCGCACAATGCCCATTTACAACGTAACTACTATTACAATCACAGTAGGAAACCGACGAATCGTTGCGTTTTGCAATCCACCGCACCGCACACGGTTGAATGACCACCGTAGCTTTGACGGCTTTATCGAACACTTTCGACTTCATTGCGGTTTTTATTTGTAAAAGAATATTAATATAAGAAGAGAAACTGCAATGTTTTGAAAAATTCATAAATCTTTTGGTTTGTTTTTGACAGTGCAACGACATCGGCTTTGTTCGCATAAATAAAAAAAGATCAGTTCACGCAATGATTTTTTAAGGTAAAGTGAGAGGTACTACTATTATTATCTACGATGAAGAAAATGTCTAACTGGCTTCGTAAATAGTTTTAAGCTGAGTGCATACTGTTGCTAGTACTTACTTCTATGAGAAGTGCGCAAAGCGATGTACCTAATAATTTAGTGGTCTTACTTAGTTGAGTGTCGCCGTTTTGGAAGCCCCAGCACCCTATTTGCAAACACATTATGAATCGGAATTTGATTCATTTTGAAACAAATTGCTAATCCATTGCTTCATATGTTCGAAAAATTTGTCTGCTCGACAACGTAAATAACGCAATAAATGTTGTTGAACTGTTGCATGATTCTAATATTCTATTATAATCTCCACACAAGTTGTACTCCAGTCTTTACAAAACATTACATCCCAGCAAAAACGCACAGCTCTTCTACAAATACGGCAACAGTTATCTCACTGCTGATGACCAACGTCATTAGTATGTACATACAACTACATTATAAGTATACACTATGAAAAAATCATCATCACTCGATTTGTCGGATTCCGTCTTGTGATTTTGTCACGACTCTGGCCACATAAGCATGCTTGACTGAGAAGCCTCCCCTATAATAATACTAACTGCTTCCCGCGGTTTCACCAGCGTAGATCGGGCTAAAAAAGTAGCTTATGTGTTAATCCAGGGTATAAGCTATCTACATACCAAATTTTATCCAAATCGGTCGAGCCGTTTGAGCGTGAAGAAGTAACAAACATATAAACACACACACACACACACTCACACTCACAAACTTTCGCCTTCGAAAAGTGTGATGCCAAGATACAAAGATGCATGTCCAAGTTATAATTGACGTTTGACAGAACCAAGGATCGCAACATTTGCAACACAACTTGAAAAAGTATTGCTGTACTTTTTCCAGTAAGTACCTATACAGCTATACAGGTTGTAATTTTAATCACCGTTATCCTCCTAATCTGTGTAACCTGTGTTGGCAACACCGAGTGAAGCTACTACGAGGGATGGCAGTGGCAACACCGAGTAAAGCTACTCTGATGCCCCGGCCATACGAACGTAAACGTCAATGCCAATCATCGCCATAAACATCGCGGTAGTTAAATTTGGTCAAGATTCAGTCAAATTATCGCGGTAAATGGTGGCTACACCTACGGCCAACGTCCTTCACCGCGATAATCAATGGCATATCCCGTTAATGTGGCCGCGACATAGGGATGGCCGTAAAGTTTTGGAAAAAAGTGACTTGTCGGAACTTGTCGCCATTGTTGTTTCTGATGCCACGAAACGGAAGCATTCCCGTTGGAGCACCTATTTTTTGAGCACCAAAGGTCCACCATCTGAGCACCAATCAATATTTTAAAGTAGTGCTCAAAAGGGAACAATAAAAAATATTCAACTTTATTCCCTTTTGAGCATCTACGGTGCAGTAGCTTCTAGTGATAGGGTGTTTAATAAAACATATCGATACAAATTGGCAGTACTTTTGACCACCGTGGGATACTTCAAGGGCATTGATATTGACCTCAGGGTCATTGACCTTGAGGTCAAGGACAAAATTCCGAAAGTCAAGATCGGCTATTTTCCTAAGGTCACTGACTTTGACCTCAGGATCATTGACCTTGACGTCAAGGTCAATCCTCTTAAGGTATCCCATGATGTTCTAAAATACTGCCAATTTGTACCGATATGTTGTATTTATTAAACACCCCATCACTAGAAGCTACCGTAGGTGCTATAAAGGGAATAAAGTTGAATATTTTTTATTATTCCCTTTTGAGCACCACGTTAAAATATTGATTGGTGCTCAGATGGGAACACCTTTGTTGCTCAAAAAATAGGTGCTCAATCGGGAATGCTTTACGAAACGCGTTTGATTTTGTGATGAGTGTGATTTCCGAATAAAATTATGTTCATATAAATAGCTAGTGCGTGTTTTAACATCCTCCATAAAGAAATAGTCAACACCTGAAATCGCGAAAACACATCAGCTGTTCCCTACATTTATGTTCGCATAACTCGTCAAAATGTAGGGAACAGCAGATTTTTTTTCTCGATTTCAGGTTTCGTCCCATAGTAATGTTCATAATGATGAGTACAAACAGGATTACGGTGGTTAAAATTACTCCCTGTATACTGCTGATAGTTGTTTGATCACTAAAGTTATGATAATGCTTGTTACCTACAGACAGTCCTACTTACGTATTTAGGTACGTCTAGCTAGACGATATTTCATCACCTTGGCATATTTATCTGCAAATTAATTTTGACATCAATAATAATTATTACTGAGAACTTAATTAGAATAACAAACTTCACAAGTGTCATACGAACCATACAACTCACAGTTACTTGCACAAGTATCTCGTCACTAATGTCGAGGCCACACCAACGGGATATGCCGTTGATTATCGCGATCACAGAACAGATATTTAGTATATATATATTCTGTGATCGCGATGATGGACGTAGGCCATAGGTGTAGCCACAACTTATGGCGATAACTCGGTGGTGGTGTTCCAGTGTGGCCACTCAATTTATCGCGATAGTTATCGGAATAATTACCGCGATTTTTAAGCCGATGATGGACATTGGCGTTGACGTTGGTGTGGCCCCAGCAGCACACTGGCTCTTAAAGTAAGCACTCAGCTAAGTTGATTGATTCATCATTTCTGTTGAGTGTACAGTCAAATCATACACCACAGTCATCATACTTTCATCAGTTTTTAAATTATTTCCTTTATCGAAACAAGACACAAAAAAACTACTTATATTTAATTACTTGATAACAAAGATCAAAATAGCATAAACCTTTGACGTTAAAAAGCTTTTGCACACAATTTTTTTTTTTCATTTTTGGGGCACTTAACGCCCCCAGACGTAATAACAATAAAACTTCTATTGTGTCTCCTTCGACCGATACATTTGATTTTCTGTTAGTGTCACATTTAATGCTTCGCTTATCTGCACAACTGTACGTATTTTTCCGACACTACAGTTAACTACAATGCTAAGTTTTTTTTTGGGTTAAATTCATCCTAATTTCGAAACCCTTCATTGTGCGTGGCCCGACAACAATTGGCCGGTTTTTTAAATAGATAATTATATGTGTGGCTCAACTGAGGCCGCTTGAACTTATCCCGCGGGATGAGTTGACCTAATGAATGTTTTGAATCGGGCAACTGATCCCATTGATACATATTGAAAGGAAGGATTGACATTTTTAGCTGTCCATTGGCGGAATTCGTGAGGGTGACTCTCGATTTATTAACTAATAAATGATAATCATTTAATCACATTATCGATTGGGTGTGAACCTGTTATGATAGTGTAGGATTGTATATAAATAAATAAATTTTATGATTTGTACAGACACGAAAAAAGTGTTAGATATTAAATAATAATTAAGAATGTTTTTTTTTTCAAAACTTCAAATGCTTGTTTAAGAGTGGGTTCAAGTCAGCAGGTAATGGGTGCGTGGTAATCTCGCAACTTCTCGATCGAAAGTCCGATACCGTTAGGTTTGGTTAGCTATACTACTGCCGCATGCCGCTTCAAATTTTGACACTACTTATTTACATCTAAAATATATGATATAACAATACATATGGTATGAGAACATATACCTACATACTACCAAAAATAGTAATCGAACTCCCTGCGGACATACAAAGTAAATACCTCTGGAACCCTAAAAAAGCTTAATGTTTATTAAAAAAGCATTTTCTGTAAATTACAAACTATGAATATGACTTTAGTTTGATACACTTGCTGCCATCTTTAATTGTGCTATTATTAGTTTGATACACTTGCTACCATCTTTAATTGTGCTATTATTAGTTTGATACACTTGCTACCATCTTTAATTGTGCTATTATTAGTTTGATACACTTGCTACCATCTTTAATTGTGCTATTATTAGTTTGATACACTTGCTACCATCTTTAATTGTGCTATTATTAGTTTGATACACTTGCTACCATCTTTAATTGTGCTATTATTAGTTTGATACACTTGCCACCATCTTTATTTGTGCTATTATTGTATTATATAAGAAGTAAGACTTAAAATACCTACTACTTACAAACTTACCGTCTAAATTTGTCACTTAGTACTTTACCTAAATTAGATATATATTTCCGAACTCACTAGCCATTTATAAGCCTTCAAAGGCTCCTGTGGTTTTTAGCGTAAGATTTAAACTCTGCGATATACATTTTGAACATAAAAAAAAAATAGTTTTCTGTTTATTAATCAAACGACTGTGATTTCTTAATATGAGGTGCTTTGAAAATATCTGCCACGGCTTCAATGGGAAATAGTATTGTGTACATAGATTACAATAGTGAAGAAATTTCATACCCCTGAATAGTTAAATCAATTTGAGAAAATAAAGTAATTAAATAAACATTTACTCTATTCTGCATAACGTGGTTCACGAACTACGCGCGATGTGTCGCTATGTCAATGAAAACAATTGTTGCCTCTTTCTAACTGTTCTGTGCATGAACGCTAAGTAATTACTACGGGACGGTTACATACATATAAATCAATTCAAATTTAACGCACATTTTTTTGTATGAAAAAATTTATGACATAATATCAATAATTTATCTTCACTATACTTACACAATTCTGTCTCCCACTGCAGCCGTGGCAGATATATTTATAAAACCTTTACAACTAAACAACAACAACTTTAAACAACTTTTTATTCTACTGACAGTTACTAAGAAGCACTCAGAACTTTCTTACGACCCCAAAACAATGTCAGGTAAGAGGAGAACTACTGATGTCTGCACGACAAATAGATATAAGCTCAGTCTGGCACATCATTTTTACGGTTTCCTGGGTCCATATTTATATTATAATATGATCAAGCAGCTATTAATTTATCCTCTTTCTAGGGCAAAGTGCAAGAGAAAAGTTTGTTCATGGCTTCAAGGCATTGATTACAGTGCAACAGAACGTTTATTAAAACCCTTAAGGTAACGTTTGACAGCATGGAACGATTAACAATTAACACACCCATACTCATCACACCATCACCTACACTCTCACCGAAACACACACACCCACATATACTCACCCCCTTATCAACATTATTAAGTCACTTTTGCCACCAGATTTGTTTTACATTTTATAATTTTTGTTATTACTAATTTGTAATAGTATTTCATTATGTACTCAACCTGTATGTTAATTTAATGCAGTCATAGGTCGTTAGTGAGTGTTCCGATGGAGGGTAAGCCTGGTGATCTGTAATACAGGTTTTATTTTATTTTCAATCACATGCCATGCCACGAATTATGTATTTTAAAATTGACTTTTATACCTTTTTGGAAAGCTTACAGAATAGGCAAGTTGTTTTAGTTATTTGTACGATTAATGTCGTAGTAATTTTTGTGACGAGACAACATTTTTGAAGCGTAAAATGAAAATATTAATAAGATATTATTCTTAAATCGCTCATTATTTTAATTATTTTGTTAAATTAAATAGTTTTAATTATGTCAATAGCTTAATTAAAGTGCCAGCTACAACATAATTTTTAATGGTACCCATTCAAATACGTATTTTTTTTTTATTTGGAATCAAATGTAAAATTTTGGGTAAATATCGAAAAACTCTTAAAATTCAAATATCTCGAAAACTATTGAATTTCGGCCATACATATAGGGGGTTCAATTTGTTGCATTTTGGCCCCCTTATCAGCCCCTGACGGATATACGTCGAATTACCAGTAACCCTGTATATAAATAATAATCCTTTCTTAAAATGGAATCAGTTGACAAAGGAAAAATAATAAAATTAATTATATAATCAACTCATCCCGCGGGATCAGTTCGAGCGGCCTCAGTTGACTAAAGAGCCATATGTCTCGTCTGTGTCCCACTGACTGATGCGGAAAGAGGTCTTTGGTTTTTGGCTATAATAAGCAACTATTTCTTTTCTAACGCTGATGAAACAATCTGATCTGATCATTTCTGATCATAGAAATCAGTGTTAACGATCCTTCACTTCTGGTTCGATCACGTAGAGAAATTTGAAGCATAGCCCTCTCCATTGCCCTTTTGTGTCATTTTAGCCTTCTAATAAGGCCCATTGTGAGTGACCACGTTTCTAGCAAGCCTAGCTAGTGCTAAGTCAGGACATCAAGCCAGGATAGAATACAGAGGTTCTAGCTTGCTATATAGCTTTGAAAAACTAGCCTCGTGTATCACGCGCTATAGAGATGACCAGTCTCAACTGACGGCGCCCGTTCTCGAACATTCTAACTCACATTATGTATATTAATAATATTTCGACACAAATAAATAACTTGAACTTGAACAATATTTTCAAAGTTTTCCTCATGGGTGTCGTTTTCATAGTTCTCGAGGATGCCACAGCCGATAGTGAAGTCAAAATAAAACCACAGAACAGATAAAAAAAGATGTACCTATACCTACTTATTGTGTTTTATTTGTTTTGTAGGATTTGGTGCAATGCTTAAGAAAAAACGTTAGTTATCGGAATTGATGGTCCACGGAAGCTTAAGAGGATACATCGATTTTATGTTTTTAAAATTCCTATAAAACGGAATGTCTAAGGTTAAATCATTTGGATTTTCCATGTGTTATTTGACTATAATTATTGTCTACTGCTGTAATAAAACCATGCTTGAAATTTTTTCGATAGAAATTACACGTAAACAATTCCTTATTGTGCAGTAAAATTTTATTTAAATCGAAGGTATTTAATTAAATATGTAACTTACTTAGCTAAAAATTAATTTAAGTACCTACTTATAGCATTTTGTCGTAAATCTACATTTAAACGAAGCGCGTTTAGTTCTGGTGCGCGTGAGAGTCCTCTCTCTCGCGTCAAACTAGCCAGCCATAACGCCATTTTACTTACACACCGAGTTAAACCACGCTTCTATGTATCCTCTTAAACAACATGAACATGAGTGGATCATAACACACATATTAAATTAAGCATAATTCGTCATAAAATAGAAATTTCAGGATATTATTTATAACGATTGACCTTTAAGATAGCTCCAGAAAAAGTTACACACCAAAGGCGATACGGATACGATGCTCCAAAATCATTTTGACCATCTTGCAATCAATCACATAATTATACGGTTTAATTACTTAACATACTAATGGCATCACCACCTACGATTAAGTTCCTGTTAACTTACTTGGCAGATAATTTCATACAAAATCTGTTCCGGTTTTGAATTTATTCGGTGAGTATAATATAGTGGCTATTCGGACATCGTAAAATACCCTTATAATGATAAACCTAGTTACATGCTTAGAAGACTGATAGCAATCCGCTGATGTTTACCGCTGCCGGCGCGTACGCATCACCGTTACCCGCGGCCTACACTGCACCACATTCCGCATCTATCCGCCGCGCACGCGCACGCATCCATAGATCTATCGACGATTAATTATAGGATAAATAGTAAACCAACGAATAAAAAAAAAACTTTTAAATCGGTTTTAATAAAACGATTGTGTTTGTGTTTAGTGAAGTAATGTGGATTTTTGTGTAAAGTTTCATAAATTGTTGGATGTCAAAAATTCAAAATGGTATGTTGGTACTTACTTACTAAACACGTAGATCCGTTACGTTACGTACTTACTAAATTTTTGATTGATCGTAAAATTATCGAGTCTGGTGATGACGGTTTACTTAGTTAAGAATTAATAAATAGTGTCATAATCTTCCTACTTTTGACAGAAGCACGAATATGAAGTTCCTTATATATTTACAGGTAACCATAGACTAAAAATGCAATACTTCATGCAATAAGCCTCCTTTTTTTGGAATGAAATTTTTTTGGATTATAAGTACCTACCTAGGTACCTAGGTTCTGTAGAAATAAGCCGACGTTCGCACGGACCTGAAAATATCGTGGCTGGATTTTATCGCGCACTGGATTTTGAACTCTCGGTGTTGAGCCGAGCATTGAGAATTCAACAGAGTGCATCCCAGCGCGTCCAAAAAACACATTGTTAGATTTTCAACTCTCGGCGCTAAAAAAAGCGTTGAAAATCCAGTGTGCGATAAAAATCGCCGCAATATTTTTACGTCCGCGCGAACGTCGGCTTAGACAAAATAATTACTTATAGCTAAAGCCATTTTTTTCTTCAATTATTTTGTAAAATCGTAGGTAGTCGAATGCTTATAAATCAAAGTAATATTACCTACCTACCATTTTTATGTTCACGCAATCACTGCCATTCCACAAGGTTAGCGCCTTGCCGGGAACAGATCGCAGAAAACTAAGGCCGCCCGGCCTCCATTGCATGTTTTGACTTTTTCCTTTACTTATGCTGTGAGACCTTGCTTCTTGCCAAATTACATGATTCTAGGTCAACGGGAAGTACCCTATAGGTTTTCATTTACTTACGAGTATCAAATTATATCGCATAAATGGCTGTAGGTATTTTTTTGTTCGTGATTTTTTTAGAGCTCCATTGGACCTATGTATTTGATATTAATTTCAACATAATACTTAATATCTCCAAGTGTTCCTGAGAAAAAGGGTCTTGACAGACTGACAGACAGACAGACGGACAACGAAGTGATCCTATAAGGGTTCCGTTTTTTCCTTTTGAAGTAAATACCTACTAACTATCTTCGGTCTGACAAATATACTGATTCTTAATATAAAAACATCAATGGGGATGGCTGGGTTTGTGAAGCAAGAGATGTATCTAAGATAAATCGATAGATAATTTATAGCTATAAGTATTGATCAATTACTATGTTACTACATATCAATATTTACTATATGTATGGAGGTTAAGTAGCTATAATCCATTTATCGTCAACTATTTATCATGTTTACCTTCATTAAAAAAAAAAACCATTAGTTGAAAATTGTTTTGAAACTATTTGTAAATAATGTGGCTCAATTAAATTATCGGCAAAGCATGCTTGTATACGAGTAATAAGGGCCTGTTTCATGGCAGATAATTTCATAGAAATTGTTCCAT
This sequence comes from Cosmia pyralina, assembly GCA_946251885.1. Classification (NCBI taxonomy): domain Eukaryota; kingdom Metazoa; phylum Arthropoda; class Insecta; order Lepidoptera; family Noctuidae; genus Cosmia; species Cosmia pyralina. The sequence continues at coordinate 22,938,233 of OX276358.1, forward strand.
TTTTGAATTTATTCGGTGAGTAGTCGCTACTCGGACTTCGTGATTTTAGGCCCTTACCATAGTTTTATATGTATTTACCCTCATTAGAGTAATAAGTTTTTAATTCTAAAAATAAATATCTTGTCAGCACTTATTTGAGCTTGAGTTATTTACCTGAGGACTGAGGTCATAAGTTTATTTATTTATATTATTATTTATGTAGGTACCGTAAGGGCGGGTTACTTTGACTCTAGGGCATAACTTTGGCCCAAATCGAGACAACTGTATAAACTGCCCGAAGTGTCACGACCACACAACCGAACGTCGTATGTTCTTCGGTAACTATTAGATAAAAAAAAAAAAATATAATTTTATTTAAGTACGTCCTTTTTACAAAGTAATGCATTTACAAAAGTTACAAATTTTTAGTAGTACCAAGTTCTTAACAGATTAGCTTACCTAAATACTTTTATAGAAACTAGTATAATTGATACTAGTACCTATAGTGATATAGACGCGTACTTGCGGAACCTTGTGTGGATTTAATGACAGTAAACATCTGTCTCGATTTGGGCCAAAGTTATGTCCTAGAGTCAAAGTAACCCGCACTTACTGTACACACCGAAAAATCCATACTAAGAAAAATCATCGCCTAACTAAGGGGTCAAAATACGGGTTGATTTTAAATTCACAAATAATATTAAAATTTATGTGCACAGGACCATAAGGGATTGGAAATGTAGTCATAGTTCGTATCTTGAGGTAATATTTAGTCTTTATATTCGACGTTTTTACGACGAAATGATTACAACAAATAACTTTTGAACAAGTGGACACTCGGTCAAAAGTTACTTGTTATTGGAGCGTGACTGGCATAATCAATTTTAACTAAACAAAGTCCCCCCGCTCCGCGTCTGTCTGTTGGAATGCCATAAACTCAAAAACTATCGACCGGATTTTCATACGGTTTTCACCAATGGACGGAGTGATTCAGTGTATAATTCATTACGTTTTTGTGTAAATTGTAAATTAATATTATAAATTCGAAAGTAACTCGTGTCCGTCTATTTGTATATTACCCTTTCACGCCTAAACCCACAGAACAGATAAAGAGGTCCCTCCTCCTCTTTTGCTGTTCTGTGCCTAAACCCCTGACCTGATTTCGATTAAATTTGGCAAGGAGATAGATGGCATCCTGGGGAAGGACATATGATACTTTTTATCCCGGTATTACGTTTCTATGGGTTAATTTCCGACATCCACGTGGGCAAAGCCGCGGGCAAAAGCTTAGCATGAAATATATATATATTTTTTTTTGTATATAATTAACCTATTAACGCAGTGTCTCAATTTAATAAACAATGAATTCCTTGAAGTTAATGTGACGGCACATTAACTTTTTTTTGAAATAGGTACCTACTTAGTTAATAATGTAGTAGTCCTCGAATTCGTGATAGCGCTCACAATCACAACAAACCTTTAATTTTGCGAAATAAGATACCTAGTGCTAGTGCTCACAGCTCACGGCACTAATAAAGTTCGCTAGCCCACTAGGATCTAGATAAATCAGTACTGTTGCAACTTGTTTTAGGAAGCGAGAGATTTATTACAAAAACAGTAATAAAACCTCTATCGTAGCTTGTTCCGGAATAATTGTTATAATTACCACATTGCAGTCGTGGTGAGCCCATGTGTGAATTCATTAATTAGTCCTAGTTCACATGGATCTAACAAATATGAGGCAAGTGAGGGGCTAGTCGCAGCCGCACGGATCGATCGAACCTATTTATCTGTTTAACTTTAGTGGATTGGTTACCTAGAATAGAACTATGGATGGACTATGTCTCCTGCCAGACCAATGTTATGTCTTTTTTTATTTCGTGACAAAATCTGATTGTATATTTAGCCAAAAATAGTCAAAACTCATGTGTGGCTGACACTGGTATGGCCAACATCACGGATCTTAATTTATAAATTATTATTGATAATTATGATTATTTTTATAGTAAGCCATAGCACAGTATAAAAAAACATATGTATAGACTGTGCCCAAACTAAACTAAGCTACCAATAACGTCTCGTAAATCGTAAATTCGGGCTGTATGGTCACATACAGCCCGAATTTACGATTTACGAGATGTTATTGGTAGCTTAGTTTCGTATCTTTGTCAATATGACAAGGTAATAACTATTGCCTATGTACTTGCTGACGCAACAGAGGTCGGTTAACACTGCTACTTTTTGACTTCATCTAAATTAACACAAAATGATTCGATGAACTGCCTTTTTTTGGTTAACTGTTAAGAGTTAATGTTCTTAAAATTTTAAGTACTTCTGTTCCGATTTGAATAAAATATTTCGCTTAATAATTAAGATTAAAAAACTGCAAGTGATAGGTAATCGACTTTTGTTGCTGACTGTACCAACGGCCGCTTTGTTCAGCAATGCGAATAAAAAAACAAATTGACACTTGTATGCAAATTGCACAGACTGACACCTTTCCATGGTCTAGACTAGACCTCAGACTAATACAAGACATAGCGCTGTCATCAGTGGCGTGAAACGGTTTCGTAAACATGTGTGCACTTAGTGAGGTGTAGTTTGGTGTAAATGTGCGTGTGAGCGTTATGCTCAGAGCGAGGAGTAGTTTTTTTGCACGTCTTGCTTCACTAGCGACGCGACGGACGCAGCCCTGTATTGGTTTTTTACTTAGTCTGAGGTCTAGCCAGCTGTAGAAATCTGTTGATATTGTTGTTTATAATTTATGTTATAAAAATAAACACTTTCTTCCGTAAATGTTTATTTTTATTTAAGTCTGATGTTCAATGGCAAAATGCTCGCAAGTTGCAACAGTAGGTACCTACGATATACGATAAGTTTGTAATATATATATATAAAAATCAATTGCTGTTCGTTTGTCTCGCTAAAACTCGAGAACGGCTGGGCCGATTTGAATATTTCTTTTTTTGTTTTATTCTCCTCTTTACTGGGGTGGTTTAAAAGGAAAAGAATAGGAAAAAAAAGACTATTAAATTTTGACAGGACAACGTCTGTCGGGTCAGCTAGTTCTAAATAATAATGATATCAGAACTTAGATGCAGAGGCTGAGAGGCTAACGAAAAGATTTGATCAAATGTAGCATTGTTAGAAATCCAAGACAGACGGACAAAGAAAACACAGCTACAGATCAAGCTATACATTTCCAGTATAAGCTGATCTCGCATTGTATAGGATTTCCTTACAATTATAGGTCAGTGTAAACTGGAAATGTATAGCTTGCTGTGTAGCCGTGTGTACCTATTAAGCCTATTAGTCTCGGTCATACTAGGTATTACAATTAAAATATTTGATTTGACAATATGCTAATTTAGAACTAAGAAAGCACCAAGAATTGAAAATAAGATGATGCCCGAAATTACGTTAGTACCTACTTTAGTACTATTATTTATTCTGTGCCGAAATGTAAAAAAATAAGTGTAATAAGTTTACATAAGTACTGGGTTAGTTTTCAATGAGCAGCCAAATTTTCACAGGGTTTACTAACATAAATATAATCAACTTTTACTATAGGACCATCAAGAAATCACGAAACGACATCAGAGGGGCAATTCCCGTATTTTTATAACAACGTTCGCAATCTCATCTCAGTCTCAATCTGTCAAAATTGTATAGAGTTTGCCTACATTTTTGACATTTGATTGTCGCTGGCTGACATTGCGACTTGGAATTTGAACGTTTTTAATTACGAGAATTGGCCCTCTGATGTTCACAAAATTTTGAAGATTTATATGCGAATAGGATTTGAGTATGAATGTCGATGGCTATAATGTAAAAGTAGGGGAAGACCAAAGAAACGATAGATGGACTGAGTGCAAGATGATATGGCTATTAGAAACACAGAACACATAAAAGAGGTTTTATCTATTCTGTGGCTAGAAAGGGGGTGACTACCGAGGTTGCGCCGACCCCAAATAAATTGGGATACAGGACAATGATGAAATGATCATGCGAACATAAATGTAGGGAACAGCTAATTTTTTTTTTCGTGATTTCATAGTTGGTTCCATAGTGAAAGTTGTTCATATTCACCCTATGAAAACTAACCCGGTAAGTATACAGACCTTCTCCTTTTTAACCGACTTCAAAAAGGAGGAGGTTCTCAATGCGTCGGAACCTTTTATTTTTTATTTATTTTTTATGTATGTTCCCCGATTACTCGAAGATGGCTATACCGATTTGGATTTATTTTGTTTTATTCGAGAGGGTATACATCACAGTTGGTCCCATACAAAATTGATTAACTTTGTTTCGGTAGTTTTTGAGTTAGCTTCAATAATACGTATTTTTTCGCCACTTTTATATGGATGATGTTCTACTTTGTTTTGCATGTAGTGGTATTAGAATTTGTGTGGGGTAGGTACACAACTAAAAAGTGAAAAATAAAAACTTTTTTACAAAAAAATACAACCGACTTCCAAAAACAACACTACAAAGTGCAAAAAAAACTTTAATTTCGGAAGTCGGTGGCAAAAAACGAAAATACATTTAACTAGACACCGACTTCCGAAATTAAAGTTTTTTTTTCACTTTGTAGTGCTGTTTTTGGAAGTCGGTTGTATTTTTTTGTAAAAAAGTTTTTTAAAGTCAGTTAAACATGTGATTTTATGATTTGTGTAATAAAAATGTGTAAGCAATACTTAATTAACTCTTCATAACTATAGAGGCAACTTGTGATTACCTACTTATTTTCAAGTACTTAAAACTTTCGTTAGTTTGTTTACCTGCTGCACAGTAAGTATGGTCCGCCGCAAATCAAGCCCGAAAGTCTGACAACCAGTCCTACCAAGGGGTATCGTATTACCCATGGGTTGTGGAGGCCAGATAGGCAGTCGCTCCATGTTAAATACTGGTATTGAGCTGCATCCTTTAGACTGGAAGCCGACCCCAACATAGTTGGGAAAAGGCTGGGTAGATTGATGTATCCTGAAATATACGGTCGCAGCTGAGAAAAGTTATGAAGCATGTATGACAGAGAACACATTTTTGAACATCGACCATTTTTCGAAGCTCATAGCTAGGCAAAGATTGGTGATAGATAAAAAGTGTGAAAGCCAAAGTTGTATAGAATTTTACCAGCTTTCATTATGTAGTGCAACAAAATTTCGTACGACGCACCGTTTTCGAAATGTAAGCAAAAAACAAAAAAATGCGACCTTCTATGTGACCCCCCTCGGGCTCACCTCGGAGGGGTAAGAACTTTTAGTATGTTTATCTCCTAACTAGTCCAAACAAAGTTCCTAAGTCAAAGTTTCTGCATCCGACTTTTCCATCCACATTCCCCTTGTGAGCACTCATTGACCATACTAAATTAAATGTTCCATTCCTAAATTGTATTCAAATGAAATTAAATTATTTTGTTGCACCCTAATTGCGTAACACACTGTCAATCGGAATCTGAATATTTTGAAGCAAACTGCGAATCCATTGCTTCATACTTTCGAAAAATTTGTCTGCTCGACAACGTTAAATAACGCAAGGATCGGTGTTGAACTGTCAAAATTAAACTGTCAATTTCCATATCTTGCTGTGAGAAATAATTAATTCTTCTCATTACTGATCTCCTGGTACTTGGTAAAAGGTAGTTCCAAATTTCCGTGCAAGAACGATCCAACTGCGGACAGCGAAGTGTGAGGTGCACCGGGTGCAACTCAGCTGATTACTAATATCCCCTCTTCATTTCTGATGCCTTGGTATTTGGTAAAAGGCAAATCCAAATTTTCTGTGGAATATAGACTTAACTTTTTTCACTTTGTAGTGAGTTTTTGTGTGGCGGAGGGCTTTGTGTGTGGCGGTTACTGTAATGGCTTCTGTAAACTCCTTAATGTCTGTTGCCTTGGTATTTCTTGTTCTAAAGTGACACAACTCTGAATCAAGTCGGGCAGGAGGGCTCCGGTAGCTCTTGTCGGAATTAATATTACCAATTCCTTTTATTTACAGCGAAATTATAAAACAATTTCCATTTTAAAAATTTCGATAGCAATGTTCCCCATACCGAGGGCCCGTTGTTTGAGGCTCATTTGCTAAATTGCGTGTAATTGCGTGTGCATGGTGACCATAATTAATGTATTTACACGTTGTATGCTAATTACCAAAAAACTTTTTAAGTAAGTATTTATCTGAAATAAATCATAATTAACTAACACGTAGGCCAATTCATGAGAGTAATTTGTACAAAGTCCGTGTCTTAAAAATTCATAATGAATGCCAGAAGCTTCAAATGAAGTTACATACTTAGGTACCTCCTGCCACCACTTCCTCTCTCTTTAAACATCATTATTACATGTAGGTATAGTTCCTTGCTCTTGTTTCATGTTTATTATTGTATAAGTATAGGTAAGTATATATATTTATATATATATTAATGTATGTATATGTTGTATTTGTATATGGTACACCACGGACTATCTGCAGAATTGTCTCTCCTTGTCCTCATACTCCATCCAAAGGTTGTCTGTAAAAGATCACTTTTAGCGATAAGACCGCCCATTGTGTCACCCTATGTAAGATTTCAACATTCATACCTGTATTTTAAATGGTGTGCATAATAAAGAGTATTCTATTCTATTCTATGTAACGGTCGTAGTTAGATACTGGGCGCTTATCCAAAGTTAAAGTATACAAACATAATTAACATGACTGACGATCAGAAAAAATTAAACACGAACATAGGAATATATAATATGTAGGTACATATCTATGAACACGAAGCTGTATAGCTACGACCTGGATAAGTGCTAGCGGTAAACCGTTTTTGTACCGTGGACTTATCCGATGGCATGACAAATGGCAATGTAAGTACCTACTATTAGAAAATAAAGCAAAAAAGCTAATAAAAACTAACAGTTCCTTCCTACTGCACTGAAAGCAACCTCTCACTTGGAGTGTTATTTTATCTCTCAAAGATTTTCTCTCGTTACTTAGTCACTTGACAGCTGTTTTTCTTTCAGAGAAAATTAATACTTACTGAGGTTTTAGTTGTTTTTTTTATTTACTTTGCTTTTAAATGTAGGTAAATTAGAAAAGTGTCACATGACACGATTACACGGTTCAATCACGGGTTCAACCAAATTGATTATCTGTAATGGAAAGGCGCAGAAATCAAGGGTGTGGCTGGCTGGCATTCAATTGAATTATTGTTTTTTTTTTTTTTTTTTTTTGAGATCTCCAACAAAGGATACACAGATACAATAGAAATCACAATAATACAAAAGGTTCATTCATTTGTGATCATTCAATTGCAGGAGCCCACATCATGCATAACTATTACTTAGGTGTAAACAGGATAATGTTAATGTAAAAATAATCATGATGACACCAAAAACAAACTGTCGTGCCATCGACACGAAGAAGTAGAAGACACCATTGAATTTGGTTGTTTCAAGACACAACCAAATTGAAAGACAAAGTTGAGCGGTGTAAATCCGGCTTTATCCCACTAATTGCGCTTCACACATTCATCTTAAAACAACACCAAGTTTTCTCCATAGCAGTTGAAGTGTGATGATTAGCTATTAGCACCACTTTCTCTGATGGGAGGGCAATGCCATATACTCGTACAGTGTTTGTAGGTATGTGGGATGCTGTGTTTGTAGGCATAATTTTTACTGTGGGTGTTGTGAGGAGCTCGTGGCTAAGGTAGTAATAGCTGCACGGGTCGATCGATCAGGTTCTATGCTTGCCGGGGTTGGTCCGTGGATGGGTGACCATCTTTACATACCGAGACTCCTCCGTGCCTCGAAAAGCACGTTAAGCCGTTGGTCCCGGCTGTCATTCGTGGATATTTGACAGTCGCTACGGGTCGTCAGAAGCCCGAAAGTCTGACTACCTCCAGTCTTACCAAGGGGTATCGTATTACCTAGGTATTGGGTTGTGGAGGTCAGATAGGCAGTCGCTCCATGTAAAATATTGGTATTCAGCTGCATCCGGTTAGACTGGAAGTTGAGAAAAGGCTAGGTAGATTGATTTTTGTTGCATACAATACAACAAGTTGTGCAAGAACTTTCGGATTTGACAAAAGCATTTACTTACGGTTCTTTTTCTTGTTAATTGTGTGTCGAACGGATTTTATGAGTTAGTGTACTTATTCATAAAATCCGTGGCGCTGAAAGCATGTCAATAGACAGTGGCCAATCAAGCTATACAGTTAAACGAGCTTGTATGTGCCACAGAGCGAGATAATCTATCAGTTACCAGACAACTATTTAACATTCTAGTCATAGCTGGTAAGTAATTGGAGCCTAGTTCGGCTTAACCCCGCTGAATACGAACAGACTGATTGCCTTGACACAATGCTCTGCTTAGCACGTTAGCTGTCCCTTTACAAGGCTGCCAGAGAGCTACGTCGTTGCGGTGTGGTACAACAGAGACGTGAGCCGAGTGTATTATTTGTATGCAGCTCACGTTACTAAAGGTATGATTCCGACCTCCGCTGCACGCGGCAGTGCTGCCGCAGCAGTTCTACCGCGTCACTACTGGTCCCCATACATTTTCTATAGGTTTATGTGAGATTACATTCCGAGCACGGCAGCAATGTCGCGACAGCACTGCATTGTGCAGTAGTGCTGCGGCAGAGCTGCTGCGGCAGCACTGCCGCGTGCTGCGCGGTTCGGCGAGTAGTAAAGCCAACTAGCGCCACCATTGAGAAAAAAAAACATAAGTCTGGAGTTAAGGAACATTTTGTTTCCTATGTTCAAATTTTTAGTCAGATGAGGTAAAATGTTTTTGGCGCTAACTGCTAAGGCTTCGAATCTAGGAGGCTTAGTGTTGATTTTTTTGACCTCACCTGACCATCTGGACTAAAAATGTCATCATCTGCCTAGCCTTTTCCCAACTATGTTGGGGTCAGCTTCCAGTCTAACCGGATGCAGCTGAATACCAGTATTTTACATGGAGCGACTGCCTATCTGTCCTCCACAACCCAGTAACTGGGTAATACGATACCCCTTGGTAAGACTGGTTGTCAGACTTTCGGGCTTCTGACGACCCGTAACGATTGTTAAAGATCCACGAATGACAGCCGGGACCAACGGCTTAACGTGCTTTCCGAGGCACGGGAATGTGAGCATAGGAAATATCAAAATGTTCCATATCTCCAGACTTACAATTTTTTTCTCAATGGTGGCGCACAGTGGCTTTAGTTGGCAGCGCTACTCGCCTTAATGTGTGAAAAACATGCTTACGGAAAGAAGTAAAAAGTTTGAGATGTGCGTAGCTGTACCTGTGTAGATATTCTCAATTGGCCCAATTCAATATTCTATACCGCGGTATCTATTATTATGTTGGGACGATATCGATTTTTTCAAACAATCTAAGTCACTACTACTTAGGGGTCGACTATGGTGCCAATCAACCAACTAGCGTATGTTGGATATTGAGTAATTGATTGAATTTTTGTTTAGAGACTGGAAACGTCAATATTAGTTAGATAGACAAAGTTTATTGTCGTAATGATGTTGGCATTGCGTCCGACCGACCATATTTCACCAGCCAAACAATGTTTGCAAGAAACTCATTACTCAGCTAAAGTATTCAAATAAATGCAAACAAAGTAGAGAATTATCAGCATCCTTGCAAGATGCGGTAATTGCGCGCATGGCTCGGCTCGGTGACTGCGCTTCACTCGTCGCGGTTTCTGCATCCATCCAGTGCCAATGTCTGTATGTCTGTGTTGCCACATCCATATTCATGTTCACGTCTATCAAGAATTTTGTTGAACTATTTTGAATTGCAGCACCTTTTGAAAGTTAGATATCTTTGTTTGGCGTTAGAAGTGGCTGTTGAAAGATTTGGTTGCGTGCCTGCATGTTTACCTTGTAATTTAGGAAATTTAATGGAAATTGGATGGATTTTTTTTGTGCCAACGTCCTTCATGAGATTCCAAATTGTTAAGTACCTACGCAATATGTCATGAAAAGGTGTTGTGCAGTTTATCCCCGGGATTTTTGGATAGGTTCGACGTGGTTGTAGGTTTCCAAAACAATTTTTCTAACTGTGCGCTTGAAGCTGTCAAAATCGTTAGGTTAGATAACGGTTAGATTATTGAATCCGGCGCCTGCTTACCTCCTCAACGCCCCACGCGCCGCGCCGCCCGCTGCACCACCGACGCCTCTCTACGGTCTAAATACATAATCGTGTTGTCTGCACAGTTCTTTAATATTATTTGTTAAGGTGATTGCTCTGTGGAAGTCAGCGAAATTCAAATTTTCTTGCGTTTTTTGCAATTTGCAGGTCAGTGTAAGGTTGTATCTTAATCAAAATATGATTCGCGATAGTATAAACTATGTATTTACATAATTTTAACCATAAAATCATCAATACTTATTTTTAAGTTAGATTTCCTCCGGATTAGTCTGATTTTAGAATTCAGAAGAATCCGGAGGGAAATCTAACTTGGAAAGATGTATTGATGATTTTTATGGTTAAAATTATGTAAATATATGCTTGTAGCTATCGTGAATCATATTTTAATTTAAATATAACCTTACACTGACCTGCAAATTGCAAAAAACGCAAGAAAATTTCTATTTCGCGGGCTACTACTTACAGCGGATCCCCCTTAAGTTGTTATTGTTATTTTAAATACATACACTGTAATATTTTGACGTTGACAGACGCACAGTTAGAAAAATCGTGATATACCTACAGAGGAAATTTCTTTTCGAGAGTAATGTATCAACTTGTATCGTTGCTCCAATGTGGCAAAGCAACACAGGTACTGACTTGCTGAGTAGGTACTGTTAGACAGCTGTTTACCGCAGTGCGTGGGAGTAACATTTTCGAAAGATTGTAATGATCTCACAATGGATTCCGTTTGGCGGTTACTAATGAGTTTTGAAAAGAACCGTGTTGCTCGTGCGCTCGTGCGTGACAACACTGCTACTTTTTGTGTGCTATTGCGTGCTACTGTCGCGTGTTGCCGTTGCACGGTGCTGTCAAGCGGCAAACGTCTTTATGCAAGTGTCAGACACTTCACACGCCTTAGTGATTGCTGATGATGTTGATAATTATTATAATTCAAGAGGAATAAGTACCTAAGCGAACATTTCACCATTTTAGACTCTCATGATCATGAATGATGATGTCTACGAAAAATCAAGGTCCTCGCAGTCCGCTATTTTGTTTTTTTTTTTTGTACAATGTAGGTAGGTACTAAGAAGCTTTAGTAAATAAATATTCGATTTGAACAATAATGACCTTACAACTTAACTGGTAGGTACCTTATAATTCCACTAGAATCTAATGGAGTTACAAGTATTGATCTACTGATTAGATCGATGCTTGCTTTCACGTCGTGTCCGAGAGTCACCTCACTTTTATTTTCTCTATAGTCAGAAATAAAAGTGAAAATACCAGCCCGTCAAGCCTTCTAATGCGACGCATTTTATTATTTTCCTATTGTTACAATACCACAGGGAGGCAAACGCGCATCAATAAAATACAATTAATTTAAAAGTTTGTTACAAAGTAGGTTGACAACTTAGGATTAGTATACATCTGAGTTATGTAGGTAACAATCATAGAAATATAAAAAACTTCTTTCTTATATCTATGGCAACAATACAAGTTTACGATCTGATGTCCTAGCTAGGTTACTTAGGTTTTAGGAAAGTATTAAGGATAAAACGAAGTTTATCCAAGAGTAATACTTTAATATTAGAAAGGCCAATTAGGTGTGTGAAAGCTAACCATTCAAACATAAATCAACTTATTCGCACCTTTCATTACTTGGCTAATTGCTGAAATAGCTTCTTTTGGAGACAAGTCAATATCTTAACTGTAAAAGGTATAAAACTTTTATATGAGTGATAAGTGCACTAGGCGGGTGACGCTTGTAAGGTGTAAGTAAGTAAGTATATCATTTATTCTCTCTTCACAAAGCTGACTTAAAGTTAGTGTGTACAAAAAATGTCTCAGCTGAATTCCACCTTTGTGAGAGACTGGTGCCTGATATAGGTTTTGGGATAAACCTGTGATACAGGTCACCAGGCCCCCTTACACGGCTAGAAATAGCTTTTACAGAGATACCGTGCAAGAATATGCAAGAAGAGAAGTAATAACAATAAGAAATACCTAATTATAATTCTGCAGAAGCTATTGAGCCATGTTGAGAGACGATGTGTGAGTGAGTGTTTATTGTAGTGTAGTGTTAGACTAATAGGAGATCTATGTGAGTAATTCAGATGAGAAGTGTGTGAGTGAAGGTGACTTTTGTGGAGTGAGTGCAGCGAGAGTTGTTTTTCAAAGAAGTGCGGAACAGCTATGTAGGTATGTGTGGGGTTGGTCAAAATTAGTTTCATGTCAGAACAGTCAAAAGATTCTCAGTTTTATCATAGTCTAGAGCTTTTAAGTATTTTTTTAATTCTTTGATACAGCTTGATCGAGTTTTTGGATACAGATTTAGAAATTTATTCAATTTATTGTAAAGATAATGCCCAAGGAAAGGAAGCAATAGAATCTTTTAGGAAGTGTAGATTTGAATTGAGCCGTGGGACATACCATAGCCTTTCGTCGGTTGTCTTTAAGTAGCTTAACGTCAAACTGCAATTCAGAATGTTTTTTAAGTAATGTACTTACGTAGTTTGAACGTTTGTCTGACAGTGAGAGTGTCAGGTGTGTTATATTGGTGTGTAAAACTTTCTTAGGCGTATTTCCTTTTGTTTTCTACTGTGTTGGACGAATCGTCTTACCACGGCCAGAAGTTCATTGTGTAGTGTGCTGTGCTGTGTGATGCACAGAATAATAATGATACAGTAGTTTATCTGGGCAGTGACCTTGAATTACATACCTACGGCCGCTCGGTAATACGTAATACGTGTCCGGCCGTGCGTAACTGCCGCGCGCTCGAACAAACGTATCTAACCGAGACTGACTGAGATATCGAAGCGCGACGTTTCGCCCGTTTTCTATGAAGATAAAGTACTGTATCATTATTATACTGTGATAATAGTGTAGGTGCCGAGGTTTCAATGAATTTATATCATGACTAGCGAGCCGCCCCTGCTTCGCACGGTTTTTAAGACTTGACAAAACATCGAGATTTCTTTATTATACCTACATAATGTAAGTTTCATTTTAATGTAGGTACTACCTATACGCATAATGTGTGTACAATACATTCCAGAAATAAATCATCTATATCTGTTGCGAAGTGTAGAAGGACCACCAGAAAGACACAAAAGGCGACTTTAATTGATAATATTGTGTGTATAGAAGATATACATAGATTTTGAGAAACCTTCAGCGTTCAATAAATATCTGTTCGTCACAAATTCACAATGCCACATTGACTTTGTCTTATCGCCGGAGGTCAACACTGATAACATAATATTATATTTATGTCTCGCGTGGCAGTTTGTGTACGATCACAGTCATCATCAAAATTAGGTTTCGATTCGATACAGATGATTCAAATAGGTGACTTGATTATACTTTTCATGTCATGTCACCACAACAGCCGTAAAAGTCAACGGATTATTATGTATCCTATTTAAAAACATTACACTTCGTGGCGGTTATCTAGTAACCTTTTCTTCTCGACATGAATAGAAAAGTAAAATGAAATAACTCACATGTTCCTATCGCGCGTCGATCCAACACTCTATCCACAGCCCACCATCATCCGCGCAGTTACGTGGTTTTACCACGGAATATTCGATTTCCCTTCTACCAAGTACCAAGACATCAGAAATGCACAGAAGAATAAAATATTACATGTATAACAAAACTACACCGTTGATTCAGGATGTGGTTTTGCACGAAACATTCAAAGTAAACTTCAATAATACTAAGGGTGCAGAATATTTGTGGAGCACGGAACACAAGGTGCTAAGGTGACGTAGCTCTCCGTAAGGGGACGTGTGTGGCGCCGCGCCGGGTGTTTCTCTATAACTAATAATATTCTCCTGCACAGTTCTGATGTCTTGGTACATTGTAAAAGGCAAATCGGAATTTCCGTGGTAAAACCACGTAACTGCAGATAGTTCCATAGATTTTTTTTTTACTTTACTATACAGACATAGAGTAGGGCCATTGTTAAATGTGAGTGTGTGAGTGTCTGTGATTGTGTGTATGTGACCCCACGAACAGAATAAGTACGTGTGATCCGAAAATTCAATGCACAATATTAGTTTGTTTATTTTGTTTAAGCGCATACATTCCTTTATTTCATTTATAAACATATAATTTACATTTTTAAATATTTTTATAAAAACATAAATTAAATTGTTTATAATGATTTATGAACTTTTAAAACCATGTAACAACTCTATGACAAATAAATGGACTATTACTCATTGTTATAAAAACTAATACTTACGCAGTAATACAAGTCAATGCTATACTCGTACTACATATTACCTACTATTATTTTCCAGGGTGACACAGACCTATGGACTTTTCAAGAGATCGCGTTCAAAGCGGAGATGGATCGCCACGACGACCCCGAGTCAGAAGAAGAAGCGTTCATCCTATGTGCAGAGGATCCTGCCACCAGAACTAGAAATATTGTAGAACTTAAGAATATGATTTACGGTAAGATATTAGTTATCAATTTAGTGAGATATGGTGCTGAAGGCATGTCCCAAGTTCTAGAAGACTTGTACATGTTTTGAAGATTTTTCTTAAAATTAAGTAAATAATTCAATCAGTCAATCTTTATTTGTGAACATTTTTTTTTATCATGGTAGTAGTTTATTTAAATGTAATATAAACATAACCTAAAAATAACAAAATTATATCCTAACATACTTAACTATTAAAAAACTAAAACATGGCATCGAAAAATTCCTCCGCATCGTTGTCGACTGGTAAAGTACCCAAGAGATTGGCGGCATTGCCACGTTGTATGGCAATGCTAAGCCTCTGGCCAAGGTAAAAGCCAGCCCTTGGGTCATGGGAAGTGTCAACCAGCCGCTTGGAGATTTCGTTGAATAAACCATGAGCACTCGGACCCCACGGCCCAAGGGTTTCAACCCCAAACGGCTCGAAAATATAATTACCGATAAGGTTATTATACTTTCGCCGCTTGAGGTTTTCCGCAGCCGCAGCAGCAGTGCCAGCACAGCACGCTGAGCCAGGAAGATGGGATGGCGCAAGATAATCGACGCACGTTGCGTCCCACACTAAAGGCCTACCCACCTTCCATGGAAATAAAGACATGCCGTCCGGTCTCTTGCCAAATATTTATTTGTGAACATAAATAAATATACATAAATTATTGTAGTCGAGCTACACCAATGAAATTGGTGTACAAATAGTAATTTTAATATCTTATTGGGTAGGTAAGTACATAAAGTCAGTTCGAGATTAAACAGTACATAATTAAAAAGGTAAGATAAGTTAAATAAATGTCAATTAAATTTTACATGCATGTCAAAAGAAGATAATATTATAAGGAATTGTATCATAAGACCACACCTTTCTGGTAGTTACATTCTGTATAGGTCATTCCGTCACCCGTCCACGCGACGATTATAAGCAAACAGTGAATTTTTGGATAGTTACGAGAAAGATGCATGACGTCATCAAAGTCATCCGTTATGCAACGGGTAAAGATACAGTATTTAAGTGCCAAAAAAGGTGCTTATGAGCTATCTATAAGTACAACTTACAGACAATTGACAGTTGCAAACCGTTTTTTAAAAATATGAAAATATTGACAACTAGCTGACCCGACAGACGTTGTCCTGTCCAAATTTCAATAATCCATACAAAATTCCCATAGAAAATGTACTTTCAGTTTGCCGAAATTTTCCAATTTTCCCGGCAACTTTCCCATTTTTCTCTTGTTAAACCTTCCTCTTGAATTAAGTCTATCTATTGCTGAAAACTGCATCAAAATCCGTTGAGTTTAAAAGATCTAAGCGAACAGACAGCGGAAGTGACTTCATTTTCGTTGAGTCGTACAGTTAGCGTCAATAATATCGGGACGAACAGACTGTTCAAAATGTTCTAAACGACTATGAAATGAAATATTAGAATAGAATATAATGTTTCTTTATTCGCGTAACCAAGACTCAACAAGAGAGATCTCATATTTATTTATTTACTTATAATAGGTTGGGGAAAAAGTTTCTTCGCATTTTTTAAGAAAATTCAAAACATTTTTTAATATACATTATTTAAATTTATCTAAACTATGTAGGTACCATTTTGTTCAACATCTTTTTGCCATCTTGTAGGTAGGGACATTATCCCATTGCTATAGAAATTTTGGGACTTCTGATCAAAATACCGCGACAAGTGGTTTTGGCAGTCCTCTCGTGATGTTAACCTGACACTGCCTAAAGAATTCTGAAGAGACCGAAACAGGTGGAAATCTGAAGGTGCAAGGTCAGAACTATACGGCGGATGCATTAACACCTCCCAGCCAAACTCTCTTAATTTTTGCCGAGTGGCTAAAGATGTGTAAGGACTAGCGTTATCACGATGAAAAACCACACCCCTTCTGTTGATTAATTCCGGCCGCTTTCTCTCAACTTCTTGCTATAATCTCATTAGTTGTTCGCAGTAGAGTTCAGAATCGATGGTCCTGCCTGGTGGTAACAGCTCATAATGAATAATGCCCTTCCAATCCCACCACACACACAGCATCACCTTGTTGCGAGTTAACCCGGGTTTCGCCACAGTCTGTGAAGCCTGACCGGCCTTTGACCACGACCTTTTTCGCACGTTCTTGTCGTACGTGATCCACTTTTCATCACCAGTTATCAGCTTCTTCAAAAATGGTTCGGTTTCATTACGTCGTAATAAAGAATCACAAATGAGTACACGGTTCATTAGGTTTCTTTCAGTGAGCTCGTGAGGTACCCAAATATCGAGCTTTTTTGTGTACCCAGTTTTTATCAAATGCGCCAAAACTGTTTTGTGGTCAATTCCCAGTTCTTCAGCTACGTCGTAATTACTGATATGCCGATCTTGCTCCACTTTTTCAAAAATGGCATCCATTTTATCCGTAATAGGGCGACCAGAGCGACGTACATCTTTGACATCAAAATTTCCGGATTGAAAACGCTTAAACCAAATTTGTGCTACTCTCACAGATACTGCACTGGGTCCATAAACATCGCAAATTTTTTTCGCGGCTTGCGTTGCATTTTTACCTTTTTTGTAGTAAAATTTTAAAATGTATCGAATTTCTTCATTAGATTCACTCATCTTGACAGTACGAAAAACAAATGAAAATCACACATTTTTCTAATTTGAATTTGGAATTATGTTCTTTAAAATTTAAACTTTCAATCATACCAAAACCAGCCAGATACAAATAGTATATCCAAAGAGATTTTATTTTAAGTTCATACATACTGTAATGCGAAAAGACTTTTTCCCCTACCTAATATATACTTTATTGTACACCACAAAAATACATAACAAAAAAAAAAAAAACATAATTAAACACTACAAAATACCTATAAAATGGGCGGCCTTATCGCTTTCTGCGATCTCTTCCAGGCAACCTTAACCTCCTCAATGAATATTTCAGAAAGAAGACAGTACACGACAAC
Source organism: Cosmia pyralina (assembly GCA_946251885.1). Classification (NCBI taxonomy): domain Eukaryota; kingdom Metazoa; phylum Arthropoda; class Insecta; order Lepidoptera; family Noctuidae; genus Cosmia; species Cosmia pyralina. Next base: position 22,955,776 of record OX276358.1, read on the forward strand.
TGTCATTCTGACAAGAAGTCTATCCAATTGAGATAAAGTTTAATTTTCTTGTTGAGATCATTTTGAACAATCTGTTCGTCCCGATATTTTTGACGCTGACTGTACATATTTGAAACGTCCATGTTTCTCAAAAATAATAAAACTGCACTATTTTATTGGGAACAGTGTTTTTGCAATGGCTCCAAGGACATAAATAACAAATTACCGAAATGTGAAGTGAAGAAAATGTCCAGAAATTTAAAAGTATTATAATTTGTTTTTATTTCTACTATTTAATACGTAAGTATTACTCTATTGAAGATTTTTCAAATGATAAAGAAACATTTTTATGGTACACCCTGTATTAATTTGTTCTTTGTCGACTTTGGATTCGATATTTGTTAAGTTTATTTAGTTTGTTTTTTTAATAATGCTGATTAACATGATGAAAATGATATTAATGATAATGACTATTACTCGGTTACGATGTAATGAGTTTTCTCATTTCCTAGTACACGTAACAGTTAGGTAACCGATACCATAAATATGGCGTTTACGGGAAAGTTATGGCTGAGTCGAGGTGGAGCCGAGTGGAGGAATGATTAAAATGAACTCGATGCTCGTAAATGCGATGAGTACCAGGGCAACACAGCCGTAAGGAGTTATTTAATAAATAGGAGGTCATATTTTTATTGGATTGTTTAGTACACGGTGACAGACCAAATAGCTTTACTTTAATAGGCTTAAAAAGGTGTAATTTTTACCAAGAGCATAAAATCTTACTGAATGTTTTACTGAAACCTAGAAGTACGAAGTCATCTCGGATTATTTACTGTTAGCAAAATTATCGGGAAATAACAGCATCTAAACCATTAATTTATACTTACCTACTTATTACGAAACAGAACAATTTGTAAACAAAAGATTTCAAGCTAGGTTAACAACCTTCATTGACCTTCATTCTTTTAAATCATAGATCTACATACATTTTACATTAAACGAAGTAAATTGCCAAATAATCAGTAATTATGGGTCTTGTAATTAATTTTAAGTAGGTTATGAAAGAGAGATAATTTTAAAGTTAGATAATATTTATGTGTACGAGCTACGAGTATTCACACTCATTATGTAGATTGCTATGGTCCCACTTCTCAAACACCAAATATCAATGTAGGTAAGTACAACTAGCTATTGCCCGCGGCTACGCTCGCGTCAATTTAGAATTTGACAATCAATTCGCGTTGTACCTTAGTAGGTAATAATAAAATAAATAAACTTGTAATAATAAAATTCAATCATGATTCGGAAGACACGTGACGCCATCTATTATCATAAGAACGTTATTATTGTTTTCCTCGGGAATAGTACTTTTTTCGGGATGAAAGGTAATTTCAGGATGATCGGTTCAGTGATTTAGGCGTGAAAAGGTAACAAACAAACTTACTTTGGCATTTATACCATACCATACCATAATACCTACGATTCTACGACGAAGTAAATGAATATACCTACTATACTAAATATAATTTCAATTAATCTCATTATAATTTAATTTTGGCACTTGTATTGTTCGATAATTTACTAGACATTGTATTTTGTATTTCAATTTCTACGCCATATTTGGCAAAACATGTTCGTACTTTTTTATAATTCTAATTTGCATCAATGACCCATGATTTATGTCATTACCCTGTATGCCCGACTAGTCGGTGTGTAAACGCATGTTTTTTTGACAAATAAATTATCTTTACTACCTATAAATAAATAATGGCTTTGGCTTTTATATTTTTGATCGCCCTCTTGAAATCGCCTACCGAATTGATACGTTCTTTATACTTAGTAAGTACCTACTTAGTAAGTGCCTATGCATACACACATAAACATATAATTATATATACATACTCTGAAATTAAAATTATCACACGCGTCTCCTCGTCTTACAGTTACTTACAACATAACCGCTCAACTGCACATCTGCAGTTAAGAAGGATAAAATATAATAAGCTCTGCCGAAGCAGAGCATTCAAAAATATTATAGACTCATTTGAGTGTCCCCCTCCACGGAAATCTTTAGTAAAAGGCGAAAGATTTATGCGTTTTGAAGGGAAACCAGAGTTAAAGATAAAAATTTTGTCCGAGATTATGTACTCCGCACGGTAACGAAACCATAGCGCGATTCAGAAACGAGCGTGAAATGTACAACGCCATCTATCGAGAGTGTGGTAACTAAAAATAAAAAATACCTATAGGTATCATGCATTACCATAACAATGGTAGAACAGACATCACAAGCAAGTAAACATAACGCCCATAAAAAATGCTTTAATTGTATAATATTTATTATATGCTGCACCGGTCGACGTCATCGCGTCAACGCCGGCTATCGCTGAAAACCAGCGCTGGGGCTCCGTTTCGCATGGGGTCGCGGCATTATGCTGAGTTGTAGCCGTTTTGCGTAGATGTGACGCATATCTTCCCCAAAACTTGCTTTTTACATTGCTTATTTTTTTTTTTTTGTCCTCTGCGTCATGTTTACCGCAAATAAACGTATTTTCTTTCTTTCTTCTTTCTTTCTTTCTTTCTTTCCTCGAATTTAAGGATAAATCCTCTGCGTTTCAGACGCCTAACCAAATTCTTACAGCCAGTGAGTATTTTCAAAACATGTTGTAGAGACTTATGATTTCATCATATAAATTAAAGGCCTCAGACGTCCTCCCAATATAATCCTGGAACAATTATACAATATGATATTGAATTAGGAGTTGTTTTGGTATTAGACCATTTCCGATGTCACAAAACTAACAGTAATAAATCAGAGGAGACCTTGGAATACTAGCGGTCACCCTATTCAACCTAAACCTCAGTTCTACTGGCATTTTATAAATTAACTATGTTATTCTTATTAGAGCTCAAAATAACAATTTAGAACTGAAAGCATCTTTTCTCGAACTTGACTTCTTAACTTACAAATTGTGAGGAGAGAGAAGTAAACATCGTTACACTCCATGTTGTTCACTCATTCCAACTTTGAATAAATATTATTTCCTTTGCTTTGGAACAGAATAACTTCTGTAATAAATTTAAAAACTTTAGATTTGGACTAGTATACCATTATTTTGATTCATGACTTCTTCAGTTAATATTGTTTTTCTAATAACTTCAGTTTGAACCGCATTATATAGGTAAGGGGAACTAGCATCCCTGTTGATATTGGTTCAATTTTGAATGAAATATTATAAATCTCTTTTCCCCCTTTCCAGTTTCAAGAGATTTATCTATAAGTCCATGTGGTGACAACCAGTTATGATTATTATTTCATGCTTGACTGTAAGACGCCCATTTTTTTATTCTTTCTTTTGGCCATGCAATAGCAAGTAATCATGGTATTTATCAATAAAATAATGTGTTTCAGAGCGAGGCGAATGCCATCCACATCGGATGGACGATGCGTTTTTACTGCGGTTCCTGAGGGCACGGCGATCGGTGCCGGCGCGGGCGCATCGACTTGTACGTTTTCATTCTGTAGTATGACTTACTATCAATAGAACAGCTCGCACACCTTGCACTGCAAGTTGTTTTTCAGTTATTGCTGAGATATATTTGAGATGCATGAACAATCTATATTTCTGATCAAATTCTTTGTTTCATAAATTCAGTCCAGCTTTATTTTCATCACCGTATCAACCACTTTGGTTGTTCATCTTCCACTTATTGCGTTATTACAATTTAATTCGTTTGCTGCAGCCCCTTGTGATTTTTTTTTATCAACGAACCAACCACCATATTTTCTAAACACCCAATGAATAAAGTATTCATGCAATAACCTAAAAAAACAACTAAAAAAAAAATCCTACTTTCCTTCCAGTTAGTCCGCTACAGCAACTTCCGGGACCAGAACCCGCACCTGTGGCGCGATGTGGACTGGTTCAGCCTCACCAAACTAGGTCACGTGTTTGAAGGCGTACTCTTCGACAGGCCTGATGTTGGCAGACTTATCATTTGTAGGCTAGGTAAGTCGTCCACTGAACTTTGTCCTATGCTTTCTCAACTACGCAATGGTCGGAGTCCAGTACAGCTAAAACCGGCTGAATGTTCCCATAATGATGCTTTCCACATTGAGTGCCCACAACCCGCCTCTCGAGTCCATTTATAATAGGGATTTGGTCTGAGGACACTGAAAGTGCGCTAGCTACTCTATAACAAGCTTAACTAAGTACATCTGTACCTATAGAACGGCGTCTGGCCTAAAAAGATTTATGTATGTGACGGTATTCGTAATGATAATGAGGTACTAATGTAGTATATGTAAGTTAAGTATCATTAGTATTAGTATGTATGTGTGTGTAACCACTCCATTAGGTTGGGGAAAAAGTCTTTTCGCATTATAGTATGTATGAACTTAAAATAAAATATCTTTGGTTATACTATTTGTATCTGGCTGGTTTTGGTAACATTGAAAGTTTAAATTTTAAAGAACATAATTCCAAATTCAAATTAGGAAAATGTGTGATTTTCATTTGTTTTTCGTACTGTTAAGATGAGTGAATCTAATGAAGAAATTCGATACGTTTTAAAAGTTTACTACAAAAAAGGTAAAAATGCAACGCAAGCCGCGAAAAAAATTTGCGATGTTTATGGACCCAGTGCAGTGTCTGTGAGAGTAGCACAAATTTGTTTTAAGCGTTTTAAACCCGGAAATTTTGATGCCAAAGATGCACGACGCTCTGGTCGCCCTATCACGGATAAAATGGATGCCATTTTTGAAAAAGTGGAGCAAGATCGGCATATCAGTAGTTACAACGTAGCTGAAGGACTGGGAATTGACCACAAAACAGTTTTGGCTCATTTGAAAAAAACTAGGTACACAAAAAAGCTCCATATTTGGGTACCTCACGAGCTCACTGAAAGAAACCTAATGAACCGTGTACTCATTTGTGATTCTTTATTACGACGTAATGAAACCGAACCATTTTTGAAGAAGCTACTAACTGGAGATGAAAAGTGGATCACGTACGACAAGAACGTGCGAAAAAGGTCGTGGTCAAAGGCCGGTCAGGCTTCACAGACTGTGGCGAAACCCGGGTTCACTCGCAACAAGGTGATGCTGTGTGTGTGGTGGGATTGGAAAGGCATTATTGATTATGAGCTGTTACCACCAGGCAGGACCATCGATTCTGAACTCTACTGCGAACAACTGATGAGATTAAAGCAAGAAGATGAGAGAAAGCTGCCGGAATTAATCAACAGAAGGGGTGTGGTTTTTCATCATGATAACGCTAGACCTCACACATCTTTAGCCACTCAGCAAAAATTAAGAGAGTTTGGCTGGGAGGTGTTGATGCATCCGCCGTATAGTCCTGACCTTGCACCTTCAGATTTCCACCTGTTTCGATCTCTTCAGATTCTTTAGGCAGTGTCAGGTTAACATCACGAGAGGACTGCCAAAACCACTTGTCGCGGTATTTTCTAGCTTCATCTTTCTGACTGACCGACCCATTGACAATTCAAAAGTGCCTGTAATTGGTTTATTTGAAATAAATGCTTTGAGTTTGAGTTTGAGTTTGAGTTTTGATCAGAAGTCCCAAAATTTCTATAGCAATGGGATCATGTCCCTACCTACAAGATGGCAGAAAGTTACCGAACAAAATGGTACCTACATACTTTAGATAAATGTAAATAATGTATATTAAAAAATGTTTTGAATTTTCTTAAAAAATGCGAAGAAACTTTTTCCCCAACCTATTATTAAGATCATGTACGCTCAATCTATGTGAAGACACGTTATCCAGATCCAATCGAGGCGTTATCCAGAGCAGATGTCTTTCATTTACCACGACACTTCATGGCGACCCTGCCATTCAAGGTCATATCGCGAGTGAAATGTGGACAGTTAAAAAAAATTTTTTTCGAAGATTATAAAATCGGACATAGCTATAAAATTAGTGCTTTTTTGTTGTAAATCATGTGTCAATCTACTTTATTACTACTAATTATCTTAATATATTGCTTACTCGACTAATCCTAACTAGGGAGTGGTTACACACACATACATACTAATACTAATGATACTTAACTTACATATACTACATTAATTAGCTTGGTGAAGGTACTGCGGTAAGCTCTTCTAATACTGTTTAAAATTCCTTCATAAAACATTTTACTACGCCTACTTAAAAATGAAATTTTATAATCTTCAGTGGGAAAAGGATTTTGTTGTTGCCATTAATTTTGTTTAACTTCATTATAAGCGTTTTTGTGTAAAATCTTACTTGATATCAGAATTTATCAAATTATCTTCAGTCCGTCCAAAGTTATAGCACCGAAGTTATGACTACCATTAACACCCTCTAATAGCCCTCTACTAGTTCGTCATACATCTACCTACACATTATACAGTAAAAGTTAGACAATAAAAGACGAGACAATAAAAATAACGACCCTATATAAATTAACGATTAAGTATACAATATCTATAATTATATATGTATACGAGTATTATTAACATCTAAATTGCTAATTTTACAATCGTTCTAAAAATTGTTGTAATACATCTCATAAGTGTGTTTTTAACCGACTTCTAAAAAAGGAGGAGGTTCTCAATTCGGATGTTTCTATTTTTTTTTTTTTTTATGTTTGTTCGCGCATAACTCCGTCGCTTGCCAACCGATTTGAAAAAATATTTTTTTGTTGGAAAGGGTATACTTCCTAAATGGTCCCATTTTTGTCAAAATCCAGTTCTGATGATGGGATCCTGGAGAAATCGAAGGAACTCTTCAAATATTATAGGCACACCTATAGCGATTTGGGTATTTTTTATAGTAGCTCGTGCATTTGCTCTCAGAAAGCACCACATGGTGAATTGGAACTGATGATGAAGACCACAGATGGCTACCAGAACTACTCAATGATAAATATTTCACGGGTTGCGATTCGATTACTTTAATATGGTTGCTAAGCAATTTCCGCTCGTCACACAATGCGTGTGATGAGTGGTTGTTGAGGAGTTCTCCTGGTTCTTACCAGCAGAACTCCTCAACAATTAACGTCCCAGCATCGGGAAAAGCAATATTTTGTAACGTGTGATGAGCAATTGACATTAGACTATTGTAACTTATACAAATTATAAACAGACCCACTAAAAAGTGAAAAATAAAAACTTTTTTACAAAAAAATACAACCGACTTCCAAAAACAACACTACAAAGTGAAAAATAACTTTAATTTCGGAAGTCGGTGGCAAAAACGAAAATACATTTAATCAGACACCGACTTCCCAAATTAAAGTTATTTTTCACTTTGTAGTGTTGTTTTTGGAAGTCGGTTGTATTTTTTTGTAAAAAAGTTTTTGATTTGCAATTTTCTCTGTAGTAAAGATTTATTATGAACTGCTTCGTTGGTCTAGTGGTCGCCAGCGCTACTGTTGAGCATGAGGTCCTGGGTTCGATTCCAAAGTCGGACAAAGTGTTATTGGGTTTTTCCATCTGGAATCTCTCAGTAGCATCCTGGAGTCTGGATTTGTGCCCAGCGAAATGTGGGTGATCTATACCTCTGCCTATCTCTTCCGGGAATACAGGCGTGATGTTATATTATATTTATAATGAAGTGCTCTGAAAACCTAGGAGATATAGCAAAGGAAACTGGACAATAGGATTTTGCCGTGACTGAGAAATAGGTATAGGTGTTGCTTATTGCTTGCTTCAACTAAACGAACAAAACCATAGCCAGGAATAAGTATCTCTAATTTATAACACTAAATTCCAGGTGAATGGGACCCAGATGACTTCCCAGTAGATGATCTAATCCGTGGTTCCATGCTTCTTCTGGAGATCGGCATCATGCAGCCGAAGCTCCAAATCTTAGGAGGCACCGCCCTCCTGGACTGTGCAGGTCTCACCATGAGGCACATGAGGCAGTTCTCGCCAGCCATAGCCATACAAGCTATGAATGTTATGGGGGTAAGGAATTATTCCAGTTTTTTTTACTAAGTACAAGTACCTACCAGGGCTGCATACAGTGAGTGTGGTTGACTTTCACTACGGCTGCGTACTACTTCTGAATCTGAAGATTTGCATCTGACAAGCGAAGATACAATTTTAGTAGAAACTTTTTCAATTAATTGTGACTGAAGGTCTCACCTATGGGAATTTGTTCAGCTAGTTTAATTGTAAATTGATTTGATGTCCAAATAATATTGTGGCGGCATCTACATCGCCACATACGAACTACGTTACTACGCGTCACACTGACGTCACGCAATCCTGCATCGCGCAATTAGAGTTTACCGCGCAACTAGCATATATACGACGTCCCGACATCATCCGTCGGGCAGTTGCCCACCAGACACGACACCCGTCTGGTCGGAGGATCCTCCCTTTTCAACGGAGGATGAGTGAACTTTACACCCTGTTCCTCATGCCTCTATAATATTATAATTATGCTATTTCTTAAATAAAAACCACTGTCTCGGTAATAAACAATAAGGCAATCTTGCAGTGAAAAGTAATCACATAACCTCGTCTCATTTCAGTTCTCATTTCCGCTCCACATGCGAGGGGTCCACGTAATCAACTGCTCCCGAGTCTTCGAGACTCTGTTCCACTTCTTCAAACGTCTGGCGCCCGTGGACGATTTGTGGAAGAGGGTTCGGTTCCACGGAAGTGATCTCGGTGCTTTACATAAGTGAGTATATACAGCACCAAGTATCCAGAACGATGCAGAGGAAAAATATACTTGAAGTTGAAAATTGCGGTTCGTGTTTTGGTGTACCAGAAAGGTTAATTAAATTTAATGGTGTAGTACAGTCCATCAAAGTCATTCGTGGGTCTTTGACAGTCGTTACGGGTCGTCAGAAGCCCGAAAGTCTGACAACCAGTCTTACCAAAGGGGTATCGTATTACCCAGTTACTGGGTTGTGGAGGTCAGATAGGCAGTCGCTCCATGTAAAATAATGGTATTCAGCTGCATCCGGTTAGACTGGAAGCCGACCCCATCATTGTTGGGGAAAGGCTAGGTAGATTTATTGATTGAGTACAATCCATCAAACTGAACGACTTTCTCCATCTGACTAACATCGTAATCGCGAAAAAATTATCAACTTTCCCATACAAAACTTCAATAGGTACAAAAGTCGATTAAAAGTTGAGTTTTCTAAATTTTATTTAAGTATTCAGAAAAATACTTCATTAAAATCAGAACAGATGTAAATTTTAAAGAAAATTAACTCCTATCTAATAAATGAAATGCTAAACAGCAGGTTATCATTTCATTTTGTGTTAATTAAGAATTTTAGATGATGTCAAAAAGTAGCAGTGTTAACCAACTTATGTTGCCGACTGTACTTACCAATTCGACCCAAATGGGATGGCTGATTATTTTATAAACAAGAATGCCCAACTATGGCAAATAGCAGTTTGAAGAAAGATTTGGACTAACTAATTTAGCTAATTTCTTAACTGACTAATAATGCATAATAACATTGTCACGTCGATAGCTAAACAAGAAAAAGGTAGATTAATTCTAAGAGCATAAAAGTATGAATCTCTTTTCTCTGACCTCATATATCCACAATTAGATTACTTATGGAATGAGTTACCTATATAGTTTAAGTGAGAGAGTTGTACATAATTAGTTACAATGTGCAATTGGTGAGCAGGTGGTTTTAGTGTAAAATGATTTGTAGGTACTTAGTTAATTCATTCATGTTGCCTACATTGATTGTATGGTATTTGAACTTGTTTTGTATTCTAATTAGGTACCATCCCTCAGTGCTTTGTGCCTCCCCCCCCCCCCCCCCCTTTTGTTTCCTTGACAATTTCACTTTAGTGATGACTTGTAGTTATCATTGAAGTCTATTGCTAAATATCTATTTAGACTAGTACTTAAAATGGTTGAATGTTTTATTAGGCATTTTGGTTTTATAACATTTGAATAAGGTCGCCTATCTCTGCCCGGTCCTTCGGGAAATACAAGCCTAATATTATGTAATGCCACTAAGGTCACTAATACTTTAGCTTGTGTCTTAATAAGTATTAGGTATTTCAAGGCACATGTTTCGAGTAGGTATAGCTTAATAGTCTAACTTAACAATTCACATTATGTTTGTCAGGTGTTAGATTTCCATCATTAATTTTCAAGCTCAAACATTTAAATACACTTTAGTGGTATTTATAGGTATTGCGTTTTATGGCAGTCTTTGATATTTTGACAAATAGATACCAGTCATGGTAGGTTGGTATGAAATCTTGTTTCGGTAGGTGTCACTCCCTACAAGTATGAAAGTTCTAATTGAGGTTCTAATATGGAAGTTATTAGAATTGGTTATCTGGTAATGGGAACTGATAGGGGTACCTATAGGGTTATATCATATACCTACTTATTTATTTTGATGTGTTGAACAATGATTGAATAGTATCAAATTATCGGTCAATCTACCTAACATTTTCCCATCTTTGTTGGGGTCAGTATCAGTATAAAACAATAGTTTTTACTGGGAATTTTGTCATTTTCCGCCAATGAAATATGGTGAAATTTTCACTGCCCTAGAAGGGGTTAATTAACAGTTTTAGGTTCAGATTGAAACTGAATTTTCTATTTTGTTTGGTTTAAAAATCAATATTTCCATAAATTCTTTGTAGGTCAGTAATGTATTTTAATTAATCTCAGTACCTATTTACTAACTGTAATGGTATTGAGAAGTTAAGACATTGAATTTGATAGCTGTTATCAAATAGTTGCATATTGTATCTTTGTACCCGCAGTCAATAACAGCGTGTAACTGTTTTGTCAGCATTTGGTTGGTGCATTTCAGTGTCAGTCATGTTGAATTGTTATTTTGGAATGTAGATATAAGCCAGGATATTGTTGAGGTTTGCCACAAATATTCATTTTTGTTTTCAATATTGATTGATTCCTGTTATTGACCCGGTTGTATGATGTTTTAATTTGTTATTTACTGTAATAAACCACCTCCTTTTGTGCTTGTTTTACATTTTCTCAATAGAAGCTTATTGAGGAGGGCTGGTAAGTTTCCTCTATTATCTTAAGAGTGATTCTCTTGTAGTTTTAATATTATTTGATTTATTGTTATTGTTTGTGGCTATAAGATTGTATACTCAAGTTTGTTATGTATCAGAATCTGTTTGTTTACCAAATATAATAAATTAAAATTCATGTCAATTAGAGATGATATTACTTTTGTTCTGGTTTTAGTTGGTGGTAGCGAATATTGGCAGGTGTTTTGTTGCATCAGCCAAATCAGTCAATGACATGTGTTTGTCTTAATGTTCTTCATTAGCATGGGTCAGTCATTGCTTTCCCTATGGTAATGGTAACCAGTCCAACTTGCTTCTGGAATATCTCAATCCCTTGTTCCCTCAGTTTAGAGGAATCTGGCAGTAAATACTAGTATGGAATAGTACTTTGTATTTGTTTAATCCATTTAAGTTAAATATATATCTAAAATTAAAATCAAGAATTGCCATAGTTATCTGAGGCATTTGTCATCAGCCAATGTGTCACACAACCATGTTAACAAAGTATCTTGTACTTAGTATTTGAATGTATTAGTGTAAAATTTACACAATTTTGCTTTATTATAATTTACAAAATAGATGTTGTTTATCTATTTGTGTCGGGGTAGTTAAACCGCCTAGTGCTTAGGTAGGGCACTGAGTATCTTGTACATGTTGATTTGTTTTAATTAGGTATATTTGTTTGTTAAAATTGGCAACTGGGTAGCATAGCCATAACCAAAAATATGTTAGCATTTATTGCAGGCATGTGTGACATTAGCTGATAAAAGATAATCTGTCAGGGCCCCTGTGGCAATGCAAGCGTTTGCTCGGCAGGAATTGGGGGATTGGCCCCAAGGTCACTTACTGGCTATACACCACTGTTATCAGACCAATCATCACATATGGCTCACTAGTCTGGTGGCCCAGGACAGACTTGAGCACAGCCCGAAGAGATCTCGAAAAGCTGCAGCGGTTCGCATGCGTAGCGATCACTAGTTGCATAAGAACGGCACCCACGGCCGCACTACAGGTAATGCTGGGATTGCCGCCACTGCACCTTATCGTGCGAGAGGAGGCAGCCCTGGCTGCCTTTAGGCTCCATATAGCAGGAACCTTGAGTAATGATTCTAGAATCAAGCATACACGCATAAAGGAGGATGCGATCAAACGACAACCAATGATGGCGTCACCATGCGATAGAGCACCGAAACAACACTACTTTCAAAAGAACTATAACATAATACTCACAGAAGAACGGTGTGACTACTCAGGCCCGCAAGAGCTGAGAGTATACACCGACGGATCTAAGACCGACTCCGGAACCGGAGTCGGAGTCTTCTCATACGACCTCAACATTAACATATCCAGCCCGCTGGGAATGTTCAACACTGTCTACCAGGCAGAGTGTGTGGGCATTATACAAGCGGCTTACGCCATAGAGGCAAGGAGAGTTACGGATACTCGTATACGTATACTCTCCGACAGTGCCTCCGTACTCCAATCCTTACAGAGAAAACACATCTCCTCGAGACTTACACTAGAATGTCACATTGCACTGGAGCGTATAGCGGTATCAAACCGCAATACTGTGACACTGCAATGGATAAAAGGACACAGCGGATCACTGGGTAATGACGCAGCTGACGATTTAGCTAGGAGAGCATCTAGCACGTCAGTCTGTGGACCTGAACCAATTGTACCCATCCCCTTCAACCAGTTACGCAGGTGGCTACAGGAGTCCACTCATACACAGGCGGAGAGTTGGTGGTCCTCGACACCAGGATGCAGGCAGTCTAGGGAAGCCATGCCATCTATAGATGGCAGGCTAACCAGACGTCTGTTACGCCTGGACAGGCATAGTTTGCGCCTGGTGACGGGAACTATCACAGGACACTGCTCACTAAACAAACACTTCCACACAATGGGAATAACGGACAGTCCTCTGTGCAGGGCCTGCCTGGAGGCTGAGGAAACCGTAACGCATGTGCTCTTTGATTGCACAGGCGTCACCCAGATTAGAACTAAAACTCTTGGAACACCCAGATCTTTCGCGGATGTTTTGAACAGACTTGGAGACCTGATCGACTTCTGGAATGAGGTGGGCTGGTTGGAATAACCCCCCACTCCCCCTGAAGGCCAATATGGCCCACGCACAATGGTCCACATGAAGGACTAAGTGCGGAAACCATACCTTCTAACTAGGAACTAGGATCTGTCAGGGCGAGGTGACCATAATATCCCCCTCGATGCGAGAGCTAGATAACATGGTGTTGTGATAGCTTGCTATGAGCGTCTCATGCTAAGCATGTGTACACTATGGCAAATGTGTACCAGCTAGAAACATAGAATTAATGTTGCTAAGAGTATCTCGTACTCGCTGGTAACAGTCCAGTTGGCAGGGTGGGATCCCTCCCCACTGGGGAAGTACAATGCTTTTGCAAAATTACAACACAGACAATGTGCAGGGTTGAGCAAAGCTGTCTCGCAGCCTTCATGTTCATAAATTTAAAATATATCAAAGCATATTTTTACATTTCCCTAACCTAGTTCATAGGATTGGGACTCACCTGTTATAACGGCTTTTGCAAGTTTACAACACAGACAATGTGCAGGGTTGAGCAAGACTGTCTCGCAGCCTTCATGCTCATTAAAATATATCAAAGCACCTTTTTGCATTTCCCTAACCTAGTTCATAGAAATGGGACTCACCTGTTATAACGGGTACATACTAGCGTTAGCTGTATAGCATCGCTGTGGGCATCACATACTTGCCACACTGGTAGCTTCTCATCCAGCTAGTAACATGATAGTAATGTTACTGACGGCATCTCGTGCGCACTGGAGAGGTACTGCTGATGGGTACCTACCAGTGCTTGTTATGTAGAATAACATCGCTAAGGACATCTCGTGCCCCACTGGTAGCTTCTCATCCAGCTAGTAACGTCGAAGTAACGTTACTGAGGGCATCGCGTGCACACTGGAGAGGCAATGCTTTAACAAGTTTGCATCATAAATGCAATATGCAGTGTTATTGACCACCATAGTGCTATTTCAAAGCACTGTCAGTATCACGTACTAGGTGGTCAGTTAAAGCCAGGCATTTCCGCACCTCAAAGTAGTGGGATGCCTCCGTATCATTCGGTTTGTGGTCAGGTCCAAGGGTCTGCATCTGCTTCTGATGTATTTATCGGCTTCTCGTAGATGTTGATGGACGTCGGGCTGTGCAAGCGTGAGTACTCAGTAGCTCAGATGTTGTCTCAGTTCCAGCTTCCACCGACGGCGACGATGCACTCGATACACTTTCTATCACCTAGCATAGTTAACATTCTGTTATTTTAGTCAATTACACCGTAAACTTATTTTAAATGAGTAATTTGTCGAGAGATAACATTTTCGTGCGATGTCAAGAACGCGCGCGAAAAGAAAAGTGACGTTCTGTGTTGCTACATAAGATTAAATAATCATATTTAAAAAAAATATTTATATAATAGGTTGGGGAAAAAGTTTCTTCGCATTTATTAAGAAAATTCAAAACATTTTTTAATATACATTATTTACATTTATCTAAAGTATGTAGGTACCATTTTGTTCGATAACTTTTTGCCATCTTGTAGGTAGGGACATGATCCCATTGCTATAGAAATTTTGGGACTTCTGATTGTCGAGAACATCACGCCGCGCCGGGCGACTGCGGGCGGAGGCTGCGGTCGCGGAGGGGCCCTCGAGCAGCGGGCGCGCACCGGCCGGCTCGCGACTGCGTCATCGTCCGTGCTACTGAGCGGCCACGTACTCATATACACAAATCACTCGCCAAAGTCAATCCGTTTGTACTTGTTTTCCAAGAATATCAATAATACAGTCCACCATTGTCGAAAGTTATATGAGTTTGATTTCGTCCTCATAACACCAGGAGGATATTCCCAATCTTCTTCACTGATCAAAATACCGCGACAAGTGGTTTTGGCAGTCCTCTCGTGATGTTAACCTGACACTGCCTAAAGAATTCTGAAGAGACCGAAACATGTGGAAATCTGAAGGTGCAAGGTCAGGACTATACGGCGGATGCATTAACACCTCCCAGCCAAACTCTCTTAATTTTTGCTGAGTGGCTAAAGATGTGTGAGGTCTAGCATTATCATGATGAAAAACCACACCCCTTCTGTTGATTAATTCCGGCCGCTTTCTCTCAACTTCTTGCTTTAATCTCATCAGTTGTTCGCAGTAGAGTTCAGAATCGATGGTCCTGCCTGGTGGTAACAGCTCATAATGAATAATGCCCTTCCAATCCCACCACACACACAGCATCACCTTGTTGCGAGTTAACCCGGGTTTCGCCACAGTCTGTGAAGCCTGACCGGCCTTTGACCACGATTTTTTTCGCACGTTCTTGTCGTACGTGATCCACTTTTCATCAGCAGTTATCAGCTTCTTCAAAAATGGTTCGGTTTCATTACGTCGTAATAAAGAATCACAAATGAGTACACGGTTTATTAGGTTTCTTTCAGTGAGCTCGTGAGGTACCCAAATATCGAGCTTTTTTGTGTACCCAGTTTTTTTCAAATTATGCGCCAAAACTGTTTTGTGGTCAATTCCCAGTTCTTCAGCTACGTCGTAACTACTGATATGCCGATCTTGCTCCACTTTTTCAAAAATGGCATCCATTTTATTCGTAATAGGGCGATCAGAGCCACGTGCATCTTTGACATCAAAATTTCCGGATTGAAAACGCTTAAACCAAATTTGTTCTACTCTTACAGACACTGCACTGGGTCCATAAACATCGCAAATTTTTTTCGCGGCTTGCGTTGCATTTTTACCTCTTTTGTAGTAAAATTTTAAAATGTATCGAATTTCTTCATTAGATTCACTCATCTTGACAGTACGAAAAACAAATGAAAATCACACATTTTCCATAGTTGAATTTGGAATTATATTCTTTAAAATTTAAACTTTCAATGATACCAAAACCAGCCAGATACAAATAGTGTAGCCAAAGAGATTTTATTTTAAGTTCATACATACTATAATGCGAAAAGACTTTTTCCCCAACCTAATATTTTATTCCTAAAAATCGCGATAATAGACGTGTGTATTAGAAATACGAGTACTACTCTGTTTTACCAATTATATTTCAGATCGCCGTGAAGTAAAATTATTACCTACTGGCAAACATGTTGTGTATAACACAAACACATTGTATTTTATTTTTTGTTTACAAATCAAGATAAAAATAATGTTTGGACCTTTATCGGATATTCAGATTAAAATACTTTAGATATTCGTTGTGGTCGCAAACAAACATCATGCGAAGCCAATGGTGTCGTGCGGTAAGAGTCCGTGTAAGATTAGGGTTAGGGTAGGTGAGGTCGGGTAAAACAAATGGTCGGGAAAAAAAAACTTAGGTACTAGTTTCAGCTTGTTTAAGTTTTTATTTTTATTTTAGACGTGCATATCCTGTTTAAAATCTCTGTGCACGCCACTATAGATTTATGAATGAACGCGTAGTGCGTTCATTCATAAATCTTATTTTTTTTTTGTATCTACATGTTGAGGTTTAGGGGTTTATACATAAATACTTCGGAATATTACTCTCCGGCAACGCTAGTGTTTACCCTAATGATATTATAACGGAAAGATACGCTACGTTCATACCGAGCGGCGGCGGCGGCGTGGCGGCCGGCGCGTTCGGATATTGTTGGGTTGTTATTACAAATGTACTTACATATTATAGGTGTATAGTTGTTTTCAACTACGACTGCGATATACATATATATATAATACCGCGGTATAATACCACAGAAAATATAAAGAGGAGGATCTCTATAACTGTTCTCTGGATAATACGGAACGTATGATACAGAAAGAGATAGCTTGGCATTTAAGATCTTTACCTATGAAATTGCCGTTTTGTATGAAAAAATTTAAACGAATTTTTTTCATGCATTTTTTATTTGTATTAATCGAAGTAAACACCCATGCAATCAATGCATCTTTGCCAACGCAGTGGCAGTTTATTGATGCCCTTCTTAAAGAAATCAGCTGGACGGGAGGCAACAAATTCTTCAATGGCATTTTGTACTGCCTCTCGGGTATTGAATTTTTTTCCCGCCAAGAAGTTATCCAAATTCTGGAAAAAGTAGTAGTCTGTAGGCGCAAGGTCTGGTGAGTACGGCGGATGACGGAGAGCTTCCAACCCCAGTTCTTGCAACTTGGAGACCGTCTGCTGTGCAGTATGAGGTCGCGCGATGTCGTGCAGGAGCAGCGGAGACGAGCGATTGACCAATGCTGGTTGGAGATGTGCCAGCTTCTCCATCATTGTGTTCAGTTCTTCACAGTACACATCTGAAGTAATGCTCACCCCGTTTGGTAAGAAGCTGTGATGAATCACACCGGCGCTAGACTACCAAACAGTGACCATCACTTTTCTAGGGGTAAGTTTTCGTTTAGGGCATTGTTTAGGTGCTGAACCAGGATCCAACCAACTTGCTGAGCGCTTGCGGTTATCAAACAGAATCCATTTTTCATCGCAGGTAACAATGCGGTTCAAAATTCCTTCATTTGTGTGTCTGTTGAGCAGTGCAAGGCACGTCTCGACGCGTACTTCGCGCTGGCGATCATTGAGTTCGTGGGGCACCCTTTTGTCAAGCTTTTTTACCTTGCCAATTTGACGCAAATGGACCAATATTGTTTTGACGCTAACGTCGAAAGCTGCTGCTAATTCAGCCGTAGATTGTGTATCATCAGCTTCCACAATCGCCTTTTATTCGTCATTGTCGACCAAAGTCTTCGGACGACCGCGAGGTTCATTTTTCAGGTCGAAATTTCCAGAACGGAAACGAGCAAACCAATAACAAGTGGTGCGTTGGTTTGTAGTGTTAGCTCCGTAAACGTCGTTGATGTTGCGTGCCACTTGTGCCGCGTTGCTGCCACGACGGTACTCATATTCCATAATTACTCGAATTTTTAACGTATCCATGATGACGAAAAAGATTGAAATGCGATGAAAATGTAACACTAATCAATAAACAAATGACTACTTTTGGAAAAAAAAATCCATGTTTTTAAAATAAAATTAATTTAAAATTAGAATTCTTAGCCAAACAAAAATTATTTTGATTTGAAATGGCCAGTACTGCAGAACGGCAATTTCATAGGTAAAGACCTAATATATTGTCACGCCACGGACACGCTTTGTTTCGCTCGCTGCTATTAGCCGACTAAATCAAATTACAACAATTGTCTGAATTTGTCTGCAACAATTTGCGCGCGCTAGTGCCATATCTACCTATTTGTTTATATAATATCATTGGGTTTACCCATAATAACGCACACAACCTCATACACACCCCACTTCCACACTCTCACTAACACATACACATACATACACCGTACTCTCTCATATATCTTTTGCATGTTTCATATTTAAAATATACACTTCTGGACACATCTTTTGGCCCACCTTGTATTTTCAGTTTCGTTTGGTCCTAGCTAAAATTTTATATTAGGTCGAGCAAAAAGTTTTTATGCAGTTTTGAACCTGGCACATTCACAATTTCATTCAATAGTCTTTTTTTGAATTTCGAACACAGAATTTAAAGAAACAAAAGACAATTTGGAGCCTGTTTGTTGATATCAAACAATCGAATACTAAGAAAACTTGGTTTTATTGGTTTACTTGGATTTAATTCTTGAAAAAGTGATTGATATCTTTGGTTTTGCAACAAACATTACTTATTCTTAACATTAAGGTGAGGTTCTATCAATAATCTATGGATACTTCACCTGAAGTCGCCGCCCAAGCTGTGACACTTATTCAGGCCGGACACAGCCAAAGAAACGTGAGTGCACAACTTAATTTAAGTCGATCTGCGGTCCGAAATGTTTATCGGAGGTACCTAGAGACTGGCGGCTTTGTTCGTCGCCAAGGAAGGCCACGATCTCGGGTCACAACTGAAAGGCAGGATCGATTCATCGTGACGACCAGCTTGAGAAATCGTCACCTTACCTCCATTGAGATACAAAACCAACTTCGCGACTTCCACGGAGTATCTGTGAGCGCTCGAACTGTTCGGAGAAGGTTAAAAGAACGCGATATGGTACCACACAAGCCAGCTAATGGCCCCAAACTAACACGAGCCCACCGAACAGCGCGCCTTCATTTCGCACGCAGTCATTTAAATTGGACACAGCAAGATTGGAGCCGTGTACTCTTTTCTGATGAGTCTAAAATTGTGTTACATGGCAATGATGGAAGGAAGAAGGTCTACCGACGTAAGGGAGAGCGTTTCGCACAACGCTGCTATGAAGAGAGGGTTGCTTATGGCGGTGGCTCATGGACTGTCTGGGGCGGTATATCCGCGAGCGGCAAAACTCAACTTGAGGTTGTTACAGGACCACGGCTGCCAACATTAAATGCTGAAAGGTACATTCGTGAGTGCTTAGAACCTCACGTGATACCATACGCGGACTATGTGGGCCCAAATTTCCTTTTTATGCATGATAATGCAAGAGCCCATGCGGCCGGCATCGTCAGGGAATATCTTCGGGATGTGAACATCACAGTTATGGACTGGCCAGCCAGAAGCCTAGACATGAACCCCATTGAGCACATGTGGGACGAGCTAAAAAGACGTGTTAGGGCTCGTCAGCCAGTTGCCCAGACGATGCAGGAGTTGAAAACTGCCATAGAAGAGGAATGGGAGATGAACCCTCAAAATTTCATAGAGCGGTTGATAAACTCTACGCCTAATCGTATGAGAGCTGTGGTAGATGCCCATGGAGGCAACACGCGTTATTAAATTAAACCTTTATTTGATAAAACATGTTTTTTATTCAAAAATCAATTGCCTTTAACAAGGCGCATATCCGACTTGTTAGGCGTAGCTCCATGTCGTATGGTATTCTGAATTCAAATTTAAAACAATACGATCGAAAAAGATGGTAAAATGTATCAGGTTTAAAACTGCATCAACAGTTTTTGTTCAATCTAGCAATCATATTTCGGTAGGGGCCATCGAAACCTAAACTCTAAGGTGGGCCAATAGATGTGTCCAGAAGTGTATATAAAATAAAATAAAAAAAGCTTGTGCTTTCAAGTAAAACGTCTCCAGTACTTGTACCTAATTTATGAATTGTTAGGGGGCCCGGTGACCTGACTTACAGGTTTTTTTTAAACTTGGTTTAGGCACCAGTCTTCTACAATTAAGTACGAAATTGTATCTGTATCCTATTTTAATTTTAAGCTGTAATTTGTGGAAAGAAAATAAATCTATTCTAATAGACTATGACTTTGTAACAACCACTTTACCTGGCTGAGTGCTAACTCTAAAGCGATCAGTTTCGCTCGGTAGCTCCCAGCGACGGCGACGTGCTTCGAATAGTACTTTACTTTATTATTTTCTTTTTTTATCGGATTTTACTGTATTCCTGTGAATTGGAAATAGATTCAATAGTAGATATCCCATGAAAATACTAAAAATATATTTTTGTAAGCAAAGGGCTGCGACTATATTGTCCAGAGATAGG
The DNA here is from genome assembly GCA_946251885.1 of Cosmia pyralina. NCBI lineage: Eukaryota > Metazoa > Arthropoda > Insecta > Lepidoptera > Noctuidae > Cosmia > Cosmia pyralina. The sequence goes on from OX276358.1 coordinate 22,976,291, forward strand.
TTCCCAGAAAGTCGATAATTTTGTGTCTTTAAAATTCCTATAAAACCATTTGGTGAAATCATTTGGATTTTCCATACGTGTTATTTGACTATATTGTCTACTTCTGTACTAAAACCGAAACATGATTGACTTGAATTTTTTTCGGTAGAAAAAAATCCAAAGTATAGCACCGTCTATTTTCTGTTTTATACGATTATACGTAAACAGTTCCTTTTATGCAGTAAAATTTGCTTTAAATCAAAGGCATTTAAATATGCTAAGAACTGAATAAGCTAAAAATTGATTTAAGGGTAGCATTTTGACATAAATCTACATTTAAACGAAGCGCGTTAAATTCCGGTGCGCGTGAGTCTTCTATTTTGCGCGTCAAACTAATAGACAGCCATAACGCTATTCCATTCACTTACACACCGAGCTGTACCACGCTTCGATGTAGGGTCTTAATGAGATTTATAGCATATATTATCAGTTCGGTTCTCTTCCGACATCGTCTTCATAAGATAACTGAAGATTATGGCTTCTAATGTCTTCATTCAAGTGCTTACTCAATCTGATCTGACCTACTTATTATCCTTTGCTTGGCTTGGGACGTCACACGTCAACCTCATGGGTATAAATCTCTGATATCTCTTTTCTGAAAAACTTGTGTCGTCTATGTTCCTTGCTTCAACGTATTAGGAAAACAGAAATTAGTGAATGGGAGATCGGGAATGTTCCCGCTGTTCCCGCAAGCTGTTATCATACATCTCAACACTATCACGTTATTTTTTAGTTACATAAAATATGTTCTAAAAGAATCCATCTTAATTTTACAGATACATCCCCCCAGAGTGCCTGCCAAAGAGGTACGGTGGTCATCGCCAAGAGGTCTCCTTGGAGAGGTGGCTGACGAAGATCAAGCAGTACAAGAACAAAGACTTTGATAACGACATGAGAAACTTAGGATATGCTGTAGATTAAGTTACATTAATGTCTGTTTGTGGTAGAGTAGGTACTGTAGGCTGCACTTCAGTGGTAACACTGTGACTAGCGTAGTACGGAGGATCAATAGAATAAGGTGCCAGCTTATACTGGTTTGTTAACCCTGACATGCTGCCTTCTGTACTAGATCTAGGTATAGATAAACTGACGCAAGGATACACAAGAGTATTTACCTAGTATAGTAAACGATGCTCAACTATCAAGTATGATTTTTAAAACTAAGTAATATTTAAAAAGTAGGGTAATTTCGCGTGTAGTACGACATAGAACAAAAACCAGACCTGAGACTTTAGGACCTGCCTATCTCGTGTTCTTTTGTTTTAGTGTGTCTAATTTTCGTTTCTTGCCAGTAATGTTCCTTCAAAAGAATTACTTGCAGTAAAAATACAATTTGCATCTGTCGTAAACTTGTGAATTAAGTATTATGTTAGTGACTATGATTAAGTTAATGCAGCCCTAGTCCTCGCTATGATTATGAACTCTGATGGTCATGCTTGGGCCATGCATGGGCGACTCAATAAACGGTCCAGGAGAAGATTGAACGAAATCAATTTTTTTCATTGTTTGTGAGAAAGGGAAAAAGAATTCAAACAAAATTATTTGTGATTTGAAAAGTCGAGTTCTTTGTTTTGCGTATGACTGATAGGGATTTTTCTAATAAATTAAATTTTCATGAAAAATCACTAAAATTAGCAAGAAGTTTTCCAAAAAAAATACGCGAGCCTGACATTATTGATCTTTTTATTGTTACATTTTTGTTTTTTAATTTTAATATTGTTTTTGCATGCTGTGTCTATCGGTTAATATTGTGCACTTGGCTTGTATTATGACTTGTGTTAATTGGTTGAACAGTGTAACGATTGTAGATAGACCAATAAATAAAATAAAATAAAATAAATCATCTTTTTACAAGAAATTTCTTACTTTTGATTTTAACATAAAAATATCATCAAAATCATTATTATGGTCTATTTGCACTTGGCTGGACCACTTTTTTCAAATTCGTTACAAAATATAAGTAGCAGAAAAATTACGTTGAAAAAACCAAAGCTAAGAGACGTTTATGAGGGATTGGCCGAGGAAGGCAACACACAGGGAACAGTGGAAATCTGTGGGGGAGACGTTTGCCCAGCAGTGGGACAACACAGGTTGATTAAAAAAAAAGTAAGTAAGTACCTACTTAATAAGTTCCTATTTACAACAGTAGACAAAGTCCAAGATGTACAAGAACTTAGGTATTTTTTTACACAAATAAAATTAATCACTAATTAATTATCATAACTATAATTTTATAAATGGGAAAGTGAGTTTGTTTGTTTGTTTGTTTACGCTTTGACGCTAAAGCTAAAAGGATTTCGATGAAAGGAGAATGTCCATTTTCTTAAGAGATTAGGGCCCCTAAAAAAGATTGTCATGTCACGGTGGTTTAAATTTTATTTTATAGGGAATAAAACTTATTTTCTTAATCTGCAAACGATTTTCATTTTTTCACCCAGGTTTAGGAGAAATATATTTTTTTTAGATGGTGATATTGAGGTTACCTATAGCAATGAACATCTTAGTCTGTCAAACCTATTTGAGATTATTTGTGATTTACGATCCTAATTCTTATTGTAGTAGATGTTTATTTACGTAACCGAAAACAAACCGTTTTTTTATGGTAGTACCGCCTGCTCTCGCTAGAGATTATAAGTGTGCTGTGCCCTGTCCATCAGCGAGTGTAGAGGCTTTGGCAGCAGCGTTTTCAATGCAAGGTTTATACACATTTTCAATAGGTAACAATTATTTGATTACAATGGTCTGTCATCTGGCAACATTCAGGTTAGGTTTGAATGGCGGATGTACTTGAAAGTCAGTAAAATAAATATTTATTAGTTTTTCCAATGCTAGGGAAAGAAATGTTGATAAAAAACCACTAAACTTGAAAAAATACGACATAGTTTTTTGATAAATAAATAGTCTCGACACGGTACCATAACGTGGGCCTGCTTTCGGTCAATCTTCTTTGGCACGTGGGTAGACCATGACTCAAATTGGGTCATAGAATTTTTTTGCCGGTAGTTCGTTCCCGTGGGATAATTTCCGAATCCACGCGGGCGAAGCCGCGGGCGCAAGCTAATATTATGATAAAACAAATTTTAAATAAATTATTTTTTCTGGTCAGGGAAGGGTCAGGCGCAGCTAGGGTCACACCATGTCAGTTTCCTTATCTTGCTATATAAAATTAACTCTCCTTCTCATTTCTGATTTCCTGGTACTTGGTAAAAGGCAGTTCTAAATTTCCGTGCAAGAACGACCCAACTGCGAATCGGACAGCGAAGTTACGGGTGCAACAGCTGATTACTAACATGGAGTCTCTTGATTTCTGATGCCTTGCTATTTGGTTAAGGTAAATCCAAATTTTCTGTGGAATAAAGACGCAACTTTTTGTATTGTAGAGTGGACCACGTGCCACACGTACACTCCTTAACGTGTCTGTAGCCTTGGTATTATTGAAATCTTCTTGTGTTATAGTGAGTGTGGCTGACACTGGCATCAGGATTTTAATTTTGGTAACATGAAAAATTTGTCGCTAATTAGTCGAAATTTACCGCCAAATATCAGAATTTGTCGGTCACTGGTTCAAAAGTTATACGGGTTCATTGGTGGCCGATCTGGAGAGAGAGTCTCCCTAGCTTGGCCACATTTATATCTCAAAAACTAGGCCACCTAACAAAGATATCTGTTTTCTCCCAGATTTTGTCGCTAATTTGTCCCAAGTTTTCGCCAAGTCACAGATTTAGTCGGTTCTTAGTTTAGAAGATATAATGAGTTAAATTTTTAAGTATAGTCCAAGAGCTAGATCAAAACTTTGTCATAATCATCGATCTAGCTCATAGATATATGAAAGAAGTTTTGTTTTTTATATTTCTATGATCTAGCTCTTGGTAATTTAGCTAGGTAGCTTTGGAAATTTGGTACATATAAATATCTGTTCTGTGTCTTGGACTGTACTTAAAAATTGAAAAATACCAGGAAAAACTTTTACTAGGTATTCTTTCCATTCGTCAAAACAATGGCGGAGCATTTGAGTCTTTCAAAATTACTAACATTCCTTCAGTTACAATGCAAAATAGGCCTAAGTGGCGAGATCATAGAAATCTTCTTTCATATATCTATGGGCGAGATGTAACCACATCACGCCACTTAGGCCTATTTTGCAAAGTATATAAATAATGTTTGTGCCAATCATTCCAAAATTGTTGAGTTCATTTATTACACAATTGACAATACTTAAGTCTATTTATAGGTTCATCAGCAACATTAGTTTCAGGATAGGCAACCATAGAGATTCCGTGAGGTAACTAAAATCAGCACTATCAGAGGACATAGGTAACAAAGGCCTACAATTGAATACTGCCTCAATTTGAGCCAGGACAGTAATTTATTTATTTATTTAAAAGCTTAATTTTTTGAATTAAATAAATCTGAAGCAAGTTCGAGATGAACAGCCTTTGTAACAAAGTATAATTATGAAAACACAAACGTAACCTTTATAAATTATGGCGGGTCCGAGATTTTTTTACATCTACGGGGCCAGCGAAGTCTATTCCAACCCTCTCAAACGGTCGGGCGCAGTGATACACTGCTGAGGCAAGGAACCCATCAGCTGCTTTGCAGTGCTGGCTTTTAATCTGAAACACGTAATACGTATGTGTGTTATCTTTTTAGGGTTCCGTACCTAAAAAGGAAAAAACGGAACCCTTATAGGATCACTCGTGTGTCTGTCTGTCTGTCCGTCTGTCACAGCCAATTTGCTCCGAATCTATTGGACCGATTAAGTTGAAATTTGGTACACATAATTATGAATTTCTGTGACCCAAACACGGACGGGTAAAGTAAATAAATGAATTTTGAATATAGAGGTCACTTTTGGGCGGCAAATAAGAAAATTAAAAAAAAAAAGTTTTGCAAACTACACCATGTGGCATGTCAAATGAAAGGGCTTACTATGAGGGTCTCAAAAATATTTTTTTATAATTTTAAAATAAATTGTTTTGAAGTTATTTAAGAAAATAGACGAAAATTGACCATTCATTTATCTCCGAAACTACTGAGCCTAAAATTTTGAAAAAAATACAGAAAATAGATCGTTACCAGTAGATTACAGGAAAACCTATAAGAAGTCTGTGGTCTTAAAATAACATGGTAAATCTATCAATATTGTGAGTACAAACAAAAAAAAAAAAACAAACAAATCAACAAAAACAAACAACAAATTTCAACAAATTTCAACATTGTAACATTGTAACCTGTAATTTAAATGGTGTGCATAATAAAGAGTATTCTATTCTATTCTATTCTACAAACTTACATTTACAGTTGGAATGTATGGGAGAACATGTTTTTCAACTACAATGTTAAGTTTGTTCTTAACATAGGTAAATTCATCCCAACTACGGAACTCTTCATTGTGCGTGGTCCGACACGCACTTGGCCGATTTTTTTTATTTCTCATACACCATTTATAATCCAATATTTTTGGTTTAGATAAGCCAGCATCAGTTTAGGTGCGCCATGTAACAATCTTAAATGCTCATGGCTAATGATAAGGTCAGTTATTTATAACTTATACTATACTAGCTTTTGCCCGCGGCTTCGCTCGCGTATAACTCGGAAATTATCCCCGGGGAACGTACTGCCGGAATAAAAATTATCCTATGCTCGTACCCAGGTCAAGGCCTATCTATCCGTTAAGGTGTGAAAAGGTAACAAATAGACAGACAGACAAATAATAAATTCAAATAATCTTTTTTATACATAAAACAGTTTTGTATGATTCCAAGGCCCGCTTGCACCAAAAACCATAAATACAGTTAGCGCTGAACATTTTTAAAACATCATTCCATCCCTGACAACTTCAAAATTAACAGAAATAGAACAATGTTTTCAATTCGTTTAGCGCTCAACGTATTTTGTGATTTGTGGTGCTAGTGGGCCTAAATGTTTAACATAAGAATAATACTTATTCATTTTAATATGATCACCATTAATTTTTGTGATTGACTACCACTGACCCCGTAGCCCGTAAGTGAATGACACATTCAACACACGTACAACGTGTTAACAAAGTTTTTTTTGTGACTATAAATTGTAATAACTTTGACCGAGTAGACCAATTTTAATATGACTATTACTGTATTTATAACCTTTAAATCTCTTAAAAATATTACATAAAAATATCAATATTACATGTGAATTTTAAAATCATTCCCTGTTTGACCCCCTTGAAAAAACGCTGAAATGCGTAATTCTTTATGCCTAACTTAACCCAAAAAAAACCCAAATGCTAGGTTTCCCTTACAAACTTTTATCCCCTATATCACCCCCTCTAGGATTATTTTTAAAACAAAAAGTAGCCTATGTCTTTTCCTAGGATGCCATCTATCTTTTTGACAAATTTTATTGAACTCCGCTCAATGGTTTAGGCCTGAAAAGGTAACTTAAGACAGAGTTACTTTCGAATTGAATTTATCAAAATCCTATTTAAGCGGACGTCTTCATCATAGTAGCTCCAATCTTTAATTTCAGTTCAATCAGTCGAAAATCTAAGAAGATTTATACAAACTTTCATCCCCTATTTTATCCCCTTGGGGGTAGAATTTATCAAAATCCTTTCTTAGGGTATGCTTACGTCATAGTAGCTACATGCATGCAAAGTCCCAGCCCGATCGGTTTAAAATTTACAAAGTTTCATTCAAACTTTCATCCCCTATTTTATCCCCTTAGGGGTAGAATTTATCAAAATCCTTTCTGAGCGGATGCCTACGTTATAACATCTACCTGCATGCCAAATTTCAGCCCGATCGGTTTAAAATTGACAAAGCTTCATACAAACTTTCATCCCATATTTTATCCCCTTGGGGGTAGAAATTAACAAAATTCATTCTTGGTGGATGCCTACGTCATAACATCTACCTGCGTGCCAAATTTCAGCCCGATCGGTTTAAAATTAACAAAGCTTCATACTAACTTTCATCCCCTATTTTATCCCCTTGGGGGTAGAAATTAACAAAATCCATTCTTAATGGATGCCTACGTCATAACTTCTACCTGCATGCCAAATTTCATCCCGATCGGTTTAAAATTGACAAAGCTTCATACAAACTTTCATCCCCTATTTTATCCCCTTGGGGGTAGAAATTAACAAAATCCATTCTTAGCGAATGCCTACGTCATAACATCTACCTGCATGCCAAATTTCAGCCCGATCGGTTTAAAATTGACAAAGCTTCATACAAACTTTCTTCCCCTATTTTATCCCCTTGGGGGTAGAATTTATCAAAATCCTTTCTGAGCGGATGCCTACGTTATAACATCTACCTGCATGCCAAATTTCAGCCCGATCGGTTTAAAATTGACAAAGCTTCATACAAACTTTCTTCCCCTATTTTATCCCCTTGGGGGTAGAATTTATCAAAATCCTTTCTGAGCGGATGCCTACGTTATAACATCTACCTGCATGCCAAATTTCAGCCCGATCGGTTTAAAATTTACAAAGTTTCATACAAACTTTCATCCCCTATTTTATCCCCTTGGGGGTAGAATTTATCAAAATCCTTTCTTAGGGGATGCTTACGTCATAGTAGCTATATGCATGCAAAGTCCCAGCCCGATCGGTTTAAAATTTACAAAGTTTCATACAAACTTTCATCCCCTATTTTATCCCCTTGGGGGTAGAATTTATCAAAATCCTTTCTGAACGGATGCCTACGTTATAACATCTACCTGCATGCCAAATTTCAGCCCTATCGGTTTAAAATTGACAAAGCTTCATACAAACTTTCTTCCCCTATTTTATCCCCTTGGGGGTAGAATTTATCAAAATCCTTTCTGAGCGGATGCCTACGTTATAACATCTACCTGCATGCCAAATTTCAGCCCGATCGGTTTAAAATTGACAAAGCTTCATACAAACTTTCATCCCCTATTTTATCCCCTTGGGGGTAGAAATTAACAAAATCCATTCTTAGTAGATGCCTACGTCATAACATCTACCTGCATGCCAAATTTCATCCCGATCGGTTAAAAATTGACAAAGTTTCATACAAACTTTCATCCCCTATTTTATCCCCTTGGGGGTAGAACTTATCAAAATCCTTTCTTAGCGGATGCCTACGTCATAACATCTACCTGCATGCCAAATTTCAGCCCGATCGGTTAAAAATTGACAAAGTTTCATACAAACTTTCATCCCCTATTTTATCCCCTTGGGGGTAGAACTTATCAAAATCCTTTCTTAGCGGATGCCTACGTCATAACATCTACCTGCATGCCAAATTTCAGCCCGATCCCTCCAGTGGTTTGGGCTGTGCGTTGATAGATCACTATGTCAGTCAGTCACCTTTGAGTTTTATATATTTAGATTAATTAACCTTTAATTGAATGCTTTTGTGCGATTGAAAAATCTGTATATTGAAGGTGGCACCCACTTTAACTAAACCTCGACTATCTAAGAAGGGGTGTAATGGTTTTAAGGGACCCTTGACATTTTCACTATTTTTTTCAACGGGAAGTAACCGTAGAAGGTCTTGGTTTACTTGCGAGTATCAAAACAAAATAAGTCGCATAAATATGGTCGTATTTTTAACCGACGAAAAAAAAGGAGGAGGTTCTCAATTCGACACGTTTGTTTTTTTTTATTGCGTTGACATAGAAGCTTCATTTTTTTAGAACTCCAAGAGACCATAGACCTTACCATAGAAATATAAAAACTTATATCTATGTACCTTACGTATTTGATATTGATTTCAACTTGATACCTCCACGCGTTACCGAGAAAAATAGTTTTGACAGGCATACAGACACACACACCCCCACCCTCACACACTCACACATAGCAGTCTAACTTCTATCACCCCTCTTTTTGCGTCGGGTGTTAAAAATAGGTTTCAGGACAGATGAGGAAATATAGCATATCTCCTCAAATAGGTGACTGATTAGTGTTAAGGAACACTAGGTGTCATGTCACAGAAGTCAACATTAGATAGAAACCAAAACACCTATTTAAAAACCGGTGGTGGTTATCTAGTAACTTTAAAAGTTGCCAGCCATATCATCTATTTAATTACATTAAGTTAGTACCTAATTTATTGTACACCAGACAACACATAGAAAAAAAAATAACACTACAAAACATACATGGGCAGACTTATCGCTTTCTGCGATCTCTTTCAGGCAACCTTGCCCTTGTAATGGACGGTGTCGGTGTCGGTGTTAAATGTATTTATTTATTTATTTATTTACTAGCTTTTGCCCGCGGCTTCGCTCGCGTATAACTCGGAAATTATCCCCGGGGAACGTACTGCCGGAATAAAAATTATCCTATGCTCGTACCCAGGTCAAGGCCTATCTATCCGTTAAGGTGTGAAAAGGTAACAAATAGACAGACAGACAAATAATAAATTCAAATAATCTTTTTTATACATAAAACAGTTTTGTATGATTCCAAGGCCCGCTTGCACCAAAAACCATAAATACAGTTAGCGCTGAACATTTTTAAAACATCATTCCATCCCTGACAACTTCAAAATTAACAGAAATAGAACAATGTTTTCAATTCGTTTAGCGCTCAACGTATTTTGTGATTTGTGGTGCTAGTGGGCCTAAATGTTTAACATAAGAATAATACTTATTCATTTTAATATGATCACCATTAATTTTTGTGATTGACTACCACTGACCCCGTAGCCCGTAAGTGAATGACACATTCAACACACGTACAACGTGTTAACAAAGTTTTTTTTGTGACTATAAATTGTAATAACTTTGACCGAGTAGACCAATTTTAATATGACTATTACTGTATTTATAACCTTTAAATCTCTTAAAAATATTACATAAAAATATCAATATTACATGTGAATTTTAAAATCATTCCCTGTTTGACCCCCTTGAAAAAACGCTGAAATGCGTAATTCTTTATGCCTAACTTAACCCAAAAAAAACCCAAATGCTAGGTTTCCCTTACAAACTTTTATCCCCTATATCACCCCCTCTAGGATTATTTTTAAAACAAAAAGTAGCCTATGTCTTTTCCTAGGATGCCATCTATCTTTTTGACAAATTTTATTGAACTCCGCTCAATGGTTTAGGCCTGAAAAGGTAACTTAAGACAGAGTTACTTTCGAATTGAATTTATCAAAATCCTATTTAAGCGGACGTCTTCATCATAGTAGCTCCAATCTTTAATTTCAGTTCAATCAGTCGAAAATCTAAGAAGATTTATACAAACTTTCATCCCCTATTTTATCCCCTTGGGGGTAGAATTTATCAAAATCCTTTCTTAGGGTATGCTTACGTCATAGTAGCTACATGCATGCAAAGTCCCAGCCCGATCGGTTTAAAATTTACAAAGTTTCATTCAAACTTTCATCCCCTATTTTATCCCCTTAGGGGTAGAATTTATCAAAATCCTTTCTGAGCGGATGCCTACGTTATAACATCTACCTGCATGCCAAATTTCAGCCCGATCGGTTTAAAATTGACAAAGCTTCATACAAACTTTCATCCCATATTTTATCCCCTTGGGGGTAGAAATTAACAAAATTCATTCTTGGTGGATGCCTACGTCATAACATCTACCTGCGTGCCAAATTTCAGCCCGATCGGTTTAAAATTAACAAAGCTTCATACTAACTTTCATCCCCTATTTTATCCCCTTGGGGGTAGAAATTAACAAAATCCATTCTTAATGGATGCCTACGTCATAACTTCTACCTGCATGCCAAATTTCATCCCGATCGGTTTAAAATTGACAAAGCTTCATACAAACTTTCATCCCCTATTTTATCCCCTTGGGGGTAGAAATTAACAAAATCCATTCTTAGCGAATGCCTACGTCATAACATCTACCTGCATGCCAAATTTCAGCCCGATCGGTTTAAAATTGACAAAGCTTCATACAAACTTTCTTCCCCTATTTTATCCCCTTGGGGGTAGAATTTATCAAAATCCTTTCTGAGCGGATGCCTACGTTATAACATCTACCTGCATGCCAAATTTCAGCCCGATCGGTTTAAAATTGACAAAGCTTCATACAAACTTTCTTCCCCTATTTTATCCCCTTGGGGGTAGAATTTATCAAAATCCTTTCTGAGCGGATGCCTACGTTATAACATCTACCTGCATGCCAAATTTCAGCCCGATCGGTTTAAAATTTACAAAGTTTCATACAAACTTTCATCCCCTATTTTATCCCCTTGGGGGTAGAATTTATCAAAATCCTTTCTTAGGGGATGCTTACGTCATAGTAGCTATATGCATGCAAAGTCCCAGCCCGATCGGTTTAAAATTTACAAAGTTTCATACAAACTTTCATCCCCTATTTTATCCCCTTGGGGGTAGAATTTATCAAAATCCTTTCTGAACGGATGCCTACGTTATAACATCTACCTGCATGCCAAATTTCAGCCCTATCGGTTTAAAATTGACAAAGCTTCATACAAACTTTCTTCCCCTATTTTATCCCCTTGGGGGTAGAATTTATCAAAATCCTTTCTGAGCGGATGCCTACGTTATAACATCTACCTGCATGCCAAATTTCAGCCCGATCGGTTTAAAATTGACAAAGCTTCATACAAACTTTCATCCCCTATTTTATCCCCTTGGGGGTAGAAATTAACAAAATCCATTCTTAGTAGATGCCTACGTCATAACATCTACCTGCATGCCAAATTTCATCCCGATCGGTTAAAAATTGACAAAGTTTCATACAAACTTTCATCCCCTATTTTATCCCCTTGGGGGTAGAACTTATCAAAATCCTTTCTTAGCGGATGCCTACGTCATAACATCTACCTGCATGCCAAATTTCAGCCCGATCGGTTAAAAATTGACAAAGTTTCATACAAACTTTCATCCCCTATTTTATCCCCTTGGGGGTAGAACTTATCAAAATCCTTTCTTAGCGGATGCCTACGTCATAACATCTACCTGCATGCCAAATTTCAGCCCGATCCCTCCAGTGGTTTGGGCTGTGCGTTGATAGATCACTATGTCAGTCAGTCACCTTTGAGTTTTATATATTTAGATTTAAATAAATAAATACATTTAACACCGACACCGACACCGACACCGTCCATTACAAGTCATTACAAGTCATTGTCGGTGTCGGTGTTAAATGTATTTTCGTTTTTTGCCACCGACTTCCGAAATTAAAGTTATTTTTCACTTTGTAGTGTTGTTTTTGGAAGTCGGTTGTATTTTTTTGTAAAAAAGTTTTTATTTTTCACTTTTTAGTTGTGTACCTACCCCACACAAATTCTAATACCACTATCTGCAAAACAAACTAGAACATCATCCATATAAAAGTGGGAAAAAAAACGTATTATTGAAGCTAACTCAAAAACTACCGAAGCAAAGTTAATAAATTTTATATGGGACCAACTGTGATGACTCGAATAAAACAAAAAAAAATCGAAATCGGTCCAGCCATCTTCGAGTAATCGGGGAACATACATAAAAAAAAAATTAAAAAAAAAAAGGTTCCGACGAATTGAGAACCTCCTCCTTTTTGAAGTCGGTTAAAAATGAAAATAACTCATGTCCATAACGCGCGTAGTTCCAAAACTCCATCCACACAGCCCATCAAAATCCGCGCAGTTACGTGGTTTTACCACGGAATATTCGGTTTCCCTTCTACAAAGTTACCAAGACATCAGAAATGCACAGAAGAATAAATTATTATTTGTGTACAAAACAAGACAGACACCGTTGCCGTTGAGATGAGACGGTTTTGCACGAAACATTCAAAGTAAACTTCTATAATACTAAGGCTGCAGAACATTTGTGGAGCATGGAACACAACAATGTGTATCTATAAATAGGTGATAACACGGATGATAAGGTGACGTGATGTATCCGTACGTACTGCCCGAACAACGGAAATGTATTGTGTGTGGCCTGTGGCGCCGCGCGCCGCCGCCGCGCGCCGTATGACGGCGACCCACGCGATGACGCGACGAGACGACGCGATGCTCGCGGAGCTTACAAGTAAATAATATATTCTCCTGCACGAGTCTGATGTCTTGGTACATTGTAAAAGGCAAATCGGAATTTCCGTGGTAAAACCACGTAACTGCAGATGATGAATAAAAGCGCTGTCTGTTGTTATATGGGGGGTGTGTGCATGGTGTGTGTCTACCGTTGAATGATTGATTGATTGAAATTTGAAAAAGACAGACTAATTAAAAATCCGGAGTCACACGTAATAGGTTCGATTTAAGTATGTGCCCTAACCCTAACATGACGTGTGGCTCCGAAGACACAATAAGTAGGCTGATAAACACATTACCCTCCTTTGCATCACGCAGTCGGATGTATAATGTCGCTTTTCATTGTCTGTGTGACCGCGTTGTTCTTAACTGCGCAATGGATTTTAAAGTGATTTTCAACTTTTCACCATCACTTACAGAATTTATTCCAGATGGTTTGATGTTGTACATTCATATTCAAGTTACCCTTATCCGCTCACGGGAGCCTTAAAGAAATCTAGATGTTTTATTAGTCGTAAAACCGTGCGAAACATAACACACAATATAAACATAAAACAAAGTTTATAAATTGTAGGTACTTATTAAAAACATTTTTTTTTGGTCAGGCGAAGTATCAAACGCATGGTCACGCGATAACAGTTTCCCTAACTTACCGTATAAAATTTCTCTATAATTCTTATTCTTAAAATTCCGTCTTCTTCAAGTCTCTGATTTTCTGGTATTTGGTAAAAGGCAGTTCTAAATTTCCGTGCAAGAACGATCCAACTGCGAAACGGACAGAGCGAGGCGACGTGAAACAGCTGCTTCTTCACATCTTTGATTTCCTGGTACTTGGTAAAAGGCAGTTCTAAATTTCCGTGCAAGAACGATCCAACTGCGAAACGGACCGGACAGAACGAGGCGTCGCGTCGCGCGTCGTGAAACAGCTGCTTCTTCATATCTATGATTTCCTGGTAGTTAGTAAAAGGCAGTTCTAAATTTCCGTGCAAGAACGACCCAACTGCAAAACGGACACCGAGCGGCGAGCGAGGCATAAAATTGTGAGTTGTTATCGAGAGGTGACGTGCAACAGCTGATTACTAACATACGCCCTCTCTTCATTTCTGATGCCTTAGTATTTGGTAGAAGGCCAGTTCAAAATTTCCGTGGAAGAAAGACTCAATCAACTGCGTAACAATATTAATTATGGATTATTTATTTATACAGGTGTTTAGGTTAAACGAGGGACATACTTTAACGGAGTGTAGTACTCATGAAAATGAACAACCTTTACCATGGAACTAACTACTCTACAAAGTGCAAAACCTAACGCGATCAAAATGTACGAGACAGCTGATTTTTTTTTCATATTTCAGGGTCCTTGGTAAAGGTTGTTCATTTTCATAAGTATAACGAATCTATTAATCTAATAAAATAAAAGGGGAATAGGCACGTAAACAAAATATAATTTAGCTAAATAAGATAAGAAATACAAATTATAGTAAAAAAAAAACACTTCCCTACCCTACCTACACACTCTCAGATTTTTAGTAACACTAAACCCTCATTTTGGGCTTCGCTGCAGTCGGTTAAAAAGGAAACTTTGAAGTACGGCACCAGGCCAGGCCAGATAACAGGCCACGTCAGCGCTGAGGCCTGTTAAATCCAAAGAAGCACGGGTCGGTATCGTCAGCACGGAGACCCCGACTCAATCAGTAGGTATAGTTTGACTTCTTGTCACGGAGATGTTTCCCTCACGGAATTCAGGATCGAAAAAAGTCCCGGAATGTGGTAGTCCTCGCTTATAAAGCCTCGTCTCGTATCAAAGCTTTTCACCACGTTCTTTTTTCGAGTTTTTCCAGTTTTGAAGTCTTTCTTTCAAAAAATGCCACTTGTCAGTAATAGAATCGGCCATAAATATCAGTACCTTCATTCAAGAACATCTTCGCTGAATTCTGAGAGCGTGTCAATTATTTTTATAAATCTAATTTAGGATACTTACAGTTATTCAGTAAACAATCATAATTATCTATAAAGTACAATATTTGAGCTAACATATTGATAAAAATAATTTAAATTATTTAAATCAAAAGTAACCTTCATAAACTTGAGAGAAAATTTGGAAGAAAAAGTAATGATAGCTTGACAGCCTGACATAAGTGTACACTCGGTTAAAGTATGTCCCTCGTTTAACATAGCACTCTGTATATTTTATTTATATAGTGATTTCGGGAGTGCGGGACGTTGACACAATAAATATGTGTCATTTTGCATCCTCGTCAAATTTCAGGGTGTGATACAGAACGTCAAACCGAACAACTTTCTCCATGGGACCCACAACGTATTCGCGAAAAAAATTTCAAACTGTCCCATGTAAAACTTCATTAACTACTCGACGCAAATGTATGGGACGGCTGATTATTTTTTCGCGATTACGATGTTGGTGCCATGGAAAAAGTTGTTCGGTTTGATGGTCTATAGGCATTATACTTACCATGACCACACCCCTAAATTTGATGAGGATGCAAAACGACCGTTGTATATTTTTTATTGTGACGTTCATGACCACAGAAAAGATAAAGAGGTTAGAAGGGCCTTGTGGGCGGGGCAGGCGCGCCGCATGTATGTGTAGACACACTAAGTTCAGCCGAAATTTGTTTTACCGGCCAGTAATCGCGCTCTCACTGTGACAACGTACGAAGCTCCGCTAAACAAAAGGATTATGCCTTGTTGCGCTGTTAGAACGTGTCGGAAAAGTAACAAGTGGTGTAGTGTAGCCCGACAAGGGATTTCTTTTCACCGGTAAGTCCAAAAATCTTAAAATACAAGTGATATTTGTAATTATTACAATAGTATTATGTAGTTTGTAGATAAAAGCGATACAATCGCAAACAGATGCACAGTTATACATTGCTTGCAATGCATGAGTACCGTCTTGTACTTCGTGAGCGATCGCGCAATATGTTGCGTTCACTGCGAAAGTCGCGTCGCCGAGCCAACGCTTGAATCCCGCGAAATCCATGCGTATCGATAGCGTTGTACCAAGTTGTAATCAATGTCGATATTGTGTGTATGTATACAAATAATTATTGACAGTAATATTAAAATTAAAATAACTTTGTTTTAACCAATTATTGTTTATTGTGGGTTACCAATTTAGTTTCTGAGTGGGTTTTTCCTCTAAAATTTGGTTTGATGTTAGCCATTTATGATGAAACCATACATTTTTAATGTTATTTTTAGGTTTCCAACAGATCCAGACACAAGATAACTGTGGATTGAGGCAACTGGTAGAATCGAACAGATGCCTACTAAATATTTTGTTCTCAACATTTTACAGAAAATGATTACATAACAAAAAAGTCAGGGAATAGATTCTTAAAATCTGGAGCTTCTCCGCACAAAAACTATGCTATGCTATGCTTTTTTCAGTAAGTCATGAATAATTTATATCTTATAAAACTTAATTGCTGTTTTTGAACAGCGTACCTAATTATTACCATTAAATTATGTCACCTAGATCATTTTTTGTGGATCCGTGTTTATTGGGTTTATTATACAGCCATAAAGCTGAAAATCCATAGTTGAAATCTAAAGTTTCAAAATGATGCTTTTCTCGTTACGCTTATTTTTAACCGACTTCAAAAAAAGAGGAGGTTCTCAATTCGTCGCGTATCCATACAACTTTTTTATGATGTACACCGATTTCTCCGTCAATTGTGGACCGATTTTGAGAATTATTTTTTTATTTGAAAAGGTATGCTCTCAAGGTGGTCCCATTGTCACCAACTCAGAATCTGATATTTATAAATATATTACGTCTAATGGAAAACATTCGATAAGGCTGTGAAATTAGTTTTTTGGATTCTTGCAAATTGCAGCTTTGTTATTGAAAATGCGATTTGCGCCCGTAACGGTTACTCAATAATAAATTCAGTATTCATCAAAGTCGTAAGTACACTTTTCTAGGTTTACTATACTCAAAAATATAATTATTTCCGAAAAAAAAACTTGTTTTTTTGAGCAACATGATGATTTTTGTTAATTATTATTGACATGATGTTAATTATTTTTAGCAAATATATTATGGTTACAGGGTGCAATCAACATCTAGAACAACTTAACATAATTATGACGTAAAACAGAGCTGCAATTAGCGAAAATCTAAAGAAAATTTGAATTTCACGGCAATATCGAATGTTCCCCCTTAATTTGAATTTTTTTTTAATTATGTATGTTTATAGGAAGTCCACACTATTCATACCCCGTCCTCCCTCCCGAAATTAAAGTGAAACATTGCAAAACTTATAGTAAAAAAAATATAGTATATTTTATCGATATCAATATCGATTAATGCAAGCCGTAATGTATATGAGAAATAAATTGCTTTTGCGCGAGTGTGAGTGTACGTCAAGCGCAGTGTTTGCGTTAGTGTGAGAACCAATAGCAAACTCGCGATCTAAGTGCGTGTGGTTTATTTGTGTGCGTAATACGCGTACGTATTGGTCTCTTGCTTGCAGAGTGGGGGACAAGCGGCGACACGCGTTCTAGTACAAATCAGGAACTATTTCCTTTCTAATCTCTTTATCTGTTCTGTGTTCATGACTATGTCCCCTCTCGGTAATCTCGTACATTGTGATCAATGACGTATTGATTGTGATATGTCTTGGTATCGGGATCGGAAGCAGGCAAATTGTAGTCTCCAAATTTTCTGTGGATTAAAGACGCAACTTTTCTGCGCTAATTATAGATTGAGCGGATGGATTGTAAACTCCTTCGTATATTTGTAGCCTTGGTATTATTGAAATCTTCTTGTGCTAAAGTGACACAACTCGAAATCAACTCAAGCGGCCCTTATTACAAAACAAGATTTATCTTTAGATCCAGGTTGAAAGCATCTAACCATTTTTGAATTTCAAACTTTAGTTCGACAGTGTTAAAATTCTAATTACAAAAACTGACGTTAGACACGTTGTTAATTTTGTATTAAGAACTTTACGGTTATCGGAATTAAGTTCAAAATACAATAACTGGCTTCAAGGTTTAGGCTTGGATTAAAGTTAGAACTCGTTTTGTAATGAAATGTTATGGAAGGTGTTTTTATACCCAGCCCCGATGCGGACGCAAAAAGGGGTGTTATAAGTTTGAAGTGTCTGTGGATCTGTGTCTCATAAACAACAACAAGAGTAAAAGACAACAACAACAACAAGAGTATTCTATCTATACTATAAACCGCTGGGTCTGGAGAAGCATGAAATGCACAAGAGTTCCTTGTTTATTTATTAAAAAGTCTCTTTTCGTGTCTGTCTGTGTGGCCGCGTTGTTCTTCTAAACTACGCTACGGATTTTGATGCGGTTTTCACTATTATTTAGAGAATTTATTCCGGAAGGTTTCTCATGTATAATACATTAATATTTAACTTATACATAATATAGAAACATTCATGTTTTGTCAAGTCGTAAAAACCGTGCGAAGCAGGGTCGGGTCGGGGTCGCTAGTATAATAATATAACGAAAATAAGCACTAAGGAAGGATTTTTAAATATCACTCTCAGAGGGGATGAAAGTTTGTATGGAAGTGCGTCATTTTTGCTGATGGGAAATTATACAAATAAACGGAACGCAACAAATATATGTAGTTTCGGCTATGTCCGCGTCTAAATACATTAAAATAAAAAACAAAGTAAAATGGCGGATTTGGGGTGCCATATTGTGGAGATCGAATTTTTTTTTTCTTCTAATACCATCAAGTGGGATATTAAAATGAAGGGTTTTAAAAGGTGATTACAAAAATATATGCAACTTATATGGTTAAAAGTAATTTAAAGTGACAAATCGTAAAGAACACGTTTTTGTGCATTTGATCTATAAAAAACCGGCTAAGTGCGTGTCGGACCACGCACAATGAAGGGTTCCGTAGTTGGGATGAATTATTCCAAGAACAAACTTAACATTGTAGTTGAAAAACATGTTCTTCCGTACATTCCAACTGTAAATGTAAGTTTGTACTCACAATATTGAGAGATTTACCATGTTATTTTAAGACCACATACTTCTTATAGGTTTTCCTGTAATCTACAGATAAAGATCTATTTTCTGTATTTTTTTCAAAGTTTTAGGCTCAGTAGTTTCGGAAATAAGGGAGGGGGGGGGGGGAATGATCAATTTTCTTCTATTTTCTTAAATAACTTTAAAACAGTTTATTTTAAAATTACAAAAAAATATATATTTAAGACCCTCATAGTAAGTCCTTTCATTTAATATGTAACACGGTATAGTTTGCAAACTTTTTTTATTAATTTTCTTATTTGCCCCCCAAAAGTGACCCCCATATTCAAAATTCATTTATTTACTTTACCTGTCCGTGTTTGGGTCACAGAAATTCATATGTGTACCTACCAAACATCAACTTAATCGGTTCAATAGATTCGGAGCAAATTGGCTGTGACAGAGGACAGACAGACAGACAGACAGACACACGAGTAATCCTATAAGGGTTCCGTTTTATCCTTTTGAGGTACGGAACCCTAAAAATACTCTCACGACCAAAACTCCTTGCTAAAACTAAATCGTCTGCGAAATCTTTCACATTTTTAAACTAAAAAACTAGAAATTAAAAAAACTAATTAAAAAAAACTAAAAAAACCCGACTGCGGTAAAAACTGAAAAGCTAAAAACAAGCCCATTTTAAATTAAATAAAAGTTGGAAGCAGGCGGGACCCATTCCATTTTTATATTTTTTCTAACTCAAGTGTCGGGACCCTTGTCTTAGTTTTATTAATAACTTTTTTTTTATTGCTTCTTTTTTTAATGCAATTCTCAAAACATGAATCGGTAAAAACCTGCCAACTGTGAGTGGAACTGGCGCACTAATGGCTTCGTTCAGATTCGGAGCAGTTCTGGTGTCTGGAAATAGGTACATTATTGTATATCATTGGTACAGGACCTATTTATGTTATTTATCAAATAGATAAATGAGAATTATAATAGGTTGGGGAAAAAGTTTCTTCGCATTTTTTAAGAAAATTCAAAACATTTTTTAATATATATGTCGGAGATGGTTGTCAACTACAATATTGTGATTGCGGGTAGTCGCAGAATTTGTTATGATTTGTTTCTTTTTTTCTCTTAATATAACCTAATTTAAGTAAAATCGGAACATAATTTATTGAGTACTCAGTATATACTCAGTATACGCACTGATTGATTTTTGGCAACTGATTTCGATGATTGTAACCGATTGTTTTGTTCAAAACAATTGATGAGATGTTATTGTGATTTTAAAATGTTATTCTTGTATCATTTAATTACTTTAGTAAGTAAATCTTATTAGATTTAAGCCCATTTTTAGTGTTTTGTATCAAGTAAACACGAGACGTACCGCAATGCGCCATCGGGCAGAGTTGTTGTGGAGGGGTTGCAAAGTGGGGACATCGTCCTATAAAACAGCGCGAACTCGGCGTTACAAGTCAGTCGGTCCTCGGATTCGACTCGATACAGAGCTCCTGCTCCCGACAAAACTGTCGGTTTACTTGGTACAGCGCTGCTGTATATTGACATAGTTGTATTGCCTTACTGATAGCGATAGACTTTGTATTCGGGTGGCTTATGCCGCTATACGAACTGTAACCATATGGGTTTGTTCGCCTAACTGTATCATTACTGATCATTTGTATTGTGTTTTTTTTTTATAAAGTGTACTTGTGCTTATTATAATTCTGAAATTGTTCATACCGTCTTGTTTATCTCAATAAAATGGGAACTACAAACCCTGACGATATACCGCTCGGCACTCCTGATCCTACATATATTATTTACATTTATCTGAAGTATGTAGGTACCATTTTGTTCGATAACTTTTTGCCATCTTGTAGGTAGGGACATGATCCCATTGCTATAGAAATTTTGGGACTTCTGATCAAAATACCGCGACAAGTGGTTTTGGCAGTCCTCTCGTGATGTTAACCTGACACTGCCTAAAGAATTCTGAAGAGACCGAAACAGGTGGAAATCTGAATGTGCAAGGTCTCTTAATTTTAAAACTCTCTTAATTTTTTCTGAGTGGCTAAAGATGTGTGAGGTCTAGCGTTATCATGATGAAAAACCACACCCCTTCTGTTGATTAATTCCGGCCGCTTTCTCTCAACTTCTTGCTTTAATCTCATCAGTTGTTCGCAGTAGAGTTCGGAATCGATGGTCCTGCCTGGTGGTAACAGCTCATAATGAATAATGCCCTTCCAATCCCACCACACACACAGCATCACCTTGTTGCGAGTTAACCCGGGTTTCGCCACAGTCTGTGAAGCCTGAACGGCCTTTGACCACGCCCTTTTTCGCACGTTCTTGTCGTACGTGATCAACTTTTCATCACCAGTTATCAGCTTCGTTAAAAAATGGTTCGGTTTCATTACGTCGTAATAAAGAATCACAAATGAGTACACGGTTCATTAGGTTTCTTTCAGTGAGCTCGTGAGGTACCCAAGTATCGAGCTTTTTTGTGTACCCAGTTTTTTCAAATGCGCCAAAACTGTTTTGTGGTCAATTCCCAGTTCTTCAGCCACGTCGTAACTACTGATATGCCGATCTTGCTCCACTTTTTCAAAAATGGCATCCATTTTATCCGTAATAGGGCGACCAGAGCAACGTGCATCTTTGACATCAAAATTTCCGGATTGAAAACGCTTAAACCAAATTTGTGCTACTCTCACAGACACTGCACTGGGTCCATAAATATCGCAAATATTTTTCGCGACTTGTGTTGCATTTTTACCTTTTTTGTAGTAAATTTTTAAAATGTATCGAATTTCTTCATTAGATTCACTCATCTTGACAGTATGAAAAACAAATGAAAATTACACATTTTCCTAATTTGAATTTGGAATTATGTTCTTTAAAATTTAAACTTTCAATGATACCAAAACCAGCCAGATACAAATAGTATAGCCAAAGAGATTTTATTTTAAGTTCATACATACTATAATGCGAAAAGACTTTTTCCCCAACCTAATAAATTGCACTAGAATTAGACATTTGTGAATGTGTGTGAATCCATCCAGTCTTCCGAGGGTACACCCCCAACACAAAGCCCCCAAGGCCTCCAC
This sequence comes from Cosmia pyralina, assembly GCA_946251885.1. Lineage (NCBI taxonomy): Eukaryota > Metazoa > Arthropoda > Insecta > Lepidoptera > Noctuidae > Cosmia > Cosmia pyralina. The sequence goes on from OX276358.1 coordinate 22,998,387, forward strand.
ATCAACGTAGAAATTTTTCGAAAATCCTACATTTCCTTTTTGAAATATTGTTTCAGGCGATAACGTTTTCACCCCCTTAAACCTGTACAAAATGAGACAATTTTAGTGTCATTCGATTCAGTACACCTTAATCTAGGTCTACACGTTTTTCTTTTTTAGTAATTCAGTTTATTTTAACAAAAAAAATTAAAACGCTCGAGGAAGTTTTTATGTCAAAAATAAGTATAGATAATATACCTATAGATGCTAATAACTTATATCGTACGCAATATGTCTTTATAATAAAAACTTACGGACCTAGTTTTTCATTACTAACCGACTTCAAAAAGGAGGAGGTTCTCAATTCGTCGGAACCTTTTTTTTTTAATTTTTTTTTATGTATGTTCCCCGATTACTCGAAGATAGAATAGAATAGAATAGAATAGAATAGAATGGCTAGACCGATTTGAATTATTTTTTGTTTTATTCGAGAGGGTATAACATCACAGTTGGTCCCATATAAAATTGATTAACTTTGCTTCGGTAGTTTTTGAGTTAGCTCCAATAATACATATTTTTTCCCCACTTTTATATGGACGATGTTCTAGTTTGTTTTGCAGGTAGTGGTATTAGAATTTGTGTGGGGTAGGTACACAACTAAAAAGTGAAAAATAAAAACTTTTTTACAAAAAAATACAACCGACTTCCAAAAGCAACACTACAAAGTGAAAAATAACTTTAATTTCGGAAGTCGGTGGCAAAAAACGAAAATACATTTAACTAGACACCGACTTCCGAAAGTAAAGTTATTTTTCACTTTGTAGTGTTGTTTTTGGAAGTCGGTTGTATTTTTTTGTAAAAAAGTTTTTATAATCTACAACATTTCCATAAAATATGAATAATATTAGACTATGTTTACGGGGAAAACGTTATCACTTTTTGTATGAAAATTTACAGCTTCAGATGTGTGTTAATTCCGGGACATTTGTTGTAGAAGTATCCAGCGTTTTTGTGCACAAAACCCATATTTATACTGTGACAAATCTCTGCTCTGTGAAAGTGCTTATCTCGCCAAATAGCCCAGTTGTGAACTTGTGAAGTGACTATCTGATACTGTAATCAGTAAACAGCGGACACACGACTGTGGGACAGGACAGAGGTCACAAACGTTTCAACCATAATATTTACAGATAAGAAGCAACATTACATTTCGTCATAAACCGTGCTTACACAGGTCGTCAACATTTCTTTCAAGTGTGTCAACCCAGAAACGTAGTTTGTCCCAAGATCAAGGTAATTATATAAGAAACTAAGTAGTTTACCAGCTATATGACGACTGGTTTATATACTTTCGCTTTTTTATAAACAACTGCTGTTAGGAGATAACTATGAGTTAATTCTTAAAGGTCAACTAAAAATAAATTTTGTGATCAAATATAATAGTTTAGTCATTCTTGCATTGCTTAAATACATAATGTGTGTAAGTACACACGGCTACACTCGTATATCAAGTTATACTATTCCGGTATAAGCTGACCTCTTATTGTACGGAAATCCTATACAATGCGAGATCAGCTTATACTGGAAATGTATAGCTTGATATGTAGCTGTGTGTACCTATCAAGACGAGAGCGAGCAAAAGAATTAGTCCATTAAATATAATATCTAGCACCAAGATTATAAATAAGCCATAGGTAGAATACCTCTTACCTTTATGGATCTTTTATGTAATAAATCTATCGCCGCAACCTTGGCGGACGCTGTTTTTTCCAACAAATGTCTATCCTATCCTAGTAAATGAGCAATATTTGTATACATTTGTAATAACATTCTCGAAAACGGCTGTAACGATTTCGATTACAGTTGCAATTTGGGTTTACGGGGGCGAAAAATCGATCTAGCTTGGTCTCATACCTACTTCCTATCTGGGAAAATTCGTTTTCTCTATTTTCACCCGAGCAGAGCTCGGTCGACCAGGTACGCACGGCCACAGATCAAGCTATACATTTCCAGTATAAGCTCATCTCGCATTGTATGTGATTTCCTTACAATGAGAGGTCAGCGTAAACTGGAAATGTACAGCTTGATGTGTAGCCGTGTGTACTAGCTAAATATTTTAAGGCAGTACCTAATCTTGCGATGCAATAAATCTCAGCAAAAATAGACACAGCAGGAGACAGGTTGTAATTAATAAATTCGGTGCCGATTTGACGATTGGTGCTCATCTTTTCTTGATGTCGTGTGTAAGATCTCATATTATAATTACTGTATAGCCACAGTAAATATACACTTCTGGACACATCTATTGGCCCACCTTAGAGTTTAGGTTTCGATGGCCCCTACCGAAATATTATTGCTAGATTGAACAAAAACTGTTGATGCAGTTTTAAACCTGATACATTTTACCATCTTTTTCGATCGTATTGTTCTAAATTTGAATTCAGAATACCATACGACATGGAGCTACGCCTAACAAGTCGGATATGCGCCTTGTTAAAGGCAATTGATTTTTGAATAAAAAACATGTTTTATCAAATAAAGGTTTAATTTAATAACGCGTGTTGCCTCCATGGGCATCTACCACAGATCTCATATGATTAGGCATAGAGTTTATCAACCGCTCTATGAAATTTTGAGGGATCATCTCCCATTCCTCGTCTATGGCAGTTTTCAACTCCTGCATCGTCTGGGCAACTGGCTGACGAGCCCTAACACGTCTTTTTAGCTCGTCCCACATGTGCTCAATGGGGTTCATGTCTGGGCTTCTGGCTGGCCAGTCCATAACTGTGATGTTCACATCCCGAAGATATTCCCTGACGATGCCGGCCGCATGGGCTCTTGCATTATCATGCATAAAAAGGAAATTTGGGCCCACAGTGTCCGCGTATGGTATCACGTGAGGTTCTAAGCACTCACGAATGTACCTTTCAGCATTTAATGTTGGCAGCCGTGGTCCTGTAACAACCTCAAGTTGAGTTTTGCCGCTCGCGGATATACCGCCCCAGACAGTCCATGAGCCACCGCCATAAGCAACCCTCTCTTCAAAGCAGCATTGTGCGAAACGCTCTCCCTTACGTCGGTAGACCTTCTTCCTTCCATCATTGCCATGTAACACAATTTTAGACTCATCAGAAAAGAGTACACGGCTCCAATCTTGCTGTGTCCAATTTAAATGACTGCGTGCGAAATGAAGGCGCGCTGTTCGGTGGGCTCGCGTTAGTTTGGGGCCATTAGCTGGCTTGTGTGATACCATATCGCGTTCTTTTAACCTTCTCCGAACAGTTCGAGCGCTCACAGATACTCCGTGGAAGTCGCGAAGTTGGTTTTGTATCTCAATGGAGGTAAGGTGACGATTTCTCAAGCTGGTCGTCACGATGAATCGATCCTGCCTTTCAGTTGTGACCCGAGATCGTGGCCTTCCTTGGCGACGAACAAAGCCGCCAGTCTCTAGGTACCTCCGATAAACATTTCGGACCGCAGATCGACTTAAATTAAGTTGAGCACTCACGTTTCTTTGGCTGTGTCCGGCCTGAATAAGTGCCACAGCTTGGGCGGCGACATCAGGTGAAGTATCCATAGATTATTGATAGAACCTCACCTTAATGTTAAGAATAAGTAATGTTTGTTGCAAAACCAAAGATATCAATCACTTTTTCAAGAATTAAATCCAAGTAAACCAATAAAACCAAGTTTTCTTAGTATTCGATTGTTTGATATCAACAAACAGGCTCCAAATTGTCTTTTGTTTCTTTAAATTCTGTGTTCGAAATTCAAAAAAAGACTATTGAATGAAATTGTGAATGTGCCAGGTTCAAAACTGCATAAAAACTTTTTGCTCGACCTAATATAAAATTTTAGCTAGGACCAAACGAAACTGAAAATACAAGGTGGGCCAAAAGATGTGTCCAGAAGTGTATATTTACTGTGGTATAGCTAGCCGTGAAAACGTGTAATTGGCTTCATGTTTCTTATTTCAGTATATTTATTGTTTATAAGTTAAGCTGTTGGTTTTCCTCATGTTAAATAAATAAATAAGTAAGTAGTAGGTACGGTCAGCAACAGAAGTCGGTTAACACTGCCACTTTTTGACATCATCTTAATTAACACAAAATGATTCAATAAACTGCTTCTTTTCGTGTAACTGATAAAAGTTAATGTTCTTAAAATTGTAAGTATTTTTGTTCCGATTTGAATTAAATATTTGGCTTAATAATTAAGATTAAAAAACTGCAAGTGTTAATCGACTTTCGTTGCTGACTGTACCTAGTGTTATTCCACTCACTTCATAGGCATAATATCAGATAATCCGGTTTTGTTGATTAGCCCCTTAAAATACCGAGGAAAGCCATTTACGGCCGGCGGCGCCAAGACACTCCAAGGTATTGTACAGTCGAGTTCATTAATATATTGGTCCTTTCAGGCTTCAAAAATACCTATAAGAACGTCAAAAAAGATCATAATATTGTGACAACTGTGCTTTTGCTTTTTCGACTTTTCCTTTGGCTGTATACATGTTACTGAGTAAAGCAGTTAATCTAAATCTTGACCACAATTTAATGATGCTTATAGTTGTCACAATATTATGAACTTTTTTGACGTTCATATATTTTTGAAGCCTGAAAGGGCCAATATATTAATCGGCTGTATGCTACAAGAAGTTCCGGCAATCACGGCTACAATAATAAAAATATAAAATATTCTTATACAGGGTGTCCCGTAAATAATGGATCAAACGTAACGGGTAGGTAGCTTACCTAATTTCCAACAACTAATTTGAATATTAAAAAAAAAACCGTTACAGTAACCAGGATATTAATTTTTTTTCGAATTTTACGATTTTGTCTTCCAGAATTAAGCTTTTTTAATGCTGTCGCTGCAAATGATGACATTTTTAGGTATGATTTTTATTTAACATTTCTGAATAGCTTACTAATGTTATAAGATACCATTTTTTTTGAATACCGTTTTATTTGCCTTAGAAAAAAAATCTTGAGTTGAAAAGTTTTTTCTTTACGATGTTAGGACCAAAATTGAAAAAATTCTCCTGTAAAAAAAATGTATGACACCGAAGACCACCATTATTTTAAAAACTTGTACATTTAATAAGGTTTGCAAATTGGTATAAAACTTACGTCTAGTCCTTATCGTTACAAAGATATTGCTATGAATGTGATGAAGAAGACAGAAAATAAATTAAATTGGTACTATTCCATTTTTTCCTTTTCGTAATGGCTTATGCTTGAATGCTTGTAATCGAAGCAGGTAGTTAAGCGGATAGCATAATTCCGACCCGATGACGTCATCTGTCCGGAATTTGGGACCGCTACCTGTGGCGGAGTTGCACCTCAGTCAGTGTGAAAGGGATAGATAGCGCCGCTTTTTGGTAAATCGGTTAAATCGGTATGAAGTTGCGCAGGTTCTTTTGTTCTTTCCTGCGCCCTTCACTCGTACAGGCTTCATTGTTGCTTGATTTTATTAGTTTAGTTGTAACTAGTCTCTCTTCGAGTTGCTACGTCAGACAACTTTCGCTCCCGGTCAGTGGCTCGGTGTTTTCTTCTGTAAAATTTGACTTGTGCTGTGTTTTTGGACTTTGCTTTGCCTATCGATTTGGAACTCTTTGCGTATTGGACAAACGACTTGGCGATCCTACGGACTCCGAAAACATTCGTTTGTGTGTGCTTGTACGTGTGTGCAGTAGCGCTGAAACCTTATTCAGCCCAATGCCTCGTTATGAGTACACGCCACGGCAGTACGCCGAAATGCATTTTATCTACGGAGAAGCAAGAGGTAATGCCAGGGCGGCTGCAAGATTGTACCGTGAAAGATACCCGAACCTGGTTCGTTATCCCGATTATCGCGTCTTTATTAGAGTGCATAACGCGCTTCTTGAGGGAAGAATTCTTGGCACCGGAGTTGGTGGTACCCGTGAAGGACGACCGCGACAAGTTAATGACGAAGTCATTCTTCGAGAAATCGAGGAAGATCCGTCAGTCTCCGTTCGCGTCATAGCGCGACGCGTAGGAATTTCTAGATCGACGGTGCATCGAGTGCTACAACGGTGCCGATTGCACCCATATCACGTGCAACGTGTTCAAACGCTGACGTCGCGTAATTACCAGCCAAGAATAGAATTTTGCCAAAGGATGCTTAGAATGATTCGGGCGGACCCGCAGTTTTTTAACAAGATTTTATGGAGTGACGAGTCTTCATGCCGCCGAGATGGATATTTAAATTTGCATAATTTGCACAGTTGGCAGCTGATAAACCCATATTTGATGCGAGAGGACAGGAGCCAACATCAATTTAAAATAAATTTATGGGCGGGAATAATCAATGGGCAAATAATAGGGCCCTTTGAACTACCAGCTACTCTAAACGCCGAATATTATCTCCATTTTTTAAGGAATGAGTTGCCAAGGTTATTAGAAAACGTTCCAGAAGACGTACGGCAAGCAATGTGGTTGCAAAATGATGGGTGCCCCGCTCACTATGCGACGGCAGTAAGGGCGCACCTTGATGAAAGTTATCCGGACAGATGGATCGGCCGATTAGGACCAATTTTGTGGCCTCCGCGATATCCGGATTTAAATCCCCTAGATTTTTTTTACTGGGGATGTTTAAAAGACAGGGTCTACAAGAATCCAATAACGTCGGAAGAAGAATTACGACAGCGCATCCAATCTGCTGCATCAGAAATAAACCAAAGCCGTTTTGTCCGTCGGATAAGAGCTTCCTTTATTAGGAGATGCAGACTTTGCATTCTTGTAGAGGGAAGGCAATTCGAACATTTATTGTAAAAACCAAATAAAACGATTTATTTGAACTAACTGTTTTTTTTAGTACGGCCTCCTAATTCTTTTCATACGCCTCAATAATTCAATGAACATTGCCTCTGAAATACTACAGTTACACATTTTAAAGAAAAAGTTTAAATGTACACACTTTTTTATTTTTTTTATTAACGTTGATTTGGAGCACCTCTCAGATTCATAGCAATTATCTTTGTAACGACAAGGACTAGAATATACAACTTCATACCAATTTACCAAAAATACAAAAGCGGCGCTATCTATCCCCTTCACGCTGACTGAGGTGCAACTCCGCCACAGGTAGCGGTCCCAAATTCCGGACAGATGACGTCATCGGGTCGGAATATGCTAGCCGCTTAACTACCTGCTTCGATTACAAGCATTCAAGCATAAGCCATTACGAAAATGAAAAAATGGAATAGTACCAATTTAATTTATTTTCTGTCTTCATCACATTCATAGCAATATCTTTGTAACGATAAAGACTAGACGTAAGTTTTACACCAATTTGCAAACCTTATTAAATGTACAAGTTTTTAAAATAATGGTGGTTTTCGGTGTCATACATTTTTTTTACAGGAGAATTTTTTCAATTTTGGTCCTAACATCGTAAAGAAAAAACTTTTCAACTCAAGATTTTTTTTCTAAGGCAAATAAAACGGTATTCAAAAAAATGGTATCTTATAACATTAGTAAGCTATTCAGAAATGTTAAATAAAAATCATACCTAAAAATGTCATCATTTGCAGCGACAGCATTAAAAAAGCTTAATTCTGGAAGACAAAATCGTAAAATTCGAAAAAAAATTAATATCCTGGTTACTGTAACGGTTTTTTTTTTTAATATTCAAATTAGTTGTTGGAAATTAGGTAAGCTACCTACCCGTTACGTTTGATCCATTATTTACGGGACACCCTGTATCTACGGCAACTAGATTCTATTCTCGAACGCGTCGCAGGCGCAGCTAGCGATTGTTTATGAGATCAGTGGGTGCCATAACACGACAACCACGGCCTGCGGTCGGACGTGCTATGTAGACGACTATTTTTATTATTTTTAAACTATCGAGTTCCTATACTTATTTTTATTAATTTTATTTATATGAAGATTAACTCCGGTTGGATTCAGTGATTTAACTAACTATGCTTAGTGTTTTTTTTTTGGATTGACTTTTAAACTCTTGGTAAGTACAATTTTTTGTTTGTTTTTGTTTAAAATCTTCCGGAGTTTTTTTTTATTTTGAAATAGAAGGCCACGCATAATATGAACTCTGCTTACATAGGTACGTAGAATATTTTTTTCGCGGTCAAATATTTAAAGATATTTACATATTAAGTAGATAAAACACAATTTATTTTAGGCAGCCATGAACGGGTTAAAATAGGTAGGTACCTACCCACTACCTGACTGCGCAATTTTATGGTTTGAAGACCACATTTACTTTTTAAAGTTCAAAATTGTTGATTTGCCTGATTCTTCTAAACTTAAGCCAACCACACCATGCAAATTATGTGGTCAAACTACTCCATAAGTGAAAGGGAAATAGTTTAACGGAAGTAGTTGTACGCCAAATTAAAAAACACCGAAGCCGAACGTGACCGGCTACTAACAAAAAAGCAAAGGCCTATTAAAATGATGTACGAGTAAGTAGAACTAGCAAAAGTAAGATTATTTTGTTCATGATCGTAATGTGGATTACGTATTTCACTTTCAAACATTATTATCTATTTAAAAGTTGTCTAAATAATCTACCTGTATCTACTTATAAATAAAAAAACGCTTTTTACAAAAAAATACAACCGACTTCCAAAAACAACACTACAAAGTGAAAAATAAGTTTAATTTCGGAAGTCGGTGTCTGGTTAAATGTATTTTATGTTTTTTGCCACCGACTTCCGAAATTAAAGTTATTTTTCACTTTGTAGTGTTGTTTTTGGAAGTCGGTTGTATTTTTTTGTAAAAAAGTTTTTATTTTTCACTTTTTAGTTGTGGTACCTACCCCACACAAATTCTAATACCACTACTTACCTGCATAAGAAACTAGAACATCATCCATATAAAAGTGGGGTAAAAATACGTATTATTGAGCTAACTCAAAAACTACCCACGCAAAGTTAATAAATTTTATATGGGACTAACTTTGAGGTCCCTCTGGAATAAAATAAAAAAATTCAAATCGGACTACTCTGTAAAAAGTTATGCGTGGTCATATATAAAAAATATATAAATATATATACGTGTCGAATTGAGAACCTCCTCCTTTTTTATCGTCGGTTAAAAAGAGAAGTCCTGACTGACTGACTGACTGACTGACTAACTGACTCATCAACGCCCAGCCCAAACCCTTGAACCTAGAAAGCTGAGATTATGCTCAGAGATTCCCTTTATAATGTAGACAAGAAATAAGGAAGGATTTCCCGGCAGTACGTTCCCGTGGGATATGTACCGACATCCACGCGGGCGAAGCCGCGTGCAAAAGCTAGTATTTTATACAAGTTAGCGTCTTTAGCACCACAGTAATTAATTTAAAAGTCAGGGCTAAAATAATTCGAGCATATAATTAAAGGTTTTTAGGTTTTTTATTTGGTCTGAGTTCTAGCCAATTTGGCCGCCCCGTAATTTAACAATACAAATACATGTGAGAACGAGCGAAGTGAACTCGAAAATTTTAGCTCCTCGGGATAGACTGGATTTTGTTTGCACCATTCATACAGGTGATATTGAAGGCTTCAACATATCAAACTGTAGGATTCATGAGCGAGCGTAGCGAGATATATAATTTTATCGATCAGGCTCAGAATGTCCCTTTCCCATAACGTCCCATTCCCGAAAACTCCCTTTCTCAAAATGTCCCTCCCTTTCCTACGACAGCTGCGCGTTTAAACTGGGAATATTTAAATAACATAAGTCAAGTAATCAATCAACTTTTAATCACTTTTAAATTAAACGTTAAAGCCTTTTAATCACATATACACACGCACACTGATCACCCCGCATCGAATAATACATACATAAGTAGGAATGGTCAATAGTACTTTTAAAGTTACATCGTCAACTTTATTGCTAGAAGTTTCAAAATTGAGAGAGCTCGAAAACTTCAGCACCCCGTCTCTGATAGGTTTTTTTTTTACCGTTTCTACAGATTAGAAGTTAGGGCGGCTAGAAGAAAAAAGAAAGTGCTTGAATCAAGAAAATCAGGCAGACTGCACTGCAAAACTCCCCGTCTGGCAAAATTTGCTTTCCTCTGTCCAAAATTTGCCAGATTTGAAGCAGAGATGCAGAGACGCTTCAATCGCTCGATCAACGAAAATGGTCAACATAATAAGAAATACGTAACATAACATCACGCTTGTACTCTCCGGAAAGTTAGGCAGAGGTGTAGGTACCTATAGGTAGGTTAATAAATAATAATACTACGACATAATAAAAAGATAAACTCAAACTCAAAGCATTTATTTCAAATAAACCAATTACAGGCACTTTTGAATTGTCAATGGGTCGGTCAGTCAGAAAGATGAAGCTAGTTGCCCATTCCAAAGCGTAGTAGATCCCTATGGAGAAGAACGGGCAAGAAACTCCACGGACACTCTTTTAAATCATAATATTTTTACAAAATATTGGTTACATCGTTCATGTTGAAAATATACATGTGAGAACAATGTAGAAAGACGTGCACGTTAAAAAGCGTCCGTAATAAAAAGATAAAAACTAAAACAACTAAATTAAATATTAAAACTAAATTAAATATTAATATATAGGTACCTACAGTTCTACTGAACCGAGAATGGCAAGCCAGCCTTGGCTCGAGATAGGGCTTTGAACTTTCATGCATTAGGTAACATTGCATACCTACGCGTAATTATATTAAGTAGCAAGATAATCTTATTAATTACTTAACTACAGAGTTGCTCGTTTGTTCATCATATTAGTTTAATGAGTGATAATTGAGGAAGCCCTATTTGGTGCAGCCGTGAGGCACACCACAGAACAGATAAAGAGAGGCACACAATGACACAATACTGTTTAAGGGGGGATATATCATCGATTTAGTGTTTTTAAAATTCTTATAAATGTTATTTGATTATAATTATTGTCTACTGCTGTACGCACGGCTACTGATCAAGCTATACAGTTCAAGTATAAGCTGATCTCGCATTGTATAGGATTTCCTTACAATGAGAGTTCAGTGTAAACTGGAAATGTATAGCTTGATGTGTAGCCGTGTGTACTACCTAAAACCGAAATATGAATATTTTTGATAGAAAAAAATTCCAAAGTAGCACCGTCTATTTTCTGTTTTATACGATTATACATAAACAGTTCCTTATTGTGCAGGCTGAAAATGTATGCCATAAGTCTAATAAGAAGCGCTTTTAGTTCCGGTGCGCGTGAGAGTTCTATCTCTCGCGGGTCAAACTAGACAGCCATAACGTCATTTCACTTACACACCGAGCTAAACCACGCTTCGATGTATCCTCTTTAATATTATACTTACATAATAAGAAAGAAATCTCGATGTTTAGATCGCGCCGCGGCCGCTGGCGCTGGTCGCTGGTCGCTGTTCTATATAAAGTGTAACTTAAATAAAGCACAATACCTACTTATAATTTTGAACAAATGTTACTGTGGGAACAAACCTGAATACTTGAAAAAATAAAAATTAGCTTTTCCCTACATTTTGTATGTTGCGAACATACAAAATGTTGGGAAAAGCTAATTTTTTTAAGTCGTCAAAATGTCTTCACTTCGGGTTTTTGAAAAAAGCATACCTATGTATCCATATATTTATCATACTGTGCATGAGACTGCGTACTTGCCGGGGTCGGTCCGTGGATGGGTGATCATCTTTACATACGATTCCTCCGTGCCTCGGAAAGCACGTTAAGCCGTTGGTCCTGGCTGTCATTCGTGGATCTTTGACAGTCGTTACGGGTCGTCAGAAGCCCAAAAGTCTGACAACCAGTCTCACCAAGGGGTATCGTATTACCCAGTTAATGTGTTGTGGAAGTCAGATAGGCAGTCGCTCCATGTAAAATACTGGTATTCGCTGCATCCGGTTAGACTGGAAGCCTACCCCAACATAGTTGGGAAAAGGCTAGGCAGATTGATTGTGCATGAGAGCGGGTAGACTTCTAATAATGGCTTCATAGAATATTCAGTTGACGTGGAGTTACAGACGCCAGCCCGATATGCCTACCGAAGCAACAATACGATACAATGCCTTGCCTTGTTTTTCATCAAAAATAACACGATTCTAAACTTACATAATTTGATCATATTATTGAAACCCAATCTACTTCGTCTTCTTGCGACACCTAGATAATTATAACCACGGCCGGCGTCGGCGGCGGTCTCTGAGTGGGGAAAAGCAGATAAGCAAGTAAAATGTTAACTATCTTGTTCATTACCTACTACATAAAGTTATGTTTCGTTATTAATTACCTATCCGTCAAGATCTTCCGCATAAAGGATTTTGTTATTCCATATTATTTTACACATCGTTTGCTACAGACGTGATTTTATCCCTTTGTTGCCCTAGTTACTACCAATCTTACTACCAGTTGTAATACCGTTAATTTTAATTACCCTTCCTACTACTCCAGTATTGAGCTGTTGGAAGGGAAAAAATAAATAGCCCGTGTTACTACCGTAAATACGTACTTTAAACAAAAATGCGTGTGTCGCGGAACACTCGATTGGAACGAAGTTCGTTGAAGCCGCCATTTTGGATTTTCATATTGCCCTCGTTATCGTTTTCAGCAACCTCAAAAACCATGAAAAAAAACCCATGACCCATGACGAAAAATTTTTCAATTTTCGCAGCCGCCATCTTGGATTTCTATTATTATTATTGTTTCTTATCATTGATATTTTTTTTTCTTCTTCAAAATAAAGAAAGGGTCGTGATGGAATTTCGAGACGAAATTTCGTGTCGGAAAAAACTTAAATTCTTTTCGCCTAGTCACCATCCGCCAAGCTCGTACCGTCCGATAAGGAACTTCGTTCCAAAAAACTAATTTTATTTCTAGAAAAAATTGTAATTTTTATTTTAATATGTAAAGTAAACATGAAACTTCTTTGACAAATCTTCTTTGATTCTGTATAACATTAGCGAGTATTACATACATTCTTCTTAGTCGATGACATGAACATGAGGAAAAAAATTAATTTGTCATCTTTTACTTTCTTCATTCGTTTTTCATTGATTTTTTAAAAATGAGCTTAGCAAGTGATATTGAAATTAAGTATATACCAAGAAAAGGAGGGACTGTGTTAATAAGTGAGGGCCATCAGTACTACAAACTTAAAGAGAACGGAAGCGTTATATGGAGATGCGCTTTATATTTCAAGAAACCAAAATGCTCTGGAAGTTTAACGCTACAAGTGAGTGCGGTTTCTGGTTTTATTTAAAAACTATGCCTTGTTCAGTCTATGAAACATGATCCTCAGGGTGTCCCTGAGACAGAACGTAGGTAAATATCAAATGAAAATACCACTCTCAGTAGAATATGACGCAGAATGTCCGATTCGCAAAATGTCTTACTTTTACTTGTAATGGTTAATTACAATTTATTTTATTTTTATAAATTCGTTTTTGTATCGTTTTACAGTGTACCTACTATGTTTATTGTCGTTTAAATCACGATCTGACTAGGTATGTTTTTTTTTTTTCATTTAAGGGTAGCGATGTAGTACGAAACATACAACACATATGCAAGCCTGACTTTGAGAAGAACAAAATTGCTGTTTCGGTATCAAGATTGAGAAATAATGTTGTCAAAAGTGATAAACCAATACCACAACTCTATAATGAAACATTAAAAAGATTCGTTCATAGAGAGGGTAATAACTCAGCTCGGAACTATCCACATTTCAATAATATACAACATTCTCTTTACGAAACTCGCAATAAGTCTTTATCGGTTACCAAAACAGTTTTTACGAACTTAGAAGATGTGCAAATACCTGAAAAGTTTCATTACATCGTTCTCGCTGATTACTTATATGAAGGAGACCGTATGCTCCTGTTTTGTATCCCAGAAGCAAAACGAATATTACACACCATAACTTAATTTTTTATAGATGCAACCTTTAAAACATGTCCGCCACCATATAAAGAACGAGCATACACGGTGAATACGGAAGTTCAACAGAAATGACTAGAGTAGTGCCCGTTACTCTATTAAGCAACAAGTCACAGTCGACCTGTGAAATTATGTACGATATTATAAAGTCGCAGCTGCCACAATTCAGACCAAACTTATTTCACTGTGACTTTGAGATTGCGAACATCAACGCTCTGATAATAAAGTTTCGAGATATCAAAATAGTAGGATGCTATTATCACTGGCATCGTTGCCTGTGGAGAAAAGCAGAATCTTTATTGGGAAAATCTAGATGCGGAGCAGAAAATCGCATTGTTTCATTGTGTTCCGCATTACCACTTTTACCGAAAGAAATGCTCGAAGAAGGTTAGTCTTATATAAAAACAGAAAGTGAACACCTTTCTGTTGATGAATTTATAAAATACGTATAACACACATGCAATAAAAAGAAATAGGTATTTGGATTTGCTCAGTGTTTTTGTTATGAGACACAGAACAAATAATGTTCTTGAGGGCTATCATGCCAAGTTAAATAAAATCATAAATAAGAACACTAAGACGTTATTGCGCCTTCTTAATGCTGTAAATGATGACAGCCTTGTTAAAATTATTTCACAGAAATTTAAGAAAAGGAGAAGTCGCGATATTGTAACGACGACAATATCCGACATATTCAGATGCAGTTGTTAAATACAGAAATCTCAGTAGGCAACGCCCTCGAGAAATTATGCTGATTTTCCTTTTTTTATTTTAGAAGTAAATTATTTTATGTTCAAGTTATAAATTTAAAATAAATTAGTTTATAAATAAAATTTGTTTTTTTTTTTTTACGGTAGTAACACAGGCTATTTATTTTTTCCCTTCTAACAACTCAATATTGGAGTAGTAGGAAGGGTAATTAAAATTAACGGTATTACATCAGGGGGCTCATGCTCATGTGTGTTTCTCTAGTAGGTACACAGTTTATCTGTTCTGTGGGTAGGTGCGTAGTCTTTGGCGAAATACCACATTAATATGATGACTCTTTCACTATCGTGATCTACATACTTTCAGGAAGGTTTTAGTATATATTACATTATGTAATTATTCTTAAGTACGAAGTTATATGCATAATGTACTGTAGCTCCGGCATTTCTAAGCCGATTTTGATGATTCTTTTTTAAAGATAAAGATAAAGAGGAGGGTTTGATTTTGACCGGTATGTATGTATGTATGCTCATCTGTTCCCCCATAACTTTAGAAGTTATGGGGGATCCTTATCATAATTTGACGATTGAGGTATCGTTGGAAGTGTCTTGATCGTCCGCTGGTTTATAGGCTATGTGATGTCACATTAAATTGAATATGGCGCCCT
Organism: Cosmia pyralina; assembly: GCA_946251885.1. NCBI lineage: Eukaryota > Metazoa > Arthropoda > Insecta > Lepidoptera > Noctuidae > Cosmia > Cosmia pyralina. The sequence continues at coordinate 23,013,635 of OX276358.1, forward strand.
CTAGAGGACAAAAAGTAATGAACTAAAAAAAAAACCAATGATGCCATGTTGGATATCAAATAAAAGGTTAATTAGCACATTTCAAAAATATACTATAATGTTAGCTAAAAAAATTAAGTGGCTCTGCAAATACTAGGATCTTATCACGAAAATAAAACCGCAAATTAATTTAAATAAAAAGTAAGTTCAAAAACTACAACCCGACTACTGAAAAATATGGAAAAATCACGCTCTAAAAAGTATGAAACAAGTCAAGTATCTTGTTTCATACTTTTTAGAGCGTGATTTTTCCACATTTTTCTTCGGATGTAGTTTTTGATTAACTGAGTTCAAAATATTTATTTGGCCCTGGTATTTTTGAAGTTTACTTTGAAATTTTTGTGCAAAAGTGACACATCTCTGAATCGGGAACTCGGGACTGAGATCGTTCTAGACTTCCGCCCGATCACCGACCGACCGACCGGGCGACCGTTACCGAGCTCCCGAGAAAGCAAACAGTCAGAACAGAAGGACATAATCTTAGAGAATACGACATAATATTAAATGTAGTTGCTGCGGTACTTACTATACTTGAAAATTCGGTCTCTTTCTGTCCTCTAGGCAAGCAAAACATGGTGGGGCTACAATAAATCAGCCCGCCCAGCCCTACTAAGTAATTTATTAGTTATTATTCTTGTGAAATATTTGAAACTGTAAGTTTGCTGGCTATGTGCTACTGCAATCAGAATTGTGTCCACCTACTTATTTCATAATGCGGCAGTAACGACAGTACACGCTATCTTGTACGTTACCTATAACAGTTAGTCAACATATATTCGCCAGTACAGCGTAATGAAACCACGGTTGGAGTCTAACTGACTTTATTCAGATCTACCTACATCTCACAATAAGTATTATTAATGTACCTACATTACAATAAAAACTATTTGCAAAAAAAAAAAACAACAGACTCCCAAATTTTTTTTTGAAAATAAAAAATATACCCAAGTGTTTTTTTTTTTTGGGATTCGGTTGTTTTTTTTTATCTTTTTATTTTTCACTTTTTAGTGGTGCCTAACCCACAAAATTCGAATACCACTCTGCAAAATAAATTAGAGCATCATGCACATAGACTATGTGGGAAAAATACCTACGTATTAAATTATTGAAGCTAACTCAAAAGCCACTCATCAGAACTTGAAGATATTTATATGCGACCATCTCAGGAGTATACCATTTCAAATAAAAAAGTTGAGAGGTGTCAAGGGACACCCGGATGGAACGAAGTTCCATTCGATTAATTAGTGAAGGAATTGTAATAATTTTTTTTTTTTTTTTAAGTTATAATAATATTTTTTTTTTATTATTAACAAATATAATGTAATATAAACTTAATCTTTCTATAAGAGAGAGAGAGAGACAGACAGAGAAACATGCGCACATCGCACAGCTTACAATAGCTTACTATAGCAAAAAGTGTCGTTACAACTTTTCGTGAGAATTTTCTCCGTCTAGCCCCCTTTCACAACGCGCGATAAGGAACTTCGTTCCAAAACTTTGCAAAAAAGGCATATATATGTCGCGCTAAGCCGTGTCAGAAGTTTGGAAGGCGTAGTTTTATGTTGACGGAGATAACGAGACTACGAAATCTGACTTCTTACAATCGAGGCCACACATATGCCTTCACCGCTTTCCCCTCTCACTACATCCTCCCCCTCACTACACCCTCCCCCCCACTACACCCTCCTATCCCTCTCCACCTCTTCCCTCTTTCTAATTAATCAGTCAAAGTCTCAACTCAATCTCTCTTCAATGAATCAGCGCTATTAAAAAAGCAACTTTAAGGTGTAAAGGCAATCGTCGACACCCCCCTCTCACCACTCCCCCTCTAACCCCCTCTCACCCTTTCTCCTCTGCCTCTAGTCCCCTCTCACGCCTCTCACCTTCCCAACTCTCACCACCCCCTCACCCTACCCATCCTCATCCTCCTCTCCCTCTTACCCCCTTCTCCACATCCCCTTCCCGCTAACCTCCCTCTTCACCGGTTTCCCCTCTCCCTCTACCCTCACCAACTCCTTTCTCCCCCTCTCCACCTCCTTTCCCCTCACACCATCCTATCCCTCTCCCCCTTTCCCTTCTCAATACCCCCTCCCCTTCACCCTTTCCCTCCTCACCAAACCCGCCCCTGCTCCCCTCCCCTCTACCCTTCCCTCTGGAGGAAAAACTATGAATGACAAACTTTATTACTTGCTTAGGCAAGTATTTGTGCCAAGTTTCAAGTTAATTAACTAAATTAATAAGATTTTATGGGTTTTTCATTTAAACTATATTCCCTGTCTTCACCCCCACAAGGGTGGAATTTAAAAAAACCCTTTGGGTTATTTCTGTAACTTGACTGAAAGATTATTACCACCAATTTTCGAGTTAATCAAGCCCCACAGTAAAACTTGCTCTGTAAAATTGACTACCCCTCTTCACCCCCTTATGGGTAGATTTTTGAAAAACCCTGATACACGTTATTCTTCATTTTTGATCTCAAGTATAAATACTGAATTTCGAGTTAATCGGACCGCGCGTTAAAATTACTCCATACAAACTTTGACACCCCCCAATCCCTCTTTAGGGGGTAGTTTAGGGAAATTAAACATGACAAACTTTATAATTTACTTAGATAAATATTCTTGCCAAGTTTCAAGTCTATTAACTCAAGCAATAAGATTTTTCATACAAACTTTGGACCCTGTTTCGCTCCCTTATAGGGTGAATTTTGAAAAATCCTTTCTTAGTGCACCCCTAAACCTCATAAGGAACCTACGTGCCCAAATTTGGAATCTCTAGAGCCAGCGGTTTGGGCTGTGCGTTGATATGTCAGTCAGTCAGTCAGTTTCTTATTTTTTAAATTTAGATTTATTTGTAACTTTCTATAAAAAGACAAAATAAATAAATAAGTACCTAAGTTTGCTGGCTATTTGCTACTGCAGTCAAAGTCGTGTCCACCTACTTATTTCATTAACACGACAATAATAAGTACACTCTGTCACGGCGCCTAGTTAGTCAACAACCTGTGTCAACTTCAATTATAGAGGAGTTACCGACATTTTTACTGTGATCAGGTGCAGAGCCGCGCATGTGGAAAAATGTACCTACTTCATAAGGTTATTATACTGTAATTGCATAGGTTGTCACTACTATTCGTTCTTCCTTTCCTTCAACAGCAGATGTTATGACTGTTATGTTTTTTTGCGTTTGTCAAAAACCCTTCAGAGTAGTTTTAGTAAAAGTATAGCGATATCTATCACCAGTTATGGAAGTCGTGTTATGAAAGTGTTTAATGCCAAAAAAACAAACGTTTAAATGTAACTTTTTATTATGATTTTTATTAAGTAAGACGCTTGGCTATTAAATCAAACAAACGATCATTTAGGTCACAATGTTACAAGTATAACAAAAATGTAAGCTACTCTCTTTTGATTGACTGATTCGGGTAATCGGGTAAGTCACTTCTCTAAGTGTACACCAAGCAACATTTATCTCTACGGTTATAGCACAGTTATTCGACGTTCGCACGTACGTAAAAATATCGCGGCGATTTATTTTTGCGCACTGGATTTTCACAACGCTCTACATAGCGCCCGCCGAGAGTTGAAAATCCAACAGTGTGTTTTTTCGACGCGCTAGAATGTACTCTGTTATTGTTTGTTAAGTTGAATTCTCAACGCTCGGCTCAACAACGAGGGTTGAAAATCCAGTGCGCGATAAAATCCCGCCGCGATATTTTTACGTCCGTGCGAACGTCGGCTTACTGTGGTTTTGTGGAGCTACTGACGCCGTGTAACAAGTAGTTGATAGTACAATTTGGTTAGTAGAAAGTTTTTGACCGAAATTAGGTAGGTAGAGGTACCTAATGTTAGAGGCTTGCGCACAGGCTGGCTGGCTGTAGGTACTTTACTGCTACTGTATTTTTTTATGTCATTTTACGAGTAGTACAAAATTAATTAATATTTATAATTTACTTTGTTGATAACTTAATTATTTTTGCATATAATTTTATTCTTCCCGATCACAAAATAGTTCATGAATTCCTGAACAATTATTGTCAAACATGACATCATGAACTTCTTTAATTAATTTTTTTTTCTTTATTTTCCAGGCTGCCCGAAACGTAAATGGCATCATTTATCGAGATTGCATTTCAAGCTGAAATTAGTCGATATGAAGATTCGGAATTCGAAGAATATGCAAAAAGGCATTGTAATGAAGATCCGGATACTAGGGGCAAAGCAATTGAGGAGCTACGACGGTTGATACGTGGTAAGAAGTAAACAGAGACACCTCCTCTGAACTTATGTGATTCTAGTACCCGTAACATTTTAACCGCTGAGTCTGTAAAAAAAAAGAAGAAAACAACCGCTTTGACTTTTTAATCCGTGGCGAATGAATAAGGTTGTTTTTCTCACATCCTATTCTTTCATTCTGCGATCTACAAAACATTGATGATTATTTAACGATAAAAATTCCTATTGTATTCAATTTTGTTGTTGTTGTTGTTGACAACGAAATTGAGTTTTTAGTCTGCAGGCTGGTAGGTAAGGTAGGTAGTGTTATTTCATGGCTAAACTACGAAAAGGCTAAAAGGTTGAAATCGTGGGACTGGCTACTAGCTCAACCTGTTCGAAACTATTGCTCTGTTACACATTTGCTACGATTATAATAATGTACCGCCTTACAACATCGACTAACAATGGCAATTTTCTTGGCTTTGCTCAACACGTGATGAACGGTTATTGTCAGTTATTACCATGTTATTACATAATATCACGTACTCCATATTGTAAACAATGCATTCCCCATGTTTCGAAATATTATTTGGCCACTTTGCAAAATTACATTTTGTTTGAAAGTTCCAGAATAGATACCAAATTACATGGAATTAGGAATACGTTTTTTGCCAGTTAGGAATACGTTTTGTACAAGCTTACATTGTGAAAAGCTCAACTCAAAGATGCGTCGAAAATGTCGATTTCGTAATAATTATGCATATCTTCACTAATTTTAGGTAATGAATCATTCATTACCTTACTACACAAATACATCATTACTAATGAAGTATTTATGAAGTTTGATATTACTAAAGGCCGGTCTACCGTTGGCTCAATGTTGAAAAATCTATACTACGATAAAACCGTTTGTTTCAGAGCGAGGAGAATGTAATCCGCGGCGAACAGATGACGCTTATTTACTGCGGTTTCTGAGATGCCGGCGGTCCATACCTGCGTTAGCGCATAAATTGGTGAGCTTACACATAATCAACATCACCCTTTTGCCACTGTCGTGCCATATTTTCCAATTACTATATTCTGTCATCAAAACATCGGCTGTGTCTTTAAAAAGTGTTCGAAACTTGTAGCAGATTTAATATCTCTGTCAAGAGAAAATTCGTGCTCGCGGTGTGCGAAAATCACCTACATACTACTACTAATCGCCAAGACGCCAACCTATCTGTCAAGGTGGTAGATGGTGGTGATGGTGATATTGGAATATTGTCATCTTTACGAATGCATATGGTGATTGATGTAGGATGTAATCACTAGGTACCTAATTAATTCAAAGTTTACAAGTCTGCCAAGCCAGATAGACGTTTCATGACAAAACAAAACAATGTGCTCCTGCGTATCAAAAAATTGAGCCGTTTTACAACTCAATCGGGTGAACTCGGATGTCATCGTGATAAACGAATGACATCCTCCGTACCCTCATCACTCTGTACAGCGACCATCTGACGTGACAGGCAAGCTAAATTATCTAGAAGTTCGATTCTTCGTCTCTTTCGATCGAATCTTTAGATTGGCATTTCTACTGAGAACGAACGCTTCATGGATTTCTAATACGGTAGGCGATGGTTCAGCTACGAATATGTAGGCGAAGGTCACAAGACAGGGCTTTAAAAGAATGTCAATGTCTAAACCGCCGAACCACGCATGGAGGAAGTGGGTGATGAAACGTGTCTTGCTTCACTTTCTGAGCATCACAGAGCTCAATATTTTCGAAATGAAGGATTAATACGATTCTTATAAATTATCAGAGATGCTCTTTCATTTTCAAGAGACTGAGTAAGAGCATAGTCACTAACATTGATGTATAAAATATACATCAATGGTCACTAATCGACTTCGGAAATGCTAGTTGAGTACCTATATGAAGCAGCATCATTCTTGCTTATAATATAACAACAAGGCTATCAACTAAACCGTCTTTCTCAACAATATTATGGAGCTGCCAATGACTGATGGTGATGACATAAGAGTACCTTAATTAATCTGCCTATATTAAATCAATGCCTTATTTAATCAATCTGCCTAGCCTTTTTCCAACTATGTTGAGGTCGGATTCCAGTCTAACCGGATGCAGCTGAATACCAGTATTTGACATGGAGCTACTGCCTATCTGACCTCCACCATTCCCATGGTAAGACTGGTTGTCAGACTTGCGGGCTTCTGACGACATATAATGACTGTCAAAGATCACACCGCACCCAAGGATCGGATGGGATCGGATGGGATCGGAGTGCCGCAAGGGCACTCCGATCAAATAAGTTAGGTTAGGTTATCTGATCGATTAGGGGATCGGAGTGCCCTAATGCTTATGTTTCAAGTTAGATAGTTATGAACCGCTTTCATATATGTATAACAATATCCTGGTAGATAGCTATATCCCTAGGGATATAACTTTATCACGGCTTCAACCATCTTACTGCGACATATAGATGCCAAAACCAACATCAATCATCAAATACCTTCTCTCGACCCAGGTAATTTCCGTTCACTCCATCACGACAGAAATCGTCAAGGACCACCATTATGTCCAAGTTAGGAAAGGCATCGAATCTAAATGTGTAGAACGTGGACACGACCGGTCACTGCAGTACAGATTCCTTGACATGAAAACGTGTGTCGACTTTTAAAGTGGCTTTAATGGAACCTTCAATGTGTGTGAAACTCCCAAAATCTGAATTAACACGTACTAACATAATGTTTTGTGTATAATCATGTATTTGCAACCATATAACAATGTTTCAATGTTGGTCTTAAAGATATTATTTATTTATTTTTTATTTTATTACAATGATTTACTTAGCTTATAATTAAAAAAATAAGCCCCACAAAACCATGTCAATAGTTAAGATAAAGTTAGTTAGTTATAGATCATTAAGTTTCTTCTTATACAGTCAGACATTTGAGACATAATCACAGTATAATATTGTACAATAAACTTTATTAAACTGTGCATTTAGTATGCAAAACTTTATAATGTATTCAAGTCCACTCTGATAATAGTTTTTTTTTGTGTATGTAATGTATTGAATATTGTCTATGAGTCATTGTAATTTGAATTAATAAATGAATAATAATAGTTATTTTTATACAGAGAAGTCCTTAGTTCCTTTGAATGAACTTTGTTACTTACCTAATTATTAATTATACAGGTCTGTCACTAATGATGTTGGGATTATGACGTAACTCTTCAGTAATAAAGGTATTACCAACAAAAATATTGTTTCACAATGTTTGGCACGATACGCATGAATTATTTAGAACAATTGGCCCTGTATACGTAACTTCTTGACGTCTTCAGAATTTTAGACTGCTTCAGCACTAGTGTATCTAGCATGTCAACTTCTAATGATAGTGTCCATTATATTAGCATCATATGTTTTGCATGTTAGATTAGCATATTCTTTAGCTCTTTCTTTGTTAAATTTAAGCCTGTTAAGAAAAATCATTGTCGGCCGCGGTAGTCAGCCATCACATATTCTTAATAGTTTTGAAGGTTGAACTGAACATTACCCGTTACTAAAGAAAGAGAGAAAGTAACACATTTTTCACACTTTCTCATAATTACTACGAATACTTTTCTTGGAGACAATAATATTGTGAGCTACTTACACTTCACCGTGATTTTGACGTTGATTGAGACGACAATTTCTTCTGAATTCTTTAGAATTTTTTTTTCTTCGAAGCTCATGCTTCAGCTTTGATTTAACTCGACTGACCCAGAAGGAGGGTAGTGTTTTTCGCATATCTATCTATGTATGTTCGCTCCATTGTGACCTCCTGTAGCCTAAACGGCTTGATGGATTTCAACATATGAGGTGTCGTTAGATTCGCCATAATTGTAGAAGTGACTTCATAAAATATTTATATACTGCATCTGGAAATGGAAATACAAAAAAAGGGACGGAAAGTTTTTTTTAAATAAATTGTAACAAATATTGGTATCAAATAAAAGCTAGTACCAAATGAGTCAATACCAAATATATATTAATAAATCTAAAAAGCTTGAAATAGAACAATTTTTTTTTTTAAAAAACCCCGACTACACATAAGTACCTAACTGAAAAGAGAAAAACAAGCACTATAATCTACTCATAGAATTTTGGTATTGCAGGCGGGATAAACCTATTGGTTTATTGATTTTTTTTAATAATTTGTTTAATAAAATTAGCAGTTATAACAATTTGTAAAGTATAGTATAGTGAGAAAATAAATCCGCAATTTTTTATAGGATTCTTGAAATTAGCAACGCCAGAGCAACGCATGATTTAAATACCATCGCTTATAAAACTCATCATTCTTTGTACTGTCGATACTTCGCTCTTAGTGCCAAACAGATAAATGAACGAATAGATCAGATAAGTATTTTCGTTTTTTTTTATAACATTTTTGCTAGTCACCTACTCGATTAAGCTTGAATGTAAAAACTTATTCGGCGGGTTATGAGTCTTCTCAGCGAAACGTTCATAATATAGTTCCGAATCATCTTACGTTATGAAATGAAACGTCAGTAGTCAATAGGGACGATGCTTGGGTAAAAAAGAAATTGTCCGTCAATCAGATACCTAAAATAAAAATATTAGACATGTATTTTTTGCTTTATCATATTAATAAACAATTACTTGGATAAACGCACTAAAGTTCGAGTGGAGACTCGCTACGTCACAAGCACAACTCAGTACAAAATCTAGCAAGACGTGATATATCTTTTGTTTACGTAAAAAAAAGAAAAATACGAGGCCAATATTTTTTATTATTAAGTACCAGACGGACAAAAAAGATCCCTAATATACCCAGATATGCATCTCATGGTTTTCCTCATCAGATGATGCGCTACGAAGACTTCCAACGGCAGAATGCGTACCTGTATGACTGCGACCCGTTCGAGCTGGTGCAGGTAAAGAACGTGTACGCAGGAATTCTACCAGAGAGCCCGGACAATGGACGCGTCATACTCATGAGGTTTGGTAAGATAAGTACTACAGCTGTTGAAGGGAAAATATAGCAATATAATCATTTAAAATTGTCTAAGGGGCCTCTGCGAGTTCGCTTCGGCCCCTCGTACGCCTTCGAAAGGTCCGGGACCCTAGGGTCCCGAGATAAGCCAAAGACAAATAAAATAATAATAATAATGGCTAATGGCTTAATTGCCAAGAGCCTCGACCAACACCTAAGGAGGCTCTCGTTGGGCGGCTGGATTAAGGGCCTGATTCAGAAAGCGGTACTTCTGGACACGGCGCGTATTGTTAGGAGGTTCCTCTCACTGGAGCCCTGACCGCCGGTAGCTTGGACCCCGTTCCCGATACCGGTGGGCTACCTACTATTTTTTTATATTTTTAAATGTCTTTTTATTTTTATTTTTTATAAAAATATTTAAAAGTGTAAATCATATGTATATAAAGGAAATAATAATAATATCATCTAACATGTTTAACGATTGGATTTAAGTAATATGCAATGCCAAATTACTCAAAAAAATATATTAATATTTCAAAATATCTACCTAATCAGAGGATGTCTCCATCAAGCGGAAAAATCGTCGCGGATGCTCAAGCACTTTATAAGTATAAAATTCGACGCAGACATCAAGCGTTTAAATATCAAGCATGACGTCTGCGTCGAATCTGGAGAACTGGAGATTGATCCATATTCTTCTACGGGCCGATTTTATTTTTTTTTATCTGAAGAATAAATTATAGTGGTTTGTTTTCTATATTTATGTAAATATTTATGGAAGCTGTCAAACCGCCATCTTATAATAGTCGACAATTGAAAAATCAGTTATAGCTAAATGTAATAATAATAATTTATTTTGCTCTTTCAGGTCGCTGGGACGTAGACGTAGTTCCTATAGAAGATGTAGTCCGCCTCGCACTGGTGATGGATGAAATAGCAGTGATGCAGCCGAAGCTGCAGATACTAGGAGTCACCATTGTAGTAGACCTGGATGGCCTGAATTTGAGACAGGTGGCCCAGTTGACGCCAACTGTGGCTGGACAGATAGTTAGCCTTATGGGGGTAGGTTTAAATATAAACTCTTACAGTCCGGCCTTCGAGAGTATGCGTTCTTGACACCTGTCAGTTTTATATACTAACGAATGTATGTTTTGCGAATTTCACCCATATTTTACCCCATACCCATATACTAAAAATGTTTCAACTGATAGGTTTCAAAGTATGAAAGTAAAAGAGGAAGGAAGCAAATAAGAAAGGAAGGAAGGAAGGTGTGAAAGTATTCTCTCGACGGCCGGGCTATAGGCCGGCTTGCACCACAATCACTGGATGTTTCCGCCAATTGTTTGAAGATGACATGGCAGACACAGAAAGATGCTTTAAATGTATATTTAGCGCTAAACGGTTTTTGTGATTTGGGGTGCAAGCGGTCTTTAATTAATTAGATTAATATAAAATGAAGTCTTCTTTGACGCGTTAACTATAACAATTGCCAAGCATCTTGAGATACTCTATAAATGGCTAGAATCCACACACTTGTACATTCTGAATTTTTATTTCATAGATAGATCATAACTTCAATAACTAATTCAAGTAACTATTGTTTTATCTTTGTTGAGAACAGAACAGTGATGGCAAGGAAAACAAGGTGAGGAAACCGGCATGTCATATAACCAAAAAAGAATTCGAAAACATGTGACATCTCCAAACCGCAATGGCCCGCGTTGTGGATTACGGCCCACTCCCTCTCACAAAGAGGAGGCCTGTGTCCCAGTAGTGGGCACATTATAGGCTGATTATATCTATTGTTTTAGAACGGAAAAGACGACGCTTTTGTACACCATGGTGGCATCTACTGATTTAGAAAGGAATCTTCTCATCATCAACACACGTTAGAGCTTGTACAATTTCAAATCTTCACGTTAGATGTCGCGACACTCGCTACTCTCATTCCATCGAGTTTTTGTGTTCTCATCAACAATCCGTTTTGGTTCCAGGTATCATTCCCACTGCCAAATCATAGTCTTCACATCATTAGGTACAACTGGATCCTCCACTCCATCTTCTATTTATTCAAACAGTTTATGCCGAAAGCCGTCTGGAGTCGTATCCACTTCCATGGCAACGATGTCAGCTCTCTGCACAAGCACATTGACCCTGAATACTTACCTCCTGAGTTAGGTGGTAGATGTCGCCACGTTATATCCACGGAAAAATGGCTTTCCAAGATAAATGAGTACAAAGATGATTATCTAGTGCAAGAACTTAGAGATTTAGGATTTAATGTTAAAAGTTGATGTAAATAATAGCGTTTAAATATAAATATTGAAACAGTGTGTTAATTTAATTTTATCTGTTTCCACTTCAGCCACTGAAAAATGACTTTCCAAGATAAATGAGTACAAAGATGATTAACTAGTGCAAGAACTTAGCGATTTAGGATTTAATGTTAAAAGTTGATGTAAATAATAGAATTTAAATATAAATTTATGTTAATAAAAACAGTGTGTTAATTTCATTTTACCTGTTTCCACTTCCCTGACCTATTTCTTGGCCATTGTTTATCAAGTTTGCTTCTAGCTACGAATCATTGAAACATTCGAAGAACTTGAACGAAACGACATTTCAACAACAATGCAATCAATCATTCCTCTGTGATATTTTCTCTAGTCTGTTTAGGAGTAAGTATACTTGGTCACAAAGTCACAAAGAAAAGCAGCAGCAAGTATTGAAAAAAGTCATGGCATTGAATTAGCTTTATTCCATAGACGAGATTATGGAAATTGGAAATCATTGTAAAACTATTGGAAAATCATCATCAAAATAATCTCTCCCGCTATTCTAGCAACACAGATAGTTCTACTACCCTATCGACAGTTAAGTATGTAAAATGTATTTTTTTACCTGGAAACCCCGCCAATCCGCGAACTTTTAGACCTCCCCGTGCCAAGTACTAAGAGCGCAGAAGTAACAACTAGTAAATGGTAAGATTTGCAGAAGCAGTTGTCATATTTTTCGCAGTCTCAGTCATATTCCTAGTACGGTCGACTTACAAAACCCTTACAAACTTATAAGTTTGGGTTTAGATGCAAAATCCTTCATAACCAGCTAAAAATGGCATACTTATAGACTCTAATCGTCTGTTTTAGTGGAACTGTGGACAAAATAATCCACAAAAATTGGAAATAAGAGGTATGCTCTGACAAGCCTGAAGAGCACCTCAATACTGTATTGGCAGCAGCAGCAGTTTGTAATACGGGAAGATATGCGCTTCTCAAGCAAACGATTCGAAATCCTATTATTATTCTGCCGACGGCAGGGACACTGGGGAAAAAGATGTTATTCCACTAATCTTACATTGTTTCGCCCACAGAACAGATACAGAGGTTAATCTGTTCTGTGGTTTCGCCAATAAACTTATTCAATCGAAAAGCAACTCTCAAAGTGCCTAAAGAAAACGCAAAAAAGTGAGCGAAGCTATTATTCAGCTTGTCGACCTAGGCGTAGGTTGAACTTGACTTGCATGAGCTGAGGTAGGTACCTACTTATGTACAAACAGACAGTGGCCAAGCTATCAATAAAGAATAATCTCTACCGCTTACTAAAGAGTATAACGCAACACGGCAGGACTGGTATATCGTGTCTATCTCCAAGTACAATGCGTGCCATGAAAGATGAGACTTGACACACCACGTAGTTTGACTTGCGCAGTAGATTATAATTCTCTGATTCTGATTATTCTGATTTATAGATCTCTTTAGCGGTATGAGGTCTGAGACGGGAAGGGACCGGGCGTCATCGGGGCGGCAGAATGAGCGCGGGCGGCGGCCGGGAGGCGCGATACTGCGCTCGTCATGTCTCATCCTTCGTGGCACGCATTGTACAGCGTTGGATGGGAAACGATCTTCCACCTTGTGAATGGGGTTGAAAGAAAAAAAGATAGAAAAAGTATTTATTGGAACTCCCACAGGAGGAACATAGACTAAAATATTATAACACAAACAAAGAAAAATAAATAACAACGAGCACATATCGCATCTTTGCGAGAAAAAGGGCCATCACGTAAAACGCCATACATAAGTACCATACTAATATTAGAACCTTGGCATATTAAACGATGCAATGAAGACGTCGAAAAATGTCGTATTGCATCAATATTGACCAGTACCTAAAGAGTTTAATGTGTCTAGTCCAAAAGTGATTAAAGTTTCAGCGATTGTACAGACAAGTGTCTCAAATTGGGAAAAGGAATAGTGCACCCACATTTCGTAATATGGGACGAGCCTATTGCCATCAACCGGGTATATATCGAGCTCCGGGCTGCGCCTGCGGGCAGATGGAAAAACCCAATAACACTGCCCAACCCGGCCGGCCCGGGAATGCAACCCAGGACCCACCCCATGCTCAGCAGTAGCGCTTGCGCCTCAACAGTTTAGTAGAAAAAATAAAAGCACATTTACATTTTCTATTATAGTTTTATTGTAACTGTGAATATCATTGTCGTTATATGTTTGTAGGTAGGTATGTATGTATTACTTAATAAAATATATTTTCTAACTATATTATGTTGGTACATTTACGTATGATATGAATACATGGTAGGTATCTTTGTTACAATTTTTTGTAGTAACCGTAAAAGTAAGGTAATCGAATTACCGCATCTGTCCAGAGACATAAAGTAACTAGGTAGGCCAGTGATAATCAAATGCAAAATAAAGTCGCTAGGTTCAATAAAACGCAAAAAAAGACTACGAAAGTAATTAATTAAATAAATGCAACATAAAGTAGATAATTCGGTAGGTATTACGCAGAACTTGTTAATACGAGATCATTATTTAATTAATCCTATATAACCGTGATTAACAGATACTTAACACATCAAAACACGCATGATATTATTTAGATTTACATCTAAGGTAACAAAGCCGATAAAATAAATATTATTTTACAGTCCTACTCCCATGTATATTCTTCTATGATGAATTCTTTGTAATTCCTTTTCCACTTCAGCTAATACTGTTGAATCTATGTCATGAATAACGTCATCCGCTTCACTTTTATGCTCGCCTGGTACCACGGCTACAGCTTCGTCGTCTGTAACGGTATTCGACGCGACGTCAACGCCTTTGTCTACATTATCGAAATATTCGAACGCCTCTTGGTAATTGTAATTATCGTTGTAAATCCTTGATCCATTTTTCATGTGTGCTGGCATTGTTTTTGTACCATGTATGGTTAAACTTACAGGTCCAATTTCACCCGTGTTTTTTTCGTAAGTCTGTAGAATAATATAGTCTGAATTTATTTATCACGTAGCCGTAGGCCGTAGCCACTGTTAATTGAACAATTTAGAAAACGAACTAGACAAACCTCGTCTGTGACCATGACCTTCCAAATGCCTCTAGGATTCTCACCCCATGTGGCTACAGACATTAGAGGCCAATTAACGAAACCAGTTGTTGATGTGTCTCTAGGGCGTGCACTAAGAAGTTGTACTTTGGTGCCTAAAAATAAAAGAAAAATTCATAAACATCAAAAACAACAAATCCTATGATCTTTCTATAATTTGTTTTATTTGTGAAAAATATTGCGTTTTGTATAGAATTTGCGTCACAATTTCTATGCAAACAAAATAGTACCGGTAACGAGCCAACGAACGACTCGTTGTCAACGAAACAACTGTCGTTCGGCAATCGCAATTATTCGCAATCGTTTTTAACAGTATAATACCAACTGAGATACTAGGCTACCATAAACAGTAAACACCTCACCTTGCGGTGAAACCAAATAGATCTCCAGCGCTCCCCGGCGACTATATCGTAAATTAATAGTTACTTCTACGTGTTCAATGTAATTAACATCACAATCGCCTTCTACTGATATAAAGACTTCAACGTTTTGCCTAGAAGACAAACGTGCCTCTTCTTCTCCAGATCTGTAATGAATGTAACGTTTCCTTTAGATTTCCTAAAAGTGAAACTTTACAAACCTATTACATACTTACACACATGGTAGATTGTGAAATTGTGATAGTAATATAATGCTTAAATCATTTTTATTATGACCGGTTACCAGATTTTAGTTGTGGGTTTGTTGTTATTAATGACAAGTTCAACGTTATGATTCACTTCTATGTCATTGTTTGGCCTCACATGCATGGCCATAGCTGTGGCCATAGCGCGCGTTCGGATTTATCTATCACCTGTTGTATGATGAAACTTTACGTATATTTGACTAGGGGTCCATAAGTGTTAAGATTCATCATCTTCCTGCCCTTGTCCCATGTGACTTGGATCGGCGGGCGGCGGCGGGGCGCGGGCGTCTACGCAACATGTTTTCTTCTTCCATTTCCCTCTATCAACCGCCACTATCATTCACTCTCTTTTCGTCCCCACGCAATACATCCGTCTTTTCTTTGGCTTCCTCTTCCTCCTTCATTAGAGTTGATACTCGTATTAATTTATGAAATAGCGAGAAGCACGTGGCTAAATAATAACAGCCGCACGGGTCAATCCATCAGGTTAAGCTACGCTTGCCGGGGTTGGTCCGTAAATGGGTGACCATCTTTACATACCGAGACTCCTCCGTACCTCGGAAAGCACGTTAAGCCGTTGGTTCCCGGCTGTCATTCGTGGATCTTTGACAGTCGTTACGGGTCGTCAGAAACCCGAAAGCTGACAACCAGTCTTACCAAGGGGTATCGTATTACCCAGTTACTGGGTTGTGGAGGTCAGATAAGCAGTCGCTCCATGTAAAATACTGGTATTCAGCTGCATCCGATTAGACTGGAAGTCGACCTCAACATAGTTGGGAAAAGGCTAGGCAGATTGATTAATTTATGAAATAAGTCATCATACTTACGGTGCAGCATCCACGTAGCAAACATGGTCACTTGGTACGCTCATCCAGTTCAGTGCCGTTTTTACGAGGGCGGCAGCGTTCAAAAGCCCAAAACCAAAACGGACATCAAAATATAGCCCTGCACTGAAAAGGAAATAAAATGTTTTTATTACCTACCTACAAATTACCTACAAGAAATGAGATTCGTAGTATCCATGTTACTTAAAAATATTTAAAAATATTGATTTACCCATTGATGTATATTTACCCATTTATTTGCCATCCGGGATTGGCAGAGAGTGGAGCATATTCTGATGTCCATACGATTAAATGTTGCACATCACGCCATGTTAAATTTTTACTGAAACATACAGAACAAGGAACACAGTTATTAGGATTTTGAAAACCTTATAGGATCACTCGCATATAAATATATCTATGATCACTCGTCTGTCTGTCAGTCTGTCACAGCGCCGATTTGTTCCGAACGTAGGTTCGACCGATTAAAGGTAAGTAGACTTAAATATGAATTTCTGACATCCTAACACAAACGTGTAACGTAAATAAGTACTTAGGTAGGTAGGTACTTAAATTAATTTTGAATATGGGGTTCACTCCTGGGGGAAAAAAAAGTTTTGCAAACTGTAGGTACCATATCAAATGAAAGGGCTTGTGCGGATTTCAAATATATTTTTTTTATAATTTTAAAATAAACTCATAATTTTAAATTTATTCAAGAAAATTCCCCTATCTCCGAAACTATAAGTATAATTTGTATATATGTATACATGTGGGCTATTTTATAATTTAAAGTAGGTTAGCTATGTTTTTTCTGAACTGTAATCTGATGATTTAAAAAAAAGAAACGTAGAGGCATAGACGAAGGTGAGAGAACAAAAGGGAGTCAAAAAGATGAACAGTGTGTAAAAACAAAAGCTGATTTATTATTTAGAAAAGGTGTTTATTTTTGCTAAAACAACCAATTCTTCCGTCCTACAACTTTGGGGGCTCGTCCGGGATTGGAAGAATAAGAATTTTGGCAGAAATATTACGTTCGAAACGAGATTGGTTTCTCACGCATGTGGCGAACTCGTTGCCGGTCGTTTTGGGAAAGTTGTAAAAGCTGTATTTTGAAGATGCAAGACGACAAGGCGATGTTTGGCGTCGCGAACAGTTTCGGCGCAGATGGTATTTTGAAATTTAGTGGCGATGACAAGACGTATTCGTCTTCTAAATGGGCTCAGGATATTGAGGACAATTCCGAGATCTTCAGCTGGACGCCTCAACAGAAGCTGATCGTTGCCCGTAGATCGCTAACAGGCACGGCTGAGCTCTGGTTGCGGTCAGAAAAAGCCTACAAGACGTTCGAAGAGCTGAAAGCTGCACTACAAAAGGAATTTCCTGATTCATTGAATATTAAAGAAATGCATGAGTTTATGAGTTCTCGTAAGAAGAGGCGCGAGGAGACTTATTACCAGTACATGTTGGTTATGAAAGAATTGGGCAAGCGGGCGAAATTCCCGGATTATGTGGCCATTCAGTACATTGTGGATGGAATACAGGATTTGGAGATGAACAAAGCAATACTCTACGGCGTCACCACCTACTCGGCTCTAAAGGAAAAGTTGTCCATATATGAAAATATCAAGAATAAGTCGAGAGTCCGTGCCAGTTTGTCAAAACAGAATCAAGAAAGTACGAGTAGTGGCGGTCGCGGACAAAAGTTGCAAGCCGCTGAACTTAAAAGAAATTGCTACAAGTGTGGTGATACATCTCATCTATCTAATTCTTGTCCGAATGGAGTAAAGTGTTTTAAGTGCGATACGTTTGGCCACATTGCACCAGATTGTAAGTCGAGCAACATTCAAAAGTATGATTCGCAGTCGCAAAATCGACAGTGTCATCAGTCGATGTGTGTGAAGTTTGCGGCGAACGATGGTGGCGACCACGATCAAGATGGCGAAAACCGAATTAAAGTGTCAGACATCAACATTGAAGGTGACAGTGACAGTGGTCCGCAACTTCAGTCGGTGTTGAATGTCAACAATAAAATTCAAAACAAACTTCAAAAATCGGAGAAAATAATAGAAATTTGTGGTCAGAAAGTAGAAACATTAATTGATAGTGGAAGTGATTTAAATTTGATAACAGTAGATTTATTTTTTGAATTAAAAGTGTCGTCATACACTAGAGAAAAGTTGTTATTAACTGGACTTGGATCGTCGAAAGTAAATACGTTAGGGAAGTTTAATGGTATCATCAATAAGGACGGTCATAATTTAGATGTATTATTTTATGTAATACCGGTAGATACAATGCCTTACAAGATGTTACTAGGTCAACCTTTTTTAATGACTACGACTGTGTTGTTTAATAATGGGTGTGTTAGTTTAATATCAAAAGGGGAAGGTGAAATGTTAAGGTGTTTAATTTCAGATGCACAGCAGCAACAACTGGTGAGTTATATTGCAGATGATAACATACGCACAGTTGTTATGCAAATGGTGGAAGATTATAGGCCCATGCAGGTGCAGGAGGCGCCAATCGAAATGAAAATAATTCTGAAGGATGACATTCCGGTTGCACAAAGACCCAGACGTCTATCCCTGCATGAACAGCATATAGTGGATCAACAGATCAAGGAATGGATTCAGAAAGGTATTATTAGGCCCAGTTTTTCTGAGTATTCAAGCCCTCTAGTGTTGGTTAAAAAGAAGGATGGTTCAACACGTGTTTGTGTTGACTATCGGAAGATTAATGCAAAGATGGTCAAAGACGAATTTCCTTTACCAATTATAGACGATTACATGGATAGGCTTTCAGGTTATAAGATATTTAGTAAGTTAGATCTCAAAGATGCATATTTTCATTTAAAAGTGTGGGAAAGCAGTATAAAATATACCTCATTTGTGACGCAAACAGGGCAGTATGAGTTTAATAGGGCACCTTTTGGACTTTCTATATGCCCAAACTATTTTACTCGTTTTATAACTATTGTTTTCAGGGATATAATCGCAAAGGGTCATTTATTGATTTTCATAGATGATATCATGTTAATGGCAGAGACCTATCAAGAGGCACTTGACAGACTTAGAGAAGTATTGAAAGTGGCTTCTGTACATGGACTCCAAATCAATTGGAAGAAATGTAATTTACTGACCACTAGGGTCGAGTACCTTGGTCATATAATTGAGAATGGAACAGTAAGGCCATCGAGTGATAAGGTGGAAGCAGTCATGAAGTTTCCAGAGCCACGAACCATTAAACAACTCCAAAGCTTTATAGGTTTAACCTCATACTTTAGAAAATTTATTGAAGGTTACTCATGGATTGCAAGACCACTGACTGATTTGTTAAGGAAGACCAGTCATTATCATTTTGGTGAGGAGCAGCAAATTGCTTTCAATCAGTTGAAAGAGAAGTTGACACAGGGTCCAGTGCTCAAAATTTTTAATCCATCTTTGAAGACAGAACTGCACACTGATGCCTCCCAACAAGCTTACGCAGCAGTGCTCATGCAACAAGATCCAAATGACAATTGTTTACATCCAGTGTACTACATGAGCAGGAAAACTACAGATGCAGAGAAAAAATATACAAGTTACGAGTTGGAGGCTTTAGCTGTGATAGAAGGTGTGAAAAAGTTTAGAAAATATCTATGTGGAATCCCGTTCAAGATTGTTACAGATTGTTCAGCATTTGAGATGACTTTAAAAAAGAAAGATTTAACAACAAGAGTGGCCAGGTGGGTTCTCTTATTACAGGAATATGACTATACAGTTGAACATCGATCTGGAAGCAAGATGAGACATGTAGACGCCCTGAGTCGCAGCGCTTACGTGAATATTGTTACAAGAGGAGTCCATGACCAGATAAGAAAGGCTCAACAGTGTGATGAAGGAACAAGTGCTATTTTAGAAGTTGTAAAACAGCAGCCATACATGGATTATTATGAACATAATGGACTACTGTATAAAGGTGAAGAAGGCAAAATAGTTGTGCCAAAAGGAATGGAAATGCAAATAATAAAAAAAGTACACGAAAATGGTCATTTTGGTAAAAAGAAAATGATAGAGCTCATTGAAAAGGATTATTATATTAAAGATGTCACTAGGAAAATAGAAGAAGTTATTGTCAGTTGCATACCTTGTTTACTAGCATTGAAAAAAGAAAGAAAGCAAGAAGGATTTTTGAACAGTATAGAGAAGGAAAGTATACCTCTTAGTACTCTACATTGTGATCACATTGGTCCTCTATCAGAAACTAAGAAACAATACAATTATATTTTGACTATAGTAGATGCCTTCACTAAGTTTGTGTGGTTGTTCCCGACAAAAACCACAAACTCTATAGAGCTAATTAATAAACTAAGGGTTCATCAACAAGTTTTTGGGAATCCAAGCAGAATGATAACAGATAAAGGAGCTGCATTCACTAGCAACGATTTTTCAGATTATTGTCAAGCTGAAGGGATACAACATATTACAGTTACCACTGGTGTTCCCCGTGGTAATGGACAGGTGGAGAGAGTACACAGAGTTTTAATCTCCATACTTACCAAGTTGTGTCTAGGAGATGAGAAGCAATGGTACCGTCATGTAAGCCAGGTGCAAAGATCATTAAATAGTACTTTTCAGCGCAGTATAGGTACAACTCCTTTCGAGTTATTGATTGGTACCAAAATGAAACTTAAAGAAAATATAGAGATAATTAACATGTTACAGGAAGAGGAAAGAGAAGAGTATGTACAGGAAAGAGAAAAGCTGAGTAAACACGCTAAAATACAGATTCTAAAAATACAAGAAGAAAATAGGAAAAATTATAACAAAAAAAGAAAGGAGAGTGTAAAGTATGCTGTGGGAGATTTTGTAGTTATTAGAAGAACACAATTCGGAAAGACTTTGAAGTTAAAGGCAAAGTATTTGGGACCCTACAAGGTCGTGAAGATATTTGGGAAAGATCGATATGAGGTGGAAAAAGCTGAAGTTACTGCTGAGGGTCCTAAAAGAACATCAACTGCAGCCGACTACATGAAAAGATGGCCAGAGGTGAGCTACTAAGCTGGTTGTTTATTGTGTTTTTTTTTTTTATATTATACATTTTTCAACATTTCAATTTTAAGTTTTCTTTATTTTATTATAAAACAGTTTAAAGTAACATAAGGCATTGGATCTCAGGTGTACAGTGACATTTAATTTTAAGATGTTAGATTTATGATGTTTATATTAGTTTATTTCTAAAACTGTGATGATACTAGTTAATATTTGAGTTGTTGTTTTAAAATAAGTAATTAGTGGAGTAGGTATGTTCATAGTCTGAGGTCAGACTATGGCAGGATGGCCGAGTTGTGGGCTATTTTATAATTTAAAGTAGGTTAGCTATGTTTTTTCTGAACTGTAATCTGATGATTTAAAAAAAAGAAACGTAGAGGCATAGACGAAGGTGAGAGAACAAAAGGGAGTCAAAAAGATGAAAAGTGTGTAAAAACAAAAGCTGATTTATTATTTAGAAAAGGTGTTTATTTTTGCTAAAACAACCAATTCTTCCGTCCTACATACATATATGTAATAATAAAGTATAATTTGAAAATTATACAGAGAATAATACCTAATATCTTAATTATAGATTACAGGAACACGTCTTAAAATAACAGGATAAATCACTCAATATTGCGTGTACAAAATTACATTTGCAGTTCGAAATTTGGAATAGGGATTAACATTCATTAGGGATTGATAAACATGTTCATGTTTATCAACTAGGTAGGTACATAAGTTTGTTCTTGGGATAAATTACATCCCAACTACGGAACCCTTCATTGTGCGTGACATGAACTTGGGCGGTTTTTTATAATACAAGTTCAAGTTACAGTAATAATAAACCAATGATAAACCGTGTGCTTTATTCTGGTAAGTGGCGACATCTCTTATTCGTCAAAAGTAAAAGGCTCTCCAAGCGACATTATTTTCGACAAACGACACGGGACATTGTGACAAACAGACCATGCCAACACAGGTATTAGAAGCGCATAAAACATAGGCAATGCACATAAAAGGGTCAACTAACTTGGCGTTCAAAGCGAGAGCGATGATGCCAGCAGCCAATGGGGCCGCAGCAGATGTGCCAGTGTGCCCGAGCGTACAGGAATCGCCTGTGTCTGTAGTAGCCTGAAAGAGATGCCAATACCTATATTATTAGATTTATCCTTGAATCAACAATAACAATTTATGAATGAATCTACCACGCCAACGTAAATGTTGAATGGCTGTCCTGTTTGTGACGTAGGTGAAGTGAGTGAACTTACGATTTTCTGATCTTTGTAAGCACCAGAGGAGTATGCTGCAGCAAGCGTAGATGAACAAATCTCTCCGTACCAAGGAAACATACCATGCTGAGAAGCGCTTCCGATTGATATAGTGTAAATACTAGACGAATATCTGTGAATTAAAATTATAACATTAGTACAATATAATTTTACTAGGAGAAAATGTTAATTTGTTACGTATGGTGTTTCAATACCCATCGCAGTTACAGTTGTCGCTGTGGCCTCCGCCGTTCCCATTCGCCCAAACATAGATGGCACCTTTGCCATCACGACCCTGGACAAGCAATCGTCCTTGTCAGAAATACCAATAATCCGCTTATTTGTTTATTGAGAATACTGTAAAGTCAAAGTAAGTTATTTGTCAGAAACACGGAACCTATGGCGCAGCCAACTGGTTGAATTAGACGTTTGGTCAACCGCTTAGTTAGCCATTTCACTAAACGCCGCCATTAAATCAACGGCCTCAATGATATTCAGCCGATACGTCTAATACAACATTTAATTAACTGGCTAACTGTTAAGTTGCTTCGGCCATTTATTTATACAATAGGGTATTTCGGTAGGTCATTTAGGTATGATATTATTTCATTTCAGTTTAAAATTACAGTGTAGTATATCGAACCGTTCTTGAGAAAAACAAATTATTGTAACTTAACTTCAAAACTTTAAAGTTGCTTCTGCAACGTCTGCGACACTGCGGGAAGTGCAACCCCTTCGCCCTTTAACAAAGGATAGGCACCCATGCTCACCTCCGCAACTTCGGCTTGCTGGTCGTCTCAGAGACGACCAGCTTCAGCTACGGCTCGCACGGGTGCCTATGTTTTGTTACAGCGGGCGGGGGCGGGGCGGGGGGTGCGTAAGACGCACCAGAAATATTATTGACAGTGTGGATTTCAGCGCCAGGTGGCAGAAAATGAACTAAATTTAAATTGAAATGTCTAGGCTAGGCAAGTACGAATACTTAGTTAAACGCTATCGATCCAAGTAATTTGCCTAGTCGTTTGATTAAATGGCTGAATATCATTCAGGCTGTTGATTGAAGGCGGCGGCGTTGGTGAAATGGCTAGGCGGTTGGCCAAACGGCTAATTAAATCAGTTGGCTGCGATGCGACACCTACATAGGATTAGGATAGTACCTAACTAGAGGCAAATTTTTGCTTTTATTGAATGAAGTTATCGGACGATTAATGATGTAAATCTGTAAATCCTACTAATTTAATCATTTTTAAATTTAGTTTTGATCTTTAAGTTGAAAATGGTGTTAAATGTTGCGGTTTTTGATTAGGAATTATAAAATATAACATACCTCAGTGACGCCACGCCTAAACGCCTCGGTAGCGAGTCGCCCCGGTCCTTCGACAGTTCGTCCGTCGTCATTAGGGCCCCATGAAGCGCTGTATATATCCACTTTATCTAAAGCGTACCCTAGGAAATATGGCGTACTCATTATTTGTCACCAAAAAAAAAAAAAAATACACTCGAGTGTGTTTTGACTAAACAGCAATAAAGGGAAGAAGAAAAACAATTTACTGTGGATAAGTACAGAATTATTGTTTGCATCATTTATTCCAACCAATAATACCATACAAACTCAGAAATTATCAGATTCAAAGCTCCCTCTAGCGGTTTGACTAGACATTAGCAATTTAATTTCATGGAGTACCACTGCGATGGCTTTGTTATCCTAGTAAAAGTCGACGATAGTCGATACGTAACCGAAATACGTGCCGAGCACGAACAAATTGCGAAATAATATTTTTATCCTTATCGACACACGCATCGTATGCGTTAGTCAGGCTCAGTCAGGCCTCTCAATACGACTTAGTTTTGACATTGAAAATGTCTATTCGATCGCTTCATAGTTCGAACCAGAGAAAGTGCGAATTCGCTCTGGTGTCGTGAGTTTAATTAAGGGCTACGAGAATGATTGGGGTGTCAAAAAACGCGTATCGACAAGGGCTACAAGACAGTAGTTTTTATTTTAAAGTTTGATGTTTTTTGAGAAAATCGCAAAAAACCGCTAAAAATGACCGTTTTTAGGGGGTTTTTTTAAGGGTTTACTTACTTACTTACATACATATTTCGAAATAAATATTTTAAACTTTTATATTTTTATATTGAAGATTCACTCAGTATCTGGAGCCCTTTTATTTTTTTATAAACAAGATTTTTTTTTAAATTTTAGTTAATTTAAAATTATTTAGTTTAAAATTTCACATTTCTTGTATTTTTTTATTATAAAAAAAAATCTAGTAGGTAAGTATGTATTTGTTTTGGAGGTTTTTGTTTTTCTAAATAAAGCATTCTTTTTTACTGGCCTACTATTCCCACTCCTGGGCAAAGGCTCCACTCCTTATTTATAGCATTAGGAAAGAAAAGGAAAGACAGTCAGTAAGGAAAATAAACAAAGCACTGCTTCTCGCCTCGCGCGTATTATTTTTAATCTCTTTAATTCCTAGCGCCCTGGTAATCGTGGTCACCACCAACATGTGGCCGCTTAACATACAACAACGACCAAAATGTTGCTTGCTTGTTTGTTGGTGGACTTGTTTCATTGATGTTGATCTCACAATCACAAGTTCACTCATAACTATGGAAGCAGCCAGCAGGGCCAGTACACCACTTAAATTATTAATTTAAATATAGGATTAAGACTAAATATTCCTTAGTTCTATAATTAAACAAAAGAAAAATAAACCACGCATTTCCAAATACTTACAGCACACGGTTAAATAGTAAATAATCAAAATATTTACCACTATACAGACAGATGTATTAGATTACCTGTGATACAGGGCATTGTAAAATCAAAAAAATTGCTAGCCGTTCTTCGACTCGTCTTATAATGTCATGTTTTCCTAGTCAAATAAAATCGTGTTTCACTTGTGGATTGATGATGAAAGGAGGAGTGTTATCAATTTAAGGCGCACTTGACTTGGGCATGATACATTAAATATCTCTCTCTGTCATCTTCAAACGATTTGCAGAAACCATTGAGCAGAAACACATGTTTTTTGTGATTTGAGTGCACGGGCCGTCTGATACGAAAAGTTGGCTCGCGAAATTCAAATTTTCTTGCTCTAAAATGTCATGTTATGAATAATAATTTTATGTAAATACCTATATACCTATTTGGTAAAGTCGTGAGTCATATTTTGATCAAGATACAACCTGACACCGACCAGCACATTGCAAAAAACGAAAGGAAATTTGCATTTCGCGGGCTACCTTACCTTTGTTTATTGTCAACTATTGTGACGTTTCATACCGTAACAACCAATGATATTTTAATATAATATCATTGGTAACAACATTCATTTTGTTACTCTCTAATATTGCCAACCACTTGTTGCCCGCCGGCTGCTAAGGCACAAATAACTGAATTATTTCATTATCATTCTCTCTCATTCTATATTTCATTTTGTTAAGGCGCTATGACCCAACAGAGGCCGCGATTACTAGTTTTTTTGAATGCATGGAAACATAAAAACAGTGTTATAAAATTCTGAAAAAAAGATATATCTTATATAAGGATCTGGAGGATAGCCAATCGCTTTTAATTACACGATTAGAATTACTTTTCTGGATAGAAAAATTCCCAAAGTTACCCCTTTTACGTAATCAATCTCATAGCTACAAAACAGACGTTTTTTGCTTTATTTTTTATATAAGTACCTTTAGAAAAAGCTAGTTAAATTGTTTAACACAATTCGCCGAGTTTGTGAAATAATATAATAATAATCTTTGAAGGACAAAAACGAGGCACAATAGAAGTTTTATTATTACTTACTTATTACTTACGGCTATGGCCGTATAGTGTCCATCAAAGCGTTAACCGACTTAAAAAAAAACCGGCCAAGTGCGTGTCGGACCACGCACAATGAACGGTTCCGTAGTTGGGATGAATTTATGTTAAGAACAAACTTAACATTGTAGTTGAAAAACATGTTCTCCCATACATTCCAACTGTAAATGTAAGTTTGTACTCACAATATTGATAGATTTACCATGTTATTTTAAGACCACAGACTTCTTATAGGTTTTCCTGTAATTTACAGGTAAAGATCTATTTTCTGTATTTTTTTCAAAATTTTAATCTCAGCAGTTTCAGAGATAAGGCGGGGGAATGGTCAATTTTCGTCTATTTTCTTAAATAACTATAAAACAGTTTATTTTAAAATTATAAAAAAAAATATTTTTGAGACCTTCATAGTAAGCCTTTCATTTGACATGCCACATGGTGTAGTTTGCAAAACTTTTTATTTTTTATTTTATTATTTGCCCCCCAAAAGTGACCTCTATATTCAAAATTCATCTCGTATTTACTTTACCCGTCCGTGTTTGGGTCTCAGAAATTCATATGTGTACCAAACAACTTAATCGGTCCATTACATTCGGAGCAAATTGGCTGTAACAGGCGGACAGACAGACAGACAGACACACGAGTGATCAAATAAGGGTTCCGTTTTTCCTTTTGAGGTACGGAACCCTAAAAAGGAGGAGGTTTTTATGTTAGTCTGTATGTATTTCTTTTTATGTATATTCGTCGATATTTTGTTAATTTATGGACCGATTTCGAAAATTCTTTTTTCATTTCGTAGAGGAATCTTGCGCGGTGGTCCTATACTTATCATAAATTGTATTAACTTTGCATGGGTAGTTTTTGAGGTATATTCGATAATACGTAGGTATTTAATCCACTTTGTGTACCTTGATGATGTTATAATACTTCCTTGCTTCCTTGATGATGTTGTTTATATAGCAAGTAATGTATGGTATACGAATTGGTGTGGGGTAGGTAGGTAGGGCAACATCTAGGTGGAGTTAAAAGAAACAGAAGAAGTTGTCGCCGCAAACGTTAAATTTAATACAGAAGAGAAGAGATATGACATTTCATACTGCAATAGATAAAAAGACCTAGATAAAATGAATAAACAACTATATAAGTCAATACGGAAGGATTTAAGACAGTATAGACTTACTTCACTAATATAATTATTGATACAATAAAATCATTAGAGGTCCAAAAGTGTTTAAGGAAAACTTGCATAGGTTCCAAACAGATCCAGAGGTTGAGAAGTTCTACGAGGAACTGTATGCTTTTCAATCTGTAGAACCAGTTCCTCGCGAAGACGATGCTAGAGCACCACCTATTGAACATCAAAACTCGGAAATCCTACCACCTATTTTACCATGTGAGTTCTGAGCTCTATAGGACTTGAAGACAGATAAGTCTCCTGGTGAGGGTGGAATCACCGTTGCGTTACAAGCAGGTGGCGAACCAGTTCAAAGGGTGCTAAAATCCTTATAAAGCCCAGCCCATCGAGCAGGTCGACTTCCGCAGCGGATATTCGACCATCGACCATATCGACACGGTAAAGCAGCTGATGGAGAAATGCCAGGAATTTATCAGGCCCCTGTGCAAGTATGGAAGCATTGGGTAGTGTTCCACGCTCGCCATCGCTGCCACATCGTTTCCTGTTACGTGGATGTGCTGCGAGAGTACTATACACCTCGGCCACTCTGCAGGTCCGTATGCGCATCCTACCTAAAACCGTACAGATCAAGCGGGGAGTGTGATTGGGCGACACTATTTCACCGAAACTTTTCACAGCAATTCTAGAAGACATCGATAAAAGTTTTGATTGGGACTATTGCGGTATTAACATCAGTGGTGCATACTTAAGATTTGCAGACGACCCAGTGCTTTTCGCAGAAAATTTTGATGATAAAAAAATGCTTCAAAACCTTTATGATGCCTCAAGGTACTACGACTTAGGTTGAATATGACAACAATTCAAATCCTTCTGATAAAGTCGTAAATGAAGTGTTGGAGATGGTTGACCGGTATGTGTATCTTGGTCATATTCTTTCTTTTGGCAAAGAGCATCAACAAAGAGAGACGAATCGAGAAGAATATAAGTACAGGAAAACTGGATGACATTCAGAGATCAGCTAAAATTCCACTATGTCTGAAGTCCCGCCTCTATAACCAGTGTGTTCTGCCCACTATGACGTACGGTGCTGAGACGTGGACGCTCACGCAGGAGTCTGTGTGGAGGCTGAGAGTTGCACAGAGAGCCTTGGAGCGTTCCATGCTTGGCATCAGGCTAATAAACCGAGTTCCAAACGTCGAGATTCGAAGACGTACGAAGGTTTTCAATATCGGAAAATGAGCTATGGAACTCAAATGGAGTTAGGCAGGACACCTGGTAAGGTGCAGTGATGACAGGTGGAGTAAGGCAGTGACAGAGTGGCGTCCAAGGACTGGAAGACGAGATGTGGGTTGTCCGGCGGCGAGATGGGCGGGTGACAATGTTGCCATCACGGGCAAAACCTGGATGAGGCTAGCACAGGAGTGTGGGGATTGGCACAGAAAAGAGAGGCCTATGCCCAGCAGAGCCCGGGCATGCCCGGGTGAAGTCGGGCTGTGGATGATGATGAGTTAGGTAGGTACACTATACCTACCATTACTAAAAAGCGAAAAGTAAAAATGTTTATTACAAAAAAAACACTACAAAGTGGAAAAATAACTCTAAAATACAGATCCAAAGACAACGACTTACGAAATTAAAGTTATTTTTCACTTTGTTTTTGTTATTGATGGTAGTTTTTTTTTTTAAAAAAAAAGACCCTACATCCTACTCAAATGTGCATCTATAAATTCTCTCCACTTCAAAAGCAAACAGCAGACGACGGAAAGGGTACTGTTACGTCACATTTCACCCATATTACTAAGATATCATAAAGTACGAGGAGTATGAAGCATGAGCATGGGTATGAAATTCCTCAGTCAGAGTCCTTAGAAGTAAGTTATTTCAGCTCAACCATAGATATATGAAAGAAGGAGATATGCCCGGTAGTTGAAAATGTATCAGAACCCGATGTCGCTAGGTTGGCCCCACCACCGCGCCACTACTACACATGTAGTTCAATAAAAGCAATAGATACAAAGTCGCGCACACACTTGCAATTCATAAATCAGAACATACTACACAATCAATTATAAACCTTAACTCGTCACACACAGCGTGCATTTACCATGCACCGTACAACTTACTCAAACAAAAACATCTGTCGCTATTATTGTGTTGTGCAAAAAGCAATTTATTTTACATATACGCTAGTGATTGACTAAAACGGAAAGTTATCGATACTTCCATTTATTACTGTACAAGAAAAATTTGGGGTCCTGAAAATAAAATAAAAAATGATATGTCCAGAAAGTATTATACATTTTAAATTAAAAAAAAATGTATATTAAAAAAAAAAAACACGAATCAATAAATTAAAACAATCCGGTTAAGTTGGTTTAGGCTGTGAAACCATAGGAATTGTTGAACCCTGTTATGATGTGTTTACTTACTGACCTGTAAAGTGGAGGTATTTGTTCAGTACTTGACGTACTCTTAATTTTGGGATTGCCCATTCAAAAAGCCTGCGAGTTTTCTTTAGAGGCTGGAACATTTCTGCCTTAAAGTGAATTGAGCATATGGTGCTATATTTTGTTGGGAACCAGTTAGGTGGCCTTACTGTGGCATCAATCCATTCTTATTTTGTATTTGTATCTTTTGGGAAGCTAAAAAGGTACTATAAGAACTTATTTATCATTTACATAATAAGTATCTTAAGCTATAGTCTATAGTCTAGGAACTAGTTGGCCGCTGAGACAGGGGTGAGGCGGCGGTTCGCAACGCACGTACTGAGTAATGCGCCCCTGCTCCTCCATCCCACCGCTCACATACCTAAGGCGTGGTCTATACTTCTTAACCTCACGATGAGTAAGCAGGTAGCAGGCAACAGGCGAATAGACTTTTGTTGTTAAAAAAAAACCCTTAGTTAAGAAATAGTTAAATATATGAAAACAAACACATACCATACTCATGCATAACAAATAAATAGCATGAATATGTTGACTTATTTTAAGCTAAAATCACTAATATTTTATCTGAACCATACCGATTACTACAACGCATTTGAATCTTGTGGTGCATAGTTAAAGACTTTAGCGGAAGTAAAATACCAAAACCAAAAAAACGTAAGGAAATAGCACGAAGATGCGATAATTTAAACCCAAAAACACTCCACCTAAACATTAATAAACTTACTTTACGACCGTTGGTTATGCATTTCTCTACTAGGTACGCTGTAAAATAATCAAAAACAGTAAAAAAGATTATTTTACATTCTCAAAGGTTTCCCAACCGTACTTAAACGTCATCTTTTCAAGTGTTCCAACCGGGCTAAAACGGTTGACAAATTGAAAAATAAACTATAATAGCAATATAATATTCGTTGGGCAATCGACATTATTATCGATAGCCTACTTTAGTGGATCTTAACCTCATCACTATCTCGCCGCAAGACACAGCGGCTGTACTATGCGACGCTCCGCGTAAATAAAGTATCGTTTTGTTATTTTTACATTGCTTGTCCAGTCGCTTAGCGACATACTTAAGGTAGTGGTTAAGGAGCAATGTATTTGCTGCAAAAATAGTACAGCCGCTGCGATATTTGAAAACAAAAATAACGTAGTAAAAGCAAGAAATATTTTACGATTTGTTGTTTTTTTATGATTTTAAAGATAAATACAGTAAAATACTTTTACTTACATATGGTAAGTGATCCCGTGAGATACGAAGTTTTTAATATCACTTCGGTTTTTGCAGGAAACTACTGAACAACACGGCATTTTTATAATTTATCGTGACCACGGTCGAAAGCGTACTAGTTCGCGGAGACGGCCATTTGGCGAGTAAAGGCACAGCGTGCGCATAACGCGTGGACACAGGCACGCCCCCATGCCACTTCTCCTGTTTTTTATATTTCTATGAGCTCAACAGATGCCACTGTAAATTTTGTAAACATTTTTACGCAGGTGTGCGATACCACGGTCTCCACGGTACGCGAGGAAAATATTTTTTGCGTTGATAATATTGGTGCCTTTTAATAAATTCAAATGTGAAACTATCGACCCGCCCCGGTTTCGAACGGGTGCAATGTGTACCGTTGTGCCGACATGTCAAAACATCGAGATTTCTGTGCGAATATCTAAGTTAATTATTATAAACGTAATAGTCTAGTAGACACCTAAGTACGTAAACCTTCCAGAATAAATTATCTAAATTCTGCATCAAAATCCGTTGCGTAAGTAGTTATAAGAACAACAACGCGGTCACACAGTTGAACATTATGCGACTGTAATTTATAATATGTATATTATATAATTATAGATCTGTACAGGGCAATTTTTAAATCTACACAGTGTATTCTACCCATGAATATGAACAACTTTCACTATGGGACCAACTCAAACATCTCGATAAAAAATCAGTTGTTTCATACAAAAGTTCAATACCTACTCGCTCGACCAAAATGTATGAAACAGCAGATTTTTTTTCGTAATTTCAGAGTTGGTCCTATAGTGAAAATTTTTCATATTCATAGGTAGAACCGTAGAACACCCTGTGAAAATTTAGCTAGTGATTTAAAAATTGCCCTGTATATGTATAATTAATAATTATTATACATAATTATTATACATAATTATTAATTATGTATAATAAGTTCTAACAAAAATATGTTACTATCTTCTTATCGCGTTGCAATGCAATCAAGCCTTGATTGTGTTGCAATACAAGTAAAACTATCAAGGTGAACTTCTAATTGAACAACAATAACTTAATTAATAATTCTTCTTTTCTAACTATCAAGGTGATAGTGGTGGTAGTTAATTAACTATCCATCAAAATTCCAATTCCAAAAAAAGCTTACGACGTTTTACCTCAACATGGCGACCGAATGTACCAGGCGCTTATAAAATGTAACAGTAAACTTACCTATAGCTTCTCCTTCTATTCGATCCGTAATTCGTCCATCAAGCATTCTAACTCCTCCCACTTTAGCCCCCCACGCCACGCCCACACCACATTTCAAGTTATTTGCAGTCATGGCTATCTGTACAGTGTTAAAACTTATAAAGGAAACTTTATTATTAAAGTCAATAAAATAAATTAGGTACACTACTAATTAGCTCATACATAAATTGAAAATATTAAAAAAAATCTTACTTCTCCGGCACAACGAGTACCGTGCGAATTCATTTTGAGATCTTCATACCTAGGTGATGGATCAGAATCACCATCATTGCTATCCCAACTGATCTCTGGATCCTGTAAATTGGAAAAAATGGGTTTCATTTAGTTACAGTTACAATAATGACTGAAAAAAGAGAATCCAATTACCGGTCATACCAACAGTCGGCGAGAGGGAGGCGACAATTACGCGCCCGGCGCGTCATATCGGCCGCCAACTTACCAGGGTTACAGGAGCTACAGGAAGTGTTATTCGCCACGCAAACAATGACGTCAAGACTATTCTGTTTTTCTGACTATCCCTGCGCTCTGCGTTGCGATGGCGCTGCGGCACGCGGGCACAGATTACTAAATAGTTACTTGACGCGGGCACGCCCGCACGACATACGTTTGTGTAACATGAAATCAATTGAATATTAACGTGACCTTTCATAGATTTTTGCTTTTGAAATCTCCATAAAATAATAAAATATATCCCTAGAAAATAATAATATGTCAAACCGCCATTCAGATAACCGCCTCTTCAGATAGAAGATATCTGACAATTGAAAAATCGGCCAAAAAACAAATTACCTTTATACATAATAATAGGTCCACTACGGCAAGGCGTGTGGCGTTAATGGAACCTTACTGCCAATAGCTTCCGCTAGAGGGCACCCTTGCAATAGCTTAAAAAAGGTTATAATCTAAAGGTTAGAGTTCATAATAATTATAAATTGTAAATAATTTTAATATTAAATGCATTTTATGAAACCTTACTATCGCATTAGGCTATGAACCCTGTAACGATAGTTTTATGGGCGATAAATAAATAAATAACGTAAACAGATAAAACATGAAGTTTAGGCCTCTTCTGTCATCTATGGTTATAAAAAAATAAATATCTATGGTTAGTTGAATAGCTTCCGCTAGAGGGCACCCTTGCAATAGCTTAAAAAGGTTATAATCTAAAGGTTATAGAGTTCATAATAATTATAAATTGTAAATAATTTTAATATTAAATGCATTTTATGAAACCTCCCAACTAACAAATTAATGTTTTATAATAGTCAAGATAACGTTTTACATTTTCGTTTACGTTTTTAAGATTGGTCGCAAAAACGTACATATAAACGTCTAAAAAACGCGAAAAGGGCCCAAATTATACGACATTAATATCGTTTAGTAGGTATATAGAAGTCAGCCAATGACCGTTGAACGTTACATAAAAGTTAAATAAAAGTACAAAGACCGACTTTTTGGTCCAATACTTGTTGTGATGAGACCCTTATGTGACCGCGTATGTCACATTGCAGTTGTAATGACGTTGTACAGTGTCAAACAATACGAATCAACGACAACCGTTTTGATTCGCGTGTTTAATATTGTGCGTGTATGAAAGAATAAGAGAAAAAGTAAATGAAGTTAATTTCCATGATTTCAAAATACTATTATTGTATCTACATTATTTAAGTTAGTGTGATATAATACTAATTGTAATAGGTATTTCTTCAGGGAACTTTAGTTTTATGACAATGTATATATGTGTTGTTGTCAAGTTTTAATGCCCTCCTCTATTTCTTTGTAATTCAAGGGTTTTAGTTAATTATTCAAGATATGTTTTCATAATAAAGCTCCAACCATCTTGTCTAAGTTACATGGCGACCTCTATAATACACTAATATAACAAAAAGGTCGCATATACTTTTCCTTGAGACCATGACGCCCCGGCCATTTTCAGCTGACTTTAGATTTCTCTCATCATTACTTACTTTTTAATTTGAATGACAAAATAAAATAGAAATGGTTTAATTAAAGTGTGGGTTTGACCTATAGATGATTTAAAAGTCTACTTAAAGTTATGTACTACCGTTAAAATTCAACATTTTAGTCTCATACAAGTCTTAATTAGTCTTCCATATGACTAAAACAGTTTTGTAATATATAAAGGTCCTGCACAAACTTTTAAGCGGTGTTTTAGTTATATAAAAGTTAAACGGCTGACACCATTATATGACGTCGTATAAGTTAGTCTTGAAAACGTTTACTCAACATATGCACTGCTTCCATTAAACGATGTCGTATAAGTTAGTCCTGAAAACGTTTACTCAACTTTATAATAAGACATTAATGTCAGGTGACTGAAACATCGTAAGATGAACGTCTATTTAACGTAATAGTTAACTAAATACCGATATATAACCGTTTTATAACATGAAGTCATATAAGACTGGAATTATACGACGTTTTTGCTAGTTGGGCTTACTATCGCATTAGGCTATGAACCCTGTAACGATAGTTTTATGGGCGATAAATAAATAAATAACGTAAACAGATAAAACATGAAGTTTAGGCCTCTTCTGTCATCTATGGTTATAAAAAAATAAATATCTATGGTTAGAAATCCGGTGTGTTTACAATCTTTGTGATACATTATAGTGATAGCCGTTCGTCAGGATTAATTTGTAATAATCATTGATATACCGGATGACTTTTTTTACCGTCTCGAAAAAAATAGAGTATATTCGGTGAACGGAGTAGAAGCTTATGGCATATCTAGTTTTTTTTTTTTTTTTTTAATAGCGTAGTCAGAAAAAAATATCTATAAGTATCAATAAATACTACAAATTGGTTGTAAACTTTTCATTTTAGAACAATAAAAACATAAATTTTGAAGAAAAATAATAAATCCTTTAAAAATATCGAAATTCAAATCATATGCAACCTGCATTATGATTTGAATTTTGATTTTATTCAATTAAAAAAAAAAAAAAAAACTAGATATGCCATAGGCTTCTACTCCGTTCACCGAATATACCCTATTTTTTTCGAGACGGTAAAAAAAGTCATCCAGTATATATTAAAACTTACTTAGAGAGAAAACAACACAACACATTCCCGGAAACAACACATTGAATGTAATTTCTTAAACAATAAATTATTCTTATTCTTATATCAATTTTTATATATCTTATCAGTGTTGTGTCGTAGTACGAGTAGGATTAACGAAGGCGTTCATTAATTCACTAACAACGAATAATTTCGCAAGCAATGGTAAATTGCAACGTTACAAGCAATTTAGAGTCACAAAATAGGTTGTGTTCTGATCGTTTTAGAATTGGAGACTACGAATGAAGGATTTTTTACAGTTCAGGGTATAAGCCTAATGTAAACACAATATTTGTTGTGCTATTTA
Source organism: Cosmia pyralina (assembly GCA_946251885.1). Lineage (NCBI taxonomy): Eukaryota > Metazoa > Arthropoda > Insecta > Lepidoptera > Noctuidae > Cosmia > Cosmia pyralina. The sequence goes on from OX276358.1 coordinate 23,049,332, forward strand.
CTTGAATGTAACGTTAAAAGTATATGGTAAACTAGTTCAATATATATCACAAAAACAAATGTGTTTGTAATTCTTATAGGCATGTATTTGACCTTTTGGTGTTATTTTAACCAACAATTATAGTAACAAGGATGAATTATAGCTGAAATAATATTGAAAAACGTTGAATAACTTTGCCGCGCGCCTTTGACAGTTTGCTTTGTTTTACGTCGCGTCGCCGTCGCGCGCGTCCAAGTGGCGTCATCTGCTTTCTCAGTTCTGCGTTGTATTAAAGTTACAAAGTAATTTTATAGGTTATTATATTATCATTGGTTCATGTAAGCAAGTACGTACACGTTCCACCATAGATATATGAAAGAAGGAGATATGCCCGGTAGTTGAAAATGTATCAGAACCCGATGTCGCTAGGTAGGCCCCACCACCGCGCCACTACTACACATGTAGTTCACTAAAAGCAATAGATACAAAGTCGCGCACACACTTGCAATTCATAAATCAGAACATACTACACAATCAATTATAAACCTTAACTCGTCACACACAGCGTGCATTTACCATGCACCGTACAACTTACTCACACAAAAACATCTGGCGCTATTATTGTGTTGTGCAAAAAGCAATTTATTTTACATATACGCTAGTGATTGACTAAATCGGAAAGTTATCGATACTTCCATTTATTACTGTACAAGAAAAATTTGGGGTCCTGAAAATAAAATAAAAAATGATATGTCCAGAAAGTATTATATATTTTAAATTTAAAAAAAATGTATATTAAAAAAAAAAAACGAATCAATAAATTAAAACAATCCGGTTAAGTTGGTTTAGGCTGTGAAACCATAGGAATTGTTGAACCCTGTTATGATGTGTTTACTCACTGACCTGTAACGTGGAGGTATTTGTTCAGTACTTGACGTACTCTTAATTTTGGGATTGCCCATTCAAAAAGCCTGCGAGTTTTCTTTAAAGGCTGGAACATTTCTGCTTTAAAGTGAATTGAGCATATGGTGCTACATTTTGTTGGGAACCAGTTAGGTGGCCTTCCTGTGGCATCAATCCATTATTTTTTTGTATTTGTATCTTTTGGGAAGCTAAAAAGGTACTTTATGAACTTATTTATCATTTACATAATAAGTATCTTAAGCTATAGTCTATATAGTCTATAGGAACTAGTTGGCCGCTGAGACAGGGGTGAGGCGGCGGTTCGCAACGCACGTACTGAGTAATGCGCCCCCGCTCCTCCATCCCACCGCTCACATACCTAAGGCGCGATCAACTAGTTCCGCGCGATCTATACTTCTTAACCTCACGATGAGTAAGCAGGTAGCAGGCAACAGGCGAATAGGCTTTTGTTATTAAAAAAAACCCCTTAGTTAAGAAATAGTTAAATATATGAAAACAAACACATGCCATACTCATGCATAACAAATAAATAGCATGAATATGTTGACTTATTTTAAGCAAAAATCACTAATATTTTATCTGAACCATACCGATTACTACAACGCATTCGAATCTTGTGGTGCATAGTTAAATACTTTAGCGGAAGTAAAATACCAAAACCAAAAAAAAGTAAGGAAATAGCACGAAGATGCGATAATTTAAACCCTAAAACACTCCACCTAAACATTAATAAACTTACTTTACGACCGTTGGTTTGGTTATGCATTTCTCAACTAGGTAAAATAATCAAAAACAGTAAAAAAGATTATTTTACATTCTCAAAGGTTTTCCAACCGTACTTAAACGTCATCTTTTCAAGTGTTCCAACCGGGCTAAAACGGTTGACAAATTGAAAAATAAACTATAATAGCAATATAATATTCGCTGGGCAATCGACATTATTATCGATAGCCTACTTTAGTGGATCTTAACCTCATCACTATCTCGCCGCAAGACACAGCGGCTGTACTATGCGACGCTCCGCGTAAATAAAGTATCGTTTTGTTATTTTTACATTGCTTGTCCAGTCGCTTAGCGACATACTTAAGGTAGTGGTTAAGGAGCAATGTATTTGCTGCAAAAATAGTACAGCCGCTGCGATATTTGAAAACAAAAATAACGTAGTAAAAGCAAGAAATATTTTACGATTTGTTGTTTTTTATGATTTTAAAGATAAATACAGTAAAATACTTTTAATTACATATGGTAAGTGATTCCGTGAGATACGAAGTTTTTAATATCACTTCGGTTTTTGCAGGAAACCACTGAAGAACACGGCATTTTTATAATTTATCGTGACCACGGTCGAAAGCGTACTAGTTCGCGGAGACGGCCATTTGGCGAGTAAAGGCACAGCGTGCGCATAACGCGTGGACACAAACACGCCCCCATGCCACTTCTCCTGTTTTTTATATTTCTATGCGTTCCACATTATTAAATTCGAGGTAACTAAGTATCTATAAAAGTAATACTCACATACACACGGCTACACATCAAGCTTACATTTCCAGTTTACACTGACCTCTCATTGTGAGGAAATCATATACAATGCGAGATCAGCATAGACTGGAAATGTATAGTTTGATCTGTAGCCGTGCGTACCTACAATTAAAATAAAACAAATCGTTTTCCCTATTGATTCAGAGAGATGTGATGTGTCACTAAGGGCCAGTTTATCAATCGTCAGATACATACCTAAATATGGTCAGATAACTTTTATTTTATGGAATAAATATGGCGGTTTGACAGATTTTGTATGGAATAAGTATCATATTTATTCCTCAAGTAAAAGTTATTGACTATTTACAAATCAGCCCATATTATAAGAAATATAAATTAAGAAGTAAAAATAACGAAATAGGATTATAACATGCGTGGCGTTAATAATTTAGAGACAATTAAATGTGTCACATACGTACAAAGTATTAATTCGAGTTAGAAAACATCTTGGAATTAGTATACTCTTGCGAAAACATAAAATATAATTTATTTAAAATATTTTTACTTTGTTATGCCGTTTTATACGCCACTATAATGTTGTTTTGGTTTTGTACGCCATAAATGGCAAAACATGCAGATCTACCTGTTATTTTTAAGACCTTGCACGATTATGATGATGTATACTCATGTTTTACAGTATATTTTCTTTAAAAGTAAAAATAATAATTCTTCCTTACTAGATTCAGAGATGTGTCACTTTAGCACGAAAATGTCAAAGCAAACTTTAACGAGACTAAGGCTACATAACTTCGTGGAACTCAATATATAGGCAAGGAATTCAATCAGTCGACCGCATGGTCCGTCCGCCAAGCGCCAACCATCGCAATTGTGTCAGTTTACTACGGAAAATTTCTATGTGCCTTATTCCTAGTACCAAGACACCAGAAACGAGCAGAGAAAAACTAGCTCACAGTTCTCATCGCACACGTCGCGCGCGGCAGTCGTCAGCGCAGCCGGCATCGGCGGCATGCATCGCCATCGGCATCGGCGAATCGCCCCGTAGTCTTTTTACTTCGGAAAATGTCGATCTGCCTCCTTTCTAGTACCAAGGCATCAGAAATAACGAGAGTATCTGCGGGGTGTTAAAATCATATTTTCGCAGCGAGTATTCTCGACTCGAATAATTAATTAGATTTCGTGATGATACTCGATCGCGACCGTTGTAGTTAGCGTCTTTTTACGTTGGAAAATGACTATTTGCCTTCTACTAAGTACAAAGACATCAGAAATGAACAGAAGAATCTTTTCGGTGACTTGTTTACTACACACTAGACATTGCGCCAAGGTAGCCCGCGAAATTCAAATTTTCTTACAGTTTTTTTTTTTACAATTCGCAGGTCAGTGTCAGGTTGTATGTTGATTGAAATATGATTCGCGGCCGTAACTAACATGGCTTTACAGAATTATAATCATAAGAATCAGCAATACAACTTCATAAGTTAGAATTGACCTCATACCTCATGATACAATTACGCGGCTATTACTTAGGTTGGGTAAGAAATAATCCAGACCCTATGAACCACCCGTATTTCAATAAGTACTGTATTAAGAGATATGGAAATTGAATAAAAGTTGTTGCTATTTTGTACAGTTTTCTTATATTATTGTATCTGTTTGTTTCCTAAATAAAATAAAACAAAATAAAATAACAATAAAAAAAAAGTTCTGTAAAAAATTTTGTTTAGTTATTTTTTTGTTTCCTGGACTCTCCTCAAATTCATGTTTTAATTTTAGAGTTGGAATTTACCATAATCTACACTCTTTCTTTTCATAGAATTGAGAAACACACAAGTACCTACAAGTAACGCCATCTATCGTCCACGTTCTGTAATGCACTTAGTGCCATTTTAGTTCAGACATTTTCAACCACCCGCCTCAAAAGTACTAGGAAATCATAACACTCACGTAGTTGTCTCGTAAGTCTGTGTGGTTGTGCTCGATTCCGTCGTCGAGCACAGAAACACGCACACCGCTGCCGTTGTACCCCATTTCGTAGACTGGCAACACGTTCAGATCGAGCCGGGGCAAGTTGTGCAAAGTGCGTGTGTCTTGCTGAAAAGAATTGTTAATTTTATTGTTAGAGCCGAGTCAAGATTTATCAAATAAATATTAATTCTCCCAAATTCAATATACTTCAATATTTGGCCTTTTCCTCCTTTCCTATTGCTCCCTGTTGCTGAGTGTGAGTCATCGAGTTCATAAGGAGTCACCAATGTGGAAAATACACAAAGTTCTTGGAGGAAATCTGAGGGGAAATGATAAGATTTTCTCGTTGTAAAATTATTAACTGATAATGAATATTTGTTGTCCTCATGGAATTAGTAGGTATTTCATTGTCCTATAGTGTCCGCATTTACATGACATCCGCCAAAATGTAGGTAAGTACCTTACCGAAAAAGTAGGTAGGTATTTTAGGCACTTAAAACTTTAAAAAGTTGCCAACCCGCCAACTTTTTTTACTAGAATTAAAGTAAGTATTATTATGGTCAAAGTGGGAAAATAAACAGTATCACGAAACAATAAACAGTATTTCAAGTATTTTTTAATTAACTATTTAAATAGATACGTAAATTAATTAGTGATACTCGCGCAACTCATCAATTTATCACCAATTTTGAAGACTTTGTATGCCTCACCAAATAGACAAGGAACAATTTTTCTATTGAATGTATTGAAGCTCTATGTTTATTTATTCACACCAAACATACAAATATGCTTACAGGCTAGACCCAATGCTTTATTGTAGCACACATACAAATTAGATAGTACCACTGCTTGTACCATAACAAATTCATACTTTCAGTTTTCCGAAAATTTCCAATTTTCCCGGCAATTTTCATATTTTTTTTCTTCTTAAAAACCCTCTTGAATCACTCTTATATAGTGCTGAAAACTGCATTAAAATCCGTTGATTACATTCTAATTGGCTCCTTACTAAAGCATACAATGCCGTTATAGCTTTCATATTTGTGAAGCCTTTAACCATTCTCTGGACAAATCCTAGGTTTCTGTATGCTTTTATACATACCCTAAGTATATGATCACGAAACGTTAGTCCGGTGTTGAAACGAACACACAAGTCCCTCACTTCAGTGACCCTAGCCATCGGTACTTCGGTACGTGCACCGTATGGTATAACTATGTCTGATGGGCGTGTGTGCGCGCAAGAAACTTATGGTCACACACTTGGATGTGTTAAACTGCAGGAGATTACTCTTGCTCCAAGTTACTACTCTGTCTATATCTCTCTGCAGTCTTCAAAGTCATCCATGTTTGTTATGAGGCGAGAAAGTTTGAGGTCGTCGGCAAATAGCAAGCACTTAGCGTCTTGTACAACACTTGGTAGGTCATTTATCATTAAGAGAAACCCATGGGGCCCTATATTACTTCCCTGGCTTACACCAGATCTCACTTTGCAGGATACTATCGAAGGCATACTATACTATAGTATGTATCCTGCAAAGTCAACATACTGTTGCCTGTTAGTCATATAACTCGCAAAAAACTTAAGTAAATGCGGGGTGAAACCGACCCCTGCTAACTTTTTTAGTAATACGTCATTATCGACTAAATCAAATGCTTTTTTAAAGTCGAAGTATGCAACATCGGTTTGCCGTCTACTATCGGCACCACTTCTGTCGTGTAGCTAAGTAAATATTTCTAGTCGGCCGAAATCCATGCTGCGCGTCGGTGAGTTGCGAGTTAACTTGCTGATATACTTTCTTATGAACAGCAGATTCTAATACTTTAGCCGTTGTTGATAATACAGCAACAGGTCTATATTCTTCAACTTTAGTTTTCGAACTTCCCTTGGGCACCGGTATGTAAGACCTGGGTAATCTTCCACATCTCGGTAAATACAGCTGATTTAAGGTAAAGATTGTAGATGTGCAACAGCGGTCTCGATAATCCCATTCGACAGTCCCTTAAAATATACGGCGGAATACCATCAGGCCCTGACGATTTTTTCGGCTTAAGTTGCTGTAGGGCACACACCACGTCATCCAACTCCAATCTGTCAAGATGAACCCGCCCTGCTCCGTTCTGACGCCTGCTTCCACTATCGCCGCATTCACATCGAATCCAGGTTTCTCTACACTATATACTGAATAAAAATATTCAGCGAATTCTTGAACTGCTTGTACATCTGTCAAGGCCTCTCCGTTCTTTATAATCTTTTGGCTACTGCTGTTACCTCTTTTAGAATTAACGTAAGCCCAAAAAGATTCAGGGTCACTCGACATTTGGCTTTGTATGCGTTGGCGATATTGTTCCTGTGCTACTAAAAGCTTCCCTTTAACTTTAGCCCTACACTGAGCAAATGTTTCGTAATCATTCCCTGAACCACTACTTTTATATTTTTTATGACGAGTAGCTTTGAGTTTTATGTCGCGAATTATCTCACCCGTGTACCACTCGGGATAAATGTACCTCGAGCGTATACGACTTCGCTTTTTTCTGGGAACACCACACACTGGGTCATCTATAATTGAATAAATTGTGCCATAAAAATACTTTAAACTCATATCTAAATCTATGTTATATAAAGGAGTCTAGTCGACGCCTGCGATGTCTGAACATAATAAAAAAAAATCCTATAGTAAAATTCCAACTGAGATGTGTACGTGTTTCCGATGACGATGTGCTCAAACTTGGCCCTACGTGGGCATTTGTACGTAAACGCGGGCTGACGGACACGTCAAGCGGCGGGTAATAATCGTCCACCGGCACGAGTGGCGCCTCCGCCTCGCGCACGCTCACACACTCCCCCTCCTCAAATGTACTCAGTACTAAGTCCAAACAGCGATAATTGCAATATATTCTGTTGCTTTCGGTAAACCTACAATATGTCATAAAAGAATCATAATATGAATGAATGCTTGTAGTACAAGAATATATATTAAAATCTCCTACCACTACCATTTCACGATACTTATTACAATATTGTTCAATGATTCTAAAATAGCAACCCATATTCATGTTCACTACTATTAGGTGGGATATGAACAAACAAAAACCTATTTCGTAAATAAACAGTGGCACCCACTAGTTCAAAAACATGGTCATCGATGTTTACGCCGCTCGGTATTAGGTACTCGCCGCAACTCAATTCGCAGTGTGGCCACGAGACACGCGCCGCTCTACTTCCGTCCATCCGCTCGGTCACATCTCATTATAGTGAACCCAGGAGGGATTAATTCCGAATCACAGATCGATTCGTTTAGGCCAGTTTCCGTGATAGCAAATATATCCGAGTTATAACTTGATAGTCCTATATAAAACTCCTCTAATTTGGTTCGCAGGCCTCTTACGTTCTGATAATATATTAGGTTGGGGAAAAAGTCTTTTCGCATTATAGTATGTATGAACTTAAAATAAAATCTCTTTGGCTATACTATTTGTATCTGGCTGGTTTTGGTATCATTGAAAGTTTAAATTTTAAAGAACATAATTCCAAATTCAAATTAGGAAAATGTGTGATTTTCATTTGTTTTTCGTACTGTCAAGATGAGTGAATCAAATGAAGAAATTCGATACATTTTAAAATTTTACTACAAAAAAGGTAAAAATGTAACGCAAGCCGCGAAAAAAATTTGCGATGTTTATGAACCCAGTGCAGTGTCTGTGAGAGTAGCACAAATTTGGTTTAAGCGTTTTCAATCCGGAAATTTTGATGTCAAAGATGCACGTCGCTCTGATCGCCCTATTACGGATAAAATGGATGCCATTTTTGAAAAAGTGGAGCAAGATCGGCATATCAGTAGTTACGACGTAGCTGAAGAACTGGGAATTGAGCACAAAACAGTTTTGGCGCATTTGAAAAAAACTGGGTACACAAAAAAGCTCGATGTTTGGGTACCTCACGAGCTCACTGAAAGAAACCTAATGAACCGTGTACTCATTTGTGATTCTTTATTACGACGTAATGAAACCGAACCATTTTTGAAGAAGCTGATAACTAGTGATGAAAAGTGTATCACGTACGACAAGAACGTGCGAAAAAGGTCGTGGTCAAAGGCCGGTCAGGCTTCACAGACTGTGGCGAAACCCGGGTTAACTCGCAACAAGGTGATGCTGTGTGTGTGGTGGGATTGGAAGGGCATTATTCATTATGAGCTGTTACCACCAGGCAGGACCATCGATTCTGAACTCTACTGCGAACAACTGATGAGATTAAAGCAAGAAGTTGAGAGAAAGCGGCCGGAATTAATCAACAGAAGGGGTGTGGTTTTTCATCATGATAACGCTAGACCTCACACATCTTTAGCCACTCAGCAAAAATTAAGAGAGTTTGGCTGGGAGGTGTTAATGCATCCGCCGTATAGTCCTGACCTTGCATCTTCAGATTTCCACCTGTTTCGGTCTCTTCAGAATTCTTTAGGCAGTGTCAGGTTAACATCACGAGAGGACTGCCAAAACCACTTGTCGCGGTATTTTGATCAGAAGTCCCAAGATTTCTATAGCAATGGGATCATGTCCCTACCTACAAGATGGCAAAAAGTTATCGAACAAAATGGTACCAACATACTTTAGATAAATGTAAATAATGTATATTAAAAAATGTTTTGAATTTTCTTAAAAAATGCGAAGAAACTTTTTCCCCAACCTATTATTTCTATAGTAAAATTATTCCGAGGTATTTGGTTTTTTGTATGGTCTACGATACCAAACCCATTCACAGAACTCAACATTTATTGGCCAATTCTCAGGTTGACATAATACGTCATATTTACTCCCCGGTTACGGTACCCCAATCATAAAGGATGCATAATCCCTATCTGTTCTACGTTTAAGGCGTTCTACTTTAACAGGTTTTTTCAACCCACATAATAATATGTTTCTTACATACATTTCCAAGTTTTCTTCTTTAGTGTCCTTCTGTAGACGCCAGAAGTGTAAATACTTATTTTTTTCCATTCCCTGTGGTTGCGCCAACATGCAAAATTTGATTGACATCCGCTATTTCCTATTTCTATCTCCCTTCCGCACAGACCTCGCGAGTGTATAAGATGATTCTTTCGTCGCGAGTCTCTTCCGATTAAGCTACAAGACGCGCGCGCAATGGCGCCTAGCCGCTCCGCTCCAAAATATTGATAACTTTGGAATCACTGCATTTTCGCATGTAATAAGACTTGCAATCAATTGTTTGTGTTTGTGTTCAACGTGTGAGGACAGTAAACTTGAAGCTCAACTGCCCCTGAACCTGGAAAAGTGAACCGGTGCACCGGCGGCTACGCGAGCACGTGGCTCCAGTAAAGGTTTGTGCTTCCTTCCCTAATTTGTTTCGGGTTGTGTTCTATTGTCCTACACCCACCGCAGCTCGAATTACCTATCGCCAAGCGTTTGTCAATCGTATTGTTCCGCATCGCAAATACAGTCCACTAAATTAGCACCTCGCGCCACCATTTTCTTTGGTCCCTCTCACCGGATAGTTAGGTATTTGAATTAGGTACATATTTGTTGTAGTTATCGCATTAGTATTTATTCCATAGGGAATAAACGCACCGCACCGCAGTCTTATACCTAACGCAATTCGTTGTTTGTTTCGCAGCAAATTGTTCATCTATTACCTACGTGGCTAAGTACGTACGTAATACCTAGGTACATACGTAGCTATAGATCGCTCATATTAGCTATTCATTCGGAAGTCTAAAAGTATTAGTTTATCAGAAACAGTGACACAACCTAGTGGGTACATTCATTAGGATTGATTTAAAATTACCCACAGTTCGTTTACTACTACCGCATTACCTACCCAATAGGTATTTTATATTGTCCGCGTCGCTGTTCTCCATCGCTTACTCGCCAAAATAACTTTATTTTGTTTGTTTACTGCATTGTATATGTGTCATAATTGTTCACGATGCCTCCAAAGGTCAACACAGTTCAATTGAAGCTTCTATATGCTAAAAGAGACATGCTATTTTCTCGCGTGCAATCTATTTGTGATAATGCACTTAAAACAGATGATCTAGCTATTAGAGATTCGTTCTTATGTTCTATAGAAAACTTGGATAGTTTGCGCACGGAATTTGAATCCGTAATTCATGATATTAACGTTTTAGAGTTAGAATTGAATCCAGAATACGCTGTGAGTTACCAAGCTTTGGCGTCATTTGATGATTTATTCTGTCGCATCAAACGTGTCGCGAGAAACTTGGAGAAGCCGTCTGTCCATCAGAGCCAGGCAAATCACTCTCGCGATCGACCTAAATTACCGCCCATTCAGATACCTGAATTTAATGGTGATATTCGCAATTGGAATATGTTTATAGATAGTTTTGAGAATACTATAGATAAGAACGCCTCTTTGACAGATCATGACAAATTACACTATCTTGTTGAAAGATTAACTGGTAAAGCTAAAACTGTTTGTGCTGGCATTACTTTTAGTGCCGAAAATTATTCATTAATTTTAGAAACTTTAAAGGCGAAATACGAAGACAAAAGATTAGTAGCTACCGCATATTTAGATCAGTTATTCGAACTGAAAAATATTACAGTTTGTAATGAACATAATTTAGAGAAGTTTTTAGATATTTTTGCATCATCTGTTCGCGCAGTAAAAACCCTGAAGGTCGATGACCTCTGCGACTTTTTATTTTTGTATTTGGGATTAAAGAAATTAGATAGTGAAACCGTTCGTTTATTTGAAATGAACCATCGCAGTAGTAAACTGCCGAAATTCAATGATTTAGAATGTTTTGTTCGCGATCATATTAAAATATTACAACGCACTTCGTCAAACCATGAAGTTACGAAGAAAGTAGTCACTAAGTTCGACCGTCGAACGGATGCGTCTTCGAAGTCTCAAAAGTCGACACATACGTATGTGAATACCGCACCTGCACCTGTGTAATCTATTTGTTCTTTGTGTAATAGTCAACATTCGCAATTGTACAAGTGTTCTGGTTTCTTAAAATTTACGCCTTATGATCGTTATAAGTTTGTTCGTGATAACAATTTGTGTTTTAACTGCCTAAGTGACGGGCATCGGGTTACGTCTTGTAATAGTAGTCAACGTTGTCGTAAGTGCTCTTCAAAGCACCATACTTTACTTCACATGGAGAAAGGTTATAATAATGCTGCATCCAATGTGAGCACAGTTAGTTTATCAAGCGGTGACACGTCGTCGCAGACAGTCAGTGCGGACTCAGCGCAGCCAGCGCGCGACGTTCCCCGCTCGCAGATTGCCGTGAGTGACGTCACGTTGTGTTCGATGTCCGCTAGCAGCGCGTGTACTACCGTGGTGCTCGCGACCGCTCATGTTGTTGTTGTTGATGGTTTGGGTAATCCGTGTCTTGTTCGAGCGTTGTTAGATAGCGCTTCGCAGAGTAATTTTTTAACTCAAAACTGTTGTCAACGCCTTGGGTTTAGTATTAATAACCGGCCAGCTCGCTCAGTAGTTAAGGGGTTCGGTGGTTTAAAATCAACCATTCATGGTTCGATTAAAATTAAATTTGCATCGCGTTTTAGTTCAGATATTTGTTTTGATATGGATTCGCTTGTCGTAGATAAAATTACGGAACAATTGCCTACTGTCCCGGTTGACACGTCTTTATTGTCCAAATTTAAAGACCTACCGTTGGCAGATGAATCTTATGGTGTCCCTGGAGACGTCGATATGTTGATCGGCGCATCGATTCTCCCGCACCTCCAGTTATCGCGTAAGGTTCAAAGTCATTCGTCATATCCCGCACCGCACGCCCTAGAAACAGTTCTAGGTTTTGTTATTGTTGGTTCCGCACCCATACATTTAGATAGTTACTCGACTGTGTCACACTGCTGCACTGTTGAGCCGCCGCTGGAGTCTACCATTCGCAGGTTCTGGGAAATTGAAGAGGTCAATGTCCCGCCTATCCTAAGCCCTGATGATAAGGTGGCTGAGGAGATTTATTGTCGCACGACTACTCGAGATAATGATGGTCGTTATGTTGTCGCGCTCCCATTCCAGGGGGATATTTTTTCGCTCGGTGACTCCTACGCTTCCGCTGAAAAACGCTTTTCTTGTTTAGAACGTAAGATGCAAGTATCTCCGAAGTTGAAGCAAGCCTATGATGAGGTTGTTATCGAATACCTAGATAAAGGATACATCTCACCTGCGCCCACCGCCGAGACTGACGAGACTCGCGATCATCCATCTTACATCATCCCGCACCACGGAGTTATTAGAGAAGACAAGCTTACTACTAAGCTTCGCGTGGTTTTGGACGGCAGTGCTAAGACTAGCACTTCTGTATCGCTCAATGATATTTTGTATTGTGGTCAAAACCTTCAAGGTAACTTATTTGACATTATTGTAAATTTCCGCTTATTTGCTGTCGCGCTTTCCGCCGTCATAAGGCAAATGTTTCTTTCTATTGGTATTCGCGAATGCGACCGCAAATTTCAACGTTTTTTGTATCGATTTTTGCCGGAAGAACCTTTGAAGGTTTACGAGTTTAATCGTGTTTGTTTTGGGCTTAAGTCGAGTCCTTTCCATGCGCTCCGCACTATTAAGCAATTAGCCGCTGATGAGGGTGAAAGATTCCCGAAAGCAAAAGACACTATTGAGACTGGGTTATACATGGATGACGTTGTTTATAGTGTAGCCAGCGAGGCAGAGGCCGTTGAGACCGCCGCTCAAGTAATAAGTCTTATGAAAGCCGGTCAGTTTGATCTTGTGAAGTGGACAAGTAACTCGCAAACCGCTCTAGATTCGATTCCACTATCACATCAATTATCTTCGGTGAAGGAATTTGATGGTGATGATACGCACAAGGTTCTAGGCTTAAGTTGGTCACCCGCGTCTGACATGTTCAGTCTTAAAGTTAGTTCGACTCCGCAAATTTGTACTAAGCGCATTATCCTGTCGTGTGTAGCACGTATATGGGATGTTATGGGATTTGTAGCTCCCGTCGTTTTATATGCCAAGTTGCTTATAAAGGAACTTTGGCTTTCGAATAGTGATTGGGACGACCCCGCGCCCGAAAATATTGGTAAATTATGGGCTCGCTTTCGGAAAGAGCTTCCATTGCTCAATCAAATAAAAATTCCACGCCATGTTGGTATATTGTCAGACAGTATAGTTACTGTTGTAGGCTTCGCAGACGCCAGTGAAAAGGCTTACGGGGGAGTAGTTTATTTTCACGTTTTGAATGCTGACAAGGTCTCGGTTAGCCTTATAAGCTCTAAATCCAAGGTCTCCCCTCGCAAGGTCGTTTCTCTAGCGCGTCTGGAGCTGTGCGCTATACTTTTGTTAGTGCAATTAATCAGCTCCATTGTCAATGCTTGTAGGCGCCGCATTGTTATTGATAGAATTTTTGCTTTTTCTGACTCTACTGTAGCTTTGTGTTGGGCACATTCTTCGCCCCATCGCTGGGACACATTCGTTGCCAATAGGGTGGCTAAAATTCAGTCCGAATTACCACCACAAAACCTCTTTCACGTTGCTGGCACAGATAATCCCGCTGATTGTCTGTCCCGTGGATTGGTCCCTTCGCAAATTTTAGATCATCCGCTGTGGTTCTGTGCTCCGCCTTGGGTTCATAGCGTGCTTGAGGAATGGCCGGTTAAGCCTTTTAACCCAGCTGCCGTTTCAGAACCGCCCGAGGAGAAGAAGCATTCGCTTGTAGTTTCAGTTCCACGTGAAGAGTCGATTATTTTATCGTTGTCTAATCGCGTCTCGTCTTGGTCGAGACTTTTGCATTGTGTGGTGTATGTTTGTCGTTTTTTGAAACTGTTACCCACGCGCGGTAATATAACCGCCGCTGATCTGGTTAAGGCTGAGTCAGTCGTGCTTCGTGAATTGCAGAGATTTTATTTCGCATCAGAATTTAGTAGTTTAGAGTCCAACAAACCTCGTAGTCGCGCTTTTCAACATTTGAAACCTTTTTTGCAGAATGGTCTCATTCGAGTAGGTGGTCGTTTGAGAAATTCTGATTTAGGATTTGAGCAAAAGCATCCAGTAGTTTTACCCCGCAAGGACCATATTTTAGATTTGATTGTAGATTATCATCATAAGGTGAATTGTCATGCAGGTCCGGACTTGTTGATGTCTATCCTTAGACAGAAGTATTGGATACTTTCTGCTCGCAATTTGATTCGCGCTAGAGTGCACAAATGTGTGCCCTGCTTTAAGCTTCGCCCGCGTTTTATCGCGCCTGAAATGGCCGATCATCGCTCTTGTCGTGTTGTTCAATCCTTTTGGAGGCGTTGGAGAACAGATTATTTGCACACGCTGCAGTCGCGTCAAAAATGGAATACTCCATCGAATCCAGTCACCGCTGGTACTGTGGTAGTTTTAATGACCGAGAGTACGCCCCCTCTACACTGGCCTCTAGGTGTAGTGGAGGAAGTTTTTCCTGATTCAAAGGGAGTAACGCGAATAGTAAGAGTTAAAACCGCAACCGGTTCGTATTTACGTCCGGTTATTCGCCTCTGTCCTCTGCCTAATCAGCAGCAGGTTTCAAATTAGTTTAGTAGTTGTAGTAACGCTTCATAATTATATAGTTTAGGAATAGGTTAGAAGTTAGAGGTTACACCAGAATTTAGTTATTTGATTAGTTTCGCTTATTGTTTTTGAAGGTAACCCTTCAAACCCGGGGGGATGGTTGCGCCAACATGCAAAATTTGATTGACATCCGCTATTTCCTATTTCTATCTCCCTTCCGCACAGACCTCGCGAGTGTATAAGATGATTCTTTCGTCGCGAGTCTCTTCCGATTGAGCTACAAGACGCGCGCGCAATGGCGCCTAGCCGCTCTGCTCCAAAATATTGATAACTTTGGAATCACTGCATTTTCGCATGTAATAAGACTTGCAATCAATTGTTTGTGTTTGTGTTCAACGTGTGAGGACAGTAAACTTGAAGCTCAACTGCCCCTGAACCTGGAAAAGTGAACCGGTGCACCGGCGGCTACGCGAGCACGTGGCTCCAGTAAAGGTTTGTGCTTCCTTCCCTAATTTGTTTCGGGTTGTGTTCTATTGTCCTACACCCACCGCAGCTCGAATTACCTATCGCCAAGCGTTTGTCAATCGTATTGTTCCGCATCGCAAATACAGTCCACTAAATTAGCACCTCGCGCCACCACCCTGAATTTCAAATAGCAATACTTCCTCCTCTTTTAACTTCTTTATTAAGATATCGGCTTTTCTTCCATGTACCTCAACTAAGCTAAAACTCCTTTCACTCTCTTTATTTATTAATAATGGTGATTTGCTCCCCGATACTAAATTTGTGGTTTTCGTGGCCGCACATTCTTTGTTTGGTATAATATTGGCGGAATTGTGAGTTACCCGCTTTTGATTTTGCTCGAGACCGTCCACGAACGTTTTAGATGATGACGGTATTTGGCTCTTACTTGTTTGAATTCCTTCTGAAGTAGCCTGCTTTGAACTTTCCATACTGAGACGGGCTCGCAGGAGTTCGTTTGACTTAATTAAGTCTATGATTTTTGCTTGTAAACGTATCTAATTTGTTTGCCTTTGCTTCAACTACCTCCATTATTTTTCGTAAATCTTGCAATTCAGTCTCTGTTTTGACAAATCCATTTTGAAGCAAAGCATACTCGTAATCGTCTAATTTGTTCATCCAGTCGCGCTATTATTTCCAAGCGAAACTCTAGTTCTTCATATGGTTCACTCTCAATATCTGATTCATTCGCGTTGCGATGACTACCGCGCTTAGTGTTGACGTAGCAATCACTCGTACCGGCCGCAAAAGTTTTATCCACTGTGATGCTTCCTCGAAATGGCGTATCGGAATTTCCTCGTTTTGGAATAGTGCTTACACATTCAAAACACACCCATTTTTTCTTGTATGCCTGTGTAAACGCCTCGTATTTCTCCGTCGTCACCGCCAGACATTTTAGATGGTATAGCTTTTTACACTTTCCTAGAGAACACTCCAAATACACCTCATCGTTAATATTGGCATCGCAGCCACTTCGTACCCATCTAGTGAGAACACGACATAGTGAATTAACACAACAATATACGTCCGAAAGCTTCCGCTGCGGAGTGTCAACATACCGTAGTATCCCTAAGTAGTCTGTGGTGTCAACAAATGTAAATCTGTCATCCCAAGTTCCACCCAATAAAAATAAAAATATTTTTATTAGTGTTACTTACCAAGTACCACTCGTGGCTCCAGAGTTCGTCATTGAACCAAGGTTGTCTAATTCGATAGATATTAATTTTGTTAAATAAAGTGTCATTCTCATCTTCCACTCTCTTCACTCTTTGTAATGGCTGGTCCGAATCCGACATGGGGTAACGTTTCACCCTGGACTTTGAAAAAAGTTGCTCTGCCCATCTCACCTGGTGGAAGAAGAATTTTTGTGTAGCTTCATATTTTGTTAATATGACATGAAAACATGATAGAAGTGTTGATTTTAATTTTTAACCCCCGACGGAAACAGATGGGTGTTAACGTGTGTACCTGTATGTGGCATCGTAGCTCTTAAACGACTGAACCGACATAGATTTTCTTTGTTTTGTTTAAAAGGTGACTTGATCGAAAGTGTTCTTAGCTATGATTCAAGCATGTCTATTCACCCGTTTGAAGATTATCAGCTCTTTTCTAGTTGATGAATGGATGTGAGCCTCAGCTCCCTCACCAAATGAATTTCAATGAATAGGTTATAAATAGGTGTGATGGTAATCAGGATCTGATAATGGAGTATTAAAAAGAAATGAGGGTTTTGTGTCCGGGGTTTTTTTTTAAATTTAACTTTTGTTGACTACAAAAACGGACGCACTTCACTCTTATCCTAATTAATCTCGGAAACTTGGTAATCTGGGTTTTATTTAGAAAGTTCTGTGATATCCTTACACAAGCATATTAACCACAAATATTGTTCGTGTATTACATCACTATTTCGCAGTAGACACCAATATACCTAGGTATATAACAATCCTTGATTAAGAGACACTACAAATATTTACACGATGCCAATCGATCTCGTAACTCAAATTGTGCCTCATCCAATCGGTCAATCATTGAAACTGCTGGTGCGTATATTCTCCTAAAGATTAGATTTATCTTCCATAGTTTCAACAGCATTAAAAAGTTTAAAACGAACGTTATGATTTAATATCTCTTATCTCAACTAAAATTCCCACGTTATTTCTATAGCATTCAACAAGTTCTTTTCGACAGCAACACAGTCACACACAACCGAACATGCACTCAAAAACCTTGTGCCACTTGCTATGCTACGTTTAAATATAGCGGCTTTTGAAACAGCCACGTGTAAGCAGAGTTCAAAGTTACCAGGCGCACAGACAATGAAGGAGATGTAATTCAACTCACCCTCCTGTCCTTGATGAGTGTCGACGTGTGGTGACTAGGGGTGCGTCGCTGCTTCCCATGTTCATACTTCAAAAATGTGTACGTGTCTGGGAATCCGTTGACCTGATGAAATAATATTTTAAAATATGACAAATAAATAATTTTACAGAAATTTTGGATACCCTAATGCAGTCTAATTGTGGTCTATTTATTCAATGCTTATTATGATATTAGTACCTGGGCGACTGCGAACTCTGTTCGGGTGAAAAGTTGAAAACAGAGAAGACGAATTTTATCAGAAATGAGACATAGGTAGATCTATTTTAAGGTACTTTAAAAAAAATTGAATTTGTAGGTTGTGAATTTTGAACTTGAAACTTTTATTTTTTCTCGGACGTCCACGAGGCATTATAATATTTTCTACAAAGCACATTTCAATGATTATTTTATTTGAACACCATTTGGCTAATCAATAACTTCGAACAAAACGAGAATTTTATCTGTTAGTAGTTATCTACGTTAACGTTTTTGTGTTGGCGCCAAAAACGTTGGTTCGGTTCTCCATGTGGAGAGGCAAACGAACGATGCCCAAACAGCCTTGTCGGATTTGTAAAAGCATGGAATTTTGTCATCTGTTCTAATTTCTCATGAAAATGAGAAATTAGAACAGATGACAAACTTCCATGCTTTGCTTTTTTTTGCTTTGCAGATGACAAATGTACAAAAACTCATTAACCAGTTGGTGCCTTTTATATACCTACCTTTAAAAACCAGTAAGTACCTATGTGTTTACTTACCTATAACTTTTATAAATAATCTACTGAGAGACAGAAATGAGGCTTTAGCATTCACATCAGTAGATGGCACCTGGAAAAACTAATCGAGATCGAGGTTAAAAACTCTTTGGTCTTTTGTTGTTTTTAAAACATTTATACACTTCTGGACACATCTTTTGGCCCACCTTGTATTTCCAGTTTCGTTTGGTCCTAGCTAAAATTTTATATTAGGTCGAGCAAAAAGTTTTTATGCAGTTTTGAACCTGGCACATTCACAATTTCATTCAATAGTCTTTTTTTGAATTTCGAACACAGAATTTAAAGAAACAAAAGACAATTTGGAGCCTGTTTGTTGATATCAAACAATCGAATACTAAGAAAACTTGGTTTTATTGGTTTACTTGGATTTAATTCTTGAAAAAGTGATTGATATCTTTGGTTTTGCAACAAACATTACTTATTCTTAACATTAAGGTGAGGTTCTATCAATAATCTATGGATACTTCACCTGAAGTCGCCGCCCAAGCTGTGGCACTTATTCAGGCCGGACACAGCCAAAGAAACGTGAGTGCTCAACTTAATTTAAGTCGATCTGCGGTCCGAAATGTTTATCGGAGGTACCTAGAGACTGGCGGCTTTGTTCGTCGCCAAGGAAGGCCACGATCTCGGGTCACAACTGAAAGGCAGGATCGATTCATCGTGACGACCAGCTTGAGAAATCGTCACCTTACCTCCATTGAGATACAAAACCAACTTCGCGACTTCCACGGAGTATCTGTGAGCGCTCGAACTGTTCGGAGAAGGTTAAAAGAACGCGATATGGTACCACACAAGCCAGCTAATGGCCCCAAACTAACGCGAGCCCACCGAACAGCGCGCCTTCATTTCGCACGCAGTCATTTAAATTGGACACAGCAAGATTGGAGCCGTGTACTCTTTTCTGATGAGTCTAAAATTGTGTTACATGGCAATGATGGAAGAAAGAAGGTCTACCGACGTAAGGGAGAGCGTTTCGCACAATGCTGCTTTGAAGAGAGGGTTGCTTATGGCGGTGGCTCATGGACTGTCTGGGGCGGTATATCCGCGAGCGGCAAAACTCAACTTGAGGTTGTTACAGGACCACGGCTGCCAACATTAAATGCTGAAAGGTACATTCATGAGTGCTTAGAACCTCACGTGATACCATACGCGGACTATGTGGGCCCAAATTTCCTTTTTATGCATGATAATGCAAGAGCCCATGCGGCCGGCATCGTCAGAGAATATCGTCGGGATGTGAACATCACAGTTATGGACTGGCCAGCCAGAAGCCCAGACATGAACCCCATTGAGCACATGTGGGACGAGCTAAAAAGACGTGTTAGGGCTCGTCAGCCAGTTGCCCAGACGATGCAGGAGTTGAAAACTGCCATAGAAGAGGAATGGGAGATGATCCCTCAAAATTTCATAGAGCGGTTGATAAACTCTATGCCTAATCGTATGAGAGCTGTGGTAGATGCCTATGGAGGCAACACACGTTATTAAATTAAACCTTTATTTGATAAAACATGTTTTTTATTCAAAAATCAATTGCCTTTAACAAGGCGCATATCCGACTTGTTAGGCGTAGCTCCATGTCGTATGGTATTCTGAATTCAAATTTAAAACAATACGATCGAAAAAGATGGTAAAATGTATCAGGTTTAAAACTGCATCAACAGTTTTTGTTCAATCTAGCAATCATATTTCGGTAGGGGCCATCGAAACCTAAACTCTAAGGTGGGCCAATAGATGTGTCCAGAAGTGTACTTACTTACACAATTTTGGAACTTTTTTAGACTAATGAAAATTAAAAGTTATAAAAAAGTATTGAATAGGTTTTGTTAAATTCTAAAATTGAAAATATAACATCTATTTTTAACGGACTTCAAAAAAGGAGGTTCTGTATTCGACCCGTATGTATTAGATATGAGCGCCGCACCGGCGCGCCGCCGTTGCCGTGTGTTCATGTCGACGCGTCGCCGCCGAGTGCAGCACGCGGCGCGCCGTCGCGGCTACTCACAACTTGCTTTCTCGCTCGCACGCGCGGCCCGACCGCGTTAATTCGCCTAGTCGTTTCGGCACACTCGTCGCTTACGCAGTCGAGTTCAATATTTTACCGAGTAAACGTGTATTATTGTGTTGTGTTAACGATGGCAGCAACTTCGAGAGGAGATGAGAGAGAAATGATTATTTTTCAGTAAACGTGATCTCCAATTATTATTTAGAAGACTGTAAAATTGTAATTAATAAATACGTTCCTTTATAAAGCTTTTTTTGGTAATAACAATATGGTTTTCTTTATGTTATTTTTAAGAAAACTCCCCGATAAAAAAAAAAAACTCAGGCCCACAACCGGCCACGCCACGCCGCCGCGACGCCGCCGCCGCTGTGGAAATTAACAGGCCACGCCGCCGCCGTGGAATTGGTCATCGGCGCTCATATCTAGTATGTATGTATTAGGTTGAGGAAAAAGTCTTTTCGCATTAGAGTATGTATGAACTTAAATTAGAATCTCTTTGGCTATACTATTTGTATCTGGCTGGTTTTGGTATCATTGAAAGTTTAAATTTTAAATAACATAATTCCAAATTCAAATTAGGAAAATGTGTGATTTTCATTTGTTTTTCATTAGATTGACTATTGTCAAGATGAGGGAATCTAATGAAGAAATTCGATACATTTTAAAATTTTACTACAAAAAAGGTAAAAATGCAACGCAAGCCGCGAAAATAATTTGCGATGTTTATGGACCCAGTGCAGTGTCTGTGAGAGTAGCACAAATTTGGTTTAAGCGTTTTCAATCCAGACATTTTGATGTCATAGATGCACGTCGCTCTGGTCGCCGATTATTATTATTACGGATAAAATGAATGCCATTTTTGAAAAAGTGGAGCAAGATCGGCATATCAGTAGTTACGACGTAGTTGAAGAACTGGGAATTGACCACAAAACAGTTTTGGCGCAGTTGAAGAAAACTGGGTACACAAAAAAGCTCGATATTTGGGTACCTCACGAGCTCACTGAAAGAAACCTAATGAACCGCCCAACTAGCAAAAACGTCGTATAATTCCAGTCTTATATGACTTCATGTTATAAAACGGTTATATAACGGTATTTAGTTAACTATTACGTTAAATAGACGTTCATCTTACGATGTTTCAGTCGCCTGACTGTAATGTCTTATTATAAAGTTGAGTAAACGTTTTCAGGACTAACTTATACGACGTCGTATAGTGGAAGCAGTGTATATGTTCAGTAAACGTTTTCAGGGCTAACTTATACAACGTCGTACAATGGTGTCAGTGCATATGTTGAGTAAACGTTTTCACATAAAGTTATGTTTAAGTAGACTTTTAAATCATCTATAGGTGAAACCCACACTTTAATTACACCATTTCTATTTTATTTTGTCATTCAAAAGTGATTCAATTAAAAAGTAAGTAATGATGAGAGAAATCTAAAGTCAGTTGAAAATGGCCGGGGCGTCATGGTCTCAAGGAAAAGTATATGCGACCTTTTTGTTATATTAGTGTATTATAGAGGTCGCCATATAACTTAGACAAGATGGTTGGAGCTTTATTATGAAAACATATCTTGAATAATTAACTAAAACCCTTGAATTACAAAGAAATAGAGGAGGGCATTAAAAACTTGACAACAACACATATATACATTGTCATAAAACTAAAGTTCCCTGAAGAAATACCTATCACAATTAGTATTATATCACACTAACTTAAATAATGTAGATACAATATAGATATTTTGAAATCATGGAAATTAACTTCATTTACTTTTTCTCTTATTCTTTCATACACGCACAATATTAAACACGCGAATCAAAACGGTTGTCGTTATTCGTATTGTTTGACACTGTACAACGTCATTACAACTGCAATGTGACATACGCGGTCACATAAGGGTCTCATCACAACAAGTATTGGACCAAAAAGTCGGTCTTTGTACTTTTATTTAACTTTTATGTAACGTTCAACGGTCATTGGCTGACTTCTATATACCTACTAAACGATATTAATGTAGTATAATTTGGGCCCTTTTCGCGTTTTTTAGACGGTTATATGTACGTTTTTGCGACCAATCTTAAAAACGTAAATGAAAATGTAAAATGTTAACTTGACTATTATAAAACATTACTTTGTTAGTTGGGCATGTACTCATTTGTGATTCTTTATTACGACGTAATAAAACCGAACCGTTTTTGAAGAAGCTGATAACTGGTGATGAAAAGTGGATCACGTACGACAAGAACGTGCAAAAAAGTTCGTGGTCAAAGGCCGGTCAGGCTTCACAGACTGTGGCGAAACCCGGGTTAACTCGCAACAAGGTGATGCTGTGTGTGTGGTGGGATTGGAAGGGCTTTATTCATTATGAGCTGTTAGCACCAGGCAGGACCATCGATTCTGAACTCTACTGCGAACAACTGATGAGATTAAAGCAAGAAGTTGAGAGAAAGCGGCTGGAATTAATCAACAGAAGGGGTGTGGTTTTTCATCATGATAACGCTAGACCTCACACATCTTTAACCACTCAGCAAAAATTAAGAGAGTTTGGCTGGGAGGTGTTAATGCATCCGCCGAATAGTCCTGACCTTCAGATTTCCACCTGTTTCGATCTCTTCAGAATTCTTTAGGCAGTGTCAGGTTAACATCACGAGAGGACTGCCAAAATCACTTGTCGCGGTATTTTGATCAGAACTCCCAAAATTTCTATAGCAATGGGATCATGTCCATACCTACAAGATGGCAAAAAGTTAGGGGACAAATTTTCAAAAATCCTTCCTTAGTGCTCACCGCTCACTTTGCAAAATTTCATCGTAGTTTTTGTTCTTACTGTGGCTTTATTTACCACATCGTTGCGTACCACAGAACAGATAAAGAGATCCTCTTTACCTGTTCTGTGTTGCGTATGGCCATTGAATCTACTTAATAAAATTTTAAATTCACTAATAGACAACGCACAGGCTATACTGCTGGGTCTACAAGCACGAAATGCATAAGAGTTCCCTATCTATATGTGTCACCGGATATATCAACTTGGTTAGTTTATAATCTAACTCGTAAGCTGTCGATAAATTGTGACTGTACCATACCTACTGCTTACAATATAACGTGTTAATTTTCGACAATTTAAAATATATTCATGTCAAACCATCAAATTGTAGATTGGCATCATAATTGAAAGCGACGGAACGCACCTTGCGCGCTGACTGGTTGAACGTCATTTGCCCTGCTGGTTACATCTTTGACTGTCATCTGTCATTCGCTGTCGTTCGTTAGTCGCCGAATATAAACAAACAGATAAATCTTTGCGGTTATCAATAGTTTTCGTGTTGAAAATAACTAAAAGTGCAGTTTGTTTTAATCATTTTTTATTTGTGAAGCTCTAAGTAGGTATCCAATTTCCAACTTGAAAATGGTTTTCTACAACACGCTCAAATACTAGTTATTGTTGATCAAAAACAATTTACCATAGAATTACAAAAGTATTACAGTGGGCATAATGAAAACAGTAAAAAGTTGGAATGAAAAAGAAGTGAAAGAATTCAGTGTAATCCAACTGTTAGACGATTCTAATTTATAAACAGCAAACATTTTAAAATAGTACCATCACGCAAATAAAAAACAGTAAACACTGTCGGTAAGTGCAGGGTAAGTTCACAATTTCATGGTTTGACATGGATAGATTATAAACTATCGAAAATTAATACGTTCTAATGTAAGTACTAGGGTAGGTACAGTCACAATTTATCGACAGTTTACAATTTCACGAGTTACATTATAAACTATTTAAGTTCATAATCATACGGTGCCACATGTATAACAAAGTGAGCTTTGAGGCTCCTTCAAACATCGCGACACGCGATATAATCGCGCGCGACACAAAGGCACCACGTGTCGCGCACGATTATATCACGTGTCACGCCTGTTTGTAATTTTGACCATTAGCTTGTTCTTTATTACATAATCAACAGCCTATAATGTTCCCACCACTGCTGGTACACAGGCCTCCTCACTTTTGAAGTTTTGAGAGGAAGTGGGACGCCGCGCGGGCCCAGTGCGGGTTGGTAGATGTCACATGTCTTCGAATTTTTTGTTCTAGGACATGCCCGTCTCCTCACGACGTTTTTCTTCCCGTTTACTTGAATTGTTTTAGGCGCCCCTATTATGTATGTATGATATCATAAGAAGAAGCATCTTAGATTAACTTTAATTTGAAATAAACGTGCAAAATAAACATTGGTATAGGTAAAGGAGCAGCAAAGGCTTATTAACAGAGTTCATTTAAAAAGCGCAGCGAAACCGCCGAGCAAAATGTTGCAGCACCTCATTGATATATAAAATGCAGTACCTACTTGTATGAATAGCAAAGTAAAACAGCCACGTGTAAGCAGAGTTCAAAGTTACCAGGCGCTTAGATAAGACAAGGGGTTACATATTAAGGGAACATACATGCTGTGGGGTATCTTTGAAATTGATCAATGTCAACCTCTGTCGCGTGACGTCATAATATAGCAACAATGGTGGAACACCTCTCTAAAATACATGGCTTTGATGTCTGGTTACTCTTGTTAGGTAGGAATGGCCGTTGATAAAAAAAAAAATGAAACTTGAAGTTTCAATCCTCCGCCTCCTGCGGTGCCCGATGCGGACCACATCACCGACGACGACGACGATGCTCCGGAAGTGACCGAGGTAGAGCTGAGAGTGGCGGTACGTAGGCTGAGTGCCAAAAATACCGCCCCAGGACCCGACGGCTTGCCAGGAAGAGCCTGGGTTCTGGCCTTTGGGGCTCTCGGGCCTCGACTAGGGGGGCTCCTAAGCGCATGCTTGGAGAGGGGCCAGTTCCCACTTCGTTGGAAGACAGGGAAACTGGTCCTCATTAAGAAGCCGGGGCGCCCTGCGGACTCTCCGTCCGCTTACCGGCCCATCGTGCTGCTCGACGAGGTGGGCAAGCTCTTTGAAAGAGTCATTGCAGACCGCCTCGTCGGGTGGCTGGCGCAGGAGGGGCCGGATTTGGCGGAGAGCCAGTTTGGTTTCCGCAGGGGGCGCTCTACGGTGGACGCCATCATGCGCGTGCAAGCCCTCACGACGGGGGATGCTGTGGCCCGGGGTGGGGTCATCTTGGCGGTGTCTCTAGACATCGCCAATGCCTTCAATACCCTGCCCTGGAGTTGCATCAGGGAGGCACTCCGGTATCACCGGGTGCCAACCTACCTCCGTCGAGTGGTCGAGGCCTATTTGACGGACAGGACCGTCATCTACCCCGGTCATCAGGGAGAGTGGAACCGGCGAGAGATGTCGTGCGGTGTCCCACAGGGATCTGTCCTGGGGCCACATCTGTGGGACATCGGGTACGACTGGGTGCTGCGCGCCGACCTCCCTAGCGGCGTCAGCGTTGTATGTTACGCTGACGACACGCTGGTCCTGGCGCAAGGGAGGTCGCACCAGGCGGCGGCCGAACTAGCGACACGCGGGGTTGCGACAATCGTAGAGAGGATCCGGCAGTTGGGACTCGAGGTGGCCCTGCACAAGTCCGAGGTCATGTGTTTTCATGGTCCTCGGAACGCGCCACCGTCGGGTTCCCAAATAACGGTAGGAGGGGTTCACATCGCAGTCGAGTCGACGATGAAGTACCTGGGACTCGTCCTCGACAGCCGGTGGAACTTCGTAGAGCACTTCCGACGGTTGGCTCCCAGACTGGAGCGGGCTGGGGCTGCCTTGAAGCGGCTCCTGCCCAATCTGGGGGGTCCAAACGCCTCCTGCCGGAGGCTTTACGCGGGGGTCGTGCGGTCCATGGCCCTTTACGGGGCACCGGTGTGGGCGCGTTCCCTGAGGCTGCGACCAGCCCGCCGGTTGAACGCGTCCCAGAGGGTCATGGCCATCCGGCTAGTCCGGGGATACCGCACGGTCTCCTGTGAGGCGGCGAGCCTCCTTGCCGGATTACCGCCATGGGATCTGGAGGCAAAAGTCCTCGCGCACGTGTGGGAGTGGCGCGAGGAGGCAAAACGCCGGGGCGTAACTCCGCTGCCGCGAGAAATCACGGTACAGCGGACAGAGCTCCGGCGGGATCTCATGGCGACATGGAGAGTGCGATTGTCGCAACCCAGCGCTGGGCACGCCACAATTGCGGCGATAAGTCCCCTCTTTGAGGAGTGGTTGGAGAGGCGCCACGGCGTCCTCACCTTCCGCCTGACGCAGGTCCTCACCGGACACGGTTGTTTCGGGAGGTTCCTGTTTCGGATAAGGCGGGAGGAAACGCCCGGGTGTCACCATTGTGTAGATCGCCCAGAGGACACGGTGGAGCATACAGTGGAGGTCTGCCCGGCTTGGGCGGAGCACCGCCGTGTTCTCACGGAGGCGATCGGCGGCGGCGATCTCTCGCGTCCAAACTTGGTCCAGGCCATGGTGCGGAGCGAGAGTGCATGGGAGGCCGTCACCTCCTTCTGCGAAGCAGTAATGCTCGCAAAGGAGGAGGCGGGACGCGAGAGGGAGAGGCAACAGCCGCGCCCTCGCGCCCCTAGCCGCCGCAGGAGACGCCCTGGGCGGCGGGAATCTATCGCCGATTCCCGGCCACCGTAGGTGCGGGCTTGCGGACGACGAGTAATGGGCAGCTCGCCGTCCGGTAAGGACCAGGCCCGGGTCGACGGCGCGTTGTGTTCCACGCGCGCCTCAAAGAGATGTCAGCAGTGACGGGGTCCAATAGGGCCGAAGCCGCCGGGGTCGCGGGTAGTTCGAAAGAGATACCGTGGCCCTGGCACGGGCAACTGAAGGAACACGGGTGGGTTTTAGTCAGTAAAAGTCTGACACACCCTCCCGCTCTGCCCGGAGCGGGAGAAGTCATTTGATGATTTCCCATCCACAAAAAAAAAAAAAAAAAAAAAAAAAAAAAGTTTCAATAGAAATTGCGCGATTTTTGTAAATCTTAAAAGATAAGTTAAAAATAATTCTTTGGAATATCGTTTTCTGTAAAATACAGAACTGGATACCTATAGTAGGTATGTCCGTATTAAGTCCGTTGGGATGCTTCGAGGATACATTATCTATGGTCTATACTATACCATAGAAATATTATCCTTATATCTATGTATACAGCCCATACAGTCTATACTACTTTATCGAATGCCACAAACAAAGATACATACACGCGAAAAACATAACCTTAACTTTGCTGTCGCGCAGTCGGGTTAAAATAAGTGTGTGCGTTACTACAGCAAGAAAATCTAAAACAAACTACAGCATTCACCACTTGATTTGGAAAACCCGAAAACAAACAATATTGCTGGCGTGAGCTGGCTGCTGGTTTCAATGAGGAATTTCCCAATAGCAGCCTGCCGTCTAGATTTGTGCCCGGTTAGACAATGGCAGTAGGCTCGCCCCGACTTCAAAAAAAAGGAGGTTATCAATTCGACACGTATGTACTTATGTAATATTATTGGAACTGCAATATATTCACATATGATAATATATTAGGGCTTCCAAACAAATGTACCTACAAAATTTTATACGTGTACCTATGTATGTAGGTATGTATGTTCGTCCCGCATTTCTCCAAAACTATTAATCGGATTGAGACCATTTTTTTATTGGCTTACATTTACTTCAACTTAGGGAACAGTGCAAGTTTCATCAAAATCGGTTCAGTCGTTTTCAAGATATGGACTAATACGTGTAAGTATGGCGGCCTGGCTTATTGATACGAGCTACGGGTGTGGTGTCGAAGGGAAAATATTTCAAAATATGGGTTAAATGCTGGTGCAATATTTACAACAAAACTATTAAATAAGTAGTTAGGTATAGTTACTTAGTAAGTAGGTACTTATTACAAACAAAATTCCACTTTTTACTTAAAACTAAAATAAACGGAATAAAAAAGCAAATTATGCCACCGACTTACGAAATTACAATTATTTCATCATTTTGCGTTAAGGCGAAAGCGCCAGAGTAGCCCTCGAAATTAATTTTTTTTTTACGTTTTTGCAATTTGCAAGTCAGTATTACTTAGGAAGTTGTATCTTGATCTAAACTACTCAAAACAAAATAGGGCCCACCTCAAATTAGTCCCTATTTTGTTCTAAATATAATTATTTAAGTAGTTGTTGACAAAGTTATGCATTTAACCGTCAAGCTGACATGTTTAGGAGCGTTTATCAATGTTTATTCCGACAGCTTTCATATTGTTTTCAAGAGGGTAGCTAAAAAACTGAAGTACTCGAAAAAACATCGATTGCACAAATTCTCAGTCACTTATGTTTCCAGTCTACACTAAACGCTGTTGTGGAACACTCACGTTTTTAACGATTTTGTTTCATTCCTGTATTCATTGTGATCAATATGCCTGGTTCTCGCCGACATATGGACATGGAAACCGCTGCAAGAGCAGTAGCTTTGCTTCAGGAGGGACAGTCTCAGAGATCTGTGGCTATGCACCTCGGTGTATCACGACGAGCCATCCGAAACGTTTGGGAACGGTATCAGGAGACCGGAAGTGTAGCTAGGAGACCGGGCACAGGAAGAGTTAGGGCTACAACTGCCCAGGAAGACCGATACCTGAGGTTAACTGCACGTCGGGAGCGTACTGTAACCGCTCGGACCTTACAAACTCGACTACGGCAATCCACAGGAACTAGAGTCAGCGATCAAACCATTTGGAATCGGCTTCACGAAGATGGACAACGCTCCAGAGTACGTGCTATTCGACTGAAACTGACGAGGGCTCATCGTGCGGCACGCTTAAGATACGCCCGCGAGCATTTGGAATGGACCATGGATAACTGGAGGAACGTGCTTTTTACGGACGAGTGTAAAGTGAAGTTTTATAGTGACGACAGGCGGATACGCGTGTGGAGAAGAGAAGGGGAACGTTTTTCTGAACCGTGCATCCATGGAACAGACCGATTTGGGGGTCCCAGTGTTATGGTATGGGGTGGAATTAGCTTATATGGCAAAACAGAGCTGGTAATTTTAAATGAAGGTACTGTAACCGCCGCCAGTTACATCGAGCAAGTAATCCGGCCTCATGTCATCCCATTTTCACAAAGAGTGGGCAATAACTTTGTCTTTATGCATGACAATGCTCGCGCACACACAGCGCGCGTTACACAAAGAGCACTCTCTGAAGCCAATATCACCATCTTACCATGGCCAGCCATGAGTCCCGACCTCAACCCCATCGAACATTTATGGGATCAGCTCAAAAGACGCCTGAAAGAAAATTACAGTGATGTGAATAGCCAGCAGGAACTCATTAACGCCCTGAAAGTCTGTTGGGAACAAATACCGGAAGTAAACGTGATCCACTTGATTGAAAGTGTCCCAGATAGGCTCAGAGAGTGCATACGGAGCAGAGGAGGACCCACTCGTTATTAAAAAACAACAAGCCCCTTTTTTTTTTCCAGAATAGTTGTGTTTTACAAGATTATGTTTTTCTTTTATTTTGTGTAAATTTACCTAAACAGTGTTATTTTGGGTTTTGATTAAACAAAATAAACCAATGTTTCTATTGTTTCTGTTTACACTATTCCTGAATGCTCACTTTAAACTTGTACATTCATAAAAACTGAATATTTCGGTTCAATTTTAAGTTGAAGCAAAAAAACACGGTGGGCCCTATTTAGTTTTGAGTAGATGCTTCGCGGCCGTATCAAATATTTATTTATAGAATTATAATCATAAAAATCATCAATACAGCTCTCTAAGTTCATATTACCCTAGTGAATGATTATTTTATGAAATTGTGTGATTTGAGGGCAATTCTATTTCTAACATGAGGAGTTGTATTGCTGATTCTAATGATTATAATTCTGTAAAGCCATATTAGCTACGGCCGCGAATCATATTTTAATCAACATACAACCTGACACAATTTTAATTTCGCGGGCTACCTTAGCGCATCCTCCTTAAGTAGTTTCTTTTTGAAAGCGGTTTAATTATCTTATCTTATCTTATCTTTTTAGGGTTCCGTAGTCAACAAGGAACCCTTGTAGTTTCACCATGTCCGTCTGTCTGTCTGTTTGTCATTCCGCGGCTTAGCTCAGAGACTTATAGGACCTACTTACGAGAAAGCTGTACTTAATTTGGCACGGGTAAGTATCTTACTTACTGTTATAAATGCGAAAGTTTGGATGGATGGATGTTTTTTACTTAATCACGCCAGAACGGCTTAACGGATCTGGATAAAAATAGCATATAGGCTAGAAAAGTGTACGGTTCCTGTGAGACAATTCACACCATACACGCGGGCG
The DNA here is from genome assembly GCA_946251885.1 of Cosmia pyralina. Taxonomy (NCBI): domain Eukaryota; kingdom Metazoa; phylum Arthropoda; class Insecta; order Lepidoptera; family Noctuidae; genus Cosmia; species Cosmia pyralina. The sequence goes on from OX276358.1 coordinate 23,080,107, forward strand.
AAGCCGCTGGCAAAAGCCATTACATAATATATTAATCACGCCGACAAAGAGGTAAAATAAAATCTTGAAAACAAAAAGGAACAATGGTATCCATACTATTATATTTTGTATTTCATCATTTTAATACGAATAAGTACCTAGGATGAAAAGTAGCCTATGTCCTTCTCCAGGTCCCAGGATAATATTAGATAGTATGGATGTGTTGTTGCAGAACAAGCTCAGTCAGAACACTTGCTGCTACAGCTTTGTTTTGGTTTGTAACTTCAAATACAACAACACAACAACCACACACACATGCTACTCGCTCTCTGTCACCCTATAATCTCACTACCCCAGTTTTATAATAATTAATGAGTTCTGAATAACTCCTACGCAGTTCTCTGTTCCTGGTATTTGCCGGCTGAAACAATGGGATGTAGGCGGCGCCCTAGCACAGATTTGAGATCGAGCTGGGCGGTTTCAACCCTCATAGGAGGGTTGTATTGCCCTCTCAATATACTGGGCACGGTCGTTTTAAGGTGGAGAAAAAGATTTTTACAAAAACATTGCTGACAGTTCGGAAGGGAAGACATTTAAATCTGAAATAAAAACCGGTCAAGAGCGAGTCGGACTCGCGCACCGAGGGTTCCGTTCCGATTTCTGAAAAAATGTGCTATTTAGAGACATCGTTTTCCTTTAATCTTTACATAAATTTCTATCACATAGAATAATTTCAGATTGCTCTAGTATGCAAACTTCGTAGATAAGGTAACGGTAGTTTTATTTTACATTTTTCATCAGTCGAAAAATAGGCGGCCTAAAAAAAAGTAAAAAAATGTTTGAGAATGTGCAAACAGCGCTCTTTCATATGATACCCCACATGCCCTAGTAGCCCCACTTCGAATTTTTAAGAACCCTTTCAGTCCCTTTTGCAAAAAAAAAAAATTTTAGTTCTTTCCTATTTGCAAAATAGTTGGTCAAACGTCATCTAAAATTGTTCCTTTCAAGTTGATAGCTTAAAGCATTAGCAGTTCTTGATATATCCAGCTGTGACAGACAGACAGACTGAGTCGCACCATAAGGCCTCCATTTTACCATTTTGGTACGGAACCCTAAAAATGGCTTTATTTATTTATTTATCGGAGTTGTTATTATAACACTTGAACACTTGTACCTACTTGAAAAACAAATTGTAAGTACCTCTTAATATCTATCATCTCATAATAATTATTATAAGTTCTGTAGATTTACTGAATATAATTATTATTGTGTGAGTTGTAATGTAAGTGAGAGCAAAGCGTGGCAAAGCTCACTGAAAGTCTGTAACCAAAGCACAATATGCTCAATATAAGGTAGGTCTGTCGAATTACGCCTAGAGGCTAATTAGACCTATGCTAAATAACTCAGGTTATATACTAGATAAAATCAAATTTAATATCAACGCATCAAGGTTCCTACATCCCGAAACAGCTCCGAGTCGCGCCCGCGGAGCCCCCCACCTCGTAAGATAGTAGTCGACTGAGATCCGTGATGAGTAGTCGCTGTGCCATTTTTAACAACAGAGAGCGGGAATTTCAGGGTAAGTTTAATGAAAATTGTAAGTTTAGTAGTAAACTATGTGGCTTATTTGTTACAATGATTATTAATAACTATTTTTAACTAGTTTTTCAATAGTATTATGCAGTCGATTTTCCATTATATTTCAAACCAAATATAAGTATCCTCGACGGTAATTATGCCTAGGCATTATTACCCATACCAAATGCTACCATAGGCGCTTTTAACCATCTCGTGAGCTTGTCATGAAAGGAATTTATTTGTTTTTTAAGAAAATGAATTGATTGATCCGTGAAATATAATTCATTGTATGTAAAAGTTTAAAACATGTGAAAATGCTTTAATAAGTTACCTATGTACTTTTTGTACAAAAGTAAAATAAAAACTTAAATAATAAATTCATTGTTTTAGGTTAAAAATCGCAGTTTCAACAATTTATGCCCACAACGAACTATGCAATCACCAAAAAAAGACCCCGTCGAAAGGCTTTGCATTAAAAAGGCCAAAAAGTAAGTAAAGATCAAAAGAAATCGGATAAAAGCGAGGTAGCCAAACTGGCCAAAGCTAAAACTAAACCAAAAGAAATGAAAAAGAAGGCAGACGATACAGAGAAAACAGATAACAAGGGAAAATTAAGATAACACAATATTATAAAACCAAAAAAAAGAGAGAGTATAGCCCAAACTAAGTGAAAAAGAAAACAGCAAAAAGAAGGGTATAGAAAACAAAAGTGGGGAATCAAAAAAAAAAAAATAAAAATGTTTTATTTCCTTATTATACGTTACATCAGTTATAAGTTTATATCAAGTTGGAGGCGTCTCCTTTTAAGCATATAGATGCCTGTGCCAGGAGACGCCGCTCTTTCTTTACTCGCAAAGTAACATGCTACTAACAAAACAAAACTAAAAATAAAAAGTTAGAGTTTATTAATAAATAATAATTATTTTTTGTCATTAGTCTGTTGGTGTGTGTGTCTGTGTGTGTGTGTATGTGTACGCGCTTGAGTGTGTATGTATGTATGTTTGTGTGGGGTGTGTGGGGAATGGTATTGCTTCGCTTGTTTTGTGGATCGTATTGCTGATATGAGATCATAATTGTGTGAATTGTACAAAATGGTACATACCTACCACGAGGAATGTATCGGTTTGACAAAAAATCACATAGAGAAATTTAGATATCCTGATGGTTGTGATTAATTCTAGCTACGTAGACAGGCGTTACTACCTCATCTGGGTGTAATAACGCCTACAGTTGTTTTTTTTAGATTTTGTTTTTATTTGATAATCTGTATTTGATTATGTTTAAATTATGTATCATGGAAAAAAAATAATTTGTGTTATTACCTAAGTAATTTTTGTTTTTTTTTACCTCATTGTATTACTGTGAAAACATTTTCTAAAATTTATAAGAACTGATGATTAAGATACTCCTGCTTAGGCTAATTATGTTCCTAATTACAGAAAACTGCGTTAATGCTTTAATAAAAAGTAATTTTAAGTAATCAGTCGTAGGCGAAATTTAACTTTAGTAGTTTAATTGCGCCAAAACGATTGTGTTTGAATTCTGTTTTTTTTTTTCATTATTTTATTAGACAGACCAATAATATTTTGTGTTTTATATAAATAATAAAATACATCCATACCATGAACACATTCTGTTCTTTATTTTCATTTATTATATTAGAGAAATTTACATTTATCCTAATTCGACAGACCTACCTTACTAATATAAAGCAAACAAACATAAAACAAATTCTTTGGGCTCGGTGGCATTCTTCAATTATTCGGCTGTTATTCGTGGATCTTTGACAGTCGTTACGAGTCGTCAGAAGCCCGAAAGTCTGACAACCAGTCTTACCAAGGGGTATCATATTACCCAGTTACTGGGTTGTGCAGGTCAGATAGGCAGTTGCTCCATGTAAAATACTGGTATTCATCTGCATCCGGTTAGACTGGAAGCCGACCCCAACATAGTTGGGAAAAGGCTGGCGGATTGATTTGATAAGAAAGATCACTTGAAACAGCTACCTATTACAACTACATACTTAGGCATCAAAGTATTACCTATAGTTTTAAAAGTATTCAGCTGTATTAAAGCAAAATGCTTATCTTCTTTAAATACTAAAAAGAAAAGTCCTGACTTGACTGACTGACTCATCAACGCCCAGCCCAAACCCTCGGACCTAGAAAGCTGATATTTTGCACAGAGGTTCCTTTTATAATGTAGACAAGGAATAAGAAAGGATTTTCGTTCCCGTGGAATATTTTCCGACATCCACGCGGGCGAAGCCGCGCGGGAAATGCTAGCAAGCAATAAACTCAATTTAACCTCCAATTAACGTTACTAATATATAATTAAACTCATATTTTTCCACTCATTAGCGTTCGTGTCATGCCAAAATATAAATATTTATTTCAACGTTACGTAAGTTTAGTGGTAATTTATTTATTGTTGTTTTGTCAATGGTATTGGCATTGCACATGTTTTATTAGTTTTATTACATAAAAATAAATAAATAAATTATGAATATACCCGCCTTTGAAGTTAACTTGACACAAAAACTGAAGAAACAACAAAACGAGTTTGCGTGACAATGTCACCGATGTGTCACATGAAAATGGATGCCGTCATGTGATGCCACAAACACACGTATGTACTAGGGCACCATAAACGTGAGGCGATAACGCATTTCCACACACATGTGGCTTATCAACATACGAGCAATGAGCATGTAACGCCCCGCCTACACGTGTCTGTGATAACTCGATGTTTCGCGATACGATAGCGCACCACAGTCACAAACGATAGCAAGACTTATGATAATGATAATTATTTATATGATATAATTTTATTATGGACATGCGAAAGCGAATAACATGGCAAACTTATTTCTTTCTTCTAATTTTTAATCAGCAGTTTCATCTAGAATGATTGAAGTAAGTACGTACTTCGATAGCAAAAGCCATCCTTTTATTTTGATCTTTTCTGCGTGAATCTGATATTACTTAACTTTTCTATTTAAATACATAATAATTATATTTTTAAATACTTAGGTACTAGAAAAATTTACATAATTATAACTTTAGAATTCAATGATACCTTCGAGTAATTATTGCAATGTTTGTACAAAATAATAAAACGCACTTTATTTTGTCATAGGACTTCTATTAAAGAGTCATTGTTTTGCTAAGTTTTGCAAAGTACCTGAAAAAATTGGCAGTAGATAATAATATTTTTCTAGCATTTGTGAGTCGTGGCTAGCCTCCTGAAAGCTTGCATTAGCGAGGTACCTACATGTTTTACAAGGTATTCTATGATTTTAAAAAGTCACAAACTAGATAAATGTTGAATGTTTATTTTCGTTACAGGAAGACAAACATTCTCAATTCTCATAGCGCTCCTCGATTCTCTACTCTACTACTAGAGCACTCCTATTGGCTACAACGCCTACAACATACATCAGACATACCTATTAACAGTCGCACACAACATAACATAAACACGCATAGAATAAGTCTACGGTACACATACGATCTAATTCCCTGCATCTATACCACACAAACAAACATACATACATTTTACACATGGGAGGGGTTGTATGGAGACGTCACACGTGTGTAGCACGTGTCATTTCGTGGAGTCATGTGAGTTTTCGGAGTCACATGTGTACTAGGAGAGCAGGAGAGCTATGGAGATGTCACGCACATATGCACGGTACGTGTGAGGGTGTTGGTGTTGGGGTAGGTCGGGCTACGTAAAGGGTGTGTCGTGTGACACGTAGGGCAACAGTTGCATATAGCTTTTATACGAGTACGTTGTTGAACAATTACGTCATGTTAATAGTGTTAATAAAATTCATTTCTCCGTCCATTATTAAAATAAAAAAAGGATGAGCAGAATAGAAACAGAAATAACCATCGCACTTCGCTAACAAGTACTGGTACAAAAGGTACACAATGACTTATATTTTTAATAGTTGAACCGTGTCGAAATATTTATTTCCCTGTAAAGCATTTAAGGAAAACAAAAAATGTGATACAACATATTAAAACTAACATTAACATCTCATAATAACATAAAAAAAAAAAAACAAAAAACTTTAAGACAGTGCTTGTTGCAACTATACGTGTTCTAATGAGTGCTTTGATTATCCAATTAACTTCAGTTTCATTTATTAAAAGACTTGGTACACATGAAAAAATTAAAAACTTTTTTATAACAATAAAAAAAATAAGCAACCATAAAAACAATCACAAAATCATCGCAAGAAACATCAATATGAGATGAATGATGCTCGCACGTGGTACACAAGGTCATTGACTCGTCGTAAAGTTGAACGACACAATTCGGTTTTGTAAGAAACTGCGTAAACTCGACAACGGGCTACCATAGCTGTTTTATGATACCCTGATACCTCTCACATTTTTGTTACGTTTTAAGTAAAAATGAATATTTTTTGTTATCTGTTGTTTGTGTTGAGAAAGTTTTCATGACATTGGACTCAGATAAAAAACGGGCCAGCGGGCCAGGTGTCAATTTAGTAGTATTGTGATAAATTCTTGCAATACGTTGATTGTGTATGATTTAATTATTTTAAAACTGAAAACTTTCGTTTACTTGTCTTTTTGTCCGACTGTCAACACAAACGACATGGGACCAACATCGTAATCACGAAAAAAATTTCTACTGTCCCTTAAAAAACTTCAATACCTACTCGACGCAAATGTATGGGACGGCTGATTATTTTTTCGCGATTACGATGTTGGTGCCATGGAAAAAGTTGTTCGGCTTGATGGTCTGTACTGTACCACACCCATAAATTTGCCGAGGATGCAAAACGAGACGTTGTAATATACACTTTTAATAAAAATCACTACTACTCACCACTCTAATCACTTTAATCTCTTTACTTTTTTATTATAAGTATGCCATGTAAGGCCATTCACGTTATTGTATAAATAATATACTCGTAGTAAACTGAAAAATTATTCTTCAGGTATATTTTCAAGCTGAAACACGCACACCGCAACAGTACATGACGACATTAACCTTGACGCATATTATAACAACAGTGTTTAGGACACACACATGTTGGCAAGCGCCCTACTAAACAGAAGTCCCGCCCCCTGTAAAACTACGGAAATAGATTGCCGCTGAAACTCGCTGAAAAACAGTTCCTTCACGGTTCTGCGAGCCTGGTACGTGGGACGCTAATTCCACAGTTAGCGCCGCCTGAAAAACTGAACGCTACCGTTTCAGCATGTTTGCGCTATTAGCCGCGAGAGGGTAGGTTGTTTATCCTAATGTTGCTACTGCCTCGAAACCGTGTACGAAACTCTGGCTCACAGCGCCATCTATCATGTTTAGATGGAAGTTATTCGATACGAAAGTACGGAATATCCAGAAACGTGTTCCTTCCAACTGTGTTACGACTGCTACGAACTTGTGTTGAACGCGATACTTTTTCTTAATATTCTTAAATGTTCAAAGATGACTCTCGTGTGAGATATTATTTTGTGGTGCGATCTGCGTGACAACTGACAAGGTTTTAAATCGTGAAATAATTATTTTAGCAAAAAGATAACCATCGCTGGTCGTTCTCTTTATTATTTTTGCACTCCGAATGCTGAAGAAATATCCAGTACTTTAACGTAGTAGCTACTTGCACACTTATGCTATTCCATTTTATTTAAAAAGACGACACAGATCAGTAGATTTAATTGAATAAAACAATTTAGTAGGGATAACTGAACAAAAGCTCTGAAATAAGTACATACCTAAACTTTATTTGCACTAAAATAGCCACTAATTCTTAGAAGCGCTGTTCTAACGTCAGTTGTCTGAACATCTAGGTTGTTCCCAGTGAATTAACTTCATCCTGAGGTTCACTCGATCTGACGTAAATCCAGTTAAGTTCTAGAAAAAACCCACAGTTTATCAGTTGTGTAGGCGTCACCTGCCTGCGTAGTACGCGGTCGGTTTTAATGAACGAATGTAATTTATGTGCTACGAATTAATTCAATTAAATATGCTGTTTGTTTAGAACGCCAATTTCTAACAAAGGATAAAAACACTGCTTTCAACATCATCATCACTCTGATCCCAATTTATTGATAAAAAAACCGGCCAAGTGCGTGTCGGACCACGCACAATGAAGGGTTCCGTAGTTGGGATGAATTTATCTTAAGAACAAACTTAACATTGTAGTTGAAAAACATGTTCTCCCATACATTCCAACTGTAAATGTAAGTTTGTACTCACAATATTGATAGATTTACCATGTTATTTTAAGACCACAGACTTCTTATAGGTTTTCCTGTAATCTACAGGTAAAGATTTATTTTCTGTATTTTTTTTTCAAAATTTTAGGCTCGGTAGTTTCGGAGATAAGGGGGGGAGATGGTCAATTTTCGTCTATTTTCTTAAATAACTTTAAAAGAATTTATTTTAAAATTATAAAAAAAATATATTTGAGACCCTCATAGTAAGCCCTTTCATTTGATATGCCACATGGTGAAATTTGCAAAACTTTTTTTTTTTATTTTCATATTTGCCCCCCAAAAGTGACCTCTATATTCAAATTTAATTTATTTACTTTACCCGTCCGTGTTTGGGTCACAGAAATTCGTATGTGTACCAAATTTCAACTTAATCGGTCCATTAGATTCGGAGCAAACTGGCTGTGACAGACGGACAGACAGACAGACAGACAGACAGACACAGCAGACGGACAGACAGGCAGACAGACACACGAGTGATCCTATAAGGGTTCCGTTTTTTCCTTTTGAGGTACGGAACCCTAAAAAAACGAGCGAACAGTAGTAGCGAGCAGTAGTCGCTTATTATGATAATTAACTAAGTAACATGACATCACGCCTTGGTAAAAGTACTGACTAGTTCCATACTAAATTTCAACCAACATTTCAATCTGTCTGTCAAAACTTTTAGAAAAATATTTTCACTTCCTTTTACACACTTCCGTCCCTTTTCACGAAATCTCCCACAGATTGCAGGAAAGCGAGAGGAAAGATGTTACACATCAAAAAGTTGCTATAAGGTTGTAAAATTGGAATGTAATAATATTATCTCCTATGATTATCTCTAGTTTAGTTCAGACTGATACAAATACAAGCAAGAATAAATCGGAAGAATACCTAAGTTCAAATAAAGCTTGTAAAAACAATCGAACACAAACTTAGCAATAAGCATAACACTCGTTTCCTCTGCAATGACTTTAATTATCTATCGTTCTAATCGCAGGTAGGTAAGTATAGATAGGTACACAACATGTGAATAGAAACCAGCTGCTAACCAAGCAAGCATCAATGGGCTTCAAACATCTTGCAAGTGATGCAAGGACCTACAGAGACCAAGAGAAAAACAAACTCGTAGGTCATAATGTTATTACTTGTCTGAGTAGCATAAGTATGTAAATATGAATTGCTCTGCGTGTTATAATAACATTGAGGGTGTTGACGGAGGTCTCCGATGCACGCGTGACAGCTGTGGGAAGGTATATCACCCCATATGCACAGGCAAAAAAGCATATTAGACGTGGACGTCGATTCGTGGATATGCCCTGAGTGTTGTTGTGCCATAAAGAAAGGCGGAGATAATTCTTTTACCCCGGTTGGTCCCAAACAAGACTCAAACATAACTCTCAGGAAGAAAGCTACTACTACTACTATGAGAACTAATTACTCAGTTGAGAGTGATGTTGAACTCGCTTCTGATATGCATGCTTTACGCTCGGAGGTGTCAGTCCTCAAAGAACTGCTAACTAAGGCATTATCGTTGATAAGTAGTCAAGAGGAAAAGTTAGAAAAATGTGCTTTTCATGTAGAGCAACTCAATAGAAAGCTTGAGAATTGCGAAAAAAATGGAGTTCAAATATATAACATGTCCGGAGATCAACATAACCCGCCGCCTCCGTCACCTGCGCTTACCTCGAATGTCACAGAGGTAACTATCCAGCAGGTAAGGCATAAGCACCCGCCTAAACAACAAATAAAAAAGGTAGGAAAGAGTCAGGAATTTCGCCCAAGTTCTCAGCTGACAGCAGCTGATATACCTATTGTCGAACATGTGATCACAGAGGAACCTCCTCTGGTCGATTCACAAATGAACAACACCAGCCTGGAACCAACATCGGTTGCAGTAAATTATATCGGTAATGGAGACTGGACTGTAGTGAAAAAACGCAACAGTAGACAACGCCCATCGCCTCTATGTGGAACTGCCAGTCCAAGTACCATTAACTTAAAGGCGATTGAAATTCGCAAGTATTTTCATCTGTGGAACATGGCCTCGAGTCTCGAAGAAGTTCGACAGTATATTGCCAATCTGTGTCCTGACGCTAACTGCTCGGTGGAAGAACTTACTGCCCGTGGGGATTACAAATCGTACAAAATTGGGATTATAGCTGCGTTTTATGATCAGCTCTACTCAGCCAGTGTCTGGCCGATAAATGCGAAACTCAATCCGTGGATAAACTACAGAAGAACAGCCCCCAAGACCAAGATAAACGATACAGCAAACGTGTCATTGAGCCAGCCGCCGCCCTTTCGTTAATCTACAACTACCCAACAGCAATAGTAAAAATGCTCGCATCAGCTTTTTCTACCAGAATGTACGTGGCCTAAAAACGAAGCTTTCTATGTGGCGCAACAATCTAGCCTTATTAGAAAATTGTCTAGTCGCTGTTACTGAAACTTTTCTAGATTCTTCGGTAACGGATTCAGAACTGGAAGTTGATGACTGGAATGTCCTGCGTCGTGACAGAAAAACACCATGCGGAGGAGTTTTATTGGCAGCACGATCTCCTCTGATACTCCGTAGAAGAAGTGAGTACGAAACTGATTGTGGCGAAGATCTTTGGGCATCCTTCACGTGGCTTGGTCGCTCATATCTTATTTGTGTAGTGTATATAAAGCCCAGTGCCAGTGATGAGGATTATATGCGTTGGTTTTGCAAAACTGAAAGTTTCATAAACAATTTTAAAGGCTTCGTAATTCTAACTGGTGATCTTAATTTAAAAAGTGCTTCAACAGATGTCACGAACTACTACTGTTACTTTTTGTCGTTCTGTTCTCTGGTAGATAAAAATGTTATTTTGAATGTTCACGGTGGAATGTTGGATGTGGTACTAGTTCGGGATGGCCTTCATGAGGTTTGTGTGTCCAGTACGGATAGCATTGTCCCGCCAGACGCATATCACCCACCGCTGGAAATAGAGGTAAAGGTTGAATCAGTTCATTGTTCAGACGTAATAGAGCCAAGTAACATAAATTCTATGAGAGATTGGAATTTTAACAAGTGCGATTATGAGCAACTTTATCTGTTACTGTCAGAGATCTCTTGGGCAACTGTATTTCAGGCTAGTAACGTTTCTGAGGCTTTAAACACCTTCTATAATATAATTTATGAAATTTTTGATGGCTGTATGCCAAAGAAGCGTCGCTCGAACTCTACCAGTAGGCGGTATCCTGTATGGTTTACACCAGAAATAATTAATGACACCAAGCGTAAACTTGCTTTGCATACAAACTGGAAGCGCTCTAAAAGTCACGATGACTATGAAACCTTCTCTAATCTAAGAAATTCCTTAAAACATAGAGTTGCTCAAGCTTACCGTTCATATATTAGACGTGTAGAAAATAACATCAAAATCAATCCACGTGAATTCTGGCGACATATCTGCTCCTTGCGGTCTAAGGGTGGGTTCGAGCCACAGGTGAACTACCGTGGTGAAAGTTACGCAGGCGTAGAAGCAGCTCAGATTTTTGCCAAGTTTTTCTCAAGTGTGTTTCTCACTGACATACCATTGTTAAATGCTGCTAATTGTAATAGTTGCGATGTAAGTTACAACAGCAACTACATTAATATTTTCCAGTTTACCAACGAGGACGTCTTATACGGAATTGATAAATTGAAAACAAATAGCTCTATAGGTCCAGATAGTATACCAGCCCCGCTTCTCAAGTGCCTGAAACACTATTTTGTACCCCCTTTATGTCATATATTTAACCTATCGCTAAAAACAGGAATATATCCCCCGCAATGGAAAATCTCACGCGTAACACCTATACCTAAAACATCAAATAAAGTAAATGTAGAGGAATATCGGCCCATAGCAATATTATCTTCACCAGCAAAAATATTTGAGAATGTTCTCCATAAGTTAATCTACAAACAGGTTGAAATACACCTCAGTAATGCCCAGCATGGTTTTAGATGCAAGAGATCCGTACAGACTAATCTTCTGACTCTAACAGAGTATATTTCTGCACAGCTTGACGAGGGAAAGCAGGTAGATGTGCTGTATTTCGATTTCCAAAAGGCTTTCGACCGGGTCAACAATGACATTCTGCTTGCAAAACTTAGCGCCATAGGTTTTTGTCCTGACTTGCTACGACTTCTAGCTGATTACCTCCGTGGTCGCCAGCAATTTGTGCGGCTAGGTATTTACGAATCGAGTGCTTATCACACTCGCTCAGGCGTAAGTCAGGGCTCAATTCTTGGACCTTTATTGTTTCTGTTGATGATAAATGACCTGCCTTCTGTTCTCAAATATTCAAAATGTCTTCTTTATGCAGATGATATAAAACTGTACGCTCGTGTTAGTACCGTATTAGACTGTGAGAATATTCAGAAAGATATAGATGCCATTTACGAGTGGGGAGTTGCCAATAAAATGGCATTCAATTCCTCTAAATGCTATGTCATGACTTTTGGCCGGGTGCGGCATCCAATTCATTATGAATATAAAATAAATGGCACTGTTGTTACAAGATCGAACACTGTAAAAGACTTGGGTGTCGTATTCGACCAGAAGTTGACATTCCATGACCACATTTCAACGATTGCTAAGGAGTCATTTAAACGACTAGGGTTTGTTCTTAGAAACGCACGAGAATTTCAAAATGCGCATGTTGTACAGCTGTTATACAGTACGCTTGTCAGAAGCAAGTTGGAGGCGAGCTCTTGTGTCTGGAACCCGCACGAGGCTAGTTATGCACTTTTATTAGAGAAGGTTCAAAAAGCATTTCTGAGATTTCTCTATAAATTCCGTTACGGATTTTATCCATTTTTATATCCAACAAAATTTCTCGTAGGATCTCTAGGATTTCATATGTTACAAACTAGGAGAGCCTATGATCAGTTGTACATCATGCTTAAAATATGTCGTGGGATAACAGATGCTCCTGATCTCCATAATGAGCTGATTCACCTTTACGTTCCAAGCAGCTATCTCCGTGGTAGAAAACACCGTCTGCTAGCCGTGCCTACAACTCGAACAGTGGCCCGCGCCTCATCCCCTGTTCCTCGCGCCCTGACTGCGCTTAATAACGTCATGGAAGCCAACCCGAACTGTGACCTATTTGCAGATGATCTCAAAACTGTTTTGTGCGCTTGTCTTCACTTTTGTGAGAGCACATAAATTTAAAACTTGTGTTTTGTTTATAATATCTTTGTTCTATTTTTTTTTTGTTGTCTTTTTTATGATTATGTTATATTTACTGTATGTGTTAATGTAATTGGTCCACAAACCGTATTAACATAAATAAATAAATAAATAAATAAATAAATAAATAAATGTATCTAGTAATATTTAAAGTTTAACAGGAAAGGGTCAATGAGACACCTCATTTACTTCTATTTTTAACCGACTTCAAAAAGGAGGAGGTTCTCGATTCGTCGGATTCTTTTTTTCTTTTTTTTTTTTTTTTTTCTTATGTATGTTCCCCGATTACTCGAAGATGGCTGGACCGATTTGGATTTTTTATGTTTTATTCGAGAGAGTATACATCACAGTTGGTCCCATATAAAATTGATTAACTTTGCTTCGGTAGTTTTTGAGTTAGCTTCTTAGCTTATATACGTATTTTTTCCCCACTTTTATATGGATGATGTTCTAGTTTGTTTTGCAGATAGTGGTATTAGAATTTGTGTGGGGTAGGTACGAGTACATAACTAAAAAGTGAAAAATAAAAACTTTTTTACAAAAAAAATACAACCGACTTCCAAAAACAACACTACAAAGTGAAAAATAACTTTAATTTCGGAAGTCGGTGGCAAAAAACGAAAATACATTTAACACCGACACCGACACCGACTTCCGAAATTAAAGTTATTTTTCACTTTATAGTGTTGTTTTTGGAAGTCGGTTGTATTTTTGTTCAATTCTTACCGACACTTAATTGTTATCTTTAGACATAACTATAATTATTACCAGCCTTGTATTCAATATTCCGCTTTATTATGTCAGAAGCGTCATTTTGGTTTAAAAACATAATTGTAATTAGTTTCAGTACGCTGTCTCACACGGAGTACATAAAATAAAGAGGGTCGGACAAACAATAAGTGATTAGCGACACAAACTGAGACAAATGGACTAAACTAATTCCTGAACATTTGTCACGATTAGACGGAAGGCGACTGACGTGCTTTATGAGACAGCTGATTGGCTAAACCTTAGTCTGCTGTTGCCAGATAGGTAAGTACGTGATATGTTTGACCTTTTTTAATCGACGAAAAATTAGGAGGAGGTTCTCAAGTCGACGCGAAGATATAATTATATTTTTTTACGTATGACCACGCATAACTATTACAGAAAAGTTCGATTTAAAAGATTCTTGGGGGGTACCTTACCTCGAAGTTACAAACTTTGCTTGGGTAGTTTTTGAGTTAGCTTCAATAATACGTATTTTTCCTACAGTCTTATGTGGATGACGTTATAATAATTTCCTGTCACTATAATTTACAGGTAGCGGTATTCGAATTTGTGTGGGGTATAGGTACCTACCACAACTACAAAAAACACTAGAAAATGAAAAAAACTTTAATTTCGGGACGGATTTCACTTAGTGTTATTTTGGAACTCGGTTGTTTTTTTTTTTGTAAAAAGGATTTTATTGGGAAAACTTAGGGAGACAGATAAAGTTCAGATAAATATAGACATCGGACAAAATATGTACTTACATGGATAATCTACTCCTCCTACGGTTCCGTTCAATGCCACTGATTGTAGTTTTCTTATACTTAGCAACGTATAGGTACTATTTTAAATACTGATATTTAAACAGATTGGAAAGTTTATCAAGTGTCTAAAATAATTCTAATAGAAGTTTTAATAAGTTCAAGTAAGCAGACAAGTTTGTGTTTAAATTATTTACGAATTTAATTTTTTTTTTCAATACACTTCCTCGAAAACTGGTTCATATTGCACTACGATTTACCACAGATAACTTATACCTATACTTAGTCCAAATTGGTTCAATGCCTCTATTCACACCGTTTCTATTCGGAGGTGAATGTTTTTTTTTTTAATCTCTGCAAAGAGACGCGGCTTTACGGCGTTAACCTTTTTTGTTTATTTATATAATGTTTATAAATAGAATATCATCAAAAACCATGATTATTACAATAAAAAAACGTTAATGAACAAATTAACATTAATTTGTGTTAACTCAAAACTATTTGAATTTTCTATTTTTCATATTAGGCTGTTTATCGGCTTTATACCTTTGCTTCTCCTTCAACCTGGCAAAAGCAAAGCGCGGAAAAAAAGAAAATTTAAATCATAGTTTCCTAATAATTCATGACAAAAATATTTTTCATCATTTTATTTTATTTCTTCAAAAGTGTATTGAAAAACGTCGTTTGATACACGTGGACATTTGTTATTGCAGTTCTCGGCTCAAAAACAACCTCGCCTACGGCTCCGGTGTTAATTCCGCCTCGAATGCAATAACAAAAATTCTCCACTTGTATCAAAATGATTATTTCAATTACTATCATAGGCGTCGAAGAAAATGACCTTTCTCAGATGTTCACTATCATCTTTTCATTGTTAAATAGCTGCCCATCACTCTCCAGGACTTGTTTTCTATTAGGTCAATTAGGTCTTCTAAAGGTTGTCTGGTTGGCTATATGGACCGGCGACCAGAAGAAAGTGGCTGGGACAGACTGGATGCGGAAGGCGCAGGACAGGGTGTGTGGCGCAGTTTGGGAGAGGCCTAGGTATGTCCAGCAGTGGACTGCGATAAGCTGAGTTGAAGGTTGTCATAACCTTCAATGCCAACGTTTAATGAAATAGACAAGCAAAATGTTTTGTATACTATCAGTACGTAGGTAAGAATGACTATGAAAAATTGACTCAAAAATCTATTTGTCTGGCCAGCGGCTTAACATTGCCATACAACGTGGCAATGCCGCCAGTCTCTTGAGTACTTTACCAGTCGACAGCGATGTGGAGGAATTTTTCGACGCCATATTTTAGTTTTTTAATAGTTTTAGTTATGTTACCTTTTAGTAAAATAATGTTTTGTCGAGAAAATAATTTCAAGGTGTTTTATAAATAAGACATTGCATCGAATTTAAAGACATACGACATACTGCTTATATCATGTATGGCAAAACTATGTGGCTCCTTTCGGGATATTTTAAAAGTAATAATTGTATTGTTGTTATATTGTGTAGTAGTAATTGTACAGTCACAGACAAAATATGTTCGTCACCCTAAGGGTTATTTTTGTCTGCTCATTACGCGATCGTATCTGCTTTACCGACCCAGCATTAGACATTGCGTCGTAATGTCAATATCATAGAACGGTATTCAGCCATCGTGTTTACAATCGCTGACAATTAAATTACAAAAAAAAAGCCGGCCAAGTGCGTGTCGGACGCGGACCAAGCACAGTGAAGGGTTCCGTAGTTGAGATGAATTTGTCCCACGAACAAACCTAACTTTGTAGTTGAAAAAATGTTCTCCCCATACATCGATATACGTGACGGTCAATTCTCCAACTGCAAATGTAAGTTGGTAACCACATTTTTTTAAATGTGTTAAAGCTAACTAAATTAACGATTCCCGGACTTTTTCCTTAACTTGTTCTGTGAGACCTGCCTTCTTGCCAAATTTCATGATTCTAGGTCAACCGGATAATTTACCCTGTAGGTTTTAATTTATTTGCGAGTATCAAATTAAAACATGTCGCATATAAATTTACACACAACACAACAACAACAAGCTTCAAAACATCAAGCTTGATGTTTTTAGAGCTCTAAATGGACGTAAGTAGGTCTACGTGTTTGATATTAATTTCAAACTGTTACCTTCACGCGTTCCTGATAAAAAGGCTCTTGACAGACTGACATACAGATGGACAACGAAGTGATCCTAGAAGGGTTCCGTTTTTTCCTTTATAGGTATGGAACCCTAAAAACCACCCAAATGCGTGTCGGACCACGCATAATGAAGGGTTCCGTAGTTAGGATGAATTTATTCCAAGAACAAACGTAACATTGTACTTAGTTGAAAAACATGTTCTCCCATACATTCTAACTACAAATAACTATTACTCTTTGTAAAGCCTATTTACTCGTACGAGTAAGTAGCTGTGATAGTTTTCCTTGTAACTTCATAATATATATACCTACATATAATACTGCCGTGAATTTTTTCACATATCCAAAAATAACCATTTAGCTGGCAGGGTCCCGGACACTAGACTAACAAAAAAGCTTAATAATACGCGAACGGATCCCTGAATCGAAAAATAGTTTTCACAGACCCGCAATATTTTTGAACGGCCTATCCAACGATATCCCAAACCGTGGATTAGACGAAACAAAAAATATCATCCCCACTTTACGCGCAATTAAAAAAAATTTTTTTTTTCATGATTTTATTTAACCACTTGGTCGGCATTACATTTTTTTTTTTATTTTTTATTATTATATTAATCACTTAGAATAATAAAAAATAAAAAAAATGTAATAACATGTAACATCATGTGTGTATGTAATAATATGTATACATAGCCATGCCAAATTACAGCTTTCTAGTACCTACTAAGAGTCTCTGAGCTAAGCGACGGACAGACAGACAGACGCACATGGCGAAAATATAAGGCTTATTAACTACGGAACCCTAAAAATGATTTAGGTAAAAAATAAAATAATAAATTCTTAATATAATAAATTTCATAAAATGGCCAGGTCATTAAAAAAGTTTTAAGGCTCCTACAAACAAGCGCGATACGCGGTACCCTTGCGTCACGCCCTATTTGAAGCGCGTCTATGTGAAGAGCCTAGTTGTTGTCAACTCGTCATTGGACAAAGGTGTAGGTATGTTAAGTAGGTAATTAAATACAGTTTTCAATACAATAGTCTGCTCAATGCCGTAGCTATTGTGTTCTTTGATAAAGGAAAAAATTTGAAAACTAACGAAGATAATATCCTAATCCTAACTCAATCTGCCTAGCCTTTTCCCAATTATGTTGGGGTCGGCTTCCAGTCTAACCAGATGCAGCTGAATACCAGTATTTTACATGGAGCGACTGCCTATCTGACCTCCACAACCCTACGATACCCTATGGTAAGGCTGGTTGTAAGACTTTCGCGCTTCTGAAGACCCGTAACGACTGTCAAAGATCTACGAATGACAGCCGCGACCAACGGCTTAACGTGCTTTCCGAGGCATGGAGGAGTCTCGGTATGTACAGATGGTCACCCATCCACAGACCGACCCCGGCATGCGTAGCTTAATCTGATGGATCGACCCGTGCGGCTGTTATTACTTAGCCACGAGCTCCTCCTTTATACTAATCCTAACTAATATTAGGTCTTTACCTATGAAATTGCCGTTCTGCAGTACTGGCCATTTCAAATCAAAATAATTTTTGTTTGGCTAAGAATTCTAATTTCAAATTAATTTTATTTTAAAAACATGGATTTTTTTTTCCAAAAGTAGTCATTTATTTATTCATTTTCATCGCATTTCAATCTTTTTCGTCATCATGGATACGTTAAAAAATCGAGTAATTATGGAATATGAGTACCGTCGTGGCAGCAACGCGGCACAAGCGGCACGCAACATCAACGACGTTTACGGAGCTAACACTACAAACCAACGCACCACTTGTTATTGGTTTGCTCGCTTCCGTTCTGGAAATTTCGACCTGAAAAATGAACCTCGCGGTCGTCCGAAGACTTTGGTCGACAATGACGAATTAAAGGCGATTGTGGAAGCTGATGATACACAATCTACGGCTGAATTAGCAGCAGCTTTCGACGTTAGCGTCAAAACAATATTGGTCCATTTGCGTCAAATTGGCAAGGTAAAAAAGCTTGACAAATGGGTGTCCCACGAACTCAATGATCGCCAGCGCGAAGTACGCGTCGAGACGTGCCTTGCACTGCTCAACAGACACACAAATGAAGGAATTTTGAACCGCATTGTTACCTGCTATGAAAAATGGATTCTGTTTGATAACCGCAAGCGCTCAGCAAGTTGGTTAGATCCTGGTTCAGCACCTAAACAATGCCCTAAACGAAAACTTACCCCTAGAAAAGTGATGGTCACTGTTTGGTGGTCTAGCGCCGGTGTGATTCATTACAGCTTCTTACCAAACGGGGTGAGCATTACTTCAGATGTGTACTGTGAAGAACTGAACACAATGATGGAGAAGCTGGCACATCTCCAACCAGCATTGGTCAATCGCTCGTCTCCGCTGCTCCTGCACGACAACGCGCGACCTCATACTGAACAGCAGACGGTCTCCAAGTTGCAAGAACTGGGGTTGGAAGCTCTCCGTCATCCGCCCTACTCACCAGACCTTGCGCCTACAGACTACTACTTTTTCCAGAATTTGGATAACTTCTTGGCGGGAAAAAAATTCAATACCCGATGGGCAGTACAAAATGCCTTTGAAGAATTTGTTGCCTCCCGTCCAGCTGATTTCTTTAAGAAGGGCATCAATAAACTGCCGCTGCGTTGGCAAAGATGCATTGATTACATGGGTGATTACTTCGATTAATACAAATAAAAAATGCATGAAAAAAATTCGTTTAAATTTTTTCATACAAAACGGCAATTTTATAGGTAAAGACCTATTATATTGTTTATCTTGTATATCAATTTTGGATGAAACGTCTGCCACCTGACCTGTACAACCTTTTGGCAAACTTCGCTTTCCTACTTTGATTGTATCATTGAACAGGTGCGTTTATTTCTATTTATTTACCTATTATTATAAATGCGAAAGTAAGTTGGTTTGTTTGTTTGTTACCTTTTCGAGCCCAAACCACTGAACCGATCATCCTGAAATTTTGCATAAACTATTTCAGGTGTACAGAAACGAACATAGGGTACCTTTCATCCCTAAAATAAGTACAAGTAAGTACGAGGAAAACAACAATAACGTTCTTATGATAATAGATGGCGCCACGTGTCTTTCGAATCATGATTGATTATATTATTGAGTACAACCCGAATGATTGTCAAATTCTAAGCCTTTTCCCAACTACCTATGTTGGGGTCGGCTTCCAGTCTAACCGGATGCAGCATAAGCATAAGCATTTTCCGAACGTGAAATTGAAAATTTGTGTTGCGTGAACGAAAATCTCTATCGAAGTAATATCAAATACTTAGTAGAATAATATTTCAGCAAAACAAACTTAACAGTTATATTTATTAACTACTAAGATTAACATGAACGTCACAGATAGTGGTTTATGGAAAACAGTAATAATGCCCGAGTGTGCGTGGGTCGTTATTTAGGCACTCTGTCTAAGTGGCGGTGGAATTAAAATAGGACTTTATCTTTTTAATGAAAATTAATCAATAGATTAGGTACTTACAGAGAGTTAATAATACCTATTCTCACAAGTACCAGTCTAGCAAAATAAATGGGAATCAATCGGAAGCCTCGGAAAGCACGTTAATCCGTTGGTCCCGGCTGTCATTCGTGGATCTTTGACAGTCGTTACGGGTCGTCAGAAGCCCGAAAGTCTGACAACCAGCCTCACCAAGGGGTATCGTATTACCCAGTTAATGTGTTGTGGAGGTCAGATAGGCAGTCGCTCCATATAAAATACTGGTATTCAGCTGCATCTGGTTAGACTGGAAGCCGAACCCAACATAATTGGGAAAAGGCTAGGCAGGTTGATTTTGTGTGGTTAATAACATAACGTCCAAACATTGGCTTGACGATTTGGAGACCGATTGTGAAGACAAAACAAAACACAAAGAAAATTGGAAAACTATGGGGGATTTGCAGAGCAGTGGTACAAATAAAACATATCTAATATAATAACTATAAATTACCTACTTACAATTAAAGACAAATATCGAGTTGGGATTAATGCAAAATGACGACAATGGCACGGTTTGTGGCGTGTTCTAGAGTAAACATGACCTTCTCTCCCAGGGGTAGAGTACCTAATATCAATGTTAATTACCTAGGATTATACCCACTACGATCGTTAGGTCATGGTCCAATGGCCAAAAATGCAAAGTGGGAAAAAAGGACCAAAGGCCAGTATCGAAGGACCAAGCGTGGTAGTAATGACGTAACACACTAACAGTAACAATGCCTTTCATTTTGACAGTTCAACAACATTTAATGCGTTATTTATTATATTTGTACGCTGACGAGCAGACAAATTTTTCAAACATTGAAGCAATGGATTAGGAATTTCCTTCAAAACCTTTGGGATGGTGATGGAAAATGTGTTACACAGTTACACAATTAGGGCGCAGGCAATGTCACAAGTTCACAATTAGGGTGCAGGCAATGTCACAAGTTCGATTCGAGTTTATTGGATTCCTGACAGAAGATTCAGTTACACAATTAGGGCGCAGGCAATGTCACAAGTTCACAATTAGGGTGCAGGCAATGTCACAAGTTCGATTCGAGTTTATTGGATTCCTGACAGAAGATTCAGTTACACAATTAGGGCGCAGGCAATGTCACAAGTTCACAATTAGGGTGCAGGCAATGTCACAAGTTCGATTCGAGTTTATTGGATTCCTGACAGAAGATTCAGTTACACAATTAGGGCGCAGGCAATGTCACAAGTTCACAATTAGGGTGCAGGCAATGTCACAAGTTCGATTCGAGTTTATTGGATTCCTGACAGAAGATTCAGTTACACAATTAGGGCGCAGGCAATGTCACAAGTTCACAATTAGGGTGCAGGCAATGTCACAAGTTCGATTCGAGTTTATTGGATTCCTGACAGAAGATTCAGTTACACAATTAGGGCGCAGGCAATGTCACAAGTTCACAATTAGGGTGCAGGCAATGTCACAAGTTCGATTCGAGTTTATTGGATTCCTGACAGAAGATTCAGTTACACAATTAGGGCGCAGGCAATGTCACAAGTTCACAAGTTCGATTCGAGTTTATTGGATTCCTGACAGAAGATTCTCTGCAACAGCGATCATTAACTAAACATTCGTTAGAAAGTATCTGGAAGAAGATGCATAATCATGCAGCCTGTAATGTTCCCACTGCTGGGACACAGCCCTCCTCTCTTCGAGAGGGAGTGGGCCGTAATCCACCACACGGGCTCAGTGTGGATTGGTGTATGTCACATGTCTTTCGAATTTTGGTTCTAGGACATGCTGGTTTCCTCAAGATGTTTTCTTTCACCGTTTTGAGAGCAGTTGTGATGAAATTATTTACACACATTAAGCGCCTGCCGGGGTTCGAACCCACGACAAAGAAGAAGATGATGATAATTGACCAAATATTAACTCCAGAGGATATAATAACTCTCATAAACAACCAAGAAAAGTTCAAATCCGTTGTTTACAACTTTTTCATTCTACGTTCGTCTGTACCTACAACTTATTACTTTGAGTAGGTAAGGGCCTGTTTCACCACTACGATTACGTTCCTATCAACTTACTTGGCAGATAATTTCATACAAATTCTGTTCCATATTTGAATTTATTCGGTAAGTAGTGGCTACTCGGACATCGTTAAATAGGCCCTAAATGCGGTAAAGTACAGGATAAGCCACAAATTAGAGCAAAATGGTTGTATATATAGATATTTTATTTATACAACCATTTTGCTCTAATTTTTAGGATGCTCCTCTCCCCAATAAACAAAGAGGATGACAACTCTCACAAAGAGGATGAAGCGACACGAGACTAGAGTCCACGCGCTGAAGAAGGACAACACAGACAACGCACTCCTCATGGCCAACGTAGGCCGTTTGAAAGACGATGTACTAAATAAAACAGAGGGAAGAATCGGTCGCCTTGCAATTTGCAAAAGATCTCGACTCTCTCATTGATGATCTTGAGTGATATGCTCTTGATACTTTAGGCGAAATAAATGCAGATTTTAAATTAATCGTTAGATGTATGAAAATGTCCTTTGATCAATCCGAATCATAGTGAATTTTTTTACTTGCAAAATTAGATTAAACGATGTGTTGTATTTTTGTAACTGTCCTATATAAATACTTTATCAATAACTAGTAGCTTTTGCCCGCGGCTTTGTCCGTCTGGAGCTTGGAAATTATGCCACATGGCAGGAACACTTACGAGGGGGGATCAAAAAGTAGTAAGAATGAGATAGATTATAATGACTATTGATAACTTAATCATTTATTTTTCTACATAGTCTCCGAGTCTCTCTACACACCGAGTCCAGCGCTTTTCCAAGACTTCAATCCCTTTCAAAAAAAAAGTTTTGTCTTGGTCCTGCAAAAAGCTCTCCACGGCATCCATCACCTCGTTATCGTCTTCGTATCTGTTTCCCCTTAAGTATTCTTTCAATTAGGGGAACAGATAAAAATTGCTAGGTGCCAGATCTGGTGAATAAGGGGGGTGGCCAACCAATTCAAAGCCAGCTTGCTGAATGGCAGCCATCGCAACTGCCGACCTGTGCGCGGGTGCTTTGTCGTGATGAAACAGCACGCCCCTTCGAAGTTTCCGTCTCCTTTTCTCATTGATGGCATTCCTCAACTTAGGAATTAACGCTGCATAATATTGGCCTGTAATAGTGGTTCCACGCTCCAGGTAATCAATCAACAATATCCCTTCTGAGTCCCAAAATATTGAGGCCATAACCTTGCCAGCCGATGCCACGGCACGAAATTTCTTCGGGGTCGGTGATGATGGCCGTTTCCATTGCGAAGATTGCTGTTTTGTCTCGGGAACAAAATGATGGACCCATGTTTCGTCCATTGTTACGAAACGAGACAAAAAGTTATCAGAATCTTCTTGAAACTTGTCCAACAATATCTTCGAAATGTCAAGTCGATTTTGTTTCTGACTGTCGGTTAACATTCTCGGCACCCATCTTGCGGAGACTTTTCTCATATTCAAAGATTGTTTCAATATGGATTGAATACTTTCATATGAAATGCCCGTTTCTTGAATTAAGTATCGGATGGTAACTCTTCGATCGCTCAATACAATTTTCTCGACTTTCGCAACATTTTCTTGGGTGATCAGTCCACCCGATGGACGGCCGCAACGATGTTCGTCTTCCGTGCTCGTTCTCCCTACTCGAAATTGAGAAGCCCACCTTGCGACAGTGGAATAAGGCGGAGCAGACTCTCCTAATGTTGCCTCCAAATCGCAATGAATCTCTTGCGTCGTTAACTTTTTTAAACAGAGGTATTTAATAACGGCTTGCACTTCGTTTTTCTCCATTTTCGAGAACACGTTCCGACACGAAGCAAACAAATGACTACATTCAGAAAAAAACAAAAGAGAATCGAAGATTTTTTTCTTTATTAATATTACAAATATGTATCTGAGCTATGCCTGCCAGTATTTATTTTTTTTTCTTACCAAGGAGTATGTCGTTCTCACTACTTTTTGATCCCCCCTCGTAGTAACGGGATAAAAAGTATCCTATGTCTTAAATTAGGTCATTGTCTATCCGTGTGCCAAAATTCATCCATCCAAATCAGAAATGTAAGAGGCAGAACTACTTTCTCATTTATAATATTAGTGTGGATATGGATTTTAATCTGCGAGATAATTGTGTAACACACTTACAGTGCAATCGGTTTCATTTTGACAGTTAAACATCATTCATTGCGTTATTTACGTTGTTGAGCAGACACATTTTTCGAACATATGAAGCAATTAATGCTTCAAAATCATTCAGATTGTGACTGAAGCAATTATAGGGTGCTGATGCTGACCCTGTAGGTAATACTCTCGTTACATGAGCCATCAGCATCTATCTGTGTACTAATAACATTGTAAAGCAATCTCTAATCTGTCTGTCACCGTGTTGATGACCGCATTTCTCCTGGGAATCGTTCGTCGTCGGAGCCGCTATGGAAAGCCACAAATACTTTAGGCTTTTACGAGTCTTATTAAACTTCTCACAAGGTTAAGCATTTCGTATGTTCATACTTTTCAAATATACAGGACCTGCAACTACATATAATTTTAAATTGTTAGTATCAGCTACGTTGCAGTTTAAAAGAAGATGTATTTAGTGACAAAAATTGAAAAGAGTTTGCTATGCTTAGATGGTTTGGTCATGTTGAGAGGATGAATGAAAGACGACTAACAAAAGTTATACAAGGTGAATGGAAACGCCGGGAGGGGGACGCCATAGAATGGCATATTTTATACCTAACTGATTGGTGATGTTCTTCAGAAAGGTCAGGCGCGTACTCGCAATCGGCGTGCGTGTTACATAACTCTGATGAACGTAAACGAAGCAAAATGAGTATGTAAGGATCGTAGCGGGTGCCATTCTGTAGTTGCTGCCTAACCCCATGGGAAAAAGGCGTTAGTTTATGTATGAGTATGTAGCATCATCAGCTCTTACTTAATAATAATAAATTGTTGGTCTAGTTATTCTATTCGATGGAACATTTCGTTCAGAAAGCGGAATTAATCTTGCATACAATTACAAATCACAGAACGATGTTACCATCTATCCCACGTGCCTCAGCCATTCATTCTTCATTAGTGGGTTGATTAGCAGATGTTACTACCATAGGATATTAATTCTGGTATTGACGGTATATGCTCATGCAGTCCATCCAAAGCAGAACAATTATTAGTTCCTGTGACATCCAGGTATCTGGCCAAGTAGGACATGATATGAAGTGTCCCATCTTAGGATGCTGCATTCCCTTGACAAATCTCTTTTTCAAGAGCAAGAACAGATTTTCAAAGGAAGAAAGGACATGGCTCCACCCAGAATAAGGTGTAATGTTGATTGCCGTCAGTTAGGTACCTTCTACATGTCATGGCGTCCCAATAAAGCTGATTAATTACGGCCTTTCACGTCGCTCATGATATATGGAGTGTAATCTATGCAATATACTGGCTCTGCTATCGACGAGTGCCACTTCAGATACGTACGGCGTCATAGCTTTGATTTCAGCTTTATCTCAAGCACGAATATACTGCGAACAGTATTATAGTGGATTTTTGGAAGCAAATACTTGAATGACGTTTGTAAAAAAATTTGTTTGATCTGTCACTATAGTACCTAAAGCTTTTATTCAAGAAATCGAAACAGCACACTCCATGACTCAGCATCAATGACTGAGCATAGCTCAACGTCTATAATCTAGCACATACCTACTTACATAGATTGTGATATTTATCTAGTTTTAACAACATCTGTGATAGAGCTTCTCCTGTGAATCAGGTTCGAGACCACCACGTCGGGAGGCTGGCACAAACTTACATAAGTACATATAACAACTGTCACGTCCTTAGGTGTTTGACTGAAAAGATGTCTCTTCATTCATGCTGTATAGTGGCGATTCTTAGAGCGAAAAGCCAATCTGTCATCCGTTTAATAGTGTCCCCAAATGATATCTAGAAGATTATTTTCAGGTTTAGGTAAGTACTTGTTATATCAGGTTCTAACACTAACATTTTACATGTATATTTTAAATTAAATATTTACTATTTGACATGGTCATTGTAGTGTTTTTCTTGTAATTTACTCTGCAGCTCTGCAGCCTATGCATTGTAAATGCATAGTAGTCTGTGAATGATGATGAGTAAAACATTCATGGTTGTAACTACGCCAAGTTCCTCTAACGGAACAGTTAGCTGTGCTGCTGGGGAGTTTGTTGCGCCACTTCTTCCCAGCTAAAGTACTAGGAAGTGATGAAGGGCGGGCGTTTTGTGGGACTGTCTTAGACGTTCAAAAAGTGCCGATTCTTAGCCTAGTTTGAATAAATGACTTTTGATATTGATTTTACATAAACACTACACACACATAACATAACATCATG
Source organism: Cosmia pyralina (assembly GCA_946251885.1). Taxonomy (NCBI): domain Eukaryota; kingdom Metazoa; phylum Arthropoda; class Insecta; order Lepidoptera; family Noctuidae; genus Cosmia; species Cosmia pyralina. The sequence continues at coordinate 23,106,678 of OX276358.1, forward strand.
GCTTGTTACCCCGAAGGGTTCGGCAGAGGTGTTCCTTTAGTACACCCCATATTCTGCCAGTTATCATCAGTCATGTAATAGGGGGCGACCCTATTGCCTTCAACCGGGCACAAATCCAGACTCATATTAATTATAGGTACACAAAAACAAATTGGTCCAGTGGAATGTAGCATATAGGGAGGAACAAAGTTGTATACACATTGAAAGAAGATTATATAATGAAGGGAACAAGTCTTGTTTTAGGCAAAAGCTGTCACAAGAAAACTGGTGCGCAAGTACATTTATTGGCAAACTCAGTGAACTACATTCTAACACATTTAATAAAAAGAAAATAAAAATAAATATAAAAAACAGCAACAAATCTAAATGGTTAACTACGGGAATAAGAGTCGCTAGTAAAATGAAACGGTTTCTAAATTTTGTTGACAAAGATAATTGTGACGATTCAATAGTTAAATATCGTAGTAATTATTTTAGGCTATATAGGAAAGTAGTACGACATGCGAAACGGCTAGTAGTAAGAACGGAAATAAATCTAGCTCAGGATTCTGGTAAAGTTATTTGGAAAATTATAAATAGTAAGAGGAATCCTAAAAAATATGTAAATGACAATTTGATACTTATGGATAATAATAAAATAGTTCATAATCCCTCAGAAGTTGCTAATATTCTATTGAACAAGTTCTGTAATAATTCGAATTTTGTCATGAGCGACGTTAATACAGCAAAAGAGTATCTACAAAATCATGGGATATGTGTAGAGGAGGATATGGTTTTTGAACCTGTTACACCTATCGAAGTTTTCAAAATAGTTAAGAATATGGAAAGTAAAAGGTCTTTTGGCCATGATGAAATTCCTGTGACTATCATAAAAGAAAACATTGATGTATTGGCTGGTCCTTTGGCTGATTCAATAAATGAATATGTAAATAAAGGTGTTTTTCCTGAGCAATTCAAATTAGCTAAAGTACTACCAATACATAAGAAGGGTTCTAAAACAGATCCAGCTAATTATAGGCCTATTTCTTTGTTGCCAGACAGTTCAACAACATTCATTGCGTTATTTTCGTTGTCGAGCAGACAAATTTTTGGAACATATGAAGCAATGGATTAGCAATTTGTTTCAAAATGTAACCAACTCCGATTGATAATGTGTTACGCAATTAGGGTGCTAGCCTGTATTCCCATAAATAAAATAACATTGAAGCCTTTGCGAAAAATTACTTGCATTTTTCCGAACTTGGAAAAGTATTTGTAAACTATGAATTATTTATTATTATTATAAGTTATGATTGTAACACTAGCTCGACATATTTATCTGGAAGGAACTGATTCCCAACATACAGCTCACGCTAGTTTGGGAAACAGGGCTTGCACATGAAATGTAAATTACTTGTTGTTGCAATAAAGATTTTGTATTTGTATTTGTATTTATTAATGGAATGGGATTTTATTATAGCTTTTTATTGTTTTGGTTACGGCAAATAAATTCAAAGCTACATAATAATTCTGAATTTGAAACCACTGAAAACACCGGGACATCATAAACTTACCTTCCCTCCAAAAACGTATCCCAGTTCCAGAGCAACCAACTGAGCTACTTCTTCACCACCTTCCACTTCCACGGTCCACTCGTTCACAAATTCTTTCGCATGCTCCAACCCGTTATGCACTCCTTGGTACCCATAGTGACTTGGTACCCACAATTTGGGCTCATTAGGATACCATGACAAAACCGAAGTAAACAAACTGGCAATTAGAAGAGTAAAGAACGTCATTTAAACGTTGTTATGGTGTATTTAATTGTATTGGTATGTATTTGTATTGGCTGATGGGGAGTTCGAGCGAGGTCGGTGTCCAAACAAACACTAACGGCCGGCAGACAACAAGAGAGGAAAAGTGTGATTTTTCCCAAGCGGCGCGGCGGTATACTCGACGTCGCGTAGCGGGCACGTCATATCACGGGATTTTCTGATTTTTTGTTTTGCCAGATATTCATTTCAATATAAATAATGTTTTTTTAATCACTTAGGTAATTATAATTATTCGGTTCTATTTGTAAAGGTACATATTTTGAAGTTTTCATAGCGAATGAAAAGGACAGTTTTAAAACGTTTAACAACGAATTTTATCCAGAATACTTTTTAGCCAAATTATAATACAAACTCATAGCGTTTATTTCAATTAAACCAATTACAGGCACTTTTGAATTGTCAAAGGTCAGTCAGTTAGTCAGAAAGTTGAAGCTAGTTGCCCAATTCCAAATCGTATTAGATCTCTATGGAGAAGAACGGCCAAGAAACTCCAAGGACACTCTTTTAAATCAAGATATTACAAAATTCTGGATACATTATACTTGTTGCTTCTATAAGTATGTGAGAACAATGTAAAATAAATAAATAAAAACAATTCAAAATATAACATTAAAATAAGCCTTAACTGCCGGCGCCAGTTCAGGAACATGACGCGTGGATCATCAGTACCATCCAGGACTGGTCCAGGCTCTCATTTTGTAGGGAACCGAATGATCCAACTCCCCACCATCAGCGAGACATCAGAGACATCAGCAAGCATGACAAAATATTATAAGCATACGATTGTCCCACCATTTTCATCAGTCGGGTATACCCGTTTCAGTCATTACATTAGATACTACAGTGGCTGCTAATCACACACGGAGATACGAGTAACTGGAATCGCGATATATTTGAACTATCTTTAACTGACTCAGCCATTTATTTAATTGAGTATCGAGCAAAATATCAATATTATTTTTCATAACAGCATTTTTCTAACCTTTGATAGAGAATCAGGAATAATATATATTGGAGCAGCTAATCACGAAACTGTAAACTGATGATTAATAACAGCCTGGGGGTTTATATGCTGAAACCTAAACTCCAATAAGCATAGCTTATTACATTATTTCGAAGTAAGGCAGCAGAAAGTGCGGGCGAAGAATTTAAAGCTTCAGTAGTTTTGAGGCGAATATTTGCAAAAAAGTTTTCAAATTCCTGAGCTATATCTACATGTAAGTCGATGGGCGCATGCGCAGTGTCTAAATTAAATTCAGTATTACGCTGTTTTTAACCGACTTCAAAAAGGAGGAGGTTCTCAATTCGTCGGAACCTTTTTTTTTTTTTTTTATGTATGTTCCCCGATTACTCGAAGATGGCTGGGCCGATTTGGATTTTTTTTGTTTTATTCGAGAGGGTATACATCACAGTTGGTCCCATATAAAATTGATTAACTTTGCTTTGGTAGTTTTTGAGTTAGCTTCAATAATACGTATTTTTTCCCGACTTTTATACGGATGATGTTCTACATTGTTTTGCAGATAGTGGTATTAGAATTTGTGTGGGGTAGGTACACAACTAAAAAGTGAAAAATAAAAACTTTTTTACAAAAAAATACAACCGACTTCCAAAAACAACACTACAAAGTGAAAAATAACTTTAATTTCGGAAGTCGGTGGCAAAAAACGAAAATACATTTAACTAGACACCGACTTCCGAAATTAAAGTTATTTTTCACTTTGTAGTGTTGTTTTTGGAAGTCGGTTGTATTTTTTTGTAAAAAAGTTTTTTTTCCTACATGTTTCATTATTTATTATTTGCCGGGTAGTTTTTATTTAATCATCAGCTGATTTTATTTTATTGTTAATCTATAGAGCTTTAGCTATTTTGCACACACTTTTAAAAGTTTTAGAATATTTTGCAACATACTGATGAAAAAGCCGCCCAAAAGTGCGTGACGGACCACGCACAATGAAGGGTTCCGTAGTTGAAAAGAATTTATCCCAAAAACAAACTTATCATTGTAATCCCAAAAAAAAAAAAAATTTTGTGTGATAAAATTCTCAAAATTTTCGGACTTTTTCCTTTACTTGTGCTGTGAGACCTTGCTTCTTCCCAAATTTCATGATTCTAGGATAACGGGAAGTACCTTATAGGTTTTTATTTACTTGCGAGTATCAAAATATGTCACATAATTGGCCGAATTTTTTATTGCGTTGACTTACACGCTTGATTTTTTAGATCTCCAAGGGACCATAGATCTACGTATTGATATTAATTTCAACTTGATAGCTCCACTCGTTCCTGAGAAAAAGGGTCTTGACAGACTGACAGACAGAAATTAATATTAAATAGGTATGTCTGTGGTCCCTTAGAGTTCTAAAAAAATCAAGTCTCTAAGTCAACGCAATAAAAAAATATGGCCATTTTGCGACACATTTTGATACTCGCAACTGTCACAAGTACATCAAAACCTATAGGCCCGTTGACCTAGAATAATGAAATTTGGCAAGAAGCAAGGTCTCCCAGCACAAGTAAAGGAAAAAGTCCGAAAATTGTTAATTTGTTGTTTTATGACATATTTTTTTTTTTTTTGGGATCCATTGTTAAGTTTGTTTTTGGGTTAAATTCTTTTCACCTACGGAACCCTTCATTGTGCGTGTTCCGACACGCACTTGGCCGGTTTTTTTATAGACAATATAGATATAGGTACGGAACCCTTCGTGCGCGAGTCCGACTCGCACTTGGCCGGTTTTTTTTCCTTTTGAGCTACGGAACCCTGAAATCAAAATCAAGAGTATTTTCTATTATGTTGTATGGTTTATGTAATATTGAATTAAAAATCACCGTGTTTAACATCAGAATCAGATACCAACTAAAAAATACGGATGACAAATATACACGAAATCGTTGAGGTTTGTAAATTATGTACTTAGTAGGTATTAATAGTAACTAATCTCATCTATTCCCCGTGGTCCCTGCCATAGTACCTTCCAGGGACTAAGGGTATTGTTTTACCCGTGGTCCCTCCGACAAATACAATGCTGCCAAATTAAAATTGTAAGTACCTAATTCAAGTGGTAGTAGTAGTAGGTATACAGAGGCAATATTCATAATTAAAAAAACTTTTTTACAAAAAAATACAACCGACTTCCAAAAACAACACTACAAAGTGAAAAATAACTTTAATTTCGGTAGTCGGTGTCGGTGTCGGTGTTAAATGTATTTTCGTTTTTGCCACCGACTTCCGAAATTAAAGTTATTTTTCACTTTGTAGTTAAGTGTTGTTTTTGGAAGTCGGTTGTATTTTTTTGTAAAAAAGTTTTTATTTTTCACTTTTTAGTTGTGTACCTGCCCCACACAAATTCTAATACCACTATCTGCAAAACAAACTAGAACATCATCCATATAAAAGTGGGGAAAAAATACGTATTATTGAAGCTAACTCAAAAACTACCAAAGCAAAGTTAATCAATTTTATATGGGACCAACTGTGATACCCTCTCGAATAAAACAAAAAAAATCCAAATCGTTCTAGCCATCTTCGAGTAATCGGGGAACACACATAAAAAAAAAAAAAAAAAGTTTCCGACGAATTGAGAACCTCCTCCTTTTTGAAGTCGGTTAAAAATATACTTAAATAAAGAATCACGAATATATTACATTACATAGAACAAACACAATTTTATTTTTACAAGGTTATGTTTACAAGACATTTCAACAGTACCTAGTACCTACACACTTTAACCACCAAGACATCGATTATGAATATAACGACGTTCGCAAATGAAATATTTTATGAGCAGAGTAGACAGTTAAACACTAATTCCCGGTCATTAATGTTGGGGGCGGGAGATCCATTTGCCCCACGCTCTAGTTTATATCGACACGTCTTTATGTACTTGGTATTCCGTTAAACCGTTCCCGTTCTGTTCCGTTCCGTTGATTCTTGAACTTATTATAAAAACTTTTTTACAAAAAAATACAACCGACTTCCAAAAACAACACTACAAAGTGAAAAATAACTTTAATTTCGGAAGTCGGTGTCTGATTATATGTATTTTCGTTTTTGCCACCGACTTCCGAAATTAAAGTTATTTTTCACTTTGTAGTGTTGTTTTTGGAAGTCGGTTGTATTTTTTTGCAAAAAAGTTTTTATTTTTCACTTTTTAGTGGTTCACATATGCTTACCCCTTCACAGCGTACTGGCGTGATGTTATGTTATGAACTGGTGTGAACAACAAACAGACATGAGATTTCAGCAATCCCAGTCCATTTGCTATCATTTATTGAGGAGTTCCGTTGCCTATCTCAGAAGTTCTTCATCAGGTCTTCACCAAATTGAAATGGGACCACTCCAAGAAAGTACTCTTCCAAAAACTATCCAAATCGCTTCAAGTGTGCCTATAAAATTGGAAGAGTTTTCTCTATTTCTCCAGGATCCCATCATCAGATCCTGACTTGATGATCATGGGACCACCTGGGAAGTATAGAATAGAATAGAATAGAATAGAATAATTTTATTTCGGACACACAATATCCATATAGTGTTAGTAACATACAAAAATAACTTATTGCCTAGTGTTAGTAAAAATCAGCCTCCTCACAAACTGCTGCACAATCGGAGAGCCGATGCTCTCGGCTACAGTTTTCAGGATGCTGTTCCGACTGCCCCTCACTGTCCTCAGTAGCGACGCTGTTTTCTTGCGTATAAGTGCATGGAAGCCGTCGGTGCGGGCTTGCGCAAACATGGCCGACGCACTACAGTAACGAGGCAGCCTCAACAACATCCTGAAAGCATTATTATATTGGACGCGCAGGACATCCAACGATCTCTTAGTGCAATTGACCCATAGACTGCCCGTGTACAGACTTTGGCAATAAGCCTTAAAAAGCGTTACTTTAACTTGTTCTGTACACCGCGCAAATCTACGGGCCAACATATTGCTCCGGACCGCTAGAGCCCTGCGCTCCCTCTCAATGTCCACATCGTCCTTGAGGTCAGCGGCAAGACAGTGACCAAGGTATTTAAAAGTTGACACCCTATTAATTGGTGAGCCGTTCATAACCAGCTCGGGTCCTTCTCCACGGCATTTGCCGCTGACCTCAAAGACCATGTATTCACATTTCTTCACATTATACTTTAAACCATGTGCGGCAGCGTAGGTCTCACACGTTTCAAGCATCTCTCCAATTGCTCCCGCCGACGGACCCAGCAGCACCATATCATCTGCATAGCTGATGTTGTTAATTCTAACCCCATCAACACTGCATCCGACACGCATGCTGCTGAGTGCAACTATCAGGTCATCCACGTACAGGTTGAAGAGCCTGGGAGAGGTCAGACCACCCTGTCTCACCCCGCACTCCAACCTATACGGTTCAGACACTGTATCATCCCATTTCACCTGATTGACTTGGTTACCATACCAGTACTGGAAGAGCCCGCATATTTCCGCCGGTATACCCCTGTCTCCCATCTTCCTCCAGAGCACATCATATGAAACATGATCGAACGCCTTGGAGAGATCAAGGAAACAGGCGTACACCGGCGTACCGCGATCTTTATAATATTGAACGGTATGCTTGAGACTTAAAATAGCACTTTCAGTTGATAGTCCGGGGCGAAACCCGAACTGTGCATCATGAAGATTAATGTAACTTCCCAAGCAAGAATCAAGCATACCGTCCAAGACTTTGGCTATTATAGTCGCAAGAGAAATGGGACGATAGTTAGCCCTGTCCGAGATGTCACCTGTCCTGTTCTTCACAATGGGAACCACGATAGTCTTCATTAGATTAGCAGGAAGGTACGCGTGACTAATACACATTGTGAAAAACATAGACAAGACTCGCGGCAAATGGACACCCGCGTGCCTCAGGTGCTCAATGCTGAGCCCATCATGCCCTGGAGATTTGCCTCGTTTCATGTTGTTAATGATTGCACATACTTGCTTAGCTGAGAAACGTATCAGAGGTTTCTCTCCAAGACGGATGGGCTCACAATCATTCACCGAGATTGAGGGACCGAGAGGGGACTGAACTTTAAAAAAAAAAAAAGTAAACCCTTTCAAATAAAAAAAAAAATAATCCAAATCGGTCCAGCCATCTTCAAGTAATCGGGGAACATACATAAAAAAAAAATAAAAAAAAAAAAAAAAAAGGTTCCGACGAATTGATAACCTCCTCCTATTTGAAGTCGGTTAAAAAGCACATTATTATAGCACTGGCTCTATTAGCTCTGTAACGTGCTCATTACGGGACGCCAAAATCACAACAATCAGCATTCAATCATCAAGGTAAGTTAGTGGTCAGATTAAAATTTTCAGCGGGGTTTTGGCTAACATACATAATATGGCAATTGGCAATCCTTGATGTTGTTTAAAAATAACTTATACAAATACTTAGTAATAAATGAACGAATATAGAAAGACTAAAAGCTTACCCGAATAAACACGTTTGTTTATCCTAGAGCGCTATCATTAAAACGATAAACGGCCTATCAATCAAAGCAAATAAAAAAATTAACATCAAAAGGAATCCAGATTGTGTACCAGGATATTATAAATACATGTTATGTGTTTATTGCACAAGCAGCAGTGTGTCAGTAGATCGATGGATCGTGGCCGTGAGCCGTCGGCGCCCGCGCATGGTACCGTAAACAAACACTTTACTGACAGTTACAGATAAACTGATGTGGCCACAAATTGTTTAGAAAAGATGTATTTTTTATAAAATCAAGTAACGTTCGTTAAGTTTTTTTTTTTTAATTTTTATTTTCTATGAGATTGAACCATGAATAAATAATAAGTTTTGTCCAGTCTCTGAAATTCTGAATACAGGGTAAAAGTGGGATAGTTGCCCTAGGAGGATAGACGCCTCATAATGTTCAAATTGTGACTTGTAAACGTACTCGTCGTAAGAACTAATTACCAGTCACCCTTTAAATATGTCCCAGCCATCTGTTTAAAGTTGCTTCTGCAACGTCTCCGGCGCTGCGGGAAGTGCAACCCCTTCGCCCTTACGTAACAAAGAATAGGCATTGTCACCCATGCAGCGGGCGGGGGCTGCCCTACCTTCGTCGCGCCTCCGGATTTTTATATACACTCTAGGGGTAGCAGTCAAAAGACTACATGGAGTCGGGGTGCACCGATTCGGTTTTGCGTAAACGCATTTAATCTGTGAGAAACACCAGAAATATTGTGGATTGTCGACGACATATTGACAGTGTGGATTTCAGCGCCAGGTGGCAGAAAATTAAACTAAATTTAAATTGAAATGTTTGAGCTAGGCAAGTAGTTAAACGCTATCGATCCAAGTAATTTGCCTAGCCGTTTGATTGAGTAGCTGAATATCATTCAAGCCGTTGAATGAATGGCGGCGTTTAGTGAAATGGCTAGGCGGTTGACCAAACGGCTATAATTAAACCAGTAGGCTTTTTTTTTTTGTGGATGGGAAATCATCAAATGCCTTCTCCCGCTCTGGGCAGAGCGGGAGGGCGTGTCAGACTTTTACTGACTAAAACCCACCCGTGTTCCTTCAGTTGCCAGTGCCAGGGCCACGGTATCTCTTTCGAACTACCCGCGATCCCGGCGGCATCGGCTCAATTGACCCCGTCACTGCTGACATCTCTTTGAGGCGCGCGTGGAACACAACGCGCCGTCGACCCGGGCCTGGTCCTTACCGGACGGCGAGCTGCCCATTACTCGTCGTCCGCAAGCCCGCGCCTAGGGTGGCCGGGAATCGGCGATCGATTCCCGCCGTCCAGGGCGTCTCCTACGGCGGCTAGGGGCGCGAGGGCGCGGCTGTTGCCTCTCCCTCACGCGTTCCGCTTCCTCCTTCGCGAGCATTACTGCTTCGCAGAAGGAGGTGATGGCCTCCCATGCACTCTCGCTCCGCACCATGGCCTGGACCAGGTTTGGACACGAGAGATCGCCGCCGCCGATCGCCTCCGTGAGAACACGGCGGTGCTCAACCCAAGCCGGGCAGACCTCCACTGTAAGCTCCACCGTGTCCTCCGGGCGATCCTCACAATGGTGACACCTGGGCGTTTCCTCCCGCCTTATCCGAAACAGGAACCTCCCGAAACAACTGTGTCCGGTGAGGACCTGCGTCAGGCGGAAGCTGAGGACGCCGAGGCGCCTCTCCAACCACTCCTCAAAGAGGGGACTTATCGCCGCAATTGTGGCGTGCCCAGCGCTGGGTAAACCAGTAGGCTGAGACATATTTTATAATATAGGGTGACTCGTAATTAGTGACCGATACTTAAACACATGATAGTACTAATGATAACAAACAACTTTTACTGTGGGACCAAACCTGAAATTGCGAAAATAAATTAGCTGTTCCCTACGTTTTTGTTCGAATAACTCGTCAAAATGTAGGCACAGCTAATTTTTTTTTTCGCGTTTTCAGGTTTGGTCCCATAGTAAAAGTTATGTGTTTAAGTATCGGTCACTAGTTACCAGTCACCCTATAATAATAAAAATCGATGTGTGTATGTTCCCTAAGGACTCCAAAACGGCTTGAGCGATTTTGATGAAATTTTCAGGTAATCTTCAGATTAGCCCAGCGGGTGATCCTCTGAAGTTTGGTAGTGATCGAGCTACCCGTGCGGAGCCGGGGCGGGTCGCTATCTGTTATTATAAAATACGTTTTTCCTAATAATTTCACGTACGATGGCCACACTAACGATAACTCTCGGAATCGTCCGTGACGGCCAAAATACTCGAACGTCTTATATCTACCCTACACGCACTGGACGCTATTTCGGGACTATTACTAACTCCTACATAGATATTCGTACATCAGTGCTCAAACTTTTGTATTTCCACTTTTTCGTGTATGTAGCTTTGGATTTTTTTAACATTTCATCTAGCTATGCCATCAAAAAACCTATAACAGTTTGAGTAGACTAAGCATAATATTTTTGGTACCTATAAAAACTATAGCTACCCAACGAGCTGAAAATCCAACAGTGGCGAAACTTCACGACAACATTTGCCTAAAGTTCACGTAAAGACCAGAATAGTAGTTGACGTTGTAGACCTAAAATAATAATTATTTATAAAAAAGCAAGTTTAAAAACTAAAACTCGACTACTGAAAAATCACGCTCTAAAAAGTACGAAACAAGAAAATATTTTCATCAGAAATTAGAAAAAGACACATTAAAAATCCGGAGTCATACTCGTACGTAATCTGATCGATGTATGTAACATGACGTGTGACTCCGGATTTTTAATTTGCCTGTCTTTTTCTAATTTCTGATGAAAATATTTTCTTGTTTCGTACTTTTTAGAGCGTATTTTTTCAGTAGTCGGGTTTTAGTTTTTAAACTTGCTTTTTATTTAAATTATTTTGAGGTTGTAATTTCGTGATAAAACTATTTGCGGAGCCACTTTACATTTTTATAGAAGAATATTAATTATATACGAGTATGTATTTTGGGTAGGTTTGGAGAGAAAATATGTTTGGCTCACATCTGAGGCGTGATTTTAGAAATTATTCCCAAATTATCGGGTGCATGCAAGCACAGCCACGAGCAATCGCTAATAATATAATAATATATACTTTTGAAATGTGCTCATTAAGCCCTTTCATTTGTTTCCCAACACGGCATCATTAAAAAATTTTTTTTTAGTTCATGACATTATGTCCTCTAGACGGTGCATATTCAATTTAATGTGACGTCACATAAGCCTATAACCAGCGGACGATCAAAACGCTTCTAACGATACCTCATTTGTCAAATTATGTTAAGGCTCGTTCTTGGTGCAAAGGTTAGCCATTGCCATACGACGTGTGCTCCAAGTGTTATGGGCACCTTTGCGCCAGGAACAGTTATTTGACGTGTTGTTATAGTTATTTTTTCTGTGATTACTTTTACAACTAATTAAGTTTTAGTTATGTTAGTATATAATTTTGTTATTTTTAGGTTATGTTTATATCTATATCTCAAATTGATTTAACTATTCCGGGGTACGAAATTATGATAAGTAGTTTAGAAGTTATGAGGGAACAGATGAACATACATACATACCGGTCAAACTCATAACCCTCCTTTTTGCTTCGACGTAGTCGGGTAAAATATTGTAGCATATTTCTATATTAACAAACATGGAAGATAATAATTACATAGTTTAAAAGCAAGAAACAATACAATATTATCCTCAATAGGAATCCCAGGTGAGTCAATATCTCCTTTACATCTGCAATTATATTCTCTCAAGAAAGAAGGAAGGAATAAAAGGAGGAGTGAGACATTAGAAAAAAATCGGCCTAGTGCGTGCCAGATCACACACAATGATGGGTTCCGTAGTTGAAAAGAATTTATCCCAAAAACAAACTTTTACCTTGGCTAATATAAGCATTGCCTATAACGTGGCAATGCCACCAGATGGGTATACATTACCAGTCGACAGCGATGCGGAGGAATTTTTCGACACCATATTTTAGTTCTAGGTCAACGGGTCGGTGCCTTAAACGTTTTGATTTACTTGCGAGTATCAAAATATGTCGCATAAATGGCCGTAATTTTTTATTGCGTTGACTTAGAAGCTTGATTTTTTTAGAGCTCCAAGGGATCATTATGTACCTATACCTACGTATTTGATGTTAATTTCAACCTGATACCTCCACGCGTTCCTGAGAAAAAGAGTCTTGACAGACTGACAGACAGACAGATAACGAAGTGATCCTATAAGGGTTCCGTTTTTTCCTTTTGTGGTTCGGAACCCTAAAAAAACATATTACTTACTTTAACATTACTTTAACGTCGCGTCATCGTCATACCGAACTTAATTAACACTTCAGCCAAATCTATTTTTGGCACGATTTTTCTTCCACCGTGTAATTTGTTGAAAGCAAACGAAAGTTTACCAAATAAACTTTATTGTGCTTCTTCGTATCTCTTAGCTCAGTGTCCAAGTTTTTTTGTTTATCAAATCTTGGTAAACTAGGTGTACATCAAACTTATTTACTTTTTCAGGATTCAGGCGTGGGTTTCAATAGTTATCATGTTCTTGCTCTACTTTACTTTTCATATCTATGATCTAAAAGTATATTTTCCTATTAATATATAATGGCTTCTATTAAATAAAGCTTTGCATACATGATTATCACATTGCTCAATTTCTTCACGAGAAGTGACATGCCCAAAACGTAGACATGAAGACTAAAACGTAGGGCCCAGAATGACCCATGAATTGAGACTGATTCCCATTGTTGTCAGTGCTCCATTGAATGCTATTGTTTGCTAAATTATGCTCATGTAAAGTGCGCAAATATGGCGCATTAATTATGCAACGAGGAAAATTATATCATATTATTTCGTGATAGCCGAACATATAGGAAGTTATATATGCCAACATACATACAACTATAACTTTGGCTATCACTGCTCAAACGCATATCCGCGGCGCGCGCGCAGCCACAGTCGCGATGCGCGCGCCGCTCGCACCCGCGGCCTGTGCCGCCTTACTTCTGCTCTGGCCTGCCTCCCTGGTACTCTGCTATCAGGACGAGAGAGGATACCAAGCAGAGGACGCATATCACGACGATGTGTTAGACGTGTGAGTGATTCATGTGCTGCTAGTAATTCTGTGAAGCTGCTCATCTCCAGTGATCTTCAGTGATTTTTTTAATTAAAATTATTTCTGTCATACGTATCGGTTGGTTGGCGGAAGCGATGCTCGTAAAATGGTTGCTCCGAAAAATTTTATTTCTGCGGATGATGATATTAATTCAGCACTGTATCATATTTCGACGCCAAGTTTATTCGGAAATCATCTGAAACAAGGAATAATTCATTAGAATTCAAAGCGCGAGTTTAAAATTACGTTACGATTGGGCTACTAGAAAAAATTTTTTTCGAATAAGAATTAACCCATAGGTAAAATGTTTTTTTCAGTCCATAGCCTTGTAGAGCGACAGCTTTACTTACAAAACAACTGAACGAATCAATAGAGGAATCGTGACCCAGAGTCCACATTTCCTTTGATTACTTCAATTAATTTATGAATCAGTTGCATTGCCCCGTTTAAAAATCAAAGTGCGTGGGTTCAACGACTGCTACTGAATGGAGTACGTTGCACACTTGCACCATCATAATATATAAAGTATTACACCAGCTTTATTGCACGTGGTATTAATAGTCCAGTGTAAGAACCCATTGAAGTGTTCTTGGAAATCTTAGGGCGAAAGATTGGGTACTTAGGTACTTACTGATGATGTGTGTGATGTGACTGAGGCTAAAGCACTTGAGTTGATTAAGGTCCTGTGTGTCCTAATTGATATTGGAAGGGATGCATATCGTCTTTAACGATCTGAAAAAAAAACTGCATTCAGTTACATGGAAGACCACTGTAGAACTGACAAATGACAGAAAACTTACAAGCTGATCTAGGACTAAACGATCAAAAAGGTACAAGGTACGCTACAAAACTGTGTTAAACTTTAGTTATTGAATATTTCATCAAATATTGGACTTTTTTGCATAAATCAACTCTGTAAACCTTCAGACTATGAATTTATGAACACACATGGTTAAAAATCTAACCACTCTATGGAAGATTTATGTGATGCTGCTGAGCTATGTGCATCATAAACAGTTCATTAATTTACAAGGTTTATCGTAATGACATTTCACGCAAAATCGTTAATTAATGGAGCAATGCAGATAGCTCTCATATATTATGTCAGCCTGGTCATACATTCACTCTCTAATTTATTCTAATTAAGGTCATAGCTAGATTAGTCACTCTGCTAATTTAGATATTTAACTCCTTTGACGCCAGAGCTAAGACATTCGTAACAGTGATGACAACAATGACATTTTCATTATCCCAAACTTAAAGCGGAACGAGAGTGATTCGACTTTTGATAAATCAGAGACTGTCACAGAAATTATTCATCAAAGCAACATGATTGTACGTATAGGTACCTACATACTAACGTCATCAAGCTCTTGGATATTAGTTTGACATAAAAAAAAAAAACCGGCCAAGTGCGTGTCGGACCACGCACAATGTAGGGTTCCGACTTCCAAAGTTGAAAAGAATTTATCTTTTAACCAACTTAACATTGTAGTTGAAAAACATGTCATCTCATACATTGATATACGCACAGAACAGATAAAAAAGGATCTCTTTTATCTGTTATGTGGATACACGTATACGCCATGTTCAATTCTCCAAATGCAAAAAGTTTGTAATCCCAATTTTTTTTTTGTGTGATAACTGATAAGATTTCAATTTAACTATTTTCGGACTTTTTCCTTTGCTTGTGCTATGAGAGACCTTGCTTCTTGCCAAATTTCTTGATTCTAGGTCAACGGGAAGTACAGCTTTTCATTTATTTGTTAGTATCAAAATGTGTACATAAATGGCCGAAATTTTTTATAGCGTTGACATATAAGCTTTATTTTTTTAGAACTCCAAGGACCCGTAAATCTACGTATTTGATATTAATTTCAACTTGATACCTCCACGCGTTCCTGAGTAAAAACGGTCTTGACAGACTGGCAGACAGATAGACAGACGGACAACGAAGTGATCCTATTAAGGTTCCGTTTTTTCCTTTTGAGGTACGGAACTCTCAAAATATCTCTACCATAATCATTGGTCTTTTATTCCATGCAGTAATAAAACAAAGGACTAAGATTACCACTAAGTAAAATTAATTGTATTATGCATGTCAACTGACGCGCCTCGTGGTCCCAGAAGCAGTTAACCTTGCCAATTTCGATTTCAAGTCCCGATCTCCGTTTCGGGTCAACGCATGATGAACGTTAAGAACAATAATTAGGTCCTTATTATTCATTAATGAGCTAATCATCATCCCAACGACTTTGTAGAACATAAAACGATAAGATAAAGTTTCTTTGTTGTTCCTCCAAGTTTAATGTTTTTTTGTGTCAAACAAGGATGATTTATATGAAATGACGCGTGACGGATAATAATTATTATTAGACTATTAATTTTTAACATTTAAAACTACAGATGCGGAATACGTATTTATAAAATGTCTTGAGTTACGAGTTCATGCTATTTTAATAAATATCATCATCTTCCTGCTCATGTCCCATGTTACTTGGGGTCGGCGCAACACGTTTTTTCTTTCCATTCTCCCAGATATCAACCGTCACGCTATCATTCACCTCTTTCATATCATTCCTCACACAATCCATCCATCTATTTTTCTTTATTTTTATAAATATGATGTTAAAAAAATAACTACAGGACAGGTATTAATATAATTTCTGAAAATCCGGAATGTCCACGCCCAGAATAGGTATACCAGGGTCCTCTTCTTCTGAAGAAGACGAGTTCCTAAGCTGCGGATGACCGTAATCCTCATTGTGGGTCGAACCTTTTCCCAATTATTATCGGTCAAAGGCCAATGCGTAAAATTGGTGCCTTTTGTTTTTTTGGCGGCAGTCGATCGGATATCAAAAAAGGGATGCAGAATAATATAAGAAATGAACTATTGTATGGGGTCTTATATCATAAACTCAGTCCGAACTGAGCTATGGGTGTTTAAAGAAAAAAAAAACTTTTTATAAATAATTCTATAATTAGAACTGCAGTTAGTTTTATCGTTATGTGTTATATCTAAATCAGAATTCTAACTTCAAAACGACGCGCTGCTGTCCTTCCTGTGCACTTTCACTGACACCAACACCGGGCGGCACTGCCATTGGCTAGAACAATAGCCAGTCACTGTTAAAGAATTTTTTACCTGCGCAAGAGCCGGTTTATGGTCTTTTGTTCAGACATTGGCAAACAAATCACTCACTGTTTTACCTTCGTGGCTTAAGTGTGTTTTTTTAGAGTTTCTCGTGGTGATTTTATAGAAGACTTGGCTTAATAATCTGGACTTGGAAAACGCTTCTTTAATTGGATAACCTGTGCTTGACATACTCGGACTGTGATTGTGCTTTACGTGTTGGATTCGTTGTTGTGATAATATGGCAGACTTGGGACTTTGTTTGTTGTGCCAACGCACTTTAAATCGGAGTAATAATCACCGGAGACCATCAATGCCATTAACTGCTGAATTAGTTCAAGCACATCCTTCCTTGATGCAGTATCTCAGCAATGTTGGAAATATAACAGATGTAAGTTGTTCACCAGGATATAATTAACGAAGAATATATATTTTTTTTAATGTGTCTGTTCAACTGTTTGTTTATCTTTCCTTTACTTTGCAACACTCGCAACGGATTGACATCATATTTTAGATAGTAGGAGAATTAGAAAGTAAAATAGACTACACATTATCCCGGCAGAAAATATATTTCCCCTGAGAAGTGTGTACTTTCTGTATCTAACTTAACTTGCGGGCGGACTGACGTAGCCCCGGATATATAATAGCCGATCATTATTATGAAAGAATATCTTATACATACATTAGGCTAAACTCATCTTGATTTTGGTATTTTTCTTTTATTTCTAGCATTCTCCAGTCACGATACTACCTGTAGAGAAAACGGTTTCTTAGGCTTAGTGACGATTTTCATTTCACTAATTGTAGTTCATTTTGTTTCTAGTTTGGTGTCGGGGATCGGATTTGCAGACCATGCTTACAACGAGCTGACCGTTACGTGCCAGCGGAACCAAACGTATTGGAGGAACCAGCGGAACAAAACATTTTGCAACAACCAGCGGAACCAAATGTTCTGGAACAACCAGCGGAACCAAATGTTCTGGAACAACCAGCGGATCCACAAATCTTGGAACCAGCAGCGCAACCAAACGTTGTAGAACAGCCAGCTGCAGTGGTTCAAGGACAACGCCATTTTCCTTTCCCCGGTTATCACCGAGCACCTTTGAATACCAGGGTTTGCATTTTTGCGATGTGTGAAAATCGACATTTACAACGGATTGACAAGTCTTTAAGAGCTGCTATTCTTAAAGAGAAGAAATTCTTTATACCTTTTGGCTCTCGTGTATGTGAAGAACATAGAAATGATAGTGCTTGGCAAGACGTCGAACGGAGTATACGCCACGTATATAATATGTTTTCTCCAAAACAATTAATGGACATGGTGAGACTATTACAGTCGCATCGTTCACATTTAAACTTTGAACAGCTGTCTTCAATCAATGACAGCATTTTCCACTACTATATTGGGTTTTCAAAGACTCAATTCCAAGAAATGCTGCAAAGTACACCTTCAATTGCTGAAAATAACACAAGAAGGCCAGCTACAGCCTTGGCAACGGTGCTGGTGAAACTTCACACTGGTGATTCTAACCAAAGAGTGTGCAGCCTTTTAAGAATGTCCCGATCTACATTTGAGAGAACGATGACAAATGTAAGAGAATGCTTGAAGCGAGATTTTATTCCAAGACATCTTGGGTACGATCATTTATCTCGCGATGAAATGATTTCAAGGTGTTTAGCGATACCCAATGCTTTATTTGGAAACAATTACGAAAGAGCTATTACAATACACGATGCGACATACATGTACCTCCAAAGAAGTACCAATTATTATTTCCAGAGAAAGTCATATAGCCTGCATAAGTGGCGTAACCTTTATAAGCCATATTTAATAGTATGCCCTGATGGACACATAGTAGATGTTTATGGGCCTTATGATGCAACGACATCTGATTCAGTTATACTGAATAGAATATTAGAAAGCCGAGATGATCCATTTCATTGGGTTTTTAGACCTAATGATGTTTTGATTTTGGATCGAGGGTTTAGAGATTCGATTGAACCGTTAAAATCATATGGTTATTGTCCAAAAATGCCCATTACAAAAAGCAGCACTGACACACAGCTTACGACCCTAGAAGCAAACGAATCCCGGAAAGTAACGATGTGTCGCTGGGTCGTTGAAACAATAAATGGCAGGCTAAAGAACCAGTTTAAGCAATTAAGGCACACAAATAATAACCGAGCAATGACACATCTCTTTGATGAAATCAAGATTGCGTGTGCTATACTCAATGCGTTTGGTCGACCTCTGACTGATCACAGGTTAGTGACTGATATATTAAGTGAGATACACCAAAGGTCCGCCATGGAGAACCATCTCAGCAGTTATGTAATTGCGAGTAATCTAAATGCTCGCAGAGCTATATTCCGTACAATAACCGCAGAAAACTTGGAACTAGATAGTTTTCCAACTCTTAACACAGATGACCTTATTTTATATGCTCTTGGTACTTACCAGATAAAACAAGCTCGAAGCTATTATGGCGAGCATACAAAGCAAAATGGTCAATATCACATAGAAGTATACCGAGAAGTTAACACGCAAAATATAACTCAATACGGAATAGTAGCTGCCAATCCTGTGCTAGTAAGAGGAAGAATTCAGTCCAGACATCGGCAGGCTCGGATATATTATGTTTATATACTGTATGAAGAAAATGCGCATGGAAGAGAAGCCATAATAGGCCACTACTGTAGCTGTATTGTGGGAAAAAGAACCCTCGGCTGCTGTTCTCACGCGATGGCTATTGTCTGGTACTTAGGATGGGGCAGACATCAACCTAATCTTAGTCCCCCAGCACTATTTTTAGACAGTATAATTGTGAGACACGACATCGAAAATGAGGCTGATGATCCTAGCGATGATGATGTCTAAATGTGATTTGTCATTTTTTTAAATAAAAAGTTCACCATATGGCCAGTTTTATTGTTTCTACTACAATCTGCCTAGCTCACCAATACATAAATAAATAACAAAAAATAAATGAAAAAACCAATAAAAAAAATGTAAACATGTTTTTGAAGATCTATGTAGTACCTAAATAGTGAATATCTCTTGGGAACGTAAAAATATGCTTTGTAACAAGAATTATTCTATATCACATGAAAATATTACATAATCTTTAAACTGATATAACTCAGTCCAGACTGAGTTTTCGATCTAAGACCCCATACAATAATACATTCATAATATTATTCTGCACCGTTTTTTTCATATTTGATCGGCTGCCGCCAAAAATACAAAACGCACCAGTCTTCATAGTAATTTGGTCATTGTCTTTTCAAAGCTCGACTTCTGCTTGGATTTATTAGAAGCCCGGTCTTCTGGTTTTAGCAGAAGTCGCATCTCACGTTAAAAACATCATCAACAATGGTGCTATTTGTGCTAAATGATGGAATGTAAAGAAACTACACAGACGTTCATTGTACCTACATATTTCTTAGGATGCTTCGTTAACAAGTACCTAAATAAATAGGTACTAGCTCTTATCAGCAAGTGTAGGTATTATTAGAATAATACATTGCAAACTTTTTATCAAACCTTCAATGATGTCATCCGATTATGTCACATCACCACGTTTTGATCCCACAAACTCAATACCCGACAGAAAACTGTGAGACTATGAGATACTTACCGAGAGCTAACTTATACATTACATACATACATACATAAACTCACACCTTTTTCCCAACGGGGTAGGCAGAAACTACATAACACCACCTGCTACGATCCTTAAATACCTACTCCTTTTGTTTCGTTTACGTTAATATTAGGTCTTTACCTATGAAATTGCCGTTCTGCAGTACTGGCCATTTTAAATCAAAACGGCAATTTCATAGGTAAAGACCTATTACATCTCTAACTCACATCTTTTACTTTTAGGTTAGACGGCAGTTCGCCATGCCCCACTGACAGACTCCTGCGCACCCGCGAGATGTGCCGCGTGGACGGCGCAGACATACAGTGCATGAAGTTAAGGTGCTGTGACACACATGTCTTCATAGCTGGCAGGTAAGACAATCCCTTCAGCAACTTTGTTCAGTATCGAGTTGACACAAGCTAGCACAAAGGGACTTGATATGATACTGAACAAATTATTGTATTATTGCGGTAATCACACTAGTTAACTCGCCAGAAAATTAGATACTGATGACTGACTACTACTTATTTAATCTGAAATTAGATACTGATGACTGACTACTACTTATTTAATCTGAAATTAGATTATAGCGTCCTAAGGATAATTGGCGAGAGAACCGATACTGTTCTGCTCAGTAGGTTCACTGAACTCCATGTGTTGCGAGACCGGTGAGCCTGCTGTGTAGGGGTAGTTGGTGTGTGCAGTTTGTTCTTTTTAATTTTAATTACAAACATTAGTTATAAGCAAAATTCTTGATACTAACAACCTTGCATTGCCTATGGACTTTTTTGTCTGAAATAAAGGTTTTTTTAGGGTTCCGTACCTCAAAAGGAAAAAACGGAACCCTTATAGGATCACTCGTGTGTCTGTCTGTCTGTCTGTCCGTCTGTCACAGCCAATTTGCTCCGAATCTAATGGACCGATTAAGTTGAAATTTGGTACACATGTGAATTTCTGTGACCCGAGCACGGACGGGTAAAGTAAATAAATGAATTTTGAATATAGAGGTCACTTTTGGGGGGCAAACAAGAAAAAAAAAAAGTTTTGCAAACTACACCATGTGGCAATGTCAAATGAAAGGGCTTACTATGAGGGTCTCAAATATATTTTTTTATAATTTTTAAAATAAATTGTTTTCAAGTTATTTAAGAAAATAGACGAAAATTGACCATTCCCCCCCCCCCCATCTCCGAAACTACTGAGCCTAAAATTTTGAAAAAGAATACAGAAAATAGATCTTTACCTGTAGATTACAGGAAAACCTATAAGAAGTCTGTGGTCTTAAAATAAATCTATCAATATTGTGAGTACAAATTTACATTTACAGTTGGAATGTATGGGAGAACATGTTTTTCAACTACAATGTTAAGTTGGTTCTTAAGATAAATTCATCCCAACTACGGAACCCTTCATTGTGCGTGGTCCGACACGCACTTGGCCGGTTTTTTTTTGGTATTATAATTAAATCAATCAATTCCGCATCTCATAATCCATTGAATGACGACCAAAATTAACGAATTTCAAGATCCACGTCCGCGTCCTGTCCTGTCTCTTCACAAACCTTTACGATAAATTGATTGCCTTCCTTTTGACAACATCCTTACCTTTTACGAAACCCAATACTTACCAACCATTTACAAATCACATTCACAGTAAAATCAAAGACGAAAGCCTGCTTCCAGTTAGAAACATGAGTTGTATTCGGCTTAAAGAACCAAGGGATTTGCTAACAAAGAAAGCTGTGACCTTTTCCATCTTCGTCTATCTCTGGCGCTCACGAGATCACATTTATATTCCAGCCGTGTGTGTGCGAAGGGCGACGTGTCTCGTTGTCATGTGAAGCATAGGAATGAGGAACTAGCCAGCATAATCAATCACTATATTCACTACCTATGGTAATTGAATAACTCTGCTTGCTAAGCGGAATATTAATTGTTGTGACTTCATGTTTATTCTTCTGGCTGGTTATAAGGACCAAGAAATATTAATAGACGATAGGTAGACGTAGATGTGGAGGAGGAGCTCGTGGCTAAGTAATAACCACAGAACAGATAAAGAGATAAACCTCTTTATCTTTTCTGTGGTAATAACAGCCGCAACATCGATCCATTATTTTAAGCTACGCTTGCCAGGGTTGTTCTGTGTATGGTTCTTTACATACCGACACTCCTCCGTGCCACGGAATGCACGTTAAGCCGTTGGTCCCGGCTGTCACTCGTGGATCTTTGACAGTCGTTACGGGTCGTCAGAAGCCCGAAAGTCTGACAACCAGTCTTACCAAGGGGTATCGTATTACCCAGTTACTGTGTATGGAGGTCAGATAGGCAGTCGCTCCATGTAAAATACTGGTATTCAGCTGCATCCGGTTAGACTGGAAGCCGACGCCAACTTAGTTGGGAAAACGCAGGCAGATTGATTGAGGTAGACGTAGATGGAGACAAAAGGTGGTCCTGCGATCCTCACATTCTTCGTAATGTTTGGCTTTCGAAACATGTTGGCATCAAGCGCAGGATTGCTAATACCGCTACATTGTTTGCTTTGCCAAAGAATACGAACTAGCGTAGACTAGTGAATGTGAACCCGTTTGTTGAAAATGCTTGCCAAAGTTTGGCAAGAAGTCGCGACCAATCGTGATCTGTAAGGAGCGGACCTATACGGGGTTTCAGAAATTGGGACTTTAGAAGAACAAGCAAACCTTAATATTCCTATTTGCCAGGTGTATACCAAGGTCAACGGACCCTTGCAGTCTGCAGCTGTGTGAACAAGCGTGTGAGGTGCGTGACGACCGCGTGTGGTGCACGTGCCACAGCGGCTTCCAGTTCCATACAGAGCACTACAGGAGGAAGACGCAGCCTTACTGCGTTGGTAAACACAATGACTTACTTTATATAATTACTTACTCTTAACTTAACATTAGCAAACAGGTTAGTTACCGTAAAGTACTTTTATAAAGTACCTACTTCAACAACAATGGGGTTGTCGAAGCGTTGCTAACTTAAAGACAAAATGGCAAAATAACTTCATCCACCTATAACCCCTTCAAACCGGAATACGGCGGTAATACTGCGGTGGATCAAACCTTGTACGTACGGCTACATATCAAGCTATACATTTCCAGTATAAGCTGATCTCGCATTGTATAGGATTTCCTTACAATAAGAGGTCAATGTACACTGGAAATGTATAGCTTGATGTGTAGCCGTGTGTACAACGAACTCTCAGGATCGTTCCATAGTTCCCTACAAAAATCTAAAGAAAACCGATACAATTAGTACCTATTCCTTATACTAATATCATCACACCTATTAAATTCTGATCTCCTGGTACTCAGATGTGGACGAATGCTCTTCTAACAATGGCGGCTGCGAGCATCGGTGTATTAACGACCCCGGCGGGTACCACTGCGAGTGTTCGCCTCCGCTGGTCCTCGCCAGCGATGGCAAGAAGTGTGAGCAAAGAGTCGCTGTCCCAGTAAGTTGCAGTATTTTAAGTTCATTATCAGGAGAACTGTTTAATCCTTCCAAGGTTTTCTAATTACATTAGTTACCTGCTTAGTAATAATACAAACCAAGTATGCCGCTGTACGGCTCATCTCAATGACGCACTGGGGACTAGGAATGACTATAATGTAGCGCTAGCCTATTACCTCATCATCAATGTAACAAATCACGGCTGCACCTCATACCTTTCCATTGCTCCCACTTTGGTAAACTGTAAGCTTCAGAGCCTTGTCGTCTGTAACATGATCAGAATGAGTGGCAGTTTATTATCGTTCCCACAGAAACTTAAAAGACGGAAGTCACATAAATCAGCCCAGGTAACCGCATTCCTTCAGGAGCCGCTGCCGCTGGTGCGAGCGTCGTCAAGGTGTTACGCACCCTGTGACACTGTGACCTGGCTGTCGCGGAAGATTAAGCAGTTGAGTGATCAGCTGCACACGACCCAGGCGGCGCTGAAAAAGCTGATGGATAGTCCTGCGTTAAGAGACGGTAAGTGTGATGATTTGAATTCTGAAGAGACGAAATATGCTGCCTTCTACCTTGCCTATACATAGAATGATGAAAAACCTACCTGTAGGTTTTAATAATCTAAACAATAAAATGTTACCTACATTTTATTGTTTAGCTTTGTTTTTACTGGAAGGCCTTCCAGTAAAAACAAAGCTATGTACTGAGCGAATTATGCACCATTTTTATCCGAAGTGCATACGTAAGTCTTTGACGAACCACCTCGGTACGGCCTAATTATATGCGTCCGCGTGGTCAAGAGCCGCGGCCGCTGTACTGGGAGATTACACGAGACCATACAACTCAAATTACATATTTCAATAGCGGCTCGGTCACCGGCCGCCTGTTGGCCGGCTGTTGTTCGCGGCCAGGCCGCGCGTCCGCGCCGTTTCACCTGTTTAGGCCCTATAAGGTCTGAAAAGGAAATCAATATTAACACCATGCCCAATACAGTTGAAATAAATAAACTCTCTCTTCGTTCTCTCAAGGTGGTGACAGGTTCGCAGAAGGCACCTACGCTTACAGAGTATTAGATTCAACGGCACCTTTAGAAGGAGGATATTGCCGTTGTGAAAGAGGACCAAGGGTAAGTAATTAAAATCATACACTTTTGCATGTAGATAAGTTTCAGCTATACTTAGAGATCGAGAGAAGTGCAAGGAATGGGCCTGAGCTTTTGCCAAGGTGTGGGACAGTTCAGGCTAGTAAAAAAAACTTAAGTAGTTAAAAGTTAGGCAAACATAAACGAAGGGTCCAAGTCCAATATAATTTTTTTAAATTCAATGTTACAGGGTCCGGCCGGCTCACCAGGTATGGAAGGAGCAAAAGGTGATAGCGGACCAAGGGGTCCTCGCGGCCCTAGAGGTCCAAAAGGCTCCTTAGACCTCATGCTACTTATGATAGCAGACCTCAGACATGACATCCAGAACATTGAAGCACGCGTGTACAAAGATGAGGAGAAGTAAGTTCCCAGTTATAAGATATAATATAAAATGCAATTAGAATGGATATTGGCAATAATGTATGGGGCTTGATCCAAATGCCAACCACTAAAGAGACATTTGTCACTGAACAGTAAGGAGTAATTTTGCACTATTTTATTTCAGTTCTCTTCTAATTATCTTACTGAGTAAGTAAGAGGGAAAATGTGGCTATGTGGACCCGAGCGGCTATTTTTACTTAGCTGCGCCCCGCGGTTTCACCCGCATAGCCCGGGATAAAAAGTAGCCTATGAGTTAATTCAGGGTATAAGCTATTTACATACCAAATTTCATCCAAATCGGTCCAGCCGTTTGAGCGTGAAGAAGTAACAAACATACACACTCGCAAACTTTCGCCTTTATAATATTAGGTTAGGGAAAAAGTCCTTTCGCATTATAGTATGTATGAACATATACTCGTATTAAAATCTCTTTGGCTATACTATTTGTATCTGGCTGGTTTTGGTATCATTGAAAGTTTAAATTTTAAAGAACTTAATTTCCAAAGAAAATGTGTGATTTTCATTTGTTTTTCGTACTGTCAAGATGAGTGAATCTAATGAAGAAATTCGATACATTTTAAAATTTTACTACAAAAAAGGTAAAAATGCAACGCAAGCCGCGAAAAAAATTTGCGATGTTTATGGACCCAGTGCAGTGTCTGTGAGAGTAGCACAAATTTGGTTTAAGCGTTTTCAATCCGGAAATTTTGATGTCAAAGATGCACGTCGCTCTGGTCGCCCTATTACGGATAAAATGGATGCCATTTTTGAAAAAGTGGAGCAAGATCGGCATATCAGTAGTTACGACGTAGCTGAAGAACTGGGAATTGACCACAAAACAGTTTTGGCGCAGTTGAAAAAAACTGGGTACACAAAAAAGCTCGATATTTGGGTACCTCACGAGCTCACTGAAAGAAACCTAATGAACGGTTCATTAGGTTTCTAATTCTAATGAACCGTGTACTCATTTGTGATTCTTTATTACGACGTAATGAACCGAACCATTTTTGAAGAAGCTGATAACTGGTGATGAAAAGTGGATCACGTACGATAAGAACGTGCAAAAAAGGTCGTGGTCAAAGGCCGGTCAGGCTTCACAGACTGTGGCGAAACCCGTGTTAACTCGCAACAAGGTGATTCTGTGTGTGTGGTGGGATTGGAAGGACATTATTCATTATGAGCTGTTACCACCAGGCAGGACCATCGATTCTGAACTCTACTGCGAACAACTGATGAGATTAAAGCAAGAAGTTGAGAGAAAGCGGCTGGAATTAATCAACAGAAGGGGTGTGGTTTTTCATCATGATAACGCTAGACCTCACACATCTTTAGCCACTCAGCAAAAATTAAGAGAGTTTGGCTGAGAGGTGTTAATGCATCCGCCGTATAGTCCTGACCTTGAACCTTCAGATTTCCACCTGTTTTGGTCTCTTCAGAATTCTTTAGGCAGTGTCAGGTTAACATCACGAGAGGACTGCCAAAACCACTTGTCGCGGTATTTTGATCAGAAGTCCCATTTCTATAGCAATGGGATCATGTCCCTACCTACAAGATGGCAAAAAGTTATCGAACAAAATGGTACCTACATACTTTAGATAAATGTAAATAATGTATATTAAAAAATGTTTTGAATTTTCTTAAAAAATGCGAAGAAACTTTTTCCCCAACCTATTATTAGTGTGATAAGTAATTAATAACAGCCACTCGGGTCGATCGATCAGGTTAAGTGGATGGGTGACCATCTTTTACCAAAACACTCATTACGAGTCGTGAGAAGCCCGAAAGTCTGACAACCAGTCTTATCAAGGGGTATCGTATTACCCACTAACTAGAGATTGTGGAGGTCAGATAAGCAGTCGCTCCATGTATAATACTGGTATTTAGCAGCATCCGATTAGACTGGAATCCGACCCCAACATAGTTGGGAAAAGGCAAGGATGGTAATGGTCAGAAAAATATATTAAAAAAACTAATATTATAAATGCGAAAGTAAGATTGTTTTCACGCCTAAACCACTGAACCGATCATCCTGAAATTTTGCATATACATTGTCAGGTGTACAGAAACGGACATAGGGTACTTTGGGTACCTTTCATCTTGAAAAAGAGTACTGTTCCCGAGGAAAAGGCAATAACGTTCTTATGATAATAGATGGCGCCACTTGTCTTTCAAATCATGATTTAATTATATTATTAGCAGATTACAAGCAGAGTACAACCCGAATTAACTGTCAAATTCTAAATTAACGCGAGCGAAGCCACTTGCAAAAGCTAGTGAATATCTAAATTTTCCTTTGATAAGGGTTTTGCTGACACATTCTGAACCATCCCGTTGTAAGTTTACCAACTGATGGGATAATACCTAACTATTATGTTTATTTCACGAATAGATAAGATACCGATGATATCACTGTTTGTTTGTTTGTTCCGGACTGTGCTAGAGATTAACGAGCCTCTACAGGCTTAGGTTTTTAGGTGAGATAAGGTTCATCCAAAAATCTGTCCTTGGTATAAGGAAAACATTTGGGACAAAATCACGTTTAGTAAACATAAAGGCCTGTGGCGATGGCCTAATATGCTTATCACGGTCACAGAAAATGCCATCACACGGCTTACAGCTATGATTGTCATGTTTTTTGCAAAGATATTGTTACCAGACGAAGTTGAAAGTTTTATAGACTGACTTTCATCTCAAATTGATAAAGATAAACCATCTTTGGCTATCCGTATTAATAAATAAATAAATTTATTTCAGTTAACTTTACAAACTTCTACAATATATAATCTTGCATAGAGGCCTCCTTTTAAGTATAATAAATACCTGTACTAGGAGACCCCGCTCTTCTAAAACTAGAAACAATAATAATGTAGGAGTGTACATACAAACGAAATTTAACTTAAATCTAGGAGGGTATGTGTGTGTGGGTGTGTGTGTGTGTGTGTGGGAGGGGTGTGTGAGAGTGTGTAAGGGTGCGGGGGTGCGTGCGCGCGTGTGTGTGTGTGTGTATGTCGCTTTCGTTAAGTTATCACATGATACTTTGTAAGAGAGTTTCAATGTCGTCATAACTCTTACATTTATTAGTAGTATTAGTGTTAAATGAATTGGGTCTACCTATATACTTGTTTATGTAACTATTCTAGCGAAGGGCGGGCATTTTGGGGGACTGTCCTAAGTAATTTTAACATTCGAAAAGTGCTGTTTCTCAGCCTAGACTTTGTCTAGTTTGTAGTAGTCCTGTAGTAGTCCAAGTCATTTGTGTTTGTCTAGTTTGAATAAATGACTTTTGATTTTGATCTAACTATAACAACGCCGCTAAAAACAAAGAGAGTCAACTGAATTGTTACTAAAGACCAACTTTTTTCATTCATTCATTCACATCTATCTTTCCTTTCTCTTGACTAAAGACTGGCTTTACGTTCCAGGCCCGAACGTTTCAACCTACAAAAGGCATGGCGTCGCCAGCGCAAACAAGAGAAGCTGGACCGGGAGAGCAAGACGGAGCAAGAGTTAGAGGCGTACACCGCGCCGCCCATCGAAGGACCTGTCGATATATTGCCGAATGGTAAGTAGGTACCTATTATTACTTAGTAAAAAGCACTGAAACGATTACGTTCCCAAATAGGCTTCCGAGAACAGAATCTGGCGATATTAGGCATTATTGATCCATCCAATGCTCCTGTGCTCCTGGACCTGGACAATGTCCCAGCTGTTAGTGTCCCAAATGTCCGTTCACCTCCACGTGCCCTCCTCTGGGTCCAAATAGTACCTATAGATAATAAGCGACATAGATGTACTTACCACTTAACTTTTTTGTTAATGGCATGGTACCTACCTATGCAACCTAGTTCGGAAAATGATAGAAATCATCAATATAATTTTATGGTAGGTACTTAGTCTGACATTCTATCAACAAAATCAAAACAATACACATATATCCCGCATTCAAATAATATCAATAAGTTTTTTTGAACGTATTAAAATATTTAAAAATATAATTCATATGTATATTTAATCAATAAAGGAGCTAATTATATCAATCACAAAAAAGCTTTACGATAAACCCGGTAGGTAACATTCAATGTTTATTGTATTAAAATGATGCAATAAAAAATCACTAGTTCCTTTTATTTATTTTCTTGATATTCTAAAACATAGTAAATTACAAATTGTGCGTAAAAGTTTAACCCTCGCTTCCCTAGATGGCGTTGGGATCGAATTAGATCGCGCTATGGTTTCGTTACCGCGCGGAGTATATAATCTCGGGGGACCTATTGCAATGTAACTCTGGTTTCCCTTCAAAACGCATAAATCTTTCGCCTTTTACTAAAGATTTCCGTGGAGGGGGGACACTCAAATGAGTCTATAATATTTTTGAATGCTTTGTTTCGGCAGAGCTTATTAGCTTACAATATCCTACGATACTAGATTGATGACCGCTGCGTTGGTGCTACGAATTAGATCGTAGCATCAACGCACGATTATTTAATCGGTAGGTACTGAAGTCTCTTACATCCAGGGTAATTTTCTGTGCTTACATCACCGGGCGGTATGGCGCGGCAGCGGCGCCGTTCGCTAGCTACCACTCAAATTTTTGCCAGGCCTCAATGAACAGCAACTACTGAGGAAATTCGATTTCGGAGAGCGTGTGACCGTATTATCTTGGCAAGTCCGAATTTGGCGCACCAGGCTGCGCAATAACATTTTTTAGGAACCAAATGGTGACATGAAGCGAGTGTAGAAGAACATGCGCGAAACTTCGTAGTGCCTATGTTCAGACTTGTAAGATACTTCGGTCGTAGTGTATAGTCGCGCATACGGTGAACACTATATAGAACTCCAGTCTCACGCTTGACGCCTGTAGAAACAACATGACATCATCATCTGCTTAGCCTTTTCCCAACTATGTTGGGGTCGGCTTCCAGTCTAACCGGATGCAGCTGAATACCAGTATTTTACATGGAGCGACTGCCTATCTGACCTCCACAACCCAGTTACTGGGTAATAACGATACCCCTTGGTAAGACTGGTTGTCAGACTTTCGGGCTTCTGACGACCCGTAACGACTGTCAGAGTTCCACGAATGACAGCCGGGACCAACGGCTTAACGTGCTTTCCGAGGCACGGAGGAGTCTCGGTATGTAGGTAACATATTATTTAGATCGTCGAATAATAATTATGCTGCCGCTTTTTTTAGATGGAGAGGTCCGAGTCTGATGCCGAAAATATAGTTTTTAGAATTTTTGTCCGTTTGTTTCGATGTATGTTCCGGATTGGCCCAAAAACGGCTGAACGGATTTGGATATTTGGCACACAGATTGTTTATAACCTGGATTAACACTTTAAATCTTTGGAATTTTTAATCCCGACTACCGTTCCCGTGGGATATTTTCCGACATCCACACGGGCGAAACCACAACACACTATAATACACCAAACATTATCAATACGCTAGTATTGCTTTTTGGGGCTCCTAGCAATTAGGTACTTTTTTTCAAAAATATGCAATGTACAGTTTTGACTTCCGTTACTATTTTATTATATGACTAGCTGCGCCCCGCGGTTTCACCCGCGTAGACGGGGATCAAAAGTAGCCATGTGTTAATCCAGCGTATAAGCTATCTACATACCAAATTTCATCAAAATCGGTCCAGCCATTTGAGCGTGAAGAAGTAACAAACGCACACAAACTATCGCCTTTATAATATTAGTATGATAAAAATCTGTTACCGGTACAGGTGTGGTACCCAAGTGCGTAGATTGTTGACGAAGAAAAATGAGCATCTTAGGATCGTGGTGTAGCAAGTAGCAAATTGGTTTGTCTGTGTATTCGCTTAGTATTTCTAAACAACTTGACAGGTTTTGATGGGGTTTTTACCAAAATTTTTGATAATTTCTGAGGAAGGTTTGTACTATAAATCAACCGAGTAAAGCTGGGGCTGGATAATAACTTATTTTTAACCGACGAAAAAAGGAGGAGGTTCTTAAGTTGCAGAGTATTTTTTTTACTATTTTTGTTTTTTTTTTAATTATGACCCTTAACTTTTTTACTTTACAGGTTTAAACGGCGAGATCCTCCACGAATCTACAACGGACTGGACCCTGGTAAAGGGCGAGTCTGACCCATCAGAACTGCCCCTAGGTCTGATGGATGACATGGCCGCATTAGAGAAACTCCGCCAGTACCACATACTGGCCAACCTGACCAATTCTGAGGACGACGAAGAACTAGACAACGATTATGATTACAGCTTCTACTAAGATTACATGAAGATAAAGGAGTTTTGTATAATTTGGCGTTTGTTTTGATACCTACCTATTTCTAAATATTTTACTTACATAGTTTATACTGCCAATAGGTGTTGTCGCATTAGGCATGATAATAACGTTATCGGATAGTTGCTTTTAATAGCCGAGTTAATTGATTGATTGATATCTCTGTGCAAGACAATAGCTAGAATGGAGATTAAGCATGTACAAAACTTAATATTACATTATATTATATTATATATATTAGTACCTATACATAATATTTGTATCAACTACGCTATTCAGCAAGCAGTGTTCTGCATAACAACGCATATTAACGTTTACTATATTTGCTGTCTGAACTAATGTTACTTCAAGAACTACTCTTGAATGTATTAAAAAAATATAAGGACTAAAATAGAACTACACTAACTAAACTCACACAAACTCACTCACTCTGGGTCACAAAGAAGATATCTTGACGCATTTCGGCTGCACGCAAAATCAACTTATGTTCTCTAAAACTACAAATTTGCCTTATATTTTTCATGTTTTTTAATTTTTTTGCTTTTTTATAATAAATGATGAGGGCCAAAACACGATTGAAACCATTTGGCTCGATTAAAAAAAATCGCAGTATCCTCAAAATTAGCATTTAGAATAGTTTTAAAAATAAACCCATAATCCCCTTGGATTATGGGTTTATTTTAATGTGACAGAGCATATCCATTACGATACCATTTCGCCGTAAATAACTACCTATCTACTAAATATAAACTATCTACACTTTAGTATAGTAGAAGAATAACAATAAAACTCCAAGATAGTATAATATAGGTTCTTTAGTTTACATTACACAATACATAGAATCATAAGTGATATTGAACTCTATCGCTACGGCCGTAAGATTTAACTTGAGACGGAGGGCTGGTACTGCGCGGCAAGGCGCTTGAACTCGTTGGTCTTAGCGTGATGCTCCTTCGTGTAGGGGTGGTCTGGGTGGCTGTCTAGGAGTTGGGCTATGTACCGGTTGAATATCTGGAAAATAAAAATAATTATTGTAAAAACCAAAACTACTTATTAAGAATCTTAAATTCTCTCACTGTCAGACAACGCACAGCCTACACTTACCCACAGTCTAGACTTAGAGCATGAAATTTAATAGAGGATAAAAGTTTTTATGGATAGAATAGAATAGAATATTTATTTGCCAGAAACATGGTATGTTTACAAAGATGTTCTTAACTTTTCATAGTGCTGCATGTCTCACCGTTTTAATGGTATGCAAAATCAAGTTACAATTATATCAAATCAATGAAGTACAGTAATTTTCAATTTAGATTATTTACAGTTCGTATGGAAGTTCGTAATTTTTTCCGACGAGAAATCCCATCAGGAACATGGACATAGTATAGCTATCAAGATGCTGGTACAATGCATTTCATCATTCCCTACACAAATCAAAATAGCTCTTTGCACAATTATCATCAGGATGCAGAACCCAAAATACTATAACGGGCTTTAAGAAACGTTGCTTTAAAATTATAATTAACGGCTGCTTAACTTTTAGACGTTTAAACGTCTTTTATCATTAACATCTACAGCTAAACCCATATCTGCACAGGGTACGCGGAAATCTAGATTTTTAACAAGCAACGATGTCGAAAGAACATTACAACAATAGTATTTTAATGAGCCAGCTGTACAATATATTTAAAACTTTATCTAGGAGACTATCAGCATTGCTTGGGTTGACCCAATTGGGTTACGAGATGACTTTTCAAAAATCATTCCTTAGTGCTCAATTTCTATATTTATGAAACACTTGTGTAAAATTTCAAGCTTAGACCCAGGTTTAGTTTGTGCGTTGTATGTCAGTGAACGAATTTAAGATTTCTATTAGATTTTTCTAGTGGTCACAAGCGCTACTGCTGAGCATAAGGTCCTGGGTTTGATTCCTAGATAGGGCAAAGTGTTATTGGGTTTCTCCTTTAGAAATTTCTCAGTAACAGCCCGGAGTCTGGACGTGTGCCCTGTTGTTGGCAATAGGCTCGCTCCCTATTACATGGAATTAAAATGTACTGACCTCAGGCGCCTTCCCACTGTGCGCTGCAGTGACGGCTAGTCCCAGCAACAGGTCAGGTTGTTGCGGAGCGCGCGCCTGTGCCTCCGTCAGCATCTGTTCGGATTCCTCCCACATGCCTGGAAAAACGACATAAATAACTATGTAGCCCTATACACCCGACGGTTTTTTTCGAAATCCTATGGTTTCCGAAATAGAGAATTCCAAAAAAAACTGTTTAAAAACGCTGAGTTTTGCTCATCGATCGACACTCTCACGATCGATGGATTCCGGTTGCGTTCGCAAAAAGTAAATAGTTTGGCGCCAGAATTTAGTTTAAAAAAAAGTGAAACTCACGCTCGTTTCAGCGCGGGTGTAAAGGTGTAGGTAAGAGTGTCGTGAGGAAAGTTTCGAGTATGAATGTGGATGGCTATACGAGTAGGGGAATACCAAACAAACGATGGATGGACTGTGTGAAAGATGATACGGCTAGAAAAGGAGTGACTACCGAGACGACGACTAATAGAGAAGTATGGAAGATGAAGTCATGTTGCGCCGACCACAAATAAGTTGGGATAAGAGAATGATGATGTAAGTATTATTAAAAAAAATATCAGGGTTGTCAACTGCCAAGTATTATCACGCAGTTGATCGAGAGGTTTCAGGGAGGCATTTTAACCGCGTTTACTTGCTGTAAAATTTTCTCAGTGCAAGTCAGTTCCAGACAACAACTTCGTGAATTTGAATAATATAATTAGTGCATATCGTAGGTAATTTACCTGTATGCGTGATGCTGCCAGCTATAGCCCGCAGAGCTACAGTAATACGTTTCTTATACCATCTAGCTAGATACGGCCCGGTTTCCGATTTATTATTGAGGATTTGAAGTTGAGAACTTGTCAAATTCTGTTTATGGATAACTTTAGGTGATTCCTTTAATGTGGCCCCCGTAATTCTAAATTTTTTTAGTTTCTAATTTCGCCAGCTTTCACCTTAAGTAATTCTCAAATCAGAAACCGGGTGTTATAATCTTTCCAACCATTTATTTTACATTTGACAGCTCGAGTATTAATCAATTAGTGACGTCCTAATTAGTGCGTTACCGATTGGATTTCTTAAAACAATCGACTTTATTTATGAAGAAGTTTTAATCGATTTAACACAACGACGCAAGAAAGCAAACTTTTAGTATCTCGAAAAGCTATTTCAAAAATTCATAACTCGTAAACTAGCTGAATCAGAGAATGGTCATTTTTGGAACACGTATTTCTTATAATGAAATTTATCAGATGCGCATCCTACATACAGTTAGTCTAACGTATGTTTTATAACAGTTACAGTAATTTTCAAGCAGCAATATTCTTTATCTTGGTTGTTGATCATTATGGCACAACACTTTCAGGTAACGATTTTGTTGTATATACGAGGGGGGATCAAAAAGCAGTGAGAACGACATACTCCTTGGTAAGAAAAAAAAAATACTGGCAGGCATAGCTCAGATACATATTTGTAATATAAAGGAAATAATAAAGGAAAAAATCTTCGATTCTCTTTTGTTTTTTTCTGAATGTAGTCATTTGTTTGCTTCGTGTCGGAACGTGTTCTCGAAAATGGAGAAAAACGAAGTGCGAGCCGTTATTAAATACCTCTTTTAAAAAGTTAACGACGCAAGAGATTCATTGCGATTTGGAGGCAACATTAGGAGAGTCTGCTCCGCCTTATTCCACTGTCGCAAGGTGGGCTTCTCAATATCGAGTAGGGAGAACGAGCACGGAAGACGAACATCGTTGCGGCCGTCCATCGACGTCAGTCACCCAAGAAAATGTTGCGAAAGTCGAGAAAACTGTATTGAGCGATCGAAGAGTTACCATCCGATACTTAATTCAAGAAACGGGCATTTCATATGGAAGTATTCAATCCATATTGAAACAATCTTTGAATATGAAAAAAGTCTCCGCAAGATGGGTGCCGAGAATGTTTTCCGACAGTCAAACAAAATCCACTTGACATTTCGAAGATATTGTTGGACAAGTTTCAAGAAGATTCTGAAAACTTTTTGTCTCGTTTCGTAACAATGGACGAAACATGGGTCCATCATTTTGATCCCGAGACAAAACAGCAATCTTCGCAATGGAAATGGCCATCATCACCGACCCCGAAGAAGTTTCGTGCCGTGGCATCGGCTGGCAAGGTTATGGCCTCAATATTTTGGGACTAAGGGATATTGTTGATTGATTACCTGGAGCGTGGAACCACTATTACAGGCCAATATTATGCAAATTTAATTCCTAGGTTGAGGAATGCCATCAAAGAGAAAAGGAGAGGGAAACTTCGAAGGGGCGTGCTGTTTCATCACGACAACGCACCCGCGCACAGGTCGGCAGTTGCGATGGCTGCCATTCAGCAAGCTGGCTTCGAATTGGTTGACCACCCCGCTTATTCACCAGATCTGGCGCCTAGCGATTTTTATCTGTTCCCAAAATTGAAAGAATACTTAAGGGGAAACAGGTACGAAGACGATAACGAGGTGATGGATGCCGTGGAGAGCTTTTTGCAGGACCAAGACAAAACTTTTTTTTTGAAAGGGATTGAAGTCTTGGAAAAGCGCTGGACTCGGTGTGTAGAGAGACTCGGAGACTATGTAGAAAAATAAATTATTAAGTTATCAATAGTCATTATAATCTATCTCATTCTCACTACTTTTTGATCCCCTCTCGTAGATTACAACATTGAAAAATAGTTTATTTTATTGTATGTACAGCATTTTGAAGTATATTTTGCTATGAAAATTTAGAAAAAGTCAACGTCGTCGTATCATTAAAAAAACATCGTATGAAAACGTTACTCAGACCGTCCGACGCAGTATTTTTTCCTGATTTCAATTATGCAAAAAAGTAATTTAGATACTACAAAATCTTATACAGGGTGTTTGGTAGATGGGTGCAAAGCCTGAAGGTGGTGATATCTTAGACCATTTAGAACTTATTAAGCTAAACTTGTCTTAGACGAAGTCTGTTCCTTGTATTTTTTTTTAAATTCTAAGGTTTTTAACAATAATACCCATTTTTTTTCAATTAATCGTTAATAGTGTCCAGTAAAAGCTGTTATGTTATTATTTTTTATTTATGTAATGTGTGATTACTCAAACAAAATTATTCCCAAGAATCTGTGTCATCAGAGAAACATTCTACGTAATATTCAAGTTTAAGAAACTTTTAAAAATCAAGAAAATGTTTTGTTTACGGCATAATAAAAAAATTTAAAAAATAGCCTCAGTTGTTCAAACCTTTTTGAAAACATGCTTGGTTAGTGCCCTTTCTTTTGAGGTACTATTTACGCAGATGTCTCATCAACTCTTGGAATTGGGATGTACAAAGCAAATTGAGTATGAAAATTGTTATTTTCGAACAGATCAATAAAACAACATTTTTGTTAAAATAATTTATTGTTCATATTCAAAATGTTGACCGCGGTTTCTTATACAAGCACGTGCCCGTCTTCTCACTTCTGTAGTCGTGATTTTTAATTTCATCTCCTGCTTCACGACTTGAAAAGCCGTTTGGATTCTTTCTATTAATTCTTCTCTAGTTGAAATTTCAACGTGCGTGTAGACGAGCTCCTTGGCCCGTCCCCAAACGAAAAAATCCACAGGAGTTAAATCGGGTGATCGAGGTGGCCAAGGGATGGGCCCGTCTCTGCCAATCCAGCTCTCTGGAAAACAATTATTTAAATGTTCTCTCACGTTTAGGGTCCAATGTGCTGGACAACCATCTTGTTGAAAAATCAGTGGTTTTCTCATTGCCAATATTGGTATTTCGGTCTCGTCCAGAAGCTCTGGGAGATAGTTTTGGAGGAATTCCAGGTAATTTTCTCCATTTAAATTATCTGGTAGGAAGTGGGGACCAATCAACGTTCGGCCGATTACTCCTGCCCACACGTTAACTGAAAATTTCCTTTGGAACGACACTTGCTTCTTCCAGTGTGGATTGCTCTCCTTGTCGGTCCATCGATGAAGATTATGAAAATTGGTAATTCCTTCTTTCGAAAATTCTGACTCATCGGTCCACAATATGGATTTTAAAAACCATGCATCTTCAATGTCACTATTTAACAAAAAGCGACAGAACTGAATCCTTCGTGGGGGATCTTCATTTTCCAAACCTTGTACACCCGTGCCGTGGAAAGGATATTTGTTTTCTCGATGCATCGTATTCCACACCTTCCATACCGAAATGTTGAGGTTTCGAGCTACTACTCTGACGCTCGTAGTAGGATCTGCATCAAAAGCTGCAATAATGTCTTCCTCGATACTTGCGTGATGTCTTCCCGGGTTGAGTCCAAATTCCGCGTGATGGATTCCAACATCAGAAATAGTGCATTAGCAAAAATGTTGCATTATTTTGGTCTGTTTAAAAATTAAATATTCGACCTCAATTTGCTTTGTACATCCTAATTCCAAGAGTTGACGAGACATCTGCGTAAATAGTACCTCAAAAGAAAGGGCAATAACTAAGCATGTTTTTAAAAGGATTTGAACAACTCAGGATATTTTTTTTATTTTTTTATTATGCCGTAAACAAAACATTTTCTTGATTTTTAAAAGTTTCTTAAACTTGAATATTACGTAGAATGTTTCTCTGATGACACAGATGCTTGGGAATAATTTTGTTTGAGTAATCACACATTACATAAATAAAAAATAAATAAAAAATAATAACATAACAGCTTTAACTGGACACTATTAACCATTTATTGAAAAAAAATGGGTATTATTGTTAAAAACCTTAGAATTTAAAAAAAAAATACAAGGAACAGACTTCGTCTAAGACAAGTTTAGCTTAATAAGTTCTAAATGGTCTAAGATATCACCACCTTCAGGCTTTGCACCCATCTACCAAACACCCTGTATATCTTGAGATACTACAAAATCGCATTCCAGGGTCGACATAGATATTTTATTTTAAAGAAAAATGTATAAAAACAGCGTCCAAGTACTTATTTCATTTTTAGGTTTCCGTACCTCAAAAGGAAAAAACGGAACCCTTATAGGATCATTTGGTTGTCCGTCTGTCTGTCTGTCTGTCAGTCTGCCAAGACCCTTTTTCTCAGGAATGCGTGAAGGTATCAAGTTGAAATTAATATCAAATTCGTAAGTCTATGGTCTCTTGGAGTTCTAAAAACCTCAAGCATCTAAGACAACGCAATAAAAACATACGGCCATTTATGCGACATACGACATTTGATACTCGCAAGTAAATCAAAACCTATAGGGTACTCTTCCCGTTGTCTTACACTTGTATTTATAATTAAGTAAAAGTAATTACTCAAGTATTGACTATAAAATACTGGTATTCAGCTGCATCCGGTTAGACTGAAAGCCGACCCCAAGGTAATTGAGAATAGGCTAGGCAGATAGAGGCAGATTGATTGATTGAATGTTTCTTCTTCAAAGCACTTGTAGCGTTGGTTTGTTTGGAATAGCATCATATTTTTGAATTACATTTAGGAATTTATCCTTTTCCAGACTCTAGAATGGTTTTGTCCTGCTTCAGACATACATTATAATATCACATATCATAACTCGCCGTAATGACACCAGACTTCAAACCCACACAGTGAGATACAAGCTATGAAATTAAAAATCACATGTCAGTAACTGCTTCATGTGTAAAAAGATACTTTCCATTTTTGTTGGGTTATGTCATGTCAAACGTTTTGTATCTCCCAAGAATCACTTCTTTTCTTTAGAAATAAATTAAATGAAATTATTAATTAAAATTAGTTTTTTAAAGATAGTTTTATCAGAATTAAAAAGTAAAATAAAATAATAATTAATATTATAGATGTTAAAGTAAAATAATCTACACCTTACGTATGCCTTCTAATGAAACAAAACGCAGTAACTGAGTGTTACCAGAACGAAACAACTATCAAGCGTATATTCTTACTCAAGCATTTACTCAAGTAAGTAACGTACATTACTTGACTATAGAATAAGATTTTGCAATGAATAATTCTACCCTCAAGTAATGACTTCATTAAGAAATTACTTAGCAGCAAGTAATTGCTTGGTTATAAATACGGGACCTAGAATCATGAAATTTGGCAAGAAGCAAGGTCTCCTAGCACAAATAAAGGAAAAAGACAGAAAATTATTAATTTGTTTTATGACATAAAATTTTTTTTTGGGATCCATTGTTAAGTTTGTTTTTGGGATAAATTCTTTTCAACTACGGAACCCTTCGTTGTACGTGTTCCGACACACACTTGGCTGGTTTTTTCATCTATGGATTGCCTTTCAACAGATAAGGAACTTCATAGGCGTGGTTATGTCAAAAGTAAAATAAATGGTTGGAAAGATTATAGTGCAATAAACCAAGGTGAACTGTTATAGATTCTTCTCCACAAACTAACAGATAGCGTTGTATTAAATGATAGCAAAATCAATGATATTTAGCCGTCACTTTACCTCTGGAGGCAGCGGCGGCGGCTCCGACGGCGGCCGGGCCGGCTCCCAACGCGCCGAGCCTCTCCGACAGCTCCATTATACTGTAGTGTGCGTCCTGCACTCCAGGTCCACCCTGCAAATAAACGAGTTAATTGATAAATGCAAAGAGATGAACTCAACTTTAGATATCGAGGGCTGTATTGGCTTCTTGGTCGAAATAGTAACTTTCACTAGATATTATGCTCCTAATCTACAAGTCTATCCTCAAACCGATTTGGTCATAATATGGTATCCAGCTCTATGTGTAATTCCAACATAACCACGATACAAAGAACTGCAGACACAGATCCATCAATCAGATCAGATCCTGAAACAGATGGCTAATACTCCCTAGTTCATAAAGGAACTCGGAGATCCATAAATATCTGCAGAAGAACACAGTGAAGGATAAAATAAAGGCCTTCGCTAAAAAAACAAAAATAGGCTCCTGCATCATGCAAATGCTTACTATACCCGATTCACTGAACCAACTTAAAAGATGCAAAATCCTAGATCAGCTTACTATACCTGATTCACTGAACCAACTTAAAACATGCAAAATCCTAGATCAGCTTAGTATACCCGATTCACTGAACCAACTTAAAACATGCAAAATCCTAGATCAGCTTACCATACCCGATTCACTGAACCAACTTAAAACATGCAAAATCCTAGATCAGCTTAGTATACCCGATTCACTGAACCAACTTAAAACATGCAAAATCCTAGATCAGCTTACCATACCCGATTCACTGAACCAACTTAAAACATGCAAAATCCTAGATCAGCTTACTATACCCGATTCACTGAACCAACTTAAAACATCCAAATCCTAGATCAGCTTACTATACCCGATTCACTGAACCAACTTAAAAGATGCAAAATCCTAGATCAGCTTACTATACCCGATTCACTGAACCAACTTAAAACATCCAAATCCTAGATCAGCTTACTATACCCGATTCACTGAACCAACTTAAAACATGCAAAATCCTAGATCAGCTTACCATACCCGATTCACTGAACCAACTTAAAACATGCAAAATCCTAGATCAGCTTAGTATACCCGATTCACTGAACCAACTTAAAACATGCAAAATCCTAGATCAGCTTACCATACCCGATTCACTGAACCAACTTAAAACATGCAAAATCCTAGATCAGCTTACTATACCCGATTCACTGAACCAACTTAAAACATCCAAATCCTAGATCAGCTTACTATACCCGATTCACTGAACCAACTTAAAAGATGCAAAATCCTAGATCAGCTTACTATACCCAATTCACTGAACCAACTTAAAAGATGCAAAATCCTAGATCAGCTTACTATACCCAATTCACTGAACCAATTTAAAACATGCAAAATCCTAGATCTGATCGCTTGCAATGAGTCGACTACCCAATGAGTGATTCCCGATCGGGAACTAACTCCACATGTTACTGACCTACGCAACACATCTGCTCATAGTCACTGGACTGATCGCATGATGAGAACAGAACAAAAAAAAAAATATAAATGATGTTTATTTCTGTAAATTGGTTAAAAAAAACACTTTAACATTAAATTACGTTTTTAAAACTAGATGAGTTACCAATTAATACAAAAATCAACAAAACTTGGATGATCTATTCATCTGAGCTTACACTAAATTAGCAAAGAAATGGGGTTAGTTTCGTTTTCCTATCACAAAGATAACTTTTTCACTAGAAGGACTTTTACTGGTGGAACGCCTTAAACAAACTCGGTGCTTGATGCTCATTTGATAAAGAATATCTTTTATTAGATCTCAGATTATATTATGTACAGTCAATATTTATCATGTTCAGAGATATATTGGTCAGGTTGAATGGATGAATGAAAGGCGATTAATAAGACAGATGTAAGTGACAATCCCTCAGATTCTAAGGCATTGATCCTTCTAGAGCTAAGGTTTTGCTAACCTGTGACAAGTTCAGCCAGGCCTGAGCCAGCTGTGTCAGTGTGCTGTCATCCTCAATGTCTTGCAGAGCCTTCAGCTGCTTACGGGCCAGGTCTGGTCGGTTCATAGCTAGGAGACACTGCAGGGTGAACGCTCGGAGCTCCAGTGATTCAGCATTGTGGAGTATTCTAAAAATTTTAGTAGAAAATTGTGATTTAAATAAAACATGAAAATTCTTATTGACTGTTCCTCCACCTCCAAATAAGTAGCAGTTACTACATCTGGTATATTGTGTCTAATAATCACTTTAAAAGAGGCTATAATATATCATCATCATCATCTGCCTAGCCTTTTCCCAACTATGTTGGCATCGGCTTCCAGTCTAACCGGATGTGGCTGAATACCAGTATTTTATATGGAGCAACTGCCTATCTGACCTCCACAACCCACTTACTGGGTAATACGATACCCCTTGGTAAGACAGGTTGTCAGAGTTTCGGGTTGCTGATGACCCGTAACAACTGTCAAAGATCCACAAATGACAGCCGGAATGGGTTTAACATGCTTCTCGAGGCACAGAGGGGTCACCCACTAAATATAATAAGTTATGTTTCCAAAATATTACATAAAAATGCATTCTTTTGTTGAAATGAAAACCATAAAACTTAAGGGACAATTCCCATATTTATAGCAATTGTTGCATGCTAATCTCAGTCAACAAATTTGATTTGTTAAAAACATCTAATTTACCTACATTAGTGATAAGTTTTTTACATTGATTGTCGCTGAGCTGAGATGATTTTAAATGCCACAATTGGTCTTCTAGTTAGGTCAAGCCTATGCCCGGATATTGAGTATTACAAGTTACAACTTTTAATAATGAAGGACTTCTGGGATTGTCTTGATAGAAGTGGGATACCTCTCTGCTCCTCATAAGCACCTCTGCAGGACATGTTGCCCCTTGTCGCTACGAAACTATGTGCTAGTGACCATTTTCGGGGGCCCATTATTAAGTGTGCAAGTAACCCCTACCATTTTATCTGTGTATTTTAAATAAAACATTGGTTAGGTAGGAGCCATAGTCTTTCCATAGTTCTAGGTAACCAGTCCCCAGCCAGCCAAACCCATAGCCCAATATTTTTCTTTCCATTTCTGTAATAGTCCTGCACCAACCGGGGGGTTGACCTTGGGTGCACTGCATTATGCATACAGGGATAATCATAGATTGGTGGCTTCCTCATCATTTAAAATTGTCTAAGGGGCCTCTGCGAGTTGGCTTCGGCCCCTCGTATGCCTTCCAAAGGTCCAGGACCCCAGGGTCCCGAGAATGTCAAAGTCATTGATAATAATTAATATGATTACAAGCAAAGTTAACCTACTTGAGAGCAGCTTCATAGTTGTCCTCGTGATAGTAGATAGTAGCCGCAACAATAAGGAAGATTTCATTGGCCAGCTCTGTGCCTTTAGCCACCTGGAACATTACACAATATGATCAGTTTTGAGAACATATTGCATCATTTAATTCTAGTCAATATGGGAAAATAGTGTTTTAAAATTGTAATGATTGCCATACACTCAAACTCAAAACATTCTCTTTCATTGAACTATGCTTTGAATTATTGTAGCGGAGTCCACCAGTAGCAGTTGAAAGTTACAGCTAGTTAATAAGTAAATAAGTAATCAATCATAATAATGAGTCACCACTACAGATTGCCGACACAAGCTTTAATTTGTGGAGTCATATCAAAGCTGTACCATTACTTAGTTTATGACTAAGTACAACTAAACTACTTTAACATCTATTGTACCATATACTTGCAAATATTTTTGATTTTGATTTGATTTGATATAAGCTACTCACACGCGCATCAACATCAGCAACAATCGCCGGCTTGTTGGCGTTTGGTGTCAAGTACTCCACTAATGTCTTCAGCGGCTGCAGCATAGGATCCGCGGTTTTAAGCTCTTGCAACACAATCCTGTGGTTACCTTGAGCGATGTATGAGCGATACAGGAAAGCATCTCGTTGAAGCGCTATGAGAGGTGTTGATGGCTGGAAAAGTGATTACTTACGGTTAAATATAATTGATAGGTGAATATGAAATATAAATTACACTCGAAACAAAGGTTTTAACGGGATTTTTGAGGAAAACAGGAGCGGCACAACGTCACCGCCCAAAACAAGTTGAAATTTGCACGAAATGACGAATTAAAGAAAGTTTTGTTAGCACAAATATTACTCACGGATACGCTCTGTGCTTCGTTGATTGCTTGTTGATAATTTCCAACATAAAATGCATTTTTAACATCGAAAAGCTCATCAACATCTTGCTGCTGACGTGCCATTTTGACAACTGATTGACGTTTATTTAGTGTTGTCAGGTTATTAATCCAATTATCACCAATTATAAATGCTCAGTGCTGCCATATTCCAATGATTGTAT
This sequence comes from Cosmia pyralina, assembly GCA_946251885.1. NCBI lineage: Eukaryota > Metazoa > Arthropoda > Insecta > Lepidoptera > Noctuidae > Cosmia > Cosmia pyralina. The sequence goes on from OX276358.1 coordinate 23,150,994, forward strand.
TATGTTTTGTTGTAAGCGTACAAGTTTGGTTAAGGGCCGCTAGAGGGCATTACCAAACTATAATCGAATATAAACCATCACGCCCGCTCCATCTCGCCTTCTATATAAGGAATAGAGCATAGAGCCAAAAGCTACGATACAAAACATGCAAATAACTTGGTTAATCGCCGCTAGAGGGCATTACTATTATCGAAATAGACTGAAGGTGCATCCACACAACCGGGCGGCTCGTGCCACTGGGCTGTGTGGCTGGTACTGACGGATTTACGACCGAACTCTTAAAGGCCGGTGGGAAACCCGTTCTTAAGGCCCTCCAGAAACTGTTTGATTCCGTCATACTCGAGGGCAAAGTGCCACATGCATGGAACAGAGATATGGTGATACTTTTCTTTAAGAAGGGCAGAAGGCCCATCTCACTTCTGAGCCATATCTATAGGTTGTTTTCAAGAGACATCACGAACCGTCTCGCGCGCAGATTCGTCGACTTCTATCCTCCCAAAAAAGCCGGGTTTCGTAAAAGCTTTAACAATGTGGACCACATAGGCATACGCTGCGGCAGGTTATACAGAAGACTGAAGAGTATAGTACCTGCCTCTCTGATTAGCGTTTGTGGACTACGAGAAAGCCTTCGATTAACTTACGTCTTAAAAGCTTTCTTGACAAGCATAGTATTATTGCTGAAAACCAATATGGCTTTAGGTCTGGGGTCTCGACGGAAGATGCTGTTTTGGACCTTACTCAGTTCATAGCAAAGAAGCTGGATGGTGGAACAAGGTGCATGGGCATCTTTCTGGACTTGTCCAAGGCTTTCGACACAGTCTCTGTTCCTAAACTTATTTCGAAGATTGAGAAACTGGGTGTACGTGGCAAAACTCTGGATATTTTCAAGGATTATCTCAGGAATCGGTATCAGCAGGTCAAAATAGAAACGTACATTAGCCAAGAGGAGACCATTACTTACGGTGTGCCCCAAGGAAGCATTTTAGGCCCCACTTTGTTTCAAATCTATATTAATGACCTCTGTAAGATGATCCTTCCGAATTGTAAAATTTTTACATATGCCGACGACACCGCGATTCTAGTTCACGGGCCAACTTGGGAAGTAGTCAAAGATAGGGCGGAAGTTGCTTTGAAAAGTATTATGAACTGGTTTAACGAGAATTTACTCACACTGAACCTAGATAAATCCAGTTACATTCCTTTCGCAATTAAACGCAGTACAATGCCGCTGTCGACTTTTGCAGTAACTGCTCACTCCTGTTGTAACCCAACCTCCTGCTCCTGTCCCTCGTTGGCTAGAGCTGACAGCTTGAAATACCTGGGTCTTCAAATTGATAGTGGGTTAAAGTGGGACAGGCAACTCGAAGCGGTAACAAGCCGAACAATGCGTCTCGTCTATATATTTAAATCCCTAAGAGATTCTGCTGACGTCAAAATATTAAAGATGGTCTACTATGCGCTATGCCAGTCGATCATCGGTTACTGTATTACTGCTTGGGGTGGTGCAATGAAAACTAATTTCTTGAGGGTAGAGAGAGCTCAAAGAGCAGTTCTCAAAACAATGACTCGTAAACCGTATAGATTTCCAACAGTGCATTTATACGAAGAATGCAAAGTTTTAACGGTTAGGCAGCTCTTTATCCTGCAAGCTGTCCTCAGAACCCATAGAACCATGCCCAGGTCTAATCCAGAAAAACGCACAAACATCCCCTCTGGGGTAGGACATAAGACATCTTTTGCAAGGCACCAATACTACGTTATAGGTACACATTTATACAAGCAACTACACCAAAAACTAAACTTACTTGATTCTAACAGATACGCACTAAAACACAAAATCACTCAGTGGCTACTTCAACAGGACTACATCACAACAGAAAATCTACTGACATACATCTCTTAAACACAAACATAATTAACATCTCCCCTACCACCACATCATACTATATACATACACCACACTCAACACCACTCACACCCAAACAGAAATACGCAACCGATTCACACCTCCGTACTTTTAGTTTAGTTTTCTTTTGTTTCTTTTATTTTTATTTATGCACGGTTTTAGGTACCACATCGTCGCTGGCTTCACTTGTCTTATGGTAAATATAATTTAGTCCTACACAATGGCTGAACCCTATCTCTTAAGATACAGGCCAGACCTAGTTTAAGGGATAGAGTGTAAAATTATTGTACTTATAGGTTAAAATTATATTGGATTATGTCAACTGAATGCATGTAGTGCAATGTGATTTTTGTTTGTGCAATAAATTTATTATTATTATTATTATTATTATTATTTTATTCGATCGAGATATGGGTTGTACTGCAGTCTCTTCAACGGTGCCAGATCGACTATCAGTACATCGAGGTGCTGAAGTGTCTGTACGAAAACGCCACTATATCAGTCCGACTCCAGGACCAGACCTCGAAACTTATCCTTCTGTAGAGAGGTTTGAAACAGGGAGACATTATCTCTACGAAACTGTTCACCACTGCACTGGAGGATGTCTTCAAGGTTGGACTGGAAAAGGCTAGGCATCAACATCAATGGCGAGTACATCACTCACCCTCGGTTTGCCGACGATATTGCTCGATGAGCTCAGTAGGCAGAGCCGAACACCTAATCTCATGAAGATCGGAGACGCTACATTAAGCTGTGGTCGAGTATGTTTACCTAAGACAAACTATCCTGTAAGGTAGGTCCAACTTCGAAAAAGGGGTCAATCGTCAAACCGAATCGGCTTGGGCAGCGTTCGGGAAGATGAGAACGGAAAAGAAGTGCGTTTCACAACAAGAACGCACTCGTTCGTACTGACATATTTCACTCGGCGCGCCGTTGCCTGAAACGGCGGCGTTAGAAACATATGTGGCGGCGGCGGCGCGGCGCTCATACGAGGGGGCGTTTTTAAGTTCGCGGAATGGGGGGGAGGGGATAACAATAGGTCATTATCGGGATGGCCACAACTTTAGCCACTCAATATTAGTATAAATACCAGGTTTTATCTTAATTGGATTATTAGTCTTTGAACTATCGTCAAGCAAACAACTCAATTGGGAAGAAAGTGTGAATTATGGAAAAAATCGAGTACCGTGCCGTAATAAAGTTCCTTACCAAGCAAGGAAAGTCAGTTCAAAATATACTGGAAGAGATGGAATCCGTTTATGGGGACTCTTGCCCGGGTAAAACCATGGTTTACAAGTGGCACAGTCTCTTTAAACAAGGCAGGACCTCACTTGAAGACGACCCACGGCCCGGACGGTCGATCGAGGTGACTACTCCGGAAATCAATAAAAAAGTCGAAAAAATAATATTGGAAGATGCCAGACTAAAGAAGAAACAGCTTGCAGAAATGGTTGGAGTATCGGATACGACAATTTTTAAAATTCTACACGATCATCTTGGCATGACAAAGGTCAGTGCAAGATGGGTGCCAAGAATGCTCACGCCGCCTCAAAAACAACGCCGCGTGGAGTGTTCTCGCACGTTTTTGGACCTCTGTAACGAAGATAAGGATAGACTATTAAGTCGAATTGTTACTGGAGATGAAACTTGGGTTCATCATTATGAACCTGAGTCGAAACAAGACTCTATGCAGTGGTACAAAAAGGCACACCACCACCCAAGAAGTTTAAAGTGTCACAATCGGCTGGAAAAATCATGGCAACAGTGTTTTGGGATTCAGAAGGGATCCTGTTGACCGATTATAAAGATAAAGGCGTTTCTATAACCGGAGAATATTATGCTTGAAATCCTCGAGAGGTTGAAAGAAAGCATTAAAGAAAAAAGGAGGGGTAAATTGACCAAAGGTGTCCTTCTTCTTCACGACAACGCGCCTGTTCACAAGAGCCGTATTGCGTTGGCTGCCCTGCATAAGGTGGGCTTCGATATTTTAGACCATCCACCCTACAGCCCAGACCTGGCTCCCAGTGATTATTACCTCTTCCCAAAACTGAAAAAAGAACTTCGTGGGAAGAAATTTTCAACTGATGAAGAAGTGAAGGACGCGGTTTCAGCTTATTTTTCGGACAAAGACAAAGCATTTTTTTATGAAGGTATACATAAGCTAATTGAAAGATTTGAAAAATGTATAAGGGTGGCAGGTGAATATATTGAAAAAGAAAAATAATTTAGTATTTTTATTTTCACTTCTCACCCTCCATTCCGCGAACTTAAAAATGTACCTACGTATGTCAAACGAGTGAACTCCTCAACGGTTCACAGTAGGTACAGACACGAAATTTTATATACGCATTTATTTATGATAGTCAGTTGCATGCAGCTGAGATGAGAATGCTAAGAGGGATGTGTGGTGTTACACGAATGGATGGAATAAGAAATGAGTACATAAGAGGAAGTCTAAAAGTGGCACCGGTGACTGAAAAGTTGTGCGGAAATCGGCTGTCATGGTATGGGCATGTGATGCGGAGGAGTGAGGAAAATGTCCAAATAGATTGGGATAAGGGCAGGAGAATGATGAGAATGATGATTTATGATAGTCCGTTCTAAAGTCCATCATGACCTGGCTGCTGCATCCGGGATTGGCTTCAGACGAGGGAACTCCACGGTCACAGTACAGACACGAAATTTCATATACGCTTTAACTACAATGGTCCGTTCTAAAGTCCGTCATGACCTGGCTGCTGCACCCAAGAGTGGTTTGAGACGAGGAAACTACTCAACAACCATCATTAAAGACACGAAATTCTATAAACGTTTTAATTATAATAGTACGTTTGTCTACCCTGACCTAGCTACTGCACCTAGAATTGGCTCCAGACGAGGGAAATCCTCAACGGTCAACAGCACAGACACAAAATTTTGTATACGCATTCAATTATGATAGCCCGTTCTAAATTCAACCATGACTTGGTTGCTGCACCCAAGGACGGCTCCAGACGAGGGAACTCCTAAACAGACAATAGCACAGCACTAAATTTTATATGTAACGCATTCATACACCATGACCTGTCCGCTGCGCCCAGGATTGGCTGCACAAGAGATATGTCCTCAGCCATCAACAGCACAGGCACGAAATTTTCAAGTACATCATATAGCTCCGTCGTGTTTGTTTTCATTAGATGTATTGATAAGTGCTTTTACACTAGGTGATGTCGAGGGTCTGATGCTGGAGCTGGAAGGTGGTTTGGTGGTGGTGGTGCTGGAAGAACTCCTGAACTAAACGAGATCGCCCTGTTGTATTTCACCATGTAGATTTGTTTTGACAAGTAAGGTTAGCCCAAGGTATAAGTAGTTCAGGACCTGACGATGGAGCCGGAAGCACGCCATAGTAACTCTTCACAGAAACAAGATAGTCTCGTTGTCTTTCGGCTATATTGATTTGTCTTGACCAGTACCTACTATAGACCTGGTTGAAGTCTAGAGTGATGGTGGAGCCAGATGGTAGCTACAGGAATTCCTCAACTAAATAAGAAAGCCCGGATGTGTTCGGGCTCATTCATTTTTATCTTTACAAAAACTATAGCCACAGTGGCCACAGGAACACATTAACTTTACAAGATAGCCTGTTTTATTCACTTTTAGTGAGTCGATTTGTAATTTATCTAAGTTACAATAGCCTAATATCAACTGCTCATCACGTTTTACAAAGTATTGCTTTTACCGATGCAGAGACGTTAATTGTTGAGGAGTTCTCCTGGTAAGAACCAGGAAAACTGGAGCTGCTGGTGAAGTCAACATCTGTTCCAATTCACCATATAAACTCTAGCTTAGGTAAGAATTTTTTTATTTTAATGAGTTTTGCAGAACACTCTTTTGTCGTACCTACATAGTGTAGATCTTCTATATGACCATGTGATGTACTTTGTACATCTACATATTTATATTATATTGTTTGTTGTACACGGCCGTCTCTTTTCTTGCACACAATAAATAAATTGTTATCTTACGCTAAACATTTGTTGAAAAGAAATAATCATCGTCCATTATTTGTCGCACTTTTTCTGATAACTCCAGACTCAGGTAGACAGAATACCACCTGGCTTCCTTGGACACGTGATACCATTGAACATAAAACTGGTCGCACCTAGTTGATAAAATAAATTATTTTGAATGACCGCTTTAGTTTAATTTGGGTATTTTTAAAGAGAAAAGGAAATCATTGGTATTTTTTTTAATAAAAATAACAATTTTAAAAACATGCTTCTATATAGGCGAATTTAGTTTTGAAATTAAAGAACAAGAAAAAGGTAGTAGGTAGATTAATCACGAAATTCAAAGACTAATGGACCTACGAAGACGAAATTTCGCACAAAGGTCCAGGGGTGCACTAAGAAAAGATTTTTCAAAATTCACGACCTAAAGGTGAAACGGGAGTCCAAAGTATGAAAAATCCTAATCCTTAGTTTAATAGACTTGAAACTTGGCATGAATATTTATCTAAATAAATTATAAAGTTTGTCATTTTTAGTTTTTTTTTTGTGGATGGGAAATCATCAAATGTCTTCTCCCGCTCTGGGCGGAGCGGGAGGGCGTGTCAGGCTTTTAGTGACTAAAACCCACCCGTGTTCCTTCAGTTGCCTGTGCCAGGGCAAAGGTATCTCTTTCGAACAACCCGCGACCCCGGCGGCTAAGGAGCTGAAAAGGGGTAGTCAATTTTACAGGGCAGGTTTTACTGCGGGGCTTGATGCGGGGTTCGAAAATTGGTGTAAATAATCTTTCAGTCAAGTTAGGGAAATATAACGATTTTTTTAAACTCGGTGAAAACAGGGAATATTGTTTATATGAAAAATCTTATTAATTTGGTTCAAAGTGCAAGTAATAAAGTTTGTCATTAATAGTATTTCCCCCAGAGGAAAGGGTAGAAGGAAAGGGGGGAAGGGGAGGGTGTGGTGAGGGGAGAGGGAGGGGCAGGGTAGTGGGGAGATAGGGAGGATAATGGATGGAGGGGGAGAGGGATAGGAGGGTGTAGTGAGGTGGAGGGATTGGAGAGGGAGGAGAGGGGGAGGGGAGCAGAGGGGGAGGGGAGGAGTTGGTGAGGGTAGCGGGGGTGTTGGAGGGGGTGAGAGGGGGTGAGAGGGTGAGGGAGAGATTAGCAGGAAAGGGATGTGGTGAGGAGATTGAGAGGGTAAGAGGGGGCCGTGAGGCGGATAATAAGGGATGGTGAGAGGGGTGGGAAGGGGAGAGGATGAGAAGGGGGTTAGAGGGAGAGGGGGAGGGGTGAGAGGGGGCACGAGTGCCTTAATACCCTAAAGTTGCTTTTTTTATAGCACTGATTCGTTGAAGAAACCCAGCCCGACAAAAAATGACCGAAAAATAGAGTCGGAAACTCGGAACGGCACAAAAAACAGGAGTAAACTCCAGTCGTGGGTCGGAGCTGACTAACAACGCGCTAATCTCTGGAACTACCAGTCCGACTTTAATAATTATTTTTGCATTTGATAGCCCAATTCTTAAGGAAGGCTATAGGCATATTTAACATCACTCTAGGACTTTTAGGTGCCGACCAACAGAAAAAAAGTCAGAAAAAACGCTAAGCCAAAACGAATTAATAGCGTCGGCAGGCAATGCGATGCGACGGGGTGGGTCGGGGGAACAAGCAGAAGCACGCGACCGCAGGCAGAAGCTATATCAATATTTAAAAAGAAAAGTCCTGACTGACTGACTGACTGACTCATGAACGCCCAGCCCAAACCCTTGGACCTATAAAGCTGAAATTTTGCACCGAGGTTCCCTTTATAATGTAGACAAGGAATAAGGAAGGATGTTTGTTCCCGTGGGATATTAACCGACATCCAGGCGGGCGAAGCCGCGGGCAAAAGCTAGTAATATTATAAAGGCGAAAGTTTGTATGTTTGTTACTTTTTCACGCTCAAACGGCTGGACCGATTTGGAGGAAATTTGGTATGTAGATAGCATAGAACCTGGATTAACTCATAGGCTACTTTTTATCCCGGTCTACACAGGTGAAATCGCGGGGCGCAACTAGTTGAGTATAGTGGAGCGTTTAAACTTTGTAAGTTATATTAAAATAGTCCAAGGTCCCAGGGCCGCCAGACATTACGTACTTATTTTCTGATTAACAAAATGTAAGCGATAGAGTTATATATGGAAAAATGTTACTCACTTTTCTTATAGTCTGATTGCAGATTGTTTTTGTATGTTTTACAGAATACTGTTATTAATTAATAATCAATACTTCCAGACACTTCCCGTCAGCTGTTTTTTTTTATGCCAGACGCTTTAAAGCTCGCAAAAAATGATGTCATCTTATATGTATATAGTTTGAGTATTAATTTTTATAGGTACTTACCTATAATAATACCCGGGGAACTATTTCAATACTATTTGTAAAGCAGCCAGACCAATCGTAGCTGCCAAACATCCCCCAGACACAATTAAAAGGCCGCAGTGAGCGCGACGAGCATGCTATTTAGATGGTTTGTGTCTGGGGGGATGTTTGACCGCTACGATTAGTCTGGCTGTTTAAAATTATTATTGAAATCATTCCCCGAGTATCATTATACAAAAATTAAGATTCAAACTATAAGTGAGACGAAGTGATTTTTTGGAGCTTTGAAGCGTCTGTTTTAATTTACATTAATTATTAAGTAACAATATTCTGTAAAACATACATAAAAATCAGCAGTCAGACTAAGAAAAGTGAGTATTATTTTTACGTAACTTTAGTAGGTACCTGATACCTTAAAATTGGCAGGTGCGGCCCAAGCTTACAGATAAGTGTACGTTCAAAGTACTATCCCATTCAAAAAATAAGTAATGTCTAGCGGCCCTGGGATCTTGGACTATTATATTATATACTCAATCAATTATTAACATTTAGGTAAATAATTCTTGTTCTTTAATTTCAAAACTAAATCGCCTTTTTTCATCTGGAAATAAGTGTGTTTTTAAAATTATTATTTTTATGAAAAAAAAAATACCAATGATTTTCTTTTCTCTCTAAAAATACCCAAATTAAATTAAAATCGGTCATTCAAAATAATTTATTTTATCGACTAGGTATGTACGACCAGTTTTACGATCAATGGCATCTCTGGCTCTATTCAAAATTGCGTCGTAATAAACTCGAAGGAAAAGAATATCTCAACAAAATGCAAAAATACTATGTTAATATGAAGACAAATGGATTATTTTTTACCCAGAAAGAACATTGTCAAAATTTCAAAGGGACTAGGACTAGGGAAACATGAATGCATAAGACGGAACGACAATGCCTGTATTCTACTATAGCCTTATGCCTGTAACAATAATACATTATTTTTGCACCTTTCTTTTGCAAAAGAGATAAGATAAAAATATTATTTAATTGTGTCATTATCACGTAATGGTAAGGAATACCTACTAAAAAAAAACTTTTAAATACTTAGAAACTTTTAGTTGTTAATAGGTACCTTATTATTTAAAAGAAGTTCATGAAAGTAAGAAGTGACAAAGTTTTTAAAACTTATCAAACACGTTAAGCAAAATACTGCGATGACTAAGCCGACGTTCGCACGGACGTAAAAATATCGCGGCGATTTTTTTTCGCGCACTGGATTTTCAAGGCTGCTTAGCGCCGAGAGTTGAAAATCCAACAGTGTGTTTTTTCGACGCGCTGGGATGTACTCTGTTGTTGTTAGGTTGGATTCTCGAAGCTCGACTCAACACCGAGAGTTGAAAATCCAGTGCCCGATAAAATCCCGCCGCGATATTTTTACGTCCGTGTGAACGTCGGCTAACCGTCTCAAAAGCGCTCAGTGTTGTCCATAAAGCGTGGGTTTCATAAGAAAGCGGTTCCATCATAATATAGCGGTCGTCATGAAAATCTGTATTTTCACCAGTATTTTACAGTATTTGTGTAAAAAATGCTCTGTATTTATTTGGGCAGCCGTTATTGTATCTAGTTCACCACTTTCTTTTACATTTTACTTGTTACACCGCGTTAACCCCATGTAGGTAAGTCATGCTCATTCAAGGTCAAGGTCAAGGAGGATGAAACAACAATTTTTTATTTAAAAAAAAAACTTTTATATTAGACTAGCTTTTGCCCGCGGCTTCGTCCACGTGGAGTGCGGACCAACTAGCATAGTCCTTTTACTGACGTAGACCCTTCAGCTTTCGTACATGTTGATAACTAATTATTATTAATGTGTTGGTTTCAGGAACCTACAGGAAGAGAGTCAAATGTTATGTGACTTAAGTAGATGTTTCCTAGGGCGTTTCTCCACCCAGATATATGCAATTACCAATGTACTTACCAAATAAATGTATTTCGTAGATCAGTCTGGTTATTACCACGTAAGTACCAAACAAACAGAAGCTCACCTTCATGTGCACGCGCAGTACTTATGGATTTTTTCACAAGTGAATAGCTACCTGTGTTATTTATCCGTCTGCATGGAAGTTTCCAGCATTAAGGCTTAGCCCGCACTGCGAAATCTCACCGCGCGATTTTTATTCGCACGGTTTATATCAATATACGGAATTCCTCGAGATTATTGTCAGTTCCATACAGAAGTCAGCAGTGACGCATGTCAATAATGGAGGACAGAACTAATAAAATATATTTCTCCATCCATAATCTTATTAATCTTACCTTAATAATTATATCATGATATTTCACATCACACTTGTCCCACAGGGGAGGTCTCCTTTGTATAGCGACTTACTACTGAGCAGTGAGCGCCCGTTCGCGCGATTTTATTTCGCAATGCGTGTAGCGACATACAATAACCCCCTATTCCGCAAAATATAAATAAAGTATCAAACCACAGAATATATTACCACTCGAATTTTAAATAGCTAGTGCGTGTAACTATCTGTTCTGTGGTGTAACCTACATAAGAAACCATGTGTTAAAGAATTGCGATAATAATTTCGCGCGAATAAAATTCGCAGTGCGGGCTAGGTCTAAAGCTCTCGCGATTGCTACCCAGTCTAGCCAAATCCGTATATATATATACGAGTATACATTTGATTTTATATTTTCATTTTTTAAGTTCAAAATCAAAAGTATTTCTAATTAGGCACCTACCTTGGCTGGTAATAACTTAATTTTTTTGGTGGTAGGTACCTACTTAACATTATCAAAATAAATCCCTGCTACCAGGTTATCATAAATCAATGCATCAACCGTCTCATTCTCGTTTCAAATTCGACCGTTGAAATAACCGAAATAAAGCGTCTTGCATTGTATGCAACTGCAAGTAGGGCCGCCGGCCGCGGCCGGTGCAGCGACAGATGTGAGCCAAGGGCCTGAGAAAAGGGCTCTTACAATACTCACCTTGGGGCTGGGGTCGGCAAAAGGCAATGTGAAAGAAATTTCGCAAAGCAAAATCTTATAGAGCACGAGAAATTAGGGCGACGCCAACGTATGAGTCGGTGGGAAAAGCTTACATTGAGCATTCGCGGGGCGATCTATTCAATAAAATTTTGCAGCTAAATGCGATTAATGTGCATGGACTGTCGATATTATTAGCAGCTTTACACAAAAGAGGCGAAAAAATCTTAATATTTTTACTCATGAAATTATACATTATGCATTGTAATTCGCGACATTTTGTCCATAATTCCCTACGAGGTCCCAAACATAAAATAAAATTTAGGTTAAGGTTACCTCTATGGAACGGTGATTTTTTATAATATATTGTCCAGGTGTGGTCACCTATGCCTGTGTAATCCATTAGTTCAGTAGGTATGTACTTACAGGTATTTAGCAAAAATACCTACTTAGGCAAAGGAAGCTGTTGGCTATGGCTATGCACACCTTACAGCACGGCACAGAGTCCTAGCATGTTGTTCTTGACTCGGTCGGCCGCGGCCGACCGAGTCAAATGGAATCTGTATTTTAAGGTAGGTTTAGCTGCTAACTAGCGCCACATTGAGAAAGTCAGGAGATATGGAATATTTTGAAATTTCCTATGCTCACATTTTTAGTCAGAAGAAGAAGAATTTGTTGTATCAAAAAAATTAATACTAAACCAAAGTTCTAGGATATAGCGATTAACGCCAAAAACGACCTGCAATAACTTCTAACCTAGGAGGTTTATATAGTATTGATTCTTTTTAATGTTCCTTAGCTCAAAAGGAAAAAACGCAACCCTTAAGTACCTATAGGATCACTCCGTCCGTCTTTCCGTCTGTCTATCAGTCTGTCAAGAACCTTTTTCTCAGGAACACGTGAAGGTATCAAGTTGAAATTAATATCAAAAAATAAGTTTGTAAGTCAACGTAATAAAAAATACGGATATTTATGCGATATATTTTGATACTCGCAAGTAAATCAATAATAGGGCACTTCCCGATGTCCTAGAATCATGAAATTTGGCAAGAAGTAAGGTCTCACAGCACAAGTAAAGGAAAACGTCCGAAAATAGCTAATTTGTAATTTTATCACAAAAAAAAAATTTTTTGGGATTACAAACCTAAATTTGCAGTTGGAGAATTGACCGTGACGTATGTAAATGTATGGGAGAACATGTTTTTCAACTACAATGTTAAGTTTGTTCTTTGGATAAATTCTTTTCAACTACAGAACCCTTCATTGCGCGTGGTCAGATACCCACTTGGCCGGTTTTTTCTCAATGGTGGCGCTAGTTAGCAGCTCTACTCGCCTTAAATTAAATTAAAAAAAAACGCTCTGTATTTGGACAGCCGATATTATGTGTCCGTTCACCACTTTCTTAGGAATCCAAAGCTTTCCTGGCTGGTGACAACATTCACCACTGTTTAGGGCTAGTAGAAATTGGCCCAGCATTGACTAGTGTGAAAATACAACGTGGCAATGCCGCCAGTCTCTTGGGTACTTTACCAGTCGACAGCGATGCGGAGGAATTTTTCGACGCCATATTTTAGTTTTTTAATAGTTTTAGTTATGTTAGTATATAATTTTGTTATTTTTAGGTTATGTTTACAGTTAAAATAAATAAACTCTTTTACTAGTGTGTAACACCATGTGATATTTAGAAGGGATACCGTTTTGTTTGTAAGGGCGTTAGAACTGGTTCAGCAATGATCCGTTAGAAACTTTTAACCCCGCTTGGGAATTAGGGCACCCTTACAAATGATAGCCAGTTTTTGTTCAATTACGACTACTTACCTAAACTTAAAATGGAGTTCGTAAATAAACAAATAATGAGCTGATGATATGGGTTTAATTAAGACGTAATATTTCTCGGAAATGATAAGGTATGTATGACGAATTCGGTGATTAATGTTTCATTATTAATTGAAGTTAGATTATGTTGTTCAATTATTTGCTATTTTTTGGAATGACGTTCTTTCAGCTTGTTGTAGGAGTTGACTGATAGAAATCGTCACGCGCGTTCCTACCTACTTTAAAAGCGTTCATACTTTAGTGTTATCTCGATAACTCGGACCTCGTTAAGTTGTAATCCTCAGTAAGACTGGCAAAATACGCTAAGAAATTTGTAACTCGAATTTCAATAACACTCAGGCTCCGTAAGTCGATGTTAGTAAAATATAATGACGTGACATCTTACTTGGTATTCCCTGAACTCACATAATCAGCCTAACGTTCTCACTGCTGGGACACAGGCCTCTGTGAGAGGGAGTTGGCTGTAATCCACCACGCGGGCCCAGTGTGGGTTGGTAGATGTCACATGTCTTCGAATTTTTGGTTCTAGGACATGCCGGTTCCCTCACGATGTTTTCCTTCACCGTTTTGAGAGCAGTGGTGATGAAATTATTTATACAATGTAAAGCGCGTGGCTGGGTTCGAACCCACGACCTTCAACTCGTAAGTCGGGGCCGTTATCACTGGGCCACCCTGAACTCATAGCAATAAAATCTAAAAGAAATGTTTAGTGCTTTTGCTATGTTCTATTGCGTCTTGAAATTTGAGACCTTACGAAATGGCTCTATAAGGAAGTTCGTTCTAAGCGGATGACCCACGACACCTCCAGACTTTTTTTTTTACGTAGGTGGGTACCAGAAACCACCAACCCGCACGGGGCCTGCGTGGCGGATTATGGCCCACTCCCTCTCACAGAGAAGAGACCTGTATCCCGGCAGTGCGAACATTATAGGCTGATTATGATTATGGGTCCCAGAAAACGTCAGTCGACATCGAGGCAGACCCAGGAGTAGTTTTTTTTATTCGTTTATAATAAGGGGTTTTTATCCACACGGATACGTCAACCCTATTGTACCTTATTATACTCTATTTACACACAACTATACACTGGTAAATATACTATATTTTATTACACTACTACCCACCACCACTACTATGAAAATAGGAAACAGAATCACTGCCTAAACTTCTGCATCAAACCACAAATTATGCTTTTAGTTCTTTCTGATTTAGGGTATGCCAAAATATTTTGGATAAGTCCAACATCCCTCATGTTCAGTTTAAACTCCCTAGCCAAAGATTCCCTTTCATCCTTGTTCTTAGCACATTCCATCAGCAAATGTTGCACTTACATGTCTTACAATTAGACGATGTAGTCTTTCGCATTAAGAGAGCAAACTTTGCCGATGGAAAGTGGCCAGAACAAAGTCTTATCGCTAACTTAACATAACTCCTAGTTAAAAATTTATCATCAAACCAGGGCTCACGTGGTGCCTCGTTTTGAATGACTTTATACCAAATGCCTTTTTCTTTGGATATTTCATTAAAATATTATTTCCAATTGTCGAAACACAGACTATTAAACCAGGAGAAATATTCTCAGTAATCACTGACACGTCGGAGTAGATGGCGAGACGAGCTTGACCCCTACCGACAGACAGGATTGGTCCACACTAGCTCAAGATAGAGAGGAGTGGAAAGGAGAAAGGGAGACCATTCCCTGCATTGGGACAACACAGACTAACAATAAAAATAAAATAACGTAGGTACAGATCTAGATGCTATCTCCTTAATCTTTAGTTCTCCTGGTAAATCAAAGTTGGCGAACAAGTATTTTTCCCGTCCGGCCGGCAGCGGCATTAGGAAAGGTCGTTGACCGCGGCCAACTGCTGCAGGCTTGATCGAGGGTCGCGACCCTTCGCCAAGAAACCAGCCCTTAACTGTACTACACCCAAGATGTGATTTTTAGGGTTCCGTACCTCAAAAGGAAAAAGCGAAACCCTTATAGAATCACTTCGTTGTCCGTCTGTCTGCGTCGATCTGTCAGCCCGTTAAAACCCTTTTTCTCAGGAACACGTGGAAGTATCATGTTGAAATTAATACCAAATACGTAGGTCTATAGTCCCTAGGAGCTTTAAAAATCAAGCTTCTAAGTAAACGCCATAAAAAGATATGGCCATTTATGCGACATATTTTGATACTCGCAAGTAAATCAAAACCTATAGGGTACTTCCCGTTGTCCTAGAATCATGAAATTTGGCAAGAAGCAAGATCTCACAGCACAATTAAAGGAAAAAGTCCGAAAACTGTTAATAGTAATTTTATCCGTTAAAAAAATTTTTTTTGGGATTACAAACTTTTTGCAATTGGAGAATTGATCGTGACTATATCAATGTATGGATGAGGAGCTCGTGGCTAAGTAATAACAGCCTACGCTTGCCGGGATTGGTCCGTGGATGGGTGACCATCTTTACATACCGAGACTCCTCCGTGCCTCAGAAAGCACGTTAAGCCATTGGTCCGCCTGTCATTCTTGGATCTTTGTAAGTCGTTACGCGTCGTCAGAAGCCTGAAGGTTTGACAACCAGTCTTACCAAGGGGTATCGTATTACAGTTACTGGGTTGTGGAGGTCAGATAGGCAGTCGCTCCAAGTAAAATACCGGTATTCCAGTTAGATTGGAAGCCAACCCCAACATAGTTGGGAAAAGGCTAGGCAGATTGTATATCAATGTATGGGAGAACATGTTTTTCAACTACAATGTTACGCTTGTTTGTGGGAAATTCTTTTCAACTACGGAACCCTTTATTGTGCGTGGTTCCACACGCACTTGGCTGGTTTTTATTCAACATAAACGGGTTGATTTGAATGTGTATATTTCAATCCGATGTGGTGATTTGAATTTTGGTGTATGAATTGCTTACCTCATTTCGCATTTAGCTGTCTAGAAAGAAAACTTTTAGAACGTTACATACCACAGGGCCAACATAAATGGCATTCACTCCGGAGCTATTCTATTTCTACAATTGCTATAGCTTCAAAGTGACATTGACAGGTTCACGTGACATTTCGATAGCTTATGTCAACCCCTTACAGTTTTTGGCTTTTTTTGCTTTTCATTAGCGTCATCGCTAATCAAATGTTACTTTGTCTAGGCTTTCAGAACTGACATAGACGCAACGCAGAGGTATCTACCCACTGAACACAATTTACCAAACTATTGGCACTGGTACTTCTTTGTACAAGACCTGCCATGCATGGCATTAACATATGATGATGTTTCAGGACAAGCAAGGGTCATTTTATCATAAAGTATAAATACCTTTGAGTTGGTCGACGAATATCAGAGGGTTTAGATACCAATTCCTTTGCCAAAAAAATAACATTAATTAGTGTTCCAACGTGGAAATCCTGCCAGACTTTTGAGTACCTACTTCCTACTAAAGTTTCAACCGCAACCTGTGATCTGTGCTTGAAAGACTTAATCGCGTATAGAATTAAGTTCACCAAAGAAATAAGTATCACAACAAAGGCTATTATATAAATCAAGTAATACTTTAAATAATTAAATCGTAAAATAATTGAAAGTTTCCGCTCAGCTCAGGCAGGTAAGTTTAAAAGATTGCATCTTGCGTCTTGAACCATTATTGTCTACTTATTGTGCGAACAACTAAAGGATCAAAACTGTTCACGCGGCTGATATTCTAAAGATTTCTACACTATTTTTTTCCTACTAAAAGTAGTAAACCTCGTAGTTAACAGAATGTTGAAATGAGGCACTTACTGTCTGTTTGTTTGTTTATTTCATTTGAATTTTGAAGCTCGCCTTTATACTTAATTTCTTTTTCTTCGTTTTTTTTTCTTTCAGAAGGTTTTGATCTACACAATAAACTATTTTGATGACGGGGTTTTAATTAGCTGATGGTTTTATAAATATGCTCGTTGTATTTCTCCACACGAAACTACCTTTTGGAAGGAGCGACTGAATCAATACAATTTTTTTTGTAAATTTTGGCGTTCAAAATCAAAAGTGCCTTAGATGTGCCTAACTGAAATAAATGAATTGACTGTGACTTTGTTGCATTTTTGATATTTTGCAGGTATAATTTATCCGTATTTAAAGTTGTAAAAGCTAACTATACTTCCGCCCTCCATAGCTACAATTTACCGAGACGAATACCCAGCACAGATACATTTAGGTAACTATTGTACAACCAGATCCGTTGTTAAATCTACGCCAAACAATAGTCTCGCAAGACTTCAAAAACGAACAGGAAACCAGACCGGATACTATTTGCAATAATATTCAAAAATCGATTCTTCATACGTCTCTTGGAGCATCCGTTTTTATCTTAAACTTCGAACGACATCCAAAGACGTGTGTAGCTGTAGTGTGTAACAGGCGAACAAAAAAAACCAGTAGGTACACTCGCGGACAAAAGGCCCGTCTCACATCTGCTATCCGGCGTATTATGAGCAGATGGTCTGAAAGGGCCTTACGCTAAAAAAATCACTACCTGCTTATATTCATTGTTGTCTCGCAGTGTACTTATTCTTGAACTTGAGACGTACAGACTGAGGGTGACTAACTTAACGAGAGTAACAGGGATAGTTCTCACGGTTAAAGTGGGAGGGAATTGTATATTGTATACATTTGTACAACGTAAAGTTCTACAAGCATTTGTGCCTGATGGGATTTCCCATCGGCAAAAATGACAAGCTTCCATACAAACTCTCATCTTCTATTTAACCACTTTAGGGGTTGCATTATCAAAAATCGTTCCTTAGTGCTCACACTGCTCACCTACGTTGTATTAACGTGATTGCGCTGTGGTAGCCCGCCAAATTCTAATTTTCTTGCGTGTTTTGCAATTTGCAGGTCAGTGGAAGCCGACGTTCGCACGGGCGCAATAATATCGCGGCGGGATTTTATCGCGCACTGGACTTTCAACTCTCGTCGTTGAGCCGAGCTTCGAGAATCCAACCTAACAACAACAAAGTGCATCCCAGCGCGTCGAAAAAACACACTGTTGGATTTTCAACTCTTGGCGCTAGGCAAAGCGTTGAAAATCCAGTGCGCAAAAAAAAACTGGCCGCCATATTTTTACGTCCGTGCGAACGTCGGCTAAGATTGTATCTTAATCAAAATATAATTCGCGACAATAAGAAATATATATTCACATAATTGTAACCATAAAAATTTTCAACGCGTTTCTCTAAGTTTGATTTCCTCTGGATTGGTCTAATTTCGGAAATCAAACGAATCTGGAGGAAATAAATAACTTAGAGAGTTAATAATTGAAATTGTGTAAATACATATTTGTTATTGTCTCGAATCATATTTTGATCAAGATACAACCCGACACTGACCTGCAAATTGCAAAAAAACGCATGAAAATTTAAATTTCGCAGGCTACCTTAGCGCATAATCCCCCTTACGGAACTCTTGTGCTAAATGTCATACTTTTAGACCCAGCGGTTTTAGGCTCGTGCAGAGAGGCGCGACGCTCTAGGCTATGCGTACTGTCCCCGAATTTAAAATTTTAGTTAAGTTAATAGATGATGATTAAAATGTCGTACATAATTCAAGGAAAGAATTTAAGAGGTTTAACTGTTTTTCGCCAATGTAAACAATATCAGCACATAACATTTGTTGAAAACTTCGATTTATGAATAAAATTGCTAGCAAGGCCACGCGATCTGTAGTCTGTATTTCTGCAACCATAACAACAAAAGTTATTTTCCATGTCAGTTTATTTTAGAGAAAATAGTACTTCAGAATGCAGTTTTACTGGTAACTCTGATTTCATCTGTGATGGACCTTAAGTATGTTTAACTCTAACCTTACATTAACCCAGTTAAGTACTAAAAATACTCAATATCTTAAGTCCATAGTAATGTATGTACCATATTCTGACAAATAAATTATTTCAAAATTAAAAATAATAATAACGATGATTAGATGATTAAGATTCCAAATGAATATTCACAACGCAACAGCATGGTCACCCGAACCCCGCCACCGTTTAAGTGAATGCATGTATTGAAGAGAAATCCACGGCTTCATACAGCTTGAGCTCGCATTATATTATAAATACATACTTGTATATACAAAAAGAATAGATCAATATGTACAAAACACATCGGCTTTATAAACAGAACATCCATGAGAAAATATTAACGTGTGAATTTAATGTAAATATTACACAGGGCATGCGAAATATATCTTTGTAGTTTATGCGATCACCAGGGTGTCAGCCAAATGTGGTGAGTCATTCTTTTTTATATTTTTCAGATGAATTCACGTGGGACAATAATTGTGGGTCACCTTTCACGAATTTATAAAATTCTTCACAACTCATGTTAAAATTAATTTTACATGGAAGAAAAAAATTACCAGCGCACCCCGCCCGAAACGCGCGTCGCTTGCCCACATTCACATCATAGCGTACGCAATTCCGAATCGCGTATTCGTCGATTCGGTGTGTTCCGTCTTCCGTATAAGTCGGGATGCTGATTTATTTGTTGTAAAAATATTTAAGTATTTTTAATTACTGAGGATACAAATCCTCAGTAATTAAAAATACTTAAATATTTTTGTTTTATTTCACCTACATAAATTTACCTAGTGCTAGTAGTACTAGCCATACCTAAGTAAATGACGAAAAAATTGAGGAAGTATTTGGCGCGTTAGCAAAGTTAGTCATATAGGTACCGTTCGTGACAGCAAAACTTGTCTTAATATCCTTTTAAACATCTTTTAACCGTTACAAAAATACAAAGAAAAAGCCGGTACCTCAACAATCAAGGGAATTACAGAAAAATAACACGGAAGGCTTATTATAGAATGAACTTTTGGATATCGACAACCACCCTTTATTTCGAGGCCCGGGCAATAACCCCGGTCGACCCAGTTTCAGTACGATGTGTTTTCGAATCTATGCATCGCGCCTATTACCAAAGCCATAGGGATCAGTTTCGCACGTAAAGCGAAGGAGGTATTAGGAGGTCATAGCATTTAGAGGGTAGGTAGTCAGCTATTTTCTGGTTCAAAATGAACGAATACATTTAAAACCGGAATTCATGTGGTGCTTCTATTATAAAATCCGAGTCCCGTGAAATGTTACATGTAATTTTATATTTTTGGTAGGTAACATTCGAATTACATATACTCGATATAGTCACCAGTACTCACCCACTTGAAAAAGTCACTTTGGTACTTACCCGGATTTGAATCCACATCCTCTTGCATGACTGGCTGGGCCATCATATATCAATCTGCCTAGCCTTTTCCCAACTATGTTGGGGTCGGCTTCCAGTCTAACCGGATGCACCTGAATACCATTATTTTACATGGAGCGACTGCCTATCTGACCTCCACAACCCATTAACTGGGTAATACGATACCCCTTGGTAAGACTGACTGTCAGACTTTCGGGCTTCTGACGACCCGTAACGACTGTCAAAGATCCACGTATGACAGCCGGGACCAACGGCTTAACGTGCTTTCCGAGGCACAGAGGTGTCTCGGTATGTAAAGATGGTCACCCATCCACGGACCAACCCCGACAAGCGTAGCTTAACCTGATGGATCGACCCGTGCGGCTGTTATTACTTAGCCACGAGCTCCTCCCAAAATTTAATTTATTTATTTAGTAAACAACATGCACAACATTACAGATCCAGATCCAAGTTATTGCACAGTTAAATTTAAATAAAAACAGACACAAAAAAGAAATATTACCAATCAAATAATATTCAGTACCCTTACTCTCAAGTAAGATCAAATTGAAATCTGTAGTGGACCACGACACTAGACGGAGCGCGCCAAAAATACTCGTAGTTGTTGAGCAGACGGTTCGTCTAGCTAGCAGCGTTTAGTGCTTGCTTGGGTGGCGTTGTGTCGGTGTATCTACCTTGTTGACTTGTTCAGATGCTGGCTGAGAATGTTATCGATTGCTCAGGCGAGAATATGTTGCGAGTTTGTGATCTTTCTGTAGCTTATTTGTTAGGTACTTAATACTTGTTTTGGTGTTGTATTACTGACTGGAAAATATCATCTCTTCTTTTCATTAGTAATTCTTAGGGTTACGTACTCTTCATAAGGGAAAAACGGAACCCTTATAGGATCACTTCGTTGTCCGTCTCTCTGTCTGTCAGTCTGTCTGTCAAGACACTTTTTCTCAGGAACGCGTGGAGATATCAAGTTGAAATTAATATCAAATACGTAAGTCTACCGTCCCTTTTAGCTCTACAAAAATGAACCTTCTAAGTAAACGCAATATAAAAATTCGGCCATTTATGCGACATACTTTGATACTCGCAAATAAATCAAATCAAAACCTATAGGTTACCTACTTCTCGTTTCGTCTCCATATCGAATTATACTTTTTGCATTAAAAAGCCGAATTCGATAAAACCCTATACTATTAATCTCTATCCTATTAAACGAGCAATATTTATATGTATTTGTTTGTACCTACTCACGTTCTCGAAAACCGCTCTAACGATTTCGATGAAACTTGCTATGTAGGTGTTTACGGGGGCGAAAAATCAATCTAGCTATCAATAATTATCTGGGAAAAGACGTTTTCTCCGTATTTTTACGAAAAAAGATTCGGTTCGTAATTTGGCCGTCGCCGCGTCGCGTCGCCGCCGCCCCGCCCGCCGCGCCGCTATGCAAACTTTTTAACCGTGAGGTTGAAAAAAGTTACTTTAGTGTTTATTTTTTTAAATTTTAGAATAAAAAAAACCTTTTCAATACTTACTTTTTTATAACTTTTAATTTTCATTGGTCTAAAAAGCTCTAAAATTGTGGCGTGTAGACAGTGGCGCCACCCCCGAATATTATCCTTTTTGCGTAGAAATGAAACTAAATCAATGCGGAATATTTTTTCTACATTGGAAATGGTTTATAAATATTATTGCCAGTGTATGAAACATATTCGGCATTGGTTTTGTTTCATCTCTACGCAAAAAAGGCTAATATTCGGGTGACGCCACGCGGCGTCTCCGGGCAACACCGGTGCTTGAGGAGAATACTTACTGTAATTAAAAACTCTGTCTTTTAATAAATCTCGATTAGTTTTTCCAGGCGCCATCTATTGATGTGAATACTAAATATTAACTGTCCTAAAAAATCCTAATTGCTGTCTTCCATTTAATTAAGTATTTATAAAAGTTAAAAGTAAACACTTAATAAGTACTGGTTTTTAAAAGGTTAATGAGTTTTTGTATATTTGGTGGTTTGATGAGAAATTAGAACTGATGACAAACATAAACGGTTTTATGGTTTTACAAATCCGACAAGGCTGTTTGGGCATAGTTCTTTTGCCACTTCATTGACAATGAACCAAACTACATAACGGTTTTGGCGCCAACAAAAACGTTAACGTATTGACAACTATTAACAGATAAACTCTTTTTGTTTGTAATTTATGTGTTCAAACAGTTATTTCGCTTCGCTGATACATATTTTTTTTTTAAGTAGATACCTTACACAAAATAGATCTACCTACCTATGTCTAATTTCTGGAAAATTCGTTTTCTCTATTTTCACCCAAGCAGAGCTCGGTCGCCCAAGTACTAACTTTTACAAATTGGCTAGACGTTTTTATAAATGCGCGATGCTTTTCGTATTTGATTAATAGAGTAAACCCGTAATATTTTATTTATTACATACGAGGCGTCATGGTCCCGTCTGCGTCAGCTTAAAGATTCTGCTTTTCGAAATTCGAGTTACAGATTTGTTCGATTTACAAAGTCTAAATGATTCGAGATACCGCGCATTTGGTCAGCCTATCAGAACTAGTACCGTGTTAGAGCTGGACATAAACTACGAGGAGCAGGCCGACCGCGTATAGTGGGCACTCTGCTGCTGACTACTGCTGACTCATCGGAACGAAGAAGAAAAGAGTCGAGAAAGCAGTTTACCTCGCCAAAAGATTCACCATTCAAGATTCGGCGAAGCTGGACCTGGACCAACCTAGCGGCGACGTTGTTAAATTATGGGTTCCCCTAGATAAATATCACTACAATTCCTTTTCCTACTCTAGGATGCTTAACCGGTACGGCTATATTAATCCTTCCACATCCTAAGGGCACGTCTTCCCTACCATTACCGCGCCCCCCGGTCTACTGCTTGATATACAATGGTCTCTGTTGCATCATGAAGCATGAGGCTACAGGGGCTAGTGTAAATCTTTAGGTTCTTTCGAGTAATCGAGTCTGGCCAAACCACGCTGAGGTCGGTGAATTTCATTTATTCATTCATATTGTGTGATAAACTGTCTCTAATAAACATGAAAAAACCCACAGATGAACCATACCACGTTCTCAAATAATTAGTAAAAATACCAAACTATTTGACAAAGTTCACAAAAACCGCATGGCTGTCCCTCCTTGACCCCGCTCTTCACTCCTCACGCACACTAGGTCATAGAACCGGAAATAACTAAAAAACGTAAACTTTATTCGCAACTGCCATACGGAGTGAGACTTTGTTATGTAACAAGTAAGTACTAACTTTTCACTAGGCCTGCTTCCCTGGTATTGAGTATTGAACACTGAGGCGAAGGGTGAAAGTTTTCATAGTACATAGGAGTACATAGGTTTTAAACACGTGTGCTAATTTTCAAAGACTTGCAGTCTAAGTATATACTTTTGCTAATTCTGTTGTCAAAATAAATCTGCGTACCGGTAAAATGGGGTTACATTGATGCTACGTGTTAACCTAGATAATAAATAACTTTTGTCTTATGAAAACATCTAAAGGTACTTATAGATTTTTGGAGACATCAAAAGTTTTTCTTACGTGTAACAGCACCAACAAAACCTTATTCAAACACCGAATAAAATTAGTTTTTCATAAGTCGAAAGTTGTTATCAAAGTAACCCCATTTTACGGTAGCCTTTTCCCAGCTATGTTGGAGTCGGCTTCCAGTCTAACCGGATGCAGCTGAATACCAGTATTTTACATGGAGCGACTGCCTATCTGACCTCCACAACCCAGTAATTGGGTAATACGATACCCCTTGGTAAAACTGGTTGTCAGACTTTCGGGCTTCTGACGACCCGTAACGACTGTCAAAGATCCACGAATGACAGCCGGGACCAACGGCTTAACGTGCTTTCCGAGGCACGGAGGAGTCTTGGTATGTAAAGATGGTCACCCATCCACTGACCAACCCCGGCAAGCGTAGCTTAACCTGGTGGATTGACCCGTGCGGCTGTTATTACTCACGAGCTAAAACTTAAAGAAATACAGTACCTACTTTAACTGTAAAACCACGTAAATCAGCGAAATCGGCAAAATTTCGTATACGGCCTCTTAATTAGGCATAATAGGCACTCATAAAACAGAAGATCCAAATACTAACTCGAAATTCCAATAGTTTATGCTGACGTACAGTTACCGGACGCGGACATGAGGTGAGCCGGTGAGGTCAGGTCAGATGGCGAATTACCAACGTTCTTCGAATTTCATGTCCCGCCACTGATAAACATTTCTCACAGACGCTGATAAGGGAACATTACTTTGATGTCGTTGAATGCCGTTTACTGATTGTAGGTACTCGGTATAATCAGCAAACAAAGGATGTTGCTAATTAATTATTTCAAAAGCTTTGTTTTCTTATTAAATAGTACACTCGGCAAATGAGTTACGTGTTCACACTTATAAGAATTTAAAATTTATGTAGTTAGATTACGCATAGTGCATTACTAAGACAAAAGATCTTTCTTTATACTAATACTTTCCCAAAGCTAGAGAATAAATAGCCTTGCTCCTTGCATACTTCCTTTCTCCGAACATTTACAAATTTAAAATTAACATTCAAGAAAAAATACTTTACTTTACGATTTTGTAATCCCACGGATTCTAATAAAAAAGTGTAGCTTTATAATGTTAGGTATTATCGAGAAAACTTACATCTGACCAATTTGAAAACAAAAACCCGTGCACACGACGAGTCGACGACCACATCTGAAGGCCAATATTCTCGTACCTAAAAACGTTCAAATTCAAGTCGCAATGTTAAAAATGTAGGTATACAATTTTTGATAGATTAAGACTGAGATGAGCAATCTCATCTAAAACGTTGAACGTTGTTAAAAATACGGGAATTGTCCCTCCGTTAGCAAGAGTTACTCTATAGCGGCCCGACATGGGCCCGACCGAGCGCTGCAAGCAACAAAAGTCCTTACGGTGTATTAGGCCTCTGCCTCGAATTTCGCGGGCAGCGGGGCAGCGGCGCGGCGGCGGCGCGTCTCGCATTGTCCCGCCCCGCTACCGCGCCGCTGTTTTCGAGGTCCGGTCCATTTGTTTTTATGCATAAAATCCTGCCGCTCCCGCGCCGCCGCCGCTGCCGCCCCGGTGCCCGCGAAATTCGAGGCAGGGTGTTCGTTTCTTATAAGATAGTACATAGCTCCATTAGGCTCCATAATTGACGAATCAACAAAAATACTCTGGACTGCTACCAGTGCATTAACAATGGAACATGATGATCAGGTCATTATTTTACAGTGAAATTTTCATTTCCCTAAAAAAAGTCATTATTCTTGATCTTGTAACAACGATGCAATACAAAGGAAGAAACATACATTTTAAAATGTTAATTCCTTATCCGTTTAAAGTCATCTGAGGGCCTTAGCCATCTCCGCCGCGAAACAGCGAACCGCATGATGTTTCGCTGATGTTCCGCTGATGTTCCGCTACTCGAGTAACGGAACATCATGCGAATCAGGTGAAATAAACTACTGCGGTTTCACTGCTATAATTTCGCGGCGGAGGTGTGCTAAGGGCCTAAATAGGTATCCAGACCCTGAAGTACTTCGAGGTAGTTTCTTAAATACACGGATACATTCATCAGTATGAAACTTGATATATTATCCGTGTACTTCAAACTCAGTTTTGATGCAGAAAATACAAAAAACCGGCCAAGTGCTTGTCGAACCACGCGTAATAAAGGATTCCGTAGTTGAAAAGAATTTATCCCAAAAACAAACTTAACATTATAGTTCAAAATCACGCAAACAAATACGTCACGGTCAATTGTCCAACTGCAAATTTAATTTAAGTTTGTAATCCCAAATATTTTTTTTTAATGTGATAAAATTAAAACAATTATATATATAAAATAAAACAATTATCGGACTTTTTCCTTTACTTGTGCTGTGAGACCTTGCTTCTTACCAAATTTCATGATTCTAGGTCAACGGGAAGTACTTATAGGTTTTGTCTTACTTGCGAGTATCAAATGTCGCATAAATGGCCGTATTTTGTTATTGCGTTGGCTTAGAAGCTTGATTTTTTACCCGACTGCGCCAGAAGGAGGGTTATGTTTTTCGAGAGTATGTATGTATGTATGTATAATTGTTTGGCACGCTCTGCGGCCTGAACAGCTCGATGGATTTTAGCTTGAGAGGTGTCGTTAGATTCGCATTTACTGTGAGAGTGACACTGGGTGTATCAAAATAAAAAAAAAACAAAATGGCCGATTTTTGCCGCCAAATTATGTCATAAAATATTTTTTTTTCTCAAAACCTGTCGAGTGGGGTATCAAAATAAAGGGTTTTAAAAGGTGATTACAAAAATATATATAACTTCTATGGTTAAAAGTAATTCGAAGTGACAAATCGTAAAAAACACGTACCAAGAACTAAATCCCCTTTTTTTTTTTTTTTTTTTTTTTGTGGATGGGAAATCATCAAATGACCTCCCGCTCTGGGCAGAGGCGGGAGGGCGTGTCAGACTTTTACTGACTAAAACCCACCCATGTTCCTTCAGCTGCCCGTGCCAGGGCCACGGTATCTCTTTCGAACTACCCGCGACCCCGGCGGCATCGGCCCAATTGACCCCGTCACTGCTGACATCTCTTTGAGGCGCGCGTGGAACACAACGCGCCGTCGACCCGGGCCTGGTCCTTACCGGACGGCGAGCTGCCCATTACTCGTCTTCCGCAAGCCCGCGCCTACGGTGGCCGGGAATCGGGAACTAAATCCCCTGAGAAATCTTTAATTCACATTTGACTCATGTGTATATAGGTTAGTACACAAACTCATTAAATAATAAAACTAAAAAATAGTTTTTTACCGCAGTCGGGTTTTTGAATTTTGAATTACTTTTTTTTTATTTTAGAGCTTCAAGGGACCATAGATCTACGTAGGTACTCGTATTTGATATTAATTTCAACTTGATACTTCGACGCGGTCCTGAGAAAAAGGGTCTTGACAGACTGACAGACAGACAAACGGACAACGAAGTGCTCCTTTATGAGTTCCGTTTTTTCCTTTTGAGGTACGAATCCCTAAAAATGCATCGCAATCCATATTACCTCGTCCTACTTCAGTTTACCTGAGTGGTATTGATTCGTCTATTTATTGGCCCATAGTGGAGATGCGTTAAAAACAATAGATAGTGAGTGTTGCCAGCCGGACGAACTGCCGACATTATCGCGAGGTGAGCATCGGGCCAGCTCGAGTTCTAGCAGCCAGAGCCACGAGTGATTCCGGTGTCGATACCGCATTCAACTTATTTGATATCAGACAAGTTTTGTTTAGAGAATTGATTTTATATTTTATTATTCATGTAGAATACTCGTAATGTGCCTTAATATTTTCATCACATTACAAAATTTTATAAAATCTCACTTCCCCATAAATCAAGGTAATTTTTATGTCCGTTATCTGCGGCGTCCACCTACAGTATAAAACGTGATCTCGAAATAATTAGCTGAGAGCGGCAAGGTGTTAAAGCACGGACAGGCGTAGTGTAGGTACCGCCAGGGCGGGCGGAAGCTGCGACGCATCCCGCCCTGGCTGCAGTGGGCCCCGTCGGGCGGCCCCCACCCCGCGCCCCGGCCACCGCACCCCAGGCCCCGCGCCCCGCGCCCCCACCCCGCGCCGGCGCGCTGGGCGCGTGCGCTCGCCGGCCGGCACATCAGTTCAGGACCGCGCGGCGTGTTAAATAGACGTGCGTCTCTCATGACAAAACGCGGCGTTTGAAACGATCGAACGCACCCCAATTTTTATCATACCAGTGACAGAGAGGGCAACCTCTCAGTAAATCTTAAAAAATAGCTTCTCAAGTGGAAATGCCGTCAAGCTTGTTCGGGGATCTCGGAGGCGGCGGGGGGCTGGTGGAGGACCAGCGCGCGTTCCAGCTGGCACTGGAGCTGAGTATGCTGAGCCTGGGCGAATCGCTGCCGACGCCGGGGTCGCTGGCCAGCCCGCTCGGCTTCGCACCGCCGCCCGAAGACCGCGCCAAGAAATCGCAGAACATGACTGAGTGCGTGCCGGTGCCGTCTTCGGAGCACGTCGCGGAGATCGTTGGTCGCCAAGGTACTGCTGCACGTTCACCACCTACTTGTTGTCACGTCTCCTGCTTGTTGTCACGCCGCGACCACGCCGAACAGCTGTAGAGGTTATTCGGTGTCAGACGTGAGACGTCGGGGTTGGACCGCGCCACCCTTATGTAAGGGCGCACGTGCCGCCGGCCGCTTATAGGTTATGTTCGATCACATCCAACACCCAGTGACAGGATTCCGTGCAAATTGGAGAACCGGCGAAAAATTTGCATTGTTTTTGTTTGTTTACCGTCGTAATATTTGTTGTTATGCTTATCCGATTGCCGCCGACGAGTCATAGTGGTTTGTAGACAGAGGCGTGAGTACGTCGTTCTGTAGCCAATAAGCCAATAAGTACGTACTCGCTCCAGACAGGATCTCCGCAGACACTGACAGCTCCGACAGTAAGCTGGTCCATTTGCTCGTCGTATCATCTGTTTCGTGACGATGGAGTGCTGTGCTGATTTAGATTGCGTGCTCACTGTAAATTATTATATCATGCGTAGTAATTTTTGTAGATTACCTAGCTTTCATTTTCTATTTCAAAGTAGGTCTGTGGTTAGATACTCTGTCAAAATTTTGCCTAGGTATTTACGTAGTTAGGTACTTACTCACAAAGTTAAAAATATGACGAAACTTTCAAAGTTCAGCTGTTTGTTATTGATTGCATCAGTAGTTTCCCGTCTAAAATACCTATATCTAATTGCATCGCCATAATACTCGTAGTAAACTACTCGCAAATAAAAAATAAAATAAAGTTTATTAGGAACAATTTTTAGGTATTAAACATAACAATAGACACGAAGATAGCTGCAAAAGTAAAATACTGTGGTGTGGTGTGTGACGTGTGTGTGGTAAATCTTGCATCCATCTAAATTCGATCTAATTTCTCGGTATCAGTCAAACCAAATGGGGTTTCTATGTCGAAAAAACATTTCGTTGGTTCTAATTAAAAGGTACAATTCGGCAAAAAACGTTACCCAAGGGTTGGTTTTCTTTTTTGTAAGGGATGAGCAAAAAGTACCGACAAAGGAGGGCGGCGGCAGTCCTTATCTGGAACTAATTTTTCAAATCTACGCGCTCTCTGCGTAAGAAATCAATTATCTATTGCTTAGCAGATACACGTTGTTATGATACAGGTAGGTTTGTGGTCAAAAAATGTTAGAAAACTGTTGGAATTTGCTTCACCCTCAGTTTATTTATTTTTTGTTCTTAGCACCGAACTACCCACTTCGCAGGTAGAACTAATGTGTATTTTAGCGTAGTCCGTAGTTTGTTCACAGGTAAAATAAACACATAGTATTGTTGTTGGTATGTTCGTTATCTATGTTAGCATGACCTTATTGTATCTAAAGCATAATGAACCCGTGTATTTTATTATGAAAATTACGACCGGCATTTGATTAGTCCATCATACGTTCTAATATCCTCGCATTATAATCTTAAATCATTAAACTTTGTCGCCACTTTTCCTCTTAAAAGTACCTACTTATTTGTATAAATACAATACATAACTCGTTCCTACATTATACCTAATAAATTAACATTCACACTGCCCGCTAAAATATTATCGGTAAAAGTAGTTAATTAATATTTATGACGAACTAAGAATCCCGGGTCGACTTCCGTTAATCACGTAGGTACATAACCTACGACAAGCTGGTAATAATAGCTCGGAGCCGATAGCAACGTCATTCGCGTCGTCTGGGGAAACTTTCCTTCGTATGTTTATTAAATTAAAAGCACGTAAAACAATCAATAACACTCGATTTAGGGGCCATTCTTCAATCGTCGGATAACTTTTACCTAAGGAATAAATATGGCGGTTTGACATATTTACAAAAGCTGTCAAACCGCCATATTTATTCCTTAAATAAAAGTTTTCTCACGATTGAAAAATTAGCCGTTACTATCTCTCTCAAAAGATTAACTTTACTCCACACTCAATTTAATTAATGTTTTGATCCTCTATAATTTAATGCAAAACGCCAAGAAAATAAAACAAAGCACGAAAGTTCAATAGAATCTGTCATATGCATAGGTAGGTATACAAACAACTCAATTAGCCACGAAACTCTTTAAAATAATTAAAACAATAACATTTATAACACTTTTCGAAATTGAGTTGTCATAATTAAAAATATTTTAAACATTTTCTTTGAGACACTCATTAACATGTTATTATACGAATTCACCTTTTGCAACGGACAGGTCGCTAATTGTCGCTCGATCGCTACACATAATTATTATACTACTTGCTCTTTTTAACACAAACATATGATCCTGTTCGTAGTTATATGGTCCTGGTACCTGGGCTTTTAATTGTTATTTATTTTCACGCTGTGACGGCTGGGTACACAGCGACACTTAATTTCGCATTCTTGAAAAGCCTTTCGCTTGATCGTTTATTTAACTTTCGCATTTTCGAACTGATCGAGGTATTAAGGAGACGAGGGTCGCCGGCTTTTCCCGCGTATTTTTTTTAGTTACCTAGATCTTCATTATAATTTTATTCGTCATAATTGCTTATGAGTTCAGTTTCACGAATAATGACAATCATAGTAGGGAATCGAACCGCTCGTTGTTTGTGGCATACAATTTAAATTGATAAGAGCTACTCCATTAGTTAAATCATTGAAAAGTCAGAATGAAAATTGTAAGCTCAGTTCTGGGTCCACTGCAAACATAGATCAATTTATATTTTAATGAAAGAACTAAAATAAGACATTTAAATCTATTGAAGTACATAGGACTTAAAGATCTGTTAGTAAATTAATATTTGTTCAGGCTCTTGATCTTTAAAAGTTCATTTTAACATTTACTAAAACTGGAAAACGAATCATGCCCTGCAGCGTACATGAAAAGATAAACACAAAAGTTAAAAAACTAAACATTAATAATATCACATTATACAAAAACTGGTACCTATTTCGATCCGACCCGTTTAATAGTGGCCGTTTCGCTCGGAAACCATTCCCATAGCTGTAGAACGAAACAATAATACTCCAGCTATAGGTAGGCAGTATTATATAGAGGGCCCTTGCATTTCCAGACTAAGGAACTTGTAAAACGAGAGCAAAAAACGCAGCTGCTTCACTTACAACTCTGTCTAACTACGCGCGTCCTTATAAAACAAGGTACAGGTTGGAGAATTTCGCACGGTTCCTATTTACCTTGCTGGTGTCTGTCTCCCTTTTGTTGTATGTAGCCTTGGTATTCGGGTTGACATTATTAGGTGAAAAACTGTTATTTTTTATAAGGATAAGCTTTTGATAGCCGAATGATAACAAGTTAAAGATAACGTGTCCTTTCTAAATGACAAAATGGAAGAGAATTAATATATCCTAACTTTTATTGAAGTATCTTTAACACTCACAGAACATAATGATTGTCCCATATTTAAATCGAAAGACATAATTAGGAGGACCGTAAACTTAAATGCGATAAGGTGGGCTGTGGGTTTCAAAACAGTTGTTATATTGGGGCGTTACGTTCTGTTTCCTCTGGTATATCCTGATCGGTTGCCGATAAAAAGTAAATAAAAGCGTCCTTAGTCTTTGCAGTAGCTTTTGAAACATGTTTAGGATTCAATTTAAAGTTTATAATAATCTGTCAAAGTCTTAATGTTGATTATAAAAAGGTTTTTATTTTTCTCTGATCTTAATGAGGCTCTTTTTTACTTGCAAATACTAATGTAAGACACCTATCGGCTGATGTTTTAAGTATAACTTACGTATCAATAAAAAAGTGACTTATGATAATCTTAATAACAAGTAACGACCGAGCAGCTTGTTTTATACAACTAGAATCTAGGACATCAAACTATTCCTGAAAATGAAAGCCTTCGCAGAAAACTTATCTTAACACTTAATTCTAATTTATTAAACAACATGTTTTCGCTTTGTTACCGCGTTTAGCTATAAACATCAAAGTAGCCATTTTGAAGAATTATGGTTATTCATCATAACGTGAATTCATCATCATTCTCATGCCCTTATCCCAATCTATTTGGGGTCGGCGTGACATGTCCCTTTCTTCCATACTTCTCTATTAGTTGCCATCTCAGTTATCTCGGTAGTCACCCCCTTTCTATCCATATTATCATCTTTCACACAGTCCATCCAACGTTTTTTCGATCTTGCCCTACTTTTATATCCATCGGAATTCATATTCAAAAATTTCCTCACGATATTATCCACATTCCTCCACATCACATGCCCATACAATGACAACAGATTTCCGCACAATAACCGTGAATTAATTTGGGCTGAAAAAAAATCCTGAGCAAATACGAACTAAAGTGTAAAAAAATCTTAGAAGACGCTTATATTTTTGTGTACCTGATGGCACAATAGTCAGTAATTCAATACTGACGCATTCGACTCGCAAAATCATTCCGCGTGGAAAGATTTTATGAAGAGGATCTTTATAAAGCATACAACTTTAAGAAACTTTTTTTTTAAACTTACCTGTACTTTGTTTCTCGTTGATTTTTTTTTTTCTTATTTCTGTATGGATTAGGCTCTTAGATTTGCTTCCTTTTCCAAGTCTATTGCTCTTGTAATTCTAAATTCAAAATGTCTAGGACATCTTTATCACGTTTTCTATGATCTGGTTTTTGTTTTGTCTTTGTATTCTAAATTGGTAGAATACGTTAATTCAAGAATTAATTCTCGTAACCGCTATCGGTCCTTCCTTTGAAACAAGATTCAGACTGACCAACATTTTTAATTCGTGTTTAGCCTTCATAAGAGGCATCACATTCATAGGGCAAATGTAGTAGAACAAAAGAAGGTAAAAATAGAATTCCATGGATCCCCGGCTATATACTATTGTCTATTGTAAATTCGTGTCAAAATCTAATACGACCTTTTAACCACGCACTTTTCATACGGTGTGAATATTAAATAAGTCTAGCGTTTGATCGGAAACTTTTTATAACAAATTGAACCTTAAACACATGGTAATAAAATGTCAAAACATGAGACATCTTTGTTTGTACCAATGACATCTGTTCAAGACAACGCAATATACAAAAAGGAGGTTGTTTAAAATTCTCGCGTTTACGCACGGACGGCGTGACGTCACGTCCGGTTGTCGACTCGTGTCGGACCCGCGTCGACTATCGATACGATTGCCGATGATTGTCTCGATGTCGATGTCGATCGGACCTCCTGTCGGCGCGTTTGTTGTTTTGATTTGTAGTGGCGCGCTGAACAATGTTTTTGCATCTGTGAATCCGATGTATTGTAAGGTGAACTGGCCAACTGTCACAGCGGTATTTACACGAGCGATACTTTATGATAGTGCATTGAATTTTTAAGCGTTTTATGTTAATCATTTTCCGTCTGGTAATGTTACAAGACGCTATCTTCTTTGTTATGGTAAAACTCAGCCCATCTCTGAATTGACCTCATAGTATTTGGTATTCGTTGGCTTGGTATGCGAGCTATGCTCGTAACATTTAGTTCCAACTTCCAATGTTCCCGAACGTTTCGGTGAGTAATTCATCCCTGTCCGTCACAAGCCGGTTCTAGATGACGAGTCGCTACAACCGGTTCTACATCAATGACTGCTTACCCCTCTCCCGGTCTGTTTACTCCTCGAGATACTTATGACTTTTTTCTCAACAATAACTCTCGATTTTGACGTTACTAGGCCGTTTCGTCTTGCTTAGTAACCGCGTTTTGATTACATCAAGTTCAAGAAATGTGTGTAGTGTAGCTAAGTTAATTGAAAACGAAAAGTATGGGAATCGCTATTAACGATAACGAGAGCAATATCTTAAGCAATGTTTAACTTAGTTTCGAACCAAAAACAAGCACGCTAATGAAAATAGATGCAAGTTGTATTTAACTTAATCGTTGTAATTTTCGAACATAAACGAAAGAGAAAACAATCTCGTAAAGCACACGTGCGAGCGGAATGTACTAAGATCGCAACACCGGCTAGGCACTGAACGCCAATCGGCAAGATTCGCAATGTGGCTCGGCGTGCGTTCCGGTCGACGCCACCGCAGTCAGGGTCAAGGCTTCGGCTCCTGCACACTGCTGCCCGCCTGGTGGACGCGAGCCGCACCGCTGTCTTGTACTATCGCTCTACGCCAAGCGGAAATGGGACGCTAAAAGCGAAACTGATAGGTACCACTTAAATTATGCGATTCCCACGACGTTTTATTGAACGAATTACGCTCATAATGTTAGAAATTATGTCGTCCACTGGCCCACAACACTCTGCCTCAAGAAAATGAATTTCGATTGGTAACTTAATGCTAAATCACCTTGCGCAATAATATAATAGACGAAACACGAAATTAAGGATTTTAAGTGTACAATAAAAGTCAGCTTCGAATTCAAATAAATTTTCTTGAATGAACGCTAAATCAGTTGTTAACGAGCTGACTGATATTACTCTAACAAGATTACACAAATCCTCTATCCGTTGACAATTTTTGAATGAAACTACTCTGGCGGTAAAAAAATAAACAAGCATTTGTGTCCCTTCGTTGCCAAGACGTCCCGAAATTCCAAGGCCCCATTTTTTGTGTGACTTGACTGATGCATTCTGGGCCACTACTAACCGCATCTTGCATCCTTATCGTGCATTCGGAAATGGAATCTACGGTTGTATGAGTTCTGTATCTACTACGTCGAATTTGAGGGTTATTTTAAGGTGCATTTCTCCGTCCTTGTCGCTCGAAGTGGCGCCACGGCCGCGGGAAGAAAGAGCCGAGCCCGAACTAACTCGCTCCTGTTTGTATTGCGCACGTCGCACCAACAGCATTCTTAAACATGGTTACTTTTTGTTTTCGAAGCGGAGCACTAACTAGCGGCGAGGCGCAGCGAACTAGAAATCATAATCATTTGGAATCATAGCGCGTTGCGAAAGAACAGCGTGACGTCACGGAGCGACGGCACCCCCACGTCTGCGAAACTTAGGGACCCTAATGAATGACTTCCTAATTGCCGCGGCAGCACGAATAAGCCCGTAATCCGGCGCGAAAACCACTCCTGCGTTTAATTGTAGACCTTGAGCCGTTTTGTTTCTGAGCTTGAAATCGAATGTCAGACGTCTCGCGACATGTACTCCTGGACGAGAGTGGCTGTGATCGGATCGTAAAGCCGCAATGACGTGACGTTGCGGAGTGAAATGGACTCTTATTTTATGAGCTATTGGTTCTAATTTAGATTGATCGCGCTCTGAATTATGTCATCACGGGTTAGTGGTCGGCGGGGGCAATGTTATAGAGCGACAAGTCGATATGCTCCCGCACTAATGTTGACAACAATCCATCTCGGGCTGTCAGCCCGGCGCCGCGAATTAGACTCACTCCCATTTCGATTTACTCTTCATCCAGAGCTAGTAATAAGCGGCCATTTCATTATTCCGCCATACTTACACGTTCGCGGTTATTTTCCAAGAGAACTATGCGATGGCAATTTCTGTCCGAGATTAATTTATCTGTCGCGGACTACATTATTGTAGGGAAAAAAATGGAGCGTGCGTTTTTCTCGTGAAGGTATAATGACAGGATATGATGTTAATGTCTTCGAGTCAAAGTCCGAAGAGCGCAGATGTGCAAAATGTTGTCGCCATGAAGGATTGTTCCGTTCTACCTAGCAACACCACATGTGGGCTATTACGAACATGTACTTACACACGATTAGTGTACTGCCTGATTAATATTTAAAGCCCTCGTACATCAACTGACGAATTCATAATTTAATGTTATTAGAGTTCCGAGTGTAGCCTTGGTACCAGCACTTATATTATTCTGTGCCATAAGGTCAAATTGGCGAATAGGTGATTCCAAGTATGTGCGCAGAATTTTTTATTCACTATCAGAATAGTAATCAAAGAAAGTTATTGTTTTTGGCGAAACCTCAATCTAATATGGTATAAATAAACGCAAACAACCTTAACATGGTTTCCAGGGTCCTAGTCCGAGGACATGCAACATTAGCATAATCAGCCTATAATGTTCCCACTGCTGGGACACAAGCCTCTCGGTGAGAGGGAGTGGGCCGCAATCTACCACGCGGGCCCAGTGCGGGTTGGTAGATGTCGCAATGTCATCGATTTTTTGGTTCTAGGACATGCCGGTTTCCTCACGATGTTTTCCTTCACCGTTTTGAGAGCAGCAATGATGAAATAATTTACACAAAGTAAAGCACCTGTCAGGGTTCGAACCTACGACCTGCAACTCTTAAGTCGCGGCCATTACCACTAGGCCCCACTGCTCTCTGGAATCTTGAATGGCTCATGGAACATTAGGTATATGAAGAAATTTCCTAACATGTGTCCTGAAGAATAAAATTCAAGGCAAATTAAAAACCCTGCCTTCAATATAAATTACCATTAAACTGGAGGTATTCTCGTTAATGCTACATAATACATAAACATTAAAACCTCCATCAGTAGTATCGGTTAGGGACGTTATAATAAATTGGCCGTTTACTAATTCTTTCAAGTTATCGCTGGCGCTGCCATCTGCCAACCGTCTTGCGACCGACAGGCGCGCGCGCCACCTGCCCTCGACCCTCAACGGCCTCAACCGTCTTCACATTCACATGATTATTGATAGCCTAACAATTGTTAACTTATCAACAGCTCTGACAAGGAAACGCTATTAAGTGGTGTGTGAAGTAAATTCGAAATAATGAAAAGTTCAAAAAGATCATTTAAGGAGGATGCGCTGTGGTAGCTCGCGAAATTCATTTTTTTTTTTTTTGGGTTTTTTGCAATTTGCAGGTCCGTGTCAGGTTGTATCTTGATCAAAATATGATATGCGGGAATAAAACATACGCA
Source organism: Cosmia pyralina (assembly GCA_946251885.1). NCBI lineage: Eukaryota > Metazoa > Arthropoda > Insecta > Lepidoptera > Noctuidae > Cosmia > Cosmia pyralina. The sequence continues at coordinate 23,188,203 of OX276358.1, forward strand.
TTTACATAAGTTAGAATACGAGCAGCTTCGTTAGATTTCGTTCGTTCGACGAATCTGCACGAAATCTAACTTAGAAAGATGTATTGATGATTTTTATGGTTAAAATTATGTAAATGCATATGTTTTATTCCCGCGTATCATATTTTGATCAAGACACAACCTGACACGGACCTGCAAATTGCATAAAACGCAAGAAAATTTGAATTTCGCGGGCTACCACAGCGCATCCCCCTTAACAACACTTCGTTCGTTGAAAACTGAAAAACTACTTACGAAATACAATAGCAGCATTCCTGAGACCACGGCTCGATTTATTGTAAAACTTTTCATTTTGTCGAATTAACGCTGAATGGCATTCGCACGGTTTACCGAAACTATTTATTCGATTCCCGCTCAATAATGATCGTTTTAACGGGTGACTGTTGTATGACTGCTTTAAAATAACAAAAATAAAAACTGAGGCAGGTGCTGCTTGTGGCAAATACCTATGTACTACCTAGACTGACTTGCAGAATGTCGCCTATTTATACTAAAGACTGGGTTCCAATATGAATGCCATTATACTACTTTAAAATACTAGCTTCGACTACGTATGAACATAATTAACTCTTTTATAATTTCAAAGCTTCGATTGTTATTTTCGATTTGAACATTTGACAGTCGTTACGCCTCTTGTTTATGAACGTTAGAACACATGTTACTATTATTAACGGTTGTGAAATCTGTTCTAAATTATGTAGCAATATTGCTCTCACAAGTTAACGATACAGAACGAATTAATTACATAACCAAAAAAGGATTTTGATTCCCATTTGAATCGTAGAAGAACTATTTTCAAGAAGGCAACACCAGTTATTCAATGGAATTTTATTAAAAAGGGCAACGACAAAGCTCCATTCTGCCTTCAACCGACAAACATTGGCAGCTGCGCTTTCCGTTTCGAAACGGTGTGCGTGTGCGCAGCGGCCGGCTCAACTGTCGCGCCACCGTTGACACCTAACAGCTATCACACTTGGAACAACTAATAACTACTCCTTTAATTAACAACTTAGTTCGTAATAAAACTGTTTACCTTGTTATCTTGTAATTACCCAGTTAGTGTCGTACGAAGTGAGTAGAAGAACTGAAGGCGTAGCTTCTAAATAATCCTGCAATAATTTTTAATTTTCGCATTTTTGTAGGAGGTACCTACGTAAAATTCGCAGTTTCTTTTCATACTTGCACTATTTTCGTCATCTCATAAAGATGAAGCCTCGAAACTTTCACCGCTGAAATTATTCTAAAAGGTTTCACAAGAAACCATTTAAATGTAGTTTTATTTGTCTGTACGTGTTTTTGCCGCAGCAATTTGCAAGTACCTACAAGCAACGTTATTAGCCAAGAATAGCCAGAACGTGGTGTTTAAAATAAATCAACCAGGTTGATCAGGGGCGGTAGCAAACATGACTTACTAGAGTAGGGCATCATAAACGTAGACAGGTTTAACCGATTTTGACTGTGGCGTCCTTCGAGCTCCCGAGCCCTTTAGTGAAGCGCCCCACGTGAACTAGGACAAACAAATTTTAATGTTTAACAATTGGCCGCGTCTGGCCCTACGTGTGTTTTATACTCAGTTGCAGGACTTCCTATGATTCATTTTATTAGTGACTTATTGCGTATTTGTTACCGGCTGCGGACGCAGGGGTTATCGCTCGTCTATCACAATAAGCGGAAATTTATAACTTAATGTGAACACACACGGACAAGACGGATGAAAGGAGTCAGGAGCGACACAAAACAAATACGCCGATCTCAAGGATCGATCGCTGACCGCGCATTGTGAATGAGCTGACAATAATTTTAACGCTCAGTAAACTGGTGTAATTTAAACTTTTGTCTCGAAACAATGAGATGCAAAAGCAAAAGGAATTCTTATCTAAAGCTTTGTTGAATTTTTCGAAATTGTTAACACTTTCAACAAAAGGGCCAATGTTTTGTCAGAAACCTAACTGTATCATTCATAAGTGACCACCGAAGGTCCTTGTGAGAGCTCGGGGCCGCTATTAAATCACGGGTTCTTTAAATTCCCGTGAAAGAGTCTACCTGCTCCTTTGGGTCTACCTGCGCACTAATCAGACTTATACCATAAATTAAATGCACGTTTTAAACGGTTGGAGAGGGAATTATGGCGACGCAGGAGTTCATTATTGTCGCATTTGCGTATGTTCCTTATCTGTCATGTGTGGCGTAGCGCACGTTCCATGTGAATGTGCTGTGACCGCGAGGGTGAGATGGTGACCCATAGGGACTGTATAATATAGTTTTTTTTTATACATAATTTGAATTGATCCTTATCAAAACCCAGGATATTAATATGACAGATGAAGCTATAAAGTATCGGGATTGGGATAACAGAATCATCGTTTACAATCCACCCTGTTGACACCGCAAACCTGTTTACCAGGGGCGCAGTCGTCGAGTGCTGGTCTAGCTGTGAGAGTATAGTGGGCGTAGTGGGTGGCGAACTCTCAGCGTGTAAGCTGATATTTCCCTCGTGAAAATGTGTTCAATGGCCGGTGTCGTATTGCTCCCGCGTCCGATGCGTGTAGAGCCTGTAGATTTTCGTCTCGCATGCCGATGCCGGTACATTATTTCGCGTCGTTAATTATTGTGTATAGCATTTTTTGTACTCCAAAAGCTCACATAAGCCACCTGTCGGTCGGTATCGGAGGTTGTTGTAATTAAAGATTGCGCGCAGGCTCTCTCGATAAAAGAAGTTCCTCCGGTCCGCACACGTTCACCTTCAATAGTCGCAAATTTAAATAAAATTACAGTATTTTATAGAGGGTATGGTTAATCAAGCTAATGATGTCTCGGATAAATTTTAGGTTTTGTTTGTACTTTCGGTCCACGGTGGTCGTGTCGTCGTCTCGGTCGCGTTCGAGAGGCGGCATTAACTTGGAGTCGGTTTGTTCCCGGGAGGCGCGCAGGCGGTGCAGCTGGCGGAAAGGCGCCATCTGCCGAGCGGTGCCCCGGAAACGCAATTTTGTTTTGTTTTCGAATTCGAAATCGGTTCGATTCTTAGTACACACGGACTTGATGTACTTACGTGTACTTACATTGTAGTGCAGGAGTCAGCGTCATTATTCGTGACATCAGCGGTCACAGTCGCGTGCCCGTCTCGCTCGTAATTCTGATATTAATAAAATATTTCAAATTACAAACCTTAAGCTCAGACTCACATAAAAAGGAACTATTAATTTATTCATGCTAATAAAATTAAGGGGTCAAAACACCGCCAGTTGTGCGCCGCACAGGAAAATAACTCAAGCGTAAAAAATGAATTACTGACGGCAGTAGGAAGCAACGAATGATATTGACACGTGAAAATAAAATACGTAACCTTTACTTACCTTTCCACTTTCGAGGGTGGTGGAACGGATAATGATAACACGAAATTACATAAAATAATAGTGCCGCAATCCGAAATACATCAACAAAAACGTATAGTTATTTTAAAATTTGGTATTTCCGTACGAAAAGCCATCAATCAGTGGTGGCAACATCTGCCGGCTGCACCTGCTCAAGTTTTTGTTGCCGCCACACAACTCACCAAGTGTTCGAGATCAGGCCCTCAGATAAGCTCACTAGCTCCTAAAACTTATGATCCTTTCTCAGAACTGCGACTTTCCGGTTTCTTTCTTTTTTATAAAAAAAAAGGAATTTTTAATAGGTTAACATTCAGCGACATTTGCATTAGCCTGCATTCATGCGAAATATGTATTTAACTTAAATTTCTTTTAAGAACACAAAGACTGCTCACGACTCCTTCACGGCAGCTTGACTCGAGGCAAACGAAATAACACATTAAAGTTATTTTCAATAACATAATTTAAAAATGGCTACAATTGCGTCAATCAGAGGCTCCTTTACAGACATTTACATAGCAATTGACACCTGAGGCACGATCCATGCAGCTCGCCTTTACATCAATTGGAAGAAAACATCGCACGCATCGTCTGCGCACGCACCGGCCTGTAATTTCGACTTCTGCGGGTAATTGAAAAATGTCTCCCGTAAAACTGATTGCGTATAATGCGTGTCTCGCAACAATAGCAACAGACTTTAAAAAGACAGCCGCGATTAACCTGCCAGTACTACATTCGATTTCCGAACATCGAGCATCGTTCGTTTTCGAGTATCGATAATGACCGTATTAAATAAACTATAAAACGATTATATCACGCGCTCGCTGCGCTCGGAAAGCGAGAGCCGCAGGGTGGCATTCCTTAGTAATAGTCCTTAGAATCGAGACGATGCACCGACAGACCGATATCCTTTCGCGACAGTCGATTTCGGAGTCAGACCCTATTCGTTCACTTTTTACAAGATGGCACACGATAGCTGCTCACGCGACTGCTGCATCCTGAGTTCCTGACAGCAAAATTGCTGCCATTTTAAAACAGTCTGCGAAAAGTAGCATTGTTGAACCAACCATGCTACTTTATGCTATATGGAATATCTGAGCAGATGGGTTTACTCATTTGCGATGATTGTTGTTCGTCTGGTTGACATCCTTTAATTAAAATGCCTACCTACTGTACATTTTAATGAGCGCGAGCGGAGAAGACGAGATGTTACATCGTTGGAGCTTTATCAGACAATAGTTTGGCATGTGTTGTGAGTGTGACCGCCATTCTTGCAGCCCTCGCCAGCCATAACAAATGTATGCTAACTCGCTAACCTTTCCGCTGGTAGTATTGAACAACAATTTTATTATAATTGGCAACGCGGTCAACGATTCTTGGAAATTGGCTTTTTTCGTCCCTTTACTTCCAACATTTAACCGATCTTGTTTTTGCGCCGGAATCGCTCGAATGGACCTTTGTTCTCCGCCATATTGTTTTTAATGTCGAACAGTTGGCAAGGAAACAACGAAAGTGAGTGAAAGTTTGCGGTGTGATCTATTGTGCGACGATTAGCTAACGAAATGTTTTATTAAACTGTCCGATCTAAATAGACAGTAGACCGATCAGGTTCCAACCAGAAATTAAAAATCCAACTAGAATTCGGAATATTTCAAACGTGGAACTTCATATTTTAACGACGCAACGTCACTGCATGTGTAGTTTTTTAGTTCGTGTGTTGACACAGAAACACAGTCCCGTAATTAGGGGTAACAGGGCGAGGTAGTGTGGAGTGTGGGAGCCCGAGGGAACGACCAGCTGACGCCAGACCAACCGTGAAGCGAGACCATTCACACGGAAAATAAATGCGCTGTAATCCCTAACCTAGGCTATTAAACTATTTTTCAAACAAAACCGTATCACAATATTAAAAGTCAACTACTTATTTTACCTAAAGAATCAATTAAATGGACCTGGCCTTCCATAAATCAAGTTTTTAATTATTTATAAGAAAAACGTTTGCAATCGTGAATATTTTGTCCTAAATACAATACAAAGGCAATAAATTATTAATTCGATATTTCAGGTATGTCCGAACAGTCATTAAAAAGCCGACGACATTTTTATCGAAAAGCCAGCATCTGTTGGTTTCGGCTAATTCTATATTCTGTGAGAATCTCACGGTTTGGGTCAAATCTGAGAGTTAGCGTCTAGTTTTATGCGACCTTCCTCGTGTCCCTTGTATGTTAATAATTTAGTCTAGGAGTCAGTCTGTGGGGTATTTCGGAAGGTCAATGTTAAGTGGTGGTCTGGTCGGAGGAGCCGTCGTTTGATGTGGCCGCCGTTTCATCGGACGATTTATTTCACATAAAGATCGACCTCGAACATAATGAATCACAATTCATTCAGATGTTTATCACTTTAAGGCGAAAAACTAATAACGTCACGGCTCTTATGTGCAATAATGGGCGAAGCTTAGCGAGACAGTTGGAAGCTTGTTAAACGGCAAACTATGTCATTGTGAAAACTATACAATGGACAGAGTTAGCTATTTAAATTATGTTAATCATAATGTGTGGCGCCTCTGATATCTCTTTATTACCTAGAGCTTTCGACAAGAACTGAAGGCAAGTTAAAATCCTATAAAATTATGATACCTAAATACAATTAATTCTACAGCTTCTTAGCTCACTTATACTTTAAGCAAGAAAACAATTGATTCCTTCTCTCAATGTAATCAGTTTAAAGTGAAAAAAAATGAAAAATTATTTTTACAAGTAATATCTTAACAACTAGTGATTGGAGCCTCCTTTTAAGCAAATAAGCCTGTATTAGGAGACTCCGCTCTTCTCAGTTTAATTTACATGTTTTCTATAGTAATATAAAGAAAATTAATGAAAATTATAATTAAATCTAAAATAAATAAAAAACTAAAACACAAAAAAATACGCAGCCCGTACGCAGGCATGCGAGTGCGTGAATGTGAATGTGAGTGTGTGAATGTGAATGTAAGTGTGAGTGAGGTGTGTTAGTGATAAATGAGAATGAATCAGAGTGTATGCGTGAGGTTATGGATGGTGCAGGCATCAGACTGATGTGTAGGGTTATACCTACCTATATATTTTATTCCAACAGCGTCTCCGTTTCATCATAAAAAAAAAGAAAAAAAAAGTGAAAAGTGTTAGTGGAAGTCCCGGTATTCACTTCCCCAGGTCAATAAGGACGCCACTCGCCTCCTTGTGACCACATTTCCATCTCATTTCGACTCTCAAGTGCCTCTGTGAAAGCTACAGTGCCCGTTTGTCGGCCATCTTTGAAAATTCATCTTTAGATACCAGGAAAACAGCACCAAAAGCTCTATACGTAATTAACTCATCAAATAAGTCTCGAGTATGAAGATATAATAGACAATTGAACCTTTTTGCAATGATACAGCTTTTTATATAAAATCTAATTGAAATGCGAACAATAAACATCAAATTAGAATCTCATTAGAGCCACCCATCACCAATTTGGCACATAAGTAATCTAACTAGACTCAAGTGGCGAAAAATCGTGACTCGGGTTTTTTACCGATTTTCGTCATTGACTCGGCGCGGATCAGACCCCCGCTCGTAGATCAAAGTGTTAGCCGCTGGTTGACAGATGTTTTGATATTTCGCAGATTATTTTAATATATGCATGGATGACTTACTGTGCGCTGGTGGCCTGGTTTTTTTTTGTCAACAAAGTTACTTGTAAGTGACTTTGTATCGGTCGCGTTCGATAGCACGGTGGTCTCCGAGCACCTGGCGAACGAACCCGGAAAGTAAAATGTCAATTTTATATTCTCTGCACTAATGATTTCGCGGGTGGGGTTCTTGTTATTAAAAGTAACTCCTCATCGTAATGTGACGGTCAGTTGAAGACCTAATAAACGAAAGACCCTAATTTAATTAACGAACTAATCGCCCAAGACGCGTTCCAAATTTAAATTCAAACGCCGCAAAATGACGGTCACGTGGCATATTCGAATATCGAATAATTGTTTACGGTTGGATTGGATGCTTAGTTGCGCCCTCCGTTGGGTTGCCAACCTAACACGGTCAGTTCCCAGTGCGTTGCACTCTGTTACAAAATAACTTAATGTCATCGTCATTCGAGACAACTTTTTGTAATGTTTTCCACAATTAAATATGCATTTTTTGGCCGGACCCCAAACTTATTATCATAAGTAGTTAATTACTTTTTAAATCGGATCCTTTTAGCGACAACGTTTTGTTTTTGTTGTAATGTTCCAAATGTGTAACAGCCGTCGGGTAATTTATTGTGTTTGCGAAACAAATTGTGTGCGAATAACAAATAGCTAGGTAAGTAGGACTTAGATAGTGTCACATTATGATCAGTGTGTATGGGAGGACAACACAAGATTCTTTGTGTTGCTTTACGACATCGTCCGTTCCGGCTTCGGGTGACTCCGGTGACCTAAAGACGACCTATTGCTGACAAAAAATAAAGCCACCCATTCACGAGCACGACATCTTAAACAACCTTGAACTAGTTAAACCGGGCGGGAATGAATCTGCGAGACAGACATGCCAACACCGGGGCGGCGGAAAAAAAGCGCGCCGTTTCGCCGTACCGCTTAGAGCAGACGTGTTATTATCTTATTATTATAATATCCTATCATCTCGAGCCGCGGTGTTGCTCGTTGGTTATGGTATCTACCTAATATCGATGCCCGAGATAAAGGAGCTGACACCGCCGCGGGAGAGGACGTCCCTCAGGGACGTTCTTGTGGAGGACGAATCTGTAACGCTGGTTACGCATTATGAGAACTCCTAAAAAGTAAAAACTTATCCCACCTGCTCAAATTTATGAGCACTTAATTATTTCTGCATCGTATAAGTTTTATGGCATAAAATTATTAAGTACTTGCCCCAATATTAATATCGCACAAAAAATTCGTGTTACTAATAAAGCCAAGGTAAATAACACATTTTTTGTTAATAGCGTCTAATCTAACTGTTGTTTTTTTTCTGCGTTGCATTGCGTCAGCGCTGCACTATGCATGAGCAGGATGGGTCACACGCGAACCGTTTGATGTAGGTCTAATGGGCACAAATCATAATCATCAGCTTAGCGGAATAACACCCAAAAAAATAAGCATATTAATCTTAATTCTACGTTACCATAAATAACATTAAGTTTTTTGTTAACAGTAAACTATGAGAAACGGGCCGATGAAATATAGCGATATAATAAAGAAACCCCTTTTTTATTTAAACATCAATTGGCCAATCGATAAATAAATACCTAAATGAGGCTACGACTAGGATAACATGGCCGTTACAGGTATCGAATTAACTCGCCACACTCAGAATGTATAAATAAGTAGTTATTTGTACAGTATAATGACAGGTTTGGTGATTGCCTCTCCACCGTATTGTAATTATGAATCATAAACAAAGAGCATCGGGTTTTTGGTGGTCCAAAAAAACTGCTAAAAACTAATCTGTTCACAGCAATTAACCTATCAGGCTTATTTAGTGTTGAAGGTCGCTGGTAATAAATGGGTGCTACAGTTCCTATACCCGCTGTCAATCCACTTTTAAATATCAGTAATTATTTCACAGAATGAGATCGAATATTGTATGCTGCCGTTTCAGTGCAGGAATGCGTGTGTTTCCAAACAAAAGAGTTAAGTCATGTTATGGAAAACTTTTGAAAAATATACGTTTATTTATAATTTGGCCCTACATTACTTATTATGTATAAACACTTCAGTTACAAAAGAACTCGGAGTTGTTCAAAATTCGTGATGTAATTTAAGGCAATACGAACTTTTTTTAAAGTTTTGACTTCGAAGCTTCTATTGTTGTCCGCTGAAAATAAGAAACACAAGGTAATCTTTGGAATAAGTTAATCGCGTATTGAGCTGTTTATTTATCTTTTATATTTCACCACCGCTTCTTTTCATGGACTAGGACAACAAAAATAAGAAGAGGTATCGGACGTCTCGGTACGCATAGACAAACCAGTTCTGCACTATGCAGCTCCCACACATACAAGGCTTCTCTATAGACGAGCCCTGCGGTAACAACCCGTCTGATAGATCGCTTCATTTGATACTTCTGATGACCACTATCATTATTATTATGTAGCCCTTGTCAGTTACCACATAATACTGGCGTAAGTGAAGTGATTATTTTCCCCATTGTGTTTTTACATTAAAACATAAAAATAAACTTCACGGGGATATTAAATAATTACGAGACCTTGGCGTTGAACCCACTTCCTTGCGGTTTCCTTTCCATCTGAACGTTGCGAAAGTCCACAATGGTATACTTAATATCGATAAACTTCAATTAGGTAATTGTCAAGTTGTGCTTTTTATCTTTTAAGTGTTTTGAACTTTCTGGCAAAATCTACCTTTCAACGAAAGCTCCTGGAAAATGCGCTGGCAGTGCAAGACCAAAAGGTTTATCCCATACAAAATTTTATTTTCCTCAGCTATCAACGCCAATCTCGCGTTTCGTGTTCTTAAACTACTCGTATCCTTACAAGTAAAGCATTATTCAATAAATGTGTACATGCACACCAATATCTGAACATTACATACATCCGGCGCGCTGGGCTTTCGTCTGCCGCGCCGGGCGCAAGCGCCATTGTCCGCCGGATGTCTTGCGGTCACACGCAATTTCACAACCTCTGCACTCCCTCTGCACTCGTGATGCCCTGGTAAGTGCCAGTTATTGGCGTGAGCTAACGAGGAATAATGTACCGTCTTTCAATATAAATAAAATAGGCTTACGATCTATCATTGAGCTGTTGAAAATACAAAAAAAATATGACTTCTGAGGTCTTCAAGTTTTGATCTAAAAGGACGATTCAAAACACACCTACCTATTACATACCCGGTGATCTAAACATAAAAACTATGTAACTATTAATATGATTAGCTGTAAACCTGTAATTACAGTCAGGTAGGTTACAAGCATAAAGCGTGTTTCTTTAGACGATAATGAAACAATTTTAATTTGTTTCGATAATGTGTAGGTTAGTTAGTTGCCATTTAAAAACATCACGTTTAGCAAATTAATTGGCTCACAATAGAGGTACTAGGCAGCTTAATGACCTAGTAGGCGGTCGAATGAGCGAAAATACTGATCGAGTTAGCAAGGTTATGCTGAAGTTGATGTGCATCAATCAACCACTGAAGCTTTAATAAGTGAATGGGGTACCGTTATCACAGCAATACAGTTCGTGTATTTTTCAGTATTTGTTATATCCCGACCTACCTCGATGTTGTTTGCGTGGGCTGCTTCGGCCTTCTATCTGATTTATGCAATTATAAATAGCTTTTATCATGCATACGCATCCATAAGCGTATAACATCAATTAACTATTAATAGATTTGTCTTACAATTTCTACTACATATATGATACATAGAATAATAAATAAAAACAATGTTCCGCATTAAATCACTTATGTAACGTTTAATAAATAATAACGTCTATTTGCATTGACGTGTTGACATCGATCAACAGAGGATTTCTTTCATTTCACTGAAGTCGTTGACTTATTGCTTTCTCCGCTAGGTCAATATGTGACTTGATAACAATGTTATTGTAATTTTATGTCGCAAGATTCCCGTTGGTCACGATTAATTAATAATTATACAATGATTATACGTTTATCTTTGCGTTCTATATTCGAAATGTTTTTGTTGCCGTGAGGCATTGTTCCTGAGCGCAGTCGAATTTAAATCGATAAAAATAAAAGTAAAGTTGCACAAACAGGCCGGGCGACCCTATCGCCCTTAGTTTTTTAATAGTCTAGCTTTTGTAACGGTAAAGCGGGCGTCACATTCGGCACTGGTCGGCTCCGCCGCTGTCATTTCGACAACTAATAACCCGGAGGGGTTCATAATGTATAAGGCGGTACGTGTGACCGCTTTTTACCTCGCGCCCGCGCCGTCCACCGCCGCCGTCTGGGAATCCGCAACAAAGACCAAGCGAGATTCCGTTTTGCATTCCGTAAGTATTCGTGTGCGACGAACGACTGCGAATTTTATGTTTTGAAATGCGAATTTGCACTGAATCGATCACTAAGAAAGTCGCATCAGTAAATCGAATTAATTATCCGTTTCACGATTCCCACGCTGATTTAAAAGTTGTGAACTTGGTGGTTGAGGCTGGCTGCCTGGCCCTGGCGGAGGTACTTATTGTTCCGAGGCGATGTTTCATCTCACCTTCGGCGTCATTTTTATTGCGCGCGTCAATTGAAGTGGAAATTCGTGGCCGTGCCTTTGTACGCGAGTGACCCACTTTCGGGCCGTAAACCGCCCCATCAAATTTCGTCCCGGCAGTTTCGGGTTAAAAGTTGTCGAGATTCGGTTAACTTTTGGTTTTTTAGCAACACGGCCCCGTTGCATTCCCGTTTTTACGATCATCTCCCCTGACCGACGCCTGACAGGGCGATCGTAAAAGATCAGATTTTATTTCTTATTGTTCGCCTTTCGCGAAATCTAATTGAAGTTGGTAGGATACCGCGAGCCCACCGCGCCATTTATGCGTTTTTAATTTTACTGCCCGGAGAACGCAGAATTATGTCCCTGCGAACGATAATGACGATCGGCGTGAGTTCTCATTACTTTTTATAACACATTAAAGGTTTAAATGGTTCTGGTGAAAATTTGCGTCAGTGTTGTTGATACTGTCTGTCGCGCGACTCGCCCGCGCCTGCGCTCATCCGCTTCACTCGCTTCTACAATTATTTCCATCTCCGAGTGCAGTGTAATCTGCAGAAAGCACGACCTTATGTGTTACTAGTAAGAGCTGACTGCGTTCGAGTACCCGCTGCCTGCACGACTTGTTCTGGAGGCTGCCCAGTGCCCATTCTTCCTTCCTATCCACCTAGGAGCGGTTCGTCGACATTATTGACTTGTTGCCTCTTGATTTATCGGCATATTATGAGGACTACAGGACCTAAAGCGCGGTCACTTTCGGACTGCATAGAAAAGAAAGAGAAGCGCGATGAAACGATGCTGGTAATTTATCGCAAAATATGAAGCAATTATCTATTTACAAAAAAACTACTGATTGGACTAGAAAATTTAAAAATGTTGCTTGTAGAATAATCTGACAAAAAATCAGAATACTTGCATTACATAAATTAGTATGATTTTTAATCGCTAAATGAAATTTTTAGAGGTATTATCTTTGTGATTTTTAGGGTTCCGTACCTCAAAAAGAAAAAACGGAACCCTTACAGGATCACTCGTGTGTCTGTCTGTCTGTCCGTCTGTCACAGCCAATTTGCTCCGAATCTATTGGACCGATTAAGTTGAAATTTGGTACACATATGAATTTCTGTGACCCAAATACAGACGGGTAAAGTAAATAATTGAATTTTGAATATAGAGGTCACTTTTGGGGGGCAAATAAGAAGAAAAAAAAAAAAGTTTTGGAAACTACACCATGTGGCATGTCAAATGAAAGGGCTTACTATGAGGGTCTCAAATATATTTTTTTTTATAATTTTAAAATAAATTGTTTTAAAGTTATTTAAGAAAATTGACGAAAATTGACCATACCCCCTTATCTCCGAAACTACTGAGCCTAAAATTTTGAAAAAAATACAGAAAATAGATCTTTACCTGTAGATTACAGGAAAACCTATAAGAAGTCTGTGGTCTTAAAATAACATGGTAAATCTATCAATATTGTGAGTACAAACTTACATTTACAGTTGGAATGTATGGGAGAACATGTTTTTCAATTAAAATGTTAGTTTGTTCTTAAGATAAATTCATCCCAACTACGGAACCCTTCATTGTGCGTGGTCCGACACGCACTTGGCCGGTTTTTTTTCCTGTCGTATCAAATTAGTTGTATTATGTTTTCAACACATTGTCTAACTAGCATATACTATCCTGAAGAATATCATATATTTTTCTGATTTTGTTTACTGCAGTATATCATAATACTTTTAGGCATTATACAACTTGCGTTCGTGGCTAAGTAATAACAGCCGCATGGGTCGATCCATCAGGTTAAGTTACGCTTACCGGGGTTGGTCAGTGGATGGGTGATCATCTTTACATACCGAGACTCCTTCGTGCCTCGGAAAGCACGTTAAGCCGTTGGTCCCGGCTGTCATTCGTGGATCTTTGACAGTCGTTACGGGTCGTAAGAAGCCCGAAAGTCTGACAACCAGTCTTATCAAGAGGTATCGTATTACCCAGTTACTGGGTTGTGGAGGTCAAATAGGCAGTCGCTCCATGTAAAATACTGGTATTCGGCTGCATCCGGTTAGACTGGAAGCCGACCCCAACATAGTTGGGAAAAGGCTAGGCAGATTGATTGACAACTTGCGTTTAGTTGCGTTTAGGTCCTGTATGTAGTCCCCCTAGTGGAACTTTATTGAAGTAGGTATTTTTAATGGACTTTGTTCGTTTCTTTTGCCGAAGTCACCTGTGCGACATCGTGTTGTTTTAGGTCGCTAGAAATTAGGACAGAAGTCAAACAATAGTGAAAGTTTACCGTTATGGTTATTGTAAGTTTAAGGTAGTGATGCGAATAACTATTTCTGAGACTTCAGTTTATTATTTGGCGACAGGGAGCAAGAATGTGGTACGTCAGCGGAACAATTAGTGGAATATTGTTAGTTGATTGGGTGTTGGGGTCCAGTACATGTAGCGTGTGTGCGGGGCTCATTGCTCGTGCGCCTACTCTATGAGTCACTTTAAATTCTCTGTTCGTTCCTCTGCGTCACGCGTCTATTGGAAACGCTAACGGCCGGGACGCGTATTTAAATACAGCCGGACCAGGCTTGTCTGACCTCTTAGTCCACATCAATTCTTTCGATTTCAACCAACTGGTACCACTGGAAGGTGAGACGGGGGGTCTTGGTAGACCAGTGGCACAATAATGCCTTGTGACTCGCGTCTCACTTGCGATAGCAAAATATTTTTATATGGAAAGGTAGGCGCGTTGCGTACATACCTACTATGTAAATTATTTTTGGGCAAGTGAGCTTCACGGACGTTTGAGGGTTACAAAAACGGTATGAGTAGGTCATGAAATGTAAATAATGAATTAATGTTTGTACGGTCAGCAACAGAAGTCGGTTAACACTGCTACTTTTTAACATCATCTAAATTAACACAAAATGATTGATAAACTGCTTTTTTTGTCGTTTAACTGTAAGAGTTAATGTTCTTAAAATTTTAAGTAGGTACTTCTGTTCCGGTATATTTCGCTTGATATCAATCTGCCTAGCCTTTTCCCAACTATATTGGGGTCGGCTTCCAGTCTAACTGGATGCAGCTGAATACCAGTATTTTACATGGAGCGACTGCGTATCTGATCTCCACAACCCAGTAACAGGGTAATTCGATACCCCTTGGTAGGTAAGGCTGGTTGTCAGACTCGACCCGTAGGTAAAGATCCACTGGGCACGCCACAATTGCGGCGATAAGTCCCCTCTTTGAGGAGTGGTTGGAGAGGCGCCACGGCGTCCTCACCTTCCGCCTGACGCAGGTCCTCACCGGACACGGTTGTTTCGGGAGGTTCCTGTTTCGGATAAGGCGGGAGGAAACGCCCGGGTGTCACCATTGTGTGGATCGCCCGGAGGACACGGTGGAGCATACAGTGGAGGTCTGCCCGGCTTGGGCGGAGCACCGCCGTGTTCTCACGGAGGCGATCGGCGGCGGCGATCTCTCGCGTCCAAACCTGGTCCAGGCCATGGTGCGGAGCGAGAGTGCATGGGAGGCTGTCACCTCCTTCTGCGAAGCAGTAATGCTCGCGAAGGAGGAAGCGGAACGCGTGAGGGAGAGGCAACAGCCGCGCCCTCGCGCCCCTAGCCGCCGTAGGAGACGCCCTGGGCGGCGGGAATCGATAGCCGATTCCCGGCCACCGTAGGCGCGGGCTTGCGGACGACGAGTAATGGGCAGCTCGCCGTTCGGTAAGGACCAGGCCCGGGTCGACGGCGCGTTGTGTTCCACGCGCGCCTCAAAGAGATGTCAGCAGTGACGGGGTCAATTGGGCCGATGCCGCCGGGGTCGCGGGTAGTTCGAAAGAGATACCGTGGCCCTGGCACGGGCAACTGAAGGAACATGGGTGGGTTTTAGTCAGTAAAAGTCTGACACGCCCTCCCGCTCTGCCCAGAGCGGGAGAAGTCATTTGATGATTTCCCATCCACAAAAAAAAAAAAAAAAAAAAAAAGGTAAAGATCCACGAATGACAGCCGGGACCAACGGCCTAAAGTGCTTTCCGAGGCACGGAGTAGTCTCGGTATGTAAAGATGGTCACCCATCTACGGACCAACCCCGGCAAGCGTAGCTTAACATGTTGGATTGACCCGTGCGGCTGTTATTACTTAGCCACGAGCGAAGAAGAAACATTCATGGGAGTAAATAAAAGAGGAATTTAATGAGGCCTCTGTTGTTAGTCAGTATTTTGTATACCTAGGTACTATGTTTTATTATAATTTTGTTATCTAGCATGGTCTTTTTGTGTCTGAAGCCCTTTTTGTGTCTCTGATGGTAAAGAGCCCATAATGCTCGGTAAAATCACATTCATCTCAACACTTTTGGAAAAGCGAAATCTCTTATTAAAACATCTTCAAATTAAAAAAAAAGCCGTCCGGCTGTTATCACTTAGCCACGAGCTCCTCTAGTAGGTAGGTATATTTCGCTTGATAATTAAAATTAAAAAAACTGCAAGGTATTCGACTTTTGTTGCTGACTGTACATAGTAAGGAGTTGTAACAAGTTTTACTGAACGTAGCTTACTTACTGTGTTGGTTTATGGAATATTGACAATATTGGTAAGTATGTTTGTAAACACTCTTGTGTACCTACCGCACGTCATTATACCGATTTACGCAAAAATGTGTTGTGTGTTTGCGATGTTTATGAAATATTTAACATTTCTCCTTAACACAGAGATGAAGTTCAGATGAATTCCAATAATACCTAAGACAATCTTTTTAAGAATAGTTTTTATTTTAATTTGAGTGAACTGACGGCGCAAGAAAAATATTATAAGTAGGTACTTATAAGTTTTCCAAACTTGAAAGAAACAAAGTGTCTTTTGTTGCAGAAGTTTTATGAAAGGAGTTGCACATGACAATATTTCTTTTTATATTGCATCTCTATAAACCTAGTTGAAAGTATTAAAATTAATACAGAATTCCAAAATTAATTATTTTAAAAACATTTTCTTGTTTTCAAAGTGTATTAGTTTTTATTTTAATAAATAAATTAACAAGTGTTATTTTCTTTTCCCAGGTAAGCATCGGTAGTATTTACTCTCAAAAAGTAGTAAGTACCTATATATGTATGTACTTTATAAAGATCATCTGTAACACGTGAAAAACCTCATTATGACGTGACATAAGTGTCACACCAACACAAAAGTACGTAGGTAATTACTGTTAAAAAATCTTTTTGCCATAGGGGGTACACATTAGTAGCAGGTCATGTTAGTACAAACTGTCAAATTATCTCGTTAGATTTTGAACTTAACAGTCAACATTTTAAGGTTTAAAATCATTTGGACAAATTTGACAGTTTAGTATAACCTGATGTGCTGTTGCCTGTAGGTACAAGTGATTTTATTATGAGTATTCCGCATGGTAAATAAAAGGGCGGCCATTGTCGTCCCGCGGACAAGTAATTTGTTTATCAGCCGCGTATCAGCTGAGGTCGCCCGCTTTCTTGTACATCTGCCGGTTTCCGAACAAAACCTACCAGGGTTTTGTTGTCCCTTTTGGTTTATACCTAGGTACCTACTTACAACAACGAATTAACGAGGTTCGCTAAACGAGTTTGTAGTGTTGTAACGAATGATCGAAGTGCATCGCACTGACCTAGCCCACGCTGCCCACGCGGCGTCAGAGCACTTTCTTCTAAACTCAAAATGTAACCGTTCTATGAGCGGACAATCGTTTCCGGCGCCCGTGACGTCACAGCCGTCTCGCCGGTCGCCGGTCGCCGCCCCTACGACGTAACCTTGGCGGAGCGAGCGGTGAGATGCGCCGCTTCGCCCGCGAGCCGTGCCGCCGCGCCTGCTGTGCCCGGCCGCGCCCGCGCCGCGCCGCGCCGTCGACAACGCTTTCGTTTTCATTGTTCTTTTTGAAATTATTTATAAATTTATAATGCGAACTATAAACGACAACGGCGCTTCCGATAAAGAGTTCGTCGATCTTCAAATCCGATGGAGAACCGCAACGCCGTGCGTGCAAGCTGCTTTATATTCGGCCGGATGCAGACATAATACATATCGACTGCCACTTATAATGCGAAATAAGAGCAAAATCTCGGGTAATTTTTCACACGATCCACGAGAGCATAGTTGCCCTAAGCGCGGCGTGCCGGGGTTAGCGAACTCGCAACCTGTAATTTCGGACCGCAAAAGGAACAAAACGCATCGAGATCGGTGATTAAAAACCTTTGTCGGTTCTACTAATATTTATATTATTTTCGCAATGCGCCCGACATCTAATTGGGCGCTCGTATATATTGATGTCGGTACGAGGCGCGGCGCCGACCACCGACGCTTCATTAGTTTTCCTGGTAGAGAAATCATAAACTACTCAATTTTTTATGTTCAGTCGTTTATGTGTAAACGTGACCCCGACCGAATCGACCGAACATTGCCGACAAAGCGATGGAAAAATCCATTTCCTTACGAAGCCTCACGACACACTTGACAATGGCTCCTATCACATTTATATTATAAACGGATCATTTCGGAGTAAGGATGTTAAAAATACTGGCTAAATTACATTGATAGCAGCAGGTGGTAGTTGGCAGGTATGAGTAACTAGTTTCAACTGGCCCTCGGTACTCTCGATCGGCCCAAGGTCTGGGATATTGAACCTGGCCGGAGCAACAGCACGGCGAGCCTCGCCGAGAGAGAGACGGATGCACTATCACTCATTGTTATGGGGGAAACGTCGCGGCCACACGCGCTGCAATTCGATTGATTTTCTTCAATGACTAAACCTTCGGCTCCTAATCCGCTCGGTATGCGATGCAAAGCAGCTGCCGGCCGGAGCGATCCCGTAAGCATGAGGCGCACTTCCTCAATGTGATGAGGCGCAAGCGAGACGCAAGACATGACGCGCCGGTGCTGACGGCTGCGCGACAGGGACGAATATGCTGTGACAAGTGCACTTGCCGCGACAGGGACGGCAGAAGTGCATTGCGCTGACGCATCACGATCGTCTACACTACACGCTTGCTTGTCTTTTTATGAACGCTACCCCCGCAGCTTTCAGTTTCGTTGTGTTAACGACGAACAGGAACAGTTTCGCCGAATGTCGTTTATGCCAATATCAATCAGCGGTGCCGTAATTAAATCTGCCGGTCCGACCAGTCGTTTGCTTGGCATTTATATGTTCCCACGCGGTTGATGTCATTTTTATTATGAATGGCGGCCTTCAGCCGGGATTCCTGTGGGGGCACGGGCTCCCGGGGTCCACTGACCCACTGGCACTGGCCGGGTTCCGACCGGCGAATGGTTTTCGCTTCGTCAGCGTCCGAGCCCGTTCCGCGCCGGTGACGCTCTCCACTTGAATGAATATCGTTCACAAATAAGGCTCGAGCAGGAAGCGCTTCAATAAAGGAGTAGATGCAAATCGAAGGTAAACGTGCTAAGCGTTCATTGGCATTATTAAAAATAAATAATATCGGTTTTGGAATGTTAGCGGCGCGTCATCTCGCCCTCCCGCGGAGATCGCGTGAACTCTTTATCGGTCGGATACCTCGGTGAACTCGCACTGGAATAAATTAAAAAATTATTTAATCTGACTAACGAGGAGCTCGCACTCACAAAGTATACGCATTTGGTTCCGATAAACATATTTTGGAATAGTTACGCAATGTTACACTGACACATTGTAGTCGCCAAGCTTCGATTACCACGTGTCGCGTTATCGCGTATCATCGCTCCTAATGTGTGGTAGTGTAGTTCTCACGACGCCGTCGCCGTAGCCGAGTGCGTTCACACCCATAAACATGGTGCGCCGTATCGACACGGTATCGACGAGTATTTCGATCGTACTGTGTTGAGGCGCTGCTTATTTATGCTTGGCAAACATTCGACGAGATAAGCCGTGAACGACGAGCCTGTGCTTCCCACATCTGCCGCGACCTTGGCTCCTTCAGCCCGTTGTGTAACCTCCTTATCAGTCACGCTTCCCTGGTACCTCTAGTGCTCGGCTCACCGGCAAATCTCACCGCGTTTTCCGGTCCCGATATACTATCAGAGTTATCGGGCAGATGTGGGGCCTATCGCGAAGACACGTGCGATACCAATCTATAAAAGTAGCTCAAAGTTATGAAAGCATCTTTCACTATCGTTAAGTTTACGATCGCACTAATAAACTAAGCGGCGAGCACGTGGGTCTCTGCCGCGTCTCGTTAACATAACTACAGAGTTTTCGGCTGCCCCGGACGATGCTTCAACCGGTTTCAATGTCCCGACTCTTTTACTTTTTATCGTTCTGCTCTAAATCAATGTTAACGTTTGTGCGAAACCGAAAGTTATGTCGGCGCGTTTAGCTAATAAGATTGAATGCGTTGGATTAGCATCTCTATATCAAGCCGGGACTTCTTTGTGAAGAAATCGTTTGTAGAAGAATGCTGAGAGCAGTATGTTTTGTTGACACTTGAGTTATGAGTTGGGAGCAATATGGGTTAGTCAGGGAGGGCTGGCGAGCTGCGCGGTGCGCGGCGGACCTTCCGTGAGCTTTTATTATTCCGGTTATAAATTAAACTGCTCGTTAATCGGCCCTTTAATCCGTCTGGGCGTTGACTCCGCGCGGGCTCGCGGGCTCGCGCGATCAATGGTTCACTTTATCTTTGAAACAAGACTGCGTCCAAAGTAGTAAAATCTAAGTAATGAACGTCTTCCACATGTTGTTTACGTGTGAAAAGCTCGCGACGGTGGTCCGGCGGGGGCGAGTCATCGGCGTGGAATGTGGCTGCATCTCGCACTCGGCCCGCGCGGTGGTGCGCGGGACAGCCTCCCGCAGCACGCGGCAGGAGCGCGCAACCGCCTGTGTACACACCAATAGATATCGACGTGAGATAATTCGTTTCGAAGGCTTTTTTATACGTTATTGTTAGCCTCGAATGATACACTGTTTGAATATTTAGCTATATCCGCTGACTTCACCGCTTATAAAAAATGGCGAATAATTAGTCAATAAAAATTCCGCCGATTATATACGTAGTCGTAGTTGTTACACGGGTGTTACGTAATTGGAGTAAATGACCTAAGAGTTGGTGGTCCGGACGAAGGTCTCGCGCCACGTGGCGCGCCTGCGCCGGTCACGTGTTGCACATGCTGCCAGCAGTGCCAGCTGCTGCCCAGCTCACACCAGGAAGGCAAGGCAGGCAGGAGTAGGGTCGAAGTGCCGCGACCGTACTCCCAGCTGTCTTCTGAACAAACATCAAGCAACTGCTTACAACGAGTCCTCAGAAACGCCAATAAATCAAGATGTTCAAGTTTCATTACTGCATGTACTCATACAAAACTTCGGCATGTGCAAACAATAACAAAGCTAGATAGTGTATCGTATAGCCGTGGTAATAGAACGCTACTGCGAACATCGCGGCTCCAGTAGGTGTTGTAATAATTGGGGCGAGTGCGTGGCGGGCGATGGACGCCGCCCTTGACCGCGGCGTCGCGGCGGCATGCGATGACTACGAGTAAACAAATTGAATGAATCGCGTACGCTCACGTACATGCCGTATGTACCATTCATGTGTGTGCGCCGTTAACGCACGATAATTCAAGTGCTCGTATGTTTGACTAACAAGATTACGTCCCGTTGCGTCTGCCGCCCTAGTATAACAAACATCCACTAGTGCCTAGTTTCGCGAAAAGTTCCGGTAGTTCGTGATAAAAGTAGATAAAGATTTGTATTAAATATTACTGCGGAAATCAATTTACTTATCGTGATCCTGTAGCTATTAAAATCGATTCTAGTAGGTACTTACTTGATTTCGGTAAAAAATATTGACCAACGAACCATTTGCGTCCTTGAGTTAGAGTATAGTAGATATGAAGCGGTTTATTATTACAATAGTGTTCTTGGCATCGTGTACGGTGTACCTATGTTGTTCATTCGGCGTGTCCGTGAGTCCCGTGTCCAGCGGAAGCGAGGCACTGTGCTGTCATGGCTGGCGAGGCGCCCCTCAAGACAAGCACACTTCAGCCTTTACCTACGTGTTACTGACACTAATACACACACTGTTCCATCTCATTTGAAACCATTTCCTCTTATTTGCAAATTACAGAACTTCGACTTATTTGCAAACTGAATGGAAATCTACTAAAGCTGCAAACAAAAAAAAAACCAGAAGAATTAAAGGTTTGTTCGATTTATAAAAAAGTTGTGAGGTTGGCATCACGTGATTGGGTGAGCCCATACATACATAATTTGCGGAAGACAACACATAGTGCAGAGGTGCATCGTACGCGTCCAGAGGCACCGCTCCTTACGATCCATGCTTAGAGACGAGAACACCATTATATCTATCGATTAATTAGAAATGATCACATAATTATTTTTAAATCTTGGGCAATCAGAAAAATATAGCAGAGATGTGAACTGACAAATTGGTGTATCCCCGTGAACAATAAACTGTTAGAAGGTTAAAGCAAGCAAGACACCGGTCTGGCCACCAGTTGCCGCTAAAATAAAGCCCACTGTTCTTGTTTTACAACAACGATTTTAATTTTTTTTTTAATTTATTTACATACCATTACAGTGTCCCAATTCGGTAGTGCAGTTAATTTACAATTAATGCAATAATATAACATAAGACGTGTAACGTTGTCCCTTGCAAACTCGCTCAGTGAACATGAGAAAAGATCTATTTTGTCGGCAACCAAATTTAGTGTGCTCTTTGTTCGCGTCAGGGGGACGTTGTCCAACAGTTTTGTTCGACCACGCGGCACCGCGAACAAGTTGGGCCGTCGTCGGCGCTGCACGTACCCATCTGGCACACACAATCCTATCCTCTCTAGCACACCCGGATTATGAATGTTACCCCGGAACACTCCAAGGATAAACGACGCCAGTGCTAGATCCCTCCTTGTCTTCAACTTGTTGTATCCCATTTATTCGTTGTTGGTAGCTTTATATCAAAATTATTAAAAGTGACCTAATCAATGTCCACATGTTGGGTCTGAATTGGCTCGCTATTATTATTTAGGGTACTTGAACCGAATGAGCTTCTTGTTTCGGAACTATTCGATACATCGATACTTAGCCGGAGTAATACAATAAGTAGTAGTGCATCTCTAGCGGCGGCTGGAGGCGCGGCGGCGGGGCGGCGCGGGTCGACGCTCGGCCGCGCGACCGATCGCAGCCGAAGGTCAAGGCTGCCCGCGACCGATCGAGATCCTACTCGCACCGCACCGCACCGCACTACCGGCGCAACGAAACAAAAAGTGACAGCCCAAACCTGAATAGAATGCGAGGACGAATAAAAATGAAAGCACTGTTTATCTTGCGCGTCTCCCACTTTCAATTGGGCCAATTAAAAAATCAAACTGCCTATTTTTGGCAAAGAAATGTCGATTAGACGATCTTTAGTCATTGTAATGACTTGCTCGATTGTTATTTCGTCGAGTGCATGCGAAAAGATCTCGATCGGCGGTCACCGGCAGCGGTCAGCGAACTCTAATTGCAATCGAAATATCCATTTACCTATTTGGTTGCGAATCTGATACTGGAAGGAGTCTGAAATCGTTCAGAGAAGTCAAGTTAATTGAGCGACGCGACGGAGTGTTAAGATATTTGTGAAAAAACTTGGTGTTTCTGCGAAGATCGCGATGTAGCTGGTCGCTGGTCACTGGTCGTCTGGTCGCCGGTTGCTAGTCGCTGGGCGATTCATTTTATACTTGTTACTCTCGCTTTGTCTCGGAACTGTATCGACGGCGGCGCAGGCGCACCTTAATTAAAATGTTCGGAATTGGATCTGTCGCGAGCACACATGTGTGTTTACGATTCGTATCATTTTTGTTTAATGAGTTATTTCGCGAAGCTAACACTAATAATGATTTTATCTGCAATCTGGTTAAACGACATTAGCTTATTTAAGGGGGATGCGCTTAGGTATCCCGCGAAATTCAAATTTGCTTACGTTTTTTGCAATTTGCAGGTCAGTGTCAGGTTGTATGTTGATTAAAATATGATTATTTCATAAAACCATGAGATTTGCTGATTCTACTGATTATAATTTTGTAAAGCCATATTAATTACGGGCGCGAATCATATTTTAATCAACATACAACCTGACCTGCAAATTGCAAAAAACGTAAGAAAATTTTAATTTCCCTGGCTACCTTAGCGCATCCCCCTTAAATTGAAAAAAAAAAATAAACCGTCTCGTATCGCGTAGCTAATCTATGTTAATGTGAAGAATCAAAACAAACAGTTTGATTTGAGAGTAGGTATAATATTAGCGTGTTTTCCCTGACAGAAGTTCATTTAAAAGTGTCTGTTTCTCACAATAAATTAGCTCCATCAAATGGTGCGCGTCTTCCTTGAATCACATCATCAATCATATGTTGCAGTCAGACTGAGTCACTCCCGTGCTGCGATCCGTCTTTTATTGCATTCATGCCAAATTAACAGTCAAATTGTATTGTTAATTTACAGATGATTGAAAAAAAAACTGGCCAAATGCGTGTCGGACCACGCACAATGAAGGGAACCCTTCATTGTGCGTGGTACCTAGCTGAAAATAATTTATCCCAAAAACAAACTTAACATTGTTGTTGAAAAACATGTTCTCCCATACATCTAACTGCAAATTTAATATTATATTACTTAGCCACGAGATTTCACTACTTCAACTGCCTAGCCTTTTCCCAACTATTGTGGGGTCGGCTTCCAGTTGTATACCAGCTGAATACCAGTACCTATTTTTCATGGAGCGAATGCCTATCTGACCTCCACAATCCCTTGGTCAGACTTCCGGGTTTCCGATGACCCGTAACTACTGTCAAAAATCCACGGATGACAGGTGGGACCAATGGCTTAACGTGCTTTCCGAGTCAAGAACCAACCGCGGCAAGCCTAATTGATAGACCCGTGAGGATGTTATTACTTAGCCACCAGCCCTCCTCGAGATTTGATTACAGAGGGTTTCTCAGCAAGCGTATTCAGCACGAAAACATGATAGCTGAGTAGATGGGGCATGATGATAGAACGCCAAAAATCTACTTGAAGAGTTTCAGATAGGAGCCGTACGGGCAAGGGACCACTTTCAGATAGGAACCGTACGGGCAAGGGACCACTTTCAGATTTCAAAAAAGTCGTGAGATGTCGTGGGACACCAGATTGGAACGAAGTTATTTCACTGTATTATGTATTAATACACAGCGAGACTCCGTGCCTCGGAAAGCACGTTTTTTAAGCCATTGGCCCCGGCTGTCATTCGTGGATCTTTGACAGTCGTTACGGGTCGTCGTCAGAAACCCGAAAGTCTGACAGCCAGTCTTACCGAGGGGTATTGTATTACCCAGTAGCTGGATTGTGGAGGTCAGATAGGCAGTCGCTCCATGTAAAATACTGGTATTCAGCTGCCTCCGGTTAGACTGGAATCCGACCCCAACATAGTTGGGAAAAAGCTGGCGGATTGATGTATTAATACAGGGTCTCAAGTTTAAATTGTCTAAAGTTGATTGCTCGCTGAGCCGACATGTGAAACTGACTTTTTCGGGCATAAAATGCTTATTCGTTTCGTGACGATTTCTGCTAGTTTACTGCAGGCATTTCCTATGCAAGTAGCGTTCCATAAACATTAAAAAAAAAATCACCACCTCACTGCTAAAAACCCTCTGGAATCCGTATCAAACGTATCTGGTGCTGTCAAGGACCAATAACAAGGAGAAGCAACCCCACCTTCTATTTTGTTTATGTCATCTCTATTTTGTTCACTTTATATATACACACATCAAAAGTGTCTAGGGATCAAGCATTTTTATGCGGATTTCTTGAGATTGAGATGTGGCTTTGTAATAAATTTATGATTTTATAAATTTATATGGATCCTTTTTGGTGCATTTCATAATTTGAATCAGGAACTGTGAATCAAATTCGAGTAAAAGATGAAAATCAGCTGTCAATATTTTCCCTATAAAAACATACAACGCATTGAAGACATTATTAGTGCTACTGTTTCCCTACTACTGATTAAAACCAACGTTATTATGGAGCGGCGACGTCATTTAAGCAGGGAAGAAATGCTCAGAGCCGTGGGAATGATAGAAGCTGGTTCCCGGCAACGTACTGTGGCTTTAGCTCTGAATACAAGTCAGAGTGTTATCAGTCGACTTTGGACACGTTACCGAAGCACTGGTACCGTGGCTGAGCGCCATGGAGGACGGTATCGCTGCACCACACGGAGACAAGACCGATACATTCAAATCTTAACTCGAAGAGCTCCAACTATAACCGCCATGATGTTAGCCGTGAGGCTTCATCACTCTTCAGGGAACTTAATTAGCGACCAAACAGTCAGAAACCGCTTGCATGAAGTGAACCTTCATTCCCGAAGACCGCTACGGGTACCACCTATAGCAATGCACAATCGTAGGATTCGATATCAATGGGCTCTTGAACACAGAAATTGGGCAGAAGAACAATGGCGTTTCGTGTGCTTTTCTGATGAGTCTCGTTTTGGTATGAGACCGGATACAAGACGTATACGACACTGGAGAACCCCTGGACGCCAACAGCGATTAAAATCCTGCCAGGAAGTCCATCCTTATAGTGGTGGAACCATCATGGTATGGGCGGGTATTTGGATCGGCGGAAGAACTGAGTTGATTTGGATCAGAGGCAACCTCAACGCTCAAATTTATGCTGAGACGATTGTATCAGACGTCATCGTTCCTCTACAAGTGCAAATCGGTCCCTTATTTCAGTTAATGCATGATAATGCACGACCGCACACCGCAAGAGTTGTAAGACAGACTCTCGCCGCAGCTAACATCAATGTCCTGCCCTGGCCTGCTCAGTCGCCAGACTTGAACCCGATTGAGCATGCATGGGATATGCTACAGAGAAGAGCTCTGCCGAATATGGAGGGTATCCAGTCGCAAGAAGACCTTTTTTTGTTGTTGCAACGAACATGGGCGGCCATTCCACAGCGTGATTTGGATGAACTCATTTTGAGTATGCCAAACCGATGTTCTTGTGTTGTTAGTGTTCGCGGTAGAAGCACGGATTATTAATTGTTTAAGTTACCCAATAAAATTTTAAAGAAAACTGTTATTTCAGTCTTTTTTTCGAACTTTAATGTTAGTGGTTCAAATGTCAAAAATCCCTTTATTAGGAAAATGGCAAATTTCTTTATTAATGCAAAGGTGACTTGGTTTATCGTTACTGTGACAAACGAAAACACTTTATTTGATGAATCCTTAAAGAAAATTTTAATTAATATCAATCAGGAGAAAAGTTATTGCAAAAATATATGTTGATCCCTAGACACTTTTGATGTGTGTATTTCATACTAAATTATGTCTAAATGGTCTTTTAAATCAGCCAACCATATTAGGGCAAAAACTTTAGTTCTTCCGTGTTCTAAATAAAGCATAAAGTATAATATAATTTTTAACCGACTTCAAATAAAGATGGAGGTTTTTAGTTCATACAATATTTTTGACGAACACACTATCTGATGCCGGGGCCACATTATACGTGATGTGATTATCGCGTTGAAGGGCGTTAACCGTAGGTGTAGCCACCACTTACCGCGATAATTTGTCCGAATCTTGACCGAATTTAACTACTGCGATGTTTATGGCGTATATGTGGGTATTGACGTTGACGTTAAAGTGGCCTCGGCATGAGTGATAAATATGCAGACGTCGATTGTCAGTTTTTACCCGACTACGGCGAAGCAAAACGGAGGGTTATGATCTGTTCCCTCATAACTTCTAAAGTACTAGCACAGGTACTAGTCATAATTTGACAAATGAAGTATCGTTAGAAGCGTCTTAATCGTCCGCTGGTTATAGGCTATGTGACGTCACATTAAATTGAATATGGCGCCCTCTAGCGGACATAAAGTCGTGACATATATATTTTTTTTAATTTTTTGTTGTTGGGTATCAAATTAAAGGGCTTAATTAGCTCATTTCAAATATATACAATATATTGTTAGCTGTTGCTCGCGGGTTTGCTGGCATGCACCCGATAATTAGAAATAATTTCTAAAATCACGCCTCAGATGTGAGCCAAACATATTTTCTCTCCAAACCTACCCAAAATACATATTATTGTTCTTAAAAAATACTAGCTGCACCCCACGGTTTCACCCGCGTAGACCAGGATAAAAATAGCCTATGTGTTAATTCAGGGTATATAAGCTATCTACATACCAAATTTCATCCAAATCGATCCAACCGTTTGAGCGTGAAGAAGTAGCAAACATGGAAACACACACACACACACACAAACTTTCGTCTCTAAAATATTAGTGTGATAGAGGTTCTCTGCAAACACTTGATCACGAAATAATAACCCCAAAATAATTTAAATAAAAAGTAAGTTCAAAAACTAAAAGCCGACTACTGAAAAATCACACTCTAAAAAGTATGAAACAATAAAATAGGTTTTATCATCTGAAATTTGAAAAAGACAGACAAATTCAAAATCCGGAGTCATACGTCATGTTAGGGCATGAATCGAACAGATTACATGGACTCCAGATTTTTAATTTGTCTGTCTTTTTCTAATTTCAGGTGAGAATATTTTCTTGATCCTTACTTTTTAGTGTGATTTTCAGTAAAGGAAATTTAAATTCCAACCATGCATTATGTAACCAACTTATATTTTAAAAATATAATACAGTCAGCTCGCCATAAATGTTTTTGCTGACCAAAACTCGTTTGAAACGTTTAAATATGTACAAAGCTCGTAAATGCGTGCGCGTTATGTACATGTTATGTGGCACATGATCACAATAATATTTTCACAGTTTAATCAGATTCGGCACGCGTTCGGCTCGCATCGAATCTCGAGCTTCGTTACAAGAGGAATGTCCGCCCGATCGTTACTTCTACATCCTTCAACGCATTCAAATACTAAAAGACCTTTAAAACAGGTTACGAGTCGTAAACAGACAATATAGGAAATATACACTGCGTGGAACGGCCATTCATAAAAATAAAAACTTGATCTCTGACTGATTAATATCTATACGGTGGCCAAAAACCCTGAGTTTATGCGAACAACGAAAATCCATAATGTAACCACAATCAGCAAAACTTTATCGTTTTGCAGAATGTTGTAAACTTCGTTCTCTACGTGCAAACTTAATGATCCATTTCACGAAGACCGTCAACTGTTTACATTTTATCTGAAAAGTATCTATCTCAGACTCTCAGACCAGACGTCGCCGATTCAATCTTGAATCTTTAAAACATCCAAAAGCTCCAGTAATAGTAAAACTATTCATAGTATCAGTAGTTATCTATAGTATCTGATAGTAGCGAGTCGGATGCACCTAGCGCGACTAAATGTCACTCGGTGAGCCGCCGCCGGTTTTAGTCGCTCCGAAATAGATCGCGTTCATCAACCCCTTACATTCGTCATCAGCACTCGCCGACCATCGCCGACCTTTTACATCGACGGCCGCACTAGACAAACACGACTACTAACGGAACTAACTTCGCAATGTACACCACACAAAGCGACTCGCACAACCGCGCCAAAACTTTTTTCGATTTTCGACATTTGACACATCGAGGTTGCACATTATTCCTATTGCTAAATAAATTCCCCACACCGATTTTTGTTTGTAATTTGATGCTGTCAAATCGCATTCGAAATTAATTGAGCGTTAGTATGGCACCCGACCGCAACGATAGCACTGCAATTTGCGACCCGTCATAATGACGGTGCAGCAAAAACTTGACACCTCCGAGACGAAAAAAATAACAATCGATTATTTAATATCGTTTCAAACCGTATCGGTCTCGGTAAATAAATTCACAAGCTCGAGTTGAAAGCTCTACAACAGCTATGTTATCCCGGTACAAGGATCGCATAATCGTCCAAGAGCAAAGTCAAAGGTCCCATAATTGTGGTAAAGACGCTGAACTCGAATCGCCACGTCGTTCGTGAAACTTACAACTGAATGTTAGTAAACAACGCGGTACATTTACACTTTTTCTGTGGCGCCACTCCAAGCAGCTGAGTTTTATTACACAATCAGATCTTTATTACCGCCGCGCCATCTATTTAGAATTTAGGAAGCGTCGATTCACGAGCGTCACGGAGCATGACGCGGTTTAAAATGAACTAACCTGTGCTACAGATATACTGCAAATTATTGCGCATAAAACACTCTGATTAATCTCTCAGTTATTGCTTCGAACGTTGAACATCGCTTGCGTTTATTAATAATGGATGCTCGAGCCTCGTTTCATTATTCAGTGTTGCACCCTCGCGTTGCTCTTGATCTCAATTAAAGTTTTATAATTCTACACGTTAGCGCGATGCACTAGCTGGTCCACGTGGTGGGATAACCCGCCAGTGCGTCACTCCTAGTATTTGGACATCGACATTTCTACAGAGCTCTGTTATTTCTAGCGTCGGCAGGCGCCAACTTTAGATTAGCTACAGGGCTCATCTGCATTCAGGACCGTTATTTGTGGAGCTTAATAATGTTATCCGCCATTCATATCCTCAGGGACGGAATAGTGATGAGACTACACTAAACGGACGGTTGGAATCGACTAAATAATTCCGAGTACTCGATTCATCGTTGAATTATTGTAAGTATTTGCATGGGAGTTGTGACAGGAGAGTTAATGAGATTTTTATTAAATTTGAGATTGTTTATGTGGTTGTAGGGCATAACGTACGGTTGATGGTTGCGATAATGAAGATTTTTAAGCTCGGGTTTCGCCGGCACGTCGTAAACGCGCAGCGCGCCGAGCACGACACACGGCCAGCTCGCTCTGCCAGCTTATTTTTCATACAATGGGAGCTTTATTTGACTTTTTGGTTGTAACATTATCCTGCTAGTGTTGACCTTTGGCGTTATGTTTTACGATGTTCGCAAAAAACACAATGGAATGAATTACTTTATTCGATAAATCAAAGCCGAGGCGTCGACGATATAGACGTCAAGAGTTCTTGCACTTGACTACCTTAAAATAACGTCATCGACGTTGCAGGCGAATTTAAATTAACAATGCATTATTAATTGCT
The DNA here is from genome assembly GCA_946251885.1 of Cosmia pyralina. Classification (NCBI taxonomy): domain Eukaryota; kingdom Metazoa; phylum Arthropoda; class Insecta; order Lepidoptera; family Noctuidae; genus Cosmia; species Cosmia pyralina. The sequence goes on from OX276358.1 coordinate 23,218,830, forward strand.
ATAAAAAACGCCTTGTTCTCCAATCAAATTAAAATAAGCTCGAAGATTTTTTGGTACCTACTTGAGTTTTGACATGCAATGATGGAAGAACTAACTAGGAACTACTTCTTCTTCGCGGGTTCTAAATGATTCACTACATTTTCTTTGCAACAATTGAACAAACAAAGCAATCATAATTAGCCTATACATCATGTTCCCACTGCTGGGATACAGGCCTCCTCTCGGTGAGAGGGAGTGGGCCGTAATCCACCACGCTGGTCTAGTGCGGGTTGGTAGATGTCACATGACTTCGAATTTCTGGTTCTAGGACATGCCGGTTTCTTCACGATGTTTTCCTTCACCTGCTCGCGTAACATGACCAATCACACAAAATGACAGATTGAGAGATTTCAAACGTCTAAGCATGGCGATGTGTCCTTTTGTCCATTCTTCCGTGGACAAAACCCGTTTCTACGGATGCTGGTGATGAAATAATTTACACTTAGTAAACTGCCTGCGTGGGTTCGAAGCCACGACCTACAAGTCGCAGCCGTTACCACGGAGCCACCACTGCTCTATAAAGCAGTCACTGGGCATCACTGGGTTCATTAGTCATTAATCGTCACCTCACTCCTCATGAACTTTCTTCCAAATGCTCATAATATTCACAAACGTACCACATGTGGGTGTCTCTCACGTCTTTTGTTCGCGTTTAATAATATTTGCAAATTAACCACAAGCTCTTGCGGCTTTCCGCACAACAAAGGTATGTTCATATTGACAGTATGACACTTCATTGTGCTTACATTTAGTTCAACGAGTCGACTTGAAGGATTTCCTGACTGAAATTGACTCATTTAAGCTATACAAAATTAAAGATACCTACCTACCTACTGTTTTTGTAACTTAACGTCAATTTATTTGGATTATTGTGTAGGTCTACTTCGACGTCCATATTATAATTGATTTAACCCAAAATCTTCTTTATGCCTCACTTACTTACCTTCGCTTCAAATCATGATACATAAGGAAAATCGAAAACAGTTTTGACAGAACAGAAATGACCCACTAAACTGAACAGGGAGAGTATGAACAAGCCTTTATAACACGTAAGTGTCATTCGTAAATAATTACAGAACATCCTCTGTGTAGGGTTGAGATAGTGAGGCTGCATAAAATGCATCTTTAAGTCGACACAATATTCTGAATTTTTGACTTACTTATTGCCCTTTTAGGGTTCTGTACCTCAAAAGGAAAAAACGAAACCCTTATAGGATCACTCGTGTGTCTGTCTCTGTCTGTCTGTCACAGCCAATTTGCTCCGAATCTAATGGACAGATTAAGTTGAAATTTGGTACACATATGAATTTCTGTGACCCAAACACGGACGGGTAAAGTAAATAAATGAATTTTGAATATAGAGGTCACTTTTGGGGGCAAGATAAGAAAATAAAAAAAAAAAGTTTTGCAAACTACACCATGTGGCATGTCAAATGAAAAGGCTTACTATGAGGGTCTTTTTTTTTATTATTTTAAAATAAATTGTTTTAAAGTTATTTAAGAAAATAGACGAAAATTGACCATTCCCCCCCCCCCCCCCTTATCTCCGAAACTACTAAGCCTAAAATTAAAAAAAAAGAACTGAAAATAGATCTTTACCTGTAGATTACAGGAAAACCTATAAGAAGTCTGTGGTCTTAAAATTACATGGTAAATCTATCAATATTGTGAGTACAAACTTACATTTACAGTTGGAATGTATGGGAGAACATGTTTTTCTACTACAATGTTAAGTTTGTTCTTAAGATAAATTCATTCCAACTATCCGTAGTTGGAATGAATTTATTTAAAACCGGCCAAGTGCGTGTCGGACCACGCACAATGAAGGGTTCCGACATGGTTCCGACCCTTCATTGTGCGTGGTCCGACACGCACTTGGCCGCATTTTAACATCACAAGTCACAATAAAACGTTTCAGCTAAGTAAAGTATAGGAGATGAGCTCCGCTGGTCTCGGTTCTCATACAAACAAGATTAATAATATTATACAATTTGTATCAGATTCTATTCGCCGTCTTTATAAAATAAACATTGTGTAAAGCTGGGGGCATACTGCTAGAAACCGTGATAGCGAAGCAACGACCATATAGCCCATAGACGCCTAATGCTTGATTTAACGCATCAAAACAATTCTGTCAACTAGCTGAGGTATGAGGAAGCGGGGTACTGCGTTCTGATTGGCCCTTCCAAGGTCATTACGTATCACTAGGGATGGGACAGGTTTAAATAAAACACGAAGGTATCGATATTTTTTTGATAATAATTGTACTTTATAAAATGTTAAATGGGCTTTTTCACCTTCCCATTTATTAATACTCCATCCATTCATCCATTTATTTTTTTTCGAGTACTTCGTAATTGGCGTAATGTTTGGTATAATAATTTGTGTTTGCTTACTGTCAGCTGTGAAGTTACCTTATATAATAAATAATAAATAAATAATAATAATTAATATTATTTTAACATGTAATTACTTAAACATAAAATGTAAAAAATAAAAACAACATACGAGTATCAAAATTCTTTCCGTATTTATTTAAAAAGATATCATACAGTCATACTTTTTTCGGAGGTTGGTAATAGTTAAACAAATGTCTTAATTAATAAAACAATTGGGAAACAAACAAAAACAAATCTTGGGAAATCTCCTTTCCAATAAAAAAATAATCATCAAAATCGGTTCTTAAACGACGAAGTTATCCGCGAACACACATAAAAAAGTCCAATTGAGAAACTTCCTTTTTTTGAAGTCAGTTAAAAAGATTTTCAAATTTCGTTTAGATAGTATAGGTTTTTGCTTTCTCGATAACTTTGGTCATATGATTTGGTGCATCACTATTATTCGTTAGGTATGTTTACCAAATAATAGAGGAAAAGAGATAGCTAAAAAAATACTTTCAGAAGAAAGGGACGCAAACATGAAAGACATCAACGAGAGACCTTGCACCTTTCGTCCACCTACAAGTTTGACCAGTGTAGGATGAACTCCGATAAATAATAACGGAACATAAATGTAATCTAATTATGAATATATAACTATTTACTTACCGATGAAATGTTATGCCATCTTTTCGGAAACTCGAAGTCTGGCTGTTGTTACCACACCAACGTATTGTGCAAGGGGCCATTATATTATTTTGAACAATTTTTAATCGACTAACGCGGAAGTGTTTACAGCTCACAGAAGTGGTTGAAACTGAATCGAAATTGTTGACTGGCGACCTATATCAGATCTATAAGTCTGATGTGTTGACAGACATCGGTCGCCTGTTATTAGGCGTCTATGGGCTATATGGTCGTTGTAGCGAAGCTACGAAGCGATGCAGAAGATTACTTTCAATGGCTTAGCTTTGAATCGAATTTCAATGGACGAATTTTACATTTACGTACCACAGAAATGATCTTATTTATAAGTGTTACAAACTTACAACAAAAACGTAGATCGGCTGTTCAAGGTATTTTTTTCTTAATCGCTTCGCCTTGCCATGTTACTGTGGGTCGGGTCTAACATGTAATCGCAACTACGACGACGGTTAGCGTCGCTTGCGCAGGGTCATTACCGAATAGCTAAACTCAAGGCCGAGATACTATCGGCTTTTATGTTTTGTAATATTTGAACACACTCCACTTACCACCTGGGGCCTTAGTGCCTTAGCCAATTGTATTGAAACATGAATCCGCTATAGTTTCTTTACAAATTCGCTTTATTTTGGGTCAGCGTGTGTGTGTTCCCCTTTTCTTGTCGAGTCCTTTTGCTTATTGGGCGGTGTTACCTAGAAGTTACTCTAATGGCAGGGTTTCTCAAAGTGGAGTACGCGAACCCTTAGGAGATCAGAATTTGATGGTAGGGTGTTCGCGACAAGATTTACGTAATGGCGTCTGTATGGTTGGCAAGCGCGAGTGACACGCATTGCGCGACTGAAAAATTTTCATCCGAGAGCATGCTGGTTTTGGAGTCGTTACTAGAAATGTCCGCAGATGAAACTCTTCTAGCTGATTTAAAGGATGTCTTCTTTAATTGATTTTTGGGCAGCTAGACAGGAAGAATATCCCGCTTTGCGTGAGGGACGCAAAGCGGTGAATTTCATTTTACGCTTCGTAACAACTTTTACTTTTGTGATGAGAGTGGGTTTTCACACCAAAACCAAATACACAAATCGACTTGATGTTGATGATTCAGAATTAAGATTAAAATTGCCTAAAATCGCTCCTAAATTAGACTCAATTTGTGAAAAGAAACAAGCCTACCCATCACATTAATATTAATATCATATTTATATTTGTCATATTATTACCTTTTATTTTTCTTATTTCCTTTTGAATGGGGGGTTAGGGGTTCGCAGTCCTTTGGGAAATTTAACAGGGGTACCTGGGTCCATAAGGTTGAGAAACTCTGCTCTCTAATGGTATTCATTTATTCAACGTTCTTTTCATAACGGTTTCATATTCAAGTGTTTGAGGGTGGTCTGTTTCCAACCGTGGACGTTCTACAGCTGATTTGTCAGGGACGAATGTTAGCGCAAGCTCCTGGATACTTGACTCTTTTGTAACGTTACATTCAGCCGCATGTAACATGTTTGGCACATCCCGGCGGCGCGGCGGTACATCTGTCACCTCGTGCGAACATCCAAGAGCATCAACATTCACGAGCTATTTGATCATTGGCTAATGTATGCGATGACATATAAACAAAATTTGTCTCAAATGCTACGTTCCTCGAGCTCTCGGCAGCCTTAGAGTGACCTCAGTTGCGAATATGTGGCTGCTAGCCGGAAACGGGCTCTAACGTTCGGCAATGAAGGAGGTCATAGCCACGAAGTTATCAACATCTAAACATGACTCGCGTGTCATGGTGACCTGGTATATACAGGTCTATACCTAAAACAACTTTTGATATTTCGCCGGCAGACAAATAAAACATACGTGCTTTTGGCCAATCTTTTTTTTTGGGGTCCAGTCGCTAAGTGAGACAAATCTGCAGATTGACCGCTTTGTCTAAACGAAAATTAAGTACTATACATGCGTAATCCGTGTTGCCAAATGCTTACAAAATTCATATAACAATTAAATTGGGCAAAGGTGTTATTAGAATGTTTCATCTAAAAGTTCATGGCCTATCCATATTTTTTCGAAAAAGCGATATTTGTGACTGTAATTTGATTAACTGTTCACCTCGTTTATCAGCTGATTCATTCATAATCAAAAAAAATATTATTCAAATTAAATAAATTAAAATTGAATGTCATAACTTCATAAGAGATCCTTAGCGGTTGCATTCGTTTTCACACTTGACCGAATTTTTGGAGCTAGACGTGAGGTGCGGTAAGGTCTATGTCACTGATGTCACTGCACCGCGATACCTGGTTGATAACCGATAACGCTTATCGCCCGAACGTAAGTCTTCCTGCAATACCCAATGTTAGTGGAGTTGCACAATTTAACGATCTTCTGACATTATGCAAACTTGTACTCTGGAAAAAGTATTTAAATCTTCCACAGAACTGTTATGAATCTAAATAAATATAGCAGAGTTTATTTGTTCCGCAATATTGTTAATTAGTAGGCGACACATGACTAATTACGTCACACGCGTAATACAGTTTAATGAACTTTATAATTTATCGCTCAGGAAAACTGACCAGTGACATAGCTCGACCCATGACTGCTAGGTGCATCGGCTTAGTAAGTACCAGGCGTTTATAAGCTATCAGGAGCATACTAACTCGCTAAGAGTTCAGTGATTAGAAACGTTTACCGTGAGAGCTGGCGACGGGCCAACCAGGCCACGCCGGTGCGTTCACCCACAGGCACACACGCCGTAAAGATAATTACTTATATTGTTTTTATTTCTACTATGACTATCCCAAATATTTTGAATTCCTGTTGCAAATTGATTCCATCAATGTTATGATCGATTTTCGCGAGAACACTAATTGTTGGAAGATCGTTTGACGTAGTACGTGATTCGAGACGCGTGTGGCTCGGTGATTCGTCACTCACTCGACGTTTTGTAACTGACCGATGTGTCGTTATCACGTGGAGAGGCAAATAAAATCTGCTTTTATAGCCCACTGAAGATAGTAATCAGCCGTTTACTTCGGACAAAAAATACTCAGAGGAATTTGAGCTGTTACATGTTTGAATACTCACGAAATATGCTAACAATATGCACTAGTTATTACCAATCGGGAGATAGATGTCTATTCTAAGATATAGGTTACACAACGCTCCACAATGCGTTATTTTTCACGTTGGTGACGTCACTGCGTGCCTGCAACGTTGCATGATTCAGCTGGGAGCACACATTCGGGACTCCATTTATTTTCTCTTGCCACTTTTATCTTAGGTTGTATTAAACAATCTTTAACATAAATAACGCCTCTGTCCATACATTGATGTAGGTACAACCAAAACTTGTTCTCGTTTGTTTTATGACAAATGCAAAAGTTTATCTTGCAGATCTGCAGTGGTACCTACTGCCTAGTGCGTCGACTTGTCAAAAACCGCTCAAGAGTGAGTCGCACTCGCGCACCGAAGGTTCCGTTCCGATTTCTGAAAAAGTGTGCTATTTAGAGACATCTATCACATGTATCTAATAATTTCAGATTTTTCTCTATGCAAACTTCGGATATAAGGGGGGAAAACGTTATTATTTTTTACGTTTTTCATCAAAAGTCGAAAACTATGCGTTCTAAAAAAAAAAAAAAAATATTTGAGAATGTGCAAACAGCGCTCTTTCATATGATACCCCCATGCCCTAGTAGCTCCACTTCGAATTTTTAAGGCTTCCTTTCAGTAACTGTTGCTAAAAAAAAAGAAAAATTCTATCTTATTTGCAAAATAGTTGGGCAAACGTCATCTAAAACTGTTCCAAATTTCAAGTTGGTAGCATTAGTAGTTCTTGAGATATCCAGCTGTGACAGACGGACAGATAGACAGTCAGACAGACTGAGTCGGACCATAAGGGAGGAACCCTAATTAGGTTCGATGCACTTGGTGTTAGTCATATCTAGTTCGTAAATGCGCAGTTTAAAGGTTGACTCATTTTATAGGTGTGAAGGGATATTTGAACAGTCTAGAAAAAAATGGTTCCTACTTATCAAACTTTTTGCTTACAAGCAAGAAGATAACCTTTGGGTTCATAAAATTCCCATGATATATCATAGTTACACGTGTTTTGAACTGTCATCACTGCGTAATAAGTTAATAACTAATTGCGAGGTAGTCGGTGTAGCCACCGAAATATAGTGGATATATTATATTAATATTTAACAGATTAACATAACAAATGTCCAGATGGTAATTTGTTAACAAACGATTTGTTCGTAATGTAGGTACTCAATCATCAACGTTTTCGTATCTTCGTTAATCTCTTACATAAAAAAAACCGGCCAAGTGCAGTCGGACCACGCACAATGAAGGGCATCCGTAGTTGGGATGAATTTATCTTAAGAACAAACTTAACATTGTAGTTGAAAAACATGTTCTCCCATACATTCCAACTGTAAATGTAAGTTTGTACTCACAATATTGATAGATTTACCATGTTATTTTAAGGCCACAGACTTCTTATAGGTTTTCCTGTAATCTACAGGTAAAGATCTATTTTCCCTATTTTTTTTCAAAATTTTAGGCTCAGTAGTTTCGGAGATAAGGGGGGGGGAATGGTCAATTTTCGTCTATTTTCTTAAATAACTTTAAAACAATTTATTTTAAAATAAAAAAAAAAATATATATTTGTGACCCTCATAGTAAGCCCTTTCATTTGATATGCCACATGGTGTAGTTTGCAAAACTTTTTTTTTTCAATTTTCTTATTTGCCCCCCAAAAGTGACCTCTATATTCAAATTTAATTTATTTACTTTACCCGTCCGTGTTTGGGTCATAGAAATTCATATGTGTACCAAATTTCAACTTAATCGGTCCATTAGATTCGGAGCAAACTGGCTGTGACAGACGGACAGACAGACAGACAGACGGACGGACAGACAGACAGACATACGAGTGATCCTATAAGGGTTCCGTTTTTTCCTTTTGAGGTACGGAACCCTAAAAACTCCAATGAGAGAGTCCACATGATTACCTTGAAAAACCTATTTTGGAATAGTATAAGAGAGATTCTAGAGGAGAAACCTAGGCTCAAATTTCTTATCTACTTCCATTACTACTTACTACTTTTCTAATAATCACGACAATGGTGTAGTGTCAATGTTATTCAGTCATACATAACGCAATATTTACACAGTCAGCCTGCGATTAATAATTCATTCACTAATTTAATTCAATAAAATAATAAAATGCGTGTTTTAAAGCCTCAGCTTGTGGGACTTCGGCTTAATGTCGCGAAAATATTACAGATTTGTTATTCGATAAAAAAATATGAGCGTATAATTTTTTAATCTTTGATAGGCGGTGCATGCAATATATTATCTTGGTATTAATTACATGTTTAAAAACTTAATATATTTTTCTTGTTTATTATGTCTTAATTAAACAAATGATCGTCGCCTCTTGTTTAGAGTATTAATTACTTTTCGGGTCTGGGGATCAATAAAGTGTGATGTTTATGTGTTGTAGTATCTCACCTCTCGTGTTGTGTTAGTTCCCTGGTACTTTATCAGGTAACTTTTTGCCTTTTTGCATTAATTAATTATTGCAATATTAATAATTTGACCTTTTTCTGGATAACGGCATAATTATTTAAAGAATACTTGCAGCTCTTTTGGGAATAACAATCATATGATTCCCTGTGAAAATATTTCTGACTAATTCCATCAAAGTTGAAAGTTTAGCCGTGAACACAGCTACATGTCACAACAAACAAAAAGACGCTCACTTTCGCATTTTTAATATAAGTAGGGATCATATTACTTACCTTGACTTGAAGGATGATTCGAATCTATCAAAATGTCAGTTATTAATGCATTTATTGAATTAAGTTAAACTGTAAGATTTAAGTAGCATATTATGGTGCTCATCGCTACCTTGATCTATAGTAAATGGTGGCGATCATTCCTCTATTGTTCAGCACAACTACACAATACGTTATTTAATTCGCTTAGTACTATATTTTATTTGAAAGCTATCGACGCACGCGCACCCGCGCAGCCTTGACTCTGTTACTAATCAGAAAAGTATAAATTAAACTTTTCAAAAAGGTTTCAAATAAAAAAAAAGTTAAATAGATTAAATTTTTTTAGACAAATTATACAAATTCAGTTTTTGTAGGATGAAGGTTGTATTTCTATTTTATTGTTTAGACGTGCGTACTCAATAAGGAAGGAAATACAGGAACATCAAAAACACGCTGTAGATTACGCTGTGAAATTACATACATACATACTACTTACAAATACATAGGTAATATACAGCACGATTTTTTCGAATGCCAACTTCACAAATCACCTTTAAATTATAAAAAAGAATTAATAATTTTAGGCAAGTAAGGATTTACCGATAAACCTTGATATTTCCACTGGACTTATTTTCTTGAAAAGTTCACCGATTTTAATAGTCGGCTGTGGGGAATTGTGTCAAAGTTTTACTTTTATTATGAAACTAAATACTTACTTATTCTTAACATTTATAAATAAGTTGTAATCGGCGAACAGTAATGCTATATGACAGGCCTGCCAACGGTGTCAGACATAATCCGGCCTGCTGCACAGCACCGAACACACAGTAACACAACTCTGTGCAAACGGAGCGAATCAACATCCGCTCAGAGATACGATATAAACATTCTAACTCATCATTATGTACAATCATTTTCCTATACACCACAGCTAAAAGATTAGGCATACCAACGCCTAAATCACTTCTACCAAGAGACTGAAAAAATTGTTCTACTGGTTACACATCGACTGTGGCCGAGGGTTTGGGTGGCAAGTTTTTGCGTTTCTGCCCAGTCTGACCTTGCCACGACTTTTACCTACCTACATCGAAGTTCTGATAATATAAAAATGTCCGTATTATTTGCTTGAGTGGACTATTAATCACAATTAATTTAGTCATAACAAGAAGTATCGATTTCGATTTGATTAACTAATCGTCTGACTAAACATGTTATTTGGTTAATGAAGTATTCTGGCCTTAATTATAATTTACTAGTTTCTGCCTGCGACTTTGTTCGCATGGAACTCGTAAGATACGTAGGTACATTAAAATAAATTTAAATATCAGCCACATGTTTTATAAAACTCCCTCGCTCCTCGGCCCACAGCGTCGCATCGCATAGCCCACCCGCGCTATTTCTTCGGTTTCGCTTAGCGTTCTTTCCGACTGTTTTCCTTTTTGCTCGGCTCCTAAGGGTCGTAGCGTGATGTTAAATATACTATAGCCTTCCTCGAGAATTGGGCTACCAAATGCAAAAAGAATGAATAAATCCGACTTGGTAGTTCCAGAGATTAGTGTGTTCAAACCAACAAACTCTTCAGCTTTATTAATATTAGTATAAATCAATTCTGTAACCATTCGGATGTTACATAATTGAAAGCAATTTGCTATCGACTCACTTAAGTAGATCGTAAAGTGTTCAACTACTTACCTGTTAATTACCTATGAATCACACACACACATCCGTATGTGTCTATTTGATGATAACTTTGTAGACTTGATTGTACCTACATTGCCATCTTAGTAATACAGGGTGTGTGGAAGCTGGATGCATAGCCTTAAAGCGTGATGGTTGACACCTTTTAGAGCATTTTGAGCCACCCATGTCGTTGATTGGACGAAGTAGGTTTTTTATTTTTAACTGATATTCTTAGTTTTCTTTAAATAACCCAATTTCTGACCGTTAATTGCCAACAGTGAACTAGTTTAAGTAATTTTTTTTCATTTTTGTGGTTTTTCTGAGGTGTACCTAATGTAATAAATCAGCGAGACAATACATCATCATCACCTACCTAGCTTTTTCCCAACTATGTTGGGGTCGGCTTCCAGTCTAGCCGGATGCAGCTGAATACCAGTATTTTATATGGAGCGACTGCCTATCTAACCTCCACAACCCAGTTACTGGGTAATACTGCCCCTTGCTAAGACTGGTTGTCAGAGTTTCGGACTTCTGACGACTCGTTACGACTGTCAAAGATCTACGAATGACAGCCTGGACCAACGGCTTTAACGTGCTTTCTGAGGCACCGAGGGTTTTGATATGTAAAGATGGTCACCCATCCACGGACCAACTGCGGCTAGCGTAGCTTAACCTGATCGATCGACCTGTGCAGCTGTTATTACTTGGTCACAACCCCCGGAACGAGGCAATCCGTTACAAATAAATGCCATTTACATATTTCCCGACACATTTTATGATACTATGACAGTACTAACCTTTGCTCTTTTTTCCAGGTAAGCCATCAATTCCTGTACAACTGAAGACAGTCATAAGTATCCTAGTTTTTAAGATCAAAACAACAATGCGTTAGGTAACCATTTCATGGCGGTCATAAGTGGCAACTCATTAGCAGACGAGTTACGACAATGTGTGACAGATTGCGTACAGTCGGTCACTGAAGGATTAATGTGTACGGGGATCTTTTCTGAAATTCATTATTTTCCTAAAAAATAACTTTCGTTACACCAAGTCCAAGTATCAAATCCAAAGTGGTTTTGAATTTGATACTTGGACTATAATTCAACTCCTTTAAGTTCACAACAAGTCTCTTAATACCAAAATAATAAACCTCAAAAACAAATCATCTATTCTTACCGCAATCTTGAACAATATTTAGATTGAAAAAACTAACCATCACGAAAATAACATGGTCTCGTCCCGCTGTTTCCCTTTCGTCGGAAGATGTCTATCTCGGGCAATCAGAGCGAAAAGGCGAACACCTCTCTCCCTCGCGCCCACGCGACATTCCCTAGACGCCACGTGTCAACCCACTCCTGCAATGTATCAACTCGATGCCAAAACATTGAACGAGATTAACATTTATTGCTCAAGGAACAAGGTCCCTAATTGCTTAAGTAGACGCTCAAAGATGCTCCTCACCGCTGGACGAAGAAAGGCACATGTCTAGTACTCCCATTCAACATCTAACCTAATCGTAACTCGGTAAGATCTACATTGCTTTGCTCTAAAGGCCTCGTCTTCAAAACATCCACTGCTCCATTTTCAAATGCTCTTAAATTTGAAGCAACGAATACTAAATTATATTAGTTAAACAATTTTGATACTTTTATTTTTTCAATCATATTATACATAAATTAATATCGGTTAAAATATTTTAAAATCTTTGTTAATTGATGACATAGCAGGGATAACAGAAAAATGATAAATTATTCGTTAGCCATTGTACCATGACAAATTACTGAATAAAACAAATGTCGGCCGGACGTTGAACGCTGCCAATTTCAGTTCGATCAACCCCAACCGCCCTCCACCGCACCGCACCCCCGGTGTCACCCGCACGCGCTAAGACGCATCATTAATCATTCCTGTACACTCATCTCCTAACTGTGGGCCAGTTAAATTTCGAGTTTATCCTCCAGAACTTAAAGACGTTTCTTATTTGAGGCGAAGCCGCCAAATACGTCAGGTTGTGCCTGAGCTTGTGAAGTGTCTGCTTACCTCTTGTTACCTCTGTACCCCTGGTGTTATATAAGCCGAGTGCAATGGCCGCTCCAAAACTCAAGGAAAACTGCCATTATCTCCCATGAGGAAAATTTCTTTAAGTTACCTCAATTTTAGTGAAAAATGGTGATGATTCGCCTTTATAATGTGGCTGGCATAATTTTTTAATAAGGATTGCGATTATTGCGATGATGGCCGGGGATGTTTTGTTTTACTAAGGAATTCGCCGAATCGTTTGTTGTTTCTAGCAACAAACTTTGTGTTATTAGTTTGCAAAGTATTTTTTACATAGCAGTTCAAGTTTCTTGGCGGAAATTAAAAATTTATTAAGCGTAGAAAAAAACCTTATACACACACTACACTACACTGTGTATAGTTAGATTTTTATATAAATAAGCATATTAGGGATATGTGACTGAAAATGAAATTTAAATTGTTTTGGACCCCCAAAATTAAATTAATAAAAAAACAACACAAGGACTTGCTTGAGGACAAATTTATTCAGGCTTAAGAAAGGCACTCACTCGTAGAATCAAACCATACGTCCCCTTGACGTGACCCAAATACAAACAATGCATATTTCAGCGTAATCTGCGTGTAGTAATTAGCGGGCGGGCTGCGTCGACTCGTGAATGTGGGTTAGATTCGCGAGGCCGGCAGTGCACCGGTCGCAGACCGCTGCCGGGGTCGTTGACCGGTATCGATCGCGGGGTGGCGAGGGTGCGACACGGCACGCGCCCCTGCGGCGCCGCACCCCGCGCCCCCAGCCACACCCCCACACATGCTCTCCGGACTCGTCCCGCTAGTACCGCATGCGTCATACCCTGGTCAACTTGACGACACTTTTCAAGAAAGTTTGCGTCTTATCACGGGTTCAAGTGTGATGAGTTGAGGCTGGATAAGTTTGATAGCGGCTCCAGCTGACACATTTGGGTGCTGAATCCCTTGATTTGGCTTTTATCACTTTATTTTTGCTTATCCGCGATGTCCTAATGCATGTTTAATTATTTCCATTTGTCCAATTCAGTACCTATTGCTGTAGTAAAGAATCTAACCCTTACAGGATTAATTTACTGTTGATTTCCCATAAATATTTAAATCAAAGTTCTTGTTCCTCGTAAATTGTTTGTACTTATTGTACACATCTCGTACAATTGCTTGTCCAATTACAAGTGTTGACAGTTTTTTGACGTCGTAGTCCGAGTTCACTGCAGTTCAGTACTGGATGTTGATCTGATGAGCCCCCGCGGCCCTGGCGCGCCGCCAAACGTTATGACGAAACCGTGTCTCTGGTTAAACAGCATTGGCCAACGTTTCCCTATTGCGCCCACTTTTATTTACAAAACCGACGATTTATCTGACGGTTTTTAATTCAGAAATTAACATTGTTCCGTACTATTTCTGTTTCGTCCGATTTTTATTGTAGCCGACTTGAAAGGTAACGCTACAAATACATAAACGACTTGGCCTTAATAATGCAAACAATCGATCTGTTCATTTTCGTGCACAAATCTCTTGGTGAATATAATGGTAGCAAACAATTTGAACGAAACCACCATTAATTATCCTGGTAAAGATATACATATTATTATGGACAAGAAAAATATTCCGAATCAGAGCAGAGAAAAGGCAGAATAAATAAAAACTGATTCCCGATTTCCCGGGCATCCATTATAGACAGGAAGAGTGTCTATAGCATTGTATAGGGAAACAGCTGTAGTAAGGCGGGCGCGGGAAAACAGCTTGCCTTAGAGCGGGGGTACCCCGAGGTTGCCCACCCCTGCAGGAATACCGGCGTTGTTATGGCGACGTCCTATGATTTATGTTTGCCTGGTGACTAGTCGTTGCTCTACCTTGTTATTAGAAAGATTTCTATAACCATCCTGGGTACTGTGTATGCGGCACGTAACCAAACTCGCATAAAATTTTATGCCGTAGTTAGACCATAAGTAACATTGTAAAGTCGGTTATCTGAACAACGCAGCGCTCGTAAAGAGAAAAAGAATACAAATAACGGTAACCGACATTTGACAAATAAAAGATGACAGGTACAAAATTGTTTTAGTAAATTGGGGCTATTTGCATATTTGAATTAAACGTTGTTTGTATACAAAACAAAGTCGTTTGTGAAGAGTCTCGGGTTATTGTGGCGAGGACTGGGTGATACTGACGCCGGCAGGTATCGATCACCTCCTCCCCTTCGTAGAATCCTGGTATTTGGATCCGGGATAAGTTATATTTCTACGCAATAAGTGCCGATACACTGTGAACTCGATTCCCCCTACGGCAAGAAAAAGAATAATTCCGGAAGGATAAAAGAGGATTTACTTTGTTAAATTACCTTTTTTCATACATCTGCCATCGTAGGAAGTTACTGTTTCCCTTGGTAATCGACAAAACAATTGCAAACTGAAAAAGAAATTCTGTTGCGATAAATACCGAATCTAAAAAGTATCAATATCAGTAATCCTCATACAATCAAGAAGTGCAGAAGATAGAGTGAGAAGCTATGTGGGAATGAGACAGAACACAGGCTTTGTCTTCTTCATTATTCAGTGTGACTTCGCTTTTCGGTGCTTCCCTTGCTTATGTATTTATGTATCGCTATACCTTTGACCTACATGTTTACGTTTATATTCCCAAATTACTGCACTCGTAACTGTCGTGTTGGGTGATATTTCGTTTTGGTTTTACTACGAGAGCGACAAAATGAAAGGAAATAGAATGTTTTGTAAAAATAACTAACAAGTTAAAAATAAACTAATTTTGCAACTTAATTAAAAAAAGACCGGCCAAGTTTGTGTCGGGCCATGCACAATGAAGGGTTCCGTAGTTGACAAGAATTTATCCCAAAAACAAACAGCATTGTAATCACAAAAAAAAAAAAATATGTGAGGATATTACACATTAACAATTTTCGGACTTTTCCTTTACTTGTGCTGTGAGACCTTGCTTCTTGCCAAATTTCATGATTCGAGGTCAACTGGAAGTACCCTATAGGTTTTGATTTACTAGCGAGTTTCAAAATATGTCACATAAATGGCCGTATTTTTTATTGCGTTGACTTAGAAGCTTGATTTTTTCAGAACTCCAAGGGACCATAGACCTACGTATTGATATTAATTTCAACTTGATACATTCACGCGTTCCTGAGAAAAAGAGTCTTGACAGACAAACAGACGGACAACGAAGTGATTTTATAAGGATTCCGGTTTTTCCTTTTGAGGTACGGAACCCTAAAAACGACATTAACAATTAATTACATTTCTTATTTTAAATAGTTACTTTAATACTTTCCTTATTTAGTTCATAGGTAAACTTACCATAACATTTGGACCTTTCATAACACCATTTTCATCCCTTGGGGCGCAAAAAGTTCAGTTTCTTGATTACATAGCAGGAAATTATCATAGGATGCATGATAAAGAAAATGTGTCAGGAAAAATACACGAATTTCCTTATACGTTCCATTACTTTATTTAAATGTCTTGTTTATTAAAAAGTTATAAAAATTATCGTACAGGTACCTACAGTATTTATGTATATTTCAACGGAAATTAAACTAAAATGATTTTGATAATTTCTTACACCTACTAGGGAACAACACATAAAACAAAATCACAACATAAAACAAAAAACAATAAAATCAATTGTAACATAAAATCTACTAGGGAACTAAGAATCCACAGAGCTATATGATACCAGATACATAATTATACGTTTCATAGTAAACTGTAACTGTTGTGTATTATTATGTGTGTCAGTAATTAACACAATGTGTTTCCTAAATAAACAAACATATTTATTCAATATACAAAATCCATTATTATTATAGCCGGTGTCTGCAAATCTGTCAGTGTCTTAACGGAGTAAAATCTTGTCACGGTATAATGAAACTTAGTTCTATGACAATAAAGTCTATATCGGCTTGTAGGGTATGTTATCTGCTGACATGTTAAAAATCACGGCAAGGCGGAAAGCCTCGGGAAGTTAAGGTATTCGTTAAGTTATCAACTTTTAGCTTATTTCCTAAGTTGAAGGTTACATGATTTTTTTTATGTTATTCAGTGCCTCAGTTAGTCAAGGAAGACTATTGAAAATAAAGGGGGAAAACATTCATAATAAACTTTCAACCGTCTAAAGCCAGAAAAACATAAGCTATTTGGTTAACAACTTAAAATAATATTCTCCTTAAAAATACAAACCCTTCTAACTGTCACTACAACAGAACGAAACAGTAGTGAAGTGAAGTAAAAAAGCCTAGAAATAAAACAGCGAGCCAGTCATGCGCGACTTGAAATATAATCGTAGCGGCCGCCCCGCCGCCGTAGCGATCTCGTAGCCGCGTAGCAGCGACCGTAGCGATATTTTTATACAGGGGGAACATTTCTTTTGGCTTTCTCTTTATTGGTGATTCTTGAAAGGGTATTTTTTTTAGTATCAAAGAATTATTTCTCTTAAAGTAGTTAAAATAATAATGAAATATCCAAAAATATTTTCCAAATATTTATAATTTTATTATCACCAAACTTGGCAGACGAATTGGAGTCAGACTCACAAAAAATAATTGGTACAGACAATGTGAAAGAACTGAAATCAAATTAGTTCGTTTTCCTCTCAATATGAAAAGTTAATGAGAGTACGTGTCGAAAGGAAAACTTGTTATCTCCAAATAATACAAACATTTATCTCGTTTACTTTCGAACCTTTTTATTGTGACAAATGTGAGGTCGTTACCCCCGCAGAGCCTTCAGGCTTTTGTGGTTTTCCTGGCTACGACGCTTTCAGGAAATTCCTTTTCATATTTTTTCTATTATGCCGCCATTTAAAAAATCATTTGTTGTTTTTGATAAATGATTTTTGCAAATTCGTCAGATTCGTCTGAGGTCAACTACCAAATAAAATTAATTTATATGCAAATAAATATTGTCAATTTACGATATTAGGTACCACCCGAAATATAAAAAAGCCGCATAAAAAAGGTATTAATAATAATTTGCTTGTTAATGCTCAATATTTACAGCTAAAACATAAAATAACGTAAAAATTCACGTCAAATACGCATTTTTATTAGTCATGAAAAGGCTAAGGGGGGAGCGGGACGGAGGCGGTGACCCGGTTCGCTACGCCGTAGCCGCGTAGCCGTGTCGAGTGCAGTGCCCGCGTAGCACTCCGTAGACACGTAGCACCCTTATGAATGGTATGTATCGCGCGTACGGAAGGAGGCTTTCAACTTTGGCGTGCGTTTACAACGGATGGTATTTATTGCAGGCTGGGTTGGTTCTTGAGTTTTATGAATTTTTGTTATAATTAGGTACGTTAATTACGTATGGGGGGCTTGTTTCTAAGTAATAACAGCCGCACGGGCCGATCGTTCAGGTTAAGCTACGCTTGCCGTTCAGTCTTGGATGGGTGACCATCTTTACATGCCAAGACCCCTCCGTGCCTTGGAAAGCACGTTAAGCCGTTGGTCGCGGCTGTCATTCGTGGATCTTTGACAGTCGTTACGGGTCGTTAGAAACCCGAAAGTCTGACAACCAGTCTTACCGTAGGGTATCGTATTACCCAGTTAAAGTTGTAGAGGCTAAAACTCAAAAACGGCTTAACCGATTTGAATTTTTTTTTGCTTTATTCTCCTCGTTACTGGAGTGGTTTAAAAGAAAAAAAAATGGGAAAAAACGTACTTAATTTAAATTTTGACAGGACAACGTCAGGCGGGTCAGCTAGTAGGTATAAAATAAATAAACCAACAAAAACGTTAAGATTATTCAGTGCTTCCTCCCAAGGCTAAGTACATAATTAACTAATGAAAATATTTTCATAGAAAACTTTCACGGCAATTTGGGCCGAATATTCTAGTCCAGTAATAGGGTAGCATAAATACGAGGGAGTGTGTTATTGCTGTATATGGGTCACGGTAGTTTCAACCAAGTTCTGTCTGTATTCACGCGATTTTCAATTCATTCAAGTTTTCTGTAGTATCTTAGAAATTAAATATCCTTTTTTACACAGTATTTATTATACTTACATCTTAGATGATTTACAAACCATGTCCCATAATGTTGGACTGTCCAATATACACCTGCACTTCTGAGACCTAATAAACGCCACTGCGATGCCGCGATTGACGTGCCCACCACTGGGTCCAGCTCATCTAACATAATATCTACAATATTTTTACCTTTGCTGTCTACTCGAAAAGAAGAAGATGAAGAACATACTAAAAACCAAAATGTCCCTCTGTCTATCCGATAGTGCACTTATAACTCGAGAATATCTCGTCGACTTACATGATTTTCCCTTTAATTCATATATATTTTCTGGTTATGTTTGGTTGATTGATGAATGGAATTGGGAATGAATTGGGGAGAATGGAAGAAGAAAACGTTATGCGTCGACCCCAAGTAAGAACGCTGTCTCATTAGCGCGTTGCGTTATTTTAAATGACATGCCACATTAAAGCGCTGCGTCGTCGCACGCGACATTTCAACGGATCGACGGACGAGAGACGAAGCGGGGGGAGGGTGATGCTCTGCGCTGTCGGAGCTCCGGTGCGGCGAGGGACAGTGTTCCACTGTTGTGGAGACTGACTGAGGTGCGTGCGTCGTTCTCTTGCGCTGCGACCTCGTGCGCCGGCGCTACGCAGGTGTGGCATACAATGCGTTGATCCGTTGCGACGACGCAACGTACTAATGAGGCATCGCTCTAACATAGGATGAGGGCAGGATCATGATGTGAATACGATAAAAAAACTTGTTGGCAAGTCGTGAGCACTGTAACTAGGGATGCAAAGTCGTAAAGGTAATTTTAGTTTGCTAATAAAAAACGTAGTTCTCATTACACTGTGCACTTAGTATAACATGTAACTCTAGCTAAGAGTGACCCACATTTATAACATGTATATCTTTCATCTCTTTGTGAGGACAAGATGAGGGTTCCATATTTGTGTCGCTATTTCAAACCTTGCTGCAATACTAACGTAAGCCATTAAATAAATTCAGAATTTTGTAACAGTAACTGGGTAATACGATAAGACTGGTTGGTAAGACTTTGACAGACTTTCGGGCTTCTGACGACCCGTGACGACTGTCAAAGATCCACGAATGGCAGCCGGGACCAACGGCTTAATGTGCTTTCCGAGGCATGGAGGAGTCTCGGAATGTAAAGATGGTCACCCATCCACGGACCAACCCCGGCAAGCACAGCTTAACCTGATGGATCGATTTATTATTTAGACTCGAGCTACAATAAAGTGAATTAATAAAATAGTTGAATTTTCTACCTTCAAATAGCTTTTGTCTGGGGCTATAATGACTAGACAGTTTTTAGTTATTTTACAGAAAATATGGTATTAACACTTCAGATATAATTATCGGACGGTTGAAAAACTATGATAGCGAAGATCATAGACTTAATATCAAACTACGTATTGACTAGTGTATAAAGATGCTCAAACGTCAATCTAGTTTCTACGGTCAGTACGCTGTTGTGTTGTTACCACATCGCAATAAGCGGTTCATCGCAATAATCGATGACCGCAGACAGAAGATATTTCTTTAGCTATGTAATACAATAATAGTAATAATCTAATCTTCTTAATTTGTAAATTAATTTACTATGCTTATACTGTTTGTCTCTGCATCACCCAAAGATTAGAATTATTACTGGTAGAAAATGTCTGTGAGATTGTCTTTCTCTGTGTGTACATTTCTATGCTTGAAGGTTTAAAAATCAGAATGGATGTGTGTATGTTATGGACTTCAAAACGATTTTGATGTACCTATTGAGGAATCTTCAGATTAGCCCAGCGGGTGATCCTGTGAAGTTTGGTAACGATCGGATCAATCGTTTTTTTTCTTGCGTTTAGGTTTGTGTGTCATAAAGTACTAGGCTTGCATGAATTCAAGATAATATTTCAATCATTAATATTAAAGGGATGCGCTAAGGTAGCCCGCGAAATTCAAATTTTCATAAGTTTTTTGCAATTTGCCACAAAACAGGAACAATATGTATGCACAAGCTGCATGAGGTTTGAGGTCAATTCTAACTTATGGAGTTGTATTGCTGATTCTAATGATTATAATTCTGTAAAGCCATGTTAGTTACGGCCGCGAATCATATTTTAATCAACATACAACCTGACACTGACCTGCAAATTGCAAAAAACTTTAGAAAATTTGAATTTCGCGGGCTACCTTAGCGCATCCTCCTTAATCCCACGAACTCGCCCACGAATAGGAATTTGGATAGGCACACTAACCTAACAAAAAATACTAGGCTTGCATAATTCAAGATAGTATTTCAATCATCAACTACAAGTTGCCTGAGGGGCAATTCCCGTATTTTCAACACCGTTCGCAATCTCATCTCGGTATCAATCTGTCAAAGCAAATTACCTAAGTACATTTTTGACATTTGATTGTCACTGACATGAGATTGCTATTTGAATTTGAACGTTTTTAGGTACGAGAATTGGCCTTCTGGCTTATAGATCATTAATGCTACTAGTGCGAAGCCGGAGCGGCTCGCTAGTTAATACATAATATTCGACTCCCCTTTCTAAACTTGGCAACAACTAGTTCGTATCTCTTTTTCGTACTCGTCTTTTCTTCCAAATCTCTTTTGGTGGCTGTAAATTCTAGAACTACGCTGAAAAATCTAAAACAATGTTATGTTAATCCCTCCATACATTACGGGAGCGGGCAGTGCCGCTAGCTAACAGTGCGCATGTTAATTTGTCCGATAGGAGCTTGGCAGAGAGCCAGCTACTTGTGCACATTTACAAAGGCGCGGCACTTAATGTTGGAGGGAACGTTTTGTTAAGACTTACTTACTTTATTTCGTTTGAAAGTAACAGAAATTGCTGCTGGAATTAAAACTTTTACAAAGAATATAATAATAAGTGTGTAATTGCCCCTCGGTGGGGTAAAGGCTTCCTATTATACATGGAAAAGAAATTCGCTAAGCTACTAAACTTATGCTTACAGAAAGAATTGGTTTTGAAAATGAGTTCCATATTTTTGTTTTATTTTTAAAGCGTTTAATTCTGTTTTCTTAATAATATTTGTTTATTAGTTGAACAATTGTTTTATTTTGATAATGTATTAGATGTTGTTTGAACTTGATAGTCAAATGAATATTTTAGCAGCTTCATACCAGTATGATCTTTATATAAACATACTGCAACAAAATAAAGTAAAACACACTCTCTGCAGTAGGCCAAAAGTAGCAGTCTAATTTTACTCTATTTATCAGCCAACTCTGCTACGAAGCTACGAAGTTCGTAGCACCGGCCTACGAGCTACAAGCTACGTCACCGCATACAACTGACATAACGTTCTACAAGTTTTTGTCTACTTTTTTTTGTCTAACTACTCCATAAAACAGGCAAACGATGTGTGGGAAATAAAAAAACAAACATAATTGGCTTACTTTATTTAAAGATTATTCGAGTTATTTATACTTTTTATCAAATAGGAGTTAATTGCCACCAATTAAGTTTGTTAGTGCAAAATTATATGTACAAAAAACCAACGTGTCAAATCAATTATGGTAATAAATTAAGAGTAGAAATAATTGTCGGCAAATTAATGACACGCCGCCGATCCGCGCTGTGATCAATCGAAACAGACGGACTAATCTGAATCATAATCGAAAAGCGAGCCTTCCCACTTACCAATATTTCCACAAATATCCAACTGAAAAAGCAAGCAATACATTTTAAACCGTACATTCACAGCCGTACAGCTCAAAATATCATAGATAAAATCGGAACGGAATTTATGTTGAATAAATAAACCAATTATCTTTATTTCATAGGCAGTAGGGTTCAATTTGGTTCGACGCTACCCGGCGAGGTTACTGCTCGGGTCGTCAACCTGTGATTCATAAAACTACCCTACATATAGGCCTTTCCCATTTGTAACCGCCGAGGATTATACCTGCTTTTCACGCGAACTGAATTTCAAGCCAGCCATTATGTATTGTTTCATTAATTTGTTACTTAACTATTTGTTCGATGATTATGACGATTAATATTACGCACTAGACACTTGGAGTAGTCGGCTTTATGTGCTCTCAACATTAAACTATCATAATTTGGGAACTACAGATATACTTACTCTATCAACTCGTACTTAGTCGAGAATTACTAAGTTCTTCATTGATCTTGTTCACACATGTAATAGAAGTATCAATATTAAAGAATTCGATTTTCCAAATAGATGTCCTCCTTCGGAATTCTTCGCAGTGTTGTTTTAAGTAGTCAGGTCATGTCTTAACGAAGGATGCTGCGAGCAACACTGCCATGTTTTTGCCGCAATGGAGTAAGACGTGCGAGTGGGACGGAGCTGTGCCCGCGACACGTGTTGATGCGGGACGAAAATATTACTCAATGCGATACAACGTCCACGTGCTGCCACTCTATTGTAGACTGTCTGAAATGAAACATATCAACTTTAGAATGTTAGATATGTGTCTTGAAAGTATATTTGACTAGTGTTTAAGTCATCAATTTGTACATTTATCTTTATATCGGCACTATCAGTCATCACGTAGTCTGAGGGTACGGAGAGCGTCCGCTCCGCGCGCCGGCTTGACGCCGACTGACGAATTACGTTACGCATTCGGTTAACTACCCGTCTGGTGGCTCGGCACGGGGGCCTGTCTCGAGGGCCGTATCGACGCCGAGAACATGCCCGCTGCTAGTTCGTCATACCCAAAATGTACAGTGTCTAAACTGCCTTCAGTACTTTACAATGCCACGACCGCCATGAATGTCGATTATTTAGACAACCTTGGATTTCAACAGGCCCATTTCGGGCCGCTAACTTGATTCACTGGTACAAGCCACTAAAAATGTTTAATGTAGCCCTTTGTAAAATTATTTTTCTTTGTTATAGGTTGCAAGATCAAGGCGCTTCGCGCGAAGACCAACACATACATCAAGACACCGGTCCGCGGCGAGGAGCCGGTGTTCGTGGTCACCGGCCGCAAGGAGGACGTGGCGCGCGCCAAGCGTGAGATCCTCTCGGCGGCCGAGCACTTCTCTCAGATCCGCGCGTCGCGCAAGTGTGGCGCCGCGCCGCCTCCGCCCGCCGGCGCGCCCGGGCATGTCACCGCGCAGGTGCGCGTGCCGTACCGCGTGGTCGGGCTCGTCGTGGGGCCCAAGGGTGCCACCATCAAGCGCATCCAGCACACTACACACACGTACATCGTGACGCCATCGCGTGAGCGCGAGCCAGTGTTCGAGGTGACGGGGCTGCCGGAGAGCGTAGAGGCAGCGCGCAAGGAGATCGAGGCGCACATCGCACTGCGCACGGGCGCCGCGGGCTCGGCCGGCACCGGCGTGCCCACACAGACTGACAGCGAGCCGCTGGCCACGCTGTACCGCGCCGGCCTGGCCTCGCTGCTGCGGCCCGAGCAGGAGGCCGCGTTCTCATCAGCCGGCTCGTGCTCATCGGGTGGTTCTTCAGCGCGGCTCGGCGATCTGCTGGGCATCTGGTCATCGACAGAGCGCGACGAGGGGCTGGGCGAGTCGCCGTCGTTCGAGTCGCCCAGCGGCGGCGCGGCGGGCGTGTGGGCGTGGGGGCCCACGCGACCGTCGCCCGCGGCGTCGCCGGCTCGCGCCTGCGCCGTGTGCGCCGAGCGTGGCGTGGCGGCGGCGCTGGTGCCGTGCGGACACAACCTGTTCTGCCTGGAGTGCGCGCAGCGGCTGGCGGCGGGGGGCGCGCCGTGCCCCGCGTGCTCTGCGCCGGCGCACCAGGCCATCCGCATCATCTCGTAAGGCGCCGGGCACCCCGCGGCCGCCGCAACCACGAGTCGCACGTTCTCGTAGTAGGGATCTTTTTTACTCGAATCGTTATAAAAAATATTAAAAGAAGTAAAAATCGCGTAATCGAAATCCTGGTGCCAAAGTCGGCGCCTTGCCGGCACGGCCCGTCCGCCGCGCCGTACCTATCGTAAGTCGGCAGAGTTGTTCACGATATATTTTCTTATTATGAACGTTTTTTATTAGGTCGTCGAGCGCACGCTGCGCTCGTCGCCGCAGAGAGAGTCGAAACTACGTTATGATAGAAATTTCGAAAAAAACATAAAATTTAAAAAAAGTTGTATAATTATTATTGATAGCGTAATGAGAAATCGAAAAATTTATAAAGCTTACTAACGTAATAGCGTAAAGTATTAAGATATAATAATAATATAATAGGCGAGGGACGGGCGGCGCGGGGAGCGGGGAGCGGGGCGCGGCCTGTTGTCTGTTCAGAGTCTAGTGTAATGTATTGTAGTGTATGTGGGGCCCGAGGGCGCCTTAGCTAATGTGTTGTTAGGTAATGAGTCGGTTGTGGACCGGCCGGGCCGGACTGACGCTGGGGCCCGGGCGCGTCTAGTGCGCGTTGGATGGCCCCGCCCCGCTGCCCCGCGCGCCATGCTCACATTATTTTTGACTATACGAATATTCGCTTAAATGATATTATACATACGTACACACTATGATTATGATAATATTAATATAATGTTTGTTTTAAGTGTGTTTTAATGTTTAGATTTTTATTGTAATGTTTTTATGAATGATTTTTATCTGTATGATTATTATTATTGATTATTATTTTATGTGTTGACGATGTTTTGTTGTGATTACGTGCGCCCGCGCTGCGGGCCGAGGCTGCTGTATGTTCGTTTAGTGGTTATGATATCGAATAATAAATTTAAAGTAATAATATGATAAAGAATAATACGACTCATTCATTATTATATAAACTATAGTAGTCTGTAGCACGACATTGACTAACCATTACCTATGGATACTTATTAAGTATTATTATTGAATAAATTTAAAAAATGCATAATTATATTTCATAGGATCATTATTCTGTATAACTCTAGTTAAATATAACAATAACAAATATTATTGTACATGTATGAGAGCGACGTTGTATTGTTGAGTTCACCGGGGGCTCATTTTATGGATTGATATTTTTTTATTTTTTTACCGTTATTAGTTTTTGACTTACTCATGTAAAAATACGCGAGAATAAAATATCAGCCTATTAGATTATATTTTAAAAAATAATGGTTACGTAAAATGAACCCCCGCCGTACGTAGATCCAGTGATTTCGATAATTTTATTTTCGTAATAAAATGGGTAGACGCTTTAGGTTCAAATAACGTTGTGAAAATTTGTGAAATTTTGTAGACTACATATCTTATTATAAATCTAATATAAACTATAACTTTCGACTTTATATCTTTTATTTTACCCCAACACACAACGCGAAGGAGGTGAAGGCTTGAGATGTAACTCGATAAGCTAGCACCGTTTGATGCTCGTAGCACTGCCTACGCCGCTACGCCGTAGCACATGAATAGACTCCGTGTGGCGTAGACTACACGCCAGCACAATTCAATTAAAACTTAATTGACCGACACAAAGTTAAAGATGGCTACCCCACTGGTCTGGTTTTCAGCAGGAGCGCTACTGCCGATCACGGTGTGCTGGGGTCGACTTCTAAAGGCGGAAAAAAGGAATATTTATTTTGATTTATATTTTACAATAAATACTTAGTTCCCGAAAAATATATGAACTGACTACTGGCACAGTGGCCTACACTACACTGTACCAATCCACGAGTTCGATTCCCGCACAGGGGCCCGTCTATCACCATAATTATTACGGGCGCACATCCAGACTAGGCTGCAACTGAGAATATCGAAAATCTCAATAACACAAGTGTAACTGATACTGGCATGGCCACCATCAGGGATTTTAATTTTGATAACACAAGAAATTTGCCGCCAAATATCAGAATTTGTCGGTCACTGGTTCAAAAGTTATAAGGGTTCATTGGTGGCCGATCTGGAGAGCGTCTCCCCAGCTTGGCCACATTAATATCTCAAAAACTAGGCCACCTAGCGAAGATCTGGTTTCTCCCAAATTTAGTCGCTAACTAGTCGCAACTTTTCGCCAAGTCACAGATTTTGTCTAGTCTTAGCTAGATCGATGAGTTTACGATAAAATGTTTGATCTAGCTCTTGAACTATACTTAAAAATTGAACTCATTATATCTTCTAAACTAAGACCCGGCTAAATCTGTGACTTGGTGCAAAATTGCGACTACATTTGGGAGAAAACAGATCTTCGGTAGGTGGCTTAGTTTTTGAGATATAAATGTGGCCAAGCTGGGGAGACGCTCTCTCCAGATCGGCCACATATGAACCCTTATAACTTTGAACCAGTGATCAATAAATTCTGATATTTGGCGGCAAGTTTCAAATAATTAGCGACAATTTTTTTGTGTATGTGTGTAACAATTCCATAATAATGCCAGTGTCAGTCACACATAACACTACTCGACCCAGGGATCGAACCTAGGACGATTAGCAGCCACGCTGACGACCTTTAGACGTAACAGACAACCGTGGCTATCCGTTAGTCACAAGTACATAAAAAATAATGATTAATAAGTTAACAGAGTTTTTAACAAAAAAAATAAGAGAACCGGTTCCCTCTATTTTTTTTTTTTTTTGTTAACAATTGTTAACTTATTAGCTGATTTTTTAGAAATAGGTCTAGGATCAAGGTCACGGAGCGAAGCACACGAAGGTTCCGGTCCATTGTCCAGGTGTGGTTCAGATCAATCTAAATACAAAAATAATAAAACAAAAATGTTTTACTTCAGAATCGCCTATATTTTCTACTAAAATATCATCCAGCATCTGTACAGTTGGGTTGACGTAACGGTTTTGATGTGTTGCTCAGCTCAAGTACTATATTATTGTCATAACAGGGGCGCAGCAACCACTATGGAGGCAGTGGCGCTCACCTGTAACATTATTAATTATTTAGTCTTTTTTGAGTTGTGCGAAACATTACTTTATTTTATACTAGCTGCACCCCGTGGTTTCACCCGCGTAGACCGGGATAAAAAGTAGCCTATGTGTTAATCCAGGGTATAAGCTATCTACATACCAAATTTCTTCCAAATCGGTCTAGCCGTTTAAGTGTGAAGAAATAACAAACATACAAACACACACACTCACAAACTTTCGCCTTTATGATATTAGTGATTATTACAGTAGCCTCGACATAACTTTAAACATACCTTTTGAAGATGATATAGTAAGGACAATACATAAAGAAGGTAATATAAGGTAAGGATGATATACCTAATAAGTATACATGCGTAGCCAAGTATTGCAGACTACCTACAGAAACTTGAACCTCGAAACAGAACAATCTGTTACCGATACAGTTGGAACATTTCGCTCACTTCATCAGTTCTCATGGCTGAATAGGTTTTGTTGAACTTGAACTACAAGGTATGAGATACGTGTTATTTCACGAATACATACAAAAAGTATATTCTATAATAGTAATCTTTATTTTTCTCTCTTCACAAAGGTTCACATAGTTTTATACATATAGAGACAAGAATTGTAACGTTTTAAAAAATCCATAAAATATGTTTTCCTGCACCGTTTTGAGAGCAGTGGTAATAAAATTATTTACACAAAGTAAAGCGCCAGCCTGGGTTCGAACCTACGACCTTACAAGTCGTAAGTTGGGGCCGTTACCACTGGGCCTCCACTGCTCTAGACTAAACTAATTATTATTCAGTAATTGACCAAAATGGAGCGACGACTTTTAGAGCTGAAGATTGCCGTAATGCAGAACAGACTAGAATAGAGAGAGAAAGAAGATTAATAACCAGTTGATAAAAAATAACATAACATCACACCTGTATTCCTGGTAGAGTTAGGCAAAGGGTAGGTAGCTTTAGTACAACCACATTTCGCCACTTATGTTTAAGTCCTATGTCCCATAGGGGGCGAGCCTGTTGCTATCAACCGGGCACAAATCCAGACTCCGAGCTGCTACTGAGAAATTTCAGATGGAGAAACCCAACAAGAACTGAACACGAAAATTTATTCTGTTGGTATCGTATTAGTGCTTAAATAATCGATGATACAGTTAAAATATATTTCTACTATTGCTTACATTTCGCCCTACAATAAACTTTTCGTGAACACTAAAACTGTATCACAAACTCATCAATATCTTACACAAATCATAAGACGTCTCATTGAAATCGTTCGAGAGATCTCAACGGAAGTATTCGTGAGAGTCTGTTGAAGATCTGCTTCAATATACTTGAGTTGTGAATGTCTGAGCTGGATACCAATAATTAATTACTAATATTAATGATCTCGTTACGAGTTGAACTAGAAATCACTGTTCCCTGTGGAACTTGGATGAGACCGACGCAGGAATGTGAGACTTGTTTGGGTCGGTACATTCAGTTCGGCAGTCCTTGTTGTCCTTGTACAAAGCCGGCCCGAAACAATTACTACATTTATTCGACTTTGCCAGCTGGCTCGAAAAAGTGTGGACCTCAATAAAAAAAAAAACTTTATTTTATACAAAAACCTTCAACAATGCTTAAAAACTAGGTCGCATGAATTTCAATGAATAAAGGTCATACAAACAGAGTAAACCCTGACTCCCAAACTTGGAGATCCTGTGACTTAGGAGTCAGTGTTCTGCTGTCACTATGATACCAAAAACCTCAATACACCTGTTAAATTCATCTTGTAAACAATACATTCATCTGAGAAACTACCAGACAATCATAAAGACACAAACACTAAAATAATCATTTGTCATTACCCAGTACTGCAAAATTGTACGCTACGCTATCATATTGTAGACGTGCTACGACATTCGTAGCACGTAGCGGCGTGAACTACGCAACACGTAGCGGTAGTTACATATAGCTTGTGTTTATTGCCCACTCCACACGATTTCAATACGGAATGTACCAATATACATGATTACGTATATACTTTACTATATATTTTTTTATAATATATCATGCTTATCTTTCTTAGATAGTTAAGAGAATAATAACAGGTAATGCGAAAGTTTTGGTTTGAATGTTACCGTGTTTTCCCAATGGCTAAGTGGTTTAATTTTTGCTCTTAAGGTTTCGAGTCCCGGAGTTTCCAGGCTCATTCATTCAAAACTTAAGTAAGGCGCTAGCTGGGAGTTTTACAGGGGTTCACTGACACCTAATTATTAACAGTTACAGCAGAGGTAGGTGCAATATAATATCGCTCTATTCTTAAACTTCAATAATTATTAATGTATTTAGCTATTACGTAAATATTCAATACGTTTAAATTAAAACTTATGTTTTGGTGGTAGCATTGGCTTGTGCGCTAGTGATCGTGGGTTCGATTCCTGCATATTACGATGGCCCTCGCTGAGTGTTGCATGCATGTACGATGTCGTACGAAACGCGAGACAATCTAGTATCTAATATTTAAAAGTTTAAAAACATTACCTTTCATTTTTATCAATGACCGATATAAATAGAATACAAAATCAATGGCTGACCCGTGGAAGATACTAGAATAGTAAGTAACAGTAGTACTTTGTACAATGACCCGGATAGAGGTGAGTGTCACAGCTCCTGGGAATATGACCACCTGACTAGTGGGTAGTTAGCTGCACGATATGAATTATAATTATTGACTTACTTGTACTTTTTATTGAGGACTTTCTACGCACCGTGGAAAGATGACTATTAAATCGTGAGGTCAAAATTGAATGGCCATCATAATATCACGCCTTTTTGCCTGAAGGCTTAGGGCAGAGTTGTATAACTTGCTCTAACTTCGCCAGTCCATGTAATAAGGCTTATTGCCAGCAACGGGGCATAAATACAGATTCCTGTTACTGTCAATTTCATACTGGAAAGAGCCAATAATTTTGCCCGACCCGGGAATCGAACTCATGACCCCACGCACTAGTTGCGCTTGCAAACTCTCTAGACTAGGGTAAACCAACGAGATAGTCGTATAGACATCATCATCATCTCTATCATTTAAGGCTCATCGTCCACGACGCTATTCAAAAGTTAGCGTTATAGAGGCATGAGGAACAGGTGTAAAATTCACTCATCCTCCATAGAAAACGCAGTATCCTCCGACCAGACGGTGTTGTGTCTGGTGGGCTACTGCCCGACGGTTGATGTCGGGACGTTGTATATTATGCCAGTCGCGCATAAACTTTGATTAAGGAAGGTAAACTTTGACTGCGCGATGCATTCTTTTGCGTAACGTCAGTGTGATAGTTCGTATGTGGCGATGTAGATTCCACCACACGTGTAACAAACTCATATCCCCAATGAGTAGCCAGAATGTCACAGCACTCGATAGGTACATATTTGGTACATTGGTACATTAAAATGGTCTACGACACATGGCACCCCTTGCACGACAACATCATTGTGCCACAAAGGCTGAAAAGCTGAAACAGTTTTTTAAAATGTGTCGTCCCACTTACTGGCGAAGGATCAAAAGAAAGACTGAAGCTGTGGCGAGACAGTGCTTCCTTACCCAAACCATTCGTTCCACCTGCTGAAGATCTCTCACCTGGACACAAGATGCCTTGGGTCACTTGGAAGTCTTTAAACAGACTCGGCCCCAGGTTGGCTGAAGCAAGGAAAACCTGTTCAGGTGGAGATTTATAGATGACTTCGCCTTGGAGTGTAAAAGTGGTGCTGTTCCACAAACGGTGGGACACTTAATATCATGTCCTGCGTGTATTGTCAGCTACATGTTACAGGAACTGATGGAAGCTAGTGATGGCGCTAAACACATAAGAAGAAGTACATATTTCAAAGGCGGTCCGTACATGACGCGCTTACTAACGCGTTATTAATTACATATGTATTTTTTTTTGTATTTGGTTGCGCCGTTTTTACTAGTGTTGTGACATTTTAGCTACTCATTGGTGCGTCGTGAACGATGGGTCTTAGTCGATGCTAAGACCCATCGTTCACTGCTGTTTGAATTTGGAAGGAAGTTGTGTGATAACCTCATGTTACGTCATGTTTTATTTATGTACTTATTTTTGTTATACGAAGAATATTGATACAAAAATCGGTTACTGAGGTGCTGCAATATGTGTTTCTTTTGCTCAGGCACAGACCCTGGTTTAAAAGTCTAAGAAAATCAGAATACTTTAAATGTCCTTAGAGAGTGATTTGTGGTACTGCATCACAAATCACTCTCTAAGGGCGTTTGTAATCTCAATACGTCATATGTCTGCCGTAATCTAACTGAGTGCTACAGCATCTCTGATCTGTTAGTAAGATGCTTCCTAACGCTCGTACGGTCAAAGGGGCAGGTCGTATACTGTTATACTTATGCAGATCGCAATCTCGGGCACAAATAGGGACTCCTGGTTACAGTAAAGGAGGATGGACATCTCGGTACATCGCCTGCCATTAGGGAAATTAGTGTTTACTTAGTAAGCACATTTGTTGAGAAAATTGTGTTGAAAAGTCGAATTTTAAAATATTCTGATTTTCTTAGCCTTTTAAACTAGGATCTGTGCCTGAGCAATAGAACACACAATTGCAGCACCTCAGTAACCGATGTTTGTATCAATATCCTTCGTATAACAAAAATAAGTTAATAATTAAAACGTGACATGAGCTTATCACAACTTCCTTCCAAATTCAAAAGAGACAAACGCGTCAAACTCAATTCTTTTCTCTTTTGTTAAACAACAAACATCCCTGATTGGTCGCCACCTGCGCACTTAAAAATAGAACACATCCGGTACGAAATTATGAGAAAAACGTGTGATCGTGCTCGAAAACCGACCGCGTTCCAACTACACTTACCTACGACATCTGCCTGTGCTTATAAAGTAGCTATTAAACATTGCCGCACTCTACCAACACTTCAAAAACATCACTCCACTTTGAAACTCATTCTTATTTTTAGCCTCTTAAGGGCTGTGGATGTCGGTGTGTCGGGATATTGGACGGTAAAATAAAGTTGGCAGCAGCAGGGTGTCAAGTTGCAGGGGACATCCTGTTAATAGATGCTGCGTTTATTCAATAGTACTTAGCAAGTAATTGATTTGATTGATTTGTTGTTGCGTTTCTTATGGTAATGTTGCTGTTTTGATTGATTGAGATATTTTATCATTGGTAAATAACATCTTGCAATTTTTAAAATACAATTGATTATTTTTGCAGAGGAGCTTGTGGCTAAGTAATAACAGCTGCACGGGTCGATCGATCAGGTTAAGCTACGCTTGCCGGGGTTGGGCCGTGGATGATTGACCATCTTTACGATACCAAGCCGTTGGTCCCGGATTTGTGGATCTTTGAAAACCGTTACGGGAAAGTCTGACAAGCAGTCTTACCAAGGCGTATCGTATTACCCAGTTACTGGGTTGTAGAGCTCAGATAGGCAGTCGCTCCATGTAAAATACTGGTATTCATGTGCATCTACTTAGACTGGAAGCCAACCGCATCATAGAGGCAGATGATGAATTGATTATTTTTCAATTTAAAAAAAGAATTTTATTATTATTTGTATTAGAATAATTAGATGATGAGATTTTTATTATTATTTTTATTTATTAATGTTAATGTTATCAATGTTTTTTATTTTTTTTTTTTTATTTAATATGAAATGTATATTATGTTACTAATATTTTCATGAGTTACCAAAAAATATTGTATAGCTTTTATTATTCGTGGCTTTGTCATATTATGAAGTAAAACTATAAATGTTGTGTAAGCCTGTAACAAATTGTTGCACTTATAAAAGTAAGCACTTTTAACGAAATTATTTTATTTATTTATTTATTTAACATCACATCCTATCTTTACAGGCTAACCTAAATTGATAGAGTGGTACATAACAAAAGAAAACTGAACAAAATATTAAAACTAGGTACTTAGTTACTAACTATAACAATACACAGGCAGATCTGGATAACATAGCAGTCTAGAGGTTACTATAGTAAAGTCGTTCAGTGTACAAGAGAAGAGGTCCAAGCTCATAGCTACCGTGTTGAGAGTGCACAACGCACGCGTTAGCGGAGCACGACGGAGAAGATTGGTGCGCGCTTTCGGCACTACCAGCAGCTGCGGCCGCCGGCGCCTCTTTACATACTCGTTGGGCACGCACAACATAATCGACTGCAGAATGTCTATATTAGATATTTTTCCTCTTATAACATTGAACAGGTATGTGGCTAGTGCAAGTTCACGCTTAATTTCTAATTTAAATGTGTTGGGTAAACAATTGTTGGCTAACCTAAATAATTAAATAAAGCACATTTTAGGCAGTAAAACCAGTGAAACGTGGTAGATATTAAGCTGTACCTAAGTGGATGGTTGACTGGTACTCAGCAGTAAAGGTGGTCGCTGGCGCATCCCAGACAGTCAGACCTTCTACTCTACCAAACTCAAACCATTTATTTCAAATAAACCAACTACAGGCACTTTTGAATTGTCAAGGGGTCGGTCAGTCAGAAAGATGAAGCTAGTTGCCCATTCCAAAGCGTAGTAGGTTCCTATGGAGAAGAACGGGCAAGAAACTCCGCAGAAACTCTTTTAAATCAAAATATTGGTTACATCATTCATCACCAGACTGGCCTACCTTTTATCAGGACTACAGCAGCTGCCTAGCTGGGTATTATCTTACAGTTTATACGGAGTGGAGAAGAAGCTTTTAACCAGGTACAACTTTCTTCCACACCCTCTCCAAAAGATGCTCATCATAATCATGACTGTTATCAAATTTATCACCCACATATCATAAACTACCAAGCCAAGCCATGTTGTCACTATTTAAACTCAAGCCGATTACGTTCAACCCTTGCATCGTGCATCGCCGCGCTAAACGGTGGGAGATTATCCGCTACCGGCCGGATTAGAGGGTTAACTCATTCACACGGGTCAGTTATAGGCTAGTAAATTATTTAATATCTGTGGTTTTGTGATGTTATCTTGTTAAAAATAGTTTTATATAAAAAAAGTTTTATTCTCGTTTTTAAATCATGAGATTTTTGCTCACCCAATGGGACAGCGACGTCCAAAGATGAATCTACCACCTCCAGATAACCCAGACAGTTTGGCGGCTTCTAATGGAACAATTGATAAGTCACAATGCGTGCCACGAAAGATGAGACTTGACACACCACGTAGTTTGACTTGCGCAGTAGATTATAATTCTCTGATTCTGATTATTCTGATTTATAGTCTCTTTAGCGGTATGAGGTCTGAGACGGGAAGGGTCTGGGCGTCATCGGGGCGGCGGAAAAAGCGCGGGAGGCGGGATACTGCACACTCGTCATGTCTCATCTTTCGTGGCACGCATTGTACAATAATTATTGTTAGTAATGTTATCTGCCTCGCCATCGTCATCATCTTCATGTCAGCCGAAAGACGTCCACTGCTTGACATAGGCCTCCTCCAAGCACCGCTACTTCTATCGGTTCTGTGCTTCTCGCAACCAGTGGATCAGTCTATCTGCCTGCATTTGAATAAATAGAGAACATTGGCTTGAACAGTTGGAAAGATGATATGGCTAGAAAGGGCGTCTACCGAAATGACGACTAATAGAGAAGTATGGAAGAAAGGGACATGTTGCGCCAACTCCAAATAAATTGGGATAAGGTCAAGAAAATGATGATGGCTTGAATCGTAGAGTAGTAGTGTGAACCTGCAGCGCTCAACCAAGCTTTGTTGTCAAACACTCGTCACGCGTGCAGTCTGTCAATATTTTTAACAAATTACCAGCAGAATTTAAGAATATTCAGAATGTGAACATGTTTAAAAATAAACTCAGGGCTTTGTTAATCAATAAAGCTTATTACAGCATTGACGAATTTTGTAATGACGAAAATCTTAAAAATAGTACTTAAATTAAATAAGAGTACTCATTGTTCTCTGACTTGTATTATCGCTTTTTTTATGCTTAATGTTTTTATATGTTGCTTCTTTTTGTGTACCTACTGTGCAAATATTTCGACACAAATGTAATTTTGTTATGAAATAAATAACTTAAACTTGAGCTTATCATTTCTACTATACACTATACTTCCCATGAATATGAACAACTTTCACTATCGGACCAACTCTGAAAAAAAAATCTGCTATTTCGTACATTTTGGTCGAGTAGGTATTGAACTTTAGTATGAAACAGTTGACTTTTTTTTCGTGATTTCAGAGTTGGTCCGACATTGAAAGTTGCTGATATTCATGGGTAGGACACCCTTTTTCTTTGTTTTTTGTGGATACGAAATCATCAAATGACTTCTCCCGCTCTGGGTGGAGCGGGAGGGCGTGTCAGACTTTTGCTGACTAAAACCCACCCGTGTTCCTTCAGTTGCCTGTGACCCCGACGGATGGGCAGGACACCCTGTAAAAATTTGCGCATTGCATAAAAAAAAAACTTCCTGTATAGTTTGAAGTATCTACAGCTCCAACGCCTATTGAAGTTAGTGGCCACATGTAAGGTCTTTCAGATCGCTTTACACTTACAGAGCCTTCTTTAGGTTGGGGGTGATACCCCCAAATCGTTCTAGACCACGTTTTCCATATTAGATACACATATGATGTGGGAGTCTATACTGTAAGAAAAAATAAACAAATAATTATAAGACCCCTCAACAATCACGAGAGTATATAATTTGATACGAAGTGCCAACGAACAACAACAGCATAATTTCTTGTATATTATTATTGCTCGGTTCTTATTAGTACGGAACAATATCTGTGAGAATATATATCGTTTTATTCACTAGGCTTTCTTGTGACTTGGTTTGTGTAGTAAATAAAATTAAACTAAAAATTAATAATCATAATTCAAACGCCTATCAATGAATATTCTTCGAATGATTAGGAGGAAATATGTTTCTAGGCTGATACAGAAAAAAAAAACAGACTTATTGGACTAAAGAATCGAACCCAGGAACCTCGCTGTCGTCAATCGTACCAGGACTTAATTCACACATGAAGCAGTTTGAGAAACAAACAATTGTATAAGTATTGTTTGTGCGCAGAATTATGTTTATTAAATAACCATATTCTACCGTGACCGTAAAAAATTGCTTAATTTTTATGCGTACGCGCAAATGCCCGTGAACCTATTTAGGTTCTTAGATTCTAGGAATAACAATTAAGCTCAAGGCAGTGTAGATATCATGTCCGTATGTGCGGTTAAGAAATATCGTACCGTGACCCTGGCAATGTCGATATTAGGTAATGACCGGTAGAAGAAGAATATTTTAGTTCTGACGCATTCGGCTTCGGTTCGGCTTTAGCTGATGAAGACGGTGCTAAATATTGCGTGATGTCCAAATTACTACATTTTTGGTTTTAATTTTTGCCGCCAGAGTTCATTTGTCGTCAAGAGACGCCCATGAAGTTTCTTGCCCAATTTTCTTCATAGAAATGTTTCTCTGAAAGTAACTACTTTTTCTCAGTTCAAAAGTCTGTGATCGGTATAGTTTGAAATACCCTTTAAATATGTATCCCAGCAAGTGTACTCTGACCTCGTGCAAGTCGTTGTTTGCGATCGAATTGTGAAACTATAGCACAGACAGACGACATGACATGTTTGCTATAGTAGCAAGATTCGGAGGTCGCGGCCTTGGAGTACACGTGTCGCGCTCACGGTTGCCTAGCAACGCGCTAGACGTTAACGCCCGTTTACACCTTAAGACTAAGCTTTCTATTTCGCACTTTTGAATGTTCAATGACTAATCAATCGAATAAACCTTCCGAAATTCTTCAAAACTATGAACTTCATACTACTTCTATAACCTATGACTTGCATGGTATCCCTTGAGACCTTCTTCAACAGTCATAAATCTATCTATCTATATTCTTCTTGTTATATACAAAAATCAATTGCTGTCCGTTAGACTCGCTAAAACTCAAAAACGGCTTGATCGATTTGAATATTTTTTGTTTGTTTTATTCTCCTCTATTATGGGGTGATTCAACAGAAAAAAATATTGGAAAAAAAAAGAAATCGAAATTTTGACAGGACAACGTCTGGTGAATCAGCTACATATAGCGGCGTCGTGCGAAAAAGCTATATTTCACGTTTCCTGACTCATCAACGCCCAGCCCAAACCCTTGGAACTAGAAAGCTGAAATTTTGCAAATTTTTGAAATGCAGACAAGGAATAAGGAAGGAATTCCCGGTAGTATGTTCCTATGGCATATTTTCTGACATCCACGTGGGCGAAGCCGCTGGCAAAAGCTAGTGCATTATATTATTAATTATTAGTACCAGTTGACGATCGTAGAACGTTGCCACGGACCATTTGTTTAATCTGCGAATTCATGAGTCACGCGGGAACATTGATTTGTTGATAGTCGAAATAAATCCATAAGCGATAGAAAATAAGTCACATTTCAATGTGTAACCGCTTAGATATTTTAAAATACACAAGAGATTTTAATGCTGTTTTAACCATCATATTCCAGAAGGTTCCGGAAGGAAGGAAGCCGTGGTGGCCCAGTGGTAATGGTCGCGACTTACTAGTTGTAATTCGTGGGTTCGAATACAGGCAGCTTTACTTTGTGAAAATAATTTTATCATCACTGCTCTCAAAACGGTGAAGGAAAACCATCATGAGGAAACCAGCATGTCCTAGAACCAAAAATTCGAAGACATGTGCATCTACCAACCCGCACTGGGCCCGCGTGGTGGGTTACGACCCGCTCCCTCTCGATGAGAGGAAGCATGTGTCCCCAGCAGTGGAACGTTATAGGCTGATTATGTATTCCAGAAGGTATAACTAAGTTATTACTAAGTATAAATAAGTTGAGTATAGAGGTCTTGACATTTTGACATGTCATCATTGCACCCGTGCGAAGCTCGCTAGCAAAGAAATAAATTACACGGGCTTCCACCGTCTTGATGTAAACATATTGTGTCCTTATAAACTCGTATCTTGTAGACGGGCTTCAACCCTCTCCTCGGTAGAGGCTGAACGTTTTGTTTCAAACAGCTACCTTTAGGTGAGATTGTCTGACGTGGGCCGTATGTTAAGTGTTTGGTTTAGATTAATTAATTGGGATATGATTCAGTTTACGATTGAGATCAGTTGTAGTTTAGATACCAATTAAGGTAATTATAATAGTTGTTAGTTGTTATTTATTTGAGTTAACAGGTTAATGGGTACATACATTGCCCTGCCTGGTTGAGGGCTTTTGCTCTTTCTGCGTGCCCTTTTCGAGACAGTTGTTTTTTTTTTTATTAGCTGACACTATCCCACTCCTGGTAAAAGGCCTCGCCCGATTTCTTCGAGTGTTTTAAGAATATTTTTAGCCAGGTCAAAGCTGACATTTCGTAATAATCATAACTGGAAAAAAACCGTGGGCAATAGTTTATTTTTATCATTATCGTCCTACAGAAGATCGCGGGGAAGACCTGGATGAGACTCGCACAGACCAGGAAAGCATGACACAAAAGGGAGGAGGCTTACTCAGCAGTGGGTGCAGCAAGGCTGCCAAGTGCTGGTGATGATGATAGATAAATCATTTATTTCCAAGACCATATATACAATATGTTAAGGTGGGTACAGATTGGTGCAATGCAACATGTAATGTAATATTCTGCCTTACATTGCATGCTCCCTGCTGCCTTGGACGTGTGGCGCGCGCGGTACGCGCATTGACTACGAATCGGAACGAGAACATCTGTTCCTGCATTTCGTTACAAACACTAGCCCTCGTCACACGTGTTCTTTTCTTTGCCCACATCACTCTACTTAAGTCGATTTACTTACGAATCCTGGAGTCTGAAGACAGCCTGCACTTTTCTGCTGTTATTTTCAATACATTTCCAATGTCGTCCCACGCATCTTTCTTTAAATTTAGTTTATAAAAGTTTTCATTTTGAGGGTTCCATAAAACTTCCCTTGTTCTGTATTCCTCTATCAATAAAAGTGACTCGTCATCACTCCACGCACCCTCTTTCACCGCCATGATCGTTGCGCATGCGAACGAAACGAACGACCGTCCACGGCTGAGTCCTGCGCACACTGCGCGCCCCTTTGTGTTCGTACTAAAAACCGACAAATCTCGGATCGAGCCGCGCACGAGTTGTAACGCTCGGAGCGTGCGCGACCCAGGCGCAGTTCGTGCGCGCGAGGCGTCCACACTATGGGAATTCTGTTACATTACATGATACATTGCAGCAATGTGGACCTCAAATTCTTGCATTGCATGTTGCATTACATGTTGCATTGCACCAATCTGTACCCACCATTATACATACAATTTGTTAGCAATTATGTAACACAAACACTAGCGTATTAAGAGGGCTGTCGCAGTTTGTCACCTCTCTCGCTCACACACGGGACTAAGTTTTCAAGAATGTAAAATAAAAAGATGCTTTTTTGAAAAATGTACTCAATGATCGAACTAGTAAATAATATTAATTTAATAGGTAATTTATTAACAACACATTTTTACTGTGGGATTTATTTAACTCATCTTCAAAAACAGGTACCTACCTAATTTTAAAAACACATTTCTATTGTGTTATCTAATAAACTCAGCTGAAAAAGTATATCTGCTTATGAGTTAGATAACACAACAGAAACG
The DNA here is from genome assembly GCA_946251885.1 of Cosmia pyralina. Classification (NCBI taxonomy): domain Eukaryota; kingdom Metazoa; phylum Arthropoda; class Insecta; order Lepidoptera; family Noctuidae; genus Cosmia; species Cosmia pyralina. The sequence continues at coordinate 23,258,887 of OX276358.1, forward strand.
TGCTTTTAAAATGAGGTACCCATTAAATTAATATTATTTACTAGTTCGCTAATTAATTACATTTTTCAAAAAGTATTCTTTTTAACCAACGAAAAAAAAGGAGGAGGTTCTCAATTCGACACGTGTTTTTTTTAATTTTTTTTTTATGTACGCATAACTTTTTACAGAGTCGTCCGATTTGAAAAAAAAATATTTTAATCGAGAGGGTATACCTCAAAGTAGGTCCCATATAAAATTGATTAGCTTTGCTTGGGTAGTTTTTGAGTTAGCTATTGAAGCTAACGAATATTGAATTCACATTTATATGGATGATGCTCTAGTTTCTTTTGCAGGTAGTGGTATTAGAATTTGTGTGGGGTAAGTACCACAACTAAAAAGTGAAAAATAAAATCTTTTTTACAATAAAATACAACCGACTTCCAAAAACGACACTACAAAGTGAAAAATAACTTTAATTTCGGATGTCGGTGGCAAAAAACGAAAACACATTTAACCAGACACTGATTTCCGAAATCAAAGTTATTTTTCACTTAGTACTAGTAGTGTTGTTTTTGGAAGTCGGTTGTATTTTTTTTGTAAAAAGTTTTTTATTTAACCATCTTAAAAATTTGGTCCCGTGTGAGCGAGAGAGGCGATACAATGCGACAGCCCTTTTAACAAAGCCCAGTATAACTTCCTTCCTAAGAGATACCTACTTCAAAATTGACCTACCTGTAAAGTAGCACAAGTTGCTCCATACCTGTGAGCCACATGGTCAATTCATCTGCCGGTGACGGGAGGCTGCGGTGCTGCATCCGGCGTGCTTCCGCTCGCTCACGTTACAGACATACCCTTGCTTCCTGTTCCCATGACCCTTGCGGTTTAAACTGATCACTTTTTGTACTACAGTTTAATATCGATACTGAGATTGAAGTGTTGTTTTTTTTGGTATTTGATGGAGTTGTGTGGGAAGATGTGAAAAAATACTGAGTTGCTGGAGCGAGAGATGATTGTAAGATGCGATATAGTCGTGTGTGAGATATTAGTTAGTTGGTATGTTGTGCTGATTCAATCTGCAATCTGCCTAGCCTTTTCCCAACTATGTTGGGGTCGGCTTCCAATTTAACCGACGCTTATCTGACCTCCGCAACCCAGTAATTACTGGGTAACATAATACCCCTTTGTATGACTGTTTGTCAGACTTTCAGGCTTCTAACAACCCATAACGATTGTCAAAGATCCACGAATGACAGCCGGGACCAACGGCTTAGCGTGCTTTCCGAGGCACGGAGGAGTCTCGGTATGTAAAGATTGTCACCCATCCACGGACCAACCCCGGAAAGCGCGGGACGATCCGTGCGGCTATTATTACTTAGCCACCCATAATTAATTCAGGGAGCAAATTCGTCAACACAGTAATTATCTATAATATATTAAGGGTAAAATAAAAATCTCTACTTTTGGTACTTTTAAACTTGCCAATAAGAAAAGATTCGACAGTAAGTTGTTGTAGACGTATCAGTAAGTAAAAGAGATAATATTTACACAAAGGTTCCTTGGTGGATGTTGAAGTAATGTGTTTCATGAACAACTCATATTAATTCTCAAGTGGCGCTAACTGGATTTACTTAACTTTACGTGAATTGATAAAACTTTGTAATCTGCGCAAGATGTGTTACGAGGTCGTCGTAAACAGGGAACCGGGTTTCGTTTTCGATATAAATATGTGTTTTAAAAGATACCATACACCTTCTTTTTTTTTCTTTTAAATATAACTGTTAGGTACTCTGTCAGGTCTAGTGAGAATTCAACATAACTTCACGCCTATTTTCCCCGTAGGGTTAGAAAGAGGTGTAAAGAAAGAAAGAAAAGAAAGAAAAACGTTTATTTGAACACAGTTCGTGAAACACAAAAAACAACAACAACCCTAACCCTAACCCTATGTACACGGTTGTTTAAACCGTGTACATAGGGTTACCATCTCGAAATTGGAAAAGTCCTCACAAAAAGTCGGATCTTTGCAAAAAAGTCCGGACATTTTAATATTTCTTTCTACGGAAATAATTAAATTTAACTTTATTTCTAAAAAAATCCCCTTTTTTCCCTAAAAATCCGGACAAATAACTAGGTTGGACAAGTCCGAACTAGGGGCCAAAAATCCAGACATGTCTGGACTAATCCGGACGATTGGTAACCCTAGGTGTACCTAGCACCTGTGTATAGATAAACCATTCTAATAAAAATGAACGCCCCTCCGCAGCGGTTACGCATACATGCAAAGAAGTTTATAGACGCATTATCTTTGTTATTGGTTGCTCAGTCACCGGCGAGTACGGTCAACAACTAAACTAAATAAATACCTTACAGACTAACATACATAAAAGTATACACAATAATACTGATTTTTTTATGCAAACGGTACCACCCGGCTTGCCCAAACGTCAAACAGTCGGATTTGTCGGCCAACTAGTGTATAAATGACACGAACGCGCGACAGAGCGAACGTGTCGTTCCATACAAAGCGCATGCTGCCCGCCGTACAATGTTGTTACCTGGACTAATCGCACGATTAGTTGACCTCTAAGAGCGGCGACGAGTCCATGTTGATAGTAAAGTCGCCACACGCTCACAAATAAAATATTGCAAAAATGGCTCATCTCTACTACATTTCTACATTTTTCTAGTGAGAATTTTGAAAGGGTTATTTTATAGTGTGTGGCATTGAAGTTGTAATGTAAGGATTGAAACGGTCTCTTTTGTGTGAATCTTCCTGAATACCAATACTTACTTTCTAGTACTGCTATCTAATAATACAACCCTGGTAGCCCTCTCAACACAAGCCACCAGTCCCACCGCGAGAACCGAGTAGAGCTAGTAACTAAAAACGAGTTGGCGAGCAACGAGCAGCGCGAGCGCGCGACGGGGACGAACGATTATTCGCTGGTAAGCGTATGTACACACAGCAGCAGGTCAACTTATTATCAACTGTCAAATTTTTCCATTCGATTTTGAACTTAACCGTCAACATTTTAAGGTTTAAAATCATTTGGAAAAATTGACAGTTTGCTATAACCTGATGTGCTGTTGTCTGTACCAACAGTACCAAGCGTGAGTCTGTCAACGAGTGTTCTGGCCACCAAGCGAGCGTCGCTGAGTGAGTAACCTCTTTGATAGTTCATGTCGCTGCGGAAAACGAGTACCCACCCTCCGGCGGTGTAAATAGTCAGTGATCAAGCAAGCAATTAATACAACGTGTCGTTTTACAACCTCGTCAAATTTCAGGGTGTGATACAGAACATCAAACCGAACAACTTTCTAGATGGGACCAACATCGCAAACGCGAAAAAATTTTCAACTGTCCCATAGAAAACTTCAATAAGTACCTACTTGACGCAAATGTATGGGACGGCTGATTATTTTTTCGCGATTACGATGTTAGTGCCATGGAAAAAGTTGTTCGGTTTGATGGTCTATACCACAACCTTAAATTTGACGAGGATGCAAAACGACACGTTGTATATGTATCTCTTTTACTGACAAGGGACCGACAATATATTGACTCGCAGATTTGCAAAATGCACGACTGAAGTTAGTAATGCCAAAAACGGCCGTTTCGAACCTAGGAGGTTTTAGTGTTGATTTTTCTATACAAAAAATTCTTCCAGATTTATGATTATTTTCTCAATGGTGACCCTAGTTGACGGCACTACTCGCCTTAAAATAAACATTTGTATAACAATTGTATGATCTTAGCACTACGTAGCTCATAAGGGCACGATGAACTTGTTCGACTATGTAGTGAAACAGAGGCTACAACTTCGTACTGGTAGTATCCACTTCCCCCCATTAATGGCTGCTACTCGCGCGGAATTGTAATCAGCTGATTGTTTTGTTGTTCTTTGTTTTTGTACGAACATCACACTAATAAGTACACACAAGACTTTGTAATTGGTTATGTTAACTATTTACCTAATATCTAAATTGAAAAGAAAAAAAATCGATGTCATTCACTGCATTTCTTCCTGTTAGGCCCTATTTCACGAAGACCAAGTAGCTACGAAAAGCGACCACACTAGCGACTAGCGACTAGCGTAGCGACTAACTTCACCAAATAAATAAAAAAATGGAACAGATTTTGTATGAAATTATCTGCCAAGTAAGTTAATAGTGGTGAAACAGGCCCAAAGTGTTACTTTAACAGTTTTAAATCAGATCCGATTTTTTAATTTATAATTTTAAAAAACACATATCTAACATCCCCCTAAGTAATCCTCGAAGGGTTGGGCAGAGTTGTGCCTATAGTACACCCACATTTCGCCAGCTATGTTTACGTCTAATGTAACAGGGAGGAGCCTATTGCCATGAATCGGGCACAAATACAAAATCCAGGATGCCACCCATTTCGCCCCGGTGTCACCATTGTGTGGATCGCCCGGAGGACACTGTGGTGCATACAGTGGAGGTCTGCCCGGCTTGGGAGGAGCCACACCGTGTTCTCGCGGAGGCGATCGGTGGCGGCGATCTCTCGCGTTCGAACCTGGTCCAGGCTATGGTACGGAGCAAGAGTGTATGGGAGGCCGTCACCTCCTTCTGCGAAGCAGTAATGTTCTCGAAGGAGGAGGCAAAACGCGTGAGGGAGAGGTAAGAATCTATAGCTGATTCCCGGCCACACTAGGCGCGGGCTTGCGGACGGCCAGCAATGGGTAGCTCGCCGTGCGGTAAGGACCAGGCCCGGGTCGACGGCACGTTGTATTCCACGCGCGCCTCAAAGAGATGTCAGCAGTGATAGGGTCCGATAGGGCCGATGCCGCTGGGGTCGCGGGTTGTTCGAAAGAGATACCATGGCCCTGGCACAGGCAACTGAAGGAACACGGGTGGGTTTTATTCAGTAAAAGTCTGACACGACCTCTCACTCCGCCCGGAGCGGGAAAAGTAATTTGTTGATTTCCCATCAGAAAAAAAAAGACTGCCACCCATTTAAAAAAACTGAAATATCAATCGATTTTCTATCTCACTGTACAGTGTACGTCCCTCACCGAGAGCATTCGCTTGTAATGTAACAATCCAAGATTCGATTCTGAGCATTACTGTACCTACACGTATTACCATTACGACCTCGGTTCTCCTCCCTCACTGATGTAATGCTCGAATCTGAACATTACAGGCGAATGCCGGAGGTGCCCTAGAAATGAAGGAATTCATAGTTTTTGCTTTTTCATGTCATGGAAATGATCAATAATAATGTTATTAATTTCTTCAGTATTCTAGCTTAAAGTAAATTTAATTAAAGGATTTCAACTAACTCTTGAAGTTTAAATTGCTATCATCTTTTTGAATTACACAAATGTAAATCTTCTCTAGACATTGTTTAATGATAAATTACTCATCATTTGGGAGTACTCTCATTTTATTTTAAGTACCTACATTTTATATTTTTACTAGAAATTGTTCAAAAATTAAAATTAAACAACTTTTAAATTGATCAAAAGAACATTTTAAAACCATTGTAATGTTAAAAGCCACCAAATAATGAATTTAAATAAAATATAACACGTTGTGTACACACAGCTACATATCAAACTATACAATTCCAGTATAAGCTGACCTTTTATTGAAATGTATATAGCTTGATGTGTAGCCGTGTGTACACTAAATCACGCGTGTATTCCCGAAGGGCTAAGTACTGGAGTTTAGTATACATTTTGTCAGTTTTATTTGAGTCCCATTTAATGTATATACATGTAATGTATGTACGAGCATAAATTGCCATCAACCGGGCATCTGGACTCCGGGCTGCCACTGAGAAATCCCTTTTGGAAAAACCGAATGACAAGGCCCGAACGCGCTCGGGCCGGACCGGAGAAATATAATTTTTATATCTATGGGCCGGACCTATGTTCACCGTTCAGCAATCGCTTGCGGTTGCGCACCAACCCATACATAACGCGCGCTAAACACATCAACGACATCATGTCTTTGTCATCTTCAAACGCTTGACAGTAACAGAACGATGATTAAAATTCGTTTAGTGTTAAGGCGAGTAGTGCTGCCAACTAGCGCCACCATTGAGAAAAAATAATAAGTCTGGAGATATGGAACATTTTGAAATTTCCTATGCTCACATTTTTAGATAGATGAGGTAGAATTTTTTGTATCAAAAAATATCAACCTCCTGTAATAACGGCCTGTACGTCGATTCTGTAAAATTCAAACAACAACTCGCATCTCACGTCGCTATTCACTCTCACTCGTAAAATAGATGCATTTTATTTGACACTTTGAATCGGGTTCGAGTGCGGAGTGAGCGTCGAAGTGACGGGGGAATTACTTACTGAATGCCACTTCTTACGTCATCTCATACTTTATTTGTCAAAATCTTACGGTCAATTTAGTTCAACTCGCTGACACGCTCGCAAGGGTAGCGCTAGTGTAAATTCGAATTATCAACCGAGTTTTTGGAATGCCAATCAAGAAACTCACAGCGGATTAAGATTCGAAGTTTAGAATGAGGTCTTACAGAATCACATGGCATTTCAACCGTGAACAAGCAACAGCATCACAGCGTCAGCTAGCGTCAAGAGTGACACAGTCGTTCCAAGCGTCGGCAACACTGGCACACCGTCAGCGCTAAGAAGTGATCTACTAAGATTTTCGCTTCATCGGCTCCACACACACACAACACACATGTAAATAGGTACCAATGTGTGTGACTGTATTGACCACAAAATATTATTATAATAAAGCAGTCATCAAGCTGGGGTCAAGTTTGATTCATCTTCTGTAACTCCGAGCTCTCACTGTGGCCAAGACAACTTTAACCATCATCGGCCCTGAGAGTCTGTGGGATCGGCAGGCAGTGAGAAAACCATTTCCTGTGCTAATTGCACGACGAACACAAACCCTCTACCAAAATTTCGTATGTTACTGTAGGTCTCCTTGACAGACTTCCCGCACGTAAAACCAACCTAACTTACGTTTTGTTATGGTTTGTATGGTAGGTTAGGGCGTTAAGGTAGCTAGGGTGCTAAGTGATTACCATAGGGCTAGGTTTAAGGTCAGTAAAGTCTTAGGTAATTAACAGGTATCAGGCTCATTTGTCTCAAACATAGTCACACTGTACGTATTTGGAATAACGGCCGTACTAAGCTAGAGTTTTAGCGTTAAATGCTAAGGTTTCGAACCTAGGAGGTTTAGTGTTAATTTTTTTGATACAAAAAATTCTACCTCGTGTGACTAAAAATAACTAAAAATGTGAGCATAGGAAATTTCAAAATGTTTCATATCTCCAGAGTTAGGTATGATTTTTTTCTCAATGGCGCCACCATTGTACGCTACTAGTTGGCAGCACACTCGCCTTAAATGTATTTTTTTTGTTTGAATTTTGACTGCCTCGTTGGGCTAGTGGTCGCAAACGCTACTGCTAAGCATGAGGTCAATCTGATAAGTGAAACTAATTTCAGTTTGCTAAGCTATTGACCAAAATATTGCGTCAAAAACTTTAAATGTTCATACTGAAAATATAAATTTTTGAATAATGCCACTTTTGTTTTCAAGGTGCGTAATATTGTCTACTGAAATCTCAAATATGTATTCGGTTAATTAATTAGCCGACGACCAATCACCAAAAGTGACATTTACCATGTTGGTAACCATCAGGGAAGCCCTGCCTGAGTCACGGGTTTGCCCCCTCGTTAGGACTTTGCTTTTATTACTACTAGCTGTTGCCCGCGGCTTCGTCCGCGTGGATGTCAATACTTCCTTATTTGAATCTCCTTATTTTGTTCATAAATTCATGGGTTTTAATTTACCAATAGGTAGGATAACTGCTGAGTAATTAGCAACGCTTTAGTAACTGGCCACTCATAAAAAAGAGGTAGAAACAAGCAAAGCAAGCAAGCTTATTTATACCCAGTTTAATTAAACGTATGCTTTAAAGCATACGTTTAATTAAACTGGGTATAAGATGAGAAAACTTTGTATACAGGATGAAATTGAATTCAGGGCATCCTCTTAAGGTGTCATTGTACTCATCATTATGAACAACTTTTACTATGGGACCAAACATGAAATAGCGAAAAATTTATGAGCAGTTCCCTACATTTATGTTCGCATAACTAGTCAAAGTGAAGGGAATAGCTGATTTATTTTTCGCGATTTCAGGTTTGGTCCCATAGTAAAAGTTGTCCATAATAATGAGTACAGTGAGTCCTTAGGAGGCTGTGCGTTACAGCTTGTAATTCCCGGTTTATAATAAAGTTACAGCGTCAGCGTATTTCACGTACCTACTCTTCCTACTAGGGAAGTAGCAGAAGAAGGAACTAGTTGATTCAGAATCGCAAAAGGATCCACGGAGATCTTCAGCTTTCATGACTACATCGGCTTCGATCTAATTAGAATGAAAACTCAGTTTTAGCACACAATGTTCAATGTAATTTCTTAAACAATAAATTATTCTTAATGTTATCTGCGTAACTATATATTGCATCTGCCGCCTTCCCACTTATGATATTCTGGTACCTAACTACATCATCAGGAACTTAGCCCCTCAAATACTAGTCAATGTATCAATCTGCCTAGTCTTTTCCCAACTATGTTGGGGTCGGCTTCCAGTCTAACCGGATGCAAGCGAATACCAGTATTTTATATGGAGCGACTGCCTATCTGACCTCCACAACCCATTGACTGGGTAATACGATACCCCTTGGTAAGACTGGTTGTCAGACTTTCGGGCTTCTGACGACCCGTAACGACCGTCAAAGATCCACGAATGACAGCCGGGACAACACGGACGAGTCTCGGTATGTAAAGATGGTCACCCATCCACGGGCCGACCCCGGCAAGCGTAGCTTAACCTGATGAATCGACCCGTGCGGCTGTTATTACTTAGCCACGAGCTCCTCAAATACTAGTCAGTGTATGCCAAAGAAAATTCCTTTATGTAAAATTATTTTTTCTTCTTCCTTTCAATTCTTTATGTACCTAATTCATCAACCTTAAAAACGTTCCCAAGTGTGTTGGTGTCGGTTTTCTGTCTAGCCAGATGCGGCTGAGTATATAACCTACCTACATCTAAGTAGTTTACACGGGTGCATCGCAAGGACTGATTGCGGTCATTGACCCGTTTGTCTAGCAAGGTGATTACGGATGGAGAGGTGTCTCTATTTCACAAGATGGTTATGTTAAAACTGCTTTCGACCATGCATTTTGGAGGTGAAAACAATATCTAATTGTAATTGTAAGTACTAGAAAAGACTAAAATTTGTTTACGCTTGTAGGGCCTACCGTACCTAAAACAAAATAAAAGCAATGCGTAAGGACGTAGGCACGCACGTGGCGAAAAATGACAAAAAAGTATATCTCACACCATTTTTTCACCACGAGTATGGACGCATGGCATTATCTGGTATCGCACCAACACTCGCTACATACCTAAACATTAACCGTTTTTCCAGTCCGTTTATTTCCAACCACGTGGGTGAGGTGTATGCTCGCCAGAAGTAGGTGAGCTTCAGAATTGGGACGCCGCACCACCGCGCCAATGCTGAGGGTAATTCACAAATCGCGTGCCGAGATTCCCTGATACTACCACCTTGGGCTTTGGGTATCTAAGGATGTTGGGGCACTGGATGTGGCTTCTGGGTACTTGGAAAAATTAACAAGGAGAATGCTAAGAATTAGTAGTTCCTCATCGGCAAAACAAAAGAATATTTTCAACATCTCGATCGTCGGTATAAGTATGTGAAATTGTATCAAAGGGAAAGTAGAGTCTAACGGATGGCCCCACTAATTTCTGACCATACTAAGCTGCTGCGATTTCGCAAACTGAACTGAAGTGATATTTTGTGTGAAAATTGTATCGTAATTTTTTATACAGCGTTTGTATAAGTTAAAATGCTTATTTATTACACTACTCTGTGTTTAGGAATACCTGGAGGCTAAGCGAGACAGGTACTATCCAGACAGGCTTATTCGAAATCATATCTACTAAGTCTTATTAAACTTTCCTAAATCGTAATTCAAATTCAAATTTAAAATTGATTTATTAATGATGTGTGAACAGATTGGACGGTGACCCCCAAACTAGGCATTTGCCTGTGTCTCTGGGGTTGGGATTGCGACATTTTTAGAGTTAAGGATGTACATGGGTAGTTCTACTTTTAAGGTCTTCACCATGGACAAAAATGAATAAAGCTATTTCATACATGTCATGTGACTAAACTGTGGGAAAATTACCATAGATTCGGTATTTGTTGACCAGCAGCTCAGTTTTTTATTTAAATTTATATTTTTTTGCGGATTACTAGATTCAGATGGAAAATAATGTATCCTTCGTTACGAAATTCAGTTGTTTAAAACTTGCATAAATTAAAAGAAATTTTAAATGGTTATTTGTATTTATTATTATAAAATCCAAACTTTAATCAGTCTCAAACATTTTGGTCTTTATAATCAGGTAATAATTCCGTATAAAAAATTAAATTTGTCTCTTTCGTCACATTTACTCCTTTCAAACTTCGTATCAATTATTTTTTTTCACTTTTACAAAAAAAATATTTGAAAGAGCAGTATTACATACTAAACACCAAGTATGACACGACATAAAATGAGTAGCAAAAAGGACTTAACGCAAGAATTTTGGTTTTTAACAACAATCTTTATACGGGGACGAGATCAAACTTATTGTTACGAAGGAGACGTAAATGTGACGAAGTAGACTAACAAACAATTATGACTTAAATCTAATGAGATTCTCAGCTTCTTTTTTCATTAATCACAGGCAAAACTTGCTTATTACTAAAATAAAAACTTTAATATGTGAGGAAAATCAGCAAAACCCTACATTAACAAACTAAACAAATAACATTTAGGGAAAAAATTACATTTCGAAAACTTCCTCCACTGATTTACTAAAGGAATACAAAACTCTCGTACCTTTTTTAATAATTTGAGGTTTTTCGAGTATTCTTAGCATGTCATCTAAGTGCACAAAAGACACATCATTTTTATCTAAACGAAATAAGGTCTTTGTTTCATCTAAACATCTTAAAAATATAACTTTGGCTTCGAAATCATCAAACTCACTGTCTATCAATCCTACATAATTGTACTGCTTTCTTTTATCGCTCAAAATTTTTATCACAACGTAAGTCCCGATAGCTAAGTTTCTGGGGTGGATAGTAGTTTTATCTAGGCTGGTTCCACTACTATTACAATTTTTCGTATTCCTTTCGCGTAAAGTAGCCAATGGTTCCTCGTCTGAACTATCGCTGGAGTCATAATAAACTCTGTTAAATATTTGTCCTGTTCTTCCACTTGACATGCTTGTAATAGTAGTAGAACCACCCTCCACGAAATCAGTTTCAGAGTTATTTAAAGGTGCAGTCTCCATAGTGTTTGTTGCAGCATTTTCAATGTTCTGTGCTTCTTGGGCGATGAAAAATTTGTGCGATTTATTAGGAACACATGAACAAAACCCAATTATCTCTCCATTACTACAGAAGCAACTCTGCTCGCTATAAGTCATTTTTCCCCGAGAATTAGACGATATATGATGTAAACGCATCGTGCCTGGAACTCGTTGTAATGTAGCCGGTATCTCCCTAGATACTTGATCTATTTGGTCTTGACTGATTACAAACATCTTCACGGATGTTGCGTCTTTCAATAGATCGTAAAATTGAGTCAGATTTACTACATCACGTCCATGAGCAACTAGCCTATCGGCTGTTCTTTTGATGAGGCCTCCAATCCCGTCAGCGGCACCCTTGCCGTGCCCAGATTCAAAATATGACCATGTCATATGTTTAAATCCATAATCGAAAAACTTGGTCGACATCAAATAAAAGTTTTGCTTCTGTCTGTACTGCGTACACGGACCGTCAGAGAAGAAATGTATGGTTTCGACAATGGGGTATTTTTCTTGCACATATTTTAAAATTGGGTCTGTATGTGCCCAGATTGCTGCAGGACCATGAGCTAGGCTAGAAGACACCGTACAAAAGGAAACTGTTTCATTCGTCTCTGCTCCTTCTGGCTTTGCGTACAAAACAACAGTGTGTAGTGTTAGCTGATTACGTGAGCCTCCGAAGTGATGAGCTTGGATTTCTTCACTATGCTTGCAATTATAATTTTCGCTGAAATCCATATGAATGGCAACACTGTTAGGCGTGAGATTTTGAATGCAATTTCGATAGCCTTTATGTTGTGTGTAAACGTTAAAAACATGTTTCTTAAAATCCGTAAAGTCTTTTTCAAAATTATTAATTAAGTCGAATAATTTTCCAGTCTGTAATTCTTTAACATTCTTTATAACTTTTCGAGTACCATTTGCCGTAGTAAAATCTTCTGTCTTACGAATCCACTCCCACCATGACACATTTTCTTCAGGATTAATGTTTTCTAAATCAACAACTTTGTTTTTTTTACATTGTTCACAGTTTCCAACCATACAGTGTTTTTGGTTCACATTACACACAACAGATTCAAGCAAATTATTCAAATTATCAGTGTTGATAGCACCTTTTTTTCTTATAGCCGTTGCTTTGAACTGAATATTTGTGTGTTTCTTACACAAACACGTATCTCTTGCATTTACTGATGGAAACATGACATAGAAGGGTCTCATTTTTGCAAAGTAAGCTAATGAACAAGGTATGCTGCATTCTTTTTTAAAGAGACGGTATAAATTACTAACTGTATTCAAGAGAAACCTTTTCTGTTTTTTAACCTTATTTTTTGTTACGGTCTCCTTCTTACCTGCAGTTGCACAACTATTGTCGTCACGAATGTAGAAGTTTACAATCATTCTTCTCAATTTCCTATCAACTGCCTTAATTCTCTGTTGTTTGTTGTAGCGTATACCCAGTGCATCCATTCTTATTACATTTTCAAGGCCTGCTTCTTTCACTCTATCTGACATTACGGTTTCTTTAAGTACTCTTCTATCTTTTCGGGATTTTAAGTTCTTGTAATTTTCTTTAATGCTGTTACAAAGAACATTATATTCTTCAAACTTTGTTTGAGCCCTTTGTAGTTTTTTTTTTGTACTTTTCATACTTTCGTCTCCATTTGTCATTTTCAGTTTGTAGCTTTAAATTTTCTCGATATAATTTACTTCTATCTCGTCTTACTTTTTTTCTTCCGCTACTTACGATATGCGAGGCTGGCGGTGATGGTGGTGGAGTATAAGCTTCTAACGCTTTTTCCTGTTCCTTTTGTTTATCTCTGTACTTTTTTTGCTTTATTTTCCACTTTCTATTCGCCAATCTTTTTTCTCTGTCATTCATATCTTTCACTAGCGTTTTGTTTTTATGATAGCGATCTCTTGCCTTCTGTAAATATTCTTCATATTTGTCCTTGTCTTGCTTTTTTTTCAACCTGCAACGACGTTGCCTTTCAGCTGCTGACAACGGCATGGCTTATAGGTATTTATTTCTGAAAAGAAAAGAAAGTAGGGACTTATATGTAGCGTCCTATAAATGAAATCTTCCATAAATGTAACCTTCGTCACTTTCATGTCTCCATCGTCACATTCTACCTGTGCCGAAGGATACGTGTGACGAAGTATACAATTTTTGAATAAGATTGTTACAAATCGTGCATAGCGAACACTTAGATAAAAAAAATACTTCACCGTAAAGATTACATATTTATATGAATCATATAAAAGCTAAAACGATTAAAAATTCATGAAATACATACCAAAAAACGCTGTGACTAAGGATAACCTCAAAAAACACACGCCGCCGGTCTTCGTCCTTGATGTAAAAGAAGTGACAAGCTGTCAAAGTCAATCACTTGATTTGAGTTTCGCTCTATGCTCTATGGTCTTTGGCGTTTCGTTTCACTCAAAAACTTAACACACTCACATATTTTTTTTTAAACTTAAGGTAATATTTGGCCGTCGTGACGAAGGATACTCGAATTTTCGGGACAATCTTTCGTCACGGCAAAAATAAAAACTTTTACAGATAAATTAAATTAAACTTTCTCGTTACCATGCTTACCAATTTATCTCTCCATGTATTTATTAAATTGTGTGACTTCAATAAATTATTTTCATAATAAACGTAATAGTTCCAAGCAACACCTAATGGGGACATGCCGTTTTAACTTTGTAACAAAAGTTTGACTCCATTTTAATAATAAAGTTCAAATTAATTTAAAGTCAATTTAAAGATGGTTATCTAAATACAAGTTATTAAATTGATTTAAATAAAATAAATGATACTTCCTCCATTCTGTATTTAGTATTAAACCTTTGTTACAACGGGGACCACCTTAATTTTATGAAGGACTTTAAAAGTAGAACTACCCACATAGTGATTATTACATAGCAGGTAAACATAAACAAATATTAAACTAAACTAAAATCAATCAAAATAAAACACTTAAAATACCTACTTATATATTGCCAATCAGCGTTAGTAATTAGTATTCCTAAATTCAGAGTAGTGTCACGTTTTAAGTCTTTAATAACTCAACCCGGTTTTACTTTCATGTGAGATGAGTATACTCATCAAAGTTTGTTGTCAATGATACATACGTATACGTACGTATCGTTGACAACAAACTTTGTAGCGTTAGTACTTTCGTTCATACAATGTATGAGTTATCTTCAAATTCTGCAGAGGACCTTTACGAGCTTCAGTAATAACCTGGAGCTTATTTGTATTGTCACATCTAGTACACTTTATAACTAGGTATATATAAATCTTTGGCTCATTATCAACAACGTAAATCAAACCCTACAGCTTTGTTATAAGATATATAATGATATTGTCAGCTATACCTAGCTGCTTACAGAAATATGACGTACAGTCAATCCTACTAATATTATAAAGTAGCACTTCCCGCGCGGCTTCGCCCGCGTGGATGTCGGCAAATATCTCACGAGAACGTACTACCGGGAATTCCTTCTCATTCCTTGTCTACATTATAAAGGGAACCTCTGTGCAAAATTTCAGCTTTCTAGGTTCAAGGGTTTGGGCTGGGCGTTGATGAGTCAGGCAGTCAGTCAGTCAGGACTTCTGTTTTTATTTAATAGATAGATAGATAGATAGATGTGAAAGTTTGTTGAAAATGTTTGGATATTTGTTACTCAATCACTCAAAAACGGCTGAACGGATTTGAATGAAATTTGGCACACAGAGTTTATAACCTGGATTAACACATAGGATTCCTTCATCCCGTGGGATAATTTCCGACATCCACGCGGGTGAAGCCGCGGGCAACAGCTAGATATATTATAAGTAAAAAAGAGGTAGATAGGTTATGCACGCTCCGCTATGGCTAATTAACCACACTTTCGTCGTCTTGTCTCTTTTTTGCTCCCGATAATTACGAATATGCCGTCCTACTTCCACGTGTCATACCTACCTATAATAGTTCGACATTGTGCCGTTTTTAAACATCGAATGTTGGGTAGGTAACTTATCTACGTCTTTTTACTTATGATATCACTGCGTACAGTCAAAACAATAGTGGGTATGTATTTATTTCTGCGCCCGCGTGTCCAACTGCGTAGAAGTCGGAAAACCACATTGTGCTCCGCTCCGCAACACTTAAATGACGCGGCGCTAAATAAACCGATGATATAAATATTGATAAAGAAAATTATGTTATGTCTCATCCAATCACATAGGATTAATTAGCAAACTTTCATGGAAAACTTGGGCTTGGTTTCTACATTCTACAATTTGGCCGTTAACCCACTCTTATTAAAACCATATTTAACTCAGTTGGAGAGGTTAACAGAAATACTAGTAGGTATGTGCAACCAGTTGTTAAGTAATTGTTATGTATGACGGTGCAGCAAGTGGCGCCGTCTAGTGTTGTTGCGAAGTTACCGGAATCACCGAAGAGGTCGGATAATAGTGACACTGATTACTGTCACTCTAGCAAAGCGTCGGTGTCGCATGGTCGATGGTTGCGTGGCGGCTCTTATGATGATGTGAGGGGAGCCCCACGACGACAATGATTCCGGCACGATCCTGATAATATTTAAGCTGCTGAACGCCTGAACCACTGATACGACGACTACTTTTTGCTGGTAAAGGCTATCCCGTTATGTAGGTATATTGTTTGTGGTTATAGTAATCTTAGCCCAACATAACGTGTTTTCCATTACCCAGCGGTTTAACCACTTCTAAACTCCAACCTCTATAGTTTTTCAAATATCGAACAAAATTAACTCTCCAATGAACTTAATTCAAAGATATCAAAAGTTTAATAAATGAAGACGTTCCGATAATGCGGCGGAAACGAACTCACGTCTTAGCTCTTTGTCACCCTGGTATTAATAATGTGCCAAGAAAGGGATGGAGATATTTTAATAATGGCTTTTATTTGATTTTAATGGAAATGTTTTATTATATGGGCTGTTAGTCCTTGTCCACATTTGCAATGACTAATTTGTGTAAAAAGCCTAGGTACTTATTGTGCTTAGCTTCGACATTACTTTGGTCGATGGTTGGAAGTTAATTAACCATGGTAAACAAACGCATAGCTTATTTCTTATATCTATGCATAGGTATATTATGACGTTGTAGGCCAGGATAAGATTTGCTAAAGGTAATCCCAACCAACCCCAACACTCGAAACATTTCCTGTAAGTATTTACACTAACAAAAAAAAAAAACCGGCCAAGTGCGTGTCGGACCACGCAGAATGAAGGGTTCCGTAGTTGGGATGAATTTATCCCAATAACAAACTTAACATTGTAGTTGAAAAACATGTTCTTCCATACATTCCAACTGTAAATGTAAGTTTGTACTCACAATATTGAGAGATTTACCATGTTATTTTAAGACCGCAGACTTCTTATAGGTTTTCCTGTATTCTACAGGTAAAGATCCATTTTCTGTACTTTTTTCAAAATTTTAGGCTCAGTAGTTTCGGAGATAAGGGGAATGGTCAATTTTTGTCTATTTTCTTAAATAACTTTAAAACAATTTATTTAAAAATTATTAAAAAAATATTTGAAACCGTCATAGTAAGAAGCCCTTTCATTTGATATGTCACACGATATAGTTTGCAAAACTTTTTTTTTATTTTCTTATTTGCCCCCCAAAAGTGACCCCCGTAATCAAAATTCATTTATTTACTTTACCCGTCGGTGTTTGGGTCACAAAAATTCATATGTGTACCAAATTTTAACTTAATCGGTCCATTAGATTCGGAGCAAATTGGCTGTGACAGACGGACAGACAGACAGACACACGAGTGATCCTATAAGTATTCCGTTTTTTGCTTTTGAGGTACGGAACCCTAAAAAGGTGTGTAGTCCGAACATTTTAAATCAAATCGTCGCTGCTTGACCAAAACTTAGAAAGTTGCAATCTGAAACAAAATTCTACAATGTTAAGATGTTAAAACTGTTTCTCCGCAGGATGTCGCAGTTCGCTGTTCTGCAGTGAAGCTTGCCTAGACAAGTAAAAAGGCCTCCAAATTCAAAGAATAAAGATTTAATAATCCTAAAAGTTAGATTAAGAGTACAGCCAAAGTAATAAGTTTCTGTGATATTGTGTTTACTCAACCAATTATCCTCAGTGACTTATAAAACCTCCTCATAGACTCTGGCGTCCTTGTACTAAGCAAATAAGAATCGAGTGTTACCACGCGCAAACAATTGCTTTTACTTTCCCTCTTTATTGACAAAACAGGCGAAATATGGCGCACGCCTAAATCACGCCTGCAATGTCTTCTGTAATAAAAGACAGCATTATCTTAGGAATTATAATACCCTGGTACTCTGACCTTGAATTTAAATTCCCTGTTACTCGCAAGTTTTCTTTTTCGAGGTCAAGTTAACCCCAGACATTGTTGGTATTACTTGGTTACGTAACTATGAATTGAGTAGTTGCTTGTTTTATTGGACTAAAGTTTAGTATGAATACCATTGGAGTTCTAAGATTGAAATAGCAAGTTTTAAAATAACTCTTTCGTCCGCCCTAAGTAATTTCCAGTCCCTGTCCTCAACTTAAGTTAAATTATGAAATACAAGACTTACAATCACTTTTTTATTCATAAACAGAAGGCATTCATAAAGCCAGACAGATCGTTTTCCTATTTCCCCTTTTCCATGTATGAAAACGCTGAAGTGTACGATCATAACTAATCATAAGTTACACAAATGAGACGACAAAACCAATCTAAAAATAAACAAAAAAGTTTATGTCATTCATAAACGGTTTTTGTTTATTTTTAGATTGTTTAGACAACAAATAATCCACTCCCACTGCTGAGCGAAGGTCTACCCCATACTTTCCCATTCATCTTTATCTAATGCCTCTTCCAGCCAATCAGTCAAGAATGAGTCTAGGTCGTCACGTTTATTAGGCCTGCCTCGGTGACGACGCGTGTCTTCCGGCACCCACTGTGTGACCATCCTGGCCCATCTGTCCTGATGCATCCTGTAGGTGTGTCCCACCCAAACCCATTTCAGCCTCGCGGTCTTTTCACCAACATCGGCGATGCCTAATAACAAAATAAACATAGCTGATGTTAATTCAAAATCAAAACAGTTTTACTGATTCTCGCAGGCATTCTCGCAGACACATACGTCTAAGATTTAGTGTTTGATTCGAAAACAAATCTGTTTGTATCCGACGAGACAGGTACCGATATGTTTGCGATATAAAGCCTCCCCGTCGCTGCTAGGGATGTTACCATCGATATGAGGAAAAGGATAATCTTGTTTCGATAGTTATCGGAAGAGGTTTTATCAGTTCTAGTGGAACTTACTTGATAGAAATATCAATTGTTTTTATTTTTGAGTTGTTTAACTCATGGATAAACGTATAAAATAAGCGTACATGTTTACTTAAGGTGAGTACGGTGGTGGTGGTACTTGAATTATTCGACACGACAGTAAAAACCGGCCAAGTGCGTGTCGGACCACGCATGAAGGGTTCCGCAGTTGGGATGAATTTATCCCAAGAACAAACTTAACATTGTAGTTTCAAAACATGTTCTCCCATAGATTCCAACTGCAAATGTAAGTTTGCTTTTTTTTGTATGCAAAATATTGAGAGTTTTACTATTTTTTGTATTTTCTTCAAAATTTTAGGCTCAGCTTAATAGTTTCGAAGATATAAATAAGGGGGGAATTGTTAATTTTCGTCTATTTTCCTAAATAACTTTAAAACAATTTCTTTTAAAATTATAAATAAATACTTATATATATTTGGGACCCTCAAAATAAGATACTTTCATTTGTTAAGTGACACCGTACAGTTTGCAAAACTTTTTTTAAATTTTCTTATTTGCTGCCCAAAAGTGACACTCATATTCAAAATTCATTTATTTACATTACACGTCCGTGTTTGGGTCACAGAAAATCATATGCGTAACAAACAACTTAATCGGTCCATTAGACTCGAAGCAAATTGGCTGTGAAAGATGGACAGACAGACAGACACACGAGGGCTCCGTTTTATCCTTTTGAGATACGGAACCCTAAAAAGAACTATGCTTAACAGTAGGTAGCTGTGAAAGATGATGATGTCAAAACTAAATAATGATGAGGAATATTCCTGTTCTTCTTGATGTTCGTGATAGAGTTACTAGTCAAAGGTATTGTAGGAAATCCCTACCGCCAACAGCTTAAGACATATCTAAGCATCATCCCTATTTCTACCAACCACGTGACAATGAGTATGTTTGTCTCTCCGTCGCGCCGCGGTCACCAACCCGAGGGGCTAGGGGGCTATGGCTAGGCATTCCTAACGCTTTAACGAACTAGACTGAATATTAGTAGGGGATGAAGGGGCCTCGCTCATAAAGCAAATTTATCGAAGAGGGATGGGGCATAATGCATTTGTAAGTCTGGATATGTGAGGGGGACATATCTCTTTTAAACGTCTGGCTATTGGTAAACTGTGGAACACTTATGTTTCTTAAGTTAAAATTTAAATTTTAAAAACCCGCGACACAAATTTACCCTAATTATTATTTTTTTGCTGATTGCCCAAACACTGCTGTAAGTTGGTGAGGAAGTTGGGTATCCTGCAAATTCCAGGTACTGCTGCAGCGTCAGTTCAAGGTTATTCTAATATCCTTGAAGTAGCAGAATACCAAATTTCGACTCGATCAGACCTGTTGAAGATGTTTACATTCATTCATCAACTACTTAGAAAAAAGCTAATAATATTCAAGCGGCTGAATAGATTTTCTTAAATCATAGCTAAGAACACTTTCGATTAAGTCACCTTTCAAACAAAACCAAAAAATTCTAAATCGGTCCAGCCTTTTGGGAGATACGATGTTACAGACAGATACACAGATACACACGTTAAACTTATAACACCCCTCTGTTTCCGTCGGGGATTTAAAATATCAACTACCGCAACATGGCTTTACCATCAATGATAATCATAGGTAACTTACCAATGATAGAGATACCGTAGAATAGAATAGAATTCTCTTTATTATGTACACCATATGAATTACAGATAGAAATGTAGAAATTTTACATCATCATCATCGTCTTCAGGCTTCAGCAGTCTACTGCTGGACACAGGCCTCCTAGTGCATGCCATTCAGCTCGATTCTCGGCAACTCTAATCCAGCTATCTAGCTGCTACCAGTCACCCTGCGAAGATCGTGACTCCACCTAGCCTGAGGGCGTCCTACCTTACGTTTGCGAAGTCGCGGTCTTCACTTAAGAACACGTCTACTGTAACGGTCATCGGTTCTACGGCTAATATGGCGGCCCAATGCCACTTCAGCTGGCTGTTAACTATGTCGTCAACTTTGGTCCTCTGCTGGATTACCTCGTTCCGGATTCTGTCTCTCAGAGAGATTCCAAGCATAGGTCGTTCCATAGCTTGCTGAGCGACCTTGAATTTATGGACAGCCGTACCGTGAGTGTCCACGTTTCGGCTACATAAGGCATAACAGGCAGGACGCACTGATTGAAGACTTTAGGTTCTGCGGAATACCCGACGAGGAGACTCGACGAAGCTTCCCAAACACTGCCCAGCCCAGCTGAATTCTTGTCCGCCTTCAATGCTGTTCTTAACAAACTGCAGAGTTTGCCCGAGGTATACATATTCTCGAACAACCTCGAGAGCACTGCCAATGACAGCAATCGGTCTCGGAATGACGTGTTAACAAAATATGTCGAAATATTAAAAAACATAAAGAAATTATGTGTGTTATTTATAACGTATATAAAATAAATATACGAAATAGGTATAAGCAAAATGTTAGAGCTGAAAATTTGATGTAAATTTATTAGAACTGAATATTCATTACGTAAAAATAGAAGCCATTTGTTATTGGTCTGTCTAATTATGTAAGTAACTTCCGAGAAATTCACTCATTTGGAAAACAGTATTTTCGCTTCTAAATACACTCGAGAGCATGAATTAGGGTCACATAAAGATACCTGACAGTGTCGGAAACTAAGAATGCTACCTTAATGAAATAAATTGTGTTTATATGGCATCCTGGGGAAGGACATGGCTACTTTTTAATGGCTAAAATGATCCTACAGCGGGTGTTAGAGTGGATGAAAGTTTGTATGGGAAACCCAGCATTCTTAAGTTAAAGATATGAAAACTCAAATTTATGTTTTTGGTAGGAAATAAAGAAATACGCGGTTCAGCGTTTTTGAAAAATCGAAAAAAAAATTGAAAATTTTAAAATAATATTTTTATATTATTTGTGTACCTACCCCTTTTTAAGAGATTTAAGGGATTGGAAATGTAGTCATAGTTTGTATCTTGAAGTAAAATTAAATGTTACCTTAAGATACAAACTATGACTACATTTCCAATCCCTAAATCTAAATTTTAGAACATTTAATTGTGTAATAAACACAATTTATTTCATTAAGCTAGCATTTTAGTTTCCGTGACTTTCAGGTATCTACACTTCTGGACACATCTATTGGCCCACCTTAGAGTTTAGGTTTCGATGGCCCCTACCGAAATATGATTGCTAGATTGAACAAAAACTGTTGATGCAGTTTTAAACCTGATACATTTTACCATCTTTTTCGATCGTATTGTTTTAAATTTGAATTCAGAATACCATACGATATGGAGCTACGCCTAAGCGCTCCTGCACACGATGCCGCCACCGCGCCGTCGCCGCGCCGACGCCGCACAACTACACTGTACATACGAGTCGCGCGAAGACCGCCACCGCGCCGCCGCCGCGCCGCCACCGCGCGCGGTCCCAGTTATTTCATTATCCTGATTCATTCCATTGCCGGCCGCGTATGAACATGCACGTGATAACTTTTTAAGAAATTATCATGGAAAGTTTTGTTTTGGACCGCGCGCGGTGGCGGCGCGGCGGCGGCGCGGTGGCGGTCTTCGCGCGACTCGTATGTACAGTGTAGTTGTGCGGCGTCGGCGCGGCGACGGCGCGGTGGCGGCATCGTGTGCAGGAGCGCTTACAAGTCGGATATGCGCCTTGTTAAAGGCAATTGATTTTTGAATAAAAAACATGTTTTATCAAATAAAGGTTTAATTTAATAACGCGTGTTGCCTCCATGGGCATCTACCACAGCTCTCATACGATTAGGCATAGAGTTTATCAACCGCTCTATGAAATTTTGAGGGATCATCTCCCATTCCTCTTCTATGGCAGTTTTCAACTCCTGCATCGTCTGGGCAACTGGCTGACGAGCCCTAACACGTCTTTTTAGTTCGTCCCACATGTGCTCAATGGGGTTCATGTCTGGGCTTCTGGCTGGCCAGTCCATAACTGTGATGTTCACATCCCGAAGATATTCCCTGACGATGCCGGCCGCATGAGCTCTTGCATTATCATGCATAAAAAGGAAATTTGGGCCCACATAGTCCGCGTATGGTATCACGTGAGGTTCTAAGCACTCACGAATGTACCTTTCAGCATTTAATGTTGGCAGCCGTGGTCCTGTAACAACCTCAAGTTGAGTTTTGCCGCTCGCGGATATACCGCCCCAGACAGTCCATGAGCCACCGCCATAAGCAACCCTCTCTTCAAAGCAGCATTGTGCGAAACGCTCTCCCTTACGTCGCTAGACCTTCTTCCTTCCATCATTGCCATGTAACACAATTTTAGACTCATCAGAAAAGAGTACACGGCTCCAATCTTGCTGTGTCCAATTTAAATGACTGCGTGCGAAATGAAGGCGCGCTGTTCGGTGGGCTCGCGTTAGTTTGGGGCCATTAGCTGGCTTGTGTGGTACCATATCGCGTTCTTTTAACCTTCTCCGAACAGTTCGAGCGCTCACAGATACTCCGTGGAAGTCGCGAAGTTGGTTTTGTATCTCAATGGAGGTAAGGTGACGATTTCTGAAGCTGGTCGTCACGATGAATCGATCCTGCCTTTCAGTTGTGACCCGAGATCGTGGCCTTCCTTGGCGACGAACAAAGCCGCCAGTCTCTAGGTACCTCCGATAAACATTTCGGACCGCAGATCGACTTAAATTAAGTTGAGCACTCACGTTTCTTTGGCTGTGTCCGGCCTGAATAAGTGCCACAGCTTGGGCGGCGACTTCAGGTGAAGTATCCATAGATTATTGATAGAACCTCACCTTAATGTTAAGAATAAGTAATGTTTGTTGCAAAACCAAAGATATCAATCACTTTTTCAAGAATTAAATCCAAGTAAACCAATAAAACCAAGTTTTCTTAGTATTCGATTGTTTGATATCAACAAACAGGCTCCAAATTGTCTTTTGTTTCTTTAAATTCTGTGTTCGAAATTCAAAAAAAGACTATTGAATGAAATTGTGAATGTGCCAGGTTCAAAACTGCATAAAAACTTTTTGCTCGACCTAATATAAAATTTTAGCTAGGACCAAACGAAACTGAAAATACAAGGTGGGCCAAAAGATGTGTCCAGAAGTGTATATGTGACCCTAATTCATTGCTCTTGAGTGTATAATAATAATTTAATATTGAATCCGAATTCCGACTACTGTAAGAATTGAGATTAATTTTATCTTCGGGTCAGAATAATGTCATTATATTGTACAGTTGAATAAAACATTCAGTAATTTAAAAGTTGCTTCGGAAATAATTATCTTACAGGTATTTAAAATACAAGATTGTTTTCTTGAAGTAAGCAGTAATAAAATAAATTACAATTTGTGCGAAGTGACTACAACTCACAGAAAATAGCCGGCCGAGCACAGTGGTCATCCGTCTTCAAAGCCGTTGACAAAATGTAATTTGAACGTTAAAATAATGGCATTAGTACCTAATGTAGTCGGTAGGGGGCGCGGTTGACTATTCCTACGTCTAGGAGACGTAGGGTGAATCATAAGGCGTGAATTCCGATGACACACGATATTAATGAATATTTGGGGTGAATCGTTGGGATTTTGGAACAGTAATATCATGTACCATATACTGTATTTAATAAAAAAAAAATACTAAAAACGATTCATAAGGTATTTTGTTTAAATATGGGCGATTTTATGCAACTTGATAAAAACTAACCTTGTAATTCACAGTATCATTATGAAAATACAATGATATTCGATATTTTCTGCTGGGAGGGTATTCAATCCATTCTTACCTCCTCCTTAGCCCTCGACTCAGTCTGTGTCTGTCTGTGACCTTTTCACGGCTAAACCACTTACCTTGTTAAGTTTGACAGATCAGTAGCCACGAAAAACAAAATATAAGCAAACGAAGTCGCGCGAAACAGCTAACAACTAAATACTCGAGTGTGCATCGAATCAGTCTATCAATCTGCCTATTACTCTTTCCAACCATTTATTTACTTTTGACATAAGCACGCCTATGAAGTTTCCTATTTATTGACAGACAACCATAGACGAAAAAATGCAATACTTTATGGACTGCAAAGTATTATATAATTAATTAATTTAATTTAATTTAATTTATTTACACAAGTAACCATGACTCATTTGTTAGTAAAAAACTTATCCTATGTTAGTAATTTATACAATATTTTTTTCTATTTTAATATACACGGCGGCATCGGCAGTACTGTCCGACGCTTCACCGCGGCTGCATGGCGCAGCAGCGAAATGCGATATGGTAGGAAAAATTATTTTTCAATACACTTCCTCGAAAAATGGTTCATAGCTCAGTACGATTAGGTTCACAATGCAATATATTTCACACGCGTGCGATTTTTCATTTTCCATCACGTGTGCGGGAATAAAAATTGCCATAGATAACTGTACCTACTTAGTCCAAATTCACACCGTCTCTATTCGGAGGTGAATGTTTTTAGGGTTCCGTACCTCAAAAGGAAAAAACGGAACCCTTATAGCATCACTCGTGTGTCTGTCTGTCTGTCTGTCTGTCCGTTTGTCACAGCCAATTTGCTCCGAATCTAATGGACCGATTAAGTTGAAATTTGCTACACATATGAATTTCTGTGACCCAAACACGGACGGGTAAAGTAAATAACGAATTTTGAATATAAAGGTCACTTTTGGGGGACAAATAAGAAAAGTAAAAAAGGGAGAAATCCCTAAAAGTGGCCACACTGGCTTAATTTCATGCATAATATTAAAAGCATGTGTATTCCGGGTTTTAGTCTCGTTAAAATTCAAAAACGGCTTGATCGATTTGATTTTTTAGGGTTCCGTACCTCAAAAGGAAAAAACGGAACCCTTATAGGATCACTCGTGTGTCTGTCTGTCTGTCTGTCCGTCTGTCCTTCTGTCACAGCTAGTTTGCTCCGAATCTAATGGACCAATTAAGTTGAAATTTGGTACACATATGAATTTCTGTGACCCAAACGCGGACGGGTAAAGAAAATAAATAAAATTTGAATATAGAGGTAACTTGGGGAGCAAATATGAAAATTAAAAAAAAAAGTTTTCCAAACTACACCATGTGGCATGTCAAATGAAAGGGCTTACTATGAGAGTCTCAAATATATTTTTTTTTATAATTTTAAAATAAATTGTTTTAAAGTTATTTAAGAAAATAGACGAAAATTGACCATTCCCCCTTTCTCCGAAACTACTGAGCCTAAAATTTTGAAAAAAATACAATTAAATAGATCTTTACCTGTAGATTACAGGAAAACCTATAAAAAGTCTGTGGTCTTAAAATAACTTGGTAAATCTACCAATATTGTGAGTACAAACTTACATTTACAGTTGGAATGTATAGGAGAACATGTTTTTCAACTACAATGTTAAGTTTGTTCTTAAGATAATTTCATCCCAACTACGGAACCCTTCATTGTTCGTGGTCCGACACGCACATGGCCGGTTTTTTTTTAAATCTCGGCAGAGTTAAGCGTCTTTACGGCGTTAATATTTTTTGAATATTTAAATAATGTTTATAAATAGTATATTATCAAAAACCATGATTATAACAATAAAAAAAAAACGTTTATGAACAAATTAACATTTATTTGTGTTATAAACTTAAAAATATTTGAATTTTCTATTTTTCATACTAGGCTGTTTATAGGCTTTATACCTTTGCTTCTCCTTCAACCTGGCAAAAGCAAAGCGCGGAAAAAAAAGAAAATTTAAATCATAGTTTCCTAATAATTCATGATGACAAAAATATCTTTCGTTATTTTATTTCATTTCTTCAAAAGTGTATTGAAAAACGTCGCTTGATACACGTGGACATTTGTTATTACAGTTCTCGGCTCAAAAACAACCTCGCCTATGGCTCGGGTGTTAATTCCGCCTCGAATGCAATAACAAAAATTCTCCACTTGCATCATTTTCCCAACTATGTATGTTGGGAACGGTTATTTATGTGAATTTTAAATGGTTTTTTACGATTTTGCTGTAATAGTTTCTAAGTAATATATTGCATCAGATATAGGTACTTTAGTTTTTAAAGGCTGTTATTAAAACGTGCTTGTTTATTTGAACGATCGAGTGAAATCTTGCCCGTGTTTTTTATGAAAAATAAAATAAACTTCTCGCATGTTTTTCATTGTGTAACAGTCTAACAGTGTTTGTTTACTGTATCGGGAACGACGCCATAGTAAATGTCCTGTACATTTACTATGGCCCGTCATCTGTTTTCTCGTTGACGTCCCATTCCTAGTGTCACAACAGTCTTGGGTGTTGTTTTTTAATAGCTGGCGTTGCTGACAGGGAAAGTCAACATCACATGGGATGTTCCACAGTCTTCTCTCGTCTGTCAAGCTCAGTGATTAAGGCCCCCCATACCTATTACAAATTCAAGCAGCACCCTATCTTAGCCACCAACGATATATCCACAGTCACTGACTCATTAAGGGGGAGGCGCTAAGGTAGCCCACAAAATTTAAATTTTCTTACATGTTTTCCAATTAGCAGGTCAGTATTAGGTTGTAATATAATAGGTTGGGGAAAAAGTTTCTTCGCATTTTTTAAGAAAATTCAAAACATTTTTTAATATACATTATTAACATTTATCTAAAGTACGTAGGTACCATTTTGTTCGATAACTTTTTGTCATCTTTTAGGTACGGACATGATCCCATTGCTATAGAAATTTTGGGACTTCTGATCAAAATACCGCGACAAGTGGTTTTGGCAGTCCTCTCGTGATGTTAACCTGACGCTGCCTAAAGAATTCTGAAGAGACCAAAACAGGTGGAAATCTGAAGGTGCAAGGTCAGGACTATACGGCGGATGCATTAACACCTCCCAGCCAAACTCTCTTAATTTTTGCTGAGTGGCTAAAAATGTATGAGGTCTAGCGTTATCATTATGAAAAACCACACCCCTTCTGTTGATTAATTCCGGCCGCTTTCTCTTAACTTCTTGCTTTAATCTCATCAGTTGTTCGCAGTAGAGTTCAGAATCGATGGTCCTGCCTGGTGGTAACAGCTCATAATGAATAATGCCCTTCCAATCCCACCACACACACAGCATCACCTTGTTGCGAGTTAACCTGGGTTTCGCCACAGTCTGTGAAGCCTGACCGGCCTTTGACCACGACCTTTTTAGCACGTTCTTGTCGTACGTGATCCACTTTTTATCACCAGTTATCAGCTTCTTCAAAAATGGTTCGGTTTCATTACGTCGTAATAAAGAATTACAAAGGAGTACACGGTTCATTAGTTACTTTCAGTGAGCTCGTGAGGTACCCAAATATCGAGCTTTTTTGTGTACCCAGTTTTTTTCAAATGCGCCAAAACTGTTTTGTGGTCAATTCCTAGTTCTTCAGCTACGTCGTAACTACTGATATGCCGATCTTGCTCCACTTTTTCAAAAATGGCATCCATTTTATCCGTAATAGGGAGACCAGAGCGACGTGCATCTTTGACATCAAAATTTCCGGATTGAAAACGCTTAAACCAAATTTGTGCTACTCTCACAGACACCGCACTGGGTCCATAAACATCACAAATTTTTTTCGCGGCTTGCGTTGCATTTTTACCTTTTTTGTAGTAAAATTTTAAAATGTATCGAATTTCTTCATTAGATTCACTCATCTTGACAGTACGAAAAACAAATAAAAATCACACATTTTCCTAATTTGAATTTGGAATTATATTTTTTAAAATTTAAACTTTCCATGACACCAAAACCAGCAAGATACAAATAGTATAGCCAAAGAGATTTTATTTTAAGTTCATACATACTATAATGCGAAAAGACTTTTTCCCCAACCTAATATGTTGATCAAAATACGATTCGCACCGTTTACAGAAATATAATCATTAGAATCATCAATACAAGTTACAATTGGCCTTAAATATCATGATTTCATAAAATAGTCATTCAATAGGGTAATTTGAACTTATAGAGATATATTGGTGATTTTAATGATTATAATTCTGTAAATACGTAGCTGTTACGATCGCGAAAAATATTTTGAAGAACATACAACCTAATACTGTCCTAGAAATTGTAAAAGAACCGGCCAAGTGCGTGTCGCACCACGCACAATGAAGGGTTCCGTAGTTGAGAATAATTTATCCCAAAAACAAACTTAACACTACTTGAAAAACTAGAAATCCCAAAAAAAATATTTTTATGCGATAAAATTACAAATTAACGATTTTCGGACTATTTCCTTTAGTTGCGATGTGAGACCTTGCTTCATGCCAAATTTCTTGATTTGAGTTCAACGTGATTTACCCTATATGTTTTGATTTACTTGCGAGTATCAAAATATGTCACATAAATGGCCGTATCTTTTTAATGCGTTGACTTAGAAGCTTGATTTTTTTAGGGCTCCAAGGGACCATAGACCTACGTATTTCATATTAATTTCAACTTGATACTTCCACCTGTTCCTGAGAAAAAGGTCTTCACAGACTGACAGACAGACAGACGGACAACGAAGTGATCCTATAAGGATTCCCGTTTTTTCCTTTTGAGGTACGGAGCCCTGAAAACGTTAGAAAATTTGAATTTCGCGGGAAACCCTGACGCTTTCGCCTTAGATGAACGTGGCCAAGTTTCATAACCATCTAATTTCTTGAAATCATGAGGCTTGCCATGGATGGACCTTAATCTACTATTAGGTCATGGTAACGGGTTTAGGGTATAGACCCTAATCTAGGGTTACCATTTCAAAAAATCCTGACAAAAAACCGGACATTTGTTGACAAGTCTGAACTCTTTACTTTTATATCTTTGTGTTTCAGTAGGTACCTACTTACTTACCTAATCATTTTTTTTTTCTGAAATAATCCCCTTATGGCGAAAAGCCGGACATGTCCGGACAAACTCTTCATAAATAACATGTCGACGGTGTTCCTCCAGGATCTTCGCTTACCACCCTTTCATGATGTAAGCACGTGGACAGCACGCGGTCGACTGTGGCCGGTGGGCGCAGTAACGTGACGCATGGACGCGCCCTGCACCACACGAGCATAGTGGACTATAATATGGAACGGGCAGGGAAATGTGTTGCTGTAGTACTAGCATCTATTAGGGAATATTACGTAAAGCTGAGCTGAGCTATATTTCATCCTTGTTAATATTAATGTAGGTTAAAATAATATCGAAAGGTTAAAAACATGCATATAAGTATTTCAAACATATTTGTGTGTGATTTTAAAATACTTTACAGTATACTTTTGAAAGTAAACAGCACAATAAATATTGTGTTTTGCGTTTGTTTTTTATTTTTTTATTACACTAGCTGACCCGCCAGACGTTGTCCTGTCAATTTTATTTATTTTTTTCTTTTAAACCATCCCAGTGAAGAGGAGAACAAAATAAAATAAAATTTTCAAATCGGTCAAGCCGTTCTCAAGTTATGGCGTGACCAAGGGAAATAGTAATTCATTTTTATATATAATATATATATAAATATAGATTTACTAGCTTCTGCCCGCGACTTTGTCCGCGTGAATTTTCTTGTTGTGCAAGTGCCCTGCACTCGATTGTAATACCCCCATTAATTAGCGCTTCCAGTCTGATGCTACCTCTTGTACTCCGTGGAGGTTTGAGTTAACCTACACGTTAGTGCTAATTAGCCACAAACTCATCGTAACACTAACCATAATACCGTTAACGTTGGATTTACTACGTAGTAAGTACTAACCACTAGCCACCCTACAACCTTTGGCAGAGGCGGATTTGCCCTAAGGCACATTAGGCCCGGGCCTAGGGCGGCCAGATATTAGGGGCGGCCAATCTGACAGAAAACTGATGTAACAAGAAATAACTGAAAGTACCTAAATATTCTAAAGACTCGCGCACATTATGGCGGGCCGCTCTACACCGCATCGTATAACAATAATCTACCTAAATCACTCATATATACAGGGTTACTGGTTATTGACCAATATCCTCTTAAGGGGTCACTGTACTCATCATTATGAACAACTTTTACCATAGAACCAAACCTAAAATCGCGAAAAAAAATCAGTAACTCGATTTTGATAAAAGTTGGCAATACAGTAAATTCACTCAAAATATAACGTGAAGGATAATAAACACACTATTGAAATCCTTAGAACGGTCTTTCCTTTGGCTTTCCCCTTTAACCCTAACAGGGCAGTCTATAAGATGGGTGCTGAGAAAGGGGCGGCTGGTACCTATTTTTACTACATGGCCTGGGGCCTAGGGCCGCCAACACTGCAAATCCGCCTCTGACCTTTGACCTTCGTGAAATTTTAAATTTCGTTTCGTGTTCATGAAGTTTGGGTCTTCTTGAAGGTATGCACTCCTGGTACAAACGCTTGACATTCATCTTATAGTTTCGTCACAGATTAGTTTCGTGATAAAACTATCAACTAAGTATTGAATCTTCAGCAGTTTTCTTTTTATTACTTTGTTTATAACGATGGAAAATGTTAGGAAGAAAAGGTTAGTTTATCAAGGTTGCTGGTTGGGTGGTAGAAATAGGTATCGTGGTGTGTTGGACCAGTCTTTTAACAAGGGGTTTCCCAAAATGCTACTTTTCCTAGTTTTCCGAATTAAGTAGTAGATTTCAAGTTCTTAGATAACTAGCTTAAATAACTAAAACCAAAAGTGTCTAATACCTATAAATCTCTTTCATTTATTGTCAACCTGTGAATCAATCAGTTAAGATGAATGCTTCACATTTTCCCACACAGGTTATCCACGTGTGTTCTTGTCAATAGGTACTACAATACAGCAGGTAACTATGTATTGTAGTAACTTGCCCATTCACGAAACAGTTCTGAACAATATTGTGCATCTCACTGGGATTTGACACCTCTCATGTTATTGTTGCAATCACAATGAACACTTAATTTAAAAGAGATTTTTGTACTTTATACAATTGTAAGAGACACCTTCTGTGAGCATTCGAGCATTGAGAAATAATGTACTACGTTACATTTTAACTCAATGATTCTGAGAACTTTAATTACACCTTCCTCTGTCCTTTATAAATTCCCAAGATCCCATTTTTATTGTTCATGTCTAGGCATCTCAAATAAAATATTTTACTTAAAGTCCACAATAATATTGAAAGTCTTGAAACCAGTTGAACCAATAACGAATCATTGCAGCGCCAGGAATTTCTTCCATTGCTTTCTAGAATCTTGTACCTACAGTTTCTACTTTAGAAAGACTTAACTATCAAAATAAACTTCGAAAGTAAAATAATCATGTCTCGTGAGTCGTGACGAATCGGTTTCAAATTCATAAAAAATACATGCAATTCGTAAATCCCCTTGTTTAATAATTACTTAAGTTAATAAAAGCCAGGCTATAATTTCGAAATACCGACTGTATTCTGTCAATCGGCATTATTCATCCACCATGATATTATTAGGCATCCGATCGTGGCTGGGGAATATATTTCATGACTGGTTGTCTCATTACATCTGTCATCGGGGTCCTGATATAAAATTGCTTCGAAATAATGTGGGAGTTAAACGATTTTCATTTGTGGATTATTGAAGAAATTTATATTTAAGATTTGCATTTTAACGCATTTGAGCAAAAAATAAATGTTACCAATATAAAAACTTTTTTACAAAAACATACAACCGACTTCCAAAAACAACACTACAAAGTGAAAAATAACTTTAATTTCGGAAGTCGGTGTCGGTGTTAAATGTATTTTCGTTTTTTTTCACACCAATCACACCAATCACTTTTATAATCCCCTGGTAGTTCTTCATCTGAAACCTTCCGTTTTATTTGCATGGATTCAGTTTCTTCAAAGAAAGTGATAGGAGGCCTCTCACTTCCCTCACCCTCACAAATGACTCAACGGCCTATTATCTCCTGGTAGGCAGTGAAATACGCGTAAGCACATTGTCCCAGATCTTGAACTAAAAGGATAAAAGGGGAGTCGTAACATTAGGTGCACTAATGCAGTGCGGTAATATAAAATCCGCAGTTTATGGTTGCTGCAAAAGCAAAGCCTGATCTTTAGTGGTAACTTTGTGTTAGTGGTCTTCATAGCTTGATAGCTAATAATAGCGCCTCCTGACAAAGAATATTAAGAACTTTCTTAAAAAGATTTGACTGATCAGTTGTGGTTTTGTCTTCTGTGACATAATACCCTACGGTATGTCACAGAAAACTAGTCCTGGCTTACGTTTTGTGCGGGGTTTCTCACGCTCAATTCCTGTATAGGAATCTAAACTGGCAGTTTGGATCTAGTTTGGGTTTTAACGACATTGCTGCGAGCCGCGATGCCTGTTTTTAACCGACTTAAAAAAGGAGGAGGTTCTCAATTCGTCGGAACCTTTTTTTTTTTTATACGTATGTTCTATATGTATGTATGATGATGTTCTAGTTTGTTTTGCAGGTAGTGGTATTAGAATTTGTGTTGGGTAGGTACCACGTCTAAAAAGTGAAAAATAAAAACATTTTTACAAAAAAATACAACCGACTTCCAAAAACAACACTAAAAAGTAAAAAATAACTTTAATTTCGGAAGTCGGTGGCAAAAAACGAAAATACATTTAACTAGATACCGACTTCCGAAATTAAAGTTATTTTTTACGTTGTAGTGTTGTTTTTCGAAGTCGGTTGTATTTTTTTGTAAAAAAGTTTTTTTATAAAATTACAGTATTTTTTAGGATTCCGTACCTCAAAAGGAAAAACGGAACCCTCATAGGATAACTTTCTTATCCGTCTGTCTGTTTGTCTGTCAGTCTGTCAAGACCATTTTTCTCATGAACGAGCGAGGTATCAAGCTGAAATTAAAATGAAATACGTAGGTCTATGATCCCTTGCAGCTCTAAAAAAATGAATGTATATGTATTAAAAATAAAATATAATGTATTAAAAAAATACGGCCATTTATGCGACATATTTTGATACTCGCAAGTAAATCAAAACCTATAGGGTACTTACCGTTGATCTAGAATCATGAAATTTGGCAGTAGCAGGGTCTCACATCACAAGTAAATGAAAAAGTCCGAAAATAGATAATTTGTAACCATAACACAAAAAAAAATAATTGTGAGAACATGTTTTTCAATAATGTTAAGTTTGTTTTTGGGACAAATTCTTTTGAACTACGGAACCCTTCATTGTGCGTGGTCAAACAGCATTTGGCCGGTTTTTTTTACTATTAATGATAGGTAGGTCTTAACATAATTCATTTAATAATATGTTGGAATTGAAAAATGAGATGTGAATTTATCGAACCCTTTCAGAAATCCGCCATTTCATCGCAGATTCCCGAGCTTTAACTTATAAAATCTGTTCCCCTACGCTTTAAGACAACGTTATTAATTATTAGTCCCATCTAAATATTTTATCGTTTAGCCAGTCATCAGATATCGTCAATAGCATTCCCCTTCGCATCCTTTTCTATATAAATCCGACTTTATTGAGTCTAAATAAAGCTCATTTTACTGTGGGCTACGCGGCTTTTTGAAGAAATTCCCGCCCTATATTTACCAAACCCTAAAATCCTTATAGAGAAATTTATAGTCACGTAGTTTCGATACTTTACGCATATTATGGACCACATTTACGGTTTTCAGCACCCGCTGCAGCTGAGGTTGTGTTCAGTGAATAAATTGAATCATACCATTAGAAAATATTAATATATTTTCATACTACAGGGTGTATGCAGTAACTGGAAAGTTTCTGAACGATAATAACAACAAAACAAACAATGGTCCCGGCGTCGGTGCGCGGCGCTGAGCTTCTGAACGCACCCACAACAACAAACAACTCCACACAGATAACCGATTCACAAGTTTCCCGACGTGAACATTCGAAAATGGAACGCGATCTACGTAACACTGACACAACGCACGCACACTTACCAAACGCCCGGGGAAAAGCGCCGCACACTGTGAACTGCGACCAGAGCGCGCTGAGCTCGCGCCCGCCTGGATTCCGGTAAGCGTTCGGGTTGCCGTAACCTAGCTACGGAGTTCGTCGGAAAATGGTCGCTGTTAGAAGAGGACAGCGATATATATCGATATATATATATCGCAGAGGGCGCACTCACACCGCCGCAGAAGGTAGGTTTCCCGGGAGCCGGGCGTAGTACTAGAGACACATTGATCCACAGGCGGCAGCAGAGCGTCTGGCAACATCGATTGTGCAGTTTCCTGCAACCGGCCGTTGCCATGACGACCGCCCACCTCTGTACCCCGCCTGCGCCACCTATTTAGAAACTTTTCTATTACACCGGTTTATTAGATTTTTATTTGTCTTGCGTAATGAGAGTTTTCAACAAAACCACGATGCGTGGCGGTAAAAGGCGCTCTATTTGAAGGAATGCCGTTTCCCGCCACTTTTTATGAAGCTATTTGAAAAACGTAGTCACGTAACTGAAAGTAGAATGGCGTCGTAAATTTTCCTTCTTCATGTGGGACTGGCTCTTTACATCTGTAATGGTATTGAATGAAAATAATATCCGGCATCTACAGGTGGTACCAATTATTTTGTAGGTACCAGATTTTGTTGAAATATTAATCTTGTCCGGGATAACTAAATTCCTGGTAAAAACTTTTTTACAAAACAATACAACTGACTTCCAAAAACAACACTACAAAGTGAAAAATAACTTTAATTTCGGTAGTCGGTGTTTGGTTAAATGTATTTTCGTTTTTGCCACCGAATTCCGAAATTAAAGTTATTTTTCACTTAGTAGGTAGTGTTGTTTTTGGAAGTCGGTTGTATTTTTTTGTAAAAAAGTATTTATTTTTCACTTTTTAGTTGTGGTGTTAATTCTAATACCACTACCTGCAAAGGAAACTAGAACATCATCCACATAAAAAGTGAGGAAAAATACGTATTATTGAAGCTAACTCAAAAACTACCCAAGCAAAATTAATACATTTTTTATGGGACCAACTTTGAGGTATACCCTCTTGAATAAAATAAAAAAAAAATAAATCGGATGATTTTGTAAAAAGTTATGCGTGGTCATAAATAAAAAAAAATAAAAAAATGTAAGTGTCGAATTGAGAACCTTCTTCTTTTTTTCGTCGGTTAGCAAGTAGGTAGATATGTGTGTGGATATTCCTCCAAAATTCATGACAAACCGTCCTCCACCATCCCTCACGGTATATTTTCAATAAGCATAATGACATGAAAGTGCCAAATCATGTCATGACAACTACTGATTATGAATTTGATCATCCGTGAAAATAGAGATAATGTTGGTAGTTTGCTTATGATCCGGTACAATGTTCCCAATTGGGTAATTAATAGAACAAAGAAACTTGAGAATCTATATATATTATATATATAAAAATGTATCCCTATTTCCCTTGGTCATCGCATCACGCGTGAACGGATGGAACAATTTCACTAATTCTTTTTTTGTTGTGCTTATGATTGTCAGGAGAAGGTTTTTATGAAAGCAAAAATTTAGAAAATTTCGCAGAAAATTGGAAAATTTCAGAAAAAACATTTTAACTTCACGCGTTTACATTAGAATATTCATAGCCAAGACAGGACAACGTCAGTCGGGTCAGCTAGTAAATAATAATTATCCTTCTCATCACATCAGTAGAAAAGATCAAAAGGGTGGGTTGCACCAAGTGCTACGTTTTAGTTACCGTAAAAGTTAATTTTAACAGTTACGTTAACAATGACCATAGATTATAACTACCTACTGTAGCACCATCATGTAAAATATAAAAGTGAAAGTTAAAAGGGTGACAAGTGACAAGACGTCTTATAAAAAAAATTATGAATCCCTTAACCCCTTAACCGCCCGAAGTTGAACGGTTAATGTTATCGTTATTTGTGACGTCATTTTAACGATTGCTAAAATGGTGCAACCCGTATTTCGCTTAAACCGGAGATTTGACGGCTGACAAGGCATTGGTTATCGTTAGTTACTTGGTGCAACTCATTCTTAATATAAAAAATATTCATATGTAACAAATATTCTCCACACCATATAATGCATACCAGGCAAGCATGTCTGAAAGGTGATTAATCATATCATAACACAAAGTCAGGCAACTAACATAAGGCTTACTGCTCGCGATGAGGAAGCGCCAAGCGACACAAAGCGACATCGCTGTCGCTCGCGACAAACGAAGCGCGTCAAATTGAGACGTTGTATGTCGCTCACGTTTCAAGCGACATGGCACATGTAACGGAATTTCGTGAGATTTACAGCGCTATGAATTTGAACGCAAAATGGAACAAAAACAGAAGGTTGGTTTAATTTCTCCGAGCTTATAATTTCTGCTACGGTGAGTTTACAAGCGGGTCGAATCTGAGGAATAAATAAAACCCCCATTACCTACACTACACGATATTAAGGGCCCGATATTTGGATGATGTGTTTTTTAATAGAGAATCTTCCTCCCTTTCTCATAATACACCATCCAAGGTACCTGAATACCGCGTAGTGTAATAATAGGCTTTTTGGCAGAAAAAAATTGGAGAGCAAAATTATGATATTGTAACACATCTTTGGAAGGGCCTATATTCAGGTTTTGGGCTCGAATGAGATGACTGAGAACAGGGTGTTGTGGCCACAATTTGGAGACGCCGTAGTCCGTACAGCTTTGAGCTTTGAAAAAAAAACATAATAATTGTTTAGTGGCTCATCTTTCTCTGCTTAAAAGAGTAGCGGGGGTGCTACTAGGTATATTTCAGTTTACTTACTTATAATTGAGCATCGTGAAGACTAAGATTGATTCCCAGTCACTGGGTTGTGGAGGTCAGATAGGCAGTCGCTCCATGTAAAATACTGGTATTCAGCTGCATCCGGTTAGACTGGAAGCCGACCCCAACATAGTTGGGAAAAGGTTAGGCAGATTGATTGAAGGCTAAGATAGATTCCAGTTACACACAAAATCACGCGGCAGACAGACACGTGGCAACAGGGCGGGGCCAGGATTCAACACTGCACCGCTCTGACGCTGATGCCGTTCTGTCTGACGTTAGCAGTATACAGATACTTCCTGCATTCGTCCTGCACTCACACTTACGTAATGCTGCAGTGCGTCTGTTCGAAAATGGATGTACCAGAGAGAATCCACCTTATTTTAATTTCGTGACTTATTCTGACGTACAAAGTTAGCAGATTGATTGGGTTTTACTTGAAACCTAAAACAGTTAACAACAACAGAATTTATCTAACAAAAGTGATGTGAAAGAGAGGCCATTGGAACTCTGGAAAGTCTAATCTCAGCTATGAACTCTAAGTAAAGTCTAATTTTGTTTTTATTAACCGACTCAAAAAAAGGAGGTTCTGTATTCGACCCGTATTTATGTATGTACGAGTATGTATATATGTATGTATGCTTGTTAGTCCGTGATTTCCTCAGAAACGAATGAACCAATTTTGATGATTCTTTCACTAACGTGATCTACATACTTTCAGGAAGGTTTTAGTATATAATACATTATGTAATTATTCTTATGTACGAAGTTTTATGCATAAATGCACTGTATTTCCGGTATAAATGCACTGTATTTCCGGTATAAATGCACTGTATTTCTAAGCGGATTTTGATGATTCTTCTTTTGGTTCGACTTGGGCTTACCTACTTATATAACTGTATATTCAACTAAAAATGGAAAAATAAATTTACTTTAAAAAAAGTAAAAACCGACTTCAAAACCCAAAACGAATAAAATAACTTTCATAAACACTTAACAGCTTCTGAAGTCGGTGTCAAGCTAAAGTGCATTGAAGAATTGAAGACATCGACTTCAGAAGCTACTCTTATTAGCTCAGAAGTATTAGCTTTATGATAATTAGTTTAAATAATATTTTTAGCGGACGACGAGTAATGGGCAGCTCGCCCAGGTCCACCCAGACCAGACCAGGCCCGGGTCAACGGCGCGTTGTGTTCCACGCGCGCCTCAAAGAGATGTCAGCAGTGACGGGGTCAATTGGGCCGATGCCGCCGGGGTCGCGGGTAGTACGAAAGAGATACCGTGGCCCTGGCACGGGCAACTGAAGGAACATGGGTGGGTTTTAGTCAGTAAAAGTCTGACACGCCCTCCCGCTCTGCCCAGAGCGGGAGAAGTCATTTGATGATTTCCCATCCACAAAAAAAAAAAAAGGGTTCCGAACCCAAGGGTGTTAACTTGACCCTTTTAATAAAGCCCCGCTGCCCGTCCGTCTGTCA
The DNA here is from genome assembly GCA_946251885.1 of Cosmia pyralina. Classification (NCBI taxonomy): domain Eukaryota; kingdom Metazoa; phylum Arthropoda; class Insecta; order Lepidoptera; family Noctuidae; genus Cosmia; species Cosmia pyralina. The sequence continues at coordinate 23,297,773 of OX276358.1, forward strand.
CATGGATGTATCTTATAAACCGTAAAAGGTAGACACTTAAAATTTTCAATTTGTACTATTATGGCCGCTATAACAACAAATAATAAAATAATGTTAAAAATTTAATTTTTAATTTTGTTTTATTTTTATATATACCTACAAGAAACGTGTTTTTTTCGGTGTTTTTTGTGCTACGGAGCCCTTCGTATGCGAGTCCGACTCGCACTTGGCTGCTTTTTTTTCATCTTCTCATTGAAAAGTATCAACGTCGCGATACAGCAATGCATTGTTAGAATGTACCAGGAAACTATAAATGTGGTGGAAGATCGGCATCGGATGAAATTCCTTGGTTTCGAACTTTTGTTGATCTTTTTCTTTTTTCTTAGACTTCCTGCGTACTGATAATTCACCCGAGTTTGCATAAAAGTACAAGGTCTTTTTTAATTTTTGCTTTTTTATTATTTAAGGGCTAGTACAGACTGCCTTGGTGGGTTCATCATAGGCATATGATATTGATTAAAACTGAAATTGTCTTCAATACAAATAGTGATTTACGATGATGAGATAAATAAATTGACTCTTCCTAATGGTGATAATTATTAGTATTCGTGGTCTGTTATACAAAATTTACTGGAACTCCTTAAATGCCTATTCGTCTTGCAGGGGTTCTCTCTAATTAAAGTAATCATTTTGACGGTAGGCGCCCAACACAATTGCTAGGGTGGATTCAAAGGCAGGGTTGAATTAATCCTATAGAGTTTTAAGAGTATTATGGTATTGTTTCGTAATTATGTACCTACCGATATAAGCAGTATATTTGTTTTTGAAAGAGTGTTAAGTGAAGCCTTGAATGCTTGAACATTAGGTGCCCTGAGTTTGAATCCCAAGTGGAGAATAGTGTTATCAGGTTTATCCATATGGGGTTTCTCGCCTCCTATTACCTAACTGGCGAAAAGTGGGCGAATGAATTATACACATCTGCCTACTCGTCTGTAAGTTATGTTAATTAAGTGAAGTGCCACGTACGTTCAAAAGTTTTTTATACGTGTTCCTTTTAATAAGGTAACTACACAATCAATTTGTAGAACATTTTTAAGCGCCAGCTATTCTTTTTTCGACATCCGGACTGAACATGACAATCCAAAAACCGGTCCTATTTCGTCACTACTAAAAATAGCTCTTGCAATATTTTGTTGCCCTAGTACTATAGAGTTACATTGCACGACGAAACTTAATCTCGCTTACAGCGCTCAATGATTCATTCGCCACCCTGAAGACGGACGGTGACTTGCTCTTGAGTGGCAAGAAAAACGCGGCGACCGGCGGCGCGGCGACTGTAATTTGTATAAGGCGAGGCGCAGTCTCACCGAAAGCGTGGCGGGTCCCAGCCACTACGGTGCTATCTCATTATTTCAAATAGGCAACGTTAATCGACGTGTTTACAAACGCGTGGGTTAATTATAATCCTGAAAAATCTCATCGCGACCGCGAATTGTTTGTGAACCCTGCTAACCTGCTATAAACATATGCGTCATGTTAAGTTTTTTCTGGCGGGCATTTCCATCATCTATCTATAGTTATTATAAAATAAAGTCGCTTTTCATGTCTGTCTGTGTGACCGCGTTGTTCTTTTAAACTCCGCAACGGATTTTGATGCGGTGTTCACTATCATTTAGAGAAATAATTCCGAAAGGTCTATATGTAAAACACATTAATAATAGGTCTTTACCTATGAAATTGCCGTTCTGTATGAAAAAATTTCAACGAATTTTTTTCATGCATTTTTTATTTGTATTAATCGAAGTAATCACCCATGCAATCAATGCATCTTTGCCAACGCAGTGGCAGTTTATTGATGCCCTTCTTAAAGAAATCAGCTGGACGGGAGGCAACAAATTCTTCAAAGGCATTTTGTACTGCCTCTCGGGTATTGAATTTTTTTCCCGCCAAGAAGTTATCCAAATTCTGGAAAAAGTAGTAGTCTGTAGGCGCAAGGTCAGGTGAGTAGGGCGGATGACGGAGAAATTCCAACCCCAGTTCTTGCAACTTGGAGACCGTCTGCTGTGCAGTATGAGGTCGCGCGTTGTCGTGCAGGAGCAGCGGAGACGAGCGATTGACCAATGCTGGTTGGAGATGTGCCAGCTTCTCCATCATTGTGTTCAGTTCTTCACAGTACACATCTGAAGTAATGCTCACCCCGTTTGGTAAGAAGCTGTGATGAATCACACCGGCGCTAGACCACCAAACAGTGACCGTCACTTTTCTAGGGGTAAGTTTTCGTTTAGGGCATTGTTTAGGTGCTGAACCAGGATCCAACCAACTTGCTGAGCGCTTGCAGTTATCAAACAGAATCCATTTTTCATCGCAGGTAACAATGCGGTTCAAAATTCCTTCATTTGTGTGTCTGTTGAGCAGTGCAAGGCACGTCTCGACGCGTACTTTGCGCTGGCGATCATTGAGTTCGTGAGGCACCCATTTGTCAAGCTTTTTTACCTTGCCAATTTGACGCAAATGGACCAACATTGTTTTGACGCTAACGTCGAAAGCTGCTGCTAATTCAGCCGTAGATTGTGTATCATCAGCTTCCACAATCGCCTTTAATTCGTCATTGTCGACCAAAGTCTTCGGACGACCGCGAGGTTCATTTTTCAGGTCGAAATTTCCAGAACGGAAGCGAGCAAACCAATAACAATTGGTGCGTTGGTTTGTAGTGTTAACTCCGTAAACGTCGTTGATGTTGCGTGCCGCTTGTGCCGCGTTGCTGCCACGACGGTACTCATATTCCATAATTACTCGAATTTTTAACGTATCCATGATGACGAAAAAGATTGAAATGCGATGAAAATGTAACACTAATCAATAAACAAATGACTACTTTTGGAAAAAAAAATCCATGTTTTTAAAATAAAATTAATTTGAAATTAGAATTCTTAGCTAAACAAAAATGATTTTGATTTGAAATGGCCAGTACTGCAGAACGGCAATTTCATAGGTAAAGACCTAATATTTAACTTATATATAATAAATAAACCTTCATGTTTTGTCAAGTCATAAAAACCGTGCGTAGCAGGGTCGCGTCGCTAGTACATAAATTACAGTCACATTTCGTGTCTGTCTGTGTGACCGCGTTGTTCTTTTAAACTCCGCAACGGATTTTGATGCGGTAGGTGTTCACCATCATCTAGAAAATTTATTCCGGAAGGTTTATCTGATTAATATTAAACTTACATAATTAACAAATCTCCATCTTTCGAACCGTAAAAACCGTACAAAGCAGGGACGGGTCACTAGTTTACTTAATATAAAAACTTAAATCCATTCATTCATTCTGTCATTGACAGGCAACACGCCGCTGGGTCTAGAAGCCTGAAATTTTGCACAAGCGATCCTTATTAACGAAATTGAGTACGCACGACTACAGATCAAGCTAAGTATATATTTCCAGTATAAGCTGATCTCGCATTGTATAGGATTTCCTTATAATGAGAGGTCAGTGTAAACTTGCCTTATGTACTAAGGAAGGTTAAATACGGGCTGAATGTTTGTATGGAAGTTCGTCATTTTTGCCGATGGAAAATCCTATCAGGCACAACAAAGCTTGTACCTATATAATAAAAATGTTATAACATGTCCTTGCCATTTATTTAACATTACTATTGACAAAACGGACGCTTTTACTCCTTAAAGTTGCTTTTTGTATGTCACTGATTCACCCTGCCCTTATGGTCCTTTGTTTGTCCTACTATTGCAGCTTGTAAGCAAAATTGTTTCAAAATTGGAAATGCCTGACGTTTCTCGATGGTACCTATCGCGTCTGACAATTCTTTCAAAGCTAAACTTAAAGGCTGGCTAACCGACCAGGTATTATATGACCTAAAAGAATGGTTTTAGGTAATTAATTTAATTATTAGTTGTGTGTTCTTTTTTTTGACAAACGATTAAGTATATTATTTTATTGGATTATTTTTTTTTTCTCAATTAATCTTTGTTATTTTATATTATGTTTCTTAATTAATCTATTTTGTAATTGATATGACTAATTGACATGTAATTTTGATAATTATTAATAAATAAACTAAACTAAACATCTCAGCATGATTGTTTCACTATCGTCTATTCATTTACGTACTCCACTCTCTTCCCGCTTGCAATGTAGCAGAGCTTTATGAATCCGTGGAGCGTTCTCGTTCCGCCCTTGATTCCTCACAGCGGGCAGCGCAGCGGGTAAGGGTTAACTGCTACTTCAAATAATTAAAGAGATTTGCACTCTTGTAGTGAGGGAGCTGAATTAATGTTCATTACAATAAGATTTTTCATGCAAGAGACGCTTTTTTCTAGACAACATTTATTTTCATAACATAACATCACGCCTTATTCTCCGAATGGTTGGGTAGAGATGTACCTATAGTGCACCCACGAGGGCGAGCCTATTGCCATCATCATCATCATCATCATCTTCCTGCCCTTATCCCATATTACTTGGGGTCGGCGCAACACGTTTTCTTCTTCCATTCTCCCCTGTCAACCGTCACGCTATCATTCACTCCCTTCTCTTTCATATCATTCCTCACACAATCCATCCATCTTTTCCTTGGCCTTCCTTTTGCCTATTACCATAAACCGGGCACAAATCCAGATTCCGAGCTGCTACTGAGGAATTCCAGATGGAAAAACCCAATAACACTTTGCCCGACCTGGGAGTCGAACCCAGTACTTCATGCTCAGCGGTAACGCTGGCGACCACTAGACGAACGAGGCAGTCATTTATTTCCATCTATCTTGTAATAAACCTTTGAATAATATTATATCTTGTACTGTAGGGTATGATAACAATGTAACAACTACTTTGTTGAGGAAACTACCTTTCTTTACAAAAATAACTAGACTAAATGTTTGTCATGTTTTTTTTTTGTGTTTGTTTGTATTTTTAGGGTTCCGTAGCTCAAAAGGAAAAAATGGAACCCTTATAGGATCACTTCGTTGTCCGTCTGTCTGTCTGTCAGCCTGTCAAGACGCTTTATCTCAGGGACGCGTGGAGATATCAAGTTGAAATTAATATCGAATACGTAATTCTCTTAGAGTTCTAGTAACCTATCAAGCTTCTAAGTCAACGCAATAAAAAATACGGCCATTTTGCCACACATTTTGATACTCGGAACTGTCGCAAGTAAATCAAATATGACATAGAGAAAATATTTTTTGGGATCCATTGTTAAGATTGTTTTTGGGATAAATTCAACTACGGACCCCTTCATTGTGCGTGTTCCGACATGCACTTGGCCGGTTTTTTTTTTGTTTGTTTGTTTGTCCCGGGAAACGTCCACACAAAGTTAAATGTTCACATAGAGGCTGCGCAGACGACAGCCTTATTGTACGACTGATGCTGCCGTGCCGACGCACGAAGTCTGTGAAGCTTGCATTCTAATTTTTAAATTGTACACATAATACCTAAACAATATGTATTACAGACAGCGCACAGCAATGTTGTGAGATATCATGTACACACGGCTACACATCAAGCTATACTTTTCCAGTTTACACTGACCTCTCATTGTTACGAAATCCTACACAATGCGAGATCAGCTTATACTGGAAATGTATAATTTACTTGATCTGTAACCGTGCGTACAAAGGCGAGGCTTTTATTCAAAATTGTATTTTCCTCAGCAAGTTTTCTTTTTGTGATTGTTTTTCATTTATTCTTAGTTTGACAATTACAAAAGTGCGTAACAAATTGTGTGCCGTCTCATCCTATAACACAAAAAGCGCGCAAAATTTTACAGATTTTATTTTTGGTCCTCGCAGACTTGATCGCACAAAAGTCTGTCGTCCGTGCAGGCCCGTAATTGTTATCGCAGATACCTAATACCTTGCTAATTGGCGTTCCCGAGTAAAGCTGTTTTAGTGCCGTCCCACTATTTCATGGGAAGTAGGTTTAAATATAAACACTTTTTAGGGTTCCGTACGTCCGAATGAAAAAATTGAACCCTTACAGGATCACTCGTGTGTCTGTCTGTCAGTCTGTCATAGCCAAATAAATGAATTTTGAATATGGGGTCACTTTTGAGAGTCAAATAAGAAAAAAAAATAATCGCAAACTGTACCGTCTGACATACCAAATGAAAGGGCTTACTGTAAGAGTCAAAAATATATTTTTTTTATCCAATTTCAAAATAATTTGCTTTAAAGTTCTTTAAGAATAGTTGCCAGGCGGGGTTGGTCCGTGGATGGATGACGCAAACTGAAACTCAAAGAATTTATTTCAAATAAACCAATTACGGCACTTTTGAATTGTCAAGGTGACCATCTTTTTATACCGAGAGCACGGAGGGGCTCCGTGCCTCGCGTTGGTCCCGGCTGTCATTCGTAGATCTTTGACAGTCGTCATGGGTCGTCAGAAGCCCGAAAGTCTGATACCCAGTCTTACCAAAGGATATTGTGTTACCTAGTAACTGGGTTGTGGAGGTCAGATAGGCAGTCGCTCCATGTAGAATACTGGTATTCAGCTGCATCCGGTTAGACTGGAAGCCGACCCCAACATAGTTGGGAAAAGGTTAGGTAGATGATGATCAGTGTTCATACAAAAGCCAGATGGATTCACGGGCTGGCTAAAGAGCTAAATCAGCATACTAACACTAAAGCTGTTTTCCTTACTTTACGGTAAGGATCCTGGATCTCGTCATACACTGGTCCTGCAGCTGGTATACACTTGCTCTTTTTGAAGGACATCACCTACCATTAAGGTCTGTATATGGATGAGAGTTCAAGGATATTTCACTTCATAAATTCCTAGTGATAAATATCTCTGAGATGACGGCCAGTAGAGATTTTAAGGAAGAAGAAAGCACGCTGCGCCGACCTCAAATGCATTGGGATGCTTTTCATAAATTCCCTAAACTTATGCAACTACATCGATCTATTAATCTGCCTAGCCTTTTCCCAACTATGTTGGGGTCGGCTTCCAGTCTAACCGGATGCAGCTGGATACCAGTATTTTACATGGAGCGACTGTTTATCTGACTTCCACAACCCAGTTACTAGGTAACATAATATCCCTTGGCAAGACTGACTTGCAGACTTTCGGGCTTCTGGCTACCCGTAACGAGTGTCAAAGACAGCCAGGACCAACAGTTGGTAACGGCTGTCTTTCGTAGATCTTTAGCAGTTACTACTTATCGTGCTTTCTGAGGCACGGAGAGGTCTCGGTAAGTTACAGATGGTCACCCATCCACGGACTGACCTCGGAACGCGTTGCTTTACCTTGAAGGTCGACCAGTGCGGCTGTTATTATTTAGCCACGAACCCCTTCGCCGTGCACAAACATACATATTAACTATTGTAAAATACTGATAGCAGAGCCTTAATTACTTAAATCATGTCCCCTCAAAGACCAGGAGAGCATAACATCCAAACAATCTGCATCCTTTCATCTGGGATTAGTAATCAAAAGGCTGTGCAAGGTAAAAAGCGGCTGAATCCGGTATCCATTAGACTGGCCAGACGGGCAGACACAAAAGAACTGTGAAAACGACTGCCGCCTGCATTCCGATTAGCTATGTGCCGCTTTGTCCTGGTTGAATGGTTCTGGTTTTGGTGAAGATAGCGCATATCAATTTGGACCACATAATAATATCTGCCAATGCTCTTGACAACGAAAAGTAGTTGAGAAGCTCGTGGCTAAGTAATAACAGCCACACGGGTCGATCCGTCAGGTTAAGCTACGCTTGCCGGGGTTGGTCCGTGGATGGGAGACCATCTTTACATACCGAGACTCCTCCGTGCCTTGGAAAGCACGTTAAGCTGTTGGTCCCGGCTGTCATTCGTGGATCTTTAACAGTCGTTACGGGTCGTCAGAAGCCTGAAAGTCTGACAACCAGTCTTACCAAGGAGTAGTATTGACGACGTTACTGGGTTGTGGAGGTCAGATAGGCAGTCGCTCCATGTAAAATACTGGTATTCAGCTGCATCCGGTTAGACTGGAAGCCGACCCCAAAATAGTTGTGAAAAGGCTAGGCAGATTGATTGCTTGACAACGAAAAAAGCATCAAGTCCCAATTAGAGTTTCAGTCATTGGTTTCAGTTCATCAGTCGAAATGCTGTAAGGCATGATTTCTTTTACGAGGAAACGCGGTCACGTGGTCGTTGGCGTTCATTCCATACTAACGTATTCCTCTGTTTTCTCCCTTGTTAATGATACTTGTCCAAATATTTTTTTACTATAACACAACAAACCATAGGGATTCAACTATTAATAGTTATTACTTTTCACGAAATGATTATGTGTATTTAATTTAATTATAAGTAGGTTGAAGTTCTACAAACCATGTTCTAAGTGACAGCTCCCCAGACGCTTGACAATGACAGCTTGTCAAACGTCCGGTAGCGTTCCGTTACTACAGGGGATGTCCCTATGTTTTGTTTTTTGGCATAAGTATGTTCACATATTTATTTTTCTAAAATTAAAAGAAACGATATCACGTCCGCGTTTCCTCTTAACGATTAGGTGAACAATAGGTACTTGCATACATTGTAAGTAGTAGTAGTGGTGGCTCAGTGGGAACGGCCCCGACTTTCGTGTCGTAGGTCGTGGGTTCGAACCCTGACAGGGGCTTTACCTTGTATAAATTATTTCATCCCCACTCTTCTCAAAACGGTGAAGGAAAACATCGTGAGGAAACCGGCATGTCCTAGAACCAAAAATTCGAAGACATATGACATCCCCAATCCACACTGGGCCCGCGTGGTGGATATATATACGGCCCACTCCTTCTCACCGAGAGGAGGCCTGTGTCCCAGCAGTGGGAACATTATAGGCTGATCATGTATATTTTGTATAATATTAATATTTAAGTATAGAATAGAGATATCCTATCGTTTTCGTACAGTTGTTTTGTAGTACAAGTTGGGTAGTACGAGTACAGTTGTTTTATTTAACTTCGCTGTAGGGCGTGGATATTTATTAACTAATGGGGCAATATCATCAGACCATAGAGGAATAAACTCCAACATGTCAGCTCGAATGTGACTGTCTGGGGTGCTGTAATTGGTTTCTAAAGTTTTCTCCATCGAATTAACATGTTAATCCCTTTGGATAGGTTTTCTATCCAAAAGTAGATTTTTGAGGACAAACTTGGAATATTAAGTTCATTAGTATCATGTTTCGAATTAAAATACGTAAGTCTTAGTGCTAAACAAAAATAAAACATTATTTTCAGAACACACAAACGCCTACAAGAACGCAAAAATACCAGTTGTTGACTTAATTTTCGCTAAGAATTTTCGGGATAAACAACAGCCACATAAGAAGAAATGTGTAGGAATTACCAGCTTTCTATAGCATGTATCAATGAATATCAGAATGAAAAGTGTGGTCATATTTAAGAAACAGACCATCAAACTAAACAACTTTCTCCATGGGACCAACATCGTAATCGTGTTAAAATTATCAACTGTCCCAGACAACATTTCAATACCTATTTGACCGATGTACGGTGTTGGTCCCATGGAAAAAGTGGTTTAGTTTAATGTTTTGTCCTACACCCTTAAATATTTCTGATACTTTCTGTATATCATAAGCCTGAAAATACCTAGTCAGTAGGAGTTTTGGATAAAATGACGACACGGTTGGCGCAGTGGTTGAGCGATTGACTGCTGCGCAGCATGTCGCGGGTTCGATTCCCGCACGGAACAAATATTTGTACGACCTACAAGTATTTGTTCCGAGTCTGGGTGTTTTTCTATCTATAATATGTATGTATTTACAAAAAAAAAAAAAAAAAAATGTATATAAGTAGTTTATCAGCCATCTCGTTACCATAACACAAGCATTAGGTTGCTTAGCTTGGGGCTAGATGGCGTTGTGTGATATGTCCAAACATATATTTATTTTATAAAAATTTTCAAACCAATTAACGTTTCGTGCGCTGACACAGGTAACGTTGATTTTGATTGTTTAGGCGCATACACAGCGCACACAAGGCTATGCTTTTAACGCACTATGTGTTCCTGGTACCAGTGACTACCACCTACGACTGATATTGGAGTACACAGAATAATCACATCAGTGAGAACGTTGCATTCCAAAATGGACGGTGAAATTGAGTTTCAGATTATATGATAAGAAATGGCTGTTGTCGGTAATGCTCAATTACTAAAACATTCGACACCGTCACACACACACGCAAATTCTCAGCTTTTATGTGCATAAGTACAATTTTACAAATATTTTAATGAAGAAGAAAAACGAAGAACAGTCAATAAGAGCGTTCATCATCATCTGCCTTTTCCAAATATGTTGGGAACGGCTTCCAGTCTAACCGGATGCAGCTGAATACCGGTATTTACATGGAACGACTACTGCCAGTCTGACCTCCACAGCCCAGTAACACGATACCCCTTGGTAAGACTTTATGGTTATATTACGGTAACTGCCCCGTTATCTGTCAGGCAGGATGACACATCAAAATTTTTCGTTTCTTTTCAATATAAATGTATTTATTTTGAAAAATTCATTGAGTTTCAATAATATCGCAATTAATGTGGGCAATATGGATGGAGTTATGGAAATAAGGAGAAGTGTCTTGACGCTGCGTGACAGCGTAAGCGTGGGTGACCCATGGCCGGTTCGATGTCCACCGCGCACAGGATGGATGGAAAGCAGCACATGAAGTAATTTTTTGCTCCGTTGGTGTAATTGCTATAAGTTCCAGTTGGAGGATAAATAAATAAATAAATGGTTGTCAGACTTTCGGGCTTCCGACGACCCGTCACGACTGTCAAAGATCCAAGAATGACAGCCGGGACCAACGGAATAACGAGCTTTCCGAGACACGGGGAGTCACTGGGTAATACGATATCCATTGGTAATACTGTACTGTAGCTGCCTTACTAATAAATATTTACACATAATGTATACCGGAGTTATAGCGCTTTTTAAAAGGGCCAAAAGCGTTATTACTCCGGTATACGTCATGTGGAAATATTTATTAGTAAGGCTCTTATCGACTTAGCCACACCCTCTAGAAAATCCTGTCAGTAATAAAATGGGTAATAAAACTCTCAGAACTGACCCAGACAACGACACATCACAGTAAACTACACTTCTGGACACATCTATTGGCCCACCTTAGAGTTTAGGTTTCGATGGCCCCTACCGAAATATGATTGCTAGATTGAACAAAAACTGTTGATGCAGTTTTAAACCTGATACATTTTACCATCTTTTTCGATCGTATTGTTTTAAATTTGAATTCAGAATACCATACGACATGGAGCTACGCCTAACAAGTCGGATATGCGCCTTGTTAAAGGCAATTGATTTTTGAATAAAAAACATGTTTTATCAAATAAAGGTTTAATTTAATAACGCGTGTTGCCTCCATGGGCATCTACCACAGCTCTCATACGATTAGGCATAGAGTTTATCAACCGCTCTATGAAATTTTGAGGGATCATCTCCCATTCCTCTTCTATGGCAGTTTTCAACTCCTGCATCGTCTGGGCAACTGGCTGACGAGCCCTAACACGTCTTTTTAGCTCGTCCCACATGTGCTCAATGGGGTTCATGTCTGGGCTTCTGGCTGGCCAGTCCATAACTGTGATGTTCACATCCCGAAGATATTCCCTGACGATGCCGGCCGCATGGGCTCTTGCATTATCATGCATAAAAAGGAAATTTGGGCCCACATAGTCCGCGTATGGTATCACGTGAGGTTCTAAGCACTCACGAATGTACCTTTCAGCATTTAATGTTGGCAGCCGTGGTCCTGTAACAACCTCAAGTTGAGTTTTGCCGCTCGCGGATATACCGCCCCAGACAGTCCATGAGCCACCGCCATAAGCAACCCTCTCTTCAAAGCAGCATTGTGCGAAACGCTCTCCCTTACGTCGGTAGACCTTCTTCCTTCCATCATTGCCATGTAACACAATTTTAGACTCATCAGAAAAGAGTACACGGCTCCAATCTTGCTGTGTCCAATTTAAATGACTGCGTGCGAAATGAAGGCGCGCTGTTCGGTGGGCTCGCGTTAGTTTGGGGCCATTAGCTGGCTTGTGTGGTACCATATCGCGTTCTTTTAACCTTCTCCGAACAGTTCGAGCGCTCACAGATACTCCGTGGAAGTCGCGAAGTTGGTTTTGTATCTCAATGGAGGTAAGGTGACGATTTCTCAAGCTGGTCGTCACGATGAATCGATCCTGCCTTTCAGTTGTGACCCGAGATCGTGGCCTTCCTTGGCGACGAACAAAGCCGCCAGTCTCTAGGTACCTCCGATAAACATTTCGGACCGCAGATCGACTTAAATTAAGTTGAGCACTCACGTTTCTTTGGCTGTGTCCGGCCTGAATAAGTGCCACAGCTTGGGCGGCGACTTCAGGTGAAGTATCCATAGATTATTGATAGAACCTCACCTTAATGTTAAGAATAAGTAATGTTTGTTGCAATATCAATCACTTTTTCAAGAATTAAATCCAAGTAAACCAATAAAACCAAGTTTTCTTAGTATTCGATTGTTTGATATCAACAAACAGGCTCCAAATTGTCTTTTGTTTCTTTAAATTCTGTGTTCGAAATTCAAAAAAAGACTATTGAATGAAAATGTGAATGTGCCAGGTTCAAAACTGCATAAAAACTTTTTGCTCGACCTAATATAAAATTTTAGCTAGGACCAAACGAAACTGAAAATACAAGGTGGGCCAAAAGATGTGTCCAGAAGTGTATAAACAAAAGTGGTGAGTAAAGGTTTTATCTATTAGAGTGCGAGCGATGCAGTGTGACATCACCAGTCTCGGCATAGACGCTGCACTATTACCGCCGCAGACCGAAACAGATCGAAACTGCACGCCAGACTGCCAGACATACTCGTACCTATAACCTGGCTACCTACCCACCTACCTATCGCCTAGAAGAGAGAACGTCGAAGAATTTTAATAACCAACCCTCGCCGCCTCTCGGGAAGGGGAATTAGTATGTAGGGTTTCAATAATTATATCGGTGGGCCAATAGGCATAAGGAAATGTTACTGCGTAATTTGTTGATTGCAAATTGTTTATTTACGTTAGCTGTTTAAGAAATTTGTTTGTGGTTATGATCCCTCCTCATTGACATTAAATACTATTTTAATTTATATAAATCTACATTCTATGCAAGGTGTAAAAAAAATCTGCTGGCTGTTGTAGCATTTGTGTTCGCATAACTCGTCAAAAAGTAGGGTTGATTTTTTTCCGCGTTTTCGGGTTTGGCCCATAGTAAAAGTTGTTCATAATGTACCCTGTAATGTGTTTTTCTGAACTGAATAAAGTTTATTTTTTTTAATGATTAGTACATGACCCCTTAAGAGGTTGTGCGTTATTAAAGTTACACCTTGTATGTCTAACTAGCTTTTGCCCGCGGCTTCGCCCACGTGGATGTCGGAAAATATCTCACGGGAACGAAAATCCTTCCTTATTCCTTGTCTAAGGGATCATTATAAAGGGAACCTCTGTGCAAAATTTCAGCTTTTTCAGCGTTAATGAGTCAGTCAGTCAGGACTTTTCTTTTTATATACTGAGATTTATTTTTTTGTTTGTAACCATCTTTACATACAAAGACTCCTCCGTGCTTGGGAAAGCATGTTAAGCCGTTGATCCCGGCTGTCATTCGTGGATCTTTGACAGTCATTACGGGTCGTCAGAAGCCCGAAAGTCTAACAACCAGTCTTACCAAGGGGTATCGTATTACGTATTACCCAGTTACTGGGTTGTGGAGGTCAGATAGGCAGTCGCTCCATGAAAAATACTGGTATTCAGCTGCATCCGGCTAGACTGGAAACCGACCCCAACATAGTTGCGAAAAGGCTAGGCAGATTGATTTACTATACATGTTTGAACGCGCTAATCTCTGGGACCACCAGTCGGATTTAAAAAATTATTTTTGCATTTGATAGCCCAATTCTCGAGGAAGGCTATATACATATATAGGCTATTTAACATCACGCTAGGACCCTTACGAGTCGAGCAAAAATACAAAAAGCCAGAAACAACGCTAAGCGAAAACGAAGTAATACCTAATAGCGCGGGCGGGCACGCGGTGGCTCGGAGGAACATGAAATTTCATGCAGACGAAGTCGCGAATTCTACAGAAACTATTGTAATCTAAACTTTTTATAATGGTTTTTAATTCATCATCAAAATTTTAACCGAGATTATGTCTAGAACAACCAATTTCAATCAAATCTATTTTTGTTTCGGAAATCAACGGAATATTTGCGTTGCCATGTGATTGCAGAGCCACGTGGATAAGTAATTTACAGGTAATAAAAGGTTAACTGGAAATTGTCACGTGGCTGTAACTTTCATTCCTCTTGTCATTTCCTCGTGGTGCAAAACTAATTATTAATATACATACATAAACTCACACCTTCTTCCCATGGGCGAAGGCAGAAGTAATTTTGTTTTCAATTTGAAAATCAATTCAGCAATATTTATTAATCAGTTTCACGATAGTTATTTTTGGTCTAGTGTCGAGATACTTGTGAATGTTTTTTTAAAGTATGTGATGCGGAGGAATGAGCAAAATGTCGTCAGGAAAATTTTTGAGTGTCGATGGCTAAAATATTAGGGGAAGACCAAAGAAACGATGGATGGACAGTGTGAAAGATGAGAATGGTTAGAAAAGGAGTGACTACGAGATGGCGACTAATAGAGAAGTATGGAAGAAAAGACATGTTGCGCTGACCCAAAATAAATTGGGATAAGGGCAGGAGAATGATGATGATATAGATGTTTACGTTTACGTTTTATGTTACTTTTAAAGTTCGAATACGAGGCTTTTGGGCTATGGTATTAGTATGATTGTGTATTTTGTATTTTTTTTTTTATGTGCGTCTTGTTTGTGCGGAATAAACAATTTTATTTTCTTTTATAACTCGCCAAAAATATTTCTGTTACTAAGTTCTAAATGTTTGAGTACATAACCACTTTACCTTTAAAATAAAATTAGGAATGACTTCTTCTGGCATTTATAATAAGTTCTAACACAACTTTATTCTGATTTTCTTATTTACCCATAATTTTCTTTGTCAATATTTATATACCACGAAATGCTCCGTGAAAATAAAATAAGCACACACACGAGACATTTCCCGGTAAACATTATACCGTTAAAAAAAAACAAATGAGTTTTTAATTACAAATGTGTCAAAAGTCATTAAAAGCTGAGCGCGTTTTAATTTGCGGTTTAATGAGAACTCTGTAACACAAGCCACCTTTTTGACGAGAGGATTACTGAGTTATCCCGACCCTGAAGGGTTGCTAACTGACATATGGTCCTCTGTTGAGGATAAAACAGGTTTTTCTTTTGCTCATAGGTACATGCATAATGGTGGCCCAGGGGTAATGACCCCGACACGACTGGTAGGTCGTAGGTTCGAAACAAGACGGTTGTTTTACTTTGTGTAAGTTATTTCACCACCACTGCTCATATAACGGTGAAAGAAAACATCGTGAGGAAACCGGCATGTCCTAGAACCAATAAATCTAAGACATGTGACATCTACCAACCCGCACTGGGCCCGCGTGGTAGATTACAGCCCACTCTCTCTCACGGAGAGGAGCCCTGTGTCCCAGCAGTGGGGACATTATAGGCTGATTATGCTGCTATGCTTACATGGATAAACTAACGCTCTTTGGAGACAATCTCAGTCAATCCATATGTTATGTCTACGAAGTATACAAGAAGAAAAGAGGCAGAGAGAAGGAGAAAAATAAAAGAAAGGAAGAGAGAGGAAGGGAGTGTTGTGCCTATTTGTAACGTTGCGATGATTATGTTGTTATGATTCTTCAATATCTATACATATTATAAATTAAAGTCAGTATGTTTCAGCTATGTAAAGACTTTTGAAGCGTTTATAAAATTTATTCTGGAAGGTATGTGTACTCGTATAATACATTTATCTTACATAATATTGAAAAAAAAATCGATAAATTAATAAAAGTTTACAGGAATCTTATAATAAAACCACAAAATATCCCAGATAATTGTTTGGCCTTTGGGAGATATTTGCAGGTGTATCGGGTTGATATGATGATGATGCTTATTTGATGATGTTGACGAGCGGCTGCAACTATGCATGTTTGATGATGAATTAATACATAGCTCTGATGATGAAACAAGATTTGGTCATCAACCTATCATGTTTTAATCTTTATGTCGCAGTAAGATGGTTGAAGCCGTGATATAGCTATATCCCTAGGGATACTGTTTTCTCGTTATATCAAAGCGAGTCATAACTGTTTTATTAGGTTAGGTTAGGACCTAGTAAGACAGTTATGAACCGCTCGTACCATAGTTATATTCCTAGTAACTAGGAATAAGTTAGGTTAGAACTATGACCAACTACGTCAAAATTGGTCGCAGTAACAAAATTAGGGCACTCCGACAGTTATGAACCGCTTTCTTATAACTATATTACGATATATAGCTATATCCTAGGGATATAACTATGTCACGGCTTCAACCATCTTACTGCGACATATACATTTTTTAGGGTTCCGTAGCCAAATTACAAAAAACGGAACCCTTATGGATTCGTCATGTCTGTCTGTCTGTCTGTCTGTCCGTCCCGTATGTCACAGCCACTTTTTTCCGAAACTATAAGAACTATACTGTTGAAACTTGGTAAGTGTACCTCCGTCGTGAATTAAGATTTTCACACAAAAATAGAAAAAAAATCAATAAATTTTGGGGGTTCAACTGAAACTTTTTTTTAATCAACCCCATGCGTGTGGGGTATCTATGGATAGGTCTTCAAAAATGATATTGAGGTTTCTAATATATTTTTTTTCTAAACTGAATAGATTGTGTGAGAGACATTTCCAAAGTGGTAAAATGTGTCCCCCCCTCCCTGTAACTTCTAAAATAAGAGAATGATAAAATGATGTACATTACCATGTAAACTTCCACCGAAAATTTGTTTGTATGAGATCTAGTAAGTAGTTTTTTTTTAATACGTCATAAATCGGTCTATTATTAAAACATCGATCAAAGTTACAACGAACAATAACGTTACAAGAACTTTTATATTATGTTACTTGCTGCTACGGAACCCTTCATGGGCGAGTCCGACTCGCACTTGGCCGCTTTTTTTGCAGAATTTTTATCGGGATCAGTGATGGTGCCGTAATGAAAGTTGTTCGTAATTATGAGTACAATGACCCTTTTCAGGTTTATTTAAATTACACCTTGTATGATTGCTTAAAACTTGACACGAGCAAGGAAATGTATGATCATTTGGAAATGACCTCTTTACCTCGACAGCCGTGTTTCAACGTGAATACGGTATCCACTCCGACAGATACAACTGCTCGCGTTTTCTCTCCGACATCATCTTGAATTTTTCATGAGGCTAAGGAAACTACTTAGCCTAATTTATTACACTTCACTCCACTTAACGGTGTTTTAATAAACATAATCGAAATGTTTGTCTTGCTCATCTTGGCATTTTCTAAGTTACATTGTGAAGGAAATGATCTTACACTAACTGGTATTAGGAGTCCATGGTTAACGAAGAGGTTCATCTGTTATCATTATTTTATCAGCAATATATAGCTGATATATGTATGTGTGTGTGTGCTGTGTGTGTGTATTGTCTACGTCATCTAAACCATCTCCGGATAAGTTATAGTTAAATTATCTGAGAGAATAATTTCATACAAATTCTGGTATATTGCCGCGATAGACAATCCTATCTGATCTGATTGATAGCGTATTCCAAGGCGGTAAAACCAGCCTTTGTTTTTCAATGATAAGGGCAGTGGATCTTCATTAAAAAAAATGTATTTTCTTTCTATTTCACGATGAAATTAATGTAAAAGGTTTTCCACTGCAAAAGGTTACATACAAGTACACGACTGCTATTTAGAATACACAAGACAGACATACTACATAAGGCTGAGCGTCCACTGGTCCGCGCCGGCCGCAACGCACGCACGGCACGCAACGGATTTCGGTTTGCTTTGTATGAATTCATATAGCACTGCGTCCACTACCGGTACCGCCCGCATTTTCATTTCTTCAACAAACAAACCAAAATCCGTTGCGTGCCGTGCGTGCGTTGCGGCCGACGCGGACCAGTGGACGCTCAGCTATATACCCGTAATCGATCGCCGATTCCCGGCCACCGTAGGCGCGGGCTTGCGGACGACGAGTAATGGGCAACTTGCCGTCCGGTAAGGACCAGGCCCGGGTCGACGGCGCGTTGTGTTCCACGCGCGCCTCAAAGAGATGTCAGCAGTGACGGGGTCAATTGGGCCGATGCCGCCGGGGTCGCGGGTAGTTCTAAAGAGATACCGTGGCCCTGGCATGGGCAACTGAAGGAACATGGGTGGGTTTTAGTCAGTAAAAGTCTGACACGCCCTCCCGCCTCTGCCCAGAGCGGGAGAAGTCATTTGATGATTTCCCATCCACAAAATAAAAAAAAAAAAGCTATATACCCGTATTTAAACCAATATTATTGAGTAACACGATTTCTCGGAATAGCGTTTCTGTTGTGCAGCTCGCCTTTGACGAGTATTCAGAGAAATATTAGGGATTCCCTTCAAGGGGCTCGTGGCTAAGTAATAACAGCCGCACAGGTCGCTCGATCAGGTTAAGGTGGTATGTAAAAGGCGAACTGGGCGGGAATAAGAAAGTGACAGAGTCCATTAGTTCCACATGCGAAAAAAAGAGAGCGCAACGATGCGCTGGAGGCAAAATAGAAGCGCCGTACCAAATAAAATTGTCCATCTATCAAAAATATTTTCAGCCAGAGTTTTCAATTACCTACTACGCACATTTTGAATGCAATTTTGCAATGAAATTACTTCAGATTTTAGAATTACAGAAAAAAATATAAAATAGTAGAGGTCTTTTCGGAATTAAATTATATCGAGGTTTAATCCAATTGCGTTTTCCTTTAGTCAGAGTATTAATCAAATAGTCAATAAACATTATATTATCCAAAAACCAAATCCTTACATGCCGTGATAGTGAATTAAATGGTTACGAAAAAGCCCCCAATTTATTCTGGTATCGCTTTACTACGCTTGCCGCGGTCCGTCCGTGGATGGGTGACCATTTTATCATACCGAGACGGCCGAGACCCCCCCATGTTTCGGAAAGCTAGCTAAGCCATTCTTGGATCTTTGACAGTCGTTACGGGTCGTCGGAAGCCCGAAAGTCTGACAACCAGTCTTACCAAGGGGTATCGTATTACCCAGTAACTGGAGTGTGGGATAGGCAGTCGCTCTATGTAAAATACTGGTATTGAGCTGCATCAGGTTAGACTGGGAAGCCAACCTCAATATATTATATGTAGTTGGGAAAAGGCTAGGCAGATAGATTGATAAGGGAATTCAGTTAAATAAATGGAAATTGAAATCCTATGAGAAATTTTCTAAAAAAAATGTTTTATCCAACTAGTTTCTAGGTTATACCTACGTATTTACTAAAAACTAGTTGGATAAAACAGTTTTTTTTTTTGAATAAATATTCATCCAATAGAAATTAAACTTTGGATAATTTTCAGATTGATTTCCAAAGTCAGCACTGTTTGCAGTTTTATGATACATCAATATCATGTAATATGCTGTGAAGTTTTCACCGAATTTATTTAGTGATCAATTTTCGCCAATTTTCTTATATAACTTTAAAAAAAAATATTTGATAGTTATAAAAAAATCTATTTGAGACCCTCACAGTACCGTAAGCCCTTTCATTTGAATGTCATAGGGTATAGTTTGAAAACTTTTTTTTTTTATTTTCATAATTGCCCCCCAAAAGTGTCCCCCATATTCAAAATTCATTTATTTATGTTACACGTCCGTGTTTTTATTTTCTTATTTGCCCCCCAAAAAGTGTCCCCCATATTCAAAATTCATTTATTTACGTTACACGTCCGCAATTTAATCGGTCCATTAGATTCTGAGCAAATTGGCTGTGACAGATGGACCATACAGCAGACACACGAGTGATCCTATAGGGGTTCTGTTTTTCCTTTTGAGGTACGGAACCCTAATAATAGTTAAAGGTTTTTTTCAGCGCCGATTGTTTTAAAGTCAATAAAGCTACATTTTAAAACTATAACGAATGAAAGTTAGATCATAAAAATCTTGCAGTCCTTATAAACAAAAATGCAATTCATTATTTAAATACCAGGATGCAATAAATTTAAGTAGGTATTCATATGCAGTGCCTGCAAACAAGCAAGTATATCGAGCGTCGCAGCGCGTGAGTAACTAGCCTCCTGGGTTTGTTTTCTTCGGGAAGTCCGATAATTTGGCTGCACTACCCTTACAACTTTCAAACCGAGCCTCACTTCTATATACGAAACTATCTCTATGCTTCTTTCCATTGCTGGTTTGATTCATGTTAAATTTTACCTTCTTCTCAGTATAAGCGGCAATGGATGGCGAATAGTGAAATGTAGTCTACGTATTAGGGGTAATTGGAGTGTCGTTAGTAAAGGTATCTGTCTCGACGCCTCCTTATATTGGCGTGCCAGACCTACCCCAAGGCAAAGCGCGTTGCCCTTTCCCCACCACTGCACCCCGGGTGCATTGTGACAACAAAGGATATGCCAAAGTTCGGCTTCCAAGGTGACTGTTGATTTTCACCGAACTTGTTCAATATGGATGAGGATCGGGAGCTTATCTGTAACCATCACAGATTTTATATTCGGTTTGTATGACGTTGATAACTCTAGTGAGAAGTGTGAATCGGTTCCCGTGACTTTGATTTTGTTTAAAGTTTAGAAGTTGAAATGTAAACTTAGACTATTGAATTGAAATATTGCTTGCACAACGCCACATTTTCTGATTACAATATCTCTTTCAGCTTCGTTTTCCTTGGTAATATAATACTTAGCAAGGGGAAAACAAAATTTAGAAATTAATCACACGTGTTAGCTTTAGCGAAGTTAAAATATGTACATTCATATTAGATACATAATTTGAATTAAATAGCTTTCACCTTATTATTTCAATGACAGAAGCAACGTGAAAATTAATTTCCTTTTTTCACTGAAGAAAATTAGGTAACACTAACTGAACGAGTTTAACTTTATCATCATAGCTAATGAGTGCACAAGCCGTTATAGCCTTGTAAGATTAGAAATCTATTAATTAACCGACTTCAAAAAGGAGGAGGTTCTCAATTCGTCGGGACCTTTTTTTTTTTTTTATTTTTTTTTTTTTTATGTATGTTCCCCGATTACTCGAAGATGGCTGGACCGATTTGGATTTTTTTTGTTTTATTCGAGAGGGTATATACATCACAGTTGGTCCCATATAAAATTGATTAACTTTTCTTCGGTAGTTTTTGAGTTAGCTTCAATAATACGTATTTTTTCCCCACTTTTATATGGATGATGTTCTAGTTTGTTTTGCAGATAGTGGTATTAGAATTTGTGTGGGGTAGGTACACAACTAAAAAGTGAAAAATAAAAACTTTTTTAAAAATAATACAACCGACTTCCAAAAACAACACTACAATGTGAAAAATAACTTTAATTTCGGAAGTCGGTGGCAAAAAACGAAAATACATTTAACACCGACACCGACACCGACTTCCGAAATTAAAGTTATTTTTCACTTTGTAGTGTTGTTTTTGGAAGTCGGTTGTATTTTTTTGTAAAAAAGTTTTTTTTATTACGTTTTGTAATTCCACTAGAGGAGCTCGTGGCTAAGTAATAACAGCCGCACGGGTCGATCCATCAGGTTAAGCTACGCTTGCCGGGGTTGGTCCGTGGATGGGTTACCATCTTTACATACAGAGACTTCTCCGTGCCTCGGAAAGCACGTTAAGCCGTTGGTCCCGGCTGTCATTCGTGGATCTTTGACAGTCGTTACGGGTCGTCAGAAGCCCGAAAGTCTGACAATCAGTCTTACCAAGGGGTATCGTATTACCCAGTTAATGGGTTGTGGAGGTCAGATAGGCAGTCGCTCCATGTAAAATAATGGTATTCAGCTGCATCCGGTTAGACTGGAAGCCGACCCCAACATAGTTGGGAAAAGGCTAGGCAGATTGATTTTTGTAATTCCACTTTTATGAAACAAAAAATATATAAATTCAGAAAACATAAGTGCTGCAGAACAAATGCTTGTTAGTGAGTACCATGAGGTATGCACCTCATGGTACTCACTCATATCATATAACTTGTACACATTTTATTCGCCCTTTATTCCGTGAACATTTCTCGGGAATCTCAACACAAACAGGGGGATAATATTCGCTCCAGGAGTCGTCAAAGGCTGGTATTGTGTAGCATGGTACCAGGGTGGTATAGGTGTGTAGGATGCGGCAGGCGGCGGGCGGCGGTTGTCATGGCGACCGCCGGATGCGCCCACCAGCTTGCAACCCTGGGCATTGGGGTGGCCACGATTGATGTTCGATAGATGAGAAAATATGGACTAATTACGTCAGATAACATTATGATCAGAAACTCACTGAGGCGGTGGAAAACTTAAAATGTCAGCGAAGAATTTTCATAACGAAGTGGGGTGAGTGGGTTGCTTCGTCAAGGAAAAACATCGCTAACTTTCCTTTTCGTTCTTTAAAAATTTTCACGTCACAAAGCTGAAACATATGAACATTTTAGAAATTGGGTAGGGCGATATGTAAAAAAAAATTAACAAACGTTTCTATCATTTCTGTTTCAGTAAATTCTGCTCGAAGGCTTCCCAAACTCAGACATATGAAATAGAAGTGAAATCCGAATGTATTAGAGTCTGCAGTTGCGAAGATCATGAATGAAAATTAGGTTACAATTTACTTCGAAATAAATTACAGTTGATAAAACCCATCTTCCGGTTAGTCAATTTCAGTAACTAAAATACAGGATTCTATAATTTCTCAAAATAATTGCTATTTCGTTTTATTAATATTTAGCTACTAACATTTTCATCTGTAAATAATAATTATGATTTTCACTATTCTGTAAGTCCTACAATAAAACTCATAATGAGCGTCATCGATAACTTTCTAGCTTTTTATCAATTATAACTTGATCCCCGAAATCTACAATTTAGGAAGGAGTCCCGATATCTTTCAGTAAGACCATAAATATGATTTTCAAAATTCAGGTGGTCCACCTGCATTAACCCCTCGGGTTTTATGCATCCCCATTAATTAAGGGACGGACCCACCCACCCAAGATATAACCCTGGTCAGCTTTTCAATTGACGACCCCATATTCAAAAAAGTAAGACTTTTTAACCATCTTCAAAAAGGAGGAGGTTCTCAATTCGTCGGAACCTTTTTTTTATTTTTATTTTTTTATGTATGTTCACCGATTAAGTACTCGAAGATGGCTGGACCGATTTGGATTTTTTTTATTTTATTCGAGAGGGTACATCACAGTTGGTCCCATATAAAATTGATTAACTTTGCTTCGGTAGTTTTTCCCCACTTTTATATGGATGATGTTCTAGTTTGTTTTGCAGGTAGTGGTATAATAATTTGTGTGGGGTAGGTGCACAACTAAAAAGTGAAAAATAAAAAAAAATTACAAAAAAACTACAACCGATTTCCAAAAACAACACTACAAAGTGAAAAATAACTTTAATTTCGGAAGTCAGTGGCAAAAAACGAAAATACATTTAACTAGACACCGGCTTCCGAAATTAAAGTTATTTTTCACTTTGTAGTGTTGTTTTTGGAAGTCGGTTGTATTTTTTTGTAAAAAAGTTTTTATACTTAACGTTAATATTTATACAGTTACTTATTCAGTGAAATTCAAAAAGTGCTCCGCTCGCGTCCGCGAAGATTTTTCCGCTTAATGGAGACTGACCTTTACGCCCATTTGCACCACAAATCACTAAGTACGTTTAATGCTAAACGGTTATAAAATATCGTTCTTTTCTGTCAATCGTTTGAAGACGACCGAGGCAGAATTATATTTATTAATGTTTAGCGTTAAACGTACTAATTTAGTGGGTTGTGGTGCAAGTGGGCCTAATAATACAATCCTAAAAATAACAAGGGCCTCATAGAAACTAGGAAGTATTCCCATTTCCCTACTAACTTGGTCACCGCACCGCGCATAGATATCGCTGCGTAGTATGATTGTGTAGATAGGATCCTGCAACGCCACCTATTTACTTTTTGAACACTGTGCGTCTGTGTTGATGCAATGCTATGTGCTCCTAATCATATTTACTCAGTTATGTGACGGCGAGCATCGAACACTTTGTAGGAAGACTCTCATATCTATATCTATACTTATAAAATAAAGTTTTCGTGTCTGTCCGTGTGGCCGCGTTGTTCTTCTAAACTACGCAACGGATTTTGATGCGGTTTTCACTATCATTTAGAGAATTTATTCCGAAAGGTTTTTATGTATAATACATTAATATTTAACTTATATATAATATAGAAACCTTCATGTTTTGTCAAGTCGTAAAAACCGTGCGAAGCAGGGCCGGGTCGCTAGTTATTAATATAGCGTACATGTATTAGACGAGGTACAGACTGGGTTTTCGAACAAACAGAAAAGGAAACTATTTATTACATGTACCTCCCCTCCTTTCTTTTTTTTAGATCTGCTCGTGGGTCTAGTGCATAGGTTCACAACGTGGCCGATGACGCCCCCTCGTGGGCGTTCGTGACTTTCAGGGGGGCAGTAGAAGACCTAGAGAAAATTAGGTGGCGTTGAGATGGCACAAAGGGCCCGTGGGCAGGATAAAAACATTTAAGAAAATAATTTTTTGATTTGAATTATACATTTCAAATCTTTCGATTTCAAAGGAGGATGGGCACCAATGTATGGAATCTGGTACCGGCACCAATCGGAATGTATGATACACCGTTGGAAAGGTATTTTTGTGTAGATTAAGAATAACCATAGCGCTTGTCCCTATTCACTGTCCGATCGGAGTGATCCTACTTGAAAGTTATTTATTTTTGTTACGTCAGTTTTTTCCATTTGGCATGGTATTTTTATAATTATTATTAATATTATTCAATATCTAGGTAAATAAAACAAGTTCGAAGTAAGTTTTATCATTTATTGTATATAAGTAATTATATAAATGTGTCTATATATCGACAATAATTTTAATAGATAATGTATAGTATGATGTATAATATATACTATAATATAGTATATATTATACATCATACTATACATTATATATAATGAAATACATCGTTATAGATAATGAATAATACTATATTATAGTATTATTCATTATCTATAACGATGCTATTTAAAAACAATCCTGGCTCATTAAAGCCCTCGTGTCTAGCACATCCTAAATACCAGACAATGGATACTATATGCGCACAGGAACCTACCGTGCGGCGTCCCGTCAAACATGTACAATAATGATGTAATATTATGTTTTCATTTCTATTTAGCAATATGTAACAAAAGTATTTTTTTACTCTCACATGTCGGGACTGTATACGTGCACGCAAAAGCAACGCATCTTCGTTAATTCCGTATTCAGTAATGTCTTCCAAAGCAGATTCTCTATATGTTTCGATGAGATACAAGCCGTTGTTTAGGTGTTCGCTGCAGTAAGATTTTGCGAGTTTTAATTGGTATGTCCCCAACGACAGTAATATCACGTACTGTTCACTCAATCGTGGAAAATCGGACACATCATTGGCTTCCAATCTCTGGAAATCGGCTCTTCTGTTATTTAATATTTTTTCTTCTACATAATTATACAACACGTTTGGGGTTCGCATTTTTTCAGATATTCTTTGTAAAAGCTTCTGCGTATTGGCTATCTGCGATTGGCGTGTGGAAGTGATTTGTTATTGCTGCTGCAATTTTAACATCCACAAACATATTTGCATTGTATTTTTAAAATATCTTTATTAATTTTTAATTGTATTATTAATATAGTGTGCGCACTTGATATCTGCCTCGGTATAGACCTCTTCGGCACATTACACAGGTACGAAAACGTTCCATTGCAATCAAAATAATCCAATCGATAAGCACTCAAGTCCGATAGAAAGCCGCAATCAAATAACGGGTAACAGAGTCCAAGTTAATGCCAGGGTCTAAAGTCGACGTGAACAATGAGGAACGAGACAATGTAGTAACTTACACAACAATTATCAGCGAACGACTACCAAGGGAACATGCGCAAGCGCCGCAGCATGCCCGCCCTCGCCCCCACCCCCTTGCTGACCGCGCTAACCACCGCATTGCGTAAACCCCCGTTCGCACGGGCGTAATAAAATCGCGGCGGGATTTTATAGCGCACGGGATTTTTAACGCTCTGCTTAGCGCCGAGAGTGCAAAATCCAACAGTGTGTTTTTTCGACGCGCTAGAATGTACTCTGTTATAGTTAAGTTGGATTCTCAACGCACGGCTCAACAACGAGAGTTGAAAATCCAATGCGCTATAAAATCCCGCCGCGATTTTATAACGCCCGTGCGAACGGGGATTATGAGAGCGAGAAAGATAACAATACCAGTTCCAACTTTCTACTCATCTACTTACGTATACTCTGAGTTAATAGTAACAAAAATATTGCTCCAATATTGTTCATCAATATCAATTAATGTATTTGTATGTTTATTGTTTAATAGATAGATCACCCCTAACTGAATAAATACCAAACCGATTTTGTTGTGATTTTCATCCGATAACGGAATTTTATTTAGCTCAAAATCTGTGCAAATATCATCAAAATCTGTCAAGCTAAACCGGCGATATGATTTTTTAAAATTCTATTTTGAACTAAATATCCAGTATGTTCTGAAGACTATATTTCAAAACGGACAATTTAAACGGGATTGGTGCAATAGTAGTTTTTTGTGGTCTTGAAAAGGGCTATCCAACGATGGTAAATTCGTTTTGATTGGACATGGGTACCAAAACGCCCATCATCCTTTGTAAATTAACAAACTCCTTAAAATGCATCTAATTCAACCTCCTGATTAGATAAGTTATATAAATTCAATGTCTTTCGAATGTTAATAAAAATGCTTCTCAATATAATTATGTATGCGTTTAATAATTTGTTTTTTGTTCCTGACCTATTAATACCTATTAATTATTATTTATTATTATTATTTTATTATTAGACCTATTAATTGGATGAGGTCGTATTCCATGTTATTAGCGATGTGTATCTGAAGCTACTAATTTGCACTGTTTGTCTGTTGGCTACAGTGCAAATCGCGAGAACGGGAACGTTATCTATATAATTATGTACACCACCAATTGATTATAGCTATTTATTTTGAATTTTCATTAGCTGTTATTAAAACTTTAATCAAACTATGAATTTACTACCAGTCACGCGGTTAAAGATAACTACCTACCTCTACCACTTGTAAATTATATACAAATTGTGTTTGGTAGGTCGTCACTGCCGCCTACATATCTGTAAAAACAAAGGCATACAGGCATGGGGGGGGGGTGGGGGGTTTACTTCACGTAAAAAGTTTTACTGCAAAGTGTAGGTATTGACCAAGACAGTTTAAAAAATTTACTTGCTTACACGAAAATAATATTTACCTACCTTCCTGTCTCCGTCAAAACACGTTCGTGAATAAGCGCTTACTGCGACGTCGTATTGTGAATCATATCAAATAAGTGGAAAATACATCGATAACTTTGTAACAATGGGGAAAAGAAACAGCCCTTTCAATATCGCATCAAAAGCTTTTAAAAAGTATAATTTAATTTTCTCTTTCAGACTGGCATCCGTCTGGGCGCAGCGGCTCAAATTGGCGCACGTATAAGTACAATTGCTACAGTATATCAAAACATGGTCATATTCATAATAGCCGTCTGCTTCCACCCCTTGTCTGCGAACAGGATCACATCCTCACTCGCAATTACGGTAATTAATTAATAGCCCCGAGACGGGGCTGCTAACGCATCAGTTGTTTATGATGTATGTACTCCTGGTACGTATTACCACAGTCTATACATCATACAGTCGTCCGACGAAGCCCGAGCTGCATACGAAGTTTGGCTAACTACGTAAGCAGCTCGGGCTCTCGTCGGACGACTGTATGACTGTGGTATTACGGTGACTGAAAAGTTGTGCGGAAATCCCAACGGATCCCAACGGATGACAACTCATGGTATATGTGATGCGGAGGAATGATGAAAAACCCGTGAGGAAAGTTTTGAGTATGAATGTCGATGGCTAAAAGAGTAAGGGAAGATAATGAATCGATGGATGGACTAGACTGTGTGAAAGATGAATAGAGAAGTATGGAAGAAAGGGACATGTTGCGCCGACCCCAAATAAATTGGGATAAGGGCAGGAGAATGATGAAAAAATGATGAAGTGAAACTTTAGAAAAATCGATTGATTTCATCATCAAATTGTTTGCAAAAGTTTGGTGACGGATAGTAATTTCATTTTAGATAATCTTATAGATACCTACTATGAAAGGGATAAAAACTCATACCTACATCCTACGTAAATAAATTCACGCCTTCTTCCTATGGGGGCTGGCAATTCTGCCTACCCCCATGAGAACAGAACGCCACCTGCTACGATGAAAACTCTTGTTGTAAATAAATACCGTTGAATTAATGCAGGCAAGACAAGTCGATCAATAACAACAAGCAAAAAAAATAGTACATTTTGATACAAGTGGAGAATGTTTGTTATTGCATTCGAGGCGGAATTAACACCCGAGCCGTAGGCGAGGTTATTTTTGAGCCGAGAACTGCAATAACAAATGTCGACATGTATCAACGACGTTTTTCAATACACTTTTGAAAAAATAAAATAAAATAACGAAAAATATTTCTGTCATCATGAATTATTGGGAAACTATGATTTCAATTTTCTTTTTTTTTCCGCGCTTTGCTTTCGCCAGGTTGAAGGAGAAGCAAAGGTATAAAGCCGATAAACAGCCTAATATGAAAAATAGAAAATTCAAATATTTTTAAGTTTAGAACACAAATAAATGTTAATTTGTTCATAAACGTTTTTTTTTTATTGTAATAATCATGGTTTTTGATGATATTCTATTTATAAACATTATTTAAATATTCAAAAAATATTACGCCGTAAAGGCGCATCTCTTTGACGAGATTAAAAAAAAACATTCACCTCCGAATAGAGAGGACAGTCTCGCGCCAGTTTCATTTTGGTACTTGGCACCGGCAAGTGCCAAAATGAAACTGGCGCGAGACGGTGTGAATATAGGCATTGAACCAATTTGAACTATGTATAAGTTATCTGTGGCAATTTTTATTCCCGCACACGTGTTGGAAACTGAAAAATCGCACGCATGTAAAATACATTGCATTGTGAACCTAATCGTAGTGCGATATGAACCAGTTTTCAAGGAAGTGTATTGAAAAAAAAATGTTTAATTGTTCTCATCATCATCTGCCTGCCTTTTCACTACTAATATGTTAGGGTCGGCTTCCTACCTAACCGGATGCACCATTATTTTCCATGGAGCGACTGCCTATCTGACCTCCGCAATCCAGTTACTGGGTAATACGATACCCCTTAGTAAGACTGGCAAGACTTTCGGGCATCTAACGATCCGTAACGACTGTCAAAGGTCCAAAAAAAAAATTGTTCTGTACATATTTGTTCAAATTTCACTATTTGTGAATCGATAATTTCGGTAAAGAAACTTTTAGGTTAAAAATCCTCTGAAAAACTGATAAAAAGCCCATCAAAGTAGACTGTATGTGGCTACTTGTTAAGCCACATTTATTTTCGTAGTAAGTGCAACTAAATTATCAGTACATACATAAATGCAACCCTCCTTATTTGTAATGTAACTTAACGGCACTAAAGTCCGAGCCCTTAATAGTTTAAAAACATTAGTATTCTTTCCCCAACATCCCGAGGGGACATTCAAATCACTTTGCGACCATTTAAGACGATATAAATTCAGTCACCAGCAGTCATTAGTTAAGTAGTCCCCGTTACAGACTCGGCGTTTACCATAAGAGTTTAATTGAGATATTCTTGTCATCTTGTGTAATAAACCTTTAATTAAAATTATTACTAATAATGATTAGGCGGATTCGCCTCTGTCATTGTCATCTTCTTGAGAGAAAACTTATCTTGAATACTTGAGGAGATTGTACTCTCTCTGTAAACTTCCCATCGAACTAATTTAAATCGCCTACATATACGCGCCCTATGTAAGCCTGGTAGTATATAACGCTTAGATACGGCGCGCGCGACTG
Organism: Cosmia pyralina; assembly: GCA_946251885.1. Classification (NCBI taxonomy): domain Eukaryota; kingdom Metazoa; phylum Arthropoda; class Insecta; order Lepidoptera; family Noctuidae; genus Cosmia; species Cosmia pyralina. Next base: position 23,327,911 of record OX276358.1, read on the forward strand.
GCTGCCTACCGGGCGGCGGTCGTCATGGCAACCAGGTTGTGATAGACTATTTTTGTGCCCAGACAGTTTCTCTTTGGTGCCTATTTATTATCACCTATTTGCCAATACCATGAACCACTGGATAAATTATATATATATATATATATACCGGATGACTTTTTTACCGTCTCGAAAAAAATAGGGGATATTAGGTGAACGGAGTAGAAGCGTATGGCATACCTAGTTTTTTTTTTTTAATAGCTTTGTCAGCAAAAAATATCTAAGTGTCAATAAATACTTACTACAAATTCGATGTAAACTTTTCATTTTAGAACAATAAAAACATAAATTATGAAAAAAAATAATAAATCCTTTAAAAAGATCGAAATTCAAATCATATGCAACCAGCATTATGATTTGAATTTTGAATTTTTTTTAAAAATCAAAATTTTTAAAAAAAAAAACTAGATATGCCATAGGCTTCTACTCCGTTCACCGAATATACCCTATTTTTTTCGAGACGGTAAAAAAAGTCATCCAGTATATATATTTATTGATATTTTTGGCAAAATATGAGTAGGTAAGTAGTGTATCTAACTCCTGAGGATATGCGGGATATGCGGGATATGCATAAGCATCTGCATAAGTTTTCAGTTGCTGAACGCTTAATTAGTTTGCCGAAATTAGGTAAAAACCCATTTGTCTGCGTAGATAAGTGAAATAACTAATCACTGATGCTCTGAAAGTAACTAGTATTTAACTCAAAATGCGGGATGTAAATTCGATTTACCTCACATGGGAGCTAAGTAAATTTGAAAATCGAACGAGGCATTCACCAACAAATTTTTTTTCAGTCCACCACATGGACTGATCGTCATTTATATATTTATTTAATTTATTTATATGTTTTTAAATATCTCTTTTTTTTACATTGGAGGTAACAGATTTTCTGTGATTGCCTTTGCCTCTAGTTTTACTGATTGCGGCGTCAAATCCAAATCATCATCACTTGAACACATCATATTATATTCGAATCAAAATTATCTTTGCAACAATGTTTTTAACAAGAAAATCTGCTTGGCACCAATTTTTTTTTTTTTTCAAATTTTTTTTTTCGTGCGGTCCTCTTGCTGGTCAGTGCGATTTTAAAATAACACCAATTAATTGTGTGACTTAGGCGGTTTTATACCAATTTATAAAAGTTTAGTATACTCACCAATTATAAGAAAGGCACATTTTTTCATAGATATTGCTAATAGAAATAAAATACCGACCAACAACACAAAAAGTGATTAGGCAGAACAGGTATTTTTCGTTGCCATTCCATTTAGCCAAACGAATATTTTTTTTTTTAATATTCAGATTTGTTTTGTTTGTTTTTTCTAATTTCCTCGCATTAGTGATGAAAAGTAGAGTGATCAACTCAGGTGTAAGTGATCAATTACACTCTCGAACTATAAGCACCCTCACCCGCTTCGCTCGCTCGTGTACCTAAATATCTCGGGTGTAATTGATTACTTACATCCCATGTCTAACAATCTACTATTACGTGCACGTTAGGTACATGTAAGCACACCATGCCACAGAAGCCAAGAATTCTTGGAAGTAAACCATGTGCAAAGACACTATAATCCTTATTTCAATAACCATTAAGTTTAAAATTAACAAATTAAATACCTAACTAAGTTGGCGAGCGCATTTCCTCGCTGCAGATTTTCCGGACGAGCTGTCAAAACTCCCGCCCGGGGTTCGACTGTTTCCGTAAAACGTCGGCACGGTTCGACACCCGCGTCACGGAGGCCAGTTTACGTGGAGCTGCGATATTTATTCAAACGGCTTTGCTTTCTTTCCGCGGCTGGAGTCAGGGAGCTCTAGATAGTGTGGTCCAGCACGCAAACATGTATGCATCGCGACGTCGTCGATACAACGAGCTATATGTGTGCACCGTACTAGTGAACTTTGATAATGAACCAAAGGGGCAATTGCCTGGGCAGGGGGCGAGGCTTCTGGCCCCAAACCCCTGTTACGTCGGCCGGGATGTGCAACGACCTGCAGCGACTTCCGAGCTGGCTATGTACGCTGTGTACGCATCGCACATAGCTACCTCCTATAACGCTTTATATACAGTATCGAAACGATTATTAGACCTACGAGCTACGACCTATTCGTGAATCATGACACCCTGGTAGCGGGCCTCATTATATACCTTCTGTTTCACAGGTTACTGGAGACAACAATGACACAAAATCATAGATTCCTTTGCCTGCTGTTAGTAAGAACATTCTGGCTAAAACTTGTATAAAGTAATATCAATTCTCTGCGTGTTAATTTTTTGATAGAATTTTCAAACACGGTTTCATAGGTTTGTTTGGCGTTCCCCTTCAGTCACCGCTCAAGGGAACGCCACATAAAACAAGAAGATTTTATTTCTCGCGAGAGATTTTGTTTTCTACTTAAACATATTTTAGAATAAAAATAAATAATTTAAAAAATACGGCTGCCATGCCACAAAACGAACTAAAAAGTAATAAAAACAAATTGTATTCCCTGACTAAACAGATAAATAAAAATTTCATTGCAGTCGGGAAACCTCTTCAATTTAAAAATGATCCACAGAACGGTCCCCCGAAAGCAATGACAAATTTATTTATCTGTTTAGTCAGGCATATGGTAGTCGTGTTTTTTTATTATTTTTAATTATTTATTTTTATTGTATATAGCTTTTTTTGTAATGGGCTCATCAAGGCCTTCCATTTGATACCCGTATTGTAATAATTTAAGTTTTTTTTTTCACATTTGAAAATAGTCATACTGCCGCCTTATTAAATTAAAAAAATATATATATAACTAGTGTCACTCGGGATGGTGTAAGAATTCTAATGATACCTCATACATCGAAATCTAGGTAGATAGATAGAGTACTTAATCCGAATTAAAACTAATCTCTCGATAGGATCAACATAACTCTAAGGAAGTTGTAAACATTTTAATCCATTAAATTTTCTTTACAAACACTGATTATAGAGGTTCCACCAACAAATTTTTGGTTTAGAATCAACATGTTTTACTTTTTGTTCGATTTTACAATATTATGAATGTCATAAAACCCACAAAAATAATTAATTAATTATTCTTGACATTCTTGATTGTCTACTCCTGGACAAGACAAAACCTAAGTAGCGCTATAACACCTGGTTCCTCAATCAATCACCATCATTTCAGCCGGAAGACGTCCACTGCTGGATATAGGCCTCCCTCAAACACCACCACTTCGACCTGTTCGTGCTTCCCACTCCAGCGGATTCCTGCGGCCTTCACAAGGTCATCGGTCCACCTCATGGGGGGCCTTTCAACGCTACGTCTTTCGGTACGCAGTCACCACTCCAGAACCTTTCGGTCCCATCGGCTATCTGTTCTGCGAGTAATATTCCCTGCCTACTACCACTTAAGTTTACCTTGGTTCTCCTGCAGATCTCTTCATTTCTGATTCGATCACGTAGGAAAACGTCAAGTAAGCTCTCTCCATTGCCCTTTGGGTGACTTTGAGCCTTCTACTAAGGCTCCTTGTACGCGACTACGTTTCAGTTCCAGGTCATCACTGGCAACATGCATGCACTGTTCAAAGACTTTCGTCTTAAGTCACTGCGGTATATGGGTCGAGAATGCATAGCTTCCCGAACGCTGCACTGCCAAGTCAGATTCGACGATTGACTCCCTAATTTTTAATACTGAACCCCTAATACAATAAATAAATAGTGCCTGATGTCTGTACATTTTAAAGTTACAAACTTATTTATTTAACTTGTCTTTAGAAAAAATAAAAAGTTTATTTTTGCTTTCACTATAGAGTTTAGTGAAAAAAGATTATAAGGTTGCACTACGACACTATGTAAGCTCAACTACATCCACTATTGAAGCCTCCTTCCAGATTTCAGACCACAACAATGAGAAACATCCAACATTGCCACCATCTTACTTTGTGTGGCGCTAACTTTTGCCCGCGGGCTCCGCCGTAGACTTCTAGAGGTTATATATTCCTAGTCTGTTAAGAGGAGATTTAGTCTAGACACTAGACAGGGAGACGTATTTAGTCAGACTGAAATATATAGCATCCTTTATGCAAATTTTATCGCCATTATAGTAATGTCTGTTGTGACTGGACGTTATGAATATTTTATAATGGGTGTGATGCTCTTATGTCGTGTTCAGGGTAGTATTGTAAACATAGTATACTACTTTCACTGTTAGCTCCAAAGGAATCTTTTTAAAAAGTGTAAGTAATATAAGTTAACATTAGTCTTTTGCTTTCCTAAATAAGATACATTATGTTAGGTAAGTATATAAATAATCGTTCTTACAAAGAGTAAAATGCACGATCTACAGTAGTTAAAGCATTTCAGTTGTTAAATTATTGTTTCAAGTATATTCTTCAACAACGAAATCATTCAACTAAACAAACCTATTTTAGACATCATAACATTACTCGTACACACATGCAAGTCTTGTGTACTAATCAAAATAAATCAAAATAGCAAAAGTTATTAAACAGACCCTTTGAACAAATCAGTCTGTCGGCGACCACACAAATAATTGCTACTCAAAAATTGAAACGTGCAAAATACATCAAAGGCAATCACTACCTATATCGAACTTTCCAATAAAATCAAATCAGACAATTATGGACCGTTAGCGTATGCCAATAAGAACGGTTTCATCAAAACTTTTGTACTTAAAATTAAATAACGTACACGCATAAACGATGGGGTTCGCTTTACATTGAAAGAGGGGTCCAGACAGAAAAATGCACTTGGAACCCCACGTCTAGACTAGAGGCTGTCTGCCGTCCGACCGCGGTGACTGGCGACTTGGGCACTGCGCTCAAGGACGAACAAACGACCAGTACTTACCCCCATGTGGAGTTTCCATGAGAAAAGAGAACTAGTTTTGGCTCAAGGGGGGAATCCGTGGGAATAAACTTTTGGTGCAAGTGAGGAAGTGTACTGGGTTGCTCATCTCCTTCATCACTGGCACCAAATATTCACAAGCTGTACTCAAGCAGTGGCTTGACGTCCTCCGCTGGTGCTCAAGATAGACTGTAAAGGTACAGTCAACAAAAGAGATATCTAGGCAGGGTATACTAACATATTTTTATGTGAATTACTTCATGTTCAATTTTATATATATTATTCAATTTTATATATATTTTATAATTTTATATATATTATTATATAATTTTATATTATTTGACGACACGGTTGGCGCAGTGGTTGAGCGATTGACTGCTGCGCAGCATGTCGCGGGTTCGATTCCCGCACGGAACAAATATTTGTACGACCTACAAGTATTTGTTCCGAGTCTGGGTGTTTTTCTATCTATAATATGTATGTATTTACAAAAAAAAAAAAATGTATACAAGGTGGAGCAGGTCGATTGACATTTCTTTAAACCACGTAAAGAGTATCATGTTCTTTACCCGTATACAAAAAATCAATCAAATCCAATCAATACTTTAGCCACAGGAAATTATTTTTAATTTTCTTATGTTTCAACATGATGTAGATCTGAGTCCGTAATAATAGGTAAACATTGTGAGGTCAAGAACCTGTGCAAAACGTACGATTCTATTATCTACGTCTCAATATGCTTGAAAGACAGAGAAAGGTGTCATACGATTCCATTCTGTTCTGACGCGTCCCACCCATTCCCACAAAAAACTACAATGAAAGAAAAAGAAATATTTACTTACGCAAATTATGCATTAGTGGTGCATAGAAAATTTCGAATGTGTGTGTGAGCGGAATTTTTTCGGCAAAAAGTCCCGAACTCTGTATTACTCGGTAACTATGTCAGTCAGTGCATAGCGGTGCCCTTTGAGGAGAGCACAAATCTACTGTTTTTATCCCAAGACGAGCCGCGCGCGCATTGTCGTGATTTTATGAAACAGTTTTACCTAGTTGTTATTGTGACTAAAGACGATTTATGATAGTTGGATTAGTGCATAGGTTATTGTGAATTATTGTTAAGTGTTAGAGTAATATTAGTTAGTTAATTAGGCATTTAATAAGTTTTGTAGTTTAATTTTGCCTCAAATAAGGTACACAGCTGCCGAGTACACCGATATGGTACTTACGTACGGAGATTGTAACCAAAATGCGGCTTTAGCATTGCGTACATATCGAGAGAGAGATTTCATTTTGTGGGGGGCCGTAAAAAACGAGGTGTATGCACGAGAAGTGAATACTGTTGACGATTTAAAAAATAAAATAATTAATGCCTTCGACAAACTTAAAAGAATGGCAGATGGGGACTTGTTAAGACGAGTCCGTAAAAATTTAATAAGACGATATCGCTTGTGCATAATGCACAACGGTGGACACTTTGAAAATTTGACTATTGATGATGTAAATTCTGATTGTGATGTGATATTATGTGATTAATTATTCAATCAGTGATCTTTTAACTAACAACGTGCAATTTAGAGAGTTTATGCCGCTGATTTGTTATTCTCCGACTTTAGGGCCCCCACACATTTCCAGTTCGCCGGCAGGCGGTCCCTCATAAAAACAGTTTTTGACAGTTTTTATGAATGACCGCCTGCCGGTGGACTGTCATGTGGGACCCTTTTACTACCTACCTACGCCCCCCCCAGACCCCCCCCCCCCCCCCTCCTGCGTCCGGCACCGCGCCGCGCAACAGGTCAGTGACGTTTCGTAGATAAAGCGTGTTTACTTTTTATGCAGTTGATTCTGCTATTGCAATTTTTGAATTTTCCATTAACTACTAATCTTCGTGTTTTAAAATGTTTCGATGGACTAGTACTGTGCTCGTTTTAATTTAATGTCGTAGTTCCAGTTCCACTTTGTATAAGTAGTTTATCAGCCATCTCGTTACCATAACACAAGCATTAGGTTACTTAGCTTGGGGCTAGATGGCGTTGTGTGATATGTCCAAACATATTTATTTATTTATTATTTATTTATTTATTAGGTCTTTACCTATGAAATTGCCGTTCTGCAGTACTGGCCATTTCAAATCAAAATAATTTTTGTTTGGCTAAGAATTCTAATTTCAAATTAATTTTATTTTAAAAACATGGATTTTTTTTTCCAAAAGTAGTCATTTGTTTATTGATTGTCATCATGGATACGTTAAAAATTCGAGTAATTATGGAATATGAGTACCGTCGTGGCAGCAACGCGGCACAAGCGGCACGCAACATCAACGACGTTTACGGAGCTAACACTACAAACCAACGCACCACTTGTTATTGGTTTACTCGCTTCCGTTCTGGAAATTTCGACCTGAAAAATGAACCTCGCGGTCGTCCGAAGACTTTGGTCGACAATGACGAATTAAAGGCGATTGTGGAAGCTGATGATACACAATCTACGGCTGAATTAGCAGCAGCTTTCGACGTTAGCGTCAAAACAATATTGGTCCATTTGCGTCAAATTGGCAAGGTAAAAAAGCTTGACAAATGGGTGCCCCACGAACTCAATGATCGCCAGCGCGAAGTACGCGTCGAGACGTGCCTTGCACTGCTCAACAGACACACAAATGAAGGAATTTTGAACCGCATTGTTACCTGAATTAAAAATGGATTCTGTTTGATAACCGCAAGCGCTCAGCAAGTTGGTTGGACCCTAGTTCAGCACCTAAACAATGCCCTAAACGAAAACTTACCCCTAGAAAAGTGATGGTCACTGTTTGGTGGTCTAGCGCCGGTGTGATTCATCACAGCTTCTTACCAAACGGGGTGAGCATTACTTCAGATGTGTACTGTGAAGAACTGAACACAATGATGGAGAAGCTGGCACATCTCCAACCAGCATTGGTCAATCGCTCGTCTCCGCTGCTCCTGCACGACAACGCGCGACCTCATACTGCACAGCAGACGGTCTCCAAGTTGCAAGAACTGGGGTTGGAAGCTCTCCGTCATCCGCCCTACTCACCAGACCTTGCGCCTACAGACTACTACTTTTTCCAGAATTTGGATAACTTCTTGGCGGGAAAAAAATTCAATACCCGAGAGGAAGTACAAAATGCCTTTGAAGAACTTGTTGCCTCCCGTCCAGCTGATTTCTTTAAGAAGGGCATCAATAAACTGCCACTGCGTTGGCAAAGATGCATTGATTGCATGGGTGATTACTTCGATTAATACAAATAAAAAATGCATGAAAAAAATTCGTTTAAATTTTTTCATACAAAACGGCAATTTCGTAGGTAAAGACCTATTATTACTTTGTTTTTGCAATACTCCTACATTGTAACACACCAACACAAAATTGTATACTGTCACGAAATTGAACATCAAGCAATTCACATACAAATATATTAGTATACCCTGCCTAGATATCTCTTTTGTGACTGTACGTGTGCGATCAGCTTTCTTTTCGACAAAATATATGAGCCAGCCGTATTATTGGTTTACAGCTAATAAGATCAGCCGCTTCTGAGAGTGGACGAGGTCTATGAGATCTATATAGTGAAATCAGTAGTCACATTCCAAACAATTTCTCAAAAGGTTTCGACAAATCTGCATTCCCAGTTACCTGTCACATGCGCAATGTTCCTCAAGATTATCACCCATAAATTCTCCAAAATAAAATCCAATCAAACCACCCAGCACAAGAAAGACAACCAATCGATACCCCCATCGATCATCAAAGAAAAGTCCCCAAGTCTGTAGCATCAGTGTCGTCTGCCCCCACAATAAACCTAGTGGTGTATAATTTAGTGCTGCTGTAAGTCTGGCGAGCTATACGCCACTACGCTTAGGGTAGGTGTATGCACGTCGCATTGCGCCGCCGGTAGGGGTAGGTCAGGTACACTGTGCAATTTTATGCGTTTGTATGTCTTTTATTTGAGTTGGAGGTAAAAAACGTGATTGGACGTTTTGATGATTCATGGTGATGCTGTCGTTTGTTTTTTTTTTCAGGATTTTTGCTCGGATTTACAGTGTGAATTGTGATTCACTGATAGCTTTTAAGTTTGTTTGCATGAAGTTTTAACATAATACACCATGTATCAGAGTCCGACAACATTTTAATATTATGGGAGACTTGTGTAAACTAAGCTCTAGGCCTGTATTTCAGGACACCAAAATGATTGCTTTTATAAAAACAATTTGTACTTACTTTTAGCTTTTATTTAAGTTCGTCTTCTTTGTCGTATGATTCTTCAAATGGTTACAGCATGATTCTATCGGTAATGCATCACTAATTCCCGCGTGGTTGTCGATTTTGGGCGGTGCAGCTTCCGGTTCATTCCACACACCCTTTCCACTCGGACAGATGGGAGACGAATGCTACAAATTCTATTATTAAACTAAATACATTAACGCAGTAAAAATCAATCAATATGCCTAGCCTTTACCCAACTATGTTAGGGACGCCTTCTAGTCTAACCGGATGCAGCTGAATACCGGTATAAAAAGGTTTTTTTAAATAAAATTATGTAGGTATTATTAAAATATCCATTTGTTTTTGGTTGTTCTAAAATATGCTTAACCTTTGAATGCAGAGAATGTCTTTTGCAAATATACTCTAATGAAATCAAAAGGTCAAAACCATAGGTCGCTGGTTCATATCCGGCTCGAAGGACCAAAAATAAATGTAAGGGATCCTTAAACTTATATGGGGGCCACACCAACTTCAACGTCAATGCCCATCATCCTCATAAACATCGCGGTTATTATTCCGATAATTATCGCAATAAATTGAGTGGCCATCCGAGTTATCGCCACGTCAATTGGCAATGACAATATCGCTGTCAAATTGTCGCGATAAGTTGTGGCTACACCTACGGTCTACTTCCATCATCGCGATAATCAACGGCATATCCAGTTGGTGTAACCCCGACATTAGTGATATGATAGCAGGGCGATTCTATTGGGATGACGAAAAAAAACCGACTGCTTTGAATAATGAAATATATTTTTACATATTATTTGCAATAATAGGTACAAATACTGTGTACCGAATGCACGGCACGTAAGTTGGTAGAGTACAGTCATAATGCAAAAATATGGATTAAACTGTTCAGAGTCAGACAGGATTCCACGAGACTGGTAGGTATGCCTACTTTAATACTGGTTACATTTACTTAATATCGACTAAGCGCTTAGTTACTATAGTTATTTTTAATGGCAGCTTGCGACGCAAATGTGCTACCTCTTTTGTTCAAACATTTTTTTTAATTTCATAAATATTTGCAGGCTTTGACTGCCTCGCTGGTGTCGTGCTCGTAAGCCTGCTACGTGTGGAGTCTGGGTTCGATCTCCGCGTCATTGAGTTTTTCCATTACGAAATTCTCAAGCGGGTATCACACCTCCGCCGTATCAGCAGCGAAAGCGCAATAGTTGAATTCAACTGGCTCGCATGATGTTCCTCTACTCGAATTACGATTCGAGTAGCGGAACATCATGCGGTTTCACGGTTTCGTGGCGGAGGTGTGCTAAGGCCTAATCAACTCACACCTCAAGTAACAACACTACCAGCGGCCACTGACCACAAAAAAAATCATCAAATTTTTCATTTTTATTTTGTCGTGTTTAGATTTATGATACCCCCATCAATTCTGCAGAGTTTAGCTAGCTAATTTAATTTGACCCTGTGTATTTCCTATTCCCTATTATTAATATTCTCCCTTCATCTATTGCCATCGTGTAGTGATAATTGCAATGAGGCTTTTAATGCTAGATTACGGAACATTTTCTGTTTAATTTCTCTTCCAAATAGCCTCGTAAGACTCGTATCGCATCGCATCGAGCTATACCGATGGTGATGCTATTATTATTATGAATCCACTGCAATATCCTGTTGTGACGGATTTTCAAGCAATGGAATTTCATAAGTTTGCAAGAAATTGAAGAACACACAACATAAGGCAAGATACAAAAACCGGCCAGTTACGTATCGGACCACGCACAATGAAGGGTTCCGTAATTGAAAAGAATGTATCCCAAAAACAAACTTAACATTGTAATCCCAAATTTTTTTTTTTTATGTGATAAAATTACAAATTAACAATTTTCTGACTTTTTCCTTTCCATGATTCTAGGTCAACGGGAAATACTATAAAGATTTTGATTTACTTGCGAGTATCAAAATTGTCGCATAAATGGCCGTATTTTTTGCTGCGTTGACTTAGAAGCTTGATTTTTTTAGAACTCTAAACGAACATAGACCTACATATTTAATATTAATTTCAACTTGATACCTCTACGCGTTCCTGAGAAAAAGGGTTGCGACAGACTGACAGACATACAGGCAGACGGATAACGTAGTGATCCTATAAGGGTTCCATTTTTTCCTTTTGAGGTACGAAACCCTAAAAACAGCAAATATGATTTATTAACATGTGCCTACGTTGCGGTATATCGACTCCGTCTAGTTTATTTCCTGCGGAGGCTGACAGACGTTCTGAGAACTCTATAATATAAACTGCTTCACAAGACTTTTAAACTTATCGAGGATAAGTGGAGGAAATCGTCATTTGATGGCGAGTCACCATTAAAGTACCTAAATATGATCGATTTTTTTTTCAATTTCTTAAGTAAGTTTATACTAGCATATCTGGAATACAGGACGTTATATTTTATTACTATGTTCTATGTTAGATGGTTTGGCTATGTTGAGAGGATGAAGGAAAGGCGACTAACTCATGGTATTTACAAGGCAGGTAGATGTGAGTGGAAACACCGGGAGAGGGACGCCCTAGGAAGATATATATTGGCCTTATTGGTGATGTTCTTCAGAAAGGTCAGGTGCGTAGTGCGTGTATAACCAGATGTATGAACGTAAACGAGGCAAAAGGAATATGTAAGGATCGTAACAGGTGGCGTTCTGTAGTTCCTGCCTACCCCCATGGGAAGAAGGCGTAAGTGTATCTACTTATGTGTATGTAATTTCTATGTTATTAAGTTGGAAAACAAACAGAGGAGTCTCTAATGGGAACTAGCCCTTGGCTAATTGGTCGCAGGAGCCAAACATGCAACGTCATTGCTGTTGCGGTACTGATCTGTGGGAGATAGTTTTATGTGCCTGTAAGTTTATTTATTTATTTATTAAGTTGGAAAACAAACAGAGGAGTCTCTAATGGGAACTAGCCCTTGGCTAATTGGTCGCAGGAGCCAAACATGCAACGTCATTGCTGTTGCGGTACTGATCTGTGGGAGATAGTTGTATGTGCCTGTAAGTTTATTTATTTATTTATTAAGTTGGAAAACAAACAGAGGAGTCTCTAATGGGAACTCGCCCTTGGCTAATTGGTCGCAGGAGCCAAACATGCAACGTCATTGCTGTTGCGGTACTGATCTGTGGGAGATAGTTTTATGTGCCTGTAAGTTTATTTATTTATTTATTAATTTGGAAAACAAACAGAGGAGTCTCTAATGGGAACTAGCCCTTGGCTAATTGGTCGCAGGAGCCAAACATGCAACGTCATTGCTGTTGCGGTACTGATCTGTGGGAGATAGTTTTATGTGCCTGTAAGTTTATTTATTTATTTATTAAGTTGGAAAACAAACAGAGGAGTCTCTAATGGGAACTAGCCCTTGGCTAATTGGTCGCAGGAGCCAAACATGCAACGTCATTGCTATTGCGGTACTGATCTGTGGGAGATAGTTTTATGTGCCTGTAAGTTTATTTATTTATTTATTAAGTTGGAAAACAAACAGAGGAGTCTCTAATGGGAACTAGCCCTTGGCTAATTGGTCGCAGGAGCCAAACATGCAACGTCATTTCTGTTGCGGTACTGATCTGTGGGAGATAGTTTTATGTGCCTGTAAGTTTATTTATTTATTTATTAAGTTGGAAAACAAACAGAGGAGTCTCTAATGGGAACTAGCCCTTGGCTAATTGGTCGCAGGAGCCAAACATGCAACGTCATTGCTGTTGCGGTACTGATCTGTGGGAGATAGTTTTATGTGCCTGTAAGTTTATTTATTTATTTATTAAGTTGGAAAACAAACAGAGGAGTCTCTAATGGGAACTAGCCCTTGGCTAATTGGTCGCAGGAGCCAAACATGCAACGTCATTGCTGTTGCGGTACTGATCTGTGGGAGATAGTTTTATGTGCCTGTAAGTTTATTTATTTATTTATTACAAAATCCACAGCTCTAACAATTTTACTTAAATAGATAAAACCAATCTTACAGCCAATTATGGATTTACAATTTATAGCAACACTGATTACATGCATCAGAAACAACAGGATGACATGCTACGAGTAGAAACCAACTAAGCAAGCATTTCAAAGTGTGTGCGGGTGTGTGTGTGTGTGTGTGTGTGTGTGTGTGTGTGTGTGAAGTGTTATAGTAGTGTATGGATTCTTACATTTGAATGTAAGAATGGTAATAGAGTTGACTCTATTTAGAAATATTAGTCAAATCGTCGCATACAGAAGTTACCATTAGTTTCCTGAATGTACCTTTTTTGGTGTTAAATATATCAAGATGAGAAAATTTCTTGTTAAAGTTTCTTAATATCCTAATAATGACAGAATTTTGAGCGTAGTTTGTACCACTGCGCGGAATCGAATAACTGTTTACCACTACGTTTCAATTATAACATAACTGTTACACTTGTGCAATGATCAAAAAATGTAGCTACTATTAAGCTACCTTTTACTGGGTACGTCTTTCACTGACTTGAGTGTGCCCTGGCGGTTGAGAGTATGTCATGCTCACTCAAATGTCTTGCTGGTGGTGGCGTGTGTGTTGGAGCATTAAGTTCCCTTCAAAATGGTTGAGCTAATTGGTGCTGATCCATGCGTCATGTTCGTGAACGGGCGCCGTCAGTTGGGACTGGTCTTCTCGTAGCTGCCATGGCTTATTTTTAATTTTAATATTTAATTTAGTTGTTTTAGTTTTTATCTTTTATTACGGACGCTTTTTAACGTGCACGTCTTCCTACATTGTTCTCACATGTATATTTTCAACATGAACGATGTAACCAATATTTTGTAAAAATATTATGATTTAAAAGAGTGTCCGTGGAGTTTCTTGCCCGTTCTTCTCCATAGGGATCTACTACGCTTTGGAATGGGTAACCAGCTTCATCTTTCTGACCGACTAATTGACAATTCAAAAGTGTCTGTAATTGGTTTATTTGAAATAAATGCTTTGAGTTTGAGTTTTGCTTAGTTTTGTTTATGAAAACATATACGGATAAAAACTAGATTTCGTGATGTCCAAATAAGAACGAATTTTACCATAGACTAGCTAGCTAATATTTTAAGAAAACTACACTGGCCTTCAAAACTTAGTACACACCTTTTAAAATTCCAATATTTTTTAAAGTACACAAGATATATTTTCGAAATAAAAAGGATTACAAAGATTTTTTTTTTTTGTATAAATTCTTCATAGTCGATTTAACCTTCTTTTATGCCTGAAAAAAACTTTATAAACAAAAACACTCCTTATTCAAATTGCTGTCTTACTTTTGACTTTTTTGTTTCTGTTTTATTTACATTTATTTCTTGATAGAGGAGCTCGTGGCTAAGTAATAACAGCCGCACGGGTCGATCCATCAGGTTAAGCTACGCTTGCCGGGGTTGGTCAGTGGATGGGTGACCATTCTTTACATACCGAGACTCCTCCGTGCCTCGGAAAGCACGTTAAGCCGTTGGTCCCGGCTGTCATTCGTGGATCTTTGACAGTCGTTACGGGTCGTCAGAAGCCCGAAAGTCTGACAACCAGTCTTACCAAGGGGTATCGTATTACCCAGTTACTGGGTTGTGGAGGTCAGATAGGCAGTCGCTCCATGTAAAATACTGGTATTCAGCTGCATCCGGTTAGACTGGAAGCCGACCCCAACATAGTTGGGAAAAGGCTAGGCAGATTGATTGATCTTGATCGATGAATTTTGGTTCAAAAGCCGAGGTATCTACAGCATATTTATATATTTATTTGTACACATTTTTTATTTTAATGGCTGTCCAATCACTTGCTACATGCTTTAAAATGAAATGGTGAAATAAATAAGGGTTACATATTACACCACAAAATATGTACGATGCCGATGTGAGTCAAGAGAGCGAGCTCAAAGGTCGCGGATGTTACGCGGATATTTTATGGGTCTACATTATTAACAGATTGTTGAATTTTTATTACCTAGTACGTATACACTTCACTGTCGATGTATTTGTGGTTACGCATAATATTAACCGTAACATATTAGTATTCAACTGCATCTGTTTGCCAAATTCAACCTATAAAATGTTAATATCAAAGCAGCATGATATGTGTCAGATATGACAGCGTCACACTCACTGAATCGAGAATTCTAAATCACTGACAAAAGTAATTAAACCATTGAGCATCACTATAATTTCTCAAAACGGGGAATCTTAAAAGCTAATGGAATGAAGACGACCACCTCATGTACCCAATTAAATAAATAAATACTTTTAAACCCAGCTTGTTGCTTTTATAAAACACTAGTTTCTGCCCGCGATTTTGTCCGCATGAAATTTCTTATTCCCTCAACCCACCCTGTCGCATCGCATCGCCTCTGCCCATGCTATTACTTCGTTTTTGCGTAGCGTTCTTTCTGACTTTTTTTTCTTTTTGATCAGCTCCTAAGGATTATAGCTGGATTATAAATAGCTTAATAACTAGCTTAGCTATTAGCTATTAGATATTAGCTAGTTATTATTAGCTATTTTAGCTTTGGCTTTTTTAATAGCCTTCCTCAAGAATTGGGCTATCAAATAAATTAATAATTTTTCAAACCCGACTGGTAGTTCCAGAGATTAGCGCGTTCAAACATACAAATAAAAAACAAACTCTTCAGCTTTATTATTAGTATAGATAATTCCTGTTTTCTCTAAAACCCTCCAGTTATCAGTTGCCCGGACAGCAAATCTCAGTTGCACTCAAATAATATTTTTTCCGAGCACGCGGAAGCACGTGACGCATTCCCGCACACGTTCATAAGCTCCAAATGCCTTTGTTACAAATGGAATCCCTATTTCATTCCAGCAGGCAGCTCAGTCCTATTGGAAGTTCGAGCATTGTTGTCGGACTACCGGTATATTTTGTTTCAAACATGAATGTTAATAAAAGTACTAGAAACAAACAAAAGTTTTGTTTTTCCCCACTTTGTAAATGTTTCCATTTCATAAGCGTATTAAGAACAAAGTAAACAAGGCTTACGATTCAATTTCACAAAGAAAACTGTGCCCCATAGAGTATGCCATTATCCGAAATATCTTAAAACACGGCGCGAATACGAAATAAGGAAAAATCAATCCCTTGCAGCTCTATAAGTACTCGTAGCACGCGCGTAGACCCGCTACGGCGGCGCGCGCGTAGCGGGCTCTCACGTAGCCATGTCTACATCCGATACAGTGTGTTGCTGTTTCTAACTTTGACACCGCGAAGAAAATTCTTTAGTTTCGCTTCAATATGTCGTACTTTGAATTGGCTGATTAATGATCCTGTTTTTCTGACAATGCAGTGTTATTGTTCCTTGTTTTGTAAATTTTTCGTTACTTTGACATGAAAGTGTTTTGTTCTAATTCGCCATGTTTATTACTTTTACCCTATTCTTATAGAGCAAATTGCAAGCAAGTTAGCTTTAACAAAAAACAAAACAGAGATTTGTGAAAAATATCAAATTAAGCTCAAACTTTAATTAAGGAACGAAATTACAAAGGTAACCTGAAACCGAAACTCGTATATCAAACGTCATTTCCCCATTTTCCCCAAAAGCGAACGACCGGGCGCTGGCTGAGGTACCAGGGCTGCATGAAACGGAGGCGGATGTGTGCAGGCGGCGTGCGGCGGCAAGGCGCATTGCAGGCGGGTGAACGGCCTCGCATCGATCGACGACCCTCCCCCTGCCGCCCCCCGCCGCGCCGCTTGCGTAACCGCCCCCCTCCCGCGCTTATGTAACAGTGACGCGGTTTGCGTGATCGTTTCCTGATTTTTCTGCTGCATCCCGATTGCAGTAATTATGCAGTCCTCATATAAATAAGGGTTGGACTGAATAATTATGCATTTGTGTTCAGCTGGGAGAGCCAGGTGGCGGGAAAACTGCCTGAAGTGTAGTTTGTGGAAGTTTGTATTTTAATTAGGTACACTTAGCTGGTGATAAGTTTGTTAAAACATAATTATTTATTAGTTTGTGTCGAACAAACGAAGCTAGACTGTTAGGATACAAAGTTTCGTCCTGGATTTTCCCGCTCAATTAGCGTGGCGGGAAACTAACTTTCCATCCATTCTCATACACAAAAATATCCCATACCTTCCTTCTAACTTTTGCCCGGCAGTAATATCTAAACTACGATTCATATCGTTCTGCCTTCCCTGCTGAAAGCATGTCGTGATATATTTCAGGGCATTAATTAAGGCTAGCCGGCCCCGAATCGTGGCCAATTTCACAGCTACGTTCTTTATAACCAGGAAGAGTCGTAGATATTAGTTCCTTTTTGTAACGGGGCAAAAAGAGGGTAGTTTTAAGTTGGGTAGGCCTGTTTGTTTATCTGCGGCAGTTTTACTCTACTTCTACTAGTAAAACTATTTTTTTCTTGTTTTCTGTAGTTACTTGAAAACGTTGTCAAAAATTTAAATTCGATTTATGTAAGTCAACTTCAAAATAAACAAATCTTTATTGTTTAAGAAAGCATTACACTAAACAATTAAATTACGTTTTTATTGCATTGCAATTACATTAACACTACTTTAACTTTGGTTATTTGCTAATGTAGGATTCATATCAAAATGTATATTAGTTATTTAAGGGAAAATATCCAGATACAGCCCTGGAGTTGGTTCCGATTGTAGGAAATCCCATAAAAATTCCTTTAGTGTTCCACGTTTTGATACATTCAATGTCGATCCCGAGAATAAATTTAAAATCGACTTCTGTTGTGTTTATAAACTCTAAATATTTAAAGATAAAATAAGTTTTATTTCTATTACTAATATTTATTTGAAATTATTAAAAAAGTAAACAATCACAAATAAAAAATAAACCAAAATTTTCAGAGCCATAAACCAGTGGTATCAATTCCAATAATCCAAATACAATCATCAATTACAAAATAATGATGTGACCCAAATAAAAAACAATCAAATTACATAGACGGTTTGAAATTAAAACAAAAGACGAAGCTACGCCGTAGCTCCGTAGCGGGGTTACGCCGTAGCCGGGGTGCGGTCGGCGACCCCTGGCCGTGAACGGGGGCGCGCCGGGCTCGCGCCGCACTACCTCCCCCCCTCCATCCCCCCGCGCCGCTGAGCCGCTCGCCCCCACCCCCGGCGACCCCAGCACACTGCTACAGCCAGCCGCCGTAGACACGTGTCCGCCGCACCCTGTATACACAGGCTGCTGTATAAATTACGTAGTTACATTTTGTGCAGTGCTGCATTTCGGGTTTAGGTTTTGGCTCGGTTTTGTGGTGAGTTATTGTGTGTAACAAGCAGTACGTAAACGTGCGTAGGTATAATCTTTTTGTAACTTTAATTATTTTAGCTATACCAACTCAGAATAAACCAAAAGCTACTTATCGTTGAAATTGCAGCAAATAAGCAGATTTAATGATGACTAAACCAAACGAAATAAGCGTTTTAAATTACGACATCTTTCACATTAAAAACGAATTGAAATAACGCACCGGAATCACAGTTATAAATTATTAACTAAATAAATACACGCTGTATCGACATTACTCAGCTCAGTCACGCACACACACACACCAACAGACGCACACACAGACACTCGCCCAGTTCTCTTCAAAGCGTCTCTGTGAACGCCACACCCCCGGCGACGTAGCTACAGGGCGGCACTCACACGCCCACAGTACCAAAGGAAAATCAGCGACTGTGTGAGTCAGAGACGTGTAGCGACACTGTGCAGGGTGTGTGTGTGTGCGAGGAAAATATATGTTAATGTGGTACTTCCGCGTTTTCGTGTATTCGTGTCACGCACACACTTGTAATTACGGTGAGCTAACCGTATTGCCGGCGGGGTGTGTCTGTGTGCGTAGGGTGCATCGACTTTGCTTCCTGTTAGGGTACAACGGCCCCAGCCCCTGATTTATGTTATTTCGTTTGAAGGTTTGCGTGTTATTGTGACGTTTCCAACTCATTTGCTTACGAATATTTTACCTTAATATTACATTGATTGATCAATACAATAACAAAAAAATAAGGAGGAAAGTGGCTCCCATTTTTATCACGCGCCGTTTTTTAGTTTTCATTTAAAATTCTGTGTCCCGACAACTGGGGTAGCGACTCTCTTGTTAAATACAATGTTGGCAGATCTAGGGCTGGTTTACAACTAAGGATATTGTTATTTATGTATTCAATTGAAGAGTAACTACTTACTCGACCCCTTTGAAGCACGCTACTCATCTTCGTCTTCAAAGTTCGTTAAAAGGATACTATTTGTATCACTTAAAACGAAGTTTGTATATATTTACGAACGAAGTTTATGCATATGTCGCCGACAACTGGTTTAATTAGCGGTTTAGTTAACCGCCTAGCCTTTTGAACTAAACGGCGGCCGTTCAACTAGCGGCCTGAATGATATTCAATTATAGGTTAGGTTAGAACTGCGACCAACCACGCGCGAGCCGAATTGGTCGCAGTAACTAAGCCAGGGCACCCCGACCAAATGGGTTAGGTTAGGTAAGAACTGTCACCAACCACGTGCGAGCCGAGCGAGCGAAGCGAGCGGTGCCGCGGCAGCGGCCGGTGAGCACTAGGTACTTCCAATGGCAAGGCGGGCGGGCGGGCAGTTGGCTGCGACTGTTACACTTTTGAATAGCGTAAAATGATAACTCTTCGAAGCAAGATGTAGGGATCGTAGCCATTCGAAATAGTCTATACTTAATGCCTACCTTCATGGCAAAAAATACTTAAGTTTTGTTGTTTGCCGCTCATTGTTATAAGAAAACCTACAATTACCAGTGAAAGCTTAATGATAAAATTCTAAGGAGTCACGCATTTTCTCCCAAATGCGTACCGAATTCAACCAGTCATTTTTAGTATCAGTGACTGTTTCATTGGTCGAGTGGCCGAGAGTGAGTCGGCTTAGCGTAGGGGCTTGAGATCGAGCCCTGGGTCCATCAGGGAAGGTGTTTCATTACTTTTCTTTTAAAATGTTTCTGGCTTTCCATCAAATTTTTTTCAGTAGCAGCCCTGAATCTGGATTTTGTACTCGATGAATGATAATAATGATCGCCCACTATTACATGGCACTTATTCATAACTGACGTTAAATAGATGCTACCACTTCGGCCTTCGGAAAATGTATATTATAAGGGCTAAACCAAATATTTACACAAACAAAATGTCACTAAAACAAAACGTATCCATCATTTTGTTTGTCCAAGTCGTGGTTTATTTATTTGTGTGTCCAACCAAACGTACGGACGTTTCTCGACAGTATTTTTATTTTAGTTTACTGTTCCACTGGTTACCCGCAAGTTTTCCGCGGAATAGTTTTCTCTAGGTTTTCCAATGTAATAAGGAATATAGGCATGAAACAATATGTATTTAGAAGTGAGATTACTATAGGTTTCTTGCAGGCAAGCTACTTGTAGCTTGCAGATTTAAAGTTGCTAGCTATTTTGAAAGAGTTTTACTTATAAAGCCTCAGTCTTATTTCTGAACTGAACTGAATGATGTGAGCCTTCCCGCCAATTTATGTAGCAGATATTGTTTCACAAAACGCCGCATCGCCACCGCAGCTTACCGCAAGAAGAGGAGTTAACAGATGTATTTTGCTTCATGGTAAGTTATCCAATCCGCAATGCAGCAGGAACTATAAGATGGTACAATATACTCCTGGTTAACAAGCAGAAAAGTTTAGTTAACCGACTTCCAGCAGTCTACTATAGTCCTTTTATTATTACAATAACACGAGAGGATTCAAATATCATAGACAGACCCCACAACTGCATACAAAAAGTACCAAGCCCGCAGAGCCGGTAGCAAGTACGTAGATTGTATTTCCAACAAAGTGGGACCTCCCTCGCCTCGCAATATCATTCCGCACCGCACCTGACTCGCGTATTTCAAACTGTTGTTATGTTTACTCTTTGTTCCCCTAGCCAACTCTTTTTTAAACAAGTCTGGAAATATAATCGCGGGATTGGATTTCTTAAAGTTCTAGCATTTAATCTTATTATTCGTAAAGGTTACGTTACCAAGAATGTAAGCCTGTGAAGGAGGTGTCTTGGCGGCAGAATTTTGTCGTAGTTGTGCTTGTTTACTGAGCCCACCAATACGTTTATAAACTCAACCAATTTACCCTTGACTCTTGTGAATATAATCCGCTTTTAGTTTCCGTAAACACGAAAACCAAATACCTACTTAACTTCTACCGTTAATACAGAATATTATAGGTATAATATGAAAAACTTTTAAAAATAAGTTCACCATGTCATGGGGGAGTTATTATCAATGTTTTGTTCATGGTGCCCATGAGAGTGCAATTAGTGACGGGTGCTCATCGCTTATAAGCTTCACGACCTAAATTCCTCTGTTTTACAACATGCGTCAGATGAAAAACGCAGAGAGTGCTGCACTCAATATTTAATCATATCACACAGGCTGTCATAAATATGTGTGCGGCTATGTCAAAATTACTGGCATAGAAAAGTTTACGTGAAAATGACGGGCCATATGTTTTTCTGTTTTTCGCAAGAAACTAAAAAGTCACATCATGTTGTACCGTAATAATATTATCTTTTCATATTACATACATAAACTCACACCTTCTTCCCATGGGGGTAGGCAGAAACTACAGACCACCACAAATTATTTTTTAAATTTCACCAAAAGAAAGAAAAATAAACAATAAGTTCTACATATTCCGAAAAGTATCAGGACGACATAGCCAGCAAAGGCAAGTAAAAAATCAGTGGCTTCAAAAATTCATCAGCCTGATCAATCGAAATTACAAATTCACCACGTTAGGTACTGCCTCATGAAAACAGTCCATGAAAAAACAAACGTAGCGGGTTGAAAAAAGACTCGTCTCGCCTCCCGACACTCCCTCACTGTGAGTATTCAATATTTAATTTGGTTTTTCACTAGTCTGCCGCCATCGCGAGCCCCGCAAATGGATCAGTCTGTCTGTCTGTCCACAAATGTAGCTAACGATCCGTATAGCTACAGTTTGGTCTGAAATGTACAAATATGGGTGTTTGATGTTCATTGTTTCAATATCGTGGAAGTATTGTGAAGGACTGATAAAGGATCTTTGTTTTGTGCTTTTGTTTGACACTAAAGCACAAAACAAACATCCTTTATCAAAGACACACTTATAAAAATAAATCATTATTATTTTTTTAAATGTCTTTGACATATTTTGGGACCCTGGGGTCCCGGACTTTTGGATGGCGTACGAGGGCCTGAAGCCAGCGCGCAGAGACCCGTTAGTCGTTTTTAATTAAATGAGGCACCAACCGACGATTATCACTGTTCGCACTATGCAAGTGCACCTAGACAACCTCCGGTTGGTAAGGCTATTGCAGGAAACAAAGATGTTGGACTATGGATTTGGGTGACTAAAGTGGACTAGAAGTATAAAAGATGGCCTCGGCCTAATTAATGTAATATTATATTGGGGAAAAATATGGGACGGAATGACTTGGTGACGTAGCGACAAGGGGTCAACATATCCTGAGGTGCTTGAGGAGTGAAGAGGTATTCCTCGGCTATCAAGACAATGTCAAAGCCCGGAAGATAGTCAAGATTAGTATATAATTATGCCAGTATTTACTGGAACACTTCCTTCCTCCGAGTACATTTACTCTGGCGAACCTCCACTCAAGCCGGCCAATAAAGGCAAAAATGAGGTGTGAGCTCTGTTCCTCGTCAGTGTTCACTCCCGCCGGTCAATAAAGGTAAGCCAGAGATGAGGGACAAGACTTCTCCCGGGAGACAGGGTCCGAGGGGTCACTACTGCACAATAGCTCGCCACGTGCTGCCCTGCGGGTTTATGTATCTCTCTTGGTCTGGCTCCCGATACTATACCAGTTTCGGCAAAGTAAACTCTACCGGCACAGACCTAGAGTTCAAGAGCACGCAAGCCCCACCACGACGTCAACGTAGACATACGGCGCGGCGCGACGCGGCGGCGGTGGGATTATTATTATTATAATGTATTCGGAACTAACCATTTAATTAGCTTTTCTCAACAAAGAAATGTGCGTTTATAGAATTGATTTATTTGTATGAAACCGTCCCGTAGTAATTAGTGTTCATTCACAGAATAGTTAGAAAGAGGTAGCAATTGTTTTCATTGACGAAGCGACACATCGCGCGTAGTTTGTGAACCACGTTATGCAGAATAAAGTAAATGTTTATCTATTCCGGGGCACGAAATTTCTTCACTATTGTAACCTAAATATATACTTACTCAATACTATCTCGCATTGTAGCCGTAGCAGATATTTTTACAGCACCTTATCTAAGTATATTTTTAAGAGCATCGATTAGTGTATTGTGTCTCAGTTTTCCCATTATTTGGTCATGAGTCAGAGCCCGCGGCGGCGCGGCAGACGCTCAGACAATATTTGTACTGCACACCGATATCTGCATGCACTACACAACGAGATACGATTTTGTAATCTATGTCGTAAGATAAATTATCGTTCAAAACAAAATGGGTTGCCGTAATTTTATCACAATGATTTCTTCACATTACACGTGAATTAATTTTTATCAATCAAGAAATAAAAAAGTTATAAACTCGTAGGGCACGGGACCCCTTGCCGTGCCATCAGTTTATTGTTAATCTGTCATTGTAAATCTTCTTCCTGATAAACCCTCTTCCAAAAACCATTAAACTTATAAAGCCCTATTTTTTTTTATTCTGTAGCTTCTGCAGGATCACAGGTTTTAGAGTACTGCAGCCAAGTTGCAATCTATCGGTTACCAAAGGGCCGCCAAGAGAATGTTTGCTGTGCAAACTGCCAGATGCGCCATTCCCTTGTGAACGACGATACTCGTACCTCTTGGCCCGACTGGTGCCCTGGTACTTGCTCAGTTAAGAAGTAACAGGTCTTTTGTTAAAAGTGCACGGAATTAAAAAGTTATAATTATATTAGGACCTGAAAATTATTGCATTCGTGGCGATAAATAATGGACCTCTTATTACTAGGTAACTTAGTAAGGAAAAGAATTTGAGGATAAACTATAGGACTGAACAACAGGAAAACCCGCACGAATGCACAAAATACTTTCTGAATTAACTTTGCGATAATATGGTGCTTTTTATGAGCAAAACGCTCATAAAATGATTCCTAAACCTCATCATACTCGTACCTCAGACATAGATATTTCAAACAAATAAAAAAAATTACCAAAAAGAAACTCATTTCTCATCTCAAGTCAAATTGATAAATGATAACCATCAGAAAAAAATCTTCAAAACGTTAAAATTACTCCAACTACCGTAAGAGCTAAACTTAGGTTCCAAACAAACACAATATCACTCAATATCCGTCTTCTAGACACGTCCTAGGTCTCGTCTCAAGGTGTCTAGATACGTCGGATACCTAATAGACAGGAAGAAGATAAATAGCGGGTTTGCTGACAATTAATTCGCCTATATTGTACTGACGAGCTCAGAAACTTTGAAATTTCATATTAGTGTCGTCATTCTTTTGAGTACGTTTTCGCGTTGCAATAAGTAAACAACATATGCTTTTGCGTTAAAAGAGAAGTGTTTCACAAGAAAATACGGAATGTTTTTAGTAACAAGATAATCTATGTGTATAAACCTACCATAGACGTATCGTGGAGTTTGTAGGGGTAATCTTCGGAATTACTGATCTGATTCCGAAAACTCTTTCACTAATGAAGCTAAAGGATTGGTGAGGGATATTTTATGTCAAAACAAAAAAATTCATGAGGACAAAGTCGCGGGCAAAAGCTAGTTAGATAATGTTAGCGGAATCTTGATTAAAACTAGTGGTATTACAATGTAAAAAAGCCTAGAACTTGTACGAGGAAATCATAACTGTTGTCTAGCCTAATAATCTTGTTAGAGTTGTCACAAACCATCGTTTGGAGTGTCATTTTTCCTGACAAATTGTCAGCAACATGAAAATATCAAGCTCAAAAAAGGGGCAGGCAGGTGTAGGTAAGTGTAACACACCCTCATTTAATCAGATAGGTTAAATAAAGTGCCACAGAACTGAAGATGAGCCTATTGTGATGAATCGGGCACAAATCTAGGCTCTAGCTAGCTGTTACTGTTATTATAACCAATTAGCGACCTGCCCTGGCTTCGCACGGGTAGCCCGATCGCTACCAAACTTCACAGGATCACCCGCTGGGCTAGTCTGAATATAGAATATGTCTAGCCTCATCAGCAACCATGGCACAGCACACTGCACTTTCGGCTGGTCTACAAGAAGAGCCTTACCTCTCCTAGTCGACGTCATTAGTCAGCCTCAACCCAGCGCTGTACACTCCGACTCACTGGAGCATAGCGCAGCGTCACCCTGACTCACTGGGGAATCACCGCAGATAGTTCCGACTCACGGTGAACTATGCGGCACACGGTTTCGACTCACTGGAACCACAGCTGGCACTGGCAAGCATCGCAAGATACACGACTCAGCCCACTATCGACCTCCGGTCTCCGGAGGGGAGTGATGTGGCGGAACCTACATCGCCTGCACATACGAACTATGCGTCACAATGACGTCAAGCAAATCCTACATCGCGCAATCAGAGTTTACCGTGTGACTAGCATATATACAACGTCCCATCATCAACCGTCGGGCAGTTGCCCACCAGACACAACACCCGTCTGGTCGGAGGATCCTTCCTTTTCTATGGAGGATGAGTGAACTTTACACCCTGTTCCTCATGCCTCTATACACACATCCAGTTTTATATATCATCATCATTCTCCTTCCCTTATCCCGATTTATCCAAATAAACCGGGAAAAGGGCAGGAGAATGATGATGATATATAAAAATGGATGTGTCGACCCCAAGGTCGACGCAACATTTTGTTTTCTTCCATACTTTGCTATAATCTATCTATATAATATAAATAATTTATTTATGTATCCATTTTTATATGTATAGATAAATAACTCTTTGCCCAACCACACGCTCACCACTAGACTAACGAAGAAGTCAAAAATACGTCACGTAAATGTTCTTACATATCCCCACAATCCTACACCCCCTAATCGTATCACATAGTAAAAGACGGCGAAGAAGGAAAAACAAATAAATCAAAGCAACAAACAGTTTTCTTGTCGGCAGTACCGCTCCTACATTAATTTATGTGCGAAGGGTCTGATTGATCAATAGCCAATAATAAAATGACGACACACACGCACCCGGGCTTTGTGTGCGTACACAGTCACACAAGGAACTAAGTAGCTGTCTAATTATTATTGGACATGACAGATGGTAAAGGAAAACTTCGTTAGAAAATATGGAAACATATAATATTATGAGCTGAAATCACCAATAGGTACGCGTTGAGCATAAGCGTGGTTGGCGATGCAGACTTTTGCTCTGCTGTAGAGCATTTATCAGGCGGGTTGTATGCCTCGGTATTTAGTTAGCCTATAACGTAGCCTCATAACCAGCTCATGTTGTTCTGTTCAGCACAGCTGCAGCTCTCTCACTCACTGAAGGTAGAGGAAACATAATCATTTTCTGTTTATGCACTAAATGTGATTATTTCCATCATTCACCTAACACATAAAACAGAAGGCCAATTCTCGTACCTAAAAACGTTCAAATTCAAGACGCAATCTCATGCCAGCGACAATCAAATGTCAAAAATGTAGGTAAACGCTATACAATTTTTGATAGATTGAAACTGAGATGATAAAACGAACGTCGTTAAAAAAAACTAGAATTGGCCCTCGGGGTCTTATCACAAAAATGTAGACACTTGTTCAACGCGTATCGAATAGCAGTCTTACGTCAAACTCCATACATAAATGTCATGTTAAACAGTTGTTTAGCCTCAACAACTGATAAACACAGTTTTGTGGTAATACGGGCTCTCTCTACCACTATTTCTCCTAACACAGGTGTTATTACGCCTAAAAGGAGGCTCCAATCATAAACTAATCTAAACTAGTTGGTACAGAAATAAACATTTTGTATTTTTTTATATTTGTATATTTCAAGTGTTCATACGTCATTTTTCTTTCAGTATAACCATTTACTAGACTATGGCAGAGTATCTACTGAAATATTGACGGAGTTCCATGCACACGCGATCACTCTGTGCCGCAACAAGTATGACTAGGTTATGTTATCGACTTTCATGACTTTTGAATAAGACTTAAAAGTTTTTTAAGCTCAAACTTTATGCATAATGTCTCCCACATCATGTCAATAAGCTAATGACGTGTGAAAGTTCGCTAATTTTACTATCCATCGTATGTGAAACTGCATAAATAATAAGAAAATTGTTCCTAACACTTTATGGAGTCTGTCCTAAATAAAATGTTTATTATTTGGTATTCTTATTCAAGCACTAGACGCAAGATAATATTGAAAACATAAAAAAAATATGAAAGCGCATGGGTTGTGGATTGGTATATATAGTCTAATCCGTTGGGTCTAGAAGCATGAAATTTTGAGAGAGTTTTATATACCTATAACGAAAGTGATCACTAACAAAGCATTTTACTTTCATTAACAAAATCTTACTTTACTGTATAATACAAAATTAAAATTGCGTGTATAAGTACTTACCTACATAATTTCACTCCGCACATAACGCTGCCTTCTTCTCAACACCTAATTCACGTATTTATCTCGTCTGCTCGACGTCCGTATGTCACTCCAGGGATCAGCAGAATATCATATGTCAGGTATATTTCCCTGACACATGCTGTGGTGGAGACCCATTTAGTGCAACCTTGAGACGCACACCACACTTTGTATGCTCGTTATTTGATTTAGTGTGTCATGGTCATAATGCGAGGCAGTGGTGACCCAGTGGTAACGGCCCCGACTTACGAATTATAGGTCGTGGGTTCGAACTCAGGCAGGCGCTTTACTTTGTGTAAAATATTTCATCACCACTGCTCTCAAAACGGTGAAGGAAAACATCGTGAGGAAACCGGCACGTCCTAGAACCAAAAATTCGAAGACATGTGACATCTACCAACCCGAACTGGGCCCGCGTGGTGGATTACAGCCCAATCCCTCTCGAAGGAGGCCTGTGTCCCAGGCTGATTATGCATGGTCATAATGTCACTGTATTTCTTTAAAATATGTTTTTTTTTTTTTGTAAACTGGCATCTTGTATTTTCTTTTTATTCTTGTAAGTAATTATGATCAATAATTTAATTGTGCTTTTGTTTGCACTAAATAAATAGTTTATTTAAGAGCGTTAATCACGCCCGCGCTGGCAACGTCGCATTTTTATAGGTTTTTCGTGATAATTTTAATAAATTTAAATCAAAGGACAATTTCCTCTCTCAAATTCTTAAATCGTATATCGAATATATAATAATATATATACGAGTACGTATGCTATTTTTTGACAGTTATTTTGACAGTTATTTTGGTAGGTATTTACGAATAGAAAATTACATATTGTCAATTATTTTCTACTTTCTAAGAGTAAATTATACCAATACATATTTCTTGCTGTCGCGAGTCATATTTTGATCAAGATACAATTTTACACTGACCTTAAAATTGCAAAAAAACACAAGAAATTTTGAATTTCGCGGGCTACCACAGCGCATTCACCTTAAATCTATCAAATTCCTCGTCAAATTTAAGGGTGTCATAGACCATCAAACCGAACAACTTTTTCCATGGCACCAACATCGTAATCGCGAAAAAATAATCAGCCGTCCCATACATTTGCGTCGAGTAGGTATTGAAGTTTTCTATGCGACAGTTGATAATTTTTTCGCGAATACGATGTTGGTCCCATGGAGAAAGTTATTCGGTTTGATGTTCTGCACCACACCCTGAAATTTGACGAGGATGCAAAACGACACGTTGTAAAATAAAGTGTTAGCGAAGTCAAAACTGTACATAGAATTATTTTTTTCATATTAATTTTTGCGAGGTCTGGGAATGATTCTAATGCCGAAAATATAATTTATTTAATTTTTGTATGTTGTCTGAATATATAATATTCCAGCATCACGCCAATACTACCGTATTTTGTTCAAATTATGCATAGATATTCCCTATAAGTCTAGTCAGTCTGCTATAAATTATCACGCTATTTGCTATGAGGGATGAGCAGTATTGCTTTGTGTTCGTAGTCTTCTATAGTTTACCGCAAACTGTAAAAAGACGAGCCAAAAGATTTGAATATTGTAGATAGTTACAGATTTAACCTTTTAATGATTATCACCACGACAGACCTCTATGGAGCTAAGCAGTCAATGATGACATGTAAGTAATACGAGATTTTGAATATCACTCGATCGATCGGTTTTTATAAGTGCAATATTTACTGTTGTACTTATTACGATCAAAGAACGCACCGGTTCTTAATTAAAAATGAATATTAATTATTACCAGAGCGCAAGTACCTCAGGTGAACTTTAAAACTTTTCTGTTTGTTTAATTATACGCGCCAAGATTAAACTGATAAGCTACAGCCTACAGCCCATCCGTTATGTGGCTATTTTTAATGCACTGGATTTATTGTATAATGTTAAAGCGATCGTACGAAATAATACCTAGCTCAATATACTTCTATCATCACATGATGATAGTTCATTGAACAATAAGGACGGTAGTTTTAATTTGAAGCACACATTTTTGTAACTGATTACGGATTAGAAAGAGCGCGGGATAATTACGTAACACACTTATGTACAATAGGAATTGGCTTCATTTTGACAGTTCAACAACATTCATTGCGTTGTTAACGTTACTGAGAAGATAATTTTTTCAAACATTTGAAGCGATTAGCAATAAGCTTCAATGGGTTAGGGGTCATTCGGCCCACTATGGAACTGGGCCCGCGGACCAGTTACCCCTTTTAAAATATGATAGTGGTAAACTGGGCCCACATCTGTTTTGATTTCAATCAAGCGAAGGGTGGCTTAAAATGGCTTATATAATCTAGTCGTTTCTGGCACTCGCCGGCCGCTGCCGCGGCACCGCTCGCTTCGCTCGCTCGGCTCGTGCGTAGAAGGTCACAGTTTTAACCTAACCTAACCTATATATTTTTTGTCATATTTTGGTATTTTAACGCACAACCTCATATGGGGTTATTGTACTCATCATTATGAACAACTTTTACTGCCTATATGACCAAACCAGAAATCTAAAAAAAAATATATTATATTATATGTGTAAATGCTTGTACCTGTATATATAATATATTGTATACTTAATAATATATAAGCCATTTTAAGCCACCCTTCGCTTGATTGAAAGCAAAACAGATGTGGGCCCAGTTTACCACTATCAAATTTTAAAAGGGGTAACTGGTCCGCGGGCCCAGTTCCATAGTGGGCCGAATGACCCCTAACCTGCTTCAATATCATTCTTATTCATCATTTATATTATTTTACGAATGAAAGGTACTTCCTTGTTCCTTTGATGTCCATGTAGCTTACTTATGGAGGATCCTCAAAGGACAATGATGACAGGTTCAAAAGCTGGCCAATACTAATGTGACTTACTTATCCAGATTTCTCATTAATTATTGCTTTCAAACGACATACGATAAATGAAAACATCATTTAAACAGTGATCTCGTCAACACGCAATCGTGAAAACAAAGCTCATTTCTTCTCTGAGACGACGCCTTTGCCTTACAAGTACATAATTACAGCGTGATATTGTCAAATATTTCATGTAATTTTAATGTCTTATGTATTTATTTAAAAATAGGTAGGTACTCCAACTGCATATACATTGTACAATAAATAGCAAAAGTTAACAGGTGTGGGTTCTTATGTATATATCGCAGCTAACTGGTTGAATTAGCCGTTTGGTCAACCGCCTAGCCATTTCACTAAACGCCGCCATTCAATCAACGGCCTGAATGATACTCAGCCGATACGTATAATACAACATTTAATGAACTGGCTGGCTGATGCATAGGCCATTTATACAATAGGGTCATGCAATAGGGTATTTCGGTAGGTCATTTATTAGATATACCTATTATTTAATTCCAATTTAAAATATTACAGTGTAAAGGTACCACACCGTTCTTGAGAAAACAAATTATTGTAGATTAACCTCAAAACACTTTAACGTTGCTTCTGCAACGTCTCCGGCGCTGCGGGAAGTGCAACTCTTTCGCCCTTACTAACAAAGGATAGGCACACTTTTTTTTTTTTTTTTTTATCGTGTGGAAATCCTCATGGATGTCCTCCACCCTGGGGCAGGAGGAGGGGTCTGTCAGACTTTTACAGACTAAAACCACACAGTGTTCTGCTGCTACCTTTAGCCGGGGTGCTGGAGTGCTTGCGCATTTCGTCACGCTCCCCCGGCTAGGTGTCGGCCCGCATGAATTCATGCGGACCCCGTCACCCTCAGCGGCCTTATACGGCCGCAATCCTTCCAGAGAGGCGCGCGCGGAACACGGCGCGCCGCCGTCTCGGGCCTTTCACTGTTCAGGCAACAAACTCCCCCAGTCTCTTGCCTGCAGGCCTCACCTTAAGGCGGCTGGAGATCATTTCGCGCCCTCCGCCACCCGGTGCGTCTGCTACGGATTGGAAGGGAAGTTGTATCCTCCCTCTCCCTTTCCGCCGCCTCCTTCGCGACCATCACTTCCTCGCAAAAGGAGGCGACGGCGTCCCACGCGCTCTCACCTCCGACCATGCACCCTAGCTCACCTCTGCAGCATCAGCCGCTACGCCTCGTACGGTTGCCTTTGCTCTGCCACAGCGGGCGGGGGCTGTCATCCCTTCGCGCCTCCGGATTTTTATATACACTCTAGAGGTGGCAGCCAAAAGACTACAAAGAGTCGGGGAGCCCGAGCATTTAAACTATGAAAAACACCAGAAATATTGTAGCTTGTGGACGCCATATTGACAGTGTGGATTTCAGCGCCAGGTGGCAGAAAATGGAACTAAATTTAAATTGATATATCTGGGCTAGGCATGTAGTTGAACGCCATCGATCCAAGTAATTTACCGAGCCGTTTGGATGGATGGCTGAATATCATTCAGGCCGTTGATTACTTAAATGGCGGCGTTTAGTGAAATGGCTAGGCGGTTGACCAAACGGCTAATTAAACCAGTTAGCTGCGTTATAATATATCAATTACAGGTAGGTACATGATATTCATATAAAACATAGCAACCTTCGTAAAGTATGTAAAATTAAAATTGTCAAATGTCATCTTTTAATAAATAATTAACGTGCATGGCTCCTTTGCTCGGCTAGTCACCTGTCCTACATTATGTGTATGCGCAATCATTTTAATCTGTACACCTAGCGACTAGGGACACATGCTGCAAATGGCGAATGGGTGATGCACCTGGTGGGTATAAAAACCTCTTTGTGTGTCGTTCTAATCTAATCATTATTTAAAAAAAATGTCAGCCAGGTGTGTACTAAGCTACCGTTCCTTTGACCTATCTTGATTCGTTAATACTATGTCTGTGATTATTCACAAATGTTTACGGATTCACCAACAACGCCTCCTGTCAATGGCATTCAGGAGCCAAAAGATCCTTGTAGCCTGAGCTTGTAGCACTCCAGTCTAGCCTAGTCTCGGATTTGTCAGTCACAGTGTACAATCCGACCGTCGAAAGAATGCTTTCTGATACTGTCAGTTGGACAATTTCTAGTTGTAATAAGGATCAAATTCGCAAATCACGTACTCGTTAGTATGAAACTGACAGGTGTCAAGAGCATTCTATCGGCGGTTTTGGGTAGGTATTAACTTATCTGATAGATGATTTCATACGAAATGATTTTCGTACTATTAAATAGTTTTTTAAATGACTGAGTGATTCGTAGTTACAATCGGGACACTGTGAATCAGGCCTTTTGTCTTTCCTGAATTCTGACAGTTTCTTAGTCCTCGATGTTTATTGGGCAAGTACATATCTGATACCTACCTTTAGGGCCAGAGTAAGTGTAAGGACAGGGTAAGCAATACAATCTGAGCAGAACTGAAAATGTAACCCGTAGCTCAGGAGCCAATCGTTCAGCTATTGCACCATTCGTACCAATCACTACTAGCGTAACTTTAGCAAACTCTTCAGAATAAGGATCCTTTCCATCTCTGCCAGAGACTATAATCGTGATGTCATATTAGTATAGGGGGCGAGCCCATCCTAAATAGGATTGTATATCATAAAGTGGACAAACATCCCGAAGAGATTCTTCGCTTATCTTACGCGCCCATTATTTGCTCGAGGGGTGAGCGGCAGTATTGGGGTTCTGATATAAAGATAACTCCTTGAAGTCTTGGTCTCCTGGTAGAATGATATTAGTTACAGTGACTTGTTTATGGTGAAAGGCACAAAGTACTTGCCGCGTTTGGTGCAGTAACTAAGTAATTAGCATCCCTCACCGGAACTCCGGGTTCGATTAGCTTCGAATATGAGTACCTACTCGTACATGTATATTTCATAGTATAAAATAATGATCAACGTGTTGCCTGGTTGGAGTTTTGTGCATGAACAACTTATAATATGTCTACAAACTCGAAAAAGACATCGTCCTTTAGAAAAAAAGTTATTTGAATCCCGAGCGTTACAAATAAATTAACCTAATTATGAACTTCTTTCGATAAAAAGTCTATGGCCCGTTATACTGTACTATGTTAGTGAAACATACAACTTTTTGAAATAACTTATATAAACGATCTATTTCTAGATTTCCTACGTCCATCAAGGACCTATAAATACGTTTTTATCAGCAACTAAGGAACGTCAGAGCAGAGATCATTCTTACATGGAACCGAAAATTCGTTCCCTTTGGCAAAAAAAAAAAAAAAAAAAAAAAAAAAAAAAAAGTTATTTCAATAAGTTGTTGTCTCCAACCGGCTTCGTCTTATTATATCAGTCGCAAATGTAAGGTAACCTGTATTGACTAAATACCATTTACAATAATTACGTATGGAGCTTAAAGGCCACAATAACGCATTATTAGTGAACTAGTCACACTGGCTGCGACAAATGCTGTCATTATGTTCATTAAGTATATGAGGCATTAAGTGCAATTTACTCTTTTCTTGGAGAAATTGGATTGAATAAACCTATTACAACCTAGTAGATAAACCTACATATAAATAGGTAAGCAAGCTACATCGCTCATACGTGAACTCTTTCAATCACAAGGTTGTCGGTTATCTGGCAGAAATCGCTGACTGCGGCAAAGAAATACCGAGAGTACCTACCTACTACTAACCTACAAAACGTAAGTACCTTTTTTTTTGTTTTCAGGGGGAAACCTTCAAAAGGCGCCCGGGCCTAAGCGGGATAAGACCGGGGAGGGTGGGATTTTTACCTCACTAAAACCACCCCGGTGGTCACCCGGAACCCGATGGCACATGGAAGGGAGCACCGTTACCTCTCAAAAGAGCGATCCGGAACCCCCTCTGTGCAACGTCTGTTAGGGCATATAATTAAAAAGAACCTACTCTTTAGTTTTCCTTACGGTGTAAGTACAAAAAATAATATTCTATCATTTCTGTAAAACTCAATACTTTTTACAAATTGTTAGAGAATCGACATAAGTAAGTACTATAGGGAGATTTTAAGTAAGACTCTACTATTTTAGTAGGTAGCATGTTGACAGCTTGACAGTAGTATGACTCGAGGTAACAGTAAAAATTCCGAACAATTTCCAAACAAAAGAAACAAACCTGCAAAAAACGTAACAGACCTACCTCTCTGGTCAGCCCACAGCCTACCTGCAGTACAGACACAACAAATACAGTGTACTTATATTCGAAGTAAAAGTATTCGTATCGAATGCAGTCGGAGGACGCGCGTTGACACCCGCTGCACCGCGCGCGGGTGACGGCCCGTCCAAGGCTTTCGATCCGGCCGGTGAACCCCGTCCGTTAATTGTGGCGCTATTATTATCCTCCTTTGGGCCTCTGACTATTAATACATTGTATTTACTGTTATTTAGGCCTGTTTTATAATTATGTGTAGGTTAATTCAGGTCCTCGCCATTCATGTTGAAATCTTTGAGATTGTTTGGATCTAGTTTTGTGTAGAGAAGGACGGGTAGGTAAGTCGGCAAGGACATGTCTTGATGAGCAGTTGTTAGCGCGCTTTAGTTGATATATGATGGTACTATCGAGATAAATAACGCTAATACATTACGGCTAATTTATCTTGGCAAGTCCGCAGAAGGCTGCGCAGTAACATTTTTTAGGAACCAAATGGTGACATGAAGCGAGTGTGAGTGAGAGGACATGCGCGAAAGTTCGTAGCACAGAGCAACACGGCCCCCCGTGTTGCTCTATGGTTCGTAGTGTCTATGTTCAGACTTGGCATGATATTTCGACCGTAGTGTACGATTGCTTTACAAGGAATAAATAATTTAATAGAATAAAGCAAAACTACTTACTTCTGGTAAAAATAAAACTTCTATGTATTTTTCAGCATTTCACAAGTTTTGCGCCTTTGATCCACATCACATAAAATTTTGGTCTCCGCTTGGAAGTTGTCTTGGCTGCTCGGAAGAGTGTAGAATTTAAGTAATTGAAAATTATTTTAACAATGAATATGGACGTACGCACGATACAATTAATTAACTTGATTGATTGGTGCCTTTCAACAAAATTCACTGTAACCCACACAATATTGTGATAATTGTGCTAACCTATTTATTGTTCTAATTCACCGTGACTGCCAAAGCCACAGGGACTAAATCATTAATATACTCTTCCATAGTAACGCCATGGTGAAAGCAGGGGTGTGCCAGAGTCCTCGACCCCGATACAACCCTCCGTGACCCCATACAACGACCAGGGCACCATGAAACGAGAGTAATTCAATTAAACACCTTCAGTACTAAGGGACTACCTGTATCTTCCGTAGTGACCTACAGGGTGGTATAATATCAGATTATAGAGATCAATTTTATTACTAGTTATGTGGGAAATTAGTGTGACGAGAATTGAGAAATACAAAGAAAAAAGCCAAGAGTAGCAAGAGTTTGTGTATACTAGTGGCCCCCTGAAGATAGTGCTCAACATATCCTTAAAACATGGTACTGCCGGAATCTCTCTTCTCTCACTTATTAAATTATTTTCTTTTCTTAGTTGATTTTGATGCTGCTTTAACTGTCATTAAAATTATTCCTTGAGGAATGTTTAAAACTAGTAATATCTACATTGTGCTCTGAATAAAAATTTATAGGTAATTATTTGATATTTAATTGCCCAAACGAAGGCGAGGTGACTCACTAGTGCTCTGGAATAGCTATGTTGATGATCGCAGTAGGTACTGTGAGGGCTCGAACCTCACAGTAGGAGATTTACTAAATAAATAATGAAACTAGAGGGACTCTATTTAAATGAGGCTGAAGCCCTCTATATTTTAAGCTTCATATAAATTCACACTCCTACTAAATTAGTTCTATGCCGAGCCCTCGCCAGATTCTATATGTCATCCTATCCATATGGATAGGATGACATATAGAATCTGGCGAGGGCAAAATCGGGCGAATACTGGCTGACATTCTATCATTCAAATATGGAATATCTTCTGTAAATATTTACAGAAGATAATTATTCCATATTTGAATGATAGAATGTCAGCCAGTATTATATTAACGAGGCTTGATAAAAGCATCAATCCTTTACAGTACCTATCGCACAGAACGCATTCCCATTAAATATATCTACGTAAAGTACTACAATTAAATTGCTAGCCTAATGGCTGCACTGGTATCTATAGTATTTTCTGGATTTTGAACTGACGCCAAAACATATTATTTGATCGTTTTAGTAACTACACCTGAGTACGCAATATGTTTATTATAGCTAAACAACTAAAGAACTTGGTTTTGACTTCGCCAGCGAACAGCCGAAAAGAAATGACTTTCAGGCAGACGGCTGAAACCTGAAAAACACAATATTTGAGCCTTTCCTTCACATCTAAACGAAAAACACCATTTTAGAGAGAAATCGACGTGTATTACAGCCCCAATGGTCTAGTAGCCACAAGTGTAGGTTCCTGCGATCGATACCAATGATGACAATGCTATTGGATTTATCGAATTAAAAACCGCTACTCTATCTGTCATCCATCTGGAACCTTACCTTCTGAAACGTTCAGTTGAATAAAGGTTGATGTGACAGATGTAGTAACAAGTTAAATACCAAGCTCGTAATAAATAAGATGATCCCATAGATACAATTGTAGATAATCATTCACCATTTTTTCTTCCGTCTTCAGAGTAACACTACTCTTCAAGTTCCACTTTTCATAGCATCTGAAAGGTACGTTCCAGTCGTTTATATCATAAAGTACAAGCATCCCTCCCCTTCTTATCAAATCAAATACAATTAACAGTGTAATAAAATACCCATTAGCTTATTGATCGATAAAATCCGAATGCCGAAAACAATTTTGTCTGCGACAGTACATCATAAAAGGGATAAAAGGACGCATATATTAACGGGGGAGGGGGGGTATTAACCTAAATAGAATAAACATATAAAAGGGGGGGGAGACAAAATATCAGCAAAATGTTGAAAGAATTGCAGGCCTTGCTTGGTGTTCGTTGTTTGTCCTCCGATCATCTAGAAAGGGTAGAAAAACATGCTAAAATTCAACCCATGGTCTCTCGTACGGCAGTAGGGAATGGGCTAATTGTGCCTTAGTCATCACTCTCAGTTTCTTCCCAAACGTTCGAACTACTTACATGTACAGCTGAATGTTGTTATTTTCAATTCAGCGACTGTCATCGACTTGATCTGACCTCCACAGTTAGTTGATTATTATTATCTTTTCTGCGTCAGAAAACAAAAGCCTACAAATTATGTACCTGTAATTGACAGGTAATAACTTGAAACTGCTTTAAAATCGTTGCTAAATACAGTGTAGGTGCAAAAACAGTACAGTCCCTTTCAACTTTCAAGACTTAAAGTATTATTTTGATTAACTTGAACGTAGTTTATGTTCTGTACATATCAATAACAACATACATAAAACGTAGCTGCGAAACTCTTAAAATAAAGAACGTTAGCTATTCCAGTAGATTGAAAGCTCGATCTCTTGCGTGGTTCTAGTCTCCTGGTAACAAGGGTGCCGGCTATGGGGGAACATGACCTAGTTTTGTGAAGGGTGCTCCTCTAACGGTGTGCACCATCGATCCATGGGGAACCTGCTGATACGGTAAAGCTATGGGGAAGATTCTACTCATTGCTTAGAATTATATCGCGATGAGGAGCAAAATAAAAACTGAAACGTACAACGTGTCAAGGTGTCGAGTAAGATTTCCCACTACCAAAAATCACTCAAGACGTTTCCACTCAAAAACAACTTCATACATTTTTAATCAATTTGCCACTCTTGTAGTCTACCTCATCAAAACGACTAATTAATAAGTTTTACGTCACATAAACGTAAAAAAAAATATATGTCACTAAAAAGTCTAGCATAGAAACACTAAACACACATCCCCAACACTAATTACGATAACTTGCCAATAATTAGACCACACACACAACCTTTCCCCTTTCCATTGTCGTCACCGTATTCTTTAGCTAATTACACAAAAGTGCAGCAGGTGTGGAACAAAAGTTAGTGCAACAGCCACATAATAATGTGGCTGGACAACTTCAACACAAACACGTATATCGCTCTTGTCAGACTTATTGCGTGGTGCATAGGTCGTAGACCCTACTGAGTCACATTCGAACGACAAGCTTCTAGAATCATCTTGGACACAATACGAGGAATTTCAGGTACAGTCAACAAAAGAGATATCTAGGCAGGGTAGAGTAACATATAATATTTGTATGTGAATTGCTTCATGTTAAATTTTATATATTATATTACTTTGTTTTTACTCCTACATTGTAACACACCAACACAAAATTGTATATTGTCACGAAATTGAACATCACGCAATTCACATAGCAAATATGTTAGTATACCCTGCCTAGATATCTTTTGTTGACTGTACATACCTAGTAATCGTGCCTTAAGGCATTTGGTGTTAAGGAAAATAATTAACTAACTAGATAGGTTACTTACACATAAGGTCACATAAGGCGAACTGGCGAATGCCAACTAGCGCCACCATTAAGTAAAAAATCATAAATCTGGAGATATGGAACATTTATTTATTTATTTTGAAAGATTTTGAAATTTCTTATGTTCACATTTTTAGTCAGATGAGGTAGAATGTTTTGTACAAAAAAAAAACAACACTAAATCTCCTAGGTTCGAAGCCTTACGGCCTGGCCACGGGGATCGGCGGTGGCGGTGGCGGGGGCGGCGGCGGCGGCGGCGGCGACGGCGGTGGCGGCGGCGAATGCAGGCCACGGGCAGACACGTTCGCCGCCGCGACCAGTAAGGAAGTCCGCGATTAAAAAATGTCCTTATCAAAGTTATCGCGATATTGCTTAGAAAGTAATCGTTTTTTGGTACAAGACATAATATTTGGAAGAGAATGTGGAGTTCATTACTTGAATAGGAATCGAGGTAATATTTATGGTATGGGTGGCCAGACTTCCAAATAGGTGGCCGTGCTAAAACTTCCGATATAAATAACTCGGTGTTCATATTATATTCGCGGAATCGCGGCGACAACGACTAAAAATTTTTATTCACTTCCCTAGTCACCGCGACTGCCGCCTGAGTCCGTGGCCTGCGCCGTACTGAGTCATGTATTTGTTTCACTCGCCGGTCGCCCCGCCAGTCGCCGGTGCGATTCGCTCGGTACATATCGCCGATCGCCCCGCCGCTCGCCGCTCCCCGTGGCTTCATCGGTACATTTCTATGTGTTTGTTTCAGTCGCTACACGCCCCGCCGCTCGCACCGCGCGATTTTTCGCTAAGGCGAATTTCCCGTGGCCAGGCTGTTAGCAGCTAACGCTAAAAACGGCCGTTGTTGGCGTTAACTGCTAAGGCTTCGATTCGAACTTAAGAGGCAATTATAGTGATGATTTTTTTGACCTCACCTGACCTACCTCATCTGACTAAAAATGTAAGCATAGGAAATTTCAAAATGTTCCATATATCTCCAGACTTATGATTTTTTACTTAATGGTGGCGCTAGTTGGCAGCACTACTCGCCTTAAGTACTATAATAGTTACTTAGCAAACTAAGTGAACCTATTGTTAGCTATGAAAATCTTAGCAAGATTTCATAAGAAATCAACCTGCTGCCACCTCCAGATACATAGAAAACCTTATGATGAAATCTGTACATTATTCTGCTCTCAATTTAACAGTGTACCGCCCTTAGAGGTGAGGTCCATCTGAATGATTATTACGCTCTTTTAAAATACCTAAGTAAAAATATACTTAGCAAGGATGATCAGCGAAACCTAAATGCCAGGCCATTAGGATTAGGTAGTACACCTACATTATCCTATGGCCGCTCTCGCATTTTAATAAAATCCTATAGAAGCATGTCGTCTCTTTTTGATAACATCTTCCCATGGCCGTATGGGAGCCAGAATCGACAAAAACCCACAATTAACTTTTTTTACCCAAATATAACGACAAGACAACAATAGGCGACGAAAAAAGTTAAAGCTATCCACGTGTGACGCGGAGGCGAAGCACTCACAGCTGGCGAAGATTCAAACCTTTCAATCTGAGCAGCTGGCGTTGCCCTTATTATCCTAGATACCGCCTTAAGGAATCCTTGTCCTACCAGTCAACGGCAACAAAGCCTTTATCCACACATATGTGGCCGTCAGCTGCCGGGACAGCTTGCGCCATAAAAAATAGGCCAATAACTCCGATGGCGAAAAAAAACTTAAAGAAATGTTAAAGATGGCGGCAGGTGCGGTGTCAGCTGCGCGCACGCACCTTTGTAATAATTGCATTGCGCCCGCGTTCGTTTTGTTTACCTCGCCGCACCACATCAGTTTTGTATCGTTTTGTGTCGGCCGCGTTCGCGTGTGATCGAGGATTTAAATTAAATATAAGGAGCGATAAAATATAGGTG
This sequence comes from Cosmia pyralina, assembly GCA_946251885.1. Classification (NCBI taxonomy): domain Eukaryota; kingdom Metazoa; phylum Arthropoda; class Insecta; order Lepidoptera; family Noctuidae; genus Cosmia; species Cosmia pyralina. The sequence goes on from OX276358.1 coordinate 23,368,951, forward strand.
TATGCTGCTATAAGTTAAGACTGTGATAACTTATGGTCATGTTAAACGTTTGTTTACATTAGACGATAAGAAACAGCTGTTAAATTATGTTACACCATGCGATGACTGAGACTAATGTGGTGTACCTAATAGTCATTCTTGTAGGTTACCTAGTCTCGTTCAGAATTATAGGAATTATATAATATAGGTATACATATAGGAACCATTAAAAACTTTTTTACAAAAAAATACAACCGACTTCCAAAAATAACACTACAAAGTGAAAAATAACTTTAATTTCGGAAGTCGGTGTCTAGTTAAATGTATTTTCGATTTTTGACACCGACTTCCGAAATTAAAGTTATTTTTCACTTTGTAGTGTTTTTTTTGGAAGTCGGTTGTATTTTTTTGTAAAAAAGTTTTTATTTTTCACTTTTTAGTTGTGTACCTACCCCACACAAATTCTAATACCACTATCTGCAAAACAAACTAGAACATCATCCATATAAAAGTGGGGAAAAAATACGTATTATTGAAGCTAACTCAAAAACTACCAAAGCAAAGTTAATCAATTTTATATGGGACCAACTGTGATGTATACCCTCTCGAATAAAACAAAAAAAATCCAAATCGGTTCAGCCATCTTCGAGTAATCGGGGAACATACATAAAAAATAAAATAAAAAAAAGAGGTTCCGACGAATTGAGAACCTCCTCCTTTTTGAAGTCGGTTAAAAATAACAAATTAATAATTTTTGGACTTTTTCCTTTACTGGTGCTGTGAGACCTTGCTTCTTGCCAAATTTCATGATTCTAGGCCAACGGGAAGTACCCTATAGCTTTTGATTTACTTTCGAGTATCAAAATATATCGCATAAATTACCGCATTTTTTTATTGCGTTAACTTAGAAGCTTGATTTTCTTAGAACTCCAAGGGACCATACACACCTAAAAACACTGATTAAAGTGATTTTATTTTGACCTAAAATAATAAAAAAAAACGCGGCGGGCGCGGGTGGTGACGAAGTCACGTGCGCCTGCACATTTTTAGTATCAGAATTATTATTATGAGTTAACAAAAGACATGGATGTGTTTATGCCATAGAAATAAAAAAAAAACAGTATGATTTATGCATTGGGTAACAAAGATTTTTAGTATACTTTCGTTAGCAGATTTTTTTCTTATATGTATCTAATGCGTTTTTCTTATTATTTTTTTTTACCATTGTCCCTTATTTTGGTGGACTGAATTATTTCTAAAAGTTTGTCCTATCTATTTTAATGGGACCCCTTATTTCTGAACGGGACTAGATTACCTAGTCCTAGGCTTCTGACTCGCAGTTATTGAAAGGTGGATTCATACATTTTTCACTTCCAATATAAGTTGGCCCTCGCATCAAAGTCGCACATGGGTGGAACCACCGTTACGATACAGATGCATTAATGGTTTCCCCAAACGTGGTGTTCCACCGTATGCTGTTTATCGGAGTTAAATGAGGCATAATACTCGTAACAGTTACATTATGTTACCGTCACGCCGGGTAACCATTAGTGCTCGGCAGCGGTGTTGGACTTACGTCTTAGTGAATCCCAAGTAGTGATGGGTTTTTGGCAGGCAATTTGGAAAATTTATTTCTAAGAGAAATGTCCAAAGGTTTTGCAAATGTCTTACTTTGCCAAGGGCTAGCGCTCGCGATTGGTGCCAGCTACTTTCTAGGGCTGCTCCTGCGGCTATTTGCCAAGCAAAATTGTAGTCAAAGAATAGGCACTAACAATAGCTAACAATAGATATAAGAAAAAAGTTTTATATATTTCTATGGCAACAACAAATAGGTATGCCTAAGCATTCCAGCATTATAGATGGCGGGACGAGCTTAACTCCTACCGAAAAGATAAAACTGTGTGGAAAAGGGAGAACAAATACAGACTAGTTAGATTAGATTAGATTCCAGCATTCCTATATGCATTTCAGTCATATTTTCTCACCAAATCGAATTAAGACCATTGAGTCCGCAGCTGCTTTTGCAACCGAGAAGCGATGAGAGGTCCTTGACTTATCAAGCAAGCAATATACCTACCTACCTACATACGCACCTATACCTAACAACATGCTTGTTCCAGGAACAAAATATGGCAGCCGCGACTACTATAAAGATGTTTACACTAATAAATCCCATTATTGCACTCCCCGTAGAGTAAAGAATGCCAACATAATAAACATCTTGAAGGTTCCATGTTTTTATTAACAACTTTACAGTCTGATGCCTGGCAGCAACGAATACATATTTTATTATTGTTTCATTTTTATTAGAGAGTGCTCCTAACAAATATGCATACTTTTTAGCAGTAATTGGATTTGTTAGTATCTATAGTTTCTAGTCAATGAAAAAGCTGTGTGAAGGGACGGATACAGAAAGTACCTACTACCTTCTTCTGTAGAGATGCAGCTGCGCCTTGCTTTACGTATAAATGATCAAATAGCTCAACAGTTTTATTCAGGCGTATCATAATGATGTTGATCTACCATGTTTGGATTGTTCCTGCACGTTTTGAGATCCCCTTCTGTATTTCAGGTAGGTACACTGTTACACTAAGGCACCTGACTCGGGTGCCTTAGTGTAGGTACCTGAAATATAGAGTTGTAGGTACTACATCAAACTTACACCCCTTCTAATTACTTAATCTAATGCTCCCATCTCAAAAGGACGATGTTCAAACTTACACCAATACAAATAAATCATCGGGGCTTTAGTGTCCGCCTGCTTGGCGCCCGCGCACGTGTCTGCGCATCTGCTCTCCTGGTACTTCATAATTACTGTACCTGTGTTACCTGCTCAACCCCTCATGTAATGCGCATCAATTTGGAGTTTTTGGACAATATAAGAAGCGATTTAATTGAATAACGGACCTATTTATTTCCTTAATATGTAATGTATGTCTGTCTGTTTTCTAAAGGGACCCTTTGTAAAGTCTTCGGTCTAACATTGTTAGACAAAAAGTTTGAATTTAGTGTCAAACTACTACGTAGTTTTGTATTGTATTGTAATAGCCCCCCCCCCCCCCCCATACTCCCTACTGTTACCTAATTTAAAACTAGTTCTATTTTTATTAGTTCACAAACTAGATATTACTGTAATCAAGGACTTAATTGTCTCAAGGGCAAGTAGAGGTACCAAAAAAAGCGAACGAGTGCGAGCTGGACTCTCACACAAAGGGTTCCGTACCAACGTACAATATTTTACACATTATTCGAGTCTGAGCAAAAAAGGTGAAGAACATACAATTCACCTTAATTTTTATTATTTGTTGTTATTTGAGCGGCCATTGCATGGTCTTCCTATTACGGTTCAAATATACATCAATGTGACAGACGGACGCACGGACAGCGGAGCTTTAGTAATAGGGTCCGTTGGCACCTTTTGAGTACGAAACCCTAATAAGTGACAAAAGAACTTCGTCTTCCCAGATAATACACTTCTGGACACATCTTTTGGCCCACCTTGTATTTCAGTTTCGTTTAGTCCTAGCTAAAATTTTATATTAGGTCGAGCAAAAAGTTTTTATGCAGTTTTGAACCTGGCACATTCACAATTTCATTCAATAGTCTTTTTTTGAATTTCGAACACAGAATTTAAAGAAACAAAAGACAATGTGGAGCCTGTTTGTTGATATCAAACAACCGAATACTAAGAAAACTTGGTTTTACTGGTTTACTTGGATTTAATTCTTGAAAAAGTGATTGATATCTTTGGTTTTGCAACAAACATTACTTATTCTTAACATTAAGGTGAGGTTCTATCAATAATCTATGGATACTTCACCTGAAGTCGCCGCCCAAGCTGTGGCACTTATTCAGGCCGGACACAGCCAAAGAAACGTGAGTGCTCAACTTAATTTAAGTCGATCTGCGGTCCGAAATGTTTATCGGAGGTACCTAGAGACTGGCGGCTTTGTTCGTCGCCAAGGAAGGCCACGATCTCGGGTCACAACTGAAAGGCAGGATCGATTCATCGTGACGACCAGCTTGAGAAATCGTCACCTTACCTCCATTGAGATACAAAACCAACTTCGCGACTTCCACGGAGTATCTGTGAGCGCTCGAACTGTTCGGAGAAGGTTAAAAGAACGCGATATGGTACCACACAAGCCAGCTAATGGCCCCAAACTAACGCGAGCCCACCGAACAGCGCGCCTTCATTTCGCACGCAGTCATTTAAATTGGACACAGCAAGATTGGAGCCGTGTACTCTTTTCTGATGAGTCTAAAATTGTGTTACATGGCAATGATGGAAGGAAGAAGGTCTACCGACGTAAGGGAGAGCATTTCGCACAATGCTGCTTTGAAGAGAGGGTTGCTTATGGCGGTGGCTCATGGACTGTCTGGGGCGGTATATCCGCGAGCGGCAAAACTCAACTTGAGGTTGTTACAGGACCACGGCTGCCAACATTAAATGCTGAAAGGTACATTCGTGAGTGCTTAGAACCTCACGTGATACCATACGCGGACTATGTGGGCCCAAATTTCCTTTTTATGCATGATAATGCAAGAGCCCATGCGGCCGGCATCGTCAGGGAATATCTTCGGGATGTGAACATCACAGTTATGGACTGGCCAGCCAGAAGCCCAGACATGAACCCCATTGAGCACATGTGGGACGAGCTAAAAAGACGTGTTAGGGCTCGTCAGCCAGTTGCCCAGACGATGCAGGAGTTGAAAACTGCCATAGAAGAGGAATGGGAGATGATCCCTCAAAATTTCATAGAGCGGTTGATAAACTCTATGCCTAATCGTATGAGAGCTGTGGTAGATGCCCATGGAGGCAACACGCGTTATTAAATTAAACCTTTATTTGATAAAACATGTTTTTTATTCAAAAATCAATTGCCTTTAACAAGGCGCATATCCGACTTGTTAGGCGTAGCTCCATGTCGTATGGTATTCTGAATTCAAATTTAAAACAATACGATCGAAAAAGATGGTAAAATGTATCAGGTTTAAAACTGCATCAACAGTTTTTGTTCAATCTAGCAATCATATTTCGGTAGGGGCCATCGAAACCTAAACTCTAAGGTGGGCCAATAGATGTGTCCAGAAGTGTATAATATTATGGTCATATGACAAGAACTTATTGTGAATATTTTAACAAAAAACATCTGAATAGCAGAAACCGGTTTTGTTGATATTATTGTGTTCGTGAGCGAATAAGAAGCTCTATGTAAACGGTCTATTGTTGTTATTCAACAGTTGGATCTTTACATCCGTCATGAAAAGAGCGACTCGATTCAAGGTGAAGCCGTATGAAAGACTATATTCACTGCAATTGTGTGCTATAAGTAGGTAACTGCCATTTATTTTATAAGGTTTTCGTTATTATGACACATCCCACCTTACCCAGTCTGCATCCGATACTGATACATCGGCGATACTTGAGTTTGGCAATATATCGGCATTGGCAATATTTTTATTTATTTATTTTTAAAATTTCGCGCTTCAAAAAAACGCGCGTGCTGCTTCGTCTATTTTATTGCAAACGAGGCACAACAATGACGTCTTAAGGAGGATGCGCTAAGGTAGCACGCGAAATTCAAATTTTCTACGTTTTTTGCAATTTGCAGGTTAGTGTCAGGTTGTATGTTGATTAAAATATGAGACGCGGCCGTAGCTAATATGGCTTTACAGAATTATAATCAGCGTACAACCTGAAATCGCTAGATTTGAGGTCAATTCTATCTTATGGAGTTGTATTGCTGATTCTAATGATTATAATTCTGTAAAACCATATTAGCTACGGCCGCGTCTCATAGTTTAATCAACATACAACCTGACACTGACCTGCAAATTGCAAAAAACGTAAGAAAATTTGAATTTCGCGGGCTACCCTATCGCATCCTCCGGTGGATCCACACAGCAGCTGGCGGCTGTGCCGCCGGGGACTACACATATAGCCGCCGGCAAAGGCTGTGTGGATCCATCTTTATACCCAAACTTGAAAAAAATGGCGCAGAAATACTTAAGTTTCCAAATGAGCTGTGTCGCATTTGAGAGACTATTTTCCATGCAGGTCTCATTCAAACACCGCGAAACTTGAGAATGCTTTTTGCAACAAAAATCTTATTAATGTTAATTTTAAATAATTAACATTTAACCTTAATTATTAATTTTAATAATTAATAATCTCATTAGTCTGTATTTTTACATTAATTAAAAAAAATAACTTAACTTATTGTGTTTTATTTATTTTACCTTCATTTAAATTCAGTAAGCGTATCGGCATCGGTATCAGTATCACCGATATTTTTATAAGAGTAACGGTATCACTATTGTATCGGCAAAAAAGGCGTATCGATGCATCCCTAATCCATACTAAATTATTATAAATGCGAAAGAAACCGTCCGTTACCTTTTCACGCTTTAGCGGCTGAACAGATTTCAATAAAATTTGGCACATAGACCTGGATTTGGACATTGTATACTTCGTAGTACGTTCCCGTGGGAAAATTTTCGAGGAACACGCGAACGAAGTCGCGGTCAAAAGCTAGTAAATTAATAAACAGACGGATATAATCAAAAACTTGTTATATCATGAATGAAGGAATACAATCTTATGTTCTTATATTTATTAAAACAAACGCAAATCTGAGCAATATAAATAGCAAAAGGGCCATTCCAAAGTACAATAACAACACTGAAATCAATATACTTGCATTTATTTTCAAACTTTACATTAAAATTTAATGTTATTTAAAACATTTACATTCCTTAGTAATTTTAACGTTTTTACAAACCTCTAAGACTGCCTTTATACATTATGTAACAAGTTTATAATTTGATATAGAACTTTGCAGAACTTAAACTGTAATGGATACTATTTACTATAATGGAAAAAAAGACTTGAAAATCATTTTACAAAAGTTCTATTACCTTCTCAAACGTCGGACGTACTTACACCAAGTGTATGCAAGAGAAAACTCAGTCGTACTTTACATAATATGTATATAAACGTAAAATAACATCATCCAATGGCGGCCGCGGGCTTACAGTAGTAGTGAACCTATGGGGTTCGGTTGACAATCGAGAAAACATTAATATGAACTTGTGGGGTGCATATTAATGAACCGTTTTAAGACGTTTGACGTATACTAAGAGTTTATTGAAATAAAAATCTCGCAATACCTATTACAAGAACTACATGCAACAGCCATTACACAATACATTAACATATGCTAAATGTGTGAACAATGAAGTCGGTTACAGATAGTGCCATGCACGAAGACGCGCCCCACTCTTCCTAATCGCTTACAGTACAAGTTTGCAACATTGTACAAGTGTACGTACCAATACTTGTAGGTAATTGGAGTGTAAAACACTAGCGGAACATATGAACATAAGGAAGAAGAGTGGGGCGCGTCTTCGTGGATGGCACTATCTATAGTAGCTGACGCATTGCGCCCAATAGCAAGTGATTTGTATAATAGGAGCTTAATACTATTGGGCGACATAATAATAATAAAAGACAGGTACACTACAACTGTTTTCTTAATATCCCTCGGCAAACTTCGGGTTTCGTCAGTCGTCGGATTTCTATGCTGCCCTTTGCACTTGGTGCAGACCGGACGCTCTCAATCGACTTGGGAGTATATAGAGTTGTTAATACTCTTTTAATTTAATGTAATTTATTATAAAAATGGAAGGAAAGCTGCTAAAGTCTGACGAAACACGAAGTTTGCTGAAGGACATTAAGAAAATAGTTGTACTGTAAATGAATATTGTATTTTTTATAGAATTGTTTAAGACAATGTTTACATTATGTGTATTTGAACTACTTATGTACTTTTTTGTGGTATTACGTAGAGTGAGGGTGTTTCTTTTAATTAATTATGTGAATATTACGAGTCAATATTATGATTAAATAAATAAAAAATAAATAAATAAAATGTTTAATTCTACTCAAAAAAGCGTGACCGGCAGTTGATTGCGACATCGACATGAGTTGTTGATTGAAATATAAAATAGTTCGATAATTTACACAAAATTAATAAACAAAATTTCCATCATTTTAAAATAAAAATCAATCAAACATGACTCTTCACTATACCTTTATTTATAACCTTTACATTTAATATTTATTCGAATCGATACTGGAAAGTATAGTAATGCACTTATCGATATAAACGATCAACAATCCTAATGTGTTTTCACTTCAAACACCTGCCAGTGACGTCGACCTCGATAGCGCGGCTACACAAAGTTCCATATCAAATTAATTGTTTCCAACCGTAATTTACTTAAAACTGGCGTGTTCCGACCTAACTACTAATAAATATGAACCAGGTGGAAATAATTCATAAATTATGTGCCTTCCTTTTCAACTATAAAACCAAACAAAAGTCTATAGGGACACATACATAGATTTAGCATCACATAAAAGTTTCATTAAACCACGTTCATCATCTAACCCTCTGAATGTTTAGGCCTAATCTACGAATAAGTGATGATTATACAAAAATACAATTTCAAATTTTATTAACTTAAGTATTATCACTTAAGAGATCAGTCTTAAGATCCAGATTGCCCGGATCTAAAATTTGAAATGCATATTTTGAGACACATGAATCACCAAAAGCCTAGAAGTATATTAATGATTTCTACCTTATTTATTAAAGTAATTAGGCGATATATATATATATATAATTTAAACAGTATATTATCTTATAGGACAATCATCACGTATCTAGATCGATTAAAGCGCCAGTTGGAATATGTCGGGTCGGCCTGGTGCCCTGGTGACACATCCGTCCAATCAACACTAGTACGTAACCTAAGTTGGATAGGAACATCGGGTATCGTTACCAGTTATTTAGTAATGTTGGTGTCTCATCATGAGCTGTTTGTTTTACTTACAGTCGTATCTCCTACGGGCACGGCCTCGAGTGTGGCAGCAGCCGCGCTGTGTTCCTACTGTGTACAGCGGCCACGTGTCGCGCGCGTGGCGTGGCTCCGCCTCGCCGCACTCGAGCCCGTGGCCTGCTATTTACAAGTATACTCAATAAACTCGATCAAAGTCACACTCCAAAGATATAGTAGCCAGTTCACTATTTAAAAATATATTCTCACAAAAACTTCTCACTCTGTTATCATTGTAGAATTATTAAAAAGTATCGATAACTCAAACTCTACCAGGAATGTCCTGCCATGTGTGGATTACAAAAATATGTAGATAAGCACGACATTTCAATATTCATTAGATCACACATTTTTACTCCACATTCATCATAAATCGTAGTACAAGAGTGTCTATTGAAAACTCAGATAATTACACTATACCGTTTAGTCAGGACGAAATGTGTTAGTAATTTAATGATATCTGCAATCCCATTGTTTCATTATACACTTGAGCAAACCAGAAACAGAACAGTGGCCTTAGTGCGAGTTTTTTATACTTACTTGATCACGTTAACGTAAACTTCAGTTTGTTTGTACTGAAACTAAATAAGCGCCGTCTGGTGATTGTAATGGGAAACACAATCATTCCATACAAATTGACGTACGTTAACGTTAACGTAAACGCGATCGAGTACGTGTAAAAACTCGCACTAAGGCCCACTGTAAATTATACAGCACTCAGTCGAAAAAAAAAGGTATTTTAATAGTAAAATAATTTAATTCGCCCACAAAATCCACTATAATATCTCATACACGTCGTAGTCTGTGACTACGACGAGGCTTAAATCCCAATGTATTTTGGATCTTGCCGATTCTTTTCACAGTTTTTTTTTTTATGTGAGTTTCAAAGCTGCTGGCAACTTGTATTTAGTTTCCGAATTACATAATCGGGACAATCGAGTGCCTGACCGTTATTGACTGAGGAACATCACTAGAGTCAAACTGACAAGCAACCAAAAACTACATTCCGTTTCACGATGATTTTTAAACCACTTTCCGTCAAAATAAGCTAACTAAAAAAAGGGCGACTGGCGTCGCGAGCACGTGTCGATCTCACTGTACTGTCCCACAAGTCACAAGTGTAGGCTCATCACATCACAGCTACAAACTTTAAATCATACCAATCAATACATTTGACTATACATCTATTCTAACATTTGCATATACACTCACTAAATCCTCTGTAGCGAGTATTTTCCCCAAAATAAAAAGCAGTTTATATAAAAAAGATTCCACTACAAAAAAAAACCTCTCTTCCAAAAGCAGAAAACAAAAAGTATTATTCTTTAAAACACTCAGTCATTATATACAAAACTATGTGCTTACTCATTTCAAAGATTGTTTGTTGCATTGTCAACATATAGATGGAATATTTATTTATGTCTAAAGTATTTGGATTACTAAACGATTATAGAAACATGTAGTAAAAGGATCCCCATAATCAATAAAACCCAATTTAAAATCACTTCATTTGGCGAAATATATATTCAGCTATTTATCCGAGCATTAAATATACTACAGCTTATAGCAAAGTTCTTAAACTTACATGCATATTTACAAAATTTACAAAAGAAAAAAATCAATGCAATATGAAAATTGCGTTAAACAAATATTAAACTGTTACTCACTCAGAGAATTTTGTACACAGTTGAAAACTAAATATTTTGCAAACCATAACATATTAAATTGTCTTCACAGTAGCAAAATAATTTACTTTCAAGTTATAATATGTTTTAAATGTACAAGCTTGTCTCTACTGTACGACAGTGTTTTAATATAGCATGTGACATTTGAAAATATTATGACTGTCATCTCGTATGGAAATGTTATACTACACTGACACTGCAAATACAAATCAAAGGCACACAACTCCAACTGATCCTTTAAATGATGATCTGTTATCTAAAAGTAAGAACTTTAAGTAATGGTTCAACTACATATTGTATACAATAGATCTCGCACAATGGTCGTATTCATGTGACACATTATGAAAAAATATTATCAATTTGACATAAATAAAAAAATAAACGATTCAACTAACTATCCAACAATGTCGTATCACGCGCACATCACAACATAACACTTCACCAACACAACCATTGCCGAAGCGAACGTCACTGTCTAGCAGAGTACCAGGGCGGCAGAGGGGCCGGGGAGGCCCTAGTCGAAGTCAATGTCCATGTTGTACTGGCGCTCGCGCTCCGTGGAGTTGAGCGACGAGGTGGAGTTGGAGCTGGTGGAGTTGGTGTTGGAGCGCGATTGCGGCGCCCACACGCCGCCGGCCGTCACCGACGACGACGTGGACATGCTGCCCGACGAGCTGCTCGTGTCGCCCAGCGCTGCCCACGGGGCGCCCGCGCCCGCGCGTCGCGGCAGGCGTCGCACCAGCAGCTGTGTCAGCGACGCTGCAACACGACACATTCGTCAGTGTCAATGCGCCACAACAGTACGCGACAAAGCGGGAGTCACTCCTGCCGCGTACTGTATTAAATGCATCATCAATGCAGTCGATGGACCAGGACAAGATCACCTAAACAAGTAAACTACGCAGGATCCACCGAACATAAAACCGCGCGGAGGGCCGGGCATGCGACTGGTTATACACGTAGCCGACGTTGGCACGGACGTAAAAATATCGCGGCGATTTTTTTTCGAGCACTGGATTTTGAACGCTCTGCTTAGCGCAAAGAGTTGTAAATACAACAGTGTGTTTTTTCAACGCGCTAGAATGCACTCTGTTAGTTAAGTTGGATTCTCAACGCTCGGCTCAACAACGAGAGTTGAAAATCCAGTGCGCGATAAAATTCCGCTGCGATATTTTTACGTCCGTCCGTGCGAACGTCAGCTTACTCATGAAATAGTATTTTGTTATTACACGATTTTTGACACACATCAAAAAAGCCTACATTTGGCGGTAATATACAAATAACGCAGCGCATGGTATGCTTAAAGCAGCCGCAGTTAGTAAAAGATGCAAAAAGCATATACTGAAAGTGAATGTGGCTGGTATATCATGTGCGATGCGATTAAGGGCCTGCATTACCTCAGATTGCGAAAATTGTCTTATTATGAATGGCTGTAGTTTCAACAGTTCTGCAGTATTCACTTTGTAATTAATATTAGGTCTTTACCTATGAAATTGCCGTTCTGCAGTACTGGCCATTTCAAATCAAAATAATTTTTGTTTGGCTAAGAATTCTAATTTCAAATTAATTTTATATTATAAACATGGATTTTTTTTTTCCAAAAGTAGTCATTTGTTTATGGATTAGTGTTACATTTTCATCGCATTTCAATCTTTTTCGTCATCATGGATACGTTAAAAATTCGAGTAATTATGGAATATGAGTACCGTCGTGGCAGCAACGCGGCACAAGCGGCACGCAACATCAACGACGTTTACGGAGCTAACACTACAAACCAACGCACCACTTGTTATTGGTTTGCTCGCTTCCGTTCTGGAAATTTCGACCTGAAAAATGAACCTCGCGGTCGTCTGAAGACTTTGGTCGACAATGACGAATTAAAGGCGATTGTGGAAGCTGATGATACACAATCTACGGCTGAATTAGCAGCAGCTTTCGACGTTAGCGTCAAAACAATATTGGTCCATTTGCGTCAAATTGGCAAGGTAAAAAAGCTTGACAAATGGGTGCCCCACGAACTCAATGATCGCCAGCGCGAAGTACGCGTCGAGACGTGCCTTGCACTGCTCAACAGACACACAAATGAAGGAATTTTGAACCGCATTGTTACCTGCGATGAAAAATGGATTCTGTTTGATAACCGCAAGCGCTGAGCAAGTTGGTTGGATCCTGGTTCAGCACCTAAACAATGCCCTAAACGAAAACTTACCCCTAGAAAAGTGATGGTCACTGTTTGGTGGTCTAGCGCCGGTGTGATTCATCACAGCTTCTTACCAAACGGGGTGAGCATTACTTCAGATGTGTACTGTGAAGAACTGAACACAATGATGGAGAAGCTGGCACATCTCCAACCAGCAAAGGTCAATCGCTCGTCTCCGCTGCTCCTGCACGACAACGCGCGACCTCATACTGCACAGCAGACGGTCTCCAAGTTGCAAGAACTGGGGTTGGAAGCTCTCCGTCATCCGCCCTACTCACCAGACCGCCTATAGACTACTGCTTTTTCCAGAATTTGGATAACTTCTTGGCGGGAAAAAAATTCAATACCCGAGAGGCAGTACAAAATGCCTTTGAAGAATTTGTTGCCTCCCGTCCAGCTGATTTCTTTAAGAAGGGCATCAATAAACTGCCACTGCGTTGGCAAAGATGCGTTGATTGCATGGGTGATTACTTTGATTAATACAAATAAAAAATGCATGAAAAAAATTCGTTTAAATTTTTTCATACAAAACGGCAATTTCATAGGTAAAGACCTATTATACAGTAAAGATAAGGACTACTTCTAGGTATCATAGGTTGCGAATTCACGATTCCATACAAAAAATCTCAAAGTTACCTCTAAACCATACAATAAATGGAGAATAATCAATGAAAATTTTCAAATTAGGTCATGAAACTTTTAGGTTCGTTTTTATTTTTTAACGGTTTTATTTACTGTAAAAAGACGAGATCAGAAAAATCAGGCTTTATAACCATTCACACCTCGAACCGCCCTGCCGCCCGGCCCCCGACAGGACCCCAATTCAGTACTTGTCAGTACCGCTTCGGCTATCAGACAGGGTACCCGTATCACTTCGCTTGCGCTCAAAAGACCCGATTGACAACGTTTTATGTTCTGAATAAATTATATATTTACGTAAAATGAAATGTAGAGGTAAAAATAAGGCACCCGTATTTTAACTTTTTTTTTTTATATTTTGTAATTTTCATTCATAAAAACATCTGTGAAATGGTTCAAAATCTTAATCTCATGTCAATGTCAAAACATTGTCAAACATTTAAAAAGGTAAACGTACCTATTTAAGACAGTTTCCAATATAATATTTAGCAAAACCTTTTACATTCATAATTTAATTTAAGAAAATTTTGAATTAGAAGAAAAAAATTACAATCGGCAAGAAAATGGGCAATTTTCCCAAAAACATTTTTTGATATCAATCGATCTTGTTACTTATAAAGATCAAAAACTATAACGGTTTTATGTTTGTATGTAGAGGTAATCTTCGGAACTACTGATCCGATTCCGAAAATTCTTTCACAAGTAGGAAGCTATAGTATTGCCGAGTGTCATCTATCTATATAAATAAAAAGAGAAGTCCTGACTGTCTGACTGATTGACTGACTCATCAACGCCCAGCCCAAACCCTTGGGACCTAGAAAACTGAAATTTTGCAGAGGGGTTTCCTTTATAATGTAAACAAGAAATAAAGAAGGATTTATCGGTAGCACGTTCCCGTGGGATATTTACTGACATTCACGAGGGCGAATTTCACGCGGACGAAGTCGTGGGCAGAAACTAGTACAATATACAGCGAAAGGTACTTTGTGCCAACCGGTGTCCCAAGACACCTCTCGACTTTTTTTATTGTGACACAACTTAGGTACCACTGATAGATTTTAAGAATTAAATGTAAAATTTTGTGATTTAAATGAATACATTTTTGAGTAATATTAGGTCTTTACCTATGAAATTGCCGTTCTGCAGTACTGGCCATTTCAAATCAAAATAATTTTTGTTTGGCTAAGAATTCTAATTTCAAATTAATTTTATTTTAAAAACATGGATTTTTTTTCCAAAAGTAGTCATTTGTTTATTGATTAGTGTTACATTTTCATCGCATTTCAATCTTTTTCGTCATCATGGATACGTTAAAAATTCGAGTAATTATGGAATATCAGTACCGTCGTGGCAGCAACGCGGCACAAGCGGCACGCAACATCAACGACGTTTACGGAGCTAACACTACAAACCAACGCACCACTTGTTATTGGTTTGCTCGCTTCCGTTCTGGAAATTTCGACCTGAAAAATGAACCTCGCGGTCGTCCGAAGACTTTGGTCGACAATGACGAATTAAAGGCGATTGTGGAAGCTGATGATACACAATCTACGGCTGAATTAGCAGCAGCTTTTGACGTTAGCGTCAAAACAATATTGGTCCATTTGCGTCAAATTGGCAAGGTAAAAAAGCTTGACAAATGGGTGCCCCACGAACTCAATGATCGCCAGCGCGAAGTACGAGTCGAGACGTGCCTTGCACTGCTCAACAGACACACAAATGAAGGAATTTTGAACCGCATTGTTAACTGCGATGAAAAATGGATTCTGTTTGATAACCGCAAGCGCTCAGCAAGTTGGTTGGATCCTGGTTCAGCACCTAAACAATGCCCTAAACGAAAACTTACCCCTAGAAAAGTGATGGTTACTGTTTGGTGGTCTAGCGCCGGTGTGATTCATCACAGCTTCTTACCAAACGGGGTGAGCATTACTTCAGATGTGTACTGTGAAGAACTGAACACAATGATGGAGAAGCTGGCACATCTTCAACCAGCATTGGTCAATCGCTCGTCTCCGCTGCTCCTGCACGACAACGCGCGACCTCATACTGCACAGCAGACGGTCTCCAAGTTGCAAGAACTGGGGTTGGAAGCTCTCCGTCATCCGATCTACTCACCAGACCTTGCGCCTACAGACTACTACTTTTTCCAGAATTTGGATAACTTCTTGGCGGGAAAAAAATTCAATACCCGAGAGGCAGTACAAAATGCCTTTGAAGAATTTGTTGCCTCCCGTCCAGCTGATTTCTTTAAGAAGGGCATCAATAAACTGCAACTGCGTTGGTAAAGATGCATTGATTGCATGGGTGATTACTTCGATTAATACAAATAAAAAATGCATAAAAAAATTCGTTTAAATTTTTTCATACAAAACGGCAATTTCATAGGTAAAGACCTATTATATGCGTTTTTAGGGTTCCATACCCCCAAAATGAAAAAAAAAGGAACCCTTATAGGATCACTCGTGTGTCTGTCTGTCTGTCTGTCCGTCTGTCACAGCCAATTTACTCCGAATTACCAATAATGAGTTTGGTTGGACCAATTAGGTTGAAAGAAGACGGATATAATCGTGGGCCTGGTTGTAAAAAGACACAAATTGGTGACAATTGAGAACTTCAATATTACCAAACCATCACTGAACATTTTGCGGATTTTGGCGGTCTGATTTTTTTGTAACGTTATGTTCCACCAAATATTACAATAGGCCTATCAGCTCCCTCAAAGTTACCAAACAATGTGTTAGGTATTGACAGATTTCTTTCCACTATTTGCTGCCCATTAAGAGGCTACCGAGCGCGCAGTGCGTTTATGGTTATTTCTTTTATTTTAGAATGAAAAAACAGAAAATAAGCAGGAATAGTTGTGCTCCACAAGACTATACGTTATTATTATTTACAAATATTAACTTTATATTATTAAGTTTTATTAAAATCGTAAAAACAAAAATAAAAGAAATAACCAAACAAACGACGAGGGCGCCACTGCACGCTCGGTAGCCTCCTAATATGATGTAAACCTAGGTTTCTAGGTACAAAATACTCATAGAGCAGATCTCTTACTTGGTGCAACCATTTTTCTAGTTTGCCTAGAGACTTTTAATAAAGTTGACAACCTCTCATCAGAATCCCTAGTTCTGAGCATAATTAAATATGCTGCTGATCTAGGTGTTCCTAATAACTGAGTAACCTCATTTAACATTTGGAATTGCGCTTTGTTTAACCCTATCCATGTATGCACAACATGGTTTTCCATATCATCTATGCTCACAAAATGAAGTAATCCTGAATCCTTCATGTCCTGGATATGTTATGCTGTAAAAGTCTGTACATAATTATTTCTTAAACTGTTAAGGAAATCCCACGCTTCTATACATAATTATTAATTTCTGTGATCCAAACGCGGATGTGTAACGTAAATAACGTTTGTTCCCATTCCCACTTGTTCTACTAAACAGTTCTATGGTAGAACTCATGGGATTTTTTTTTTCGGTGTTACAAAATAGTAGAACTAATTAAAAAAAAAAAAAAAAAAAAAAAAAAATTGTTTATTGATACTAAATACATACACCAATTTGCAGGCTAAAGCGGGTAACAATTGAAAATGTATAGTACAATACATGCTGATATTGATTCCCAAACTAAGCTAGAGCTTGTATTTTGGGAAACAATGTTCAGTCATAGTGATGACATACAATATACTCGTACATTGACTGATGCTCGAGGACAAAGGTGAAAAATTTGTCGCTGCACGGTGCATATAGTTACAAAATAATGGAAGTCTTTATATCCAGTTGTTCCACTTGTTCCATTCCACAGTTCTAGGGTAGAACTAATGGGAGTTTTGGTTCTCACCAGTACTACGTTTCGATTTATTCCCGAATAGTAGAACTAGTGAAACTTTTACTTCCAAGTAGTTCTACTCTAAGAAATGTTTTACCACATATACTAGTTTTGCCTCACATCAGGTTTAAAGTTAACTCAAAATATTATTGGGCACCTAAATCAAACACTGTTAATTAAATTATACATTGTTTATGAAAAAAATATTATAGTGTCATAGAAAATATTTATGTTTTTGAATGAAATACTTATTTTTTTACGAAATTAGTTAATTTCCTTTTAACGCATGTTACACTTAATAATTCAATAACATTTTTTTTTAAAAGTACCTATACAGAAAACAAACTAAATAAATTATCTACATATTCCTCATAATATAATGTCAATGTCACTATATTGATCTTTTCATAGACAATGTATAATTTAATTACTTAACAGTGTTTTATTTAGTTGTCCAATAATGTTTAAAATTACTTTAAACCTGATGTGAGGCAAAACTAGTAAATTTGGTAACACATTTCTTAAATTAGAACTACTAGGTATGTAAATGTAAAATATGTAAAATATAACTATATGTAAAATTTCAACATTGTAAAATTGTAACCAGTAATTTAAATGGTGTGCATAATAAAGAGTATTCTATTCTATTCTATTCTATTCTAGGAAGCAAAAGTTTCACTAGTTCTGCTATTCAGGAATAAATCGACACGTAGTACTAGTGAGAACCAAAACTCCCATTAGTTCTACCATGGAACTGTGGAATAGAAGAACAGAGATACGCAATAGCCCTGCGAGTCGCGAGGATCAGAAAAATATAATGGTTCATCAATCGCCACCTGGTTAAAATGAATTAATTTATAGTTACCTGGGTGTGTGGTCATCTAGAGATTAAGTAAAGGGCACGTGCCCCTCTACATCTAGGGCCTCTATCTCTGTTGCAATTTTATAGTGATGATCACTTGGCAAAGTGTTTAACGATTAACTGTCAAACAGTTTCGTATTGGCTAACTTCAGTGACTAACTAGGATGACGTCATAAGCACCGAGTATTGCTGATAGCCATAGGGCGTAGAGGTGTTCATCATGTTCAAAATATTTTCATCTACCTTTCCAGAAGAGGTCGATTCTAATAGTACTTTTAAATCGATTTGCAATATTTCGTAAAATAATATATTTATAGGTTTAATCAATTATTACCAAGCCTAGTCCATAAATAGTTAATACCATAATAGTAGTTCACCCTAGCTGAATCAGTTTGACGGTGCGAGTGGGATAGAGTGATACCCTGCGCGGGGAAGTGGGGGCAAAATATGAATTTGAGCTGAGGTATCACAAGCTCTTAAGTTGGCTGCTGAAAGTAAACGGTTTGCAACTAGTAGGGAGGTCTAATTTACAGTAGTATGCGATCGAAATAAGAACAGAAATAACCTTAACCAAATCCAGATCCACTACACGCGAATAATAATGCACATTAGTGTCCGACAGAAACACGATTTTAAGCCGAAACCGTAACCGAATATCAAGTTCCTCTTCTAGTTTCGGCCAAAACCGAAACCGAAACTTATGAAGTTAAGTAAAAGTTAGTTATAGTGATACCTATTATTTTCTGAGACCCATCGGATTTTCGTAGATTAGTACATATAATTTGGGTAAGGCTGATTTAGGAAATATCACACTTATTTTATCCAAAAAAAAATTGAAATCGAAACAGCGGCCGAAACCAAATTTTTTAGCTGATACCGAAACCGAACCTTCGGTCGGACACTAAGCACACCTGCTATGTTTTATCTTGCCAATTGCCACTCAACTAGAGCTTCACCTAACGTGTAACGTTTCTCAAGTCTCATGTAGGTTCACGTTTCTTTATAAGTTTGCTTGTTAGAATATGGAAAGCGTTAGGTGATTCGTATCCTTACTAGGATCGCATGAAGGTGCAGTGCAGTCTTACATAAGGACTCACGGTACTGGCTGGCAGAGGTGTCTGTGGTGGGGGCGGGCGTGCTTGTGCCCGTGGTGGGAGCCGCGGAGTCCACGGAGCCAGGCGCGGCCGCGGGCGCTTCCGGGGCCTCCTCGGGCAGCAGCGAGCGCCGGCAGATGGGACACGTCGCGTGCAACTGAAGCCACGGCGTGATGCAGTTCGCGTGGAAGATGTGGTCGCACTCTAACCGAGATACCGACTCGCCTAGAATTAAAAACAGACCCATTTAATTTTTTTTTTTTAACTACCTTTTATCGCCCAACACGACTCCTAGATTACTTAGCGTGTTCTTCCAACACCAATGAATCATTTTAAAGGATGCTTAATATTACTATGATCTGGCGACTGCTACTAGGTTACCATACTTTGTAAGAGGTCTAACCCTATTAAAGCCTCCCATTATAAGTCAAGGCACAAAAACCCTAGCAGATTGTCCTTAGTATACCAGGCAACTATGATTAGCAAGAGGTGCAACTCACCAGTCGTGAAGTTCTCCCAGCAGACTGAACAAGATGTGTTAGCCGCAGCCTGTTCTTCAGTGACCTGTACTGACGGCAGGGCTGCTATCTGTTCTCGCGGTAAGGGCGGAGGCCCCGCGTTTTCTAGTTGACCTAACAACTGTGTTACTACTGCGTCCAGGCCTGGAATCAATACATTATTGTTACGTAGACGCTAACGCCATCTGTTATCAAGTTACAGAACTACACGATACGTCGATTCGTGGCAGTATTATAGAACCTTCTAAACCCTTCCAGAATTTTCTAGATGGTTAAGTGTCGTTTTGCAGCATTCTAGATCATTCCCGTAAGTACTAGAATGTTCTCGAATTATGTCCTCGAACTTTCTAGAGGTTTGCCAGCAGCGGTGTAAAGCAGTTCAGCTAGGAAACGCGAAACAGTGAACTAACAGTGAGCTACAAGTGATTCTGCCTAAAGTTTCTAATTACTGTATTTGTGATTATTTAAATATAGTGTGTTTTTTGGTGTTAATAAATTTATTTATCCCGAACCCCAGCTCGTAACAATATTTTATAGCGACTAGAAAAAAAAATATTTTAAGTAAAATTGCTATAGTGAATGCGATTATCCGCTTTATTGCTGGCGGCTAAAACGATGTTCTTATTTGCGTATGACGCAAAAAAGAAGAGCAAACGAAACTAAATGGAATCCATAGGTAACACGGGCTGGTATCCGCAACTCTACGACAATGTGCTTATTTTGCGTAAATGGAATTCATAACAACTCACAAGATTTACAAATTAATTGCGCATGAGCGTAAGATATTTTCAAGATAGAATTAGGGCTCATTAGAGCAAGGAGACAAAAAGACACCAACCAAACAGCACCAAGACAACCAAACAGCTCAGCACTTTTGCCTGCGTGCATTTTCATAAATGCATTTATCGTAATTATTACCAGTTAAGGGCCCCACACATGAGCAGCCTGCAGGCATTTGGCCTTAACAGGTGGCTTAACAATTGACCTAAAGTCTGACTGCAGGCCAACTGTTAAGGGACCCTTTAGTACGTGTCCAACTACAAATCGCGTTATTTAAACCAAATCAAATAATCTTTTAGTGCTACTTTATATTTACCATTTGGTCTAATTGTATTCAATGTAACTTTTAAACCATATTATTTCGTATCATTCCTGACAGGCGAAGAACTCACCGTGTGTAAATTAACCTGGAACGTGCAATATCACCAAACTGAAGTCTAGCAATAAAAAGCATAAGGTATATTGTATGAGCGAAAAGAATATAATGTAGTAGTCACCTTCACCGCCAAACACGTAGTCCCCGGGCGCGCCCACCAGCACGAAGGGCGCGCCCGCGGTGACGGCACCGGTGGCGGGGCGCGCGCCGCCTATCATCCACACCAGCTGCTCCATCAGCGTCTCGCGCCGCCCCGCGCCGCTGCTGACAGGGGAACACACACTTACAGGAGCTCTCTGGAACACTGGTCAACTATCTGATCAGTGCAACAGTAGCAACAAACGACATTTTGTATGACAATTGACGTGTCAACAAGTGAACTTTAAAAGACATGGAAACAGGATGACCCATTTCTGTCTCTAATCCCACACCCTGTACTTGTACAAATGTACATCCTCAATCTCATGCAGTCAAAAAAAAAACAAAAATGTTTTATTGCATTATTACACGTTGTACATCATACAGTTGGATGCATATAGATGCCTGTGCCAGGAGGCGCCGCTCTTTTTTAACTCGCAATTAGTGTATCATGCTACTAAACAAAACAAAAGATAAAAGTTTATTAATTAATCATTTCAGTCGGAGGCATCTTCATATATCTATACTTATTATAAAATAAAGTCGCTTTTCGTGTCTATCCGTGTGGCCGCGTTGTTCTTCTAAACTACGCAACGGATTTTGATGCGATTTTCACTATCATTTAGAGAATTAGAGAATTTATTATATGTATAATATTTAAGTTATATAATTAGCAGTTTGGTCGAAGCTACACGTGACCAAAATGCTGGCCTGTATTTTGCACAAAGATTAAGCATTGCCATCCAGCGTGGCAATGCTGTCAGCATTTTGGGTATGTTACCAACTGGTAGCGGTTTCATAGATTTATGATAAGTAATTTATAATTTTAGTTTTAGTTCTTCTGTTTAGTCCGTAAGTATTGTTTTTTTTTTTTCTTAATAATAAACTAGTCCCTATTGAGTTATATACATATAATCTACCTTCATGTTTTGTCAAGTGAGTTTAACAATAAATACCTATTGCGTCCGACTGTATGAGATTGTACGGCTAGGGTGTACAAGTACAGGGTGTGGGATTAGAAACAAATATAGATCATCTTATTTCCATTTTTTTAAAGTTCACTATTTACGCAGTCGGGTTTTTGATTTTTATATACATACATACATAAACTCACGCCTTCCCATAAATTTACTTTTTTTTAATTTACACTTTTTAGTCATTTATTCCTAACTAGCTTCTGCCCGCGGCTTTGCCCGCGTGGAGGTCGGATATTATCCCACCGGAACGTAGTTACTACCGGGATAAAAGTATCCTATGTCCTAATCCAGGTCATGGTCTGCCCATATGCCAAAAATTCAAATCCGTTCAGCCGTTTTGTCGTGAAAGAGTAACAAATAAACAAACAAACTCACATTCGCATTTATATTGGTTAGGTTAGGTTATTTTTCTCTCACTGTACTAAGTAACGCCTTAGGAAAAGGTTGTTAAAATTATCTTTCAAAGCAGTGAAATTCTGAGTTTGGCACTCGATTTAAAGAATGTGAGTGAATTATATTACTTATATTAATTACTAGCTTTAGCCAGCGGCTTCGCCCGCATGGATGTCGGAATGTCCTACCGGGAATTCCTTCCTTATTCCTTGTCTACATTATAAAGGAAACCTCTGTGCAAAATTTCAGCTTTCTAGGTCCAAGTGTTTTGGCCGGGCGTTGATGAGTCGGTCAGTTAGTCAGGACTTCTCTTTTTATTTATGTAGGTTTTGTCACGTTAATAAGACCTATTAAACAATTATATAAGAAATTTGTCACACTTTTTATAAGTTCTAAAAATTTAAGTGCTAATGGTTGCTAACCAACTTAATATTCAATAACCATACATGTGAGTTAGCCGCCGCACCCAAGGGGGAATCCAAAGTTACATCATGTCAAAGTTGTAAAAAAAAAGTTATACTTAAAGAAGCAATTTTATACTGCGCTAAAACCTTATGGGACGATTTTTGGGATCATCTTCTAAACAAAAAAAAAATATTCAGTTGCATGGAAGTGGGGGTTCCACTTCCATGCTTTTTTTTTTTTTTTTGGCTAAATATGATCTCAGCAACCATACGGTTTTGGCGCGGTATTAAATTACGTTTTTATAAGTTTTTTTTTACAACTTTGACATGCCCTAAGGGCTCACTTTGGACTCCCCCACTACTGGAACTGCTGATGCTCATCTCATAAGCACTAAGGAAAAACTATTTTTGGTATGATTTTCAGCCGGTATAAAATTACTTTTTCAAACTAACACCACCGCCCATACTATAAAGATGATTTTCAAAGACCTGTTCAATGATACCCATTATGATACCCCACTTGACATTGTACGTCGACTTTACATTTTTTTTCTTTTTCATGGCGTCTGGTTGTCGCCATATTGAATTAAGATTACTGTCATGTCTCTAAAGACATGACAGTAATCTTAATTCATGTGATTGTCACTAATGACAATCACAAGACAAATCGATTGACGTAAGAATCATCAAAATCGGCCCACCGTTTGGTCTCTAGAGCGCCACAAAGGAACAAACATAAATTATAGGCTGATAAACACATTGGCCTCTATTGCGTCGCACAGTCGTGTAAAAACACACAATCGGCACTAAAACGATTGTAAATTAGAGTTAAAAGGGTAGCTTACATGCTCAAATAGCGTATGTATGTAAATTGTTTAACTAAAATTGCACGCTGTCTGCGTACAAATTTCGTGCAGGTAGGTACCTAGGTACAGTCCACGAGGCCTAAGCTGAGATTTGCATTTGTGTGAGCACTCACATGTGCACACATAGATAGTGTAGGTGTGACGTCCGGCCTAGAGCGCGACGCGTCCTTTGCTTGGTTTAAAACCGGTTTATACTACTTTTTGGCAATCAGCCTGAGGCGCGGGGCGTCCCTCGCGCTCTGCTTTTGGTATCACTCACACAAATGCAAAGCTCAGCTTAGGCCTCGCGGACTGTACCTACCTACTAGGTAACACATCATATCAAAAACGGTCCATTTGATAATGCCAGCAAAATCTTTCTCATTCTGTCTATGTAGTAGCATATAGCTGTCATCATTGCCATTTTACACTTCTAAAATCCCAGTAACGTGCCTTCAGAAGTTGGATTAAAAAGTTGAGGTTAATTAATTTTCGGCGATGATTATCAATTACAATTGAATAATGTTACTCAAACAATAATTGTTAGAAACAGTGGTGAGATATAAGTTGAAACCTTCTAAATACAGGTAATTGCGTTACTAATTCCTTTTAGTGAGTGACTGCGTAAGAATTTAACTTGAACAGGGTTTGTTTACATTTTCATCAGATAACTTTCGAACAGACTAACCCCTTCCCTAACCTATTAACCCTTTCCTAGACCTTTTTTTTCCTTGGTGCGCAAGGTACGGGTTAGCCCCAACATCGCACTGGCGACGATTGCGGGGAGGCTGGACTGCCCCTTCATCCGACATTGTTCCAGCAGACATTTTGCTGTACCAGTGTCGGAGAGAAGGTATTAATTTTATTGGACGACTAGCACTTCCCGCGCGGCTTCGCCCGCGTGGATGTCGGAAAATATCCCACGGGAACGTACTACCGGGAATTCCTTCCTTATTCCTTGTCTACACTATAAAGGGCTCTGTGCAAAATTTCAGCTTTCTATGATCAAGGGTTTGGGCTGGGCGTTGATAAGTCAGTCAGTCAGGGCTTCTCTTTTTATTTATATAGATTTATTTGTTTTCATTTCATTTTATTCGTTTTATTATTTTGATTTAATTTAACTTATTTTGATTTTATTTTATTTGTTTCATTTACATTTTTATTTGATTTATTTTACATGATTTCTAATTTATGTTTGGCAATGAGTGTTATTTACGTGTAATAAATGAATTTAATTTAATTTTATACATTAACCTAAGGTTATTTGGTTTTCATGCTGGTTACTGTCAACCAGCATGAACCGACTGTTGGGCAAAGGCCTAATGTGAACCATTGTTTGTTGGTTTTGTCTGATTGGCTGTGTCAGGGCACCACATGGTGGTTAGATTGGCCAGCTCATTCTAGTGGGTATACGGCCCCCACTTTTGAGCTACTTCATTGATTTGATGACTTACCGTAACCGACCGCCCGACATTAGGAATGCTAGATCGTTCAACATTGGAGGGGTGCCCTGAAATCAAGAAAAAGTATTTATTTTAATAACATTAACTTGCTTATTAGTTTTTCTGAATTTTGTGGACTACGATCTTACTTTAGCTTGATAAGTAGGTATGGATTTTAGGGCATTGCTCAAAAGTATTCCCCTTTCTTAAAGTAAAGCTCCAAAAGCTAAAGCTCTCTCGCTCGCTCTCCCTCTCTCTCCTTACTGGCTTATTAACCTTGGCTCTCATGTCTCCCTAATACTTTAAACCATATGTAGGTGTTTGGCCAATATTTGTGCTGTTTTGTCTTATTGGTCAAAACAGTGCACAATGAAATGACGTCATGAAGGACATTGCCATTTACAAGTACCTATTTGCAATTCACATACATCACATTACGTAAACGGAACCTTCCCCTTGTTTGAAATGATTGTGCAATAATTCGTAATTTCATAGTAGGTACATAAGCAGGCGATTATAGCGACAAACCAAAATTATTATTACTTGATGTAGGTAACAAAGTGGAAAATTCATTTTTCTCAAAGCTAATAAAAAATTACGATCCTTTGAAAATACAATGTTTTTTTGCAAACTCTCATTACATTGATAACAAAAACGTAAACAAACGTCTAGAACTTTCAAGAATACCCTATCAACATTCTTATCAGAGTTTCAGCAAGGGCAATAAGACAGTGATAAACATTGCCAGTTTATCAAATGCGCATAATCGATCTAATCTATTAATACGTCGCTCGCCCACGTGGGTCGCACCAGCGGTAGAGTAGTGGAAGTGGCGATCAGACGGTGGAAAGTTCAAAACATTTGATATCACGACGCACGACACTTCGCGGCCGCGTCACGTGGGCGCTGCTGAAACTTCACCTCACGCGTGACGCGACCGCACGCGATAACGAACGCCGACGTCGAATTAGAATGGCCATATCCCAGGGGAGTCCTGACATATTTATTTGCGTGGTCAAACACATGGTGTGAGTCGTGCAAAATAATACCTAGTTCTAATTTGATATTCTTTTTTCCGACATTGACGCCACTACAAAGCTAAACAATATTATCAAACAATTCTTTATTATATATCTTGGGTATGCTGAACTGTATCGAAAAGGCTTTGCTGGCTTGGATCATTGTAACAGAAAATAACATGTCAACATAACAAAATAAAACTGCATTAGACCACAACATTAAAATTTTCTATCAGAAAAAACGATGATAAGAACACATAACATACAACTGTTCAGTCATGTAAAAAGTATGTATGAAACACTCATATCCTTAAATAACTGAAAATCTTAGCATACTCATACTGTTAAAAGAGTAAATACTTAACTCTCTAGACATTTTCAATAGAAACTAGGGGACTAGGTGAGACTGTGGGATAACAATTAACAAGCCAAAACCCCACCCATTTCACTCTTTCATATCCCATTCCTGTTTATTTATTAAATGTTTTCTCATTTCTCTCTCTATTTCTTTCATAGGGAAACTAATACCAACCCAAATTAGCTAGTCATCATAGCGAGTCATCTAGGTAATGAGAGTGCCTTACAAGCATATTGAGCTCAGTTCAAGGACAAGGAAGTAATGATGAGTTAACTAATTAATTAATATTCCTACATATCTGATAATCAACAAAAACTGAGTTATCTTAACAAGTACTCATGCAAAGTTGCTATTGACGGCAGATTGTAGACATTTCTACATGAGTCACAAATGACAGTCTCAGACTATATATTTATTACTTGTTCGCAGTTCATTGGGCAGCCAATATCATGACCTCAATGACATTAAAAATCATATATATGTGTTTCGGACCATAAAGGGAATTTTACAGCATAAACTACATAAATCAAGGAAGGTTTAGGACCAACTGTTGCTGTGGGAGGGATCACCAGTATGACGACTTATTCTAACTACAATCACTACCAAAATGGCAAAAATCTATTTTTCCTACTCTGTGAATAAAGTGGGCGCCTGTTAGTGACTTATTTACACAGGACCTTCTTGTGCAAATTTAATCAAGGTATTCATTTGTAAATAAGTTGTTGGTGTGCCTTATAATGAATGAATGAATTGCACCGACTCCCAGCATGGTTTGACCAGACTCAAATGAACCCAAAGATTCACACTAGCCCCTGTGCCTCATGTTTACATGGTGCAACAGAGACCATTGTATATCAAGGAGTAGACCGGGGGGCGCGATAATGGTAGGAAAGGTGTACCCTTAGGATATGGAAGGATTATAAATGCATTCAATCAATCAATCATCTCAGCCTTTCATAGTCCACTTGTGGACATAGGCTACTCCTAAGTTACTCCAAAATACCTACCTGATCCTCTACCTTTTCCATTCATCATAACCAAGTTGCCTTTCCCAGGTAATCTAGCTAGTGAGCTTTAGCTCCTAAGGATTACGTTCAGTTTCATTGGTGAAATTCGTCACCAATGTTTAAGAGCTGTCAGTTTAATTATTTTCTATACAATAATGACACTGACAGCTCATGAATGTTGTTTAGACGTGCTGATCACATTCAGTTTCTTTGGTGAAATTAACACTAAGTCTATGAAGATGACGATTGTAGAAGTTTGTAAAGTATTCAGTTCCAATACAAAATTTCATAACATAAAATTTGTTTTTGTAATCTACCTACAGTGATAAAAACAATACCTATGATTTATAAAAATAGCTTGTGGTCAAACAATTACTCTTAGTTTGTGTAACAATTTGTTCTCTAGTGGTGAGTAACAACGTAGTAAGTACACACTCTTCAGTTAGTTTTCAGTTACTATAAGAACTAGATACTATAAGTGTTGGTAACTATAAGTACTAGATATCATACTTGTGACAATTGGTGGATATCATCTGAGTCATCCAGGTTGCTCATGTCATCGATATTGCTCATGTCATCAATATTGCTCATGTCGGCATCACTGAAGTCGTCTCCTGACAGTGCCAGCCCCTCAGTCTCATTCTCAAGCTGTTCAATGAAACCACTGGCGCAGTATGGGCATGTGTAATCCTGAAATAGTAGGGTAATAATATATTTTAAATGATTTTTCTTCATAACATTGTTTGAGTTTCAAATAATTTAGGGTTTTAAGAAGTGTATGGATGCCTTCTGTTTGGGATTCTGGATGACACCTACAAGACCACTTATGGTGTCATATTTAGATTGTAAAAGGGAAAATGGGTGTTGGTACATCCCTGAATAACAACACTGTTTATTTAAACTTTATGGATGATGACTAATAGACTCATTGCATGTATAAGCCTGTCAATAAACTTTATCCTTGATAGTTCTGTTTTGGCTAACTAATTAAAGCAAAGATTCTATTGACACCAATGACATTCCAGGGTCTATTATGGGATTTAAGCATGTAGATAACAGAGTACATAGAAATATGTACTGGGCAGGGTTCACTATTCAAAACGCCACATAATGCAAATGATGTAACTGCGTGAAATTGACAATTTCCGTCAATCCTGACCCCAGAACAATTTTCCAAAGAAATGTCACGCAGTATTGTGAACCAACCGGCTGCACCAACCAATAGCCTTATTGGAAATTAGCCACGGAAATCTCGCCCCTTTCTGTACAGATGTACAAAACCAACTCCTGATGTTAAAGGGTTGATGTTTGTATTATCTTTATGCGTTACATACTAAAAGGAGGCCCATTTAAGGGGAAATATAACCAAAACTATTGATTTTTACCTGCAAAACATCTTCGAATTCAATGTTACACCTGTGGCAGAAAAACCGAGCGGTGGGTCTCCGCTCTACCAAAGCGTCAGCCATTTTCAGAATATATATTCACAGTTTCACCAACAGATATTTAAAGTTTTAAATATGTGCTTGAGGATCGTGCTTTCAAACTCTCAACAAAAATTTAACAATCGCCATTTTTTTATAAGACATGCACAGTCTATGGTCCGGTTTTTTTTTTAAATTAAAAATCACAGATGATGCAACAACACAGGTTAAAAAACATTTTACGTTTATTGTCTATCGTAAAGAAAGTCGATTTGATTCGATCGTTTGGTTTGATAAACTTGGACTTATTCTGTGGACTTATTATACTCGTATTCAGTAACTTGACAGTCCGAAGTAAAATAATTTACGTTTTTAAATTACCTAAAGGTTTTATAACATGGTATGGTATCACACTTCACACTAATATTATAACTAGGCGAAAGTTTGTGTGTGTTTGTTTGTTACTTCTTCACGCTCAAACGGCTGGACCGATTTGGATGAAATTTGCTATGTAGATAGCTTATACCCTGGAATAACACATAGGCTACTTTTTATCTCACGCAGCTAGTAAACGATTATAACGTGTTTCAATTAAAACTATAAGCACATAATTATCAAGGTAGTTTCGCTAATTCTTGTTTCACCTCTTTTCCTTTTTATTGTCAGGAACATCCCTTCAACTGTCAAGTTACTGAATACGAAAAGTATGTCTATTAAAGGATACTAGGAGCTAGCATACTACTTTGTCTGTGGAGCTAGCAAAGCAGATCATTTCATCATTTCAAGCAGATCATTTAACCGGTAATTCACATTTCTCGAATGCCATGGTGAGCTGAAAATAATACTTTCCCAACAGTTCCAACTGAGTAAAACCATTTTTGAGAGGTAAATAATTATCATTTCATCATGCAGCATCAATGTGCAACATGCATCTGTAGAAATAAAATAAAAAATTGATTAATAATATTTACTCTTGCAATACCAACATTTATCTGTCGTGTCGTTGATCGTTTGCGTGTTGCTGTGGGTCATTTATTTTAAATTTATAAAAATATTACTTTCAGCATGAATATAACATCGTCTCAAGCTAATTTTAGTGTTGATTATGTTTAGTTTAAATCTGTTGACCATTTTACCTAATGCACACCAATGTTTTAAAGAATAATTTGTATCCAGATAGTACAGTGTTTGCGCGGATGATTGTTATCAAAAAAATGTTAAATAAGTAGAATCATGTGGATAACTATTAATTTAATCAATTATCACCTTCCGTTCAACCTAAAATAAGGATCTATTAATATTTAGCTGAAAAAACACAGTTGAAATCGATCAAAGTGGGTCAACGCAGTGTTGGTGTTATTTGATTACAATGAATGAGAAAAAGTTAGTTCAAAACTTCAAGAGTTACATCAATGTATCTCCTCTGGTAAGTTATAGCCTTTCATTTAACCAAGATGTGTAATAATTAATCTCCTAACTATTTCTGTTTTTTTTTTTGCTATGTTGTTATTTATTTTGTCAGAGGTTAGAAAGTTCTCCCTTTAAGAAAGGTTAAAACTCATTCCTTCATTAAAAATAAAATTCATAACTTAATTGCAGTGAATTCAAAAGCTCTAGCACAGCAATTTAGATACCTAAGCCTCCAACATTATGCTATGTAAACAACACTTCTATGAGTAAATTGTCAGTAAAATATTATCAATGTTGTTAAACTTTGTTTCAGAGTAAAGGTGAAAAAAATGGATCACTACAAGAAGTGAAACCTAAGCTACTAAATGGTGAGTACAAATATTAACCAAGCCCTCATTTTAGTTGGAATTATGACCATGAATTATTTAAACTGTTTGATAAAAAAAATAACTTAATAGCTCAGAAATTGATGTTTCAGAAGCAAAATATTTTTATTTTTAATTGACAGAATGGCTCCATTGCGTGATAAACAATTGAAATCTTAGTTAGATAATTCTTGAACAAATACTATAATAAGTAAAATTTATAATTATCTAACTTACAATTATACTCATATCTAAGCAACCTATAAAAAATGAAGGAATATCATGTCATGGAACGATTATCGATAATTAACACAATTTGATGCTTTGCAGACAATGCAGAGAAAACATTATGATGTCTAAAATCTACTAAATACACCACAATTTTTTTAAATCTCTCCACAAGTGCTAAATTAGGACCTATATAAGTTTAATCAATAATGCTGCTATCCAAAAATACTCTAATTTCTTCTTACATGATATTAATTATTGCTTTTTTAAACTGTAATGTTAACCTTACACCTTACTTTACCTTTTTTTTTTCCCACAATATGTGGCACTTGAACATAACTAGCTAAATGTTGGTGCACCTCTGAATAACACTTCAGGGTGTATGTTATTTCTTACTGTAATATTTACCTTACTTGAAAAACAGTTTGGCAAGCCATCAAAAAGTCAAATGAAGATAGCAGTGAATACAGAACACTTTACGGGGCTGTTGTGTTTGAGTGCTATGCTACATCAGACTTCTTCACTTCACTATACATGTGCCTCTATATTATGCAAGCCATAATAGGTTTGAACCTTCTTTATGGTACTAATGAGACACCATGTTATACTTTTTTAAACATGGAACAATTTAATACTCTGAGAAAAATAAGTGAGTCATCTCAGACATGCACTTGATGTTAAAGATAGGTGCATAATGCGGGCAGGTAACTACGCCTGAGATTAAACTACCTATTGTAAAAAGCAAACAACAACAATAAAATAAGTTTAATTTTAAAACTAGCTTAATTTTAAAACTAGCCTAATTTTAAAACTAGCCTAATTTTACGTAATTTAAGCTGGACCGTTAAAAAAAATCTATATAAGGAAACAATCAGAATAGTTACAGAATTTACCCTAAATATATTTTTTTTTTTCCTTTTAAAATTTAAACGCACTTACGTGGTAATCACCGGCGATATTCTACAAAGTACGAGAGGTCAATGACGCATACATTTCGTCTTAATTACGCCCATTCAAGGACAAAACAATGTAACCTCTGTTTATGCCCAACATTTTATTTCACTCAAGTAGAGGCATGATGCAAATTACAATATTAATCATTATGTATGCGTAACGTACGCGTAACTGTATCGCCTTATATGAATGCCTGGTAACGCGAGCCATAGTAATGGTAGGAAGTGGTGTCCTATACCAGTTGATGGTGTATTGTGATTCACAATGGGTGTTCTAAGGAAAGGTACGTTTAATAGTTCTAATTGACTGATTGATTAATTACAGGGCTGTTATGCTGTCCTAGTATATAATTAAATTTTATGCATGTTGATATCTGTGACCTTGTCCAGTATGCTTATCAAAAGTTATTTATCATTCTGACAGCATAAAAATATGTTACAATAATTTATTTACAATTTCCATTTTATTTGTAAACAATGTGTTATGTAGGGTATCTACCCTACAACAAGAATGTATACCTTTCTATGCATTCATGTTGGAGTAGGTAGGCAAAACGATGAAACAGCCCAACGCACTATGACCCTGTATCTTTTTTTTTTTTTGTTAATTCATATTTGTTTTGTTAATTCATATTTTTTTTTTTTTGTTAAGTCATTGACTGAGCGAGCGAAGCGTCTCTGCTTCAAATCTGGCAAAGTTTGCTTTCCTCTGTCAGTTTGTTGGTACGAGGAGTACAGGTCGAATTTTACAACTAATCTGGACGAAACTTGGTATACAGGTTTTACTTAATAAATATTTTTTGTCGACGGAGATTTTTGAATGAGGGGTACTTTCTACAAATGGATATCTCCGCCTGGTGAGATCCGATTTCGATGGTTCTTTTGTTATTTGAAAATTAGTAACTTTAAGTAGGTGTCATAAAAATTTGATGAAGATCTGATGAAACAAAAAACATGATAAATATTCCGTTATAAATAACTTCTTAGTATATTACTTAATTGTTGCAAAAATGTTTGTGCTCGCGAGGTCTACTAAACTAGTAGTTCTGTTCGCATAACAGTAGTAGTGGTAGTGGTCTTCCTAACATAACAACTAAAACTAGTAAGTTTTAGTTGTTATGTTAGGAAGACCCAAACTTCTACGGAAGTCGTAAAAACCTAAATAAGGAGACAGCAACACCTATAGATAGTATCATGGTTAATCGGTCAAAGTAATAGATTATCTTTTATATAACTGTATCTACCTATGTGTACCGCGCAAACAGTACCCTAAGCCGACGTTCGCACGGACGTAAAAATATCGGGACGGGATTTTATCGCGCACTGGATTTTCAACTCTCGGTGTTAAGCCGAGCTTCGAGAATCCAACCTAACAACAACAGAGTGCATCCCGGCGCGTCGAAAAACACTGTTGGATTTACAACTCTCGGCGCTAAGCAGAGCGTTGGAAATCCAGTGCGCGAAAAAAAATCGCCGCGATATTCTTACGTCCGTGCGAACGTCGGCTTAGTAATTGCATAACGCACTATCAATCGGAATCATTCATCATTTTGAAGCAAATTGCTATTCCATTGCTTCATAATGTTTGAAAAATTTGTCCACTTGACAACGTAAATAACGCAATGAATGTTGTTGAACTGTCAAAATGAAACCGATTCCGATCGATAGTGTGTTACGCAATTAGGGTGCAGCAGTCAATAACATGCCACGACCATGGAACCATTTAAGTTCCATGGAAGGTTTCCATGGAACGACTCATTGTCCAGGGACAAGTGGAGGGCAAGCGGTCACGCGGTCGGTCACCTACGCGTTGGACAGACCTTATCAAAGCGTCAACACAAACCTCCATAGTTCAGAACTTTCGAGACGCGGCAGACCGGAATAAGTGGAGGAGCATCGCGAGGGCTGCTTTGGCCAAAGAAAATGCAGAGTCATCAACCACGACCACTCTGTCAAGAGTGAACGACTAAGGAGGAGGAGTCAATAACATAAGAGCTTTCCCCCGAAGTCTAAAAATGGCGATGATACAACATTCGAGATTTCCTTGGAATACCAAAATGCCCAGTAATAAAAAGTTAAACCGCCAAAATACATCATCATCTGCCCAGCCTTTCCCAACTATGTTGGGGTTGGCTTCCAGTCGAACCGGATACAGCTGAATACCAGTACTTATTTACATGGACCGACTGCCAAAATACATACAATACCGCAAAAATTTTCGTTGCTCGATACCGCATGAGTCAAAGACAACGTTCACGGTCACCGCGTATTGTGCAAATCGTTCTTATTTCCTTCGACAAAATAATAGCGATTAAAAAAAGTATGGTCCAGATCGCTGAGTGTGAAGGCCGCTAGAAAACTCAATTGTATCAGATGGCAGAAAGAAAATTTTTCGCTGTATTGTCTTGCACACGCGCACTATCCTCAGTTGTTATGTTATGACACCCTAGTAACCAGTCTTGTTTTGACGGCCATTTGGCGCTTCGCAAGGTTTTTGTTGTTGTTCGATTTGAATCAACCTCCTCAATTCTTTAACAGCCTAGTACTTGTTTCATCTCCGTTTTACCAGATGCCTTACCGTACTGCCTTGCCTTGCCATGCCTTGCACGTTCTAACCTCACTCGAATCCTCTTTCTCGTCTGATAATCCTTATAAGGTGATAGATCATAGGCCAGAGTGGCAATTTCTCTATTTTTTGAACCTTCACTTGATCCCAGACCATTGCTAGATTGGGCCAAAGGACAAGTTACCACAACCGGGTCTTTATATCTGTGACAGGAACGCAAAAATCGTGGTCCTATTAGGTACCCTTTTGCACTACTTTATTCTAGTTTTATCGCCCTTTGATCTTGAATCTTTGATAAATTAATCTCGCAAGGATATGTTTTTGTCCGCTAATTTCCGAATATCTAGAAACCTACAATACAATACGATAACTAGTGTTTGTATGTGTAAAGTAAAGATCATTATTTTGTGGAGTCCGGTTTGTTTCCTTCGGTCCAATAATTTTTGTTTACCATATTTTGAAATGAGGTTTCTAAATTCCATTTTCAGTGTTCTAATCCATTTAGTTCTATTTATTGCATTGATTTGTTTTATTTTTATTACATGTGAAATGAGCTTGTGTTATAAAGTTGTAAGGTAATTAAATGTACCTAACAACAATACATACTCCATTAAATATGTTGTTAATCAGAGCGCGATTTACGTAACACAATATTTATACATTAAAATTAACGCATGACTCATTTCATTGTGAGTTTGTGAGTAGGTCGTTGCCACTTTTTACTAGAGATAAGTGCTTATAATTTAAAAAAAAAACTGTAAATATACGATCTTTAGTAATTTACTATTTGCATTTTCTTTTGTCATTTGTTATTGATTTTTTTTAAATCTCCATGATAAACAAACTCCAAACTGATGAAAAGTTAGCCTATTTAAAACAACAAAAACTTGCCAATTTAAAACCTATCCCAGTCCACTTTTGGGAATAAGCTCCTCCCTTAGCTGCGCCAGACTACAACAGTACGCTCAAGATTGCCTTTTTTTTTACTCCACAAAACAGGAATCTAGGAAAAACATCGCGATTAGGTCATTCTTGTGCAAGTTTGACGCCTGTCGTTCGTCACCTTGAGAACACGCACGATGACTCGAGCCTACGTAACAAAAAAGCCGTAATAATATACGTATCTTTCATCGCTAGAAAAAATCCCCTTTGACTCACTCACGCTTTCAATATCTGTTTACATAACAAAGTGAAATAAGAAAGAATACACATGATGACCGTTGACTACATAACGGTAATTGCGATACCGTAAATCTTAGTTTTTATGCCCAGGATTATCGAAAAGGTTGACATGATTATTGTGTTGTCATTGGCTAAGGTTCTGGGTTGTCCGGTCCCCTAGACGTCAATGTATGTAATGTGGTTATTCTTCTGTAAGCAAAAAGAACGCAGCTATGAGATGCATCATCAGTATGTATGTTATAAAAAGCTATATTTTCAAATCTATCTTTGTAAAACACACTGCAAAGTGTTCTGCTTATATGCATTGTTTGGCTGCTGTTCTCCATATCTATGCGCGGAACCGGAGCTGTGAGCCAGGAAAAAATCTACCAATAGATTGTTTTCAAATTCATAAGTAAGCAATTCTATCGGAGGATTTTTTCCTCGCACAGCTCTAGTGGAAAGCCTGCTTAAATATTGTATATGTCGCAGTCAACTGGTTTAATTAAGTAGCCGTTTGGTCAACCGCCTAGCCTTTTCACTAAACGGCGCCGTTCAAACAGCTAGGCAAATTGCTTGGATCGATAACGTTTAACTATTTTCCTAGCCCAGATATTTAAATTTAAAGTTCCGTTTCCATGGCGTCGACAAGTCACAATATTTCTGGTGTTTCTTACAGTTTAAATGCGATTACGCCAAACCGAATCGCGGCACCCCAACTTTACGTAGTCTTTTGGCTGCTACCCCTAGAGTGTATATAAAAATCCGGTGGCGCGAAGGCAGGGCAGCCCCCGCCCGCTGTAACATAGCATATTAGGCACCCGTGCAAGCCGAAGCTGTGGAGGTGAGCATGAGTCCTTTGTTTGTGACGTATGGGCGAAGGGGTTGCACTTGTCGCCCGCAGCGCCGGAGACGCAGCAGAAGCAGATGGCCCTATTGTATAAATGGCCTAAGCATCAGCCAGCCAGTTCATTAAATGTTGTATTAGATGTATAGGCTGAATATTATTCAGGCCGCTAGTTGAACGGCGCCGTTTAGTGAAAAGGCTAGGCGGTTGACCAAACGGCTAATTAAACCAGTTGGCTGCGACATAACGTGTTTCTATAGCGTAGGGGTAGGACTGAACCCGTGACCTTCTCGTTAACATTTGTATCACCTTGACCTTCGCTATATAGTATCGCTTCAGTTAACCAAACAATAGCACTTTTTATAGAGCTTTGTTTCGGTCGAACTTCAATCCAAAGAACACTTGTATTTATTTTGAAGTTTGAAGACTGATATTCTCTTCTGAATACTTACTCAGTTTTTACTTCTGTATTAATTCTCTCATACATTTCACGGTAGATCCAGACTATTAAAGCTTCCCCCCTGCTTATGCAAACACAGCACAATACCTATATGGCCAAACCACACTTTTAGCCATGGGTTGCCTGGTTGTTGAATTGCTTGAATAGAAAATCGTCTGATAAGAGGCACTGGGCAGCTGAATAAAATCTAACGCGCAATGAACTTACTCAACTAACTGATGATGATGACAACTGATGAATAGTACCAAGAATAAAGCTAACTCTGTGATAGCATATTTTGAACCATTTAACCTTTTGTCCTCAGGCGAGCTGGTAACAGGCGCTGCGCACAGCGTGGTGATGCTGACGCCGCTCAGCGAGTGGGACCGCGGCCGCTTTGGCTCGCTCTTCGTCACCAACTACAAACTATCCTTCGTGCCCTTGGAAAACTCGACTAATGAAGTGAGTACTACCTTACTGGCTTTAAGAAATAAGCTAAGTTAGTTTAGCTCTTCAACAGCTGTTGGAGCAAATGTTTTTTCAACAATCAATACGTAAGATACACTTTAGAGAGAACAAAATTAATCTGCCTAGCCTTTTCCCAACTGTAACAGCTGAATACCGGTATTGTTACGTGGAGCGACTGCCTATCTGACCTCCACAACCCAGTTACGGGTTAATTCGATAACCCTCGGTAAGACTGGTTGTCAGACTTTCGGGTTTCTGACGATCCGTAACGACTGTCAAAGATCCACGAATGGCAGCCGGGACCAAGGGCTTAACGTGTTTCCGAGGCACGGTGGAGTCTCGGTATGTAAAGATGGTCACCCATCCACGGACCAACCCCGGCAAGCGTAGCTTAACCTGATGGATCGATACGGCTGTTATTACTTAGCCACGAGCTCCTCACACTTTGTTTTTTTTACTAAGCAAAAGTTTGGTACCTACTTATAACTATTGGCCTTCCCGGGCAGGGAGGGAATATCCATAAGGAATTCTAGTACTTCCAACCCATAACATACAATCAATCTGCTTAGCCTTTTCCCAACTATGCTGGGGTCGGCTTCATGCCTAATCAGCAGCTGAATATCAGTACTTCCACCCAGAACATACCTACATAGCCTGCTAAAATCATAACCCTACTTTTGGCTTTGGCGTAGTCGCTTAAAAAAGGTCGTCGTTTTTATGACGAATTAGCTACTAAAACCTGATCAAGGAAAGACTGACAATAAATTAATAAACCCAGCCATCTTGACTCACGTCTCAGGAATGAATCTTTCCCCAAGACGTTTATCTTAGCAAAAAGGTTCTTTCCCTACGGAACTTCCCCGAAAGTAAATTCCGCCGTAATTATCTGCTTTATTCATGTAATAAAGAACAAACTACTAGATGAAGGCAAGAAAAACAGTACATTGGAGATTTGTGTGGGTATATTATTGCCGGTGCTTTTTTGGTAATCGTGCTTATGAAAATAATAATGCTTTTAGACATTAGTGGCCGGCGATAGCTTTTTACGAAAGCTTGGGAAAGGATATGGGAACATACATGCTTATATTTTTATAAAAGTACCTAAATTAAAAGATTGAAAAATAGTGTTAGTTTCTGAACACACTATGCCGAATGTACGCGACCGAAGTTCCGCGGCTGATTTTACGTTCCGACGTATTCGGCTGATATGACACATCATAATTCCCGAACTTACGCGGTAGAAATTCAGTTGCGCAACTTTGTTGGATACGCGGGTGGGGCGGGGGCGCGGTCATGCCTGCCTCCCGCTGCTCCCCGCCCCAGATCTTCTTCGACAATCGAACCGAACTTCGAGTATAATGTGTGCTCTACAGAATACGTTGCCGCCGAATTGCCGCTGAACTTACGCCCGACCGAAGTTCGGCT
Source organism: Cosmia pyralina (assembly GCA_946251885.1). Taxonomy (NCBI): domain Eukaryota; kingdom Metazoa; phylum Arthropoda; class Insecta; order Lepidoptera; family Noctuidae; genus Cosmia; species Cosmia pyralina. The sequence continues at coordinate 23,407,694 of OX276358.1, forward strand.
GTACGCTATAACGGAACGTAATTTCGGCATAATAATGTCGTCAGTAATTCAACTAGAATTGCAGGCGTAATCATGCCGAACTTCGGTCGCGTACCTTCGGCTTAGTGTGTTTAGACAGCACGGTCTTGGTCGTCAACTTGTTGACTAAATTACTTACCTCGAATTCTCCTTTTGTGATTGCTAGCGGTCATAGGTTAACAATAGGAACTGTTTCTTTGCTCTCGCGACTTATGCGGCCTTGGTAGTTGGTACTTGAATTTCCTTATTTTATCTGAAAACCCACAGATGGTTATTCAGGAATTAGTTCCTACTCCGGCTCAATTTCCTTGTTAGCTCGGTTTTTTGGAGGAAACACAATGAGAGTAAATCGAAAACAACGTAAATCAAATCATTTATTATTTTACAAACATGGGTGCCCATCTTCTACTGTCACATTGGCATGCAAATCATATTTAATTTAGGTATGTTACACGAAAAAGATATTATAATTTTAAATAACAATAGAAATTAATACAAAATACAAATGAATGTCAAATCGTTAGAAGTACAGAAAAAATTTCATGTTATTACAAAAATATCAAATGTCAACAAGGTTACAGTAATAAAAAAAAATGTCAAATAAAATAATAGCATTCCTCCTGTACTCCTTCCATACAGGGTGTATCAGAAAGGTGTGGCCAAATTTAAGGGTGTGGTACAGACTATCAAACTGAACAACTTTCTTCATGGAACCAACATCGCAATCGAGAAAAAATGATCAGCCGTCCCGTACAAAGCTTCAATACATATTTGACCGAAATGTATGAGATTTTTACCTTATGTAAATCTATTTCTGTGAATCCAGGAGTACTGCCAACGGAACTACTTGCTTGGCGCGTTCGATGTGCCGTTGACGGGCGTCGGCGCCGTGTGGCTGACTGACGGCGGGCCACAGCGACGGCGACGGCTCATGCCGTACGGTGATATGCCCGGGAAGGTGAAGGGGCTACAGGTTATATGCAAGGTGAGTTTATAGAAAGAAAGAAGAAGAAAGATAATACATTTCTATCTATTTATTCAGCCCGTAATGTCCCACTGCTGGGCAAAGGCTTTCCGTTCTCCTTTCCCACGCACGTATTGCGGGTCAGTCCTTTCAGTAGGAGTGAAGTTCGTCCCTTCATCTTCGTCTTGGTCTGCCACGATGTCCTCTAGCATTTAATGGAGCCCAATCAGTGGTTCAAAATAGCAGGAAAGTGTGCGTCACGGAGTCACGGCGGCTGCGCTCACACAACATGCGTGTAATTTGGCAAGCTGCAGCTAAATTAGCAAGCTGGAAGCTAAGCTGATCTAGGTAAGAGTGCTGCTGACTTAGCTGAGAAGCGAAGATGAATGAAGAATAAAGTTTGAAAGTAATAAATATGAAGGAATGAGAAGAAATGACCGAATGTTAATGAAAGAAAAGAGACAACTCCAAAAAAACTTAAAGCTGTCAAATTTTTCAGAGACTCACAAACCACACCGCTACAGCTTTGTGAATACAATTAGTGTTGGTCGTACAGTTCTTTAGAAGTGACGTGTTCAATTCCCGTAACCATGTAAAACTCTGACGTACGTAGAAAACGTTTAGTCAGATCTAAGTTTAAAAATTACCAAACATTGGATGCTATTTTCGAACATAATTCTGAAAACATCCAATACATCATTTTCATTTCATTTTGTATGAAAAAATTTAAACGAATTTTTTTCATGTATTTTTTATTTGTATTAATCGAAGTAATCACCCATGCAATCAATGCATCTTTGCCAACGCAGTGGCAGTTTATTGATGCCCTTCTTAAAGAAATCAGCTGGACGGGAGGCAACAAATTCTTCAAAGGCATTTTGTACTGCCTCTCGGGTAATGAATTTTTTTCCCGCCAAGAAGTTATCCAAATTCTGGAAAAAGTAGTAGTCTGTAGGCGCAAGGTCTGGTGAGTAGGGCGGATGACGGAGAGCTTCCAACCCCAGTTCTTGCAACTTGGAGACCGTCTGCTGTGCAGTATGAGGTCGCGCGTTGTCGTGCAGGAGCAGTGGAGACGAGCGATTGACCAATGCTGGTTGGAGATGTGTCAGCTTCTCCATCATTGTGTTCAGTTCTTCACAGTACACATCTGAAGTAATGCTCACCCCGTTTGGTAAGAAGCTGTGATGAATCATACCGGCGCTAGACCACCAAATAGTGACCATCACTTTTCTAGGGGTAAGTTTTCGTTTAGGGCATTGTTTAGGTGCTGAACCAGGATCCAACCAACTTGCTGAGCGCTTGCGGTTATCAAACAGAATCCATTTTTCATCGCAGGTAACAATGCCGTTCAAAATTCTTTCATTTGTGTGTCTGTTGAGCAGTGCAAGGCACGTCTCGACGCGTACTTCGCGCTGGCGATCATTGAGTTCGTGGGGCACCCATTTGTCAAGCTTTTTTACCTTGCCAATTTGACGCAAATGCACCAATATTGTTTTGACGCTAACGTCGAAAGCTGCTGCTAATTCAGCCGTAGATTGTGTATCATCAGCTTCCACAATCGCCTTTAATTCGTCATTGTCGACCAAAGTCTTCGGACGACCGCGAGGTTCATTTTTCAGGTCGAAATTTCCAGAACGGAAGCGAGCAAACCAATAACAAGTGGTGCGTTGGTTTGTAGTGTTAGCTCCGTAAACGTCGTTGATGTTGCGTGCCGCTTGTGCCGCGTTGCTGCCACGACGGTACTCATATTCCATAATTACTCGAATTTTTAACGTATCCATGATGACGAAAAAGATTGAAATGCGATGAAAATGTAACACTAATCAATAAACAAGTGACTACTTTTGGAAAAAAAAATCCATATTTTTAAAATAAAATTAATTTGAAATTAGAATTCTTAGCCAAACAAAAATTATTTTGATTTGAAATGGCCAGTACTGCAGAACGGCAATTTCATAGGTAAAGACCTAATATTATAAAGGCGAAAGTTTGTGAGGATGAATGGATGGATGTTTGTTACTTTGTTGTTGTAAAAACGGCTGAACGGATTTGGCTGAAATTTGACTTGCAGATAGTTTATAACCTGGATCAACACGGGTTACTTCTAACCCGATATTTCCACGGGTTCGAGACTTATGCGGGTGAAACCGCGAGGCACTGCTAGTATTATTTGTATAAAATGTTATTTATTCTTGTGGTTGAATTTAAGTAATAAAACGCTCATAAGTTAACTGAATATTAATTGCTTTCCTAATCTTAAGCATCACTGCGATGATGATTCATTGTTCGAATATACATACTTCAAATGTCCATAATTCTAAATAATCTACTCAGATTTGTATAACCATTTCCATGATAATACCATCTACACTAAACTTTTGTAATGTGTATGTTTACATGGTTTTGGATGACTCACTTAACTATTCAAATTAATGGCATTTTATATCGCACGTTGTGTACCTACACAAAGCCATTCGAGACGATCGATAGCGATTCGTTGTTAAAAATAAAATCCACATAACCAACACGTGGTACACATGGCTACATATCAAGCAATGTATAGGATATCCGTACAATGAGAGGTAATAATAATCCATACTAATATTATTAATGCGAAAGTAACTCTGTCTGTATGTCTGTTACCTTTTCACGCCTTAAAGGCTGGACGGATTTCAATGAAATTTGGCTATGACCTGGGCTAGGGCATAGGATACTTTTTATCCCGCTACTACGTTCCCGTGGGATAATTTCCGCCCACCACGCGGTCGAAGCTAGTTTCATATAATTGAAGGTTTTACCCAGCCAGACAAGACAGTAGCTTTATCTTATTTTCATCTTGCACCTGAATAAACAGTTAAGCAAATGTCACTTCACCAAATGCTATCAATCAAATATGTCTACAGGGTTACTTGTAATTCGATGTATTCCTTGCAGAACGTCATAATAGGGTTAAAATGCAACAAATTAAGCCACCAAATGTTCTACCGAAGTTCAGTATTTTTTTTTTTTTTTGTAATTTTTGTCTAAGAAAAATATAAATTACGAAAAATAAAATGTTTAATTAGTGATCTTTTCCAAAGTTTTAGGCATTGGCCATTGCTTTATTTACGAGTATGTTTGAAAAAATTGTCTGCTCGACAACGTAAATAACGCAATGAATGTTGTTGTTCTGCCAAAATGAAACCAACTCCGATTGATAATGTGTTACGCAATTAGGATGCAGGTCTTCTCGCGATATTCCTTTTTACGAGGTAAACAGGTACCTATTTGTTTCCTGACGTTTCGACCGCCTTGCAGCGATCGTGCTCACGGGAGGATGATGTTGTTTTATAATGTGTACAAATCGCGAAAGTTTAAAATAGGTACACAAAAACTATTGAATTTCGGTAGAACATTTGGTGGCTTAATTTGTTGCATTTTAACCCTACTATGACATCCTGCAAGGAACACGTCGAATTACAAGTAACCCTGTATAATCTATTAATGAAAATGCCTCACCTACTTGTTATAATCGGCCTATAATGCCTGACCCAGACCTTCTCTATGTGAGAGGGAGTAGGCCGTAATCCATCACGCAGGCCAAGTACATCACACCTGTAATCACCGAAGGGTATGGCAGACGGGTACCTATAGTAGTATAGCACATATGGCACGTTATGTTTTAGTCCCATGTAATAGGGATTTACTCACTCAACACCCTCACACTCTACACATACTACTTATACTGGAAATCGGAGTCTGAGATAATTATCAAATGTGGAACGACAAACTCAATGTCATACACGACAGGATTCAAATTCCATTGCAACAATTTGTGTTTCTTCTGTTTTTTAACCGACTTCAAAAAGGAGGAGGTTCTCAATTCGTCGGAACCTGTTTTTTTTTTTTATGTATGTTCCCCGATTACTCGAAGATGGCTGGGCCGATTTGGAATATTTTTTTTTTTTGTTTGAAAGGGTGGTGGTTGAAGGGTGGTGGTGGTGGTTCCCAGGTGGTCCCATGATCATCAAGTCAGGATCTGATGATGGGATCCTGGAGAAATAGAGAGAACTTCCAATTTTATAGGCACACTTGAAGCGATTTGGATAGTTTTGGAAGAGTACTTTCTTGGAGTGGTCCCATTTCAATTTGGTGAAGATCTGATGAAGAACTTCTGAGATAGGCAACGGAACTCCTCAATAAATGATAGCAAATGGACTGGGATTGCTGAAATCTCATGTCTGTTTGTTGTTTACACCAGTTCATAACATAACATCACGCCAGTACGCTGTGAAGGGGTATGCACATGTGAACCACTAAAAAGTGAAAAATAAAAACTTTTTTACAAAAAAATACAACCGACTTCCAAAAACAACACTACAAAGTGAAAAATAACTTTAATTTCGGAAGTCGGTGGCAAAAACGAAAATACATTTAATCAGACACCGACTTCCGAAATTAAAGTTATTTTTCACTTTGTAGTGTTGTTTTTGGAAGTCGGTTGTATTTTTTTGTAAAAAAGTTTTTTCTCATTATCTTTTGTTAGTTCTCTGAGATTACGAATTCAAGTACCTAAATAATTATTTATTTTTAATTTCTTTAGTTTTAGTTTTCATGTACTTATTTTGTTATTGATTCTGTCATTAACAGGCTTTGATTGTGTACAAGTAGTAATGGAAGAGGGAGGTCTTCTGTTACAGGTACTCTTACTCTATACTTAAGAAGGCCTCTAAAATGTATTAGTTAAAACTTATTGATTACGAAATAAATAAACTTATAATAGGGGGCAAGCCTATTGCCAGATTAAGAAATTACTGATGGGAAAACCCAGTAACACTGCTCGACCTGGGAATTGAACCCAGCCCCTCGTGCTCAGGTAGGTGGCGCTTGCGACCACTTGACCAACGAGGCAGTCTAGTGCGGTGTTTAACACTTTCATAAAGACATCACGCCATTGCCAAATACATCTGCGTTAAAAATTCAAAATTCAAAATATCTTTATTGTGGGCATTTAACAGTAAATTAAAGTTTCAATATGTCCTGCCTAATAGGCGTACAATAATTAAGTATTGGCATTAAATTTAAAATTATTTTACATGTCAAAGCCACTCTGATTACGCCAATATACGTAAAAGAATGTACACACAGCAGCAGGTCAAGTTACTACAAACTGTCAAATTGTCTTATTCGATTTTGAACATAAGTATCAACATTTTAAGGTTTAAAATCATTTGGAAAATTTTGGCAGTTTGGTGCTGACCTGATGTGCTGTTGTCTGTACATACACAAACACACTAAATATAGGTATATTTACATAAAACACAGATATGTGCTGTATGTACACGGATAATACACATATTTGGTGCAGATGCGTTACTGTGGCGATCTGTTCGGGTCACTATCTAAATCTGATTAGATATCAGATTAGCGCGTGACTCAATGTTACGTGGTTAGCGAATGGATAAGTATAGGATTTAGATCAGTGGTTATTAAATAGTTTAGGTTTTTAGATAGGAAAAGTTGTTTATAAAAAAAGTATAAGAAATATTACTTTTGTTGTACCTACCTAAATTAGAATTTTATTAAATACGAACTTTTTCTATTATTATAAGTATTATTTTGTTTACCATGTTTGGCAAATCATAATACTGCAGAGCAAAAAGGCACCACGCCTTTTAATCCAACTGCGGCGAAACCAAAAAAGGAGGGTTATGGTTTCGACGTTTCTTGTGACCTCCTTTAGAGTAAACGGCTTGACCGATTTTGATGAATGATATGTCGTTAGATTTACCTTTATTGCGCGAATGTCACTGGGTGTATAAAAAATCCAAATGGCGATTTCTGGCGCCAAAATGTAAGTTTTCAATAAAAATAATTCCAAAATCTATTGAGTGGGGTATCAAAATGAAGGGTTTTAAAAAGGTGATTACAAAAATATATACAAATTATATGTTTAAATGTAATTTGGAATGAGAAATTATAAAAAAACGTATGCGGTCGGGGGACCCCCGTCAGGAACAAAGTACCTTCTCACGTATGATTTAAAACAAATATCTAGGGACGAACCCAAACATTGCTTTGAAATATAATTTTGACGACCGTTACCTATGGTGCGAGATAGAGAATCCTTCCTGAAGTGTAAAGTAAAAAAAGTTATTTTAAAAAATCAAAAAACCCGTCTGCGTAAAAAGTGAATTTTAAATAAAATAGATGGAAACAAGATGACCTATTTTGTCTCCAAACAATCTCATGCAGTCGGAGTCATCTTCTTAAAAACGACCTATTGCCTCCGACTGCATGAGATTGTTTGGAGACAAAATAGGTCATCTTGTTTCCATCTTTTATAAAGATTTTTTTACGCAGACGGATTTTGTCATTTTTAAAATTTTTTGTTTCAGTGAAACTTGGCATATTTTTTCTTTTCTTTTTTTTAATACCCATATCTGTGGCTATGACTCATACGAACAAAACAGTAGTCACCCAAAAACCATCTATAAATTGAATAACACAAATATCAATGGCATACAGAGGTTAGAAGAAATTGTGCGGAAATCGGTTGTCATGGTACATTGAACATGGTACATGGAAATCGGTTGGCATGTGATGCGGAGGAACGAGAAAAATGTCGTGAGGAAAGTTTTGAGTATGAATGTCAATGGCTATAAGAGTATGGGTAGACCAAAGAAGCGATGGATGGATTGTGTGAAAGATGACATGGCTAGAAAGGGGGTGACTACCGATATGACGACTAATACAGAAGTAAGAAAAATTTCGCCTTGACGGATCCCTTAAAAAACTTGAAATCCTCATCTGCGGATGTGAGCCGCCTAAAATCCGCATCCGCGGATGTAAAAAAAATTGCATTCGCAACATCCCTGACACGAACCCATGTCTAATTCACCTGCGGAAACCACAAACAAATAATGTAATAAACTCACTTTTCATTCCATTCCAGAACATGAAGGTCCTAACATTCAGCTTCGCCAACTCACCGATCGACAACGGCCGAAAAATAGCCCTCGCACTAATGCACCACGCGTTTCCAAAGCGGCACGACCTCCTCTTTGCCTTCGAGTACAGAGAGCCGTACTACCCCACACTCCCGTCCGACATGAACATGTTCCAACGCCCGGGCGACTGGAAGAGGGAACTCGAACGGTGTGAATGTCCTCACTGGAGGATCACTTGTATAAATGGAACTTCTGATGCGTTCATGTTGACTGCTGGCGAGACGTTGATAGTGCCTAGTTCTGTGTTGGATTATAATTTGATGGAATCGGCGCGTCACTTTCGATCGGGGAGAGTTCCTATTTGGGTGTGGGGGAGGCCCGAAGGTGCTGCGTTATTGAGGAGTGGGGAGTTGTTGAGTACTGAACAGTCGGCGACTGCGGAGAGTGTGTTGTTGGAACAGGTATGTGAATAAAAGCTTTATTGATAGAAACATAACTGATTTACGGTCTGTTCCAAAAGTATATAATGTAAGTGTAAACACACCCTGTTGAGGTTAAATTCTCACGCAGTCATTCACTAAAGGGAATTAGTTACATATTCATCTGTATCCAGAAGGTTTCAACTTTATATCACCACATGTTCAACAATGATTATAAAATTGGAATTTGAAAAAATATCGGAGAAAATTGAGGTTATAAAATTATCCTCAATTTTCAAATGAGAAAAGTCTTTAAAGTGATTTAAGTATTCAAATAATCAAATCAAAGCTCTGAATTTGTAAGTGGCACTACAAATTGGCAGCCAATCAATCTGCCTAGCGTTTTCCCAACTATGTTGGGGTCGGCTTCCAGTCTAACCGGATGCAGTTCAATACCAGTATTTTACATGGAGCGGACTGCCTATCTGACCTCCACAACCCAGTAACTGGGTGAGTGGGTAATACGATACGCCTTGGTAAGACTGGTTGTCGGGCTTCTGACGACCCGTAACGACTGTCAAAGATCCGGAGCAACGGCTTAACGTGCTTTGCGAAGCACGGAGGAGTCTCGGTATGTAAAGATGGTCACCCATCCACGGACCAACCTCGGCAAGCGTAGCTTAACGTGACGGATCGACCCGTGCGCCTGTTATTACTTAGCCACGAGCAAGTACGATATATGATTCATTTGTTTATATTTTCAACAGACATTAGGGCTTTTTGTCCGACAAATAAAAGACGCGAGACATTATTAACAATTCAAGTCCATAAAATCCCAAGGTTATTTCGAACTCTAACCAGCTGATGCCTTACGGTGTTGCTCAAGCTATGCAAGTTAATTGTAATATAGGTTGACTGGTAATTAGTGACCGATACTTAAACACATGATTGTACTCATGATAACAATATGGGACTAAACCTGAAACCGCAAAAAAAAGCAGCTGTTCCCTACACTTATGTTCGCATAATTCGTCAAAATGTAGGGAACAGCCGATTTTTTTTTTTCGCGAGTTCAGGTTTGACCCCATAGTAACAGTGATTTGTTATCATGAGTACAATCGGTCACTAATTACCAGTCACCCTATATATTAGCGGTGGAAGTGCCACTGCCGAGTTAGACCGCAAGAAGTGCATTAGCAATAAGTAGTGTGTGTCTCGTATGCCATGTATGTATTGGACAAATAAATGATCTTATCTTGTCTTATCTTACCTTAGAGGGCTGTCACATTTTATCACCTTTCTCGCTCACACGGAACCCAATTATTAAGAATTAAAAATCATCAAGATCTACGACTACGGAGCGGCAAAAAGAAGGGTTATGATTTTGACCAGTATGTACGTATGTATCTGTTCCCTCATAACTTCTAACTACTTATCATAGTTTGACAAATAAGGTATCGTTGGAAGCGTCTTGATCGTCCGCTGGATAAAGGCTATGTGACTTCACATTAAATTGAATATGGCGCCCTCTAGATAACTTAGTCATGAACTAAAAAAAAAATTATTATGCCGTGGTGAGTTTTGCTGTTTGTGGTGGTGCTGATAATTGGGAATAATTTCTAAAATCACGCCTCAGATGTGAGCCAAACATATTTTCACCAAACCTACCCAAAATGTTCATTCATCTTTAAAAATGTAAATTGGCTCTAACATAAACGAAATTATAACCTCAAAATAATTTAAATAAAAAGTAAGTTTAAAAACTATTGGGAATAATTTTTAAAATCACGCCTCAGATGTGAGCCAAACATATTTTCACCAAACCTATCCAAAATGTTCATTCTTCTTTAAAAATGTAAATTGGCTCTAACATAAACGAAATTATAACCCCAAAATAATTTAAATAAAAAGTAAGTTTAAAAACTAAAACCCGACTACTGAAAAATCACGCTCTAAAAAGTATGAAACAAAAAAATATTCTCATCTAAAATTAGAAAAAAACGGACAAATTAAAAATCCGGAGTCACACGTCATGTTAGCCTAGGGCATAAATCGAACAAATTACGTGTGACTCCGGATTCTTATTATAATTATTATTTACTCGCAAAGACACACAGATACACACAAAACACGACAGTATACGGGAAAGATCGACTGGCTAAGCGTCGTGGACGTAACGTAAAACACCGAAACACGTAATCATTTGTCGTCACACGCGGAAAATAAACAATACACTTGAACAGAAGTTATTGAACTCGTAGATCGTATTATCTACGAAATTATGTTGTTCATTAATCATCATCATTTCAGCCGAAAGACGCCCACTGCTGGACATAGAACATCCTAAATATCCTGAAAACGGCTGAATGGATTTGAATTAAATTTGGCACATGGGTAGACCATAACCTGGAGAAGGGCATAGGCTACTTTTCATCCTGGCTCGCAGATGAAGTTGCGAGCAACAGCTAGTCATCAATAAATATACAGAAAAAAAAATCTGCTGTTCCCTACATTTTGATGAGTTAGGCGAACATAAATGTGTTGTGAACATAAAAGTTGTTCATAATGATGAGTACAATAACCCCTTATAAGGATGCCCGTGAATTCATTTTCATCCTGTATAAATTTAATGTGTGTCATTCCAAAGTATGTAGACGAAGGTGTTAACAAACATAAATTTCACAAACACTAGCAACACCCGAACCACCAACAAGTTACAATCAAAATTCCACCTTATCACTCTAACTAAAAGTCTAAATTCTCAGGTACGTCGCTCCCACCCAAAGTTGACGCCGCCCCACGTTCTATACCTGTGTGGCAATACGTTCACGAATACTGGCGGCCCCGGCATACTCCCGCCGTTGGGGACCCTCCAGACCTCGTACAAGAAACTTGTTGAATTGTGCACACCAACCACGCTTGGTCAATTTTGGGTAAGTAACAATAACATACAGCACCACACACACACACACACACACAACAAAAACACTACACTAACACGAACATACACTTTAAATAATTACACAACACCACTTTTCCATAGACACCTGGCATTTGGGCTACATTAAGAGCGTTCATGCCTTACGGCATTTCATATAAACTTTTCAAGTCCTTGTTTTTTAGGGTTCCGAACCTCAAAAGGAAAAACGGAACCCTTATAGGATCACTCGTGTGTATGTCTGTCTGTCTGTCTGTCTGTCCGTCCGTCTGTCTGTCTGTCTGTCTGTCTGTCTGTCTGTCTGTCTATTTGTCTATCTGTCTGTCTGTCTGTCTGTATGTCTGTCTGTATGTCTGTCTGTCTGTCTGTATGTCTGTCTGTCTGTCTGCCTGTCTGTCCGTCTGTCACAGCCAGTTTGCTCCGAATCTAATGGACCGATTAAGTTGAAGCAACTTAATAGGCATTGGTAGGCTTTTGTTGGTTAGGCAATATGATTGTATGCAGCGTTATTTTAAATTGACTAGGTAAACTCCACAGGCGGGATGGGTATCGATAGTAAACACGATAAATATTTTTTTTTAAGATTTTACGTTTTTTTTTGGGAATTCTGCGACCGGTTAGTGTTGTTACTTGAAGGCAACAAAATGGGTTTCGATATCTAAGCATGATGAAACAAAAAATAAATTAATTTGAGGATGTTTTTTTTTTGGGGTCAACAATAAATGTAAAAGCCGGTGGTCAAGTCACTTAAATAAAATATTGGTTTTTTTTTGTGTAGGAAACTATACGAGTGATGGGTAAGTCGATATCTCAATACGATATAAACATATTCTATCAACTCAAACTTCAAGTAACAACACTACCAACGGTCATTGACACCAAAAAAAATCATCTAATCTTTTTTATTTTATCGTATTTTAGTTATCGATACTCATCACGCCTGCGGAGTTTCGCTAGTTAACTTAATTTGACCCTGTATAACATTACAAAGTAGGTATCACTGTGTCCTGCCACAGTAAGTTAGCCGACGTTCGCACGGACGTAAAAATATCGCGGCGGGATTTTATCACGCACTGGATTTTCAACTCTCGTTGTTGAGCCGAGCGTTGAGAATCCAACTTAACAACAACAGAGTGCATTCTGGCGCGTCGAAAAAACACACTGTTGGATTTTCAACTCTCGGCGCTAAGCAGAGCGTTGAAAATCCAGTGCGCGAAATAAAATCGCCGCGATATTTTTACGTTCGTGCGTACGTCGACAAAGTATCATACAAATATTATTTTTCTAAATTAAGAACAAAAAATTAGGTAGATAGGTACACACAGACTATAATAGTCAGTGATAATTAACAAGTAATCAAGTCATTTGTTTGTTTTATTTTCAGATGCAAGACTCCCAATACTACTCAATCCTGGACGCAAGCCGGTGGCTCCGCTACGTCGCCAACTGCATCGCGTTCGCCGAGGACGCCGCGCAACATCTGTCTAACAACGTCACTGTTGTCTTACAAGAAGGTAATTGTATTTTATACTAGTGACCCGCCCCTGCTTCGCACGGTTTTTACGACTTTACAAAATATCGAGATTTCTCTATCATCATTTAATAGTAGCGTATTATACACATAAACCTACCGGAATAAATTCTCTAAATGCTGGTAAAAACCGCATCAAAATCCGTTGCGTAATTTAGACGAACAACACACAGGCACACACAGGAACACAGACAGGCACGATAAGCGACTTTAATTTCGATATGTGTAGATGCCAAAATCGAGTTATTTATATGCTCCAAACACATTCAAAATTACGCTACGTATGATACGCCCAGGTTCGATGTTAAGAGGGCTGTCACATTTTGCCACCTCTCGCTCACACGGGACCAAATTTTTAAGCTTGTTAAATGAAAAGATGTTTTTTTTTTTAAATGAAATCAATTAGCGAACTAGTAAACAATATTAATTTAATAGGTTACTAATTATTAAAACATTACTAATTATTATCACATTGTTATTGTGTTATCTAATAAACTCGGCTCAAAAAGTATTATCTGTTTATGAGACGAGTTGAATAAATGCCACAATAAAAATGTGTTTTTAATAATTATCTATTAAATGAATATTATTTACTAGTTCGCTAATTAATTACATTTTTCAAAGAAGCATCTTTTCATTAACATTGGCATTGGTAACAATTTGGTCCCGTATGAGCGAGAGAGGTGACAAAATGTGGCAGGCCTCTTAAACAAGTTCGTATTTCTTTTTCTATGGAAAAGTGAAAAGAGATTGGGGAGGACTTACCTTCACGGGGGTTAAAAATACGGGGATGCCTGTGTTAGACATGGTGTGATTGTTTCAGAGGCGTAAAGGGCGTTCAACAATAAATAATACTCGCGCTACGATTTTCTTTTTTCTTAGTAAATAATTGTTTCAAACTATTGCTTGTAAATAATTCCAAACAAACACTAATTATTTTACTAATTAGTTAAATAAATATTTCCTTACAGGTGACGGCGTAGACTATTGTTCTGTGGTATCATGCCTCACTCAATTGTTAGTCGACCCACACTTCAGAACGATATCAGGCTTCCAGTCTCTCATACAGAAGGAATGGATCGCGCTCGGACACCCGTTCTGTGATCGGTGAGTACTCCTTCATATTCATATGCTCCTGGTATCTGTATGAACTTGTTTCAAACTTTATTTATTGTTTACATGAGCTTAGTAACTTATGCTTAGGCCAAAATAAACAGCAAAATAGCAAATGCTTTAGCTGAGCATCCTGTCACTGTTGCATAACTTTCAAACTACAAGTGCACGATAGAGGGGATATGTTCCCATATCAAAGCCGCAGCTCGTGCTAAGCAACGTCTATTAGCCGACGTTCGCACAGACGTAACAATATCGCGGCGGGATTTTATCGCGCACTGGATTTTCAACGTTCGGTGTTGAGCCGAGCTTCGAGAATCCAACCTAACAACAACAGAGTGCATCCCAGCGCGTCGAAAAAAACACTGTTGGATATTCAACTCTCGGCGCCTAAGCAGAGCGTTAAAAATCCAGTGCGCGAAAAAAAATCGCAGCGATATTTTTACGTCCGTGCGAACGTCGGCTTAATCTCGGCCTTAGTACTTGTCACAAAACCGTTCAGCACGTAAATGACGTAAATACTACGCTACATTTTCGTTCCGCAATATGGTACCGCACTACCATACATTTATGTGTTCCTGGTAGCTTATGTATCTAAGCTCGTCCTTTTATAATATTAGTCATATAAAATATAGACAGGAAAAAGTTATCCGATGTATTATTTAGTTATCCTGATTCTATTATGTTGTTTCCTTATGTTCAACTAAAAAAGAATGTTAAAAACTAAAATCCAACAAAGACAAAAACTTTATCATCATCATCAGCTTTATAGCAGTCCACTGCTGGACATAGGCCTGTCCTTTTGGCGTTTTCGCAAGTAACAAAATAACATTGGTTTTCATATAAGTCACAAGTTGTCTGAACAAATTACTTATTACTATTTATTGAATTTATAATCACTATGGTAATAAGGTTCAAAAGTGGTTCACTGCAAATGTCCGCGATGGTACATGATATATTTTGTAATTACGTGTGACTCTACTCACAAATTTTTTGACTTTATAGTTTAGGTTTTTTAATCTGGTCCAATAAGGGAGTGACAAAATAATGCCCGGTTTCCGAAGAATTCTTAAACGGAGTTTAAACTATTAGTTGCTATTGATTCGACAAAATTATCTATTTAAGCTAATTCCTTCCTTATGCTCGGTTTTTGAGATCCTCATATAAACCCTCTATAGTAATTCACTCGACTTTTAAGCTAAATTCTTCCATAACGAAGTGTTCAGAAACATGATATCGAACCATGTTGAATGGATTACTAATTCGTTTATTAAAAACCTCAGAAACCCGACATTAGTGCGTCAATCTATAGTAATTTAAGCTCTGATTTTTTATTTGCTAGACTAAAATGACATAACATAACATGACTAAAATGTTAAAATGGCAAAAAAGGTCGATCACAGCTGTCATTTTGGTCTATCAAAATAAAAATCTGAGTGGTAATATAAATCAATTTCTATTGGCCGATAGTCACATTTTATTCGCTATTTTTCGGTTTTTCCGAAGGTAAACGATGGAACCTTTGAACTTTGTCGTACTGTAAATACTTGCATAGCCTGTTAAAATCATAACCCTCCTTTGGCTTTGCCGTAGACTACCCGTCTACGGCAAAGCCAAAGGAGGGTTATGATTAACCTAGTACCTATTTCGATGATCCGCAATATTTGAGTACTACCATACATCTATGTGTTCCTGGTAGCTTCTGTATCTAAAGCTCATCCTTAATGTTAGTCATATATAGTAGGCAGGAAAAAGTTGCCTTATGTAATAATTTACATACCTATTTCGATACTTAAATATAATTTGCAGGCAAGTTTTCCGAAATATTTATTCGTCATTCTGATTAATTTAACGTAATATTTTACCGTGATTGAAACTGATAATGTATGTTATATTTTACTTTTTGAGAAAATAAAAGCTATCTTCTATGCTAGTGGAGACGGTTAATAAGACGGGGAGAGGATTTAATTAAATTGAATAATAAACCTTATAATAACTTACAATAAGAGAACAGGCACGTTTACCGTTCTGGCGTGCTCTACGCGAAAACGCGCCTTAAGACAACTCTCTTACAACGTTGCACTTTATGTACCTAATAATAAAATTTTATTATCCTAACTCAGCCTTTTCCCAACTATTTTGGGGTCGGCTTCCAGTCTAACCGGATGCTGCTGAATACCAGTATTTTACATGGAACCACTGCCTATCTGACCACCACAACCCATTAACTGGGTAATACGATACCCCTTGGTAAGACTGGTTGTCAGACTTCCGGGCTTCTGACGACCCGTAACGACTGTCAAAGATCCATGAATGACATATTACAAATGCGAAAGTGACTTTGTTTGTTTGTTATGCTTTCACGCGAAAACGGCAGAACGGATTTGGATGAAATTTGGCACATGGCCCAAGGAAAGTCATATGCTACGGGCAACAGCTAGTCATCAATATCATCAAAAAGCTCTGCGCTCTTGGTCCTCATTAAAATAACACAACTTATGTCCTTAGATTCGGTCTCCCCCGTCCGGGCAATCCAAAAGACTCGACCGCTAAGGACACGACCTCCGCCCAAACTGCCCCAGTACTGCTCCTATACCTGGACTGCGTGTGGCAGCTACTGCAGCAGTTCCCGGCAGACTTCCAGTTCACAGAAACGTATCTGACGACACTGTGGGACTGCGCACATAACCACATCTTTGACACGTTTCTGTTCAACTGCGCGAGGGACCGGGAGCTGGCTGTAGCTAAGGTAATGAAGGTTTTATTTATGTTTTTTTGAGCAGGAGTTTATAGTTTGAACACACATTCTCCACTTTGCGATCCCTTCCTGCAAAGTCTTCAAACCTTTAAAGGTATTTCAGGCGCTGGCTTTGGTTCAGACACGCATTTTAGAAGGTAAAAATATGATCGGAGATATCCTCAAGTTCATTACCGGCTGGAAAAATCTTTGATTCTCTACTTAAATCAAGTCTCACGCAATATGTGACATAAAACTCGTTCCTCGCTTTCTATTTTCTAAAATATACTCACAAAAAGTATTCTTCACAGAACTTCGTGCAAAGGCCGGTGTGGGACTGGGGCGAACAATTCTCGGAGCAAGACAAGGCGTTGTTCTACAACCCGCTGTACGGCGTCAAGCCTAATACCATACACTCACAGAGGCTATGTGAGTAAAACTGTACTTACAATACAAGAATCTTTAGGCGCGTGGTCAATTTCTAATAAACTAACGCCTTCTTGTTTTCTCAATACATTTCACAAACGTTTACCAACAGTGCCCTATTGACGTCATTCAACGTAAACATCATAAACATAACAACATCACGCCTGTAATCCCCGAAGAGTTAAGCAGAGGTGTACCTATAGCACACCCACATGTCGTCAGTTATGTTTGAAGTCCCATGTAATAGGGGGCGAGCCTATTGCCATCAACCGGGCACAAATCCAGACACCGAGCTGCTACTGAGGAATTTCAGATGGAAAAACCCAATAACATTTTGCCCGACCTGGGAATAGAACCCGGGACTTCTTGCTCAGCAGTAGCGCTTGCACCACTACACCAACGAGGCAAACTATTTGTTTTTGCAGCTTGCCCAAATATCGGCTCTATAACTGAACCTATAGTGCTAACATAATCACTTGGCGTATTTTTCAAAATATTAGCATTACCCTTGATAATATAAAATATACCATATTCTTATTGAAATAAAGATCATTTTGTATTAAAGAAATATCGCGAATATTTGCGCAATTACGCTTTAGTACCAGCATTACACTTCAGTAATTCAATATCGTTAATTTTATTCACAGCGCAATCTTCGCTCCCAAGCAAGTCAGCGTCCGAACTGAGTCGATTAGAACCTTGCACGTCGGTAGCCGGCATGGAACTGTGGTCACAGTGCTACGAGCGATGGCTTGCGCCACTCGACTCGCCGCTGTCCGGCACCATACAGTACCATGTGCACAACTACGCTGCGCTTCAGAAGGTCAGTATACTGCTACAGGCTTATGTTATCCTGGTACTTATATGTTGGTAATGAGTATGACATAACCATAATACGACAAGCCTCTTCACAGCTGAGTTATCTCTACCATAATGTGGTTACAATACGGCTGCTGTTGGTTTTCTGCTGTCAGATGTAAAATAACTTTGAAAGGACTGTACGTAGTGAGTGCCTCAAAGTCAGTTTACTTCAGCAGGTTTATGTAGCCCTGGTACATAAATGTTGGTAATGATATAACCACAATACGACAAGATAGGTATAGTGATGGTAGCTCAGAGGGTTTTTGAGCAAGCATATGCAGGGCGAAAAGTTGATAGCTGAATAGGTGCGGCATCATGAGAGAACACCGAAAATATATTTGAAAAGTTTCAGATAGTCCAGGACCCCATGGTCAGGAGACCACTTTCAGATTTCGAAAATGGACAAAAAATAACGTGATCTTCAGATCCTTTGATTTTCGTATGATCGTGTGCGACCTAACCCATAATGGCTTAAATAGGCAAATCTGATGAAGAAATTCCCTAAATCTTTGAAAACTCAGATTGGGACAATTTTTAAAAGGGGTAAATAAAAGTTATTCTGAGCCATAATGAAACATATCCTGATAGTGAATATATAAATATCTGACGGATTAATGGAGCCTTTTGGCAAATAACGAAACATTGATTTACGAAAGTATCCAAAAGTAGTCATAATTTTGCATTTATCTCTAAATTCAATTAATCGAATGGTTTTGATTGCTCTTTGAATTTGAAGCTGACCCTATTGTGAAAAT
The DNA here is from genome assembly GCA_946251885.1 of Cosmia pyralina. Lineage (NCBI taxonomy): Eukaryota > Metazoa > Arthropoda > Insecta > Lepidoptera > Noctuidae > Cosmia > Cosmia pyralina. Next base: position 23,426,385 of record OX276358.1, read on the forward strand.
TTGTCAGTATTCAGAAATTTGAAAATATCAAACACTTGAAAGTAATGTTTAAAAGTTGTGTAAATAGAAAAATTGTTTTCACAAACCCGCAATTTTTTTGAAAGACCCATCCAACAACACCCCACACCATGGGGTAGACGAAAAAAAAACAGTCCCACTTTACGTGTACAGAAAATTTTTTTTTTTTTTTTCATAATTTTGTTTTACCACTTTGTCGGCGTGATGAATATCTATATCCATGCCAAATTATAGCTTTCGAGTACTAGGAGTCTGAGCTAAGGTGCGGACGGACATAGCGAAACTATAAGGGTTCCTTGTTGGCTACGGAACCCTAAAAATGAAATGCTGTTCATTGGTAAGCGCATCACTTGAGGGACCGATTTGCCTATTTTTATTTTAAAATGTTCGTTATAGTCCGAATTAGGTTTTTATGGAATGAAAAGTTGTTAAAGTTTCCTAGAACGTTTTCAAATTCGTGGAACCCAACGTGGAATTATTGTTTCATTGTTATGAAATATATAATATATATAAAATATAGTGACTTGTGGAATGTATTCTTAGCCGAGAAGTTGGAATGTTTAATCTTGATATATGTCGTAGTGTGTAACGTGATTGTATTTCTTCGAGTGTTGTATAAAATTATTGATGCTGTAGCAAGTTAGGTAGCGAGTGCGTCACGGGTCAGTTTACTTCAGCAGGCTTGTGTAGCCCTAGTACATAAATGTTGGTAATGACATAACCATAATACTGCAATATACGTAGTGATTGCATCGCCAGGTCATGAGGTCAGTATACTACAGGAGACTCGTGTTATCCTAGTATTTAAATGTCAAAAAAAAAAAACAAACAACAAATATTTTTCGACCAACATAAGTTTGAAATGATGCATGGCGCGTTAGTAAAAAATAAGGTTAAACAAAAGCCGACCTAAATGTCTAACACAAAATGTTTCCAGTTTCAAGCACTCCATTCCACAGGACATGTTTAGTGGCAGTGAGTGCTTAGGCAGGTCAATATGCTACTGAGCCCTCATGTTACACTGGTAGCTACGACATCTGAGGAAGGACATCCCTAAAAGTATGATGTCATACAAAATGTACGAGTGATGTGGGAGAATTTTGGCGTTGCGGTACGGCACGCCCGAATGTGGGGTCGACGGTTAATTGTCCCAGAGTGGTATACTACAGCGCTCTCATGTAAACCTGGTAACGAGCATGCTCGACATGCTCGTTACCCAAAAGAGCTCACTGCACTACTACAGCACGCACATGTTATCCTGGTGTTTACGCTTATATTATGTCACAACAGCTGGCCAAGCGGAAATCACGGAAATATTCGTTACGAATTTACTTCAGGCTCGTTTCCAGTTTCACAATAGCTATGATTTAAATTAGCCTATGTGAGTTGAATGTAATTCCGGCGGTACCCTGAGCAATCGGCCCAGCACCTTGTTTGCAGACTGATTAATATTTTCACCAAAAAAGCAAATATGTACGTGAGGAGAGACCTAAGCCCTCATATACCTAAACCTTTAACTCTGCTAGCCAACTCTATTGCATTAGTTGTGACGGGTATTTAAAACCAAGTTTGGTCTGGCGAGTCATATTAGGACACACGTTAGGAAATAATAGTTTCACCACGAATATGGCAACCCTTTCAAAACCTGATTATTCTCCAACAGATCCACCAAATAAAAGAGAAGCTGCCATCCCTGTCAATTCTCTCGAGGCACTCCAACGGCGAGGAACCTTCAGAGCTTCAGCAGCGGCCCCCAGTGTCCCGGTTCTACCCCTTCAGCGTGGGTCGCTCTGACGTCATCACCGGCAGCCTGGACTCTATGCAAGTCAGCCTCATAGACGCTAGTCAACTCGTAGAATCACAGTCCCTACTCAACGCTCCCGATTAAGGAGAAACACCGTCGCAAGCGATCCTAACACTTATATCCACGTAGTAAGGTCGAATGTCTACTTAGTGTTGCTTCCGCTGAATAGTTGTTTTTAATTGATAGTAATTGGTTTGCTTGCGTCGTGTACATATTGCGACTTTGGTGAGCGGTTTGTTGTTGTCTCCGTGTCTGTTAGTAATGTCTTCTTTTTTTTTAATAATAGATTAATTTTGTAAAGAAATAAGTTTCTTCCGTAAATATAGTGTGATGTTTCAATAACTAGTAGTGTACATAGAAAGACAGACCGTTTGCGTTAGACTTCAGTTTTTCCCTATTTCTAGTAAAATAAAGCACCAGTCTTCCTGATTTTGACAGAAAGTGGTCAACAACAAACTATTCTCCAACTGTTTGTCCAGAACAAGTCAATATATCGAACAAGGCTCATAGTCTAGAGCGCCGCAGCCATCATAAGGAGTATTAGGTAAATTACAAGTTAATATATTCGTGTTAATAAGACGTACATAATAATTAAGGTGTATATAATTAATATAGTCGTGATATAACGTCGTTTTCTCTATTAAACATATTTTATAAGTTCCCTGTAACAAGGAATTGATTGAGAAATGTATATTCCATTTTAGAATAATAGTTATATTTTTATAATCAATCGTTTTATGGTGTGACCAATAAAATTATATTCGAAATTATACTTCGTCTACGCGTTTGACAAGAATAGGTAGACACTATTGGGCCATTCCTGAATTATTCCATTATAACAGATTGATATAATTATTTTCTATTTCCGCTTAATTACTAACAGAGCTTATTGTCGTTAAGCAGCGGACTATTCACTATCCGAACAGTCGCATTGCACATATTGATGCAGGATAGTGAACAGGCCGCTTAATATTTATAAATAAGTACTTTGTTACCATTACTAAACCGTATTATTAGCCAATGACACAGCACCAACAATAAACTTTATTACTTCTCTAAGGCTGATTTTTCAATAGTCAAATAACTCTTTTATCTGAAGAATAAATATGATATAGTTTGACATATCTTTTATACAAAAGCTGTCAAATTGAAAGTTTTCTTCTTCAGATAAGAGTTATCCGACTATTGAAAAATTAGCCCTTAGACATTAGACAAAACTCTGTCTTTTTATCCGAGATATCTACACATAACCAAATCTAACTTATAATAATAATAATTGAATTGAATGATTATGTTGTAAATATGGCAGCTTCAACGCTTACTTAAGTACTTTGTTATTATTTTAATATTTATTTCGCTATAACTGTAATTTGAATTATCATTTATGTAATATCTTCGTTCAGCTGTAGACAGTATCGAACTGATAATTATGTTAATATTAAAATGTATACTGATGAATGTCCATCATTGATTACTAATAGTCGTGGTATAGTTAGTCGGTTGAATACAATGTATTCACATATCTTTTGAAACAGTACAAGTCTTTATGCGACGTTACTTTCTTTACGAAATTATAATAAGGACTGGTACAGAAAATATCTTATGCTGCTATGTAAAAATAGCCCCAACTGTAGGAAACCCTATGTACAAGGACAAACTAAATTAGCTGAGGAAATTTCACACATATTATGATGAGTATCGATTTTTATCTAAACTCGCAAATTGACTGACTCCTAAGTATAGATAGTGCAATCCACGAAGACACGCCCCACTATTCCTCCTAACCGTTTATAGTATATGTGTGCAAGCTTCCGGCAATGTTGAGTATTATCTGTACACGCTATAGTCAGTACACGGTAATTATCTTGTACCGATAACACTCAAATATTGGCGGAAGCTTGCACACATATACTATAAACGGTTAGTAGGAATAGACGGGTGCGTCTTCGTGGATTGCACTATCTATAATCGAATGTGCAAATCTTAGCTGAAAACTAAGGTAGAATTTTAAATAGGTAGGTAAAGTTGTGCAAAACAAGGGTAAAATTATTAAGTTTTCCGGTAAAAATGGCACTTTTGATTTATAAAGCAGTCAAAATATTCAAAGCTAAAGTGACCTGTGAATCAACGTTAGAACACAGTGAAGATGAGACGTCATCGAGTGAATAGGCCTTGAGAAGTCAGAAACTGGCTAACAGAAGAAACCACTTGTTCACGAACAAACATCGTAGATTGCACGTGCTATGTACATACACTGTTGTATACAATAGAATTTGCTGATTAGTTTTGATATTTTGCAAAATAACCGACATCACATATTTTCGACGCTCTCGTCGTCCTCTGTTCTTGTTACCTTATTGAAATATTAACTGCATGTTAGGCCGTGGCCACACAGGGAAATAATTTGCGTATAGTGCGCGCAGTGTGATTCATATAAAAGTGTAAGCGCTCGAAGTCAGTTGCAAATATTTCTTTAATGGGACCACGGTCTTATCCAACTTGATCAAGTTGGAACGAACAAGCAGTGTTGTTGTAACATAAGTATAATTAACTTTATCGTATAGAAGCGAATATTTATGTAATTTATAAGTTTACGAACTGTTAAAAACTGATTACACCTTCCGCCAGATAACCGTGCAATAAAAGTCGTTGACGCGCTCTACCGATATATTCCAATATATCAAAACGATACGAAAAAATGTTAAGACAATGTCGCTAACAAGATCGAAACAAACGTGTCGCGGTAAGAGGCGTCCTCGACGCGTGCACGTGGCATGTTTTTTTGTTTGCATTTAAGTTTCGAGACCTTTTTTTACAAGTGGGATTAAGAGCGTTGATCGCGCACGGACTGGCAACGTCGCATTTCTAGACGTTTTTCGTGATTATTACATTAAATTTAAATCAAAGGACAATTTCCTCTGACAAATTCTTAGATCGTTGATATTTATACATATAAAATAGCATATATACATATGTATGCTATTTTTTGACAGTTATTTTGGTAATTACTCTTAGAAAATTGAAAAATAATTGACAATGGTGCCGATTCTCTTGTGAACACACTAAACTAAAATTAGAGAATCGCTATCTTTTACTAACAGGCAGCGCGAGAAAAGGACGGCTATGAACTAAGTTGGAGATGTCAAACTAGTTCACGCCTTGCGCTCCACTGTGTTTTTTAGTCGACATGTTTTTACGTGTCGTCTAAATATCTATGGAAAAATTAGTTCTAACTAATTTGACAGCTCTAATTTACTTCCGTCCCTTTCTTGTCATAATAGAGAGAAAAAGTTAGCAATAGCCTAAATTAAGTTTAGTTTGTGCACAACAGAATCGGCACCACTATGTCATTTTTTAAGAGTTAATTCTAAAATAACTGTCAACAAATAGCATACGTACTTATAAATACCAACGATCTAATAATTTGTCACAGGAAACTGTCCTTTGATTTAAATTTAATGAAATAATCACGACAAACCTCTAGGAATGCGACGTTACCAAGCCGCGCGCGATCAACGCTCTTAGTTACTTTTATTGCACGGTTATCTGGCGGAAGGTATACTAAACGCTTACGGCGTTTTAGTTTCACTGTCATCGTCGCATGGGCGGGAAGTTTTGTACTAGAGAAGAGATGAGATGCATGGTACATTTTAGTTTAGTTGACTTTAACAGAATTGATTCAAATAGTGACTTTAAAAACGTAGCCACATAGTTTTAATATAAGACTGCAAACACTTCCATTTATGATTCATCATTTTTGACGTCATTTTTTAAATAAAAGCCCCGTCTCTGACTACGCCGGAAATTTGTGCCATCTCGTCTTCTAACCGTATAATAAAATGTTAATATATCAAAAATAATCAGTATTGTAATAGATAAAATGTAGCCCAGTGCAGTCCAAATCGTATGTTGAAATGATTCGTACCAAATTGTAAGTGTACCTGTTACACAATGTTCAAATGTGAGGAATAAAGGAGTTACGAAAGTATTTGTTTTATTTATACATCTATACTTTATTTTCAACAGCACAACATTTAAAATTATTGTAAATTAAATGTCTTTAATATCTAATACTAGGATGTCTTTTAAAATATCACTTATGGTTGTTTTCAATCAATTTTTCAATAGTCAATATAACTTTTGTCTGAACAATAAATAATATTACAGTTTGACATATTTCTATACAAAAGCTGTCAAACCACCATATTTATTCCATAAATAAAAGATAGCTGACGATTGAACAATTTGCCCATAATATAAATGGCAGTAAATAAAATAAACTCTTTACTCTTTGGTTACATACATAATACCTATCAGTAAAACAAGTTATCAAACAAACTCAGTGTGTAAGTGTTTTATTTGCAAACAGTATTGTGCTGCCTTTGAGTAAGTACAGACCAGCACATCAGGTTATACCAAACTATCAAATTTCTCCAAATGATTTGAAACCTTAAAATGTTGTTGGTTAAGTTCAAAATCGAATGAGAAAATTTTACAGTTTGTACTAACTTGACCTGCTGCTGTGTTTACATATTAAAAATTTTACCCCACTTTAACACAACATCACGTCTTGTTTCCCCGAAAGGTTAAGCAGAGGTGTACTTACAAAGGTACCTTTAGTACACCCACATTTCGCCAGTATGTTCAAGTCCATGTAATAGGGGGCGAGCCTAACCACCCCAGTTTAATTAACCACAAATTACGACACATACCACACGCATAATGTAATAATCTTTAAAACTACTTTGTACGGTCAGAAACAGAAGTCGGTTAACACTGCTACTTTTTGACATCATCTAAATTAACACAAAATGGTACGATAACCTGCTTTTTAGCATTTCATTTATTAGATAAGAGTTAATTTTCTTTAAAATTTACATCTGTTCCGATTTTAATGAAGTATTTTTCTTAATAATTAAGATTTAGAAAACTCAAGTGTTAATCGACTTTTGTTGCTGACTGTGCCATACTATAATGTAGTGTTATAAACAGATAAAAAATCATCGAATGCAGAACCTCCTCCTTTTTTGAAGTTAGTTAATAAAATCATGCCGTTTTCTCATTATGACAGGCAGAAACTACAGAACATCACATATAGATGTATGATCCATTTTATTCTTCTACAGCATTCAGTTACGAGTAGGAAGCAACTGCCTGCATTGCCATAGCGACGAAATCAAACACTGCACTCGAGAGAAAGTTCATTTTTGTTTCATTCCACGTTCACACGTACGACATCGACAAAATTACATAAGATATAACGTTCATCTGCTCATTTCATTTAATTTTTCGATTATTCGGTAGGCGAGTGACAGATGCTGAGCGCCGAAACCCAACATCGTTGGACCGGTTCACTAATGAATTAATTTTTCACTTTTGATTTTTGTGTTCAATTTGAGTAAAAGATGTGTGACTGACACTGGCATGGCCCACCATCAGGGATTTTAATTTTGATAACACATAAAATTTGTCGCCAAATATCAGAATTTATCGGTAACTGGTTCAAAAGTTATAAGGGTTTATAGCCGATCTGGGTCCCCATTTGCGTCGAGTAGGTATTAAAGTTTTCTATGGGACAGTTGAAAATTTTTCCGCGATTACGATGGTGGTCCCATGGAGAAAGTTGTTCGGTTTGATGTGCTGTATCACACCCTGAAATTTGACGAGTATGCAAAACGACACGTTGTATGTATTTTAATTATAGAAATTGATGGATGGCGCGGTAAGGTTTGCTCATTGAAATAGCGCTTTAATGACGCGGCGGAGTACCGCTTAAGTAAGTCAGACCCTTCATTTGATTGACTATCTACATTATACGGTACCCGGCCGCGACTAATTCTGATATATGGCGACCAATTTCGACTAAATAGCGATTAATTTTTTTGTGTTGTCAAAATAAAAATCCCTGATGGTGGCCATGCCAGTGTCAGTCCCATTCGTATTTTGATAACTTTGCCGTAAATAAGAAGTCACCTAATGTCCTGTTTTTTCCACCACCTACTTTTCCTAACCACCTGTTTTTTTTTCTGTTTTCCACAACATCACTTCGGTTTTGCGTAAAAAGTTCGGAAATTTTCTGAATTTTCACGCCAGAAATCTGCATACAAGTTCCTATGGCGAAAATTTAGAAACTCCGTTTTTACGCAAAACAGAAGCGATGTTATGGAAAACAGGAAAAAATCTGTAGGTTCTCTGTTCTTTGTTGTCTTTATTTAAATATAATAGGTATTAATTAGGTGACTTCTTATTTACGCCAAAGTTAATCTAAAATTACTTAAATACCTATCGTAACATCACGTCTGTAAAACCCGAAGGGTTTCCCCAGTTATGTTAGGTCATATAATAGGTTGGGGAAAAAGTTTCTTCGCATTTTTTATGAAAATTCAAAACATTTTTTAATATACATTATTTACATTTATCTAAAGTATGTAGGTACCATTTTGTTCGATAACTTTTTGCCATCTTGTAGGTAGGGACATGATCCCATTGCTATAGAAATTTTGGGACTTCTGATCAAAATACCGCGACAAGTGGTTTTGGCAGTCCTCTCGTGATGTTAACCTGACACTGCCTAAAGAATTCTGAAGAGACCGAAACAGGTGGAAATCTGAAGGTGCAAGGCCAGGACTATACGACGGATGCATTAACACCTCCCAGCCAAACTCTCTTAATTTTTGCTGAGTGGCTAAAGATGTGTGAAGTCTAGCGTTATCATGATGAAAAACCACACCCCTTCTGTAGATTCATTCCGGCCGCTTTCTCTCAACTTCTTGCATTAATTTCATCAGTTGTTCACAGTAGAGTTCAGAATCGACGGTCCTGCCTGGTGGTAACAGCTCATAATGAATAATGCCCTTCCAATCCCACCACACACACATCATCACCTTGTTGCAAGTTAATCCGGGTTTCGCCACAGTCTGTGAAGCCTGACCGGCCTTTGACCACGATTTTTTTCGCACGTTCTTGTCGTACGTGGTCCATTTTTCATCACCAGTTATCAGCTTCTTCAAAAATGGTTCGGTTTCATTACGTCGTAATTAAGAATCACAAATGAGTACACGGTTCATTAGGTTTCTTTCAGTGAGCTCGTGAGGTACCCAAATATCGAGCTTTTTTGTGTACCCAGTTTTTTTCAAATGCGCCAAAACTGTTTTGTGGTCAATTCCCAGTTCTTCAGCTACGTCGTAACTACTGATATGCCGATCTTGCTCCACTTTTTCAAAAATGGCATCCATTTTATCCGTAATAGGGCGACCAGAGCGACGTGCATCTTTGACATCAAAATTTCCGGATTGAAAACGCTTAAACCAAATTTGTGCTACTCTCACAGACACTGCACTAGGTCCATAAACATCGCAAATTTTTTTCGCGGCTTGCGTTGCATTTTTACCTTTTTTGTAGTGAAATTTTAAAATGTATCGAATTTCTTCATTAGATTCACTCATCTTGACAGTACGAAAAACAAATGAAAATCACACACTTTCCTAATTTGAATTTGGAATTATGTTCTTTAAAATTTAAACTTTCAATGATACCAAAACCAGCTAGATACAAATAGTATAGCCAAAGAGATTTTATTTTAAGTTCACACATACTATAATGCGAAAAGACTTTTTCCCCAACCTAATATAATAGGAGAGGATAACACTATGACCTAGGAATCGAACCCAGGACCTCATGCTCAGCAGTAGCGCTTGCGACCACTAGACCTACGAGAAAAATATTTCGTGTGTTGAAGTCATAATATAATATTTCGGAATTATTATTATTATTATTTTACCGACAGTAACCTATATAACATTTAACATTAATTTAGACAGTTGGCACAGGATCAGGAATGATGGCGAGGTTAATAGAATGGATGGTGTGGCCTTAGTTGACAAACTTTGGTAGTATAGTACCTATATGTGCAGGAATGAACTATCTTTACCGAGAATAAAAGCCACTCAATGACCAAAATTGGTGCCCTTTTCCGGCGGCCACTAACGAAACTATAGGTACATTTAATCAGATTCCTGGGTCAGGCAGAAGCTTAAATAAAAATGCAGTTTTTTATTTACCTCCAGTCGAGGACATATTTACTTTGACCACTACGCTGTAATGCCCATAGTTTCGGGTTTAGCCCAGATGTGCCATCGCAAATGGGTGCGTCTCATATCATATAAAGATAGTTGGTATATTTTCATTTCAATAACGTTCACAAGATGTAATAAACGTGAGATATACCAACTGTTGATATAATTTCTTTACATATAACATGTATATACTGCAAAACTTATTTCGTATAACGTTATTGGATATAACGTATAATTAATCGAAAATCATTAGGTCTATCGTTTAAAATATATATTGATACCATAATTATTATAACACCCCGATTATCCGACATAGGGGTTAGGTTAGGTTAGAACAGTGACCATTAACGCGCGAAGGCGAGCGAGCGAAACGAGCGTGCCGCGGCAGCGGCCACCGAGCGCCAGATACCCTCTATTGTTGTTGAATCATTTGGGTTAGATGAGGCGGTGAATGTCTCGTATGACTAATGACTATGAAAGCTTTTGCTTTGTGTTTTTTACTAGGCGTTTTATCATATTAGGTCTTTACCTATGAAATTGCCGTTCTGCAGTACTGGCCATTTCAAATCAAAATAATTTTTGTTTGGCTAAGAATTCTAATTTCAAATTAATTTTATTTTAAAAACATGGATTTTTTTTTCCAAAAGTAGTCATTTGTTTATTGATTAGTGTTACATTTTCATCGCATTTCAATCTTTTTCGTCATCATGGATACGTTAAAAATTCGAGTAATTATGGAATATGAGTACCGTCGTGGCAGCAACGCGGCACAAGCGGCACGCAACATCAACGACGTTTACGGAGCTAACACTATAAACCAACGCACCACTTGTTATTGGTTTGCTCGCTTCCGTTCTGGAAATTTCGACCTGAAAAATGAACCTCGCGGTCGTCCGAAGACTTTGTTCGACAATGACGAATTAAAGGCGATTGTGGAAGCTGATGATACACAATCTACGGCTGAATTAGCAGCAGCTTTCGACGTTAGCGTCAAAACAATATTGGTCCATTTGCGTCAAATTGGCAAGGTAAAAAAGCTTGACAAATGGGTGCCCCACGAACTCAATGATCGCCAGCGCGAAGTACGCGTCGAGACGTGCCTTGCACTGCTCAACAGACACACAAATGAAGGAATTTTGAACCGCATTGTTACCTGCGATGAAAAATGGAATCTGTTTGATAACCGCAAGCGCTCAGCAAGTTGGTTGGATCCTGGTTCAGCACCTAAACAATGCCCTAAACGAAAACTTACCCCTAGAAAAGTGATGGTCACTGTTTGGTGGTCTAGCGCCGGTGTAATTCATCACAGCTTCTTACCAAACGGGGTGAGCATTACTTCAGATGTGTACTGTGAAGAACTGAACACAATGATGGAGAAGCTGGCACATCTCCAACCAGCATTGGTCAATCGCTCGTCTCCGCTGCTCCTGCACGACAACGCGCGACCTCATACTGCACAGCAGACGGTCTCCAAGTTGCAAGAACTGGGGTTGGAAGCTCTCCGTCATCCGCCCTACTCACCAGACCTTGCGCCTACAGACTACTACTTTTTCCAGTATTTGGATAACTTCTTGGCGGGAAAAAAATTCAATACCCGAGAGGCAGTACAAAATGCCATTGAAGAATTTGTTGCCTCCCGTCCAGCTGATTTCTTTAAGAAGGGCATCAATAAACTGCCACTGTGTTGGCAAAGATGCATTGATTGCATGGGTGATTACTTCGATTAATACAAATAAAAAATGCATGAAAAAAATTCGTTTAAATTTTTTCATACAAAACGGCAATTTCATAGGTAAAGACCTATTATTAGATTAAATAGGTTTTATGTCTTTTGAGTGGTATATCAAACGATTTTATATTTAATGTATGTTATGCTTATAAAGATTAGTTACTTTAAAATTATATCAATTGTTTATTATATTAACTGATCACTATATAAAATAAAATTATAGATTCAGTTGTTATATCTTGTAAATATTAGAGATTTTGTAATTATATCATATATTACTTACCCATCGCAAATATCACCCTGTAAGTATAAACTGATACCTATGACTTAGTTGGACAGATTTTTAACCGACTTCAAAAAGGAGGAGGTTATCAATTCGTCGGAACCTTTTTTTTTTTTTTTTATTTTTTTTTTTATTTTTTTTTTTTTATGTATGTTCCCCGATTACTCGAAGATGGCTGGACCGATTTGGATTATTTTTTTTTTGTTTGAAAGGGTATACTTCCCAGGTGGTCCCATGATCATCAAGTCAGGATCTGATGATGGGATCCTGGAGAAATAGAGAGAACTCTTCCAATTTTATAGGCACACTTGAAGCGATTTGGATAGTTTTTGAAAGAGTACTTTCTTGGAGTGGTCCCATTTCAATTTGGTGAAGATCTGATGAAGAACTTCTGAGATAGGCAACGGAACTCCTCAATAAATGATAGCAAATGGACTGGGATTGCTGAAATCTCATGTCTGTTTGTTGTTCACACCAGTCCATAACATAACATCACGCCAGTACGCTGTGAAGGGGTAAGCACATGTGAACCACTAAAAAGTGAAAAATAAAAACTTTTTTACAAAAAAATACAACCGACTTCCAAAAACAACACTACAAAGTGAAAAATAACTTTAATTCCGGAAGTCGGTGGCAAAAACGAAAATACATTTAATCAGACACCGACTTCCGGAATTAAAGTTATTTTTCACTTTGTAGTGTTGTTTTTGGAAGTCGGTTGTATTTTTTTGTAAAAAAGTTTTTTTATGATTTCTCGTAGTACAACATTTCGTTAATTACGTTCGATTGCTGGTGACCCAAGGTTTTTCCTAAACCTACATCAGACACCAGCACTCACAGTGTGAATTTATATACTTAGTTCAAAACTGTTAAGTGCTACAAAACCATTCATCATCTTCCTACCTTTATCCCATATTACTTGGGGTCGGCGCCACACGTTTTCTTCTTCCATTCTCCCCTGTCAACCGTCACGCTATCATTCACTCCCTTTTCTTTCATATAATTCCTCACACAATCCATCCATCTTTTCTTTGGCCTTCCTCTGCCTCTCCACCCATCAACATGTATATTCATCACTCTTTTAGTCACATGCGTTTCGTCTCTCCTCATTACATGCCCATACCAAGACAAACGATTTCCTTTCAACTTTTCTGTCACTGGCGCTAATTTCAAACTTCCTCTTATATACTCATTTCTCACTTTATCCATTCTCGACACTCCACTCATCCATCTCAACATTCTCATCTCCGCTGCATGCAATCATTTTTCATCCGTCTTCTTCACTGCCCAGCAATCCGATCCATAAAGTACGACAGGCCTTATCAGGGACTTGTAAATTTTCCCCTTCAACTTGAGGGGCATCCATGGGTCGCAAGTTGTTCCTGTAACCTGTCGCCATTTCATCCATCCTGAGTTGATCCGGTGCGTTATGTCTCGGTCTGCTTCGCCATCCCCTTGGACAGGTGACCCGAGGTACCGAAAGTCGGAGTAGATCGGTAAGGGCGTTCCGGCAAGAGATATGGGCACAGGACCGGAGAGACCGCCAAAATCACAAAACAAACACTCTGGTTTTGGTCCGACTTACTCTCAGGCCAACGGTCTCCAGTCTTTTCCACCACACCTCCAATCTGCTCTGGACCTCTAAGCCACTCTCGGCAACCAGCACAATGTCATCGGCGAACAGCATACATCAGGGAGCCTCTTCCTGGCTATTCGAAGAAAGAGCATCCATTATCAGCACAAAGAGGTAAGGGCTGAGTGCAGACCCCTGGTGCAAGCCGACAGCCACATTGAAGCTGCCAGTAGTGCCCACTGTCGGACTTGGGTGCTGCATCGACTGTACATCGCGCGAATCAACTGCACATACCCTGCCCTGGTACACATTTTTCCTTAAGTGCCCACCACAAAACTTCGTTCCTCGACCAGGCATAAAACCGAATTGGTTTTGCGAAATTTCACTCTCTTCTCTTAGTCGCCTTTCAATAACTTTCTCCCAAGCCTTCATACTATGTGACATTAGCTTTATTCCTCTATAGTTGTTGCACTCCAGCACATCACCTTTGTTTTTAAAGATGGGCACCAGCGAACTGTTGCACCATTCGTCAGGTATGGCTTCTTCCAGCAACAACTTATTGAAGAATAAAGCTAACCACGTCCATCCATCTACCCGTAATAACTTCCATACTTCGACTGGTATTCCGTCCGGACGTATTGCTTTACCATTCTTCATCCCATTAACTGCTATTCTCACGTCATCCATACTAATAATTCTCACTCTGCTACAAAACCATTATGAGAGAAAATAAATAAACTTATAATACTTAAATTAGCTTTTGCCAGCGTGGATGTCGGAAAATATCCCACGAGAACGTACTACCGGGAAGTTCTTTTCTCATTCCTTGTCTGCATTCTACAGGGAACCTCTGTGCAACAGCTTTCTAAGGGTTTGGGCTGGGCGTTGATGAGTCAGTCAATCAGGACTTCTCTTTTTATTTAGATGAAAGTTTCATTAACGGCCACCAAGAAAAAAAAGGGCAACACTGCTCCATACATTTTAGTCATTGGCTTTTCTAAAAGTTGTTTAATTTGGCTTTTCAAAGGTACTAGTAACCATTTACCTATAGAATATAATTTTCGCTTATTGTTTTCATCGTTTATGTTACAGCATACCTAATTATATCTCCAAGGTTACACAATTACGCGTACAATGGAATGGAATATAACCAAAAATTAAACCTAATTATAATATTAGGCCGGTTTGGAGTCTTCGCTCGTCTTAGCTGCTTTTAATTTAGTAATTTTGTCGAAGTGTTTCTTGGCGATGGTAAACCGGTTGATCAGCATCGTTCTCTGCCAGCTCCACGATGCCCAGCGCTGTTGAATTTAGAAAAATAATAATATCATAGTAATATCAGCTTGTACTTTTCCACCTGTAAGGCATGTAATACATATGAAGAAGAAACGAACATTGTGCTCACTGTGTTGCAGATTTCAGACAAGTCCATGTTTTGACACCCTTCGTTGTAATTTAGAGAAAGGTCACATAGGAAATTTTCAGGTTTTGAACCTTACGGTGGGTCCACACCAGCGCATGCGTCGAACCATGCCCGCTAGACGCCTATGCTACGCTAGATGGCTATGGACGCGTCGCATGAAACGCGCACATGCATGTTGCGAACCGTACTGTTCGTGTTCGCGAGAAGACATTATAACTTGCACGCGAATTTCTACTCGCTAACCGCTCGTGAACATGTCCAAAGATGTCCATACTATGTTCCTAAGATGCACGCGAACCGCACTGTTCGTGCGCGTGCGCATGTGTGTAGCCACCTTTACGGTAAGGTCTCTTTTTTTTACCTTTAGTGTTCAAGTCCGACTTTCAAGAAATATGCAAATGCCGAAACCTCCGAAGTAGACACCAAAATTAAAAATTCGATGGGTAAGTCAACTCCCAACCAAATAAGATAATGATGACATTGAGTCCCACAATGACGTATTTACAAAACAAACCAAAAAAAAATAAAACATGCAATATCAACGAACCAGATTTTATTCACGCTTATCGGAATAAGTTAAACAACCAACAAATAAATTCTCATTCACAAAACCAAAATCTCTACCTGTATTGTTATTTACTAAAATATATAACCCAAGTTTAGTGGACCTCGTGTCTCAAATGTTTGACTGCGCCTCGACTGCTAAATAACCAAAACATTAATTTATAAGAAACTGGAAAACATCGTAAAATAACCTCTAACATAATGGCAACAAAGTCTCAAGTATAAAAACATAAATAACTGTCAATATTATAAGAACATTACTGTAACTTAGTTTTTCATCAGGGACGTAACATGGCGAGTGAACGCAAAAGACTGCTGCGTTCACGTAACGAATAAAAATGGGCAGATATTACAAAATACAAATCATCCAGATTAGCGCTTGCAATCCAATATCTACTGACAATCAAAGATTAAAATGTATCGTGTGTTTTCTTATCACGTTAATGCACGGGCGTCGGAATGAAATTGCAAAGTAATAATATTAGAGACTAAAGTTTTTGATTTCATCGAATCCTTGAAGAAATAAACTCGAAAATGTGACGTTTCATACAAAATCTAAAACAAGGAGTAAGCGCTGAGCAGACGATGGACAATTTGGAATCTTATGGAAACCCTAGGAGCTAATAGATTACCAATATGTTCTATCGTCGCGGACAAATTGTCTGCAGTCAAATTCTCCATCATCTGTTCTGAGGCAACAACCAAACATTGAGACAATTAATATTTATTTAAAATACATGTTATAACCAAGTACTAAATGCAGTGGATATGTTTTATACACATGTGAGACTACCTGTGGAGTATAGTGACATTATCATGAGCGTTGCCATGTTTTGTGACCGCAGCTAAAAAGGATAAAATCTTTCAATCAACATTAATTAATTAGTATTTAATAACAATGTATAATACGACGTTTCGTCAATAAAACAGGAACATAACAGTCTCTACCAGTCACTAAAAGCCACAACTATAACTAGACTAGCTGAATATTATAATATAATGGTAGGTATAAGTGTCGCAGCCAACTGGTTTAATTAGCCGTTTAACTAACTAGTAGTGCTCATCGGCCGCTGCCGTGGCACCACTCGCTTCGCTCGCTCGCCTCGCATGCGGTTGATCACAGTTCTAACCTAACCTAACCCATTTGGTCGGGGTGCCCTGGCTTAGTTTCTGCGACCAATTCGGCTGCACGTGGTTGGTCACAGTTCCAACCTAACCTATAACTGTATATCATTCAGGCCGCTAGTTGAAACGGCCGCCGTTTAGTTAAAAGGCTAGGTGGTAAACTAAACCGCTAATTAAACCAGTTGGCTGCGACATATGAACCGCCAACACTGAGAATTCTACGAATCTACGCTTTCAGCTACAGTATGATACACATATATAGTAGACAAATTGCATTTTTAAAAGATAAAATAATATAGTGAATACGTTAGTTTGTATCGCGCCCGATCCAAATCCGAGAGAATATGGTCCAAAACAGCCGCAGTTTCTATAATGAACGCTTCTGAGCGTGCCTGCGACCCGAGGTCGTAAATACGAACTTTCTGCAGATTTTTCTTGTATTCAGATCGGACGCAATATAAAAGCAGCGGAACCATGGCCAGTGCGTAGACAATGTTGGCGGCTGGCCGTGCGTGGGCCACGTCGGCGGCGGGCGGGGCGCGTTCCCGAGCTTCAGTCAGCGTCAGTTGTCGTCTTCATCATTCTCAAACATGTCGTTGTATTCTCGCGTATTTTCAAACTCTTTGAAGTCCTGAACAAACAAAATGATATGTTGTGAGAATGAATAAGAATACAACTTCACTAGCTACTCCATGCTTTTTTCAGTTTCTTCAATAATGTAAACAACGACGAATTTTGCCTGACACGTCACTAAATAAAAATACTCGGCCTTATTACAAAACAAGGTTTATCTTTATATTATAAACTTCAAATTATTCAGTTTTTTTTTTTATTTTTTCGAGATTGTTTACATTTACAGTCAAAGGAATAAGGTGTAAATACAACATGCACATTTAGAAAAGCATATTCTAAAGCCTCAACTCCGGAGCGGTGTTTGTTGCAGCGAGCAGCCGCAGCAGGGCGGTACATGAGAACTTCCATTAAGGGCTAATTTGACCAAAGTCGGATATCTTTTATTCGTGGAATAAAATTGACGACTGACAGTTTTTGTTTGGAGAAACTGTCAAAAATTCAAAATTTAATCGAAGAATAAGACTTATGCTGGGTATAAATGTTTGGTCGAATTCACTCTAAGAATAACGTAACAAAAAAGTGCTAAAAATGCAACTAGTACTGCTTTTTCCAGTTTAGCAAGGCCTGAAACAGCAGCTCCGAATTTGCGGCCAAGAAAAGGGAAACATTCTAAAAGACAGAGAGTATTTCATACTCTAAAATCTAGATAAATTCATATGTGTAAAAAGGTTTTGGTGCTGTAATTGTGGCTGCTAAATTTTCCTTACTGACCTGAAACATCCCGTTGGCGACAGCATAGCCCGTCATGGCAACAGCCGCAAACAGGGCAGCGAGGATCTTGTTACGTGTCTGGTTCGGGAAGTTTGCTGCTTCGCGCTCTGATTGCGTACCTGTCGATTGCTTCTTGGAGTTCAGTCTGTTGTATTCTGCAATTTCGTCACAGAAGACGTAAGTATTAAGGTTTTTAAGTAGACATTATTTTGCTGATATAAATAATTGTATTGGGCGCAAAGTGAATCCTGCACGTTATGTGTGTGATTACTTGTCGTCTATGTCCTGTTGTCTGCACATTATAGGAACTGATGGACGCTACTAAAGGTGACAAACTCGTCGCCAAATTCCTAGACAACTGAATAGATTGCCACCAACACGCTAGGAAGACAAGATCTATTTTAATAAGCCCTTACACAAGGTGCCATTAAAATAGATAGACACATTTTAACACTGCAAACAAGTACGTCTAACCAAAGATATCCAAGCAAAAAAAAAACTGATGAGTAGTAAAGCGGCGGGAGCGGGCGGTGACGTGTCACGTGCGCCTGCACATTTGTAGTATCAGAATTATGAGATAAAAAAGATATGGATGTATTTATACATTGGATAACCAATATTTTTAGTGTACTTTCGTTAGCTGATTTTTTTTCTTGTATCTAATGTGTTTTGTTTATTATTTTTTTTTACCATTGTCCTTATTTTGGTGGTCTGAATGATTTCTAAAAGTTTGTCCAGATAATTTAATGGGACCTTATATATGTATAAATGTTCTGAAAGCATACTGAGAAGTACAAACAAAATTTGTATGCTTTTCACAAAAAACTTACCATCTGTAACATGTCTAAAATTCTTCTGGTTGATCCTAGCAACGAATCTAGAGAGGTTCGCTATTCCTTTCACATGATTGGCTAGTGTGGAATTGGGGAATGGTGCCTTTACCAGTGGTGCAAGGTATGCAAACACTGTTGCATCAAAAGAGGAGGGTCGGTTGCCGAAGAAGTATTCACTTTCCCCTAGCCTGTCTGATAGTGTTTTAAGGCACTTCTCCGCTTCACTGTATATCTGAAATATGGGAAACACTAAATTGAGTATCTAAAATATAAATATAAACAATTAGGGCAAAGTGGATATGGTAAGCAGAAAATGGTTACATTTTTTCATGATGAAATACTAAAAGACTGTATCTACGAAAGACTAACCAATTAATTATAATAGATTAGCTTTTGCCCACGGCTTTGCCTGCGTGGATGAAGGAAATATCAAGGGAAATATAAAGGGAACCTCTGTGCAAAATTTCAGCTTTCCAGGTTCAAGGGTTTGGGCTGGGCGTTGATGAGTCAGTCAGTCAGGACTTCTCTTTTTAATTATATGGATATTTACACATAAGTTTAAAGAACTGTTGTAATAATTATGTATCACCCAACACACACCATACATACATAACTTTTCTTTCACTACACATAACAAAATTACAGAAGCTTATTAGCATCAACACCGTTCATTTCTTGTATTAATTATTTAAAAACAATTATTTGGCCGAACACTGTCTTTTAGAATACAGGCTATCCTAGTCTATGAGACAGGGTTTATATGCTTTTATACAGATTTTGCATTATATGAACTGTAATGTAATGTACATTTTAAGTGTGTTTCTGTATCTTTATTGTGAATAAACCTTTTATTTATTTATTTATATTCAAGAAAATGATTTGATAAGAGCTTTATGAAACACTAGAAACTGGATATCATCTTTCTTTCTTTTTTACTTACTGTTTTTTCAATTTCCCTTAAATCTGTGTGTTCTCCATACAAAGCATCAATCATTTCTTTAGCTGCATTCTGGTAATGTGACGGGTAATAAAAGTTGAATGGGATACACAGTGCTTTAGCATATGTTGGTCTTGTTAAATCACAGTAGTTCTTTTCGTCCACCCACCATGCGTATTGGTAAGCAGGGTACAGTTTCTCTCGTAAGTATTGTGTGAATGCACTAGCTTCAGCTGATTGCTTTGTGTTTAGGTGTACATCTGTGCTGTAATGCTGTAAAACAATTATATTTATGAAACAATTTACATATAATAAACAAATGGTTCCCTTAGTTACTTCAGTAATAGGTAAACATGATGTAATATTATTTTTAATTGATCATTTAGTACCACCATAGAAATAGATTAAATCGATTATTCTTATAAAGAAACGAAAAAAAAGAATAGAAAAGAAACAAGAACTATATTTACCAAAGATTTTAAATGTTCAACAACTTCCTCGAAATTTGAAAGTAGCTTACGGCCGTCCTTCATGACAGGGAGCCTTCCTTTAGGTGTAAAAAATGGATTGTTCGCTTCTCGAACTCGTACAGGCACTCCAATAAATTTCATGTAAGTCTGCGAACAATGCAATAAAAAATAAATACTAAAGTATAAACCGGCACAGTTTCGGGTTTTAGGTTATGAAGAAAAGCACTTACTAAGACTTTTAGGCATTCTAAATCAATCGAGGCGAGTCCCCATTCGCCTCGCCATATATCTAGTTCTATACTAGCCATTGCTTTGTGGAATCTACAATTAATATAATATTTCTTTCAATTTTCCTAACATTGATCAAATAACATGACAAATTGACAGCTGCTTTTTTTCTTTTTTTTTTAGTTTTTTTTTTTTTACTTTGTTCGCCGTAGCGTAGCAACAGGCACTAGCAATGAAAAGTTACTAATTTATAATTTGCATTTTTAGTCGAGTTGTGGTAAATTCAACATAAAAAATAATAATTCATTTTTCATTGATGCTATAGTTGTCAGCATGAGTCGTGAGCACAAACTTCACCGAATCTTACAAATCTTAACCGTACACGGGCAAGGGCAAATAAGATCAAGCTTCAGAAGAAAAACAGAATACAAGATACCGATACCGCTGACGATGACGGCAACAACAGTTCATGTGGAATTTGTGATCTGATTCGTACCGACAACTTTACTATGTTTAGAAAATACAAAAATTCTTGTTTCAAAAAAGTCTCTTCTTAGAATCTTACTACCCTATGGTCCGGACTTCACAAAAATTAAAACTGGTACTGCTACTGCTACTGACAGTGACACGGTAGTGACTGTACTGACGATGACGTGGGCATACCGTGAGCCAATCGATAATCGGGAGACTCCTCCAAAGAAGATTTTTTATACATCTCAAGTGCCTGTGTCGCTATCTCTTTTTATCATGAGGTAAAAACGAAGCTAACCGAGACAGAAATAATAATAAATTATATTCTAGAAACAACATAATTTTAATTTATAATAGCTTCTATGTTTCTGAACTTCTAGTGTCAGTCACAAACAGGTCAAAGTTATTTTGGTGAAATGTGAAATCCAAATAAAAGAGCTGATTTTAAGACAAGATTTACTATAAAACCTTGCTGTACATACACTGAAAAGCTAGCAGAAAAGAAGAAGAATTAATTACGTTCGATAGATAAGTGAATTTACTTAAAAACCGGCCCACAATATTTAAAATGTCTATTCAATGGACATTTATTGCCGGCTACCTTTACTTCGAGGTAGCGATCGTCATCATCATGATATTGCCCTTATTTAGTCCCAGGAGATGGAATCAGTTCTTCAAGTCACGGATATTTTCTATGTTTCAACAACATGCTGCTGCATACTTCTATGTATTGTTAGGTGTTTTAAGTCTATTCCTGATTGATGCTATAAGAGAAATGAGAAAGTATTCCCACAACATGGAAGCCGGAGCTCATGCCAACTTGTCAAGTGAAATGAAAGGGAGTGTGAAGCTTTTTCGAGCACAGAGAAACTTCTACATAACTGGCTTTGCTATTTTCTTAGCCTTTGTCATTCGCAGGCTAGTCAGTATGCTTATTATTCAAGATGAACTAAGCAAGAAAGCCGAAATGATAATAAAAGAGGCTGAAGCTACAGTGAAGCAGGCTAAGAATACAGTGTTGGCTCATACATTGGAGGGTGCAGAGGACAAAAAGGATGCAGAGATCCAATCCTGGAAAAGTAAACTGGAGGTGACAGAACAACTGCTTAGCAAGAATAGGGCCAAGATGAGTGAGATGGAAATAGAACTTGATAAATGGAAAGTCAAATATCTAGAAGCTAGGGATGCTAAAGATAATGGAGTACGAGGATAAATAAATGGAGGAATAAAATGATGACAAAAGAATGAGAAAAAGCAATTGCTACATATAAAATGGTCATTACGCTTATCTTAAACAGCTTATCAATGACATTGTTAATATCTTACTAACATTTTAAAAATATTGTCTCCCAATTCAAATGATGAAAAAACTTTAATATTATTATGTAAGTGGATAGTGTGCATATTAAAAAACCCTTTATTCACAGTAAATCAAGTATGCATGACTTTTTACCTACTCGCATAATTCTGTGTATTGATTTGGTAGTTTTTAGGAATATTTGTGATTTTTTTATTAAGAGTTTAGAAATTTATTTTTGTACCATTATAATTATGTATCTTATGAGATTACAATGTATTAATAATGGCCCTGATATATATAACAAACAAAATGCTTTCTTTATCTGGCGAAGAGATGTAAATACAAGCTGTAAAATTAGGTTGAAAGAAAACTTCCATGCTGTCAAAAATGTTTTTGATGTTTCAAACAAAACCTGTACAACAACGATTTACCAATACTGCCTCTTTCTGTTAAGGTGTAGTTGGTGGAGCTTGTTTACTTTGAAATGACAAGTCCCACTACTGAAATTTGAATACATACATTACGGAAAATGCGGTAGTGGGCCGTGTCATTTCTGAGTTGACAAGCTCTATACGGCAAGTATTAGAAAAGTGTATTCATCTGTGACCCAACTGAACAGCATCAGGGTCAAAATCTTCCTGATTTAAATGTCTGGTCTTGTAAATAAAAATTGTATCAAAATTATGATTAGGTAATACAGTTGTGAATTGTGTTGCTGTCTGTACTTTGTTCTTCACTCTTCTTTTATTTTATACTGTAATGAAGTTTGGTGTTCTTGTATTATATTTCTTTATTGAGTTAGGGCTCGATAACATATAATTGACTGCTAGACAAAGGCGTCTAAAAAGCTATATTGGGCTATCTAACGCATGCATGGCCCAAATTATGTACTTAATCAAATAAGGCCTATTTGTGCCGAGGCAGAATAATAATGTGACCAGTATAGGTTTTTGTTGAGTTTTTGTATTATTAACTACGTAATCTATCACTCATATATGTAACATATCCATGTTGATGTAATAGACATGATTGAGTTTTCAGTTTTCATTATTACCTAGCATTTTATGAATAATGGTTTTTGGTGTATTGTTATTTTTGAATAATAAACTATCTAAGAACAAATCATGATGTGTATATCATTATTCATTTGTTACTACAGTCACAGATAATACAACTCAGTCATTGGTTACAGGGTTGGCTAACCCTGAGCCTGTTTGCAGGTATGTAAGTAAATAGTGTATTGTCTATGTAGTCTGTCTCTAAAATAATAACGGCACCCAAAACCTAACCAAGCCCAAGTTGGACTGGGCCGAACACGTTTGCAGCAAGCTGGATGTATATTGTGGACTAACTAAGACCACCACATCATGGGTCCCTGAAAACAACCAAATATAGATGTAAGGCCTGTTTAAAACCAATCCGTTTAAAACAAAATAAACCATTTTTTCGTTTTTTATCGGTTGGTGTTGTTGATGACTATGTTATTCTTAATTATAACTACATTTTCTTGATTTTACCGAGGTAGGGATATGACTGAGTAACGATTTTTTAAATGTTTGATATAGGTACGGTCAGCAACGGAAGTCGGTTTACACTGCTACTTTTTGACATCATCTAAATTAACACAAAATGTTTCGACAAACTGCTTTTGTTTCGTTTAACTGATAGGAGTATGTTCTTAAAATTTTAAATATTTCTGTTCCGATTTGAATTACATATTTCGCTTAATTATTAAGATTAAAAAACTGCAAGTGTTAATCGACTTTTACTCGAAGATGGCTGGACCGATTTGGATTTTTTTTTGTTTTATTCGAGAGGGTATACATCACAGTTGGTCCCATATAAAATTGGTTAACTTTGCTTCGGTAGTTTTTGAGTTAGCTTCAATAATACGTATTTTTTCCACACTTATATGGATGATGTTCTAGTTTAATTTGCAGGTAGTGGTATTAGAATTTGTGTGGGGTAGGTACACAACTAAAAAGTGAAAAATAAAAACTTTTTTACAAAAGTGAAAAATAACTTTAATTTCGGAAGTCGGTGGCAAAAAACGAAAATACATTTAACTAGACACCGACTTCCAAAATTAAAGTTATTTTTCACTTTGTAGTGTTGTTTTTGGAAGTCGGTTGTATTTTTTTGTGAAAAAGTTTTTGTTGCCGACTGTACCTACTGATATTCATATAGGTACTTAGCGGATTTAGTTCTAGTTGGTCAGTCCAACCAAGCGTAGGTATTACCCAAGTTATAAAAACTCTATAGATAAGTTAGAAACTCTATGTTGGTAAATAAACATTTTTTTCATTGTTTTCAAACGATATAAATAATCAATTTGATTCGGTTTCAAACCAAACTCACACTTGTTGACGTCGTCACTCGTGACTCGACGCAACGTTGCCCTACCCTACACACACATGCACTTTAATGAAGTGTAAAACACAGTTCTTTTAGTTTTGGCAAGTTTTCAACCGTTTAAAACGATTTATTTGGGGTTTAAAACGGCAACATTTTATTTAAAACGTTTTAAATCTATACGTCCAAAGGTATCGCGCTAGACCTAGGCGTAGATGGCGGGGCCGTAGGCCTAAGGCCTCATTTACGGAGACGCGGGGCGTCTCGCGTCGCGTGTGGCGTGGCGTCTCGCGGCGCGTCGGACGTTTTTTCTGTTTACGGTGGGGCGGCGCGTGAAGCGGCACGCATCATCGCACGCGTAAACACAAACTTATAGCAATATACGACCATGTTCATAGAGAAGCGAGACGGGAAGCGTGGCGGTGCCCGCGGCGAGTCCTCTAGCGTGTAGCGAAGCACGCGGCGGGCATCGCGGCGGCGCACGCTCGCCCGCGCTCATGTTCCGTTGATGTAAACACTGGGCCACTTCTTATATTAAATAATTCACTTTATAACATTGAATTTTCTTCTAAAAAAAAGTCGATCATATCATACTCCATTGTGACGGTGACTACGTCTGTGTTGCGCGATTTCTAAATAAGACTGACAGAAGATTCCGCCTCGGACATACTCGTAGCTTCATCGAGAATTGCCGCTGCGTGCGCCGCCGCGATAAACGCCGCGTGGGACGCGTCGGTGCCATCCGCGGGTTCGGCCGCAAAAAACGCCCTAATTCAAACAAACGCGTCTAAAATCGCTTCTCCGTAAACGCACTCATACAACGCCATATATTTGAATTCAGTGCGGGCCGCGCCGCTCAACGCAACGCGCGACGCCCCGCGTCTCCGTAAATGAGGCCTAAGGTTCGTGGGCGGGGCAAGCTTGACGCCTAGAGATGGGATTGGCCCTTTTTAGCGCAATAGCGCAGGATTGAGTTGACCGGAAAAAGGAAAGGGAGGCCTGCAGTGGGACAACACAGGCTGATTTATTTTTTATTTAATGCCTTAGAGGGTCTACCTAATTATTTCACCTCACCAATCTGAGGGCAGCTTATATTTGGAAAAGTAGAACTTGTTCTGTAAAAGATTATATAGGTTGGGGAAAAAGTCTTTTCGCATTATAGTATGTATGAACTTAAAATAAAATATCTTTGGCTATACTATTTGTATCTGGCTGGTTTTGGTACCATTGAAAATTTAAATTTTAAAGAACATAATTCCAAATTCAAATTAGGAAAATGTGTGATTTTCATTTGTTTTTCGTACTGTCAAGATGAGTGAATCTAATGAAGAAATTCGATACATTTTAAAATTTTACTACAAAAAAGGTAAAAACGCAACGCAAGCCGCGAAAAAAATTTACGATGTTTATGGACCCAGTGCAGTGTCTGTGAGAGTAGCACAAATTTGGTTTAAGCGTTTTCAATCCGGAAATTTTGATGTCAAAGATGCACGTCGCTCTAGTCGCCCTATTACGGATAAAATGGATGCCATTTTTTAAAAAGTGGAGCAAGATCGGCATATCAGTAGTTACGACGTAGCTGAAGAACTGGGAATTGACCACAAAACAGCTTTGGCGTATTTGAAAAAAACTGGGTACACAAAAAAGCTCGATATTTGGGTACCTCACGAGCTCACTGAAAGAAACCTAATGAACCGTGTACTCATTTGTGATTCTTCATTACGACGTAATGAAACCGAACCATTTTTGAAGAAGCTGATAACTGGTGATGAAAAGTGGATCACGTACGACAAGAACGTGCGAAAAAGGTCGTGGTCAAAGGCCGGTCTCGCTGCACAGGCTGTGGCGAAACCCGGGTTAACTCGCAACAAGATGAAGCTATGTGTGTGGTGGGATTGGAAGGGCATTATTCATTATGAGCTGTTACCACCAGGCAGGACCATCGATTCTGAACTCTACTGCGAACAACTGATGAGATTAAAGTAAGAAGTTGAGAGAAAGCGGCCGGAAATAATCAACAGAAGAGGTGTGGTTTTTCATCATGATAACGCTAGACCTCACACATCTTTAGCCACTCAGCAAAAATTAAGAGAGTTTGGCTGGGAGGTGTTAATGCATCCGCCGTATAGGCCTGACCTTGCACCTTCAGATTTCCACCTGTTTCGGTCTCTTCAGAATTCTTTAGGCAGTGTCAGGTTAACATCACGAGAGGACTGCCAAAACCACTTGTCGCGGTATTTTGATCAATTTTATAAAATTTCTATAGCAATGGGATCATGTCCCTACCTACAAGATGGCAAACAGTTATCGAACAAAATGGTACCTACATACTTTAGATAAATGTAAATAATGTATTCTTATGGATCAGAAGCAGTTAATATTAAAACAACACAAAACACTAATCAACTTAAGAAGTTTTATTCCTTACTGATTTTACTTAACAAAAATATCAAATAACAAAAATGGTTATACACTGAACTGAAAGTACTGAAACTAAAAATAACAATTACTATATAAGCACTACTAAAACGTCCGTCGCGTCCGAGAGCCAAACACAGAATGATCTAAAAACGTTTTTTTTTTTTTTTTTTTGAAATGGCATCTCGTAGTGTGACCATGAGAGGTCCCGACTACTTAACCGGACTTTCCTGTTGGTGCCTTTAAGCGAGCTCAAAAGCCTCCAGCCAGGGGCATAAATACTAACTAAATTATAAACTAAACGACTGCGCACTAAGGGCACCCCCTGTGGGGTACGGACCTCGGCTTAGGGAGTCGTTGTCATTGACCAATGATATACAAGGCAAAGCAATAGGCTGGATCAAGTTAGGGGAATTATTATTATCAGGGGAGTTTAAAGCTACAGGCTCAGCTACGCCACCAGCTGGCTCGATTAAACCGATCAAGGGACATGAATTTACATTTACGTTAGATGGTCTTAAACGCGGTGGGCCTCGGCGGCGAGGCCGGAATGTAGATCTGTGTTTGTGTTGGACTGTGCTAGTGTCCCTACTACTTTCCTGGAGGAGGGTGATAGGGTCATCGGGTTCAGTGAGGGCATGTCGCGGACGGCGGATACTGCTGATTCTACTGGGGACATAGCTAGCGGCTTCGACAACCAAGGGGTTGCGATGTTTCACGGCGGAATCAAAGAAACGCTTGGAAAGGCGTTTCAAGTACTGACGGATGGTCGGGACTTTAAGGTCAAGGTGGAGGTCCGCGTTCCGAACGAACCAGGGGGCTCCCGTTACCTTTCGGAGGAGACGGTTCTGAAGGGTCTGCATCCTATGGATGAGGTGGGGCTTTGCATGCGCAAAGACTGGGCCCGCATAGGTCATGATAGGTCGAATGCACGCTGTGTAAATACGCAACTTGCACTTAAGGGACAACTTGCTGCGTGCATTCAGAACGGAGTGTAAACGGCCGAGAGCAAAGTAGGCCCGCGAACGAACCTGCTTTATGTGCTCTGAAAATGATAAATGACTATCGAGCGTCACACCTAAATATTTGGCTCGCTTTTCCCAAGGGATCTGCTTGCCAAACATGGTGATCGGCCGAGGAGGGGCGGTGAGCCGATTACGCCGTCTCGTAAAGAGAATGGCTTGGCTTTTATCGGGATTGACTTCGATTCTCCACTTTCGAAACCACTTGCCGAGGGCATCGACTGCGGTTTGGAGGGTGCGAGCGATCGAGTCAGGGCGAATTCCCTTGGAGAAAATGGCCGTATCGTCTGCGAACAGCGCCAACTGTGCCTTTTTACTCTTCGGGATATCGCTGGCGAAGAGGATGAATATGAGGGGGGAAAGCACAGAGCCCTGAGGGACTCCTGCGCGAATAGGGTGGGGGGAGGAAAGTGCTCCTTCAATGCGATAGCGAAAGGTGCGGTTTGACAAAAAATCTCGTAGGATGAGCACGAGACGATCCGGCACACCGAGTTGGTACAGCTTATATAATAAGCCGTTGTGCCAGACTTTGTCAAAGGCTTTCGCTATATCAAAGAAGACAGCACCAGTCATCGCACCGCGTTGGAACCCAACGCTGATGTGCTCGACAATACGGTGGACCTGCTGCACGCAATAGTGCTGGGTTCGAAAACCGAATTGCTCGTCGGGAATGAGACCCTTTGTCTCGGCATAATCTCTGAGACGCTTATAAATAAGCCTCTCATAGATTTTGCCGAAGACGTTGAGCAGACTGATAGGCCGGTAGCTAGAGGGCTCGCTCTTAGGCTTGCCGGGCTTAGGGATACCGATAACGGTAGCCTGTTTCCAGGCGTGAGGAAAGATATTATTACCCATGGCACCATTGAAGATGATGGTCATGAGCATAATCAAACGGGCAGGGAAAAGTTGGAACACCCTATTGGTGATTCCATCTGAGCCGGGGGCTTTACGGTGTTTTAGACCCTTGATTATCTCGTGCACCTCGTCAGGAGTGACGGGAGGCAAGGGACAATCAGGGTCCTCAACGGGGGGAAGGGAGGCTCTACGTTCGACTTCAGCGTCAACCTCAGAGAGGTGGGCTTCGTCTACTGGTTGAGAGCTGGGTGAGCACTGGGCCTCAAGACTATCGGCAAGGCATTCGGCCTTGTCGATATCATCGAAAGCGATGGTATTGTCTGGGCGTACTAAGGGGGGCATAGAAGCTGTCTCTGAGGACCTGAGTTTCCTCTGTAGGTGCCAGAAGGCCTGATGAGTTGGCTCGAGCTCACTCAACACCTTGTCCCACCGCGTGGAACGCAGTTCCTCTATGCGTTTCTTTACAGATTTCTGCAAATAGCGCATATGGACTTTGTTCAAGCGGCAGGGAAAGCTGCTGTAGGCACTGACAGCCGCGTTCTTCTCATTCATCAGGGCACGTACATCGTCCGGCAGCTTCCAGCGATGGTCATCCACCGCTGGAACCTCCCTTGAACAATCGTTCAGGACTGATTGTACGTGCTCCGTGAATGAGTCGATCGCAGCTGTCGTGTCAGCGAGAGAGTCAAACTGATCAGGAATAGAGTCTAAGTGGGGAGATGAGGAGGATTTCAGACATTCGCTTACTTTCCTCCAGTCCGTCACCAACCGGGTGGGGAGAGGTTGAGAGGGATCGCGGAGACCTATGCGGGGGGCCAGATTTAAGATCACGGGACGATGATCAGACGTTAGTTCATGTATCGCTTCTATAGAGTCCAACCGAAGGTTGACATTCTTTAGAAGCGCTACATCAAGTACGTCGGGGGAATGAGCGGGGTCATGGGGATAGTGAGTGGGAGTCATTGGGGCAATGACATCGAAACCCAAAATGGGACAGAGGTCGAACAAGTGTCTTCCTCTAGAAGTGGTGGTGGAACTATTCCAGGAGGTATGTTTGGCGTTGAGATCGCCCGCTATGATAACGGAGTCACTCAAGCCGAACAGAATGGTCAGATCGTCAGAGAGGGATTGGAAATCCTCTGAAGTGCGGGGGCCGCGGGGGGGGGAGGTAGACCGATACAAGAGTGATCGGCTGGTGACCTGTCATGCCTAAGCGGCAGACAGACACTTCTAATCGCGAGAGAGGGGGAGGGTCCATAGGGATGCAGTATAGGGACGATTTATAGTAAATCATAGTACCACCCTTGTGACACCGAGACCTGTCATTGCGAACTATGCGATAGTTGGCAATCGACGGACTTCGGTGATGGGGCTTCAAGAACGTTTCCTGTAAGAGGAAAACGTCGATATGGTGGTCGCGGAGAAAAGTGGCGATCTCATCGCGTTGGCCTGCAAAGCCATTCGCGTTGAAAAAGCCTAAGTTTAATGATCGGGGTTTGATCCTAGCTATGATTCCTTTATCCATTATTTATTTGAGTTGTTGGAAAAGGAATTCAGAGCTTGCGTAATCTCGGGATACGCATTGAATATATTGATGATCCTGGGCAAATCGCCGACATTTCTGGCGGCGGTTAGCTCAAGAGCCATCTGTCTAGCGCGGGGGGTATAAAAAGCCATAAAAGTGCCAGCAATAATGCTGAACGAGTCAACATTTTGGCTGAGCACTGGCATGGTTGGGGGTACGGTAGGGGGGGGGGGGAGCCAAAGCGGCGGGAGGGGAGGCTTTAGGAGCGGGCGCGGACGCGGGTTTAGGGGGCTGAGAGAGAACGGCTGGAGGAGCGCGGGTTCTCGGATCCCTAGGAGCGAGCGGGGGAGGAGGAGGGGGTTGGGAGTACGCCAATGCAGGGAAAGCCTGCTGGTGGTGTAGGGGAAACCACGGGTTAGGTCGCTGCGGACTTAGCCGGGTCGGCATCTGGGAAGATGGGATGGGGAGTAGCGGAGGGCGTTCTCTCTGCTGACGAGCGTCTGCACGCTTGTTCAGCTTTGAGGAGGAGAAGGACTTTGGGGCTTTGGGACAGCCACGGTAATTGGCTGGGTGCCCAGATTCGCCGCATAGCACACAGCTAGGCGGGTCGGTGCACAAAGTACGATCCTTCGAACGCAAACAGTCCGAAGTGCCGTGGTCCCCCAGGCACTTGACGCACCTGGGTTTCGCGTGGCAGTTCCTCTGCGAGTGGCCATACAATTGGCAGCGGTGACACTGACCAATGATGCCACTCTTCCAGGGTTTCTCGATTTCGAAACCCGTGAGGTTACAGATCGATCTGACCTGGAAAATAGGGTGGTACCCCTCGAAATGGGGACAGATAACGAGGACCATGTCGTATGCTTCTCCTGCCCTGGAGCGGTGCATACGATGGACCTCATCCACCGGGATAGATTGCGACAGAAGGTCGTCTTTGATTTCAATGACGGAGAGCTCCTTCGGGATCCTGCGGATCACCACTCTAGTCTGGCGCTCCTCAGGGAGAGTATACGTGTGGAAAGACACGTTCCTCGACCTAAGGAGTTTCGTGAGCTCCCTAAAGTCATGAGACGTAGGGATGCTCACTTTGATACCCTGCTGGGTAGATCGTGCGGCGGTGTAATTGATCCTAAGATCGGTACACCAACGCGAGACGTCTGTCCACTTCCCCTTGTCCTGGATGTACACAGGAGGGGGGGAAGGTGCCTTCTTGGGGACAGAAGACGAAGCGGGGGGGGTGGCGGTGGGGGCAACTGAGGCCGTGGGATCCGCGGTCGGAGGGGGGGGAGGGATAGCGGTGGAAGCCGCAGAGGGAGGAGTGAGGGAATCACCCACTTTCCTTCCCTTCCTAATCTGGGCAGAAGAATCAACGCGATTCTTCTTCCTCTTCCTCTTACCTTGGACGGTGGCGAAACCATCGTCCTCAGCGGAGGAAGGGGAAGAGTGAGGGCACGAGGAGGCTGACTGATCCTGAGCAGGTTCAGAGTCGGATGCCTCAGAAATGTAAGAGTAGGGAGAGGTGGGTCTCCCGGACACCGGGGAGGTGTCCATAGAGTCACCTGAATCCTCACAAGGAGGGACGGGAGTGGGCTCTAGGGCATCGCTGAAATCAGCGATGCCTGAGACAGAAGGGGAGGGGGAGGGGGGGGGGGTGGGGCCGGACCGCTGAAAAGCGGCTAGACGCGCCTTGAGGCTCTCGTTCCTCAAGACTGCGTCCAGGAACACATCGGGCTCCTTTAGGAGGAGCTCCTTAAGAAAATCGAAAAGGTGCTCTCTATCGAGCGACATGGTCACGACGCGACAACCCTATATCTAACTTCCCGGGTGGGTTGGCCCGGGGATGTGTAAGTCTCCCTGCCGGGTGCAGGCAGGGAGGTGTGTACCTACGGTGTGCCCTAAGCTGTGTGTACCCGTCGCCAGTCTTAATGTGCGAACGGGGCCCTAACCAATCTAGCGCGAAGGGTGTAGACACACCCTAAAGACACTAGGTGCAAGCTGTGAAAGGAAGACTGTACACCAGTGCCGACTAGGAGATCCCCCAAGGCCGGTTAACACTGGGACCCGTCCAATTGACTGCCTCACCCCGAAGGGGTTCGGCGGGTGTATTGGGTCAACACCCCACTCGGCTTCGTTGGCACCGTAAGGTTTCCACCGAGGACCACGAAACTGTGGATTTGCCCCGAAGGGGCCTAGTGCAGCTAGACACGTTTCGACGATAACGTTAAAGAAACAATAGTCTTGAAAAAGACTCTTTGGTGATCATAGATCGAGGAATTAATTAAATAAATAATTAATTCCTCGAAGGATCGGACGTAGTCGGGGCGACTACGATGCGCGCCGCGAGAGCGCAGCGCAGTGACGGGTGGGGAGCGATGACTCAGCGAGCCGGGGCAGCGGGAGGGAGCGGCAGCACACAACCGCTCGCAACGGCAGCCAAGCGTCGAATGACCATCTAAAAACGTAACAGTCCGTTTTATTTATACCCTCCCACTCGGTCCGGTTTGTAGGGTAGGAGAATTATTTAAGAGTATATTAAATAATGTTTTGAATTTTCTTAAAAAATGCGAAGAAACTTTTTCCCCAACCTATTATATAGGTAGTCTATGTGCAAAACGACACGTAAATTCGCATGGTGTCCTACAGTGTAGGTACATAACAAAGAGTAATATAAATACCCTGACCTGACACTGAATCAAACGTCAAACTACGCACAATGGGAACATATACGCACAAACACCCCCACGCACACACACCTCCACACACCAACACCACCCCACACACACACCACACACACATCACATCAATACAAACAGGTATGTTTGTATAAATGTGATGTGTGTGTTTGAGACTAGAAAGGTGATTTCAGGTGTTGTATCAGTTGTATGGTTGGTAATACAACACTTGAAATCACCTTTAGTCTCCACTCTGGATCTGGAATCCGTACCCCAAGATACAGAACTGTCTAGTTTGGGGCTCACTGGCCAATTTTACTTTGTAACCTAGCTATAAGTAATATTTTAAGCTACTCATGTCGTCTCAACTTGTTGTTAACATGTAAACCTGCTTACTGTATTACCTGGACAATGGTGCCGATTCTCTTGTCACAAATGCCACTAAACTAGACTAAAAATCACTAAAATTTAGTTTATTCCTGTCAAACGACGATTTCCCATTCTGAAATTGATTAAAGTGACACAACTTAACTATATTTTAGTTTGACAGGACTAAGATTGTACGGAGTTATTAGTTTAGTGAAAATGGCAATTTTGCTATTCTGAATTTGACTGTTTTCACATGGTTTTCACCTAAAATTTTAATTGTTAAACTAAATCAGACTAGGTTTAATCGCGATTAAAAAGGTGTGGAATAAAATTAGTTGATATGAACTAAAATTCACACCGAGACCTTGACTTCGGATGAAAAAATAGTGTATTTTTTTATTTTCTTTTGCATATATCTCGAAAACGGTGAGTCCTATCGCAAAAATAATGAAAATTTGGCCCCCCTTTATGAAACCCATGAACCCCTATGACTCAACATGTAGGCACCAAAAAAAAAGTACCAAAAAAAAAGGTACCAAAAAAAGGTACCAAAAAAAGGTACCTACATTCCATATAAAACACGTTGAAGCTGCCCCCTCCCTGCGCCCCTCCAGCTCTAAAAGATATTTGACCCGGTAACGACAGCGATGTCGGTGAACAAAATATGACAAGCCTGTCACTTCATAGTGATTTCGTTAGTTCCAATTAAAGCCACCGGGTCAAATATACTACAGGCACTATACCACGCGGAGTCACGATTGTCAAACTCGATTTTAGTTGTGTCAAAATTGTTATTAAATTTAGAGGTTTTTTTTGTCAGAATAGCACTAAGATTCTCATAGCAAAAAGTAAGGAATTTTAGTGATAGTTTAGTTAGTTTAGTTCGGTGTACAACAGAATCGGCACCAATAAACTATTTTGTATTTCTATTTTCTGATACTATTCTGCCTACCCACTTACGAAAGAGGTGGAAGTAACTGTTTTTCTTTTTCTATGATTTCTTGTAGTTTTATTTCTGAACGTAATCATAAAAAATGTCTGAAACATAAAAGTGCGTTTTAGACCCGTACATGTCTAAACATTAAGCATTGTCAATAGTCTTCACCTCTCTGTCAGATAAACGTAAGAAAACAGAGACCCAACAAAAGCAAAATTTCGAATCGTCCGGTAATCTGACACTGACAGATGACGTATACGTCTCTCTTTCGTGATTTTCTATCTCTCTCTCATATTCGTATATAGTATTTCTGTTTCACAAAATTACGTTTTCACAACAAAGTTGTTTTAAAACTGAGGAAAATATTTAGATTTCTGATTAATTCTTAGTGAATTAAATATAATTATCCTATTGATTTTAATCATAAAGTCCTAATAGCTATAATGCTTTTGTGATTTTCTATTGGCGGAAGTTAGTGACCCGTTATAAAGGGTACCGTTAAGTGTTATTTATGAATGTGAGCATTTTCAATAGAGTCAACAACCAGGTAAGTTTGCTTGTATTTCCTTTATTATAAAGTTATTTTACACTGTCCCTGGCGCATAATTACCCATTGAGTATAATCTACAAATTAACAATGGCTTGATAAAACTATTAGAACAACTCATCTATGTAATAATAAACATAGGTAGGTAGGTAGGTGTATATATAATTTTCCAGCTGAATCTACGCCCCCAGTATTTATCTATACACTATAGTATCACTTCATATACTTAAATAAAACCAAACCCAACAAATACACTGTAATAGTTAAAACATAAAATATAGTTTGTAAAATACATGTAACAATAGTGGTTTTAATGTTGAATTAGAAAAGTAATCCCTTTAAGTTCAGTCATCAATCATTTAGAATCATCAATACAACTACAAGGAAGAAGAATTAGAGAAGTAAATTTATTAATCTGATGTGGGGTTGTGGACACCAGCTCATACTGTCTATTCCTAGCTAGATCAATGAAGAATGTAGTTTAATTTGCAAACATAAATGATGTTAACGCTGTTAACACTCTCCTGAACTCAAACACAGATTTTGATGTGTTTGTGACTGAATGGAAGATGATTCTCTCAGAGTGCTTGAATTTTTGTGAGAAGAATGCATGACTGTGTTAAACAAACTATATATTATGTAGTGTAAGTAATTATATTTAAATAGTGTAATTGGTTTCGGCCGTTCTATTTAAAATAAATAAATAAATAAATAAATAATTATTTGCTGTCTAGTCCTTTTACGTTTGAGACACACTGAAAAGAGCAATGTAAACCTGGACTACTCAATACACTCCCATTGTTTTAAAAGTAGAACAGTGTTGCGAGTTAAGTATAGGTAATATGGGCTGGTATCTGCAACTCCACGACAATGTGCGTATATGGGTGGGAAAATCGATTATTCGATCCATCCCAGCTCCTCAAAGAAGGCCAGCAGAGTCTTAAAATTGTAAGTTAGTTACCTGTATATACTTATTTATGAAAACTGTATGCAGCTAAAAAGAAGTTTTATAGGCAGAATTAATGCTTTAGGCATCCTTTTTATCCAACTGCACAACAGCAAAGTCAGGGTTGTGTTTTTCATGCATATGTACCTATGTATGTGGGATTCTTTATACCCTCAAAGCATCCTAAAGGCTGGATAGATTTAATGTGACAACATGACGTTTCTATCGAGTTATCTAGGTTACGCAATGGTTATAATAAGCTATGGTTTAATAATTCATTTTGTTTGAAAGGGTATACCCCTTAGGTGGTCCCCTATAAATTTGGTCAAGTTGTGATTCTTTATTTAATACTTCAAGCACAGATGTACTAAACGGCAAACTTAATGCCATAGGCATTTTCTACCAGACAACCTACTACTATACTATTACTTAGTGGTTTTTGAGTTTGACACATACACATGTAGATATGATATTTAAAATGTGACAAATATTATTAAAAATATTATAAACAACAAGAAAATGCCCAGATTTTAACGTAATATACAAACACAGGTCCAATAACACAAAATATTCATTAACACTCAATTTGTGTTCAAAATGGCCAACCATAATTTATTGTTTTTATTTATTGTATTTTTTATAGTAATGATGTGCAAAAGTGATTTTCCCAAATGATGATGATGAACTTCGTTCCAACTGGGTCTCCCACAACACCTCCCAACTTTTTTTTATTTTCTTTTTTCGTCACCGACATCCGAAAATAAAGTTATTTTGTAATGTTATTTTGGAAGACGTTTTTTTTTTAAAAAGTTTTTCTTTTTCACTTTTTAATTGTGGTACCTACCGCATACAAACATATCTATACTAATACTTGCTATGAAATATAACAATGAGTGTTTAACACAAGACTTTTTTTTTTTAAGTTTTTCTTATGACATTTTAATAAAAGAATAATTCTATTGTTCTGTGTCTTTCTCAGAATAAAGATAGCGGCGGCATGTATTCCGAATGGAGTTCTCTGCCGCTGGAGGGCGGGGGGCGGGGCGTGCTGGGCGCCGTGGGCGGGCGGGACGTGGTGCTGGCCGTGGTCAAACAGCTAGCCTCGCACGAACCCAGCCCCCTTACCACTGATGCTGAGGTAGGTGCAGGTGCAAGGAGATAATGCTGCAAGATCAGGCTCTTCATAAAAAAAAATACACCTCTTTTCCCTTACCCAAGACTTCACATAACCCCGTAATTTAAGAGGCTACCGAGCGCGTAGTGGCGCCCTCATCGTTTGTTTGGTTATTTCTTGTATTTTAGAATGAACATGCAGAAAATAAGCTGGAATAGTTGTGCTCGGCAAGACTACGTTATTATTAATACAAATAGTAGCTTTATATTGTTCAGTTTTATTATAATCGTTAAAAAGGAAAATAGTGGCCACTTTTTTCCGTTTTAACTATTATAATAAAACTTAACAAACGATGAGGGCGCCACTGCGCGCTCGGTAGCCTCTTATGATACAAAAATAAACTGGCAAACTGTAATACCTTTTTTACCTCGTGAGAGCAATAAATATTTGCATTGTATCAAAGGGGGTGTTCCATTGCACTGCTTTACTGGTTTTCGCAGGTAGAATGGGTGCTGGAAGTGATCCGCTTCGGGCTGTCGCTGCCGCTGGTGGAGCACGAGGCGCTGCGCGACTGCGTGCGCGTGAGCTGCGCGTGGCTGGCGCCGCTGCTGGCGCCCGCGCCGCCCGCCATGCCGCCGCCGCCCGCGCTGCCGGCGCCCGTTGCCGCAGCGCCGCACAAGTACGCCAGGAAGATCCTGCGGCACCTGCATAACTTGTTCGTGCCTAGGCCTAATGAGAGTGAGTTTATATTCTTTGTTGTATAATCACCGAATAATTTTAGTGAAACCATCGATTTATAAAATAGGGAAGATACGGTACTCTCTTATGTCACGTAAATATTATTGGACTAGAAACAATTACAAGTAAACACACCTACATAACTACATTTCCCGATGTCGTTATTTGAATGATGTGCATTAACAACCGAAATAGAGAGACATATTACGCGGGCTGTAGCGGGAACGAGATACCAATAATTGTCACGTACCCCTAACAAATCTACCGCCGCTTGCGCTTCAGCTTATCTCTTCACACTCTTACGAATCATATTTCTAACCCTTTCTTGAAATGGTGGTGACCCAGCGGCAATATTTACGTTTTTATTTATTAACCAGGAGAATTTTAAAGAAAATTAATATTATGATGTACTTATCAGGTTAAGCTACGCTTGCCGGGGTCGGTCCGTGGATGAGTGACCATCTTTACATACTGAGACTCCTCCGTGCCTCGGAAAGCACGTTAAG
Organism: Cosmia pyralina; assembly: GCA_946251885.1. Lineage (NCBI taxonomy): Eukaryota > Metazoa > Arthropoda > Insecta > Lepidoptera > Noctuidae > Cosmia > Cosmia pyralina. The sequence continues at coordinate 23,464,563 of OX276358.1, forward strand.
CCGTTGGTCCCGGCTGTCATTCGTGGATCTTGGACAGTCGTTACGGGTCGTCAGAAGCCCGAAAGTCTGACAAACAGTCTTACCAAGGGGTATCGTATTACCCAGTTAATGGGTTGTGGAGGTCAGATAGGCAGTCGCTCCATGTAAAATACTGGTATTCAGCTGCATCCGGTTAGACTGGAAGCCGACCCCAACATAGTTGGGAAAAGGCTAGGCAGATTGATTGTCTTACGAGTGATAAGTAATCCGTGGAACTTGTTTTTGGTTTGTGAACTATTTGTGCACATTTTGAAAATACAGGAATACATTGTTGCTGCTTATTTAGACAATTACGGTTATTTTACCTAACGTGCTACACATGTGCTACACAAACGTCAGTTTGATTGTGACAAAGGTCAATTAGGCCCGATGGCACAATTTATGCGGTCCACGTCGAGGAGCGCGTACCATATCTTTCCTATTTTATAGATCAATGGGTAAAATACTTAAATTCATTCACTGACACTTAAATTCAGTCACGAGCCCTTCAACGCTCATCCTAAACCACTGGGTCTAAAAGCATGGCACAAAAGTTTCTTATACATAAATATAAATAGCGAAAGTGAGCACTAAGGCAGGATGTTGGAGAGTTGTATCGATGATTTTAAGGACTAATTCTGTAAATATATATTTTTTATGGTCGCGAATCATATTTTGATTAACATACAACCTGATACTGATCTGCAAATTGCAAAAAACGCAAGAAAATTGATGGAATTTCGCGGGCTATCTTTGCGCATCCACCTTAACTGAAATCTAAGAGACTAAGTACTGCAGTAGGTAACTGAACTCTTAGCTATCAACGGTCATTTCGATGAAAGAAAATAAATATGATGTTTATTTTACAAGCTCTCACATTCATATACCAAATGGAACTGGGTAAGTGATCAAAAAAGTATTTAAAAAAAAGAAGAAAAAAAAATTAGACTGTTTTTGCTGCGCGCGGCACACATTTATGTCCAGCTGTGGACGTCTTTCGTTTGATTGATGAGGATTTATTTATTTATTTTTCCTCCTATATTTACAGATCTTAGACCTAATTCTATAGTGTGGCTATCGACTATCATTAACATTATTTATATCCGATAGATAGGTATATTTAAAACGAAATATTCTCGATCGAATTATTCTCTTATTCGAAATACTTCGATAGTCACCCTATGTAAAATTTCAACATTGATAGGTATCTGTAATTTTATGGTGTGCATAATAAAGAGTATTCTATCTATCTATCTATCTATCTAACGTTGTACAGTCAGCAACAAAAGTCGATTAACACTATTTTGTGTTAATTTAGATGATGTCAAAAAGTAGTAGTGTTAACCGACTTCTGTTGCTGACCGTACATCTACTTCTTAAACAGCAATTAATACTCAACTAAAATTAAGCAAAAAAAGTATCTACTTAATTAGCTATCTAACTACTAAACATATGTACATCATCAGACTAACAATAACAAACATAATAACAAATAAAGAGCTCTCTCTTTGATTAATAACCTGAATAGTACGATCCTTAAAAATGATGAACTTTTAAAGGAGAAGTTTGGCAACTTGCCCCAACAACAAACCATTGCATAACGTAATATCTACTCAGGTGGCGACCTGATCAGCAAGCAGGCCGTCCTCTGCCACCGCGTCCTGCGCCTGTCCCGCGCGCTGGCTGACGGCGGAGCCTTAGGTGCCCGCGAATGGCGCTCCTTGTTGCTGCTACTGCTAGCGGCCGCCTCTGCGTTACTGTCGCCGCCTGCGCCGCATCATTCTGCCGCTGAGCAGCTCTGTGAGAGAGTGCTGTGTGTGCTGTTCGAAGTCTGGATACTGGCGTGTCACAGGTAACAAACACTGTAAAAAACGGCCTCAAAGTGAAACAGTCACTCCTGGCGTGCTTTCATAAATTTTCCTGAGTGCCAGCCACACGGTAGGCGTGTTCTAAAAACGCTATAATAATTAAGTATTGCCCCCTTGTAGCTACTACTTTTTACCCTTTGGGTACGGAACCCTAAAAACTTGTTGGAAATTTGACCATTAATTTCTCCATAACCAAGAAGTTTCCTATCCTAGGCATGGTCCACTACAAAAAATGAATAACTACAATGACGGGGAATATAAGTGACTCTCGGCTTCGTTAAGCGTCTTTTTACACCGTATGTATATCCCAGATGCTTCCCCGTGCCGCCCCTGTGGCGCACGCTGCGCGAGCAGTGCGTGCGCTGGCGCCACCGCGCGCCGCTCGCGGAGCAGTGGGCGCGCGCGTCGCTGGCGCTCACTGCGAGGCTGCTCAAGCACATGTACGGCCCGCTGTTCCCTGTTATGCCTATCAGTAAGTTTGTATCTACTTCATACGAATCATAAATTCATTTATGGGATTTTTGAAAATTCCTTACCTAAAAGCGTTGAATAAGGGATGAAAGTTTGTATGTAAATACTCGTTCCTTGTCTGTAAGAGAAGCATAGATACTACTTAGTCCTGCTGTGGAAGAAATTAAATATTTTTCTTGGTTTATCCAGGTGAAGAAGACGCCAACCTAATTCCTGCTGACATGAGCCCGGAAGCTGTGATGCAGAGCTGGTACCGCATGCTGCATACTATAGGGAACCCCGTGGACCTGTGCCGCCCGCATGTCATCAGTCAGACCCCTGACTTCTTGCAGGTTTGATTACGTATAAAACACCAATACCACCACTAATAGAACTGTAGAGGCCCCGACTTGCGAGCTGTAAGTCATGGGTTCGTACCTAACTTGGCACTTTATGCAATTTGTATCATCACTATGATACAAACCGGTGAAGGAAGACCTCGTGAGTAACCTGGCATGTCTTACAACCAACAACAGGGATAATGACAATTTTTTTATTTTAAACTCTTGCAAACAATGTTTAAAAAGTGGAAAAGCTTAAAATATTGCACGCTTTATAAACGTTTTAAAATAACAGCTAAAAAAGACGGCACTATCACAGAAGTGACGTCACGACTGTGTAACTTCATACTAAATAGCGCCATACATTTATTTAGTTAGGATTTATTTATTTGTATAACAATTGCTTGCTGCACTTACAGTAAACACCAAAGGGCGCAGCGAGCCACCAACATAACCAGATGAAATGTCGTTATTAATATTTGCACTCGCACATCTAAATCATTTAAATAAGTAGTGGGGCGCATCATTTCAGCTTAGACGAGCTCTATGTGCCTATAATATTTTAGATTTTTCTCTTTAGTATTCAATAACTCAAGACGAGGGCAGTCGCGACCCGAGCCAGCATCCGTGCCTGCAAGCGCTGCCGTCGATCTTCCACAAGGCTATGAAGGGCATCGCCGCACACGTTGACGCCTTCCTCGGTAAGTACGGCACGCGTTGGGTTGCTGGGGGTGGGGGCTTTCGTAGAGTACAGCATGGTTGATTTGAAGTAAACTTCAGTTCAGAATCTCAGATAATTATCATGTTTTGTAATATTGAGTGGCAGGGTCATCGACGCGCAACCATGATTCTGGACCCAGGCGAGTTGAAATTTTAAGGTGGTTGTAAAAAAAAAAAAAAAAAATCCGTACATTTTGACCGCGCAGGTATTGCACTTTTGTACGACACGGCAATTTTTTTTTTAAACCGACGAGAATTTCAACGGTTATGCGTCGATGTCCCTGCCACCTTGAATAATAATTCTTTTGCCATTATCCCAATTTATTTGGCAATATGTCTTTTTCTTTCATACTTCTATAATAGTCGTCATCCCGGTAGTCAAGTTTTGTAATAACAAACTTAATCTCATAATTTACAAAGTTCAAGTTCCGTTGCAACAAGATTTATTTAGGACCTTTTTATTACAAACGGTCACACGAAATTCAACTTAGACAACGTAACGCAATGGCAATGAATATAAATTATCTAAGATTCTGAATTCAAGTATAGGCCTTCTCTTTCTCTTCCTGGGATGACCTGAGAAGGTTATGCATAAATTCCTCGACTCATTTTGAGTGACGCACATTACGCCGTGATACGCTTGTCGGTTTATTCCATTTATAAAATAATAATGTTGTTGACGATGTCAAAGCTTTGCATGGACCATTCAAGTCTGTCACAGGAAGAGTATCTTTAAAAAAATATGATGCTTTGAGCGTTATTTGGGGCATTACATTATAATATCCAAATTGAACTTTAGGAAAGTGTTAAATCTCAAAAGAATTCCTACTTTATGGGTTAAAACTGCTGGTTTTTTGAAATATTCATTAGTTGGAATTAATCATATTTAGGACCGTATTCTAGAACGTCAATCAAGATTTAAATAAAAGACAGATTTTATAGTGGCTTCTCTCTATTCAGATTAAGTTTTAAATCGGTATTCATAAATTAGCTACCTTCTAGAATATGGCCCTAAGGTCTATTTTGGGTTCAAACTTGCACTGTAAAATGTCAGCACAATTTTTGTTGACCTGCTTTTAACGGAACACTTCTTTATGATGAAAACATGATTAAGGTGAGTATATTATTGACACAATTAATCGCTGGGCACGGGTTTTCGTTTTCCTTGTGTATTTTGTTGGGGATATTTTTCTTACAGCACAATAAGTTCTATTACCAAAGGTTGATTCAAGGATATTTTGTCAGATTCTTATGTTGATTTAAATTGATTGAATGCAGTATTTCTTTTATAATTCAACAAAGAACCAATATGTCACGCAAATTATATTATACACATTTTTATCTTATACCTTATAATTATAATGCAGTAGTAAATAAACAGAGTGCTTACTTTCAATTTACAAACTTCTGTTGAGAAGCGGAAGACAACGGACGGAAAGGTTCCTCAACTTGCCAGTCTTATTAGCACTCCACTTATTCACTTCTCCGTGTCCTTATTCCTCGGGAGAGTTGATTGAAGCATAAATAGGGTTCATTCGATACAGAAATAAGAAGCGTTATATGAAGTTTTTATTTGTACAAAAATTACATCATCTGTAACCAACCGAGCATTACGGACCTATTCTACTAATTTACAAACGTAATGGTCTAACCATTGTAGTCTTGCAGTTTTTGATAGATTTTGTATGGCATATCTACTTTGTAGAAGTATGAACAGGGCATAAAGTTCACTTATCCATCCATCCAGACGGATGTTGTCTGGTGGGCTACTGCCCGACGATTGATGTCGGGACGTTGTATATTTTATGCTAGTCGCGTGGTAAGCTCTGCTTGCGCAATACAGCGATATAGGATTTTACGTGACGTCAGTGTGATGCGTAGCTCGCATGTGGCGATGTAGATGTCGCTACAAATTCACTGACAGACAACGCTCAGCCTAAACCGCTGGGTCCAGAAGCATTACATTATATAAAAGAGTTCCATTCATATGGGGAAAGTGGGTACTAAGGAAGGATTTTTAAAAATTAATTCCCTGAAGGAGTTAAAATAAATAGAGGATGAAACTAGGTCATTTTTGCTGATGGAAAACCCCATCGGGCACACGGCTTGTCGGTACAATAAATCACAATGGAGAGACCATTGTAACGTTTATAAATTAGTACACTTGGCCCCCAGATGAGTTGAAAATCCAAACGTATCGATACTTTCGATTAAGAAAATTTCATCAACTTTGTATACAAAATCATATTTTTATAATGAAATGAGCCCTATTAGATATAAAGCATGTGTAGCACTGTAGTGTACCATAAGTAGTGTATACGTGGGGTGGCTCAGGGCGCGGCTCGGAGCGCTGGTGGGCGAGCGCGGGCGCGGGCGCGGGCGCAGAGCTAGAGGACGGCGAGCTCACGCCGCCCGCGCACCGCCGCCTTGCCAAGTCTTTCAGCGTGTCGGCGGCGCGCCCGCGGGACAAGCTGCCTGAGAGAAGTAAGGTTCACAGTCACATACGAGGGTATGGGAACCGTTTTGTTTGTAGAGATCGTCATGTCATTCAGCAGAAAGACGTTCATTGCAGGATACGCCACATTGACCGGTCCTTGGGTCTCGTGTGGTTCTCGCATCCAATTTGATCAAAACGGTTTCCATATCTAACTGCATTGTAAAGTCAGGGAAATTAATGGTTTAGCAATTTGGCTATCAGCTTAAATGGTTAATGTATTGAAATCACAAGTGTCATTCTTTGGCAACTGTATGAAATGGCACACGGTAGATGGAAATAGTGTCAATTTGATAAAAAACAAAAAAATATCTTTTCCCTGACTGTACCTGTACAAGATCTTAAAAAATATTTGTATTTTAGTTACTTTGTTATGAATATTAATAGATAGACATAAAATGTAAATTTTAAAATTATTAAGTTGTAGAGTATTAAGTTAAGTGTGGTTGAAAGGTAAATATTAGATTTCCTTGCACTTGTTTGATACTAGCACTTTTACTGTGTGGTGAGTTTTTTTTTGTTGGTTTTTTTGTTTGATTATGTATCTCTGTTTTTCAATTTCCCTTAGTTTTTCAGTGTTGATTTTTTCTGGGTTGCTATTACTTTTTATTTTACTAGTAGTATTTTTTAAGTTTCAATATTCAAATTTGTTGTAACTTGTAAGTACATATTAGTATGTACTTCCAAAGTTATGTTACAAACGACAATTTTATTAATATCTGTCCATTTTAAATAAAGTATTCTCATTTGCGAATTTGCGATCCCTGTGTTTATTCAGCCTCCTTACACGACAGTAAACAACATCTAGTTTTCAGCCTTCATTCAGTAATCACATCCGTCAATAAATAATGGTCAGCCTCAAAAGATGTATCTTACATCGACAATAGTCTATAATCTTTTTTTCCATAATATTGTATCAATGTGTAGCCACAAAGTATAAGAGGATATCTAAAAGTGACACCGGTGACTGAAAAAGTTGTGTGGTTTGGCTATGTGATGCGGAGGAATGAGGAAAATGTCGTGAGGAAAGTTTTGAGTATGAATGTTGATGGCTATACGAGTAGGGGAAGACCAAACAAACGATAGATGGGTTAAAGTATTAAATAAATAAATTATAGATTGGGTACTTAATTTTAGCTTACGCGTTGATACAGTATTATGGAACACAATGTGTAGACAATCAAATGAATTCTTGTCGATGTAGTACATACATCTTTTTGAGGCTGATTGTGTCTCTAATATAACTATGCGCATGCGCAGGTACGCCGCGCACGTCACTCATTGGTCTTACGAGCAGCCGCCCGCCCAGTGTGGTGCCGACCACGCCCCCCAACTCTATCTCATCTCAAGGTAAATATTATCATCACAAGTTTTGTATGAAAGGTTATGTTTCTATACTTTATACATTTTTCTGACTTTCGGACCCCGCGTATTACCAAAAGTAAGTTAAGCTAAGCTTGCCGGGGTTGGTCCGTGGATGGGTGACCATCTTTACATAGAGATAGAGACTCCTCCGTGCCTCGGAAAGCACGTTAAGCCGTTGGTCCCGGCAGTCAATCGTGGATCTTTGAAAGTCGTTACGGGTCGTCAGAAGCCCGAAAGTCTGACAACCAGTCTTGCCAAGCGGTATCGTATTACCCAGTTATGGGTTGTGGAGGTCAAATAGGCAGTCGCTCCATGTGAAATACCGGTATTCAGTTGCATCTGGTTAGACTGGAAGCCGACCCCAACATAGTTGGGAAAAGGCTAGGCAGATTGTATTACCAAAAGTAATCATCGCGCGAGTACGCCATCGATTGTTTATACGAATTTTGACGTACAAATGCGACTTGATTGATCGCGGTGACTATGCGGCGTCTCTCCACAGACAATAGCGCACCTCCCATCTTGCACCGCATGCCCAGTCACCTGCACATGTGTCCAAACAAAATTAAAAAACTGTATATATTTTTTTCCTTTATTTTTGCCATCGACACATTGAGAAGAAGATACGTTTCACATACCTATGTGTAGTGTACCCACCATAAAGGTGCTGCATGGTGATCTAGTGTGTTACTTCTTTCTATTTTTGTGTGCTACGAGTCCAATATTGATATAATGGGACAACTTGCCGTCTTCCGTGGGAAATTGAGGAATTTTCTCATTCGGCAACATCTGATTGTTTATAATTTCTTGTCCTAAATACTTTAAAACCTTCATTTCTGTTTTGCTCTTTAGTGGGTGAATCTGAGAAGCCACCGTTAACGCCGCTTCGCCCGAAAGTGAACTCGATCTTCCATTTATTCGGAGAGTGGCTGTTTGAGGCGGCTCTTATTGGTACTACACCAGCTTATAATAACCAACGTGAGTATATACACCATCATCATAATCAGCATATAATGTTCCCACAGCTAGGACATAGGCCTCCTCTCGGTGAGAGGGAGTGGGCCATGATCCACCACTCTGGCCCAGTAATTGTTGGTAGATGTCACATGTCTTCGAATTTTTAGTTCTAAAACATACACAACTTATACAGGGTGTAAGTGTAAACAGTGGCAACCTTTTAAGGGGTCATTGTACTTATCATTATGAACAGCTTTTACTATCGGACCAAACCTGAAATCGCGAAAAAAAATCAGCTGTTCAGTACATTTATGTTCGCATAATTCGTCAAAATGTAGGGAACAACTGATTTTTTTCGCAATTTCAGGTTTGGTCCTATAGTAAAAGTTGTTTATAATGATGAGTACAGTGACACCTGAAAAGTTTGCCACTGTTTACACTTACACCCTGTATTTTATGTCTGTTTTAGTTGATGTTAACAGTAGCAGAGTTTGGAAGCCCTAGGTTCCATTCTAGTTCTTGCAAAACGACTTTCTTAACACTTTATTTTCTGTTTATTATCTTAACACATCAATCAATAAACTCAACCTATCGCAGTCCACTGCTGGACATAGGCCTCTACCAGGCTGCATCCATCCGCATCCAGTCTGCCCAGCCACCTTCTTAACACATACTAATATGGAAATCAGAAGGCATGCCATAAAAAAATATGGATTGTGTGAAAAATTACATGGCTGAGAAGAAAGTAAATGCTGGAATATCTACAATAAATAAATACGTAATGCAGCCGAGCCTACTCACCTTGAAACGGGATAGTAATGAATGCTAATGAACTGCAAATTGTTTCAGAGCGTGCGGAAGGCACTCCGCCACCTCCCTCCATATCAGATGCTGCGTACAAACTAAACATGCTCAGCTATCAGCCAGGTATGTAACATTGCATATTTATTGATTTTTTTGAGTAACATTATGTATTTGTATCTTTTTTGGATCTCTATGGATGGACCTTATCCTAGACCTATCAGCACCTTACAACGTGCAACACTGTCCCCAGCATTGACTTTTATGAACATTCATGGTTTAAATTAAAATGATTGCAACAACTGCGAATATAAACTAAAGAATATTGAAATTTTAAATTTTAAGCTGATATCAGAATGACTAGTATTATTGAAAAAAACACAAATATGTTTAATGTTGTAGCTCAAACTGAACTTTATGTGTGGGTATTAAAATAGTTTTTCCCAAAACACTTATTTCTTTACATGTTTGGAAATGAAATTCCGAACGCATTATAGATCAACAATTAATGTTTATGATTGCACGTGCAGGTCGCGCAGAAGCCCTGGGCACGTTATGCCGCGTGCTGTGCTCGAAGCAGTGTCGCGAGGAGGTGCTGGCGCCGTACCTGGCGCGCTGCTACGCGGCGCTGCACCGCGGCCTGCGCGACCCCGCCACCGCCGCCGCCGTCGTGTACAACGCGCCCGATATCTTCAGGTACACTCACCGCCATAAATACCTTACACAGTCCTCCTTATCGATTACGATAGCAGCGACCCTTTCAAATTATTATTTCCTAGCGTGTGTCCTAATATGACTCGCCAGACCGAATTTAGTTTTAAATACCCGTCACAACTAATGCAATAGAGTCGGTCAGCAGAGTTAAAGCTGTAGATAGGTATAGGAGGGCTAACCTTACACTTACGCAAGATTCAAAAGCAACTTTGGCATGCTCGCAAATCAACTTTTATTTGATGGGTCAAAGCTCTAGAGTTCCTGGCTGCATTGTCTTTTGACTGCACGTATAAACCAAATTTGCTTATGGTTATAATACAGTGTTATGTAATCCAATATTTTGTAACATCCTATAAACCTGTGTTATGCAAATAAATGAATTTGAATTTGACAGACTCCAAAGCATCCAACCAAAGAATACACAAACGAAAACAGTTCGAAAAGCATAAGCAAACTTTTTTTTTAAAGTAGTTGCATAATTAATATTTTATAAAAAATAATTGTCACTTCCAGACTAGACCTAGATGGCGTGTTAGTCCTAGTTCCAGACTTTGTAACCGCCTTAGACCAGATTCTGTCAGAGAGGGAGCCCAAACTGGAATGCGGGTCTATAGACAAGAGAGAGCTCCGAAAGGCGGCCATCAGCGCTCTACTGTCGCTGGTCGCCTTCCCTTACCATTATAAGGGACTGCCGGTACCAGAATTTCCTGGATGTAACGAGTAGTAAGTATAAACTATATTATTCCAGCTTTTTATGGTCCCACTGCCGGGTAAAGGCCTCTTCTTTCCAAGTGACGAAAAATCTCAACATTGCCAAGTAAAAACGAACTTTATTACCATAATATAAGCTATCTCAAACTCTAACAATATATCTTACAACATTGCTGAGCCAAAATAACCCTTATTAGCACAACATAAGCTTCAAAATTCCCTTCCAGTGCCGGCATGACATTAGGCGACTTTACTCGTGGCAAGATATCCCTCATATGCGTATCGGCAGTACAAGTAGAGACTTCAGACGCGTTGGCCGTGCCGCTACTGAGCGCGTTGTACTTGTGCGTGCGACACAACGCGCACGCCGCGTCCGGCAAGACGCACAGCGCCCCCCCGGGGTCCACCATGTCGCATAGCACGGATTATAAAGGTATGTTGTAGGTAATTAGGATAAAGGCAAGCTTCATAAAATATTAAATCGTCATGAATGATGCTACCAATGAATCAGGCTCTTTTCACACGTTCACATCCCATTCATATATCGACGAATCTTCTGGGTCGTGATTTAATACGACTCGTGTTTTTATTTTAAAGTGGTTCATAAACTCCTATGACTGTATTCACAAGCTCACAAATCTTGGAAAATTACGACGAACCATTTGCTGTCCTGTGAAAGTAGATCCGCCTTGAAAAAAAAAAAAGAATAAAAAAGTAGGGTGAACGTGTGTAAAGAGCCGTAGTTGGTACATGTATCCCTTTTTACAAGCTTTTTTTTATACATTGACGTGAGGGGTTATACTTTCAATACTATCACCAGTTCCATAGCTTCGTGAAGTTGTCAAGCTAATACACTGCTACCGAAGATTGAAGGAAAGCAAGGAACAAAATTATTTCTTTCTTTCTTTTCTTCTGAACCACTGCTTCACACACACACATGTGCAATAATCACAATAACGCACACACATACACGCTACATTTATTTTGCAAGCCAACATTAAAATGTTACTATCAGATAAAATATCGTAGACGTGACTGAATATACCTACATATCTTCAAAAGTAATTAAGAAGCCCTTGTAAGCCGATCCTGATAAATTTTTACCCCATTTTCGTACATTTGTTAGTCTGATAGAACTTACTTTTGCCAAAATTATAACACAAAGTATACCACCACAACAAAGACAGAAAAGATTCTGAAAAATAAATTTCTTTGACCGTTTGATTCTATAAATCATGGATTTAAAAAAAAACCAAATCTCTGGTCACTTAACGTTGACCAAAATGACAAGCACCGTACTGAAAGCCGGCTGTTGTCGGTCAAATCCATTATTGAGCGATTTGATTGGCAGTTTTATTTTGGCCAATTTATCATGAGATTTGGCAGTTTGATCTGATCACACAAAGTAGGACATTCACTGTCGACGAAAAACCATTAGTGAGTCATTGAAACGTAACTCCTATCTCGGTCAGGTAAGATATAAATTCGAATGATTGCCGATAGTTTTATCAAAATCACGGCAATTATTCTAATTTATACTTTATTACAATGAGATAAGAGTTACATTGCAATGACTTACTAAGAGTTTTACGTCAATCGTGAATAGCCCTACTAGAGGGTTAGTGCGTTGAAACTTACGTGTTCAAAAATGGACATGCAACAAGTTAAAACAGTAAATGAAGTACACATTAATGATGAGCCTGGGTTGTGGCGCGTGTTGTAGCGCGCTCCGACAGCGGCAGCGCTACTGGCAGCGCGGAAGGACACTCTCTCGACGACTTCGCCGCCGACGTTAGGGAGCTAGACCCATCCTCGCCTGTTTTCGGTAATTACACACTTTTTGTTTGCGTTCTAAAGGGCAATTTATTGACGTAACATTTGAAATAATCACTATCGTATTTTTCAATCCGCTCCCTCGACTCCACTCTAAAAATAATCTCGATTCTCGTTTTGTATTTTTGAATAACTTCAAGTTGAGTTGCGTCGAGGAAGTTATAGTCTGTTTTTTAATCTCGGAGACTAATTTGACATTTCAAAAGTTCATTTCATAGTTGCATCCGTCAAATTACTCTCCAAGATTATAAAAACAGACTTTAAATTCAATCGCAATAAATGCTACATTACTAACTCACATACCAACGACACGATATCGGGTCAAGAGCAATACAAGGTGTAACATAAGGACGCTGTTACAAATGGTTAGTCAAATCATTACTTTTTTACACAAAAGTATGTTTATTAAATAAAATGCTTTGCATTCTTAAAATGTTTTTTGGCCAAATTGTTGATAAATGTGCATGATACGATTCTGAGCTCTAAATCTCTCTTTCTTTCTGAGCACTCTTCTGTGGACACTCAGTCGTACTGCACACGCCGGTCAATTAAATAGATCGTCAACCTTTTTCACATTTTTCTTAAGTAATAATCGTTATTTACATTCAGTGTTATAACAATGAAAACGTGCGGATTGTGTAACGTGCAGTTTAATGATGGCGTTCAGTGTGGGAGCTGCAGGAAGTATTTAGATTTTGGATGTGCAAACATATCTGAAGCTGGATGGAGAAAGCTGGGAGCTACTAGAATGGCTCAGTGGAAGTGCTCAGCTTGTAGAATCTCATCTCCGGTTGTACCCACTTCTGATCAAGCGTCCCTTGAAACCATCCTAACTGAGATTCGGGACATGAAGCGTCAGTTACTTAATTTACCGACTCTAAGTGATGACATTAGGGTGATTAAGGATGAACTATCTGAGCTGAAGTCGACATGTCAAGGTACTAATGGTAAACTCGATGAATTTGATGCGAGGATTACTGAAGTTGAAACTAAAGTATCTGAACTTGAGAAGATGCAAGGGACTATAAATGACTTGCAGACAGATTTATCTAAGGTGAAGTTTGAACTCTCATCAAATGATCAGCGGTCCCGATTAAATAATGTGGAAATCAAGGGAGTTCCTGTTAGAAAAGATGAGAATTTATTCACGATTGTTGAAGCCATTGGTCGTAAAATAAACTATAGTTGCCCCAAAACACTGATCAACTACGTTTCGAGGGTGCCCATTTTCAACTCCAACGATAAACTTATTATAGTGAGTTTCCTGAACAGATACGTCAAAGAAGACTTTATAGCGGCAGCGCGAGCTGAAAAGAACTTATCCACTTCTGATATCGGGTTCCAAGGTACTTCTCAGCGTGTGTTCGTTAATGATCACCTTAGTGTAGAATATAAGAAGTTGCTAAGTAAAGTTAAAACCATCGCTAAGGATAAGAATTACGAATTCATTTGGGTGAAACATGGAAAAATTCACGTACTCAAAAACACGAACTCCAAAGTACTTATAGTGAGAAAAGAATCGGATTTAAACAAAATCGCCTAATATGCCACCTATACTGTATACAATCTTCTCTGCTTTATCGTTTTATTATATTTCATTTTGTTTTACTAAGATGTTACAAATTGTTTAGCACCTCTGCCGCACTAATGAGCCCGTCACCTCTCTTTAGTTCTGTTAAAAAAATCCTTTGTGTTTCTTATCGCGCTGTTCATTTTAAAGTGTTAGTACATAATAATAAGCCTTGCTCGCTCGCGCTTGCACGCACTACACATTACTGCTTGCCTGCTCACACAGTCGTTTACTGCTCAATGTCAAATAATTCTTGCACTCCAATAATAATTGTCGCCGTTAGCTTACTTCAGGTATATTTATTCTCCTACTACCCTGATTTAGTTCATATTTTTATGATTATGTGTTATTGTGGTCTATTTTACTGGTTCTTATTCTGTTGTTACTTTTTTTTTTGAGTGATGGCTACTAACGTTAATATTAATTTACCAGGTTTAAACATATTTTATCAGAACGTACGTGGTCTACGAACTAAAACCGATACTTTCTATCATCAAATGATGGCCAGCTCATTTGATGTTATTGTTCTCACTGAGACTTGGTTATTGGATGGTATTTTGAACTCGGAATTTTTTGATGAAAGGTATATTGTATGGCGTCGGGATCGGGATTACGCTATGACTGGACAATCACGTGGTGGAGGAGTTCTGATAGCTGCTCGTCGAGAATTATCAGTAACATGTCAACAAAATTTTCATTCTTCAGCTGAAGATCTCTGGATAAGTTTACACTTGAAAAATTTGAATACGCGTAACTATTTTAACTTACATCTCTGTGCAATTTATTTATGTAAACAAAATCTTGGTCTTTCCTTTTCTTCACAGTTGATGAATTTTCTTTCGTCATTAAATCAATCTGTGATTGGTAATAGTTCTGATAAATTTCTTATTATAGGTGATTTCAATATGAGCGGAATAAGTTGGGTCCCATCTGGCAATATATCGTTCGTCCCAACGAATCTTAAGAGTTGTGATGAATTGCTACTTGGAGATGAGTTATGTACTCTTGACCTTGGTCAATATAATGGCGTGACTAACAGATACGGTAAAATACTTGATTTAGTCCTCTCGAACCAGGCAGTCAATGTGACTGAAAGTTTAAGCCCACTAGTACCAATCGATGATTATCACCCGGCATTGTTAATTACTATGGATCTTGTTGAAACACCTCCCCTTGAGTGTGCGTCACGTTTACAATTTTTATATGATAAGGGTGATTACGAATCCATTAATCGTGACATTTGTATGACTGACTGGGAAAGTGAGTTCGCAGTAAGGTCAGCTGACGATTCTGTAAGTTTTTTCAATAACGTTATCCTTAATCTTCAATTGAAATATATTCCTCAGAAACTTTGTCGTACTAAATCATATCCGACCTGGTATAGTTCCTCATTAATAAAAACAATAAAGGAGAAATATAAATACTTTAAAAAACTTAAAACCTATGGCAATAAAGCTGACGAACTGACATTTAAGCTTCTTCGTGACAGGGTAAAAGTGTTAGAAAGTCAGTGTTACGCAAACTATTTAAAACTTACCGAAACTTCTATTAAAAATAACCCGAAACATTTTTGGACTTTTGTTAAAAAACGTCATAATATAAACGCAATCCCGAGCACGTTCAATTTTAACAATGAAACACTGCGTACCGGGGAATCCATATGTGAGGCATTTTCAACTTATTTTCATTCCACATTTTTAGATCCCAACCTTAGTCATGTTGATAGCTCTAATTCTTCTTCCTCTTCTTTTACTGAATCATCAAACCTGTCGTCCGATATCAGTCGTATCACGGTGAACGTTGAAGACATTGTCAATTTGCTTCTTAAATTAGATACGTCGAAAGCGCCAGGCCCGGATAATATCTCATCCAAGCTTCTCGTACGTTGCGCTGCATCTATTGCACTTCCTATTTCAATTCTATTTAAAAAATCTTTAGAGGCTTGTGTTGTCCCCAAACTTTGGAAATCGGCGTTCATAACGCCTGTACATAAGAAGGGAGTAAAAACAGACATTACCAATTATAGACCGATATCCAAATTGTGTATCGTTGCCAAGGTTTTCGAAAGGATTATTTATAACCAAGTCTATTCTGCTCTGAAACAATCGTTTAGTCCCTTCCAGCACGGCTTTCTTAAAGGTAGATCCACTGTCACCAATCTTATTTTGCTTAATAACTATATTACTGACGCAATGGACCACGGTAAACGAGTTGACGTTGTCTACACAGACTATAGTAAGTGTTTCAACCGAATCGACCACGTCATCTTATTACGGAAGTTAGAGGGCATAGGTATACGCGGAGACTTACTCAGATGGTTTTCCTCTTATATAGAAAACAGGTCGCAAGCTGTGGTACTGAACAATTATATATCTAGCTGGGTTTTAGTCCCTAGTGGAGTCCCCCAAGGTTCGTTGCTCGGTCCATTATTATTTATCATTTATGTGAATGATATCGACTCCTGTCTGACCTCATCCAAATTACTTTGTTTCGCTGATGATATGAAAATTTATGCTACTATATCATCGACTGCGGACATGATCGAATTTCAAGCTGACTTGCAGTGTCTTGAAGTATACTGCCAAAAAAATAAGCTTGATCTCAATCCCAAAAAATGCTCGGTTGTAACGTATTCCCGTGGACGGTCAGCCCTAGCTACAACATATACTCTTGGTGGTCATATATTACCTAGCTGTAGTACTATTCGTGATCTGGGGGTTCATCACGACTCTAAACTTATTTTTGACAAGCATGTTGATGCCATCGTCGCTAAAGCCTCAAAATCTCTTGGTTTCATAATGCGGTTGTCCAGGTGCTTCACACAAGCTAAAACATTAAAAATTCTATACTGCACTTTTGTTAGAAGCCACTTGGAATACGCGTCTGAAATATGGAATCCATGCTATCACAAATATATTGACCGTATTGAGCGCGTACAAAAGAGATTTATAAAATTTTTATGCTTTCATCAAGGGGTACCGTATCAGTCCAATAACTATCTCAGTCTCTGTAAAAAATATCATCTCTTACCTTTGATTAATCGTCGTGAGATCTCTGACTGTATATTTTTGTTGAAGACGGTTCGAAGTAACATAAATTGTTCTGATATTTTGTCAACTTTCTACTATAACGTTCCTAGCAGGTCTAAAAGGTTCAATCCACCATTACGGGTGCCATTTGCAAATACTAACTATAGACAAAATTCGTACGTTGTGCGTGTAAGTAGGTATTTTAATAAGGTGTGCAAACAGTTCGACTTTGATCTTTTTGAAACAAGTGTGACCACGGCAAAAAGGTGTTTAACAATGAATTTCTTTAAAGCTTAAATTCTGAGGACTTAGTTTTTATTTTTTATTTTTTTATTTTTATTATTATTTTATATTTGTAAATTGAATTGAATTGTAACATCTTGGTTCGTATGGGAAATAACTTGTCGCAATTATACTTTATTATTCTTTATTACTTTTTACATATTTTAGGTGATGATCTACCTGAATGTTATTTAACTTTTTGTTTATTTTTTGGCATTATTTGGCAGTTTGTACATTTTGTTCCGCAGTACTTTTATAACAGACAAGCTCTAGACGTGAAGACTTGTAATTGGCTGTCAGATTATCATACTGTTATCTGTTATCATTGTATTTAGCTGTAAGTCTTCCAAAGTCTTTAAATAAATAAATAAATAAATAAATAAATAAATATAATTTTAAATAGGTAAAATTTCTCAATAAATGTACCGAAGTAAAAATTTTCACTTCGGTACATTTATGGAGGAACTGGAAACATACTTTTGTTTAAAAAAGTAATGATTTGACTAATCATTTGTAACAGCGTCCTGATTTGACTAATCATTTGTAACAGCGTCCTTAAATAACGCACAACTTCTTAAGGGGTCATTGTACTCATCATTACGAACAACTTTTACTATGGGACAAAACCAGAAATCGCGAAATAAAAATCAGCTGTTCCCTACATCTAAGTTCACATAACTCGTCAAAATGTACGGAACAGATAAATTTTGTTTCATGTTTGGTGCCATAGTAAAAGTTGGTTATAATGATGAGTACGACCCCTTGTTCGTTATTTAAATTACATCTTGTAGATAATCAACTGTGTCTCATTAAGCGGGCGCGAGAGGTTAAAGCAATACTCAATACTCGAATCATTAATTGCATTTCACAATGTGTACTTAGATGGAAAGTCCCGAATTCATGGAAAATGAAAATTGAGTAACAGTTCTTTACTAGACATTATTTCTTGCAACATCATTACGCACTTTTTGTAATCCATGAATACGAAGTTGATATGAGGTTTTACATATTGCCAGCAACAAGTTTTGTGTTGTGGAAAAATGTAGCTGGCAACGTGTAATAAAGTCGCGAAAAAATATTATGCAACTTTTCTTTTAATAAATACCAGGCACCAACTTATAGTTTTTAAAAAGCAGTATTGTCAACATCACAATAATTAGTGTCTGAAAACGTGGTATGATACAACAATATTGATTACTATGTCAATATATTGCCCTTTTTACAAGCACACTCTAAGCTTTTGAAGGTACTAATTTCTTTAAAAAACCTCTTGAATAACGAAAAAAATCGCGTTTCTCTAGAATTATAAAATTATGCTCGCTAAAGTTTACAGTGTGCGTATCAACGCTTGTATTTATGCCTTACTGTTTAGCTTGCCTTTATTTCGTGATTTCACAGAATACATTTCATTTTAGAACATTACTTTTACTTTTGGTCAGTTATTTTTGTCTTTTAAAACTTATCAGCCGATTGTTTTATAGCTCCCATTTCGAGGACTTATTTTGTTCAAAAATGTTGTTTTTGACGAATTTGTAAGTGTGTTATGTTCTATTTTTCGAATTGACAGTATAGAGGCATGAGGGACAGGGTGTAAAGTTCACTCATCCTCCATAGAAAAGGCAGGATCCTTTGACCAGACGGGTATCTTGTCTGGTGGGCAACTGCCCGACGGTTGATGTCGGGACGTTGTATTATATGCTAGTCACGCGGTAAACTCTAATTGCACGATGCAGGATGTTCCGTGACGTCAGTGTGATGCGTAGTTCGTATGTGGCGATGTACATGCCGCCACAGCAGTATTGTGCGTTTTATAAATGTCTAGAATGTCGTCTATACAGGGTTATAGGAAAAGTCGACCTAGATCCGTTAAGGGCGTGTAGTACACATCATTTCTGAATGATTTTACTATGGAACCCCCCATCCTAAACTTAACCGTTTTCGAGATATTCGAGTTTTAATTTTTTTTATGAAAATGCCCAATTTTTCGGCTATTGAATTGAATATTTTGTATTTATTTGACTCTTATGATTATTTTTTTGGTTTTTTACATGAAGAATGAGAAGCTTAATGACCTCAATGACTAAAATTGCACGTAAGTTAACTAAATAGGTCATTGTAGACGATCGAAACTTAAGAAAAAAAGTAAAAATTATAAAAACATATTTTTCTTTTCTGGATATCTCAAAAAATAATTATCGCACTTGCTCTGCAGATGTGCTTAAAAACATCTACATTTTATCAGCTATCCAACGAGGTATAACACTCTAGGGTATTTATTAACCTCAAAGGTGAAACTTAGTTTCTAAGGCTACATGGCAGTCAGAATAAATCATCTCATAGTTCAAATCTCATAGTTGGCGTACAGATCGTCGGTGATTGTAGTAAGCTAAATGAAACAATAAATCAGTTCAAAATAACATTTATTCACCTAATGTTTTTCACATTTTATAGTTCATGTTCTACGTGTCCACCTCTTTTTCGCACACATTTTCTCATTCTTTCACGTAGTCCACTTTTCACTACACCAGTGGTTAATGTTCTTCTTATGTCGTTAGCAGCATTAATTATCCTTTCTTTGAGAACTTCCACTGACGATATGGGGTTGGGCTCACTGTAAACGAAGCTCTTCATGTGCCCCCATACATAAAAATCCATGGGGGTCAGGTCAGGACATCTGGCTGGCCAGGGTAAAGGCCCACCTCGTCCAATCCATTTGTTAGGATAGTTAATGTCCAACCATTCCCTAACGCTTCTTCTGAAATGAGCAGGGCAGCCATCATGTTGAAACCACATGTCCCGCAGTAATTCTAATGGGAGATCATCTAGTAGGTCACCTAAGTCACCTCTTAAGAAATTTTCATAAGTTTCACCATTGAGGTTGTCTGGAAGAAAGTAAGGCCCAATCAAATGGTTGGAAATGATGCCCATCCACACATTTACACTAAATCGTCGTTGTGACCCCTTTACTCTTTTCTTATTTGGATTGCCTAGTTCTTTAGGAGCCCAATAGTGTGCGTTATGGTAATTAGTAATCCCGTCCTTATCGAATTTGGATTCATCTGTCCACAATATTAATTTTAGGAAATTCGGGTCCTCGATATCTGCATTGAGCATGAATCTGCAGAAGTCCATGCGTCTCGCGGGATCTCCTTCTTCAATTACATGTACCGGCGTGTAGTGGTATGGATACAGGCCTGCCGTATGAACCGTAAACCACACTTTCCACTGAGTTAGACCCAGTTCACGGGCAACAATATTGGTCGAAGTGGTTGGGTCTCTTCTGAACCGTTCTACGATTTCGTTGTCTTGTTCCTCGTCGTCATCAATGACACGTGGTCTTCCTAAGTCCGAACGTCGTCGCGAAACAGAGCCAGTTTCACGAAGTCGTCGGTAAACTCCGTCGAAAACGCTCACATCAGGTACTCGACGGTCGGGATAGCGTCGTATGTACTCAGTCCGAGCTTGTGCGGACACGCAATTGCAGTATCCGTAGCAGATAAGCATATCCGCATATTCTTCGTTCGAGTATGTTGCCATTTTCAATAGTCCAGTATCACAAGCACAAATCAGAGTCCAGCACAGTAGTCACAGTTAGAAAAATCAGTCCAGAAACAAAGCCAAGCCGTGTGGGAATCCGAAAGCTCAATAATTCGCATCTACCATGGACGAATCGCATGAGCAGACTAAAATGGATGGCAAGCAAACCAACGACCAAATACAAAACAATGGGCATGTTGTATCCCCAAACTTGTTTTTGCACATTATTTTTCTCACTCTCACCTGCATAAATCGTAAGTTGTCTCGCTCACACGCACCGGATTAACTTGAAGGACAATAGCCGAGGGACCCGTTAGACCTACTACCTGAACCTTTTCAACTATGTTTTTTTATATGAGTTTAAATACAACCCTAGGTTGTTATACCTCGTTGGATAGCTGATAAAATGTAGATGTTTTTAAGCACACCTGCAGAGCAAGTGCGATAATTATTTTTTGAGATATCCAGAAAAGAAAAATATGTTTTTATAATTTTTACTTTTTTTCTTAAGTTTCGATCGTCTACAATGACCTATTTAGTTAACTTACGTGCAATTTTAGTCATTGAGGTCATTAAGCATCTCATTCTTCATGTAAAAAACCAAAAAAATAATCATAAGAGTCAAATAAATACAAAATATTCAATTCAATAGCCGAAAAATTGGGCATTTTCATAAAAAAAATTAAAACTCGAATATCTCGAAAACGGTTAAGTTTAGGATGGGGGGTTCCATAGTAAAATCATTCAGAAATGATGTGTACTACACGCCCTTAACGGATCTAGGTCGACTTTTCCTGTAACCCTGTATATCTTACTCCATAGAAGTAGTCAGTAAAGCTTTGGTTTCCTAGGAAAACGGCCGGCATGAAAATCTGTAATTTTCACCAGTATTTGATATCACTGCATCATTGTGTGTGAGAGGTGTCAAATCGAAACTGAAATGCGACTATCTTTTGACGCGGTAGGGTGAATCTAACGATTTAAATCTTTGCCGCTGTCATCATTTTTAAAACAGCCATCACTACGGCCACCGCTCTTCTAGGAAACCGTAGCTTTTTTCCACAGTGATTATCTCCGTAAAATCTCGTTTACATGAAGAGTGTTTCTCCACCATCGACTCGTAGGCGAGAATCGCCAGACTCGTGTGTTTACACTCATCGTGTAAAAGAGGCTTAGATATGTCACGGGGCGCTGTTGGTAATCATTGAGATATTGTTTTTAAAAACAAGATGGTGGCGATAGTTCAGGTGTTGTCCACGAGCCAAAAGATTCTTCTATGTGTAGGTTCTTGGTGTCCTTTGTAGTCCCATGTGTTATGACGTGCGAGTGCCAGTAGGTGCGGCGCTGGTGGTGCGCGCCACGTACCTAGTGTGCCACCGTCTCATCTCCTCGTGGAAGGGTGACCTGCAGGTCTCCCTGGCTGCGCTGGAACTGCTCTCTGGACTCGCCAAGCTGCATTCTTCGAAGCCAGGTCAGTTACAAATCTTGCATAATAAATGATGTTTGTGTTATTTGTAACGTCATAAAAATATTAAATTGCTGGATTGATTTCTCATTTTAGCACCAAATTGTAAATCTTGCCAATGAATAATATTTATACATATGATTCGTATTATTTTGTGAGAGAGAGTATGTAATTAATATCTATGTATTGCATTTTGCATGCTATCTAGAATTTGTTATCGGTAAGTCGAAAAAGTTATTGAATTCGTAAATTGTTTATTATTGAGCACGTCGAATATAAAGACGTTAATTATTATAATATTTTGATCTGTTTAGCCCCGGTTTCATACGAGTAGTAATCAAAATTGGTGCAACATTTTTGCAGGAACATGATTTTCTGTTGCTGGCAACATCAACTATTCTGTTGTAGTCAAGAAATATATATTCCGCAAAATAAAAACATGTTGCCGAAACAATGTTGTGATACTTTTATTTACCACAAATGTTTTCCTACGTAAAATACGGCGAAACTATAACTTTGTGTCCATCTTTTACAGTAACTATAGCATCTTTTTGATAGGAAAAAATACACCGTATACATAAGAAGTGATTTAATTCATCCTGAAATATTTTTTAGTTTATAGAACTAAAGGAAAGAACTAAATCCAGGTCTATTTTTTCTAGTTTTTACCATATTGGGTACTCCTACAATATTCATTAAAAACGTGTTGATAAATGTATACAGTTCTCTATAAAATAATAAGGAATTATTTCATGTCGTTACTTTTTTAGTCCAATCAATAGATTTTTTGTAAAAAGATCATAAGAGATGAGATGTGGAGATGCTTCATATTTTGCCAGCGTTGTGTCATCGCGCTTCTCTTTCTTTTATATGCAGTCCGACAGTGATCGCGCTTTTTACGGAGGACAAGCCTTAAATCACGAAGATACTCCATAGCATAGCTTGTATCTATAGGTACTATATATTATCAATTGAAACCGTCTTTCGTGTCTGTCTGTGTGACCGCGTTGTTCTTCTAAACTACGCAACAGATTTTGTTGCAGTGTTCACCATTTAGAGAATTTATTCCGAAAGTTTTACATTAACATTAAACTTACATATAATAAATAAATCTTGATGTTTTGTCAAGTTGTAAAAAACCGTGCGAAGATGTGCGGGTCCCTAGTAAGTTTAATAAAGCATTCCTTGAATGAACTCTGTCAGAGGCTATCGAGCGCAAGCGCGCCGTGCGCTGGATCTGCGACTACATCACGGTGCAGTGCAGCCGGCCGCCGCAGGCACACTCGCGCGACCTGCACTCGTGCGTCGTGGCCGCGTACTCGTGCCTGGCCGCCTGGCTATGCCCCGCGCTGCTCGCCGACCAGGAGTGCATAGCCACGCTGCTGGAGGTCGTCGAATTAGGCATCTCGGGGAGCAAAAGTCAAGGTGAGCTCCTTACTGTAGTATTAGCCTGGTACTGAATAATCGCTGCTAGAGGTTGTCGAACTCTGCATATCGTGCAACAAAAGCCAAGGTAAGCTCTTTACTGTCGTGATAGCGTGGTAAAAATCCAACTGGGGACACTTCTGGAAGTTGAATATCGGTCAGCGAGATTCCAGGTAAACCTCTTGTTGTGATATGGTAGCCTGATCCTGAAATGGCCAGTGTTAAAATGGCACCAACATTAGTATTTCGACTTTGTGCATGAAGAACACGGGTTTCAGGATTTATAAAAAATCCACCTCCTTACAATTGTTTTGTTTGCGAAACCTAGTATTCATGATTAATACTATTTGTTATAGGAAAACCTGGTGAGCTTCCGAAGATGAAGGACGAGAAGGAACTGAAGCCTGTATCCATGAGAGTGCGGGATGCTGCCGAGTCTCTGCTTATGTTAATACTAGAACAGGTAAAGTTGTGTATAATTGCTTAATGTTTTGTTTTTAATATGACAACAACACATCATGTCTGATACTCTGAAGGCTAGTCTTTCGCTAGTAGGTAATGTTCAACTCCCATGTAATAGGGGACGTGCCTATTGCCGTCAACCGGCAACTCAGACTCCGGTTTGCTACTGACAAATTTTATATGGAAAAACTCAATAACAGTTTGCCCTACCCATGAGATTGAAGCAAAGATCTGGCCTGTAATGTTCAGGCGTAATGTTATGTTGTGAATCATTATGATGATTAAGGGGTTGTGTGGGCCATGTTTCAATCAGCTATAAACAATGCTTTCTTTTTTGTAACTTAGCAAATAGGCAACGGCGGCAATGGCTCCTCGTGGTGCCGCCTGGACGAGCGCTGGCTGGCCGCGCTGGGCCACGGTCGCTTACGTCACTTCGTGGCCGACGGAAACATACTGCTGTCGTTGTTGGAGGAGCCGCTTAGCAACAGTCAGGAACCGCAGCCCACACTTATTGGTGAGTTATGGTAGCCTGGTACCTTTGGCATGGTATCGGCTGGGCTACGGTAGGCTTCGCGGCACTTTTTAGTGGCTCAGCACAGTGAGGAGCCGGTGCCTGCCTACACTTAAAGGTGTTATGATAGCCTGGTAGATTGTTATTTCGTTTTCTAGACTTTTCTCTATTCATTCATTTTTGAGGTTGCAAAGCTTTTCTACGGATTTGCTTCAAACTCAGACTAAAAACATTTATTTCAATTAAACAATTCGCAGGCACTTTTGAACGGTCAAGGAGTAGTAGGTCATTGCTAGTTGTGATCAAAGATCACGATCCAGATTGGTTATGAAAGATAGCAGGTTCTTAGATGTTGGGGAGTCAATATATTTCAAAAGTTTCATTTGAATGTGGTTGCAGTAATAATCCGTTGCGGTTGGGGTCGCTACGCGTGGTCTCTGAGCGCGCGGGGCGCGGCGCGGTCGGCCGGGCGCGGCTGCGGCGGCGCGTGCACGCGGCCCGTCGACATGAGAGACTCGCGCCCCGCCGCGCCGCCCGCCTGCCGCCCGCTGCCGCACGCACCGCCATGCGCGCTGTGAGTATACATATAAGGTTCCATTAAAATAGATGGACAAACTTTTAGGAATAATTCAGACCACCAAAATAAAGACAATGGTAAAAGATAAAATAAGAAAAACGCATTATTTCAGACCTATTTTTAACCTATACAAATAAATACTAATTTTCTCTCTGCAGCGACTCTGCGTTCCCGAGCTTAGAAGCGGTGTTACGTCAATTGAACGACCCTGAAGCCCCCACGCTATTCAAACTACTAGAGCAACAGGCCAACATCGAGAAAAAAGTCAAAGAAAGCGAAGACAATGTTGTGAGTATGCTAATATGCTTAGTTCCGTTTTTGAAAAGCGATGGTATAATTATTCACACCGACCGATTAATTTTGGTTATGATTATAATTATGTATTTGAATTCAAAATCTCAAGTACTTAATTATCAAGTTTTGGGAATAAACAAGACAAAGTTAAAATTTCATTGGAACATAATTTAATTACTTAATATCTTTTATTACAAACGGTCGATCTAAAATCAACTAAGACTGCATAACGCTGAAGTAGATAGTTGATTAAGTGGCAATACATGTAAATTATCAAAGATCGTGTATTCGCGAGCAGTGGTGGCCCAGTGGTAACGGCCTGGACTTACGAGGTCGTGGGCGCGAAATCAGGATGGCGTTTTACTTTGTGTAAAAATGTCGTGAGGAAAGTTTTGAGTATGAATATCGATGGCTATAAGAGTAGGGGAAGACCAAAGAAACGATGGATGGATTGTGTGAAAGATGACATGGCTAGAAAGGGGGTGACTACCGAGATTACGAATAATAGAGAAGTATGGAAAAAAAGGACATGTTGCGCCGACCCCAAATATCTATTTATGGCATATAAGTCGGATAAGGGCAGGAGAATGATGAATGATGTTTTACTTTGTGTACAAAATTTCATCACAACTGTTCTCAAAACGGTGAAGGAAAACATCGTGAGGAAACCAGCATGTCTTAGAATCAATAATTCGAAGATTTGTGACATCTACCAACCCCCACTGGGCCCTCATTGTGGATTACAGCTCACTCCCTCTCGAAGAAAGGAGCTTAGGCCTGTGCCCCAGCAGTGGGAACATTATAGGCTGCTTATGTGTGTTCAAGTGTAGGTACGTGTGAAAGATTTTCGCGCTGCGGGCCACGAGTTCGACACCTTGCGGTTTTTCTTGTATCCCAGGGAAACTTCTTTCTTTACCCGGGTTATAAAGTATCCTACGAACTAATCCAAGTTACGAGCTATCGATGTGCCAAATTGTATTCAAATCTTTAATCCGTTTTGATAGAGATACATACTTTTTTGCGATCTTCATGTAAAGACATTGTGTATTTACTCTTAGGTTCCCGAAGAGTACATCCCTCCTGAGCCGGTGACAGAATTTCAGACAGCCAGATTGTTTCTCTCGCATTTTGGATATTTGAACATAGGCGGCGATAAAAAGGTATTTATTTATAGAATTTTATTGTTGATTTATTTATAAAGAGTTCACAGTAGTGTACTTGAAGGTATTTATTTATAGAATTTTATTGTTGATTTATTTATAAAGAGTTCACAGTAGTGTACTTGAAACTATCTCCCACAAAACCAGCATACTAACTAGCTGGCTGGTGTCAGCCAGCTAGTCAGCCGCCAGCTAGCTTCATGCATGTCATACTTACTATAAGTTTCTGAAAGCATTTTCAATTTAATCTCTGGTTAAACATAACAGCTAATACGGGATTAGGGTAACTGCTGTAGTAATTGGCCCTGCTTTAGTAACTGGCAACTCATAAAAAAGAGGTAGAAACAAGGAGAAGAAGCAAGCTCATGAATGAAAAGGACGAAAAAAAATTTTTTTGCCCATTTCATTCATGAGCTTGCTTGCGTTACCTTGTTTCTACCCCTTTTTTTTGAGTGGCCAGTTACTAAAGCAGGGCCAATTACTACAGCAGTTACCCTATACAGGGTTATTGGTTATTGACCAATATCCTCTTAAGGGATCACTGTACTCATCATTATGAACAACTTTTACTATGGGACGAAACCTGAAATCGCGAAGAAAAAAATAGCTGTTCAGTACATTTATCTACATGAAACTCGTCAAAATGTACAGTGACCCCTTAAGAGGATATTGGTCAACAACCAGTAACTCTGTATAATGGAATTACGGATCAGAAATAAAAAATAGGGCTCTGGTTTCAAGGAAAGTTAATTTAAAGGTATTTATGACATCCAA
The DNA here is from genome assembly GCA_946251885.1 of Cosmia pyralina. Classification (NCBI taxonomy): domain Eukaryota; kingdom Metazoa; phylum Arthropoda; class Insecta; order Lepidoptera; family Noctuidae; genus Cosmia; species Cosmia pyralina. The sequence continues at coordinate 23,491,921 of OX276358.1, forward strand.
ATCGAAAAAAAATATCAGTCAAATTACCACCTCCTGAGTGTTTGCACATTTGTGCTCGTTTTTGCTCGTTTTACGGCATTTTGAATTGTTGCTCGCAAAACATCCTCCAAATTAGTGATTTCTTCTTCAATGTTAGCTTTCGAGACTTCCAAGGTTTATGGTATGTTGTGGTAAACGCGAGATTTCAAAAAGCCTCAAAGAAAAAGTCTGGCGCCGTCAGATCTAGCGATCTGACCGGCCAGTTCAAATCGCCACAACGGGAGATCACACAGCAGCCCGGAAATTTGTATTTCAAAATCTCCATCGCTGCCTGAGCCGTGTGACTGTGTGTATCGCTCCATTTCATTGTCAACTAATTCTCTGTCTGTCTACAACATAATCATGTATCAAATCGCAATGACATTATGACGCTATTTGCAAAAATTATGGCACATTCACATTATGACATTACTTTTTCGCCACCTGTTTATTTGAAGTATTAGTCACTGACTATTCAGCGGCAACCGGTTAGACTGGAAGCCGACCCCAACATAGTTGGGAAAAGGCTGGCGGATTGATTGATTGAGTCACTGACTAATTGTTTCGTTTGACAAAAAGGACGGCGTTATTCACCATGTATAACGCCATCTCTCTCGCACTAGTTATATGTGTCGTAATGACGATTTATGCCCCAGGGCACCCTGCCCCGGCTGGTAGCACTGGACGACAGTGCCCCAGGGTTCTCGTCCGCATTGCGTCGTGTAGACGCGTGCGGCGCGCGCGCGGCTGTCACTGTGCACGTGTTCTGTGCGCGCGCCGGACAGCTCAGCGCGACGGACATCGTGAACAACGCGCGTAGTCTGAATACTGTGCCACCTGCCTTCGTGCGCATGCTTAGAGGGTATGTATAAAAAAAAAAACAATTCGCCAAATCAATATACTTAACAACTTTGCACAATTCAACTCAAGTTACCAATAAGAATTAACAGGTATAGATTTTGTTCGGTATATATCGGTACTAGCATAAACTGTATTACGATGGAACAGGTTTCCTCTGTAAAGGTACCTTTAAGTATCAGACTTGTGGCAAAATAATTATTTTAATAGCAAAAAATGTAGTTATTCATAACAAAACAAAGTACAGTAGAAGTAAAACTATGAAAGATGAGTAGTAAGTAAACGTTCTGCAATGTCACAAATCTTACTCCTTAGTTTACAGTCAGCGCAAACGAAACAGCAAAATGCTCGAGCAATTTTGGTTCATTCGAAGTAAATTTCAATCAAAATAGCGTACGATGACCTATGTGACGCGTGCAACCTTTTGGAACGAAGTTCTTTAACGTGGCTTGCACCAGTAGTTGACAAGTAGAAATCATCACGTAACGAAAAAGCGTTATGCCCAAAAAAGTCAATGAAACTCAACTCAAACTCAAAGCATTTATTTCAATTAAACCAATTACAGGCACTTTTGAATTGTCAATGGGTCAGTCAGTCGGAAAGATGAAGCTAGGCAATTTCAAGGTCTCAAGTTACAAGTGTCAAAAGTTTTGGTTTTTTAATACAGAGCCTAATAGATGACTCTGTATTAATACATAATATACAGCGAAAGGAACTTTTCGTTTCAACCGGGTGTCCCACGACACCTCCCGCCTACCACCTACTACGATCCTTACATACTCCTTTTGCTTCGTTTACGTTCATACATCTCATACATTTACTGTCTCAAATAATTAGCAGGCACCTTCAATAACGGAAGTTTTGTACAACTTACCCAGGTTAGGCACCCCGGTGCTAGTGCGCGGCCACCCGGGCTGGGCGGGCCACGTGGCCACAAGCTACGATGCGCGTGCGCAGGCTACGCCGCCGCACGGCGAACACGCACCCGCCATATATGACGCTAGAGAACAGGTAGGAATAAATATATTAAACAATTGTTAGTGCTCGTCTAAGCTGACATGACGCGCCCCACTACCGCATTTACCGTAGTGTACGTATACTAATTTGAGTAGTGGGGCGCGTCATTTCAGCTTGGACGAGCTTTACATGCATTTTTCTAAACAGTGGTCCCCCATACTAGGCGGCGCGGCGTCTGTATCTTGAGGGCTGGAATTACTCCCACGTATAGTCAACTCACAACTGTCATTCTCTGACAGTTGTAGGAAATGGCTACAACACCGCAAATTGAAGTAGTGTGTCAATTTGATAATATTAATTTCCCTGACTGTACATTATCAATATTTAATACCTACCTACAAAAAAACCGTTTTGTATAAAATCAACATTTTTTTACTAACAATAATAATGTTGAGAGGAGCTCATGCCCAAGTAATAACAGCCGCACGGGTCGATCCATCAGGTTAAGCTACGCTTGCCGCATCTTTACATACCGAGACTCCTCCGTGCCTCGGAAAGCACGTTAAGCCGTTGGTCCCGGCTGTCATTCGTGGAACTCTGACAGTCGTTACGGGTCGTCAGAAGCCCGAAAGTCTGACAACCAGTCTTACCAAGGGGTATCGTATTACCCAGTAACTGGGTTGTGGAGGTCAGATACGCAGTCGCTCCATGTAAAACACTGGTATTCAGCTACATCCGGTTAGACTAGAAGCCGACCCCAACATAGTTGGGAAAAGGCTAGGCAAATTGATTTAATAATAATGTTGAATGTTTTTCCTTTAATATTATTTTTCTCCACCAGGTACTGTATTGGTCGGACTCGACGAACGAGATAGCTTTCGTGGTACCTTCCGGCCGCGAACCTGCGGACAGTGAGGACAGGAACGACAGCATCAAGTCTGACGTCGATGGAACGTGCTTGTCCAATCGGTAAGTCTTCTATAATACCCTATGAATATGATGTATGTGTTCAAGCTAATCTGCTATTGCAATATGAACTATAATACCTTAGCGTGTTCAAACATACAAACAAACTCATCAGCTTTATTATTAGTGATAGATTTCTTAGAATGCTAGCAAGCGCGTTGTTTACTTTTTCCCGCCTTTACGCCCTCTGACAGCTGTCACAATATTGACATTGTACATCACTTTCAAGCCAGTGCTACGACCATTATTAAAATTATTTTATTTTATTTATAAACCTTGCCTATATTGACATCTATGATTACTGTCAGTGTATCCAACTATAGGTCGGCGTGAGCAAATCATAACGTAAAACGGAACGCAATTATCCGCGAACCAATTAATTCAAATCAGCCTATAATGTTCCCACTGCTGGGACACAGGCCTTGTCTCGGTGAGAGGGAGTGGGCCATCACGCGGGCTCGGTGCGGGTTTGTTAATTATTACTTTTAATAATTTTGTTGTTAAATTAAATTGATTTTGCGTTAAATATTGATTTTCTTTTTAATAATAGTGGCGAATGAAAACCCTCAAGGCCACGTGACAAGGTCACGTCAAAAAAGCAGGTCTCAGGTCAACAATACTTCAATCTGGCCACCTTCGCGCCGAACGATATGTTATATCCGATTCCAAAGCATTGCAAAAGACAAACGGTCGTACGACGGGAAGGGCCGAAATCGGAATTTGGTAGTTTAGCTGTACAAGGATCTTCTGACGCGTGCCCAAAATCGGTACTGACGCCGCCATCTTGGTTTTAGGGTTCCGTACCTCAAATGGAATAACGGAATACGTATAGGATCATTTCGTTGTCCGTCTGTCTGTCAGTCTGTCAAGATCCTTTTTCTCAGGAATGCGTGGAGGTATCAAGTTGTAATTAATATCAAATACGTAGGTCTATGTTCCCTTAGAGTTCTAAAAAAATCTAGCCTCTAATGCAACGCAATAAAAAAATACGGCCATTTATGCGACATATTTTGATACTCGCAAGTAAATCAAAACCTATAGGGTACTTCCTGTTATTCTAAAATCATGAAATTTGGCAAGAAACAAGGTCTCTATCATAAGTAAAGGAAAAAAGTCCGAAAATTGATAATTTGTAATTTTATCAAGGAAAATTTGGGATACAATATTAAATTTGATTTTGGGATAAATTCTTTTCAACTACGGAACCCTTCATTATGCGTGGTCCGACACGTACTTGGCCGGTTTTTTTAATACATTTCACAAAACAATGGGGAAGAAAACTGTCAAATTAGTTGCGCGTAGATGGTGCTAAGTGTTTGTTACATTCATTCAGCTGTCAATGGAGTTCCTTGCTGAAAACTTTGCCGCGAGATGGCGTTAAGTATTTTTTCTTGTTGCAGATTGGTAGCTTTATCTTCAAGATAACTTTGACAAGTGACAAACACACAGCGCTCTCTTGCGGCGAAGCTTCCGTGAAACAACCCCATTGTACAATAATGTTTACCAACAGCGCCTTTCAACATCGTTCGAGCGCCAAAAGATCCTTGTAGCAGTGCAATTGTTTGTTAGCACTTTTATTGTTTTTTGTTTTTAGTAGCTCGGAGAAGGGCGCAGGTTCTTGCTGGGACGTGTCGCAGGGCGGGAGTGCCACCGGGACATACTCGCGCAGTGTGAGCGAGTCGGAGCGCGCGGCGGGAGCGGGCGCGGGGGCTAGCGCCAAGCTGCACGACAAGCTGCGCGCGCTCAGCCTCGACCTCGACAAGCAGCCCGCCGCGCAACTCACCGGTCAGTACATAATACCGTCGACATGCAGGAAAATCTCGTGACTTTATTTTACAGGGAAAGATAAAATCTGTCTCAAAATGGCCGAAAATTCTCCGAGGTTCTCTTATCATCAGTAGAAGGCATTAGAAGCATCTTAGAACACTACATGCATTACGAGATTTTCTTCTCAGCAAATAAATAAATAAAAAAAAATCTTTACGATGTTTTCACTGCACGCGACGATAGGTAACCTGGCAAAGGTTCTAGCTAGGAGGTGTATTTTGGCGCGTGATGAAGTTATCTGTTTTATTTTATTTATTTAATTTTTTTTTGTTGCGTACCAAATAGCTGAATCACACTATTCTCGTGTGTTGTGTCGTGAGCGTTACGTCAAATGTAAGGATTTTACGCGACACAACAGACCACACACCAGTAATATAGTAATGACCGTGTGCGGTGCAACTCCGACATAGCACACACCAGGAACAGTAAACGTTACACAAAAACATCGACACAAAGAGCCGTGCCCATACACATTTGTGTATGCAAACACAATGTTTTTGTTTCCCGAGCTGCATGGAAAATATTCCCCGCGCGGGGAAGATGGGAAGGGTTTGTTTTATTATCAACTGCCGCGGGCACCGCGCACCTCTGTTGTCAAACTGATAGCACATTTTCCTTGTCGGAACGGGTCTACCCATTATAGCAGAACTTTTTATGTCATAATTTTGTTTTGCAAATTGTAAATTATTTTGCATAACGGATAGCATAAACTTCATTTCGCAGAAAATTGTTTGGCATACACTCATTTATCATACATTCAAAACTCATAATTTTGTAAGTCAGAATCATCTTTTGGCATAAATTTCATATTCATAATAATTAAAAAGTAGAACCACCATATCGCAAAAAGTTCACACTCAGAATCGTCTTTTGGCATACATTTCATATCCATAGTCATTAAAAGACAGAACTATCATATCTCAGAAAGTTTACACAACAAGCATACACCATGCATGCAGCATGCAAGCAAGCATACAGCATGCAAGCAAGCATGCAACATGCAGCATGCAAGCAAGCATATAGCATGCAGCATGCAAGCAAGCATATAGCATGCAAGCAAGCATGCAACATGCAGCATGCAAGCGAGCATGCAGCAAGCATACATCATGCAAGCGAGCATGCAGCAAGCATACATCATGCATGCAGTATGCAGCAAGCATGCACCATGCATGCAGTATGCACAGCAAGCATACACCATGCATGCAGTATGCAGCAAGCATACACCGTGCATGCAGCATGCAAACACCATGCATACACCATGCATGCAGCATGCAAGCAAGCATGCAAGCGAGCATGCAACATGCAGCAAGCATAGTTTCTGTCACGGCTCCGGCGCTGCGGGGCTCCGGCGGTCCCACGCGAGCTTATCGTTGCAGATGGCTTTAAAGCTCCACACCTTGCAGGGCTTTAACGCTCCACACCTTGCAGATGGCTTTAACGCTCCACACCTTGCAGATGGCTTTAACGCTCCACACCTTGCAGATGGCTTTAACGCTCCACACCAAACACCTGCTCCTCAGCTGGCGGGCCGCCTCGCCCCTCCGCGCCTACGCAGGCTTTAATTACACTCTAGTATAGGGCAGACAAGACTAGGTGGAGTCGGTTTTGCAGCGATTCGTTTCTGTCACTAACTTTAGCACAACATATTGACTTTTTAGACAATATTTTAATTATAATTTTAGGTTAAAAATACTATTTCATAGAAATGACAATATGCTTAGTAAAATGATTCCAAATTAAATTCTGTCATTTTCATAGTATGCCATGTGAAATTATACCAAATAATTGTCGCTCTAAATGAAAGTTATGTTAAACGAAATTATGCGGAATTTTAACTTTGCCAAAGGTAACTGCCAAATAAAATTCTTCATTCAGGTGACACGGCTTTACAATTTTAAGGTGCTCTGGCTCTTTGATTATATACTCAAAGCTCTGGCTATTAGTGCAAAAATTTCATTGTGTTTTGTATAACCTAACAATCGTTCAATTCCAGGCAGCGGAAGGCGTAATAGAGATTACACAACGAAGATTCTTATTATATGGCTGGAAGACTTCGAAGATCACTTGAATTTACCTATTGGTGAGTGTAATAGTACTAGCCTATTAGAGATGAGAATACAACATGGACGTACTAAATCGAAATCGAATTGAAATACGTCATACAAAAACACCTCGATCAAAAATCGCTCAGAAAAAAACGGCCGAAAATATTGTTGCTAAAGTTCTAATGATTTGTATTCCAGAAAATAGAGGCAAAATAATAGTACATAATGTATTATACTATCACCATAGCTCAATTTGGTGACAAAAAAATTGAACACCTACGAACTTCTCTGCCCAAAAAACAGTCCGTTTTCCTTTCAGGACTTGATGTTAGGGTGACGGAAATGGTAGACAAGTTACACATGGAACGCGATGCGCCTATTCCGCAATGTCGCACGAAACACTCTGTATTAGTCTATGGAATAGTGTGGTGCTGTTGTCAAATATGTGTCAAACGCAATAGCGCGCTAACAAGAGAAAACAATACGAAAAGCGTTAAAAGAAAACATCCTTTACATACAATTTGATCTTACCGTTGGCGTTAACGCTTACAGAAAAGGGATTTTGTCTATGGGGACAATGGGAGTCGTTTAGAAAATATTAATTATTTTTCTGTAACATTTGAGATATAAAACGTTTGCGCGGCTGTGGTAGTCGCCTCCTATGAAATGAGTCTCCTGATGTTTGTGTGCAGACGACCTGCTGCCGTACTGCGAAACGGGCCTGCCGTGGCGGCGGCACGAGGTGGCTACGCTGTGCGTGTCGGCACGGCGTTGCGGCCTCGTGCGCGTGCGCGCGGCCCCTCAGGCCGGCGTGCTGGCTGACGGGGCCCTGCTGGCCCCTCGCCTACTGCCCGACTGTCTGCGCCGCGCCGCGCTCGACGCCGCGCGCCGCACGCGCCTCAACACTGACCTGTACGTACAACACATGCACTGCACATAACATATGTGCTGGCCGACGGGGCCCGCCGTCTGGCCCCTCGCCTGCTGCCCGACAGTCTGCGCCGCGCCTCATCATCGTCCTGTACTTGTGTTTTTTTATCCAATGATACAGGCTATTGTTTTTAAAGTTTTAGGCCCACTTTTACTAAAAATCACTGAATGCATTAAACGCCAAACGTATTAAAAACATTATTCTGTATCTATCATCTTCAAACAATCAATCTGCCTAGCCTTTTTTCAACTATGTTGGGATCGGCTTCCAGTCTAACGGGATCCAGCTGAATACCAGTATTTTACATGGAGCGACTGCCTAGCTGACCTCCACAAGCCAGTGACTGAGTAATACGATATACCTTGGTAAGACTGGTTGTCAGACTTTCGGGTTTCTGACGACCCGTAACGACTGTCAAAGATCCACAAATGACAGCTGGGACCAACGACTTAACGTGGTTTCCGAGGCACGGAGGAGTCTTGGTATGTAAATATGGTCACCCATCGACGGACCAACCCCGGCAATCTATCCATCTTCAAACGATTGACAGAAATGGAACGATGTTTGAAATTCATAAAAGCTAAATCCACTTAGTGATTTATGGTGCAAATAAGCCTTAGTCTTGCGCTACGATTTCAATAACACACTCTTCAGCAACACACTGTGATAAAACCAATATTGCAGGTACCAGCCGCCGCACGTGCGCCGGCGACACCTCATCCAGGAGTTGTCGCAACAATACAAGAAAGACTTGACTGAGCCGGAATTGTTAGAGTCCTTGTTCAGGATACCGGCGTAGATACAACCATCTGCTGATCTCTTCCCTTCTTATTAGTTGACGGACATTGAACGGGACGCTACAGAAATTGTAGGGTTATTACGCACTTTTTTGTTAGTCTCTATCTCTGCTAGGAGTGTGTTCTGTGGTCTGTATGGAGGCTCTAATTAAATAAGCAGAGTACTACAGTATACAACAACGATCAAAGGTTGCATCGTTTATCTTCGGAAAACCGAAATATAGCGAATAAAATGTGACTATTGACCAATAGAAATTGATTTATATTCCCACCTAAATTATTATAGATTCGCGCACTAATTCCGTCACTCCCATATGGACAGTCACATTCAATTCGCCATAGTTCGGTTTTTCCGAAAATAAACGATTAATCTTTGAAGTGAAATAGTACCTAGTTTCGCCATGTCTGTCTGTCCGTACGTCCGTAAATCACAGTAATTTTACTAACCAACTTACAAAGCAAAGCAAACAATGTATGCATCTATGTATGTATAACTTTTTCATAGTGTAATTAATTACTTACATACATTTTACTATTGTGGTTAGTAAACCGACTTCAAAAAAGGGAGGTTCTGAGTTCAACATGTATGTACATGTGTGTATAATTATTTCATAGTATGATTAATTACATAGGTATACACGGCTACATATCAAGCTATATATTTCTAGTATAAGCTGATCTCGCATTGCATAGGATTTCCGTACAATGCGAGGTCAGCTTATACTGCAAATGTAGTTTGATATGTAGCCGTGTGTACCTATTTATTTATTTAATCACGGCCGTAATCAGTCCGCCTGTCCGTCCGTCCGTCCGTGCTCATTGCCAAATCCCGACCCGCACTTGTCCGGCTTTTTTTACTTTCAATAACCGAGTGATAGCCCTATGAAATTAGGTAAGAATTTTGAAATCTGTTAAGAAGCTTTTATTCTGCTCCTTTTTATTTACTCTTGTGCTGTAGGATCACGTATATTTTGATATGCCTACAGATATAGGGAACTATAATTATAGACTAGACACTCGAATATCTAGATCGATGTATAGCATTCGCGTATTTTAGTGCTATTTATTCATTAAGACTGATATCACGCATTAAACCAATGAAATGAAATGTAATCGTTAATCAAGTTAACATTCCAATTTTTAATACCTACAGTATTTTATTTTGCATAATTTATGTACTTAATTTAATTGTTATATTTGAATAAATGTTATTAATCTATACCCAATGGTTTTATTTTCAAACAGTTGCTCGAATCGGTTGTTCATCATGTATATCAATCATCATCACCATCATCATCTATTAAATATACAGGGTGATTGGAAGATGGGTGCAAAACTTTAAGGCGAAGATAGTACAGACAATTTAGAAACATTTAAGCCATGGTTGTCTCAGACGAAGTCTTACCAATTTTGTTTAACCTAAGTTTTAAGTTTTTTTTCGGAAATTTCCAAAATTTTATGTAAACTGCATAATTATGGCCAAATTGAATCATAAATGAATTCATTTTTTAACCGACTTCAAAAAGGAGGAGGTTATCAATTCGTCGGAACCTTTTTTTTTTTTTTTATTTTTTTTTTTTATGTATGTTCCCCGATTACTCGAAGATGGCTGGACCGATTTGGATTATTTTTTTTTTGTTTGAAAGGGTATACTTCCCAGGTGGTCCCATGATCATCAAGTCAGGATCTGATGATGGGATCCTGGAGAAATAGAGAGAACTCTTCCAATTTTATAGGCACACTTGAAGCAATTTGGATAGTTTTTGGAAGAGTACTTTCTTGGAATGGTCCCATTTCAATTTGGTGAAGATCTGATGAAGAACTTCTGAGATAGGCAACGGAACTCCTCAATAAATGATAGCAAATGGACTGGGATTGCTGAAATCTCATGTCTGTTTGTTGTTCACACCAGTTCATAACATAACATCACGCCAGTACGCTGTGAAGGGGTAAGCACATGTGAACCACTAAAAAGTGAAAAATAAAAACTTTTTTACAAAAAAATACAACCGACTTCCAAAAACAACACTATAAAGTGAAAAATAACTTTAATTTCGGAAGTCGGTGGCAAAAACGAAAATACATTTAATCAGACACCGACTTCCGAAATTAAAGTTATTTTTCACTTTATAGTGTTGTTTTTGGAAGTCGGTTGTATTTTTTTGTAAAAAAGTTTTATTATTTATTTAATTAAAGTAATGTGTAAGCAATCAAGACGACGGCTGACCAGCGCATTGGACGTTAAATGTAAGGGAACATCTTAACAATTGTTTTCCTGACAGCGGGATCGGCAGGGATGGACCCATCCCTTGGCCCGCTCGCTCCCCAGATCTGACCCCGTTGGATTTTTTCGTGTGGGGCCGGGCCAAGGAACTGGTGTATAATAATGAAGAAATAAACACTAGAGAAGAATTGATAGACAGAATTAATTCAGCGTTTGAAACAATGAAGCAGGAGATGATGTTGAAAATAACGACTATAGAAGTTAGAAGACGGGGCCGTGCTTGTATTAGGACTCACGGGCGTCATTTTGAACATGAAAAATAAATGATTTTAATTCAAATGTTGTTTTAATTAGTCTGCCTAAATTTTAAAATTTCTCCCTCGAATTGGTTTGTAGGTCCTAATTTCAATAATTTGTAAGATATCCGCGTAAATGATACCTCAAAAGAAAGAGCGATTATCAAGTATGTCTTCAAAACGGTTTGTACAGAAAAAGCACCCTCCGTTTATTTTTAAAATAAGGTTTAAAAAACGTATTGATACAAATTTTATTTTTTTTTTTAACTTTAAATGTCTGTAAAAAAAATGTCTAATGACATAGAAACCTAAAACATGGTTTACTTGATTGCTTACACATTACTTTAATCAAATAAATAAAAAATTCGTTTATCATTCAATTTGGCCATAATTATGCAGTTTACATAAAATTTTGGGAATTTCCAAAAAAAAAAACTTAAAACTTAGGTTAAAAAAAAATGATAAGACTTCGTCTGAGACAACCATGGCTTAAATGGTTATAAATTGTCTGTACTATCTTCGCCTTTAAAGCTTTGCACCCATCTTCCAATCACCCTGTATATGTTGGGTACCGATATCGAAAACAAAGAAATAAAAAAATTATGTGTGCTCATTGCCGAATCCCGACCCGCAGTTGCCCGGCTTTTTTTATTTTCAATAACCGAGTGACAGCACTGAAATTAGGTAAGAATTTTGAACTTTACAAGAAGCTTTCATTGTGATTTTTTATCGTTTTGAATGGGGAAGGCAACTGTCAAAATGGCGCTATCGTAACTAGTTCCCGACACAAGCTATAGCTACAAGGCGTGGGGTGGTTTTATTTTATTTTTTCGAATATGACGATTTGTTGTGTTCATAAATACTCCGGAATTGGAGTCCACCATTTCCTGATAGACCCTAAAATTAGAAGATTGTGGATTATAGCTATTCGTAAAGATTTAAAAAAAAATGAAACAGAGTTCAGAACATTTTGAAGAAAATTATTACGAGGAAATATTTAAGGTTTTAAATTTCGACACTTTCCATGTCAAATACTTAATAAAAATATTGAAATAATCGAAAATAACGAAATGGTGAAATAAAGCCAAACTCGTGATACACTCCTACCAACTTATCTGTGAAATGGCGAAAATTGGAACTACGGCAGTCATGTTGAAATGTCATTCGATTGTGTCGACCTTAGACCATTTACATCTAGACGTATCCATGATTACAGTGTGACGTGTGGAAGTGAGACGCATATGTACAAAATTAGTAGGAAAATTGAGACAAAGCGTCGTATCTTCTGTCCCTTACTGCGTGCCGTATTTTAGCATGGCGAACTTTTAAATGTTAGCCAAACAAGTGCTGTCACAGAATTTATGTTGTGACGATTAATTTAATATTTTTTGCACAGTTTTTGCAATTGTTGTGATAGTTTTAGTGTTTTTATGAGAAATAGACTCCATAGTTATGTGTTTAGTGTATGTTGTATGCTTTACAATGGGAGGATGCAATAATATTAGGCTGTAACGCACAGAAAAGGCAAATAACTAAGTCACTTTTCACTCGTAAGTATATACTACAGTTATTGTTACAGTATATTTATTGAATTTATATATTTGTGCGTACGTATTGACATGGGTTTTAGTCCAAAATATGGAAGATTTCGTACGTTAATATTCATTTCTCATACTCCATAAACTAGAAATAGTTATTTGCTGTGTTGCTATTGTTTGACACCTTTTCCCCTAACTCTGGACCCATTGTAAATAGATATTCAAATCGAATCAAATCAAATAAATCGATGGTGGCTAGAATACACACAGTTTACAAAATATGGTGTCAAAACCGAGTGAAACACTATAGTGTAGGCAGTATAACTATCTCGGTGCCGATTTTGTGTGCTTATAGAGGCATGAGGAACAGGGTGTAAAGTTCACTCATCCTCCATAAAAAAGGGAGGATCCTCCGACTAGATGGGTGTTGTGTCTGGTGAGCTAGCCCGACGGTTGATAACGTGATGTTGTATGCCAATTGCGTTTTGTGTGATGTCAGTGTGATACGTAGTTCGCATGTGGTGATTACCTAAGTAGATCATTCACCACATCACTCCCCTCCGGAGACCGGCGGCGTTACACAGTGGATCGACTCCATACAAACTGGTGGACATTCGACTATAAAAATATGATTTCAAGATTTTTGAAAAACAAATGATGCCAATGTGTTCTCCTCGATAATCTAAGTAAATTGAAAGTACGCTGATGGTTTTTTCGATTAAACCCAATTTTAGGAGTAATGTGAGTAAAACTGATTGCAATGTATGGAAAAATATAGTCAAAAAATGTTTTCCTGCGATTCGCGCACATTTTCCGGTTATGACGCTTATATTTAATATATTTTGGTATAATATTTAGGAGATTTCGTCCGAACATAATTATGTCCCCTAGTGTCCCCCCTTGGAGATAAACAACAAAAATATGATTTTTATTTTTTGTATCAATAACTCGTCTTGTTATATATTAGGCTGGGGAAAAAGTCTTTTCGCATTATAGTATGTATGAACTTAAAATAAAATCTCTTTGGCTATACTATTTGTATCTGGCTGGTTTTGATATCATTGAAAGTTTAAATTTTAAAGAACATAATTCCAAATTCAAATTAGGAAAATGTGTGATTTTTATTTGTTTTTCGTACTGTCAAGATGAGTGAATCTAATGAAGAAATTCGATACATTTTAAAATTTTACTACAAAAAAGGCAATAATGCAACGCAAGCCGCGAAAAAAATTTGCGATGTTTATGGACCCAGTGCCGTGTCTGTGAGAGTAGCACAAATTTGGTTTAAGCGTTTTCAATCCGGAAATTTTGATGTCAAAAATGCACGTCGCTCTGGTCGCCCTATTATGGAAAAAATGGATGCCATTTTTGAAAAAGTGGAGCAAGATCGGCATATCAGTAGTTATGACGTAGCTGAAGAACTGGAAATTGACCACAAAACAGTTTTGGCGCATTTGAAAAAAACTGGGTACACAAAAAAGCTCGATATTTGGATACCTCACGAGCTCACTGAAAGAAACCTAATGAACCGTTGTACTCATTTGTGATTCTTTATTACGACGTAATGAAACCGAACCATTTTTGAAGAAGCTGATAACTGCTGATGAAAAGTGGATCACGTACGACAAGAACGTGCGAAAAAGGCCGTGGTCAAAGGCCGGTCAGGCTTCTCAGACTGTGGCGAAACCCGGGTTAACTCGCAACAAGGTGATGCTGTGTGTGTGGTGGGATTGGAAGGGCATTATTCATTATGAGCTGTTACCACCAGGCAGGACCATCGATTCTGAACTCTACTGCGAACAACTGATGAGATTAAAGCAAGAAGTTGAGAGAAAGCGGCCGGAATTAATCAACAGAAGGGGTGTGGTTTTTCATCATGATAACGCTAGACCTCACACATTTTTAGCCACTCAGCAAAAATTAAGAGAGTTTGGCTGGGAGGTGTTAATGCATCCGCCGTATAGTCCTGACCTTGCACCTTCAGATTTCCACCTGTTTCGGTCTCTTCAGAATTCTTTAGGCAGTGTAAGGTTAACATCACGAGAGGATTGCCAAAACCATTTGTCGCGGTATTTTGATCAGAAGTCCCAAAATTTCTATAGCAATGGGATCATGTCCCTACCTACAAGATGGCAAAAAGTTATCGAACAAAATGTTACCTACATACTTTAGATAAATGTAAATAATGTATATTAAAAAATGTTTTGAATTTTCTTAAAAAATGCGAAGAAACTTTTTCCCCAACCTATTATATGATTTTAGTGTGAACTAGATATGAGCGCCGATGGCCAATTCCACGGCGGCGGCGTGGCCTGTTAATTTCCACAGCGGCGGCGGCGTCGCGGCGGCACGCGGCGTGGCGTGGCCGGTCGTGGGCCTGAGTTTTTTTTTTATCAGTTTTCTTAAAAATAACATAAAGAAAAGCATATTGTTATTACCAAAAAAAAAGGTTTATAAAGGAACGTATTTATTAATTACAATTTTACAGTCTTCTAAATAATAATTGAAGATCACGTTTACTGAAAAATAATCATTTCTCTCTCATCTCATCTCGAAGTTGCTGCCATCGTTAACACAACACAATAATACACGTTTACTCGGTAAAATATTGAACTCGACTGCGTAAGCGACGAGTGTGCCGAAACGACTAGGCGAACTAACGCGGTCGGGCCGCGCGTGCGTGCGAGAAAGCAAGTTGTGAGTAGCCGCGACGGCGCGCCGCGTGCTGCACTCGGCGGCGACGCGTCGACATGAACTCACTGCGACGGCGGCGCGCCGGCGCGGCGCTCATATCTAGTGTGAACTCATGATGAATCGATTCTGACATTCAATGACCAGGGTTTATCAAGAAAATATACCAATATCTGGGTCCAGTGAAAATGTTGTTTAGCAAATCATTTTCACTGGACCCAGATTTTGGTATATTTTCGTGAATCAAGCCATCATGAGATGCAGCATTAAATTTCTTGGAACAACTGTTTGATGGAGTCATCCATTTTGCATATACGCGATAGCAAACTCTGCGACACCATTTTTGTAACTCTGCTTTGTCACTTGCATTCAAACTTGTATTAGAGTTTGTTATAAGAACACTGCACAAATGTAATGTGTCACAGACAAATTCCACAGGTAAAAATTGTCCAAGTGAAGATACATTCAGATCACAATTGTCTCCTGTGCACACTGGCGTACCACAAGGTTCCATAGTGGGTCCGATATTTTTTATCACGTTTGTTAATGACCTTATACAATACATGAGGGAAAAAGCTGCGGGATCTATCCAGCTTGTGTTGTTTGCCGACGATATACACGTTCTTAATTCTATAGTTAAAGTGGAATTAGTCGATTTGTATTTTTTCCATACAAATGTCGGGAGGGTATTACTCCACTGTTTGACATTGTGCATCCAAAGTTAATCATGATATTGTTTTGCCTTATTATTAATGTTGTCTATCCGGAAACAGAATAGTAAAATAAAAAGCAGTTAAAGCGTTATGAGCCAACAAAGATTCGTATTTCTTGCTAATTTATCGCAACTTTGGGCGTAAATAAGTAACAAAAGAAGTGTAAAATCTCCAAAACAAAGTCGGTACCGACAAAGATCATTTATCGAAGAGTTCTATAAACCTTATTTGTAATTGATTTTTGCAGTAGTTTTTTCATAAAACTCGATCTTCCAAAGGACTTTTCGTAAATTTTTGCGCTCTCGTTTCACTATTACTAGTTTTACTTTACTACTACTTACTATTTATTATTTTACTAGCGTCTAACTGCTCATCAATGATACTATCTCTGTCGGACACGATGCCAGGTGAGACAGCGTGTTTTTTGGCCAACCCCACAAGTGAGTTCGAGCCCGCGACTAGTTCAACCTTAATCAAACCTTAGATATCTTCTACAGTTGCTAGCTTCATCTTTTTGACTGACCGACCCCTTGACAATTCAAAAGTGCCTGTAATTGGTTTAATTGAAATAAATGCTTTGAGTTTGAGTTTGAGTTGGTTTGCTGTTAACAGTCTTAAAGTTAATGCCAGTAAAACCAATATAATGATTTTTCGTACCACTTCCAATAATATAGATAACATTAACAGTGGACGTGGTCCAGGTGGTTAAGTTTCTGGGGGTTCATATCAGCAACCAGTTAAAGTGGAAACAAGAGCTAACATACCTAGAGAAAGCAATCAGCTCTGCCTTTTATGTACTAAGAAGTCAAAGAAATGAGGTAACCACAACACATTTAAAAATGGTCTATTAGGTACGCATTAGTTGAGTCAAAGCTGAGATACAGCATACTTTTCTGGGGAGAAAGTTATGATTACAATACTCAAAAAGCTTTTGTAATTCAGAAAAGAGCAGTCAGAACCACAGCTAGAATTCAACATCAAGAATCATGCCTCATTTTAATGACTTAAATATGTGGCGAACGCAAAGCTCCACATTTGGTTTCTGTTGGCAACACCAACAGAATGGACTATGTAGAAGGTTGTCAAATTTATGACACAGATGGACTGTTTTTCCCGCCAAGTTCGAGAGGTGTTCTCTCGCTGTTTGAGAAAGAATAGTATTGTTTCGGGACAAAGTTTCTCCCCCGTTGTGAGTCGTGTATTATTAGTATGTAAGTGATACTCAATAAACTATATGAAGAACGAGTCGGTGATATCGTATTATTAAACCTCCGACCCGTCAATGGTGACCCCGACGTGATTGTGAAAAAAAAAACTAGTTGCTAAGTAGGTACCGGTGTTATAGTATTGAAAGAGTACAGAGCTACTATTTTCACCAACACCCTGGCCCTGGAAGTGCCGGATGCGAAGCCCCCCTCTTAAGTCAACGAGTGTTTAGCAGTGATCGTGCTTGCATACTCCCTGCGACGACGGCTTTGCCCGCCCGACACGCCGAGGTGTACCTAACTACCTACCTAATCAATTTACGCAACCAGTTACACTGCAAGTTCGACTCGCCTGCAGACTGGTATTCACATGCTGCAAGTACCCAGTCTCAAGTTCCAGCACCACAAGAGAGACAACTGCCCATGGACATAGGTATTTCAATGGTGACATAGCCCACGGATCTGGTTAATTGTAACTTTCTACAAGTTTTGTGCGACAACTACCATAACCTTTTCCAACGGGATTCCTGGTATTGCATGGTGTTTAAACTTTTACCCAGACCTATAATATCCATCAAAGTGATATCAAGTTACAAAAAGTGCATGAGTGCTATACTACCTTAGCTAATAACAAATTTTAGCCCGAGTGTGTCCGCCTTTTCACATAATTATGTTTAGAGCTTAGTTAACATATTTGTTTGATTGTTCATTGTCAAAAAGTTAAAATTGTTTACAATAACCTAAAGATACCTACTCTCATATTCTAACAATACTTGCTATTATTTATTTTATGTCCCTAATTAAATTAAATTTGGTGTTGGTTTACAAATAATTTATTTATAGAACTAAGTAAAGTTAATGTTACAAAGAGTATAATAGATTATTTTGGTGTTCAATCAATATTAAAAATAAATAGAGAGTTTTAGTTACCATTTCAAAACCAGTTTGGTTGCTTACCTATCTACCTACTGAAAATCTTAATTTATAATGTGTTAACATTGCAACAGAAGTAAATTACTGTCAAGGTAGTTATTTAAGTAATACTTATACCTAATATAATTTTGAATTTCTTTTTACATTTACCAGAAATTACTATTATTGTTTTTTTTTTGTGGTTTTTGATATTATAAAAACAGAAACAACACTAATAAGCTTATAAGTTCATTTATCATAACTTCGCTTGGTTATTGTGTTCTTGTTAAAACATTGTTTGTCATAAAACTTATTACTAATAATTGCATGGAAGTTATGTTTTGTTTACGGCTGCAGAAGTCAAATGTGGGCTGCAATTAATATTGGGTTTCAAATTAACCTCTAATAACTTAATTTGGTTTTCTTGGTTTCTTTATTTATTTAACTATTAGTTATTTTATTTATGTATTTAACTATTGGTTTTAACCATGCCAAATGAAGAAAATTTCCTCCAACAGAAGGTCATAGAGCTGGAGCAAAAGCTTGCTCGTTTTCAATCACAACCTCAATCTTCTACAACTACAGGTGTTGCAGGTGTCTCCGTCAAGCTGCAAAATTTTTTTGTTGAAAAGCCTGTCATATGGTTCGCACAGGCGGAGGCAAATTCAAATTCAAATTCAAATCATTTATTGTGGATCACAGGTTCATAAGATGTTGTTAGTTACAGGTAAGTCTGCTATGTCCCGCCATTGAGGCATACAAAATTTGTATTATAAGTTAAAGTTAGATTACATACATTATATCATTAGTATTACAAAACATTATAATTAAATTAGTATAATATTTAAGAATGTCAAATTACAAATTAGTTGTTACAAAATTATTTACCTACTGTGTTGTCATTTAGAAAGTCACTTATTGAATAATAACATTTACTTATTAAAAATTCATGTAGTTTTTTTTTAATGGTAAGTATTTATATCACTTGTAGTTCGGAAAAATGTTGGAAGTTTATTGAGGATACGTGGGCCCATACAAAAGATGCTTTGGTCTAAAAGCTTTGTATTACTGGCTACGGTAGGCACAGTTTCAAATTGCTGGCATAACACAGGACGCCACTAAATATGGGCACATACTGTCTGTTTTGGATGCTCGCGTAGCCGAGGAAGTAGAAGACATAATAGCAAGCCCAGAGGGCAGATATGAGTACCTAAAAAAGGAATTAATGAGACGCTTATCAGATTCTAAGGTCCAGCGCACACGTCAGCTTTTAAGCGAAGAACAACTTGGGGACCGGAAACCTAGCGCGTTTCTCCGCCACCTGCGCTCCTTGGCTGGTACTTCGGTGGGAGATGAAGGCATCCTTAGGGAATTATGGATGCGCCGCCTCCCACCTGAGGTACAGAGAATTCTCATGGCTCAAGTGGATCTCCCACTTAACAAGGTTGCGGAAATTGCGGACAGTATAGTTGAGACCTCGCCTGCCCCTTCAGCATCAGTTCACTCCGCTGCCGCATTTGATATTGGAAACATTATGCGCAGCATTGAGGAGTTGACGAGGAAAGTTGATACTCTCACTCGAGACAAAGCAGCAGGACAGTCTCGACGCTCAAGATCAATGGGTCGCGCTCAGTCGCAATCCCGGCCATCGTCTCAATCAAGGGACCAATTTATGCTGGTACCACAAAAGATTCCGGGAAAAAGCAAATAAATGTATAAACCCTTGCACCTGGGATTCTAATCAAAAGGGAAACGCCGTGAGCAATCAATAGTGGCGGAAACTGATTGCTCCCCAACTGGCATTCTCCTGTTTGAGTACTCCCAAGATATACTCTGCCCCTGCCCATCGTTCAACAATTTTGTAGTGTCTTTGTGCCCAGACAGCCTGTTCTATTCCTCCTTCCTCTCCCTGAACATATTCAAGACTCTTGGACAGGAGAGAAGCTAGGGTGGGATGGTCTTTCTGACCCAATTTCATAAAATAGGCATCATCAATCACCCTGGCCCATGGGGCCGTCATGTCCGGATTATCAATGGATTGGTGGGCTTGTAGAAACTTTATAATGACCTTCCAGGAGTGGGCGGTGTTGGAGAGGAGTGTTAAATGGTATAATTCCACCCAGCTTTTCCCAAAAAATTGGCAGATCTCGAATATCATATGCAGTAGTCCCAACCCATTCCACGAGGTGTGAGTTAATACAGCATCATCCAGACATGCCTTGGTGTCCTTGTCGCCAGTGGTGCTGAGGATGACAATCTTGGCAAACATACTAGAGACCAGTGATCTGGTCTTATTGATGTGACTGCAGACTTTGACAAGACAGGCATCACAGGGAGGCACAAACTTTCCTCCCAATGTGGGGGAAGTAAAGGTTGTTATGTTTGTCTTATATTGTCTTTTATGGAACCCTGTTACCATTTGGGCATGAGTTTTTACTGTGGCTCGAAGCATTGTAAGCGCGGTGAAGTTCAGTAGTCTATATAATTCAAGAGCTTTTCTACTAGGAGCATTACTCGCGGGGGATCTGCGTAGTATGTGGTTGCAATGTTTGAGAAATTCTTGGGTAGCTGTGTTGGTGTATGTGGATAAGAGTGGCTGTACTTTTAGTGCAAGCTGATTGACATCCTCTTCCGGACGGAGTTTAACCACGGGAAGGTCTAGAGAAGGTGCATCCCTATTGAGATTGGACCCCAGCGCCGTGATCTCCGTGTCATCAATTGATATTATAACAGCTGCTGAGGCAGCCCCACTGGTTTCTGGCTCCTGGAAATCTGGGGTCCCCACAGATCTAGTTTTGGCTTCCAGGGAAAAGTTTGGGGTTGTATCTCCAAAAAAGTTCTCAGGCCACTCTAGATCCATTGAGGTCTTGGCATCCTTCTTGAAGATCATGCTGGCCACAGATAGTACTACATCTGTAACATCGTATGTGTCCTCCACGTTTCCAGTTAGGTAGAACTTGAGGAATTGAATGATCATAGTTCTTTGCATGTCTGCATTAAGGATCTGCGTTGGTATTAGGCGTTCCCTAGCAATCTTTATGCATACTTCCGGTGACCATTTTCCTCGTGATGGATGGGTTACGGTCTGGGGATTTGGATTGATTTTCTCAGCAAGAGCTGTAGAGAAACCTGTGATCTGTGAGAAATCCTGGAATTCCTCGTCACGATTCATAATAGGTTGGATGGGGGATATTTCTCTCAAACAGAAGAATAAAAGACAACACGTACAATCAATCCTGAGACTTATGACAGTATTGTTTTTTTTTTTTTTTTTTTTTTTCTCTCCGTAGGGGGGTGGTGTGGCGAACGCAAAGCTCCACATTTGGTTTCTGTTGGCAACACCAACAGAATGGGTCATGTAGAAGGTTGTCAAATTTATGACACAGATGGACTGTTTTTCCCGCCAAGTTCGAGAGGTGTTCTCTCGCTGTTTGAGAAAGAATAGTATTGTTTCGGGACAAAGTTTCTCCCCCGTTGTGAGTCGTGTATTATTAGTATGTAAGTGATACTCAATAAACTATATGAAGAACGAGTCGGTGATATCGTATTATTAAACCTCCGACCCGTCAAATATATTGACAGTCCCAAGCTTATACTTTTTGGTCCTACGTAGTAGTGGTATTATCTCAATATATCTCTGATTATGAGACTGAAGATGAAAGGCAGAAAAGGGAGAGCACAAGAAGAAAGATCTCCAGTTGAAGCAAGTGCCTCACCTGAACGTTGTAAAGCATAGCGCCTACCACAAGGCATTAAAAATGTTTAATAAATTGCCGACAGAAATAAAAAGTCTAGTATATACAAGTGGGTTTCAGAATAAGCTTAAACGGTTCTTGTTAAATAAGTGTATATACTCTATTGATGAATTATAAATTAATTTATAGGTCGAAATTAACAGAATTTTATTGAATGACTTATGTGGTTGTGTCGACGCATCGACGGTGCCGTCCTCTTTCAGTTCACAGATAAGTTGGTAGGACTGTACGTAGTACCCCTAAGTAGTCTGTGTGAAGGAAAGAAATGTCCTTATTATAGGTTATGGACCTAGCTATGATCACGCCACCTACAATTAGCTTTGCCCAACTTTCCTCATTGGATCGGAGCATTGGACTTGTAATAAATACTTTTTGGTCACGTTTAATAGATTAGAATTTATACCATATAGTCAAACGACGTATACTTCGAAATTTAAAATAATGACGCAAATTCTTTTCCAATGTGTATATTTTTAAAATGATACCAAAAATTTACAATAATAGAAACGGTTTTGTCAGTTGTGTTTTTACAAGCATTATTGTATTGTATACTGTATATCTTTTGAAGCAGTTGTTAATTTTGTTAATCAAGGCGTTAGAATCAAAATCTTTGTAATAGCAGGCATGTTAATAAGTAAGATACCTGACAATGACGGGGGAAAAGGGGAGAGTGTCGCAGTTCCCGAAGAGGAGAGCGATTCACTTGAATATCAGACAGCCAATGAACTCTTCGAACTTATGGCTAAAAATCAAAATTTTGACACCAGTGGTAAGTGCTTTTTGTATTTTTGCGTGATTCAGAATTAGAAAGATGATGTAGATTTAGTGCGAGGAGGATGTAAGCCTCAGGCTCTCCAATGGTTCTTCTAATCCTGTAGCTAGTGAGAGGGTGGATATTGCTTGACTGTCATCACTATGTTTGAACTGTTGACTGGCGGAATGACTGGGCATAAAATATTCTATCTTTTCATTACATAAAACTTCTCGTTAGCAGTATATACTTGTTGATAGTTATTATCGATATACAAGGTGTTTGGTGCATCGTTGGCCAAATGAAAATGGCGGATAGGAGGGTCACGTGCCATCTCCTCACGCTTCAAAAAAAATTCTTGGCCCCACGGGATTTTTTGACAATTTTTTATTATTATTTTTATAAAATCCCAAAATACAGCCTTCAAATTTGATTAAAAAAAAAGTTATTGGTATAGCTTTCTAATTTTTAGGGTTCCATACCTTAAACGTAAATATATCCTATAATCCCTTGGAGTTCTAAAAAAAATAAGCTTCTAAATCAACGCAATAAAAAAATACGGTCAATAACACAAAAAATAACAATAAAAAAATTTAAAAAATCAATATATTGATCGAAGATTATCACACAAAAATGGTTTTTTTTGGGGATAATGTTAAGTATGTAAATGGGATAAATTCTTTGCAACTACGGAACCCTTAATTGTGCGTGGTCCGACACGGACTTGGCCGTTTTTTTTTATTGTAATGTGTTGTTGTACAGACGCCGGCATATCAAGCTACTACAATCTGTCAAATTTCTTTAATATATTTACATCTTTATCGTTAAAGCACAAGCACAAGCACACGCACACGCACAGTTTCGGGTGGCTTGACCTGATGGCGTCTGTACCTAGGGTTCTATCAAAATCAAAATTACTTGCAAATAACATTCAGTTTTTTTTTATTGACTTACAAAGGTTTTACGAGAAGTAAAAATTTAGTTAAAGGTCAAATTTGAACTGCAAATAAAAGAAATCCCCCTCCTATCCGCCATGTTAATTTGGTCAACGATGCACCAAGCACCCTGTATATTTGTATCAATATTTGCTGATAATAATTGAAACGTTCATTCAGATGTTGACAAGCTAACTACCAGAGATTTGGTGCTTCTGTACAAGAACATCGACCTGGGAACGAAGCTGATGTCAAATGCTAAAGAACTGAAACGCAAGAAACCGAACCAGCACGTCGAGAGCGTGGTGTACAACGACGAGGCGGAGTCGGACTCTGACGTCAGTGACATGTACAGCAGCGAGGACCTACGCAGCATTTTCCTGCTCAACAGCGAGCGCCTCGACCTCCTCACTGCGCCGTCCTCCAGAGAGAACACCCTCTGCCACAAACTAGGCAACCTTGAGATGCAAACCTCCAACCTCACCACCGAATACGACAAACACTTCCTGTTCAAAGATCCATACATAAAAGAACAGCTCAAAAGCTTAAAACTAATAAACAAATCCTCTGATTTTGACAGCGCTGCTGTACTCCCGGCTTCATTACTTGACTACATTTGTTGCAAACGCCTGGAAGATAATTACAACTTTTATATGGACAGTATAATTCGATACGTTAAGAATACTATAGACCAACTAAAGCGTATCAGCAACGGTGACTATTTAACTGATAAAGCTAAGCAAAAGTGGCGGGAAGTTGAGAACACTGCGGAAGAGTTCCACGCGAATACTAAAGTTCTGGCGACGTCTACCAGCATACCGCTACATGTGGAACGAAAGATTACTGGCCAACAGACTACATGGGATGACATTGTTCATTCAGCAATAGATATTAGATCTTTGTCAAAAATTATCGAAAAGAAAATTGTTGTGGAAGTACCGAAACTTTTATATGGACCCTATAAACTATTGAGTAAATGTTGTGCTGAAAATCTTATCATAAGTTGCAAGAAAGATAAGCGGCTAGTTAAGGAAAGAGTCGATGTGGTGTTCCAGCTACAACGATCTGAGACCGGACAGGTTATCAGCAACATCAACTCGATTATGATTCTTCAGTCTACGCCTGTTGAACACGGTAATTAACTTCAAAAGTATTAAAGGTTATGTTTATGATTATTTATAATAGAAAAAAAAATAAGTTTAAAAAACTTTAACCTGACTACGGAAAAATAAAAGTGATGTAAAAAGTAGGTACGAAACAAGAAAATATTTCAGCCAGAAATCAAGCCATAGCATAGGTACAAAAATGGTCTAGGTATAGCTGTCGTCGCATGCCATTATAATTTTGTAGTGCTCCTGGCACCCACATTGTAGTACCTATACAATACAGACGTGTGACCACGGCTTTACCTTGACCATTTTTGTACTTATGATGGCTTGATTTCTGGCTGAAATATTTTCTTGTTTCCTACTTTTTAGATCACTTTTATTTTTCCGTAGCCCGACTACGGAAAGTTAAAGTTTTTTAAACTTCATCATCTTCCTGCCCTTATCCCATATTACTTGGGGTCGGCGCAACACGTTTTCTTCTTCCATTCTCCCCTGTCAACCGTCACGCTATCATTCACTCCCTTCTCTTTCATATCATTCCTCACACAATCCATCCATCTTTTCTTTGGCCTCTCCATCCATCAACATGTATATTCATCACTCTTTTAGTCATGTGACTAAAAGAGTGGAGAGAGACGAAACGCATGTGCGTTTCGTCTCTCCTCATTACATGCCCATACCAAGACAAACGATTTCCTTTCAACTTTTCTGTCACTGGCGCCACTTTCAAACTTCCTCTTATATACTCATTTCTCACTTTATCCATTCTCGTCACTCCACACATCCATCTCAACATTCTCATCTCCGCTGCATGCAATTTTTTTTCATCCGTGTTAACTTAATTTTTTATTTTATACTTTTCCGTTTTAACGCTTGATAAACGTTATGACAACATAAATAAGAGTAAAACAATACCCTCAGAACAATAACTAAAGCATAGGAGTGCTAAAATAGCAACTGAACTCAATATATTTGTTTCATTTTGACTTATGGAGCCGCTTTGATGTTAGAGAAGGACACGTATACAGAAGACGTTTCGAAATTTTGTAGGTGGTCATTCATTTTATTCTGACTAGCGATGTGACCCACTAAATTTCAACGTCGGTAGAATTTACAATAGCATTCATTCATAAACTGCCAAAAATAATAACCGTAGGTACCTAAATTTTTTAAATAACTAAGCATACTTATGATCCATACATAATATCTACATCATTTTTTTCGAAGTTCGTTCAAAATTTAACGATACTTTATGTACACACGGCTACACATCAAGCTATACATTTCCAGTTTACACTGACCTCTCATTGTAATGAAATCCTATACAATACGAGATCAATTTATACTAGAAATGTATAGCTTGATCTGTAGCCGTGCGTACGTATTAAATAGTTCGTAATCATCATCATTATCACCATTCTTCCTTGGTTCCCGATAGCTATTCATGTATTAAACCTGCACCCTAATTGCGTAACACTCTATCGATCGGAATTTGAATAATTTTGAAACAAATTGCTAATCCATTGCTTCATAATATGTTCGAAAAATTTGCCTACTCGACAACGTAAAAAAGCAATGAATGTTGTTGAATTGTCAAAATGAAACAAACTCCCGATTGATAATGTGTTATGCAATTAGGGTGCTGACCCGGCTAAATCCGAATGTATTTAATTGCCATAATAACTGATGAGTTTACTGAAAACAAAGTGGGAGACATTCGGTTTTGCAAATGGTTTATAACAACTTGCGTCAAATTACTTTCTCATATTTGTTTGAATTTTATATAGACTACTCAACAAAGTCTAGGGAACAAGGGTATTCATAGTATTTATTTTTATTTTAATGCTTTTTATGTAACATATTATTTTATATCAATAGAAGCGTAATTTAATAGAGATTTTAAAACTTTGATTAAATAAAAGGGTTGTTATTGAAAAAAAAAAAATTATAAAATTCAAAATGGTATCAAAGCGACAAAAACTTTTTGTAGATAAAAAAATAAATAACGACCAGATAACATTAAATTAAAAAATAAAATGCCTAGCAACTTTATAACTGTTAGACCTCCCAACGCATTAGCGACGGCTCTACATCGGCGTGGCATGCTGAGTATCAGCTTGCTTATTGTCAGCTGTGGAATTTCGCCCATACTCTGGAAAGATGTGCAAAAAGCACTTCTTCTGTGTTCAAATTTCGGGAAAGGTCACTGAACGCTCTTCTCCCGAGCAAATCCCACGCATGCTCTGTAGGATTGAAATCAGCGGACTGAGCAGGCCACTCTAATAGAGTGTATTGTTCTGATATAGCACGTTCATCACCAGCCTGGCTGTGTGCACGCGCATTATCTTGCATGAACATAAAATCTTGGCCGTACTGCTGTCGGTGAGGAATGACCATATGTTTCACAATCTCGTCAAAGTATTATTCCGCATTTAAATTGCCTCGATCAAAACGATATCAGTTTTCCACCCAGGCGAATCCCAGCCCACACCATAATCATTCCGCCCTGGTACGGATGAACTTTCTGAGGATTCTGGAGTCGACTGGCGACCAAGAACTTGCCAAATAAGCAATCTTCTTGAATCGGGATGAAATTCAATTATTTCTGAATTTGTTCTTGTCATCTGTGTCAAGGATTCCTAGAACAAATGGTTCTCAATTTATGTAAGATTTTTTTATCAACATTTTTATTTCGGTAAATACTTAGTTATTTTTATTTGTAATGTCTTACCTGACTAATGTGAGATGATTTCACGAGATGTCAAGATTAGTGGCGTTTCATTAATCTGGACCGATGTACTAGGTCCTGTTTAAACTTCCACTGCTACGGGATCCTAAAATTAGGTACGTATTTTGTATTAAAAATAAATTTGCACACGATTATATTTACGACTGGGATAATAAGAAGAACATGCAATATCAAGTGAACCTATTTCTTATGAAATGTTATACCTGTCTTCGTGTTAGGTTGCTGTTGATGGTGAGCGGTTCTTTTAATCTGCAGAACTGCGCTATGTCCTTCTTCGCTGACTTCCATAAATACTTCCTGTAATGTAATAAATCAAGTTTTAATTTGAACGGGATACTATGTATTGCCAATAAAATACCTTAATTACATCATATATCAGACCATTTCATCTGTTTTATCCATAATAAATAATGTAGGAATAGCGTCTTCTCTAAGTCGTCTCCATTTCATAGTTTCATTTCATACAAATGAATACAAAGTAAAATGTAACTGTGCTTTTTTGGAGTCCAATTTCATCTACCAATACAATTTATCAATTTTTTTTCACGTCGCCTTTAGGAAATCTGTAAAAGAAAAGTATCGACAACAGTATTTACGTCACTACGGCTGATAAGGATAACCCCAAAACAGCTTCCGAATATTTTCTAATAACTTCTATTGGAATAAATAATAGGTCTTTACCTATGAAGTTGCCGTTTTGTATGAAAAAATTGAAACGAATTTTTTTCATGCATTTTTTATTTGTATTAATCGAAGTAATCACCCATGCAATCAATGCATCTTTGCCAACGCAGTGGCAGTTTATTGATGCCCTTCTTAAAGAAATCAGCTGGACGGGAGGCAACAAATTCTTCAAAGGCATTTTGTACTGCCTCTCGAGTATTGAATTTTTTTCCCGCCAAGAAGTTATCCAAATTCTGGAAAAAGTAGTAGTCTGTAGGCGCAAGGTCTGGTGAGTAGGGCGGATGACGGAGAGCTTCCAACCCCAGTTCTTGCAACTTGGAGACCGTCTGCTGTGCAGTATGAGACGAGCGATTGACCAATGCTGGTTGGAGATGTGCCAGCTTCTCCATCATTGTGTTCAGCTCTTCACAGTACACATCTGAAGTAATGCTCACCTCATTTGGTAAGAAGCTGTGATGAATCACACCGGCGCTAGACCACCAAACAGTGACCATCACTTTTCTAGGGGTAAGTTTTCGTTTAGGGCATTGTTTAGGTGCTGAACCAAGATCCAACCAACTTGCTGAGCGCTTGCGGTTATCAAACAGAATCCATTTTTCATCGCAGGTAACAATGCGGTTCAAAATTCCTTCATTTGTGTGTCTGTTGAGCAGTGCAAGGCACGTCTCGACGCGTACTTCGCGCTGGCGATCATTGAATTCGTGGGGCACCCATTTGTCAAGCTTTTTTACCTTGCCAATTTGACGCAAATGGACCAATATTATTTTGACGCTAACGTCGAAAGCTGCTGCTAATTCAGCCGTAGACTGTGAATCATCAGCTTCCACAATCGCCTTTAATTCGTCATTGTCGACCAAAGTCTTCGGACGACCGCGAGGTTCATTTTTCAACGAAAACGGTGAGTCCTACCGCAAAAATAATGAAAATTTGGCCCCCCCTTTATAAATCCTTAAACCCTATGACTCAACATGTAAGTACCAAAAAAAGGTACCTGCATTCCATTTAAAACACGTTGAAGCTGCCCCCTCCCTGCGCCTCTCGGTAACGGCGGCGATGTCGGTGAACAAAATATGACAGCTCTAAGATTCTCATAGCAAAAAGTAAGGAATTTTAGTGATAGTTTAGTTAGTTTAGTTCGGTGTACAACAGAATCGGCACCAATACCTAACTAACCTATTTACTCTTGACTTGACGACAGTGTCAGTGGTACCTAGTGGGAATGTGAGGGAGATGTGTGTGTAATGTCGAAAAGACGTACCTATGTAATCGTGGTGCACATAATATACTATAGTTACGTATTTACAGATAAATGTACATTATTTACAAATGCTAATAAACAAATTTACAAAAACATACGCATTCAGGGCGGTTAGCTACGACGACTGCATAGTCTTGCCCTTTTACATGTCCTGTGGGCATTATGCGGGTACTGAATTCGTAGGGTAGGGTGCTCTGAAGGAACCAGCATTTCCCAGCTAAATGGCCTCTTGATAAAAAAAACCGACCAAGTGCATGTCGTACCACGCACAATTAAGGGTTCCGAAAAGAATTTATCCCAAAAACAAACTTAACATTGTAGTTGAAAAACATATTCTCCCATACATTGATAAAGTCACGGTCAATTCTCCAACTGCAAATTTAAGTTTGTAATTCCAAAAAACCGCCTGTCTTCGCTACGGGAGGCAACTGCATTTATATCACCGAACAACAATATATTCACTCCACGAAAGAAATCAGAATTTTGTTTAAGTAATTGTTTTAGTGGCATTACAAATCGTTATTACTTATTTATTAAGATTTGATTAACTTATTTCTTAGTGTCAAATAAATATTTTTATTTAACTGCGCGTGGGTATCATTTTATTTGAATCATGTTTTTTATTGTATAATAGGTATTAATAGTAGGGCCGTAGCGTAAGTACACCTACGTAGCGCAGTATCACTTTCCTTGTTTTTTACAATTTAAACATATTTATTTACTTAAACAATATAATAGGTACATGCACCTACATATTTGTAATGTGCTCATCAAGACCTTTCTTTTGATAAAAAACGTCATGATTATCTCAATTTAATTTTACGCGTAAAGTCCACCACACCTATTCAATCGACTAGTTTTTTCAAGCGGCGTTCCCGCCCGCGTCAGCGGTTAGGCGCTGCGGTGGAACACACGTAAATTCATAGATACATACTTACATAGATACATACATACATAGGCTGCTAAAATCATAACCCTTCCTTTTGGATTTGCCGTAATTGGGTAAAAAAAGAGAAAAGATTGTCTATTTATTTTTATTTTTCAGATACACAAGGACCAGAAGTGCTGCCCTTACCTTTGTCTTATAAAGAACAAACTAATGAGAAATCCGCTTCCAAAAGGAAACCCAAAATAATAGAATTGGAACCGATAACAATCGACGAAACTGTACATGAAGTGTCCGTAGATTCTGGGTGCAGCACTCACTCCAGCGTCAATATTGTCGAAGATTCTTTTCTAGACAGCATTGACTATGAACGCAACGACAATGACGTTACCATGTCATTAAAGAACTCCAGCTATCAGGTATCGATTGACTCTAGAGACGCAATAAAAGACATTATAGATAGAACACATAAGACTGCACAAAAGGAAGCTGCTTGTGATGTATTGCCTGACGATTTGTGTTTGACTATACGAAAGTTGACCATGACGAGTGCTTTAATAGAAGAAAGCGGGGAAGACATGTCACAGTCAACATCGAAGAAGAAGAAATCGCCGTCGCGAGTCAGAATAAAATCACCTTACGAGAACCAATCCTATATTATGGAAGAAAAGAAACGAAGGAAGCTATTAGAAATAAGAGAGAGGCGGGAAAGTAAGAAAATGGCGCTAATGGAAAACTGCAAGATTATTAAGCATAAGTACGCAAAGGGAACTACACTGCCGCAGTCTGCTAGCTCAGTTACAAAGTTGTCGATATCCAATAAATCTTTCTATAATTCAATCTACGGACAGACTACGAACGTCGATCATACTAAACAAGAAAAAAGAAAAAATCGAAAAGGAGAAAAACAGGGCGTTTTAGAGATAAATATGGATGATAATGAGGGCGAGCACGTGTCGGTGGTTTCAACATCATATATGGACAACAAAAACTATATCAACAGGAGCTACTACTTAGATGACGCCGATACGGAAATGATGTACACCAATATGAAAGGAAATGAAAACGATGCAAAAGATTTATGTTCTACATCCACGTCAGTTTTGTCCAATGATTTCCGAAATAATTTAAATTACCTTTCGCAGCTTATCGGTCCGTCTGGAAGCGATACTGGCGACGATGAAATGTTTTCGGATAAAGTTAAACCGTAAGTACCTATATATAGCTATGGTTTTAGGGTTCCGTACCTCAAAAGGATAAAACGGAACCGTTATAGGATCACTCGTGTGTCTGTCTGTCTGTCTGTCTGTCCGTCTGTCACAGCCAATTTGCTCCGAATCTAATGGACCAATTAAGTTAAAATTTGGTACACATATGAATTTCTGTGACCCAAACACGGACAGGTAAAGTAAATAAATGAATTTTGAATATGGGGGTCACTTTTGGGGGCAAATAAGAACTTTAAAAAAAAAAGTTTTGCAAACTATACCGTGTTACATATCAAATGAAAGGACTTACTATGAGGGTCTCAAATATATTTTTTCTTATAATTTTAAAATAAATTGTTTTAAAGCTATTTAAGAAAATCGACGAAAATTGACCATCCCCCCCCTTATCTCCGAAACTACTGAGCCTAAAACTTTGAAAAAAATACAAAAAATAGATCTTTATCTGCAGATTACAGGAAAACCTAAGTCTGTGGTCTTAAAATAACATGGTAAATCTCTCAATATTGTGAGTAGGTACAAACTTACATATACAGTTGCAATGTACGGAAGAACATGTTTTTCAACTACAATGTTAACTTTGTTCTTGGAATAATTCATCCCAACTACGGAACCCTTCATTGTGCGTGGTTCGACACGCACTTGGCCGGTTTTTTTATTTCAGGCTAAATTGCGTACTGAAGGCGTGGACTGACTACGATTTTAAACGGCACACAACCGCGGAATCTATTGTCACCCGGCTTGAAATAAGGTTGAAAATTGAAAATAATATTTGTGTTGCCGAGATGTGACTAAGCTGCGAATGTGCATTTATTTTCCGGGTTTTCTTTATTATTCGGAATATACACAATAAATTAAATAATTGTCCGGTTAAAGTTTTAAAAGAATGCTAATTCTAATAGGTTGGGGAAAAAGTTTCTTCGCATTTTTTAAGAAAATTCAAAACATTTTATAATATACATTATTTACATTTATCTAAAGTATGTAGGTACCATTTTGTTCGATAACTTTTTGCCATCTTGTAGGTAGGGACATGATCCCATTGCTATAGAAATTTTGGGACTTCTGATCAAAATACCGCGACAAGTGGTTTTGGCAGTCCTCTCGTGATGTTAACCAGACACTGCCTAAAGAATTCTGAAGAGACGGAAACAGGTGGAAATCTGAAGGTGCAAGGTCAGGACTATACGGCGGATGCATTAACACCTCCCAGCCACACTCTCCTAATTTTTGCTGAGTGGCTGAAGATGTGAAAGGTCTAGCGTTATCATGAGGAAAAACCACACCTCTTCTGTTGATTAATTCCGGCCGCTTTCTCTCAACTTTTTGCTTTAATCTCATCAGTCGTTCGCAGAAGAGTTCAGAATCGATGGTCCTGCCTGGTGGTAACAGCTCATAATGAATAATGCCCTTCCAATTCCACCACACACACACAGCATCACCTTGTTGCGAGTTAACCCGGGTTTCGCCTCAGTCTGTGAAGCCTGACCGGCCTTTGACCACGACCTTTTTCGCACGTTTTTGTCGTACGTGATCCACTTTTCATCACCAGTTATCAGCTTCTTCAAAACTGGTTCGGTTTCGTTACGTCGTAATAAAGAATCACAAATGAGTACACGGTTCATTATGTTTATTTTAGTGAGCTCGTGAGGTACCCAAATATCGAGCTTTTTTGTGTACCCAGTTTTTTTCAATGCGCCAAAACTGTTTTGTGGTCAATTCCCAGTTCTTCAGCTACGTCGTAACTACTGATATGCCGATCTTGCTCCACTTTTTCAAAAATGGCATCCATTTTATCCGTAATAGGGCGACCAGAGCGACGTGCATCTTTGACATCAAAATTTCCGGATTGAAAACGCTTAAACCAAATTTGCGCTACTCTCACAGACACTGCACTGGGTCCATAAACATCGCAAATTTTTTTCGCGGCTTGCGTTGCATTTTTACCTTTTTTGTAGTAAAATTTTGAAATGTATCTAATTTCTTCATTAGATTCACTCATCTTGACAGTACGAAAAACAAATGAAAATCACACATTTTCCTAATTTGAATTTGGAATTATGTTCTTTAAAATTTAAACTTTCAATGATACCAAAACCAGCCAGATACAAATAGTATAGCCAAAGGGATTTTATTTTAAGTTCATACATACTATAATGCGAAAAGACTTTTTCCCCAACCTAATATTAAATTCTTAAAAAAAAGAATGTCGTTATCGCTGAAAATACAGAGATGTTCGACGCCAAAGTTTATTTTTGTGGAGCAACTTCCAAATGTTTTATTGGGAATATCAAACTATTTTTTACTATTCTATTCGGTTAAAATTTTTCTTTAAACCCTTCTCTGTCCACTGTAATTTTGCGTCGGATAGTTTCATTGCGTTACGTCCATACTCAACAATCCAAGAAACCAATTTTTGCGAACATTAAGCTAATACCGCGCCTTAAAGGAAATCTTAGAACATCAGGTTGTGTTATGTAATGTTACTAAAACCTTTTTATATTGACAGGTTGAGTGACACAAAAGTCGATGATATTACCTTTGAGAGTACTTCAAAAGAGTTACGTACATCTCAAAACATACTGAAAAAAATTCCGTTATATTCTCCAAATATGGATAAACAAGATAACACTGACCCGAAGAAGCTTACTTCTTCTGTAGAATGTAGAAAAAGTATAGATAAAATATATACTTTGATGAATAAATTGGGGAAGGCTCAAGAAACTGTAAATAAGTCGACAAAAAAAAAGTTCGTTGTGAGTATTCCAAAAAAAGTCGATGAGACAGAAGGTCGGACGAGCTCGACGTGTCAGGGAAGTGAGAGTGGAACAAGCCTGAAGCATCATACATCGTCTAATCCCAGTTCTTTTAGCTTTGACAAAAAAAATAACACAGAAAAACCTAACAATACTCATAAAAAAAAACCTGGAAGTTTGTCACCTGTCATACCTAAAGTTATTATCAGCTCAAAATCATCACTGATCGCTAAAAATGAATTAGAAAATAATCGGAAAAATCGCCGGCGATCAGGCACTAGTCCTTCAACAAAGGTATCAGAAAATCCCTTGAAAGCAATATCACAACTTTTACATGAATTTGAGAATGTACAAAAAACTAGACAGAAGCCTAATACTGAACAAAATCATGCTAAGAAAGTTGACATGGCAAGCTCCGATTGTAAAAGTGGGTCGCGAAAAAATTCTGTTAAACGGCGGTCACGAATTGACAAACACAATGAGTCTCAGATCGAGAGGAACGTGAGACTTTTATCGGCAAGAGAAAAGAAATGCAAACAACATAAAGAGATGGATTTACGAAAAATTCCTTATCAGCAAAGTCCCTTCCACGATAAGCACACAGAGAGGCTACCAAGAAATAAAATAATAGAAATATTAGACGAAGCCAAAGAAGCCAGAGGCGAAGCTGTCCGCGGACCTTGCAAATTAAATTCTAGATTGAATTCACTCGCACAGCCGAAGAGATCGTACGTCCAGGCTCACAGTGAGGAGTACCAAACTAAATATGGCAAAACTTTAATGGCAGATAGGCTGCAGCGGTTAGCAGCCGCGCCACAACTTTCCTTGGATAGACCAGCAGGTTCGGGCAACACCAGGAACAAAGCAAAACGAACTGGATCCGAGGCAGTTCCCGCTGTAGGAGCATTGAAGCCACTTTCGCCTGTGCCACCCTCAGGTGTGTAAAGGTGAATTTTATTTGATTTCTTGAGATGACAACTGGTTTAAAAAAATTTAAAAGGTCGATTTTTTTTACTAAGCGAAAGATAATATCCCCCTCTCACAGAGAGGAGGCCTGTTTCCCAACAATGGAAACATATAGGCTGATTATGTATGATATGTGTATGAAGCATAATATCCATATAATACCTACTCAAACAATTATTGGTAATTTGCTTCATTCAATCATTACGTAATTTATAGTACAGCTGTATATTACAATTTAGAGCGAGAATTCAGAACACGTCACTCTCCGAGCAACAGCCCCGAAGCTAATGAAAGGCTAAACCAAGTGATGGGGTCGTCTTTTAAACAAGCTAGCGTGCCGGAAACGCCCCAAACATTGTAAGTTAATCATTTGAAAACTTTCTGGTTTTTTTTAAATCAATTATTATGATTAGTTGCATTTAACTTTCATATTTACGCAGAAAGAAAAAAATGGTGGCAGTTGAATCATACGTGAATAATCATTATGGACGGACAAGACCTACCTCACCAGTCAGCAACGAGCCTCAGAGTGCACATAAGTCTCGCGTCCCTCTACTGCCGAACGACATCGAACTGGGTGTGTACCGTAGCTCCACAACTAGATATATTTTTCGATATTGATTTGCTCCCAACTAATTGTTACAACTTTGTGGTCATGTTATAGAGTCTTCAACTTCATCTTCACAATTTCAAGAGTCTACCGAGTTAGGAAGCCGGCTACACAATATTATAAGCTCGATTATGAGGACCATTCCACAAGGTCTGGAGGTACTGACTGAATGTCAAGAAAGCATTTCTATCCCTGAAAATAGATCCAATACCGAACGTCTGAGAACGTTTTCTGATTCTGAGTACACTTTAGATATATTAGATGATAATAATATAATAACGTCAGTCGAAAATATCGACAAAGCTTCTGAAAAAGAACAGAAGAAAAC
This sequence comes from Cosmia pyralina, assembly GCA_946251885.1. Lineage (NCBI taxonomy): Eukaryota > Metazoa > Arthropoda > Insecta > Lepidoptera > Noctuidae > Cosmia > Cosmia pyralina. Next base: position 23,527,912 of record OX276358.1, read on the forward strand.
CGATTTTGGAAACACTGGCGCTAATCGAAACGATTTACAACCTGTTAGATCAGTCGCAGAATTAGAAAAGTTAGAAAATGCTTTAAGTAACCATGTGTCGGTGGGCACTTTTCAAAAACGGTTACGGATCAAAAACTTGACCTTGACGCCAAAACAATCGATGCAGCACGTATTCGTTCTACAGTCCGGAGACGCAGGCTCGCTCATTGTTCAAACTCCAATGGCACAAAACATAAAAGAAAAAACTGATAATTCCCGTTCGGATATAACTACTTTGCCTATATTATCGAAATCTCATTTAGATTGGAGATTCGCTAATTTCCCTATGACAATTTCAACTGTTGGTTATGCTATCCCCGATTATAAAACAAACCTGCGCAATTCTAGCTCCCTTATACAGTTATTTGACGAAGTTTCTATTAAATCTGAGCAGGAAAAGCCTTTACCTATTAACCACAAAAGTGATGAAGACACTAACAAAGGGGCACTTCGTTTCGAGCAAGCTGCTCAGGTTGACTTTCTGGCCGCTACTACATTAGTCACTGTGGGGATAAGTAGTACTTATATTCATATCATGGAATCTGACAAAAAGCAAGAAATAAAACGGGGCGATGCAACCAATACAGAACCAGAACCAAAGCACATCTTCAAAGATTTCAGTCTAAATGAAAAAGTGGAAGTTACATTAAACGGCAAACAGTCACAAACCCGCACTGTAATAGGAAGAAATGAAAACGTGTCTGAAGCAAATAAACCTGACAATATCGAATACACAACGTCCTTAGACATATTAGTCGGACTCTTAAACGAAATTCAAAATATCACAACATGTCAAACACAAATGACTACGGGTGATAAAAGCCCTCCTAAGAGACAACAAAGCAAAGTATTGGAAACTATTTTAATAAATGAAGCCGCTGTACTGGGAAATTCTATGAAAAGCAGTCATTGTGATGTAGTTTCTCTTACGTCTCTAGACAGACTCCGTCAGTTGGAGTCTAATCCGAGTCTGTACTCTTTCTATTTATCCGACAATGAAGGGACTGAAAAAGTTGGCAGTCAATTGAATATGCCTACGGAAATAATACCAAATTACACTAACGAACTGTGGTGTCCCAAACGGATTTATGTTGATAAAGAAGTAGGTGTAGACTTTATAGAGGCTGTCAGTAATTTACCGAATGTTCCTTCACAAGTGCTCTCGCGTGGCATGAGTCGCAATACAAACATGTCCAACTCACTAATCAAAGTGCTCAGCGAGCCATCTATACAATCAATGTTCTTTGCAGAATGCCCGCCAATCATTACAAAATCTGTTTCATTAGATCATAAAAGCATTATAGATATTCCGCATATACCAATTACAAGAGAACCCAAACAGTCTCTTGACATTTTTGATGTTAATAACTTAATAATCGAAAAGCCAAACGAAAATAAGTCTCATAAAAACAGAGAATCCTTTGAAAAAGAGAGGATTAAAAATATGAGGAATGTAAATAACGACAAATTTCGTTTCAAAACAGACTTTGATCCGATTATGAAAATGAAAAGAGATATCTTAGTTACGGTTTATTCAATTTTGGTGTTTACTGTGTTCGCTGCTTTATCTTTTCCCGAAATGTTGTATCGTATTTGAGTCGTGAACGGGAGTAATTGGGCCATATGCATAAGACATTTTGATTAGTATTCTTTTCGTTTTTGATGATTTTTATATTTAATACTTTTAAATGCATTATTCTCTAGTAAGGTTATAGGCACTTGAAATAGTAGGTACTTATGTAGGTATAATATAGTATTTGTCTTCTTGTCAACCAAAAGTATCAAAAATAATGTTATGGCAAAGTTTGTGAAGGTACCTACCGACATCAAATTGACGTACCTGTATAATTGTTTATGTAAATGATTTCCTTTTATTCAAGAGATTTCCTCGTCTTTGCAAAATTAGTCGTTTTGAAAAATTTTATGGGTATCGTTTATTTATTTAAAAATATAAGTTAAAAAATTATGATTGATGTATTTATTTTACCCACAGAGCACGGAATCGCCGTACAGGCAGCGACTAGAGACGGCAGTATTAATAAAATTCATGTCGTCGAAAGTGCGTTGAGCGCACAATTTCTGTCACGGACCGCTTTCAAAGCTGTCACTTTTTATAGGTTGTGTGTCGTAGTGTGAGTATACAGTTAACGGCTTTGTTTACATGGAAAGACAGTGCCGCCTCTAGCAGCGGCCGCCGAGGCGTCTGCGTGCTCTTTGATTTTACCCCTTGAAGCGTCGGCCCGTAGCGTGGGACGATCAAGTACAGTACGACAAAGTTCAATGGTTCGTTTATCTTCGGAAAAACCGAAATAGTATAGCGAATAAAATGTTACTATCGACCATTCGACCAATAGAAATTGATTTATAAATTACACACATAAATTATTTTTTATTTATTTATTTATTTAGGATCTCCAACAAAGGATGTACACAAACACAAGAAATAAGTATTATCGACAAAAGTATCTCGTAGGTGCACTCCTTCACTTACAGGAGATCACAGCATGCATAACAGGAGTTAGTTTGTCAATAACGTGCTAGTTAGAGACGCCGTTTCATTTGTCTTGTAACATACACAGAAACCTCCAGCAAGTACATTTATTTCAATATTTTCGCTTTGCGATCAATGGCCATTTAGGACTATAAAAAAATTGGATTTGTTTACCGAGATGATATTATTTCACATTTACGTCAAGCATTTTATTACAAGGTCAATTTCACTTCACAATTTGTCATCTTAAGACGCAGATATATGCCAACGACCTTGAGTGGTTGTGACGGCATTGCTTGCGTGTCCTGTGCTGAGCTCACGCAACGCGTCGTACGTCCACCGCATTATTAATTTATCACACTAATATTATAAAGGGCGAAAGTTTGTGAGTGTGTGTTTGTATGTTTGTTACTTCTTCACGCTCAAACGGCTGGATCGATTTGGATGAAATTAGGTATGTAGATAGCTTATACCTTGGATTAACACATAGGCTACTTTTATCCTGGTGTACGCGGTTGAAATCGTGGGGCGCGCAGCTAGTTATACAATACAGGGTATTAAAGTAGTCGCGTGCCACAGCTTAGGGGTACGAGTAGGTGCAGGGTGTCAATCGCGCTAATTTCAAACGTCTGCAAACGTATACGATAACGTTATGGTTCGATTGCGACAGTGGTTAGGTTTCGATTCAGCTGTTCTGATTTTGGTATTGCGTTATAAGTTCAAACGCTAACCAAAGTTGGAACGTTGCGTAACGTCAATTGTTAGTGATGTCCTTTTAGTTTGTGAATATCCGAGCGTTTAGTAATAAATTTTGACGTGTGTACCTCTAGTTTTGACAGCTGAAAGCGCGGTATGCACTTGAACTTTTGAAGAGGTAAGTAAGATTTTACGTAAATAAACATTCAAAGATTTATGAACCACTTACAAACTTGGACAGCCACTTTCATTGAAAGTTGTAATATCCGCAGTCGTGATTGTTTCATGGAAATGGAAGAACGTCGCAGATGCACGACGGTCCGACAAATGGAGCTGATGGTACAGTTCCTGGAACAGCATCAAGACCTTGCTCTTGGACGAGTTAGGTCTAAAGAGGCTCGTCAAGTTGCAGCACGGTTATGGAATGAGTGTGCCGTAAGTCTCAACGTAGAAGGCCCTGCCCGAACAGGGAAAGAATGGTCCAAGGTAAGAATAATCGAGACAGATAAAAGTGGATGTTTACGCCGAGGGTTCCTAACTAAAATAATATTAAGTATATTGTTTTATTCTTTTTTTTAGGTATGGAATGACTACAAGTGCCGGGTTAGGGCAAAGTTAGTTAGCATAAATGCTAACCAACGAGCTACTGGTGGTGGGCCCAGTAATGCAAGTACTTTGTCACCATTGGAAGAAAGGACAGCCAATATCTTAGGCAGGGATGTTGGCCCACTACCTGATGTTAGGCAGGATCAATTTGCCTCAAACGATGTAAGTTATATTTTTAGCTATTTCCAAATCCACTTTTGTAAACCATTGTTTTATCATGCTTATTTTGACTAACAATGCTACTAAATAATACTATGCATTTTATAGGGTGACGGTACAGTGACAGTAGAAGTGGTTGATGAACCGCAATTACAAGACACTGAAGCATCATCAGCAATGTAAGTTATATCTCTTGCGAAAACAATGTTTATGCTGCTTAATATTAGCAATACGTTTTATTTATATTGCATAACATTATGTTTACTTTATTACAGTTTGACTGACCACCCCCCGTATGTGCTACCTGCGACTTCACCTGTGTATGTGCAGACGCTGCCTGTGTCCCCTGTTCCCAGCCTAGAGGGGGAGACAGGCTCATTGCAAAACTCTCCAAGGCACATTGCAGCAGGTTTGTTCAACAAAATTGCTTAAGCTAATAAAAGAGAGTAATATCATGTTAAGCTAATTTTAAATTGCTACTTTCAGAAAGAGTCCGAAGGGTGCGAGAGCCTACTCGGCGGCGAGGTGTAGAGCGTGCGTCACGCCAGGTGCCATCACAAATGACAAGACAATGTATGTTAAAAAAAATTCTAAACTTAGGTATTTCTGAAACCTTAATGCCATTCTTTTATATACAAAATTTTATTATCATTTCAGCAGCCAGAAGTGCATTGGATGAGTCAAGAGCAGCAATCCTTCGTATTGAGGAGATGCGGGCAGAGACTGATCTGAAACATTCGCAGGCATTCTGCAATTTTTCGGAGTCGTTCAGAATAATTGCTGAAAGCATTAACAGATTTAGCCAACAGGTAATACAAATATTTTTTTTTTTATATTAAATATTTCACTGTAATCTAGTAAGATTACAGTGAAATAACACCTAAATAACTAAGCACAAAAATGTAGAGATATAGGTACTTTTACTGGACAAATCTTGATATGGTTTTTTGCTATTTCATGTTTCAACACAGGCTGGTTTTATGATAATGTAATATGTTAAATGAAATAACAATTTACTAAGCATTATTTGTCAGGAACATTATAATCATAACACTTTTATTTTGTTTCAGTATGGACAACATAACCACCCAGATTAGGATTACTATTAGTTATTAATATTATACTCAGACAAGAAAGATGGATACTTCGAAAATTCGAGTTATTTTTGAATACGAGTTCCGACGCGGAACTAACGCGGCAGAAACAGCTCGCAATATCAATGTTGCGTTTGGAGAGGGGACTGCTAATGAACGCACCGTGCGATTTTGGTCTAAACGCTTTCGTGATGGAAACTTTGATTTGAAAAACGAACCACGTGGAAGACCCAGGTGAATAACAATGAATTGAAAGAGATGGTGGAAGCCGATCCGAGCCAAACTACCCAGGAATTAGCGGCATGGTTTAACGTTACCTTACCAAAAATATTGACTCATTTGCGTCAAATCAATAAAATAAAAAATGTGAGAAATGGGTGCCTCATGATTTGACTGATCCGCAGAAAGAAACGAACGCGTGTTGAAACTTGTGTTGTCTTGTTGAATCGATACAGAAATTAAGGAATATTTAATCGAATTATGACATGTGATGAAAAGTGGATTCTTTACGATAACCAATCAATCTGCCTAGCCTTTTCCCAACTATGTTGGGGTCGGCTTCCAGTCTAACCGGATGCAGCTGAATACCATTATTTTACATGGAGCGACTGCCTATCTGACCTCCACAACCCATTAACTGCGTAATACGATACCCCTTGGTAAGACTGGTTGTCAGACTTTCGGGCTTTTGACGACCCGTAACGATTGTCAAAGATCCACGAATGACAGCCGGGACCAACGGCTTAACGTGCTTTCCGAGGCACGGAGGGGTCTCGGTATGTAAAGATGGTCACCCATCCACGGACCAACCTTTTTCAACCAAATTCTTTACGATAACCGTAAGCGAAAAATGCAATGGCTGACCCCAGGTCAAACACCGCAACAGTGTCCTAAAGCAAAGCTTACCAATAAAAAGGTAATGGTAACTGTTTGGTGGTCTCAGCATATTCACTATAGCTTTCTCCGATCTGGTCAAGCAATAACGGCAGATGTCTACTGTGCCGAACTCCGAACAATGATAGCAAAACTAGCAGTGAAACAGCCCCGACTCATGAATCGATCTCACCATTATTGCTCCATGATAACGCGAGACCTCATACAGCACGAGAAACCGTTTTAACTCTACAGGAACTGCAATTAGAAACCATTCGTCACCCTCCGTATTCGCCAGACCTTGCTTCAACGGAGTACCATTTTTTTCGTGATTTGGACAATTTTCTACGTGATAAAAAGTTTTCTTCTCAGGAGGCAGTACAAAATGCTTTCACACAGTTTGTCGAATCTAGATCACGAGAGTTCTATCGCAAAGGCTTATATGACCTTCCTCTTTGATGGCAGCAATGTATAGATAATAATGGTAGTTATTTTGATTAAATAAATATGTTAAATAAAAAAAAAAACTAATTTCAATTTTTCAGTACAAATCGGCAATTTCATACTTTAACCCCTAATAGTAGTATGGATGTCATGCATGCCGCATGATCATCTAGTTTGAGCCTCAAATTCATATTTCACAATATCCGTAGCGTTATCCTACCGCTTTATCAGTGGTTTCCGAGTTCAGCGCAGACGGATGCCGCGGATTCAGTCACTTTTTATAAATAACTAGCAACCCGGCCTGGCTTCGCACTGGTCGTGTAGACGGATATGATGTTTGGGGAGATTAAAATATAACGGATGTTCACAAAAAACGTGACACAAAGACGTGACAAAGTTTTAGTTAACGCTTGTATTTCACTCCTCATGTTTTTTCCATCCTTCTTGCAGTATTAAAACCTTACTAAAACCTTACTCATGACTTCATGAGTCACTCCGTCAAAACCGCATAATGAAACCGCATGATAATCCGTTGGGTAGTTTTTGAGTTTATCGTGTTCAGACAGACAGACAGACGCGGCGGGGAGTGGGGTGTGACGGCGACTTTGTTTTATAATAATGTAGTGACGTAGTGACTAGCGACCCGCCCCTGTTTGGCACGGTTTTTAACACATAAACCTTCGGGGAATACATTATCTAAATAATGGTCAAAACCGCTTCAAAAAAATGACTTTGACTTTGAAACTCAGTAGGTAGGTACTAAAATGCATTACACATTAATAATGATAAATGTGTTATGTGTGTGTGTTATGTGTGTATAAATGTGTTATCAACACGATAACGCATTCGACTACAACCAAAAACCATTTTCAAAGTGTTCAGATAGTGGTCGAACCGCATAGTTAGGCATACGTGCAATATTCAAAAGACAAGGACCCTTTGAAGAACATCATGGTGGACGAATCCTTATCAGGGTTCTTGGAGACTGTGACCAAACATCCTGCGCTGACGAATAATAAGGTAAAAAGCTATTTATTTCTTGCCTATGATACGATTCGAGAATTCTCTACCATAAGTACCTATTAGGTCTTTACCTATGAAATTGCCGTTCTGCAGTACTGGCCATTTCAAATCAAAATAATTTTTGTTTGGCTAAGAATTCTAATTTCAAATTAATTTTATTTTAAAAACATGGATTTTTTTTTCCAAAAGTAGTCATTTGTTTATTGATTAGTGTTACATTTTCATCGCATTTCAATCTTTTTCGTCATCATGGATACGTTAAAAATTCGAGTAATTATGGAATATGAGTACCGTCGTGGCAGCAACGCGGCACAAGCGGCACGCAACATCAACGACGTTTACGGAGCTAACACTACAAACCAACGCACCACTTGTTATTGGTTTGCTCGCTTCCGTTCTGGAAATTTCGACCTGAAAAATGAACCTCGCGGTCTTCCGAAGACTTTGGTCGACAATGACGAATTAAAGGCGATTGTGGAAGCTGATGATACACAATCTACGGCTGAATTAGCAGCAGCTTTCGACGTTAGCGTCAAAACAATATTGGTCCATTTGCGTCAAATTGGCAAGGTAAAAAAGCTTGACAAATGGGTGCTCCACGAACTCATTGATCGCCAGCGCGAAGTACGCGTCGAGACGTGCCTTGCACTGCTCAACAGACACACAAATGAAGGAATTTTGAACCGCATTGTTACCTGCGATGAAAAATGGATTCTGTTTGATAACCGCAAGCGCTCAGCAAGTTGGTTGGATCCTGGTTCAGCACCTAAACAATGCCCTAAACGAAAACTTACCCCTAGAAAAGTGATGGTCACTGTTTGGTGGTCTAGCGCCGGTGTGATTCATCACAGCTTCTTACCAAACGGGGTGAGCATTACTTCAGATGTGTACTGTGAAGAACTGAACACAATGATGGAGAAGCTGGCACATCTCCAACCAGCATTATTGGTCAATCGCTCGTCTCCGCTGCTCCTGCACGACATCGCGCGACCTCATACTGCACAGCAGACGGTCTCCAAGTTGCAAGAACTGGGGTTGGAAGCTCTCCATCATCCGCCCTACTCACCAGACCTTGCGCCTATAGACTACTACTTTTTCCAGAATTTGGATAACTTCTTGGCGGGAAAAAAATTCAATACCCGAGAGGCAGTACAAAATGCCTTTGATGAATTTGTTGCCTCCCGTCCAGCTGATTTCTTTAAGATGGGCATCAATAAACTGCCACTGCGTTGGCAAAGATGCATTGATTGCATGGGTGATTACTTCGATTAATACAAATAAAAAATGCATGAAAAAAATTCCTTTAAATTTTTTCATACAAAACGGCAATTTCATAGGTAAAGACCATAGCTCCCGCCAAACCCGATCAAACGATTTTCGTATTCGTAACTTTATTTGTATTCCATAATGTTTAAATGTAATGGCTGGTGTTTATGGGTAATGGCTGCTAAGGTACAATTATGGAGCCTGTAGGGCACAACTAAAAAAAAAATAAAATTAATTTTTAAAATTAAAATAAAATTAGGAAACAAATTAACAATCAACAATTTTTAATTAAGTAACTTATTAACGCTAATTAAGTAACGTAACACATTGTTGCCGATTCTGTTGTGCACAAACTAAACTTAATTTAGGCTATTGCTAACTTTTTCTCTATAATAAAACAAGAAAGAGACTGACGTAAATTAGAGCTGTCAAATTTAGTTGAACTAATAATAGGTCTTTACCTATGAAATTGCCGTTTTGTATGAAAAAATTTAAACGAATTTTTTTCATGCATTTTTTATTTGTATTCATCGAAGTAATCACCCATGCAATCAATGCATCTTTGCCAACGCAGTGGCAGTTTATTGATGCCCTTCTTAAAGAAATCAGCTGGACGGGAGGCAACAAATTCTTCAAAGGCATTTTGTACTGCCTCTCGGGTATTGAATTTTTTTCCCGCCAAGAAGTTATCCAAATTCTGGAAAAAGTAGTAGTCTGTAGGCGCAAGGTCTGGTGAGTAGGGCGGATGACGGAGAGCTTCCAACCCCAGTTCTTGCAACTTGGAGACCGTCTGCTGTGCAGTATGAGGTCGCGCGTTGTCGTGCAGGAGCAGCGGAGACGAGCGATTGACCAATGCTGGTTGGAGATGTGCCAGCTTCTCCATCATTGTGTTCAGTTCTTCACAGTACACATCTGAAGTAATGCTCACCCCGTTTGGTAAGAAGCTGTGATGAATCACACCGGCGCTAGACCACCAAACAGTGACCATCACTTTTCTAGGGGTAAGTTTTCGTTTAGGGCATTGTTTAGGTGCTGAACCAGGATCCAACCAACTTGCTGAGCGCTTGCGGTTATCAAACAGAATCCATTTTTCATCGCAGGTAACAATGCGGTTCAAAATTCCTTCATTTGTGTGTCTGTTGAGCAGTGCAAGGCACGTCTGGACGCGTACTTCGCGCTGGCGATCATTGAGTTCGTGGGGCACCCATTTGTCAAGCTTTTTTACCTTGCCAATTTGACGCAAATGGACCAATATTGTTTTGACGCTAACGTCGAAAGCTGCTGCTAATTCAGCCGTAGATTATGTATCATCAGCTTCCACAATCGCCTTTAATTCGTCATTGTCGACCAAAGTCTTCGGACGACCGCGAGGTTCATTTTTCAGGTCGAAATTTCCAGAACGGAAGCGAGCAAACCAATAACAAGTGGTGCGTTGGTTTGTAGTGTTAGCTCCGTAAACGTCGTTGATGTTGCTTGCCGCTTGTGCCGCGTTGCTGCCACGACGGTACTCATATTCCATAATTACTCGAATTTTTAATGTATCCATGGTGACGAAAAAGATAAAAATGCGATGAAAATGCAACACTAATCAATAAACAAATGACTACTTTTGGAAAAAAAATCCATGATTTTAAAATAAAATTAATTTGAAATTAGAATTCTTAGCCAAACAAAAATTATTTTGATTTGAAATGGCCAGTACTGCAGAACGGCAATTTCATAGGTAAAGACCTAATATTTCCATACAAAATTAGACCACACTTAAAAACGTCAACTAAAGGCACGGTGAAGCGCAAGGCGTAAACTAGTTTGACACGTCTAACTTAGTTCATATAGCGGTTAGTTTAGATAGCGATTCTTTAATTTTAGTTTAGTTATTGAACAAGAGAATCGGCACCATTATCAATCGGCGCTGGTTTCATTTTGACAACATTCATTGTTTCCAGGCTAAAGGATACTTATATGGTAACGAGAGTATTTATGTGTTTTAGGGTTCTCTCGTTAAGGCCCTACCTTGAATATAAATAGTAGTGTGATGGGCGTGGCTTATATACCCCGCACGCGAGGAATGGCAGTTCTATCTTCCGTGGTCGGTCGGTCGCCGCCACAAACTTATCTGAACCAGTGCTCAAAACTGGAACTAACGATATCACTGACTGGAATTTAAAAACGTTATTTACTTAGCATGGGCTTTGGCTAAGCATTATTTTTGTCACTGTCGAACAACTGTCAAACTAAAAATGCATTATAGACGGAAACATATATATGAAAAAGTGCGTGCTAAGTAACGTCAATTTATCTCGGTCTATGAAATTTTTGCACATAGCGAACCGTGGAGTAGCAAATAATACAAACTATTTAATTAACAACTAAAATATTTATTAATTAAGTATGTTTAAATTAGGGCTGAGTAAGTAGCAGGTGACCCCATCTATCCACCATTTTCGTATGTTCAACGTTCTGCCAAACATCATGTATATCATATTACGTATACGTTACCATATTACGAATGGTTGATTGATGTGTGAATGTGTGCGTGCCGGCCGGCCTGTAGGTACTGCGAGCTGGCTGACTCCGATAGACACAGTATTTTATTAGCGAGAATCTGTCCACCTTTTTTTATACGTCTATGCTTCTTCTGCCTATTTTCTGTGTTATTTCATAGCGGCCTTCGGGATCGGAGATTGACTTCATGCAACCGATTTCTTATAATAGGTCTTTACCTATGAAATTGCCGTTTTGTATGAAAAAATTTAAAGAACTTTTTTCATGCATTTTTTATTTGTATTAATCGAAGTAATCACCCATGCAATCAATGCATCTTTGCCAACGCAGTGGCAGTTTATTGATGCCCTTCTTAAAGAAATCAGCTGGACGGGAGGCAACAAATTCTTCAAAGTCATCGCGTCAACGCCGGCTATCGCTGAAAACCAGCGCTGGGGCTCCGTTTCGCATGGGGTCGCGGCATTATGCTGAGCGGTAGCCGTTTTGCGTAGATGTGACGCATATTTTCCCCTAAACTTGCTTTTTACATTCTTATTTTATTTTGTTGTCCTTTGCGTCATGTTTACCGCAAATAAACGTATTTTCTTTCTTCTTTCTTTCTTTCAAAGGCATTTTGTACTGCCTCTCGGGTATTGAATTTTTTCCCGCCAAGAAGTTATCCAAATTCTGGAAAAAGTAGTAGTCTGTAGGCGCAAGGTCTGGTGAGTAGGGCGGATGACGGAGAGCTTCCAACCCCAGTTCTTGCAACTTGGAGACCGTCTGCTGTGCAGTAAGAGGTCGCGCGTTGTCGTGCAGGAGCAGCGGAGACGAGCGATTGACCAATGCTGGTTGGAGATGTGCCAGCTTCTCCATCATTGTGTTCAGTTCTTCACAGTACACATCTGAAGTAATGCTCACCCCGTTTGGTAAGAAGCTGTGATGAATCACACCGGCGCTAGACCACCAAACAGTGACCATCACTTTTCTAGGGGTAAGTTTTCGTTTAGGGCATTGTTTAGGTGCTGAACCAGGATCCAACCAACTTGCTGAGCGCTTGCGGTTATCAAACAGAATCCATTTTTCATCGCAGGTAACAATGCGGTTCAAAATTCCTTCATTTGTGTGTCTGTTGAGCAGTGCAAGGCACGTCTCGACGCGTACTTCGCGCTGGCGATCATTGAGTTCGTGGGTCACCCATTTGTCAAGCGTTTTTACCTTGCCAATTTGACGCAAATGGACTAATATTGTTTTGACGCTAACGTCGAAAGCTGCTGCTAATTCAGCCGTAGATTGTGTATCATCAGCTTCCATAATCGCCTTTAATTCGTCATTGTCGACCAAAGTCTTCGGACGACCGCGAGGTTCATTTTTCAGGTCGAAATTTCCAGAACGGAAGCGAGCAAACCAATAACAAGTGGTGCGTTGGTTTGTAGTGTTAGCTCCGTAAACGTCGTTGATGTTGCGTGCCGCTTGTGCCGCGTTGCTGCCACGACGGTACTCATATTCCATAATTACTCGAATTTTTAACGTATCCATGATGACGAAAAAGGTTGAAATGCGATGAAAATGCAACACTAATCAATAAACAAATTACTACTTTTGGAAAAAAAATCCATGTTTTTAAAATAAAATTAATTTGAAATTAGAATTCTTAGCCAAACAAAAATTATTTTGATTTGAAATGGCCAGTACTGCAGAACGGCAATTTCATAGGTAAAGACCTTCGATCAATAATAGCACTAGATACAGGATCAGGAACAAAAATAAGTCGCTGTAGTGGCCACGTTTACACACACATAAACATTTACATTTGTTACTACGAAATATAGAAAAAAGTTTTATAATATTTACAACTTCAATTCATTATAAACCTTAACAATCAAACATAAAGTTTAATTACGATTGCAAAATATTTATATTTAAGTCCTTCTATCATCGGAGAAAGGTAAAAGCAATAAATTAAAAATGTCGCTTGAAAATAATATGTCATTTTTATAATAAGTACAAAAATATTTATTCTAAAGTGTACTTAAAACTTAAGCAATAAGGTTAAAAACATTTTGTTGAAAATTTTGTGCTTACTCTATTTTGGAACTAGACATAGTTCTTGGTATTGACATTTCAATGCTCAGAACACAGTAAGTATTGAAAGATGTAGAGTAGCAGAATAATAATATATTTTTTAGGCCAAGGTTCGTTTTATATGGTAGCAAATATTTTTGACCGATTTTTAAAAGTAGAAGGAGTAAATTAGTACAATAGTTATTTTAATTTTGATTATTAATTTGATAATTAATTATTTTAATAAAAATATTAAAACAAATTGTTGAATTTTTACAAGGTTTATATATTTCTTCTCCTCTTTCATTCGCGACAATAGATACCCATTCTGCATTGCGAAATGGGTCACTAGGAAATCTACAAACAAAAACAACATATAAAGTAACAATACTACTCCATGCATTTCCCTGTTCCCGAACAGTCGATGTTTGAAATAAGACCACAAAAGTATTTGTGTTTTTATTTTTCGGGCCGTTTTTGAAGCGCTTATCGGGAATCTAGTACTATTATTGATCGAAGGTAAAGACCTAATAGTTTGATCGCTTATTAACATCCCTGAAGAGCAATAAAGCCTCGTTACCACAATCATCGCGGTTATTGTACGATTTCGTCGAGCAGAGATTATGTAAGAATCTTGTCGGCATGTGGTGATGCGATCTCGTCCTCCATGTCATTCTGCCACGCTGCCAGTGATGCGATAACGTGTCCAAAGTCGACTTATAACACTCTGCGTAGTGCCCAAAGCGATGGCCACAGCACTTTGCCGAGAACCAGCAGGGCTATTCTGTACAAATCTCACCGTGAAAACCTAGGTGAAGTGAGTTGTCATTCTACCTGATGCTAGCGATTGACACTATTGACAGCTCACTCCACGCTCACTTCACCTAAGTTTTCACGGTGAGATTTATACAGAATAGCACTGCAGCTTCCAACATCCCCACGGCTCTGATCATTTCTTTTCTGATCACGTCTTCTCTCCATAATAACGTTCTTTTGTATTGATTTTATTTTATTTTATTTGATAGGAATAACAAACAGCAGTATATTACACAGTAGGCATACAATATATAACTTGCAATAAAAGTAACAAATACACTACTCAAGACGTTATCTACAGATTACCATACAGAATAGCTAGCTGTTAGCAGAGCAAGTTAAAAAAGCACTAATTATATTACTTATTAACTATATATTAGGGCTATGATCTCTTAAAATAGTCATAATTTCACTCTTAAATACAGCTTGGCTGAGAAACATAATATCAGTAGAGCCAAACTGTTTATTATAGGTGTCAACCAAACGATGTAACGGCGAGCGAACGCCTGAGTTAGTTCGACAAAATGAAGTAGCAAATAGGTGTCTTGAACGAACCTCACGACCGATTACAGTACGAGGGATCAGGTAGCACAGACTGTTCACAAGATCAGTACAATCAAATTTATTGCGGCATATACTAAACAGAGTCATCATTTCAAGAAGCCAAAGATATTTTATTTTAAGTTCATACATACTATAATGCGAAAAGACTTTTTCCCCAACCTAATATAAACAACGGAGAGCACAATGTGTCACAAGTATTTTTTAAAAAGATCGAAGGAATACCATCTGGCCCAGGACCCTTAGAGGCATCCAATGATTTAAGTTCTTTTTGAATTAATATTATTAATAAATAATAAAATAATTAATTAATATTCTTTTTGAATTATTATTTCTTTTTTAATATTTGAGTAATAAGATTCAGAGAGTTGACTTCAACGAAAAAATATATCCCGGATCTATAATAGTAACAATGGGAGTCCCACATGGCTCAATTCTTAGTCCTTTCTTGTTATTGATGTACACTTGTAGAGGGTATGAAAACTTATGAAATACGAACTAAACCGACAAGATGCAATGTACACCTCCACGACCCGATTGATGGGTACGTTAAGCGGAATTCACATTACTGTGTTGTATCGAGTCGTGACGCGTTCAGACGCAGTCACAGAATATAAATATAATATTACTGATGCAGTATTAGCCAATCTAAACTCGTTATGAAACGATGATCTCCTGGCCACATTCGTTTGATTACATCTTGCATCATGATACGATAGCTCAGCCTAGTGTGATTTCACTCATAAGTATGGCAGAAATTTTACTGATTTGGCCTCAGACCCGTTGCAGGACTATATAGGAGTATGACTTGACAGAAGATTTCATCTTTTGACTGACATTCAAAAACTATTCCCTTTTCAAATGACGAAATTTACTAAAATGTATCCATAGCAGTTACTAAAATTATAATTAAGAAGTATGGATTTTACTGATGTGACCTCAAACCCGTTGCAGGACTATATAGGAGTATGACTTGACAGAAGATTTCATCTTTTGACTGAAATTCAAAAACTATTCCCTTTTCAAATGACGAAATTTACTAAAAAGTATCCATAGCACCTACTAAAATTATAATTAAAAAAAAACTGTTTTTTAGTAAGTATCAAAAACGTGCTTGATTCATGTATTGCCTGTTAAAATCATAACCCTGCTTTGACTTTACTGTAGTCGGGTAAAAACTCGCCTTTTTTCACAATGCATATGCGACTCCATTTCTTTTTTGTGCTCACCATTCGTAGTGACAGTACTTGACATATTAATGTATTGTTGACGTATTTCAAACCTAAAAATTAATCACATATTTTAGATAAACGGTTATTATAATTTGTGGGTATAAAAACAGACGTTCTTCGGTAGAAAATAGAATGCTTACCTAATATTACTTTGCAAGGCGAGAATAGATGGTTGTTGGTTATGCTTTAGTGAAGGTGGTGAATGCGTCTCATTATTATCATAATGCTATTGAATTCCTGTAAAATTAGTTAATTGATTGCTCTGTGCTGATACCAAACGAATTAAAAATAGACCGAGATAAATTGACGTTACTTAACCATGTAATAATAGTTCTATGTACTTAGCACGCACTTTTTTTAGATATGTTTCCGTCTTTATCTTGCACTTTTAGTTTGACAGTTGTGCGACAGTGACAAAAATAACGCTTAGCCAAAGCCTGAGTAAGTCATAGAACTATTATTACTGACGGAGTAAGTAACGTTTTTAAATTCCGTTCAGTGATATCGTTAGTTCCAGTTTTGAGCACTGGTTCAGATAACATTTGTGGCGGCGACCGACCGACCACGGAAGATGAAACTGCCACTCCCCGCGTGCGGGGAAAATAAGCTACGCCCATCAAGCTACTATTTATTTTCAAGGTAGGGCCTTAAGTTTGTTCTTGGGATAAATTCATCCCAACTACGGAACCCTTCATTGTGCGTGGTCCGACACGCACTTGGCCGGTTTTTTAATTAAGGGTTTCGGTTTGTTCTGCGTTCGGTTTGTTGTTTCGGTATATTCTGAGATGGGTGTGTAAAAAAAGTGAGAAATGAGTATATAAGAGGAAGTTTGAAAGTGGCGCCAGTGACAGAAAAGTTGAAAGGAAATCGTTTGTCTTGGTATGGGCATGTAATGAGGAGAGACGAAACGCATGTGACTAAAAGAGTGATGAATATTCATGTTGATGGATGGAGAGGCTGAGGAAGGCCAAAGAACAGATGGATGGATTGTGTGAGGAATGATATGAAAGAGAAGGGAGTGAATGATAGCGTGACGGTTGACAGGGGAGAATGGAAGAATAAAACGTGTTGTGCCGACCCCAAGTAATATGGGATAAGGGCAGGAAGATGATGGTTTGTTCTGTGTTGACTATGATCCGAGTTATTTGCAGCTTCTGGAGAATGCGTCTGTACTATTATATTGTAACCAGTAATTTAAATGGTGTGCATAATAAAGAGTATTCTATTCTATTCTATTGTATTCTATTAGGTACCTACTTAATATCGTATAGGCCTTACCCATAAATTGTGTATTATGACAGGATTTTCATAATAAATAGGTCGTTCTCGTCTTCCTCTTCAGTCTTCTTCCTCTCGCATTACTTACTCTTTTTCATCATTTTCGAAACGATTTCATCTCTTAGTCATTTCAGTAGACTACTGTTTTAAGGTGCTTACCTATATTTCGGCAATGATGTATTACCTACGTCATTGTATTAGGGGTTAAAGTATGAAATTGCCGATTTGTACTGAAAAATTGAAATTCGTTTTTTTTTAAATTTAACATATTTATTTAATCAAAATAATTACCATTATTATCTATACATTGCTGCCATCTAATAGGAAGGTCATATAAGAATTTGCGATAGAACTCTCGTGATCTAGATTCGACAAACTATGTGAAAGCATTTTGTACTGCCTCCTGAGAAGAAAACTTTTTATCACGTAGAAAATTGTCCAAATCACGAAAAAAATGGTAGTCCGTTGGAGCAAGGTCTGGCGAATACGGAGGGAGACGACTGGTTTCTAATTGCAGTTCCTGTAGAGTTAAAACGGTTTCTCTTGCTGTATGAGGTCTCGCGTTATCATGGACCAATAATGGTGAAGATCGATTCATGAGTCGGGGCTGTTTCACTGCTAGTTTTGCTATTATTGTTCGGAGTTCCGCACAGTAGACATCTGCCGTTATTGCTTGAACAGATCGGAGAAAGCTATAGTGAATAACACCATGCTGAGACCACCAAACAGTTACCATTACCTTTTTATTGGTAAGCTTTGTTTTAGGACACTGTTGCGGCGTTTGACCTGGGGTCAGCCATTGCATTTTTCGCTTACGGTTATCGTAAAGAATCCACTTTTCATCACATGTCACAATTCGATCCAATATTCCTTCATTTCTGTATCGATTCAACAAGGCAACATAAGTTTCAAGACGCGTTTCTTTCTGCAGATCAGTCAAATCATGAGGCACCCATTTCTCATATTTTTTTTATTTTATTGATTTGACGCAAATGAGTCAATATTGTTGGTAAGGTAACGTTAAACCATGCCGCTAATTCCTGGGTAGTTTGGCTCGGATCGGCTTCCACCATCTCTTTCAATTCATTGTTATTCACCTGTATGTCTTCCACGTGGTTCGTCCTTCAAATCAAAATTTCCATCACGAAAGCGTTTAAACCAAAATCGCACGGTGCGTTTGTTAGATTTGGTATAATATATAATTATAAGCGTATATATAGCTACTACGCAAATAGCAAGTCTTAAATGTCAGAATGGTTATTGGTTATTTATTGTGTATGAAAGTATTATGAACATGGTGTGTAAGGGAAGGATTTCATAAAGAATAGCACAGAAAGACAAGACTAGATATTTATTATTTCAATTAGGCTTGTCAATAATTATTCGTCTTAAATGAGAAAGCTATTGTCCGTTCGCAAAACTAGGTCCTCATGGAGAAGAAGGACAAGAAACTCCATGGAAACAGTATTATAGTATTCTATCAACACATTTCTTATATTTTCACAATTTATAGTTATCTCAAACAGTTAATTCTATCACTCAGAATAATAGCAACACAATAACAATATTTAAGGTATAATATGAAATTACATAACTTACATGACACCTGGTAAATATATTTCACATCACAACGGCACTAGCACTAGCCACTTGAACATCCACTGAGCAACTACTCGAGAATTTTTTTTTTTTTTTTTTTTTTTTTTTGAAATGGCATCTCGTAGTGTGACCATGAGAGGTCCCGACTACTTAACCGGACTTTCCTGTTGGTGCCTTTAAGCGAGCTCAAAAGCCTCCAGCCAGGGGCATAAATACTAACTAAATTATAAACTAAACGACTGCGCACTAAGGGCACCCCCTGTGGGGTACGGACCTCGGCTTAGGGAGTCGTTGTCATTGACCAATGATATACAAGGCAAAGCAATAGGCTGGATCAAGTTAGGGGAATTATTATTATCAGGGGAGTTTAAAGCTACAGGCTCAGCTACGCCACCAGCTGGCTCGATTAAACCGATCAAGGGACATGAATTTACATTTACGTTAGATGGTCTTAAACGCGGTGGGCCTCGGCGGCGAGGCCGGAATGTAGATCTGTGTTTGTGTTGGACTGTGCTAGTGTCCCTACTACTTTCCTGGAGGAGGGTGATAGGGTCATCGGGTTCAGTGAGGGCATGTCGCGGACGGCGGATACTACTGATTCTACTGGGGGCATAGCTAGCGGCTTCGACAACCAAGGGGTTGCGATGTTTCACGGCGGAATCAAAGAAACGCTTGGAAAGGCGTTTCAAGTACTGACGGATGGTCGGGACTTTAAGGTCAAGGTGGAGGTCCGCGTTCCGAACGAACCAGGGGGCTCCCGTTACCTTTCGGAGGAGACGGTTCTGAAGGGTCTGCATCCTATGGATGAGGTGGGGCTTTGCATGCGCAAAGACTGGGCCCGCATAGGTCATGATAGGTCGAATGCACGCTGTGTAAATACGCAACTTGCACTTAAGGGACAACTTGCTGCGTGCATTCAGAACGGAGTGTAAACGGCCGAGAGCAAAGTAGGCCCGCGAACGAACCTGCTTTATGTGCTCTGAAAATGATAAATGACTATCGAGCGTCACACCTAAATATTTGGCTCGCTTCTCCCAAGGGATCTGCTTGCCAAACATGGTGATCGGCCGAGGAGGGGCGGTGAGCCGATTACGCCGTCTCGTAAAGAGAATGGCTTGGCTTTTATCGGGATTGACTTCGATTCTCCACTTTCGAAACCACTTGCCGAGGGCATCGACTGCGGTTTGGAGGGTGCGAGCGATCGAGTCAGGGCGAATTCCCTTGGAGAAAATGGCCGTATCGTCTGCGAACAGCGCCAACTGTGCCTTTTTACTCTTCGGGATATCGCTGGCGAAGAGGATGAATATGAGGGGGGAAAGCACAGAGCCCTGAGGGACTCCTGCGCGAATAGGGTGGGGGGAGGAAAGTGCTCCTTCAATGCGATAGCGAAAGGTGCGGTTTGACAAAAAGTCTCGTAGGATGAGCACGAGACGATCCGGCACACCGAGTTGGTACAGCTTATATAATAAGCCGTTGTGCCAGACTTTGTCAAAGGCCTTCGCTATATCAAAGAAGACAGCACCAGTCATCGCACCGCGTTGGAACCCAACGCTGATGTGCTCGACAATACGGTGGACCTGCTGCACGCAATAGTGCTGGGTTCGAAAACCGAATTGCTCGTCGGGAATGAGACCCTTTGTCTCGGCATAATCTCTGAGACGCTTATAAATAAGCCTCTCATAGACTTTGCCGAAGACGTTGAGCAGACTGATAGGCCGGTAGCTAGAGGGCTCGCTCTTAGGCTTGCCGGGCTTAGGGATACCGATAACGGTAGCCTGTTTCCAGGCGTGAGGAAAGATATTATTACCCATGGCACCATTGAAGATGATGGTCATGAGCATAATCAAACGGGCAGGGAAAAGTTGGAACACCCTATTGGTGATTCCATCTGAGCCGGGGGCTTTACGGTGTTTTAGACCCTTGATTATCTCGTGCACCTCGTCAGGAGTGACGGGAGGCAAGGGACAATCAGGGTCCTCAACGGGGGGAAGGGAGGCTCTACGTTCGACTTCAGCGTCAACCTCAGAGAGGTGGGCTTCGTCTACTGGTTGAGAGCTGGGTGAGCACTGGGCCTCAAGACTATCGGCAAGGCATTCGGCCTTGTCGATATCATCGAAAGCGATGGTATTGTCTGGGCGTACTAAGGGGGGCATAGAAGCTGTCTCTGAGGACCTGAGTTTCCTCTGTAGGTGCCAGAAGGCCTGATGAGTTGGCTCGAGCTCACTCAACATCTTGTCCCACCGCGTGGAACGCAGTTCCTCTATGCGTTTCTTTACAGATTTCTGCAAATAGCGCATATGGACTTTGTTCAAGCGGCAGGGAAAGCTGCTGTAGGCACGGACAGCCGCGTTCTTCTCATTCATCAGGGCACGTACATCGTCCGGCAGCTTCCAGCGATGGTCATCCACCGCTGGAACCTCCCTTGAACAATCGTTCAGGACTGATTGTACGTGCTCCGTGAATGAGTCGATCGCAGCTGTCGTGTCAGCGAGAGAGTCGAACTGATCAGGAATAGAGTCTAAGTGGGGAGATGAGGAGGATTTCAGACATTCGCTTACTTTCCTCCAGTCCGTCACCAACCGGGTGGGGAGAGGTTGAGAGGGATCGCGGAGACCTATGCGGGGGGCCAGATTTAAGATCACGGGACGATGATCAGACGTTAGTTCATGTATCGTTCTATAGAGTCCAACCGAAGGTTGACATTCTTTAGAAGCGCTACATCAAGTACGTCGGGGGAATGAGCGGGGTCATGGGGATAGTGAGTGGGAGTCATTGGGGCAATGACATCGAAACCCAAAATGGGACAGAGGTCGAACAAGTGTCTTCCTCTAGAAGTGGTGGTGGAACTATTCCAGGAGGTATGTTTGGCGTTGAGATCGCCCGCTATGATAACGGAGTCACTCAAGCCGAACAGAATGGTCAGATCGTCAGAGAGGGATTGGAAATCCTCTGAAGTGCGGGGGCCGCGGGGGGGGAGGTAGACCGATACAAGAGTGATCGGCTGGTGACCTGTCATGCCTAAGCGGCAGACAGACACTTCTAATCGCGAGAGAGGGGGAGGGTCCATAGGGATGCAGTATAGGGACGATTTATAGTAAATCATAGTCCCACCCTTGTGGCACCGAGACCTGTCATTGCGAACTATGCGATAGTTGGCAATCGACGGACTTCGGTGATGGGGCTTCAAGAACGTTTCCTGTAAGAGGAAAACGTCGATATGGTGGTCGCGGAGAAAAGTGGCGATCTCATCGCGTTGGCCTGCAAAGCCATTCGCGTTGAAAAAGCCTAAGTTTAATGATCGGGGTTTGATCCTAGCTATGATTCCTTTATCCATTATTTATTTGAGTTGTTGGAAAAGGAATTCAAGGCTTGCGTAATCTCGGGATACGCATTGAATATATTGATGATCCTGGGCAAATCGCCGACATTTCTGGCGGCGGTTAGCTCAAGAGCCATCTGTCTAGCGCGGGGGGTATAGAAAGCCATAAAAGTGCCAGCAATAATGCTGAACGAGTCAACATTTTGGCTGAGCACTGGCATGGTTGGGGGTATGGTAGGGGGGGGAGGAGCCAAAGCGGCGGGAGGGGTGGCTTTAGGAGCGGGCGCGGACGCGGGTTTAGGGGGCTGAGAGAGAACGGCTGGGGGAGCGCGGGTTCTCGGATCCCTAGGAGCGAGCGGGGGAGGGGGAGGGGGTTGGGAGTACGCCAATGCAGGGAAAGCCTGCTGGTGGTGTAGGGGAAACCACGGGTTAGGTCGCTGCGGACTTAGCCGGGTCGGCATCTGGGAAGATGGGATGGGGAGTAGCGGAGGGCGTTCTCTCTGCTGACGAGCGTCTGCACGCTTGTTCAGCTTTGAGGAGGAGAAGGACTTTGGGGCTTTGGGACAGCCACGGTAATTGGCTGGGTGCCCAGATTCGCCGCATAGCACACAGCTAGGCAGGTCGGTGCACAGGGTACGATCCTTCGGACGCAAACAGTCCGAAGTGCCGTGGTCCCCCAGGCACTTGACGCACCTGGGTTTCGCGTGGCAGTTCCTCTGCGAGTGGCCATACAATTGGCAGCGGTGACACTGACCAATGATGCCACTCTTCCAGGGTTTCTCGATTTCGAAACCCGTGAGGTTACAGATCGATCTGACCTGGAAAATAGGGTGGTACCCCTCGAAATGGGGACAGATAACTAGGACCATGTCGTATGCTTCTCCTGCCCTGGAGCGGTGCATACGATGGACCTCATCCACCGGGATAGCTTGCGACAGAAGGTCGTCTTTGATTTCCTTGACGGAGAGCTCCTTCGGGATCCTGCGGATCACCACTCTAGTCTGGCGCTCCTCAGGGAGAGTATACGTGTGGAAAGACACGTTCCTCGACCTAAGGAGTTTCGTGAGCTCCCTAAAGTCATGAGACGTAGGGATGCTCACTTTGATACCCTGCTGGGTAGATCGTGCGGCGGTGTAATTGATCCTAAGATCGGTACACCAACGCGAGACGTCTGTCCACTTCCCCTTGTCCTGGATGTACACAGGAGGGGGGGAAGGTGCCTTCTTGGGGACAGAAGACGAAACGGGGGGGGTGGCGGTGGGGGCAACTGAGGCCGTGGGATCCGCGGTCGGAGGGGGGGGAGGGATAGCGGTGGAAGCCGCAGAGGGAGGAGTGAGGGAATCACCCACTTTCCTTCCCTTCCTAATCTGGGCAGAAGAATCAACGCGATTCTTCTTCCTCTTCCTCTTACCTTGGACGGTGGCGAAACCATCATCCTCAGCGGAGGAAGGGGAAGAGGGAGGGCACGAGGAGGCTGACTGATCCTGAGCAGGTTCAGAGTCGGATGCCTCAGAAATGTAAGAGTAGGGAGAGGTGGGTCTCCCGGACACCGGGGAGGTGTCCATAGAGTCACCTGAATCCTCACAAGGAGGGACGGGAGTGGGCTCTAGGGCATCGCTGAAATCAGCGATGCCTGAGACAGAAGGGGAGGGGGAGGGGGGGGTGGGGCCGGACCGCTGAAAAGCGGCTAGACGCGCCTTGAGGCTCTCGTTCCCCAAGACTGCGTCCAGGAACACATCGGGCTCCTTTAGGAGGAGCTCCTTAATGAAATCGAAGAGGTGCTCTCTATCGAGCGACATGGTCACGACGCGACAACCCTATATCTAACTCCCCGGGTGGGTTGGCCCGGGGATGTGTAAGTCTCCCTGCCGGGTGCAGGCAGGGAGGTGTGTACCTACGGTTACTCGAGAATGTCATTACAATCCTTTTTATATCCTACCACCCCTTCCATTTATCCCTTCCTATCAAACCTCAACTGACAGTATTGTATCAATTGTTTCAAACAACCTGTTATATTAAAATAGCAATATAAATTCTATGATATACTACAGTTACTATCAAATATTATTTAATTATTTATAGTAATAAAATCTGTACGAATTTGACAAGTTAAGAGTGGTATATTTCGTAAACACAATAACTAATCAAATTAGATACTTCTACATTGGTCTCAAGCTTCGTAAATGTGACAGATGTCAATATCCAACAAACAGTTATTCTAAAGGTTGTTTTACAATGATTCGATGATTTTAATCACAACCGAACTAACTTCCGGAATCAAGGTAATCTCAAGTATTTATTTTTAAATATTAGACACATAATAATTACATTTATCTAACACGGCCATACTGACAAGTACTTCGCTCTCGAAGTACATTAGATACCGTTTATCTACAATTGTAATTTACTTTTCTTTTGTCATTGTCATTTTTGTTTTGTATTGCCAATTGCCTAGACGTGTCAAGTCCCATCCACCCGCTGCCAGTGGGATAGACTTGCACCAAGCAAATGACCGACCAGCGGAAACAAATATTATCGGTTACCTCGTCATGCAGGTCCCATTCACCCGCTGCTGGTGAGATAGACAAGCACCAAGTAAACGATCGCCCAGCGGTCAATAAACATAAGCCAACTACATAGACATGTTATTCATCTGCTGTCTGTGAGACGACTCGACACCAAATAGGAGGCTACCAGCGGCATAGTCATAGTCAACTAATTGTAATTATCTAATACGGCCATAGTGTGAAACTTAATCACATCTTACTGTATGCGGCCAAACACCCGCCGTCGGTGAAGCTTAATCACCCGCAGTCAGTGAATGCCAGACAACAGTCAAGACAAGCTCTTTTTGTATTAATTAAATAAGTAATCAAAACAATATACCGCTCGGTCAACCTGATAATTGCAAATTGTATTGATCATCCTTATTACATTTTCTATTAAATAATTGCAAATATTTAACATGGTCACTCTGTTGGTACCTCACTTTTTAGTAAAAGGTTATAATAATAAGCCAAATCAAAATTATCAAGAAACACAGATCAGTTCCGACAAAACTATAAGTTTATTTTAACAGTACTATTAGTAAGCATTTTGAAAGTGAAAAATAATAAAATAAAGCTAATCATTAATAACCTTCAACCTTGTCATATTTGTTTATCAGCAAGTTATGTGATATTCGCTATTTTTTTCATAATATATAAATACAATTATTTTTCATTTACTTTATGACATTACTAACTTCAATTTTGTAAAGTTTCCTCCAAAGCCATTTTTTAAATTAACTTGTGATCAACAGAGCAATATTTACAATTTTAAAGTAACTTTCCGTGAACACTTGCATTTTTCTTTTTCGACCATACAATTCTCAGCACGTTTTCATCGTTATGATGAGGGTTGAGTCAACGACCCGCCGTTACCAATGGTTTCCAGTAGAACACGATTGCTCCAACGTTGATCATGAAAATAGCAAAATAAAATTCATTAGAAATATGTTATGTGAGACTGAGCACTATCCCACTTCTGATGTTAGATTTGGTATAATATATAATTATAAGCGTATATATAGCTACTACGCAAATAGCAAGTCTTAAATGTCAGAATGGTTATTGGTTATTTATTGTGTATGAAAGTATTATGAACATGGTGTGTAAGGGAAGGATTTCATAAAGAATAGCACAGAAAGACAAGACTAGATATTTATTATTTCAATTAGGCTTGTCAATAATTATTCGTCTTAAATGAGAAAGCTATTGTCCGTTCGCAAAACTAGGTCCTCATGGAGAAGAAGGACAAGAAACTCCATGGAAACAGTATTATAGTATTCTATCAACACATTTCTTATATTTTCACAATTTATAGTTATCTCAAACAGTTAATTCTATCACTCAGAATAATAGCAACACAATAACAATATTTAAGGTATAATATGAAATTACATAACTTACATGACACCTGGTAAATATATTTCACATCACAACGGCACTAGCACTAGCCACTTGAACATCCACTGAGCAACTACTCGAGAATGTCATTACAATCCTTTTTATATCCTACCACCCCTTCCATTTATCCCTTCCTATCAAACCTCAACTGACAGTATTGTATCAATTGTTTCAAACAACCTGTTATATTAAAATAGCAATATAAATTCTATGATATACTACAGTTACTATCAAATATTATTTAATTATTTATAGTAATAAAATCTGTACGAATTTGACAAGTTAAGAGTGGTATATTTCGTAAACACAATAACTAATCAAATTAGATACTTCTACATTGGTCTCAAGCTTCGTAAATGTGACAGATGTCAATATCCAACAAACAGTTATTCTAAAGGTTGTTTTACAATGATTCGATGATTTTAATCACAACCGAACTAACTTCCGGAATCAAGGTAATCTCAAGTATTTATTTTTAAATATTAGACACATAATAATTACATTTATCTAACACGTTCATTAGCAGTCCCCTCTCCAAACGCAACATTGATATTGCGAGCTGTTTCTGCCGCGTTAGTTCCGCATCGGAACTCGTATTCAAAAATAACTCGAATTTTCGAAGTATCCATCTTTCTTGTCTAAGCTGAATAAAAAAAACAACTGAAAGTCGATAATCAAATGTTGCACATTTTTTAAAAGAAGAACTTCATAAGTACCATGTGAAAAAAGTTTCACTCAAAAATCTTTAACCATGAAGGTTCTATGTCAATTCGAAGTTCCTAATACAATAAACGGCAATTTCATACTTTAACCCCTATTATTTCGGTATTGTTAGGGTATTTAAAACATGCCTGTCTTAACCAAAAATATGAGTGTGTTTATTGAACGGCATTTATGAGCAAAAACATCAGTTTATTGGCATAAAACATCATTTGTTTAGAAAAGTAGGTACTTAGTTTGTGCTTTACTTGATATTTTCTAAGACGTATATTTCCATAACCATTGGTTCTAGTAGAATCAGCGGGATACCTAATTGCGTAAATCTCTTACAATGACAATGCCTTGACAGTTCAACAACATTCATTGTTGTGTTGAGCAGACGAATTTTTCAAACATTTGCAGCAATATCCACTTCCGCGCCCGGCTTCCCCGCGTGACATCATTAGGATTGGCCTTGAGACTTTATCGGCGCGCGACGGGGCGCCGCCACTCATACACGGCTTGTACACAACATATTTCTATGAACGGACATCCAACTAATTAACTAATTTCTTATAGTGGATAAACTAGGCTAGATTACGAATTTTGATTTAGAACAATAGACGACTTAGTTTTTTTTTTAATACCCAAAAAAAAACAATAAAATAACAATTTAAAAAACAATTGACCGCTGACCGCTGTAGTTCTGGTAACATTGTCCCCTCACCACCGCTCAAACCTCACCCCCATTCGATGGTTTTTTTCCCCACGGACCTGGCAGAGATTGATAATATCATTCATAGTCTGAAGTCTTGAGTGCGCTGTTGGCTATGATAACATCTCTACCGGCATTGTGAAGAGATATAGA
Source organism: Cosmia pyralina (assembly GCA_946251885.1). Classification (NCBI taxonomy): domain Eukaryota; kingdom Metazoa; phylum Arthropoda; class Insecta; order Lepidoptera; family Noctuidae; genus Cosmia; species Cosmia pyralina. The sequence continues at coordinate 23,555,467 of OX276358.1, forward strand.
CAGATCCTCATTCCTCCAATCGTTTTTATCTGCAACCTTGCCATTGACTCCGGCAAATTCCCAAAAGCCTGGAAAATTGCGGAGATTCGCCCCATCTTCAAAAGTGGTGACGGAGCCTGTGTCAATAACTACAGACCAATTTCCATCCTGCCAGTCTTGTCTAAGGTGTTGGAGAGGATCATGAAGAAGCGCTTGGTTGACTACCTTGAAGGCAATTCACTGCTATCCCCTTCTCAGTACGGTTTCCGATATGGCTTGTCGACCAACGACGCCATTCACGGTTTAACTAAGTTTGTTTCTGAAAAACTCGACGAAAACAAAAAGGTTATAGTAATCTTTATGGACCTTGCCAAGGCCTTTGACACGGTCTCCGTCCCTCTGTTGGTGAAGAAGTTGGAGGCCATTGGTGTAAGAGATGCACAACTAAAGCTTTTCTCCGATTACCTTACTAACCGATTCCAGAGAGTTAAGGTAGGTGAGTGGACTAGTGGTGATCTTCCCGTCGTGCACGGCGTCCCACAGGGCAGTATCCTTGGCCCCCCTTTGTTTCTGACCTTCATCAACGACCTCTGTGAACTTTTGATGCCCAGCGGAAGGATCATTACTTTCGCTGATGACACAGCGCTTTTGTTTGAAGCCGACACCTGGCCCGAAGTTTACAGTTGTGCACAGATGGGGTTCAACTTGGTGTTGTCATGGCTGGCTAGTAATAGACTCGTTCTCAATGTTGATAAGACAAAGTATATTTCTTTCTACATAAAAAAACCTTCGTGTTCACTCGACGATTTCAAAATTACCGCTCATTCATCCTCGTGCATTTTGTCCCATAGTGCTTATTGCTTATGTCCCCACCTTCATAAAACAGATTCAATAAAGTACTTGGGCGTTATGCTAGACAGCACACTAAGTTTTCACCCGCACATACATGCTCTTTCCGCTAGGATACGTAAACTGATATTTGTGTTTAAAAATCTTCGTCATGTTGCGGACACTGGCTTATTGAGATCAGTCTATTTTGCGTTATGCCAATCGCTAATCTCGTACTGTATAACTGTATGGGGTGGTGCGACAAAAACATCAATGCTCCGGATCGAACGTGCACAGAGGGCCGTTCTAAAGGTTAGTAATTTCATGCCTTTCTTGTTTCCCACTAGAGAACTTTATGAGCGAACTGGAGTGTTAACTGTACGTCAACTTTTCATTTTAAATACGATCTTGCGCAAACACTCTCATCTTACCTATAATCCTACTTTATTTGAAGGTAAGCGACGTAAACACGCTGTCTGTCCCACAACTCAGTTCCATACTGCTTTCTCCCGTCGACATTTTGGTTTTCTTGGAAACTATTTATATAACAAAATTAACGGAATTTTGTCAATTTATGCCCTACCCAAGCAGCGTTGCAAAAAAACCCTCTCTATCTGGTTACAAAAATTGGACTATGACGCCACGGAGCAGCTACTTATTGTTTCTTCGTAATGTTTCATGTTTTTCGGGTTCTTGACTGTAACCAACACCATTCAAATACACACACTCACACCATCATTCTACCTCTCCTTACACATTACACACGCAACACACACACACTACACACACGCACACTATACATTTTTTTTTTAAATTATTTACTATTGTTATTAGTTTAAATTCGGGGTGAGAGCCTGGTGATCTGTCACACAGGGTATCCTAGTATGGACGCCAGTCTCTCACAAAGGATCATATTTTAGGTTTTGTAACAAAGTTATTATTCTTGTCTCTATTTATAAAATAAAACTAAGTGTACCTTTGTGACGAGAGAAATAAAATAAAGATTTATTTATTTATTTAATTACTTAATAAATTATTTCAAAATCTAAAACGATACTTAACCCTATTTTTTTTTTACCTAAAATATTGGTAAGTACTTAATAACACCAGTTGACGTAAAACCAATATAATAGGTTGGGGAAAAAGTTTCTTCGCATATTTTAAGAAAATTCAAAACATTTTTTAATATACATTATTTACATTTATCTAAAGTATGTAGGTACCATTTTGTTCGATAACTTTTTGCCATCTTGTAGGTAGGGACATGATCTCATTGCTATAGAAATTTTGGGACTTCTGATCAAAATACCGCGACAAGTGGTTTTGGTAGTCCTCTCGTGATGTTAACCTGACACTGTCTAAAGAATTCTGAAAAGACCGAAACAGGTGGAAATATGAAGGTGCAAGGTCAGAACTATACGGCGGATGCATTAACACCTCCCAGCCAAACTCTCTTAATTTTTGCTGAGTGGCTAAAGATGTGTGAGGTCTAGCGTTATCATGATGAAAAACCACACCCCTTTTGTTGATTAATTCCGGCCGCTTTCTCTCAGCTTCTTGCTTTAATCTCATCAGTTGTTCGCAGTAGAGTTCAGAATCGATGGTCCTGCCTGGTGGTAACAGCTCATAATGAATAATGCCCTTCTAATCCCACCACACACACAGCATCACCTTGTTGCGAGTTAACCCGGGTTTCGCCACAGTCTGTGAAGCCTGACCGGCCTTTGACCACGACCTTTTTCGCACGTTCTTGTCGTACGTGATCCACTTTTCATCACCAGTTATCAGCTTCTTCAAAAATGGTTCGGTTTCATTACGTCGTAATAAAGAATCACAAATGAGTACACGGTTCATTAGGATTCTTTCAGTGAGCTCGTGAGGTACCCAAATATCGAGCTTTTTTGTGTACCCAGTTTTCTCAAATGCGCCAAAACTGTTTTGTGGTCAATTCCCAGTTCTTCAGCTACGTTGTAAATACTGATATGCCAATCTTGCTCCACTTTTTCAAAAATGGCATCCATTTTATCCGTAATAGGGCGACCAGAGCGACGTGCATCTTTGACATCAAAATTTCTGGATTGAAAACGCTTAAACCAAATTTGTGCTACTCTCATAGACACTGCACTGGGTCCATAAACATCGCAAATTTTTTTCGCGGCTTGCGTTGCATTTTTACCTTTTTTGTAGTAAAATTTGAAAATGTATCGAATTTCTTCATTAGATTCACTTATCTTGACAGTACGAAAAACAAATGAAAATCACACATTTTCCTAATTTGAATTTGGAATTATGTTCTTTAAAATTTAAACTTTCAATGATACCAAAACCAGCCAGATACAAATAGTATAGCCAAAGATATTTTATTTTAAGTTCATACATACTATAATGCGAAAAGACTTTTTCCCCAACCTAATATACCAATCACGGACGGATATCTATGAAACCAATATTTTAAGATATAATATTTTTGCCGTTAACAACTTATTTTCCTGGGCTACGTCTAATGGGGTTACATTGATATTATGGGTTTACTCTTTGGTAACAACTTTCGACTTAAGAAAAACTAATTTTATTCGGTGTGTGAATAAGGAATTGTTGGTGTACCGGTTACTGGGCATTTTTAACCGACTTCAAAAAGGAGGAGGTTCTCAATTCGTCGGAACCTTTTTTTTTTTTTTTTTTTATGTATGTTACCCGATTACTCGAAGATGGCTGGACCGATTTGGTTTTTTTTTGTTTTATTCGAAAGGGTATACATCACAGTTGGTCCCATATAAAATTAATTAACTTTGCTTTGGTAGGTTTTGAGTTAGCTTCAATAATACGTATTTTTTCCTCACTTTATATGGATGATGTTCTAGTTTGTTTTGCAGGTAGTGGTATTACAAATTGTGTGAGGTAGGTACACAACTAAAAAGTGAAATAAAAACTTTTTTACAAAAAACTTAAAAAACTTTTTTACAAAAAAATACAACCGACTTCCAAAAACAACACTACAAAGTGAAAAATAACTTTAATTTCGAAAGTCGGTGTCTAGTTAAATGTATTTTCGTTTTTTGCCCCCGACTTCCGAAATTAAAGTTATTTTTCACTTTGTAGTGTTGTTTTTGGAAGTCGGTTGTATTTTTTTGTAAAAAAGTTTTTTAAGTTAAGAAAAACTTTTGATGCCTCCAAAAATCTATAATATACCTGTTTTCATAAGACGAGAGTTATTATCTAAAGAAACCCGTAGCATCAAAGTAACCCCATTTTAGGAAAGGGGCATAAATCTCTATTCTGAAACAATATTAACTTTAAATACCCCCACGTCCCCTCGTAAGTTTTTTGTAAATATTTTATAAACGTCATAATAACGGGACCAACTCTTGTAATTGAAAGATTCTACCACGTATATTTAGTACCAACCCATTTAACTATTTTATTCCTGCCCTGGAAATTTTTGTACCTCGCACGGCATAAACGAAATTTCACGATAACACTGGTCTCGCCATGATGACGCGTCATAATGACGAGACCATGCCTGTACTCCAAAACTGTAACGATTTACATAATTCTGATCAAACCAGTATTTAGTACCTAATTTCGTATCTCCAAAAATCAACAGTGGGTGATGGAGATTTTAGCAGTTTCTTAACAAAATTAATTTTTCAGTTTGACATTTTCTACGCCTGAATAATTTAACGAGAAAAAATACTTCAAGTAAAAAATTGCAGCTACATTTCGTGCAGGCGCTTCATTATTTCATTCATTTGGCGCAATTATTTATCTTTCAAATAAAATTTGGTCAGGTGAAGCAGGAAAATGATTATTACGCGTTCCAGAAATATATTTTTAAACGTAATTACTATAACTAATCTGTACATCCTGTTTTTGAAATACGAGTACCTATGTATACCTACCTATTTACGCGAGGGTCAGTCTGCAACATACTTAATATTTTTTACTCAAATTTGAAATATTATAACCTGAGTCAATAAAAAAAAAATGGTGTCCTGTCATTTGACAAAATACGAATTACAAAGGAAAATGCCCATTTGAGGCGCACAGTGGACAATAGACTAGAGAAAAAAAAAAAAATTAATTTATTAATTAATTTTGCCATAACAAATATGTATTTACTTTCTTCCAAATTACAATCGCCACTACAATCTGCACCAATTCGTTAAAAAAGATATTGTAAGTAGGTACTCATCATTATGAACAACTTTTACTTTGGGACAAAACCTGAAATCGTGAAAAAAATCAGCTGTTCAGTACACTTATCTACATCAAACTCGTCAAAATGTAGGGAGCAGCTGATTTTTTTTGCGATTTTACATTTAGTCCCAAAGTAAAAGTTGTTCATAATGATGAGTACAATCTCCCATTTCGATTTGGTGCACGTTTTCAATTTCATCCTGTATATTCAGGGTGTGTGTGTGTTTTGTGTGTATTTATTGTGTGTGTTGTTTATTTTTATTTTATCATGTTAATATTTTAAATTGATAATTAAATAATTAATTTATCATCAGTCCCAAACAAAATTTTGCTAAGCCTACCTAAAAAATGTATACTAGGCATTCTGTAGCAAACTATTAGAAAGTATCAAAAATAATCCACAATTTATAATTGTCAAATACCTACTTAAATTAAAATATTTTTTTACAGAGAGCGCATTAGGTAACTATGGTCCTATCTGTTGGCTCGGTTTCAATGTAATCTCCGGAACACGATTAAAATTAAGTCGTAAATTATTATTAAAAACAGTGCTTATTTCATTTAATGCTTAAAACAAATTTATTTAAATTTCCACGTATTGATTTCTGACATTCGTCATATTAATTACTTTAGAGACGATCGAAATAAAAAAAAAATCGTATCCGTAATTTTGATCAAGCATTTCAAAACAAAAACCATAGGTTCAAAGCATTGTTCAAACATACAAGTAGGTAAGTTGTGAATACAATGTTTCATACATAGTAGAAACTTTCTATTGGACATACTTTGTAGCGCAGAAGTCATAGGAACCCAGCACCCTAATTGCGTAACACATTATCAATCGGAATTTGAATCATTTTGAAACAAATTGCTAATCCATTGCTTCATATGTTCGAAAAATTTGTCTACTCGACAAAGTAAATAACGCAATGAATGTTGTTGAACTGTCAAAATGAAACCAACTCCGATTGATGATGTGTTACGCAATTAAAGTGCTGCACCAACGACAACTGTGCTTCTAATTATAACAAAAGAAATGTTGGCAAAAGCCAACATTTCATTTGTTTTGTTTGTGTTGTTTAAATCTAGTGGTAAGAATACCACTAGATTTAAATATTATAGAAAAAAAAAATATATGTTTATTTCAATAGCTTACAGTAGTTACATTTATACTTTTAGGAATGACCCTTTAAGCAAAATAAATGCTTGTGTTAGGACATTCCGCCCTTCAACTACAGTACAGAAATGCTATTCTGTAAACATCTCACCGTGATAAATTAAGTGAAGTGAGCTGTCATTCCACCCGATGCTAGGGATTGACGCTAGTGACAGCTCACTTTAAGCTCACTTCACCTAAGTTTTCACGGTGAGATATTTACAGAATAGCACTACAGTGTCGTATACGAGCTAATGAATATGATAATGAAAGTACTTAGTTAAAAATAAGTAGACAAATCCTCCATTTTAAAGGAGGAGTCTAAAATTAAACAAAAGGCAAAGAAATGAAAATTGGGTAATTTAATGGTGCGCGCTTAGTGATTGTGCGTATGCGCGTGTGTGTTTATGCATGAGTGTGTGTGTATGTGTTTTTGTGTGAGTAAGAGGCTATGAAGTAAGTGTGGGTATGCGTGATATGAGTGAGGAGAGAGGATTGGTGCGGTATGTGTTGATGTATTTTAGAAGTGATTGTAATATGGCGTGTGATAGGGATAAGAGATTGAAGTTTTAGCATGGATTTAGGAGTTAACCCTACGACATGTCTTGGGATAAGAAGATGTAGCATGACGACATCTTCCACTAACCGTTGTTTAATGTTTGTATTAGACATTCAACTTCATCGTACGATTTCGATTTTAGCCATTTCGTCATAATACTTTTACATTCGCGTTGTGTACCTACGGGGATAAATATCTAGCTCTTTGTTAAGGAGATTATATAAACGAGATGATTGACTTGCGTACTGCCTTTTTGCAAATGTTGATTTAATCGTGATTGCTGGGGCAACAATATGCTTTCTTCTGCCTTTCAGCTTCGAGGGGTCAAAAACGAGGGATTTGTGTTGTTTTAGAATGATATGGAGTACGTACATCTTTCTGACTGTCAGGAGATCAGATATTTTATAAAGGCTTTCCGTTGGGTATCTAAAGGGTTTAAAGAGCATGACTTTAAGTAGCGACCTCTGGGCTCTCTCTAGCTTTAGGAATTTGATTTTTGTTGCTCCTCCCCAGACCGGAAGACAATAAGAAAGGACAGACTGTGCTAACGTTGTATATATATGAAGTAGAAGGCGCTTGGAAGTGACGTATCGTAGTGTTTTAAAGGTCCAGATAACTTTTATAATTCTCTTTATTAACAATTCTGTGTGAAAATGCCAGGTCAGGCGCTGATCAATCATTACGCCCAGATATTTTGTAAATTTAACATTTTCAATTTTGTCGCATGAGCTTATAGAGTGAGCAGGGTAGTGGCATTTGTGAATTTTAATATTGAAATCTGCTGGTGGCTGGGAGGTATCGTACTTGGAGAAGCATATGAAATTAGTTTTGGAAGTGTTTAGGGTTAGAAGATTAAGGTCGAGCCAAGCAGCAACCTTTTTCAGACCGTCCTCAGCGGACTTACAGACATTGTTCCATGTTGTACCACTAAACATTATGGCGGTGTCATCCGCATATGAGAAAGTTTGACCTTCTTGTATTTTTAAATTACAAAGGCTGTTTATGTAAAGAAGGAATAATGTCGGGCCGACTACCGTTCCTTGGCCAACTCCGTAGGTAATCTATCATAAGAAAGGATCTGTGCACTCAATGAATCAGGAGAAACAATGTTGAAAGATAATATAGAACCATGTGGTCAAAGCGAATGTACTGGTGTTAAAATTATTTCTTACGCTTTGTCAATTTTTTTTTTAAAACGATTCTAAAAATGTCAATACAAGATGTACCAAGCCCTAACATTATAACATCGCGTTAGTGGGTACGCGCCTTAGGCGGCCCGTGCTAACTCAGCATTCGCGGTAGGTCGGGGACAACGACCATAGGTCGTTGGTCGGGGATGTTGTGGCTAGCGCTCGGCGACACTAATCCGTAGAGATAAGGAACTAGTATTAAGAACATTGTATTTCGTTTAGGTTTTAAGCTTTTAGTCTGCATTAAATCGTCTTCGCGACTAGACTCATTTTGTTTCTTTTAAAAACCTTCGGCACTGCCCTCGGTAGTTAACTATAAACTTACACGAAATCCTAAATAATTTAAAGCTTTGTTCTTTCATATCGTCGGTCGGATTCATTACAGGAACAAATTCCGAAATCACGTGTTTTGAGATAAGTATGCAGAATGGTAGGGAATTGAATACATTTTCCAAATCACTCAAATATTGGTTATAATTAACAGAAAACGACTTATTCCGCTAAAGAAAAAAAACAATTTTAGTTGTCTCTTCGTTTTCAGTATAAGTTTATTTCGAAATAGCCCGCTGCCACTCTAAATTCTTATGTGCATCCGTGGTTCATCAGTAGAATATTTAGAAATGTTCCAGTATGACTTTGAAAATTTTTAATTGTGTGTATTCGTGTTTTGTGCCAGTCGCGTTTTGAACGCGCAGTGCAGCAGCAGAAGCAGCTTGAGTATTAGTAATTAATAATTTTAAAAATTAATTTTAAGAATAAAACTGACCTTTTTTTATTTTCTAGATATTAAATAAACCGTTGAGATTTTTAAATTGATTGTTTTTTTTATTTAAGTACTGGCTCATTCAGAAATATTCCAATTAGTCCTTAGTTTTTCAGGAAATGTTCACTTCATTAATGGAATATTTCACAAAAATTACGGATAACTCAAAAACTATAAATGACATCTAAATCCTAATAACACACAATAAACTTGTCTATAATCTGCATATTATTCAATAAAAAAAAATACACTTTATGATCTCTAAATGAAGTAAACTAACATTTGAATATTTTCAAAAACTTTAACCGTCAATTACTCAGAACAGTGTATTTTGAAATGTTCCACTACTGTTTCCGACCGACGCGATATGACAGTAACCCGCGCCAATAAAGTTTGAAGATCATAATTGATGGCTTTCCGTCTCGCTCATCCAAGTAACAGAGAAGTTCAAAGTGGATAAGTTTGACTAGGTACTTCAAATGTTTTCTTTGGTTCACTAATGTTTGACAAAAAACGAATAACAAATGTTAATTTTAAAAATAACATTACTTATACAAAATAATCATTTGACAAACATCTCATTTCGCAAACATGTTACCTTTTTAGTAGGTAATCATTTGACAAAATACAGATTTCGCAAATGTTTTGCTTTACAAATATTTCAAATTTAACATTTAATAATATCATTCCAAAAATTTTCATTTGTCCAAGTAGGTAGGTCCTTCGTTTGTCAAAGGACAATGTCAAGAATCGCCCTGTGCAATAAAAGCATCGGACATACACGGGTATATAATTGTCAATTTTATTAAATTTGTTGCAAATACTTTTATAACACGGACTAGCTAAATGTCAAAATGAACATTAAAAAGTATTTTATGCGATTATTATCATTAACCGCCGCCATCTTCACCAAACGTCATGTCGTGTCGAAGAAGATTAGGGATGCCCAATCGATTTTAAACGATATTTTCTTTTCTTTTTTTTAACTGTCGTATATTTTTTAATCTGAAACACATTCTGAATTTATTTCGATTATAGTGCAAATAGAAACTACAATAAAAACATTCAATCACCATTCCATTATTATTATTCACTTAAAGTATAATTTATAAAACCTAGCTAATGCATGAGGTCATATTCTATTTTAAATAGCTAGTAAGAATATTGCTGAAGTGAACAATACATATTTCATCGTGATCCTTATTCAGGGTTTTCTAAGACCGTTTAGAAAAGTGTGTGGTTTACTTTTATATAAACGATCACTTACGAGTTTACGAAAATTAATATACCTAAAAAAAAATATTTATAGTTACTGGATGAATTATAAATGTTTTCTTAATAAAAAAAAACAATGTTGCAGACTTGATACAAATGTTATTATTAATATTGTTACAAGTATAGAGGAAGTAGAGAAGTATGGTGTTATTATAAGTAGGACATTGTCATGTGTAATGGTGTTAATATTATCGTATGACAAAAGTTGATGTAATACTGTTTGTAACGTATGGCCATAGTAAATCTTAGGAAATATCGTTTTTTAACGTATCGTATTTATTTTGGCATCCCTATTTTTGACGTCACTAAATGGTCACTTGTCACTTGTCAGTCTCTCTCCTGTCAACCTGTACTCTCATTCTATCAATTACATATTGACGTCGCTCGCTCTTCGTAATTGTATCGGTGCGTTTTGGTGACTTTCACTTACGCTTTAAAGAAAAAAAACTGCATGCCTAAATAAATAATTAGGTAGGTAGGTACTAAAAATTGCTATAGGGTATTGTCTTTCAGTTTCTTAAAAATCATTCGGAGACACGGAGTTATGAAAACCATAATATTCATGGTTCGATTATAACCTCAAAATCTGATACTTTTTTGAAATATATCTATTCAAGAGCTAGTCCGCTATAAAAATAACATCATATAGGAATTTACTAATGATCATCAATACAACACATAATTTTCCGATGCTGTTAGTTCCAGGGCGAACAATGTATGGGCGCAGAGCAATGTCCTTTGCGATTTTTGATGGTAGATAAATTGTTACTTAAAACTATTTGATTGTTAGTCAATTTATAAAAATGCACGCTGTCCTAACCAAGTAAAATATAGAATTCGGTTCTGGCATATGTGACATAATGTGGTCGCAGTTATAACCTACCCTAACCTTAACCTAGCCATTTCTGCTCTGACCAAGTCAAATAGGTAAAATTCGGTTCCGGCTCGCTTGGCTCGTGCACAAATGTGGTCGCAGTTCTAATCTAATCTAACCTAAACCTAGCCGTTCCTGTTCAATTGACCTACTAATGACTGATGATTTCGTACTGAAAGTAACCGATCATTGATAACGTGTCGTTTTGCATCTTCGTCAAATTTCAGGGTGTGATACAGAACATCAAACCGAACAACTTTCTCCATGGCACCAACATCGTAATCGCGAAAAAATAATCAGCCGTCCCATACATTTGCTTCGAGTAGGTATTGAAGTTTTCTATGGGACAGTTGAAAGTTTGATGTCATGAAAAAAGTTGTTCGATTTGATGGTCTATCCACACCCTTTTTGACGAGGATGCAAAACCTATACTTATCAAGCAATTCATTTTGTCAAACATTATTTGTGCTTTGCGTTGTTTTACCAATTAACATGATTATAAAAAGATTAGTTTGTCAAATTTCGTTTATGCCGTGCGAGGTACAAACATTTCCAGGACAGGAACAAAATAGTACTAAATGGGTACTAAATATACGTGGTAGAATCTTTCAATTACAAGAGTTGGTCTCGTCATTATGACGTTTATAATATTTCGGGGCCCAAGGTATTGGGTTTTACAACTTAGGTTTCTCAACTTTATTCTTGTTTAAAAAAAATTTGCATAAAATTCACCACATACCTAATTCAAGTACTTAGTTCTAAAGTTTGAGGTCAGCGGCAAATGCCGTGGAGAAGGACCCGAGCTGGTTATGAACGGCTCACCAATTAATAGGGTGTCAACTTTTAAATACCTTGGTCACTGTCTTGCCGCTGACCTCAAGGACGATGTGGACATTGAGAGGGAGCGCAGGGCTCTAGCGGTCCGGAGCAATATGTTGGCCCGTAGATTTGCGCGGTGTACAGAACAAGTTAAAGTAACGCTTTTTAAGGCTTATTGCCAAAGTCTGTACACGGGCAGTCTATGGGTCAATTGCACTAAGAGATCGTTGGATGTCCTGCGCGTCCAATATAATAATGCTTTCAGGATGTTGTTGAGGCTGCCTCGTTACTGTAGTGCGTCGGCCATGTTTGCGCAAGCCCGCACCGACGGCTTCCATGCACTTATACGCAAGAAAACAGCGTCGCTACTGAGGACAGTGAGGGGCAGTCGGAACAGCATCCTGAAAACTGTAGCCGAGAGCATCGGCTCTCCGATTGTGCAGCAGTTTGTGAGGAGGCTGATTTTTACTAACACTAGGCAATAAGTTATTTTTGTATGTTACTAACACTATATGGATATTGTGTGTCCGAAATAAAATTATTCTATTCTATTCTATTCTATTCTAAAGTAGGCTGAGAAAAACTTTTTACAAAAAAAAGAAAACAACCGACTCCCAAAAAAAAACACTACAAAGTGAATAAAAACTTTTTTTACAAAAAAATACAACCGACTTCCAAAAACAACACTACAAAGTGAAAAATAACTTTAATTTCGGAAGTCGGTTGTCGGTGTCGGTGTTAAATGTATTTTCGTTTTTTGCCACCGACTTCCGAAATTAAAGTTATTTTTCACTTTGTAGTGTTGTTTTTGGAAGTCGGTTGTATTTTTTTTGTAAAAAAATTATTTTTCACTTTTTAGTGGTGCCTACCCCACACATCGAATACCACACTGCAAAATAAATTAGAGCATCATTCACATAAAACTATGTGGGAAAAATTACGTATTAAGTTATTGAAGTAGCTCAAAAGCCACTCATCAGAACTTGAAGATATTTATATGCGATCGTCTCAAATAAAAACTTTGCAAAAAGGCAAATATACGTCGCGCTAAGCCGTGTCAGAAGTTTGGAAGGCGTAGTTTTATGTTGACGGAGATAACGAGGCTACGAAATCTGACTTCTGACAATCAAGGCCACGCATAACATAACACTCAAGTAGCGCAATTTGAAGCGGCATACAATTACCATTAAAATCATTTATAGCCAAAGTACACCTCATGACAATTCCAATAAGCCCGAACACGGCTAGAATACATTGTGTTGACGCTCGATTTGTTGGTGAAAATACCAAAATCGCTATATGTATGCCTATAATTTTTGAGGAGTTCCCTCAATTCCTCATGGATCCCATCCTCAGAACTGGATTTTGATAGAAATGGGACCAATCTGGAAGTATATCCTTTCAAATAAAAAAAGAATTTTCCAAATCGGTTTACAAATGACGGAGTTCTGAGGTAACAAACATATTTTATGAAGTCGGTTGAAAAGTTCTAGTAAATTCGAATACCTACAGCCAAAACGGTATTTTTATTGCAACACGAGTACAACTGATGCCGTTCTCAGCACAAAGAAACCATTTGGATCTCAACTTGTAATAAGCGCACTAGACAGACAAATATTTTGTTTTTTTTAATGCGTAAAGATACTAACGTTTAATATTTTTTAGGATGCCATAGAACCTGGACACCAGGAACAGTGCAGTGAACTGTACATACAATTACTAGAAAAAGTATTTGACTCCTTTGACAAAAACCCAAACAGTTTAAAAGAAAGTTTAAGAGAAAACATCCCTGGATATGATAGAAGAATTTTGGAGAAAGTAAAATTATTACAAATTAAACTAAAGCAAATATTAGCGAAACCTGATAGTGTAAGCGCACTAGAATCACAGAGTGTTATCGATACCAATAATGATGACAGTATAAATGAATCTGGCTTGGAATCTAGTAGACCGCATTCTATATGTATTCAAAATGGGGCTCATAATTCAGGAACCTCAACTTCTGTACTACCAAGCTCTCAAGGCAAAGAAAAGAAGAAGAGTTTTTTCCAAAAGCCTTCCAGTTTTACTTTAGAAGAGATGAATTCAACATCTAACAAGAATGTACCGCCATATAGTGCTGAGAGGACAAGGAATGCTCCCGACGAAGCAATGAAATGTGCACCAGTACCAAGGGATGAATATAGTGTGCCAATAAACGTGGGCAATGATACAAATATTAAGCCAAAAGCAGCTGAAGTCGGCAATAACAGTGTTTCTGGTGGTGCTAGTGGCAGTCATGTAGAAGAAGCACAGAGGTACAGAAAGGAGGATTTTGAGACGAGAAACAGGAATCTATCTGTACAAGTTAAAGGTGCCAAGAACTATTTGATCAAAAAGCCTCCCACTATTGCGATAGAGTACAACAAAGAAGTACCGCCATCTTCTTCTGAGAAGATGATTAATGCTCCGGAAATATTAAATCCTTTTACTGCTGCTGAAACACCAAAACGTGCACCAGTAGGGCAAAACTTCGCACGATTGCAGCGACCACAGCTTAGCAAAAACTCTCTGCCGAAGAACAACAGACCGAGTACAGACTCGGTTAAAGACAACAAATGTAGTGAACAAAGGAATGATTATGGTGTGCCAATAAACGTTGGCAATGATACAAGTATTACGCCAAAACTAGCTGAAGTCAGCAATAACAGTGTTTCTGGTGGTGCTAGTGGCAGTCATGTAGAAGAAGCACAGAGGTGTAGAAAGGAGGATTTTGAGACGAGAAACAGGAATCTATCTGAACATGTTAAATGTGCCAAGAACTATTTGATCAAAAAGCCTCCCACTATTGCGATAGAGTACAACAAAGAAGTACCGCCATCTTCTTCTGAGAAGATGATTAATGCTCCGGAAATATTAAATCCTTTTACTGCTGCTGAAGCACCAAAACGTGCACCAGTAGGGCAAAACTTCACACAATTTCAGCGACCACAGCTTAGCAAAAACTCTCTGCCGAACAACAACAGACCGAGTACAGACTCGGTTAAAAACAACAAATGTGGTGAACCAAGGGATGACTATAGTGTGCCAATATACTTGGGCAATGATACAAATATTACGCCAAAAGCAGCTGAAATCAGCAATAACAGTGTTTCTGGTGGTGCTAGTGGCAGTCATGTAGAAGAAGCACAGAGGTACAGAAAGGAGGATTTTGAGACGAGAAACAGGAATCTATCTGAAAAAGTCATAGGACAAGAACGTGACAAGAACTGTTTATTTAAAAAGTCTCCCAGTGTTACGATAGATTCCAACAAAGAATTACCGCCATCTACTGCTGAGATGATAAGGAATGCTCCGGAAATACTAAAGCCTTTGACAGCGACAGAAACGCTGAAGTGTGCACCAGAAGCATATAGCTCCGTTGGGTTTCAGCCACCACAGTTGCAGAACAGCAACAGACTTAGCACAGACTCGGTTAAAGACAATAAAGAAGATGAACCAATTGTTGACTATAAGGTGCCAATCGACATGGATGATAAAACAGATATCATGCTGGAAGCTGCTCTAGCGAGTGCGAACATCAACCTTTCTGTCACCAGTAATGCAGATGTAGTAAACAGCGCTCTAGATATACATGTTGATGAAGATGGCTGGCAAGTATATAGACCTGAAGATTTCGAAGACAATGTTGAAGATATTGGCAACCAGGAGCCGCAAGTGGGCGATGTGATGAAGAACTCGGGAGACACTAGCCACCGTGCCAGCATACAGAACGATGGACGCACTGGTAAGTTTTTACGTATATGTATTTGTGAAGATATATTTTAAGATGTTAAGTTAAATTATTAGATTTGATCAATATGCTATCATAATGTGTTTTCATATCATCAGACGTGTCTATACCCGTCTGATTGGTATTATATGAAAATACATCCAGCCAGTAAGACAAAGATGCCAGGGTATATATAAGTAATTATTATTGTCATAGAAAAAAGAGAAATGCAACAATTACGAGTAAAGCCAATTAAACTACATTTAAGTTGTTAGACCAGCTGTACGAGTTGGCCCTAACAAAGTCAAGACAACTATATTAAATCGTAATGGTGTCATATTATAGGATGAAAATGACAACAGAAATACGTAGGACCTTGCGCACATACCGGCCGTCCAACCAGTTGCATCCAAACATTCTTCTTCGTTAGACCTTCTGCGGCCAAGATTGCAGATATGACTACGATCAGGCGTGGTCATGGCCACGTAGTGCACATTAACATGTTTTATACATTAATTGACTTTACGACCGTCTTTTTCTCGTAGTTTACCTGCTCGCTGTCATATTGGATTAGATATTATACTGGTCTACCTCAATAATCTAATTACCTAATTTATGCTGAAAGACAAAGTTTGTCTGTCTCGATGTCGTCAGGACATCTCTCTTTAAGGCCGGGATAGTCGTAAAAATGTCGTTTTGTATTGTGTTTTATTCGTAGATAACACGGATTTAAATTTTGAAACAAAAAAAAATTACATATTTCACACTTCGATCTAGATATTTCGGCCGTCTGATACACGATGCACTTGCGGATGCACGATGCACTTGGAGGAGCTCGTGGCTAAGTAATGACAGCCGCACGGTCGATCCATCAGGTTAAGCTACGCTTGCCGGGGTTGGTCCGTGGATGGGTGACCATCTTTACATACCGAGACTCCTCCGTGCCCCGGAAAGCACGTTAAGCTGTTGGTCCCGGCTGTAATTCGTGGATCTTTGACAGTCGTTACGGGTCGTCAGAAGCCCGAAAGTCAAGTCAACAATCAGTCTTACCAAGGGGTATCGTATTACCCAGTTAATGGGTTGTGGAGGTCAGATAGGCAGTCGCTCCATGTAAACTAATGGTATTCAGCTGCATCCGGTTAGACTGGAAGCCGACCCCAACATAGTTGGGAAAAGGCTAGGCAGATTGATTGATACACGATGCACTTGCACTCATCCAATTAAATCGCAGCGAGCGTTTTACGATTCATTAATGGGACTCATAAAGAACTTCGTTCCAAAAATTACGCTGTATAACACATCATTGTTATGTAGTTGGACATCACTAACAGCACAATACAGCCGGTGGTGTCGTGCGGAATAGTAGTTTCTGTCATTCCCGACGACACCACCAATTGTATCGTTTTCAGTGGTGTCGTGGGGAATGAACGGAAAGTAGAATGGCGCGCGGCGCGTAGTATTGAATCGTACGGGTATTTATGATCTTCGTGTCAGTCAGATTTTAAATCCACCTTATTCACATAGTCATAGTCAAAAAAATTCATAAACAAATTAATTATGTCTGAATTTACACATAAAATTACACAATTACAGCATATACACTAAAATACATTATATTTGAAGTTTACAAATTACATTAACAAATAAAAAAATTAAAAAAAAAAATGAATAAGTATATTTATTTTTAATTATTTTAACTGTTAAAATTTACATTACATACCTAATTTATCTAAACCTTTAAAAAAATATTTACTAGAAAAATAAAACAAAATAAACTTATACTAATTAATTCAAGTTTATCTACTACATTGCTCTATTCTGTGACGCAACTTAGTACCTACTCGGGTTCATGAACTCATGAGCGGTGCGCTTGGCACGCGCGTCTGCCGCGTATCGTATCGCTACTCCTTGTGGGGGCTGCGGTAAACGTTAAATACGCTCGGGTTATACCGGCCTTAACATCTGCAGGGTGTAAAAAGACCTTGTTATGGATAGATTAAGAGCTAGTACTGGTAATGAACCGTTGTGTCTCAGGCGAGTTCGACGGATTCGGTTACCCTCACTCTGCGCTGATGCTGGCTGTATTCCACGACACGTTTGGGCTCACGACTTTCCGCCCGAACCAGCTGCAGGTCATCAACGCCACGCTGCTGGGGTACGACTGCTTTGTTCTCATGCCCACCGGGGGTGGTAAGTGACCTCATTCTAAGTACTAATTATCACATAGTCCACCGTATGGATCCAGTATCGAATTCCAGCTGTGGAATACAGTGAAACGTTACTGGTTCAATATTTGACCAATGTAAACACTTTTGCCTGCCTTGTTGGTCTAATGGGCGCATATGCTACTGTTGAGCATAAGGTCTTGGGTTCGATTCCGAGGTCACAAAAAGTATTATTGGGTTTTTCATCAGGAACTACCCAATAGCAGCCCGGAGTCTGTATTTGTGCCAGGTGCTGGCAATAGACTTGACTTAAACTTAATAGGCAAAACGTGGTGTACCATGAAATCAAAATATTTTATTTCACATAAACCTACATGGGCACTTATATAAAGTCAGAGGCTTTGGTCGTTTCATATAAAGTCAGAGGCTTTGGTCGTTGGTAAAGACCCGGCAAGAGACTCCACCTCCACCTCTTGTTAATTTGTAGTTTTCTCAATATATTTTTTTTTGCTATTTGATTGCACTTAAAGGATCATGGGCAAAAATATATGAAGCCTGGTACTCGGTCCAATAGCCATAATATATATATCATTGGAAAGGTCTTTTTACAAGGATTAATGATAACCGAGTCGCTTGTCTCCATTTGCTGTCGGAACGGAGTTATTTTGTGTTAAGTATTTTTTTTTTTTTTTTGTTTTTGTTTGATTTTGTTAAGATAATGGTGATATTATATAATTTTCTTCTATAGAATCCTGTGTTTGTTGATTAATAGATACTTAAATGAATAAACACTCGGGAATAAAAAAAAAAAAAGAAAAAGTAAGAAACGTTATTTATTTTTTTAAACATTATTATCAACAATAATGACATCGTTGAGGAACGCTGCAGGAGCAGTGAAGCCTACATGTCTGGCATATCCTAGATACCACACGATTGAAACTATATGAGCACAAGTGCCGATTGTTCGTCGTCCGGTCAAACACGTGCAGTAATAATTGCATAAAATGTTATGGATATTGGTTTCGTTTTCATTAACATTGTTTTTTACTAATACATAACAATAATAAGTTCTTGACCGTACGTGACGCGACTGTATGCGTCCGCGTAAAAGCCAGGCATCTTCGTTTATACCATATTCATTTAAATCTTGGAGTGCGCTTTCTCTATATACTTGTAGAATGTACAGTCCATTTGATAAATGCTCGCTGCAGTAGGATCGGGCTAGCTTCAGTTGATAGGTGCCCAATGAAAGTAAAATAATCTGTTCTTCCGTCAGTAGTGGGAAGTTCTGTATTTCGTGACTTTCTATTCTTTGAAAATCCGCTCTTCGGTTATTCAAATGTTTTCTTTCGACATAATCATAAAGTAGATTCGGGGAATCTATTTTCTCCCTGATTATGTTTAGGAAGGCCTCTGCGTGAATGTTGTCATCGATGGGTATGTGGAAGTTATTAAACATAGCTGCGGCGATTTTAAAATCAATGAACTTGTTTGGTAGTGTTTTATTAAAATATTTTTGCCGCAAAAGCTTGAAATCTCGTTTGAACCTCCTGTTCACCACTTCCACTACCCACCGGCATAGTGTAACTGATCGAGCTTCATTACCTTGCTCAGTAGTTAGCTGTGTCTCCCATCTGTCTTTAGATGGTGGAACGTAGGATTCATATCCCCATGCTTCGATAGCATCTAAGCTGTCCCGGAAGCCGCGATCTAATATGAAGACATCGTTCGGTTGAAGAAAGCAATGCAATGGGTTTTCTCCATCATTCATTATATCGCTCATGATGTTCGCATCGCTCTTAGTGGCAGCGTATGGTCCCAAAACATCGATTATATAGCCATTGGAACACACAATTAAAAACGGCTTCAGCAAGTTCTGGAACTTATGCAGGCTATAAGATAGACGCTGGAACAAAAAGTTCGAGCTTTTATTGATATATATATAAGTCCCATCGCATATAACGATAGCTTTATTGTTTTCTTCATTGCCAAATAACCCTCTTGGTATAATGAGGTTCTTTTCTAAAACGTCGTTTCTATTCATATGGTCCACTCCCAAGTGTAATATTACATATTCATTCATGAGGCATTCGCACACAATTAGTAAACGTTCCAGCTTTCTTCGTGACATATTAAATAACGTCGCTAGTCTTTCATCTGAGTCTCCGGTACGTAGTTTCGTCAGATATATGCCTAACGCAGTTCGAGGCTCCTTGCACCTCCCACTTAGTGAGGGTGTTTGTTCTAATATGGAATCAAACTGTTCGCATTTGCGTCCTGTCCAAAAGTACATGTCCTCGTTGCTTAAAGCACCTCTTGTGTTGAAATCTAGCCTAGGTCCACGATTTAAAGCCATTCTCAACATGTCACAAACGTCCCTAAACTGTTGCGCATTGAAGTTATGTGTGACATTGCAGAATTGAGGCAGCTCTTCCCAAGCATTGCTCTGAAGGTGTTGTCCACATACTCTAGCACCGTCAGGAATATATAACTTATATTCACAGAAAATGTGAATCTTGATCGTCTCTGGTATTCGATGGTGGGTTGCGTTTTGGCAAGTGTTAAAGATACAATGCCCTGGAGTGTTTGGAGCTCGAGTGTAGTCTGGAACCTGAAGCTCTCGTACATTCTGTTCTACTTCTGGTATGACAGGTGGTCTTCCTACAACGTTGTCAATTCTCTGCCAACATCGGTGACACACACGTCGTGTGTTGTCGAACTCTACCTGAAAATGGTAGAATACGATCTTGCTGATGTTATGTTGTATTTTTATGAAAACATTTAAAACAATGCGGTATGTAGGTATTCAGGTCTAAAGTCATGGCATACTTATAGCAAGTAAAAATATATCTTATGTATAGCCGATGTGACGGCTTAGTGAATAGATAACAATAGCAAACACACAATAGGTGGTCAGAGAAGTGTTTTAATAAGAAGAACTATAAACGTGCGAACTGAGTCATAAAAGGATTAAAGGATTGTGAGAAAGCTGCACAAGTCATTACTGATATAAAGGGATGCCGCTCGGAAGCAGGTAGCTAGTACTGCACGTGTTTTTTTTCTATGAAGCGAACACCCTTAGCTACGGACCATACAGCCGCGCTACATAGAAAATAAACACGTGCAGTTGGTAGTTTGCAGCTCGGTTCGGAAACGCACTTTTACACACAACACTAGAGTAGTTCAATACGACCTGTAAGTGCGAGCAAGAGGTCTGATTAAAATGATTTAGGGTTCAATTCGCACGTTTGTAATGGCTCAGGTATAAAAACATAACAGACAATAATAATATAAACAAACCGCTTCTAAAAAGAAAAACTGAAGCTGGTGAAGTTCGAAATAGTTTAATGAAGTATGTACTAACCTCCAAAACGGCTTGTTCTCGTATATAAGCCACAAACTCGGGGTGCATTCTTGGAAGATCATCAGTTAAAACATGCTGTTGGTATCTAGCATGATGTAGGCCTCGCCGACACATCACACAGTTGCGATTTTCTTCCATAACGATGTTCCAAATCGATAAGCACAACAATAGTCCACAACACTAGCCAAGATAAACGTTTGTAGCGGGTAACAATGTCCAAAAGGGGCGCCGGGGTCAGTGATGAAAACGGTATAACAAAGTACTAGGTAGAATAAACAGCTGCGGAACGTCGTTTCACGCACAGAACGATTCAACGACTAGTGAATGTCGCGACACAAAAGGCTGTCCACTGGCACAGCGCACCACCTACCCCACCCCGCGGCTGGTTCCCTATCCCCGAGGTCTATAGTCACCGTTGTAACAAAAAACTGAAATGTTAAAGATACTACTTTTTTTATGTAAAAAAACATATTTTCAAAAGTCTTCACCATTATCATATCATATCACGATATAATGTATGAATAGTAACACAATAGACGTATAAAAAAAGAAGGACTCCGCGCCACGCATATCGAAAATGAAGCACCGTACCGATCTATGTGTGCGTGATATGAGTACCTGCAAAGACGCCGTCGCTTGTGTCACGTAATGGCGTCCGGTTGGCATACTATGATGTTAATGTGTGCGTGAGCCGTGTTTGTACAAACGGTCCTGGCATACTTACTGTGCTTCACTTTCGATATGCGTGGCGCGGAGTCCTCCCTTTTTTTATGAGTCTATGAGTAACACAATACATTTCTCGTTTTAAATAATGTTGTTTTACATTGTTTTTTTCGTATTTCAACCATGATAGGTATGTAATATTATCGTACTTGCAATTATGATATTAACTAAAACTGGAACTTTTGGGGGCTTGCCGTGGTTTTCAGACAAGGATTTGGGACATGTCGCCATAGTAAATATTTTTCCTGATTAAAAGACCTATCCAATGACACCACAATGATTGCTATTGGAGCGAGTACCAAAATGCCCATTCTCCTTTGCAGTTGGAGAATGGCCGGTGCCGTATATTCAATGTATGATAACATGATTAGATAATATAATATACATGATCAACTTCCGTAGGTAAATCACTGTGCTACCAGCTCCCGGCGATACTGATGCCTGGCGTTACCATAGTGATATCACCGCTCAAGTCACTCATTCTGGACCAAGTCAACAAACTACTGTCGCTTAATGTAAGTATGTTGAATTGACTGCCTATCAAACTCAAACTCGAAGCATTTATTTCAAATAAACCAATTACAGGCACTTTTGAATTGTCAAGGGGTCTGTGGGTACCTATGGAGAAGAACGGGCAAGAAACTCCACGGACACTCTTTTAAATCATGATATGGTTACATCATTCATGTTGATTATAGGTACATGTGAGAACGATGCAGAACGTGAAAAGCGTCCTAAAAAAAAAAAACAATTCAAATATTTAAATTAAATTAAAATAAGCCGTGGCAGCTAAGATATGACCAGCCTTCACTGACAGCGCCCGTTCACGAACCTGACGCATGGATTAGCTAAATGATCCAACACGCGCCACCATCAGCGAGACATTAGAGTGAGCATGACATACTCTCAGCCGCCAGGGCACATTCAAGTCAAATAAAGACATACCCAGTAAATGGTAGCTTTAGAGTATGTTACTCACACATGTGCTATGCAATTATATATATAATACAAAGGAGATTGAGTATATACAATGCAATGATAGTCTTACAATCTTCAGCAGCTCCAACAGTATCTTCAAATGTTAATTAATTAGTTGTGGTTGTGGAGCATGACCAGCATTGAGCCAAGCATTTTTATCAGTTATGTAATCCCCCAACTTATAATATGCCTGCCTGCATAGTGTGCGTTTTATACAAGTTTTGAATTTAGTCTCATTCAGTTGAAGTATGTGTGGAGGTATTTTATTGTAACATTTTAAACAGTACCCCATGAACGAGGAGTCTACTTAATAACTAACCTCCACGAGCCAGTTACGAGGAAATACGATACCTCATGGTGAGTATTTGTCGGTTGGTTCATAGTAATGAAGCATTCGTGTTATCTAGATCCCCGCGGCGCACTTATCAGGTGACTTGTCACTGAATACTTGTGATGAGATCTACCACAAGCTGTCGTTGCTCGAGCCGACCCTCAAGCTGCTGTACGTCACCCCCGAGAAGATCAGTAGCTCGAAACAGTTGCAGTCCATGCTCAGCGAACTCTACTCGCGTGGTAAACTCGCTAGGTAATGTACACCATTGATAAACTAATTTGCTTCCATCAGTTTGCTGCAATAAGGTGCCATAATTTTGCTACTGCCAATCTGCTTAGCCTTTTCCCCCAACTGTGTTGGGGTCGGCTTCCAGTCTAACCGGATGCAGCTGAATACCAGTATTATATATGGAGCGACTGCCTATCTGACCTCAACAACCCAGTAACTGGGTAATATGATACCTCTTGGTAAGACTGGTTGTCAGAATTTCGGGCTTCTGACGACCCATAACGACTGTCAAAGATCCACGAATGACAGCTGGGACCAATGGTTTAACGTGCTTTCCGAGGCATGGAGGAGTCTCGGTATGTAAAGATGCTCTCCCATCTACGGACCAACCCCGGCAAGCGTAGCCTAACGTAACGGATCGACCCGTGCGGCTGCTATTACTTAGTCACGAGCTCCTCATATTTGTTAAATTTTACCGATTTATTAAAAATTGTAAAAGTTTTATAGTGTAGCAGAGTTTAAATAATAGAAGGTAGGCTTCGATCAAAATAAAATGACACTAATACTCGTAGCGCCTTAAATACATACCTCATTCCATCAATACATGTCGTATTGATTGAATGAGGTAGGCATTTACGGCACTAGGTACAACTGATTGCGAATTTTGTATCCGTTGTCCTCATTCACTGTTGCTGTTGAGAATGCGGAATTTTAGGCAAAGCGAGGTAAGGTAAAGGCACCTTATTCCGAGGGGTTCTAAAATTGGCACTATATTCCGAGGTATTTAGAAAAACTGCGTTTACGAGCGATTTACAAGTTATTGATAATATATCTTTGCGTAGTTAAATCATCAAAGGTTTGGAGTAATGTGTTACGTTTTTACATAATTGGTTAGTTTTGCGTCAGCAGCTGGTCCAAACGCACGCTTCATACATTTTAGACCTTTTGCACGTGAGTACGATGTTTTTCTGAATAAATCAAGGTTAAAATACGCCTTGAAAATACCGCGACATTAGGTGCCAAATATTTTAGCCGGTTCCTTATTCCGATGTATACCTCGTAATAGCGATTTCAGATACTTGATATCTTTTTTAATTTTTAGAGTTGTTTTTATGATTAGGCCCTTCCCGATTAGGGTTCGTTCGTTCAAATGTATGAAGCAATGGCTTAGGGATTTCCTTCAAAATCCTTCAGATTGTGATATAAAGTCGGTCACGCAATTGGGTTGCAGGTTTGTGATCGACGAGGCGCACTGTGTGTCGCAGTGGGGCCACGACTTCCGGCCCGACTACAAGCGCCTGTCTGTGTTGCGCGCGCAGTTCCCCAACACGCACATCATGGCGCTTACGGCCACGGCCACGCCGCGCGTGCGCATGGACATCCTGCACCAGCTGCAGGTCTCCGCCTGCAAGTGGTTCCTCAGTAGCTTCAACCGGCCCAACCTCGTCTACCGCATACTGGACAAGAATCCCAGGTCTATTAACCAGGATATCGTAGTGATCATCAAGGAACAGTTCGACGGGTTAGTAGCATGTTCTTATAGAGTATTTATAAAAATGGAGCTATGGACTTGTCCCAACAAAAACGTGCCTTGCCTTTTACCGACTATGTCTGGGACGGCTTGCAGTCTAACCGTATGCAATACTTATCAGTATTTTGCATGGTGCGACTACCTACCTAATTCAGTAACTTGGTAACACGATACCCCTTGGTAAGATTGGTGGTCAAACTTTCGGGCTTCTAGCTTTAAGTGAAGACTCAAAAGACTGTCAAGATCTACGAACGACGCCGGGACGGAAGCAACAGCTTATCGTGCTTTGTGAAGCACGGATGGATCTGGATATGTATTGGGTGATCATTCATCTACGGACCGACCACGTCAAGCGTAGCTTAACCTTGATGCCTTGAACTAGTGCTGTTATTACTTTGCCATCAGCCCCTCTAAATATTGTACAGCGAAAGTTACAATAGTTAAAAAGCTTATATTAAAAATTATAGCGTCCTTAAAAAATACAAACAGTGTAGGATACGATGACATATGTACTAAAATTGTTAAGTCTGTAGCATATGAAATCTGTAGCCCCATAAGCTATATTATTAATCTAAGTATCAGTGAAGGTATATTTCCCAATGCCCTAAAAAAGTCTATTGTAAAACCACTTTTTAAGAAACAGGATAGGGAGTTAATGGAATGTTATAGGCCAATATCGTTGATTCCAATAATTTCAAAAATTTTCGAAAAATATATTTACAGAGAACTTAATGCCTATTTTGAAAAAAATCACATACTGTGTGATGAGCAGAAAGGATTTAGGGAGAAAAAATCAATTAATTTGGCCATATACGACTTCTTGCATATTGTCATGACAAACATGGACAAAAATACACCAGTCTGTGCCATTTTCTGTGACATGACACAGGCGTTTGATTATGTTCAACATAATATATTACTAACTAAACTTGACGCATATGGTATACGAGGAAACATATTTAATCTAATACAATCATACCTACAAGACAGAAAACAAGTTACACAAATTAGCAAAATAAATATGAGCTCCAAACGTGAAGAGATTTTTACGTCATGCGAGCGTACCGTCCCTCATGGAGTTCCGCAGGGCAGTGTACTTGGACCACCCTTGTTTACAGTCTATATTAACGACTTCCCTAAATCCATTAAAAATCCCATGACAATGTTTGCGGATGACAGCACGATAACTATACCATGCCATAATAAGAATACATATGAAACGGACATAAAAAACACATTAATAAGCGTTAACGTGGCTTAATAATAATAATTTAAAAATTAATATAAATAAAACTTTGATTATGCACTTTAGCCAACGATCATTATTGTTCTCTAATCTTGACATCGAATATAATAATAATAAAATACAGACAGCTAACACTACAAAATTTTTAGGCCTAACAATCGACAGAAACCTAAATTGGAAAGCGCATATTGAGGCTCTAGCCAAAAGAATAAGCAGTGGTGCATATGCGTTATATAAATTATCACGCACTCTAAAATGTAGAATCGTTATTAACGGCCTACTATGGTTTGATAGAATCCGTCATTAGATATGGGGTTATCTTCTGGGGTAACTCAACCGACAGGGATATCATCTTTAAAAGACAAAAGTACTGCTTGAGATCTATGTTTAATCTCAAAACTACTGATAGCTGTAAAAACTATTTCATTAAACATCATATATTAACATTACCCTCACTTTATATATTAGAAATAGTCATGTTCGTAAAAACAAATCCACAGTTGTTTCCTCGTATGGCAGATAAATTCCCTAGAAATAGACGTGATGATAGTAAACTATGTGGACATACATCGAAAACTGCACTTATGCGCAAGAGTGTTTTTTGCATGGCACCAATTGTCTACAAAAAATTGCCCAAAAGTTGGAGAGAGCTAACAATACTTAAACTTAAACAAACAATGAAATCTTTTTTGGCACAAAAAGCATATTATAGTATTGCAGAATTTTTAAACGACTCATTGTGATAAAAATATATAACTTAAATATGCCATAATAAATGTTATTTAATTGAATTCCTATTGTAAATCTTCATAATATAATTTTATTATACGTAATTTGTATTATTGGACTAGTCAAATATAAAATGAATAATTGGATAATGTAAATGATTGAATGTATTTGTTTAACTGACATTATTTATTGTGTAATTGTAATATTTTAAAATCAATGTATTAATACTATTTTTATTTTATTTTTTCCAAGATATTTGCACGCCATGAGAAATGGCAAACATGTCGTGAGCTAATCTTATTTACGACCTTGCATGCATCTATTATTTTAATTTTGTATGTGTACACATGTTTGCGCAAATAAAATTTCTTATTCTTATTCTTATTCTTAAACGCGAAGTTACTGTTTCACAGCTTGTCAGGCATAGTATACTGCTTGTCACGGAAAGACTGTGAGAAATTAACGGCAGACTTGCGCGTGGCGGGCGTCCTCGCCGAGTTCTACCACGGGGGGTGCACCGACAAGAAGCGGGAGGAGGTGCAAGCAGGCTGGGCCGCTGGCACGTTCAAGGTGGTAAGTGTCACTCACGTACAACAATTAATATCTAGTCCTTATATGCAGGGTGACCCGTTTACAGCAGTCCAAAACGGTTTTAATAAATCACTACCCAAGGGCTTGCCCCATGTATTCAGCTATAAGCCAAATGATTCGAAGGAAGTTGATAATCCAAGCAATGCATTAGCAAAATCCTGCGATTATATTTGAAATATTGTTGAATTGCATTGTTATCGTGTGTTACGTAACTAGGCTACATTATTACTTATTCTATCTGTGTCTGTGGTCAGATCTGCGCGACGATCGCGTTCGGCATGGGCGTGGACAAGGCGGACGTGCGCTTCGTGATCCACCAGAGCATGCCCAAGTCTGTCGAGGGCTACTACCAGGAGACGGGCCGCGCCGGCCGCGACGGCGACACCGCTACCTGCCTGCTCTACTACTCCTACTCAGACGTCACGCGTTACAGTCTCCTGATTTGTAGTATGTTGGTTTAAACTTAATTATTTATTTATACTTCTAGAAGCCATGTGCCCGCCCGATTAGATTTCCCATCGGCCAAAATATCAAAATTCCATGCAAATTTCGTCCCGCATGCCGTGCGGGATTCGTCCCAGTTTGGGCAGAGCATTCTCTGCCAGATAACCTTTGGGCTAAAAGAAAACCTACGTTGTGCTAAGTATGTACAAGAAAATTAATATTTTGAAATTCATTATTCCTATAATTTCACAATTTTTACGTCATTGTATAGAATAGAATAGAGATTTATTTTGCAAATATGGGTAATACATAATAGGTGTTAAGATACATTAAAACACAGCCATATTTCACCATTCGGCATGCAAACATTAATAATAGGACTGTTTTACACTAAAATAAAACAGTCATTATGTGCCTAGCAGAAAGACACAGTGTCAGATTTGAAGATGCTGCTTATGATTCTGGTTTCCAGGAGCTTAAATATTTAAAAACATACCTGTTTCTCTATGGATTTATGTTGTTACCTCTCACTTCCTGCAGGGGTTGTATATAATTGCATAGCACATGTGTGAGTACTATGTACATACTCTAAAGCTACCATTTACTGGGTACGTCTTTGTTTGACTTGAATATGCCCTGGCGGCTGAGAGTATGTGACGCTCACTCTAATGTCTCGCTGATGGTGGCGCGTGTTGGATCATTTAGCTAATCCATGCGTCAGGTTCGTGAACAAGCGCTGTCAGTGAAGGCTGGTCATACCTTAGTGGCCACGGCTTATTTTAATTTAATTTAAATATTTGAATTGTTTTTTTTTTAAGGACGCTTTTAACGTTCTGCATCGTTCTCACATGTAAAATTTCAACATGAATGATGTAACCATTATTTTGTAACCATATCTTGATTTAAAAGAGTGTCCGTGGAGTTTCTTGCCCGTTCTTCTCCATAGGTACCTACTATGCTTTGGAATGGGCGCCTAGCTTCATCTTTTTGACTGACCGACCCCTTGACAATTCAAAAGTGCCTGTAATTGGTTTAATTGAAATAAATGCTTTGAGTTTGAGTTTGAGTTGAGTTGCCAGCACTGGTTCCGGCGACCGGCCGTTAAGGTTCTCATAGAGTCTTCACTCACCAGCAAGGGCCTTGCCCTGACACTGTGTCTTTCTTTCGGCACATAATGACTGTTTTATTTTAGTGTAAAACAGTCCTATTATATGCCTAGCAGAAAGACGCAGTGTCAGCTTTGAAGACTTGTTTGATATCTGCTGGTGAAGGTAACTATAAACGCTATGTGATAGAAATAATTTTGTTTAAGGAATGAAAGAATTTCATTTCAGATTAAACATCAACATTTATTATCAAATACCAATAGTATCAGTAAAGTAATATTACTACTAAATATAATCACATATAATCACAATAAACAAATTGGTAGGGACTTTGAAACTTAAACAATTAACTTTGGCATATAAAACCGATTTATTCTTATTAAAAACCTGAGAAGTTTAATCGCAACAAATCTTCATCTTCATTATTTGAATTTTTAATAATTTCTCTACAGTAAAACTTCCTGAAGGTCTTATCACTCTTCCAATTTCCTCTGGCTAATATCTCATCCACAGGTACATTCTCCCACCACCTTTCGGATGCTACAGCAGCTCTGATGCTTCCTGGAGAAGCTTCTAGGTTTAATTCTTTAAATATAGATTTAATCCAACCCGCTATGATAGTTCTTGTGGCTGGTTTTATTTTACCTTTTATTGAAACAAATAGATTAGTAATGTTGCTGTTAAGACGCCTATGCTGTGAAGCTTGAATCAATTGTTTAATATGTCTCATGGGACATATCATAGCATCTGGGTGCTTTAATAGAGACCATCCAGACTGTCTATATTTACTCGAGTCTATTTTTGATCCAAATTTGGGCCATAATATTTTTTTTTCTTCCTCTATAAAATGGTTTTGAGATATATCCAATAAGGTAAGGTCGTGTATTCTTCTGCCTGAGGCTAACAATAAAATAACTGCAGTTCTTCTTGAAACATCAAAAAGTGAATTTGTGTTTGGAACTGCCTTCAACCAATTGTATAACAATTTTGTGTCCCAAATATGGGATTTTAAGGGTTGCGGTTTTGCTAATGCTATGGCTTTTAAAACTTGTTGAATAAAGAAATTTTTTGAGAGATTTTCTGTATTTGAAGCACAAAAGATAGAAATAGCCGATATAGGCAATAAAATTGTGTTAACTGAGAAATTTCTTTTTAAATGCAGATCTGCTAAAAATCTTGCAACGTCTTTGCCACCTGGGTTCTTTTGGTTAATATTATTTATGGCACAAAACGATAGCCACCTTTTTATCGGGGCTTTGTAAGTATTTAGAGTACTTTTGCGCCAACTATTACTTAATAACTTAATTTCATCCTTACTCCAGTTAGCTACTTGGTCTGACCACCCCCAATTTTCCAAGCCTAGAGGGACAACTTGTCCACTTGTGGGGGACATAAACCCGTCGATCGATCTATCAGGTTCTTCCGCAGATCTGTTATCGGTACTGGATCTGATAGGGCCCTGGCTTGTAGATCGGTCAGCCAAAAGCACTGATCCCACTGTGGCGCTATTACTATGTATGTTCCTTTGGCCTTGTTCAGATGATCTAGCACCCGAGGGATCAGGTTGGGGGGGGGGGGGGGGAACACCCAGCCCAACTGAAAGTCCCAATCTAGACTGAAGGCGTCGCAAAAAATTGTTGACCCATCTGTTAAGTCCCAATTGGGATTGTAGTTGCCATTCGGGAATAGGTTTTCCTCTCGAGAGACGGTCTGTAATCCCGTTTAACCTCCCCGGGAGGTATGATGTCGACAGCGTTATGTTGTGCTGCTCGGTTAGGTGAAGGAGTTTGTTTGTTAGGTCCAACAGGGCTAAGGACCGGGTTCCCTCCTCGTTCCTTATGTAAGCTATGAGGGTCCGATTGTCTGACTGCACTAGAACGTGTGCATCCTTCATGTAAGCACCTTGTCTGACTAAGGCTGCATACATTGCAAACATTTCCTTCACTATTATAACACTGATTTACTTATAATAATCGTGTAACACTATTTTCAAACCGAAAACAATGAAATATCCGAAACTTTTAGGGTTTTTGTCAGTTGTTTAACTTTGAAAAAAAGCTTTTGCTCCTAGCACGACAAAAATCATAAATGCTATGAGAACCTTAACGGCCGGTCGCCGGAACCAGTGCTGGCAACCCCTGCAGGAAGTGAGAGGTAACAACATAAATCCATAGAGAAACAGGTATGTTTTTAAATATTTAAGCTCCTGGAAACCATAATCATAAGCAGCATCTTCAAATCTGACACTGTGTCTTTCTGCTAGGCATATAATATAAAATAACAAGATTAATTGCGTTAAGACGAGTAGCGTCAGCACGTAACACACACGCACACGCACACATACTGTTAGAGCATCAGTTAACTCGGCGCAATTAGTACACAGTAACACATTAATTGCGTTAAGACGAGTAGCGTCAGCACGTAACACACACGCACACGCACACATACTGTTAGAGCATCAGTTAACTCGGCGCAATTAGTACACAGTAACACATTAATTGCGTTAAGACGAGTAACGTCAGCACGTAACACACACGCACACATACTGTTAGAGCATCAGTTAACTCGGCGCAATTAGTACACAGTAACACATTAATTGCGTTAAGACGAGTAACGTCAGCACGTAACACACACGCACACATACTGTTAGAGCATCAGTTAACTCGGCGCAATTAGTACACAGTAACACATTAATTGCGTTAAGACGAGTAGCGTCAGCACGTAACACACACGCACACGCACACATACTGTTAGAGCATCAGTTAACTCGGCGCAATTAGTACACAGTAACACATTAATTGCGTTAAGACGAGTAACGTCAGCACGTAACACACACGCACACATACTGTTAGAGCATCAGTTAACTCGGCGCAATTAGTACACAGTAACACATTAATTGCGTTAAGACGAGTAACGTCAGCACGTAACACACACGCACACATACTGTTAGAGCATCAGTTAACTCGGCGCAATTAGTACACAGTAACACATTAATTGCGTTAAGACGAGTAGCGTCAGCACGTAACACACACGCACACGCACACATACTGTTAGAGCATCAGTTAACTCGGCGCAATTAGTACACAGTAACACATTAATTGCGTTAAGACGAGTAACGTCAGCACGTAACACACACGCACACATACTGTTAGAGCATCAGTTAACTCGGCGCAATTAGTACACAGTAACACATTAATTGCGTTAAGACGAGTAACATCAGCACGTAACACACACGCACACATACTGTTAGAGCATCAGTTAACTCGGCGCAATTAGTACACAGTAAAACATTAATTGCGTTAAGACGAGTAACGTCAGCACGTAACACACACGCACACATACTGTTAGAGCATCAGTTAACTCGGCGCAATTAGTACACAGTAACACATTAATTGCGTTAAGACGAGTAGCGTCAGCACGTAACACACACGCACACGCACACATACTGTTAGAGCATCAGTTAACTCGGCGCAATTAGTACACAGTAACACATTAATTGCGTTAAGACGAGTAGCGTCAGCACGTAACACACACGCACACGCACACATACTGTTAGAGCATCAGTTAACTCGGCGCAATTAGTACACAGTAACACATTAATTGCGTTAAGACGAGTAACGTCAGCACGTAACACACACGCACACATACTGTTAGAGCATCAGTTAACTCGGCGCAATTAGTACACAGTAACACATTAATTGCGTTAAGACGAGTAACGTCAGCACGTAACACACACGCACACATACTGTTAGAGCATCAGTTAACTCGGCGCAATTAGTACACAGTAACACATTAATTGCGTTAAGACGAGTAGCGTCAGCACGTAACACACACGCACACGCACACATACTGTTAGAGCATCAGTTAACTCGGCGCAATTAGTACACAGTAACACATTAATCACTGCGTGCTACATCCTGAGTTTTTTAATCCCCCAAATCCCCAAGAAGTTCCTCCAGTTTTTATACACATACACTACCGACCACAGAACAGATAAATCTTTTCTGTGCTACCGACTTTGTTATTGTCTCGGACGATACCGAGAGCTCAGTCCTGCGCTTACACACGTTCACAGCGTGTTTGTACACTTAGTAACCACAAGTAGAGCTGAGATAAAATTACTATGTATAACTTACGGTTGAGGAGCTCGTGGCTAAGTAATAACAGCAGCACGGGTCGATCCATCAAGGTAAGCTACGCTTGCCGGGGTTGATCCGTGGACGGGTGACCATCTTTACACACCGAGACTTTTCCGTGCCTCGGAAAGCACGTTTAGCCGTTGGTCCCGGATGTCATTCGTGGATCTTTGACAGTCGTTACGGGCAGAGGCGGATTAAATGTCGAGAGCGCCCTAGGCAAGCACCTCATCGGCGCCCCTCCGGTATGGCGGCCATATATTTTTTTATAAATTTTAACTTGTAAGTACTTACACTGTCGCGCCCTCATGCCCCTAGTCGCCGCAGGAGACGCCCGCCCTGGGCGGCGGGAATCAGTAGCCGATTCCCGGCCACCGAAGGCACGGGCTTGCGGACGGCGAGCAATGGGTAGCTCGCCGTCCGGTAAGTACCCGGCCCAGGTCGACGGCGCGTTGTATTCCACGCGCGCCTCAAGGAGATGTCAGCAGTGATGGGGTCCGATAGGGCCGACGCCGCCGGGGTCGCGGGTTGTTCGAAACAGATACCGTAGCCCTGACACAGATAACTGAAAGAACACGGGTGGGTTTTAGTCAGTAAAAGTCTGCCCTCCCACTCAGCCCAGACCGGGAAAAGTCATAAAAATTTGCTGATTTCACATCCACAAAAAAAAAAAAAATGGTGTGACTCTGTCACAGCTGGATATCTCACGAACTATTGTTGATTTATTTGATTTACTTATTTACAAAAATCAATCTTTAGTCGATTCTGTACTAATCGATATATTGTAGGTACTTATTTAAAAAGTAAAACGGTAGCCTGCCAATCCTACCCACTAAAAATATTACTTTACTTCTCGTACTGTGCTTTAGTTGAGACGACGGACGTATAAACTTCCTAGTGAATTTAATTGGCTAAATAAATCTATATTATTTTAAAAAGCCCATAACTAGTTTTATTGAAGTGTTAGCACCAAGATTTTCAACAACTACTAATGCTATCAACTTGAAATTTGGAACAAAAGGGGGTCTTAAAAATTCGAAGTGGGGCTACTAGGGCATGTGTAAAAAAATACCTCCCCCCCCCCTTATCTCCGAAGTTTGCATAGAGAGAAATCTGAAATTATTCTATGTGATAGAAGATTATGAATAGATTACAGGAAAAATAAAACGATGTCTCTAAATAGCAAAAGGTTTTCATAAATCATCAACAACAATTACATATAAATGATGGTACGGAACCCTCGGTGCGCGAATCCGACTCGCTCTTGACCGTTTTTTTTTTATGTTGTGATTATTGAAACAAAAAGCTTATTATTGAAAAATTCGTAACTTTCTTCGGTTGACTAAAAAATTTAAAAAATGCGTAGTCTTTGCAGTGAGGTAAAATTTCAGCGAACTTGAATGAAAAACTTGAAGCTCACTGCTTCAAACAGTAGTTGTGACTACCATGAATATTTACTGATTCAACCCGTGAATTTCACTGGTTGACTCAGTGAAGGTTCACTGGACAACCAGTGAGATCCACTGAAAAATCAGTGAAGTTCCACTGATTTATTTTAAAAGAGTACATCTCCTATAGAATTAACAAATCTTTTAATTATTTTAATTTTATGTAAATTATTTTCTTGGTCTAAAAATTTACGTGCGCGGGCCCCCTTGTAACCTCGCGCCCCTCGTAGGCACGTGCCTAGTTGGCCTTAGGGATAATACGCCACTGGTTACGGGTCGTCAGAAGCCCGAAAATTTGACAACCAGTCTTACCAAGGGGTATCGTATTAGTGACCCAGTTACCGGGTTGTGGAGGTCAGATAGGTAGTCGCTCCATATAAAATACTGGTATTCAGCTGCATCCGGTTAGACTGGAAGCCGACCCCAACATAGTTCAATCAATCAATCAAACAATCAAAAGTTTATTGTGGATCATAGGTATGTATAGTACAGTTCTTAAATATTTGAAAATTTTGATCAGCTAGGTATGTCCCGCCCGTAGGGCATACAATAATAATAATTACAATTAAACAAGCTACTATATTAACATTGTTACAAATTATATATATATTTTTTTCTAATTTAGCACAATAATTGCAAAAATTAAAAAAAAAGAAAAACAAAAGGGAACACATTAATGGAGATGTCAAATTCAAATTATTATATAGAAAATAAAATTAATTACATATGTAAGGTTCAAAAAAAAATTTAAAAAGGATAACAAATTAAAATAGGTAGGATGTCAAATTATACACATAAAATTCAAAAAAATAAAATTAATCACAACAAACCAAAATAAGAAATTACAAAATCATAATATAAAATAAAAATAGATTACAGTGCATAATACATTATGGTCATTGAACACATCACGACTGGGTGGGACTATATTTTAGTAAAGATTTGTCGGACAGAAATTCTTTTACAGAGTAATAACTTTTGTTTACTAGCAGATCATGGAGAGTCCTTTTAAAATTCTCATTTTTCATAATTGTTCTGATAGTTGGCAAAAGGCTAGGCAGATTGATCGTATATCTATAACTTACGGTCCGCCAGGCTGTTATTTAGCCAAGAGTCTTCTATAAGAATATTACTAAAACAGTTTGGACGTATGGTGTAGCGGAACGCAATAGTACGCCGGAAACCATCCACATGCACCTGAAGAACCTGAGGAGCATGGTGGAGGTGTGCGAGAGCGTGACGGAGTGCCGGCGCGAGCAGTTACTGACCTACCTCGGCGAGCGGTACGAGCGGGCAGACTGCATGCAGGACTGCAACACGGCCTGCGACAACTGCCTCAACGAAGACAACTACGAGGTTTTTATTATCATTATACTTGCGTTTGAACACTCGCTCTCTTTTGATTTATTAAGGGCGAAAGTTACAGCCTGCCCGATTGAATTTAGCTTAGAATTAGAAATCATTTATTTGGCAATAATATAGGTATATAGATAAGATCGTTATTTTGATGATTGTCCCGATACATTTTGGCTTATGGCATGCAAAATTATTTATTATAATACAAAATCAAACTACTACTAGACAAAAACGAAATTAACAGAAAAAAAAAACTTTTTAAAAATAAGCTTTTATTACCTACTTGATTAACAACTAATAATAGCTTGTTTTTAAAAAGTTTTTTTTTTAAAAAGAACTAAAAAGTTAAAAATAATTTAAACCTTATAAGAAAAATACCATTATAATATAGGTACATACATTGCAACCTTTAATAATTATTAACCTTCTTCGTCTACGTCACAATAATCCCTTAACGTACATACCTATTTAAATATTTTTATTAAACCCTAAAACTTTACACCTTGTATTAAATCTTTGCGTTTTTATCACAGACCCAATTTTTTATAAATAAAAGTGTGTTATATTTTGATGGAACACTATAGAACATTTAGCATATTACACCATCATTATTTTTCTCATACTTTTAACAAAAAAAAAAAAAACAACCGACTCAAAAAAAAAAACACTACAAAGTAAAAAATAACTTTAATTTCGGAAGTCGGTGTCTTTGGTTTTTCTTTAGTTTCATTTTTTGCCACCGACTTTCGAAATTAAATAAATATAATTTTTTACTTTGTAGTGTTTTCTTTGGAATCGGTTGTTTTTTTTTTTTTGTAAAAAGTTTTTATTTTTCACTTTTTAGTGGTGCCTACCCCACACAAATTCGAATACCACTCTGCAAAATAAATTAGACCATCATTCACATAGACTATGTGGGAAAAATACGTATTAAATTATTGAAGCCAACTCAAAAGCCACTCCACCACCATCTGAAATAAAAACTTTGCAAAAAGGCAAATATACGGCGCTCTAAGCCGTGTCAGAAGTTTGGAAGGCGTAGTTTTATGTTGACGGAGATAACGAGGCTACGAAATCTCACTTCTGACAATCAAGGCCACTCGTAACATACAACTCAAGTAGCGCAATTTCAAGCGGCATATAATTACCATTAAAATCATTTATAGCCAGAGTGCACCTCATGACAATTCCAATAAGCCCAAACACGGCTAGAATACATTGTTTTATTACTGAGTTCCGGTGCCTACCCTCCGGCTTCTTCATCAGATCGGTTCGATGGTACCATTTTCATCAGAACCATTTATTTAAAGCTAGCATAGTCGCTTAACTATCTTAATCGAGATATCTTATCGCCACCCGTGAAATACTTACTATCGTTAAGAAGTTCCCGTGGCCATCTGTGGTCTTCTTCATCAGTTCCACTTCACCAGATACTACTTTCTTAATGCAAATGCTTGATTTGTTGATGAAAATACCAAAATGTCTTTATTTTGCCTATAATTTTTGAGGAGTTCCCTCAATTCCTCATGGATCCCATCATCAGAACTGGATTTTGATAAAAATCAGGAAGTATATCCTTTCAAATAAAAAAAGAATTTTCCAAATCGGTTTACCGGCTTGCCGGCCTTCTTAGCGTCTGCGCATGGGGTTACCGACTTGCCGGCCTTCTTAGCGTCTGCGCATGGGGTTACCGACTTGCTCGCTCGCATTCTTTCTCTTGATGGCGAACAAGTCGGTATCCCTTTCGCAGCGGACGCTCTGGCGGCCTGGTCAGGCCATTGCCCTGGCAATATCACCCCGAATGAACCTCAAGTGCAGCATTCTTGGGATGATGTAGGTGCGAAGGCAGTTCTGGCCGGCCTTATAGATCGGGCGGAGGGGGTTGAATTGGCGCGCTTAAAGGCAGTGTCACGGTCAGAATCAGGAGCGTGGTTGCAAGCGCTTCCTTCACCTCACCTGGGCACTTTACTTGACGGCGACTCTTTGCGGGTGGCGGTGGCTCTCCGCCTGAGCTGCGATGTCTGTGAACCACATATATGCATCTGCGGGTCCAGAGTGGAGGCCAACGGCCACCACGCGTTAAGTTGCTGTCGTTGCTCAGGGAGGTTTCCGCGGCACCATGCTCTCAACGACATTGTCCGGAGGGCGCTGGTTGGCGCCAATATCCCTTGTGTCCTGGAGCCGTCGGGTCTCTGTCGCTTGGATGGCAAAAGACCGGATGACCTGACGTTAGTACCCTGGCAAAAGGGTAAGTGCCTACTTTGGGACGCAACGTGTGTTAGCACGTTCGCCGCCAGCCATCTCCCTCGCACTGTCGGGTCACCCGGTGCAGCGGCTGAATCAGCCGCTCTCAAAAAGCGAGCCAAATATGCGGCCTTAGAGCCAAAGTACTATTTTGTCCCACTGGCAGTGGAAACCACTGGTTGCTGTGGGTCCGACGCGATCAAATTTGTGGCGGAGATTGGCCGTCGACTTAGAGAGAGGGGCGGTGACCCACGCTCTGGTTCTTTCCTGGTGCAGAGACCAGCCCTGGCAATTCAGCGCGGAAACGCTGCAAGTGTCATGGGCTCCTTTGCGCCGGGAACGTCTAGGGACTGTGGACTTCTGATGACGTAAAGTTTTTCTTTGTAAACTGGCTTTATGTATTTGACATGTTTTAATATTAAATCGGTTTATAAATGACGGAGTTCTGAGGTAACAAACATTAAAAAAAAATAGAACCGAATTGAGAACCTCCACCTTTTTTTGAAGTCGGTTAAAAAGTAATAAGGACCAATATCAGATTGACCGAAGATCTTTGGGGAAGGTTATTGCATGTCTCCATAACTGAGACTAAAGCGCCTTAGGTACTTAATTTGTGTGGATCGAGAAGTCTTCGCGGATCAAATGAACTGCAGTAGTATAATTGCCGGCACGAGTCGTGAGCATAAATTCCATCTTAACTTTAACTGCCCTCGTCAGCGTGCTCTTGTATTTTGTTTTCTATTTGTATCTAAATAAGCTTGATAATATATTGATTTCATTGCTCTCGCCCATGTGCAACCTGCCGTGATAGGATAAGATTCGTTAGGTTTAAGAGTAGAGTTTGTGCTCACGACTCGTGCCGGCAACTACACCGGTACTTTCAAAACAGGGGACAGTAAAGACACCAATAATTATAGACCCGTATCCGGGATGCACGTTTTCAGTAAGGTGTTTGAAAAGTTAAAGCTTAATCAATTGCTCAATCATTTTATCACGAATAAAATCCTTCACAATAAACAGTACGGTTTCACCAAAGAACGTTGTACGACTGACGCTGACTAATCTCATTAAAACACATTTTTAACTCGCGGGAAGAGGCCACAGATGTCATAGGTATCTTCTGCGACCTGTCTAAGGCTTTTAATTGCGTAAATCACAATAAATTTCCTGAAACTTGAGGATTTCGTGGTCCTTTCCTATGAATTTGAACTCTGAAACTGAATACAAAAAAAAAGGCTGATGTAGGTTATCAGTTCTCGTTACAATGTCCCTAAAGTCAGTAAATGATTTAAAGCAAGTGGACGTGACGGAGGATTGCAAGCAGATCGTGCGCTCCATCCGCGAGAGCACCAGCAGACCGAGGAGATCCTTCACGTTGCTGCAACTCGCAGACTCACTGCGCGGCTCCATGCAGGCGCGGCTGCAAGCGCTCCAGAACACGCCCTTACATGGACGGTGAGTTACATCTGCGA
The DNA here is from genome assembly GCA_946251885.1 of Cosmia pyralina. Classification (NCBI taxonomy): domain Eukaryota; kingdom Metazoa; phylum Arthropoda; class Insecta; order Lepidoptera; family Noctuidae; genus Cosmia; species Cosmia pyralina. The sequence goes on from OX276358.1 coordinate 23,594,953, forward strand.
GAGTTGCAAGCTGTAGCATGCATGGCTTAGTCTTCGGGGCAAGCACATAATTATTAACTACTGGGCAGAATCAACCGCAGAGCAAGTATAATTATTGATGAAGCATCAACGGAACTGTCAAATGAGCAATCTACCTATTTATTTATTATAGAACCGCTTATTGTGCAGATTAACGTCCTGGACCCGCACGGACGTAATGCGACTGCTGCGGCAGATGTTGTTGCTCCGCTTCCTGGTTGCTGACGTCAGCATCAATAACAATAATAATCCTAATACCTACCTCGCGACTGGATCTAATGCTGACAAGTATGTATAAAGTAAAATATCCTGAACATAAACGTAGCGTACTAAAAGAACTCGGTAGAAAAAATATTTTGCTGGACAACAAACTAATTCTAAGAGCAATACCGTGCTGACTCAATGAAACTCATTGTATACCGGCAATGTGTACGTGCCACGTTTGGCATCGAAAGAAACACAGAACCCGAAAATTCAAGGTCTGTGCCACTACTCAATTGCAATACTTGGTGTGGTGTTTGAAGAATTAGGTTTCAGTTATCAGTAGATAGTCATCACTCACATGTCACATTACTTTAATAAGTGATACGAATTCGTTTTGTGAAGCATCATTTCGATGAAACTTGCAATATAGGGGTTTACGGGGGCGAAAAATCGATCTGGCTAGGTCTGAAGGATTTTTTTTTTAAATTTTACCAGGTATGACCTGGTAAAAATCAAAAAAGTTATATAAAAATTCAATTCCTCTATTTTCACCCGAGCAGAGCTCGGTCGACCACAGTTACTATATACATGATTTAGGACATTACTTTCAAAATCAAGATAGAAAGTCGGAGGAGCAAGAAATAACCATAGTTTCGACTCTCATTATCGCGCAGGAGTTTGACTGGACCTAGTCTAGAGCCAGATCAAGCCCGAGTGTCCGGCACCACGGGTTTTACTACAACGTTCTTACATGTATAATTTTACTTGAGTGATGTACCATCGCGGACATTTGCGATGAACCACTTTTTGACCATATTACTATGGTAATCGCGGACATTTGCGATGAACCACTTTCTGACCTTATTACTATGGTAATCGCGGACTTTTGCGTTGGACCAATTTTGAACCTTATTACCGTAATAAGTAATAAGGTCGAAAAGTGGTTCACCGCAAATGTCCGCGATAGGACCTAACCAATATAAGAAAGTGTCGTTCATCTCCATAGGAATCTACTAAGCTTTGGAATGGGCAACTAGTTTCATCTTTCTGACTGACCGACCCCTTGACAATTCAAAAGTGCCTGGAAATAAATATTTTGAGTTTGAGTTTATTGTGAAGTCTGTGTGTTGTTGTGCTCATCTTAGACTGCTGAGTGGCGAGCAGCGCATCCTGTTCGCCGTGAAGGAGCAGCCTATGGGCGCCGAGGCGTGTGACGAGCCCGCCAACAAGCGCGCGCGTATTGATCCTGCTCTGAGAAACAAGTAACCATACATTGTTCCTTTAAATTATTATCCATACTTACATAAACTCGCGTGCCTGGGTTTGGCCAGCCTTAATTTAGACCTCCGCATCCGCATCACTGAATGCGGAGCTCATGCGGATGCAGATGTGGATGGGAAAGGGTGAATATAAGTAAAATCATGGTTAACAAAATGGATAAGTATTATAGGTAATCATTTAAATCATCAATACAGCTCTAAATCGTCACATTTTCACGAAATAGTCTTATATTCATTATATCTTAATTTCAAGAGCTATATTGATTTTTAAATGATAACTTGGTACCTAACTATTGTATTATAATAGCCGTGACTGGAAGTATGATCAACATACAACGGAACAGCGCCAGCGTTGTAATTTGCAAAAAAAACGTAAGAAATGTTGTGATCATCAGGATGACGAGTGTACGTCAATAAACAGTGATTCTATACACATGAAAACAATGTTCTAGCAATGTGAGGAATGTGCGTAAAATTTAAAGCAATATGCTTTTATAAAACTAGAGTTATATAAAAAAGTTAGTGTGCCGCCAGCCTGATATCAGAATGACGGGTTTATTTTTAATCTGAGCAAATTAAAGCATAAGCTAAGATTAAGAGATTAAGAGATTTAAGCTATCTAAGTATGAAAGCATTAGCGTAGCAATGTTCCGGCAATGTGCTCGAACGTACCAAAAGCAGAATCAGATGCGGCAAAAGGTATAAAAGTAATTTTGAAAATAAAAATTCTTAAATTTGAACGCCTGCTAATTTTATATTGGCAATCACGACGAAATGTATCTGTAGGAACATTTACACCACAGGTGTTTCCATTTCCTCATTTTCCTTTTATTCTAATTTTGTCAATTGTTCCTAATTTAATGTATTATTAGATAGAGTATAATTTGACAACGTATCTGAAGTGGAGTGATTATGTATACAGAGCTTCAATTCTAGACTGCCGAATTTATGTACCTAGATATTTCTCGTGTATGATTGTGGTGTGAATATTAAAATGACCTTATTTAATGTATAATTGCTAATGTAAACTGTGATTGTGTTTATATAATATAAACGAATGATGACACGAAACCCTTGTAGTCTAAATGCTCCTCTAGATACATTTCGTCGTGATTGCCAGTATAAAATGAGCAGGCGTTCAAATTTAGAATTTTTATTTTCAAAATTACTTTTAAACCTTTTGCCGCATCTGATTCTGCTTTTGGTACGTTCGAGTACATTGCCAGAATATTGCTACGCTAATGCTTTCATACTTAGGTAGTAAGTAATTTGCTCAGATTAAAAATACACCCGTCATTCTGATATCAGGCTGGCGCCTCACTAACTTTTTTAAATAACTCTAGTTTTATAAAAGCACATTGCTTTAAATTTTACGCACAATCCTCACATTGCTAGAACATTGCTTTCATGTGTATATAGAATCACTGTTTTTTGACGTACACTCGTCATCCTGATGTTCACGAAATGTTAAATATCTCCTTGCCGCCTTGATGGATCCCTTAAAAAAAACTTGAGATCCGCATCCGCATCCGCGGATGTTAAAAAATCTGCATCCGCTACATCCCTAGTTAGTAGTTAGTAATTTTTGGTTTTTAACCACATATTTCATCATATTATTGTAGCTTAAATACCTTTTTGCTTTATACTCGTAGTATTATTACATTACACACACATACATTGCATTGCATTGTCTACATTGTGCTTACTTGTAATAACTTTTGCCAGAATGTTTGATTTGAATAAAAGCCAAAACACTACACGATGCGATGTGTGATACTTACCTGTATGTGTGTTTGCGACTGAACGTTGTTACATAAATAACTAGTTTTTATTGATAACTTTTCTTTAACTATTGGTAAACGAAAATATATAAGTACAATAAAAAATAATTATCTAAACATAATAACAACCTCGGTCGCAACGTGCCAAGATGCGACGTCGTATCGTGTGTTTTACCCTTAGGCAGATTTTTTATAAATATAATATTTTCATAATAAATTAAATCATCTTGTAACTACCTGCCCGACTTTGATTTTTTGGAACCTATGTGTAAGCAAATTAAAAGAATACAAAAATCTAATATTTTTATGACCTACCTACCTATATAGGTATTGAAAACTTATTGTCATGAATTTCAATCCACGTCATTAAAGTAAGCGCAGAGAACATTGACCGCCATCCTTCTCATTCCTTTATCTCCGTCTCACTCCTCTCCTTCCCCACTGACAGAGACAGGTGTACTCAAAGTACTCTCTTTAATGTCTTTAATGTGAGTCATCTCCACCCAGTTGTGTCTCCGCGTGTACATCAACTGCAACAGCGCTTCTACGCAGAATATCTGAAAGTTTTTCTATGAATATTTCTACATATTGAAAATTATTAATTTTAGCGGGGCAATTGATTTAAGTTTGCGCACGCTTGACTATTTGGGTGTACTTTTCAGATCTACCTAAATTTATTGCAATTATTTGGTACCTACAGTGTACCTTTACGTACCTCTCTTGAAAATCTGTGTACCTACACCCGTACAATGATATTTTAAAAATTAGGTACACCCGCCATCCTGATGTCAGAACCGCGGATGTACTGCTAACCAATATATGTAGCTAAGTACACTCTATAAGCAGATTTGGTACCTCTTGTGTACCTGCAGAAACAAGTATTAAATAAACAAAATACTATCAGGTTGCTGCGAAAAGTAAAAAAAAACCATTTTCTTTCTTTGACGTGATTACTATTTCATAAAATAGTAACCATGTAAATATTGTTGAATGTCAGCGTAATTATTGCAAGGGAATAAGAACATTCAGTTATGTAATTCACAACACTGTGTCATTTGAGTAAGTCAGTCCGAAAGTATATGTTTTGATGATGTGCCTCGTAGTATAACATTGCACGATAAGACATATACCTTGCTTGGTATTATTGAATTTTTACCTTCGGGTGCCAAAACAGATAAAATTAAGTGTGTTGGCCATTACAGATCACATTGTTTCAGAGGCAAGCGATGGGAGTGCTATGACGACCTTCGTAATTATGTAACAAAAAGCTCTAATTGTATGATTGCAGAATGTGTCATGTACGGATTAAAATCATGTCTGTAATTAACACTTAGACCTTTCATTAATACATTTATTTACGTTAAAATACTGTGTACTTAGATAATACAGGACCGAAGATTAATTTATATAAGTCTTGTAACAAATTATTTGGCCGAGTTATGTGCACATGGAATCAATGCGTTATTTATATTAATCATTACTTATTTCGTTAAAAATCCTTTAAAACTCTCTCTGGTTTCATTTCGATTCTGAAAACACTGACTAATATCTTAATTCTATAAATCGTTCACAATTCTATAATAGACAAACTGTTGTTTGTTTTTCTAATAGGTTTTTTAAATATTTAACTTACGTAGATTGTTTTTTTTTCTTTAAATAATAGGTCTTACCTATGAAATTGCTGTTTTGTATGAAAAAATTTAAACGAATTTTTTTCATGCATTTTTTATTTGTATTAATCGAAGTAATCACCCATGCAATCAATGCATCTTTGCCAACGCAGTGGCAGTTTATTGATGCCCTTCTTAAAGAAATCAGCTGGACGGGAGGCAACAAATTCTTCAAAGGCATTTTGTACTGCCTCTCGGGTATTGAATTTTTTTCCCGCCAAGAAGTTATCCAAATTCTGGAAAAAGTAGTAGTCTGTAGGCGCAAGGTCTGGTGAGTAGGGCGGATGACGGAGAGCTTCCAACCCCAGTTCTTGCAACTTGGAGAGTGTCTGCTGTGCAGTATGAGGTCGCGCGTTGTCGTGCAGGAGCAGCGGAGACGAGCGATTGACCAATGCTGGTTGGAGATGTGCCAGCTTCTCCATCATTGTGTTCAGTTCTTCACAGTACACATCTGAAGTAATGCTCACCCCGTTTGGTAAGAAGCTGTGATAAATCACACCGGCGCTAGACCACCAAACAGTGACCATCACTTTTCTAGGGGTAAGTTTTCGTTTAGGGCATTGTTTAGGTACTGAACCAGGATCCAACCAATTTGCTGAGCGCTTGCGGTTATCAAACAGAATCCATTTTTCATCGCAGGTAACAATGCGGTTCAAAATTCCTTCATTTGTGTGTCTGTTGAGCAGTGCAAGGCACGCCTCGACGCGTACTTCGCGCTGGCGATCATTGAGTTCGTGGGGCACCCATTTGTCAAGCTTTTTTACCTTGCCAATTTGACGCAAATGGACCAATATTGTTTTGACGCTAACGTCGAAAGCTGCTGCTAATTCAGCCGTAGATTGTGTATCATCAGCTTCCACAATCGCCTTTAATTCGTCATTGTCGACCAAAGTCTTCGGACGACCGCGAAGTTCATTTTTCAGGTCGAAATTTCCAGAACGGAAGCGAGCAAACCAATAAGTGGTGCGTTGGTTTGTAGTGTTAGCTCCGTAAATGTCGTTGATGTTGCGTGCCGCTTGTGCCGCGTTGCTGCCACGACGGTACTCATATTCCATAATTACTCGAATTTTTAACGTATCCATGATGACGAAAAAGATTGAAATGCGATGAAAATGTAACACTAACCAATAAACAAATGACCACTTTTGGAAAAAAAAATCCATGTTTTTAAAATAAAATTAATTTGAAATTAGAATTCTTAGCCAAACAAAAATTATTTTGATTTGAAATGGCCAGTACTACAGAACGGCAATTTCATAGGTAAAGACCTAATAATAACAACGTCAAAGAAAGAAAATGTTTTTTTTTTACTTTTCGCAGCAACCTGACAGTATTTTGTTTATTTAGTACATGTTTCTGCAGGTACACAAGAGGTGCCAAATCTAGTTATAGAGTGTACTTAGCTACTTATATTGGTTAGCAGTACACCCGCGGTTCTGACATCAGGATGGCGGGTGTACCTAATTTTTACAATATCATTTTACGGGTGTAGGTACACAGATTTTCAAGAGAGGTACGTAAAGGTATACGGAAGGTACCAAATAATTGCAATAAATTTAGGTAGATCTGAAAAGTACACCCGCGGTTCTGAACGTTAATTTTGTCGGTCAATTGCGTAATACAATATCAATCGGTATCTGTTTCATTTTGACTGTTCAATAACATTCATTGCGTTATTGACGTTGTCGAGCAGACAAATTTTTCGAATATTATGAGGCAATGGATTAGGAATTTCCTTCACAATGATTCAGATTCCGATTGATAGCGTGTTACACAATTAGGGTGCTGGCCCTAGGTCTCGTCAATTATTTATTTTGATCGCTAACACCAGCTCAGCCGTCACCTTCTCGAGCTCTCCTCTGTGATGTGATCTAATGAACCAGCTTCAAATCCCCTCAATCGCAACGCCTGTTAGGGCACATCTCTGGAGAGATATTGATTTAACTTTTGTAACAATATTTTGATTTAAAAAAGTGTCCATGGCGTTTCTTTCCCGTTCTTCTCCATAGGATAGGAACCTATTACTACGCTTTGGAGAGGGTATCTAACTTCATCTTTTTGACTGACCGACTGCTTGACGATTCAAAGGTGCCTGTAATTGGTTTTATTGAAAGAAATGTTTTAAGTCTGAGACTGTAAACGAAACCCTAAGACGCTGGCCATTCTATTAGGACCCAAAGTCCCAAACCCTAGGAGTAAAGTTACACCAGAATTAACTTCGGTTGAACCATTACACACGTTTGTTTGTTTACACACGGTAGGTACATACCTACGCTTTACGAGGTTTAAGTTTGGTATAACTTTACTCCGCGTTTATTATAAAGCTAGGGTTTCCTAGAAGAGCGGTGGCCGTCATATTATAACGGCCGTCATGAAAATCTGTCATATTCACCACTATTTGACATTAAGGTGTCAAAAAACGCTCTGTACTTATTTGGACAGCCGTTATTGTCTGACAGTTCATCGCTTTCAAAGAGTATAGCCAGTCAAAGTACCTCGGGTAGGTACGTCCATGTTCATTAGTCGCAATGGGGTTGTTTCCCGGAAGCTTGACCGCAAGAGAGCGCTTTGTATTAGTCACTTCAAAGTCATCCTGAAAACAAACCGACCAATCGTCGTAAAGAAAAAGACTTGGCGCCATCTCGCGGCAAAATTTTCAGCAAGGAACACCATTGACAGCTGAATGAAAGTAACAAACACTTAGCGCCATCTACGCGGAACTAATTTGACAGTTTTCTTCCCCATTGCGACCACGAAAACGACGACTAAAGGCCAGCAGTGCAATTCTGTAACCATCTCACCGTGAAAACTTATGTGAAGTGAGCGTGGAGTGAGCTGTCAGTGTCATTCCACCTGATGCTAGGGATGGACCAAGCACATTTTTACAATCATAATCGAGATTTTAATAATATTTTATATTATTTAAAGCTAGTATTTAAGTGTCTAAACATTACTATTTAGGGGGTTTTTAAATGAAATTGCAAAACAGAAATTCAGTCAATAACTCAATTTCGTTTTTTTTTCCAAGACGCGCGCGTCACGCACGAACAATAAATAAAATAAAACATCCTTTAATAATAAATGAGCAATCACGTTCTCGAAAACGGCTGTGACAATTTCCATGAAAGTTGCAACGGGAGGTTTACGGCGCGGCGGCGGCGGCGCAAAATTGATCTAGCTAGGTCTCATATCTGGGAAAATTCGTTTTCTCTATTTTAGCTCGGTCGCCCAAGTACACACGGCTACACATCAAGCTACCTGTCGTATATTATGTAGGTAGGTTATAAGTGGCTTGTCATGTAATAATAGTAAGGTTGTGGGTAAGTAATAAATGTCAGTCTTGGTCAACCCGTCTTTCATTTACTACATGGTGACAGCGGTGGGATCCGAACCCTCGCCCTTTCGGACTGGTCTGGTGGCATTTCCAGTTTAGACTGACCTCTCTTTGTATGGAAATCCTATACAATGCAAGATCAACTTATACTGGAAAGCATAGCTAGATCTGTAGCCGTGCGTACCTACTACATGTTTAAGCTAGCTAGGTACGCACGGCTACAGATCAAGCTACACATTTCCAGTATTTATAAGCTGATCTCACATTGTAAGTATAGGATTTCCTGTGTCGCGATGTGTTTTGAAGAAGCGATAGTAGATTGAGTCAAGTAAAGACTGTGAGACGTTGTTCAATATACCGAAATCTATTCAATATAATATAACACCGAGTGTGTCAAGTGAGCCTGGCTGATGGGCAACAGATTTTAACCCCACGAAAAAAAGACGTACGGATTATAAGTACCTACTTACTTACCTAATATTTCATTGTAGATATGTAGGTACCTAGGTACACCTATCTAGGTAGGTACGCGTTGCCAATAATAAAAAATCATAATTATGTACTTATAGGTATGCACACTTGAATTTGGGTGAAGTGATAAGATCACGCTAAGCACTCTCATTACCTACCACATTGAGTAATTTTTTTACTTACCTACACAAGTACTTAACTTGTAACGCGTCACGTACCTACGTATACGTGCGCACTAAGAACGTGAAAATGTGATACCAGCTTAACTAGTCGTAGCCAATAATAAAAGAATATTCATCAAATCATCGTCATACTATTACAAATGACCAAATTCAACAGTTCGACTAACAATTACTCACCCAACTGCGCGCACACTGGCCACCAGGCACGGCGGGCACATAAATCCCCTTCGTGCTCACATCACGCCACGCATGCGCGCTATACAATCACTAACAAGTTCTTTTTTACTTACTTACCAGTTACTTATTTAATTGGTAACGAGTCACGTTATCACGTATGCATTACGTAGGTACATTATTAAGAAAATGCAATGCCCACCACCTACTTAACTAGTCGTTGCCATTAACAAGAGTCAAATTATTACTAAATTCCACCACACCGATCACCGTGATGTTTCTATGGTTACCAGAATCGCGTGGAGTGGTCACTTCGCGCAAGCGCGTTAGGCATCAACTCCGCTCACCGTGATGTTTCTATGGTTACCAGAATCGCGTGGAGTGGTCACTCAGCGCAAGCGCGTTAGACCTCAACACCGTTCACCGTGATGTTTCCATGGTTACCAGAATCGCGTGGAGTGGTCACTTGGCCACCCCACGCAAGCGCGTTAGACATCAACACCGATCCCCGTGATGTTTCTATGGTTACCACACTCCGCGCAAGCGCGTTAAACATTATTTTTTTTTTTAATTTTCCGTTATTGACGGCCATGCCCATATGCCTATTCATATTCGGGTTCAGAGATAGGTACTTAGCTACCTATTTATTTCAATGCTTTTATAGATATTTCAATGTGCATTTCATTCATTCATTCTAAATACAACCGTTTTTGTGCATTTAAAGTCAGTTTAGTGCTTTGTATTTACATTTTGTTTTCTGTAACTACACAGTTTTTATTATTAACTAGGTACTTACCTACTACTTAATTAGCCTGTAACGTGTCACGCAATTCTCAATTCTCAATTCTCAATTCTTTATTGCATTCCATAATGTAAAACAGTTGGTAAGCTTAAAATTAATGACACAATTATGGACCCTGTCGGGCACAGCATAGTAGGAGAGAGGAGGAAGAGCGCTTCTTTTATTATTTAATTTATTTAAGTAGTTTAAGCTTTATTTCTTTGCTAGTAAGATATAAATAGTACCTGCTTAAGTAAGTAACTTTTTTTAATGTTAGGTATACCTATATTGCTTAATTAGTTATTCCTGTTGTTACAGTACCAATATGTTTAAACTATTGATATTTGGTTATTGTACTAAATTTATTGCACGATTATTTATTTGTTAATGACTAGAATTTATTATTAATAATACATAGGAATAATATTATTAATTGAAAATTATCGTGTAAGTGGATAATGAAGTATTTAAATTAATTGTTTTATTTGTTTAATTATGTATTTAATATATAGGTATTTAGATATTTAAGTTTAATTATATTAATTGTTTTATTTATTAATTATGTATGTTATATGTGGTATTAAATGTAAATTTTCTATTTAAGACTTGTAAATTATAATTTATCATCTAAATATTCTTTTATACTATAATAGCTTTTGTCTAATAGAAATAGTTTCAACTTATTAATAAAACTGTTATCTTTATTTATACTTTTCATAGGTTCTGGTAACTTGTTATATATTTTTATAGACATGACAAAGGCACTGGAGGAGTGCATTTTTAGTCGTGAAGTTGGTATGTTTAGTCTGTTTTTATATCTAAGTGTAATTCTAGTTTGTATATTTTCTCGCTTAGTATAGAAATCCGGGTATTTGCGAACAAATTTACATATTTCAAATATATAGATACAGGGTAAAGTTAGCATTTTTAGTTCTTTAAAGTAGGGTTTACAGCTGACGGTTTCTTCAATATTTACTAAGATTCTAATTAATTTCTTCTGTAAAATAAATAATATGGGCGCGTCTGTACTGTTACCCCATAGGATGACTCCATATTTGAGCCAGGCATAGGCATATGCGTAATAGGTTACTAGAGCAGTTTTAAGATCTGTAGTTTTTTTGATCTCGCGGAGGGCATAAGAAAATTTTGATAATTTAGCTCTTATTTTTTGAATGTGAAATTTCCAATTAATATGCGAGTCTATGTTTAGTCCTAACAGGGTGAATTTATTAGCAACTTCTAAAGTTGAGCCATTTATGCTGAAATTTATATTTATGGGTGTTTTTTGACAGGGATAAAATGCTATTATTTTTGTCTTGGTGAAATTTATTTCAAGATTATGTTCGGTCATCCAATTGATTGTGGCGTTAAGTACAGAATTTAATTTTTCATTTAAATTGATATTAGATTCACATGAAGTCAGTATTGATACATCATCTGCAAACAAGACGCATGGTTCATTTATATTGTTAGGAAGGTCGTTGATATACACAAGGAATAAGAAACATCCTATTACACTTCCTTGTGGGATAGAGGCGTTAATTATTTTATTTCCGGATCGGATTAACTCTATTTCGTTTGTTCTGTGGTTGTAAAATTCAATTTCCACCAGTTGTTCTCTATGTTTTAAATAGGATGTGAACCAATCATGACATTTGCCACGGATTCCTATGCTATATAATTTATTTAATAATATTTCAAACTGTACTTTGTCATAAGCTTTCGTCATATCAAGCAGTAAACCTACTGCATATTTTTTATTATTAATAATATTGAGGGCTTCTTGGATATACTTGTATACTGCCAATATTGTGGATCGGTTTTTACGAAAACCATATTGACAGTCGTTCAATATGTTATACTTTTCACAGAATGCATAAACTCGATTGCACATGGCTTTTTCAAATATTTTTGAAGCCGTTGGTAGGAGAGCAATTGGGCGATAATTATTTGGGTCGGTTTTTATGTTTTTCTTATGGATCGGTTTTATTAGGGTTTTTTTTAAGAGATTAGGAAAAACGCCTTCTTCAAAAGATTGGTTTATTAGTAGGTAAAATGGTAGAGTTAATTCATCTGCACATTGTCTCAATAGAGTAGGTGGAATCTCGTCTATACCATGGCTCTTTTTATACGCATGCGCACGAGGAACATTAAGTGAATGCAGCACCTACCAATAGTAATTAAGTAGGTACCTACCTATAGTAATCTTTATTTTCCTCTCTTCACACACACACATACTTTTATACAACGTAGAGACAAGAATTATAACGTTTTTACTAAAATCCATAAAATATGATACTTTGTGAGAGACTGGGCCTGGCGTCCATACTAGGATATCCTGGTGTGCGTGTGACAGATCACCAGGCTCTCACCCCGAATTTATTTTACAATGGTAATTTTTTTTATTACTATGTAACATTAGGTAGGTAGGTACAATGTCCACTAAGTAGGTACCTACAGCTACTACAACAAATAATCATCTCGTAGTCTGCGCATAATAATATGTTGGTATACCTACTTAGGTAGGTACTTCAGTTTGTTATTAAGTAGGTGTGAACCTATTGTCAGCTGACGACTGGGCAACTGGGTCGGTCACTGGCCGCTACGGCCACTGAGATCAAATTGAATTGTAGATAAACACCAGTGTGTCGCACGCCAAGTTTGCGCGCGATGATCGCAACCGCGGCGGCTGCGTAACCGCACAAACAACCGGTCTCGTGAGTTTACAAATAAACTAGCTGGCCGCGGATGAAAATCGTTCAGCGAGTTCTTAGCCCGAGTGTTAATATCTTCGCGGACGAAGAACAGACACGTATCTTCCAGCGTGCTCTTCGATGCTCCAGGGGAAACTGCGCTGCGATGCTCCAACGTCCATCAGTAGGTATTATGTTAGAATTAGCTAAAAGGAGAACGTACCTGTGCAACCTAGTCTGTGTGTGCCTACTTCGTTCTGTCTCCTCAAAAAAGTAGGTAAGTACATATAAAATGTAAGTAATAAATAAATTAAAAGCGCCTAATATTTTATTGTAGATACATACCTACTTCACTATTCGTTGCCAATACTAAAAGAACATTCATCAAACCTATTACAAAATTCATTCAACAGTTGAACCATTGAGTTATAATACCTAATTATACTATCACCGTGACGTTGCCATGGCAACGAGAATACGCAAACGCGTGTCCGCGATAAGCGAATGCTGTCATGTCATTGGTATCTTAGTGAGAATTTTTTTTAAAACGTTCTACTCCCTAAGCCTTTCCTGTCTTTAAGCATTGACGTATTTGAGAGTTTTAGAGACAATAAGAACTATTTATTTCAATGCTTTTAGATTTCAATCTCATCTCATGTATGGATATTGCGTACATAAGAGGTGAGATTGAGAAACTTCATAAAACTGTCCTGTGTAAGTAAGTATTCAGTGATTGGTGTATTGTTTGTTTATCTAAGCACATATCTAGTAATATCCCACCACCTAGATCCTAGATAAACCACAGTACAAGATATAAATCAATAATCTATATAGGGGCGGGTGCTGTTAAGATCTACTAGAACTATACACAAATCGCTCCTCTCTTGCTAACAAGAAATTACATAAATTCATGTATGTTTAGGTTGCTCTAGTCTAATTTAAGTTTTACTATATACTGTTTTACACACTGGTCTACATCTGTCATCCAACTCTCCTGTCGCAGGTCTGCTGGAAGAAATTTCTTATTATATACTTAAGCTTTACTTTATTATCTTGTGTTTAGTGTGTACATACAAAAATTGATAAAATTTATTCCTCAAGTATCACATCAAATAACATTGCTAATACATATTTTCTACTGCACGGTGAGCCTGCTGCCTGTCGCCAATGTTCAACTTCTTTATGCCCGGCGAGAACGGAATGGCGTCTGTCGAATGTGTGTGTGTGGACTGCACAGCACCACCAACGCTGGAAACAACGGTAAGCATTTATTACTATTGGTTTTATATCATTCCTACACTCATCGAGAGTATATTTTTTTATAATCAATATTGAACCACTTATAGTAAAATTATCATTCTTATTATCATCAGTGTAGTATGTGCAGCAAAACTTTCAACAAGTATAGCAGCATGATTTTATTTATTTATTTATTTACTGAAAACAAAGGATTGCAATAGGTACACGTTAAAAATACATATTTATTTATTAAAAAATTAAATATCAGCATCTGAATCAATTAAAATCAATCACATGGGCTAATTCCTATATTTTAAGTGCAAATGAGTTGCAACATTACTTCATTTCTATTTTTAGTGAACAGGGAATTATGTAGAAAATACCAATTATTACACTAACTTATATCACAAGATCATCTGCCTAGCCTTTTCCGAACTATGTTTGGGTCGGCTTCCAATGTAACTGGATGCAGCTGAATTATTTATTATTTTACATGGAGCAACTGCCTATCCGACCTCCACAACCCAGTTACTGGGTATATGATAGGTACGCCTTGGTAAGACTGTCTGGCAGACTTTTGGGCTTCTGACTACCCGTAACAACTGTCAAAGATCCAAGCATGACTTATAACACACAAATACTTACATAACTGAGATGTAAAAGTTGAGAGTGGCTGCAGTTTTTTTTTTTCTGTAAACTCGAGCATAATTTTCTGATATCAAAGGCACTGCAAGTGAGCTAGGTATCTGAAAATCAAGTTAAAAATATATATATATAATCAGTGTAGTATGTGCAGCAAAACTTTCAACAAGTATAGCAGTATGATTTATTTATTAAAAAATTAAATATTAGCGTCTGAATCAATTAAAATCAATCACATGGGCCAATTCCTATATTTTAAGTACAAATGAGTTGCAACATTAGGTACTTCATTTCATGCCTGTTCATTCCATGTCCTAATTTATTTTCTCCAAAATATGTTTATCAAATTAATATAGTGTGCGAAATAATGAGTACTGACCTCGGACAGCCACAATTGACAGATGTTCCTTTACAGTCTTGCAGAGTCAAATAGGTTCATCTGCTGACAGATAGAATTATATCAGATTAATAAAATTCACTCCCCCTCGGCTTATTCATTTATAGGTTTTTTTACGGACGCTTGTAACATTCTGCACCGTTCTCACATGTGACACATGATGATGATGTAACCATATTTTGATTTTAAAAGAGTGTCCGTAGAGTTTCTTGCCCGTTCTTCTCCTTAAGTACCTACTATGCTTTGGAATGGGCGACTAGCTTCTTCTTTCTGACTGACCGACCCAACGATAGTTCAAAAGTGCCTGTAATTGGTTTCTTTGTTTGAAATAAATGCTTTTGAGTTTGTCAAGACACCCAGAAGCAGAAATGTCGTGACGTCACGACCATTTCACAACGACATGTCTTAATATTACGTTCAGCTCCAATATATATCTTAAAATATAATTATCGTCATTTTAAATCACACGCTGGTCCCGCGCGAGATTCAGATTGAGCCGACCGAAGTCCGAACCGAGCAAAATCGCTGACATTAATCGGTCTTACCTAATTACTATCACATTCACGATTGTAGCACACTTATAATTCTGTCACTGACAAACACTAACATTCATTTGTTTAATTACCTACAGTGCATTGTAGCTAATTATATTTTGGAAAATATTTTGTTGATTGTCAATAATTGTGCCATAGATTTATGCACACAGTCACGCACTCCTAGCTTTCTACCACAGATGATGAAGTTTAGTAATATTTGTCTATGGATAGATTGTAAATTGTAATATAATCATTATTTTACTAAAAATATCACTGACAAACGAATTAAATGTAGTTACTAAATTCAAAAATTCATTTGTTTATTTCCAGCGCAAGCAGTGTAATGCAGTTAAAATTCCGTTGACGGTGCCGATTCTTTTGTACATCGAACTAAACTAACTAAACTATCACCAAAATTCCTTACTTTTGGCTATGAGAGAGAATCTTAGAGCTATTATGCAAAAAAAATCTCTAAATTACAAAACAATTTTGACACAACTAAAATCGAGTTTGTCAATCGTGACTCCGCGTGGTATAGTGCCCGTAGTATAATATGACCCGGTGGCTTTAATTGGAACTAACGAAATCACTTTTAAAAGTGACAAGGCTTGTCATATTTTGTTCACCGTGCAGGGACGGGGTAGCTTCAACGTGTTTTTATGGGTTTTTTTTTGATACCTACATGTTGAGGTTTAGGGGTTTAAGGGCTTCATAAAGGGGGGCCAAATTTTCATTATTTTTGCAATAGGGACACACCGTTTTCGAGATATAAGCAAAAGAAGAAAAAATACAGTACTGTTTTTGCACTTAAAGTCAAGGTGTTGGTGTGAATTCTAGTTCATGATAACTAATTTTATTCTACACCTTTTTAATCGCGATTAAATCTATTCTGATTTAGTTTCACAATTAAAATTATATGTGAAAACAGTAAAATTCAGAATAGCAAAATTGCCATTTTCACTAAATTATTAACTCGGTACAATATTAGTGCTGTCAAACTAAAATATAGTTGTGTCACTTTAGTCAATTTCAGAATGGGAAAACGTCGTTTGACAGGAATAAACTAAATTTTAGTGATTTTTAGTCTAGTTTAGAGGCATTTGTGACAAGAGAATCAGCACCATGGCCGGTGAAGCTTTTTAACTTGACATGTCGTTGTTGGTCAAATACAGAATCCGCGCGGTACTTATGACATTTTCGAAACGTAATTTTTACGTAATTTTTTTTTTTCAAGTTTCCAAACGATATTTATGTTTTTGAATCAGTTAGTTGACAAGAATATCCGGCAGGCCACAGAGTAAAACTGCCCACACACGATATTATAATAACAATAATAATAACCCCACCACCGTATCTCTACGTTGACGTCGTGGTGGGGCTTGCGTGCTCCGAACTCTGGGTCTGTGCCGCTGGAGTTTCCTTTGCCGAAACAGTTCTAGGGTGAGGAGCCAAACCAAGAGAGATACATGACCCCGCAGGGCAGCATGTGGCGAGCTGTTGGGCAGTACCGACCCCAGGGACCCTATCTCCCGGGAGAAGTCTTGTTCTTCACCTCTGGCTTGCGTTTATTGGCCGGCTGGAGTGAACACTGACGGGAACAGAGCTTCCACCTCATTCTTGCTTTTATTGGCCGCCTTGAGTGGAGATTCGCAAGAGCAAACGTGCTCGGATGAAGGAAGTATTCCAGTAAGTGATTGTAGGGATCTTGATCATCTTCCGGGCTTTGGGATTGTTCTGAGAGCTGTGGAATACCTCTCCACTCCTCAAGCACCTCAGGACATGTTGCCCCTTGTCGCTATGTCACTATGTGCTAGCGACCGTTTTCAGGGGCCCATTATTGAGTGTGCAAGTCACCCCTTGCCAATCTATCTGTGTATATTATATAACATTGGTCAGGCAGGGGACATAGTTCTTCCATAGTTCAAGGTATCCAATCCACTATAGCCAGTGTTCCATGTTCTGTAATAGTCCTGCACCAACCGACGTTTGTCCTTGGGTGCATTTGCATAGTGCATACAGGGATAATCGTCGGCTGCTGCCTTCTCGTCATGTAAAATTGTTTAAGGGGCTTTGCGGCGCAGCGTCGATACGCCCGGTCCCATCCCGCGCTCAGACTTCATACTGCTAAAGAAACCTAAAATCATCTACTGCGCAAGTCAAACCACGTGGTGTGTCAAGTCTCACCTTTAGTGGCGCGTATTGTATGTGCATCCAAAATTTGATCGTGACTGCCAATTATTCATTCCTTATGCTGGCGCGACGTGAATCCACGTCTTCCGTGCGCATCGTAATCCATAGCCTCACACCGTTTGGCGTCTCGCCTTTTGTCCGTGAGTGCGAAAACCGTGGGCCACGGCGTGGTGGCATCACGAACACGATACGTGGCATACGATTATGCTCCTTATTTACAAGCTGACTCGAATCAATTTCCTAAGCAAGTATTTTAATATTTTGACGGCGCCCATCCATTTGTTGTAATCCAAATGGACTGACCTGACCGTGAGTGCTCAGCTTTAGTGATTATTTACTAAATAATTTCAAACGTGTACTCTAGGGTTGGGAAAACCATAGACAATATTGATGAATTTTACTGTACTGTGTCAAATTTAGGCGGTTTTGTTTTCGAAGTTTTCGACTTTTCCAGTTTTCTGATCTGTAAAGTTTGCGTTGTTTTTTCCGATCTTATCTTCTCAGTGATTTTAGAGTGTATTATTTATTGAAAGGATGAAAATGTACGTTTCCTGTTAGTGACTCAAAAAGTGGCTCAAGATCTTCACAAACTATGTGCACGTGCCAGAATCACCTAGAAAAAGGTACATCAATCAGAAGTATACTGAAAATTTTGTCTTGCCATTGTTTTTGACCGAGGAATTTTGATTTTGAATTACTTTTGTTTAATTCCAACACCAACTCAAGTTTTCTCGCCAGGATTGCTTTTTATTTGAGATTCTGACAGGCAGTCCAACTTTATGTATGAATTATTGGCAAATTTAATTAGGCTGACTGCAACTTACAAAATTAATGGCAAACATTATTGATCACCACTTTATCACCCCATAAACATTTATGTAAAAGGAGCCTTTCAACATATTTTATAGAAAACTAATGTAAGTATACATTTCTTTTTTCAGACGTAATTTTATCAGAATTATTCCCAGAAAATGAAACATGATGACCTTAGTATGCCCTGGTGAGACTGTTATTTTAATTAACTATTTAAGATTTTTAAATATTCATTGAATGACCTGTTGATTATTATTATAAAATTAAAGTACAAATTTTTGTTGAATTTACCATACATGGTCATTATAATTAACACATTTTTTTTATACTTGTTTTTCAGATACCTAGCTCACTTGCAGTGCCTTTGATATCAGAAAATTATGCTCGAGTTTACAGAAAAAAAAAAACTGCAGCCACTCTCAACTTTTACATCTCAGTTATGTAAGTATTTGTGTGTTATAAGTCATGCTTGGATCTTTGACAGTTGTTACGGGTAGTCAGAAGCCCAAAAGTCTGCCAGACAGTCTTACCAAGGCGTACCTATCATATACCCAGTAACTGGGTTGTGGAGGTCGGATAGGCAGTTGCTCCATGTAAAATAATAAATAATTCAGCTGCATCCAGTTACATTGGAAGCCGACCCAAACATAGTTCGGAAAAGGCTAGGCAGATGATCTTGTGATATAAGTTAGTGTAATAATTGGTATTTTCTACATAATTCCCTGTTCACTAAAAATAGAAATGAAGTAATGTTGCAACTCATTTGCACTTAAAATATAGGAATTAGCCCATGTGATTGATTTTAATTGATTCAGATGCTGATATTTAATTTTTTAATAAATAAATATGTATTTTTAACGTGTACCTATTGCAATCCTTTGTTTTCAGTAAATAAATAAATAAATAAAATCATGCTGCTATACTTGTTGAAAGTTTTGCTGCACATACTACACTGATGATAATAAGAATGATAATTTTACTATAAGTGGTTCAATATTGATTATAAAAAAATATACTCTCGATGAGTGTAGGAATGATATAAAACCAATAGTAATAAATGCTTACCGTTGTTTCCAGCGTTGGCGGTGCTGTGCAGTCCACACACACACATTCGACAGACGCCATTCCGTTCTCGCCGGGCATAAAGAAGTTGAACATTGGCGACAGGCAGCAGGCTCACCGTGCAGTAGAAAATATGTATTAGCAATGTTATTTGATGTGATACTTGAGGAATAAATTTTATCAATTTTTGTATGTACACACTAAACACAAGATAATAAAGTAAAGCTTAAGTATATAATAAGAAATTTCTTCCAGCAGACCTGCGACAGGAGAGTTGGATGACAGATGTAGACCAGTGTGTAAAACAGTATATAGTAAAACTTAAATTAGACTAGAGCAACCTAAACATACATGAATTTATGTAATTTCTTGTTAGCAAGAGAGGAGCGATTTGTGTATAGTTCTAGTAGATCTTAACAGCACCCGCCCCTATATAGATTATTGATGTGTCAATATTATGTTTATATCTTGTACTGTGGTTTATCTAGGATCTAGGTGGTGGGATATTACTAGATATTGCTTAGATAAACAAACAATACACCAATCACTGAATACTTACTTGCACAGGACAGTTTTATGAAGTTTCTCAATCTCACCTCTTATGTACGCAATATCCATACATGAGATGAGATTGAAATCTAAAAGCATTGAAATAAATAGTTCTTATTGTCTCTAAAACTCTCAAATACGTCAATGCTTAAAGACAGGAAAGGCTTAGGGAGTAGAACGTTTAAAAAAAAATTCTCACTAAGATACCAATGACATGACAGCATTCGCTTATCGCGGACACGCGTTTGCGTATTCTCGTTGCCATGGCAACGTCACGGTGATAGTATAATTAGGTATTATAACTCAATGGTTCAACTGTTGAATGACTTTTGTAATAGGTTTGATGAATGTTCTTTTAGTATTGGCAACGAATAGTGAAGTAGGTATGTATCTACAATAAAATATTAGGCGCTTTTAATTTATTTATTACTTACATTTTATATGTACTTACCTACTTTTTTGAGGAGACAGAACGAAGTAGGCACACACAGACTAGGTTGCACAGGTACGTTCTCCTTTTAGCTAATTCTAACATAATACCTACTGATGGACGTTGGAGCATCGCAGCGCAGTTTCCCCTGGAGCATCGAAGAGCACGCTGGAAGATACGTGTCTGTTCTTCGTCCGCGAAGATATTAACACTCGGGCTAAGAACTCGCTGAACGATTTTCATCCGCGGCCAGCTAGTTTATTTGTAAACTCACGAGACCGGTTGTTTGTGCGGTTACGCAGCCGCCGCGGTTGCGATCATCGCGCGCAAACTTGGCGTGCGACACACTGGTGTTTATCTACAATTCAATTTGATCTCAGTGGCCGTAGCGGCCAGTGACCGACCCAGTTGCCCAGTCGTCAGCTGACAATAGGTTCACACCTACTTAATAACAAACTGAAGTACCTACCTAAGTAGGTATACCAACATATTATTATGCGCAGACTACGAGATGATTATTTGTTGTAGTAGCTGTAGGTACCTACTTAGTGGACATTGTACCTACCTACCTAATGTTACATAGTAATAAAAAAAATTACCATTGTAAAATAAATTCGGGGTGAGAGCCTGGTGATCTGTCACACGCACACCAGGATATCCTAGTATGGACGCCAGGCCCAGTCTCTCACAAAGTATCATATTTTATGGATTTTAGTAAAAACGTTATAATTCTTGTCTCTACGTTGTATAAAAGTATGTGTGTGTGTGAAGAGAGAAAAATAAAGATTACTATAGGTAGGTACCTACTTAATTACTATTGGTAGGTGCTGCATTCACTTAATGTTCTTAGTGCGCATGCGTGACACGTTACAGGCTAATTAAGTAGTAGGTAAGTACCTAGTTAATAATAAAAACTGTGTAGTTACAGAAAACAAAATGTAAATACAAAGCACTAAACTGACTTTAAATGCACAAAAACGGTTGTATTTAGAATGAATGAATGAAATGCACATTGAAATATCTATAAAAGCATTGAAATAAATAGGTAGCTAAGTACCTATCTCTGAACCCGAATATGAATAGGCATAAAGGCATATGGACATGGCCGTCAATAACGGAAAATTAAAAAAAAAATAATGTTTAACGCGCTTGCGCGGAGTGTGGTAACCATAGAAACATCACGGGGATCGGTGTTGATGTCTAACGCGCTTGCGTGGGGTGGCCAAGTGACCACTCCACGCGATTCTGGTAACCATGGAAACATCACGGTGATCGGTGTTGAGGTCTAACGCGCTTGCGCTGAGTGACCCCTCCACGCGATTCTGGTAACCATAGAAACATCACGGTGAGCGGAGTTGATGCCTAACGCGCATGCGCGAAGTGACCACTCCACGCGATTCTGGTAACCATGGAAACATCACGGTGATCGGTGTTGAGGTCTAACGCGCTTGCGCTGAGTGACCCCTCCACGCGATTCTGGTAACCATAGAAACATCACGGTGAGCGGAGTTGATGCCTAACGCGCATGCGCGAAGTGACCACTCCACGCGATTCTGGTAACCATGGAAACATCACGGTGAACGGTGTTGAGGTCTAACGCGCTTGCGCTGAGTGACCCCTCCACGCGATTCTGGTAACCATAGAAACATCACGGTGAGCGGAGTTGATGCCTAACGCGCATGCGCGAAGTGACCACTCCACGCGATTCTGGTAACCATAGAAACATCACGGTGATCGGTGTGGTGGAATTTAGTAATAATTTGACTCTTGTTAATGGCAACGACTAGTTAAGTAGGTGGTGGGCATTGCATTTTCTTAATAATGTACCAACGTAATGCATACGTGATAACGTGACGCGTTACCAATTAAATAAGTAACTAGTAAGTAAGTAAAAAAGAACTTGTTAGTGATTGTATAGCGCGCATGCGTGGCGTGATGTGAGCACGAAGGGGATATGTGCCCGCCGTGCCTGGTGGCCAGTGCGCGCGCAGTTGGGTGAGTAATTGTTAGTCGAACTGTTGAATTTGGTCATTTGTAATAGTACCTATGACGATGATTTGATGAATATTCTTTTATTATTGGCTACGACTAGTTAAGCTGGTATCACATTTTCATGTTCTTATACGTAGGTACGTGACGCGTTACATAAAATGATTATGTAATAAAATTAGCATAAATATAATTAAAATCTCGATTATGATTGTAAATGTAATTTGGTCAATCCCTAGCATCCGTGGGATGACACTGACAGCTCACTCCACGCAAGTTTTCACGGTGAGATTTTTACAGAATCGACCGGCAGTTTCTCGAACGAAGATTATCGCAAAATAAATGTGACAAATTTTCAAGCGCGTTTAAACTTCTGTGATTGGCTGTTGATCAATCATTCAACAAATCACAGCATTTTACGCACGCTTGACAAATTTGTCACATTAATTTGCGATAATTTTGTTCGAAAAACTGGCCCACAGTCTCGTTAAAAATGTAGCATTTTTTACCTTACGACGGTTTTGAGTTAATCCATCTAGTCTGAATGTGTATCCGAATACGCTGGTCGATATCTTAGACTCAGGCACCACCAGGAAGTTGTCCTCGGTAAACAGCGGGTAATCCATGAACTTGTAGCGACCTGCCTTTATGGGACATTCTAATCTGCAATACAAAATAATAATTAGGTAAATATAAAAAAGTCATGGTTAGCTAAGGCAGGCCACATACAGTCGTATTCCGTTTCAGAAATCCGTTTAGAAATATCGATTCGGAATAGCGAAGGCAACAAAGCCGTACAAAATCACGCACAAACTATCGTACGGAATTTCGAATCGGGGAAAATTTCGATCGAACACCTTAAGAACTCCTCAACTAGAAATAATAGCCCCGTTATGTTTCGGCTATTTAGATTTGTTTTAACAAGTAGGTACCTACGCTACGTTAGCCCAAGGTGTGTGTGTGGTGTGGTGGTGGGTGTGGTGTGGTGTGTCTAGGATCTGATGATGGAGCCCCTGTTCGGTTGCCACGAATTTACACGAACACTTCCGAAATTCAGCGAATGAACCGATAGCTACATTGTGCCATAACTCGGTCGAAATCGGCTTACAGCTTGCATTAAAACCCAGCGTGTTACGTGACCTGAAGTGACGTCAGACAAGTTCGTATTGTATAGAAATTTATTCGCTTTTAAGGCGGCCGCGCCTGCGGGTTATTTCATTGCAAAATGTTTTCAAAAATGTGTTATTAGGTAGGCGCTAGGCGTTTTGTAATGTTTTAATTTTATGGTGTAATAAATACCTACAATGTAATTATAATATACTCTTATTATTTACACTGACAGCCCATTTTACAAAAGGGAAGCCGGTAGGAATCGTGTTATACGGTGTTTTCGCCACTGGAGCCCGATACAGGCTATGGACTTCTCAACTAGTGTTGCCCAAATTCAGTCTTGGTCTTGTTCTTGCGTTTTTGCAAGATCAAGACCAAGAACAAGACCGCGTATTTTTAGCAAGACCAAGACCAAGACTGACCGTGCAAGACTTGAGCAAGAACAAGACATAGCCTGCAAGACTCTTGCGTCTTGCAGCTAGGACTTAGCGCTATTTCACTGAGTAGTTGGGTGTAACAGTTCGGTGTATAGGTAGGTACGCTTAGGAATTATATGAGACGCAAAAAACTGTATCAAAGAATATGAAAAACTGGACCTATGCGCATTACGACTAATACCATAAACATAGCGAATAAAAAAATATCTATTAAAATCAAACTGAGTGCATGCATAGTTATGTTTTAACCATCGGCACTTTGATAATGCGGCATCAAAGGTTTTGTACTTACTTCTCAAAGAAATTTGCCGCTTTTCGGAAGTACATGGTTATGATACACGCGCCGGCGGCTTCTTTTGAAATCTAAAACAATCGTTGCCGCCACGCCGAAATCATAACATTTGACACTATTTGATTGCCGCCATAGGGCGTAGGTATACTCATGCAAAATAATTTCCTAGTAGAGTACCTACAGGTGTTCCAAAGAATAAATAAGTTTCAGAGTGCTTAGAATGAAAATGAATACATTATACTGATCACGCAAGTAGTATTATGATTAGGATAAAATGGTAAGGATAGGTAGTAGATGTCATATTAATTCATTTTAATAAGTATATATTATAATATTGATTACTTATATGGTTTTAAACTAATTACTTAGGTACTATTATTGTACATTTAGTCATTATATTTCTTAAGTTTTTACAAGAAAAAATAGCAAAAAAGTGTTCAAATATCACCCGTTTAATAAATATTGTAGCCACTTTTAAATATACTTGAAACGTGTAAAAAAATTCTACAAAACTAATAAAATAATATAAAAAGCGTAGGTACTTACCTACTAATAAAATAAAAAGCCTGCGATAAGAGTTTTGTATTACTTACCAGCCCGAATATCTCTGAGAGAGATGATGAGAGTAAGTATTTACTAGCTGTGCCCGCGACTTCGTCCACGAGGAATAGTAACTTCGGAGGTATAGTGACGTTCAGGACTTATTTATTTATTTTAAAACTTCTGTCATCAAACATACAAACGAACTCTTCAGCTTTATAATATTAGTATAGATGTACGCCAAAACATTCACTTATATGTAAAGAATAGTGATTGGCACTAATTCTATTTTATTCACGCGTCGTGTCTGTACAAGTAGGTAATATTTAGTGTGTGTTTGTACGCCGCACGCGGCATTGTTTGATTTGCGGCGGCATCCTTTTCATAGAGCCGGCACGTGGCGAGGCGGCGCGGTAGAAAGCAAGGAAACGTACTATAAATAAAGGAATTATTTTAATTCCAGTCATTTCCAATTGAGCTGTGCTTCGAGTCTAACTTAATAATTGTTTTTACTAATTCTCGTTGTTTTCTAAAAACGTATCACGTGTACAATTTAATATGAGTGACGAAGATTCAAATTATTCTAGTCCGAGTAACGAGAGTTTGAGTCACAGATCTAAAAGACCCAAAAGCAAATAGGAGGAGTTTTTCGAAATAATTCATGCATCCCAAACTGCCGTCTGTAAATTGTGCCAACATAAAAAGATTGAAATAAAAATGAAAAACAGAAACACTTCAGGCTTAAGGAAACATCTAATATCTTTCCACAAAAAGGAATCAGAAATATTTCTTCCTGTTAAACCAAAATTAAGTGGAGATATCACAAGCTTTTTAGTAACCGCTGGAAGAAGTGGACAGGTAAGAATATTTTTTTAACAGTTAAAAGAATTTTAACTCCGCGTAGCTATTCATGCGATACTTTCAAAAACGCCATTAACTTACGTAAGTATTTTTGAGTTAGTGGTGTTTTCACAGTTTTCATCTAGGGGTGCGACATATTAAGTATGTAATTATCGTCTTAAATATTTTTTATAAACACCCATATTTTCATTTAATCGGCCAGTAACAACTAAGTACTTTATTTTGGTAAATTACAGTACAGTGCAACCTTAATATAACAAATATAAATTTAACGATTTTCTCGATTTAACAACAACAAACCTCCTCCTCTTATACGCTCAAACCTAGTATGTTTTAAATAATAACACAAGATTTATTGTTTTGTTTCAGTCGGAAAACAGCAGTGACAACATCACGACAGCTACAGTTGATTGGGTGGTGAAAAAATATCTTCCCTTCTCATTTTTCGATGACGAAGCTACACAAGTATATTTTCGACGTATTTGCCCTAATATGGTGTTTCCTAAAAGGTCTACACTTAGAAGGAAAGTCAAAGAGCGATTTGAAGAGCTCCAATTGAATCTCAAGGAACGACTTCAACAATTATCATCTAAAATGTCTTTTACCATTGATGGGTGGACGTCAATTGCTGGTAGGAGTTACTACGGGGTTACTATTCATTATATAGACAACGAATGGAAGTATCAATCTGTAGTTCTTGATTTTATACCATCACGCGGTCGACATACTGGGGAAGATATTGCAACGATTTTCCATGAATGTTTATTGGAATATGGCATAATTGATAAAATACAAGGTATCACGGTCGACAACGCAACTGCAAATACCAAATTTATGTATGAACTGGGCAAACAGCTGCCGCCACACTTTGATTCAGACAATCAACATTTCCGGTGCTTTGCTCACATTTTAAACCTTGGTGTACAAGATTTATTAAAGACCTTAGCATTACACTGTGAGTCTGACACTAACGCGCAAGATCAGCAGTACGAAGACTATGCAGACGAAACTGAGGATGAGGAAGATGAAGAATCTGCACCAAATATTGCTGACTCGCGTACATCTGTAACAAAGTTACGCAGTATTTCCAGTAAAATAAAAAGAAGTGAGATAGTGAAGAAGAAGTTTCAGTCTGCTTGTGAAGCAGCTGGCGTGCCATCAAATCTAAATGCCATTCTTGACTGTCCAACGAGATGGAATTCCACACATGATATGATTGGATTTGGTTTAAAAGTGAGAGCGGGCATTGACATATTGTGCAGTTCTGTCACCGAATTAAATGATTTTCAAATCACAGCTAATGAATGGCAGGTACTCGAAAAATTACATAAATTTCTAATAAACTTTAAACTTTTAAGTACAAAACTTGGTGGAGACAAATATGTTACATTACCGCTAGTCATTGTATCATTCAATCTCTTGCTAGATAAAATTGAATCCATGGTAAAACAGTTAGATGAGAAACCTAATCGATCTGAAGTGGATGAAAGGCTCATTCTAGCTTTCCAAGCAGCTCGAGACAAAATGCTTAAACATTACAAGAAGAGCAACTGGATTTATTGTACTTCTTTAATTTTAGTCCCAAGGCATAAGGCTCAGACTTTTGACCTGACAATGTGGGGGAAGCAACTTAAAACAGAAAGTCTGCGCAAGTTCAATGAACTTTATGAAGAATATAAAAGTCTACACTCACTGAACAAATCTCTGGAATTACCAGAAAAAGAAAATAAAGTATGTGATGAAGATGAAGACGTAATAGACTTTGATAAACTCTATGAATGTCCCTCGACGTCATCTGGATCTTGTCTTCAAGGCTTAGTGATAGACGAGTTGGAGGAGTACCTGAGAAAACCAAGAACTGCCAGCTCGGAAGACATTTTAGATTGGTGGAGGACGCATGAGACAGAGTATCCGATTTTATCGAAAATGGCCCGTGATTTTCTCTCAATACCTGCAACTTCAGTACCTGCTGAGAGGTTATTTTCTAAAGCATCATTAGTAATTAGAAAACATAGAAATAGGTTAAGTGATGAGTCAGCCAGATGGTTACTTTGTATTAATTCTTGGTCAAAAAAAAATATATAAAGTATCATAACCTAATGATAAAGCTGTTGATTTGTGTTGTATTTTATTTTTTATTCAAATAAATGATAAATCGTAAAACTCTTTTATTAAATTTCTTATAAGTTGAGGGTTCAATCTCTTTCTAGACAGATAAGTATTGTTCTTTAAAATACAGTCAAGTTATTGTAATTAATTTGTTTTTTTACATGTTTTAGCAAATGTAAGCTTATAAATCATAAATGTTTATTAAGAAACAGTTACTTCCATGGAAAACGACATATAGGTCAGTTGATTTTTCGAATTTCTTATCAAATCTTCAGTTATTTATTAATCTGCTTGATCTTTACTATGGCTATGTTAATTCAAGCTCACAATGTTCCAATTCTAATACGTTTTTCTAAGATTTAAAGTAAACTTTAATAAATAGTAATAGACTAATAGGTAATTGCAAGACTTGCAAGACTCTTGCTGCAAGACCAAGACCAAGACCAAGACTGGGAGCGCAAGACCAAGACCAAGACCAGGTGTATTGGCGCAAGACCAAGACCAAGACTGGCTAAGTCTCGTCTTGTTCTTGCATTTGGGCAACACTATTCTCAACTAAACTTTGTCTTCTGGCTATTTGGATATGTCTTGACAAGTAGGTACTACGTTAGCCCAAGGTGTTGCGTAGGACTTGATGATGTAGCCGGAAGCGCGCTGAGTACTCTCCACATAAAGCACCTACCTCACCTTCTTGGGTCTACCTTACAAGTAAAGGTGATATTTTTTCAAATTATAATGATAAAAACTACAAAATAAAATATACGTAAAACCCTTTTTAAAAACAAGCTTTTAAGGAACTTAAAAGTACTAAATAAAACGTACGTAAACATAGAACTTTAATATTTTCTTATAAACGTGAGGCGTGAATGTCCTTTCTTACACTTGAAGTTATAATGCCTCAAGCTTTTAAGAAAATATTAAAGTTCAAAAATTCATAATTATCTTTTTTGTAGTGGGTATTTTTCAGCTTTTTTTTGTGACTTTGTCGTCTTGAATGTTACTTTTGTCACGAAAAAAAAAAATGTAAAATACACACTACACAAAAAAGGTACTTATTAATTTTTGAAGCTCTACCGGCAGAAAACTGTAAACAATTACAAAAACAAAAATAGCTCGAAAACTACAAAAAATCGCGGAACATACATGGGGTATTTTCGACCACCCCTGGGCATGGGGAATTCAGATTTTTCTTTTTGTCGTCACTACTTGGACCACCCTGTACAAGACGCTTTCGCTTCTCCCAGATCAATAGGAAGAATAGAAACATTAACAAATAAATAAAGTCAATCTCTCACTTAGGGTGCGCGTAGTGGAACAGCATATTATTATAAGTATCTTGCTCGTTCTCATCATCCTCGCTGCAGCCGTCCTTCACCAAGTAGAAGGACCGGAAGAAGTCGCACGACTCCATATTGCGAATATCCACACATTTCTGCATAGTTGCCTGGAAACACGGACGCTGTCTTACATAATCAGGCTATAATTATGTTCCCACTGTAACTATGAGGTTTTGTCATAGAATATGGATAGGTACCCATTAGTGACAAATTAAGAACTATGATTTTCAATTATTACGTGTCCTCTTACGATGAAGACCAATTTATTACATTTCATTATTTTGTGAAAATATAGTACTTACGTAAACTAAAGTATCCATAAACTGAGATTATCGAAAGAGGAAAAGTGAATATTTTATTCTTAGAAGGATACGAATACGTAAAACATTCTCAATATAAGAACGGCAGTTATTTATAGCGTTTAACCCTAGATAGCTAACGTTCCTGAACTTCTATGATAAGCTAACCATTCGACTTTTTGACGACTATTTTTTAAACGTGATTTTTATTAAAATTGTATGTTATTTTAATCAGGTTTGTTATATTCATGGACAATATGTGATATAAATTAAAGATAATTATTACATAAATGAATATTTATTTAACTTTTAAGTACTAAATCACAAATCTTAAATGGCACATGTTTCTTTGAGATCAATAAGGCACTAAATCTTACAATGACTAAATTAGGAACTATTTTTTAGAAATTTCTTCTTTTTCTTTTGGTATAATAAAGCAAAAAGCTTAAAATTAACCGTAAGTATCAAATTACTTAGATTTTTTTGGCACAAGTTGGGCAAAAGTCAACTGTATGTTCGCCACAAATGGGAACTCTGCAGCTATTGCAGTGATTCTTTGTCATGCGCCTTTTCTTATAGGAACACAAACTGCAGCTTTTCCTTTTCCTTGTCGAGGCATTTTCAGGTATCAGAGGACTTCCAGAACCAGATTGCTCAAGAATTTGACCTTGACCTTCAGCGCGTTCCTCATGGTTCAAACCCAATACATCTCTTATTTTGTCTTTTATTCTTCGAGGCATTGTTGGTATTTCAAGTCGACGTTTTAACCATGGTTCAACGAGTTGTTCATGCAATTGTTTCATAAAGCTTCTTCGTGACAGTGGTTTACCTTCAGACACTAAGACACTATAACGATATAACTAAAAAAACAAAACAAAAATCAACACAAAGTACAGGTTTAAAAGTTACGCATAAGCTAACCATTCGTCAAAATGACGAGTATGCAGTAGGTATCTCAAAAACAAAAGTACTTACCGGCTAAACGCCACCACCACGCGACGTAGTCTAGCGGTCACTAAGTTGGTTCGAATCAGCGAGGGTGTAGGTAAAACCGTTAGAAAGGGAGAGGACGATATTTATTAGATGCTCGTCATTTTGACGAACGTTAGCTATCTAGGGTATATAAACGCTATATATGGGAATACAGAGACATTTTTAGGAGAACACGAGTCTCACTCACTATTTCCAAGACACGATGTCTTAAGTCAATGGGTATAGTGAGACTGAGACTGATTTGAAAAAAAACGTGCAGTCTCAGTATTACCATTGCAATGGGTAGGTACCTAATGGAAATATTGAGACCCACCCGTGGCAATCCCCACGCTCATCTTTGTTCTACCTGCGATAGCAGTGCAACAATCTCCACGCTCATCTTTGTTCTACCTGCGACAGCAGTGCAACAATCCCCACGCTCATCTTTGTTCTACCTGCGACAGCAGTGCAACAATCTCCACGCTCATCTTTGTTCTACCTGCGACAGCAGTGCAACAATCTCCACGCTCATCTTTGTTCTACCGGCGATAGCAGTGCAACAATCTCCACGCTCATCTTTGTTCTACCTGCGATAGCAGTGCAACAATCTCCACGCTCATCTTTGTTCTACCTGCGATAGCAGTGCAACAATCTCCACGCTCATCTTTGTTCTACCTGCGATAGCAGTGCAACAATCCCCACGCTCATGTTTGTTCTACCTGCGACAGCAGTGCAACAATCTCCACGCTCATCTTTGTTCTACCTGCGATAGCAGTGCAACAATCTCCACGCTCATCTTTGTTCTACCTGCGATAGCAGTGCAACAATCTCCACGCTCATCTTTGTTCTACCTGCGATAGCAGTGCAACAATCTCCACGCTCATCTTTGTTCTACCTGCGATAGCATTGCAACAATCTCCACGCTCATCTTTGTTCTACCTGCGATAGCAGTGCAACAATCTCCACGCTCATCTTTGTTCTACCTGCGATAGCAGTGCAACAATCCCCACGCTCATCTTTGTTCTACCTGCGACAGCAGTGCAACAATCTCCACGCTCATCTTTGTTCTACCTGCGATAGCAGTGCAACAATCTCCACGCTCATCTTTGTTCTACTTGCGATAGCAGTGCAACAATCTCCACGCTCATCTTTGTTCTACCTGCGACAGCAGTGCAACAATCTCCACGCTCATCTTTGTTCTACCTGCGATAGCAGTGCAACAATCTCCACGCTCATCTTTGTTCTACCTGCGATAGCAGTGCAACAATCTCCACGCTCATCTTTGTTCTACCTGCGATAGCATTGCAACAATCTCCACGCTCATCTTTGTTCTACCTGCGATAGCAGTGCAACAATCTCCACGCTCATCTTTGTTCTACCTGCGATAGCAGTGCAACAATCCCCACGCTCATCTTTGTTCTACCTGCGACAGCAGTGCAACAATCTCCACGCTCATCTTTGTTCTACCTGCGATAGCAGTGCAACAACTTCACTGTTATTCTAAGATACGTCCGAAATCGCTGGTGAGCTTTCGCAAAAACACAAAACATAAAAAAAAAACAAGATAAATTTTCTCTTCAAGACAAGATACGACACTAAGACAAACGGCTATGGGCGGCTGGCTCAGATGAGGACAGTAAGACATGCCTGTAGTCCTTAATGGTCATGTGACACGCACATCCTGGTGTTCGAAAGAGGTGGCTGGTCTGCTTACTTTGTCTGTTTTCGTGTATAAGAAACTAATGAGGCTCTCGACTCTAACGAGAGTTAGCTCCTGTACCACCTTGCTGCCTGTCTGAATATCTTTACCACGGTATATGCGTATGTTCGTGCCGATAGACTACAGTCACAGAAGAACTGTCAACACACTGCAAAATCATCATCTGCTTAGCCTTTTCCCAACTATGTTGGGGTCGGCTTCCAGTCTAACCGGATGCAGCTGAATACCAGTATTTTACATGGAGCGACTGCCTATCTGACCTCCACAACCCAGTTACTGGGTAATACGATACCCCTTGGTAAGACTGGTTGTCAGACTTTCGGGCTTCTGACGACCCGTAACGACTGTCAAAGATCCACGAATGACAGCCGGGACCAGCGGCTTAACGTGCTTTCCGAGGCACGGAGGAGGCTCGGTATGTAAAGAATGGTCACCCATCCACTGACCAACCCCGGCAAGCGTAGCTTAACCTGATGGATCGACCCGTGCGGCTGTTATTACTTAGCCACGAGCTCCTCAACACACTGCAAAATGCAAACACTAAATTAAAAACTCAATCACCTTAACCTTCCAGCCGTTCTCAATATCCTCGGATACATTGAATTCCCCACTGAGCAACGAATCGTACTTCTTTGTGGACAAACTCAATTCTGAAACGGTAATGGGGGTTCTTGCAGCGTCACAGCAGGGTCCAGCCCTCGTTATCAGCAAGTGCGTCGGCGCCATGGCAGAGGCTGCCAACGATATATAGAATTGCAAAATAACTATTTGATAGCACATCGTAATCATGAATGTGTTATGTAGGTACTACATGTTACTAAATCGTGAGGGATTGTTAACGACATTTAGGTAAGTACGTTACGTTATTATAACTCAATTAGTTTTCTAAATAGCATGGGTACCTTTCACGGCACCCTAATTACGTAACACACTATCAATCGGAATCTGAATCATTTTGAAGCAAATTGCTAATCCATTCTTTCATATTATATATTCGAAAAATTAGTCTGCTCGACCACGTAAATAACGCAATTAATGTTGTTGGAACTGTCAAAATGAAACCGACTCCGATAGTATGTTACGCAAATGCCACGCTGCACCCTAATTGCGAAACACATCAATTGGAGTTGGTTTCATTTTGACAGTTCAACAACATTCATTGCGTGATTTACGTTGTCGAGCAGACAAATTTTTCGAACATAGCAATTTGTTTCAAAATGATTCAAATTCAGATCGATAGTGTGATATACGCAATTAGGGTGCTGGTCTTTATTTACAAATTGTAAAGTTAATTTCGTTGTTCATATTTAGTATGTAGGTACATTATAGGTAATTATATTGTAACGATATTATAATGAGAAAATATTTTGTATACACAATATAGTTTCTAATATTTGTCCATACTAGAAATGAAACCTTGTTTGAAGTGTTTAAGGCTATATCAGACGAACCTGCCCCACATCAGTCTGACAGCATGTGTGCATTTGAATGTAAGTAAATTAAACGATTGATTTGATTCAGGGAATGGTTACACCGACTGTCGTAGATCTTGGGTATCAGTACAGCCACTAACGGTAAGGTGTTTGGAGACCTCAGACGGATCTGAAGAAAAAACTAACCTTTTCAATCAACCATGCCTAGCCTTTTCCCAGCTATGTTGGGGTCGGCTTCCAGTTATAAGCTAGTAGCTAAGAAATAAAGCCTAAAAAATATTAAACTACTTAAATAAATTAAATATTTTAAGAAAAAGTAGTATTTAATGTAATAAAAATACAATTAAGTTCCAGAATAAATAAATAATAATAAACACAAAAGAAGCGCTCTTCCTCCTCTCTCCTACTATGCTGTGCCCGACAGGGTCCATAATTGTGTCATTCATTTTAAGCTTACCAACTGTTTTACATTATGGAATGCAATAAAGAATTGAGAAGTGAGACAGTTTAACCGGATGCAGCTGCAAACCAGTATTTCACATGGAGTAACTGCCTATCTGACCTCCATCACCCAGTAGCTAAATCAAATCAAATCGTTTATTTGTAAGCTAGGTTTAGCTGGGTAAGACGTTCGGGTGTCTGACGACCCGTAACGACTGTCACAGATCCACGAATGACAGCTGGGACCAACGAAAGAACTGATCATAATAACGCATCGAATGTCCTATGGCCCGACAGCAGGTCCGGAGATGCCATCGATTGTACTTGACAGGTTCACGCGCAGTAAACGAGACACAATAGATCTTTTATTATGATGACGGCTATGCCTATAGCCGTACAGTGTCCTTGAAAGTGTTACATTCCTCTAGTATTGGTTGCAGCAATGATCTTCTACGAGTCGATGGCACGACAGTGTCTCAAATATTGTCAGCTCAAAACTTCGCCACCTGCAGGGCGTCGTCAGTGGCAGCGCAAAAGTCACAGAGCTGACTGCATGTTTTGGGGCACATACACCATGTTAGGACGTGGAACATAGTTTGCGGCACAGCTCCACATCCACACTCTGCTGCCCTACCGTCGACGTAGCCCCACTTAAGGCGAGTAGCG
The DNA here is from genome assembly GCA_946251885.1 of Cosmia pyralina. Classification (NCBI taxonomy): domain Eukaryota; kingdom Metazoa; phylum Arthropoda; class Insecta; order Lepidoptera; family Noctuidae; genus Cosmia; species Cosmia pyralina. The sequence goes on from OX276358.1 coordinate 23,629,605, forward strand.
CTGCCAACTAGCGCCACCATTGAGAAAAAAAACATAAGTCTGGAGATATGGAAAATTTTGTTTCCTATGCTCACATTTTTAGTCAGATAAAGAAGAATGTTTTGCATAAAAAATAAACCTATGTAGATTCGAAGCCTTAGCAGTTAGGTAGGTAACTGCTAGGAGGTTTAGTGTTGATTTTTTTGACCTCATCTGACCTACCTCATCTGACTAAAAAGGTGAGATCAAAATGTTCCTTATCTCCAGACTTACGATTTTTTTCTCAATGTGACACTAGTTGGCAGCACTACTCGCCTTAACGAGGTTGTAGTTACATCTTCCCACTTCTTGGGTGCGAAAGCGGTTCGATGGTATATAGTGCCACAGAATCCTGCCGCAGTATGCCTAGCATTAAAAAAAAAATTAAATAAAAGATTTCATAAAGCATTCTTTTGTAGCAATGACTGACAAAAAACTAAATTACAACTATAAGCATGACATAGTTACTCGTATATTATTTTATGGTACTAAGTGGTAAAATAACTTCGGTAAAGTAAATAATGTAGTAGGTAGTAAACTTTATAACTTTGTCGATAATAATGGAGATAGTGAAATGTTTCATCTTTATATCATCAACCTCAAGTACGAGTAGGTACCTAAGTCAAAATATTGCAGTACTATAATACAATCTTTTTAAAACTCATTCTTTTTTAATTCCCTAATAAATAACAAAAAATCGATTTTGGAGGATTTTAACCATATTTAGTTGAAGTACCTACAATATATATATAATATTATTGTATAATAATATTGAAAACACACTAGCCAGCCTAGATTTTATATCAAAAAAAATATTTTGTTTTAATACCTATTTATATTAACTAGTTAGGTAGGTAACCCACATTGAGCGCAGCTAAATCATCTTAAAATCAAACAGGTACGGACAACATTGCAATTATTATTTGTAATAGGAGAGGTACCTACATATATGCCTAGCTAATATTACCTAATTATACAAGTCTCTAATTCAGATAATTTATGTAAACAAAGGGGATAACACATCAAAAAAATATCTTCTTCAAATCATATGGAGTACATGAGGTGAAACATAATTACAACAAAGTTCTTTAAAGCATATCTTGGAGTACCGCAAGGGTCGGTACTGGGACCGATGTTGTACCTACACAGCATACACTACAGATCTCCCGCAGACTGATGAGGTTACTACAGCAACATTTGCTGATGACACCGCAATACTGGCAGGCCACACAGATCCTGCTATGGCCAGTATGACTTCACACATGCTGCAAGGGAGTCTCGACAAAATAACCACTTGGCTACAAAGGTGGCGGATAAAGACGAGCGCAAGCAAATCGGGCCACGTCACATTTACGCTGCGAAAAGCTGACTCCATCTTACATCTCGAGAATGTATATGTGTCTCTCATCTTAATCACGACAGCGTAATATAGGTACAGTCGAGTTCATTAATATATTGGCCCTTTCAGGCTTCAAAAATATATGACCGTCAAAAAAAATCATAATATTGTGACATCTATCAGCATCATTAAATTGTGGTCAAGATTTAGATTCATTAATATGTGACTCGTTTTTCTCAGTAACATGTATACAGCCAAAAGCACATTATTATATGGACAACATTAAGATCATATTATCTGAGCATTGTAGGATTCACAATTATGTATGCATGCACACATGAATACAATAATATCTAAACAAGTAAATGTAATTCAAATTCAACCATATCACTTACTTCATAAAGATGATTTTACTAGCAATCTTAAAATTGCATGGTCAAGGAGTTTGCAACATTATTTATCACTGGCTAGATTAACTTCAAATGACGTTATGTTTTCCTAATAAAATTATATCTGACGCACATGTTATTCAACGATTTAATTCTACGATTTACTATACAATATTTAATTCTATTGAAGTATACCTACCCATTTAAAATAAAAATGTATAGAATTGATGAGCATACGAAACATAAAATAGTTTATATGTGTGAGGAAGTTGTTTCTAAATCAGCCATTGCAAAAGAATTAGGCATATCGGTAAGCAAAGTAATTTTAGGTATTCGTCCATGTTTTTCTCTGATCTCTAATGTGGTAATTTAATAAAATCGTTCTTTAACAAAGAAATACTGTTACATTATGGTGGAAAAGGTGGCAAGAAGAAGGAAATCTTACAAAACAAGTATCTTTTGGCCGACCTAGGAAAACAACTCATGATCAAGATATGCAACTGGTTGAAAGTGTTCGAAATGCAAGATTTATCAGAACATCTACATTTGCAGCTGATCTGGCTGTATCCAGCTTAACTATACGACGAAGACTTAATGAAGTGGGAATTCATCACCGAATTCCAGCTAAAAAAATGTTACTAACGGAAAGGCATAAAATGTTACGTTTACAATTTGCTAACAGATATTTAAATTATGATTTTGAACACGTCGCTTTCATGGACGAGAAAGTTTTTGTCTCTTCGGCGGACGGGCGGATCTCTTTGTATCGTGCAGCCAATACACGATATGATGAAGAGAATGTAGTGCCAAATAGACGCAGTGGACGCATTACGATTGGGTTTTGGGGGTGGATAAATTCCGGTGGACCCATAGAATTGTGCGCAATATCTGGCCGAATGAGGAGTGATACCTATTTAGATATTCTAAAAGACGTGTTTTTACCAAGTGCGAAAATTGTCAATCCTGATAATCATTGAATTATTTTTATACAGGATAATAGTTCCGTTCACAATGCCAGACAAGTTCAAAATTGGATAGCTGAGCAAGTAGACTTGGAATTAATAAAAATTCCACCGAAAAGCCCGGACCTTAACCCCATAGAGAATCTATGGGGGTTAATGGTACAGAATTGGGACTGTAATGAGGCTCGCACGGAAGAGAATTTAAAGGCTCATGCATATGACATCTGGAATAGTAGAAATTTGGCAGCCAATAATTGTTTATAACTAAGATTAATTTTAGTTTAAGATAAATAATAATATTGTTTGTTTTTTTTTTTAACGTAAGTCATGTGCTATTTTGTTGCCTATTACTTTAATATTTTCTTAGATATACTTGTCAAATAATACAGTTTAAACTATAATGTAATGATATTCTTTTCTTTCCCGTGACGTGAAATTCAATTCACTGCAAACAACTTCGTTAGTCATAAAAAAGTTGTGGTGGCAAAGTAATCAAAAAGGTCGAATCGTATTGCTATATAAATGACAGGTGGCACATAATTTTTTTACAATTCTTAAATGGCCATGCTGTACGAAAAACATATGGCATTGAAAGACACTCATTTTAAAAACAAACGCAAACGCGAGGAAAACAATGGAAACTACTGTAATTTCTGTAACAATGTAAACTAGATGTTATTTGTTCGAGCAAATAATTGACTTTCCCATGCATGTAGAGATAATTAAGAAGCTTACCCTGCTCAGATATTATAAAAGCCAATACTATATTTTTGAAAAGGGTGATCACATATTATTGAACTGTTCATGATCACATATTATTGCACAATGCACAGCATATATTATTGAACCGTTCACATGAGGACATATTTTTGATCTATTGGTTCTATAGAATTTATTGAGCTTTCCAACGCTCACAATATTTTGAATCCTTGACTGTGCCAATATATTAATGAACTCGACTGTACCTAGGGTCTCATCTCGACCGACGCGACGCGATGTCTAACGTGGAAGAAAGATGTTAAGATTAAGTGACACGATTACACCGGATCATGGAACGAAACAGAGTAGGTACCTACCGACAGCAAATTTTTAATAAAGTGATCTTATAGCGACTGTGGCTTTATGGAATCCAACTCTGGGGCAGCGCCTGTAACTCAAGCATTAGCATCGACTATAGACAATGCAAAATGCTATTTGGAGGTCAATTAGTGGCGTTCCTTGGCTTGTCACGAACGCTGAAATACACAAGGAGTTATCAATGAATACCGTCATGGACGAGATCAAAAACATAACAAAAGAATACCAGGAAAAACTGGAAAGGCACTCCAACGCAATGGAAAAGAAAAATGCTTTTACGATCTTAACGAATACATGTTAGATCAAGAAAACTGTTAATAATATTGACATATACCGTCTAATAATTCATTATTGTTCAAATTTTACGGACACTGACATTATAATAGTTATGACATTACCAATTATTATCTTTGACATATCTCGGGACCCTGGGGTCCCGGACCTTTGGAAGACGTACGAGGAACCGAAGCCAACTCGCAGAGGTCCCTTAGACAATTTTAAATAATTATTATTATTCTTTTTGTCTTTGGCTTATCTCGGGACCCTGGGGTCCCGGACCTTTGGAAGGCGTACGAGGGGCCGAAGCCAACTCGCAGAGGCCCCTTAGACAAGATTATCCCTGTATGCACTATGCTAGTGCACCCAAGGACAACCCCCGGTTGGTGCAGGACTATTGCAGAACATGGAAACAAAACACATTGGGCCTATGGGTTTGGGTGGCTACATGGATTGGGTACCTTGAACAATGGAAGAACTATGTCCCCTGCCTGACCAATGTTATATAATATACACAGATAAATTGGCAAGGGGTGACTTGCACACTCAATAATGGGCCCCCGGAAACGGTCGCTAGCAATTTAATTAATTACAATTTACAATTATTTATATATTCTGAAATTGTAATAAACTTTATCTATTGAACTTTGACATCATTTTAATTAATTTGTTATATAATAATACTAATGCATGAGCTCCTATTTGTTGTTGGTCTTTTTTTTTATGTAATAAATATCAATACATTGTACTAAATAATATATTATTATTGTGCAGGACAAAATATTTGCACACCATAATTTAATGGTAGAATGTAAAGGCGCCATTATAGTTTTAAGATTGTAAACCTACATTCTAGGCAAATAAATGAATTTGAATTTGAACGATCTGGCTGCCCCGCACTGAAAACGATAAGTTATAGGAATAGGAATACATCGTGCAGTCCAACCCGCACTTGTGTTATTTGACTAGGTAGGTATATTTTCTACGGTTGTACTAAAACCGATACATGATGATGAAAACTTAGAATTTTTTTCGATAGAAAAAAACTCCAAAGTTGCGGCACCGTCTATTTTCTGTTTTATACGATTACACGTAAACAGTTCCTTATTGACATTATGCAGTAAAATTTCCTTTATATCGAAAGTATTTAAAATATTTGAAGAACTTACTAAGCTAAAAGTTGATATAGGTAGGTATAGCATTTTGTCATAAATCTACATCTAAACGAAGCGCAGACAGCCATAACGCCATTTCACTTACACACCGAGCTAAACCACGCTTCAGTATGTCCTCAAAGCAAACAACGTTGACAAAAATAATATTCTAACTACATAGTCTGCTTGAAAGTCCTGGGGGCTTTGCTCGCGTGGACAAAATTCTAATTATAAAACAATCTGAAAAGTGGTTTCTCTAAATGACAGACTACAAGTATCAGAGGAACATTGACATTAGTTTAAAAAAACCAAAACAATTTCGCTAGCTCATGATTTATTATTAGTAAAAATAAATTCATCACGGAAACGACCTTTGCTGTATACTGCGGCTATAATCAGGTAGGTAGGTACTCTAGACTAGTATAAAACTTATTGTAATAAGTTTGTATTAATTTACTGGACAAAGTTTACACACAAACTGACACTCACACTCATGTATTATTGGCGCACTGCCCCATTCAACTTGCTTCATTAATCAGTCCTCCCATCCCATGCTATTCCTCAACAGTCGTACAGTGAGAGCCGAGCCAAACGCACGTCCAAAATGGCCGCAGACAATTTAACCGCTCTTCTTAACAAACCCAAGGATTTGCAACTGGTGAGTCCATATTAACATAATATTACCTACATCTAAAACGTTACTATTAGAACTAAATCATTCTATTATCAAAGTGAAGAATTAGAATTGCTAATCATAATCGATTGAATATTTAAATAACTTTCGAGTCATCTTGAAGTACGTATGTGTTAAAGTGAATTTAATTTAATCTGGTGTTAAACTGTTTGTTAGGTTAGCGATCAATACTTCTGCCAAGGAAAGGTTATTATCTTCAGCAATGGAATGGAATATTACTTGCGACTTGCCTGCAATTATTATTAGTGGATTAATAGTTAAGATAATATAGCTAGCAGTCAGTGTTTACTTAACGTTATCATCACGTATCAATAAATATTATGCTGGTAGCAATTATTATGTAATCGGTAGATTAATTGGATATCCACTGTTTTATAATATTTCCTTATATTATTCAGCTAAGCACACATATTTTATTATGGGAATATTTAAGTTAAATTCAAAACAATTAATAAGTACCTATGTAGAGTTTTTTTTAATGATTGTCTTCGGGAGGAATTTGTAAAAACCCCTATATAATACTAGAAGTAATACTTAGTGGTATTCGTGGGAGCACCAGACCAAACAGTTCTGTCACAGCAACCATGCATGGTCTAAAATTGTTAGAAATTCAAAATGTTCGTTCAAAATTCAAAAGTTTGAACGAACATTTTGAACAACATTTTGAACCACTAAGTATTAGTTATAGTATTATATAGGCGTTTATTTATAACTAGCTGACCCGACAAACGTTGATTTTGTTCAAATTTCAATTTCATACAAAATTCCCATAGAAAATGCACTTTCAGTTTTCCCGAATTTTCCAATTTTCCCGGCAACTTTTCTAAATTTTTCTCTTCATAAGAACCTTCCTCAGACATCAAAGAATATTTGAAAAAAAAAATCGCCGAATTGGTCCAGCCGTTCTCGAGTTTTGCGCTTAGCAACACATTTCGCCATTCATTTTTATTTATATACAGGGTGTCCAGTAAATAGCACGACATACTGCAGGGGGTGATAGCTTGGGTCAATACCTACCAAAACAACACAATATATGTTCAGCAAAATCTTACGGATTTACAGTTTTACAAAATTTTCCGAAATATCGAAAAATCTCTACCTTGAAACAGATTTTTAAGCATCTCGTAATGAAAAATTCCTTTTCTAGTATTTTTTTTTTACATCAAATTATTCGTGAATAGTTACTTTACTCATTGATAAGTCTTTTTTCTATCAAAAACAACAATGTTTTCAAGAAATAGTATTTTTTGTTTAAATTTTCATAGAACGATTTTCTTTTCGCAAAACTTTAACCTACAGTGGTGAAAAAAAAATGTATGTGGCAGTTTTGTACAACAAACTAAAGAGATAGCCTGTTTAATGGTGATTTTGGAAAGATACAATACTAGTGCATGTTCATAAAAAAAATACGAAAAAAATGCTATTGTAGTTCATAAGAGAATTTTATTTTAAATGCAAGTAATGTGACTTTGAACTCGAATCGTAGTAAGGTCGTACTACGGTTTGAATTGCATAATAGGCCGACCGGCCGGCCGGTCTGTAAATGACATCTCGAAGGATAAGGTGACAGTAAAAAAAAAACAGACGAGTTAACTTTAATAAACATTTATTTAAATAAATCGCATTTTCATTTAAAAAAAAAATATAAGTAAAAAAATGCTATTTTCGTTCCAGAGAAGCTGATTTTGTTGAAAATGTAATTAACGTAATTTTGTCAAAAACCACTACTAAATAAATGTTTATTAAAGTTAACTCCTCTGTTTTTTTTTACTATCACCTTATCCTTCGAGATGTCATTTACAGACTGGCCGGCCGGTCGGCCGTAGATTAACTACTATGTAATTCAAACCGTTGTACGACTTTACTACGATTCGAGTTCAAAGTCACATTAAATAAATAAAATAAAATAAAAATAAAAATAAAAAATAAAAAAGCCTTTTATTTCTTGCAGTTTGCCTTAGAATACATTTCCAATTAAATATCTATCAAAAAAATATTATTATTACAAATTAGAGTTGTTCTCATTAAATTACTTCTATTACAATTATTACAAATAAATATTAACATCTAATTTAATTAAAATATATAATTACGGAATTCTTATATCTAATTTATTATTTTGCAAGAACCCCTCTCAGGTGAAGGCCTCCTCCAGAGATTGCCAATTATCCCTGTCCCTTGCTACTGTCGTCCAGTCTCGTCCGGCTATGCGAGTGATGTCGTCTACCCAGCGTGCAAGTGGTCTGCCTATCCTCCTCTGTCCTGCTGGTCCCGGCCAAACTGTCGCTTGTAGTGTCCACCTTTGGTCTGCTGTTCTGGCTACGTGGCCAGCCCATTTCCATTTTTGTTTCTGTGCGTAGGTGACAGCATCTATCACTTTAGTCTTCTCACGGATTGTACTATGTGGTATTCTCTGTACTTTTTTTATTTTCATGAAACTTCTTTCCATACCTCTCTGGCAAGTTCTAATTTTGTTTTTTATTTTGTGTGTAAATTTCCAGGTTTGACTCGCGTATGTCAGACAAGGTAGAAGACATGAGTTCATTAGTCTTTGCTTAATTTTTGTAGGATATTTACCTTTGAGCACTTCCTTGTAACACCAAAATTTATTCCACGTTTTTTGAACTCTTCTTTCCACTTCTTGATCATTATTAGAAGCCTGAAATGATATTTGTTTCCCTAGGTATATATAGCTGTCCACATATTCCAGTTGGGTATCGCCTAATTTTACAGGTGTTTTCTCATTGTTCGTCATAATTTTGGTCTTGCTTTGGTTGACTTCTAGGCCGACTTTCTTACTAGCTCTATGTAGAGTACTAATCATGTGTTCCAGGTCTTTGTGTGTATCGGACAGGAGAACAATGTCGTCAGCAAATCTGAGATGTGAGAGGCGTTTGTTGTTGATGTGTATGCCAGAATTTGACCAGTCTAGTTTGCTCATAACTGACTCTAACACCGCTATAAAAAGTCTCGGTGACAGCGGATCGCCTTGCCTTGCTCCTCTTTTAATTTCTATTGGTGGTCCTGTGTTCTCCAGTCGTATACGGCTTTGACTTTTTTCATAGAGGTTCTTCAGTATATTGATGTAGGTTATGTTCACGTTTTGAGCCAATAGTGTTTGCCAGATAGATAAGTGTGATATAGTATCAAAAGCTTTTTGATAATCTATGAACGCTATGTAGAGTGGTCTTTGAAATTCTTGGTATTTTTCAACTATTTGTTCCAATGTGTGGATGTGGTCTATTGTACTGAAACCTCTTCGAAAACCTGCTTGCTCTATGGGTTGACTAGCATCTAGTATTTGACCAATTCTTTTCTCAATGACGGAAGAGAATAACTTATATAAAGATGGTAATAAGCTGATAGGACGATAGTTAGAAATGTCTTTTGGGTCTCCTTTTTTGTAGAGTAATATAATATTCGATTCAGACCACTGTTGGGGAGTAGATGCAGTTGAAATTATGTGGTTAAACAACTTTGTTAAAGGTGTCACAAGTAATGGGTGGCCAATTTTTATAGCTTCGTTAGTGATTTTGTCAGGGCCAGGGCTTTTTTCGTCTTTCATCTTCTTTATTTGTTTAATTACCTCTTTTTCTGTAATTTGTTCTATCTCTTCATGATTTCCTTTTTCAGTTATATTTCCATAGTTTAGTGAATGGTCCTGAGTAGAGCTACTATATAAATTTTTGTAATACGTCGTTGCAATGTCTAGTATCTCGACTCTATTGTTACATATTTTCTGTTGGCTCTTCAGCCCTTCTATCCAAGACTTATGTGTGCGTAATTCTTTATAGGCCCTTTTTAAGCTGCCGGTGGCGTTCATGTGTCTCTCTATTGTGCGTGCTCTATAATTTTCGTAGTCTTTTTTGATATATTTACTTATTAGCTTGTACAGCGCTTTAAGCTCGTTTTTCATGCTTCTAGTTTTCGGTTTTGCGTTTTGAAGTTCGTGCCTACGCCTTATTAATCGCTTAGTGTTTTCTGATATTATTGTAGTAGCTTTACTTTCAGTATTAGACGAAGACTGTGCTTTCCTTAGACTGATTTCAATTATGTTGATCAATTTATCATAATATTCCTGTACTGTGTAGTTTGAGCGGTCTTCTAGAAGCATTAGTAAGTTTTCATGAAGACTCACTAAATAGATTGATATTTGCTCTTCAGATTTCAGTGAACATGTTGGATTTTTGTTATAGCCTGATCGGCTTCTTTTGGGCATTTGAATTTTTATTTTAGCTCTTACAGGTCTATGGTCTGATGGAAATTTTATGTTTAGGACTTCGATGTTTTCAAAACTCTTCGGAAAGTTTGATAAGAAAAAATCAATCTCTGTTTTAGTATTTCCATCGGGTGACTTCAAAGTCCATTTATCTCTCGATTTCTTTTTAAAATAGGTATTCAGGATTGACAATTTATGTTCGTAAGCAAACTCTATTAATTTTTCACCTCTGTCGTTTCTTATTCCATAGCCATATTTCTTCATTATTAAGTATTCTTCGGGTCTAGGTATTCCTATCCTCGCGTTGAAATCTCCCATTAGTATAATTTTTTTGTCGCCTGAAAGTGATAAAGCTTTGTCTAAAGTTTCATAAAATAACTCTATAACTTTTTCATCTGAATTTGCTGTCGGAGCATAAGCTTGAATTATGGCAAGTTCAATGTCTCTAATTTTAAGCATTAGTAGGGAGACCCGCTCTGATAAACCTATTATTGCCTCTATGTATTTTTTTAAATATTTTTTTATAATGAAGCCGACCCCATAGAGTCCTGCAGTTTCTCCAACAAAGTGAAAAATAAAATCATCATATTCTTGAATTGAATTTCCAACTCTTCTTATTTCTGATAAGCCAATAACATCATATTTTGTATTTTCCAAGGCATTCAAAAGCTCTACTAGTCGTTCGTAGGATGAAAGAGTTTTAACATTGTAGGTTATAACATGTAGTGTGTCTGTATTTTTCTCTGGAGGGTATTGGTCGGGGACTCCCTCGGTGACCAGCCTTATCGGGAGCCTAGGAGGGGTTGGTGCCAGCTATTCCTGAATATTTTCAGTACTCTCAGTGTTTGTAGCGTTCTTGGGAGCGAATGTGTTTTCTGGTACTGTATCTTTTTTAGTTTGGGATAGATAGGAGTCCAGAGTCTTGTTTTTTTTTGGAGTGTTCGATGAGATTAAGTGGTTAATCTTTGATTTTGGTAGAGCTTCAGGGGATCGACTTTGCTTGCGTTTATTGTTTCGTATTTTTTGTTGTATTTCTTTCCCGTTTCTTTCTGTCTTTGTAATAATTTTATCATATTTAAGAAAAACATTTTCTCCATTTTCTTTTCTTACTCTTAATTCTTCTTGAAGTTGCTTTCTTTTATTTAGAATTTTTGTGGGAAAGTCCTCTTTCACATAAATGTTTAATCCTTTCAGAGTGTACCTTTTTTTCATTACTTCGATTTTTCTGCCCATATTTGTCAGGGACAAAACAATTGGCCTGATTTTATCGCTTTTTTTGCCTATCCTATGCAAATGATCTATTTCTTGCTTTGTAAAAGACTCTACTCCCATTGTCCTTGTAATTATATTCAGTACGCATTTTTCTAAATCTTGATAATTATTTTCTCGTTCTTCTACTCCGAAGAAAAGGATATTTTTCTTCTTTACCTGTTCCTCTAGCTTGTCAATGACCTTTTGCTGTTCTTCAAGTTTATTTTCTAGTAGTTCAGTTTTCGTTTCTAAAACGCAGAACTTTTCATTAATGTTTTTATTTATTTCTTCAACTATTGTCTTTTTCATTGAGCGCATTTCCTTTTTCTGGTCTTCCAAGTTGGTCTGAATGTCCGTAAGCTTTTTCATTATTTCATCCATAGTATAAAATTTCTTTAATTATTTTTCTTTGTTGCAACTCCCTCTTGTGTGCAGTAGCGGAACCTTAGGTATAGGTAAGCGTAATGGTTCGACTCGATGACGTCGGTGGGTCGATGAGTAGTGGTGGAAGTTTCGCTACTTGCCGCTAGATGGCGCTGATCCTATTTTTCTTTGTTGTGACGTGATGACTCAAAGAATTTGGAATTAACGATCACATAACCAATAATCCGATGACAATCTTCTATAATTCACAGGTATTTTTCGGTGATCACTTGCACTAACCTTCTGTGGATGACGAAACAGCGTTTTTAGGATTTCAATGACACTGTAACACTTGTAATTGACGTGGATTTAGCGGTTGAAGGTCCAGAATGATTTTTTCGTGTTTACGTATTTATTTCTGAATGTTTCACTTTGCCTTCAATTCTTCACCAGGTTTAACACGTTTTCTTCGAAAATCAATTGTTTTTTTGCTGAAATTTGCACTATTTATGTTTTTAAATCGGTTAAATACACTGAGCTAATGTTGACATGAGCACGCCAGCGCCCTCCCCCAAAGTCACATTACTTACATTTAAAATAAAATGCTCTTATGACCTACAATAGCATTTTTTTCGTATTTTTTTTATGAAAATGCACTAGTATTGTATCTTTCCAAAATCACCATTAAATAAGCTATTTTTTAAGTCTGTTGTACAAAACTGCCACATACATGTTTTTTTCACCACTGTAGGTTAAAGTTAAGCGATAAGAAAATTGTTCTGTGAAAATTTAAACAAAAAGTACTATTTCTTGAAAACATTCTTGTTTTTGATAGAAAAAAGACTTATCAATGAGTAAAGTAACTATTCACAAATAATTTGATGTAAAAAAAATACTAGAAAAGGAATTTTTCATTACGAGATGCTTAAAAATCTGTTTCAAGGTAGAGATTTTTCAATATCCTGGAAAATTTTGTAAAACTGTAAATCCGTAAGATTTTGCTGAACATATATTGTGTTGTTTTGATAGGTATTGACCCAAGCTATCACCTCCTGCAGTATGTCGTGCTATTTACTGGACACCCTGTATACATAGATAGCGACTGCTTAACTTAACCATACATTTTTGACGTTTAAATGTCTCTTAATTTATAAATAAAAGGCCTAGGTGTGAACAAAACAAATCGTAAAAAAATAGGCACGCCCAATGGGGACTGCCGAACACAAGTGATAACTTTAACATAAAACTATGCATAGCATATATGTCGCGGGTGTCGAGGTATCGCGGTGACGCAGTGACGCGATCCCGAAAGATTTTCCCCTAATTCCAAAAATCGCTCAACACGCCTAAAGAAGCTTTCACTTCAACCACATAGTTGAGCTTCGATCTACGAGTGCTGTAAGTTCTACCTACTTACTCCACAGTCATACACCTAAGAAGGAATAACAAGTCGCAGCATAGTGGTTCAGTCATACCTATGATGTTATCAGTAATAGGTACCTCTTACTGGAAAGCACAACGTTGTGTAGGCCTCCGCGGGCAAAGAAATCCGCTGCATGCGAGAAGCACAGACCCACACCCTAATTGCTTAACACATTGTCAATCGGAGTTTGAATCATTTTGAAACAAATTCCTAATCCATTACTTCATATGTTCGAAAAATTTTTCTGATCGGCAATGAATGTTGTTGAACTGTCAAAATGAAACCAACTCCGATTGATAATGTGATACGCAATTATGGTGCGGGTCAATGCGGCGATGCTTGGGGCCAATATCCAGAAGTGGACGTGTTTCGGCTGCCTGATGTTGATGTACTCCTTATCAATATGCTTCTTGTTCTCAGGTGCAAACGCCAATACCACAAATAGCCGACGATGGTGAGTTTATTAAAGTTATATTAATAACTAGCTTCCACACGCGGCTTCGTCCGCGTGGTAGGTATGTCGATAAAAAGTAGCCTATGTTCAGGCTGTGCCTTTACCAGGTTATGGTGTACCCGTCTGCCAATTTTCATCTAAATCTGTTAAGCCGTTTTAGCGTGAACGCGTTACGAATAAACAAACTCTCTAGGTGAAGTGAGTGTGAAGTGAGCCGTCATCCCACCTGATGTGCTAGGAGTTGACACTATTAACAGCTCACTTTAAGATCACTTCACTTATGTTTTCACGGTGAGACCTTTACAGAATAGCACTAATGTTCTGTGCGTTCCTTTGCCTTTCCCTTCGAAGAATACTGGCGTGATTGTTATGTTACGTAGGTAACATCGATATATTTAGAAAGAAAAAAGAAAGAAAGAAAGAAAATACGTTTATTTGCGGTAAACATGACGCAAAGGACAACAAAATAAAATAAACAAAGAAAAAAGCAAGGTTTGGGGAGTTTTGGGGGATTTGTATATTTATATGGATTAGGCAGATGATGGATCAGTAAGTAGTTCTACAGATTAGCTTTTACAAACATACAAAGAACTCTAATAACATCGTTGTTCTTATTTTAGTTATATGCCTACGTTTTCACATTTATACTGACAGTAAAACCATAAGAAATAGTAATTCCACTTGTCAATCTACTTACAGTTTATTTAGATAACAAATAATGAGAATATCAACAGCGAAAAACAAATTCGTTTTACTTGTGAAACTGGTAATACTTATTAGTAAACACTAAATCTGATATCTGAAGCAGCCATTATAACTTTAATATTGTCTCGAAGACATTGGTAATTGGTATAGCCAAAAGCCAATTAGAACGTTATCTTACGTAGATCAATCAATCTGCCTAGCCTTTTTCCAACTATGTTGGGATCGGCTTCCAGTCTAACCAGATGCAGCTGAATACCTACCAGTATTTTATATGGAGCGACTGCCTATCTGACCTCCACAACCCAATTACTGGGTAAGATGATACCCCTTGGTAGGACTGCTGTCAAAGATCCACGAATGACAGCCGGGACCAACGGCTTAACGTGCTTTCCGAGGCACGGAGGAGTCTCGGTATGTAAAGATGGTCACCCATCCACGGACCAACCCCGACAAGCGTAGCTTAACCTGATGGGTACGACTGTTATTACTTAGCCACGATTTATCTTACGTAGAATACTGTTATCGTATCTATTGATCAATATGATCAATAGATACGATTACAGATTTCAGATAGAACATCAACAAGATAAATTATCGTATATCGTTACTCCATCGGTTTACGTAATTAACTAAAGATAAACAAAAGAACCACGTGACGTGGTAAACCAACTAAACGTAATACCTGTATTATATTGTATTGTTTGTGTATTATATTGACAACTTGTCATGCTACGACACAGTTGTACTCTTCAATTTAGCAACGTTATAATTCGTTGTACTTACGGTCAGCAACAGAAGTCACACAGAAGAACACTGATACTTTTTGACATTATCTAAATTAACACAAAATGATACGATAACCCGCTTTTTAGCATTTCATTTATTAGATAAGAGTTAATTTTCTTTAAAATTTACATCGGTTCCGATTTTAATGAAGTATTTTTCTCAATAATTAAGATTAAAAAAATTCAAGTGTTTATCGACTTTTGTTGCTGACTGTACCTATCTTTTGGGCTCTTTACAATAGACAGATTGCAAAATATTATATATTATTACGAGGGGGGATCAAAAAGTAGTGGGAATGAGATAGATTATAATGACTATTGATAATTTAATAATTTATTTTTCTACATAGTCTCCGAGTCTCTCTACACACCGAGTCCAGCGCTTTCCAAGACTTCAATCCCTTTCAAAAAAAAAGTTTTGTCTTTGTCCTGCAAAAAGCTCTCCACGGCATCCATCACCTCGTTATCGTCTTCGTACCTGTTTCCCCTTAAGTATTCTTTCAATTTGGGGAACAGATAAAAATCGCTAGGCGCCAGATCTGGTGAATAAGGGGGGTGGTCAACCAATTCGAAGCCAGCTTGCGGAATGGCAGCCATCGCAACTGCCGACCTGTGCGCGGGTGCGTTGTCGTGATGAAACAGCACGCCCCTTCGAAGTTTCCCTCTCCTTTTCTCTTTGATGGCATTCCTCAACTTAGGAATTAAAGCTGCATAATATTTTCCTGTAATAGTGGTTCCACGCTCCAGGTAATCAATCAACAATATCCTTTCTGAGTCCCAAAATATTGAGGCCATAACCTTGCCAGCCGATGCCACGGCACGAAACTTCTTCGGGGTCGGTGATGATCATAGATATATGAAAGTTTTTTATATTTCTATGGTGATGATGGCCGTTTCCATTGCGAAGATTGCTGTTTTGTCTCGGGATCAAAATGATGGACCCATGTTTCGTTCATTGTTACGAAACGAGACAAAATGTTTTCAGAATCTTCTTAAAACTTGTCCAACAATATCTTCGAAATGTCAAGTCGATTTTGTTTCTGACTGTCGGTTAACATTCTCGGCACCCATCTTGCGGAGACTTTTCTCATATTCAAATATTGTTTCAATATGGATTGAATACTTCCATATGAAATGCCCGTTTATCAAACTCAAACTCACTCAAACTCAAAGCATTTATTTCAAATAAACCAATTACAGGCACTTTTGAATTGTCAAAGGGTCAGTCAGTCAAAAAGATGAAGCTAGTTGCCCATTCCAAAGCGTAGTAGATCCCTATGGAGAAGAACGGGCAAGAAACTCCACGGACACTCTTTTAAATCATAATATTTTTACAAAATATTGGTTACATCGTTCAAGTTGAAAATATACATGTGAGAACAATGTAGAAAGACGTGCACGTTAAAAAGCGTCCGTAACAAAAAGATAAAAACTAAAACAACTAAATTAAATATTAAAATTAAAAATAAGCCATGGCAGCTAAGAGACGACCAGTCCCAACTGACGGCGCCCGTTCACGAACATGACGCATGGATTTCTTGAATTAAGTATCGCATGGTAACTCTTCGATCGCTCAATACAATTTTCTCGACTTTCGCAACATTTTCTTGGGTGACTGACGTCGTTGGACGGCCGCAACGATGTTCGTCTTCCGTGGTCGTTCTCCCTACTCGAAATTGAGAAGCCCACTTTGCGACAGTGGAATAAGGCGGAGCAGACTGTCCTAATGTTGCCTCCCAAATCGCAATGAATCTCTTGGCGTCGTTATCTTTTTTAATCAGAGGTATTTAATAACGGCTCGCACGAAGCAAACAAATGACTACATTCAGAAAAAAACAAAAGAGAATCGAAGATTTTTTTCTTTATTAATATTACAAATATGTATCTGAGCTATGCCTGCCAGTATTTTTTTTTCTTACCAAGGAGTATGTCGTTCTCACTACTTTTTGATCCCATCTCATATTATAAATCTAACAAAAAAATTGTGCACAAGTAGATCAGATACATCTACGAAGAGTAGTTTAAGGATAAATGATAAAGTTTAACATACTTACATTTATAAAAGAGGAAACTATCGTAAAAATCGAAAATTTTAATTTGGTTATAACGTATTTTTAAACAAGAAATGCGTCGTCTATAAAAACCCTTTTTACCCACCGAGTATCGACTCTATCGAGTATAGGTACTCATATATTTATTGCAAACAAACCGATACTTTCCATACTGACCTTCCTCAACATCACAAGTAAATAGGTATCCACTTTATGCTTGTTGGAGGTGTTTGCCAACTTCTCATAAACTAGGTATATCACTAGCGGACCCGCAAGAGGTTGTCCTGCCCGAACAGCGCCACCTACCGGGTCCAATTGTGAATCTCTAACATCCAGGGAGTATCCACTCAAACACAAAAATTATCAAAATCGGTCCAGCCGTTTAGGAGGAGTTCAGTGACATACAGACGTAAAGAAGAATTATAATTATAAGTTCATAATAATACGATGACATTATTTATTTATAGTGCATCAATAGTCATAATATAATACTGCTAAGGAGCTTGTGGCTAAGTAATAACTAAGTGGCTAAGTAGTTGGGAAAAGACGAAGAAAAACTGATAATAAACTAATGACTGTTTCCTAAGTGGGTGACCAAGCTAGATTACACATTTTGTTTTAGAACTATAAATGACTTAATTTTCTATAGTTCTAAAACAAAATATGTAATCTTGTTTTTCTTACGCCATTAAAAAAACAAAAATACAATTATTTCAAAATCTAAACCGATAACCCTATTTTTGTATCTCCTGCGTCAATAGCTAGTCGCCGCCATGATGGGAATTCAGTCAGGAGGTCTTACTAAATATTTTTTTCTGTACAGAGGTGCTGCTCCGGATGGACTGCGTCGGTATCTGCGGCTCCGACGTGCACTACTGGGAGAATGGCTCCTGCGGCAGTTTCGTTCTAAAGGAGCCCATGATTATGGGTCACGAAGCCTCTGGAGTCGTCGCTAAGGTAAGGACACCTTTTCTTTTTGATGTTACGGTTGCTTAGAGGCTGGTCTTAAACTCCAGGTAGCTTACCCAGACATCAGTTACTCAATACTCTATACTTTATTGCATTCCACAATGTAATGTATCAATGTGTGTAATGTGTGTATCAATTGGGTACCCCAGTTGCATTAAAATTTTAATGCAACTGGGGTACCTAGCCAATTGATGCAGCCAACTGTACATTAGCTTAAAGAACAATCGTGGACCCTGTTGGGCTACTTACTTGATATCTTCCATCATAATACGTCCATTCCCACGGGGGTAGGCAGAAACTAGAGTAAGCCAAACGCAGGTGGCGTTTGGCTTATTGTAGATTCTCTCTGTCGGCTACGGTCTTGTATTAATTCCCCTTTTTCTTGGTCGCGTTCTTATATAGGGTGTAATCTTAATGACCGCTATCCTCTTAAAAAAATCAGCTGCCTTTTGACGAGCTAAATGTAGGGAACAGCAGATTTTTATTCGCCATTTCAGGTTTGGGCCCATAGTAAAAATTGTTCATAATGATGAGTACAATGACCTCTTAAAAGACCAGCTGACGCTACGAGCATCTTTTATGTATCAGCTTGTCAAAATGGAAAACTTCAATGTGCATGAAGCCAAAAAATTTGATTCTGTAACCTTGGCTCAGTAAGCATATTCCTTTAATTGAATTAATATATAATATGAAAGAGAAGGGAGTGAATGATAGCGTGACGGTTGACAGGGGAGAATGGAAGAAGAAAACGTGTTGCGCCAGCCCCACGTAACAAGGTGATGATGATTCCTATAATTTTATTGACAGTTGACGTGTAAAGGCAGACATGCGCAACGCGACTCCGGTAGAACAATTTCCATTAAGTTTTCATAGAAATTATTCTATCAGACTCGCGTCGCCCCTGTCTGCGAGAGCCTTAACTGCGTAAAACGGCTGCGATAACTTTTATTGTTATCGCGCTGTTCTGCTATGGTGACGGTATTAATTTTATTCTGCAAACATTGTCACATTTATGGCTCCAAAATTTATTCAAGGTCGACCACACTTCACAATGATCCGGTTATTTGGTATTTAAAATTACTTGGTACATATATCTGGTTTAAAATGTCTGTTGGAGGTGTGTTGTGTTGACTACGTAGCTATATACGAGTACGGACACACCCACGAATACACGTGTTTGTCGGTTATTTATATTCTGTCGGCGATGGCAATGACCGTGAACTTCAGTGTTGCCTTGCTATTGGAATGTAATCTGGATTTTTTGCAGCCATGTCTGCCGCGGTTGGTTCATTTCGGTTTTTATTAAGCTGGTATTTCTGCTGCTGGGGCTGGGGTTACTGTTTAGAAACACTTTTACTGTTACAACACGGTCACATAATGTTAGTAACTTTATATAACGTTCAGTAGGTACGTCCAATGCCCGGTTTCTGAAGAATTCTTAAACGGAGTTTAAACTCTCAACAGCTACTGATTCGACAAAATTATCTATTTAAGGAGCATGCGTTTTATGCAATTTGCAGGTCCGTGTCAGGTTGTATCTTGATCGAAATATGATACGCAGCAATAAAACAATGTATTTACATAATTTTAATCATAAAAATCATCAATACATCTCTATAAGTTAAAATTCGTGCAAAGTCGTTAGATTTCGTTCGTTCGACGAATCTGCACGAAATCTAACTTAGAGAGATGTATTGATGATTTTCATGGTTAAAATTATATAACTACACATGTTTTAGTCCCGCGTATCATATTTTGATCAAGATACAACCTATCACGGACCTGCGAATCGCAAAAAAACCAAAAAAAATTGAATTGCGCGGGCTACCACAGCGCATCCCCCTTAAGCAATTTTTTGAGGTCATCAGATAAACCCTCGATAGTAATTCACTCGACTTTTAAGCTAAATTCTTCCTTAGCGTCTAGTTCAGAAACACGATATCGAACCAATAATTACTATCGAATCTCTCTAATCTACTCCGTCATCAGACAAACCCTCGATAGTAATTCACTCGACTTTTAAGCTAAATTCTTCCTTAGCGTCTAGTTCAGAAACACGATATCGAACCAATAATTACTATCGAATCTCTCTAATCTACTCCGTCATCAGATAAACCCTCGATAGTAATTCACTCGACTTTTAAGCTAAATTCTTCCTTAGCGTCTAGTTCAGAAACACGATATCGAACCAATAATTACTATCGAATCTCTCTAATCTACTCCGTCATCAGATAAACCCTCGATAGTAATTCACTCGACTTTTAAGCTAAATTCTTCCTTAGCGTCTAGTTCAGAAACACGATATCGAACCAATAATTACTATCGAATCTCTCTAATCTACTCCGTCATCAGATAAACCCTCGATAGTAATTCACTCGACTTTTAAGCTAAATTCTTCCTTAGCGTCTAGTTCAGAAACACGATATCGAACCAATAATTACTATCGAATCTCTCTAATCTACTCCGTCATCAGATAAACCCTCGATAGTAATTCACTCGACTTTTAATCTAAATTCTTCCTTAGCGTCTAGTTCAGAAACACGATATCGAACCAATAATTACTATCGAATCTCTCTAATCTACTCCGTCATCAGATAAACCCTCGATAGTAATTCACTCGACTTTTAAGCTAAATTCTTCCTTAGCGTCTAGTTCAGAAACACGATATCGAACCAATAATTACTATCGAATCTCTCTAATCTACTCCGTCATCAGATAAACCCTCGATAGTAATTCACTCGACTTTTAAGCTAAATTCTTCCTTAGCGTCTAGTTCAGAAACACGATATCGAACCAATAATTACTATCGAATCTCTCTAATCTACTCCGTCATCAGATAAACCCTCGATAGTAATTCACTCGACTTTTAAGCTAAATTCTTCCTTAGCGTCTAGTTCAGAAACACGATATCGAACCAATAATTACTATCGAATCTCTCTAATCTACTCCGTCATCAGATAAACCCTCGATAGTAATTCACTCGACTTTTAAGCTAAATTCTTCCTTAGCGTCTAGTTCAGAAACACGATATCGAACCAATAATTACTATCGAATCTCTCTAATCTACTCCGTCATCAGACAAACCCTCGATAGTAATTCACTCGACTTTTAAGCTAAATTCTTCCTTAGCGTCTAGTTCAGAAACACGATATTGAACCAATAATTACTATCGAATCTCTCTAATCTACTCCGTCATCAGACAAACCCTCGATAATAATCCACTCGACTTTTAAGCTAAATTGTTCCTTAGCGTATAGTTCAGAAACACGATATCGAACCAATAATTACTATCGAATCTCTCTAATCTACTCCGTCATCAGATAAACCCTCGATAGTAATTCACTCGACTTTTAAGCTAAATTCTTCTTTAGCGTATAGTTCAAAAACACGATATCGAACCAATAATTACTGTCGAATCTCTCTAATCTACTCCGTCGATCATCAGATAAATCCTCGATAGTAATTCACTCGACTTTTAAGCTAAATTCTTCCTTAGCGTATAGTTCAGAAACACGATATCGAACCAATAATTACTATCGAATCTCTCTAATCTACTCCGTCATCAGATAAACCCTCGATAGTAATTCACTCGACTTTTAAGCTAAATTCTTCCTTAGCGTATAGTTCAAAAACACGATATCGAACCAATAATTACTGTCGAATCTCTCTAATCTACTCCGTCATCAGATAAACCCTCGATAGTAATTCACTCGACTTTTAAGCTAAATTCTTCCTTAGCGTATAGTTCAGAAACACGATATCGAACCAATAATTACTATCGAATCTCTCTAATCTACTCCGTCATTAGATAAACCCTCAATAGTAGTGCACTCGACTTTTAAGCTAAATTGTTCCTTAGCGTATAGTTCAGAAACACGATATCGAACCAATAATTACTATCGAATCTCTCTAATCTACTCCGTCATCAGATAAACCCTCAATAGTAGTGCACTCGACTTTTAAGCTAAATTGTTCCTTAGCGTATAGTTCAGAAACACGATATCGAACCAATAATTACTATCGAATCTCTCTAATCTACTCCGTTTAAATAGGTTCCTCAGAAAACTGACATTAGTTTACTAAATATTTTTTTGTTATCTGTTGTCGCCCGCTCCACAAAAAGTTATTTCGTGGCCTGCTTCTGGGCTATTTTAGTAACAACATAATTTAAAAGAGTGTCCATGGAGTTTCTTGCCCATTCTTCTCCATAGGTACCGTACCTATGGAGAAGAACAGGCAAGAAACTCGCTACGCTTTAGAATGGGCAACAGGTACATAAATCAGACTGACCGACTCCTGGGCAATTCAAAAGTACGTGTAGGTCATTGAAATAAATGCTTTGAGTTGAGTTGAGCTGTCAACAAGCCAGACCCCTAGAACTAAACTTAAGTTATTGATCACAGAAAAGATATTTATCTTTTCTGTGTTATTGATCCGCACAAACGTAGCCGCATTGCAGTAGATCTGTACTATCAACAGATCAGGAGCAAGATGTTAGAAAACAAAAAAACGGGTCAACATGCTATTCTTGTAGTGTCGTGTCGAAACGTTGAAAGGGTGAAGTAGGTATACTATATGTAGCTTGCGAGAGAGGGTAAGTACGTGATTTCAGCATTTACGAATAGAAACGTCAAGCAAGACAGCTTCTTACTTGTCGACCAAGTTAATTATACAACGATCAGTCGTGGAGTTATCCGAAACTTGATTGATACTGAGTCAGGCCGCATTTCACCCAGCACCATAGTTGCGTAACACTATCAATCACAAA
The DNA here is from genome assembly GCA_946251885.1 of Cosmia pyralina. NCBI lineage: Eukaryota > Metazoa > Arthropoda > Insecta > Lepidoptera > Noctuidae > Cosmia > Cosmia pyralina. The sequence goes on from OX276358.1 coordinate 23,652,502, forward strand.
CTGAATGATTTTGAAGCATATTACTTACTTAATCCATTGCTTCATATGTTCGAAAAAAAATTCTGCTCAACAACGTACTTACTATAAATAACAATGAATGTTGTTTAACTGTCAAAATTCAGTGTGTTATTAACTTTGCTTGCGTAGTTTTTGAGTTAGCTTCAATAATAAATTATACGTATTTTTAACCGACGAAAAAAAAAAGGAAGCGGTTCTCAATTCGACACGTATGTTTTTTTTTTTTTTTTTTATGTCTGACCACGCATAACTTTTACAGTCGTCCGATTTGTAAAGTTTTTGTTTTATTCGAGAGGGTGTGGGGTAGGCACCACCAAAAAGTGAAAAAAATTTACTTTTTACAAAAAAAAAACAACCGACTCCCAAAAAAAACACTACAAAGTGAAAAATAACTTTAATTTTGGAAGTCGGTGGCAAAAAACGAAAATACATATAGGTAACCAGACACTGACTTCCGAAATTAAAGTTATTTTTCACTTTGTAGTGTTGTTTTTGGAAGTCGGTTGTATTTTATTGTGAAAAAGTTTTTTCTCCCACTTTTTATGTGGATGATCGTCTAATTTATTTTGCAGGTAGTGGTTCGAATTTGTGTGGGGTAGTAGCACAACTAAAAATTGAAAAATTAAAAATTTATTAAAAAAAAAATACAACCGACTTCCAAAAAAAACACTACAAAGTAAAAAATAACTTTAATTTCGGTAGTCGGTGGTAAAAAACGAAAACACAAAACCAAAGACACCGCCTTCCAAAATAAAAGTTAATTTTTACTTTTTAAGTAGTGTTTTTTTTTAAAGTCGATTATTTTTGTTGTAAAAAAGATTTTTGGATTATTCGGTAGGCGAGTGAAAGGTGCCGGTTGCCGAGCGCCGAAATCCAACATCGTTGGATCGCAATGAATTCATTTGTCACTTTTGATTAATTTTGTGTGCGTCACGTTGATGCCAAATGGAAGAGACCAAAATGAACCAAAAGTAAAGCGATCTAAAGTCAGTCACGTGCGTGCTCGAACCTGCTAGGTAACAATATTGTTATCACACGCATCTTTCGAAGCAATCTAGCAACGTCAGTGCACTATCACCCGAGGGTTTATCAATAAACAAGTCTGTTATTTGACCTTAATCTGCGTTGTTTGTTTCATTCCCTGATAAAACTGTGGAGAAGTATGCTCTTGTACATTACTCCGATATTAAATTAAAGTATAAGTATAGTGTAGTATTTATTTATTTCTAGATTGTTTTTACAAATGTTTGCCAATTAAATATAGGCTACTTTTGAGTGTAGCCGGCAAAACCTGTATTTCGGCTATCAGCGCCAATCCCCTCGGATACTTTTACATTTATCATAGCCATTAACATTAATTTTTACAAGATAATTTTTAACAATAGAGTTATTTTACAGATCTTATTATAAGTATTTTATTAAAATAATTATGTTACCTATGAATGCGGGACCTCTCGTTGTAGGGAACGAAGTGTGAGTGTGTGTAATCCATGAGAAAGTTAAACATTTGGAAGTTTATGCGTGTGTTCTGTGTGATTTATAGACAAATTATTGTGACGACAGGTATACCTAATTGAATTTTGTTGAGTAAAAGCCAACTCAAAGGACAGCGACCTCAATCAATGTAACTATGTTTACTTAATCATAAAATTAAAAGTCACTGTCAATACCTATCAATTATGTACGCTGATATAGAGTTTTGTCAATTTCTGACGCAGTGTTCGTTCTGCTGATATCTACATTTTGTACTAAGTCAAGGTTTTATAGTACTTAGATTTATCAGTTATCACGTTTGGCTTACAAATTAAGCAGTACTACACGGAGGCATTAAAAGATAATGGGCTAACTATCTCGATCATTCTTTGTTTGCCTGTGGCTAACTCATTTGCTAAGCCCCTCCCTACAGCCGAAAACCTTGAAAAACCTCCCTTAGCGATAACGCTACGCAGTTTTTTTTTTTTATCGAAACTTTACCTACCTAGGTACCTTGATAATTTACATAAATCACATCATACAATGATGCAACTCGGTGATATTAAAATTTACATATTGTAACATCATTGTAACGCACTCAAGCTAGTAATTCCACAATTATTTCAATAACAAAATTGCAATTGCAACTACAGTAATTTGGTGTTTTATTTCTGTAATTTTATTCATGACGTAAGGAAAACATTATTGTAACAATACAATTATTATAATGTCACCTTTATTATAATAATTGAAAGTTAAATAAATGCATGGTTGTATGCTCAGCTAAATTATTACGAGTTGTTTATTTGCTATTCCGCGACTTACGTCGTAATCATCATGATTATATATAATGTAAGTACTTAACGGTTTAATAGACTGATATGACAAACATAGTACCTACACATCATGATGGCGGTAAATATTACAAGATAAGAGTTTATCATCATATTAGGTAACTCATACTAGTGGTAGGCATTGATATCTTGCTTGGGGACTGAATCTTCATGTAAGATTGGAATACCTACCTACATTCTTATGGTGGATATAGGTACCTACCAACTGAACCATCCAAGATTCAGAATATTTTTAAATTATAGAAAGGAGGAAAGCGCAGCAAAAGATTCATTAGAATGCTTGTAGGTATTAGGTCTTTGACAGTCGTTACGGGTCGTCAGCAGCCCGAAAGTCTGACAACCAGTCTTACCAAGGGGTATCGTATTACCCAGTTAATGAGTTGTGGAGGTCAGATAGGCAGTCGCTTCATGTAAAATACTGGTATTCAGCTACATCCGGTTAGACTGGAAGCCGACCCCAACATAGTTGGGAAAAGGCTAGGCAGATGATGACTTAGGTAGATACATAACAATTGAACGATCCTATTTTTACGTTTTGGTTGGTGTGATCAACAGATTACGTCGTTTAACAAAATCGTAGCCGATCTTAACGCATCACTAGAGCAAGACAAACTTATTATCTTGTGCGGACATTAATGATAGCCACAAACGCAGCTAATTGAGTGCCAAGAATAAATTAATAGAACTGACCATAAATAATCACTAACAGCGAACGAGGTCAGCGTTTGATAATGAAAACTATAGCTGTCTACTATACCCGTGTGTATGGGCACATACCCCACATCGAATTTTGGGAAAAGTACAGGCATCTGTACTGTTAACTATTTCTATATGGAGGGTGCTAAAACACGCACTAGCTATTTATATAACATATATTAATTCGGAAATCACTCTCATTACAAAATCAAACGCGTTACGCAGTATCAGAAACAAAAATGCGTCAAGTTCATGACAAGTCCCTTTGTTCCAAAACTTTACGGCCGTTCCCCAGAATAGCTTCACTCGGTGTTGCTACTGCCATCTCTCGAAGTAGCTTCACTCGGTGTTGCCAACACGGCCCTCCTGCGACGTGCATGTCCTCAGGCACGCCTTTCCCCTTCAGTCTTACTTAACGAAACACGCGTCTGAAAGTACACCCTTAATGTTAATGTGTTTAATAAATATAAAACAAAAATGCTTCGGCCAATCATGATTCAAAATAGTAATAGAACTCCAGTTGCAGGGTTTACGTCGTTTCTTCCTTTAGGCTCAGGAACTCTCACTCTGCAACTGGTAATCCCATTTATTAATCTACCATAGCTCTTCTACTCAAAATCATAGCACAGAGTTCAAAACAAAGCCCCTTTAGACTTAGGAGGCTTTGTGAATTATTCTGCACTAAGATACTTTCAATTCAAATTGTACTGGACCCCAAAACAGAGTTGTCTTTAGGCTTAGACAACGTTTTTGCTCCTGTCATTTTAGCTCACTCCCTTAATCCAAGGTGGAGCCTGGTCCAGTTCACTCCTTTAGACTTAGGCAGTAACTGTTTCAGCTCACCACCTCGATTCTGGCGAGTGCCTATAACACTTTTCAATTGAATGTAATCAACTTGAGTAGAAACTGCAACATTTTACAAAGCCAGTTTTATTCAGTGAAACAATTATATAAGGTCTACCCTTCATATAAATGTATATAATATACAGGGTGTTTGGTAGATGGGTGCAAAGCCTGAAGGTGGTGATATCTTAGACCATTTAGAACTTATTAAGCTAAACTTGTCTTAGACGAAGTCTGTTCCTTGTATTTTTTTTAAATTCTAAGGTTTTTAACAATAATACCCATTTTTTTTCAATTAATCGTTAATAGTGTCCAGTAAAAGCTGTTATGTTATTATTTTTTATTTATTTTTTATTTATGTAATGTGTGATTACTCAAACAAAATTATTCCCAAGCATCTGTGTCATCAGAGAAACATTCTACGTCATATTCAAGTTTAAGAAACTTTTAAAAATCAAGAAAATGTTTTGTTTACGGCAAAGCCTCAGTTGTTCAAACCTTTTTGAAAACATGCTTGGTTAGTGCCCTTTCTTTTGAGGTACTATTTACGCAGATGTCTCATCAACTCTTGGAATTAGGATGTACAAAGCAAATTGAGTATGGAAATTGTTATTTTCGAACAGATCAATAAAACAACATTTTTGTTAAAATAATTTATTGTTCATATTCAAAATGTTGACCGCGGTTTCTTATACAAGCACGTGCCCGTCTTCTCACTTCTGTAGTCATGATTTTTAATTTCATCTCCTGCTTCATGACTTGAAAAGCCGTTTGGATTCTTTCTATTAATTCTTCTCTAGTTGAAATTTCAACGTGCGTGTAGACGAGCTCCTTGGCCCGTCCCCAAACGAAAAAATCCACAGGAGTTAAATCGGGTGATCGAGGTGGCCAAGGGATGGGCCCGTCTCTGCCAATCCAGCTCTCTGGAAAACAATTATTTAAATGTTCTCTCACGTTTAGGGTCCAATGTGCTGGACAACCATCTTGTTGAAAAATCAGTGGTCTTTTCATTGCTGTTAACGCCTGCGCCAGCTACCAACACACAAGCACCTGAAGTGGTCTCCGACACGGCGTAATTGCGAACGGGATTGACCAACCAGTGTCAAGCATGGCAGCCAATCAACGTGAAGCGTCGCCCACCAACTTCACTCTAATAGATTTTCTCTGTATATCACGCTCCGCCATTTTTTGTGTAAAATAAATCTACATTTTTGTTATAGTTTTATCGTGTATTCGCAGCAATAAACGTCTTCTACTAAAAATAAAATAATTCATTGAAGTAGTAAGCAGAACCCAACACAAGCACGAGAGGAGACAACAGTCCTTGTCCTGACCCAAACACTGAATTTAAACATTGGACCTTACGAGCCGGATCATCGCATCGCATCGAGGATCAGCAAGAAACGGTCAGGCCAGTCGTTCCTGTTTCTTCCCATCCCAGTTTGCAATTGTCTAATATAGTGCTGTGATTTTGAAATTCCAGTTTACGTATATCGCGCAAAGTTCGCAACGCGTGGCGCCTGCCATCTTGATCAGCAGGTGGTGTTTAACCGTGAGTAACCTTTGTCTTTCATAGGCCGCTAGGATGAGTGACGACGATTACAGTGAAGCTGGTCATGTTTCGAATATAGGGGATCTTAAAAAGCAAAGGGGTACACTAAAGGGTCGACTAACTTTATTTGAAAAATATATTGCTAAATATGAAAACGTTAAGATGTCTGAACGACAGCAAGCAGAACTTCTTTTACGCATGGAGTCAGTTTCCAAGGTGCTAATAGCGTTTACCAAGATTCAAGACAAAATCGAACAAACATTAGATGACAGTGAATTAGATATACAACTAGAGTATAGGGCAACTTTTGAGGATCAATATTTTAGTATCATGTCCATGGCAAAATGCTTAACCGATGTAAAAATAAGAGATACAAGTGATTGCGGTAAATGCTCAAGTGCGCATTGTAGTAATTACAATATTAGTTCTATTAAATTACCGCAGATTACACTTCCCTCTTTCGACGGTTCATATGACCACTGGCTCGAGTATAAAAATTCCTATTTATCTATGATTCATAAACGAAGTGATTTAGACGCAATTCAGAAGTTCCATTACCTGAAATCTTCGCTCACTGGTTCAGCACTCCAGGTTATAAGTGCTTTGGAATTTACTGCCGCTAATTATACCCACGCATGGGAGTTGTTAGAGAATAGGTACCACAATAATCGTCTGTTGATCCACAATCATGTGAAATCTTTGTTTACTGCACAATCCATTAACAAAGAATCCTCTTCGTTAATCAGACAATTAATCGATGTAGTGTTACGTAACTTAAGAGCGCTCGAATCCCTTGACGAGCCCACCGGAACGTGGGATACTTTAGTTATTTACATCATAGTGTCGAAGCTAGATTCTTCTACTGAGCGTGAGTGGGAGAATCACTTAGGCTCGATTTCAACTAGTATTCATAAAACCAAAACAAAATTAGATGATTTGTTATGTTTTTTACGTAATCGTGCCGATATGTTAGATATGGTTCATAGTAACCATACTCGAAGTACACAGGACAATAAACCTAACAATAAGTCTGATAATAAAAGGCACGCGAGTGCTGCAGCACCCCACTCACATAGCTTTGTGTCGACGCGTAAACATACCGGTACATCCGAAACATCAAAACAGCCTTGTTTGATGTGCGGCCAGAATCACCCGTTATTTATTTGTTTTAAATTCCTAAACTTGGCAGTACCGGACAGAATTAAATTAATTGATAGTGCCAAAGAAATGTGTCCAAATTGTTTACGTACAGGTCACCCAATTACCGATTGCATATTCGGGCCGTGCAAGCAGTGCAAGGAAAAACATAATACGTTATTGCATAACGAGAATAATAATGTTATGACAACCATAACAGCATCGCCAGCGCCGAGTGCTGATGAAAAACCGGTTTCTGTAGTATCATGTGCAAATAATTTGTTAATCGATAATGCTCCTTCCGTACCGTTACCACAAGTATTATTATCCACTGCACTAGTCGAAGTCATGGATAGTAATAGTGAATACCATACAGCTCGAGCGCTGATAGATAGTGGTAGCCAAAATTGCTTTATTTCAGAAAAGCTTTGTAAACGTTTAAACGTATCAGTAATACAGTCCACTATACGAATATCGGGTGTGGGACAGTCTGTCTCACAATCGAATAAATTATGCGATATTAGCATGCGATCAAAAACGAGTACCTTTAATATTTCTCTTAGATGTTTTGTTTTGCCGTGCATTACAACGAGTTTGCCGGCAACTCACATTGTCTATGACACAATCCACATCCCGGACAACGTATGTCTTGCGGACCCTACGTTCAACATACCGTCAGAGATCGATTTACTGATTGGTGCGGACGTATTTTGGGACTTATTAGATATGGATCGAATTCGATTATCCAATGGTCCATACCTACAGAATACGAAAGTAGGGTGGTTAATTTCAGGACCCATTCATAATAACTCAAAATTTAATATTCAGTGTAATTTTCTACAGCAGTCGAATATCGATACACAATTACGTAAATTTTGGGAACTAGAAGAACTCGAAAATTCGGGTCCTATTCTTACCGACGAAGATCGTAAGTGTGAGGAATCCTTTGTTAGCACTACTACACGAGATAGTAGTGGTAGGTTCTCAGTGAGAATTCCATTGAAGGAATCAGCTGACGCGCTCGGTGATTCATATGAAAACGCAAAATCTCGTTTCTTATCATTAGAACGCAAGTTAGATCGGTCTCCTTCTTATAAAAGGTTGTACAGTGACTTTATACGGGAATACATTGCACTAGGGCACATGTCGCGAATAAACGAATACGCAAGGCCACACTATTTTCTCCCGCATCACGGAGTATTCCGCGAACACAGTACAACTACAAAGTTGCGTGTAGTATTTGATGCTAGTGCCACAACTACTTCAAATAAGTCATTGAACGATATACAGATGATAGGACCTCCTCTTCAAAACGATATTTTTTCTATTCTGCTTCGTTTTCGGCAATATAAGTATGTCGCCTGCGCTGACGTGGAGAAGATGTACAGGCAAGTACTGGTACACCACGATCAGCGCAACCTTCAGTTAATATTATGGCGGGAAAATGCATCCGACGAATTGGCTATATACCGACTCAACACTGTTACGTATGGAACCTCATCGGCTCCATACCTAAGTATGCGTTGTTTACGTCAACTCGCACAGGAAACGGAAGATAAAGTCATTGCTAAGGTCATAAACGAAGATTTCTTTGTCGATGATTTAATTACTGGTGATAACGATCCCCAAGTTTTATTAAAAACATGCGAAAAAACTTCGGAGGTTCTAAAATCGGCCTGCTTTCCTTTGCGAAAGTGGACATTCAGTTGTGACGTAAACATAGAAGCATCTAGAGAGTTAGCTATCGGGGAACATTGCCAAAATAAAACTCTCGGCTTAGGTTGGCAAGTCGATAAAGATGAACTTTATTTTACTACCAACTTAGAACATAAAACTAATAAAGTTACTAAGCGAAGTATGATGTCGGTTATTTCACAAATATATGACCCGCTAGGTCTTTTGTCGCCGACAGTAATTATGGCAAAAATATTGCTTCAAAAATTGTGGCTATGTAAAATCGATTGGGATGATTCGGTTCCTAACGATATCGAATGCTTGTGGAATCGATTCCTTCAAGACTTGTCCTCACTAAGCAATATTCGTGTCCCTCGTTATGTAATGAGTGAATGTACATCTATTATGGAGTTACATATTTTCACTGATGCGTCGCAAGACGCGTACGGTGCCTGCGCATACGTACGTACTTACACGGATGACTCATCTATAGAAACGAAGTTATTATGTGCTAAGAGCAAGGTCGCGCCAGTCAAAACTGTTTGCACTATTCCGCGACTTGAATTATGTGGCGCTTTACTAGGCGCACGGTTATATCACAAAATTATAAGTTCGTCAAGACTGACGTTCGCTAAAGTGTTTTTCTGGACTGATTCCACCATAGTCATGGGGTGGATCAGAATGTCACCTCATAGTTTGAAAACGTTTGTTCAGAATCGTGTGTCGCAAATAAACGAACTTACAGGTGATGCAATTTGGTTGCATATTAACGGTAAAGATAACCCAGCTGATATTGTGTCGAGAGGTCTTTCTCTAAACGAGCTTCAAACCAATAATATGTGGTGGCACGGGCCAGCCTTTTTGCGACAACATAAATTCGATTATTCAAGCGATATTTCTATAAATAAAGATCAATTACCCGAATTAAAGGACCAACATGTTAGTATGATGTGTAGTAATTCTAATGATAATACTGGTCTAATAGATTTTAACAGATTCTCTTCATTTAATCGGTTGCGGCGAGCGACAGCCTATGTACTACGTTTTATAGGTAACACGCGTGTGAGTGAACAACATCGCAGAACTGGTTCGTTATCTGTCGATGAGTTAGACGCCTCAGTTGCAACGCTCGCACGGCTCGCGCAAATGCAATCATTTCACAACGAATATAATGATTTAACTAAAGGATCGGTGGTAAAATCGAGAAGGATAATGGGTTTAAATGTTTTTCTTGATGAATTTAAAGTAATACGCGTCGGCGGAAGATTAAGTAACTCGTCATATTTCGATAATAATAAAAAACATCCAGTGCTATTGTGTAGTAAGCATAGACTCACAGTGTTATTGTTTTCACATGAACATAAACAATTGTTGCATGGTGGACCTCAGCTCCTGTTGGCTTGTGTGCGTGAGGCTTGGTGGCCGCTCGGAGGGCGGAACCTGGCGAGGAAGACGGTACACGACTGCGTCACGTGCACACGCATCACGGGGAAGACCATACAGCCTCTCATGGGTAACTTACCGGCTGAACGCCTGGAACCCGGCTTCCCTTTTATGCGTTGCGGCGTAGACTACGCGGGGCCAGTGATGATTTTGAGCCGTAGGGGCAGGGGGGCTAAGCTCATTAAAGGTTACATATGTTTATTTGTTTGTTTATGTACACGTTCCATTCATCTCGAATTAGTTACAAGTCTTTCAACAAATGATTACATACTCGCATTGAAACGTTTCATCTCACGTAGGGGTAAACCTGTCGAGATAATGTCAGATAACGGTAGGAATTTTGTGGGGGCTGAAAAGGAATTTGTTTCTTTCCTTAAAAATAATAGTAATGACATTAGTGATTTCGCTTCAAATAACAGTATTAAATTCAGCTTCATTCCTCCGTACGCTCCTCATTTTGGCGGCTTGTGGGAAGCAGGGGTGAAATCGTGTAAGCACCACCTGCGACGAGTAGTGGGGGGCGCAAATCTTACTTACGAGGAATTCAGCACGGTGTTAGCACAAACTGAAGCCATTCTGAATTCCCGTCCCTTAACAGCTCTGTCCACAGATCCTAACGACCTACAACCCCTTACCCCTGCCCATTTCCTCATCGGCCGGCCACTGACCGCTCCAGCCTATGAAGACTTGACTGCTGTACCGAGTCATCGCCTACAACGCTATGACGTAATCGAACAGATGAGGCAAAGTTTTTGGAAGCGATGGGCCACTGAATATGTGTCGGAGCTGCAGACTCGGACTAGATGGAAGACTCATCAAGATTCCATTACGCTCAATCAACTCGCCCTAATCAAAGACGATAACCTGCCTCCACTCCGGTGGAAACTCGGAAGGATCATACGAATTCTTCCAGGTACTGACGGAATCTCAAGAGTGGCTGACCTACTCACGGCTTCAGGCGTCACACGTAGAGCATTCTCAAAAATATGTCCGTTGCCAGTGCCGCTGTCAATATCTGATGTACCGTCCTGCTGATCCTGTTGGAACCTGCCACTTCCAAGGCCGGGCCTATGTTAACGCCTGCGCCAGCTACCAACACACAAGCACCTGAAGTGGTCTCCGACACGGCGTAATTGCGAACGGGATTGACCAACCAGTGTCAAGCATGGCAGCCAATCAACGTGAAGCGTCGCCCACCAACTTCACTCTAATAGATTTTCTCTGTATATCACGCTCCGCCATTTTTTGTGTAAAATAAATCTACATTTTTGTTATAGTTTTATCGTGTATTCGCAGCAATAAACGTCTTCTACTAAAAATAAAATAATTCATTGAAGTAGTAAGCAGAACCCAACACAAGCACGAGAGGAGACAACAGTCCTTGTCCTGACCCAAACACTGAATTTAAACAATTGCCAATATTGGTATTTCGGTCTCGTCCAGAAGCTCTGGGAGATAGTTTTGGAGGAATTCCAGGTAATTTTCTCCATTTAAATTATCTGGTAGGAAGTGGGGACCAATCAACGTTCGGCCGAATACTCCTGCCCACACGTTAACTGAAAATTTCCTTTGGAACGACACTTGCTTCTTCCAGTGTGGATTGCTCTCCTTGTCGGTCCATCGATGAAGATTATGAAAATTGGTAATTCCTTCTTTCGAAAATTTTGACTCATCGGTCCACAATATGGATTTTAAAAACCATGCATCTTCAATGTCACTATTTAACAAAAAGCGACAGAACTGAATCCTTCGTGGGGGATCTTCATTTTCCAAACCTTGTACACCCGTGCCGTGGAAAGGATATTTGTTTTCTCGATGCATCGTATTCCACACCTTCCATACCGAAATGTTGAGGTTTCGAGCTACTACTCTGACGCTCGTAGTAGGATCTGCATCAAAAGCTGCAATAATGTCTTCCTCGATACTTGCGTGATGTCTTCCCGGGTTGAGTCCAGATTCCGCGTGATGGATTCCAACTTCAGAAAGCCGACGAAATGTGTTGTAAAACACTCTGACATTAGGTAATCTGCGATTCGGATATCTCTCTTGGTACATCCGTCGCGCCAAAGATCCATTACCGTCAGCTCTGCCATACATGAAGACGATATCCGCATATTCTTCATTCGAAAAAGTAGCCATAGTCGATTGATCACACAAATAAAAGTCCAAAATCAGTGAAGGACCTCACAGCTAGGGCTAGGCTCAATACCTTAAACACCTCCAAAATCAACACGTGAAGGAGCGCACAACTTCATGCGGTGAATTGTGTAAACACGAATTTGCAATTAAAATGTCTAGTCACAAGGGCAGTCGTTACTTAACTAACTGATGGTCCGAAGATGTGACGAGTCCACCCGACTATTCGGGTACTAGTATTAGTGTAAATAAATAACGACTTTACATCCTCAGCAACTAAGCTGATTTTTCTATTGAATAATAGCAGTTCAGTAGACGCTAACCGAGAGTCGAAAGAAGGGCATGTTTGCTATCGTCGCGCGGCGGCTTTTGTTATGCGAGTTCCCAGAAGTTGTGCGTGCACCATAATTCTAAGAATGAATCAGTTATCAGTTCTAACAAAAAACAATAGTGCATTAGCAAAAATGTTGCATTATTTTGGTCTGTTTAAAAATTAAATATTCGACCTCAATTTGCTTTGTACATCCTAATTCCAAGAGTTGATGAGACATCTGCGTAAATAGTACCTCAAAAGAAAGGGCAATAACCAAGCATGTTTTTAAAAAGATTTGAACAACTCAGGATATTTTTTTTATTTTTTTATTATGCCGTAAACAAAACATTTTCTTGATTTTAAAAGTTTCTTAAACTTGAATATTACTTAGAATGTTTCTCTGATGACATAGATGCTTGGGAATAATTTTGTTTGAGTAATCACACATTACATAAATAAAAAATAATAACATAACAGCTTTAACTGGACACTATTAACCATTTATTGAAAAAAAATGGGTATTATTGTTAAAAACCTTAGAGTTTAAAAAAAAAATACAAGGAACAGACTTCGTCTAAGACAAGTTTAGCTTAATAAGTTCTAAATGGTCTAAGATATCACCCCCTTCAGGCTTTGCACCCATCTACCAAACACCCTGTATATTTATTATATATATATTTTACCCTGCCAACACGTCTTTTATGTATATTTGCACCTACTAAGGTGCATCATTCAATGCACCAGTTATCAATTTAAATCCAATGTTTAATATTCTCAGCAGCGGCCACCCCATTATATGATCCATTACTTCTTTCACTGCCCCGCATGTCTTTCACTTCATATCTATCTTTATCCAGGCATTTCGTTACTTGGAATGGACCTTTAAAAGGAGGCAGTAATTTTTTACTTCGTCCATCATTTGTTTGACTTTGTATTTTAATAAGGATTAAGTCTCCTGCATGATAACGATTAGCTTTAGTGCGACACCGGTCGAATCTTTTCTTCTGAGACTTCGGACTATTCTTTATATTTTCGTCCGCTCTTTTACGCAAATTCGTTACATCCGTACTCTGCTCGTCATCATGCTCAAGCTCAGGCCCGAAGCTGTCACTATTGGTACGTAGTCTATAGCTGAACATGACCTCACATGGGACAGCTTTGATCGTTTTGCGATACGTACTATTAATCGCCTGTTGTAATGGCGTGATACAAATAGCCCAACAATCTTCATCCAAATCTGCACCCATAGTTTTCATGGCATCCGGAATTGTTTTATTAAATCTTTCAGCTTGGCCATTTGAGTGCGGCATACCTGTGGCTATTGTATGCAGGCGAATATTTTGACCGTTGCAAAATTCTTTAAACCTTTTCGATGTAAACGCGGAACCCGCATCCGTAACAAGTCTACAAGGGTTGCCGAATATCTTTGCTATACCTTCAAGTTCACTAATTACGTTACTACTATCCGTATTAGGCACCGCCGAGATAAATACAAATTTAGTAAATGCATCTACTGCGACTAACAAATACTTGTTCTTATTTTGTGTTTCAACAAAGGGACCGAGATGGTCCACATGAATCGTGTGGAATGGTTGTGCATATTTTGGTAGCGGATAAAGCTAACCTTCATTCGGGCCGCCTTTGTTGTTGTAGTAAACGCAGTTTAAACAGTTTTTTATATATTTCTTAACCATGTGTCGCATCCGAGAAAAGCAATATCGGCTAGAAATGCGTTCGACTGTTTTATCAACCGAGAAATGACCGAGGTCATCGTGGTTACATTTGATAATTTGCCATATGCATTCCTTTGGGACAACCCAGCGACGACCGTGACTTGTACGTCGATATACTTTGTTGCCAAGAAGTTCGTATTTGTTGAAACGTATTCAACTACGTACAACGTATTCCCTATGTTTGTCTGCTTCGCCAGACTCTAAAGTCTGCCTAATTACTACTATTCGAGGATCCTGTATTTGAATTGAGAGCAACCAATCCACTTCAGTTATAGACATGACAATTTCTGCTTCAGATTTTTCGCCAGACCTTAACGGGTTTCTACTTAAAGCATCTACATGTTGCATACGAGTGCCCTCTCTATGAGCGATATCGAAAAGAACTCTTGCGTAGAGAGCACCCACTGTAAAATTCGGGGAATTATGTATTTTTTTGTTAACGCAAAACGTACCGCACTGCAGTCTGTCACTATACGGAAATTAGCCCCTAACAGATAGCGCCTGAACTTTTCCAAAGACTGGACGATAGCTAGCAATTCAAGCTCAAAAGAGTGGTATTTTTTTTCATCTGCGGTAGTTTGACGGCTATATAATGAATAGGTTTTTCACCATTATCCGTAACCTGCATCAAAATGCCTGCAATTTTGTCCCTGCTTGCGTCAGTATATAGTATGCTTTGCTTGGCAGGGTCAAATAATGTCGAAATATCATCTGAACTTAATGTCTCTTTCAATACCGTGAAGGCGTGATCTTGTTCAGAATTCCAAAACCAATGGCTGTCTTTTTTCAGTAATTTGGAAAGTGGACTAGTAGAAAGCATGGCACAGTTTTTGATAAACTTGCGAAAATAAGTGATGAGACCAAGAAACTGGCGAAGCTGGTAGATTGTTTTTGGGACCGGGAATTCCTTAACTGCTCTAACTTTACTTTCGCATGGCTTCAAACCCTCAGAGTTTACTCTATAGCCCCGGAACTCTATTTCTGACTTTAAGAAATGGCACTTCTTTAGGTTAAGCGCAAGGCCATTTTCTTTAAAGATTGCCAGTACCTTTTCAAGAAGATGAAGATTTTCTTCAGCCGTTTCACTAATTATCAAAACTTCATCTAAATAAAGAACAATCTCACCAAACCTCAAGTTCCCCATGACCTTGTCCATCATTTGTTGAAAACATGATGGTGCATTGGCTAGACCGAATGGGAGTCGCAAAAATTCATAATGTCCGTCCTCGGTTATAAACGCTGTCTTGTGAACAGACTCCTCTGCCATTTTAATTTGATAGTAGCCACTTTTAAGATCCAAACTTGTGAAAAATTTACAGCCCTGTAGCCTACCTATCAAGTCTTCTATACGTGGCATCGGATATTTATCTTACGTTGTAACTATAATCAACGCGCGGTAATCAATGCACAATCGTTTCTCACCGTTCTTTTTATTTACAAGCAGAGCTGGACTTGCATACTCGGATTTACTTTCACGGACTATACCATTCTCTAAGAGTTCGTTTACCATGCTTCTTACAATTAGCCTGTCCGAATGTGATGTCCTATAGACACAAATTTGCACATTTATGCAAATTTATGACCATTTCATGACCTTCTACTTTCCTTAGTTGGTTTATGTTCGTAGGTAAACATTGCTGATATTTACCGAATAGATTAACCAACTCATTTCGGTGAGAATCTGTATCAAACTCTAAGGATATTTGACCAACAACGTTGCAGAAATCTTCAAAATGTTTTACGTTTTGAAACGTTAAAGTTTCACCAATTCGCGAATACAGTAAATCAGAACGTTCTGTCACGTTGCGTCCTATCAGTATGTCAGATCCCGATAGTTCATTAAGGATGTACATCTCGATGTCTTCTATGTTCACGGAATCTAATTGTATGCTTACCTTTCACCACCTCCGTTACGATTTTTAAAGTGTCTTTAGAAAATCCCTGCAATGTTATAGGGGTATTCAACAGAGTTCTTCGGAGATTACATTGTTCTGCCAAATTAGATGTTATTATAGAACAGCTACTCCCGGTGTCTATGAATGAAATGAAATGATATTTATTTGCTTAAAACACGGTATAAGAAGGTGTTACAATACAAAATGTGATCATACATGTTTTGCTCATAATTTAAGCATGCGAAATTGTGCTGTCAACGTTGTTCTAAAAACTCCTTAATACTATAGAAGTTATTTTCATTTAACCAGTTAAACAATTTAATTTTAAATAGTCTAGAATTCAATGTTTTTGATGTCGTTGGTAAATTGTTAAATATGCGTACACACATAGCTACACAATTTTTATTATATTTTGCATATCTAGGCAGCTCGTCTAGTACAAGTGTGAATTGGTCACGCCGACTTCGTGAACATACCTTCAACGCTTCATGAACAAAACCGTTGATACCTATTTTCTTGCAGAACTTGTCTTTCGCATTAGAAAGTTGTACGTTTTTTGTTTCCTGGTTATTTATTTGTTCAGGTTTATCACTTTTTGAATTCTTTTTGTGAAAACATGAAGTTTCCGAGTGGCCTTTCTTACCACAAAGTTCACACTTTACCGTACATTGAAATCGTTTGTGATTCCCGCCGCAATTGTAACACTCTATGTGTTTACGTTGACTTGGGGTTTGATTAGTCATGTTTAATCCGCTTGTCGTAGTCGCCGTTGATATTTGAGAAACAGAACTTTGAACTTGATAAGGAACCTTTACATTGTCACGAGTGTTGTTATGGTTAAGCGTTTGTTTAACAGTTTTTGCTTTGTAAGCGCGGCTGTGCAAAAATCCAGCTAAACTATCGCATGATTTAAAGTTACTAGCCTCAACGGATGCTGTTATGTTATTATCGCCGATATTCCCTAATATTATCGAGATTACGTCATTTTCAGTAAAATTTAAGCACAGACTATCAATTTTCGCTTTTTATTCAAAAAAGAAGTCGTGTAGCGGTTGATTTTCGACAGGTTTCCGGTCGACGATTTCCCTAAGTAGGTCAAACATATTTACTCTAAATGTATTAGAAAGATTTCCTTTCCAATCCTTCCACAGCCAAGTTGTCCACATGTGATCCTAACGCAATAAAGACTCGTACCAGATTTTAGCAGAGCTTTTGAGCTTATTTAGTGCTTGGTAGCGTAACATACTATCCGTCCATGAAAATGTCGATGCATACGATTCTATCACGTTTAACCAAGAAGTAATATTATCATTCAAGGGGTCATAATCCGGAACCATGTTATACAAAATTGTACTCACAGTTCCGGTATCATTTGCCTTAGATACCTTTATCCTTTTGCTGGGTGCCAGCGGGGGTGTTCTTGAGCCGCTACTACTAGAACTCGTACTGCTATATCTGCTACTGCTAGCACTCGTATTGCTGCTCCTAGATGATTTACGAGCGTGCTTTGCCCTGTGTTTACGTTTACTTAAGCGTCTTTTTCCCATTATTTTAGTTGTACTTTACTTTTGTGGCGCGAGAGGAACTATGCACACTTCTGATGTTAACTATTTCTATATGGAGGGTGTTAAAACACGCACTAGCTATTTATATAACATATATTAATTCGGAAATCACACTCATTAAAAATCAAACGTGTCACGCGGCTTCAGAAACAACAATGCGTCAAGTTCATGACAAGTCCCTTTGTTCCAAAACTTTACGGCAGTTCCCCAGAATAGCTTCACTCTGTGTTGCCACTGCCATCTCTCGAAGTAGCTTCACTCGGTGTTGCCAACATTACACAGGGTTATTTGTAAATCACCAACAACCTCTTAAGGGGTCTTGTACTCATCATTATGAATAACTTTTACTATGGGACCAAACTTGATATCGCGAAAAAAAAATCATCTGCTCCCTACATTTTGACGAGTTTGATGTAGATAAATGTACTGAACAGCTGATTTTTTTTCGCGATTTCAGGTTTGTTCCCATACAGGCGTCGTTTCCGTCACTTACGTCTGTGCGACAGACTCTTTCTAACACTCGCTTGTAGTGTATCAGCACAGAATAAATAATAGTACTTATCGGTCACAGAGTCACAGACGTGTTAGAACTACCTACAACAATACCTCAATACTCAATCATTGTGTATTGAGTAACTACTACAATAGCTAGAAATTGTAATATGCCACCCTCTATCCCTCTCCCCCATTGCATGGGACACCTTTGATCCCCGGAAGGCTATATCCTTCGGGGATTAAAGGTGTGTATAAGGGTGGTCGCACATCTGACAGAAGGTGCGTCGGTCGTAACTTCGTTAGTATACTCAACGCGCTGACGCATCATGCATCAGTCGAATACACACATAAGGCTGAATGTTTTATTATCTACTCGTCTGTTCTAGCATTACGCGACCGACGATACGCGACGCATCTTCCGTCACATGTGCGACCACCGTTAGTACCCTACCAGCCGCGTCTATGGAAAAGGCAAAGGTTTTCTACTTCATCTGCCTGCACTGATTGTTAGTTGCTATCCAGAATCCAGAATCCAGTACTAATTGTATACACGTTTGCGTCTTCAGCTCGGTGCCAAAGTGACGAACCTGAACGTAGGCGACCGCGTGGCCATCGAGCCGGGCGTGCCCTGCCGCTACTGCGAGTTCTGCAAGACGGGCCGCTACCACCTGTGTCCCGACATGCTGTTCTGCGCCACGCCGCCCGTGCACGGCAACCTCGCCAGATACTACAAGCATGCTGCTGACTTCTGCTTCAAGTTAGTATTATCACAGCATACACAGATCACAAAAGCACTTTTATGATCTGTGGCTGCATATCTATGGTGCATACGGTAGAGTCAAATCTGAGTGAAAAAACGCGGCAGAATTTCGTTCCATCGTAGAAAATTGTTCTGAAAGTGCCATGTTGGGCGGAAAAGCGCCGCGCCGCTGTGCGATTTCAGCCTTTTAAATTGTCTAGGACTCTATTTAAGTCACAAAATTGACCTTTGTCAGTTTCAGGACAGAGATTCCAAATTAAATGTCATTTATTTCTGTAGATCTCCTAAAACACTTAAATTAATTTTTAATTGGTCAAATATTTTAAAATTGATGGTGCCAGTATTTCTTAGCTGACTGATCCTTGAGAAGCAATGCTGAAATGATCTCAGAGCTCATGGTTTCTTTTAAAGTCCAAACATTAGACTCCTGCAATCAATCTGCCTAGCCTTTTCCCAACTATGTTGGGGTCAGCTTCCAGTCTAATCGGATGCAGCTGAATGCCAGTATTTTATATGAGGAACGGCCTATCTGACATTCACAACCCAAACATTAGACGTCATAGTTACTCTTTTGTACGTCTGTCCGTAGACTGCCAGACCACGTGTCGATGGAAGAGGGCGCACTTCTGGAGCCGCTGTCGGTGGGCATCCACGCGTGCCGGCGCGCTGGGCTCACGGGCGGGCACGTCGTGCTCGTGCTCGGCGCCGGGCCCATCGGTCTGCTCACCATGCTGTCTGCCAAAGCCATGGGCGCCAGCAAAGTACTCATTACTGGTAAGAGGCTAATTCAATCACAATATTGTAAAGGCCGCCTAGTGAGCGCCGACTAATAGGGCGGCACGTCACGGTATGACAGGCAAAGCATTATTATGGTGGCATGCCGAAGCCTTCCGCGGCATATCGCAGCATCCTACGGCATGCTCAAGTCCCCTTGTGAGGATATCATCAAAATGTCAGTGCTAATTTAAGGGTATGACAATAAGATTAATTTCCGCTTGTGAAAATCCTTTGTCATGCTATCCTGCGACATGCCACTGTGAGCGCCGCGCCCGCCGGCTTAAATCATTAGTCGAGAAGTTCTTATTTATAATTTTGTATAGTGTACAGACTGTGGTGTGAAGGAAAACATCGCGAGGAAACCGACATGTCCTATAACCAAAAATTCGAAGACATGTGACTCCACCAACCCGCACTGGGCCCGCGTGGTGGATTACGGCCCACTCCCTCTCACAAAAAGGAGGTCTGTGTCCCAGCAGTGGGAACATTATAGGCTGATTATGCTATCTATCCACCATAATTATACAACTTCGTTCTCAATGCTCTTCCTACTTCTGAGCAAGCCTTACCTTAGCCCTTTGAATTAACTGGAAAAATTCCTACGAACTTATCAAGTACTAATTCTTATAAGTATTAATTTTTCTTTTTAGTTTTATTAGGTTATGATATTTATCTACGGGCCTGTGTCACCTGAAATAAATGGTTTAATTATTTTATTGTTTTCATCTCATCTCTACAAAGAGATTAAAGGTAGGTAAGGTACTAGTATGTTTAAATGACTGCATCTCTATTACAATAGCTGAGTACCATAACCTTGGGGATTTTTTTATATTTCTATGGGGAACACACATCTTAAGTACCGTGTTTCTGGCAAACGAGTTACTTCGACTTTGAATAGGTACATAAATATCTTTATCTACTAAACTCAAAGCATTTATTTCAATTCTCAAAAAAAAAAATGTTTTGAATCGTCAAGGAGTCAAAGGGTAGTAGGTACCAATGGAAAAGAACGGACAAGAAACTCCATGGACACTCTTTTTAAGCGACTTCAAAAAAAAAAGGTTTCTCAATTCGACCGTATAAACCGGATGACTTTTTTTACCGTCTTGAAAAAAATAGGGTATATTAGGTGAGCGTATGGCATACCTAGTTTTTTTTTTTTAATAGCTTAGTCAGAATAAAATATCTAAGTATCAATAAATACTACACAAATTCTTTGTAAACTTTTCATTTTAGAACAATAAAAACATAAATTTTGAAGAAAAATAATAAATCCTTTGAAAATATCGAAATTCAAATCATATGCAACCTGCATTATGATTTAAATTTTGATTAAAAAAAAAAAACTAGATATGCCATAGGCTTCTACTCCGTTCACCGAATATACCCTATTTTTTTCGAGACGGTAAAAAAAGTCATCCATACATATATATATTTCTTTTTTTATGTGTTCGCGGATAACTTCGTCGTATATGAACCGATTTTGATGATTTCTTGTTGGAAAGGAGATATCCCAAGGGTCGTACCATGATAAGGAAACCAGGATCTAATGATGGCATCCAGAGAAATCCAGGGGAACCTTTAATTTTTATAGGTACACCTATAACGATTTGGGTATTTTTTATAGTAACTCGTGCATTTGCTCCCAGAAAGCACCATTTGGTGAAGTGGAACTGATGAGGAAGACCACAGATGGCCATCGGAACTACTCCATAATACGTATTCACGGGTTGCGATTCGATTATTGCTAAGCAATTTATGCTCATACAATACATATGTTGAAGTGGAGCTGATGGTGACTTCACCATCACTTCCAGTTCTCCTGGTTCCATACTGGGAGAACTCCTCAACAATTAACGTCCTTGTATCGGGATAAGCAATATTTTGTAAAAGGTGATAAGCAGTTGACATTAGGCTATTGTAACTTAGATATATTACAGACTGCCCCACAAAAAGTGGAAAATAAAAACTTTTTTACAAAAAAAAAAAAACAACCGACTTCCAAAAAAATTCTACAAAGTGAAAACTAACTTTAATTTCCGAAGTCGGTAGTAAAAAGCTAAAATACAGATCCAAAGACACCGACTTCTGTGAAATTAAAGTAATTTTTCACTTTGTAGTATTATTTTGGAAGTCGGTTGTTTTTTTTTGTAAAAAAGTTTTTTTAAATCAAATATATTGTTAGGTATATAATATTTATGTTCTCTCGTTTCCTCCACAGACGTGCTGCAGTCTCGCTTGGACTTCGCAAAGCAGCTGGGCGCCGACTGCACGCTGCTGGTGACGCGTGACGCGAACGAGACTGAAGTGGTGACGAAGATACACGAGCTCCTTGGGTGCCAGCCCGACGTGTCTTTCGACGCCAGCGGCGCGCAGGCCACCGTCAGAGTGTCTCTATTGGTGAGAGTGATGACATCAAATATAGCCCTTTCACAGTTATTTTACCTCTGATTTTACTTCACTGGCAAAATCACAGTGACCTCTATTCTCGTTATAGTAAAGTTGCTGTTGCATTGCTGCACTGACAGACTCACAGTGAGCTTTACTTTCGTTACCACAAGGTTGCTGTTGGCTTGCACCAAAAGTAATGCTAAATTTGTTTGGACAAGTTCTCCACTTTAAAATCTCAATTCAGAAACCGGGTAATAAGAATGCTAAACTATACTTAGATATTTTCAGATCCTGACAGATACTTACCCCCCCTTACACACTTTAATATTGTATGGTATAATGTTGTGTGTTTAGGCGACGAAGTCAGGCGGCGTGGCGGTGCTGGTGGGCATGGGCGCGCCCGAGCAGACGGTGCCGCTGGCAGGCGCGCTGTCTCGGGAGGTCGACATCCGCGGCATCTTCCGATACGTCAACGAGTATGTACCCACATATCCTACCTGTATATCGTCGCCGTGCAGTGGAAATCTTGTAAACAGAAGAAAACTTGTTTTACTATTTATTTACCTACCTATAATTGTTGGGTAAAAAAATATGTACCTAATGCATGTTTGGATGCTTCGAATGCCTTCTATATTGATGATAATGAGGACCATAGGGAACGTCAATGACGGCCATTTTTTTCAAACCGTTTTTATCTTCTATTTGTCTTCTGTTATCCTTACTTCCTTACTTAAATGTAAGTACTTAATACTTTAATATTATAAATGCGAAAGTGAGTTTGTTTAATTGTTTGTACACTTTCACGCTGAAAACTGTTGAACGGATTTGAATGACATTTAGCTCATGGGTGAGCATGGTGAGCTGGATTTGGGCATAGGATACTTTTTATCCAGGCAAGTAGTACGTTCCAGTGGGATAATTTCCGACATCCACGCGGGCGAAGCTGCGGGAAAATGATAGTTAGAAATAAAGGCTTTTTTATTTATTTATATACTTATGTTAAGTTCTTTTAATGTTGATGGTTGGAGAGAGAGAGTAAGACCAAAGAAAAGATGGATGGGTTGTCTGAGGTATTATGTGAAAGAAAGGAGTGAATGATAGCGAGACGGCGTCGTCCCCAAGCCGACACAACACGTTTATTTACTTCCATTCTAATATGGACAAGGGCAGGAAGAAGATTTAAATTTGTAAATGATGTCCCCAGGTACCCGATCGCACTGAACATGGTAGCAAGCGGTAAGATCAACGTGAAGCCTCTGGTGACGCACCACTTCAGCCTGGAGCAGACGGTGGAGGCGTACGAGGTGGCGCGCCAGGGCGCCGGCATCAAGGTCATGATACACGTGCAGCCGCGCGACGCTAACAATCCCAACAAGTTCTAACCTCTTGTGAGCCTAATACCACCTCTCAGTGTAGGAAAGAGATGTAGCTAGGTAGCTAGGGTGTAGGCTAGGGGGGGTAGGTAGGTAGGTGGGGTCTCTTTCCCACACTAGACTAGGACCTAAAGCGCAGTTGCAGTCGCACTGCATTTGATGACACAAAGCTGGTAATTTATTTCAAAATATGAAGCAATTATCTATATAAGTACAAAAATTCTATTGATTGGACTAAAAAATTGTTCGGTATATTACGAGTTACGACACAACTTTTTATTAAGGTTCCGCCGATGTTGAGGAATACAAAAGTATTTACCTACTTATTTGGGACTCGCACAAGAAATTAAGAATACCTCACCAAAAAATTGTAACAAAGACCTATTCTACACACACACGTGCCGCCGAGCGACGCGCGATGGTAACAACCCCAACAAGTTCTAAACTCCGTTACCTTCTGCTCTCCGCTTCAGATCTATTCGGTTTACTATAAAAAAAAAAAAACAAAACTAACAATAGATAAACTAACAGTAGGTATCTAATTGAACGATCAAAACTAGTATTGTATTTATAAAATAAATAGGTACCTACTGACATATATTTTTTTAATTGTTAAGTATTTGTTAAGAAGGAACAGTCTTCGTTGTTTAGATTAAGTTTGAAAATATTGTAATTAAAATAACGAGTGTGTCGGTCACTAAATTTAGAGACGAAATTATACCTATCAGATTACAAGAAGAAATTATCTAAAGGAACAAGTACAAATGAAAATAAAATATTTTTATATTTGAATAAAGATTGTTGTTTTCCAAAAGCTGTTGTTTGATTATTTTCTTAATTGTGTATCTAGGCGGACGTCTAGTCGCTGAAGCGCGTCCTCACTCCACTCGCAAATTGAACCCAAATCCTTCCTCCCTTCCTTCTTCCTTCCTTCCTTCTTTCTTTCCTTCCTTCCTTCATCAGCCAAATCAGAAAGGGCAACTTGTTTATATATTTGTAAATCATCTGCATAAAGGTGGTAGGAAGAAAGAAGTTTTTTGGAAATAAAGTATATAAATATTGCGAAGAGTGAAGGAGATAAAACGCCACCCTGAAGTACACCGGGAGAAGTATAAACACCAAGAGCAAAACTCTTCTATGCATATACGTTGCCGGCGGCCATACTGGTAACTACGAAACCAGTCAATCGCCGTTGGAGGTATGCGAGCGAAGCATGCCAAGCAGGTTAGCAAAATCGACAGTATTAAATGCTTACTAAAATCCAGTAATTCAAGAACCATCAGATTACCTCCATCCATGCCTAACCATATGTCATCAGTGACGTTAACTAAGGCTGTAGCTGTGCTGTGACCAGGACGAAAACCGGATTGGAAAGGATTCAGCAGACTATTCTTACAAAGAAAAGCACTAAACTGACTGTGGACAAGGCGTTCCAGGACTTCGGAGAGGAAAGGCAAGATGGAGATAGGACGGTATTTGGAAAAGGAAGTAGGATTAGATTTTTTGGGTAAAGGAGTGATTTTTGCCTCTTTCCACATCGATGGAAAAACACCAGAGGATATAGAGTAGTTTAGGATAAACGAGTAGTATAGGATAGGAAGGATTTCGTCGAGGACAGGGAGTATCATTTTCCGACTTACATAATCACTACCAACCCAGTTACATGTGATTAAAACTACGCTCTTCTTAGCATCACAATCAGGGATGACCCGGAGTTGGAAGGTTTGAAAGATAGTTTATTGTAGCTGCCTTCTTGGTCCCATTACAGTGGGACGAAGATGAGAAGTCTTGATTCAGTAGATCAATATCTAAGTTTTTAGGAATCGATTCTTGGCGCGATTTTCCAACTCCCAAGGATTTAAAAAATTCCAGAATATAGCTCAATCTCCGTTTTCAACTGAGGTGTGGATATGGCGGCGTTGGGCATCTCTACACACTTTATTGCAGCGATTGCGAGCATCCACAAGGATCTCCCGGTACGACGACGAGGGTCGACACTTAAACTTAGTTTTGGTTGCAGACTTCCTGTGCATGATAGTTAATATCATCTGTAAGCCATGGTGCCGTAGATGTTTCATTTTTACAGTATGAATGATGGGAGCGTGGACATCGTACAGCTGCACATGGTTGTCTGTCACCAGGTTGACTTTATCGTCAAACGACTCAACACTGACTAAAAAAAAACCAGTGGTTGCTGTTGCATCTCTTCGGAGATCATCTGTATTCTTTTGTATAAGTTTATTACGCCATGAGACATAAATAAACAAAGATGGACTGTGAGGAAGATTACAAGACGAAAAGGGGGGTGACTAATAATAAAGAAGAACCTATGCAAGAAAAAGACATGTTGCGCCGACCCAGATAAGGGCAAGAGAATGATATTTTTTTTTTACTCGTATACTGCCCCTGCTGGGCAAAGGCCTCCCCCAAATCCTTCCAGGAACCCTTTTCCCGCGCCACCTCGAACCAGCCTTGACGGTACGCGTCCAGGTTATCCCACCACCTCCAACTGGGCCGGCCTCGGCGGCGCCGTCCGTCTTCAGGTACCCATTGTGTGGAGACTTGATGATGATGAGATATAATTAAATTCTAAAATAATTTGTCCCGTCACAGCCGCATTCATTCACAATTATTCACCAGGCATACAAATAACGATAAAAATAAGACAGTAATTGTACAAATAATGATATTTCATGTCTCGTGATTGATAGTGAATAAACTTTAGGTAAGTACTTATCTATTTATTATTTGATATGGCTTTTCAATGTTCACAAAAGTACCTACCTATTTGAAATTTAAACGTTGCTAGGCGAAAAACAAATAAGAAAAAAAAATGCCCTCGGGCTATGGCGCGACAATCTTCGCAGGGTGGCTACTTGGCTAGTAGCTGAATGAGAGTAGGTACCTAGGTACTAAGTAGCCAAATATGGAGACTTAGAGATACGATTAGAGGGAGTGGTCGTTATTTCTAGCAAGCGGTGGAGTGGACGTTACTGCTGTGGGCTGATGATGATAAAGAATAAGATTCTGATAAGGTAGAATTATGGAATGCATGACCACACTATCGGTCATAATATAATAACAATATCAGCCTGAAACGTCTAGGTACCTACTACTGCTGAAAATATAGCTTAACAAATCGAACCTGCGATTCATACATATTATCATAGCGCAAGTAGCCAAGCGATGTAAATCAAAAGAACGCACCTAAATAGCTTCGTAATGTAGTAATTATGCTTAAGCTATGTTTAGGGAGCAGTGGTGGTAACGGCCGCGGCTTAAGAACCCAAGCAATCAACTTTGTGTAAATTATTTCATCACCACTGCTCTCAAAACATTGAAGAAAAACATCGTGAGGAAAATGTCCTAGATCCAAAAATCCAAAGACATGTTACATCCACCAACCTGCACTGCGGCTGTCCAAAATCAAAACCTAGCAAGAGCTTTTGAGCAAATTTAGGAGAAGGAAAAGAAACATTTTCTTTGACCATTAAGAACACAAAAACTTTATTGTACTGTTTTCATTTTGATATTGATAAATACAACTTGCTTTACATTATAAGCTAGTTTAACTCAATTAAAGTCTAATTGTACAAGTTTTATGTGCTTTACTTACGTTTGATTTGGGAAATCCAACATAAGAATCACATGAAATCCAAAATAAAAACCTAGTAAGGTAAATTACTGGGTATTTGAATTGGTTTCTCCAAGGAGTTTTTGTTATTGGTCATATACAATAAAAACCTAGCGAAATCACTAGTTAGGTATTTGAATTTGATTTTTTTATTGCCATAATGGCCGATTGTCATGTTGTACCTAGTAGGTAGCATAATGATAAACATAATAAATGTTTAGTAATAATGTAATTATTCACAATTATTCATTAAATAATCATCGCTCATTTACGAGGATAAATCATAGTCAGCTTGTCTTGTTCGCGAGTATGATACTGATTATATCGCTATGACTGAATGCTTTTTTTTGAATAACTAGCTTTTGCCAGCGACTTCGCCCACGTTTATTTCGGAAAATATCCCACGGGATCGTACTACCGGGAATTCCTTCCTTATTCCTTGTCTACATTATAAAGGTAATCTCTATGTAAAATTTCAACTTTCTAGGTCCAAGGGTTAGGGCTGGTCGTTGATGAGTCAGTCAATCAGTCAGTTAGTCAGTCGGGACTTCTCTTTTTATTAATTAAATAGATAGATAGTTAATAGACAATATTTTTCAAAAGTACCTCCAATAATAAAATTTTATTATTTAAGGAACTTCCACGTAACACGCGAGCCGCTGCCGCTGCCTAATGCAATATACCAAAACAATATAAAAAAAAAATATACAAATAAAGCAAAAAAAAAAAAAAAGATTCTGAAAACCTCTTATTACAAATCAAATAATAAAATAGCTATACTACTATAATACTATAATACTTCATATCGCCTACAGTAGATCAGTCGATTCATCATTAACTGGCATTTGATTCCAAAACAGTAGTCTGGTTTCTGGCATTAGAGGTACCAATTTGGCGACAATGATGACCTTTTTCCGAGTTGGAATGCCTCAAGGTCCTGATATTTCTTCGGGTAACTCAGTTACTTTAAACTTTTTGAGCAGAAAATCGCGATCGAAAATCGCAAGAAAGGCGCGGGCGGCCGCGGTGCTACCCTGCGCAGTACTTCACAGTTCACACTGACTTTCTGTTATTTACTATAGGTAGTCATTGGAAATTTCGTTCCATACCTTCAGTCGTTTTGTTAACAAAAACCTAGCATAGGGCCTATTCCAAATTCATAAATCTAGTAGTCACATTTACACATTCAGAAACCTAGTAGGATAATAGGGTTTTGGACTTGGAAAAGTTACTTGCTAGATTTTTGACTTTGTATCGGACTAAAGACGTGCACTTGCTAGGTTTGGCATTTTCATAACTCTAGCTCTAATTACGATAGAAATATGGTTGTTTTTGCATTGGATGCAGCACAATTTTTTGTATAGATTGGTTTAAAAAAGCGTATTTTGCCAAAAAATTCCCTTGCTAGGTTTTGATTTTGGACAGCCGACTGTGCCCGCGTGGTGGATTACGGCCCACTCCATAGAAATATTAATTTTTTTTTTTTTTTTGGAATGGCATCTCGTAGTGTGACCATGAGAGGTCTCGACTACTTAACCGGACTTTCCTGTAGGTGCCTTTAAGCGAGCTCAAAAGCCTCCAGCCAGGGGGCATATACTAATAATAATAATAATAAGTTGCCAATAAGCCTGATATAGTGGTGGTGGATCGAATAGAGCGGCGCGCAATGATTATTGACATAACGGTCCCACATGACGGGAACCTCGTGAAAGCCGAGAAAGATAAACAAATCAAATATCTTGACTTGGCTCGCGAGGTTGTCGACATGTGGGATGTGGACTCAGCAATCATTGTGCCGAAAGTCGTACCAGCCAATGGCTTAATTGCCAAGAGCCTCGCCCAACATCTAAGGAGGCTCTCGTTGGGCGGCTGGATTAAGGGCCTGATTCAGAAAGCGGTACTTCTAGACACGGCGCGCATTGTTAGCAGGTTCCTCTCTCTGGAGCCCTGACCGCCGGTAGCTTGGACCCTGTTCCCGATACCGGTGGGCTACTATGTTTTATATTTTTAAATGTTTTTATATTTTTATATTCTAATATTTAATATTATTTCAAGGAATAAAGGCAATAATAATAATAATAAAAAACCAGCCTACGAGCTGAGAAAAAGAACACAATAATAATAATGTTTATTTCCAAAGACATAGGTTAAGCACAGTGATAGTTACTAAAATTAAAAAGCTACAAAAATCTATATAAACAAAAATTATAAACCCGGTCTCTTAAACTAGGAGGCCTGTATCTTAAGAGACAGTGTTCGGCCAGATGGTTGCGTAAATTAAGTTGCACCCTTTATGAGTGAAATTATGCCGATCTATCCAACTATCATTACATAATTAACAACATATATTCTATAGATTTAACATTTCATGTGAACACTTCCTGCAGTTGTGATTGAATTAAATCTGTTTGAAGTGTGCTGTATGTGTGCATGTGTGGAAAAAGAGTGTATGGTGTGTCCAACGTTGTATGTATATATGTATATGTTAGGTATAATAATATTATGTAGATGTTTGTGTTGTTGTTACTTTTATTAGTGATATATCATAATTTCAAGCGATGTAAGTTAATAGAGATTCTGTTTTTGCATAGTCCTGCTGAATGAGCCATTCTGTAATTTTTGTTTTATCTTTAAATGTATTTAAGTTTATTTTTTTTTTAGTTTTTTTTTCGTTTAGTTCCTTTTGTATTTTTTTAAAGACGTGAAAGCTTAGAACATAGTATTGGTGTCTTGCAGGTTTTATGTTGTACACCGGAGGTGACGTATGTTCGTTTCGTTGGATCCGACGGAGGCAAACAGCCATGTGTTCTGAGCACAGACCGAAGGACATAGAGCTGTCGAACCGTCAGGACTTGGCAGTCAGCGTATAATTGCGTTGTACGGTCCCTATAGGGTTTCTTCGTCATGACTTTTAGTACAGCCCTTTGGGCCCTCTCAGCTCTCAAGAAATAAGTCTTCGCTGCTCCACCCCATACAGTTATGCAATAGCCCACTATCGATTGGCATAAGGTGAAATATACTATTTTGAGAATTTCGATACCACCACATTCCCGGAGAGATTTAAAGATGTGAATGAGACGAAGTGTTCGAGTAGTTAGTGTATCGAGTTGTTTGTCCCATCTTAACCCCTCGTCTATATGCACACCCAGGTATTTAACACTATCAGTTCCAGCAATAGTAGGACACGAGCACGATGTTTGCTGATTCTGACACGAGTGGGCTGTTATGGTGAAAGAAGTTTAGTTTAGTTTAGTTTTTTTTAGTTCATTTGCGGGCTTAGTGTTACGTCGGATTGCAAAGGGTAGAAAGTAGATTTTGTCAGATTTAATGTCAGCAAGTTCTGGTTAAGCCAGTTCATTAGTGAGGACAGTGCAGATTCCGCATTAATTTTGACATCTTCCCATGTAGGTCCATGAACTAATATCGCTGTGTCGTCAGCATATGCATATATTCTACACAGCTGGTATCGACATTCTACACAGGTCGTCTATGTAGATTTGAAAGAGCTTGGGTCCCAATATGCTTCCTTGTGGCACACCGTATGACACAATTTCTTCGTCACTGTAATTTGAGTCTATTTTAACTCGCTGGCTACGATTTTTAGGTTATCTCTGAAGATTTCTGGAGCTATACCCCATACACCCAATAATTCTAGCTTAGATATTAGCCTAGGAACATAAACTGTGTCGAAGGCCTTTGAGAGGTCCAAAAATATACCAAGGCACTTCGTTCTACTGTCGGTAGTCTTAGCAATGGATTGGGTTAGGTCGAGAACAGCAACTTCAGTGGAGACCCCAGATCGGAAGCCGAACAGATTGTCTGCTATAAGTTTATGCTTATCTAAAAAACTTCTAAGATTATTGTTAAGAATCTTTTCAAGTATTTTTGAGAGCGACGTCAAAACTGATATTGGCCTATAATTATCAACACAGTTGCTGCTCGACCGTTTACCAACGACCATGGTCGTTGGTAAATACGCACTTGCAGTTAAGGGACAATTTGCTGCGTGCATTCAGAACGGAGTGTAAACGGCTGAGAGCAAAGTAGGCCCGCGAACGAACCTACTTTATGTGCTCTGAAAATGTTAAGTGGCTATCGAGTGTCACACCTAATTATTTGGCTCGCTTCTACCAAGGGATCTGCTTGCCAAACATGGTGATCGGCCGAGGCGGGGCGGGGAGCCGATTACGCCGTCTCGTAAAGAGTATGGCTTGGCTTTTATCGGGATTGACTTCGATTCTCCACTTTCGAAACCACTTGCCGAGAGCATCGACTGCGGTTTGGAGAGTGCAAGCGATCGAGTCAGGGCCATAGAAATATAAAAAACTTCTTTCTTATATGTATGGCCCACTCCCTCTCTGTCACAGAGAGGAGGCCTGTGTACCAGCAGTGAGAACATATTCCTGATTACGCTTATGCTATGTTTAGGTAGTAGAATCCTCCTTTCTGTTTTTCCTATCCCGACTGCAGTGTGTACTAATAAATTGTATAATTAATAAAGATAACAGATTATTCAGCAGCCATAAGTAAGTAAGTAAACAAACTAGACCTTTTAGTCTCTTGTTATCACGATTACATATCTTTTTCACATGTTTACATTACGAGAAACGTTAAACAAAGTGTGTATCAAAATAATGATCATTACTTAATCAAAACGATTGCGCCACTGTGCTTTGGATTCCCGACGAAAATGGCCGACAACCGCGCTGCAGTCCTACATGGACCTTACGATGTCAGAATTGTGAGTTTATTTATTAAAGCTGTTTACGTTTGTGTAATTAGAAGGCAATTAAAGAGTATATAGGCAAGTGACTCGGGAGCCTGCAGTGAAAACCTACCTATCCACTAAAGTGCACCGTGTACGTGTTTTCTAAAGTGATGAACTAACCTGAATGTCATATGTGATGAAATATTGGTAATTGCAATTTGTTTCAGGAAGATTGCCCGGTGCCAGAAATCAATGATGACGGTAGGTAACTTTTCCGATTTGTAAAACTAGATTCGATGACAGGTCATCAAAAGTCCCTTACAACTACTTAGATAAAGCCCCTCATCTCATGTCGCCGCCACATCAACGGTATATACCGTTGATTATCGCGATGAAGGACGTAGGTCGTAGGTGTAGCCACCACTTTCCGCGATAATTTGACCGAATCTTGACCGAATTTAACTACCGCGATGTTTATGACGTTGATGGGCATTGACATTGACGTTAGTGTGGCCCGGGCATAATCAGACAGAGAGGGTACGAACGAGCATAGCCCTCCTTAAGATTAATTTGCGCGTTGCGCGATTTCAAAATTTTCTTTCTTAGTGTGCCAGAGATGTCCAAAATTAGCTAAATTTTTGGGTCTCAGGGCTTCGATCATAACCGCTTGCGCAAACGTCGTATCGCTGCGTTCGCGCAAGCAGATAATATAGTTTTCGGGCACCTGATACTCACGTCGATAACTACCGTTCATAAACCGTGACCTCATAAATCTTTTGTTGTAAAATTATTTCCAACAGTACTATAGATTCATCTATCCAACCGCATCTTTCAAACATCCGTTTTATCGTCTCTCTGTGCTAATGTTTTTTGCAGAGGTGCTAATAAAGATGGATTGCGTGGGCATATGCGGGTCTGACGTGAAGATGTACACCACAGGAGCCTGCGGGATGGACATCGTCACAGAACCTATCGTGATCGGTCACGAGGGCGCAGGCATCGTCGTCAAAGTAAGTTCAGCTAATTCCAGTACCTACAGGGCTGATGTGACCATAGACATTATAGAGAATGGACTGAGCGTTCCGTATTCAGTTGTGCAGTAAATACAGACCGAAAAGTACGAGAGAGACAAAGCGAATGTGCGCCCAGTAGTTGCCTCTTAGTACAGTAGCCACCAAAAAGTAGGTATACGACCAATCACGCACACGCAACAGGATACCCACTGCGCATCTCCACTTTTTTGCCAACTTTCGTGACTGTTATTGGCCGCACAGTCACTTTGTCTCTTTCTAGAGAGTTGTTACTTTTGTGAGGCTAACGCTCTGTCCAATTCTCTATGTCTATGAATATGACACATCGAGCCTTGTGGCGGAAATAGGGCTTGTACAAAACTATGCAAGTAGCTTGGCAAGCCATTGTGACATTCACCAATCAGAAGTCGTTATGGCACACGGCATGCCAGCTACTGGCATGTGTATTCCCGCCCTTACACTTTTTTAACTATAATATTAAGTTGGGGAAAAAGTCTTTTCGCATTATAGTATGTATGAACTTAAAATAAAATATCTTTGGCTATACTATTTGTATCTGGCTGGTTTTGGTGTCATTGAAAGTTTAAATTTTAAAGAACATAATTCCAAATTCAAATTAGGAAAATGTGTGATTTTTATTTGTTTTTCGTACTGTCAAGATGAGTGAATCTAATAGAGAAATTCGATACATTTTAAAATTTTACTACAAAAAAGGTAAAAATGCAACGCAAGCCGCGAAAATAATTTGCGATGTTTATGGACCCAGTGCAGTGTCTGTGAGAGTAGCACAAATTTGGTTTAAGCGTTTTCAACCCTGAAATTTTGATGTCAAAGATGCACGTCGCTCTAGTCTCCCTATTACGGATGGGATGCCATTTTTGAAAAAGTGGAGCAAGATCGGCATATCAGTAGTTACGACGTAGCTGAAGAACTGGGAATTGACCACAAAACAGTTTTGGCGCATTTGAAAAAAACTGGGTACACAAAAAAGCTCGATATTTGGGTACCTCACGAGCTCACTGAAAGAAACTAATGAACCGTGTACTCATTTGTAATTCTTTATTACGACGTAATGAAACCGAACCATTTTTGAAGAAGCTGATAACTGGTGATGAAAAGTGGATCACGTACGACAAGGACGTGCTAAAAAGGTCGTGGTCAAAGGCCGGTCAGGCTTCACAGACTGTGGCGAAACCCGGGTTAACTGGCAACAAGGTGATGCTGTGTGTGTGGTGGGATTGGAAGGGCATTATTCATTATGAGCTGTTACCACCAGGCAGGACCATCGATTCTGAACTCTACTGCGATCAACTGATGAGATTTAAGCAAGAAGTTGAGAGAAAGCGGCCGGAATTAATCAACAGAAGGGGTGTGGTTTTTCATCATGATAACGCTAGACCTCATACATTTTTAGCCACTCAGCAAAAATTAAGAGAGTTTGGCTGGGAGGTGTTAATGCATCCGCCGTATAGTCCTGACCTTGCACCTTCAGATTTCCACCTGTTTCGGTCTCTTCAGAATTCTTTAGGCAGTGTCAGGTTAACATCACGAGAGGACTGCCAAAACCACTTGTCGCGGTATTTTGATCAGAAGTCCCAAAATTTCTATTTGCAATGGGATCATGTCCGTACCTAAAAGATAGCAAAAAGTTATCGAACAAAATGGTACCTACATACTTTAGATAAATGTAAATAATGTATATTAAAATATGTTTTGAATTTTCATTTAATTTTTTTTTTAAAATGCGAAGAAACTTTTTCCCCAACCTATTATATCTAGGATCAAAGATCTACGAGTCATTAATTATGTAATAAACATAATTGACTCATTTTCGTCTTTGATCAAAGATTTTTTACATTATTGTATTGTTAAATATTTATGATTGATCCTAGATATTTTATAGTGTATACCCCGCTTAGAAAGAGACTGTCACACATGTATTCATGAGTGACAGACGACGTTCTTTATTTCAAAAAGTCGATGTTACTGTTGGAGCAGTGGTGGCCTGTGGTGGTGGCCCAGTGCTAACGGCCGCAACTTACGAGTAAAATATTTCATCACCACTTCTCTCAAAAACGGTGAAGGAAAACATCGTGAGGAAACCGGCATGTCCTAGAACCAAAAATTCGAAGACCTAACATCAGTAACATCTACCTGGGCCCGTGTGATGAATCACGGCCCACTCCCACTCACCGAGAGGAGGCCTGTGTCCCAGCAGTGGTAAAAAAATATATATGTAGGTACAAGTATATAAAAAAGGAGGGGAAATAATCATAGGGCATCAAAAAATTCGTCCGCATCGCTGTCGACAGGAAAAGTGCCCAAAAGGCTGGCAGCATTGCCACGTTATATGGCAATGCTAATTCTTTGGCCAAAAAATAGGCCAGCCCTTTGGTGACGTGTAGAGTCGACCAACCGCTTGGCGATGTCCGCAAAAACTAAAAGGGTATTCGGACCCCATGGCCCTAGTGTTTCAAACCCAATATATAAGATTAGAGTATTTGCGCCGTTTGAAGTTTTCCGCACCCGCAGCAGCCGCCCCAGCACAACCCACCGTGCTAGGAAGATGGGGTGGCGCAAGGGTCGACACACGTTGCATCCTACACCAAAGGCCTACCAATCCTCCAAGGCATTATGGTCATTCCGTCTGGTCTCTTGCCATCGTCGCGTGCCAAGTCAATGGGTTCTAAAACAGCTGGCACCCCGGCGGTGACAAGAGCACGACGGATGATGTCATTAATGCTGGCGTGCCGTGCGTGCTATCCGGCCTGCGCTCTTACTGCAGGATAGGCCATGATGTACGAGGTAGTCGACAAGTACGCCGCATCGGCAGCGATGCGGAACAAACTCAAACTCAAAGCATTTATTTCAATTAAACCAATTACAGGCACTTTTGAATTGTCAAAGAGTCGGTCAGTTAGTCAGAAAGTTGAAGCTAGATGAGCCACGCAAGGAGCGCCCAGAAGTAGACAGGTAGCGAGCCGGAAGGTGGTGTTACCCAGCATAGTTCCTATGTTGGATAACAGTAGTGCCTGAAGCCAGAGGCCTGACTCCCACTCACTCACAGCCAGCAGGCGGGCGCGCTCAGCAGTATTGGTGGACGTATTAATAAGATTATTCCGTACCAACCAGCAGAGCGGCTCATCCCACTGCCTCTGGGAAGATGGGTTCACGGGCCGAACTGAATCCGGGCAAGCCACATTCCAGGCGTTCACTCCGTCGGTCAAGCACGGCACTTCAGAGTAAACCAGAGAGGGGGCTAAAGTTTTCTCGGCAACTTTTCAGTGCTGTGGATTTTTACCCTTGGTAAGAAGACTGTTTGTCAGACTTTTAGGCTGCTGACTACCCGTAAAACGACTGTCAAAGATCCACGAATGACAGCCGAGACTAGCGGCGAAGCACGGAGGAGTCTCGGTATGTACCTATACCTAGATGGTCACCCATCCCCGGACCTTCGATAGGTATATGTATAAAGACGATAAAACAAAAACTTGAGGAACCTATCTTTTTTGTTAAACAACTAGCAAATTTTTAGCAAGGTAGCAAATATTTTTTTTATTTTATCTACTAGATCGGCTCTCGTGTGAACTCGCTGGTCGTGGGCGACCGCGTGTCCATCGAGCCGACGCAGCCGTGCCGCGCCTGCGAGTACTGCAAGGCGGGGCGCTACAACCTGTGCGTGGCGCCGCACTACTGCTCCTCCATGGGCGCGCCCGGCAACCTCTGCCACTACTACAAGCATGTCGCTGATTTCTGTCACAAGTTAGTTACAACAACGCCACAATGTTGTGATGGCGCGCGGCCAAATTCGGAACTAACGCTGTAATCTTGGACAATTCCACAAAGGTTTACCAACAACGACTCCTTGTCAATGTCAATCAGGCCCCAAAAGATCCTATCGTAGCACTGTATGTATACTTTCACTATAGATACATGACTTTTTACTTTTCTACTATCGCCATCACTAATCGAATGTTACTTTGTCTGAGGCCCTCTCTTCGTAAAACAGCGCAGATAGAGGTGGGCCGCGCCGCAATGCATTGCAATAATCCTCCTTCATCACTTCCATAAATCTACTAGCTTTTGCCCGCTGCATGTAAATATCCCACGGGAACAAAAATCCTTCCTTATTCCTTGTCTACATAATAAAGGGAACTTCTGTGCAAAATTTCAGCTGTCTAGGGTTAAGGGTTTGGGCAGGGCGTTGAAGAGTCAGTCAGTCAGTCAGGACTTCTCTTTTTATTTATATAGATAAATAGATAAGAAGATAGATCCGAGCCGCACCACACTTTTGTAATGAAAATACGTTGTGCTGTGGCTCTATGCGGCTGTCATTTGCGCTTGGCTGTATTGCCATAAAGTATAGATAGCTTGAAAAATCTAACATAGGTACTTATTTTTTTTTTTTTAAGGATGCCAGACAACCTAAGCATGGAGGAAGGCGCGGCGGTGCAGCCGCTAGCGATCGCCATGCACGCGTGCAACCGCGCCGGCATTCGGCTGGGGCAGCGCGTGCTCATCCTGGGCGCCGGGCCCGTCGGCATCCTGTGTGCCATGACGGCCCGCGCAATGGGTGCCAGCACTATACTTATCACGGGTAAAGTAGTGACATCAATAAATTCCTTTCTTTGGACTCCCACGGGAAGATTTAAAATCAAACTTTATATTATATGTAATATGGCACAAAATACAGAAAAATAAAAAGACACTGTTTTAAAAAATATACTGCAAGCACTGCTTCACTGCAAGGGTGCTATGAAAGACTAAGGTTTTTAAATTGGTGCTTTAATAATTTTGAATGCCTCGTTGTTAATGTCGCAACGCGGCCTGTTCAAGCTCGGATCCTATGGTTCAAATCCAAGGTCGGGCACTGATAGGTATTGGGTTTTTTCATCAAGAACTTGGCAGTAGCAACCTGGAGTTCAGATTCGTGCCTGGTTTGCAGTAAGCTTTCCCCCTACTATTGACCTAAAACTTAACTGGCAAAATATGGGTGTAGGTACCTAAGCTGTGACGGCGAGCAACGGATAGCTCGCCGTGCGGTAAGGACCAGTCTCGGGTTGACGGCGCGTTGTGTTCCACGCGCGCCTCAAAGAGATGTTAGCAGTGATGGGGTCCAATAGGACCAATGCCGCCAGGGTCGCGGGTTGTTCGAAAGAGATACCGTGGCCCTACCACAGGCAACTGAAGGAACACGGGTGGGTTTTAGTTAGTAAAAGTCTGACACGCCCTCCCGCTCCGCCCAGAGCGGGAGAAGTCATTTCATGATTTCCCATCCACAAAAAAAAAAGGTACCTAGCTGTCGTAAACCTTCGGGGAATACAAACGTATAATGATGATGATGTCTGAATTTATTGACAGACGTGGTACAATCCCGGCTGGACACTGCCCGGGAGTTGGGCGCAGACTACACACTCCTGGTGAAGAGAGACTACAGCGAGCAAGAGGTGGTGGACGGCATCGTGGCGCAGCTCGGCTGCCAGCCTGATGTCACCATCGACGCCTGCGCCTACGCCTCCGCGCAGAGAGTCGCCATGCTGGTAACACGCTACATTAACTAATGTAACTAGATGGCTGGCCAACGGCCTGCCTGTTGTTGTTGCACTGAAGTCCATCCATACCTACTAATGTTATAAATGCGAAAGTAACTCTTTCAGTCTTTTACCTTTTCAAGCCTCAGATTGATTTTTCTGAATTTTAAATTTTTCTTGTGACACATCTTGTTGTCGTTTGTCAGAATTGTTTCAGGAATAAAAAAAGTATTCCTGCCAATTTTAAAATATGTATTATTTCAAAATTGGCAGGAATACTTTTTTTATTTATTTCTGCTATACTGTGTGTATGGAGTTACAGGTTGATATGACACTGGTGTCGTTTGCCAGGTAACGAAGACGGCAGGGGTAGTGCTCGTGGTGGGCATCGGGGACAGCAAGGTAGAGGTGCCATTGACGCAGGCGCTGCTGCGTGAAGTCGACGTGCGGGGCTCCTTCAGGATTGTTAACACGTAAGCCTCACTACTAGTCTAAACGGGGCCTTTTTATATTCACAAGTTGTTGAAGGAATAATATAATTAAATAACAATGTTAGAAGAATTGGAACAGCTTTATAAAAGAACAAAAATAGAAGTGACAAGTATAGTGTAAAGAGTACAAAACCATAACTTTTAGCCTATAGGTATACACCTAATAAGTATGAATATACAACATGCTCCCTCAAAAAGTTAATTGCATTGCACTCATAACACAAATCCATAAAAAACCAGTAAGGAAAACCACTACGAAAAACTAGGATATACCAATCTTTTGCAAACAACTGCGATGCTTTGTTGGACCCAAAGGTTTCGTCAAAACATCTGCAGGTAACCTGTCGGTGGGCATATTCACGGTTTTATCGTTCACTTTTTCTCGGACAAAATGGAACTTAACATCTATATGTTTTGTCCTATTGTGGTGAACCGGATTCATGGCTAATTTTTGTGCACTCTGACTATCCGTATACAAAACTATGTTAAGCGACTTACCTGTTATATCGGATATCAGTCGTTTTAAGAAGCACGCATCCTTTACTGCTGTAGCCAATGCCATATACTCAGCTTCAGCGGACGACAAAGCCACTGTGGGCTGTTTTTTAGCTTCCCACGAAATAGGGCCGCCTGCAAGTTCATAATAGAACCCAGTGTAGGATCGTCAATCAGTTGGACAATTTGCCTAGTCTGCGTCTGAAAAACCCGTCAAAGTTGTAGTATTACCTTTTTCTTTCCTGAATGTAATACCACAATTTTTTGTCATTTTCAGATAACATAGACATCGTTTAGCAACATTCCAATGAGACTGATCAAATTTAGAGTTAAATTGACTCAAGTAACTCACGGTGTAAGCTATATCTGGTCTGGTATTTACAGACAAAAACATTAGACAGCCAACTAACTCTCTGTAAGGGTACTCACACTCACCAATACCTGGCTCAAGGTTTTTCTTGACCAGTGGGGTAGAAACACCCTTACAATCTTGTATATTGAATTTCTTTAGCATCTTTTCAATATATGTATGCTGAGATAGCTTAATTCCATAATTATCATGGTGAATATTAATTCCCGTAAATAAAATAATTTGTCCAAGATCTTTTGATGAAAAATATTTTTCAAATTGACATTTGAAATTGTCAAACGTAGTTTCGTTTTTATACAAGATTACTAGATCGTCGACGTATACAGCCAGAACCAAGGAGTCTGAGTTCGCATTGTTTTTAAAAATACACGGCTCAGATGTTTGCATAAAACCAAGAACTGACAAAGTCTGTTTTAACCTTGTATTCCAGGCTCTTGGTGCCTGCTTCAGTCCATAAAGTGACCGTTTCAAAAAACACACTTTCGACTCTTCCCCTTCCCTTACAAAACCTTCTGGCTGTGTCAAGTAGATTTCTTCCTCTAAATCGCCATTCAGAAAAGCTGTGTCCACATCCATATGGCGGACCTTATAATCTTCCTGCACTGCAAGCGCTAACAGGGTTCGCAACGATGAGTTGCGTACAACCGGAGAAAAGGTTTCGTGATAATCGACACCTTCTCTTTGTCGAAAACCTTTTGCTACTAGGCGCGCTTTATACCTAAGAACGCCACCTTTTGCATCTCGCTTCAATTTGAAGACCCACTTGCAAGGAATACACGTTTTATGATTTGGCTTGTCTACCAAAACCCATGTGCCCTTTCTGACTAAGGCATTGTACTCATCTTTCATTGCTAAAATCCAGTTATCTTTCTCATCGCTGTTAATCGCAGCTAGATAATTATTTGGATCATCGCACCCATCGTCTAGCAGAGTATATATGAGAAATAATCCGGTGGTTTGCGAGCTCTTGAAGGATATCGACTAGATTCATTTGAGGAATCTGTAGCCTCACTTGACTGCTGATCATCAACATTGTTGACCTCTACATTGACTGCTTCATTGATTTCAACATCAGTATCCTCAGCATCCATGAAAGAAGTATCTATGCTAGGAGCATCTACCTCACATCTTCCTGGTGAAGAGGTGGGTAGTACTTTTTGTCTTAATACTGCTGGCGATGGTGATTGTGAAAGCAAATTGACAATATCAGAGTTCACAGTACCTATAGGCTCAATATTTTCCTTCAGTCCAGTAAAGTTATTTTCAAAAAATTTAACATCTCTTGACTTTAGTAACCGTCTAGGACTTGCCGCATTCCGGAAATAATAAGTATGAGGATCATCTGAATATCCTACAAAAATCTGTTCCTCAGCTTTCATGTCCAATTTACATCGCTGACTTGATGGAACATGAACAAGTGCCCTGCATCCAAAAACCTTCAGATGAGACAGATCGGGTTTTCTATTAAACCACATTTCAAATGGTGTTTTACCGCTGAGCGCGCGATGTGGTGATCGATTTTTCAAGTAGACACTTGTCTCCACTGCGTCTTGCCAAAAAGCTTTTGAGAGAAAACCATGTGACAATAGTGATCGAGCCTTCTCTACCATGCTACGATTACACCGTTCACTTACCCCAATTTGCTGAGGGCTGTAAGGTGCTGTCGTTTGCCAATCGATACCCAGTGACTGAACATAATCCATCAAATCCTTATTGATGAACTCAGTTCCATTATCTGATCGCAAGGTCTTTATTTTTCCACCAAACTGTCTCTCGACATGAGAATGAAAAGAACAAAACTTAGTTTTGACTTCAGTTTTAGAAGACATAAAATACACAAAAATAAAACGTGTATAATCATCTATAAAAATAATAAAATATTTACTACCTGTAAACG
Source organism: Cosmia pyralina (assembly GCA_946251885.1). Lineage (NCBI taxonomy): Eukaryota > Metazoa > Arthropoda > Insecta > Lepidoptera > Noctuidae > Cosmia > Cosmia pyralina. The sequence continues at coordinate 23,693,787 of OX276358.1, forward strand.
AATTTGTAGAAAAAGGTCCACAAACATCGGTATGAATCAATTGAAGTGGCGATGTAGCCTGCCTGTATTTTAAGCTTTTAGGCTTTCTAGACTGCTTACCCTCTATGCAGGGTATGCATGGTTCCTTGTCAACCTCCGTGTACCCCACGCCGATAGCCTGACCTTTTCTAAGTAGATCCATGCCAATTCGACACAGATGTCCTAACCTCTTATGCCAGAGCTGGAAGTTGGAACAATCAGAGTGCACAAGGTTAGCTGAAACATTATTGAACATTTTAATTGAACAATCGACAGTATACAGCCCATCACTTAAAGAACCATACACTAAAACATTTTTACTGTCTACTACATCACACTTGGAGTCATAAATAGCGCAGCCTTCTTTATTGAAAACTACACAGTAACCCTTCTCTACTACTTTACTTACTGAAAGTAAAGGAGAATGGGCATTTTGGTACTCGCTCCAATAGCAATCATTGTGGTGTCATTGGATAGGTCTTTTAATCAGGAAAAATATTTACTATGGCGACATGTCCCAAATCCTTGTCTGAAAACCACGGCAAGCCCCCAAAAGTTCCAGTTTTAGTTAACATCATAATTGCAAGTACGATAATATTACATACCTATCATGGTTGAAATACGAAAAAAACAATGTAAAACAACATTATTTAAAACGAGAAATGTATTGTGTTACTCATAGACTCATAAAAAAAGGAGGACTCCGCGCCACGCATATCGAAAGTGAAGCACAGTAAGTATGCCAGGACCGTTTGTACAAACACGCCTCGCGCACACATTTACATCATGCCAACCGGACGCCATTACGTGACACAAGCGACGGCGTCTTTGCAGGTACTCATATCACGCACACATAGATCGGTACGGTGCTTCACTTTCGATATGCGTGGCGCGGAGTCCTTCTTTTTTTATACGTCTATTGTGTTACTATTCATGCATTATATCGTGATATGATATGATAATGGTGAAGACTTTTGAAAATATGTTTTTTTACATAAAAAAGTAGTATTATCTTTAACATTTCTGTTTTTTGTTACAACGGTGACTATAGACCTCGGGGATAGGGAACCAGCCGCGGGGTGGGGTAGGTGGTGCGCTGTGCCAGTGGACAGCCTTTTGTGCCGCGACATTCACTAGTCGTTGTATCGTTCTGTGCGTGAAACGACGTTCCGCAGCTGTTTATTCTACCTAGTACTTATACCGTTTTCTTCACTGACCCCGGCGCCCCTTTTGGACATTGTTACCCGCTACAAATGTTTATCTTGGCTAGGGTTGTGGACTATTGTAGTGCTTATCGATCTAGAACATCGTTATGGAAGAAAATCGCAACTGTGTGATGTGTCGGCGAGGCCTACATCATGCTAGATACCAACAGCATGTTTTAACTGATGATCTTACAAAAATGCACCCCGAGTTTGTGGCTTATATACGAGAACATGCCGTTTTGGAGGTTAGTACATACTTCATTAAACTATTTCGAACTTCACCAGCTTCAGTTTTTCTTTTTAGAAGCGGTTTGTTTATATTATTATTGTCTGTTATATTTTTATACCTGAGCCATTACAAACGTGCGAATTGAGCCCTAAATCATTTTAATCGGACCTCTTGCTCGCACTTACAGGTCTTATTGAACTACTCTAGTGTTGTGTGTAAAAGTGCGTTTCCGACCGAGCTGCAAACTACCAGCTGCACGTGTTTATTTTCTATGTAGCGCGGCTGTATGGTCCGTAGCTAAGGGTGTTCGCTTCATACAAAAAAAAAAACACGTGCAGTACTAGCTACCTGCTTCCGAGCGGCATCCCTTTATATCAGTAATGACTTGTGCAGCTTTCTCACAATCCTTTTATCCTTTTATGACTCAGTTCGCACGTTTATAGTTCTTCTTATTAAAACACTTCTCTGACCACCTATTGTGTGTTTGCTATTGTTATCTATTCACTAAGCCGTCACATCGGCTATACATAAGATATATTTTTACTTGCATTACTTAAAATATGAAAACAATACAAGTATGCCATGACTTTAGACCTAAATACCTACATACCGCATTGTTTTAAATGTTTTCATAAAAATACAACATAACATCAGCAAGATCGTATTCTACCATTTTCAGGTAGAGTTCGACAACACACGACGTGTGTGTCACCGATGTTGGCAGAGAATTGACAACGTTGTAGGAAGACCACCTGTCATACCAGAAGTAGAACAGAATGTACGAGAGCTTCAGGTTCCAGACTACACTCGAGCTCCAAACACTCCAGGGCATTGTATCTTTAACACTTGCCAAAACGCAACCCGCCATCGAATACCAGAGACGATCAAGATTCACATTTTCTGTGAATATAAGTTATATATTCCTGACGGTGCTAGAGTATGTGGACAACACCTTGAGAGCAATGCTTGGGAAGAGCTGCCTCAATTCTGCAATGTCACACATAACTTCAATGCGCAACAGTTTAGGGACGTTTGTGACATGTTGAGAATGGCTTTAAATCGTAGACCTAGGCTAGATTTCAACACAAGAGGGGCTTTAAGCAACGAGGATATGTACTTTTGGACAGGACGCAAATGCGAACAGTTTGATTCCATATTAGAACAAACACCCTCACTAAGTGGGAGGTGCAAGGAGCCTCGAACTGCGTTAGGCATATATCTGACGAAACTACGTACCGGAGACTCAGATGAAAGACTAGCGACGTTATTTAATATGTCACGAAGAAAGCTGGAACGTTTACTAACTATTGTGCGCGAATGCCTCATGAATGAATATGTAATATTACACTTGGGAGTGGACCATATGAATAGAAACGACGTTTTAGAAAAGAACCTCACTATACCAAGAGGGTTATTTGGCAATGAAGAAAACAATAAAGCTATCGTTATATGCGATGGGACTTATATATATATATATCAATAAAAGATCGAACTTTTTGTTCCAGCGTCTATCTTATAGCCTGCATAAGTTCCAGAACTTGCTGAAGCCGTTTTTAATTGTGTGTTCCAATGGCTATATAATCGATGTTTTGGGACCATACGCTGCCACTAAGACTGATGCGAACATCATGAGTGATATAATGAATGATGGAGAAAACCCATTGCATTGCTTTCTTCAACCGAACGATGTCTCCATATTAGATCGCGGCTTCCGGGACAGTTTAGATGCTATCGAAGCATGGGGATATGAATCCTACGTTCCACCATCTAAAGACAGATGGGAGACACAGCTAACTACTGAGCAAGGTAATGAAGCTCGATCAGTTACACTATGCCGGTGGGTAGTGGAAGTGGTGAACGGGAGGTTCAAACGAGATTTCAGGCTTTTGCGGCAAAAATATTTTAATAAAACACTACCAAAAATGTTCATTGATTTTAAAATCGCCGCAGCTATGTTTAATAACTTCCACATACCCATCGATGACAACATTCACGCAGAGGCCTTCCTAAACATAATCAGGGAGAAAATTGATTCCCCGAATCTACTTTATGATTATGTTGAAAGAAAACATTTGAATCACCGAAGAGCGGATTTTCAAAGAATAGAAAGTCACGAAATACAGAACTTCCCACTACTGACGGAAGAACAGATTATTTTACTTTCATTGGGCACCTATCAACTGAAGCTAGCCCGATCCTACTGCAGCGAGCATTTATCAAATGGACTATACATTCTACAAGTATATAGAGAAAGCGCACTCCAAGATTTAAATGAATATGGTATAAACGAAGATGCTTGGCTTTTACGCGGACGCATACAGTCGCGTCACGTACGGTCAAGAACTTATTATTGTTATGTATTAGTAAAAAACAATGTTAATGAAAACGAAACCAATATCCATAACATTTTATGCAATTATTACTGCACGTGTTTGACCGGACGACGAACAATCGGCACTTGTGCTCATATAGTTTCAATCGTGTGGTATCTAGGATATGCCAGACATGTAGGCTTCACTGCTCCTGCAGCGTTCCTCAACGATGTCATTATTGTTGATAATAATGTTTAAAAAAATAAATAACGTTTCTTACTTTTTCTATTTTTTTTTATTCCTGAGTGTTTATTCATTTTAGTATCTATTAATCAACAAACACAGGATTCTATAGAAGAAAATTATATAATATCACCATTATCTTAACAAAATGAAACAAAAACAAAAAAAAAAAAAAAAATACTTAACACAAAATAACTCCGTTCCGACAGCAAATGGAGACAAGCGACTCGGTTATCATTAATCCTTGTAAAAAGACCTTTCCAATGATATATATATTATGGCTATTGGACCGAGTACCAGGCTTCATATATTTTTGCCCATGATCCTTACAGTTCAAATCGGGAACATGAACTACATTCTCTATTCTGTTCGCCAAAGTATCCGTATCAATGGATACATCACCAATACCTACAGCCGCCACTTTTTGTCCATTAGCCACAGTAATCGTTCCACCTTGTACTGGCCGATAACTGCTGAACCACTCGCGATGCGGAGTCATGTGAATGGTTGAACCGGAATCAATAATCCATTTCCCACAATTTGCAGCCGGCGAAGAAAGAGTCATTTCCTTCACAACAGCCTGTTCCACCTTTTCATTATGATGGCAATCTGTACCTTTAAAAACCTTTCTTGACACACTCATAGCCTTCTTGTCCTTCTTATTGGGACATTCGGAACTTTTGTGTCCTGGTTGTCTACACTTAAAGCAGATTATAGACTTCTTCTTTTTGCTTGTAGAACCTGTTGAATGTAGCGCAGCCACCTCGTTCTGGTGAGGGTCCTTAGAAAACTCGTTTAATAGTTTTGCCTTAACCAACTCACTGGTTACATCAACATTCGAATTCTCTAAAGCCATTATCAGCGGTTCGTACCGCGATGTCAATCCTCCGAGAATAATCGCAGCCAGAGATCCATCGTCGATCTTCTTACCAATATCTTCAAGATCTTGAGCAGTACTCATAACGGCGTTGATATACGATTCTATGTCTTGGAAATCGGTCAAGGTATATTTGTATAATCTACGCTCCAAAGAGAGCCTTCGACCCATACCTTTATCCTCGTATGCTTTTTGTAAAGCAGTCCAAGCCTCCTTAGCGTTTTTCGCATTTCGCACATGCGAAATTGCACCTCCGTCTACCGTAAGGCATATTTTTAACGCCTTCTGGTCACTACGAGAGCACACATCAGTAGTATATTATTGGGCATTCTGAGCCACACCAGTAGCGTTCGCTACTGGACAGTGCCTCAGAATGCCCAATAATACACAATCGACTTGACTGAAGTGGAATAGAATGCTCAATAGGTAGTTTTTGCATTTAATCAATTATTATTCACACATTTGCACAACATTTGCGCTCCGGTGGAACAGCATGTCTGATAATATAAGTTAGAATGTGTTCTATACCTTGACTAATGAAACTCAATACGTTATGATTAATGAGCAACTCGTCGCGCGATACGGAGGTGGTTTAGAATACCTAATTATACACAATCGTTTTATCAAGTTACAATCGTAAATATGGAGTCAACTACATATCGTATTAAATTATGTAGTAATTTGTTAAATTGACTGTTTATTATATATTCTATTTTTGCCGCCGTGTAGTATTTTTTATATTTTAGTAAATCCAGTTTAAATGATAATGTCATGAACGCTTTCTCTCATTCCACGTTCAACTCTAATACATATTGATCATGAAATTTGTAAAACAACAGCAATCGTTGCACGTTAACACAATCTGCGATGATTTGCCTAAGTCTCGTGCTCGTCATAGTGAATTATTACCTAATGTAATACGATGCATCATTTGCGGGCCATCCAATTGTGGCAAAACAAATTTACTCATTGGTCTTCTCATACACGAAAACGGCTTAAAGTTTCAAAACGTTTATGTTTATTCAAAAACTTTATACCAACCGAAGTATGTTTTTTTGGAAAGAGTTCTACAACAGGTTCCAAGTATTTCACTTCAGAAATATCAGGGAAATGAGGACGTATTGAGTGTTCAGGATGCAAAACCTAATTCTGTGTTTATATTCGATGACGTTGCTTGTGAAAATCAAAGTAACATGCGAGATTACTTTGCCATGGGTCGACACAAATACATCGATTGTTTTTATCTAAACCAAACTTATAGTAAAATTCCTAAACAGTTGGTAAGAGATAATGCAAATTTAATAATACTTTTTAAACAAGATGAAATTAATTTGAAACATGTTTACGAAGAGCATGTCAACACAGACATCACGTGGCTTGAATTTCGTGAAATGTGTTCAAAAATTTGGAGTGAGCCTTTTAATTACGTAGTGATTAATAAAGAATGTTCTAAAAACAAAGGATGTTACAGAAATAAATTTGACACTTTTGTAGTGTTTGATTGAGAACATAGGTATATTTAAAATATAGGTATATTTAAGACCGCACATCATTGCGATGTTATTATTCTTTGCGCGACCCTTATTCGATAACGAACCGTCATATCATTATGGATAAATCATTAAAAAGACAAATCGTCGAAGCTGCAGAAGCTGTAAAGAAAAAAGTACGCAATATGAAGGATATTGAGATAGACAATAAGCAAGCACTGGAATCAGTTTTTAAGCCTGTGACGGAATCGCTCAACTTACTATCCAACAATCAAACTGCGTCTTTGCGTAGCATAGAAAATGAGGAAACTGATGTTCCGTTTTTGAATCAGACTTTGCAGAAAAAAGAGTCGGCGCAAGATGATTACGACGAAAGTGACGAGTCTAATATTTCTAGTGACTCTTCATTCCAATCGTTGGTTGATAACAATCAAGAACGCGATACATCGTCTTGGTCATTATCTTCAGAAGCGCTAACTGAGGTACCATATGGCGTTCGGAGAGAGCGCGGGAAATTAATGTTAGGTTCTGCTGCCATAACGATCGGTGACGAATACATCACTGTAGGAGGACGCAAATACCACAAAACGCCTGGTTTGAAGAATTTGTTGCTTAACAAGGACATTGATTTAAGTTTGATTACAAACAATGACATGCAGCATTATAAATCAATGTTACTTGATACAAATGCACATCGTCGAGACTTTGACCCAAGTAAACCAATTAAAAGTAATAAAGGTCAAAAATATTTGCAAGTTATTAAACCTCTTTTCAAACTGCAAAATCAGAGCTGTAGCCAGTCAACAGGAAAAGGTTTACCTTTAACTAAATTATGGCGAAAGAACACAGATTTCGTATATTGGGACGACCCCAATGAACTAGTAGAAAGGTTAAAATTATTAATTGCATCTCGCGATGCTGGTAACACCGGACTTGACAATGAAATAATATCTATAATTGAAGAGTTACGTGAAAGTAAAATTATTAATAAATAAATAATATGTTATCAAGTCTCCTTGTTTCATTTTACTTCAGACCTTTCAGTATATTACACCTTAAACATGAATGTGGACAAATTTGGGCATTATATTCATAAGAGATTGCGTTTATCGGAATTACTGGAGTTCAATGACAATGCATTACTAAAATCAGAAAGCGGTGACTTTGATTTGAAAACAGTGAGGCTTAGAGGGATCAGATCTCCACAAGAACCAGACGATGCAGTAAATAAGGAATATATAGATCAAATAACAGCGCAAATAAAACAGGATTTATTTAAAATGATAGGTGTATTACGTGCCCAAATAATAATAGAAACTCAAAATACTTTAAAAGCGAAGTTGTCTGAAGCTTTCACTCATTTAGATGACAAGTTTTACACTAAAGCGGATATAGATAAAGTACTATCGTCTAAAAAATCTTTATAATGTCAAAACTACAAATTGTGAATGAAATACATAAAGCGGCACGAAAAAATTTTCTCAGGCGTTCTGTAATTTTAAAGGGAGTCGATGACTTATGGCAAGCTGACCTCATGGATATGCAAGCTTTGAGAAATTACAACAGTGGTTATAATTATATTTTATTGGTGATTGATTGTTTTTCGAAGTTTGCTTGGGCAGAACCGCTAAAATCGAAAAATAAACTTGATGTTACTCATGCTTTTCAACGTATACTTAAACTAAGCAATCGCGTACCAGGTAATTTGCAAACTGACGCCGGCAAGGAGTTTTATAACACAACTTTTCAAGCGTTCATGAAGAAGCATAATATTAATCACTACTCATCCTTCTCAACAAAGAAGGCATCAATTGTAGAGAGATTGATAAAAACTATCAAAAATAAGTTATATAAATGTTTCAGTCTAAATGGAAATTACAAGTGGTTTGGTTTGGTATTGGAAAGTACTATGAAAACATATAACAACACAAAACATCGCACTATTAAATATAAACCGATAGAAGTTAATAAACGCAATGAGTTAATAATAAAAGACAATATTAGAAATTCACATAAACGATTACCCGTTCGATGCAGACCTAAGTTCAAAGTTGGTGACAATGTTCGTATTAGTAAATATAAACATATTTTTAAAAAGGGCTATACTCCTAATTGGACAACAGAATTATTTATCATAAAAAAAGTTAACGATACATTACCAGTAACGTATCACCTAGAAGATCAGCGAAAACAAGCAATATTAGGAACATTTTATGAACAGGAGCTTCAAAAGTCTCACCACCCCGGTGTTTATTTGATTGAAAAAATTTTAAAAAGAAAAGGGAATAAAATGTTTGTAAAATGGTTGGGTTTAAGCAATGAAGAAAACAGCTGGATCGACAAAGCGTCAATAGTAAATTGATATATTAATTAACATAAATATTATATTTTATTATTTTTATTTCATTTAACATTAAGCAATGCAAGGTGGTGGACTAGTTAACAGTGTTATTAATAATTTACCATTTGAACTTCACTTACCTGGTTACAACTATTGCGGACCGGGCACAAAACTTCAGAAACGATTACTTCGAGGTGACAGAGGTGTAAATAAGTTGGACGAAGCTTGTATGCATCACGATATTGCATATCAGAATCACACAGATTTGTCCAACCGTCATAAAGCAGATTTGCAGCTGCTAAACATGGCCAAACAAAGGCTTGCATCAAAAGACGCAGGCAAGGGAGAGAAACTTAGCTCGTGGTTAGTGAGCAAAGTGATGAAAGCTAAACTAAAATCTGGTGCCGGAATTAAAACATTTAACCGTTTTGTATCAAAAATAAGATCAAAAATTAAGAAACTGAAATCTAAGGATAGTAAGACTCTCATTAATGCCGCTTACTCTGCTGCAAGAAAATTATTTCCCTGCATTGCAAATGTACGAATACCTCGAGTTATACCCATACCAAAGACTGGAGGAATTTTGCCTTTAATCCCAATATTCGCTGGTTTATCGGCATTAGGTACTTTAGCCGGTGGAGCAGCGGGTATTGCCAAAACTGTCAACGATTATAAAGCAGCTCAAAAAAACTTGCAAGAAAACGAACGACATAATAAAACTATGGAGGCTTTAGCATTAGGCAAAGGCTTGTACATCAAACCTCATAAAAATGGTAAAGGTTTATTTATAAAATTATCAAAAAACTGAATAAGCTACCTAATCGACCTTTAACTAATTTAGATATTCAAAAATATGGTCGCGACTTACCTCACTTTCGTGGTGTATACATGAAGGATCAGTTACCAAGAATACCAAAGAGGGTCGAATGTGCTATCGTTAATTTAGACGACTCAAAAAATGAAGGTACGCATTGGGTAGCTTATGTCAAAGTAAATAATTATTGTGAATATTTTGATAGTTATGGGGATTTGAAACCGCCATTAGAATTAATGCAGTATTTTAAAAATTGTAATGTTACCTATAACTATACAAGATATCAGAAATTCGATGCTGTAAATTGTGGACACTTATGTTTAGAGTATCTGTGGAACTTTTGGAAAAATAAAATTATATAAATTTTATGACTTTGTTTTATTTTAATCATTATCAAGATGTCTCTCACTTTGTCGATAACTGGCAACTCTTCAGATTTATCAACCTACTATCCTAACACACTACAATTAGACGGTCAGTATGAGTGTGCATTATTGCATTTCTCAACGTTTAATTCTATACCAAACATCGATAAAAGGAACAACAAGTTATTTTATGGCACCGATGAAGTTATCGAAATACCAGTAGGCACCTACGAATTACAAGATATTAGCGATTATTTAAAATCCGAAATAAAAAATGCCTCGATTAAACTACAGTGCAATAATAACACATTAAAAACTACTATATACTGTACGAAAAATATAAATTTCAATAAAGAAGACACATTTAGAAGTTTATTAGGCTTTAATAAACAGGTCTTAAAAGCAAATAAATGGCATGTCTCCGAGTTTCCAGTGAACATTTTGCCTACAACCGTGATCAGGATTGAATGTGATATTGTGAGTGGTTCATACATTAACGGAGAGCCCAGTCATATTATACATGAATTTGCACTAAACGTACCACCAGGATATAGAATTATAGAAATTCCTAAAAACGCAATATACTTTCCGATTAATCAAAACAACATAAGCTGCATACATATACGGTTGTTGGATATAAATAATCATTTAATAAATTTACGCGGTGAAGAAGTGCAACTTTATTTGCATCTTCGAAGAAAAAATGATAGATTTCAATAAATATGCACTTCATCAAATAAAAAATACCAGTTCCATACAAGCTTCCAAGCATACAAGAGCTAACACGAAAAAGAAAATAAAATTGACTAGAGAAAATAAGGCATTCCTTAAAGCGATTGGATTACTAAAATGAATATCTTAGATGTTTTATCCGCACCAACCTACGACAACAGTATTGAAGGAATCGAGTACCATTCTTACAAGCCGTATGTCACAAGTTTCAACAGGAATGACGAGATACGCATACCCATCAATCAACAGGATTTGTATATACTACCGTCAGCAAGCACCTTGTATTTGGAAGGAACTGTTGTAGTTAGTAAAAAGGATTCAAAAGATATTGCTAGTAGCGTTCACTTTACTAATAATGCTCTACTTTACCTGTTTCAAGATATAAGGTATGAGCTCAACGGAGTGGAAATTGATAAAATAAAAAATGCAGGCATAACCACTACGATGAAGTCATTAATTTCAATGAATGAGAGTGAATCAAAAATGTCTAACGCCTGGGGCTGGAATATTGAGGGTATAAAAAATATTAACAGAGGCAGATTTTCTGCATCTATACCTCTTTGTAACATCCTTGGTTTTGCAGAAGATTTTAAAAAAGTCGTAATAAACAGTAGACATGAGTTGATATTGTTACGGAGCAACACTAATCTGAACGCTGTGAAACTTAACACCGGTGAAGTTATCGAAGACGTTCTTATCAATAAAATAATATGGCGCGTACCGCACATCAAAGTATCAGATAGAGAAAAAATAAACTTGCTGAAGCTGTTAGAAAAAGATCGACCCCTCCAAATGATATTCAGAAACTGGGATTTGTATGAATATCCTACGTTACCTAAAACTACAAAACATACGTGGTCTATTAAAACTTCATCTCAAGTAGAAAAACCACGATTTGTCATTATCGGTCTTCAGACAAATAGAAAAAATAATGCAAGTTCTGACATGTCTCAGTTCGATCACTGTTATATTCGCGATGTAAGGGTCTATCTTAATTCGACCTATTTTCCTTATGAAAACTTGAATGTAAACTTTGCAAATAACAAAATTGCTTTATTATATGAGCAGTACTCTAGATTTCATCAGTCATATTATGGTCGTCGCGCGGAACCGTTATTAAGTGAAAAACAATTTAAAGACTTAGCGCCGCTATTCGTGGTGGACTGCTCTAGACAAGCTGATAATCTGAAGGGCGGTTCAGTTGTAGATGTAAGGGTAGAAATTGAAAGCGATTCGGACATACCAGATCAAACATCTGCATACTGTCTCATTTTAAACGACTGCATAATTGAGTACAAGCCACTCAGCAACACTGTGAAGAAAATAACATGAATCGGGATACTGTCATAATAGATGCTCAAGGATTTAAGGACCTGTACAATAATTTTATTGTAAAAGAATTAGCTTTAGCTACGCATGATTATACACAAACGTTTTTGGTGAAACCTCCATACTTGTTTAGATATTTAACAAGCGATGAAAAGAGACAAGTCGAATGGATAGAACGAAACAGGGGCATTATTTGGAGTGAAGGATATATTGATTATAGAGAATTTCATCGTATGATCGTTCCGTATCTACAAAATAAAAATATTATAGTAAAAGGTTTAGAGAAGGTGAAATGGATAAAAGATCTTTGCGCTAATTGTAATGTGTCGGAACTTGATGAAAAACTGTGTCCAAATTTCTCTGTTTTGCATCAGAAATACAGTAATGGAAGTGTTAACTTAAACTGTGATAAACATTTAAAACAGTGTGCTCTTAAAAATGTATTGTGTATAAAAAAGTATTTAGAATGGTAAAATGTGTACCTACTTATTAAGTTTTTTTGGATTTTATAAATAAAACAATAGATTAAAAAATATGTATTTTATTTCTTATAAATACCTACCCGACACTTGATAACATTATCATAATATTAAATTATCAAATCAAATATAAACAATAGAAAAATTAAATCTATCAAAAGTTTAGTAATCATCATCTATCAAAGATTTTGAAATTTTCTTAACTAAAGATTCCGTATCGTCCATGATACTATCAATAGCGTCTTTAACTATATATTGTGCACTTATAATTATATTTTCACCATCACTATCACTTGATTCAGAATTATTATTGCAGAGATCTACCACTGAGATTTTTATCAACCTAATACCTCGCCGCTGCAATCGACTCATAACAAATGATTTTGTAGGCATTTGTTTCTTCGGTTTTTCCTTACGTTGTTTAGATTTTTTATCTTTTATAACTGGTACAGGGTGGTCAGGTTCATCAGGCATCATCTCAGAATATACTTCATAAGGATCCTGGGCATATTGACTAAACACAATTTCCGAATCCGAAATCTGTAACAAAATATAGAAACGTTATAGGTAGTAAAATAATATACTTTATTATAAATGCTTAATGATCGCAAGTACGACATGGCGGTAAATATAAGGTTTGATTCTATAAAAAATGATTAGGTAAATGTAAAATGAGAACGCAATATAATTGTAGCAATATCGTTATCTATAAACAATCAATTTTTTAAAAGTATTTGATTTGGTTTTACTAATGATGCAAATAAATAAAAAAAATCTGGAAAAAAAGAAAAAAATATGTTGATTACTTACTAAGGACATATTATTTTGATGCACTCTGCAATATTGTACAAGTAGTCGCTCTAAACAATATTTCGTAAATGATGAAAAATAGTGTGATATTGCTAAATAGAAAATTGCTTACTTAGCATTTATGTCTCCAAGCCGAAGGTTAGTTGTTTGAAAATCACTCTTTAGGCAATAGTCTTATAGCTCAATATAATTAAAGGCTTTAGTATGAATTGTAAACTGCTAGCTTGCATAATATTTCATACACTTCATATAGTGCAATGATCTGTGACCTTGTACGCAAAACGTGTACATACCTGTATAAACAATATCTACCATATCGGAGTATTATAATATTACTAGCTGTTCCTCGCGGTTTCACCCCCATATCGAAGGAACTCCTTCCCGAACTCGGGTAAAAACTAACCTATTGTCCTTGCTCGGGTTTCAGTCTATGTTCAAACTAAATTTTCATCTCAGTCGTTTTAGCCGTTTTCCCGTGAACGTGTAATAGACAAACCAACAAGCATAATTACTTTCATATTTACAATATTAATACTAGTAAGGATTATGTTTTCAGCCATTGTTATGTGTTGTAAAGACTATTTTTAAGTATTATGAATAAAATGCTAACCGAACAACGGTAAGACTATATTTGTTAAGTTCAATAAAACAAAGTTGATACTTAAAAAAATCTGTTTATTTATACTAATCATACTAATACATAAAAATTGAACATACTATTTACTTACAATCTAATTCGCATACATTTTAGTTTTATATAAAACTTAAACACTAACTGAATACAAATTATATTTACAGTAATTGCAAAATTGCTTTCACAATGACCATTAAAATACATTTCACGTTTTACTTAGTATATTAATATTTTATTTACTAATATTACCTTAAATTTAAACAAATTAAACAACTATTTGTACTTACATCATAGAAATATTTGTGCTGTGAGAAAATCGAACCTGCAACACTTAGCACAGAAGCCGATCGCTCAGTTATTGCGCTCAACTGTACTGTGTTCTATACTGAAGTATATTATATTCAACTTATTTATCAAATTTCGTTATTATTCTTTAAAATAAATGAGTGACCCCAGGCTCGCGTCGATATTTTATCGAATGATATCGATCGTTTATCGTCATTATTAGATAAGACAATTTTGTTGACACTCCGTGTAAATACTTCGTGCTTTATTGATTTAAACATTATATTCTTTCTACGAATAACTCCATTATTGAATAATATGTTTTCATAATCTGTGATGTTTAACTTCTTCACTACACATGATTTTACACCTTTGGCTTTTTTAATTATATTGTCAGGAGTTTTTATAGAATATAATTTCGATCTCAAGCCCACAAAATCGGAGATATATCTCCCTCCTAATTCATCTTTAAACAAACCGGGTACTTTTTTGTTAATTATTGGTATTCTAAAATCATTTTGGTTGTCATAGTTACTGGTGTCAAAGTATTGCAAAAAATGAAATTTTAAATCATAATAAAAATCATCAGTGTATATTTTATATACAAAAGAATCGGTATCTGTATAACATAGCTGCACTCGATTTTTATAAAAAGGCTTGATAATATTATAATGAAAGTCATACATGTGTGACTTAGAAAGTTCTAAAACGCTAAAGCCAATATAAATAGGTTTATCTAAAATTATTTCGTCTGGTTTCATTTGGATAGCAACTAAATTTTCAGATAAAATAGTTGCACTATGGAAATAAGGGCTAGCTACAAGTCTCTCGACGGATATTGATTTCTTGGTTCGATTAAACGTATCGGACCATTGATTAACTAAATGAACAGTTACTCTAGTTTCAGTGTTTTCTAATGTTTTACCGAAAACACTGTTGTTCAACAACTTGAAAAAGTCTTGTTCGAAAGAACTTTTTGCCTGTTGTCTTAATTGAGTGTTTAATTCTATATACTCTTTTAAATACGAACTCTGTCTAAAAGTAATAACTCTGTGAATTTTACGTAGTTCCAACCCTTGCTCTAAACACTTTTTTAAATGAACGTAATGTATTACATATTTATACTTATTATACAAATTTGCAATTAATTTTTTTGCTTTACCTCCTGGGGGAATACATTTTTCGGGACAAAATGGTAAATCATTATGATGGTCATGTAAATGTTCGGGATACAGAAGATCAACTTCTAATATGTATCCCCAGTCGGCATCATCCTCAACATTTTCGATATGTAAATTAGCTATTTCATTTTCAGTAAGAAATCTGAAACTAGAGTAAGGTAAATACTGACACATGCTAAAGCCATAAAGATTATTACAATCCAAATATACTATGAAACAGTTAGGTTCTGATGAATTATATTCTTGCATATACTTATGATTAGCTTTTGCGTACCGTCGGGAACACATGCACAATCCACCCCGTATACCACTTTGAATCATTCTGACGATAGCCAAGTCTGACACGAGTTCTAACGTGACCCCAGTTTTTAGCAACATTGCATCAAATGATAAACTAGGGGCAGTTATGTAAAATGCTGGATCCAGTTTATAATATTTTTTACATGTTTTTCGAAAACTTTGGAATATATCTGACAACAAAAGCACGTCCGTTTTTAAGTATAGATCTGTATATTCCCCTAAATCATGTATATTGAATTCGCTCCAAACTGTCTGAGCGTGATTATAATCTTGTTCACTAATGTCTTCGTTGGTTAAGGAATTATGAAAATGAAACTTAGACGGTAACGATTTCTGTTCATAACATTTCCAATCTGTCATATAATCATAAGGGTATATCCCTTTTCGTGTCAACAAATTGAACTGTTTTTTGGCAGGAAAATGAGTTCGAAGATTAACATAATCTTCTACCTGTAGTGTTTTAGCAAGTTTATCTAAACTAGTGCCTAAAAAGTTGAAGGAGTCTAGAAACCTTAATTGTATATAATCATCACCAATATGTATAAACTTTGTGAATGCGATATATTTTTCCTTGGTCTTGGGTATTATTTTAATTTGTCCCGGAATTTCACCTAACTTTTTTATAAATAAGTGACAATCGTATCCCGATAAATTATGAAAAAATACGGGAACAAATTTTGGTACTCTATATTGTAGATTACAATGCCGATGTGCTGCACCTCGGTATCGACCTGTTATATGACAGTGGTCCCTAACCTTATCATTCCACAGTAAATGATCACATATGTGACACTTAACAGCTTGACGAAAATCAAGAGCATCTTTGTCGGTGAATTTCATGGGTTCGTTTTTGGATATAATTCTATAAATGTCTCTAGCATCTTCAATTAAAAAATGTACAAATTTTGAAACACAATCTACACCGCGATAATTTCTATACCTATCGACAGTAGCGTTTAATGATGACACTACATTATACCCGAACGCAGCCGGCACGTGTCGTTGTAAATATGTCGTGTTAGCGGTATCAAATTCATCGTTGGATATTGGTTCGAGTAATGTTTCGAAATCGGCATATATGACAAATGGAATGTTTAGTTTTCGATTATAATTTGTAAATTTTAAAAATGATCCTTTTTCTGGTAAGACCGTGACAACTCCTCCGCACGCATGTGTTTCACATTCACTGGACGTTGGAAAAAACAATAAGCATGTTTCGCAAAAATGTAGTTTACCGTGATGCTTAGTCATCTGATTTCTAACTAGACGAGGTAAATCTTTGATAAGACAATAGTGAGAATTAGTATTATTTTGTAATAACAGTAAATGTACGCTCTTAGATTTATTGTTGTTTGAAGTATACAAAGGTCCTATGATTGTCCTATCATCTTTCAATCCATACACAAATATATTTAGAGACGGATTATTTTTCTCAAAAACAGCTATGTCTGAAAATGTGATTGGAAATGTTAAATTATCGACATTTAAAACATCCTTGAAGTGAGGATAAGATGAAATCCTATTAGGATGGTGGGTTGCGGGGTACAAGGCAGCTACAACAGCCCATAAGAAGCAATACTCGTCATTGTTTTGAATATTCAAACAAGCTTTTTTATTTCTGATAAATTCAGGTAATATTATATGTTTAGATCCGCCGAGAGGTTGATATTTACTTATGTTTATTTCTAAATGTGAATTGCACAGATACGTCCAACCACTATCTCTCTCTTGAAATTCCTCGATTTTCTTTAACAGTGACACCACTGATGATTTATATATTGAATCAAAATCGTAATTAAAGTGAACAATATAATTTTTTGTACTAAATGATTTCAGTTCTTGTTGATCATTTTTAAACAAAAGAAAAAAGGAAAAAAGTTCAAAATTAATTTTCACAGATGTATGTTTCTGTAATGATAGATCTATTAGATTTTTAATTTGTTTACGATTATCATTGAGAAACATTTCAGGGAAATAATTTTTTTGATCGTTAGTTGCAATGATCTTATAACTTGCAATGCGATGTTTAAACGAAGAATTAATAATAGCAATATTATCACAAAATGGAATGGCGCTATTGTTTTTATGAACATTACTACGTAAATGACCAGACCATCGACGATTATCTACAAATACTTTGCAAACCGAACAGTGAGGCATTATTAATAGACTTTATCAGAAAATAGACTGAATTAAAAGTTAGCAGTGCGGTGAGCGCAATGACTGAGCGATCGGCTTCTGTGCTAAGTGTTGCAGGTTCGATTTTCTCACAGCACTAATATTTTTTATGATTTACATTTAGTTTTTCCGGATTTAGGTGTAATGTGTAGGTAAGATTATGGTATATCACGATATTATAGAAATTGTAGTGTAGGAAAAAGATTACATTAAATACTTACAACTAATCTTGATCTTATTAATACATAGATAATATCCGCTTCAATAAGTCATGGGAGTAACTTCAATAAGAAGATTGTAGAATTATCCAGTAGTTCAAATACAATTATTTTTCACAGGATTGAATATACCAAATATTTCTGAAAAAATAAAATAAAATAAATGAAAAAAAGATTATCGGTGACAAAACAACAAAGTTAATATTAGATTTAAAAATTACCTGCAGAGTATCTAATCGAAACAAACAATAATATTAATTATTATACATTTCCAATATAGTAGTATATAATATATTTTGCTTGAACAGGCACCTCTGCTGACCCTCAATTCGTAATTAGTAATCGCCTGAAATTAAAAATCACACTTATTATAATAATTCAGGTAATTTCATCAATTATAAAACATCTAACATAAAGTGCATTATTTCTAAATAAAATAATATTTTAACATAGTTACCTTACAATAATTCTGATAGCAATTTTGCAATTACTATAAATATAATTGTTATTCAGTTAGCGGTCAAGTCTTATTTAAAACGAAATAGTTACTAAATAGTTTTAACAAATTGATGGTACATTTTACGTGCAAGTAATAGCAATACCTAATGTGTGCATTGTCAAAAACAAAAGTATCATGTTAATATTCATTGCATCCGGTCGCAGTTTACGCAAATGTATTTTGCAAGAATGCAATTTCGTACAGGGTTGTGATCTAAATGTAAAAATCATGTAGATATTATTTTTTAACGCTACATAGAAATTTTGTAAACGGTAAATTGATAGAGGTATATATATATATATATACGGTATATTGAGGTAGTTAATAAGAAGCATAAAATACGAAATAAATAATTCCAAGGTTTACTTACCTTCAAAATAATTATAGTTTGTTCTTGATTTAATTACTTTATGTGCTAGTGGTCTATAAATTTATTTACTAAATTGTTTAAGTAGGTTTCATTCTTAATATTTTTTCGATAAACAGTTACACTATATAAAAGACCCTTTCAATCATAGATAATAATTGCATACATCCTCACAAACTTTCGCATTTATAATATTTTAAGTAGGAAGGAAAGATGTATGACAATTATATTGACAGCCCTGAGTGCTTTCTTAGTGCTGCGTTAGCAAATAACGATGAACATAATTGTTAGTTTTCATTTTTACATGTACTTATAATCCGTACAAATAAGAAAGGTCTAATTTTTTTGTTGTTTTTATTGAATATACACTAACATTCAATTTAACATATTTACATGACTAATCTGCCTTATAAGCTAGCGTTTTCGGAGTTCAATTCATCGAATTCGAGACTGATCCCTCAATACTACAGTGCGAGCAGTCTGCAGTTAAGTGTTTAAAACAATTATCATATTGTTTTAATTATACTTCAAGTGGCCACCATTTAAAATGTAAGTCTTTATAATTTTTATTATTTACTTTGTTTAATTTAATTCAACAAATACTACACAGATCACATGTAGCCAAATATCTACTTGTAATATTTATTAACTTACTGATAATTAGAATCGATTAAATAAGTACGAGTTTGAGTACACATATTAGGTATTAGTTAATTGCAAATAATTAACGTAAATATTTTTTCTTTCAGCATAATTGTTTCAAGTGATATTAATTTAAATTAATCTGATTATTTTTTAATATTTTACAGGTCGGACTCAGAGTGTGATCAACGCAGCAACTCTACAGATGTTGAACGCAGTGCCGAATTCTTGGGAAAGCGTTCTACTCCTGCAAGCAAGCGTAAATCTACTTCCGTTAAGAAATCGCTTGCTAGTATAAGGTAATCATACTTAATTTATATCAATCAATTATATTATATTTTTATCAACTTTTGTACTTATGTCTGATATTTATACAGCGTCGGTTAGTAGTTGGTTAATTTATTCCATATCATTTCCGTATCAGTGTTCGGATATATAAATCACAGTAACACTATATTTTTTTACTTAGTAAATAATAAGTTGTTATGTACTAAATAATATTATTGAATCGATACTGTCACTTACGAGTAACAACAATTTATTAACATGACAATCACTTTTTCTCTTCTTTTTCATAGTTATTAGTCTACTGACTACTATGGTACCTACTGAGGCTGTATTAATTATGTTATTTTTGTAATGATTTTGAAACATTCTTATAGGGGTTATTTATGTTTGTTTCAGAAAAAAGGCGA
Source organism: Cosmia pyralina (assembly GCA_946251885.1). Classification (NCBI taxonomy): domain Eukaryota; kingdom Metazoa; phylum Arthropoda; class Insecta; order Lepidoptera; family Noctuidae; genus Cosmia; species Cosmia pyralina. The sequence continues at coordinate 23,714,030 of OX276358.1, forward strand.
AGTCTGTGGACGTGTTTAATCTAATTCGTGGCAATGGCGAACCCAAAAATACTTCTTCGTCCGTACTGTCCTCGTACTTCGTTAATAGAGTTGCGAACGGCAACGAACGTCGAGTGATCAACACAGGGGGAGACTACCTTATCGATTTGAAAGTATATCAAACCAACGATGCGCGCAATACTGATTCTCTAGAACTTTGGAAGAAAGCGCTGGTTCGGATAAAATTCCAAACGGAAGACGATACACCGCAATGGCGCAAGCTTCAATCTCTCGTTCACTCCATAGATGCACTGTGTGAGGACCAGCCTACATTTATTTCAAATCAAAACTGTAGTTAACTTTATAACTAACATTAAATATATATTTTTAATAATATATGCTGTTTTCTTTCTCAGCTGAAGCTGTGTTAGTCACAACGACGAACAGTTGGCATGAAGCTAGCTGCAGTCGTTTTGCATTTCAAATGTTAGTCACAGCGACGAACAGTTGGCATGAAGCTAGCTGCAGTCGTTTTGCATTTCAAATGTTAGTCACAGCGACGAACAGTTGGCATGAAGCTAGCTGCAGTCGTTTTGCATTTCAAATGTTAGTCACAGCGACGAACAGTTGGCATGAAGCTAGCTGCAGTCGTTTTGCATTTCAAATGTTAGTCACAGCGACGAACAGTTGGCATGAAGCTAGCTGCAGTCGTTTTGCATTTCAAATGTTAGTCACAGCGACGAACAGTTGGCATGAAGCTAGCTGCAGTCGTTTTGCATTTCAAATGTTAGTCACAACGACGAACAGTTGGCATGAAGCTAGCTGCAGTCGTTTTGCATTTCAAATGTTAGTCACAGCGACGAACAGTTAGCATGAAGCTAGCTGCAGTCGTTTTGCATTTCAAATGTTAGTCACAGCGACGAACAGTTGGCATGAAGCTAGCTGCAGTCGTTTTGCATTTCAAATGTTAGTCACAACGACGAACAGTTGGCATGAAGCTAGCTGCAGTCGTTTTGCATTTCAAATGTTAGTCACAGCGACGAACAGTTAGCATGAAGCTAGCTGCAGTCGTTTTGCATTTCAAATGTTAGTCACAGCGACGAACAGTTAGCATGAAGCCAACTGCAGTCGTTTTGCATTTCAAATACATTGAATGATGTACCATGGTAAACTGAACAGGTATGTTGATTCTTCATTATTGAGCATCCTGAATCACTGTGTCAGTCAAGTCGATTGTGTATTATTGGGCATTCTGAGGCACTGTCCAGTAGCGAACGCTACTGGTGTGGCTCAGAATGCCCAATAATATACTACTCACATCTTCCGCCGTTTTATCAGAATCATCGTACCCAGTAATCGACGTCCACAACTCCTCATGAATGAGAAGCATCCTCATTTTGAACTTCCAGGTTGGGTATCCGTCTCGGTTTTTAACATCTGAATACCTTGAAAATTCATACTATTCCCTGACATTATCTTCTTATAAAGTAAGAGCTTCGTGCTGATAACGTGTTGAAGGAATAATATAATTAAAGAACAATGTTAGAAGAATTGGAACAGCTTTATAAAAGAACAAAAATAGAAGTGACAAGTATAGTGTAAAGAGTACAAAACCATAACTTTTAGTCTATAGGTATACACCTAATAAGTATGAATATACAACACAAGTACATTCTGAGTTTATCTTGGGACAATACTGACTTTGGTGAAGGAAAAACATCCGTGAGAAAAACTGGACTCATCTTTATTGTATTCAGATACCCGCCAGCGATCGCAGCGGTGTCATCCGGAGCGATAGCCCTCAGGAAGTTCATCACGCATCACTTTCCCCTGCAGAGGACCAAGGAAGCACTGGACCTGGCCAAGTCTGGCGACGCGATGAAGATCATTATACATATACAGCAGTTATTGACTTTCACTTCCACACTTCCTAGTGTAACGTAGTTTCGTAGAATTTCTTCTCCAAAAATAAATCGTTGGAGAGTAAGGCTGCCTGTCCACCGGAGCGGAGCGAGGCTGCGGAGCGGAGAAATATTAACCAATAGAATCTCAACTCTGCTAAACTCTGGAGCGGAGTTGAGATTCTATTGGTTAATATTTCTCCGCTAAACTCTGGAGCGGAGTTGAGATTCTATTGGTTAATATTTCTCCGTCTCGCTCCGCTCCGGTGGACAGGCAGCTTTATGGCTCCTGTCCCACTGCCGAGTGGATTAGCGAGAAGTGAGTAGAGCAAGCAACTAAATACGAGTTGTTTGTTTGTCAGAGTTCTCGTTGTGTTCAGTCAGCGATCAGATCTTTTACTGACAATCTTTTGTACGTTTCTTTAGCGAGAAAATATTTGATAGCTGGTCGCTTCCTCGTCGGCGCGGAGGGAGCTGGCGTCTGTACATACAACTAACTATTTACACTTGGTACGAAATTAAATGACTAACTTACTATACAAATAAATACGAAAACAAGAGACGTCGAAGAACTCGTCGGCATCGCTGTCATCCGGAAACGTGCCCAGAAGACTGGCAACATTGCCACGTTGAATGGAAATGCTAATTCTTTGGCCAAAGAACGAGTGCCGAACAGTCTACGAGTAATTTCCTTGAAAAGGAGACGTGCACTCGGGCCCCATGACCCAAGCGTAACACAGTTTGAGCTCCTTGAAACACGCAGAGACTGTTTCACCACCTACGAGTTCTTATTTGGCAGATAGTTTCATACAAATTCTGTTCCATTTTTTTATTTATTCGGGAAATAGTGGCTATTCGGACATCGTAAAATAGGCCCTCATACTAATCCTTACTGACACAATATACGCGTGCTTTATGGATTTTCTCTTGTACGACTGAAGTAGAGTAAAAATCAAAGTTAATTGTTATTATTTAATTAAAACAACATATTATTATTAACACGAATTTCAACATTTATTTACAGTTTAAAAATAGAACAGGCACATTGGATTATTTATTAAAGGCTAATTTTTCAATAGTCAGATTACTCATCTGAAGAATAAATATAACAGTTTGACATATTTTCTCTATAAAAGCTGTCAAATTGAAATATTTATTCTTCAGAGTTATTCAACTATTGAAAAATTAGCCCTAAATGAAGTAATTAATTAAGTAGTAATGTAATAGGGAATATGCATGTGATTCAAAATTCTTTAATTATTTAAATACTTATTTACATTGTTTATTGGTCAAGAAACACATTGCAATTTTTTTTAACTCTACTTATTTTACAATTCCTTATTTTACGTTAGGTTTTCTTGCTGGAACGGAACGCAAACTCGAGACGCATCATCTTGAAAAATACCAGAAGCGACCACAAAAGCTATATGAATAAATCTTTAAAAAAAAAAATCTTAGCAAACTGTTTAAATTCTCACTTACGCAAGTTAGCAAGTACTCTGCTTGAATAAAGTACAAAAAATAATTTAATTTATATGATTTGTAGCTAAAACAGATATGTAAAAAAGCAGTATCGTGAATTATGACGTCACATTATGATCGCTACAATAACGTGTTTGAACTGTAGTAGAAAATTGATGGAGTTTAATCATTGTTTTGAGCAACAAACAGTACTAACATTTGTGTTTTAATACTTTTCTTGGGTTTATATTACTAAGCTTTATTGAATAAGAGGAAAAAAAATATTACATGCATATTTCCTACTGTGTTTTTAAAGAAATAACAAAGTAAGATCATTTTTCAAGCTCGTTTACATGAGGAGAGTTTCACGTCTGTGTCAACTGGAGACTCGTAGTCGAGAAACTTGACTCGTTTAAACGAGGTTTAATGCGTTTTGAGCATCACGAACCACTCCAAAAATTGAAGTGTCTCTGTCGGTGGGCAGTGGTGTTGGTTCATATGAGGTTGAGTCGCGACGGGTTGAACACTCCGGGGCGCGTGTTGAGCTGTGCGGACGTGCCGCGCGGCACCGGCATGCTGCCCAGACGCGCTCCTGCAGCACAAACATACACCATTCAGACAATGCACGCGCCATGTTATCTTTCCAACACCTTTGGTTAACTATTACACTCCACGATGCTAGTTTCTCAATAAAAGCGATGGATGAGGTCTTTGATGGAACGAGCGTGCCCAGAAGATGCCTGTTCACTCTTGCTTTGAAGGCAGATGAATTATGTATGTCAGATGCTGGCAGAGTTCCCCACTGTCTGTCAATCTGCCTAGCCTTTTCCCAACTATGTTGGGGTCGGCCTCCAGTCTAACCGGATGCAGCTGAATACCAGTCAGCAGCAGCAGTGCAGTTTACATGGAGCGACTGCCTATCTGACCTCCACAACCCATTAACTGGGTAATACGACATCCCTTGGTAAGACTGGTTGTCAGACTTTCGGGCTTCTGACGACCCGTAACGGTTGTCAAAGATCCAAGCATGACAGCCGGGACCAACGGCTTAACGTGCTTTCCGTGGCACGGAGGAGTCTCGGTATGTAAAGATACACACATACATCTACGGACCGACCCCGGCAAACGTAGCTTAACCTGATGGATCGACCCGTGCGGCTATTATTACTTAGCCACGAGCTCCTCACTGTCTATGCGCATAGTAAATGTGGAGGAGAAGCGCTGAGTACCACCGGTCGGGATACCAACCAAGTGTGGATGGTACCCTGCAGTACGTCTGGTATTCGGGAAGTAAAAGGGCTTATTGTACGCCACACGCAAGAAACTTGCATCGTCGGGCGTAACAGTCAACCAAAGGTGTTATCCAGGCAGAAAATACTTAGTTCGCGTGTGAGCTTTTTAGTTGCAATAAGTTAAATAAATAAATGAAACTTGAGCCGAGTGCTCCCCTCTGGGTCCTTGTTTGTGTCCGTGTCCCTGTGTTCTGTTGTCAGGGTCAACAGAGCTATAGTCTGTTTTTTTTTAACATTCGAGTACCGAAAATTTTGACTGCGTTGCTATTGGTCCAGGTAATCAACATAAAGTCCGTTCCACACAAACCAAACGCTGTAGTTACATGTACATTCAGTTGATTCATCGACTAACTGCGCGTCGCACGTGTTTTAGTGAGTGAACCAGACGATATTGTTTGTGCGTGAGTCATGGCGGACGACTCTCCTGTACAGTGTATTTTAGAAGTATTCAATATGAACGGGCCTTAACAATTTTAAAACAAAACAAAGGCGTTGGCCCCACCCCGACCTATCTCGGTACTCGTTTGTTAAAAAAACAGACTATAGTTAGTACTGACCGGTGGACGTGGAAGCCCCTCGCGCGGCCCCCCGGGCGGCACCCCGGGCCGCGAAGGCTCCGCGCGCCGCCTTCTTCTTGGCTGCTGACGTCGACTTGCGTTTGAACCTGATACACAACATTTGATTGGTGGTTGATACAAAGAGACACATTACACTATTTCAAAACACTTCGAAATATCCAGTCTCCTGTTAGTACTCAGAAAGTAAATTATTACGAAGTAAAAAACGAAAAAAGGAAAAAAATACCTTAAAATTAAAGTAAAGCCGGCCAGAAATAAAAATACTATTTCCACAAGCATCCATAGTCAGCCTATAATGGCCCCACTGCTGGGACACAGGCCTCCTCTCTTCGAGAGGGAGTGGGCTGTAATCCACCACACGGGCCCAGTGCGGGTTGGTAGATGTCACATGTCTTGGAATTTTTGGTTCTAGGACATGCCCGTTTCCTCGCGATGTTTTCCTTCGCCGTTTTGAGAGCAGTGGTGATGAAATAATTTACACAAAGTAAAGGCATAAGGCGCCTGTAATACTATTTACTTAGGGGAAATCATTTTCTGAACATTTTTTATTATTACAAAAACATCGTAACAATCCAGTAATTTTTCTTTTTGACCGCACTTAAAATGTTTGGGTACGCTATGATTGACATCCTCTTGAATATCAGTTAGCCAAATAAAAAATTTAACAGACAAAAAAAAGAACAGAAAAGCGAAAAATAAAAAAATCCCTTTTTAGTCTAACTTAGCTCCTAAATTGATGTACTCGTAAGTAACTAATTTTGAATCGGGCGCCAACAAACAAACAAGCAAATTAATTACGTAAAGCGTAAAATGATGGCAGCTTGATTAAAGGTCTTGTCAGTATGGGAATATTGTAAGAGGAGCGTATGACTGTCGAGTAGTATGTGTATACTTTTGTTATTGTACTTAAATGTGTTTGTGTCCTAAGGAGGATGCGCTAAGGTAGCCCGCGAATTTTGCAATTTGCAGGTCAGTGTCAGATAGTATGTTGATTAAAATATGAGACGCGGCCGTAGTTAATATGGTTTACAGAATTATAATCATAAGAATCAGCAATACAACTCCATAAGTTAGAATTGAACTCAAATATAGCGATTTCAAGAAAACATAAGGTTTGAGGTCAATTCTAACTTACGGAGTTGTATTGCTGATTCTAATGATTATAATTCTGTAAAGCCATATTAGCTACGGCCGCGTCTCATATTTTAATCAACACACAACTTGATACTTACCTGCAAATTGCCAAAAACGTAAGAAAATTTAAATTTCGCGGGCTACCTTGGCGCATCCCCCTTAAGAGGAAATGCGGGCGGCGAGACTCTTGAAAATTAGGTATTTGAAGAAACTATTGCTGTCGCTCTGCGAGCGCTCCGCCCTCAAATTCGTGCGATAAGGACAACTGCAGATCCGACTGAATAGCCTATGTAAACAGTCATATTTCGAGGTTTCTCTCGCCTATTTCCTCCTCCAATATTGGACCAATTTAAAAGATATTTCATAAACTGAATAACAAAGATTTAAACTATGCCCCTATGTTTTTCTTTTTTCATTAATAGTTGTCAAATTTGTACACTAGGCCTCTGTTGACAGCGGTCTGAATAGGCAATTTTGAGGGTTCTAGTTCCTATAAAATATATCATCAAAAAGGAAAAAATAGGGGCATACAAGTAGCTAATATTTATAATTCTGTAAAAAATCATTGCTTTATGGTCATTAATCAGAAAAAAAACAGGCGAGAGCGTTTCTATGGAGAAAAGAGCACCCGCATTTCCTCTTAGCTAATGTAATTGGCCTTGGCCGTTTTGTGTTAAAAATAAATAAATCTTCGTTGACCCTATCCAATCAGACTTGCCAAAATCGGACTACTTTGTAAAAAGTTATGCATCTAATAAAATATATACAGCGTGTATCAGAAAGGTGTGGTCATTTTAAGGGTGTGATACAGACACGTCAAACTGAACATCATTCTTCATAGGACCAACATCGTTACTGCGAAAAAATAATCAGCTGTCCCATACAAAACTTCAATACCCACTCGACCCAATATTCCAAATGGTCCCATGGAGAAAGTTGTTCAGTTAGATGGTTTATGTCTGTACACACCCTTAAGGCTGCTTTTCCACTAGAGATGTGCAAAGTTGCTATGGATGCGTTTGATATTCACCAATCATATTCATTGGTCCTTAGAGCATAGCACTGGTGGAAACTGGTTCAACTAAGCTACGTTTTTTATATGGAAGTATGCGTGCTGCGGATGGTCGCGAGTGGTGCCTTGCTCCCCGTGCCTTCCCTATTGTCGATACGCCGCATAGCTCTTGCTGCGCATCTTCCTCGCACAGCTACCTCGCGGCGGCGCATCTTCATGGCACAGCTTAGCATCAGTGGTAACGGTCACATAGTTTCTTAGCTTAGCTTTTATTCTCGCAACATAGACGTGCTATACAAATAGCACATCTCTGGTGGAAAAGCACCCTAAGGGGGAAGCGCTAAGGTACTCCGCGAAATTCAAATTTTCTTACGATTATTGCAATTTACAGCTCAGTGTCTGGGTGTATGTTAATTTAAGTACGATTCACGACCGTAACAAATATGTATTTACAGAATTATAATGATTAGAATCAGTAATACAACTCCAAATGTCAAGGTTTCATGAAATAGTAATTCGGGTTAGAGAGATGTCTTACATGAGAAATATTTAACTATTTTATAAACATAATTGATTTAACGTACAGTTTTAGCAAAAAAATTACAACATACAAAATATTCTTAAAGTGTAGGGTATTCGCTAATAATTTAACACAGCTAAAATGTAAACATACACGGAACACGCGCAACTGGATGTGGTATGCAATGTACTGAAGTGTGCTCATTTTATTAAACATGAACAATTTTAGTTGTTTCTTAAACATTGACATGTATTTTGCATTTTTGATGTTATTTGGCAGTTTATTATACAATGCAGCACCTTCGTACATTACATTTTTTCTGCCATAGCTAGTGCGTGGTGAGTACAATTGTATGTCATTTGCATTTCTGAGCCTAATTTTGTGTGTTTTGTGTATTTGTCATTCAATAGGGTAATATGAACTTAGAGAGTTGTATTGATGATTTTAATGATTATAATTATATAAATATAGATTTTTTACGGCCGCGAATCATATTAGGTCAACATACAACCTGATAATTGCAAAAAAACGTAAGAAAATTTTAATCATGCGGTACCCTGGCGCTTTCGCCTTAAATATGACCAAACATTTCTGACACACGCTGTACATACGCGTCGACTTGAGATCCTCCTTGTTTATTTCGTCCGTTAAAAAAATATTTTGAAAGACGTATAGTTACTTCTTGCGGACTCCACCGCGGTAGGTCCGTCCACGGCCCCTGCGCCGGGCCCCCTGCGACCCCGATATGGACACGTCATCGGCGGCCTGCGCCAGGCGACCCCAGTCCGTGTCGGAGTCCGAGCCTGCCTCGTCTTTTACCACCTTCAACTCTTCTTCTTCCAACTCATCCTGGTACTGCATGAGGAGGCCTGATGATGATATAATTTTATTAGTGAAATTAAATTGTTTAATAAAAAAATATTTTAAAACAGAATAAAAATACACAATAAAAGCTAGCCTGCCTCTGTGGTCTAGCAGTACAGCAGAGCATGAGGTCCTGGGTTCGGTTCCCAGGTCGGGCAAAGTGTTATTGGACATTAGTTAATTGCACCACTTATCGTGTTCCTAATAGAACCTTGATGGGTTCTTATATCCGCTCAGTAGCACTTGGGAATTCGTGAAACCGAGAAAAAATTGCCGCTCCCCGCGCATGGTTACAGGAATTCCCGCGCTCCAATTTGGTCGGGTCGCCTCAAAACAATCCTTGTTGCTTCCACATTACGGGGTGCCTCCCGAATCGAATGATTTAGTCGATTCCACTATTAAATTCCGCTCATTTCTATGTATGGTAACCCTAGGAGCGACTCTCGTCTATGATTTAAAAAAATATTTTTTCTCTGTTAATTGTGTTGTTTAGTGCGGCGGTGTGCGTGGTCGAAACGGTTGGCGTATTTTTTGTCCGTTTTTGTGTTTCTTGTGGTTTTTACGGGAAAACCGGGTAAAAAAACTATTTGTGTGTTAACAAGAATATAGGCAATATGGATTAGTGCAGGATTCAAGTCTGTAAGTGATTTAATTAGTTATTTCAGTGTTTATCGTCAACCGGTACGGCACGGAAATGGTTTGTTATTGTTTTGAGTGACGCATCATTCCAATAAGAATCTTGATGGATTATTGGTTTGATCATTGAAATATTATTACATATATGAATAGTCTGATTATTGAGTAAAACATTAAAATCTATTTCAAAGTTTCTACGTATCAGATATAATTAGAAAAAAATATTTAGTCCGCGTGTAAAACTTGCCGCGTCAACAATGTTGTCTCAACAACTTCGGATGCTTCTAAATACTAAATATTATACTATGCAATGTGTTTTGTTATTTTTTTTATGTTAAGAATAATCACACCATGCATATTAAACCATAAAACATATAGGTCATCACTTGTTTTTTTTTACTACAGCCATTTATTTGTAATCTAAGATAAAAAAATCGCTGTGTTTACGTTTACAAATTATTGTATAAATGGATGCAATCAACATTCAAACAAAAAAAACGCTATTTAAAAGCTCTGTTGTTTCCCATTACAAAAACATACACTTGAAAGGGCTCTTCGAAGAAACGACGTCGTAAATTAAGTTTGTTTATCAACATCTGGCCGGGCGGCCGGCGCTCGCGGAATGACGTAATCTGCCGAGCGGACAACGAGAAAGTGTTCGCGCGCAATGATAGTCTCAGCGGATATACCCATCTTGGTTAGGATAAATTATATTATTAGATTATTCTAATAATATAATTTATCCTACACAAGCAGTGTGGAAAAAGTTTCCATCCCTTAAACTTTAGGGGATGAATATTCAAAAATATTGGTACTTAGGTAGTACTGAGATCATTATAGACCCTGTCGGACACAGCAAAATAGTAGGGAGAGGTAGCTTTAAAACTTATCTTTTATCTAATGATTTTGAGGTTTTTTTTTTCAATATGTATGTATTTTCAAATAAATATAATTAGATTAGGTACTAATAAATGATTAAATAATACATTTAGCAGTTATAGTTTATTGTTTACAGTATAGTAGCAGTTTCTACATTCGTTGGTTTAGGATGGGCAGGTTGTCTGTCATATATTGTTATTAATTAGACATGAGGAAGAGGATATGCATACCCATCTTCTCGATAGCATACGCGCTGGTGATATGCAGCAGCTGGTCGCCGTACTTGTGGAAGTTGGCGCGCGTGACGTAGGGCAGCGCCAGCATGTGCTCCGGCAGCTCGGGCAGGCGCGCAGCCATGGCCTTCAGCGCCGCCTGCGGCAGCACTGTCGCTAGGGACACGCCGCGGGCAGAAGCCATTTCACTGCACAAAACAAAAATATTTTACTCCAACTTCTTCTGTCCAGATTTTTTTTTCCGATGAAATGATCCTTACATAAAACAGAGTCGAACCAAATAAAAAAAACCGGCCAAGTGCGTGTCGGACCACGCACCGTAGTTAAGATGAATTTATCCCAAGAACAAAGAAAACATTGTAGTTTGAAAACATGTTCTCCCATACATTCCAACTGTAAATGTTGGTTTGTACTCACAATATTGACAGATTTACCATGTTATTTTAAGACCACAGACTTCTTATAGGTTTTCCTGTAATCTACAGGTAAAGATCAATTTTCTGTATTTTTTTCATAATTTTAGGCTCAGTAGTTTCGGAGATAAGGGGGGGGGGGAATGGTAAATTTTCGTCTATTTTCTTAAATAACTTTAAAACAATTTATTTTAAAATTATAAAAAATATATATTTGAGACCCTCATAGTAAGCCCTTTCATTTGACATGTCACACGGTGTAGTTTGCAAAACTTTATTTTTTATTTTTCTTATTTGTCCCCCAAAAGTGACCCCCATATTCAAATTTCATTTATTTACTTTACCCGTCCGTATTTGGGTCACAGAAATACATATGTGTACCTAATTTCAACTTAATCGGTCCATTAGATTCGAGGCAAATTGGCTGTGACAGACGGACAGACAGACAGACATACAGACAGGCAGACAGACACACGAGTGATCTTATAAGGGTTCCGTTTTTTTCCTTTTGAGGTACGGAACCCTAAAAAGGTCAATTTCACGGACAAAAAAATAATATATTCCAATTTATTTTTTTCATGAAAAAAGCGCTCATGTTTCATAAGACACTTTTTTGTAGAATGGTAATTATATCTATGGGACTGCATACTTTTCTGAAAATAAATAAATGTAATGTGTGCGTTATTACCGGCAAGCCTCAACCAGGTCGGCGTAGCAGCGCTCTTCCAGGCGCTTGAGCAGCGCGGCCACGGGCGAGTGGTCCGCTTGGGCCGCGGGGGCCTGTGGAGCCACGGGGGCCGCGCGTGACACCTTCATGGGGAACACGATGCGCAGCCCGCCGCGCATCAGTCTGCTCACAGACAACAATCAATACAGTATAATTTGATCACGTTCAAAGGTTTCATAGGGGGGGGGGGGGGGGGGGGGGGGGTGGCTCGCCCCCTATTACATGGGACTTACACAAAACTGGCGAAATGTGGGTGTACACCTATCCCTTCGAAGATTACAGGCGTGATGTTATGTTGTATTTGTTATGAATATCGAGAAATGAAATGAAAAATTCAGGATGGTGGCTACAGTTTATAAAATTTTCATCACGTTGAAATTTTCTTGGTTATTAGGGGTGCTGATACCGAAAATAAGGTCAATATCACATGAAGTAGTTTACATAATTATTTTCTGAATAGTATTAGTTCATTCTGTAATCAAATTAAGGCGAGTAGTGCTGACAAAAAAAAATCATAAGTCTGGAGATGGGACATTTTGAAATTTCCTATGCTTATATTTTTAGTCAAATGAGATTTTTGTATCAAAAAAATCAACACAAAGGGACTGTTTCATCACCTAAGATTACGTTCCTATTAACTTACTAGGCAGATAATTTCATAGAAATTCTGTCCCATTTTTTGAATTTATTCGGTAAGTAGTGGCTACTCGGACATCGTGAAATAGGCCCTAAACCTCCTAGATTCGAAGCCTTAGCCTTGAGGAGGTTTAGTATTGATTTTTTTAAACAAAAAATGCTACCTCATCTGACTAAAAATGTGAGCATAGGAAATTTCAATATGTTCCATAACTCCAGACTTATTATTTGTCTCAATGGTGGCGCAAGTTGGCAGCACTACTCGCCTTAATGTACACTTGTGTAAAATTGATATTTTATTGTTTGTGTGGCTTAGTATCTAACATTAACGGTGTATATGCTATGCTAGTCGTGCGGTAAACTCACCTTGCGCGATGCATGATTTTGCGTGACGTCAGTGTAATGCGTAGTTCGCATGTGGTGATGTAGATGCATGCTCAACGTTTTATGTTTACAAGGATTACATACAATAGTTATAGCTTTTAGATTGAATAGTATTACTGGACAAACCATGTGTCCGATGGGATTCCTCATCGACCAACATTACTAAGCGTCATCCCCTATTTAACCCCTCTAGGGAATAAATTTTCAAAAATCAGCCTGTGTGTTGTTTGTCAGTGAATGAATTTAAGATTTTTAGTAAGTAGATAGATGCTAAGCTGCTTGCAATATTTGTACGTACTGGTCAACCTTGGGTCCCAGCACGACGTAGGCGCTGGCGATGTCGTTGGTGACGACGAGGCGCTCTGCCAGCAGACCGCGCACCACCAGCTGGCGCAGCAGGCGCATCGGGTCGCCGCGGTGCCACGACTTGCAGCTGCAATTAAACGATATCGGAATTACTGTTACACGAAATATATAAAACAGGCCAAGTGCGTGTCGGACCACGCACAATGAAGGGTTCCGTAGTTGGGATGAATTTATCCCAAAAACAAACTTGTTTTCCCTTACATCGATATACGTCACGGTCAATTCTACAATTGCAAATGTAAGTTTGAGATCGCAAAAATTTTTTAATGACAAATGTGATTAATCTACAAATTAACGTTTTTCGGACTTTTCCTTTATTTGTGCTGTGACACCTTGCTTCTTGCCAAATTTCATGATTGTAGTCAACGGGAAGTACCCTGGTTTTGATTTATTTGCGAATGTCAAAATTTGTCGCATAAATTGCCATATTTTTTTATTGCGTTGACTTAGAATCTTGATTTTTTTGAAGATCTCCAAGGGACCGTAGACCACGTATTTGATATTAATTTCAACTTGATACCTCCACGCGTTCTTGACAAAAAGGGTCTTGACAGACTGACAGACAGACAGTCGGACAACGAAGTGATCCTATAAAGGGTCCGTTTTTTCCTTTCGAGGTACAGAACCCTAAAAATTAAAAGACTATGCTTGGTTGGTCATGTTGGGAGGATGTATGGCGGTTTAATGATTTATTAACAGCCAATCGCAGCTATTTACGTGCGCTTGACAATTTGATACATTCATTTTGCGATATTTTTTGTTCGTGAAACTGGTCCCTAGCGTAATACACATAATACATATACTTAAGGGGGATGCGCCAAGGTAGCCCGCCAAATTCGAATTTTCTTACGTTTTTTGCAATTTGCAGGTAAGTATCAAGTTGTATGTTGATTCAAATATGAGACGCGGCCGTAGCTAATATGGCTTTACAGAATTATAATCATTAGACTCAGCAATACAACTCCATAAGTTAGAATTGACCTCAAACCTCATGATTTCATGAAATCGCTAGATTTGAGGTCAATTCTAACTTATTGAGTTGTATTGCTGATTTTAAGAATTGTAATTCTGTAAAGCCATATTGCGTCTCATATTTTAATCAACATACAACTTGATACTTACCTGCAAATTGCAAAAAACGTAAGAAAATTTGAATTTCGCGGGCTACCTTGGCGCATCATCCTTAAAGCAGTTCTTTACTGTGGTCGAATCTTCACTAATGAATGAGATGGGTATGGGCAACTAATGCCAATAAAAAAGATTAAACTGTCTGTGAAGTTATTAAATGATAAATGATTTATTTTTTTAAGTAGGTTTGTAAAACACTTTTACACGTCAATCATATTTTTAAAAACTAAATGAGGTCGGCGTTTAATATCTGACTACTCTGAGAAGAAAGGCCGAAACAAACTCAGAGGTCACAGTCTCTTCTAAACTTCAAACATAATCTTGGTCAGATCATGTGAAGACCACGTAGATTGGTATCTGAAATGGTCTTTTGAGGAAAGAACCACACAGATTGAGTGGACCCGTCCAGTAAGTGCACGCATTTGTCAGTAATCGTGCTGCTCAACTCAGAACTTAAGGATTTCAACGATTATTATAATTAATTTAAAAATTCCTTGTATTGTTTTTTTCTGAATCCGTGCTCAGATATGGTGTTATCTTTTGGGGTAACTCGACTAACAGAGAAGTAGCATTTAAAGCACAGAAGAGATGCCTTAGAGCAATGTTTCATTTACAGACCATGGACAGCTGCAAACCCTATTTTATAATGCATAAAATTTTAACATTGCCATCCATATATATTGTTGAAACCGTTATGTTTGCCAGGAACAATCCTAAATTATTTCCGCGCATATTAGATCAATTTCCGAGGAACAGGCGTGACCAAACCCAACTATGTGTACCTCCCTCTAGGACTGCACTTATGCGTAAAAGTGTTTTTCTTATGGCTCCAATTATTTATAATAAGTTGCCTAAAAGTTGGAAGGAGCTTAATAATGTACTCTTGAAAAAAAAACTGAAGACATATTTAGTAAATAAAGCCTACTATAACATCAACGAGTTCTTAGAGGAAAGATTTGTATTGACATAGTAGCTTATTTTATTTGATTATTTAATTTTTTGTGTTTGTTAATTGACAATGGAATAGTTTAATAATTTTTTTGGATCTAATTTTATTAAAATATTATTAATTGTCTTTGACATATCTCGGGACCCTGGGGTCCCGGACCTTTGGAAGGCGTACGAGGAGCCGAAGCCAACTCGCAGAGGCCCCTTAGACAATTTTAAATGACAATTAATTGTATTATTGCTTACTTAATTTATTGTTATTATAGGAGAATGTTTTAATTAATAACGTTTCTTGATATTTGCACGTCACATCATGTGACAAACATGCCTGTACCTAATAATGTTGTTACCATCTTGCATGCATGTATTTTCATGTATGTATGACACATGTTTAAGCAAATAAATATTATCTTATCTTATCTTATCTGTCTCTCACGACGTTTTGTACCCCGCATAACGGGAATATTTTGAGTGTCAAAAAAAGTTACCACATTATGCATAAACTTTCTTCTCCGTGACTAAATTGTGAACTATGATACCGCTTTTCCTCTCCAGGTTACACATGACCGATTTGCTGCAACTCTCGCGGGTGTAACTCACCGTCCGTGTAAGGGCGTGTTCTGCAGCGCTTGCAGCCGCGCCTGCATGGAGCCGCGCAGTGAGTCCGCGACGTGCAGCAGCGTGAAGGAATTACGCGGACCGCTGCAGCTCTCGCGGATGCAGCGCACTATCACCTTGCAGTCTTCCGTTACGTCCACCGGCTACACGTGAAATGAGTAAAAACGATTACCAAATGTCCTGAATCAAACAACTCACCTGTACTTTTTTTACTACAGTCAAATTATTTTGGAAGCCAAAGAATTGAATAACCATTTCCAGACATGCTCAAAATTAATTAGTTGGCGAAACTTCAGAGACATCACGCGAAATGATGAATGAGTTTGGTTTTATTTTACAATTGATATCTATAGGTACTACTGCTAGGTTTTCCGCGACTGTTACTGGCGGCCTTCCCGTCAAGTCTGTGAAGTTTCACCAGTGAATTTCATTTGACCGTGTATAATTGAACAGCCTCTTCGAACATGGCTGCAATAATCACTTCAAATGTTTCCATTATGATACCTTCCAGTGAATACGGGGCTATTGCACAGGTAAATTTTAAATCTTCTGGATCCATGCCCGATAGTATATGTATGTGTCGGAACGTCAGAATTTACTCAGTTAGATTTAGACAGACACGTGGGCAGAAGATGGGTTTCGTGCAATGAAAACACACTGGGTGCGATACACGGTGTTTAAAATCACAATCTAACACAAATCACTAAGCACAACGAATCGAATACAGTTCCGTGGCGTAGTAACCCCGATGTTGCTCCGATGCGATCCGACACTAGACTGTTCTTCTCGCCATCAGGTTAAAACATCACGACTCTGTAGAAGCGCGCTGTAGGCGTGTGCACCTCACATGATGTCGCCTATGGCGCGCCTGCGATTCGTTACGCGTCCGTACTATTGACCGGATCCGACATAATGTATAATATGTTAAGGAAGGTAAGGAAGCGCCAGGGAAGCCCGCGAAATTAAATTTTTCTTAAATGTGATTCGATACCATAACAAATATGTATTTACATAATTATAATCATTAAAATCAGTAATACAACTCCTTAAGTTAGTACAATCCTCAAATGTCAAGATTTCATGAAATAGTCATTCAATAGGGTTACTTGGTCGTAAAGAGTTATATTGATGGTTGTGGGATGCAAGCGACGCGCGCTCTACTAGTGGTAACCAAGCATACAAACACAAAACACACGCGCGCACGCACACACTTCTGCTTCGCCATTGTCTCGGACGGTACCGAGAGTTCCTGCGCTAACACACACAATCACAGCGTGTTTGTACACTTGATAACACAAGAAAAACGCGCGACGCTTCGTGAGTTAATAATACAATAATATTATGTCTACGTTAGTGACCTTGTAGTCGTGTGCGTTGAGACAGTTGTCGCATGCCGTGGCCCGGTCCCGCACACACTCCTCCCTGTTGAACCGCTCGCCGAGGTAGGCGAGCACCTGCGCGCGCCGGCACTCCGTCACACTCTCGCACACCTCCACCATGTGCAGCAGGTTGGCGATGTGCACGCCGCGCGCCTCTGCCGTAGTGTTGCGATCCACTGTAACACACCGCAGACATGACATCACCCCTGTAAGCCCCGAAGGGTTAGGGTAGGCAGATGTCTACCTATAGTATACCCGGAATTTTGCCAGCGTATTTTGTTTAAGTCCCATGTAATAGGGAAAGAGTATATTGCCATCAACCGGGCATATATCCAGACTCCGGGCTGCTACTGAAAAAATCTTGATAAAAAACTGCCCGAACTGGGAATCGAACCCAAGACATCATGCTCAGCAGTAGCGCTTGCAACCACTAGACCAGCGAGGCAGAAAAGACATACAGTACTACAATTTAAGTTATGCGCTTCGACAATTATCGTGTTTCCGCCTGAACTGATCTATAGTAGTGAACATTTCATATTTTAGCCATCAGAAAAACTTGCACGGATCCAGTGGAATGACCAGCAAAAGACAGGAAGGAAGATAGTAAAAAAATAAATAAAAAACTAACGTACTTTCAAGCAATCTTCTATACCGCACGACGTCAGAGTACGAATAGTACAGCAGACAAGTAGCGGTGTCGCCGTCGCGGCCGGCGCGGCCCGCTTCCTGGTAGTAGCCCTCCACGGACTTGGGCATGCTGTGGTGGATCACGTAGCGCACGTCCGCCTTGTCCACGCCCATGCCGAACGCGATCGTCGCGCAGATCTGACCACAACATCGCGCTACATTATGCCACGGTCCCACGCCCGTTTTCTCACAGGCCAGAACGCGCCAGGCCAGGTCAATAGGCCGTGTGAACAGTCGGCCTGCGGAGGCCTGTCGTCGCCCGTCGGATCGAATGTATAGGATGATTCGTGGGAATGCTCGGCACGGGCCGCGACAGGCCTCGACGGCCGTGTGGCCGCGGCATTAGGGTGCAACCAGACCGCGTTCGATCGACGTCGACGTGTTTATAAGCGCTTCTTTCATGCACAGGGCGAGGGAGCGCGGGAGTTGTGTGTGCAGCGTTGGGCAATAGAAGAGTTCGGTACCATTAACAAATAAACCGAACGCATTTCCTTCATCACCTCAAAACTAATCAAGTGTTATGCTAAAGCAGCATACGTAGATCGTAATTAAAATGTATCTGACCGAAAGCTGCTTTAGCTCAACTCCGTACAAGTACAAGGCATGAAGAAGCGTTTGTTACCTTGTCCACTAAGTTAACCGTTTTTTGACACCTAACAGTTGGACAATTTCTAGTTGTAATACGAATGAAAATCGCAAAACACATATTCGTTAGTATGAAACTGATAGGTGTCAAAAAACGGTTACCCTACAAGGTATAAACATCGCCATCGATTCTATTTGTCACATCATAAAATGTCTCAAAATGTGTCAATAACCGCGGCCTGTTTGCTACTTCAAAGAGAACAAATCTCAAAAAAGTTTACATTTTGTGTCAATCTGGTCAATTCCCCCTTCTGCACTCCAACTAAAAAAATATGTTTCAATTAAACATTTACAGGCACTTTAAGATTGTCAGAGAGTCGGAGGTCGAAGACAGTAATACAATACCAATCATATCTCTACTAGTCACTTACCACATTGTATTTATCAGCAACCCAGCCTGCCTGCACCTCCTCTCGCTTCTTATCGCTGAGTCCTGCGTGGTAGGGCGCGGACTGAATGCCCGCCTTGCGTAAGTCCATCGATAAATTCTCACACTCCTTCCGTGACAAGCAGTACACTATGCCACATACTCTGTAAACAAGTTAGGTTGAAGGTGAAATCGACTTAACAAGCACAGATCAGAATTTTTCTGTATACCCCGTACAGGAAAATGATGATCTGTGCGTGTTTCTGTCACTTAGAAGAGCAATTCATTAAAGCGAGGAGTCCATTTGCACGTAAAAGCCCTTTCGATGCGAATGAGTGTGGATGCTTGCGAACGGATATCACCGTCTAGTGCATATTAATGCCTCCAAGTGCCAAAAAGATATAAGAGATGCAGAAAAATGCTGATACATTTTACCCTAATTTTGTAAAAAATACGGGTACCGCGGTTTCGTGTTTCGATCATTATAAGTATATTACATACAGTCGTGGACCATAAATGTTTACCACCCCAAGGTCTTAATTGCTAAAGACTTCTGTTTAATAAGGTTGATCGCTAAAAAAAATATGTTATCATGCAAATTACGACTTGAACACATTTAATACGAAATGTCGATACTCTTGCGCCATCCCATCTTCCCGGCTCGGCGTGCTGTGCTGGCTCCGCTGCTGCGGCTGCGGAAAACCTCAAACGGCGAAAATATAATAACCTTATTGGTTATTATATTTTCGAGCAGTTTGGGGTTGAAACCCTCGGGCCGTGGGGTCCGAGTGCTCATGGTCTCTTTAAAGATATATCGAAACGTCTGGTTGACACTTCCCGTGACTCAAGGGCTGACTTTTACCTTGGCCAGAGGCTTAGCATTGCCATACAACGTGGCAATGCCGCCAGTCTCTTGGGTACTTTACCAGTCGACAGCGATGCGGATGAATTTTTCGACGCCTTGTTTTAGTTTGTGAATAGTTTTAGTTTTACGTTAGGATATATTTTTGTTATTTCTATGTTATTTTTTCTTGTCTTATATCTAATAAATGATACATCATGTTAATTTTAATACGAAATCACAAAAGTCAAAGACTGACGAACTGCATATAAAAGACCTTGCTCACTAGTAATATGATTGTGTAATTTAGTTTCAAAATATTTTTTGATTATTATGATCTCAGTCTCCTCTCAAAAAATACTTTAAACTTAGATTACAATTATTACTTAATTGTGATTTAAGTTTAAAGTATATTTTGATCAAATTGTAAGACATTTTTTTATCAAATGATCTTACTTGTAAATGTTTTGGTAATTTAATTTTAAGGTATTTTTGTATGCTGAAGTGAGTAAGCAAAATATGCGGAAACATTTATATTTAAGACCTATATTTTATGTAAAATAAAGATGATTCTATTCTATTCAACTAACCTGAAAAACTTCTCCTTAATCAGTGCGGCAATCTCCTGGTTAACAGACTTTGGTTTCTTCTCGAGTATTCTGTAGGCGAGGTTGGGCCGGTTGAAGCTGCTGAGGAACCACTTGCAGGCGGAGACCCGCAGCTGGTGCAGGATGTCCGTGCGCACGCGCGGCGTGGCCGTGGCCGTGAGCGCGATGATGCTGGTGGTGGGGAACTGCACGCGCAGCACAGACAGGCGCTTGTAGTCGGGCCGGAAGTCGTGGCCCCACTGCGACACGCAGTGCGCCTCGTCGATTACGAACCTGAGAACGTACCATTATTATTTGCAAGGCTGTTTAAATGCAGGTCAAGTTGACAGTAGAAGCACAAAATACATAACAGTACAAGTACAGAAGATTCTCTCCGTAAAATCATTTAAATAAATAGCGACTCTTGCTACGACACAATAAAGTGCAATTCAGGTCACTTAATCCGCCTAGCCTTTTCCCAACTATGTTGGGGTCGGCTTCCAGTCTAACCGGATGCAGCTGAATACCGGTATTTCACATGGAGCGACTGCCTATCTGACCTCCACAACCCATAACTGGGTAATACGATACCCCTATGGTAAGACTGGTTGTCAGACTTCCGGGCTTCTGACGACTTGTAACGAGTGTCAAATATCCACGAATAACAGTCGGGACCAACGGCTTAACGTGCTTTCCGAGGCACGGAGGGGTCTAGGTATATAAAGATGGTCACCCATCTACGGATCAACCGCGGCAAGCGTAGCTTAACCTGATCAATCGACCCATGCGGCTTTTATTACTTTCCAACGAGGTTTTTTAAGAGCTCTAAAGGACCGTAGACCTAATTATTTTATTAATTTCAACTTGATACCTTCACGTGTTCCTGAGAAAAAGGGTCTTAACAGACAGACAGACGGATAACAAAGTGATCCTATAAGGCCTCCATTTTTTTCCTTTTGGGGTACGGAACCCTAAAAAACATGGTGTACATTACCTAGCTAGTTTGCCGCGCGAGTAGAGCATACTGAGCATAGACTGGAACTTCGTGGAGTTGCTGATCTTCTCGGGGGTAACGTACAGCAGTTTGATGCCGGGCTCGCGCAGTGAGAGCTTGTGGTAGATCTCGTCACACGTCGCCAGGGAGACGTCGCCCGACATGTGAGCCGCGGGGATCTAGACAACACGACTGCTTTATCACATCACACAGAGAACTGTGCTGCTGGGGACTTTGTTGCGCCACTTCTTCCCAGCTAAAGCACTAGGAAGTGGTGAAGGGCGGGCGCTTTGAGAGATTGCCTTATGTAATTTTGACGTTCAAAAAGTGCTGATTCTCAACCTAGTTTGAATACATGACTTTTGATTTTGATATGAGCCTGTATAGCCGACAGATACCAGTCAAAAGAACCGAGGAGAAAATCAGGAAAAAATGAGATAAGTACAATGCGTGCCACGAAAGATCTCATCTTTCGTGGCACGCATTGTACTTATCTCTTGACACACCACGTAATTCCGTTTATTTTTTTATATTAGTCTACACTGTCCCTCTGCTGAACAAAGGCCTCCTTCAAATCCTTCCAGGCATCCTTTCCCATGGCCACCTCGGTCCAATCCTTGCGGTACGCGTCTAGGGTCGTCAAATCATTTATTACTTTTATGTGTTTTAGTTTTAAAAAGTTATTATGGACTGAAAAAAAAATTTTTTTTTTAATGAATAAGCGTGATAACCTGTCATTTAAAACTAAACTTAACTATGTAAAATCAGGGAGATTATTTGTCAATTTGCCATGTTATAACCATTTCATACCACTATTTCGGTTAGTCAAATTTGCTAACTTATCAATTTCCCTGACTTTACATTGATTGCAACTGACTTACATCTAGCGACAGTAGTTTGTTGACTTGGTCCAGAATGAGTGACTTGAGCGGTGATATCACTATGGTAACGCCAGGCATCAGTATCGCCGGGAGCTGATAGCACAGTGATTTACCTACGGACATCAATTGCTAAAATTACCTTAGTGAGAAACCCCAAAAAACGGATAAATACACATCTCCAAGGAAAAGTATGCGCTTCGGGAATCATCGTCTTTCTTCGGAAATACGAACGCGCGATGATGACATCTAATATAGAGCTGTTACAAAGTACTTACCTAATTTGTATTACCATGATTACAAAAACAGATTAACAACTCTTTGCATGCAACTCCAATAAACTTTTTAAAACATACGAAGCATGTGCGGTGTGACTATGAATGATAGGCTGAGGAATGATGTGATAAGGCAACGGCGCGGTTTAAAAGAATATGTAGTGATAAAAATTGAAAAAGTATGCTTAGATGGTTTGGTCATGTTAAGAGGATGAATGAAAGGTGATTAACAAAAGGTATTTACAAGGCAGATGTGAGTGGAATCGCCGGGAGGGGACGCCCTAGTACTCGCAACCAGCGTGCGTGTATGACCAGATTTATGAACGTAAACGAGGCAAAAGGAGTAGGTACATAGGATCGTACCACGCCACTTTGTAATTTCTGAATACCCCCATGGGAAGAAGGCGTGAGTATATGTACCTATGTATGTTTTTAAAACTTGAATGAGATATGACGATCTGCGACCGGAGTGGGTAATTTGACAGATAAACTTCATACAAACGCGCAATAATAGCTACACTACAAACTATAACAAAGGGCGGCAGGACAAAAGCTAAAAGCTTTGCCTCTGTGGGGGGTTATTCTATGGCGCGATATTCGTGTTAATTAGGAAACATGAAGATTACCGAAGCGCATACCTTTTCTGGTTTACCTGTACATTACGATCGCAATAAACTTATTATTTGTGGAGGAGAACGTTTTATCGGTAGAATATAATAATATTTTATTGTAGGAAATGGAATTAGCAAAATGACTTGTCTATTTAAAATGAAGTTAAACAACGAGGTGACTTACCGCCCCCGGTGGGCATGAGCACAAAGCAGTCGTTCCCCAGCAGCGTGGCGTTGATGACCTGCAGCTGGTTCGGGCGGAAGGACGTGAGCCCGAACCTCTCGTTAAACACCTCGAGCATCAGCGCCGAGTGAGGGTAATCCAAGCCGTCGAACTCGCCTGAGACACAAAAATAATAATAACATAACATCACGCCCGTATCCCAGAAGGGTTGGGCAGAGGTGTTTAGTACACCCACATTTCGCAAGTTATGTTTAAGTCTCATGTAATAGGGGGCGAGCCTATTGCCATCGACCGGGCACAAATCCAGACTCCGGGCTGCCCGCCCTGGGAGAACCCAGAACCTCGTGCTCAGCAACAGCGCTTTGCGACCACTAGCCCAACGAGGCAGTCAAACACAAAAATAATAATGTAACAAACATACAGCGCCATCTAGTGTAACTCATCCAAAGCACTACGATGACCGGCTTCATAAGCTAGAAGACAGCAACACAGACGACAACGTGTAGATATTGTGCACACACACATGTCAACTGTCGCGAATCATAATTTAATCAACATACAACCTAATACTGACTTGCAAATTGCAAAAAACGTAAGAAAATTTGAATTTCGCGGGCTTCTCTGGCGGTTCCCCCTTAAGATCGTTTTTACGTTTTATAGTCGTTTTTATCGTTATTATCGTTATATCGTTTTTACGCTTTTAGATACCGATACCCATAACGTCTGTGAATTTTCGACAATTACTTCAAAACGGCCCTGTATCATAAATTGTAAAAATCTTTGTACAAAAACTCTCAACTCACCAGTAATACCATCATTCTGTGTGCCGGCGTGGAAGTCACCCATCCCTTCATACTTAGGCTTTTCCTTCACAGTCGAGTCATCCATCAGATTGAACACTTGTGGTTCCTGATTGCCCATATTTTCGATATTTTCTTCAAAGTCTTCAGGTCTGTATTCTGGCCAACCATATTCATCTACAAGTATATCGACAGCACTGTTCATTGCATCTGCATGACTGGTACTAGCGACAGAATCACTGATGTTAATGACGCTCGCTTGAGCTGGTTCCGGCATAAAATCTGTTACGTCGTCTATGTCGATTGGCACTTCATAGTCATCCATTGGTTCACCGTCTTCTTCATTGTCTTTAACCGAGTCTGTACTCGGTCTATTGCTGGTCAGTAAAGAGTTTTTGCTAAGCTGTGGCGGCTGAAACTCTACAGAGCTCTGCGCTACTGGTGCACATTTGGGCGCTTCTGTCGCTGTCAAAGGCTTCAATCTTTCCGAAGCGTTTCTAATTCTGTCAACAGTAGATGATGGTGTATCTTTGTTTGGCGTTGATTTGTTCTCCTCTACCGTAAGCCTTGAAGGCTTTTTGAACACAAATTTCCCCTTGCCTTTAACTTGTTCAGAAGTACTAGTATTTTCCGCTTCAGATTGACAGCTTGTTTCCAATTTACATGTTTTGTTGAGTGGTGAAAACGCGTCGAACGACATTGATTTTTTAGGTAATTCATTTCTTGTTCCTTTGTCATTGATAATAACAAACTCAGGCGTGGATGTTGCAGTTCCTGTATTATTAGTTTTATGGAGACATTCTGTTACTCTTTTGTGTACTCCACTGGAGACCAAATCAAAGTCGTCTGTGTCATCATCATATTTACTAAGCAGAGAGGGACTCTGACTACCATTAAGTTTATTGTCACCGTTACTAAGTCTACTGGCTCTAACAAACTGCGACACTTGTGCGCTTACGCTATCAGGTTTGGCTAATATTTTCTTTAGTTTGTACTGTAATTGTTTTACTTTAGCATAAATTCTTCTGTCATACCCTGGGAATTTTTCCTTTATACAATTTGGTATTTTGTCAAAAGCGTGAAATATTTTTTCTAGTAAATCTATATAAAGTTCTTTGCACTTTTCCTTGTCTTCAGGTTCTATTACATCCTAAAACATTTGAAAAAAATGCATATATACACAACATTCTTTTTACTTATATGTACTGGCGTTTTGCCCGCGACATGTAACATTTTTTCATTCATTTTCAGATCTGTCTAAGCTATAGTTTCGAAACATAATAAGTAAATTTGTGATACTTTCAACGGACTTGATTACGTAAATACGGTTGCTAATGTCATAAATGGGGTTGATGAAATAAAAAGCGGTATCTATACTCTATCAATTTAGATAATTAACTAAAGGTAAACAAAAAAAACCACGTGACGTAGTAAACCGACTAAACGTAATACCTGTCACTTCAATTGTCATGCTAAGACACAATTGTACTCTTCAATTTAGCAACGTTATTATAATTCATTGTACCTATCTTTTTGGGCTCTTTACAACAGACAAATTACAAAATATTATATTATTATTATAAACCTAACTAAAAAATTGTGCTCAAGCAGATCAGATACATATACGAAGAGTAGTTTAAGAATAAAAATGATAAAGTTTAACCAAAATAAAAGAAAAACTATCGTAAAAATCGAAAATAAATTAAATTTGGTTATAAAGTATTTTTAAACAAGAAAGTGAAAGTGTCATCTATAAAAACCCTTTTTACGATTTGTTTACCTTTAGTTAATTACTTAAATCGATACCGCGCGTAATTATCTGGGAAAGAGCCCGATTTTTGGGGGCTCTTGCTATAAACAACGTACGAAACCCTCGAAAGGTCGATATTGTATTAATTATGAAATTACTAGCTGACCCGACAGACGTTGCCCTGTCCAAATATCATGTATCAGTGAATTTTCTTCATATTTTTTTTGTGAATTTTTCCTAAGTTTTAATAGTTATTCTGCTATTTGGGGCGGAGGCAAATCCAACAAATCAAACATCATAAAGATCGGTCCAGCTGTTCTTGAGTTAAATGGTGTTAATAACCCGACTTTGTATTATAAATATACAGGTTACTTGTAATTCGACGTATTCCTAGCAGGACATCATAGTAGATTCAAAAATCATTTACGGCGCGACTTTGCTGGAACTTAAGTTATTATCATAGCTGATGCCGTAGCAGATCTTTCTTAAAAATTAAAAGTTGAAAAATGCCTAAAACATTGGCAAATATCACTAATTAAACATTTTATTTTCTTAGACAAAAATTACAAAAAAAAATACTGAATTTCGGTAGAACATTTGATGGCTTAATTTGTTGCATTTTAACCCTACTATGACATCCTGCAAGGAATACGTCGAATTACAAGTAACGCTGTAGGTATATAGATTTACCTTATTATAGCTCAGCGCAGCATGTTTGGTCACAGTCTCCAAGAACCCTGATATTGACTCGTCCACCATGATGTTCTTCAAAGGGTCCTTGTCTTTGACACGCGGCTTTTCAGGAGTTCTCAAGATCTTTTTATTATTCTGTTGTGTTTCATGTTTATTCTTTGGTGGAGTCGGGGTTGAGCTTATCCTAATCGATCTATTTCGTCTCTCTGGTGTTCGGGATTTAGATTTATTTTTAAATGGTAATGGAAAGTCTTCAATATCGTCCTAAAAGTTTTGTTGGATATTAATAAAAACTACAACGACAGAAAAGCATGCGCATCGGGTATCATCGTCATAACGACTCTTGCTACGACACAATAAAGTGCAATTCAGGTCGCACAGCGTTAATTACCTACAGTTATATTCACCTAGAAGTTGCTCTTTCTATCGCGTAACTCTTATACCTTCTAGCACGTGAGTGAATATCGAACTAACGTGCGAGCCCGCCGGTGCGTGGCAGCCCACACTGTATTAGCCCGACAAGTTGAGCCCGCCACGTACTTATAGCTTCATACCTAAAATGCGGAGTGCGCATGGCCTGCTCTCGGTACCCTCCGAAACAATATAAAACTTGTATAAAACGCACACTATGCAGCCAGGCATATTATAAGTTGGGGGATTACATCGCTGACAAAAATGCTTGGCTGAATGCTTGTCCTGCTCCACAAGGACGCATTAATTAATTGATTAGCATTCGGTTAAATTGTTGGAGCTGCTGATGATTAAGATGAGCGAAAACTTTCTTTGCATTGTTTAAAATCAATCTCTTAGTACTTATTATATAATTGCATAGCACATGTGTGAGCACTATGTAGCTACTATTAAGCTACCTTTTACTGGGTACGTCTTTCACTGACTTGAGTGTGCCCTGGCGGTTGAGAGTATGTCATGCTCACTCAAATGTCTCGCTGGTGGTGGCGTGTGTGTTGGATCATTAAGTTCCCTTCAAAATGGTTGAGCTAATTGGTGCTGATCCATGCGTCATGTTCGTGAACGGGCGCCGTCAGTTGGGACTGGTCGTCTCTTAGCTGCCATGGCTTATGTTTAATTTTAATATTTAATTTAGTTGTTTTAGTTTTTTATCTTTTTATTACGGACGCTTTTTAACGTGCACGTCTTTCTACATTGTTCTCACATGTATATTTTCAACATGAACGATGTAAGTAACCAATATTTTGTAAAAATATTATGATTTAAAAGAGTGTCCGTGGAGTTTCTTGCCCGTTCTCCATAGGGATCTACTACGCTTTGGAGTGGGCAACTAGCTTCATCTTTCTGACTGACCGACCCATTGACAATTCAAAAGTGTCTGTAATTGGTTTATTTGAAATAAATGCTTTGAGTTTGAGAATAGCGAAGTCGGAAGTGTATGTATGCGTGTATGTCAACATACTTATCACAAACACCACATACCTTTCATTTAACACTCACCCACACACTCATTCACCCTACAATCACACATTAAAAACCAATCCCGTAGAATTTTTTGTCCTGTATTTTTATTTTTTGTCTTGTTTTTTTTTTTTTTTTTATTAACTAAATCTAAATTATCTAAATTCTCTCTCTGCATGGAACATTTATTCCATTCTGTATCTGGAGAAGGGCGTTGTTAGCTGCGCTACAAATTATACTTTTGCAGCTATCATCGTTTTACTTGTTGTACTGTCTTTTGTTATTGTTCCGAAATATATTTTTTTTATGTGTTATGTGCTGACGCTACTCGTCGTAAACCTTCACAGCGTGTTTTTGTACACTTGGTAAAAAATACAAGTAAAACGCACTTGGCTTCGTGAGAATTACATAAGATGAGCTGACTTACCACATCCATGTCAAAGATATCATTACTTTGATTATCATTTCGCGTCCTATTGTTGTGTGTGATCGGACTGAATCCACTGTTCAACACTTTACGGGCCGGCAGGAGTGGAGGTGATTCTTGATACCCATTCGAATTTTTTGGGGTCTGAAACATCATATAGTTTTTATATTAATTTATTAACATTTATTCTTGGCTAAATATATGTAATGTACAATATTTATTATTTTACAAAATATTAATTTTTATAAAAAGTATTTGGTACAGTCAAACATACATCAGTGGTAACAATTTGACATAGGCAGAGCCTTTATCACGTAGCAATTAGGGTGATTTTCGTAATGTTGGTATGACCACTACAGTGCAGTTGTGCAATATTAGGATTATGGGATACAAGTCGTTTAGCTCCTTAACTTCCAAGTTGAGCTGCACGATTAGTGACAAATGCGTGCACTGACTTGTCCAGTCAGTGTCCACTCAATCAGTATGGGTCTTTCCTCAAAAGACCATTTCAGACACCAATCTACATGGTCTTCACATGATCTGACCAAGATTATGTCTAGATATAAAAAGAGACTGTGACCTCAGTGTTTGTTTCGGCATTTCTTCTCTGAGTATAGTCGGATAGGAAACGCCGACCTCATCCAGTTTTAAAAAATATGCATGATAATATAATCAGCCTATAACGTTCCCAATGCTCGGACTGAGGCCTCCTCTCGGTGAGAGGGAGCGGCTCGTAATCCACACGCGGGCCCAGTGTAGGTTGGTAGATGTTACATGTCTTTGAATTTTTAGTTCTAGGACATGCCGGTTTCGTCACGGATTAGCTCGGGTGACGCCGAGACGAGTGGTCGTTCTTTGAGTGCAAGCTCCCTCAAAGTTTTTTATTGTTTAGCATGTGGTCGTGTCGTGCAGTGTATATTTCGTGTGTGGTGTGTGATTGAGTGTCAGTGATTATTTCTATGATAGGTACCTAGTGAGTTGGTAATGGTCTCCTGAAAGTACGAGAGACAAATTGCCTGCCGAAGGATCCAGTTTCCCGAGCGCCAAGCTGGGTGAGATCTTTTCATGTCTTTCAGGGATACGCTTCTCTCTGCAAAGTCATTACGTTATTTTCTGCCTACCCAATATATGTGCAATATATGTAACTTTGAACAATACGTGTGTGACAGTTATAATAAAGTTAATCACGACAATAGCAAAGCTAGCAAGCAATCTTAGACATTTTCAGGTACTCGTAACCCAAACCAAGGCAAAAAACTTAAACTACTAGTGTATAGTGTTCCTGTGTCCCAAAATCGGAGTGTTCAAGAGTGTTTTTTTTTGTGAGTGGTGATGTGCGTTGTTTCTGTGAAGGCGCATTCAATTCTTAAGCTCTGAGACGACCCGGGAATTAAACTCAAGTACCTACGGACACGCATGGTGCGCTGGCGCCGCCCTGTCGCCATACCCGACAGGATTTTTGTTGGGGTCCAGTTTAATTAATTATTTGTGCTAATTTGTGTGCATTAATTTGTACTTTAAAACTGTAATATCTGCAATCGCGTCAACCTGAACTGAACAGCGGCGAGCTATAGGTCGAACTTTGAATAAAAACAAAAATTACATAATTTGAAGTTGGAGCTGGACAACAACGAGGAACGGTCCGACCGCGTCCTGGACATTCTGCTGCTGACAACTCATCAGAACGAAGAAGAAAAGAGTCGAGAAGGCAGATTACCTGTAATACAGCATAGCAGCGACATAAAAAGAGTCGAAAATGCAGTTTAACCGCCAAAAGATTCACCGGGGAAGCTGGACTAGAAGCAACATAGCAGCAACGTCGTAAAAAAGCCCATCCATATTATATCACCCGTCTCTCCACTATTCCAATGCTTATTTTACGGTGCATACTGGATAGGCTCTATATCCCCTCCATATCCTAAGGGCATGTCTTCCCTACCATTACCGCGCCCCCCGGTCTACTCCTTGATATGCAATGGTCTCTGTTGCACCATGTAACATGAGGCAACAGGGGCTAGTGTGAATCTTTGGGTTCATTCGAGTGATCGAGTCTGGTTAAACCACGCTGGGATCGGTGCAATTCATTCATTCATTCATTCATTCATAGGACATGCCGGTTTCGTCACGATGTTTTCCTTTACCGTTTTAAAAATATGATTGACGTGTAAATAAAAAATGTTTGTACTTATTTACAATCAAACTTCATCATCATCTGCCTAGCCTTTTCCCAACTATGTTGGGGTCGGCTTCCAGTCTAACCGGATGCAGCTGAATACCAGTATTTTACATGGAGCGACTGCCTATCTGACCTCCACAACCCAGTAACTGGGTAATACGATACCCCTTGGTAAGACTGGTGGAATTTCGGACTTCTGACGACCCGTAACGACTGTCAAAGATCCACGAATGACAGCCGGGACCAACGGCTTAACGTGCTTTCCGAGGCACGGAGGAGTCTCGGTATGTAAAGATGGTCACCCATCCACGGACCAACCCCGGCAAGCGTAGCTTAACCTGGTCGATCGACCCATGCGGCTGTTATTACTTAGCCACGAGCTCCTCCATTTACAAACAAACTTATTTACAGAAATAAAATCATCTATCATGCCTTACTTCTAGTATTATAAAATACTAGCTTTGCCCGCGGCTTCTCCCGCGTGGAGATCGGAAATTATCTCACGGGAACGTTCCAGTGGGATATATACGTTCAACGTACAACCGGGATAAAAAGTAACCTATGTCCTAATCTAGGTCATGGTCTACCTATGTGCTAAATTTCATACAAATCCGTTCAGCCGTTTTAGCGTGAAAGTGTAACAAACAAACTCACTTTCGCATTTATAATATTAATTATGATTCTAATGCCCGTTGCCACCAACGCTCAGTGACACATAAATGAATCCCTAAATAATGTTGCACTATTGGTTTTTCAAAGCTAGGCTTAAGCTAGGCTGCTGTTTGTTATTCCTATCAAATAAAATAAAATAAAGCTAGGCTTAAGGTCGCTGTTACAAGTGGGTAGTCAAATCATTACTTTTTTACACTAAAGTATGTTTATTAGATAAAATGCTTTGCATTCTTAAAATGTTTTTTGGCCAAATTGTTGATAGATGTGCATGGTATGATTCTGAACTACAAATATAATTTTAGATAGGTACAGTTTCTCAATAAATGTACCGAACTGAAAATTTTTACTTCGGTACATTTATTGAGAAATTGTACCTATTTAAAATTATATTTATAATTCAGAATCGTACCATGCACATCTATCAACTATTTGCCAAAAAACATTTTAAGAATGCAAAGCATTTTATTTAATAAACATAAGTACTTTGTGTAAAAAAGTAATGATTTGACTACCCATTTGTAACAGCGACCTTAACAGCGCTGAGAGTTGAAAATCCAACAGTGCAATAATATTTAGGGATTAATTTCTTAGGGTTGGTGAAAACGGGCATAGTGTACAAAAGTTATACTTGCCGTTGTCTGTGGTTGAACATCTGTAGTCGTTTTAAATGGTGGTGTCCCTGAAAATTAAATATGAAACATTTGAATAAATAACACAATCCTGTGATATTTTACTTTCGACTGTCATAAAGAAATGATGATGACAATCACAAACAGATAGCAAGTCAAATTGTGCCCCGAATGGCACTTTGTATCCCACATGGCAGTGGGGGTCAGCCTGCCTGGTCTTTCTCTTCCACTTCGAGGATAGAGTCCTCGGCGTCGTTTCGGACACCTGACACACTTTCATGTCCTTCAGCACTACAGCTTTCCACCTTGTGTTGGGTCTGCCTCTGGGTCTTGGACTGGGAATGGAAAGCTGTAGCGCCAAGTTCCCTACGTTTTGTTGTATTCAGCGACAATTTTTGTCTTTCAATATCGATTGCAATATCTTAATTTAAAGGAGTGTCCTTGGAGTTTCTTGCCCTTTCTTCTCCATAGAGATGTACGTTTAGGAATGGGCAACTAGCTTCAACTTTCTGACTAACTGACCGACTCTTTGACAATTCAAAACTGCCTGTAATTGATTTAATTTAAATAAATGGTTTGAGTTTGACCAACTAAAAGGAGGATGACCACTCGCCTATACTGGCATACCCTAACCAAAACGATAATGTACACACACACATGGTGCATTTTAAAACTTATCATAATATCAAGCCTTGTAATTTAAAGCGCATTTGACCTAAATATTGAATAAGTCCCCGTTTTTAATTTAAAGCAGCTGTTTTTTTGTTAATTCAAGAACAAAAGCGCTACATTTTCTAGCACAAAGGTCATTATACGTTAAAAAACTATGAATTGCTAATAATTTTATGTCAGGCGTTTTAACACACGATTACCTCACTACCTAATTTCGATTTAAATAGATAATTTAATAACAATGAGCCGACGTTCGCACGGACGTAAAAATATCGCGGCGACTTTTTTTCGCGCACTGAATTTTCAACGCTTCTTCCACGATTCTCGAAACTCGGCTCAACACCGAGAGTTGAAAATTCAGTGCGCGATAAAATCCCGCCGCGATATTTTTACGTCCGTGCGAACGTCGGCTAATGGTGACGCTGCTTGGTCAGACTAGTAAAATAAATAACTATAGCTTGTGTTATTCGAAACTAGCCTAGGACTGGCAGTAGCGCAAACCAGCTTAAAATGCACCAAGACGTACTGACAACTGTATATTACGCTCCACACCCACGTTCCCACGGATGTAAAATCGCGGCGCATTTCGCACGATTTTTTCCCGCTTTCAACAGAGTGTTCGACTACGAACGAGCGTTAAAAAATCACTTCCAACTGGTTCTTCGTGCAGTGCGGACGTACGATGTGTTCCGCCAAATAATTTGCGGTAGCCATTTGTGAGGCGGACACCACAAACAAAGCAAAGATAATTTTGGATGCATCCCTTGAATAATCAACTTTTGACACCAATTTTTGACGCCGCGCCTTACAAATTGTTTAAATATCCTGAAAGGTTATAATAATTGTTAATTAAATAGCATGCTTAATAGATTGTACTAGCTTTTGCCCGCGGCTTCGCTCGCGTGTAACTCGGAAATTATCCCAGGGGATCGTACTAACGGAATAAGAATCCTATGTTCGAACCCAGGTCATCCGTTAAGGTGTGAAAAGGTAACAAATAGACATAAATTCAGAGAGAGATAATAAATTCAAATAATCTTATAAAGACATAAAACAGGTTTTTATGATTCCAAGGCCCGCTTGCACCAAAAACCATAAATACAGTGTTAGCGCTGAACATGTTTAAAAAAACATCATTCCATCTCTGACAACTTCAAAATTAACAGAAATAGAATAATTATAAATATTCGTTTAGCGCTCAACGTATTTTGTGATTTGCGGTGCTTAGTGGGCCTAAAATCATAATTATTAATTTTAATATGATCATCATTATTTTTTTTGATTGACTCCGTAGCCCGTAAATGAATGTGTGACGTGTTAGCCAAGTTATTTTTATGACTGTAAATTGTAATAACATTTAACCGAGTAGACCGACTTTAACGAAATAAAGACTAAATGTTATCTCAAGCTACGGACTATGACTATATTTCCAATCATTTAAATCTCTTAACAATAGGTAATTACTATATATATTTTTAATTTCGATATCCCTAACATATGAAATGCTAGGTTTCCCATACAAACTTTCATCCCATATTATATTACTCCCTTTAGGTTAATTTTTAAAACAAAATGTAGCCTAGGTCCTTTCCTAGGATGCCATCTATCTCTTTGCCAAATTTTATCGAAATCCGCTCAGTGGTTTAGGCGTGAAAAGATAACATACAGACAGAATTACTTTCCAATTTATAATATTAGTATGGATTTATAATGAAATTTATTCTGTAAACAGGACATCAGAATCACTTTTGAAAGTCATATTAAGAAAGAAAAAATAAGCTATATGGAGTCGACATAATTCCTCGATTAGCGTCAGAAATGGTTTTTTGAGAAAAGAATCACACAAATTTGAGTGGACCCGTCCAGTCAGTGCAAGCATTTGTCCGACTCAGTAATCGTATAGCTCAACTCAGTACCTAAGGAGCTCAACGACTCGACGAACAATATCAAAGAAAGAACATTTGGTTAGGCCGCATAAAGTACTCAAACTGCCAGACTATATTAGTACCGAGTTTCAAGTTAATCCGTCAGCGCGTTAAAAATTTTCCTTGCTAACTTTGACACCCCCTGAAATATACTCTGTGAGGGGTTGTATTTATAAAAGTGTCAATCTTTATTATTTACTGAATCAAATATTGCCAAGTTTCAAGTTTATTAACCAAAGGAATAAGATTTTTAATATAAACCGTATACCCTTTTTTCACCCCCGCAGGAGTGGAACTTTGAAAATTCGTTTGGATTTTGGTTTGATTCCTTTCCATAACTTAACTCAAAGATTATTTTATAAAGTTGTTTAAGAAATCAAGCTACGCCGTAAGATGCTCCAAAAAAAAAATAATTACCCCTTTTTGCCCCTTCAGGGATCGATTTTCAAAAAAGCTAAAATCTTAGGTTAATTTTATGTCAAAAGTATATACTGTGTTTCGAGTTAATCGGACTGTGCTTTAAAATTCTTCCATACAAACTTTAACATCCCTAAACCTCTCTTTGAGAGGTAGTTTTGAAAAACGAATGATGACAAACTTTATTACTTACTTAGGCAAGCATTTGTGCCAAGTTTCAAGTTAATTAACCAAATGTATAAAATTTTTCATGTAAATTGTATTTCCTGTTTTCACCCCCAAGAGGTGGAATTAAAAAAAATCGTTTGAGATTTTTCCATAGCTTGACTCAAAGATTATTTACACCAATTTTCGAGTTAATCAAGCCACGCAGTAAAATCCTCCCCTGTGAAATTGACTACCCCTTTTCACCCCGTTAGAGGTAGATTTTCGAAAAACCCTGATACAAATTATTCTTTATTTTTGGTTTTAAGTATAAATACTGAGTTTGGAGTTAATTGGATTGCGCGTTAAAATTTTTCCATACAAACTTTGACACCCCCCAATTCCCCTTTAGGGGGTAGTTTAAAAAAACCAAAAATCACAAAAATCATAATTTACTTAGATAAATATTCATGCCAAGTTTCAAGTTTATTAACTCAAGGAATAAGATTTTTCATACAAACAATATCCCCCCTTTTCACCCCCTTAAAGGTCGAATTTCCAAAAACCCCTTCTTAGCGGATGCCTAGGTCATAATAGCTATCTGTGTGCCAAATTTCAGCCCAATCCGTTCAGTGGTTTGAGCTGTGTGTTGATAGATCAGTCAGTCAGTCAGTCACGCTTTCCTTTTATAGATATATATAAGATATAGATATATAAGATAAGATTTTCTCAAATTTAACCCGGTTAATGTTTACTTACTTTCTTTATGATAAACTCCACCCATATACGAGTACGTACTACATACCCAATTACAATGTCTTAGATAGACATTGTAATTGGAAAGCACATACCTACAACTCGCATATGCTCTAAATAAATTTGTTTTTGTTCTAAAAAAGCTTAAAAGTTATCAAGTCAAAAAACTGCTATGGCTGCGTACCATGGGTACGTCGGGTCAGTTCTTAGATACGGGCTTGTATGGGGTAATTCTTCTCAGGCTAAAAAAGTCTTTATCACACAAAAAAATGTGTCACGAGCTTATTGTGAGGTCGGACCGTTTGAATCTTGCAGACTTTATTTAAGAAATTAGGATTACTAACTCTATTTAGTCTGTACATATTGCAAGTAGGAATATTTGTTAAAAAGCACTGAGCCATTTACTAAAGCCATTGAAAACAAAAAATTCCTTTCAAGAGTTCCATCCCGACTGGCTGTCACAAGATGTAGAAACACACTATTCCAGAACAACTCTTAATATGTCTGTCAAAATCTATAACCAAATACCTAAACTGATCAGAGAGCTACTATTAAATTATTTTAAAATAAAACTTAAGAAATGGCTCTATAATAATGTGTTCTAATAATTAAGCTATCTAAGGTAGGTATTTAAATTCATCAATACGTATTAGGATCTCACTATCCTCACTTATAATTTATATAACTTAACTATTTTAATATTTTTTGTTCACATGATCTCAGTACTGTAATGAGTGTTTTTGTTAATATTTTTATTTTTAGGGTGTTTTTTTTTCATGCTGAAAAAAGTAAGCAAAATATGTGGAACTATTTTATATTTAACCTCTTACCATATTTTATGCAAATACAGATATTCTATTCTACTCTATTCTACGCCCAGCACTATTTTAGGATTCCATATTATAGGTTTGAAAACATCGGAGGTGTTCTAAAACAAAACAACAGGGCTCAACGGGAAATTATCCGATATAATTATCCAATTTATCTATCTATCTGTATGTATAAATAAAAATCAATTGCCAAATGTCTATGTACGCGCATCACTTCGGAACGGTTGTAGAGATAAACCATTCTAAAAAGGAACGTCCCTCCTCAGCGGTTATTTTTTATTTTATTTAAAAGGAACACTAACAGCTACAATATAAAACATAGAAAAACGTCCTTTGGTGGACACGAATGTGACTTGTCATGCAGGCGTACCACACAAGAGTGAGCGACTTTTGACTACTAGGACATAAGTATCGGATTACTATTTTGTTCGCCATGTCCCGTCTATTGTTAAGTAATATTTAATGGCTTTGAAAAAAGTGAATGAGATATAAGACAGTAGGAAGTCTTCAAAAATGTTGAAAGAATTGACAAATTGACGTTTAGTCGTTCAGTGACAGTTAAATTGATTTATCTGCAACATCGAAAAAAATTGTATTGTTTTGGTTGTTTTGTAAAAAAAAGTTGTAGAACGTTATATTATACCTGCTATTTTTTAAAATACCAGCAATAGTAGTTTATAGAACTCAGTGTGTTATCGTTGTATATCACTCAATTGCTGACTGCAATTAAGAAAATTGGTAAATTCGGGAAAACTGAAAGTTATAGGAATTTTGTACACTTATGACATAAGGTTCTGCAGTGAATGAAGTTCTGCAGTAGAATTCAAACAACTTTTTCATCACATACCTGTGATTATTAATAAAACATACTAATTTTGAATTGTGCGATTATGTATATTCAAACTGATATGTGCTAGTACAGCGCTGGTGTATTGTTTCACATAAGAACTCAATATAGGTAAGGTATTTACCAATATTCAATGTTGGAACAGCATTTTTGGTAAGACGTCCACCTGATGTTTGATAAAACTCTTCAAAATGGTAATCGCATATACGTATGTTGTTATAAATGTAATTATCACCCCTTTCTCGATCTATTTCGCTCAACACCATTTTCCACTCATCAAATTTTTCAGTATAAGGGTATTCTTGCGATGGAAAGTGGTGAACTTTTCCTGAAAGACAACATCAACTTGTAAAACAGTTTTCATCTGAAAAATATAATGTAAGTACAGACAAAAGCACATCAGGTTATACCAAACTGTCAAATTTCTCCAAATGATTTTAAATCTTAAAATGTTGATGGTCAAGTTCAAAATCGAATGAGAAAATGTGTAGTAACCTGACGTGCTGCTGTAAACAATTTTGTAAGATTTTAATAATTATGAGAACCATACCTTTATAAGGAATACATCCAAAATAGCACTTAAAGGCCGACTTTCTCGGCATAATGAAAATTTCGTCGAAATAGGCAAAATCGAGGTTCAGTTTACACGGCGTTGGGTCAATCGTTTACGTATCCTGTCACAAGTTCCAAGGGGAAGCAGTGTCAAAGGTTTAAAGCAGATATATTATCAAGAAAACAAGCACAGTCGTAAGTCGTAAAAGAGCACAAAACAGATCACCAAAACATCACTAAACAATGAACGAAACAGAAGACACTCTTTTTAATCAAAATACTTATACATTACCTATAGGTACATACCATCGCGGACATTTGCGGTGAACACCTTTCGACCTTAACACTATGGTCATAAGGTTAGAAAGTGGTTCACCGCAAATGTCCGCGATGGTACATCTTGGTAAAATCATTCATATTGAAACTATATTTATGATTACGTGAAAAGAGAGAGCGCATGTTAAACCAGAGTCTAGAGTAACAATATGAAATAAAATAATTAAAAAAGATAATTATAATTAAATATGAATTCAATCAATCAATCTGCCTAGCCTTTTCCCAACTATGTTGGGGTCGGCTTCCAGTCTAACCGGATGCAGCTGAATACCAGTATTTTACATGGAGCGACTGCCTATCTGATCTCCACAACCCATTAACTGGGTTATACGATACCCCTTGGTAAGGCTGGTTGTCAAACTTTCGGGCTTCTGACGACCCGTAACGACTGTTAAAGATCCACGAATGACAGCCGGGACCAACGGCTTAACGTGCTTTCCGAGGCACGGAGAGTCTCGGTATGTAAAGATGAGTCACCCGTCCACGGACCAATCTCGGCAAGCGTAGCTTAACCTGATGGATCGACCCGTGCGGCTGTTATTACTTAGCTACAAGCTCCTCTAGATAATTAAATATTCATTAATGATGGGTAATTTCTAGGGTAATTTATTTTTTTGATATTATCTTTTATACTAACTTCTCTGATAATATGGTGGCCTCCCTGGTAATCTCCTCTACTTCAAAAGTAAGGTATATTCTTACCACTCATCTAACACATTGACAGAATGAACGGATTGAACTGTAATCTTTCATATACAGAAAATGCAATCAGAATCACTAAAACATTTTTTTTTATTTAATCACAAAACCTTCAGAAAGAAAAATCACCTTCAGAACTTGAAGAAAT
The DNA here is from genome assembly GCA_946251885.1 of Cosmia pyralina. Lineage (NCBI taxonomy): Eukaryota > Metazoa > Arthropoda > Insecta > Lepidoptera > Noctuidae > Cosmia > Cosmia pyralina. The sequence continues at coordinate 23,753,091 of OX276358.1, forward strand.
GCTCCAAGATCTGAACACAGCAAGTCTTGAGGTTGGACTTTCAATGAACAGATCCAAAACACAGGTCATGACCAACAGCATAAAACGTAGGGTCGAAGTGGACGGACATGTGTTGCAATATGTCGATGAGTACACATACTTGGGCCAGATAGTGTCTTTCAACAATAGACAAGACCAGGAAGTCGAAAGACGAATCCAAAATTCTTGGAAGACCTACTGGGCCCTTAAAGAACACATGAAAGGTAGTCTTCCTATAACACTTAAAAGGAAACTCATCGACATGTGCATCCTGCCTGTTCTAACCTATGGTGCACAAAGTTGGTCACTTACTGAACAACAAAAGTCCAAACTCAAGATTTGCCAACGGGCAATGGAGCGCAGCATAATGGGCGTCAAGCGTACAGACCGAGTTAGAAACACCATCCTGCGCTCCATAACTCAAGTAGCAGATGTCGGAGAAAAAACAGCCAGGCTGAAGTGGGAGTGGGCCGGACACGTCGCGCGAATGCACACGGAGAGATGGGCAAAGATCGTCACCCACTGGACGCCTGCCTGAGGGAGGACATCGCCGTCGAGGCAGGCCACGGCGAAGGTGGTGTGACGATCTGATAAGGTTTGCAGGGCCAACATGGCCAGAGATCGCACAAGACAGGGAGGTGTGGAAGGAAAAAGGGGAGGCCTTTGCCCAGCAGTGGGACACAATGTAGGCTAAAAAAAAAAAAAAAAAAAATGCTGCCTTGAATTCTAGACTATTGTCGAATATCTAGCTTGAATGAAGAATACTTAAGAATATAATTTGGCTGTAAGTACATGATTAGGGCATAAATAAACTTCATCATTTGGATTTATTAAATAAATTAGATTCATAATTAATGATACTCACAGTTAGCTGTGGTGCTTGAGGATTTTGATTTAAATACAAATCTGGATTTCTTCTCCGAGACCTGCTCGTTTTTGCTTCCACTGTAAAACAAAAATGAAATACCTAAAACACAATAATAATATTTTTTGAACCGTATGTACATATAGCCATTAAAAGAGTATCATTAATTGTTCTTTTTTTTTTCTTTCTTTTTTATCAATTTTTTTATGATAAAATTATCATAAAAAAAATTGATTTAAAGGAACCTACTAATGAAAATGGCCATATTGAGGAGCACCACAATAAGCTTGAATGCAACCTAGTATCCTTTAGAAGTGCTTAGATTATTAACCAGAGGTATCAGATCTAGCTTCTGCCCGCAACTTCATCAGCGTAAAATTTCTTGTTCCTCAGAATCGCATTGCATTGCCTGCCTACTTTATTTTTGCTTAGCATTATTTCTGACTTTCTTTTCTTTTTGCTCGGCTTCTAAGGGTTCTAGGTGGTGTTAAATAGCCTTCCTCAAAAATTGGGCTATCAAAGGCAAAAAGAATTTTTCAAATCCGACGTGTAGTTCCAGAGATCAAACATATAAACAGACAAACTCTTCAGCTTTATTATTAGTATAGATAATGTAATATCACTATTCATGAGCACCAGGAACACTATTCACAGATTAACGCTGCTTGTTCTGTCATACTGCTGTTTAACCATTCTGCTTGCAATTGGCATATCATGCTGGCTACACTGCAGCCTGCATGCTATTAATTCTGCTTTGATATATTTGATCTCATGAGGCTTTTTTAAACTCAACATTTCTACTTAGAATGTTTGTTATTTGAAACTGGTTTTGATGAATGTCTGCAAGCCATTAGCTTAACATTTTTTGGAAAGCTTCTAAAAATCTTGAATATTCAAGATTGAAAGAAAATACAAGCTATGGTTCTCTTCTTGCACCTAACTTGAATGATAAGAATTGAATTGAATTGTTTGACAACAGCTGCTGGCTGAATGGATGAAACAGGGGTCAGCATCAGCATTATTGTTCAGTATTAATCAAGATTTAGTAACCTAGGTTTTATTTATTTACAAATTCATGCTGGTCTTTCTAAAGAGCAGACAAAGATCATAACACTCACTACCCTCAACACAAAATTGTGAGAATGTTCTATGTACAAGCAAAAAAAAATCACTGTAGGAAGTAAAAACCTTACTACCATCGATCACTAATTTTTTATTAGTGATCGATGTTTACTACTGTTATTGACATAAAAACAGGAAATACTTTAAAATAATGGTTACTAAATAACCAACTATCGAAAACGACGACGAAGATTATCGGAATTTTAAAAAAAGTAAAAAGTTATTCTACCTTGTATTGTTTGAACTCGAGTTTCCAGTAGTTTTCTTGATAAAATTCATCAAAGAAGATTGCTTGCTTATTGATGACATCGTTGTAATATTAACAACTGTCCTTTACATTTATCATTGTAAAGAATTTACAATTTTGTGATTTTCCGTACTTTCTCATTTAATTTTATTTTTCAAAATTCACAATATTATTATTATCACGTTCAGAGAATTACTTGATGTCCCACAGGCCACAGACTAAGTAGATGCCCACAGAGCATATAACTTCCAATGCCAAACTTGCATGGATGGACCTCGCTGTCATTTGCATTTTTCATGTGGGGGCCACACCAACGTCAACATCAATGTGCATCATCGCCATAAACATCGAGGTAATTAAACCGATAACTATATATATATAGATATCGCGATAAATCGAATGGCCACACTTGAACGCCGCCACCAAGTTATCGCCACGTCAATCGGTAATTTTAAATGTCATTGTAAAGTTATCGCGGTATGTTGTGGCTACACCTACGGCCTACGTCCATCATCGCGATAATCAATGACATATCCCGCCCATTGATGACTGTTACAAAAGATGTTACTTAAAAAATTTAGTGCAAAGATACATTCCGCCATGCAGTGATGGCATGCAAATATCTAATGGATGCTAGAACATACATAATTATAGACAAATTAATAACAATTTGTTAGGTACTAAATTAGAGTTTCACTGTTAAGAATTCTATGAACGAAAATAACAATATAATCAAGTCAATACCAATTTGAATAAAAATATTACACACTACTTAAAGAGTTAATGCGCGCGTGCAGCTGGCTGGCTACCGGTTAATTAAATAGTAAGGTAATTAGCTAGCGACAAGGTAACTAACTTACCAAAGTAACTTAGAATAACTAAAAGTGACTACAATGCATTTCTTAAGTGAAGTAGGACTGCCATGACGTGCTCGGAGCTGTTCCAAGAACGGTTCCAAATGAACAGATGAAATCTCATCAAGTTCATCCACAGCTTGACTTCACCCACTGGCCCACAGCTGGGCATAAGCCTCTCTTTGTTTGGTTTGTGCTAATCTGTGCGGTCGTGTGCCAGCCTATATGAAAACTCGCCTAACTTTGATTTAGTAAGGAATCATTTCAAATAGCAGCACTACACACGTGAAACTGTGACACTTGTGACAGTTCAATGACGTTTCTTCATTTGTTGTGAATGTGATTTTTCAAATGAATTAATAATGTCTCTTAGAAAAGTGCTTTTTTTAACAAGAACTGCGTGTTGTAAGATAGGAAATCTGCATTCAAAAAATTTTTCAAAGCAGAATATATGGTCACTTTCCACCAACTCGATCAAATTGTACAGTACGGAAAATATAGGTTAGTATCCAATTTTCGCCCTTACACCCGGCAAATGTTGAATCAATAATGAGTTCTTTTATGTAACCCTGTAAAGAATTCAATTAAAATTCATTTCAATAATTTCTGACAATATTAACAATTGCTGTAATCACTCAAATATTGTCATAATTCATTAACTTTGAGGCTTGTGATTCTAAAACCAGTGAAGGAGACCCAAAAGATACCAGTTTCATGTAGAATACTTACCTGAAAAATGAACCAAAACTGTTTTATCCTACGTAAAAACTTCAAAAACCCATGTTTGTTTCATAAAATGTGACAAATGGTTTCTGATGTAAGAGACTAGTAAAGCCATGTGATATGGTTGTCCTCGCTCATTTTTATTATGGAAACATAATATCTAGTATAATATTTATGTAATAACTTTAATATAAAAGATTATGTGCGTGTGTGCCAACTCCCTGAAACCATATTATAATTTTTCTTACTTTATTATTAATATATGCCTATATTATCCCACTGCAGGGCATGGGCCTCCCTTCCCTCTTTCTACATTTCACAGTATTGTACAAATGTGTGCAAACCTTTGGAAAAGCGTCTAGTTCATTGCACCATCTCCTTTTTGGCCTGCTGCATTTTCATATAAAATATTAAAAAATTGCTGGCACTGAAATATTTACTTACAATATAAAAATTAAAAAAAAAAAAAAAAAAACAATAAAATCTCCCAGTAATGGCACTGAAATAAAACTATTTCAATTATTTTAACTAGATATTTTCCTAACTTCCAGATAAAAATATAAAAGATCCTGAGAAAACAGATATCTTGGGCCGCTTTTTCCCACAATCCCCGCTGTCCACAGAAGATGCACAGGCCATTAAGAAGGAACAGGAGAAGTTTGAGAAAGAGAACAAGGAGAAGACAGAAGAAAATGAGAAAAGTTGGAGGCGGATGAAGATGGGGTATGTCAGGGGAATAAGCTGCTGAAGTCTGTTCCAAAAGTATATGATTAAAGTGTAAACAAACACTTCAGCATAAATTCATACTCAATCACTTACTCGAGAGAATCAGTAATACATTCATCTGTATTAAGAAAGTTTCAACTTTATATCTCACCACATTTTCCAACAATTACTGTTTAAATAACATTATTAATAAATTGGCATTGAAAAATCGTTAATGAAAATTTAGGTTATAAAATTAACCTCTAATAAAAAAAAATCTTAAAGTGAATTAGAATTTCGGGTTTAAGTATTCAAATAATCAAATAATTTGTGGCAATCAATAAATTGGCATCCCCATGGGTATGTTTTCCAATTTGTTTACATTTTCATCTGATTCTTTTGGAACAAACCATTAATCTTTTCAGACTGTTTTGTTGGTCTTAAATCATTTCAGACTGTATTGACTGATTGGTTAGTCTAGCTAGGATAACGGCAGGTTCACAGATGAGTGCCAATGCATACCTGTGTTCCCGCCGTAAGCGGCAGAGGAGGACACCATGGAGTTTTAGTGGGTTAGAGTCCCACATAACTGCACTATCTCCCCTAGGTATTGCAGTATGAATGAGCATTTCTCCACAGTAAAATAAAAAGGGTAGCAATGGATAGACTGTGTGAAAGATGATATGGCTAGAAAGAGCTACTACTGAGATGACATCTAATAGAGAAGTATAGAAGAAACCACCACCAAATAAATTGGGCTAAGGGCAAGAAAATGTAGAGTAATCTGGACCTAGAGGAAGCAACCTAAATGCTTCTGTAATTTTTTTGTAACATACCTTAATTGGCATTCATTATTTTAAAACTCTGGTTAGTTAACCAGAGTGTATAGTATGGATAGATATCCATACTTATATTATAAATGTCGAACTAACTCTGCCTGTATGTTAGCTTTGCATACCTTACCGTCTTCAATGGATTTCAATGTTTGCCACACAGGTAAACCATGACCTGTGTCAGGACATGGGATACTTTTTATACCGGTAGTATGTTCCAGTGGGACAAATTCCGACGTCCACGCGGGCGGAGCCGCGGGCATAAGCTAGTATTTCTTATTGTCAAAACTTTTTTCAGTTCAGTTATGGTTTAAAAACTGAAGTTAACTGATTTATGTTGCTCACCATACCTTAAAAGTAAACATTCACTTATCAGAGCTGAACTAGCCGACAGAATTGAATTTTAGAATTACTTTTATGAAAACCTATGAAACCTCGCACCGAATCGCTGCCGCCGGAAGAATTACTAGGAACTTCGTTACGTTCAGCGCGGATAAGTGTGTACCTTAATATCTTCACATCAAATGTCTTATTTAAAATGTTTTTAGTCATAAACATATTGTTAAAGGCTTTTGGTGGATAGGTCCCGTCAAAACTGGAAGGAGGACGCGCGGGCTCGCGAAAGATGGAAGGAGTGGAGGGAAGCCTTTGCCCAGGAGTGGGACAGCATAAGGTAGTTGTTGGTAATAAAGAAATTTATCAATTTTATTTATCGCAGGTTCGCTGTATTCGGCGGCGCCATGACGGTTATGGGCAGCTGCCTCGTGGTAGAAATGGGGGCTCCTCGCCGCGGTGATGACGGAGAAATCATTGAAGACGAGTTCTCGGAAATGCCCATCGTCCTGCAGTATCTACGGCGCACGTGGAAGGAACTTACCTTTTATGAAAAGGTACCATTCCTTTGCTCATGTGTGATAAAAAATTGTGTGCGGTCGGGGACTCCCGTCAGTTCTCACGTATAATTTAAACAAAAACAAAATTTTAGCAGCCGCCATCTTGGATTTACATTTTGACTTCACTATCGACTTTAGCACCCTCGAAAACCATGAAAACGACATCCATGATGAAATTTTTTTAACATTTTCGCAGCCGCCATCTTGGATTTTCATTTTGACCTAATTCACACCCATGACACGAAATATTTGAAAATTTTCGCAGCCGTCATCTTTAATTTTGACTTACTATCGACTTTCGCACCCTCGAAAACCATGAAAACGACACCTATGATGAATTTTTTTTTAGTTTTCGCAGTCGCCATCTCAGATTTTCATTTTGACCAAATTTACTTCCAAATTCAGTCGCATTTAGAGGACATAACGCTTTTACGTTACGTGATGATTTCTACCAGTCCAGTCCTACTGCGAGCTGTTTTAAAGAACTTCGTTCCAAAAAGCAATGTCTGTATCATCTGTATGTCTGTCCGTTGGCTACAAACACAGAGCACGGAACGGCCGCACCGCCCGGCCGACAGCGCCTAGAGACGGCAGTATTAATAAAATTCGTGGCGCTCAAAGTGCGCTGAGCACACATGCAACTGCTGTCACGGGCCGCCTTCAAAGCTGTTAGTTTTTATGTACGTCATTTGTGTCGTAGTGCGAGTGAACGGCGACACACTTGGTTTGTATGGAAAGTAATGAAATGCCGCCTTTAGCAGCGGCCGCGTGCGTCTTCGTACTCTGAGGGTTACAAACAAATGGAATCTTTTCATCAGCATATTTTCAGTAGTAGTCTAGAGCAGGGCTTGAAACCGCTACCAAAAGTACAGGTTCTGTATCGGTACTTAGCAGTTCTTGCAATTTCGGTTACCTGTTCCAGACGGGTACCGGTACTACCGGTACATCACTTAACAAGTACCGGTACCAAATTCTCGAATATGTACGAGGAACCTCGTCCGGTCGGGAACCTTGAAGTCGTTTTCCTAATGCCTATTAACTATCCTTTTTACTTGCTATATCTGTTTTCTCACCCTAACTTACGGAAATATTTGTTTGGTACCGGACCGATATTAACTGATTAGAAAGACCAATAGTACAGGTACTACGTCTGGTGCCGGTTCCAAAAAATACCGGTATTTCAAGCCCCTAGTCTCGAGTCTGTTTGTGCCCAGTGGAATGACCTCGTAATTGCTTTACCGCGTTTGACTACAATGCTTGGAAAAGTTTGGAACTGTCTAACTGTCACGTAGACAAATAGACTTTTTCGTTTAGGCAACCTTAGGTTGGTAAAGCAATTACGAGGTCGACTATACACCCCGTCCCACTTTTGTCCACCCTTGTGAGAATACTGGCGTGTAAACAATAGGAAAATTGTTTATTCGTGAGCGTGATGTTATATTATTTGTCTACAGATGATAAAGGAGCCGTCCCGTGAGAAGTTGCTGCCAGACCCGCTGCCTCCTCCATACCAGCCCACATACACGCTTGTGTTAGAGTTTACTGATGTCCTGGTACACCCCGACTGGTCCTACCAGACTGGATGGAGGTACGTTCTTCAATCCTACTGGCAGTGTAAGGATTTTCCCTGCCAAACAAATGTCAACATTGCATCACTTAAAAAAAAGTCGAAAATAAATAACCTTAATCGCGTACCATTGTCCGAGTCAATGCTCTCTCGGACCTATGTGAGTTTATTTATTTTGAACTTTATTTCAACCTGTGCAAGATTCATATTTGTCTGCTATTGAAAACCGTGCTGCGATGCGCCTCGCCAGTTGTACACCGGCCTTCAGCGTATGGAGTGGCACTTTGCTAAGGAAGCGCAAGCATTGTAAAAATTCATAATCGGGCCTCTGATCTTTCAGCTCAGCAGTAAAATGCGACAAAAACTACAGATCACCTCTCTTAAACAAACCTACGCTACGTTCGCACGGTGGCGAAATAAAGAACTAAATTAGATGTACTGGATAGATTTTTGACATGTTGCCTTTACAAGCAACACTGCCATTATTACATTCATAAAAATATGTTTGTCGGATTATAGATAGGAATTTATTTGTTTTGTAATTTTATTTTCCTTTATGTTCTTAAGGAGGATGCGCTGTGGTAGCCCGCGAAATTCAAATTTTCTTGCGTTTTATACAATTCGCAGGTCCGTGTCAGGTTGTATCTTGATCAAAATATGATACGCAGCAATAAAACATATGTATTTACATAATTTTAATCATAAAAATCATCAACACATGTCTCTAAGTTAGATTTCGTGCAGAGTCGTTAGATTTCGTTTGTTCGGCTAATCTGCACGAAATCTAACATATAGAGATGTATAGATGATTTTCATGGTTAAAATTATATAAATACATATGTTTTATTCCCGTATTTTGATCAAGATACAACCTGACACGGACCTGTTACCACAGCGCATCCTCCTTAAGTTTAAGAAGTATTTTGCCATAATTACTAAATTCCCGAGCCACTAGTTTTATATATTTTTTGTAAGGTGGTGGAGCCATTTTTGAGTTTATGCGAGACTAAAGCACGGCAATTAGTTTTTTTACATAAACATATGTTATACATAAACGTATACTATTAAGGTATCCTTTGCCTTCTAACACCATCAGGTTCAAGAAGCGTCCAGGCGTTGACCACTTCCTACAGTCGGTCGCCAGCTCAAACTACGAGGTGGTCATCTTCACCTCGGAGAATGCCTTCATGATATGGCCAGTCCTCGACAAACTGGACCCCGAGAACAAGTTCATCACATACAGACTCTTCAGAGACTCTACACACTTCATCGATGGCGTTCATGTGAAGAATCTGGAGGGACTTAATCGGGATCTTTCTAAGGTATAGCTTATTCGCCTTTACTTAGTTAAGAGACGTTTAAACGTAAAAAAAACATATGGTTAAGCAGTCGTTAAGCATTACTTTACTTTACTTTGAGCGATGTATATAAATAAACCTCTGTTTTGTCTTGCTTTGCAGACAGTTACAATGTAAGGCATCGTTTTCTAAAAAATATTTGTTCTAATTTTTTGTTAAATTTTAATTAAATCGATAGATTTTTCGTAATTATTACTAACCAAATGTCGTGACAACAGCGACAAGTCGATAAAAAATTCAGTTTTTATAACATTGAGCTAAATATTTAATTAAAATCAGTATGAAATAAGCAGAGGTCTGAATAGATATAGTACATTTACCTAAACTTCGAAAAAGGAAGTAACATAGAGTTGATAGGTAATACTCTCTCTAAAATCCCGGAATGATGGTAATTCAAATGTTTTGTTCTAAGTAGGTAAAATAAAATTAAGTTGGCTGGAATAAAAATGTGCTTATTATAAACCTCTTTCACACAGCTTTTGCATTGAGTGAAAGAGATAACAAATAGCAACTCCTATAACATGTGAAAGAGATACTTAGTAAATTATATCACACTAGCTTTGCCCGCGGCTTCACTCGCGTTAATTTAGAATTTGACAATCAATTCGGGAATTCAATCATGATTCGAAAGACACGTGGCGCCATCTATTATCATAAGAACGTTATTGTTGTTTTCCTCTGGAACAGTACTTTTTTTCGGGATGAAAGGTACCCTATGTCTGTTTCTGTACACCTGACAACGTATACTTATGCAAAATTTCAGGATGATTGAAATCATTAGTTTAGGCGTGAAACGGTAACAAACAAACTCACTTTCGCATTTTATAATATTAGTTAGGATATAGTTAGGATTTTGCGTTCAGGGGCAAAATTTCCAATTCTCAAAATGTCCAGCGGCGTCAAAATGTCCAAATCCCAAAACGTCCAACTGTCAAAATGTCCAATTCCCAAAATGTCCAACTCCCAAAATGTCCAATCTTTGAGAACGTGGTAAATGTGTTCAATAACTCATCAAAGTGCTTTTTTAAGGCATAAGAATAACAAACAATAAATTCAAACTACTAAAAGAACTTCATAAAGGTAAATAAGCTATGTTGTCATATATCTATAACATACACCTTTACGAAGTTCTTTCAGTATTTTGTATTGTTGTTTGTCATTCATAACATTCATGTCTTAAAAAAGCGCTTTGATGAGTTATTGATCACATTTACCATTCTTCAAGATTGGACATTTTGGGAGTTAGTCATTTTGGGAATTGGACATTTTGACAATTGGACATTTTGACAGTTGGACATTTTGGGATTTGGACATTTTGACACCGCTGGACATTTTGAGAATTGGACATTTTGCCCCTGAATGGGATTTTGTTGTATCATAACAAAAGACATTTTGAAACCCGCTACTGGGTAATAATAACCAAATATCTGTACAAAAAATGTATGTAGGTATGTATTTGAAGCACAAGTTTTAATATCTACGAAACAAGTAAGCACCAAGAAGAAACTACGACCTACGTATTGTAATTGCAGGTGATAGTGATTGATTGGAACAAGCAAGCTACAAAATTCCACCCGCAAAACTCCCTCATCCTCAAGAAATGGAAGGGCGCTGACGACGACACGGCTCTCCTGGACCTCGCCAATCTGCTACAGAGTAAGAACACTGCTGCATTTTTAGTAATTAGTTGGCGAGACTGCATTCCGGACACCCATCAGTTTGTGAAAATTTACCAACTACTTGACTGCTGGAATATACACCTGGGCTCTATTCTCTAATTCGGTCAACGAAGATACGGGCCCGTCCGAAAGCAACAAAAACTAGTGACAAATTAAATTTTTCGGATGGGCAAAAACACTTCGGGATTACGGACAACTGTCAAATCGTATTGTCAATTTGTCATTCATGCTTAGTTCGGGCCCCGAACTGATCTTAAGTCCGTAAGTGATACGGAGTTGGAAACGCCTGGTAACTTCGGCCGAAACTGCGGATGTCGTGCTAGAGGAGCAGACCCCCTGTTGTTTCTATTAAACGAACGCGAGTGCGGCGCTCACACAAACGTTTGAATTTGCGTATCTTCGAATACGAATGAGCGACAAATCGCGCACGCACAATATTTTGACAAGTCACAGATTCAGTTTAGAAGATCCGAGAGATGTCCAAGAGCTAGATCAAACAGTTTTCGTAAACTCTTCGATCTAGCTCTTGGACTATACCTTAAAAATTGATCTCATTATATCTTCTGAACCCCGACAAAATCTGTGACTTGGCGAAAAATTGCGACTAAATTTGGGAGAAAACAGATCTTCGCTAGGTGGCCTAGATTTTGAGATTCAAATTGGGCCAAGCTGGGAAGATGCTCTCCAGATCGGCAACCCTCGGAACCCTTATAACTTTTGAACCAGTGACCAACTAATTCTGAAATTGGGCGACAAAATTCGACTAATTAGCGACTAATTTTTTGTGTTATCAAAATTAAAATCCCTGATGGTGGTCATGCCAGTGTCAGCCGAATACAGAATTCAGTATACAGGCGTGATGTTAAATGTTACGTTTTCCCTCCCTCACAGCGATAGCTATGTCAGACGTGATCGACGTGCGCGAGGTCCTGACGTACTACAGCCAGTTCGACGACCCCATCGCCGCCTTCCGCGAGAACCAGCGCAAGCTGATGGAACAGCTTGAGGAGAAGGAGCGCGAGAACAAGGGACCCGATCAGCCGCTTACTAAGAGCTGGCTCAGGACCTTTACCAGGCGCTAACAGTAGTAGGTACGTCAGTCAACAGGAAACTAATATAAACTATAGTGTTCTCCAAAAGTATCTGATGAAAATGTAAACAAATGGATCAGAAAACGTACCTGTGGATGCAAAATTGTAGTGCCACTTACAGAGCTTTGATTTGATTATTTGAAAACTCGATTCAAAAATTCTAATTTTAAATCACCTTAGGGGTAATATAAACAAATTCGGATATCTTTTATCCGTGGTATAAAATTGACGACTGACAGTTTTTGTATGGAGAAACTGTCAAAAATTCAAAATTTATTCGAAGGTTACTTAATTATACTGGGCTTCGATCAATAATAGCACTAGATACAGGATCAGGAACAAAAATAAGTCGCTGTAGTGGCCACGTTTACACACACATAAACATTTACATTTGTTACTACGAAATATAGAAAAAAAGTTTTATAATATTTACAACTTCAATTCATTATAAACCTTAACAATCAAACATAAAGTTCAATTACGATTGCAAAATATTTATATTTAAGTCCTTCTATCATCGGAGAAAGGTAAAAGCAATAAATTAAAAATGTCGCTTGAAAATAATAGGTCATTTTTATAATAAGTACAAAAATATTTATTCTAAAGTGTACTTAAAACTTAAGCAATAAGGTTAAAAACATTTTGTTGAAAATTTTGTGCTTACTCTATTTTGGAACTAGACATAGTTCTTGGTATTTACATTTCAATGCTCAGAACACAGTAAGTATTGAAAGATGTAGAGTAGCAGAATAATAATATATTTTTTAGGCCAAGGTTCGTTTTATATGGTAGCAAATATTTTTGACCGATTTTTAAAAGTAGAAGGAGTAAATTAGTACAATAGTTATTTTAATTTTGATTATTAATTTGATAATTAATTATTTTAATATAAATATTAAAACAAATTGTTGAATTTTTACAAGGTTTATATATTTCTTCTCCTCTTTCTTTCGCGACAATAGATACCCATTCTGCATTGCGAAATGGGTCACTAGGAAATCTACAAACAAAAACAACATATAAAGTAACAATACTACTCCATGCATTTCCCTGTTCCCGAACAGTCGATGTTTGAAATAAGACCACAAAAGTATTTGTGTTTTTATTTTTCGGGCCGTTTTTGAAGCGCTTATCGGGAATCTAGTACTATTATTGATCGAAGATACTGGGTATAAAAGTTTGGTCGAATTCACCCTAAAATATAATTTACATTTAACAAATGAGGTTAATTTGATACAATTTTATCGATTATTTTTCAATTAGAATTTAATAATGTTATTCAAACAATAATTGTTGGAAAAAGTGGTGAGTTATATGTATAAAAAAAAGTAGAAACTTTCTCAATACAGATGAATGCGTTACGAATTCCGTTTAGTGAGTGATTGCGTAAGAATTTAACCCGAACAGGATTTGTTTATTTTTTCATCAGATATTTTTAAAACGGACCATAGCTACCCGCAGTATCGCTCGGAGGTTTTTTTTAGCCTATGTCACTTTCTAGCCAATAAACTATACCTATGCAAATTAAAAAGTCGAGAGGTGTGTTGGGACAACCGGTTAGAACGAAGTTCCCTGTATATTATGTATTACTACAGAGCCATAATAATATAAGTTTTTAGTTCTAAACTACTAGATGGCTATATATTAAAAAAACAAGAACTTTTGACCCTTGAAACTTGAGACCATGAAACTGACTTTTATAAGCATATCGCTTTTTCGTTACGTGACTCCTACCGCAAATCGCGTTAAAGAACTTCGTTCCAAAAATTGAGCCTTCGCGGGACGCTTGGCAGATATGAAACATCGAATCTATTTTGTGTGAAAGGATGGTTTATTAAAGGAAATAAATATGCCATTACCAAAAACGAAAAAAATTACTTTCTCGGATTTTTTTAAAGAGAAAAATCTTTGTTTTAATTTCGTTTGGCTGTTGGCCGCGTGGCCACACCAACAGTCGGTCTGATGCCGCATTAGATGTTTTACATAAAAAAAAAAAAAAAAAAATTGGCAATCATGGACAGAAGTGAAAACTATGCATAGCATGTCACGGTGTCGCGGTGACGCGAATCCGTAAGATTTCCCCCTACCAAAAATCGCTCAACGCGCTTAAAGAAGTATTTTTTTCAAAAATCACGTAATCTGTTTCTCTGCTGCGTGAAATAAGGACTAACCAATATGTACAAACACACTTTTGCATTTATTGGGAAAATGTAATGTAACCAACATTTATCACGTAGCATCTGAAAAATGCATGGTTCCCGTGGGCATCTCCATGTTGGTGAAACCGCGGGGCGCAGCTAATGAATTGTATTAAAATGTTTTTGTTTATCTTGGATATGAGGCAAAAGGGCACCACACTATAACTTAAGACAATTGTTATGGCTTCTCAAAGAGCAGCTATTAAAATACATACGTATCAAAAACTCACGTCTTCTTCCCATGGGGGTAGGCAGAAACTACAGAACGCCACCTGCTACGGTCCTTACATACTACTTTAACACTGCCCTTATAGATATTAATATTATTATAGGGCAGTCTGTAGTTTAAATACATAATTATGTATTAAAATGAATCCTATATAGATGTGGCCCGTTTAGGCGCGCACCTTAAGGACGCTGTTACAAATGGGTAGTCAAATCATTACTTTTTTACACAAAAGTATGTTTATTAAATAAAATGCTTTGCATTCTTAACATGTTTTTTGGCCGAATTGTGGATAGATGTGCATGGTACGATTCTGAACTATAAATATAATTTTAGGTAGGTACAGTTTCTCAATAAAGGTACCGGAGTAAAAATTTTCATTTCGGTACCTTTTTTGAGAAACTGTACCTACCTAAAATTATATTTATAGTTCAGAATCGTACCATGCACATCTATCAACAATTCGGCCATAATACATTTTAAGAATGCAAAGCAAAGAATAAATAAAATTATTTAATAAACATACTTTTGTGTAAAAAAGTAATGATTTGATTACCCTTTTGTAACAGCGTCCTTAATTAATGAAATGAAACATATTTTTGTCATGTGTGTGGTTTGTGTGCGAATATCCGGCCTGCCGAATGTTCGGCCAGTATCCGACCAAATCGTTTTCCTTCGCGTCCCTGATAGTCAACCATAAAAGTTATTTGTAAAATATACCAAATTGGCATGTAATTTAATCGTCATACGTAACTAATAATAATATGATATTTTATCTGGTGAATGAAATTGCTGAAATATTCTTATAATGTTCTAATGTATTAATCTGTCAAATTTATTCCTTGCTTTATGTTTTCTGTAAAATGTTCCTCAGGTCACGTCTTTGCTTTGTCATTTGTAAATCTTTTACTATCTGTGGGGCCGTAAAGGAAAAAGTTGTTTTAGTGCGAATAAGAGATGGAGCTATATGGGACGAATAACTGCATCCCTTATTTGCACTGGAACAAAAAAATACTTCGAGACTACCCTAAATGGTCCCTAGGAAAAACAAGAAGACAGTTGAAAATTAGAGCTTTCAATTATTTATCTTATATCTGCTAGTAAAATAATATCAATTTTAGTCTAGGTGGTACCCATGTATTTTTTGTATTATTTGTTTATGCTACAATTGAATGTGAATTAATCAAGTGATTCCTATGGTTGTTATAAAATTTGTTTCCTTTGGTTGGGAGATATCAACTGTGCTTATTTTTCCAGTTTTCGACGATGTATCCGAAGACTGAATGAATACCTCTGCGGGATATCTACTGATGCTATTTTTTTTAAAAAGCTAAGCTTTAACAACTCATTTACATGCATTGTAAGTAGACTTTGCTTCATGCAACACCAATTAAATTGTTAGTATGAATGGTTGATAGTTCCCAACTTGTTTCTACGACGACGTAGTTTTAAACTTGCTACTACTCGTACTTACCACTCGGCGCACGCGCACTTTTAAAACTACGTCGCCATCTTTATGAATTAATTATAATGTGAATATGTTTGTACGTTGAATTGATGTATGCAAGGTTGTTTGTAAAAACTCAGTCAAATAGGTAGGAAATATAGTTGTTTATAAATAAAATTATTGTTTTATTTCACTGTCATTACTAAAAAATAAACTAAAGGAGGATTCATCCCTCGTATCCTCATACTGAGTCTGGGGCCATATTTCCAAGAGTCCAGATTCAATCTCTTCATTTTCAAATGCTTCATATATTTCCTTTTCACTGAACTTGTTATTTTTCCTGTGAAACTTATTTTCACCTAATTTAAAATCATCAGGTATTCTCTTCAACTTCTTCCAAATGTTACTGATATCTTCTGTAGATGATACTTCCAAGTTTTTTGGTTCTCTCTTATAAGCTTTACTCCATTCGTTTAGAACTTCTGTGCTGGTGTCGTCGAAAAAGGCAGTCATGTATTGTGGACACAAAGTGTGATAAGACACATCACCTAGCGAGTTTGACATAAGCAAGTTATATTTATCATCTTGTTCTAGTACTAATAATCCAGTGATTGAAGTGCATAGTCTATTATCAATAGGATTACTCAAATCACAGCAAAGCATTTTCTCTCTAGCCTCGTTTAAAACTTGCAATATACTTGGAGGCCGATATGGGATGGTAACACTGCTGATGTCTGTGTGCCTGGTTAGCCTGTCGGCGTGGTTACTGACCACACACAGGTCTTCACACCACTGACTGCTCAAACTGATCAGCTCTTTGTTATAATCAAACTTACACACTGACATGTAAGTGGGTATACACTGCATACCATGTGTCCATCTTTGGACAACTTTTAGCTTGTTTTTTTCTTTTTTGTTGTAGCGTAGATCCATTAGGAACAGATGATGATCGGTTCCGAAGTAAAGCAGGCGCTTGTCTGTGGCGTGGCTCGCGACGCTGATGTCGTTACATGCGACATCGTCTGTGATTCTTCTTAGGTTTTTCCACCGTTGGAAAGCACAGTTAGTTCTCTTATCATAGAGAGTTATGGAATTCTTCGAGACATGTGTGAAGTAACCTCTCTCTGAGCCAAGAACTGTGCTCCAATTGTCGATCAAACTTGTTACGTTCCCTCGTAACTGTCTACTTCGTCCTGTCATCCTGTCTATGTTGACGATAGTTAATGTATAGTTTAAAGTAGTAACGTACAATATGTTCTTATGATATTCATCAAAAGATATGCCAGTGAAAGGTAATGTAGACTCCATTTCTTTAACTTTTTCTATTTGTATGGAACTATCCGTTTCTTGTATTTTCAATACAAATATCTTGCTCTTAGTTCTCAATGCTATGATGTTCTGTGATGATATTGTTTCAAGGATGTTGAGGCTTTCTCCACAGTCAAACTTTACTACAGTGTCGTTTTCTATCAGCAAGTTGTATCTTAAGAAGTGGGAAATATCTGAAAACGCCACACAAAAAACTAATTAACTCTTGGCAAAAGCAATTAATTTATTCTTTGGATAGCAACAGTTGTTCACAAATATTTGGTTTACTTGTGAGTAGTAAATTTAAAAAACCGGCCAACTGCGCGTCGGAGTCGCGCACGAAGGGTTCCGTACCATTATCTATAAAAACGGCAAAAAAATCATGTTTGTTGTATGGGATTTTTTAAATATTAAATATTTGTTTTATTCTGTTTTTTAGTATTTGTTATTATAGTGGCAACAGAAATTCATCATCTGTGAAATCTTCAACCGTCTAACCATCACGGTTCATGAGACAGACGGACAGCAGAGTCTTAGTAATAGGATCCCATTTTACCCTTTTGGGTATGGAACCCTAAAAACCAGCATAGGAAATAGGAATACTCAGAACTAGACTGAGCCAACTTAATAGGTTCATCATAGATTTATAGACAGTTCATAGAAGACTTACACATGCAATTAAATTCACTATGCACCAAATAGTCAAGTCCACTGAAACTTATCAGCAACATGTTCCCATGACCTGCGTAGTACCAATTGTAGCTGCTCTCGAAATACGGATCAGGATTCTGTTCGTAATGTGCTGCTATCTCAACCAGTTGCTTGGGACAGTGTAATACTTCATCATTGATCCATTCATATTTACGTTTCCTACTCATTAAACCTGATGAAGATAAAAGAATATCATTTATTTCATTAAGTATTTGGTTTCTATTCAACATAATGTTATTGGGACTTGAAACTAGGCAGAATATAATAATTATGGCTTTCACCATGATTTTTGTAATAATATCAACAAACAGTGCAAGAGGCAATATTAATTAGAAATTTATATTTACCCACATGTAGTATCACACATGTATACACAGTATCTTATTGTTTGTGAACTGGGAGTTTTTAATAACTTAGATTGAAATAAACAAGCCATTATGATTAACTTACTCATAATTCTCTTGTAATCCTGCATGGTGTCCTGCCATACCATTTTCTTTTTCATATACTCAGTGACTGGATCTTTCTTATCAATATTCTGTATGAGCGATATCATTTTAGGCAGCAGACTCTTGTGTGAAAATGTTTCAAAGTAACCGGAGTTCAGGCCTCCATCCCAGTCATTGCTGAATACGTTCAAAGGATGTCCAACAAGAAGGAAATGCTTGTTATCTTGGTATTTGCCGGCTGTAGTCCGTCTCTGTCTCACTGTTTGACTGTACAATGTGTAGATTTTGTTCTTTTTCTTGTTATTTTCTTCTAAATATTCAATTATTTTGTCTACTGAGGCACTGTTATCTAAGTCACTGGCTATGAATGTAGCTTCTTTTCTTTTCTGAAAGTAATGAAATAAGATATCTCACACTTCGTAACGTCGTACGAATACTATTTTATACTATTGGCCGAAATGTGATTGCAAGAATATAAAAGTGAAAATTTACAAACCTTTATTACATCCATTTTACTGTCTTCGTGCGACATTGTGATGGATTTTTAGTTCCAGTTATTCAATATCACATTTAAATGGTACACAAATATGTATTAATGTACCAATACTGCAAAAAAGCGTGAAAATTGCACGTTCAAAACGATTTTTAGGTTATGATTTTGTTGTTGTTTACCATCTGTCACATCTGTGTTGCCAACTTCCCATCCGTCCTCCACAGATAACTATTGGATTATGACGGGATTGAGCCTCCTTTTTCTCATTACGTAAATAAAATGTGCCAGCTATATAAAACAGCTACCTGACCACGCATTCTACTACTGGACTTAGGCCAGCCTCTCACTGAGAGAATGGCATCATAATATAATTCGTTACGACCAGCTAGGACTCTGTACCAGAGTTACGTGACTGGAGAAAGGCGTCAAGCGGGCGGGCGAGGCGGTACATCCTGTCTTGTGTACCTAGTGTACCTTCTCCGGGATATCCCTATCTCACTCAGTCATGCATAGATAGTACCTAATCACAGAACATTATATACCCTAACGGGATAGTAATACCCAGTATTATAAAGTGCTCTGTGGTAATACCCTTAGTACTACATCGCCCGAACGCAGATGAGATTGTGATTGGATCTTAATTTCTTATCGTAAAATTGTTTTGCTATTAATACCACCAATCAACTTTTGTATTCACATCAGTGAATCCTTCATTATAAAGACATTAACAATTAATTGCACCTATTAATATCGTATTACACACTCCCACACGATAAAGTAATCTGCGTTTTGTGCCTCAACCTCTCAACCATCATTTTTAAATCTGAGGTTGATATGTTTGTTCAAACAGTCCTCATAATTTTTAATTTCGCTAACACACACACACACACACACAGTATCCGAGCGCCTACACATTTGTTGGTAACACGCGTTGGGCCATGCTACGAACCACAGGTGACCATCGGAAAGGTTTCCGAGCTTAGCGTTACAACGCAGATATACGATTCGAAGTTGAGTGGTGTGATTGTTATTTCTGAAAACATTAGTAATGGCTGGAAGCTAGAGGTAAGTTAGAAATGTTGGTTGCTTCAAAATTGGGAAGCCACGAGCAAGGCCCATGAATGAGGCCCCTGAATAAGGAGTGAACCAAGAAGGAACGTTACTGCCTTGAAGCAAGACAGTATATACTTGGTATATACGCACGGCTACAGATGATGCTATACATTTCCAGTATAAGCTGATCTCGCATTGTATAGGATTTCCTTACAATGAGAAGTCAATGTAAACTGGAATGTACAGCTAGATCGCTAGATGTGTAGCCGTGTGTACAGCCAACCGCTCATCACACATCAGTGGTAATACTTGCAGCACGATAACCGCCCTTACTGCTTTGACATAAAGACGCTGTCAATGTCAAATTGTTACCACCGATGTGCGGTTGACTGCCCCGACCTAAGGTACGTACCTACTCACGTACACAAATGCCGTCCATCCTGCTCAAAACTTAGCAAAGGTCTTATTTTCTAGGCAACTATGCAAAAGTGCGTGGACATTCGAAACATAGACTCGTGCGACTTCTTCAAGTCATTCTTCGTGGTGAACAACGGCTGCGGCGGTGACAAGAACGAGCAAAACTTGTACAGCACACTCTTCAACTTTACTACTCCAAAGTGAGACTACTTGTCTAACCTCAGTGTGTCTACTTTTACGATAATAGTATCTAAATAAACCATAAAACCTTACGACATATGCTGCTCACTGAATTGCTTGCACGTCTATTTTCTCCTTCGACTTTCGCCTGTAAGTTCCAAGATATTCTTAATTATAGTTTCCTTACAGAATGAAATGCCCCGTTCAAGCTGGTCGCTACGAGCTGCAAAATTATCCGTTCAGAAGCGACGACAACTACGTGACGGTGTTCGAGTCTAAAATATCAACTAGCGTATTTGGCTTCACGTTCAGATTGGATGGGTACACTCGTAACCGAAAAAAGGTAAAACGTTATAAGTAAGGGACTGAAACAAAATTCGTTAAGAGGAAATTAGCTAATTAAACTTTGGTGTAGTTATTCAAAAAGTATTGGTACTGATACTGCCGATACCGCTGTACCGCGGGGGGCGGCACACCGCCGTGAGGGTTGACAAATGAGCGGCGGGACGCCGAGAGCGTGAACGAATGAGCGACATGCACTGCCCCCCGCAGAGGCGGATTTGCCCTAAGACAAGAGCCTAGAGCGGCCAATCTGACAAAACCTGGTGTATAGTTGCCGGCACGAGTCGTGAGCACAAATTCCATCATAACTTTAACTGTCCTCGTCAGTGTGGTTTTGAATTCTGTTTTCTATCTGTCTAAATATGCTTGATAATATATTGATTTCATTGCTCCCGCCCATGTGCAATCTGCCGTGATAGGAAATAAGATTCGTTAGGTTTAAGAGTACAGTTTGTGCTCACGACTCGTGCCGACAACTATAAGAAGAAATGACTGAAAGTATCTAAATACACGCACAATGGTCCAGATGAAGGACTAAGTGCGGAAACCATACCCTCTAACTAGAGAACTAGAACTAGAAGTATCTAAATATTCTAAAGACTCGCGCACATTATGGCGGGCCGCATTGCACCGCATCGTATAAAAATAATCTTCCTAAATCACTCGTATATACAGGGTTACTGCTTACTGGTTATTGACCAATATCCTCTTAAGAGGTCACTGTACTCAACATTATAAACAACTTTTACTATGGAACCAACACTGAAATCGCGAAAAAAAAAATCAGTAACTCGTTTTCGATAAAAGTTGGCAATACAGTAAATTCATTAGGCTGTCTATAAGATGGGTGCTGAGAAAAGGGGCGGCTGGTACCGTTTTTACTACATGGCCTGGGGCCTAGAGCGGCCATGACTGCAAATCCGTCTCTGGCCTCCCGTCTCGCCGCGCACATGCCTACCTAAGGCGCGGTACAGCGGTGTCGGTCAAACCATACCTAGTACCTACTGCTACTTGCAATGCAATGGATATAGCGGTCGGTAGTTATTATTTATCCTCCCTGTAAAATCACGGCATTTCTTCCAGATATTTTGCGTAGAAACATACCTGCAACTGCTTTACAAAAGGAATCATGAGTGGGTCAACAGTACCGGCACCAATGTCCGAGCGCCTACCTTGCCTCAGACAACACAGCAAACAACAGTCGAGAATGAAGACTACTAATAATTATTGTAGGAAGTTAGAAGACGAAATAACGTCTAAAGTTCGCAACAAAACTTGGAGCGTAGGTACTTTTTAAGTGTCAATAGATTTTGACGAAAAGAAACCCTGTCCGTGATATCGATCAAGTCAAGATAATCTCCTATATACAAATGTACCTACTCTGTGAAGATAATAATATAAACAAATCGGTCAAGTGCGAGTCGGACTCGCACGCGAAGGGTTCCGTACTATATTTAACGTTTCTGGTATGGGACCCCCTTTCATTTTTAACTTTATTTTATTATTTGTAATTATAGCGGCAATAAAAATACACAATCTATGAAAATTTCAACTGTGTACTTATTACGGTTCTTAAAAAAAAATTGAATCGACTTCAAAAAGAAATTGACTCGAAATTATGAAATAAGTAACTTTAATTTCGGAAATCGGTGGCAAAAAACTAAAATACAGATCACAAGACACCGATATCAGAAATTAAAATTATTTCACAATTTTGAGTTAGGTAAGTACTTCTTCTTTCATCATCTTCATCATTTGCTGCTGGACATAAGCCTCCCCCAAGAGTCACCACCTCGACCTGTCTTTCCATATACCTAGGTCGAATAGAAAACCTGATTTTTTAATCAGCAAATGAAACAACAATTAAACAATATAAACATTTATTCATCCCATCCCCACAACCCGTGGCTCTCTCTAATAGTTTCTTTGTTATCTCTCCTCGACCTGGTGACGGCACTAGCTTCTCCTTTCGCGATGGCCTTCTTTCTCTCCATTTTCTTCTGTCTTATTTCTAGATTCTTCTTCACTTGCTGCTTCACTACTTCTGGGGCTATCGTACTTGCTGACGTGTACGATCTCATTGATCTAACATCTGATAAAGCCTTCTCGATCATTGCAAGTCTGTACTTTTGAGAATTTTTGTCTAGTTCTGCATCAACATCTTCTGTTGGGTCTATGAGTGTTGGTATTTCTCCTTCGTCTTCTTCTTTAGGAGTCTCTTTGTCTGCTATGGTAAAGTTAACGGATTTTGTAGTGATCTGATGGACTGGGCGCTCGTCGTTCTGTATTGAGGCGTCCACCTAAAAAGGATGTTTGAATAGTAATGCTGCTACACTGGTAAAATCTAAAGGAGTCAATGACTATAGCGTGCAAGTGCTAGTACCGCCTGAGGTATGTGTGCGGTGTGAGCGGTGGTGTGGGGGTGCGATCATTGAGCTAAGAAAAACGTGGAGATGTCTCTATGCTGCGTTCTATACATACATTTGCTTATAAAAATATGAGTGAAATACGATACAGAATGTGAAATATTGTTTTGTCTTATTCTTTCTAATAAAATAATCGTATTTGATAAAAGAGACAACAATATTTAAGTTGTTGCTTATTATGGCAACATTTTGTCGTTACGTAGTGACAGTAAGTGCCTTATCGGCAGTTTTGCTGTCAAACGGTTGTTTACTTTTGTATTATTGAGATTAGCGAGAAAATTACCTTTAAAACTGCATGAATATGTTAGAAAACAGCAATTAACTTTAGTTAACAACTATGTTCCTTGATTGACACAACCCTAACAATGGCAGCCATTTTATGAGACATTATGAATGAGTCGAAAACAGGTATGCACCTTTTTTTGTAGGTATTTTCAGATATCCATATATTTATATGTATATAGGTGCGATTGACAAGACGCACATGCTTGATGTCTTATCTACCTCCCCCGTCTCACCGCTCGCATACCTCAAGAAGGACTAGCACTTGCGCGCACACTATAAATACAAGAACCTTTTTAAATTGTAAGAAGTACTTAAAAATTAAAACCAGTCAAAAAGACTAAATTAAATGAAGGATAACATTCTAGGTACCATCGCGGACATTTGCGGTGAACCACTTTTGAACTTTATTAAGTTATTACCATATTAATAAGGTCGACAAGCCGCAAATATCCGCGATGTTACATAGTCTTCACATATAAATTACAATAATTAATGTTTTCAAATGATTGTAAAACATTTTAAAAGTTTCTTGCCCATTCTTCTCCGTACGAAACTACCTTTTGGACGGGGAACCAAGAATCAATTCTATTTGCTTGTGAATTTACGGGGGTGAAAAATCGATCTAGCTAGGTCTCATTTCTGAGAAAATTAGTTTTCTTTATTTCTACCCGAGCAGAGCTCGGTCACCCAGGTACTAGGTACATTCTAAGTGTCATATAATGGCCTACTTTTTTTTCGACTATTATCAGTTTTATTTAAATAACAAATATATGGTAAAATTAAGTACAAAACTAAAACTAAACCTTAAAAATCTAACAAAAGCGGGTGTCCATGAGGCATGGTGCCAAGAACACTGGCTGCATTTCCGCGTTGAATAGCAATAGCTATCCTCTGTGCGAGAAATGAGCCAGCCCTCCTGTCACCAGCGGCGTTGACTAATCGATGGAACAATTGCTTGAGAAATATTTTTGGACTGGGACCCATGGACCAAAAGTTTCGAAGCCAAGCGGTACAAATATGTAGTCACTAGAAATCGTCTACTAAAAATATTTTTTTTGTCTTTGAAAATTACCTCTTTCCTAAGCTCATCGAGGTCTTGCTCTGTCATCTTGGTTTTGCCTTCTGTCTCTAAATCCTCATCAGATTCCACTTCATCGTCACTTACTTGAAGTCCGATGCCCATTTCCTGGGAAAAAAACAGTACATTAAATCAGATATTTTTGATTGCGATATACGTACTTAATTATTTTTTTTACTGCAGGAAAACTGACTCCAAAGTCACAGGTGTTAACTTAGTTTGGGTGCCATATGTATGTAACAATGTTATTACTTGAAATATAGAATTATTATTATTTGACGATGATCTTCATAATTTCCAGCACTATAACTCTTGCAACTGAATCTGCAATGCAACCAAAAATCTAGCAGCTTGCCTTGGTGTTGGACTGTTTTGAGACCCAAAACAGCCTCCAAACAAAAGTAAATATGACATCCAGATAAAGAAAGAGATTTTCACACAGATATGAGTGGCAGAGATTGGCATTCTCAAAGCCAAACTTTTGCAACATGTGCCATTACGGCCGGGTACAATAAGTATAAAAAACAGGGAGGATTGAAAACCTGTTTCAATTACCTCAAGCAATTCATTGTCAACATCCTTGGTGCGTTTGTATCCAGAGCATGCGACCTCCGTATCGAGCTGGTCATCTCGCTCGAGGTCACTGAACTTAGGGTAATCATCACTCTCATACCCGAAACGTTTCTTGAAGAACTCACGGACGCAGCGCACGTCGCGGTCGAAGTAACTAAAAAAGGATAGAGGAAGTAAATTAAATAGAACATTTATATGTGATTTTCTACTTAACGCTAGATAAGAAAATTAGAAACTTAACATTCATTCAATTCAATCAAAGAATTCAAAAAAAATTCAATCAAATGAAAATCAATTCAATCAATCAATCAATCAATTTCAATCTAATGATGATGATGATTCAATGAAATTCATTCAATTCAAGTCTTTGTGAAAATGGTAAGGTGAATAACGCAGGCCGCAGAAATAATAGCGACGATCTTCGTGGGTGGGGGAGGGAGAGTGTAGCAGCTAGATGAAAGCAAACAAGGATAGAGAATTAAGTTAAACGGCGAGCGATATTAGTGGCCTATGTCCAGCAGAGCAGACTGCTAAGCTGATGATGAGGATTTTTCTGATAATAATAGGTCTTTACCTATGAAATTGCCGTTTTGTATGAAAAAAATTAAACGAACTTTTTTCATGCATTTTTTATTTGTATTAATCGAAGTAATCACCCATGCAATCAATGCATCTTTGCCAACGCAGTGGCAGTTTATTGATGCCCTTCTTAAAGAAATCAGCTGGACGGGAGGCAACAAATTCTTCAAAGGCATTTTGTACTGCCTCTCGGGTATTGAATTTTTTTCCCGCCAAGAAGTTATCCAAATTCTGGAAAAAGTAGTAGTCTGTAGGGCAAGGTCTTGTGAGTAGGGCGGATGACGGAGAGCTTCCAACCCCAGTTCTTGCAACTTGGAGACCGTCTGCTGTGCAGTATGGGGTCGCGCGTTGTCGTGCAGGAGCAGCGGAGACGAGCGATTGACCAATGCTGGTTGGAGATGTGCCAACTTCTCCATCATTGTGTTCAGTTCTTCACAGTACACATCTGAAGTAATGCTCACCCCGTTTGGTAAGAACTAAGAAGCTGTGATGAATCACACCGGGCGGCGCTAGACCACCAAACAGTGACCATCACTTTTCTAGGGGTAAGTTTTCGTTTAGGGCATTGTTTAGGTGCTGAACCAGGATCCAACCAACTTGCTGAGCGCTTGCGGTTATCAAACAGAATCCATTTTTCATCGCAGGTAACAATGCGGTTCAAAATTCCTTCATTTGTGTGTCTGTTGAGCAGTGCAAGGCACGTCTCGACGCGTACTTCGCGCTGGCGATCATTGAGTTCGTGGGGCACCCATTTGTCAAGCTTTTTTACCTTGCCAATTTGACGCAAATGGACCAATATTGTTTTGACGCTAACGTCGAAAGCTGCTGCTAATTCAGCCGTAGATTGTGTATCATCAGCTTCCACAATCGCCTTTAATTCGTCATTGTCGACCAAAGTCTTCGGACGACCGCGAGGTTCATTTTTCAGGTCGAAATTTCCAGAACGGAAGCGAGCAAACCAATAACAAGTGGTGCGTTGGTTTGTAGTGTTAGCTCCGTAAACGTCGTTGATGTTGCGTGCCGCTTGTGCCGCGTTGCTGCAACGACGGTACTCATATTCCATAATTACTCGAATTTTTAACGTATCCATGATGACGAAAAAGATTGAAATGCGATGAAAATGTAACACTAATCAATAAACAAATGACTACTTTTGGAAAAAAAAAATCCATGTTTTTAAAATAAAATTAATTTGAAATTAGAATTCTTAGCCAAACAAAAATTATTTTGATTTGAAATGGCCAGTACTGCAGAACGGCAATTTCATAGGTAAAGACCTAATATTAAACCTTTTGGCCTAGTGGTTAAGGCCTCGCCTCCGTGCACCAGGTTGTGGGTTCAAATCTGGGCAAGTACCAATGTGACTTTTTCAATTCATATGTACTTTCCGAGTTTATTTTGGACATTACTGACATTGGTAAAATAAAACATTGTGAGGAAACATCCAACCCGTCTTGAGCAAGCATGGTGATCAATGCTCGTGCCTTCTCTGTATGAGAAGAGGCCTTTGCCCTGCAGTGGGAAGTAATAGGCTGGTATTAAATATATTTATTCAGCCTTTAGACACTACATGACTTATATTCCATCAAAAATAACTCACAGTTCAGCATTAGGATGCGAGGTGGAGACCATTTGCGGGAAGTCGATGATGATGGGATGGTTGTCTTCATCGATCATTATATTGAACTCGTTGAAGTCGCCGTGAATGACGCCACAGTTGCCCAGGCGCACAATCAAGTTCATCAGCTCGTCATACAAACCTTCCGCGTCCGCTACTGATGCTACGTGGGTCCTGTAACCAAGGAAACAAATACAAATGAAAGGCGCCTTTAGTGTCTGACAGTGCGACCGCGTTGTTCTTCGAAACTACGCAACGGATTTTGATGCGGACACCTATTTAGAGTATTTATTCCGGAAGGTTTAATAGGAGTATGATATATTAACATTAAAATAACATATAATAAAGAAATCTTGATGTTTTCTTAAATCGTAAAACCCGTGCGAAGCAGGAGCAGGTCGCTTGTTTATTTATTATAAAGGGTGAATTCCATTTCATGCATTTTCAAAAATATTTAGACAGTGGATCTAAAATGCAACCTTGTGGAACCCCAAACAAACAAAGTGTTTGTTACTGTTGTAGCCAGTTTTGATAGTTCATTTAAATATGGTAGATACTTTATTTATAAAATAAATCATAACATTTTGGCTAGGGGAATTATGTCAAAAAAATCAATCACAACCATAAAGAGAAATTTTATACAAGCTCTATTCATTTTAACATTTAATATTCACACTGGTATGGGTTAAAACTTTCGGACAATTGAATTAGGTTATATGACTCCTGCTGTGATATTTTTTTTTTTTTTTTTATTATTATTAAAAAGATAAAGGCAAACTTACAATGGTCCACCGGTCACCAACTGCATCACAACGCAATGTCTGTTGAAGTCAATAGGCTTAGGTACAGGAAATTCTCTGTCATACAATGCCTTCATATAAGCAAACTCCTTGGTGGCTGATATACGTGACAGGTACAGCCAGGATGCACGGTTGCGGTGTGCATGATAGTCGCGTTTGTCTTTTACGTTGCGGAAACACGTGCGGCCCAGTCTGAAATTATAATGAAGGGTCACAGCATATTTTGAGGGATTGTAAACTAATTAATGACTGGTAACATTGATTTGCTTAAAAATTATATTAGTATATTTTTAAGGCCAAGGCTCAAAAGAGGAAGCACAAAAATGAGACATTGTGTATAGTATGATTCAGAATCCAAACAGTTTACATTTACTTTTAAAAGTGTAATGGCCTATCCTTACTGCATTATATGCAAAAAACATGGTGATGAATGTGATGATCATCCTTAATTTTTGGTTAACAGCTGAAGAAGATTTTAAGTATGTAAATCACCAATATGCATTACCTATCTAACATTAAATAGAGGACATGATAAATCAAAATCTACCTGTGTAGCTTCAGACACAACGGGTTGCGATCTTCATCAGCCACTGTGTAAATATTAGATTCTTTCCCCACTCCAATCTGGTTACCAAATGAAGCAATCACTTGTCTGTTGGTCAGCGCTTTTAGAGCCAAGTAGTCATAGCCAGAATTTGTGAGACGGTACCCATCATCTGAACATAGAAAGTAGATAATGATATAATTAATGTATACAAAATATTGTAAAACAGTTTTAAAAGAGTAAAGGTGGAGTTTCTTGCCCATTCTTCTCCATACGAAACTACCTTTTGGAAGCGGCAACTACAATCAATTATTTTTTTTTTTTTTGTTAATCTTGACATTCAAAAGTGCCTTTTATGTGCCTATATGAAATAAATTATTTGGCTTTGACTTTGAGATGGTGATAAAATTCAAAAAGTTCAATTATTTATTTAATTAAGAGCAGGTATGTACTTACAGTGTTTTCCACGCTCATATGTCAACAATCTATGTTTACATAGTTCTTTCATTAATTTGTGGACACCCCCGTGACGGAGATTTGCTATGGATGCCACTAGAGAACCAGGAACCAGTTCGTGGTTCTTCATACCCATTTCCACCTGGAATTATCAAGAATTTATAACAAAATATAAATATTTATTTTGAGGTTACTTCAAGTATGTTTATTTCAGCAAAACTATTTACAGCGGTCAAAACTCTGAAGTCTTCAGCAGTTAAATAACGCAACATTGCGACGTCTAACTTTCCCATGTTGGAAAGTTATTATTATTTCCGTTTTCTATACCCTACGTTTACCAACAACGTGACCATCAGTGATCACTGAAAAAGAATCATGAAGGTAACATCTCTACCTAATCTGTGTGTGAGGCAAAGTCTGGCAAAGAAAACACCACAATTTTACGCTACACGCCTCTATCTCTTTTATTACGCCCGTTATAAAAAGAGACAGACGACTTCATCATGATCAAAAACTACACTTTTGCACAATGTAAAAGAAGGACCACTTTACAAAAAAAGTGACAGCAGTCAGTTCTGCATGCAAGACATGACATTGACGTTTTCCTCACGTTTAGTATTTGCGGAAGCTAACGAAAACTTCGACACAAATATATTTTCATCACTCATTATTTTATAATTTAAACGGGTACAAATGTCATGCATAGTAATATTTTGAATAAATGACCAATCTTCCTAATCTCTACTTTCCTCACTTTTTTGATTTGCAATATCCAAACGTAGATACTTGTTGGGAATGAATGAAACCAAATGAATTATGAATGGCATGAATGCAGCGAAAACGTCAAAGCGAGGTCAAAGCAATAATAAAGATAACGAACACTTAGAAGCCACAAACAACTCTATAGTAATGGAAATAAGAGTTATTATTATTTTTTGGAGTACACAACTAATTTAGTAAATTCGCCGATTATTCTTTTATCCTCTGTTTGGCACTGCCCAAATTCCTAGGTTGGATTGTCTGCACTATTTTTTCTATACCGTAATGCAGAATGAAAAATACCTATTGATTTGCTTTAGTCAGTGACTGCGGTTGTTATCGCTTACTTATACTTGTATAATTTGTCAAACAGTTTAAGTAGTTTGGTTTGTTATTTTTTTGGGTGATTTTGTTTATGCAAATTAAAGATAATGGCTGGCGCCTTCAACAATGGTCTGATACACTTGGATTCGACTCCAGTATTCGTGTTTTATTCTGGCCAGATTGTGGCAGGCTCAATAATGTTTGAGCTGGAGCAACCAATAACTTTTTCGGGTAAGTACTGACTGATGCACTGTTACCTGCTGCAACATTTCTGTTTTCTGATAACTTAGATAGATTTGTTGTCTTTATTAATAAGTTACTGCAATACTGGTATTCAGCTCCATCCGGTTAGACTGGAAGCCGACCCAAACATAGTTGGGAAAAGGTTAGGCAGGTGATGATGATTTTGTGCTGTCTATACCTATATTATATTCAGAAAATCTAAGGCTTAGATGTCCAGACAAGAATTTAGGGTCAGTGGGTTGTCTTAGGGGCAGAGTTTAGTATTTAAAATGTTCAATGCAAGCTTGAAGAGATAGATTAACCAAAGCAAAATAACTTTTATATTCCCTGTTTACTACTCAGTTACAATATTCTTCTTCTACTTTCTAGCTTAAATAATAGGTCTTTACCTATGAAATTGCCGTTTTGTATGAAAAAATTTAAACAAATTTTTTTCATGCATTTTTTATTTGTATTAATCGAAGTAATCACTCATGAAATCAATGCATCTTTGCCAACGCAGTGGCAGTTTATTGATGCCCTTCTTAAAGAAATCAGCTGGACGGGAGGCAACAAATTCAACAAAGGCATTTTGTACTGCCTCTCGGGTATTGAATTTTTTTCCCGCCAAGAAGTTATCCAAATTCTGGAAAAAGTAGTAGTCTGTAGGCGCAAGGTCTGGTGAGTAGGGCGGATGACGGAGAGCTTCCAACCCCAGTTCTTGCAACTTTGAGACCGTCTGCTGTGCAGTATGAGGTCGCGCGTTGTCTTGCAGGAGCAGCGGAGACGAGCGATTGACCAATGCTGGTTGGAGATGTGCCAGCTTCTCCATCATTGTGTTCAGTTCTTCACAGTACACATCTGACGTAATGCTCACCCCGTTTGGTAAGAAGCTGTGATGAATCACACCGGCGCTAGACCACCAAACAGTGACCATCACTTTTCTAGGGGTAAGTTTTCGTTTAGGGCATTGTTTAGGTGCTGAACCAGGATCCAACCAACTTGCTGAGCACTTGCGGTTATCAAACAGAATCCATTTTTCATTGCAGGTAACAATGCGGTTCAAAATTCCTTCATTTGTGTGTCTGTTGAGCAGTGCAAGGCACGTCTCGACGCGTACTTCGCGCTGGCGATCATTGAGTTCGTGGGGCACCCATTTGTCAAGCTTTTTTACCTTGCCAATTTGACGCAAATGGACCAATATTGTTTTGACGCTAACGTCGAAAGCTGCTGCTAATTCAGCCGTAGATTGTGTATCATCAGCTTCCACAATCGCCTTTAATTCGTCATTGTCGACCAGTCTTCGGACGACCGCGAGGTTCATATTTCAGGTCGAAATTTCCAGAACGGAAGCGAGCAAACCAATAACAAGTGGTGCGTTGGTTTGTAGTGTTAGCTCCGTAAACGTCGTTGATGTTGCGTGCCGCTTGGGCCGCGTTGCTGCCACGACGGTACTCATATTCCATAATTACTCGAATTTTTAACGTATCCATGATGACGAAAAAGATTGAAATGCGATGAAAATGTAACACTAATCAATAAACAAATGACTACTTTTGGAAAAAAAAATCCATGTTTTTAAAATAAAATTAATTTGAAATTAGAATTTTTAGCCAAACAAAAATTATTTTGATTTGAAATGGCCAGTACTGCAGAACGGCAATTTCATAGGTAAAGACCTAATAATAATATTTTAAAACTAGCGGCAGTAGGATTAATTATTTTTCTAAAAATAATCACAGTTAAAACATTTCATATTTTCCTTAATTCAGCATCAAAATTGTATAAGAAATACTTAATAGTAAGTGTTTATGGATAATAAAAATGTATGTAATCACATAATTAGAACATACCTAAGTAATTTTTTCCCTACTATTTGTAGCTTATTAAAACAATACTATCCTACCATTTTTCCTTTACCTGAAAACTAGTTTTTCCCCTTGGAATGTTTAAGTTTTTTTTTTATACCAATCTATCTATCTATATATATAAAAATCAATTGCTGTTCGTTTGTCTCGCTAATACTCGGGAACGGCTGGGCCGATTTAAATTTTTTGTTGTTGTTGTATTCTCCTCTTTACTGTGGTGGTTTAAAAGAAAAAACAAATGGAAAAAAAAAGAAATTGAAATTTTGACAGGATAACGTCTGGCGGGTCAGCTAGTATATCAATAAAGATTGTGGTTGATTTTTCAGTAATCTACATGCAAATCCTCGGAGAAGCCAACGTGTCATGGACTGAGAGTGAAGTAGAGACTGTAAATGGTGTTAGAAATCATAAAATAATTAAGTATGAGGGCCGTGAGGAATATTTTAATTACACCTACAACTTGGCAGGAGGGGGATCAGGTATAGTACCATTTGTTTTAGCTCTTGTAACACAATGCATAGAAAAGCTTAAGTACAGCAAAGGCCTGGCTCGATAAAGGGGCTTAAAACTGAAACTCAAGGCATTTATTTCAATTAAACCATTTACAGCCACTTTTGAATGATCAATCAGAAAGATGAAGCTAGTTGCCCATTCCAAAGCATAGTAGGTTCCCATGGAGAAGAATGGGCAAGAAACTCCATGGAACTCTTTTAAAAATAATCAATGAGCTCTGATTCTTGAATAAAATTGGTTTAGTACTGAGAAGTAATGGAAGACAATATTGCATATTGTTTCTTGATTTGAAAGAAGTGGTTTCAAGCAAATCAAGGATATTTGTTTTGAAATATTTTCTATCTTCAACATATTACATTTTGCCATCTATTTCAGGTACTTCCCGACTTCCAACAGGTAGACAGGAAATTCCTTTTAAGTTCCAAATACCGTTCACGGCTCCATCATCTTTCAAAGGGGAACAGGGTCAAGTGTCTTACTCCATGACGGCACATCTGGTGACTCCGGAACACTTACATGCACACGAAGTTATTACAAAGAACTTCCAAGTAGTAGCACCATTCAATTTGAATTTGGGAAGTCCGAGGATTAAAGTAAGTACTTACCTGTGATTCTTTTGATATTGGCTTTCTTGTGCTTCTTATGTTTGAAAACTGCGAGATAGGGTGTTTTAGTTCGCGCGCAAGTGCTAGTCACCTCCTGAGGTATGTGAGCTGTCAGAGACGTGAGCTGTGAGACAGGGGAGGTAGACAACGGGGAAGCTAACTCAGTCTGCTAATCTTATCAATCGCGCCCTCCCCCGTCTCACCACTCACATACCTCAGGCGGTGACTAGCACTTGCGCGCGCACTTTAGTGCAAAAAATCCATCCCAGCTTTGCACAAGTACTGAAATACCCTATCGGGACTTTGTTGGTATTCGCCTATTTAAGGGCTGTGTTCATCAACATTCAAAACGTCAGATATTTAAACAGAACGAAAGAACTGATTAAATAAATCTAAATAGCCGTTTTAAAAGATAGTCATTCAAGATATGTCAGCATGATTCGGCAAAGGCGGGCGGAAAAATCGAATACATGTTGATATTGTTTGGAAAAAAGCCGCTCGGCTTGCCTACTCGACCCGATCATGTGAACAGCGAGGGTAGGGTGAATGCTTTGGGTCGGCTTTGTTGTTCTTCAAGTAGCATAGTACCTACCTCTTAAGCTATTTCTGGGTACCTATATAACAGCAGGTTAACAATTATCCAATAGGGCCTATTTGGGGGCATACAATAGGTACTGTTTCAAAGATTTTTCTGTTTTTGTGTGAATATTGTGTGCCATGGATAGAATAAGAAATGATTATAAGAGAAAAACTGAAAGTGACACCGGTGTCTGAAAACTTGTATGGAAATTGGTTGTCATGGTACTTATGGGCATGTGATGCGGAGGAGTGAGGAAAATGTCGTGAGGAAAGTTTTGAGTATGAATGTATATGTATATACGAGTAGGGAAGACAAAAGAAACGATGGATGGACTGTGTGAAAGATGATATGGCTAGAAAGAGAGTGATTAGCGAGATGACGACTAATAGAGAAGTATGGAAGAAAAAGACATGTTGCGCCGACCCCAAATAAAAAGGGATAAGGGCAGGAGAATGATGATTGTGTGGCATACCCAAACTGGGTCATATAATTTTTTGTTTTTTTTTCAATAAAGGTAAGTACCTACGCATTTTCTAATATGAATATTATCTTATTACCAGGAACCCATAGACCTGGAGTTCGAAGAGGTGTATAGTTGCTGCTGTTCTTCCGATCCTGTGACGGTTCGCGTGCGACTGCCTATATCGGGCTACTGTCCCGGGCAAGTGATACCCGTAGCCGTCGAAGTGGCTAACGATAGTAGTGTCGAAATCACCAAGATGATATTCGAAATTTTCTCGGTAAGCAATCAATGAATACATTTTATTTATTAAATTTAATAAATCCACAGATTCTAAAAGAAGGTTGTATGAAAATTTACAGCTTCACGAGAATTTATTCCGGAAGGTTTGTGTGTAGTACTTCATGTGTATAAAACATTAATATTCAACTTTAATAAAGCACAGCCATCTGATTGTTTGACATGTCGCCATATAGTATATTGCATCCGTGCGAAGCAACGACGGTTCCCATGCAGTTTATCCTAGCATAAGCTAAAATAAACAGCATGGGAACCGTCGTACAATAATGTACATTTGGGTTTGTTGCCTAGCCTTTTCCCAATTATGTTGGGGTCGGCTTCCAGTCCAATCGGATGCAGCTAAATACCAGTATTTTACATGGAGCGACTGCCTATCTGACCTCCACAACCCATACGATACCCCTTGGTAAGACTGGTTGTCAGACTTTCGGGCTTCTGACGACCCCTAACGGCTGTCAAAGAACCATGACAGACAGCCGGGATCAACGGCTTAACGTGCTTTCCGAGGCACG
Source organism: Cosmia pyralina (assembly GCA_946251885.1). Classification (NCBI taxonomy): domain Eukaryota; kingdom Metazoa; phylum Arthropoda; class Insecta; order Lepidoptera; family Noctuidae; genus Cosmia; species Cosmia pyralina. The sequence continues at coordinate 23,788,372 of OX276358.1, forward strand.
GAGGTGTCTCGGTATGTAAAGATGGTCACCCATCCACGGACCACCATCTTTACATACCAAGAGACTCCACCGTGCCTCGGAAAGCACGTTAAACTTATGAAACTAAACTTAAAAAAAAAACCTTGACAGAAAGAGTTATACCGAAGCCAGCTCCCCCAGTCCGAGTACGTACTACCAGAAAATGTGCTGGTGTCCACAAAGAAGGGGCCCGTGATGGGCAAGTGCAAGCGGAACTTTACCGTAGACCTGGCCGTGCCCGAGATCATAGCGCCCAACCTCGAGAACTGCGGTATCATTGATGTGGGGTATTTCTTCCGGGTGAGTTGGTTAAAACGTTGTTTTCTATGTTCTCCGTTTCCCCCACATTTCTTAAGGCTCATAAAGGTTCTCTGCATTCATAATCTGAATAAGTTGAGGCAGTATACGAAATTTTGCCGATTTGGCTGATTTACGTGATTTTACAGTTAAAAAAATACTGTATTTCTATGTAGATTATTTCAATTTATTATAATCTAATGTATGAGCTACTTTTTTATTTTTAACCGACTTCAAAAAAGGAGGTTCTGTATTCAACCCGTATGTATGTAAGTATGTATGTATGTTTGTTTGTCCGCGATTTTCTCAAAAACTAATGAACCAATTTTGATGATTCTTTCACTGACGTGATCTACATGCTTTCAGAAAGGCTTTAGTAGATAATACATTATGAATGAATGATATTTATTTGCAAGAATATAGGTACATAGGTTCTTATCATCTGTCAAGGGTTTCACTATACTCGGCATTTCAGCCATACAAATATTTAGATTAGAGCATGCAGTACACATTTAGTAATAACGTAAGACATCAACACAAAAATATTAATAATCATTTCATAATTAAAATTAAAATTTAGATTTTAAACAATTAATACATTAAAATTAAATTCAATTCTTATCATTTAAAATAATAATTTTCATGTCAATATAAAATAGCTATGTTTAGATGTCATAATAATTAAGTTTTACATTTTACATTCAAAATATTCATTGATGGAATAAAAACATCTCTCACACAACCAGTTATACAGCTTCTTACTAAATTCTAAATCTGAAGCACTTCTAAATTCTTCTGCCAAGTGGTTAAATATTTTCACAGCCATGGTATAACAATTTTTGTTGCACATTTTTAGTCTATTACGCGGGACTACTAGTGGCTTTTGTACTATTTTCCTCTTTGACTTAGCCTTTTCATCTTTTTCAAAAAGCGAGTAGTTGTTTCTTACAAATTTGCAGGTTTCAAATATATATAGTGACGGGAGGGTAAGCAGCTTTTGCTTAATAAATACAGGTTTACAAGAGTCTGTCCACTTAAGATTGAAAATTGATCTTACACACTTTTTTTGGGCTATGAATGCCCTCTGGGCATCTGTTGAATTCCCCCATACCGTTATTCCATACCTTAAAACAGAGCAAACATGGCTATGGTATACCAATAAGGCTGATTGAATATCTGTTAAATTTTTGATCCTCCTAAGTGCAAATACGAATTTGTTTATTTTCTTACATACATTATCTACTTGAGCTTTCCAATTGCAATGTCTGTCCATAACTACTCCTAAAAATTTGATATCATTAACTTCTTCTATGTCATTATTATTGTATTTTAAACTTAATTTCATTTTATTTCCTATCTTTTTGTGGTTATTATATGGCAAAAATGTTATAAATTTAGTTTTATTTGTATTTATTTTTAAATTATTCTTGTCTAGCCAATTTATTAAATCTGTCAATGCTTTATTCGTAACTATTTTACTGTTGTCTAGAGTTTTCTCTTTGGTCAACACGGTAGTATCATCTGCAAATAATATAGTAAATTGGTTCGTGGAGTTGGGCAATTCGTTTATATATATATTATAAACAATAAGGGTCCAAGGACACTTCCCTGTGGTACACCACAGTAGTTTGCTGAGTATGGTGACCTAAAGGTTTTCTGGGTGTTAGTTTCGAAACACATTTTTTTAATCTCCGTGCATTGTTGTCGGCCTCTTAAGTAGCTTTCAAACCAACTATAAGCAACACCTCGTATACCATATTGCTCAAGTTTGCGCAGTAAAGTTTCATGACATACCATATCAAACGCCTTACTCATATCCAAAAATACTGCTACTGGGAATCCTTTTTTATTGATAGCATCCATAATTTCTTTTACTAGTTTAAAACATGTAATTAGTATGTAATTAGTCTTATGTACGAAGTTATATGCATAAATATACTGTATCTCCGGCATTTCTAAGCCGATTTTGATGATTCTTCATTTCGTTCGTCTTGGGCTTACTTATGTAATTGAATATTCAACTAAAAATGGAAAAATAAATTTACTTTAAAAAAAGTAAAAACCTACTTCAAAAACCAAAAATGAATAAAATTACTTTCTTAAAAAACTTAACAGCTTCTGAAGTCGGTGTCTTCAGTTCTTCAATGCACTTTAACTTGGCACCGACTTCAGAAGCTGTTAAGTTTTTTAAGAAAGTAATATTATTCATTTTTGGTTTTTGAAGTCGGTTTTTACTTTTTTTAAAGTAAATTTATTATTATTTAATTTTGATTAATCGACCTAAAGCGGCGACTGTTTTGTGATTTTTTCTGTAAGATATTCGGAATATCACATATTTACGGCTCGTTTTGACTTCTAAAGAGTATCAAAAAATTACAATGTATTTTTGTGAAAGTCGTCTGTAGATGCAATGTATCTATGAATCACTTTTTATTTTTACCACTTTGATGTAGTTTTTGAGTAAAAAAATATTTAACTTAGTCAAATTCTAAAAATTACTAATTCTATTGGGACATGGTCCACCAAATCGCTGCATAGGTAATTAATCTTAAAATGTGAAAACATTGACGTCGGCACTATTTAGCCACGTAAGGTAAATAGCTTACCTTATCCTTTTAATCCTGTTTCCTATTTCAGATAACAATAAAACTGTCAGGCTGTAACGACGAATTGCAGGACGAGGCCGAACTGTGCCTTGGATTGATCCCTGTACAAGAGTTTACAGAAGGCGAGTACGTTCACCCCTTAGCCCACAGCCTGCCAACAGGGCCCATTCCTGACCCCAACAGTACCGCTGAGCTGCTGCTCCCTCCCGTCACCGCAGGATTCAGGGGATCCAACACTAGCTTGCAAAGAGCCCAGCACAGTCCGCTTCAAGCCCTTCAATATCCGAAAAATCCACCTCAAACCGGTCCATACTCGGACAGTCCACCTCCCTATCCTTATCCAACAGAAAATAAGTTCGAAACTCCGGTATCAGTAGAAATGAAGCCAAGACCGTATCAAGATTATGGTATTGGTTTCAAGGTTCCGGAAAGTTTGCCTGCAGGTAAGACGCCTGGTTATCCAACTAGCGGCCCTGGTTACCCGACTAACGGGCCGGGTTACCCGACTACCGGGCCCGGTTACCCGACTACCGGGCCCGGTTACCCGACTACCGGGCCCGGTTACCCGACTACCGGGCCCGGTTACCCGACTACCGGGCCCGGTTACCCGACTACCGGGCCCGGTTACCCGATTAGCGGGCCGGGTTACCCGACCAGCGGGCCTGGTTACCCGACTAGTGGACCGGGTTACCCGACCAGCGGACCCGGTTATCCGACTAGCGGGCCTGGTTATCCGACTAACGCGCCAAGTGAAATGAACCCCCCACCGTATGGAAGTGTCCTCCAGCCGCCTTATCCCACAGGAACTCAAATGCCCGGAAGTAATAATGGTGGGCCGCCGTATGCCCAGGGAGGATACCAGCCATCCGCCCCGCCCCCGAGCTAAGTAGGATGTTCAGTCTATCGCACGTCTATAGGGACTTTGACAGCGCCCTTATTTCGTATACTCAGGCCAACGATACGAGATAAATACATAAAATTGCATTTTCAACTTTAAACTCGAGTGATCTAAGTTGATTTTTGAATGAAAAAATAACTATCGATAACGTCATAAAATAATTTTAGTTGCAATGGGAATCGGAAACTGAACCATACGGAATTAAGTTAAAGTTTTTAATCCCAAAGCATGAAATTTATCTCATGTCGTTGGCTTTATAGTGCAAGTGTTCTGAGACGTGCGGTTGTACTAGGTTTATGCACCAGCCCTAAGTCCTTGTGCAAAACCAGACTTTACTTGATAACGCTTTATATAAAATTACCTATTAATATATTTGATATTATGTACTCACAGCTACAGATCAAGCTACACATTTCCAGTATAAGCTGATCTCGCATTGTATAGGATTTCCTCACAATGAGAGGTCGGTGTAAACTGGAAATGTATAGCTTGATGTGTAGCCGTGTGTACCTATGTTATCTTAATACAGCGTATAAAGAGACAGAACTGGACAGTTTATCTTGTGATTTCAATATCCAATTTTTTTGTAATTACTAACGTAAATACAATAGAATTTTGAAATGCTCGGCTAAGCTAAATATTTAAAGTAAACCGTCCTATGGTACTTAGCCGCTTGTGACTTATGCTTTCAGAATATATGAATACACAGTGTAAACTCTATATATCGACACATAAGGGACTGCTCATTTTATGGCGTTATTGAGAGTTGTCGTTAAATGGAGAGAAGAAAAATCAATATTATTTTACTATTATACCTAATATGTATTTATTGTATAGACAATGCATAACAACCTAACGACAGTCTATCACTCGTGGCACAATATAATAATGTTACAGTAGTACATCTGGGCAGTGACCATGAAATAATTACCTACGGCCGCTCTGTGGATAACTACGTGTCCGTTCCTGCTGACTGAGATTTCGAAGCGCGTCGTTTCGGCCGTTTTCTATGAAGATAAACTACTGTATCATTATTATACTGTGGTCGAGGTAAACACGTGCAAGGTAATCACAACAAACGAATGAACGAATTTCTTAGAATCGGTACGTCGTGTATGATGCCGACAGTCGAGGTAAATACGTGCGTCTGTTTTTTTTAACAAACGAGTACTGAGTTATGTCTCTCGCACATTTCCGGTGTTGACAGAGTGAAATGGGTCATTGGTCGGGGTGGGGCCAACGCCTTTGTTTTGTTTTGAAATTGTTAAGGGTCGTTCATATTGAATACTTCTAAAATTTACTGTACAGGAGACATGTCCGCCATGACTCACGCACAAACAATATCGTCTGGTTCATTCATAAAACACGTGCGACGCGCAGGTAGTCGACTCAAATGAATGTACATGTAACTACAGCGTTTGGTTTGTGTGGAACGGACTTTATGTTGATTACGTGAAAAAATAGACTATAGAATTGCTAGATAATAAGTCGACATTCGCACGGACGTAAAAATATCGCGGCCATTTTGTTTCACGCACTGGATGTTCATCGCTCTGCTTAGCGCAGAGAGTTGAAAATGCAACAGTGTTTTTTCGACGCGCTAAAATGCACTGTGTTGTTGTTAGGTTGGATTCTCAATTGTCGGCTCGACAACGAGAGTTGAAAATCCAGTGCGCTATAAAATCCCGCCGCGATATTTTTACGTCCGTGCGAACGTCGGCTAAAGCAACAAAATAACAAACAAAAGAACGTACGCAGCTGCAGTTCTTATTGATTTAGCAACTTAGAAAGTACTGTTTATTGCTTAATAATATCGTATTGTTGTCGCTATTTAGAGTGGGCGTAATGCTACATAGAGTGTATGGACAAAAAATAAACCAACCAAAGTCCATTAACTCCGACGTTTTAGGGAGTATGTCGTTAAATCGAGTGGCGTTAAATGGAGTTTACACTGTATTTTAATTTAATAAAATATTATATTATAAGATGTTTAATCCGCCATAAGAGGCAATGTTTTCCATTGGACAAAACTTTAACACAAGTATTTACGCGCAAATATACCTTTTACACGTTTTTACAAAATCACTAATGTGATAAACTGAGTACATTAATATTACCTTCTTTCTACCTATTTAGCATTTAAAATGACGTTTTATAAACTTTATATAATAACTATATTATAGATTTACGAATATAATATTGTTTAAAACTTTTTCTGATATTATGCTATATTTAGTGTTCATATAAGTATGATAACAATAATCGTCGGCCTTAAAAAAATGTTAAAAATCAACAGAATCAGCAATACAACTCCATAAGTTAGAATTGACCTCAAACCTCATGATTTCATGAAATCGCTAGATTTGAGGTCAATTCTAACTTATGGAGTTGTATTTCTGATTCTAATGTTTATAATTCTGTAAAGCCATATTAGTTACGGCCGCGTTTCATATTTTAATCAACATACAACCTGACACTGACCTGCAAATTACAAAAAACGTAAGAAAATTTGAATTTCACGGGCTATTTTAGCGCATCCTCCTTAAGCGAGATTATTATAGAATAGGTATAATTTTAACATGACAAAAAATGATATAAATTATTGTACGTATACTTACATATATAATCTGTACAGTAGCGCACGTCAGTGGTAATACCAGTATAAGCTGGCCTCGCATTCTATTGAAACTCCGTACTACGTTAGGACAGCTCAAGGTCAGTGTTACCGTGCGGCCTACAGTACCTACTTATGAAAAAAAAAAACTTCGTTTCTATTTCGACCATGAGGTAAAACGGTGCTTAAAACTTTTTCGGGGTGCCTCTTTTAATAAAAAGACAATAAAAATGTCTACTGTTGCTAATTTCACAGTGAAATGCCATATTTTCTATAAGTTTATATAAAAATAACTATCGACATAATATTTTTGTATTTGGACAAACTTAAGTCAATTCAGAAAAGTGTCATTGCTGTTTACGCTGAGACGGTCTTTCTAAGCTATATACAACAATTATATGTCCAAGATAGGTACTCTATTGAATAATAATATTTATTATACCTCAGAAATATATTAGGCATGCTTACCTATTTGTTATTGTCTGCTTTGATAATATAATACTACAACTACTTTTGAGGAGATGTAATTTCTTATAAAGTTATACAACATCACATAGATTTAGTATCGATTTTTATATTTTTGTTTTGTTTATCAAATTACTTACTTAATTAAATTATTAATGCGATGGTTTTACTAATCTACTTATATAAATAAAAATCAATTGCCGAATGTATGTAAGCGCATCACTTCAGAACGGTTGTACCTATTTGGCTAATTCTTTTTTTGTCGTGTTTGTAATTGTCAGGACGAAATTCACCGGTACTGTCGGAAATTTGGATGGTATTTTTGTATGAAAACTGAAAACGCAGCCTAAACCATTGGAGATAGAGACATGAAATTCGCTCGGGCGACGCCGGGCACGTACAGTTAGCTAGTGATTAATAAGTGAGAGTTGGAATTGTTTTGTTTAGAAAATATAAAAATGGTGCCTATAGTAGGATAAGAATGTTGAGCCTAGTCTTTATATGAAAAGAGATTGGTGGGGAATTGGAACAAGAAAGGAGATGGAGGACTAAATGTCAATGAAAATGATAGGTACCTACCTATAAGATCGGTTTGCGGACGGAAAACGAGACACAATAGAAGTTTTATTGTTATGACGTCTATAGACGTCAACTGCCCGCGAATGCATATCTTTGAGTACATTCAGCGAAAGTCGATTACCTAACATTTCGGATTTTTTTTATATCGTAATATTATTGAACAAAAATTAAATAAAATAGAAAATGTATTTCTATCGGAAGATAAGTGGAAATTTAAATAACAGCAATTGTGAGACATGCTAAAAACAATTGTCTCGAATTATTTTGTGCCATTTAGTTAGATGATAATAAAATTTTGTAAAAGTTAGTGTTTATCGACTGTTTGCTGACAGTACTAACTACTTACTAATGCATTTACATTTCTTGATATTTTACTAGTTATTTTTTGAAAGATGAAGAGGAATTGTACGCTATTCACGCCGGCAGGCAGTTGTAAACATACATGTATAGCAACCCTGTCAGTTCAAATGAGATTTAACAACAGGAAAGATTGAATGTGCTTTCAAAAGCCGGGAATAGTAGGCACAAAGTTTAAAATAATAATTTTGTTTAAGTTAACAATAAATATTAAGGGACATGTAACTAATATGTTGTGTGTAACGCAACCTATGTAATAATAATAAGTGCTAAGTTTTGATTTATTTTCCTGTAATTTTTGATATTTTGTTTTTTTTTACATAATTATAATTTCAGAAGTGTTTATATTGCGGATAATAAAATATACGAATTGTTACCGTGAGAATTAATGTAGTTTTATTGAATCAACTCCGCTCAGATGAAGTAAAAAAGCAACTCCTATTTATTATTCTTTTAGCGTCTTCATGTAAATTAGTTAGCAACACAGCTCATAACAGTTTAGCAATTCAATGCGCTTGGAACTATTTTTAGGTGTTAAATTCTGCTTTGTTTCTGTTGCCGCCGTCTGCCTATTTATTTATTTGTTTAACTAACTTATACCAACAGTAAAAACTACCCATATAAGTTATAGGTCATATATACAGATACCTAAGTTATAAACTATAGCTCTATTATAACATACAAAACACAAATACAACACACACATTTAAAAAACTTTAAAAAAAAAACAACCGACTTCCAAAAAAAACTGCAGTGAAAAATTAATTTCGGAAGTCGGTGTCTTTGGATCTGTCTTTTAGTTTTTTGCCACCGACTTCCGAAAAAAGTTATTTTTCACTGCAGTTTTTTTTTGGAAGTCGGTTGTTTTTTTTTTTTTTGTAAAAAAGTTTTTTATTTTTCACTTTTTAGTGGATCAGTTTGTAATTTATCTAACTTACAACAGCATATTGTCAACTGCTCATCATCTTTTACAAAATATTACCTTTCCCGATGCAGGAACGTTAATTGTTGAAGAGTTCTCTTAGCAAGAACCAGGAGAACTGGAGCTGATAGTGAAGTCACCATTAGCTCCACTTCACCATATGCATTGTGACGGACGAGTATAAATTGGTAATCGAATCGCAACCCGTGAATGAAATACTTATTATTGAGTAGTTCCGATGGCCATATGTGGTCTTCATCATCAGTTCCACTTCACCAAATGGTGCTTTTCGAGAGCAAATGCACAGGTTACTATAAAAAATACCCAAATCACTATCGGTGTGCCTATAAAATTTGAGGGTTTCCCTCGATTTCCATGGAATCCTCTCATCAGATTCTGACTTGGTGACAGTGGGACCACCTCGAGAGCATACGTACCCTATCAAATAAAAAAATAATTTTCAAAATAGGTCCACAATTGACGGAGAAATCGGTGTACACAAATAAAAAAAAATATTTAGGTACGCGACGAATTAATAACCTCCTCTTTTTTTTTTGAAAAGTCGGTTAAAAACACGATAAAAGACAACAGATCACACAAAAGACCACATCTCGTGTAATTGTGCCCGAAAATAATTTGTGCGTCCAGCCGATCCAAAGATATTCACGAAAAACAGATTCCGCTGGAGTAACGTTACTGCAGCGGCATGTTTTTTTACCAGTGGTCGTAGCTGAATACAAACTAGCTACTTAGATAGATATAATTTGTGCCCAAAAAATATAATTTGTGCGTCTTGAGGTTTCAGAGTTATATCTCTTAAACGACATGACATACAACTACTCGTACGATTTTTTTTACTACTGTGGGTCTTAATTTGTGCAATTATATTTTTTCTATAATCGACCACCATTGGAAAATTAGGTATTTTTTTTTTAAATCCCTAAAATCGATACTAGCTCTTCAATGAGAAACCCTAGAAACTTACCAATTATGGTGGTTTGTACCTGTGTGTGTAAAAAGAGCGCCTAGTCACGTCCGCTCGGTGTGAACTGACCCTTATTGACAGGTATCTAATTTATAAATAAACACAATAATTAATTACATCACGTCTTTATTCAAATCAAAAAACAAAATTATATTCGAGTTTATTACAACTACAACAAAAATATGGTCTGTATAGTTACGAGGCAACACTTGATTATTTACATTTTAATATTGTCATACAATTACAGTTTTCGTATTGAATACTCTACTATTTATCAGGAACACATAACAGCATGGATTTTATCCGTGACTGAAAAAATAGGAATGAATAATTGGGTTTAATAAAATATTAAGCAATATTGTCGTAGTGTGAGTTTAAGACACATTTTGGTTAAAAGACGATTAGGTACATATTTTTTTCTACCGACTAGTTACTACAAAAAACAAATACATAATCTTAAAACTATGACTTGCAATATAAAAAATATAAAAATCATCAAAAGAAGAAATAAGATAATCATTTTTGTGTCATAGACAATAAGACACCTTATTCTAAGCAGCACCATAAACAGACGAAACGTACATAGAAAAATAACAAGAAAAGTACTTTAAAACAAAAATTAAGTAAATAATGTATGTCTGAAAATAAGTTAAAGAGAAAAGCAATCAAAAGTCAGCTTAACTTGAACGATCAACCCGTGCGGCTATTATTATATAATACAAGCACGCTGTTGGATTTTCAACTTTCGGCGGTGAGTCGAGCGATAAATTTCCAACTACGCGCTTTTTTAGGCTTTCATTTAGATGTCACTTAGTTTTAGCGAAAACAGGCATAGAAAATTAGATAAAATGATTTAGAATAGATTATAGGTATGATATTTTGTAAAGTTAAAAATATTTTCTTACATTACGTTTTAAGCTTAATTGTACGTTTAAATGCTGAAAAAATATAACAATTGTAAAATACATCAAAATCTACGAGTACAATATAATAAAAATATAAAAAAAGCTCTTACTTCAATGCTTTAAAAAGCCTTAACATCGAATTTATAACATATTTTCTAACTTTATATTGGCCGGTGTAGATAGAACTTTATTTAATTGTAATAATTTAAATACACACGGCTGCATATCAAGCTATACATTTCCAGTATTTGGTAATCTGTAATACAGGTGTTACCTACAACAGAACCCAGTTACCTTGACATTTTAGTGTGTTTGTGATTATTAGAACAATAAAGAATATTATACTATAGTATATGCTGACCTCTCTCACTGTGTGGAAATCCTATACAATGCGAGATCAGCTTATACTGGAAATATATAGCGTGATATGTAGCCATCTGTGCAACGAGTAAATATCTGAATTATCAAAAATGTAGAGGATAGTAGAAGAATTCACTTATATATACCTATACTTCTCAACAGGCACTATAGACTATTAACTAGGCACACTATCCCACATAATTAACGTATAAAGAGAAATCTTCTGTATAATTTTGACAACTGAGATGATATTTTTTTTTGTTTAACATATATTAAAGTTACCCTCAAAAGAGCAGCTTTTAGCGCCATTAAATGGCAATACAGACCTTTAAGTATAAATCTTAAGTACCTACCTACGTGATGTTAAAATATAATATTTGTTTGTTACGTTTATTACAATATATTTTATTTCCTTATCTCAAAGTATATCCTTTCAGCCTTCGGTACCAGCCTTGCATTTTATAATGAGATACAACTTTCAACTGCATTTTAAATGCAGCACCGCTAAACTCCCATATTTAAACCAATCGAGATCATATCATTCTATCTACTAATTTCCAACAGATGGCACCACATTCGCTTGTACTCTTTGTGATGTAAACGTTCAAAAAATATTACTTACTGTATAATTATTTCTATACTTACTGCTAAAATAAATGATTCTGCAAACACAAGAAATTAATAATAATTCTCATGCAAACTATGAATGCGTCAGATGCACCAATATTAGCCATCGTATACAGACATTATGGGCCAGCGCAGACCACTAAAATGGCGGTGAATTGACATTGAAATCCAACTTTAAACACTGAACCATACGGTTGAAATTGGTATGAAATAAAAATTGACATAACTTTGAACAACGAAACTGCGCTGACCCGAGTATGGTAAGATCTTTAAGTAGTAAGTATGCAGTGATAATACCCTCATAGGATGTACACTTGTACAGTCATCAAGTTAAGGCATGGAAATGAGCCGTCATGGCGGATATTCTGCGCTTTTGGTGACTGTCGTTACAAAACGCATAAGCACAAAGCACGCAATCTATCAAAGTATAGAAAAAAAACTTCGTATAGCATCACAGAATACATAATAATACAAGTACAGAAGATTCGCATCGCGAAATCATTTAAGTAAATAGCGACTCTTGCTACGACAAGTGCAATTCAGGTCGCACAGCGTTAACCTAGAAGTTGTCTCTCTTTCTATCGCGTAACTCTTATACCTTCTGACTCGTTAGGGTTGTCTTCTTTTATGATGCGGCGCTTGAATGAGTATCTAACTAACGTGCGCCCCGGCTGGCGCGTGGCAGCCCACACTGAATTAGCTCGACATGTCGAGCCCGCCGCATACTTGTAGCTTTATACGTAAAATGCGGAGTGCGCTGGCCTGATAGCAGCTAATATCCCGCTCCAGACCGTTTAAATCGAAGTGTTATTCTGCCCGCGTTAGGGGGCGTTTAGAACGCCCAGTTTGGCACATTATCACTGAACTTATTACGTCACGATGAGGTAGTTTGTTTATTATTTAGTTTCTTTCTCGTCTTTTTTATCGATGTTCTTCATATAATCTGGGTTATATGGTGGTGGTTCCGAGGTATCATCTAGAGGTAGTTTTTCTGTAAAAAAAAAATGATATTAAGTAGGTATTGTTTACGCTGAATACTCGTCGCGCGCTAATTAGCAGACACAATAGAAATTTTATTGTTATCTGCACACATGGTGTACAATCGACATTTTAAGAGTTAAGAGCAGAATATTTGAGCAGATATTTGAACAGTTACTTTTTATGCGACCTTTATAAAATCAATATTAAAAATCTGTCAAAAAAATACCTAGTGTATGTTTTACAGGGTGTCCAATAATTAATGGATAACCTCTTAAGAGGTACGGGACATCCTGTGTACAGGCTGGATTTTTAAGACGGGGCAGTACGGGCAGGTACCTTAACTGTTATACAGGAAAACGTTTTTATGTTTTTGAGTGATTGCTAACTGCATTCAAGGTCTTGGAAAGCTGTCACAGTCAGCTAGAAAAACATCAATTCTAACTTTTTAGGATTCCGTACGTCCGAATGAAAAAACGGAACTCTATATGATCAGTGTCAGCCTGTCCGTCTGTCCGAATTGCTCCGAATGTAGATTCGGAGCAAATCGGCTGTGAGTGTACAGACGGACCGATTAAGTTGAAATTTAGTACACATATGAATTTATGTGACCCAAATACGCACATGTAACGTAAATAAATGAATTTTGAATATGGGGTTAAGTTATGGGGGAAAAATTGGAAATTAAAAAAAAAAATATTGCAAACCTTGTACCGTGTGGCTTGTTATGAGGATTTCAAATATATATTTTTTTATAATTTTAAAATAAATAATTTTAAAGTTATTAAAGAAAATTGATAAATTGACTTTGTCTCTGAAACGGCCGAGACTAAAATTTAAAAAAAAAAAAATTGTTCTATACTTAAAGATTGCAGGAAAATGTAGAAGAAGTCTTAAAATAACATGGTAAATCACTCAATATTGTGCGTACAAAGTTATATTTGCAGTTGGAATGTATTTTTCGTTTTTCAACTACAATGTTAAGTTTGTTCTTGGGATAAATTCATCCCAATTACGGAACCCTTCATTGTGCGTAGACCGACACACACTTGGCCGGTTTTTTATCGATGCAGTTTTATGTAAGGATTAAAGAGCTCATGACAAGTCTCTTTTGGACCAACTGAAGTTAGTGTTAGAATATTTAAAAAAGCCTCTAAACTCTTCCCATACATTTACGCTGCCCTATCTCAAAAATCCGCCCTGAATAACGGTATAGTCAAAGTAAGTATACTGGGTACATCTAAACTAAAAGATTTTGACCCCGCCCCGACCCTTGCTCGAGCCAGCCCGCGCCTTTAAATTTGTCCTTAAATAATAATATTAATCTGATCCAGCCTGTCCCTTACTGTCCTCCCCCAGAGACGCCCTAAGCTGAGGTCCGTACCCCACAGGGGGTGCCCTTAGCGACTGGCCGCTTAGTTTTTAAGTTTTATGCCCTGGTTGGGGGTCTTAATTTATTAAGGCACCCACAGGCAAGTCTGGTTGGGTAGGCGACAACCTCCTAGGTTGACCTGAGATATGCCTTATTCAAAAACAAAATCTGATTTCAAGTTTACACTTACGTTCATCATTCCCGGGCGTGGACGGCTCAGGCGCGGAGGCTGTTGCGTATGGATTCGACGGTGGACTTGTTGGCTGTAATAAAATACTGTGTAAAATATACATAAAACTAAGATAAGGTAGGGTAAGCTTAGAAACGTTTTTATTAAATTAAGACTTCAAATTCACAGCTTTTGTGCACCAGAATAGCATTTTCACTAAGGGTAAGTCGCTTAATCGTTTCAAAATTTTAGGTTTAGTACCTTGTTTACGGAGCGCAAAACGTAAATTACCCAAAAGTTTTATCTACCAAACCTTTTAAACTAGAACTTATGCCAGTTTACCCTGTAAAAGCCTTAGCTTTTGATAACCTGGCGACCGAAATAAAACTTGATGTAGTTATAGACTTACATAGGGTACATTAGCTCCCATAGGTAATAGCGGCATTTTAGCCCCATCACCGTCTGGTACCCCGAAGCCGATGGTTCCAGTCTTCAGTGGAGAAGCTCCTGCAGGATAAGGCGGCACGGGACTCTGCCTAGCCCCCGGGTAAGGCGATACGGCACTTGGGTTAGCCCCAGGGTAAGGCGGGACAAGATTCGGGTTAGACCCGTGAGGAGATTTGTCAGAGTACGGAGTGTTCGAAGGGTAAGGAGATTTTTCAGGAGGGTAAGGAGAGTTCCCTGCAGGATAAGCAGGATTTGCACCCAGGAAAGGAGAATTCGCACCTGGGTAAGGAGGATTCGCACCTGGATAAGGTGGATTTGCACCTGGGTAAGGAGAATTCGCACCCGGGTAAGGCTGATTTGGCGGGTAAGGAGAAACGTTGGGGTAAGGCTGATTTCCAGGAACATAAGGCGAGGTCCTGCCGCCGAGATTGGGAGTGGTTGGAAAGCCTGGGTATGGAGAATTATTGGGGTAAACTTTGCCATTAGAGTAAGGCGAGTTTGGCAGTGGTTGATTTATGATTGGTGGGGGAGGGTAACAGTTGGCTCCCTGTACATTTTGAATCTCCATAGATTTAGGCAATTGATCGTGAAGTGGGTTCTGTACATTATCTTGGAACCCGACTAAGGGGATAGTGCCAAAAATTATAGGATGGGTTTCATCACTACCCTCATGGCAACCACCGATTTCCGTAGATACCTGTGTATTATAAAAAGGCGAGCTGTAATTAAAATTGTAACATAATATGCAAATTATTGTCAACATCCGTCACATCAATAATTACTGATGTTGACAATAATCTGTCAAATACATTATACAAGGTCAAATTAAATTAGCTAGCGCGACTCCATAGATGTGGTGGATAGTCGGTTCTTAGTTTAGAAGATATAATGAGTTAAATTTTTAAGTATAGTCCAAAAGCTAGATCATAGATTTTATCGTAAACTCTTCGAACTAGCACTTGGACTATACTTAAAAATTTAACTCCCGACTAAATCTGTGACTTGGCGAAAAATTGCGACTAATTAGCGACTAAATTTGGTAGAAAACAGATCTTCGCTAGGTGGCCTAGATTTTGAGATATAAATGTGGCCATGCTGGGGAGATGCCCTCCAGATCGGCCACCTATGAACCCTTATAATTCTTGAACCAGTGACCGACAAATTCTGATATTTAGCGATAAATTTCGACTAATTAGCGACAAATTTTTCATGTCATCAAAATTAAAATCCCTGATGGTGGCCATGCGTTGTCTAGTTAAATGTATTTTCGTTTTTTGCCACCGACTTCCGAAATTAAAGTTATTTTTCACTTTGTAGTGTTGTTTTTGGAAGTCGGTTGTATTTTTTTGTAAAAAAGTTTTTATTTTTCACTTTTTAGTTGTGTACCTACCCCACACAAATTTTTATACCACTATCTGCAAAACAAACTAGAACATCATCCATATAAAAGTCGGGAAAAAATACGTACTATTGAAGCTAACTCAAAAAATACCGAAGCAAAGTTAATCAATTTTATATGGGACCAACTGTGATGTCCCTCTCGAATAAAACAAAAAAAAATCCAAATCGGTCCAGCCATCTTCGAGTAATCGGGGAACATACCTACATAAAAAAAAAAAAAGTTCCGACGAATTGAGAACCTCCTCCTTTTTTAAGTCGGTTAAAAACTAAAACTGCATCATTAGATTTTTGAAAAATCAATATTTCTAGCCAGGAATTGATCACGTTGATTTTGAAAAAAAAAAAACTGTATATTACACCATTCGATAGTGTTGCTATTAAAGGATCGAATTCTGGGAACTAATGACATACGGCAAACTAAAGGAAAGAGCTCATTTTTACAAAATATTTTTTTTATTTTTCGTAAGTTGCCTATACCTAGTTACCTATTAAACCTTAACTGACTAATTATTCAAAATGATGACCATTGTTTTCAATACATAGCTGAATACGAGGTCCCAAGGATTGTACTGCATTCAGCATTTCAATATTCCTCATAGTTTCGAATTGGGCCATCCACGCCCACTTGAAAGATTCAGCCTGTATAACGGCTATGTGATGGGTCTTTTTACACCCTGTATAATATGGCAATGAGGAATGTTCCTGACCTTGAATTCGTAGTCGATATCGATGAAACGGCACGAAGTAACATTATAAATGTCCATGGCGGGCACCTCCATCTCGACGGTCCAGTTGCGCGTAGTGTGGCCCGGTATTGGGCCCTTTTTAATTTCGGCCACCGTGTCGTGTTCGTTGCGTGTCCCGGGTTGTGATATCGCCAGGAATTTCACGTCCTGGATTTACCCAAGTCAAATCATTTATTTAAATTTAAGTAGGCCACTTTTGACGTCAACATTCACAAGAAAATAGAATTGAGTCTAGCTGCCCCTTCCAAAAGGAGTTTCGTATGGAGAAGAACGGGAAAGGAACTGCACTCTTTTAAACTGTTTTACAATAAGTATTTTGTATATTAGGTTGGGGAAAAAGTCTTCGCATTATAGTATGTATGAACTTAAAATAAAATCTCTTTTGCTATACTATTTGTATCTGGCTGGTTTTGGTATCATTGAAAGTTTAAACTTTAAAGAACATAATTCCAAATTCAAATTAGGAAAATGTGTGATTATTTATTTATTTAATACTTCAAGCACACAAATGTACAGAGGCGGACTTAATGCCATGGGCATTTTCTACCAGTCAACCTTTGGGTGATGCAGAGACAAACGAAACGACGACGACGACGACGGACGACGTTTGTTTTTGTACGAAAAACAAACGAAAATCACACATTTTGAATTTCTTCATTAGATTCACTCATCTACAGTACGTGTCAAGATGAGTGAATCTAATGAAGAAATTCGATACATTTTAAAATTTTACTACAAAAAAGGTAAAAATGCAACGCAAGCCGCGAAAAAAATTTGCGATGTTTATGGATCCAGTGCAGTGTCTGTGAGAGTAGCACAAATTTGGTTTAAACGTTTTCAATCCGGAAATTTTGATGTCAAAGATGCACGTCGCTCTGGTCGCCCTATTACGGATAAAATGGATGCCATTTTTGAAAAAGTGGAGCAAGATCGGCATATCAGTAGTTACCACGTAGCTGAAGAACTGGGAATTGACCACAAAACAGTTTTGGCGCATTTGAAAAAAATTGGATACACAAAAAAGCTCGATATTTGGGTACCTCACGAGCTCACTGAAAGAAACCTAATGAACCGTGTACTCATTTGTGATTCTTTATTACGACGTAATGAAACCGAACCATTTTTGAAGAAGATGATAACTGGTGATGAAAAGTGGATCACGTACGACAAGAACGTGCGAAAAAGGTCGTGATCAAAGGCCGGTCAGGCTTCACAGACTGTGGCGAAACCCGGGTTAACTCGCAACAAGGTGACGCTGTGTGTGTGTGGTGGGATTGGAAGGGCATTATTCATTATGAGCTGTTACCACCAGGCAGGACCATCGATTCTGAACTCTACTGCGAACAACTGATGAGATTAAAGCAAGAAGTTGAGAGAAAGCGGCCGGAATCAATCAACAGAAGGGGTGTGGTTTTTCATCATGATAACGCTAGACCTCACACATCTTTAGCCACTCAGCAAAAATTAAGAGAGTTTGGCTGGGAGGTGTTAATGCATCCGCCGTATAGTCCTGACCTTGCACCTTCAGATTTCCACCTATTTCGGTCTCTTCAGAATTCTTTAGGCAGTGTCAGGTTAACATCACGAGAGGACTGCCAAAACCACTTGTCGCGGTATTTTGATCAGAAGTCCCAAAATTTCTATAGCAATGGGATCATGTCCTTACCTACAAGATGGCAAAAAGTTATCGAACAAAATGGTACCTACATACTTTAGATAAATGTAAATAATGTATATTAACAAATGTTTTGAATTTTCTTAAAAAATGCGAAGAAACTTTTTCCCCAACCTATTACATTAATTTATAATTATATTATGTGAAGACGTAGTACCTGGAATACAATTACTATGCTATAATAAGTACTAGCTGACCCGACAGACGATGTCCTGTCTTAGTTATGAATATTCTAATGTAAACGCGCGAAGTTCTCGAAGGCGCAAGCAGAGAACATTTTGAATTGTGTAGGAAAACTTAATTTATATTTTAAGAATTGAACTTTGATTTTTTGCTGAAAAGTAAAATACCGGAATAAAAAAGTAAAAAATATGAAAAAGATTAATTGGAGACAATTAATTTGAAAAAAAAAATTGTTTTGAGTATGAATGTCGATGGCTGAGTAATGGTTTGGTGGTTCGGTGGTAGATGGGGTTAGTGATGATGATGGGTGAGTAGGGGAAGACCAAAGAAACGATGGATGGACTGTGTGAAAAATGATTCTTTAAAGGCGTTTTTCGCCACTTCATTGGATTTGAAATTTTTCCCCGGGGCTCATTGTTAGAGATGTCAGCAGAGATGGGGTCCGATTGGGCCAATGCCGCCGGGGTCGCGGGTCGTTCGAAGGCGATACCGTGGCCCTGGCACAGGCAACTAAAGGAACACGGGTGGGTTTTAGTCAGTAAGAGTCCTGCTCCGCCCAGAGCGGGAAAAGTCTTTTGATGATTTCCCATCCACAAAAAAGGGGCTCTTTGTTGAGATCAAAATTTCCAGAACGGAAGCGATCAAGCCAAAAACGCACCATGCTTTCACTTGCGATACCTTGTCCATACACGTCGTTAATATTGCGTGCTGTCTGTGCTGCATTGCGCGTTGGTGCCACGAAGGAACTCGTATTCGAAAATAGCGCACTATTTCGATTTTTCCATGGTTACAAGTATTTAATGTGTTCCATCGACACGCTAAAAAGAAGATCCATTTGCATTAGTTACTTATTTTTAAATTACCTTTTTAATCGCGAACTTAATTTCGTCGATCTCTACGTTGCTGTCGTTCTTGCAGGACACCTCCATGGGAATGAGCTGTCCGGGGCAGTAGCCTGCTACAGGCATCTTTACCGTCAGCTCCGAGGATCCCGCACTCATACACCAGCAGCAATAAGTACTTGACAGTTCATACTCCATCGGTTCCTGTTAGTAACGACATGAATTCATTTATATGACAGACTGCTTCTGCTTACACCCAAATAAGCGATACACATATATACATAAAATCACGCCTTCCCACGGGGGTAGGCAGAAACTACAGAATGCCACCTATTTGTTTTTTATTTATTTTCTGGCTGTTGCCCGCGTCTTCGTCTGTGATTCATGTTGAAAAGTAGCCTATATCCTTATCCAGGTCATGGTCTGTGTGCCAAATTTCATCCAAATCTGTTCAGCCGTTATAGCGTAACAGACTCACTTTCGCATTTATAATATTAGTTAGGATAGTTAAGATTGAAAATCAAATCGATTTTTTTTGTTAAGGGGCCGTGCCTCCGCTACTGGCGCTAGGCGCCGATATGGTCGTTAATGTGGCGACGCGTCGCCACGTCTAAAGCCGGTTTGACCCGCAGCATTAGATGTTACACATCAAAAATAAAATGTCTTACCCTGCAGTAAGGGTTCTGGTTTAAGTCCAACGGCGCGTGTACTCTGACAGGGACCCACTTGTCCTTATTCATTGAGAACATTCCGGAGGTCACCATGACGACCTTGACGCGGTATCGGATGTGCCCGTATGTCCCTTCGAAAGTGGACGGACAGTTCAGAGGGATCGGGAACTCAAACTTGAACTCGTGCTGTCCTGGCTGAAGGTAGTGCTCGCCTGGGTACAAACATAACAATGAGAACTATATAATTGATCCTCTTTGATTTACGCATTTGAATAAATAATGAGCTTCTAAGAAATGTTTGGTCTTCTCATTGTGCAAGCTTTTTTAAATAAATGAGCCTCTTTTTAACTTTCCGGCGTTTTCCCGAAGCTGGTCGCAGTAACTAAGCTAGGGCACCCCGAGCAAATGGGTTTGAGTTAGGTCAGGGTAGAACTGTGACAGGTTGGTTGCAGGTACTTGGCTATTTAATTATTTTAGGACATCAAAATGGGAATGATTAGAGGCTCACAAAAAAAAGGCACATTTATTATAATAGGTACTAGCTTTTGCCCGCGGCTTCGCTCGCGTTAATTTCGAATTTGACAATCAATTTGGGTTGTACTCTGCTTGTAATAACAATTTAATCATGATTCGAAAGACACGTGGCGCCATCTATTATCATAAGAACGTTATTTTTGTCTTCCTCGGGAACAGTACTTTTTCCGGGATGAAAGGTACCCTATGTCCGTTTCTGTACACCTGACAATGTATATTTGCAAAATTTCAGGATGATCGGTTCAGTGGTTTAGGCGTGAAAAGGTAACTAACAAAGAACAGTTGAGTTTTTTAAGTTTGAATACGTAAGCCCATAATTACGAGCCAGCCACATCACGGAGGAGTGGCGCGACGCGACGCCGCCGCCGCGCCTTATCCATCGACAATCTAGTTCGGAATATGAGCAGCCCATTATTATTCATTAATTGTTAAGGTACCTACAATAAATTCAATGATGACAAAGACACATCAATGATCAATTATATCATTAAGTACCTACCTATAGATTTCTATTCAAGTCTAGATCAGAGTAACTACTATGCTGAGGTCAGGGACCGTGAGTTAAGTCTTTCGAAGGGGTAAGCCGTTTATGAGGTTATCTTTATCATGTGTAACTCCTTGAATGGGTTCTATACTTGAAACCCAGTGAAAGGGTGACCCCTTCATTAAGATAACCTATATAATATAAGGGTTTTGTTCGGCTTACCATATTAGCTATTTGCAACGTATGTTCATCATCAAGAGATCATATTACATTGCTCCGAGTTGGAATGTTAGGTACGCTGTTATCGTTTCTAGAGTTGAAGTGAAAGGGTTACCCACATCGTATGGGTTTTTGTTTAACTGCTTAGAAAAACCCTATCAAAAACCCTTTCAATGGGTAACATAAATGGTCCCTGGCTGTGATGCTAAGGTATGTGGGCAATATTTTATTATCTATACAATCACATACAATCAGGACTACCAATATCAAGAATAATTAAATAATTTCATTCAGCATATACCTAATGTATATACTTATGTAGTTATGCTGATATGCAATCAGACAGGTTTTAATTTGGTTTTGTTTTCAGGCATTTCAACCTTCCTTTTAAGGCAAGAGGGCCAAGGATAAAGGTCCCATTTTTGGTTACCTACGCCATTAAAGCCAATTAATTTTGGCAAAAGTTGTAGTTTGTTGTAGCTTTTATTTATTTTTTTCATATTGGATACGATACATAAACTTGCAATACTTTATTCAGTTATGGCCTCTTTGGAAACATAAATTATCCTACAAACAAAAAGATGTGATTACCTAGCGTGTGTGTAAACTTTTATCTTCTTTAATCTTACCATTTTCATTGCCAAATAAGAACCTTTTATTTCTAAAATATTCTTCAAAAGAGTCGTGGTTAACCGTGGTGTAATGTGTGCGGTTGTTTACTCTTCGAGAATGCGTCGTCGTCCAGTGAACTTTGCAGAAGCCTTTCATGTCCACGTAGATTCCTGAAACAAATGATTAAAAATGAATAGTTTGCTAGTGCGGATTTGTAGTCCCCACTAATCAGAATTTTAGATTTTGAGACCATTTTTGTGATAAAAAGGTCATAAAAAAATGCAAATACTCAGACAATCCAGCCTAATTCAATAGGTTAATTATCACTTTTTCTGACAACAGTTTATTTATGTTTCAGATATAAAAAATGCCATATATTTACTTTAGTATATAGTATTTGCTGCATTATCTGGGATAATGTTAGCAAGTTCGGTACAAATAACTGTTAGTAATATTTTGTTCAAAAATATTAGTGGTAGGGGCTTATTTTAATTTATTTTCGTTGATTTGTTTTAATTAATGAATGGCTCATGAGTCTGGACTATGACGCAACTGAACATCTACTTACCATCCCAAAATAGTCACCGCATTTGTCTATTATCTTTACCACAAGCACATACTACTATGGCATTCAGCAAACAGGCTACACGCACCAACTCTACTTCACTCACACTCACACACTCACCCCCACACACTCACACTCCCACACACTCACACTCCCACACACTCCACTCAAACACTCCTTCCTATAAATAAAATATAAATTATTGTCTAGTTTTAGTTTACGAGAAACCATACTTTGTACTTGGGGTGGAGACCTGGTGGCCTGAAATACAGGCTTCGGCTTAGCTTAGGCACCAGTCTCCCACAATACTTTTCTTTAAGCCCATGACTGGACAATGTTGTTTTTTTGTAAGGATATTGTGGTGAGAAAAATAAATAAATATTATTATTATTACGTCTTCGTTCAACTTCGAATATAAAAAAAAAAAAATATATTATGGATGCTTTTAATTTGCACATCTTTCTACATCATTCTCACATGTATAATTAATGATGATTGTAACAATATTTTGATTTAAAAGAGTGGCCATGGAGTTTCTTGCCCGTTCTTGTTCTTCATAGGAACCTACTACGCTTTGGAATGGGCACCTAGCTTCGTCTTTGTGACTGGCTGACTCCTTGCCTCGAGTATTATTTATTTATATATATACTTTATTGTACACCACAAAAATACATAACAAAAAAAAAGACACAAACTACAAAATATACAATGGGCGGCCTTATCGCTTTCTGCGAGTTTCAGTTTTAAGCCACTTTATCGAGCCAGGTCTTTGCTGTACTTATGCTTTTCTACGCATTGTGTTACAAAAGCTAAAAGAAATGTTGCTATACTGAAACCAATTAGAGGCATGTTTGAATTATCAAGGGGTCAGCCCTTGACAAATCAAAAGTGCCATTAATTGGTTTTATGGCAATAAATGCTTTGAGTTTGACTTCAACTGCATTGGTTGTTTAGTTATAAATTATTACTTACAAAAAACTGTAACAAATGCAAGACAAGCATTGTTATGTTATCAAATTATAATAATAAAAATTATTGTTTTCATGACAAAGCTTGATAGATCATAAGGTGCCAACACAGCAATAATTATCTGAGATTTTATGAATTGGTAGTAATTGGGTTTGCCTTTAATGATACAATCAAACTAAAATACCAATTTGACTAAAATATTGACTAAAATACAAATTTTAATTGTTGTTGTAAAATAAATTTAAATTATTTCAAAGCTTTATTCAAAATAAAGGATACAACTATAAATAGATACCAGTTCCTTATGGCATGCATTAATCTTTAGTGTCAAGGCCATATACCCAACAACGCAGACATACAAAAAAGAACATGTATATAATTATGTAGACATAACAACCATATCCAATCAACTATGGTGCTGTAAATTATGTTACACTCAATTGTTTTGTTTATTACTGGCTGCAATTTTTGTTTTAGTAAATGAGGCCTTAAGCAAAGTACTGAAAATGTAGAAAAATGCAGTAGTATTTAATAATAAAAATAAAATCCGTCACAAGATCTACAATGTTAGACCTTAGACTACTATATATAAAGTTAGACTTGAAACTTTGAATATGAGTGCTACTTGTATTGGAAATCAAGCAAGAAACAAACTATTTATGGGGTTTTGATTGCAGAATACAAGTGGGTAAAATAATGTTTTAATTTACTAAAATAGGAGGTACCTATTCAATAACACAATTAACTACTTTCTATGTTCAATTCAAGGATATCTGAAAATCTATCCTTTTGTGTAGCCATTGTCATGCAATGTAACCCGGTTCTAAAAATCCTTTACTTATTAGGTCACCTACAACAATTGTCTAAATTGACCGACATAAATTAATTTAAAGAGAACATTATGAAGATACAAGACAAGTCACCTAAAGGACATTGTGATAAACATTTATAATCTACACACGAAACCGGCGCGCGGCGTAGCAATAAACTTTTTGTTAATAAAAATAATTCAAATGAAGATCTTTTTTTGGACAGTGTGATATTCAAATAGGCGTAAGACACATACCATGAATAGTTTTTTCTTTACCCTGGGAGAAAAGCATTCGCCCGTACACAGTCTGGCCGGCATAATAAGCACCATTTTCGTGGTCTAAAACTATCTGACCATCATCGAATCCCATCTTAAATATATAAAAATAATTTCATAGAAAATACAATAACGCCCCACCCTTTGTTGAATGAATGAAACAACTGATGGAATTGGAAACTGACTGACTACTGCTGATTAGATTAGACCGACATATTTTATTACAAAATTGCCAAAATTGTGGTGACATTGACATTGACAGTGAAAAGAAAGAAAAAAAATTTTTCGCGTTCCATTTAGTTATTGTTCTGAGCATAATATAAGATTTTTATAGATAACTTTATTAAAACTGCTAGATCTGAAAAGTTAAAACTGAAAATATTTTGATATCATATTTTTATCAACATACAACCTGACACTGACCTGATAATTGCAAAAAACGTAAGAAAATTTGAATTTCGCGGCTACTACTGCGAATCCCCCTTAACAAAAGTCCAAAGAGTTTTTAATCTCGATCTCGATTAGTTTTTCCAGGTGCTATTGATGTGAATACTAAATATCAACTGTCCTATAAAAGCCTCATTTCTGTCTCTCAGTAGATTATTTATAAAAGTTATAAGTAAACACATAGGTAAGTACTAGTTTTAAAAAGGTAAATAAAAGGCACCTACTGGTTAATGAGTTTCAAGATTATAAAACATTTATACATTTCTTACACAATTTTGGAGCTTTTTTAGATTAATGAAAATTAATAGTTATACAAAAACTATTGAATGGTTATATTCTAAAATTGAAAAAAAAAAAAACAACTTTTTCAACCTCGCGATTAAAACGTATGGATGGATACCCACGGAAACGTTACAGCTAACTACAGTCCTACCAACTTAACTGTGAACTGAAAGAGGACGCCACCGTCGATGCGTCAACACAATCGAATGACATGCGTCACAATCGAAGACATTTCAACATGACGGCCGTAGTTCCAATTTTCGCCATTTCACAGATAAGTTGGTAGGAGTGTTGCAAAAAAAAAATCTGTTACTCAGCCAGGTTACCTGTGGCGACTTGTTCCCTATAACTATAGGAAAGCTTCTAAAAGTTATACGAGATGGCGCTGCATTAAATTCCGCTTCTGTAGATGTCAAGCTTCTTTGACTTATATATTGTTATCTGTGATCAATCTGCCTAGCCTTTTCCCAACTATGTTGGGGTCGGCTTCCAGTCTAATGGATGCAGCTGAATACCAGTATTTAACATGGAGCGACTGCCTATCTGACCTCCACATCCCATTAACTGGGTAATACGATACCCCTTGGTAAGACTGGTTGTCAGACTTTCGGGCTTCTGACGTCCCGTAACGACTGTCAAAGATCCACGAATGACAGCCTTCAGCGACAGATAGCGCTTCTGTGGATGTATAGAACATTATTCGGTGACCACTAACAAAACATCGAAAAAAAAGGTATCAATGTCAAGATGGCGGCGGCGGCGAAATTATGAACTGAACTGTGTTTTTGCATAAAAATACGGAGAAAACGAATTTTCACAGATATGCGACCTAGCTAGATCGATTTTTCGCCCCCGTATACCCCTATATTGCAATTTTCATCGAAATCGTTCGAGCCGATTTCGAGAACGTGATTTCAAATATATTTAGACAAATATTGCTCGTTTATAGTATAGGGATAGGGATAGGGTAGGGATATATTAGGGATATACTCAATTCTTTATTGCATATATGCAAGTATTGCTCGCATAGAGATAGGTTATTCGCCACTATGCACAGCACTGTGGTAACTTTAGGGTCTCATTCACCCAACAGACCAATCTCAGAACAATAACTAAAAGACTAATAGACCGTGGCATAGACAAATACTGTAGGCAATGAATCATTCAAAGTTAAAGTGTCAAGTCAAAAACTCGAATAGCTTTCATTCATTCAGTTAGTTGTCAAATGGATGGCAAAGCGGGTGTTTGTCCAAAATAGCTCCAACACGCTGTCCGCGTGCTTTTAATTCTATCACTTATTTTACAATATTTCTAACACAAAACCACATTATTGTGATATCCCCTAAAATTACAAGTGTTTTCTAAAACACGTTCAACGTGTTTTGCCGAAAAATTCTACCCCGCGCCTTGTGTAAATAATATCGGACATTTATCAAAATTAAAAATAATGTGTTAATACAATAATTTGTTGAATGCAAACCGACTGTAAAGATGGGAACGCCACAGACGGACATAGAGTTGAGCCCTGTGAAGCCCGAGGCTAACACTAGCACTGCTCCGGAGAAGTTAAATGTGCCGGTAAACGATGAGGAGGACGTTATTATTGGGAGGTTTCGGAAGATAAGTTCGGCGAAGTCTATGGCAGCGACAAATGGGAACATACAGTACCCTACTGCAGCGGACGTGCCGTCGAGGAGCGAGGATGCGGAGGCTGGGCTTCAGTTCAGGACGCGGGAGCCGGGGGAGAAGGACCGGTTGCTACCGGAGGCGGTGTCCAACGGTTCGGTCTCGATACAGTCGCGCTCGCCGGTCACCAAGAGCAGCTTCCGAGATGTGGAGAAGCCATCCAGGTTCAAGGATCAACCGTCTGCTACTAGATTTCAAGTGAGTTTTATCAGTACTTTTTTTTCAAAGATTTTATAACTTTTGGCAGGTTGTTTAGCATCCAATGTAAACTCAGCTAGTTTATAATAGTTATTGAAAAAATTAGGGGTTGACTCTATGTGATTTTTATGCATAAAATCCTGCCTAATCTTAGGTACTATTTTATTCTAGAACAGTCTGGAACATTGATGTTCTAAACTAATACAGTAACATTATTTTATAATAATTATACCTCATCAATATTAAAATAAGTTTATAGAAATACCTACATTGTGTTGAAAATGTTGAAATCAAACAAAAAAAAAAAAAAAAACAAGACAGGTACACACATCTACTAGCTTGTGGAAAAATTATTGATAACTTGTTTGTAGCGTAACAGATTCATAACATTGGTTTTTATCATCCAATTAATGGCACATTCCACGTCATAATATTATGTGGCATTCATTTGTCACAATTATTTATAAATAATTAATTACTTGTATTACTTGTATGTTGTGTGCAGTATCTGTTTATGGGCAACCCAATCACTGAAATAAACCATGAATGACCCATTCAAACAAGATAAAACAGATATACAAACAATGTGCTGATAAAATCCTCATTGTGTAATCTAAATGTAATTCATGTAGGTCCTATAGTAAACATGATTGTTTAACTTCACATAATGCGGTATCTCCGGAAATTATCACAAGTATTCACTACATATAGAGATTAATGAAAGCTTGTGAGCAATAAAATGTAACATTGGTGTACTCCAACTTGTGTTGGAAATTCGTAGGCTAACTCGGACGCCTGCGTTACGTACGCGACTTGTACGTACCATGTGCTTTAGAATACGCGGGACACACATTTCTACTCGTTGTGCAAACTCCCTCTCTGACTCGGATAATGTATATTATGTCGCGCGCTCAGACGCGCGCACAATAACTTAGTCATGCGCTACACATCTTTGCGTTGCTGTGCATGGCATGCGCTTGCGATTATTATGCGTCCCTAAGTTCCTTCGCATGGCAAATAGCTCTTAGCTTGGAGTGTGCATAGCGTCCAGGAATACGACAACGCGTATTTTGCTGCCAAGTACCATGGGACCATCAAAATTCATGAATGACCAGTCTAATCATAATTAGCGATAAATAATCTCGACATAAGGAGGAGCTCGTGGCTAAGTAATAACAGCCGCACGGATCGTTCCATCAGGTTAAGCTACGCTTGCTGGGTTGGTCCGTAGATGGGTGACCATCTTTACATACCGAGACTCCTCCGTGCCTCGGAAAGCACGTTAAGCCGTTGGTCCCAGCTGTCATTCGTGGATCTTTGACAGGCGTCAAAAGCCCGAAAGTCTACAACCAGTCTTACCAAGGGGTATCGTATTACCTACCCAGTTACTGGGTCGTGGAGGTCAGATAGGCAGTCGCTCCATGTAAAATACTGGTATTCAGCTGCATCCGGTTACACTGGAAGCCGACCCCAACATAGTTGGGAAAAGGCTAGGCAGATTGATAAGGTGAATTTTTCGGGCGAGTAAATATTAAGTACCTAAGCCCATTCAGTCATCGAGATAAACTTCACGTCTGTGAAGTAATTTAATTAATATTCATCCCATTAAATAGTTCCGGAAGTATTCGCCAGAAAGAATATATAAATCAACAGATATATAAACCAGCCGTGACGTAGTACACTTGCTTTTATTCGTATACAAACAGGATCGAGTACATTTTCTTCTTGTGTGCACTACTAGACCTTGAGATCCCTTGTACAATGTTCTTTCGTCTAAGTTGAAATCAATAAAATCCGGTTCAGGCTGGCTGGGTTTGCTCTGGAGTGTTGTTCAAACGTGAGCTATAGTAAAGCGAATATTTTCGCATTGCTACGATCAAGACGTTGAAAAATATCGAAAAAAATTGGTAGCGATAAGGCCGCCCATTGTATATTTTGTAGTTTGTGTCTTTTTTTTTGTTATGTATTTTTGTGGTGTACAATAAAGTATATATAAATAAATAATAATAAATAAAATTGGGTTCATAGACGCCACATGTATAATTAAGGAGAGTTTCACATACTAAAATGATTAATTACTGATCTGGCAATTGGCCCACCGGATGTACAGCAACCTTGGCCTTTGTCAAAGAGTTTTTCCGGGTTCTGGAGAAGTTCTGCGAGCATAAATCACTACCACTAAGCAGTATTTGGCTGTTTTCCAGTTTTATTTCAGGTATAATTCTGCACTCCTTGTTCTTCCCAAAAAATACGCGAATTCTTACCAACAAATTACCGTCAAGACGGAATTAGATGGATCATCAAAATTAATCATTTCAGCAATAAAGACGATGACTGATGAACATTGAATGCTAGGCCTAAAGACCAATTCCCTTTACTTCCCGCTAATGTGTTACTGAACGCTGACATGCTCGGTCACGAAGCAGTCGGTCTAGGTCATAGGCGCCTACTTGTGCGCTACCAATAAATCATAATAGCGGCAAATTGGATAAGTGCACGAGCGGCGGCAAGCTTCCTCTTGCCTCGTCCGCGCCCGTGTCTTACGGGCCCCGGTAAGACTGGACGCATTAGCTGACGATTGCTCTAGACCCGATACGGAAGGATTATAGATCATTGGTCTTTACTGGCTACTCTTCGATCGTAAGGACGGAATGAACGACGTGGAATCCTCTAAATGAGTCAATTTTCAGATTACTCGTCTGTCCAAAAAAGTCGTCAAAATAGCTCACACTATTTAATAAATACTTCTGCCTACATCTTCGTGGAATACTGGAGTGTATCATATTACTCCTCAAGCATTGCTGATTGCTGTGGAGCGTCACCAACACTGCTGAAAGTGTTTTGTTGCCTGATACTCATCGTTCCCAGTTTTTGCGAAATTGGTAGAAGTTATCTGGTCATTCGTAGATGAAATATTAAGTCTGAAGCTGTTGTAATAAGTGTCCCGGCTAAGTGGGACTGATGTCAGACCGTACAATGAGCGTATATCCAGTTACAGGACACACAAGTATACGTTTTCATAGCATTTATTCATAAATGAACAATTCCTTCTTTAACCACTGCACTGTGAGCAATCGGTTCTCCCACATTGCCCAAAATTACAAGGGATGGTAGAATGTTGCACAATTTTTGGAATATTTTTTCTCGACTGCTTTGCCCTCCTTCCAAATAGTTTGTTGATACCTTTATGTAAAGCCACTTTACCTCGGAAGTCAATGCAAGGGCTGTGGCTGAGAAAACTCTGCAGACGTCTAACTGTACCTCCTTGAGGCATACGTACAGTTTTTACATGTGATAATATTGACTTTCATTGTTTACGACACGACTGATTTTACGATTTCACTAACGTGCAATTAGCATCTGCTACAGTACGTGAAAATTGAATGGCGCATAAGACTCCAGAGTATGGGCATCCCCGAAATATGTACGTGGACACTAAAAACATCACAACACAATGGAAACGAATGATTTGTTTGTCATTATTATAATATTGAACCGTTAATTGCAGCAAACGAAGTTATGGCGGTTGAAGATCTAGTAAGGAAGGAAGGTCGAGAATGGACCCTCATTCAACAGTCTGTAATACTAAATTGCAGAAAGAAGCTGCAAATAGCATAGTTTTCGTAGTGCTATGTGCAACATTTATTAGGGGGGCTGGTGGCTAAGTAATAAAAGCCGCACGGGTCGATCGTTCCGGTTAAGGTTCAGGCTTACCGCGATTGGTCCGTGGATGGGTGACCATCTTTATACCAAGACCCCCTATGTTTCTCGGAAAGCACGTTGGTCCTGTCGGTCATTCGTAGATCTTTAACAGTCGTTACGGGTAGTCAGAAGCCAGAAAGTCTGACAACCAGTATTACCCAGGGGTATCGTAGGTACGTATTGCCCAGTAACTGTAAAATACTGGTATTCAGCTTCATCCGGTTAGACTGGAAGCTGACACCAATATAGTTGGGAAAAGGCTACGCAGATGATGTGCAACAGTTACTATGTTTGTCAGAAAGACCGAACTATTGTTATCCAATGACAAAGTAATCCGAAAGTAGTTTAGGCAGAAATGCTTTTATTACTTACTGCATTTTATGAGTCGGTCGACTCGGTTCACGTGCACGTACTTGTAGCAACGTTAAATAAAACGCACCCGGTGCTTGATTATGAAGGTCGTATGAAACTCGCATTTTCAGAAGAGAAATATCGAGTGGTACTGCATGTGATTCTAGATTAGAGGTGTTTTTGAAAATGTCTATTTTAACCTGTTAGCGATCTTTGGACTACCTAAGACGTTATGTGCATTTCACAGTCCATTACATCATTTGAAAAGTACCAGTTGAAGTGTAGCTCGTTGCACTTAAAACTAATGTGTTCAGTATATTTTAGTTTCCCCATTGAACCGATTATGTGCCACGTGTATTGAAAGTTGGCCAAATATTTCAAGTTTTCCTGGATAACATGATGTGAGGACATTCTTCTCATGTTTCCGTTAAACATTGAGTCACCTCACAGCGCGTCAGCTTATAAACACTCTACATCTTGTTACAATGAGTTCAGCACACTGATTGACATAAAAGAGACATCCTCATAAAGAAGGACAAAAATAGCTACAGAACCATTCACTTTATACATGATGTCGGAGGCGGAGGCTAATTTTAGAACATCCAATTTAACAATCAAGTTTAAACCCAAATTTTAACAAACAAAGGCTTAAATTACAGCCAGCAAGTTACTGAGGATTTACCACTAGTTGTGGCCACAGAAAAACCGTAAAAACGTCGTTAATTTTAATTTTATTGCAGTTTTATATGAAAACAGAAAATGATAGATATCTTTTAAACGGCGCCAATGTAAACATCCTTTGCTATTCAATCTATTTTGGAAGAAAAATAATGTTTTTGCTCATACATTGTAGAGAGTTTATCTACCAACATATCTACTTGATACAAATTGATCGCACGCAACTACACATAAATGCGTTTTAATCTGCTGCAGTAAGCTATATCTACATCTTGTGCGATTTTATCTTGAACTAATTTGATCGACTTAACAGCGCAGTTAAAACTAGCACAGTAAATGACATGGCTCTCGCATATCCTAGAACAAGTTTAAATTGCGCTTGCGCCGTTAAATACTTGAGATCTAACTAGGCGTGGTGGAAAATATTCCATGAGCATTACCGTCAGCGCTCCTGCACACGATGCCGCCACCGCGCCGTCGCCGCGCCGACGCCGCACAACTACACTGTACATACGAGTCGCGCGAAGACCGCCACCGCGCCGCCGCCGCGCCGCCACCGCGCGCGGTCCAAAACAAAACTTTCCATGATAATTTCTTAAAAAGTTATCACGTGCATGTTCATACGCGGCCGGCAATGGAATGAATCAGGATAATGAAATAACTGGGACCGCGCGCGGTGGCGGCGCGGCGGCGGCGCGGTGGCGGTCTTCGCGCGACTCGTATGTACAGTGTAGTTGTGCGGCGTCGGCGCGGCGACGGCGCGGTGGCGGCATCGTGTGCAGGAGCGCTCATGGTATCATGACACGAGCAACATTTTCACTGCTTCTAGGAAAAAAAAGGGATTTAGAGTGCGTAGACAGCGGTTGTTGTAGAGATGAGGTCTCTTTATATCACTCGATTTATCATTTCAATCCCCGGACTTGTGAATGTCTCAGCTCTTTTGTAATTTTAACGATATGCACGGCTGATGGAGTGCCCCCTGCCCCGTAATTCATCAAAACCCTTGGGTGTCAGTTATGCATATGATAAATCAAAGAGAAAGCGTAGACATCAGTTTCTCTTTCAAGTATTAAGGTTATTAATATTTTTGACATCACCAAAGGCGGTGTACCGTTACGAGTCGGAACAGCCCACGTGTGCCCCATAAAACAATTTGGAATTATTTAACATTTAATGAGCCATGGAAGTACACAGTTATGTTCTCTATCGCGGAAAACTGATTTCGTACCAAAAGTATGCGTTTGGCACTTTGCTCTGGTTGCAGTGTAGACCGCGTAGCCGTAGCCCCTTGCAGCCCAAGCACGATTTGGCAATAAGTATCATCATAGCCAAACATTTATTTAATTTAAATGCCTTAAAACTATCATTACAGGTCTTAACCTAATGCGATATCTGGGTCACACACAAAAAAATATAATTAAAGCACAAAATACATCTCAAGATCATAAAGATCATTGTTTGTAACATAGTGTAAATAATAGTACTTTTGCGAATTCACCCCAGTGACATGTAAATACTTATATTATCAATATTTCGACCTGAATATAATTGATGGTGCGAATTGCTCGAGTCAGAGGGGTTTTGATTGACCAGCAAGTTAATCCTGGCTGATGGTACGACCAGCAGTGGCGGGGGCTGTCGCCTCCACACATAACGGTCAGGTACGGTGCAACCGCTGCAGCACTATCGGGTTGTGCTCTATGTAAGAGCATGAGCCACAGTTTCTGTCGTTACAAGAGAAGACGAAAAGCTAAACATCTAAATGAAATTGATTATTCTGTAAATGGGATATCGGTATCACTTTTACTAAGACCCGTATTACAGAACCTCACTCAATACTCAAGAAGTAAAATAAAACTAGTTTAAAACGAGACTCGAGGAAGTGGAAGACGTCAAAAAGTTGGCCTAGCAACAGGGAGGGCAGTCAGCAACAAAAATCAATCTGCCTAACCTTTTCTCAACTATGTTGGGGTCGGTTTTCAGTCTAACCGGATGCATTGAATACCAGTATTTTACATGAAGCGACTGCCTATCTAACCTCCACAACCCAGTTACTGGGTAATACGATGGTACCCTTTGGTAAGACTGGTTGTGTTTTCGAGCTTCTGACAACCCGTAACGACTGTCAAAGATCCACGAATGACAGCCGGGACCAACCGCTTGACGTGCTTTCTGAGGCACGGAGGAGTCTCAGTAAATGTAAAGATGGTCTCCCATCCACGGACCAACCCCAGCAAGCGTAGCTTAACCTGATGGATCGACCCGTGCGGCTATTATTACTTAGCTAGCAACAAATAGCTGAGAATTATGATTTTATGCAACCATTATTAATATTTTGTTTTATTTGCTAAGTATTGAAAATGTTTTGCATTGTTTAGTTTGCCTGTAGTTCCGTAACTAATGTGCTATGCTGACTTCTGCGGTAGGTATATTGAATTTCGTCACGCGTCACGCCTAAAGTAGCGTATTATTTCATTATTTCGGAGTTTTATTTTTAATTTAACGTTACTATTAGCGATTGTTTGGGACAGGGAAGTATTGGTTTAGTTTAGCGCGTTTTTCATTATACTCTGGTTGCTTATTCATGTAGAACTAAGGATCGGTCCTTAGTTCCACTCATCTGCGTTTTGTTCATTACCTCTAGTGCCATATATTTTTTTCCGTACCGAATCCTCGGCTCAACATGAATGAAATCTGCCTAAACTGGGGCCTATTTAATTAAACCGTCAGGAGACAGGTGCCAGACGAAAATCCGACAATTTATGAGTTTCGTTCATAGTTTTCTACTTTGGTAAACAGCACCTGTCGCGAAAATGTGTAAATGCTGCCATTTTTTTTAATAATAAGTGCCCTGATCAATGCTTGAGGGCTTGAGAATCGTTCTCCAAGAATGTTCCTACAGCATGGTTAAGAAGTACGGTATGTACAGTCAGATTCAAACTTTATGGCAGCTCGGAACATGAGGCGAGTCGCTGCGCAGTAACGAATTCATGTGTCAGCGGGGGTGAGGGGTGCGGTACTGGCGTATTGAGTAGCGCACTTCAGAGCCGCCATAAAGTTTGATGCGTACTCTATCGGATAAGACGCAAGCAGACATCAATTTGTTTCCGGTTATGGAAGTAGTATGACCAGATTTTTTCAGTTAGAAGTGAGATATGGATGATTCAATGAAAATTCAATTCGGCAGGCATTCAATTTTCGCCTACAGCTGTTCTCATCTCGAGCAATGCAGACAGGACAGGATGTGTATGAACGACTGCATATATTTGGAATTTGTGAGTGTGTGTTGAATGTGTGGAAACTTAGGTACTACCTATAATAATCATTCCAACCATTTATTTTAAATTTGACAGCTCGAATACTAATCAATTAGTTATGTCCTAATGCGTTACCGATTCGATTTCTTATAACATTTGGCTTTATTTATGAAGATGTGGTAATCGATTTAACACATTGATATATTATTTTAATTTTTGACATTTTGAAATCAGCCAAAATTCCAAAATGTCCCTCTGTAACCAGTGTGTTCTGCCCACCATGACGTACGGTGCTGAGACCTGGACGCTCACGCAGGAGACTCCCAGGGTAAGAGTTACACAGAGAGCCATGGAGCATTCCATGCTTGGCATAAAACCCGACCGACTGAGTCCCAAACGTCAAGATCCGCAGAGTACGAAGGTTTCGATAGAAAACGAGATATGGAACTCAAATGGAGTTGGGCAGGACACCTGGCAAGGCACAGTGATGACAGGTGGAGTAAGGCAGTGACCGAGTGGCGTCCAAGGATTGGAAGATGGAAGTGTCGGTTGTCCGGTGCGGGCGGCGAGATGGACGGACGACATTGTTACTATCGCGGGTAAAACCTGGATGAGGCTGGCACAGGAGGGTGGGGATTGGCACAAGAAAAGAGAGGCCTATGCCTAGCAATGGGTGAAGTCAGGCTGTGGATGATTATGGTTATATTTTTGTGTAGAAGTTAGTAGAAAGTTATGCTTGTGACTGGTTTATAATTCAATAGTATTAAAACGCATATCAAACATTACCAATTTTTCCCAACAGAGTACGTACATCAAAAATACTGTTTGCACATCAAAATTTGCATGTCTAAATAAATTAAACTTAACGTCAGGTCGACGGAGCTCCGCTGCGCGGGGCTCCTATTTCTGTCGGAAGTTCGGAATCTAACCAAACCGAACCTCGGGGTGATTATAATTTGTACAAGTTTTGATATTCAATTAGTTAACTAGTAGTGCAATAATAAGTTTATTAGATGTGCATTTGTTATTATTGATGAACAGTTAGTATTTTTGATATTATAATTAATATTTTTGTTGTGACTGGACAAGAATTGATGTATAAATAATGATTATTATTTGTTGTTTGTGATTATTTGTTTGTGTGATATTCAATTAGTCAATTAGTATTGCAATCATTGATTTGGTGTAACATCTGGATTATTTTGTTAGATGTAAAGTATTTGATGTAAGAATATTTTTCTGGTGTGCAATTAATAATTTCCCTTTACATAATAAATCCTGTTCTAGAGTGTTCAGTCAGTTATCTAATTGACTCGTTGGTCTGGTGGGTGCAAGTGCGACTGCATAGCGGGGGTTCCTTGGTTAGATTCCCAGGTCGTGAAAAATCTTTTACCACCCATTGAAATTTTTTGGCAAGTAATAACACCCGCACGGGTCGATCGATCAGGTTAAGCTAAGCTTGCCGCGGTCGGTCCGTGGATGGGTGACCATCTTTACATACCGAGACCCCCGTGCCTCGGAAACCACGTTAAGCCGTTGGTCCCGGCTATCATTCGTGGATCTTTGACAGTGGTTACGGGTTGTCAGAAGCCCGAAACTCTGACAAGCAGTCAAGCAAGCAAGCAAACAAGCAAGCAAGCAAACAAGCAAGGGGTATTGTATCGTGTTACCCAATAACTGGATTGTGGAAGTCAGATAGGTCCATGTAAAATATTGGTATTGAGATGCATACGGTTAGACTGGAA
This sequence comes from Cosmia pyralina, assembly GCA_946251885.1. Taxonomy (NCBI): domain Eukaryota; kingdom Metazoa; phylum Arthropoda; class Insecta; order Lepidoptera; family Noctuidae; genus Cosmia; species Cosmia pyralina. The sequence continues at coordinate 23,825,305 of OX276358.1, forward strand.
GCCGCCCCAACATCGTTGGGAAAAAGCTAGGCAGATGGATGGAATTTTTTTGCCAGGTATCCATGTTTTTCCTGTAGGCATTATTCTCTGCCATAGGTCTTACGTTAAACGGTAAACGTGATTTAAATCAAGTTCATGACGAAAAAAATCATTGACATAAATTAGATTCGTGACTTATATTTTAGCGTTTTACGAGTTTTAAACTACTGTAAAGTATGTGGTCATGATATAGGTGCCATTTGTCCTTCAGTGATATAAATAACTGGTTTTCGATGTAAAATTATACAAACTAGTTCTATTATCTTTAGGAATAGCTATTGATTTTGAACATGCAGTTTATCGGGATCGCTCGACTGGTTTCGGAACAAGGCTAAATTTTCCGAACAAGTGCAAAACTAGTCACTTTCTTAAATCATTGTTTACGGTATTTACGTATATACTCGTACATAAAGTCACGCGTTCTTCCCATGGAGTTAGCTAGAAAAGAACACCACTAATTGTTACGATCTTACATTCTCCTTTTGCCTCATTTACGTTCATGCATCTGGTCATACCCGTACGCCCGCCGCGCCGGTTGCGAGTACTACGCATCTGACCTTTCTGAAGAACATCACAACCGCACCGTTGCCTTATCACATAATTCCTCAGGCTATCATTCATAGCCACACCACACATGATTCGCAAGGAACACATTTCCACAGCTTTTATTTTACTTTCTTGCTTCTTTTGCCATAAGTCGCACCTTTGGGAACAAAGCGTCACATCTGAAATTTTTTGCAAAAACGGCTTAAATATGCAGAAAAAACCGCAATAATCGACTTTATGTACACAGTAAAAGTAAGACTGTGAGAATCGCCTTAATACTCTAAAACAGTACCTACAGAATTATTATAAAAATGCGTCAAAAAATAATAAAAAAATGCTCTTCCTAAGTGACCCCTTGCTCCCCAAGGGACGAAATAATGATTCATTAGGCTCAATTTAGTTTCCGACGACGAGATTTGTATGTATGTTGGTTTAACATCAATGGAAACAAAAGGTAACCCAATTCAGCGCCGTCAGCGGCAAGTACTGTAGTGACGGGCAGTTCAAGGTTTCTGATAAGCATAATGTAAATGAAATAGTTTATGTAATCGCCGCCGTGTCAACACGTGTCTGCGATTAATAAAGTTCTAGCTTAGGAAAAGCTTGCCCTATCCTACATATTTCTGAGCCAGCAACCAAAAATTCTACGACAGTAAACATCCAGCCACTGAGCCCGCGTGGTAGATTACATTTGCAGCCTATTAGGCTGATTAGGTTATGTGGGTGTAAGTTGGGCAAGATTTACTAATCCCGGGACTTCTTTATATCTAATACCCGACAACTCGGGCATAACTCGCAGTAACATCTACGCTTAGCGAGTCGATGGCAATATGTATCAATATAATATTATATTAAAACCTCGTGGAGCTCGTGGCTAAGTGATAACAGCCGCACGGGTCGCTCCATCAGGTTAAGCTACGCTTGCCGGGGTTGGGTGACCGTCCGAATGGGTGACCGACCATCTTTACATACCGAGACTCCTCCGTGCCTCGGAAAGCACGTTAAGCCGTTGGTCCCGGCTGTCATTTGTGGATCTTTGACAGTCGTTACGGGTAATCAAAAGCCCGAAAGTCTGACAACCAGTCTTACCAAGGGGTATCGTATTACCCAGTAACTGGGTTGTGGAGGTCAGATAGGCAGTCGCTCCATGTAAAATACTAGTATTCAGCAGCATCCGGTTAGACTGGAAGCCGACCCCAGCATAGTTGGGAAAAGGCTAGGCAGATTGATTGACTACATTAAGACCTTCACCATTTGTCAATGGAATGACTGTATCCATCATTTCTACTCCTCAGCAACTGCCAAGGTCATATTTACTTCATAAACTATGAGAATGTGGCCATGGTATATTTATTGCGCAATGATACGAGTTAAACTTCTATAGGTTAAATATATCTGGCATGTTGTGAGTGTAGGAGTCGCTGCGGAACTGATGCTAGTGTGCTTTATTATTGTGAAGTCACATGGGTTTGTTATTTTACGCCACTCGATGGTATGGTGTTCTGTGTTTCGTAAACAAGAGAATGTTGAACACTCTTTTAAATCAAATTATTTTTACAAAATATTGGTTACATCGTTCATGTTGAAAATATACATGTGAGAACAATGTAGAAAGACGTTACGTGCACGTTAAAAAGCATCCGTAGATTAAAAATAAGCCATGGCAGCTAAGAGACGACCAGTCCCTTAGTTATTTTGCAACACAGCCATTTAAAGACATAAAAGAAGTCGATACTCCAGCCTGTCCCCTGCTGTCCTCCCTCCAGCGAAGCCCTAAGCCGAGGCCCATACCCCCCCCCCCCCCCCCCTTAGCGAGTGGTTTATAAGTTTTATGCATTGGCTGAAGGCCTTAATTTATTGAGGAAAGTCCGGATAAGCAGCAGACAACCTCCTAGGTTGACCTGCGGGATGCTATTCCCAAAAAAAGGACCAAAAGTCATAGATTTTTACAAAGTTCACGCCGGTCATTCTCCGGCATTATTGAAGAGCCTAATAAATAAAATTAAATCCATTTCTCTATCCGTCGATTATAGATTTCTTATAGCTTTTGAAAAAATATCTGATTCACCATGAGTCTATGAGCATGAGCAATCCTTTGACAATGGACTAAATAATTGTATTACAGCAGGTGATCGGCAGGCAGGTGTGTGGCATAATAATATGTCCAAATATTTTATTTTCCTGGTCAATACAGTTTTGTAAATAACAAAGCACGTAAATAAAATTAATGTCACTACAACCTTCACGCTATTTATGCATGAATGGTTCGGCAGAGTATAGTACAGAAAACAGTAACAATTACGGCGGCCATATGCCAATGTAGGTCTTCAGGTACCTACCTTCCTTTAGAAACGGGAGGTACCTGTAATGAATGAACGATACATGCTATATCTCACCACATACCTTATTTCGCAGTTGTTCCGCTTCATTGAATTTTAAGACTGGCCGATTGGATTACTTATAAAAGAAGCGATTAACTACCTGCACCCAAGTTTTTTTTTAATATGGGTTTTTATTTTCCAGATTTCGTTATTAGGTTAACCCAAGAATTCTGGTAGGGACTAAATGTTATCCCTACACTTAAATGTAATATGTATAACACTACGAAACAGTTCTTTGAATTGCTTATCCATTGTATATCATGGAGTACTTTATTTTACTCTTATGACGGACATCCCATCGTTGGCCTCTAACCTTTGTACACCATCACTCATCAGCCCATTATCCCACAGCCCACTGCCCCGAAACACCGTCGGCTTTATAAGATACTTTCCAAAAATATAGCTGGAATCATATGACGTCACAAATGTGTTGCCCACAATAACTCTGTGATGTCTTGATGAATGATTTACTGCTAGATAGTAAACGGATCAATCGTTGCTATGACTAACGTGAAACTGCTGTTAATCTTTCGAAACGTGTTCTTGTTAGCCGCTCTAGTCGGTCTGCAAGTTCATTGATAGCTAAAATTGCGTTTTATGTGATGTATCATGTGATGTGGATGTATTGAATATTCCTGTGTGGTTTTAGATAGGAATAGATCATCACATCATTTCTGGTTCAGTCGAGGAAGTTTCAGGTTTCTTCTAAACCAGGAGTCACCAAATGGCGGTCGGTGCGGACCTAACAGTAATAAATAACTATTAAAATGAAAGTTTTGATCTCTTTTGCTACTAATCGTCTACCAAACGGCCCGCGGAAGTCATATTACTTATTTGGAAAAAAAAATTGACCTCAGTTGAAACTAATTTGTGATCCCTGATCTAAACTATTGAAGGGTCTTCACAACTGCTTAACCTGAGTCAAACCAGGTGGGATTGCAAACTATCATTACTCCCAAAGGATTTCAATGAGATAAAGTAATAGCACTAACACTTTGTGCGTAGATAACACTATATTAATGTAAAATAAATAAATAAATAAATAAATAAATAAATAAATAAAATCAAAGTCACAGCGAACTTAACCAAAGCTAGATATGATAACTAGATAAGTAAATTAACCGCGAAGTTCAGCTGATAAAACTCCGAGGTTGTGTCTAACTGAATGGTATTTTTGTTTTCAGATGGAAGATGACCCGGAGGATGATCAAGAGCATACAGACTCCGATGGAATGGACAGCGATGATCCCCTCACGTGTACCGACACTAAATATGGGAAGAGTTTCAGGTAAAATATTTTAGGTTGAAGGTTGAAAATTTTGGCGCCCAACATGGTGTGGGGTGCCCAAAACTTCTTTACATAGCATAGCTCCTTATGTAGTCAGGTGACGAAAATTAAAGGTTTTTTTTAAATGGTGATTTGACGCCGGTCCTGCTTATTTGATGTCATATACTTTGGGCTAGATTTGGGGTAAATAATCATTACACCCGTTACATTGTGCACATACACACACGAGTCGAAAAGATGCATGGATCAAAATAAATCAGTTTCATATAATTTACGCAAGTCGTAAAATTAAACTAAAAGAATCGGATCATCGATGTTCTGTCTATACAAAAGTGATTTATGTACTGACGTATATTTACAGGCATTTCACCCGAGAAGCTTTGCCAAGGTTGGACAACTATAGAAACGTTTTATCGCTCCACGCAGCGCCCCGACCTACGCTAGATGAGCTGCACAATGCCTCACTATCTAGGAAGGTAAGGGTCTACATAACAGTGATCTTGCGTCAGGAACAACTTTGAACTTACGCCCTTCTAACTGTTAGTTAAATTGGAGTACAATCCCACACAGTATATTCAAATCAAAAGTTATTTACGTCGAGTGATTAACAAACTTAGTTAAGCATTAACAGGAACTATGTGCAGGAAAACTTACAAAATGCTCGATAAAATAGATTGTTGAGAACATAACAACACAATTATTACTCCTGTAGGTTCCCCGAAGTGTAGCGGGAGGTGTAATTAGTACGTACACCCATATTTCGCCAGTATCCTTATTTTCATGTAATGTGAGGTAGGCGTATTGCCATTATCTGATTACAAATATCCAAACTCCAGGGTGCTAATGCGAATTTTATATTTGACCGAGCGAGCGTAGCGTCTCTGCTTCAAATCTGGCAAAGTTTGCTTTCGTCTGTCAGTTTGTTGCTACTCCTCTATAGGTCATATTTTACAACCGATCTGGACGAAACTTGGTATACAGGTTTACGACTATATAGCATTTTTTGTCGTCGGGGCTTTTTGATTGAAGGGGTACTTCCTCTAAAAAGGGGGCTACTGGATATCTCCGCTTTATGAGATCCGATTTCGATGGTTCTTTTTTTATTTGAAAGGTAGTTACTTTAAGTTGGTCTCTTAAAAGTTTGGTGAAGATCTGATGAAAAAAAAAACTTGGTAAATATCCAATTTTAAATAACTTTAGTGGTAATTATATTAATTTTGTGCTTGCGTCGCGAGGTCTATTGTTCGCAGAACTATTAGTAGAAAAAACCTACCGACTAGGTACAAGTTTCTCCTGCAATAGGTACCTGGGGATCGAACCCCACGTTTCTTAGTCTGCTACTCTATACCAAGCGATGCAGTTTTTTCCCGACTGCATTGCAAAGGAAGGTTATTTGTAATACCTGCATATTTAATTGTAGAGTGCGGTTGATCGGTAACCGCGTAAACTGGACACCAGTCATCAGAACAAGTGTAATGAAATGTATTAATAAACATGTTAATGAGCCATAAAGAGAATCGATTTGACAGATCACGATATATTATTATTGACTAGCTGTGCCCCGCGGTTTCACCCGCGTAGACCGGAATAAAAAGTAGGTAGCCTATGTAACCAGGGTATAAGCTATCTAGATACCAAATTTCATCCAAATTAGTTCAGGCGTTTGAGCGTGAAGAAGTAACAAACACACAGACACACACAAACATTCACCTTTATAATATTTTTGTGGCTAGCTGACCCGATAGATGTTGTCCTGTCCTCAATAATTCGTACGAAATTCCCATAGATAATTCACTTTCAATTTTTCCGATTTTTTAAATTTTCCCGGCAACTTTTCCAATTTTTGTTTTCATAAGTAGCTACAATTTATTTTACGTCTCAGGATCTAAAACTAATCTGGGACATTTCGCCGCTCTCCCGAGACTCTGTAGACAATACAATGAATTGTCAAAGCGTTGTAACCTGGACATAACCCTCCCCATCTCAAAATATAAAAACAATTTAACCACCGCCACCACTAAACATTTATAATAAGATTGCTCAATTTTGGCATGTTAATTTAATTGTTATTTATTTTTTTTTTTTTTAATATTCATGAATGATCAATCTTGACATGTAATTTTTTTTTCTCTCAAATTTCATAATTAAATTTTATATTTTTATTTATATCCCGTTTAGACCTAGTTATATGTGCATGGTGTGGTCTCCTTTAATTGAAGGAGCACACTTAATGGAACCTTTTTAATAATGTACCGTCAACTGTGGCATCTTTAGTTTCCATGAGCAACTTTACCCATGGGTACTGCATTGGGGTAATTACGATAATGGGCTAATTCCGATTGATGATAAGTGTTTATTTAGTTAAGTTATTATTTAGTACAAACGGTCCCGGCTAACTTACTGTGCTTCACTTTCGATATGCGTCAGTACCCATGGGTAAAGTTGCTCATGGAATCTAAAGATGCCACAGTTGACCGTAATATAAATTTTTAATGTGTATCCTTTGTTGGAGATCCCAAATAAATAAATAAAATAAAATAAGAACCTTCCTCGGACTGCAACGAATATTGAAAAAAAAAAAACCCGAATTGGCCTAAACGTTCTCGAATTTTGCGCTTAGCAACACATTTAACCATTAATTTTTATTTATATGCTAGATTCTGCCCGTGACTTTGTCCGCGTGAAATTTCTTGTTCCTCCGACCCCGACCCACCCTGTCTCACCGCCCTGCCCGCGCTATTCCTACTTCGTTTTTGCTAAGCGTTCATTCTATTTTCTTTTTGCTCGGTCCCTAAGATTCGTAGCGTGAACTTGGTTGTCATAACTTCCTCAAGAATTGGGGCTATCAAATTCAAAAAGAATTTTCAAATCTGACTGGTGGTTCCAAAGATTAGCGCGTTCAAACAAACAAAAAAAAAAAACAACTCTTCAGCTTTATTATTAGTATAGACTATAGAGTAGATAGATAGATTGAGGACTGGGATATCATTGTCGATCAGATAAACTATGGTCTAGGAAAACTAATGAGTCCCTCTAAATTTTATGAAGTCTCAGTAGCCAAACAGGCTGAGCCAAACGCGGTATGACTTAATTCGACAATATTGGCCGATAGGGAACAACTATGAATTGACCTGAATCACTTTTCCCACTTTTCCTTAGTAGGTACTTGGTAAGTACTTATCCTTAACCTATAATAATTAGCTGTCCAGGTTACTAATTGTGGTAATTGCATCCATCAGTTAATTGGTCACGTTGTAAGACGCACGCGGGACCTCTTTGTAAACATGGTGTCCTGGTAATGGCGATTGGATAAAATCTATACTGTTATAATAAAGCTGAAGAGTTTGTTTGTTTGTTTGAACGTGCTGATCTCTGGAACTTTCAGTCGGATTTGAACATTCCTTTTTGCATTTGATAGCCCAGTTCTTGAGGAAGGTTATAGGCTATTTAACATCACGCTATGCCCCTGAGGAGCCGAGCTAAAAGGAAAAAACAATCAGAAAGAACGCTAAGCCAAAATGAGGTAATAGAGCGGGCGGGCGGGCGGTGCGATTCTATAGGATATATTCATAATAAAACAATAAATATGCGACCGAAGTCGCGGTCAGAAGCTAGTCTAGTATATTATTAGTTGGCGTTGTGTTGTATTTGCGGCTTCTTCGCTGTTCTGCGGGAAAAGTGTCTCATTAATTTTATTCAGACGGCTACTTTCAACTTTTTGCGGGGATTTGGAGACTAAACTGAAAGGCTAGAAAAAGCTGTCGTTTATTTTTCTTGACGATAAAAAGTGCTGATTGTTCCATTGAAAACCAACACCCCTAAATTTTCGTTATCTGGTAATCAGTATCAGTAAAGTAGGCGCCGCCGCATACTTATAAGCACGTATCACAAGACATCACTCAATTGACCACTTCCCCACTCACACCACCACCTACCACTTCACTTTTTTTTTTTTGTTATGATAACATCAATCACTTACCTATAATAATAGGTCTTTACCTATGAAATTGCCGTTTTGTATGAAAAAATTTAAACGAATTTTTTTCATGCATTTTTTATTTGTATTAATCGAAGTAATCACCCATGCAATCAATGCATCTTTGCCAACGCAGTGGCAGTTTATTGATGCCCTTCTTAAAGAAATCAGCTGGACGGGAGGCAACAAATTCTTCAAAGGCATTTTGTACTGCCTCTCGGGTATTGAATTTTTTTCCCGCCAAGAAGTTATCCAAATTCTGGAAAAGTAGTAGTCTGTAGGCGCAAGGTCTGGTGAGTAGGGCGGATGACGAAGAGCTTCCAACCCCAGTTCTTGCAACTTGGAGACCGTCTGCTGTGCAGTATGAGGTCGCGCGTTGTCGTGCAGGAGCAGCGGAGACGAGCGATTGACCAATGCTGGTTGGAGATGTGCCAGCTTCTCCATCATTGTGTTCAGTTCTTCACAGTACACATCTGAAGTAATGCTCACCCCGTTTGGTAAGAAGCTGTGATGAATCACACCGGCGCTAGACCACCAAACAGTGACCATCACTTTTCTAGGGGTAAGTTTTCGTTTAGGGCATTGTTTAGGTGCTGAACCAGGATCCAACCAACTTGCTGAGCGCTTGCGGTTATCAAACAGAATCCATTTTTCATCGCAGGTAACAATGCGGTTCAAAATTCCTTCATTTATGTGTCTGTTGAGCAGTGCAAGGCACGTCTCGACGCGTACTTCGCGCTGGCGATCATTGAGTTCGTGGGGCACCCATTTGTCAAGCTTTTTTACCTTACCAATTTGACGCAAATGGACCAATATTGTTTTGACGCTAACGTCGAAAGCTGCTGCTAATTCAGCCGTAGATTGTGTATCATCAGCTTCCACAATCGCCTTTAATCCGTCATTGTCGACCAAAGTCTTCGGACGACCGCGAGGTTAATTTTTCAGGTCGAAATTTCCAGAACGGAAGCGAGCAAACCAATAATAAGTGGTGCGTTGGTTTGTAGTGTTAGCTCCGTAAACGTCGTTGATGTTGCGTGCCGCTTGTGCCGCGTTGCTGCCACGACGGTACTCATATTCCATAATTACTCGAATTTTTAACGTATCCATGATGACGAAAAAGATTGAAATGCGATGAAAATGTAACACTAATCAATAAACAAATGACTACTTTTGGAAAAAAAAATCCATGTTTTTAAAATAAAATTAATTTGAAATTAGAATTCTTAACCAAACAAAAATTATTTTGATTTGAAATGGCCAGTACTGCAGAACGGCAATTTCATAGGTAAAGACCTAATATTATAACATTCCACAATTCTCACATACTTTAATGTTACCAAGAACTCCTGCAGGACAAGTATCCATAGTAAATGATAAATAATGATGGTGATTAATGATATTTACTTCTGTAAATTGGTTCAAACAAACACTTTTACACTCAAAAATAAATTATGTTTTAACTAGCGACTCGGCCCTACTTCGCAAGGTTTTTACGACTTAACAAACATGAAGGTTTCTATATTATTTAAACGTTAGATGTCAATGTATTATACGAGGAGCTCGTGGCTAAGTAATAACAGCCGCACGAGTCGATCCATCAGATTAAGCTACGCTTGCCGGGGTTGGTCAGTGGATGGATGACCATTCTTTACATACCGAGACTCCTCCGTGCCTCGGAAAGCACGCTAAGCCATTGGTCCCGGCTGTCATTCGTGGATCTTTGACAGTCGTTACGGGTCGTCAGAAGCCCGAAAGTCTGACAACCAGTCGTACCAAGAGATATCGTATTACCCAGTTACTGGGTTGTGGAGGTCAGATAGGCAGTCGCTCCATGTAAAATACTGGTATTCAGCTGCATCCGGTTAGACTGAAAGCCGACCCCAACATAGTTGGGAAAAGACTAGGCAGATTGAAAGATACTAGACGAGTTCGGTATTTCCTATCCGACTACTCTGAGAAGAAAGATCGAAACAAAGTCAGATCGAAGGTCACAGTCTCTTTTAAAGTGCAGACAAATTCTTGGTCAGGATATAACATGAGGATCATGCAGATTAGTTTCTGAGATGGTCTTTTGAGGAAAGAACCACACAGATTTGAGTGGACCTGTCCAATCAGTGCAAGCATTTGTCAGTAATCGTGCAGCTCATCTCGTGTCTCGACGAAAGAAAGGACATTTAGGTAGGCCGCATAAAGTACTCAAACTGCCAGACATCCGTAAAAACTAACGGAAACAAGTCCCGACACAAATTTACCCTCATTGTTTTGCTACTCCATCATCAGACCCTGATTGCCATCTATCTATAACCTATTCATTGAGACCATGCCAATGAGCCCAAACACTGTACCTCAAGTTGGTGAGGAAGTTGGGTATCCTGCAAATTCCAGGTAATGCTGCAGCATCAGTCATTCTTTCTAATATCATTGACGTAACAGAATACCAAATTTCGACTCGATCAGACCTGTGGAAGATGTTTACATTCATTCGTTAACTAGAAAATAGCTGATAATCTTCAAACGGCTGAATAGATTTTCTTGAATCATAGCTAAGAACACTCTCGATCAAGTCACCTTTCGAACAAAACAAAAAAATCTAAATCGGTTCAGTCGTTTGGGAGCTACGATGCCGCAGACAAATACATGTGTCACGTCAAACTTATAAAACCTCTTTGTTTCCGTCGGGGGTAAAAAAAAATGACCTACATAGTTCTCACATTCACAGTAATTAAAACAATAATAATATACTACTTCATAAAGTAAATATTCAATATTCATACCATCCTCCAGGACCTCTCCTACCATCCATTGATACAATCTTGCGTAACTAAGTCCCATTAACTGCATTAACCCTCGGTTCAAGGGATTATGGCCCATAGCCCGTAGGTGTCTGTATTGCACCCATCCTGATCTCTGACCCGTTCATTAGCGAAGTATGAATGAATGTGTTTACGAGTAGTAGTGGACTGTAATTAACGATTAATGCAATGGAATGACGCGTGGGGTAATGTGGCTCTATTATTGTAGATGTTAAGTGTGATTTGATGTGATGAGTTACTGATGAGACGATTAGTACTTAGTTTTATTTATATTGCTAGTGGTCTACAGATTTTATAGGGCTCGTGGCTAAGTAATAACAGCCGCGTGGGTCGATCGATCAGGTTAAGCTTCGATCGCCGCGGTTGGTCCGTGAATGGGTGACCTTTACATACCGAGACCCCTCCGTGCCTCGGAAAGCACGTAAAGCCTGTCATTCCTGGATCTTTGACAGTCGCTAGTCGTTACGCGTCGTCAGAAGCCCGAAAGTCTGATAAGCAGTCTTACCAAGGGATGTATTACCCAGTTTCTTTGGTTGCTCCATGTAAAATATATAACTATTTATGTTATTGTTATTAACCTTTTATGCGAATTCAGTTTTTATGTATAATTTAATTTAATTTAAATTTTAGTTTCTATGATTTAGATCTGTAACTTTATTATTATATTTTGCTGTGCCCTGACATGGTCTACAACGGCTCTTAGCTAGCCTTTTGTTAACACCATAGTTTACCTTGTGGAATGCAAATAAATGAATATGAAATACTGATATTCAGCTGCATCCTGTTAGATTGGAAGCCGACCCCCACATAGTTGGGAAAAGGCTAAGCAGATGGTGATGGTCTACAGTACTACAGATTTAAATTGCATTCGATAGAAAATGAAATCAATCGAGAACATGTACGAGTATCTTCTGACTACGCTTGTTCCATTGTAGATCATCCCTATCTTCCAGACGACATCAAGGTCAAAACCATACAATTTATTTAAAAAAAATTGTACTGTTTTTAGTTTTATCAGGCAGGACAGGACGCAAAATGTTTCTTATTAATTAGCATAATTCTTATTAGCTGTGTCCAGGATATAATACTGAAACCAAGGGTCAAAATCTTTCTTTCAAGTTTTGTCAGAATATAATGTTAGCTACGGATTGACTGTTGTAACTTTGCGTAGGTGTCGTTAGAGGGGATTAGGGGATTAATTAGTTCACTTGGCTGGACAGTAGTCTATGTACAAATGAAAACAAAAACAGTATATTTCGACCGGCTAGAGTCTGTTACGTGGCTGCTGGTTGCACCATAAATTGTAGTTTGAACTGAAATTATTTGCCTGTAACTAACTGACATTTGCATAGGACAAGGGGTCATTTTGTTGCAAATGACCTCTTCCTACAACCCCGATGGATTGCCGACAGTAAACCTGCCGTTATCTTGATGACATATATTATTGGATGAATCATGAAATCAGATATTATTGCCGAACTGTTCATCTAACTTCTATATAAATAAAAATCAATAGCCGAATGTATGTAAGCGCATCGCTTCAGAAGGTTGCACCTATTTAGCTAATTCTTTTTTTGTCGTGTTTGTAATTGTCAGGACAAAGTTTGTATGAAAGAAAATGTTTGAAAAGTTTCCGGGAAAATTGGAAAATTCTGGAAAACTGAGAGTGCATTTTCTATGGAAATTTTGTATGAATTATCGAAATATTGACAGGACAACGTTTGTCGGGTCAGCTATTTATGCTCGTGACTGTACACCTCTGCCTAACGCTTCGGGGATTACAGGCGTGATGTTACGTTATCATTCTCTTACTGGTTTATGAACTTTGTTATTCCTCATTAAGAATTAACAATAATTCACTTACTGAGAAACTATATTTACATAAAATATTAACGAGCGTACAAAAATGACGTTAAAAGTAAATTTATAATAATAGTTAGGAAGGTAGTGATAGAAAAAAAAGTACTTAACAATCAACTAATCACCAACCGAGCAAACACGGCTCTAAAGCAAAAGTAAATGTATTACTAGATGTGGCATACATGGCAGCGTAGGTACTCACTAATTTTTAATTTTTGTTGCTATAGTATTTTTATATTATTATTGTTATTGACACATTCAATCAATCTGTCTAGCCTTTTCCCAACTATATTGGGGTTGGCTTCCAGTCTAACCGGATGCAGCTGAATACTAGTATTTTACATGGAACGACTGCCTATCTGACCTCCACAACCCATTAACTGGGTAATACGATACCCCTTGGTAAGACTGGTTGTCAGACTTTCGGGCTTCTGACGACCCGTAACGACTGTCAAATATCCACGAATGACAGCCGGGACCAACAGCTTAACGTGCGTTAAAAATGAAAAAAAATAACTGAAAAGTAAAAAGCACTGGTGCGAAAAATTGGCACTCCGCACAATTTGGCTGCTTGGAAAAAGCTCTATTCGACATCCAATATGCATTGTAATCACTGTTATTTTACATTAATTTTGCAGAATATGTTTTTTTCAAGTGCTACCTCTTGGCACATTCTGATTCCCTAGTACTTTTCACGTATTTTCTTAAAAATTTAACTGAAATGCGTTGTATTCAATAGTCTTGCATAATATCTATACAATACGACTTTAGAACCCAGACTTCCCGTTACTTATAATATAGGTGTACATTTCTAATTTCCTAGTAATATTAACAGATTTTTCATACATGTTCAGCCACAGACATTGGAGAAGGACCTCGGTGCGCCGACCCTCGCGTCCACGAACCTCAAGTTTGGCTGGATCAAGGGTGTGCTGATGAGATGTCTCCTCAACATATGGGGTGTCATGCTGTTTCTTCGGCTCTCCTGGGTCGTAGGACAAGCGGGCGTGGGTTAGTACCATTGGTTTTTACCCGACTCCGGTGGAGCCTAAAAAGGGTTGTGTTTATTGAATACTAGCTTTTGCCCACGGCTTCGCCCGTGTGGATGTCGGAAATTATCCCACGGGAACCTACTACCGGTATAAAAAGTATCCTATGTGTTAATACAAGTTATAAGCTATCTGTGTGCCAAATTTTATCTAAATCCGTTCCGCCGTTTTTGAGTAACAAAAATACAAACTTTCACATCTATCTATCTATATAAATAAAAACGTTTTTTACAAAAAAATACAACCGACTTCCAAAAACAACACTACAAAGTGAAAAATAACTTTAATTTCGGAAGTCGGTGTCTAGTTAAATGTATTTTCGTTTTTTGCCACCGACTTCCGAAATTAAAGTTATTTTTCACTTTGTGGTGTTGTTTTTGGAAGTCGGTTGTATTTTTTTGTAAAAAAGTTTTTATTTTTCTCTTTTTATTTGTGTACCTACCCCACACAAATTCTAATACCACTACCTGCAAAACAAACTAGAACATCATCCATATAAAAGTGGGAAAAAAAACGTATTATTGAAGCTAACTCAAAAACTACCCAAGCAAAGTTAATCAATTTTATATGGGACCAACTGTGATGTGTACCCTCTCGAATAAAACAAAAAAAATCCAAATCGGTCTAGGCATCTTCGAGTAATCGGGGAACATACATAAAAAAAAAAAATAATAAGGTTCCGACGAATTGAGAACCTCCTCCTTTTTGAAGTCGGTTAAAAAAGAGAAGTCCTGACTGACTTTTCAGCGCCCAGCCCAAACCCATGGACCTAGAAAGATGAAATTTTACACAGAGGTTCCCTTTGTAATGTAGACAAGGAATAAGGTACGAACTCCCGGTAGTACGTTCCCGTGGGATATTTTATAACATCCACGCGGGCGAAGCCGCTGGCTAAAGCTAGTTTATAATATTAGTAGGATTTTAACCTCAAAATCAAAAAGTTGGTTAATAAAGCTAGTAGTGTAATGATATGAACGGAAACAATATTCCTACATAATTTTAACTCTAACACAACGCGCTAACGCTAATTGTTTCTTTTAACCAAGATATTGCACAGTTAAAATTCAATAAAAGCAAACATGTTTTAAGGAAGGAATATACAATATTATTATTCAATAAAAGCTATGGTTTCGTTACAAGAGTATACAAATGTATGTATGTTTGTGGTTTAGGCAATTTATCGAAAGTAATCCAATAAATCATTAATGCATAGGTTTTCACTCTAAATATTGTTATTGTTTATAAGTACATTATTGGAATTTTTTAATTCAACATAGCCGTTGCATGGTAATGTTGATTATTTTCTGTAACTTTTATCAACTGAAGAATTATTTGTTTGATCTTACCCTGTAATCATGCGAGATCGTTTCCACGATTGCGACGTCCAAATGTGACTTGATTGATCACGCGAGTACGTCCGAATGATAGTGACAGTCGCGTTCGGTTAGTACGAGGCCTTATACTTTACAAGCTTTTATTTAGTTTCAACTGTCGGATAGACACGACAAGACGGTGTCTGTCTGTCTGTAATCTAATCTTGCAAATTAAATTTGACCCACTTCCCGGTTTACAATTGAGCTGAAATTTTGCATGCATATGGAAATCGGAAGACAATGCAATATTATTATGTCATGGAGCTGATCTGATGATGGAGCTGGAAGGTGGCCATGCGAACTCAGTAATAAAACGACGCAACCCTATCGAGTTTGGGTTCGTTGGATTCGTCTTAACAAGGAGTCTGGTCCTAGATGATATACAGACTTCAAAAAGCTTGTTTTAAAAAAAATACACTTGTTTTCTCTACGCACACAGCTACTGACAAACAATGATGGATGTATATTGTACCATTGGCAAACTTTCCGGTGAACCACTTTTCATCCTTATTGCGTTAGTAATAAGGTGGAAAAGTGGTTCACCGGAAAGTTTGCCGATGGTACATTATAAATGTGGAGACTAAAAGCGTTATTTCCCGGCAGCGCAGTCAATGCTCCTGATCCTCACGACCTCCGTGGTGACCACCATCACGGCGCTGTCCATGTCGGCCATCAGCACCAATGGCGTCATCAAAGGAGGTAATGTTTACAATTAAAAATATTTATTTTTGTTTTGTACTATCGACGCGAGTCACTCGACCAGGCTGTCATTCGTGAAGTTTTGACAGTCGTTACGGGTCGTCAACAGCCCGTAAGTCTGACAACTAGTCTTACCAAGAGGTATTGTATTACCCAGTAACTAGATTGTGAAGGTCAGATAAACAGTAGCTCCATGTAAAATACCGGTATTCAGCTGCATCCGGTTAGACCGGAAGCCGACTCCAGCATAGTTGGGGAAACGCTAGGCAGTTGATGACTAGCGACCCGCCCCTGTTTCTCACAGTTTTTGCGACTTAACGAAACATCGTGATTTATTTATTATATGTATGTTTAATATGAATGTATTATACACACAAACCTTCCGGAATAAATTCTCTAAATGATGGTGAAAACCGCATTAAAATCCGTTGCAATTTTTTTATGTATGAAAAAAACTGATAAACCAATTTTGATGATTCTTTCACTAACGTGATCATACTTTCAGGACGGTTTTAGTATATAATACATATTCTTATGTACTTTATATGCATTAATGCACTGTATGTCGACGTTCGCACGGACGTAAACATATCGCGGCGATTTATTTCGCGCACTGGATTTTCAACGCTCTGCTTAGTGCCGAGAGTTGAAAATCCAACAGTGTGTTTTTTCGATGCGCTAGAATGCACTCTGTTGTTGATAAGTTGGATTCTCAACGCTCGGCTCAACAACGAGAGTTGAGAATCCAGTGCGCAATAAAATCCCGCGACGATATTTTTACGTCCGTGCGAACGTCGGCTATCTCTGGCATTTCTAAGCGGATTTTGACGATTCTTCTTTTCGTTTGACTTGGGCTTATCTACTGTAATTGCATATTCAACTAAAAATGGAAAAATAAATTTACTTTAAAAAAAGTTAATAAGTTAATAACCGAGTTCAAAACCAAAAACGAATAAAATAACTTTCATAAAACACTTAACAGCTTCTGAAGTCCGTGTCTGACACCGACTTCAGAAGCTGTTAAGTGTTTTATGAAAGTTATTTTATTCGTTTTTGGTTTTGAAGTCGGTTTTTACTTTTTTTAAAGTAAATTTATTCGTTCTTTCTTTTCTCTTTCTATACCGGCGGCGTGAGAATAGGTTATTTATTTATTTTATTGTGTTTTGGTGGCTTACAGCTAACAATACAAAAGTAATAGTGAGATTTTTATCGACAAGCCATTTACACCACAGTTAGCAATAGAGTACCTATTGTTGTACAGGTTTTATAATTGATTTACTATTAATTAAGCATAACACTCTAGGTATAGCACTAAATTAACTATTACATTAACTGCCTGCGTAAGCAGAAATGCTTGCGCAACCACTATTAGGATGCATTAGAAACAATACAGTTTTTATAAAAACAAATTATTTAAAAGAACAGAAACCCGACTGCAAAAACACAACTGAAAAACAAATTATTTAAAAGAACAGAAACCCGACTGCAAAAACACAACTGAAAATGGGCAATGCTGCCAGTCTTCTGGGCACGTTTCCGGATGACATCGATGCGGACGAGTACTTCGACGCCTAAGTGTCCTTTTGTTTTGTATTTCTTTGTATAGTTAGTTAGTTAGTCATTTACATAAATTTTTTTATTGAATACATTGGTTAAATAAATGAAGCAAATTCAAATCATAATGCAGGTTGCATATTATTTGAATTTCGATATTTTTACTGAAAATAGAAAAACATGCATTATAAATTTATAATCTATAGAATTTTGGTATCGCGGGCGACAAACAAAGTTACACCATATTTCAGGTTATTGGTTTATCCCCGCCTGCAATACCAAAATTCTATAGATTATAGTTTTATAATGCTTTCTTTTCTCTTTTCTGTTATGTGTTTTTGCACGCGGGTTTTTTGTTTGTTTAAATAATTTGTTTTACTTCAATCTTTTTAGTTTTATTAATATATATTTGGTATTGACTCATTACTAGCTTTTATATAATACCAATATTATTACAATTTATTAAATAAAAACCTTTTTTTTGTATTTCTAGATGAAATAAATAAATATTTTATAGCATATGTGACACCCACAATTAAGACGAATCTAACGACACCTCATAAGTTATGTTAAAATCCATCACGCCGTTTAGGCTACAGGAGGTCACAATGGAACGGACATACATCCGCGCGAAAAACATTAGTCATTGTAATAAAACAGTACTGATGGACGCCGAGCTGCTTGCAAACAATGGAGCTGTCACATGTGCTGCGACGCCTTACTGGCTTTAATATTAACACAACGGAAATAACATAACATAATATCACGTCTGCAATTCCCCGAAGGGTTAGGCAGAGGTGTACCTCAGTATTATAGAGGTATGAAGAACAAGGTGTAAAGTTCACTCATCCGCCACAGAAAAGGGAGGATTCTCCGACCAGACGTGTGTTGTGTCTGGTGGGCTACTGCTCGACGGTTTATGTCCGGATGTGTATACAGTGTGGCGTAAATAGTGGTCCAACGTTAAGGGGTTACCACAATTTGAACCATTTTTTTTTCCTAGGTTTTAGCATTCTTTTTTTTTAAATTGACAACTTCCTTTAGTATATTTTTTTACATCTGCATGTGATAATATTTACATGCATTTCACGGCTATAAGTAAACAAAAAACAAAATATAAAAAAAAAGTTATTAGTAAAGCAAGGTTTAAATTATTCAGATAATAATATAAATATATTTTATTCTGAGATATGTGGTATGTGATAGCTACGGTGATATTTACGGTGAATAATATACGGTGTATCAACCCCTTAACGTTGGACCAATATTTACGCCATACCCTGTATATGCTAGTCGTGCGTTAAACTGTTTGTACACACACAGGCCTTGAAATCGAACCCAGGACCTGATGCTCAGCAGTAGCGCTTGCAACCATTAGACTAGGCAGTACAATGAAAATGATAGAGTACAATGCAAGTGTGCAGTCAGTGTGCAACTAAATGACATCAAGAGATCATTAACAGTTGCACATAAGCTTGTACTATTATGTATTCTGTGACATGAGTACAGTCTTATATAAAAAACAAGCCAGTCATACATTAGGTTGCAAGATAAACACATTAAATCTATAATTGTTTTGTTTACGAAACATAGATGCACACGGATGAAAATCGATGGTATAATAGATTCACGCTTTATGTTTTACTCATAGCTTGAGGAGTTCATGGCTACTAAGTAATAACAGCCGCACGGCTCCATCCATCAGGCTAAGCTACGCTTGCCGGGGTTGGTCCGTGGATAGGTGACCATTTTTGCATACCGAAACTCCTCCGTGCCTAGGAAAGCACGTTAAGCCGTTGGTCCCCGCTGTCATTCTTGGATTCGCTGTAAGAAGCCCGAAAGTCTGACAACCAGTCTTACCAAGGTGTATCGTATTACCCAGTAACTGGGTTGTGGATGTCAGATAGGCAGTCGCTCCATATAAAAAACTGGTATTCAGCTGCATCCGGTGAGACTGGAAGCCGACTCCAACAGGTGGATGGTGAAATAATGTTATGTTTCTAGGTGGCACATACTACATGATATCCCGGTCGCTGGGCCCTGAGTTCGGCGGCTCCATCGGGCTGATATTCTCGATGGCGAACGCCGTGGCGTGTGCTATGTATGTGGTCGGCTTCGGAGAGTCGCTCATCACGCTGATACCGGAGTCTGCTTATATGGTGGATAAGGGATGGGTATGTATGCTTTTATGTTTTTTACGAAGGTCTATGCCTAACGTCTATTGGTTGATGCTTATTCTGATAAGCAAGTGAAAAAGACCCATTTATCTTTTTCAAATTCTCTTTATACAAGGTTAACTTACATAACGCACAACTTCTTAAGGGTTCATTGTACTCATCATTATGAACAACTTTTACTATGAGACCAAACGTGAAATCGCGAGAAAAAATCAGCCGTTCCCTACATTTATGGTCGCATAAGTCGTCAAAATGTAGGGAACATCTGTTTTTTTTTGCGATTTCAGGTTTGGTCCTATAGTAAAAGTTGTTCATAATGATGAGTACAGTGACCCCCTTAAGAGGCTGTGGGTTATTTAAGTTACACCTTGTATACAGTCAGGGAAATTAATTGCTAAGCATATTTGTTATAACCATTTCATGCAACTGTCAGAGATTGACAGTTGTGATTTGAATATAGTCAATTTGCTTAATACATCATTAATTTCCCTGCCTTTACCTTCCGTTTGAGTAAGGTGCAGGCTTATGTCGGGGCTTCTGCCGGGTTCCATTGAATACGCCTGTGTCCCTACTAGTAAAAACAGCCCTAACGTTCTCGTAGGTACTTTGATTGTCAACAACTTTGCCGGTCGTTACGAATAATCAGAAGCCCGAGAGTCGGTCAAACCGTCTTATTTAGGGGGATACCTCTAAATAAGACGGTTTGACCGACTCTCGGGCAATTACTGGGTAACAAGATATTGTTACCCAGTAACAGTACAACACAGTCACTAGTTGTGGAGGTCAGATAGGCAGTCGCTCCATGTAAAATATTCTCTGCATCCGGTTAGACTGGGTCGTCCCCTATATATGTATAAAGTCCCATTAAAATAGATGGACTAACTTTTAGAAATCATTCAGACCACCAAAATAAAGACAACGGTAAAAACGCATTAGATACTTACAAGAAAAAAATCAGCTAACGAAAGTACACCAGAAATGTTGGTTACCCAACGCAGAAACACATCCATGTCTTTGTTATCTCATAATTCAGGTACTACAAATGTACGGCGCACGTGACCACATCACCACCCGCGCCCGCCGCGTTTTTTTTTGTATTATTTTAGGTCAAAATAAAATCACTTCAATCAGCGTTTTTTTTGCTAGGATATCTTTGGTTAGACGTACTGAACGCTCTGTTAAAATTTGTCCATTTCAATGGGACCTTGTAATTATGTAGTTGGGAAAAGGCTAGGCAGATGATGATGACCAAGTTTCTGGATAGATATGAATTGAAAAGGTTACGTCTGTAAGTAGATCTTTTAAAACACGTTAATATTTTAAAACTAAATGGCGCCGGCAATTCCTAGCAGAGGTCATGGTTTCTTTTAATGTGCAAACATTATAGTATTAGGATTTTATGTGAGTCTAACAATGTTGCCCCATGTCTGGAAGGGCCTTTTAAAGAAAGAGCCATAGCAGCTTTGAGTTGACCTGTCCCAACAGACGGTATGCATGCATCAGCTATCAGTTCTGTAGGACATTTGCGTAGAGGTAGGAATACCTATCTAAACAATGTATTTAAATTATATTATATGTTCACTTTACAGGACCAAGCAATCTACGGCTGCATAACAATAGTCCTACTAACTGGCATCGTGATGGTCGGCATGGAGTGGGAGGCGAAGGCTCAGATAGTCCTGCTGGTGATACTGCTGGCGGCTATAGCTGACTTCTGTATCGGGTCTATACTAGGACCAAAGAGCGATGTGGAGCTTGCGCAGGGATTCGTTGGGTATAATTGTAAGTTAATTAAATTTTAGGGGGATTTTTATTGTGTTATAAAAGTTGTAGACAGCCACAAAGTTAAATAATAAATACATTAAGAGCGTTCATTGCGGGCGGGCGGGCAACGTCGCATTTCTAGAGGTTTTTCGTGATTATTTTATTAATTTAAATCAAAGGACAATTTCTTCTGACAAACTCTTAGATCGTTGGTATTTATAAATATGTATGCTATTTTTTGACAGTTATTTTGCTAATTACTCTTAGAAAATAGAAAATAATTGACAATATGTCTTTTTTAAGAGTAAATTCCAAAATAACTGTCAAAAAATAGCTTACATACATACTTATCAATACCAACGATATATTAATTTGTCAGAGGAAATTGTCCTTTGAATTTAATGAAATAATCATGAAAAACCTCTAGAAATGCGACGTTGCCAGCCCGCGTGCGATTAACGCTCTTAAAAGTTAAAAGTACTTGTTCCAAATCAGTTTCTGAAGTCGATAAATACATAGGTAACTATAGTGTACGCGCAAGTGCTAGTCACCGCCTGAGGTATGTGAGCGGTGACGCGGGGGTGGGCGCGATTGACAAGATTGTCAGATTGAGTTACCTTGACGCTTGTCTCACCGCTCACATACCTCAGGCGGTGACTAGCACTTGCGCGCACATTATAGGAAGTGGTGAAGGGCGGGCGTTTTGGGAACTGTCTTATGTAATTTTGACCTACAAAAAGTGCTCATTCACAGACAATTTGAAAAATGAGTTTTGATTTGATATGACTTATTTAGATAAACAGGATTTTAAAGAGCTGCTGATTTTATTTTCGCGATTTCAGGTTTGGTCCCATAGTAAAAGTTGCTCATAAAGACGAGTACAATGACACCTTAAGATGTTGTTGGTGTTTTATCAATAACCTTGTATATAGATTATTTACAGCCAATTTACAACCAAACTGACAACGACTGGTTCATGTTTAAACCATAAAAGACGGGCCATTCATCGGTTAGTCCTCCTTGTCCTTAATTACGGCAACAATAACACACGTAATACTTTTATTTATTTACAGGGACGGTGCTACAGAGTAACTTAGGTCCAGACTACAGGGTATTCGAGGGCGTGGAACATAACTTCTTCTCCGTGTTCGCGATATTCTTCCCCGCGGCAACCGGTATATTGGCGGGCGCTAATATTTCCGGAGATTTGAAGGTAAACCTTACCTTAAAACAACATCACCCTTTTATTCCTCGATGGCGGAAGCTGAGAAAATTTTAAATTATGTAGGAAAACTTAGCTGAAAAGTCAAATACCGGAAAAAAATTAAAGTAATCAAGTGAAAAATATGAAAAAGATTAATTGGAGTCAATTAATTTAAAAAAAAAATTGTTTTGTGCATTAATGTCGATAGCTTCAAGAGTAGGGGAAGACCAAAGAAACGATGGATGGACTGTGTGAAAGATGACATGGCTAGAAAGGGGGTGGGGACTAATAGAGGAGTATGGAAGAAAGAAAGAGCCACGAAAGAGACATGTTGCGCCGACCCCAAATAAATTGGGTTAAGGGCAGGAGAAAGATGATGATTAATTGGAGCAAATTTAACAATTAGGTCTGAGATTTCTGTTGTTACTTGTATCAAATCTCCACATATTTAGTACAGTGTTAGTAAATTGACTCTGTAACAATAAACTGTGTAGAAGTTGGAGGAGCTTTTTGACTCGTTTACCTGTATCCCAATTCTGCGCCCACGACTTTATATCTAACACTGTTACTAAGGTCTGATCACGATCCTATGTACAGTCAGCGACAAAAATATCGGGACGAACAGACTGTCCAAAATGATCTCAACAACTAAGAAAATTAAACTTTATCTCAATTGGATAAAGTTCTCGTCAGAATGACAGTTGTCGTGTACTGTCTTCATTCGGAAACATTCTGAGTTAATATTTCATTTTCATAGTCGTTTAGATCATTTTGTACAGTCTGTTCGTCCCGATATTATTGACGCTGTCTGTGCCTGGATTTGAAATTGTAATGAGTCAGTTTTAGCTCTGCTGAACGCCTTATCAACTCCATTTTCCGTTTCAGGACCCTCAAAAATCTATCCCCAAAGGAACTCTGCTAGCAATCCTGCTGACAACGATATCGTACTTATTGATAGCACTACTGGCTGGTTGGACAGTACTGCGGGACGCGTCGGGTGACGTCACAGACATAAGTACGTGGGCGATGGCCGACTGTGCTGTTAACAGGAGCTGTCTCTATGGGCTGCAGAATAGTAATGATGTGAGTTTAAACATAACTTATAAAGACTATCGCTAAATAAATAAAATAAAAAAATAATTAACTTATATAAATTACATTATTATGTTTGGAGGCACCTTTTAAGCAAAGATTTGCTTGTATTAGGTGGTCTAGCTCTTCCAGTTTACATAAACTATACATAGTTGAGAGAATAATTTTGAAACATGCCAAAGGTTTTTAAAAAATCAATAAAAAATGTGTATGAGGTGGGGGTGTGTGTGATGTAGGCGTATGTATGTTGATGCGGAAGGTGTTGATTTGTGTACTTTTTGTTATAGGCTGGCGACAAAATTGTATTATGTATAATTTTAAATATTGTATGTAAGGACGTCGACGGAGGAGCTCGAGGCTAAGTAATAACAGCCGCATGGGTCGATCCATCAGGTTAAGCTACGCTTGCCGGGGTACTATCTTTACATACCGAGACTCTAGTCTAGCCTTTTGTCAACTATGTCGGGGTCGGCTTCCAGTCTAACCGGATGCAGCTAAATACCAATATTTTACATGGAGCGACTGCCTATCTGACCTCCACAACCCAGTAACTGGATAATACGATACCCCTTGGTAAGACTGGTTGTCAGACTTTCGGGCTTCTGACGACCCGTAACGACTGTCAAAGATCCACGAATGACAGCTGGGACCAACGGCTTAACGTGCTTTCCGAGGCACGGAGGAGTCTGGGTATGTAAAGATGGTCACCCATCCACGGACCAACCCCGGCAAGCGTAGCTTAACCTGATGGTTCGACCCGTGCAGCTGTTATTACGTAGCCACGAGCTCCTCATGAAGAGCGTCATCTCTGTCACTCATAATTATCTGTGACCGTCTCTTTCTAAAATGTGATGTATTGTACTACCTACCTTTATAATAAATCTAACTGTCCAATAATTCGTTTGCAGAACATAGGTTGGACCAAACAATATATATAAGATCACTGTACCCTGTGTTCACAAAATATGTGAATTTTGAATTTTTGAATTTTTTGAATTTTTTTTTTTGCAGGTGATACGCCTAGTGTCAGGGTTCGGTCCGCTGATCTACGGCGGCTGCTTCGCGGCCACGCTGTCGTCTGCGCTCGCCTCGCTCGTGTCCGCGCCTAAAGTGTTCCAGGTGATATTAGTAGTACAACTAATGACAAAGTTCGTATGTGGAAGTAGACGCGCTATACATTGGCAATAGAAGGTGGATAATATACAAAGTGTCTTAGCAAGGTGTGGCGAAAATTAAGGGTGTGGTACAGACCACCAAACTGAACAACTTTCTCCCGGGGACCAACATCGTAAACGTGGAAAAAAATCAGTCGTCCAATACAATACATCAATATCTACTCGACCCAAATGTATGGGAGGACTGATAATTTTTTCGCGGTTACTATGTTGGTCCCCGAGAGAATGTTGTTAAATGTTGGCCACACCTTGACACGCCTGTTCGTCCCAGACAATTACTGCGGCGGAAGTGCGCACAGGCTGTTTGCTGTGTCCCCATGTCGCACCGTTGCGCGTGCTAAGTCCCCAGTACCTCGCACTTAATGATCTTTTGGATTCTAATCCAACAAACGATCTGTTTGCGGATGAATAGACGAAGATATTATTGGCATGTCAGAAGTACTGTGAGAGGGATTCGTTAAAGTACCTATTGCTAATTTTTATTGTTTTATATTTTCTTTTCTGTGTATATGTGTGCCCTTAATTATTGTAATTGGTTTTTAACCGTGCTAATTAAAGTTAAATAAATAGTTTTTTTTTTTTTAATTTCCTGGATGAACTACGTCCAAGCTGCTTGACTGTTCTATTGCATGGGTAGTCTTCTTAATGAATGGCACAGGCATGTCAGGCATATGAAAATTATGTTTGTACGGGCTGTTTGGCATCCCATTACTAAAGAAATACTATAGCTGAAAGCTCTTCCACCTAACCTACCCCGTCACGCAAACATGAAATACTCGTACTTACTCGGAAAACGTAAAACACTTGTTTCCTTCATGTATCCATCGATTTCAGTACTAGTTACTTCTTAAAACTTTTTAGGGTTAGTTTAGTTTATTTTCCTGTATCTATTTTAATAGTAATTATGTGCATGCAGGCGCTGTGTCAAGACAAGCTGTACCCGTACCTGATCTTCTTCGCGAAGGGCTACGGGCCTAACAACGAGCCCGTTCGTGGCTACGTGCTCACGTTCGTCATCGCTTTCGCTTTCATACTTATGGGTGAGTTACTTTGATTATTATATTCTAGCTTTTGTCAGAAAATATCCGACGGGAACGTACTACCGGGAAATCCTTCCTTATTCCTTGTCTACATTATAAAGGGAACATCTGAGCAAAATTTCAGCTTTCTAGGTTCAAGTCGGTCAGTCAGGACTAGAATTATACAATGTGTCTGAGAAAGGGTGTCGGAAAATAAAGGCAGACCATCAAACTGAACAACTTTCTCCCGGGGACCAACATCGTAATCGTGAAAAACAAAAAACCGTCGTCCCATAGAAAACTTCAATACCTGCTCGACCGACCTATGGGCCAACTAATATTTTTTTCGCGATTACGATGTTGGTCCCCGGAAGAAAGTTGTTCAGTTTGATGGTCTGTACCACAACCTTAATTTTCCGACATCCTTTCTCAGACACTCTGATTGGCTGTAGCTTGTGACCTTGTGCGTACTGTTTTATTTCCAAAAGTATTTTTTTAGCGGATGCCTCAGTTATCAACAAATTGCATCGGTGAAATACAACATGACTATTCAAATTCAAATTCAAATTATTTATTTCAGACACGAGTCCATAGTGTTAGTATAACAAAATTACTTAAAGACTAGTGTTAGTAAGTATAATACAAAATTATAAAAAAAGTACCAATATATCCTCAACTGGTGTGGATCCTTACCCAGTGACGCAGCAGAGGGGAGTCCCACCGATCTCGAAACACACTCAGGACACTATTAGTGGCGGTGCGCAGCCGGCCGGACATGGATGCTGTCCTTTTTCTTATTATGGCGTAAAAATCATCTGTGTGCGTCTCCGCAAACATACCGGACGCACTACAACGCCACGACAGCCCCAACAGTATCCTGAACGCGTTATTGTATTGGACACGCAGATCGCTGTATGTCCTCTGCGTAAAAAAAATCTAAATCTAGTCTGGCTAATCTTCAATTTGATGATTTATAAAATGTTTTCAAACATGTTACAGTCAACTTTTTTTAAACCTTCTTAATTTTAATTATCATTTATTAATTCAAACAACAAAGGTTCACTGTGTTAGTAACAATATTATTTAGCCTATGTTAGTACTTAATAACTAAAACTGATCTGGTTCGATCGGTCAACGCCCACACAAGCGAGCTATCTGCCCGGGCGGCTATCGAGTGCAGAATGATGTTAGGACTGCCACGCAACCTCCGAAGTAATGAGGCAGATTTCTTGCGCCATACTGCGTCAAAGCTGTCAGTGCGCGCTTCGGCAAATATTGCCGACGCACTGCAGAAGCGTGGCAGTCGCAACAGCACCCTGAACGCATATTGGATACGCAGAGCATTGTAAGCCCTTTGGGTATATCTAAACCATAGGGCCCCCGAGTACAGCGTTGTGCAATATGCCTTAAAAAGTGCTATTTTAACACATCGAGAGACCCTGCGGGCCAGCATGTTCGCCCGGACTGACAACGCTCTGCGCTCCCTCTCCAAATCCAAGTCGTCTTTCAGGGAATCTGTCACCAGGTGGCCCAAGTATTTAAATTTATACACCCTGTTTATTAGATGACCTTTGAGCAACAGAGGAGGGACCGTAGATGGGCATCTGGTACCAGACCCGAAAACCATAAACTATGTCTTTTTGGTGTTGCATATCAACCCATGAGACTCCGCGTACGACTCACACACAGCCAGCAACCTTCGGAGAACATTAATCGAGGGAGCCAGCAGCACCATGTCGTCGGCATAGCTCAGATTATTAAAACAAACCCCATCCACACAGCAGCCGACACGCATGCTGCTGAGTCGCTCGACCAAAGCATTCACATAGAGACCGAAGAGCAAGGGTGAGGACAGTCCCCCCTGTTAATAAAGTTGACTTTTTAATAAAGTTTACGTTTTGGGCATCAACGGACTCAAACCGATGCCCATTTCCATAATCTACTGTAGTCTGGCCGTCGAGATAAAGCGCTCCTGACACCTGTCAGTTGGACAATTTCTAGTAGTGATAAGGATCGAATTCGCAAAACACATTTTTCGTTAGTATGAAACTGACAGGTGTCAAGAACGCATTCTCTTGACGGCCGGACAGGGGCTGTACTATGACGTGAAATCAGATCATGGATCCGTTGAGAAAAAGGGATGGTCCTATAGGTCGTATATAGCTCCGTCTCTCTCTCACACTGGAACTGTTCAATTTCTGCCCTGCTATAAGAGCTTATAGTAAGCCCCCTGAACTTGCATGTTTTTGAAATTGCCCAATTATGGACCTAAACGACATTTCACATTCATTATCTGTATGTTTAAGTTTCCAGGAGAATTTATTACAATATATTGAAAAAATTATGATCATATTAATTATGTTATTTATCCACAGGTGGTCTGAATCAGATCGCGCCGTTGATCTCCAACTTCTTCTTGGCTGCGTACGCGCTGATCAACTTCTCTACGTTCCACGCGAGTTTAGCTAAACCTGTGGGATGGAGGCCTACTTTTAGGGTAAGTAAATATCTTGCAAATAATTCTCTGAGAGAGTGCTTGATTCAACACGCAAATAAAGATGTTTGTAGCGTTTAAAATACAATTTTAGATTGAATTAACTGGCGAAACTTGAGACATGATGATGTGTATCGATATCTAATTAGAGCTTGTCCACTTTAAAATGACGCGCCCCACTACTTAAATTTGTATACGTACACTAAGGTAAAGACGGTATTGGGGCGCGTCATTTCAGAGTGGACAAGCCATCCAAATAAAACTGAAAATTCTTACCTCATAATTTCAAGTCCATCCGCTGGTTTTTAGCGCTAGTTGGGCGTGTTACCCAGTAACTGTGTTGTGGAGGTTAGACAGTAGTCTTGCTTGTGTAGTTCGCGAACGGGCTAGGTCGAGAGCGCTCCCACAGACGAACTAAGCGAGTTAGTTCCCAGATCTGTCGCTTCATAATTCAGTAGTTCGTTTCATAAGACCGACTTGTAACAGCGAGAATGAGCGAGAGAGCGGCGCCGCCGAGCTAGTGACGTCACGTTCTCATCGTGACGTAAATTGTAAATATGGCTGTTTTTATTTAAATTTAACTGTGCAATAACTTGGATCTGGATCTGTAATGTTGTGCATGTTTTTTACCAAATAAATAAATAAATCGTTCGTTCAGAACTATGATTAGTGGCAACACTGTAAAGTTTGTTTTGGCGCGGCGGTCAAATACTACGAGTACAATGTAAAGTAAAAAAATAACAGCAAAATAGCTCCTTTAACTCTGCGTATGCTGCGAACTTATACTCCATTTACAATAAGATTAGACATTTAAACATACCTTTTTTACAGACCGTTCAACCGATTTTGACTTCTATTCCGTAGGCTTAAGGATGGCATTAAAGGCAAAAAAGTGGTTAAAATACCAACTGTACACTGCAGCTGCCATTTGTCATGCCACCAACGCAATAGAAGTGAAAATCGGTTGAACAGACTGTAAAAAAGGTTTGTTTATTGTCTAATCTTATTGCAAATGGAGTATAGATCTACGCGAGATATGATGACTTTTTAATTGTTTCTGTAATTACATACGAAAGATTAACAAATAAAAGAACGCATGCAGGAGCAGTAGCAAAGTGAGCGAACGAACTGCCTTTCTCTGGTTCGAGATGGGAGCAATAACTACGAACTCAAAGAACGACCTAGTTCATTAAAGAACTGCGATTTAAACTAAGGTCGTGAACTGTTATGCGCAAGACAATCAGATAGGCAGTCGCTCCATGTAAAATACTGATATTCACCTGCATCTGGTTAGACTGGAAGCCGACCCCAACAAAGTTGGGAAAAGGGTAGGCAGATGAGATGGATGTTATTTTTGTGTTGCAGTTCTACAACATGTGGCTCTCTCTTGTGGGCTCGATGCTGTGCGTGGCCATCATGTTCGTGATCTCGTGGATACAGGCGCTCGTCACCTTCAGCTTCCTACTCACGCTGTATCTACTCGTGTCTTACAGGAAGCCAGGTGGGTAATCATTATTATAGTTTTGAGAAAGATAGCATTGCAAACAGTTTCTGTGGTGTAGTTAAATAAAAACAGACTTTAAAGACAGGCGGGCTTCGTCTCGTATACAGGTTGTACCAAAAAGATGTGCTCAAATTTAAGGGTGTGGTACAGACTGTCAAACTGAACAACTTTCTCCATGGGATCAACATCGTAATTGCGAAAAATAATCGGCCGTCCCATAAATTTGCGTTGCGTAGGTACTGAAGTTTTCTATGGGACAGTTGATAATTATATTTTTTTCGCGATTACGATGTTGGTCACATGGTGAAAGTTGTTCAGTTTGATGGTCTGTATCACACCCTTAAATTTGACCACAAATGTCGGGTACACTTTGTATAGCAAGAATGGCGGCTTCAGCTACGTATTGTAAAATTGACAAACGGCGAAAAAAGAAATCCATGTCACTACCAAACGTAACTTTTCTTGAAACTGACTTCTAAACATGAGAATCACAAGTCTGGCATATGATCAAGGCTATTTGTGTTCTGCGTCATCGGATCCTGCAAGTGGAGGAGCTCGTGGCTAAGTAATAACAGCCGCACGGGTCGATCCATCCGGTTATGCTACGCTTACCGGGGTTGGTCCGTGGATGGGTGCCCATCTTTACAATCTTCACAACATCACACAACACAATCTTTACAGGAAAGCACGTTAAGCCGTTGGTCCCGGCTGTCATTCATGGATTTTCGACAGTCGTTACGGGTCGTCAGAAGCCCGAAAGTCTGACAACCAGTCTTACCAAGGGGTAGCCACGCTTGCCGGGGTTGGTTCGTGCATGGGTGACCCCCCCCCCCCCATGCCTCGGAAAGCACGTTAAGCCGTTAGTTCCGGCTGTCATTCGTGGATTTTTGACAGTCGTTACGGGTCGTCCAGTCTTACCAGGAGGTACCGTGTTACCCAGTAACTGGGTTGTGGAGGTCAGATAGGCAGTCGCTCCATGTAAAGTACTGGTATCCAGCTGCATCCGGTTAGACTGGAAGCCGACCCCAACATAGTTGGGAAAAGGCTAGGCAGATTGATTGTAATCGGATCCTGCAGTGACATATGCACGTTCTCAACTGCAAATTGAATATCCGGCGTAAACTGTGTGGTATGCTCGTCTTAGTAGACTAGTTTAATGTAATATTCTTCTAATTCTAGATGTGAACTGGGGCTCCACGACTCAGGCGCAGACGTACAAGGTGGCGCTAACTGGCGTCTACCACCTCAACACTGTCACTGAACATGTTAAGAATTATAGGTAGGTTTACTGCATTACATCGCCCGGGCGTGAGTATGACGCAGCTTGGGGACTGACACACAGATATGAGGGACAAAGACGACGTTCTACAATGCTGAACTTTTTCGTGTAACTCGATGTGCCATTTTTAGGGTTCCGCACTCGAAGGTTGCCAAACGGAACACTATTTCTAAGCCTCCGCTGTCCGTCCGTCCTTTGTATGTCGGCGGGCTGTATCTCATGAGCCGTAATAGGTAAACAGTTGAAATTTTCACGGGGTGTGTATTTCTGTTGCCGCTATAATTACAAATAATAAAATTAAATAAAGTAAAAGATTAAAGGGGGAATATGTGTATCTTGTATACATATATATTCCCCCTGTTTTTAACTTGTGTTAAAAAGTTTTTTTTTAAACTGAAGTATTTTTCAAAATATGTGTTAAATATTGTACGGAACCCTTCGCGTGCCAGTCTGACTCGCACTTGGCCGGTTTTACCGCCGGTTACTGTAGATTTATCGGTTTTTTTTTTAAATGCCAGTGTTGACAATAGCTCACCTCCAATCTTGCACCGCATGTCACCTGCACACGTGTGGACCTAACGGCTGCGTCAGCAAACAGTATTCGCGTCGCTGAATTTTGGGCCAAACGAATTTAAAAAGGATTTTATATATTTTTCGTGTTATTTTTTTTTAATTCTTCTTAGCGTATCTGTTTTGAGGATAAATGTAGAAGGAAGGCTATAAATGTAGATGGGGAAGACCAAATAAACGATGGATAGACTGTGTGAAAGACGACATGGCTAGAAAGGGAGTGACTACCGAGATGACGATAGAGAAGTATGGAAGAAAGGGACATATTGCGCTGGCCCAAAATAAATTGGGATAAAAGCAGGAGAATTCCGACGCTAAGAAGAAGAATTCCAGTGTGATAACATCGAAACGACTGTATTATGTTATTTGCCTGTAGGCCTCAAATCCTGGTGCTGACCGGCTTCCCGGGCGAGCGGCCCATACTGACCGACTTCACCTATTTACTTACCAAGGGACACTCGCTCATGCTCTGTGGCCACATTATGCAGGTAAGCGTTTTGTTTGAATCCACTTGCACAAGTACGATTCTGTATGAGGATGTTTCTGAAATCTGACCAGTAAAAACAAAAAGCAAATGTATGGCTCGGTCGTTCCATTGAACTATTGCGTGACACAATGTTAAAGACCAGTGACTTAAGGACGCTGCTACAAATGGGTAGTCAAATCATTAATTTTTTACACAAAAGTATGTTTATTAAATAAAATGCTTCGCATTCTTAAAATGTTTTTTGGCCGAATTGTTGATAGATGTGCAAGGTACGATTCTGAACTATAAATATATTTTTTTTATGAAATAATTTCTCAATAAATGTACCGAAGTGAAATTTTTTACTTCGGTACATTTATTGAGAAAATGTACCTATCTAAAATTATATTTACAGTTCAGAATCGTACCTTGCACATCTATAAACAATTCGGTCCAAAAACATTTAAAGAATGCGAAGCATTTTATTTAATAAACATACTTTTGTGTAAAAAAGTAATGATTTGACTACCCATTTGTAACAGCGTCCTTAAATCCTTACCATAAGCCCAATGAAATGTCTGTGCGACGGCGACGGCCGCGAAACGGCCAAGCCATACATTTTGACCAAGATGTAAGGTTTGTAGAGTTAGGGGCTGGTCAGCTCGCCGTCCGGTAAGGACCAGGCCCGGGTCGACGGCGCGTTGTGTTCCACGCGCGCCTCAAAGAGATGTCAGCAGTGACGGGGTCCAATAGGACCGATGCCGCCAGGGTCGCGGGTAGTTCGAAAGAGATACCGTGGCCCTGGCACGGGCAGCTGAAGGAACATGGGTGGGTTTTAGTCAGTAAAAGTCTGACACGCCCTCCCGCCTCTGCCCAGAGCGGGAGAAGTCATTTGATGATTTCCCATCCACAAAAAAAAAAAAAAAAAAAAAGGGGCTTGTCTCTACATTAGATCTGATAACTTTAATAGAGAAAGCGTTATGTAAGTCTTGGCATCCTACTTTACATGAAATGTTTTTGGTTGGTATATTATGTAGCGGCAAATATTTCAATCGGAACTGCTTTGCTCTGCAGGTCGTATTACTTTGCAGTCTAAAATATTCTCGTAGGTATTTTGGACGGCGAAAGACAGTTTACATTTTCATTGCTTAATATTTAATACCTATTTTGTACCTACCTATTGTAGTTTAGTCCAAGTATGTACAGTACAACTATTTTCTTAATGCCCCTCGGCAAACTTCGTTTTTTGTCAGACTTTAGTAGCTTTCCTTCCATTTTTTAAATAAATTACACTGTTAACAACTCTATATACTTCCAAGTCGATTGGGAGCGTCAGGTCTGCACCAAGTGCAAAGGGTAACTGGTAGAAATCCGACGACGGATGAAACACGAAGTTTGCCGAGAGACATTATGAAAATAGTTGTACTGTACTTATATCGTTTTCACAATATCTATACTGGGTGTAATTTTAGTCACCGTTATTCTCCTAAGGGCTAGTTGTACTTATCATTCAGCAACTTTTACTATGGAACCAAACTGAAATCCCGAAAAAAAAAATCTGCTGTTCCATACATCATATTGACGAGTTATGCGAACATAAATGTACGAAACAGCAGATTTTTTTTCACGATTACAGGTTTGGTCTCATAGTAAAAGTTGTTCATAAAGATGAGTACAATGACCCCTTTATCGAATGTATACAAAATATTGTAAAACATTTTAAAAGAGTAATTATGGCTATTCTTTCTTGCTCATTCATATAAATACCAAACTACCTTTTGGAAGGCTGGCTAGAATTTTTTATGTTTTTTGGACATAGCTAATTTA
Source organism: Cosmia pyralina (assembly GCA_946251885.1). Lineage (NCBI taxonomy): Eukaryota > Metazoa > Arthropoda > Insecta > Lepidoptera > Noctuidae > Cosmia > Cosmia pyralina. Next base: position 23,859,454 of record OX276358.1, read on the forward strand.
ATGCTTTTGCGTAAATTAAACTATTTCATTCCTAGGGTCAAGTAAGTCACCGCGGCCGCGAGGCGCTAGCGAGCCGCGCGTACCAGTGGTTCACCAAACGGAAGATCAAGGCATTCTACTCCATCGTGGATGATGTGGGGTTCAAAGAAGGAGCTAGTGCTTTAGTGCAGGTAATACAAATCCCATCAAAACATTAAATCCTAACTATTATTATAAATGCTAAAGTAAGTTTGTTTGTTACCTTTTCACGCCTAAACCACTGAAGCGATCATCCTGAAATTTTACATATACGTTGTCAGGTGTACAGAAACGGACTTAGGATACCTTTCATCCCGGAAGAAAGTACTGTTCCCGAGGAAAACAACAATAACGTTCTTATGATAATAGATGGCGCCACGTGTCTTTCGAATGAATTATATTATTACAAGCAGAGTACAACCCGAATTGATTGTCAAATTCTAAATTAACGCAAGCGAAGCCGCGGCCAAAAGCTAGTCTATAATACATATTATTATTATGGGGCACAAGGCACGACAACAAGCCAAGCCAGCTGCTGCGTAAAATGCGAGATCTCAGTGGCAAGCTACTATCGGATGAAGCGCTGAACGTTATGTGGCTCAACCGGCGGGGAATCGAACCCCGCCTCCAAAGAGACTGACAGTAGCAAATTCCATTAATTTCATATGTCTAGCTTTGTTTGGAAAGAAGATAAGGGTAGGAGACAAACTGTTTGTAATGTTTTCTGTACACCTATCCCTGTGGTGTGTGAAGTGTTTTTTTTTTTTTGTTAGCCTACATTGTGTACCACTGCTGGGTAAAGGCCTCCCCTTTTTCCTTTCATACCTCCGTTTTGTGCGATCTCTGGCCATGCTGGCCCTGCAAACCTTATCAGATCATCACACCACCTTCGCCGTGGTCTGCTTCGATGGTGATGTCCTCCTTCAGGCGTCCAGTGAGTGACAATCTTTGCCCATCTCTCCGGGTGCATTTGTGGGATGTCTGGCCCTCTCCCACTTCAGCCTGGCTCTTTTTTTCCAACATCCACTACTTGAGTGCAGGGTGCTGTTTCTAACTCAGTCTGTACGCTTGACACCTATTATGCTGCACTCCATTACCCGTTCTGTTGTTCAGTAAGTGACCATTTTTGTGCATCATAGGTTAGGACAGGCAATATATAGAAGTTGATGAGTTTTCTTTTAAGTATATAATTATTTGAATATATTTTGTCTGACCTTGATGTATAATAGAGGTATACTAAACGCAAAAGCCCAATAATTTAATAATTTATTTAATCTAAAACATGATCACTACAATCTCTCCAATCCAAACATCTTCAAGGCCAAGACGGTTTCTCTCTCTTGCCCATAACATCTCCGTAGAGCTTAGATTTGTCCCTGTAGCTAGTCATCCTCAGGGTTTCTTGGTCATCCAAGTACTTGCCTATGAGGAAGCCTCCAATAGGGACAGCAAACCAGGCATAACGCAGGGTGATTCCGAATACAGCCATGTTAGTTCTGGAATCAAATACAAATACAGGATGTAAAAAAACCATCACATTGCCATTATCTAAATAAATAAATAAATCTAGGTACTCGTTCTGTACATCAAACTTATAAAAACATTGAGTAAAAAATTATTGCTGGGAAATAACTTTGTTTACGACACTCAAAACATTTTGCTAAGAAGTTTTTAGTTTGACAACGACAACCAAGCTTTGAAGGTTTCATCGTTTATCATCGGTAGAAACGAAATTTGACGAATGGAATGAAAATTTGTCCGACTAGTCCACAAATAAGCTATCAACGAATTAGTGCGTCAATCTATTATGATATAAGTCCGCACAATAGAACCTTTGAATGTCGTCAAACTATAAATAGGTTTAATACAATAGTTTAGAATGTTAGACTTACAAGTAGATTACACAATATTGTTATTGACAGGTTAGTCAGTATCTTTATTTAGAAGTGTTCTGTTCCTTTTGTTGTAACTTCCACTTCTTAGTGTGATTCCAATCAAGATAAATAAACGTAGCAGTCAATACAGGGAAAGATATGCTCACAAAGTTACGGTTAATAAATCTTAACACCGCCATATAACCTTACCCGCAAGACAAGTGCTCGCAAGTGACGTTTATGGAATCTATTTTGGCTGAAGTTTACTTTGACGTTTAATATGACGTATATTTTGACGTATATTTTGACGTATATTTTGACGTATATTTTGACGTTTAGTTTGACGTTTGGATTGACATGAGTTCATTTGAATGGCCTTGTACATAATGGGCCATGCTGGCTGTCCATTCTTATTAATAAGACTTCATTGCAGGCTAGTGGTATCGGCAAGTTGAAGCCAAATATTCTTCTGATGGGATTCAAGGAGAATTGGCAAACGAGCGAGAGAAATGAAATCGTCGACTATGTTGAAGTTATGCAGTAAGTGTGTTGCTACTATTTCATTAAAATAACTTCACGCTTGTTTTGCGCGAGAGGGTAAGCAGAATTGTTCTGTACTTACACTAATAATAATGTGGTCAGTTATGTTTCAGTCCCTGGTTCTTACTTGTAAATAATAGTGTGCAAACCATTTTCAAACTGTTTTAAATCAATATAAATAAAAACGAAATGCATTACATTGCATTGCATTGGTAAGCGCATTACTTGAGAACGGCTGGACCGATTTGGATATTTTTTATTTTAAAATGTTCGTAATAGTGGTTTATATGGAAATAAAAATGGGACAAGTTTCCCAGTAAATATTTAAATTCGGGAAAAAATTAACTTTCTTTTTTCTGTGGGATTTTTGAATAAATGAGATATTGAAATTTGAACAGGATGACTTCTGTCGTCGGTCAGCTAGTAATACTTTTAATTGTACCAAACTTGGTCATCTATAAAATTATAATTTGGTGAAACAATCAATCGGATCCGACAATTCTCTAATAGTCAGATAGCCTTGCAACTTGTTAGGCGTGGTGTGAAGGGGCTGTTCCTGCATTTACCTCACCATTTAGCCTTGATAAGCATCCTGTAGTATTAGGAGAAATTTGACATCATGCAGCCTGCATTTCCCGTAGGTAGGCAGAGTTGTATAGCACGCACACATTTTACTAGTTATGTTTTAATAGGGGAAGATCTTATTGCCATTAGCTGTTTGATGGATGAACATTCACGTATATATTTTGCTTCGTATGTTCACGTTGTTAAAGTTCTGAATATTTTCCGATCGAATTCTATGATGAATCTATCCACGACAACACATTGTTTGTGTCTGTTTCAGCAAAGCGCTAGATGTGCACATGGCTATCGCGCTACTGCGCGTGGAGGGTGGGCAGTACACCACGGACGCACTAGATGATGACGTTCAAGCTTACCTCTCTGATGTCAACCTGAAGGACTTGTCTGCTTTCTCACGTGAGTGTAACCTTCACAGAGAGGTGAACAGGCAGCTTCGATAGCAAAGATGATGGCTGGATTAAGACTACGACTGTAGTTTGATCGAACCGCTGTACCGCGGGGGGCGGGACGCCGTGAACGTTGATGAATGAGCGGCGGGACGCTGTTGGCATTGACGAATAAGCAGCCTGCATTGCCCCCCTGTCTCATCGCGCACATACTTAAGGCGCGGTACAGCGGTAACGGTCAAAATATAGTTAAATTCTTGTATAGTAGTTGTAGTAGTAGCTTTTTACCTCCGACAAAGTTTTTAATGGATATTCTTTTTCTCCTGGAAACAAGGTTACTTTAACTAATGTAATTTGTATTTTATGGTTTTACATTCCTACGTGTATATTCTGAGCCGTGAGCAAATGTTCCGATTATGAAACTAGTGAGGCAATCCATAAACAAATTACAAATTTAATTTTTCTTTAAATTATAATAAACTATTGTAAGTAAATGATTGCCTATTAAAAAGATTTTCCGTTGCAGCTACGATTCATTTCGATCTGATTGAGAAACATGATAAAAGTTCACGACCTATCTAAATTGCCTAATTATACCTTAACCGAGACAAACAAATCTACGTTGCAACATGGTCTTAGGCCTATTTCTACCATATCCGAAACAATTATACATAGAAAACTGTACAAAATCAATGTAATTCTTTAAATCCACACTTTATCGGTGTAATATAACGAAATTGTTTCCGCTTTTCAGACTTTAATTTTAATGGGTGTTAGAAAATGAATTAGAATGACTAACGAATCAATTCTTCATCGGCATTAACTCATACTTTCGAACGTAGTTTCCATTTTGTTGATTAATAACTCTTGTACACATTAGCTGCGTAAAATACTGCTTTATTATCTTTTACCGCCAAAATTGAGCGTTTTCTCATATAATTGCTAAATGAAATCTAGCCTTTGTGGCACAGACGGCGAAACGAAAGCGTAGCGAACTATGGCGACCTTTCAATATGACTACAGTACCCGGCGGTAAATAGTGTGTTGTCTCTGTCACTCACACCTGTCTGACCGTCTCTTTCTAAAGCTTGATGTGTCACTGTCATATTTACGCCCGGGTACTTTACTTATCGATATGAACGCTGAAAGTTTAATCAGTAACTGGATGGTGGAGGTCTGATAGGCAGCCGCTCCATGTAAAAAATACTGTTGGTAAACGGAACGCTGACCTCAACTACGTTGGGAAAAGACTAGGCAGAAGATGCGCTGAAAGCTATACTTAATTTAATAATCGCCTTCGCCCCGCATTCGCTTCGACTTTGCTCCTACATTTTTGAAAAAGGCACGTTTATTCGACGCCACGACGTATTTTCCGCAGCCATTGTCCTCTTATGTGTATCATGCAGCCATCACACATCAGCTTCTGTTTAGGTTCTATGGGAGATAACAAGGAATCTAAGTCCACAGAGAGTCTCAACACGCATTCCAGAGGTGAGTCGCCATTTTTGTTTACAAGTTTTTTAAAACAGGGGTCTTGTTATGAACTGTTGAAGCCATTCCTTTTCCGGTAAGGAAAAGAGATGGTACTAATCGTCCAGTATAGCTGTATCTCACTCTCACAGTGGTGTTCCAGTACGAGAGTGAGGTGAGTTAAGCCTGATTTACATGGAGCAATTTAATTGTCTGTGGCATACCATAAAGGCTCCCGCAGTCAGGCGCGACGCGATTCTGGTAGAAAAATTTCCATGAAGTTTTCATGGAAGTTGTTCTACTAGAGTCTCGTCGCGCCTGTCTGCGGGAGCCTTAAATTGAAGCAACAATAAAAGTGGCACCGTATAAACAGTGTTTAGACGATGCAAGTCATAGACGATGCAAGTCATTTGTTGCTTCAATTTTATTGTGTGCCTTAAGGACGCTGTTACAAATGGGTAGTCAAAAGTACAAAGTACATTTTCTCAATAAATGTACCGAGGTTCACTCCGGTACATTTATTGAGAAAATGTACTTAATTAAAATTATATTTATAGTTCAGAATCGTACCATGCACATCTATCAACAATTTGACCTAAAAACATTTTAAGAATGCAAAGCATTTTATTTAATAAACATACTTTTGTGTAAAAAAGTAATGATTTGACTACCCATTTGTAACAGCGTCCTTAAGCAAGAAACTTAGTATCGAATAAATGGGCATTTAGGATCACGGTTACGCCAACGCCTAATTTCATGACAGCTGCGGTCATACAATGCGGGAGCGAGATGACTAGAGATTGAGCACCGCATCCCTACTCGCACGTATTATTACCACTTACCACGGTTGCCAGGAACGTTCGCGTATACTGTAACAGTTCATAAAACGACCCCAGGTCCAATCTAACTTCTTTGCATACTTCTATTGTATTTAATAATATCTACTTGTTGGGGCGAGAATACACATGCTTATAACTTACACAAAAGTATGCAAGTAGCTTGAATGCCGTGTGCTATAACAACTTCTGATTGGTAAATGTAACAATGACATGCCAGCTACTTGCATAGTTTTGTACCAGCTATACGCATATGTTTTCACGCCCTTAGAATTATTGACTTTTGGGTAAAGTGCTTCTTCGATTCTTAAATTAAAATTGTGTGTTTTCTCTTTTTAACTCAATTTAACAGACGTTATTGTTAAAAACAACTTACTGCAACTTCTGTATACGATAGCAACTTACTGCTTGCTGTATGATATGCGTTAATTATGCTTGACGTAATCCTTGGACGCACCTCAATCTGTTCAAACGCCTGCCTGTTTGTACCAGCAAATAAACAATACAAGTTATCAATACATCGTTTTAAGTCACAGGAAAACTTGTGATAATATCATCGTTGATTTACGGAAGGCCGTATTCTTTGGTTATTTCTAGCTATGATCTGTTCCAAAAGTATCGGATGAAAATGTAAACAAATGGATGGATGGAGAATGGATGGATTTTTGGTCAATCCACAGGTATAGGTGTTTTATTCGCTGTTTGTAAGTGGCACTACAAGTAGCATTTGTAGTACACACGTCTACACATCAAGCTATACATTTCCAGTTTACACTGACCTTTCATTTTAAGGAAATCCTATACAATAAGAGATCAGCTTGTACTGGAAATGTACCTATAGCTTGATCTGTAGCCGTGCGTACCACTTTATAAAGATTGAGTGCTTTGATTTGATGATTTGAATACTTAAACCCGAAATTCTATTTTTAAATTACAGATATGTTTTTCATTTGACAATTTGAGGTTAATTTTATAATCTCAATTTTATCGGCTAAAATTCAAACAATAATATTAGTTGAAAAATTGGTGAGATAATATTTGAGTTAAAACCTGCTAAATACAGATGAAGTGTTACTGAAAACCATTCTTGTGTCTGTCTCGCAGAAAGTCACAATCACAGCATTATACTAAGCGATGGCTGTTTTGCGTGGATGTGACGCATATTATTTTCACCCAACTTGTTCTTTTCTGTGTTTGTGTTTTTTTCTATGCGTTATATCTTACCGTAAATAAACGTATTTTATTTCTTTCTTTAGTGTGTGATTGTTTAAAAATTTAACCTGAATTAGCTTTGTTTACACTTTCATCAGTTAGTTTTGGAATATACAGTAGCTTTGCCAAGATATGTCCATGCGTGAGAAGTACTCGAATAATGCAGCTGTCCGTTCTTAACATAAGTCACAACATACGTCCATATGTAGGTAGCAGTATGTCCGACGTATCGTTGGGCTCCCCGCAACTAGGACGCACCGTGTCTGCCGACCCCGCAGCATTGAACAAGGAACATGCACCCAAGACTGATGTTAAAGAAAGGTAAAGTTTGGTCTTATTTATTAATTTATACAAGGTCAAATTAGTAAGTCGTTGACCCAAAAAAACCCAGTTACTGGGTAACACTGGGTAATGTCGTATATTATGTAGGTAGGTTATAAGAGGACAGTGGCTTGCCATTTAATAATATTAAGGTTGTGGGTAAGCAATAAAAATTAGTCTTGAACCGCGATTATTGCGTTTTTATTTCAATTAAATACTCTGCACCGCTGCTACCATGTAGTAAATGAAAGACGGGTTGACCAAGACTAATATTTATTGCTTACCCACAACCTTACTATTATTACATGACGAGCCACTGTCCTAACCTACCTGCATAATATACGACAGGTAAGACTGGCTGTCAGACTTTTAGGCTTCTGACCACTTTCAATAACTATCCGAGCGTTTTGCATGATATGCTAATCCTAAAGGAATTGCTTCATAGGTTTGAAAAATTCGTCTGTTCTACAATGTAAATAATTCAATGAACCTGGGTGAGCTGTCAAAATTAAACCCATTGTGATCAATAGTCATTTTATGTGTGTTACCCCGGCAGCTGGAGTGAAGAATTTTAAAGCTTACTGTATGTGCTCCTAACTCTTACTGGTTATCCCCTAAAGCGGTGTGGGTAAAGGCATCGGCAGCGCGGTGCGTCGCGTGCTGGGCGCGTCCACAGCGCGGCGCACATCGTCCTTCACGTCCGTGGAGCAGTTCACCAAGCGCCAGGCCGGCACGGTGGACGTGTGGTGGCTGTATGATGACGGAGGTAACAGAAGACCAACCTACTCGTATATTAGACCTCGTAATTGCTTTACCACCCTAAAGCTGAATTTCACTTGCTCGTTATAAAATGACAACGTCTATCTGTCATAGTGACGTTTCTATAGTAGCCCTAGCCGCCAAACAAGTTGGAAAAAAAGTGGGAGTCGTGGTACTCGACCAATCACGCAGCAGGATTCTGTACTGAGCGTCCCCACTTTTTTGCCAAATTGCGTGGCGAAGACTGTACCTTAGTTAAGTTTCAATTTACAGGGATGTCAAAACTATTTATAAAAAATACGAAATCGACTAAACACGCTGCTTTTTATTGGCTAGGGAGGGAACTGCCACGATAGTGTTGTACTCTTCATTACGAACAATTTTTACTATGGCATCAAACCTTAAATTCTAAAAAACAACAGCTTTTCCCTACAATTATGTTCGCATAACTCGTCAAAATGTAGGGAACAGCAGATTTTTTTCGCGATTTCAGGTTTGGTCGCATGGTAAAAGTTGTTCATAATGATGAGTACAACACTATCGTAGCAGCTCCCTAGCCAATAAAAAATAGCGTGTATTTGTATAATTATGTGGTTCTATTGAAAGTAGCCGAAAACTCTACGTATCTTGCAAATTGATCGCGGGGTCGAATGTGACTCGTTGAACAAAGTAACACTGATTCGATTGCCTGTTGCAATTAAATCACTTGACATGAATTTGACCAGTTAATACTAAATAAGACTTTCAGACACCGGATGTTAAGAGTATTAACGACTTCCTATATGTATATTCACAATTCATTAATAAAGTTTTAATAAAATTTAATTTCCTTGTTTGTCAGGTTTGACGCTACTCCTGCCGTATATTTTATCGACGCGACGCGCGTGGTCGTCGTGTCCTCTACGAGTATTCACTCTGGCCAATAAGAACACAGAACTAGAAATTGAGGAGCGAAAGTAAGTACTATTCTATGTTCTTTGCAGATTTTTAGATTTCAACAACTTGCAAGTAGCTTCAACATGAATCCTTGACAATTCAAAAGTACAGACGCCAGCAGGTCAAGCCACCCAAAACTGTAAAATTTTCCCAATCAACCTTGAACCTAATGCTTTAGCGATAAAGATGAAAATCTGTTAAAGAAATTTGACAGATTGTAGTAACTTGTTGTGCTGGCGTCTGTACCTTGGTTTATTTGAAATACATGCTTTGAGATTGTCTCATTATCAATAGATTGTCTGTACCTCAAAAGGAAAAACGAAATCCTTATAGGATCACTTCGTTGTCTGTCTGTCAGCCTGTCCAGACCCTTTTTCTCAGGAACGCGTGGAGGTATCAAGTTGATATTAATATCAAATATGAAAGTCCTTGAAGTCCTTGGAATTCTAAAAAATAAAGCTTTTAAGTCAACGCAAAACATAAGGCCATTTAAGCGACATATTTTGATACCCGCATAAGTAAATCAAAACCTATAGGGTACTTCCCGTTGACCTAGAATCATGAAATGTGGCAAGAAGCAAGGTCTTACAGCACAAGTAAAGGAAAAAGTCCGAAATCGTGCATTTGTAATTTTATCATTGGAATTACAAAGTTGGAGAATTGACCGTCGACCGTGTCGTACGAGTATGTCAAGTATGGGAGAACATGTTTTCCAACTATAATGTTAAGTTTGTTTTTGGGATAAATTCTTTTCAACTACGGAACGCTTTATTGTGCATGGTCCAACACGTATTTGGCCGGTTTTTTTTTTATTATGAGACAAAAAAATATTAGTTTTTTTTGGCTCATAATAAAAAAAGGTCCCCAAAAACATTTTTTGTTTTCAAATAACGTGTCGATATATTGGTTGTTGTTTATTCATTCAACTAGATATTTGACCACAGAGATATAATAATAGGTTGGGGAAAAAGTTTCTTCGCATTTTTTAATATACATTATTTACATTTATCTAAAGTATGTAGGTACCATTTTGTACGATAACTTTTTGCCATCTTGTAGGTAGGGACATGATCCCATTGCTATAGAAATTTTGGGACTTCTGATCAAATAACCGCGACAAGTGGTTTTGGCAGTCCTCCCGTGATGTTAACCTGACACTGCCCAAAGAATTCTGAAGAGACCGAAACAGGTGGAAATCTGAAGGTGCAAGGTCAGGACTATACGGCGGATGCATTAACACCTCCCAGCCAAACTTTCTTAATTTTTGCTGAGTGGCTAAAGATGTGTGAGGACTAGCGTTATCATGATGAAAAACTACACCCCTTCTGTTGATTAATTCCGGCCGCTTTCTCTCAACTTCTTGCTTTAATCTCATCAGTTGTTCGCAGTAGAGTTCAGAATCGATGGTCCTGCCTGGTGGTAACAGCTCATAATGAATAATGCCCTTCCAATCCCACCACACACACACAGCATCACCTTGTTGCGAGTTAACCCGGGTTTCGCCACAGTCTGTGAAGCCTGACCGGCCTTTGACCATGACCTTTTTCGCACGTGATCCACTTTTCATCACCAGTTATCAGCTTCTTCAAAAATGGTTAGGTTTCATTACGTCGTAATAAAGAATCACAAATGAGTACACGGTTCATTAGGTTCCTTTCAGTGAGCTCGTGAGGTACTCAAATATCGAGCTTTTTTGTGTACCCAGTTTTTTTCAAATGCGCCAAAACTGTTTTGTGGTCAATTCCCAGTTCTTCAGCTACGTCGTAACTACTGATATGCCGATCTTGCTCCACTTTTTCAAAAATGGCATCCATTTTATCCGTAATAGGGCGACCAGAACGACGTGCATCTTTGACATCAAAATTTCCGGATTGAAAACGCTTAAACCAAAGTGCTACTCTCACAGACACTGCACTGGGTCCATAAACATCGCAAATGTTTTTCGCGGCTTTCGTTGCATTTTTACCTTTTTTGTAGTAAAATTTTAAAATGTATCGAATTTCTTCATTAGATTCACTCATCTTGACAGTACGAAAAACAAATAAAAATCACACATTTTCCTAATTTGAATTTGGAATTATGTTCTTTAAAATTTAAACTTTCAATGATACCAAAACCAGCCAAATAGACAAATAGTATAGCCAAAGAGATTTTATTTTAAGTTCATACATACTATAATGCGAAAAGACTAGTAGAGAGAGGACTCTCTCTCTAATATAATACCAGCCCGCAGATTTAATGGATCAGACACCTGTTATGATATGATAGGTCCTAATGTGAAATAAATCCTTGTCTAGCATGGCCTCCCTGCTGTCCAAGTTCCGGATAGACTACTCCGCTCTGAAGATGGTGGCCGACATAACGCGGCGGCCCAAAGACTCCACCCTCGCGTACTTCGACAAACTGGTGACGCCCTTCAAGTGTGCTGATGATGATAACAGTACGTATTACTTTTTAGGGCCGATTTTTCAATTGTCGTATAACTTCTGAAGAATAAATGTGGCGGTTTGACATATTTTCGACTAGCTGTTGCCTGCGACTTCGTCTGCGATCCAGGTTGAAAAGTAGCCTATGTGCTTTTTCAAGTCATGGTCTACCCATGTGCCAAATTTCATCCAAATCAAAACAATCAAATCCAGTTAGGATACAAAAGCTGTCAAACCGCAATTTTAATTTCTCAGTTAAAAGTTATGTGAAAATTTTAAAAATCGGTGTGTGGTTGGTTATTATGTAAATAAAAAGCGAATCAATGGGGACATCAACTCGCACTTGCGCATTCCGACGTTCGCCGACTTGTTAGATGTTAACTTGTCAACTCAAAAATCCAGGTTATTTTTAATTACCCATTCAGATAATATGCGCTTGGTTAGGTCTGAACGATTATGAAGATATCCACTCTTGTAGATAAGAACCGAGTGGCAACTGAGCGGTTTCAGAAACGCGCGGTTATGAACTGGTACTAAGTATTCCGGGTAACGGGTATTATTGACTTGCTTAGTGGAGAGACCGATTCTATGTTACTTCAAAAAAGAGGCTTGCGCGCCCCTTCTTACACTCCCCTTCCTTTATTACCTCCACTTTTACCTTTTGGGAGTTAAAAACCAAAGGAAGGTGGGTGTACCACACACGGAGGGTCACATGGTGGGAACAGACTGCCAGGATGTCGTGAATAAAATGACGTTGTGCATCAACGTCGTGGCGCGCGTACAGAAACAATAGCAACCATTCACATGGGCGTGTGTAGATGCCGCACGCCCAATCATCCAGACGCCAGGAGCGAACCCCATGAAGGGTAGTTACGGGCCATAGTATAGCTCCCGCGGGAGGGCTACGCCTCGTGACCGCATGCCAAACCCCCTTACGGGTGTGTAGCGACATTAATCTGATCCAGCCTGTCCCTTGCTGTCCGCCCCCAGCGACGCTCTAAACCGAGGTCCGTACCCCACAGGAGGTGCCCTTAGCGAGTAGTCGCTTAATTTTTTAAGTGTTATGCCCTGGCTGGAGGCCTTAATTTATTGAGGCACCCACAGGAAGGTCCGGTTAAGCAGCCGATAACCTAGGTTGACTTGCGAGATGCATATACAAAAAAAAAAAAGGTGCTACACACTGCTATTACTCCTTCGGGGAATAAAGTTGTAATGTTATGTGTTTTTCCAGCGGGCATAACCGAAGCGGACCTGATAGCAGCTCAAGACCGCACGCACCGTCACCTGCGCCTGCGCGAACTAATCCTCACACACTCGCGGTCTGCTCGCCTAGTTTGTGTGACACTGCCCATGCCGCGGCGAAGGAACGTGGTACCACCGGCTTTATACCTCGCGTGGTTACATGCTATATCGACGGCAGCAGAGAGGACGTTGCTGGTGAGAGGGAACCATGCCGCTGTACTGACATTCTACTCTTAAGCTGAATCGAAGAACGATTTCATCGGGCTTTAGGCTACCGTACCGAAAATATTATAAGCGTAGTAGTCTAGAGAAACAATACCTAAACATTAACGGGTGGTTAAAATGACACATGGAGTTTTTAGAAAAGTTTGTCGTCTCTAAGGGTCAGTTCAGACAGAACGAAAAAATCTTTGCTCAATTTACTGGCTCCATTGAAAATAGGTCCGTATTACCATAGCCTAAAGTATAAAATTGTATGAATATCGACATAGTCGGCTCGAGTAAGTTGCGCGAGGATTTTCTTTCCGTTCTGTCTGAACAGACTCTAAAGCGCGATGTGTTTGGTGTGTGTGATACACACATGCTGTTGTGTTGACTTCCTACTCTTAGGAATAATCGGTAGGTAATCATGTTGTAGGCGTACTTTATGCGAGAACGACAGAACCATGCCACTTTCTGTGATCATGGCTGCCGATTGAATGAGTGAACCATACCACTGACAAGCTTCTCTTCGGATTCATCATCATCATTTCAGCCCGGAGATACGCCTCCCCTTTTTTCTGCCATACTTCCCGGTTCCATGCGTCCTTCATCCGGGTGTTTCCCGTGACTTTGACGATATCATCAACCCAACTCGCTTTTGAACGGCCCTGGTTTCTACGGCCTAACCTTGGCCAACATTCGTCACAGCTTTACTCAATCGGCCATCTCCGCGTATAACTAGATGTCCTGCCCAACTCCACTTGAGGCGCATCGCCCTGTCCCCGGCGTCGAACTCTTTCGATCGGCGACGGATTTCGGTCTAGTAGGGTTATGCCAATTCTTAGAATGAACAGTTGTAGCAAATCTAGTATGCTGATAGCTGGTGGTAATATAGACAACCTCGTTAAATTGTATCACCACTTTCAACAAAAAGCTCCCTGGAAATTTAAACTATAAGGCCCGTTGTACACCCGTTTTTTTTGCTGTAAAAAACTACGGTTGATTTGCCGCGTGTAGGCACGATCGTCAATGTTGTATGGATCACTATGGAAGCTTGTTGACAGACATGGTTCTTACGGCACGGCGATGTGACGATTGCTAAAATAGACCCTTCTGTTCTATTTTAACCTAATCTAGTCCACCAACTCTTCAAAGCAGTACCTATATTTTAATCTTACTTGAGTGTGGGAAAAAGATGGAGCTAGACGTGCTGTATAGCTCCATCTCTTTCTCACACTGAGGTAACAATAAAATAATACTGCTTTAAGAGATGGTGGCTAGCCCCTGGTCGTTTCATGACATGCAATTAATGACATTCAATCTTAGGATGACAAAGCAATTACGAAGTTGACAAAACAGTAATATGGCCTATTCCAGTTCAATGCTAAGCGTATGATCAATTAATTCCTCATTATAATACCAGACTCGCCCCCTAACACATGGAACTTAAAACATAATTGGCGCAATGTGGGTGTACACCTCTGCCTAACTGTTCGGGGTAACTAGGCGTTTCGTTAATACTCACATCGGCTATAGAGTAGATAATACCGTCTTTATCTCCTAAAGTGAAGACATCTTCTAGGATATATGATCCCCTGGTACCTGGTACATATGAAATTAAATCAGTACAAATCCAACCAAAGTTATACTCCAAAATCCCAGAACCGCCCGAAAAAATGTATGGGATAGTGTTAGTATGTTTTGAACGTACACATACCTGCTAGCTTGGGCCGAAGCAACGGCCAATTTTCAGATATCAGGTACTAAAGTTACGTAAAAATATTACTCACTTCTTTTAAAGCCTGACTGCTGTTTTTTATGTATGTTTTACAGAATATTGTTAATAATTATTAATCAATACTGCCAGACACTTTCCGTCGGCAGTTTTTTCCGCCAGTAGCTTTAAAGCTCGCAAAAATGATTCGGTTTACTTATAGTTTGAGTCTTAGTTTTTATATAATGAATTGATACTCGGGAAATTCAATACTATTTGTAAGCAGCCAGACCAGCCGTAGCTGCCAAACATCCCCCAGACACAATTAAAAGGCCGTTGTTAGTGTGAGCGCGAGCGTGATAATTACATGGTTTGTGTCTGGGGGATGTTTGACCGCTACTATTTGGTCTAGCTGCTTACAAATAGTATTGAAATAGTTCCCCGAATATCATTATGTAAAAAATAATACTCAAACTACAAGTAAAATGA
Source organism: Cosmia pyralina (assembly GCA_946251885.1). Taxonomy (NCBI): domain Eukaryota; kingdom Metazoa; phylum Arthropoda; class Insecta; order Lepidoptera; family Noctuidae; genus Cosmia; species Cosmia pyralina. The sequence continues at coordinate 23,874,460 of OX276358.1, forward strand.
AGTCATTTTTTGCGAGCTTTAAAGCGTCTGGCGGATAAAACCGCCGAAGGGAAGCGTCTGACAGTATTGATTATTAACAATATTCTGTAAAACATACATAAAAATCAGCAGTCAGACTTTAAGAAAGGTATATTTTTACATAATTTTAGTACCTGATACCTGAAAATTGGCAGGCGCGGCCCAAGCTGTCTGGTATGCCTACGCCCAAAGTACATACTAACACTACTGGATCCCATACATTTTGTTAATCAGAAAATAAGTAAGGTCTGGCCGCTCTGGGATCTTGTGTTATTATTATTGTACATTTGAATACATAAATGCTTTTAGTTTTAAAATGTTAGTGTAATTTTATTACTTAGTGATCACCAGTGTGTTTAGATAATAATATTTTATTGTAATGGTAAATACCAAATCATTCCATTGGTGTCTTAAGCCTCAATTGACATTTTAAATGAAATGAAATCGCACCCCCCGCCCCGGTGCAACACTGTCACATAAGCAAACAGTATTTTTTTCAGGAGAAGTATTTTAACATATAAATTAAAAAGGTCATATCCTGACGTGTTCTTTTAAGTTTCTATTATAGAAAATAAATTATCCCAAATAATTAAAACAAATACTATAGCGTTTTAAAATTTGGAACCCCTCAAATGTCACATTGACTGTATTTTAGGCCATTATTGCTCCAGATCAATAAAATAAGATGTCACAATTACCTTGGTAACGTTGTAACGTTGGGGGGGAGGGGGGGCAACTGACCAATCGAACGTTGTTTCTCGTAGTACCCCTTTGATTCGCGCCAAAACCACAGCGACACGTACCACACTAGTGTCATTATTTAAAGAGTATTCTATTCTATTCTATTCTATTATCACACCAAGTGCAGAAGTACTTTAGGCAACTTATTATATAGCTATATACTTAGCTAATTTTTACATAAGTGACAGTGTTGCACCGGCGGGGGGAGGGAGGAAGGGGAGAAGGTGCGAAATGTTGAGAATTACTTTTGATCCTGTAACTGATAACTCGTTATCGACTAGATTTAACGACGATGTCGGGAGTAAGCCTGATGACTTGCACTTGCTGCACATTTTTCAGAGGACCGCATCTCTATTAAATAACTTTTTTAGTGCGGTTCTTGTATGACTCACGACGTATAGCACCGTGAGATTGACCTGAAATTATTAAAGAAGTTTTTGTGTGTCGAGTTGACATGCCTAACTAGGTTATTTGAACCCTGTTTTTTAATTATTAACAGCCAAACAATCGGCCACACTTATTGGCTTGTACTTCCTTTGAATTATTCAATACAACTGAAAGCAGTTAGGGTCAGACTCCAACAAACGTCTTCGCGGATGCTCGAGCACTTTTAAATTTCACTGAATAAGTAACTGTATCAATATTAGATTTAAGTATAAAATTCGACGCAGACATCACGCTTTTTAAACGCTTGAAGTCTGCGTCGAATTTTATACTTAATGTCAATATTGATACAGTTAATTATCCGGTGAACTCGAGCATCCGCGAAGATTTTTCCGTTTGGTAGAAACTGACCCTTACGGGGCCACTTTGTAATCGTTTCGAAATTCAATTGAGGTTGCGACAGAGTATGTAATACGAATGAAAGTACAAATAAACATGACGTGTGATGTTTTATTATAGTTTAACTTTTCTATGATAAGTCGTTTTTTATTTATTTATATTTATATTTAGATCTGAGCTTCAAGATCTTAAGTTTTTGGAACAATTAGTAGTAGTAGTTTTGAACTTTGATCACTGGTGGAATGTATCCTGGTATATTTATTAATAACTTATTTATCTATTTAGAAAACATAATCAACTAGTTCTGTAATTTTATAAAAGCACCAAGTTTCCTTGATAATTAATCTAAACTGGCAACACCTTGGGCCAATTCCATACAATGTTGCCTTATAAAAATGTTGGCATTTTACAAGTTTTTAACAAATATTTTGCTAATGTTGTACAATTTTATATACATTCTATTTTTTATTATTTTTAGTAACTTGTGAGTCTCTTTATGGATTTTGAATAGGAAAATTGATAAAAGCCTTATTCGGCTAAATGTATTTTTGCAAGATAAATATTGACTATCATGGAATTAGTATTGAATTCATTCTGAATTTATTTACGTATTTTGTATGATGGTTTTTGGTATTGTAGTTATAGGTACGAATTTTCTAAGGATTGACGTAGATTAGGGTTGATTCAAGTATTTACTGAAATTAGTCGGGAATGGGAATGGTTAAGATTCATTTATTTTATTCTTAAATTAAAAGGTTGTTTTGGACGTAAAGTTTTTGTCGTATTATTATTGTGACAATCTACGTCAATCTTTAGCTTCATTTCCATTTAAAGTAAGATATTTAACTGTGGAATCATAGTTACCAATGAATGTGTGCGTTTTCTCTTTAATATGAAATCGAGTGCTTTTTCTATTCAATAATTTTAATGTGTCAAAATTATTGGCATTTAGTTTTAACTATTTAATAATTTAATAACTGACATACCTATTTTACTTTTATGTGAATATTATGTTATGACGTTCTGATACATTGGTTTTTTTCTAATTTCATTTAAGTTAGTATCATTTTAACTAGATTCGACCCAACCTCGTAATTTATTTTATTTCTAAACGTATTATTGTACAATTAGTGTAAACAAAATGGATTGTGAATAAATGAGTTGAGATGATATCTTTAGTTTTTATTAACATTGGTTTTAAAGCTCGTACCCGAAGTATATTATGTTGATTATATAAAAAATAAAAACAAAAATCAGATCTCTCCAAATAGCCCTTGTTTATTGCGTTGCGCTTTATTCTGTATTCCGGTTCTCAAATATGTTTTTTGACCTACCATGTGGAAATATTTACTGTAAGTACCTGCTAAATAATATTGTACTGCCCATGAAGAGAATTTGTATTGTGTTTCACCAAGTCTCCTAGTAGAGTATTACCACATCATACAGTCGTCCGACGAGAGCCCGAACTGCATACTTCGTCCGCGAACTAAGCATGCGGTTCGGGCTCTCATCGGACGACTTATGTAGATTGTGATATTACGGTGCATAAGAATGGACCTAAGAACCTTGCGGGACACCAACTCTACAAATCAAAGTTTCATATCATTAGAAGCGACAGCACTTCTCTCATACTGAATTGGGGTTTATGGTAGTAGGTTCTTGACATTAATATTCTGTAATGTGATGTCGTTATAACCCTTCTTTGAACGTCGACTCATGAACAACGGAGTCAAAGGCCATCCACAAGTCTACAATGTTGTAGCTTGGGTTTAAAGAAGTGTCAATGATCAATTACTCGTTTTGTAGCAAGTATAATTACAAAGGTGTGAAGCCATGAAACAAAAACGTACATTTAGGTTTTTACAACGTCTGGAATGGATTGATCACGTACAGTCAGGGCCAAGTTCGCAACCGAGAATGCGATGCAGTAAGTAGTACCTCTGCTAACCTACTCATACTCAAACAAATAACTGGCTCAAAAGCGGAACAACAAGTTAAAAAGCTGTAATTAGCACATAAATCTTTCTTCAGTTAAAGTTTAAAACAACTGTAAATTGTTTCTTTTGCATTGCTTTCAGCCCGACCTCATCTTGCATTTGCCAAGCGCATTCAGTCGGACAGCACAGCATTAGCAAATACACCGTATCTATGCGATTTATTCGTTTTCTAATACCGATGGCAGAATGCAACGATTATCTCGGTGCGTCTTGTTCAACAGCGGCCGGTGGTAGAGTCAGTCGGTTCGCGCGCACGCTTCTGAACGCACGCGTATTCCCACCAACGGACTTACGAAATAACACGTTCCACGCCCTGTTTTCGAAAAAGTGTGATAAACAAACTTTTTTTTAGTGTTAGTAAACTGTGTTGTGTGTTCGTGTTGAGTTTTAATTTCTTTTTTATTAGTGGTGGCACAATCCGGATCTAAGGGACAGTCTCTCGAGGTAAACATGTGATAATGTTTTTAATTTATTTTTTAAGCACGTACACGATAATGCTTTGTTATTTTTTACTTTGAATTGAATGAATGGAATTAATTTTCTTTGATTGCGTAGCTCTTTTGGTGGAATGTTACATGTGTAGGTTGGTATTTACCTACTTGTTTGAAGCAACTTTAATAAAACATAGAACTAGAAAGGACTGTTCCTTACCTTGAATGTTAAAAGTTGTAAACGTTGTGCTAGAACTATGAGTTATTCTTATTTACACAACTTGTCTTGTGGAATGACAATAAAATTATTGTATTTTGATATTTTATTGTTTGAAGAGTTTCACTTAGTTTCAAAGACATTATTTTTGTGATTGTGTGATATTTAACCTATTCCAGAGTTCGTATTATAATAACCAACGCTGCGAAAATTTAGTTTTAGCGGTTAATCTAGGCAACATACTAAAGAATATTTACTGAGATCTGTGTCATTCCTAGAGTGCAGATAATCGGGAAGATAGAAGCTTTTGTGTGTTCTTATCACTGGGATACCTTATCATCGCGGAGAGAACTGTGTCATGCATGAACAACAGTTAGTCAAGCTAGAATTATTGGGAGAAACAGGCAAAAATAATGTTGGTTTAAATAAATACTTAAATAAAAACGTTTATTTCAACCAACAAAGGACCATAGACAAAAAAAAAAAAAATAAAATAAAACGAGAAATTAATTAAAACACATACAATTAAAAAGACTACATGAACAAGGAGATTATAGACCTCGACTGCTCAGTATGTGAACCATACAGCAATGGTTCGGTACTGACAATCGAACCTCTGCGCGAACGCCCTCAGGATGCTACTGGAGCTAGCCCGAACCCTGCGCACCAGGGATGTGCATCACAAACATATTTATAATTATGTGGTTTAAATGAACTCAATTGATTCCCCGAAATTATTCTTTAAAAAAAAACTGGCTTTCTGTTTCGGGCCTTGGTGCGAAAACGTTTCCTCACATCATTTGATTACGATTGTTTTAAATATTTGGAGCCAATTTCCTCTTGAAGTCTAATCCATCGAGCTTACTTGTACGTGAGTTGTGAGCCTTATCTGTCTATTTAAGGCTCCCGAAAACAGACGCGACGCGACTCTTGTAGAACAATTTCTATGAAAATTTTATGGAAATTGTTCTACCAGAATCGCGTGGCACTGTCTGTGGGAGCCTTTATAAGCTCAAAAGCTCGGCTTGTTAGGTACCAATATGCTAAAATGGTCTACCTACTCTAGACACGCATGCTGTGTCCCGACTTCCCGAGCTCTAGCTGGCAACATTTATTGTTAACTACCCTACCCAGTATAATTTACCTATTGACTTGACAATTGCTTGATAATGACATCTTGTTAGCCTATATACACTCCTACTAATTATTTGTGAAATGGCGAAAATTGGAACTGCGGCCGTAATTTTGAAATGTCATTCGATTGTGCCGACGCATGTCATTCGATTGTGTCGACGCATCGACGGTGCCGTCCTCTTTCAGTTCACAGATAAGTTGGTAGGAATGTAACTATCTTTCTAAGTAATCCGCCTCCTATAATTGTCGAGTTTTCCGTAAATGACAAAGGTATCGATCGGTAGAAACTTGCTGAATAAGAAGTGACTAAAATATACAAAAATTAAAAATATGATCTTGTTGAATTTCTGTCAAACAGCAAAGAATTGTTGTAAGAATTGGATCGACTTTGTGTTCCGTTTCATCTCGTAATGCACCTAAACAGAGCAAAACCATAACAAAGAATGCTTGTTAAAAAAAACAACATCAAAGTCAAAACAATGTACGGAAAAAACTCAAATAGCATCATCACATCATTAACATTCTTTTCACTCGCAAAGAACATAACTGATTTACAATCGCAATCCCAATAACTTTCTTCAAAATTAATTATTGACAAATGTTTAACACTTCCATCGGCATTTCAGAAGTGGGGCAGATTGAAACAAACCTATTGGCGGATATATGTACAGTTAATGAAATAGTAAGGTGTACTTACCTTCAGTCAAAAATCCACGCCCACCAGATTGCCATTCATTTTTACTGAGTGCGTGCTTTTGGGCTAATTTGACCAAATTAGTGTAGATATCTTTTATCCGTGGAATAAAATTGATGACTGACAATTTTTGTATGGAGAAACTGCCAAAAATTCATTTATTCGAAGGTTAAGACTTATACGTGTATAAAAGTTTGGTCGAATTCACCCTTAAGCTTATGTATAGGTAGGTAATTACAATGTATATTATTGTACTGACACACGTGTGCATATGAGACTGCTTTTAAAAGCTTAAAATTTGCATGCTTTATGGAGTACTGAACAAAATGAACTCTGCTCAATTCCTAATAGCATACTTTTATGCTAGAGACGACCATTGCCTGCTGCATTGACCGGTACCTTAGAAACACTTATAAGAATGATGTAATGTAAGAGACTTGACTACTCAGCACAATCACAACACAACCTTGTTGACAGGGATTTTTCCGAATTGCCACCACGTAAATTGACACCACTGGTGGACACTGTGGCTAAATTGGTCTCAGATCACCATAATCATCATCATCATCCTATAGCAGTCAACTGCTGGACATAGACCTCTTTTGCACGCCGTTAACTCTATTTTCGTGTCTCAAATGTCCTATTAACCACCAATGGTGGTCGAGAGTCGAGGTTAAAAAACATAAAAATATAGCATTTTAGACACCCAAACTCCTCTACAGGGAAAGTGAATAGCTTAACATTTCATTAATTGACGAATTCATACAAATTAGTTGCAAGTTAGTTGCCTGTATACCAATCTCTTTGTTCGACTGTACCTACTCACAGCATGCCTGACTCATGCTCCTACAAAAGTGTATCACGGTGCTCGGAACGCGCTGTATGGCATCCAATACTTGTTCTGCTGACTGCACACTGTTCCGGGCCTCGGTTCCGTTATGTCCAATTAAATGCACGCGTCCATCAGGCATCTTATGTTATTCTCTTTGCGATTTATTTATGGTTCTGTTAGTTTTTTGTAAACATTTGTCTAAGTTGGGGATTTTAATTTTTAATTGACTGTAATAATAATTTGTCTGTACTTACTAGCTACTTCATAGCGTTTATCACCAAATGCATTATGCGATTTTTTTTTAAACCATATGCGTTTCTATCTACCTATAATATATATATCATAATCGTCATTATGGCAAACCGGGAGGGGATTTGCCATAAAGCTTGAGGCCCGTCCAGTGGATGTCTTGAAATGATGGTGATGATGATAGCGTGTATTATTTTCAAAGTTGTAACTACCTCTATTGTGTCTTTTATATGAAACCACTGCATCTTTCTCATCTTGAAAAAGACATCCATCATCCATCATGGTCTTCATTAGATTGTGTCAATCCGTTGTGCTGTGCGGTCAAGCTCAAAAACGACTGCCTCAAAGCATCTAATTGCCCTCCTTCCTGTGTTATGTATTAAAAAAAAACTGCCTACCATGAGGCAGGCATCCAGAGATGATAACAAGCATAAATCGTAACGTACCTACCTAGGTAAGAAATCACTTTCACGGGCATAAAATCCTGAACCACACGTTCTACATCTGCGATCACTGTACCAATAGGTACCAATGAACACTAAATTGTTGTTCCGTTTTATAAATTGGCCAAGCGTGTTTGATTTCCCGCGTTAATTCAACACAAGTACCTAGTGACAGCGAAATAGATTTGATAATTGATCACAATTAGTGAGTCCACTAACAATGCAGTATTAATAATTATATTACCTCAGTAACCCACGTTCATTTACGGAACCCGTTCCACTCCTCATATCCGCCTGTAACGGCTGGTAACTTTATTTGTCAAGATAGGTCCTATGTAGAATTTTTCAGTCCCTTAGTCACTCCGAGTTAAGATCTGTTCATCTATTGTGAAAAATGTAGCAGATTGAGTGTATCCCTCAAAAGCATTTTGCGAAATCTACAAAGCAATCACAATTTTTTTTTTTTTTTTTATAGGAATTTTACGGTTCGACCACCATTTATTTGTTTTTAAACCCTGACAGCGAGACAGATTTGATAATTGCGCACAATTAGCGAGTTCGCTATTGTGTAGCATCAACTCTATCGCCCACGTGAATCTTCATAACTACACTTCTGGACACATCTTTTGGCCCACCTTGTATTTTCAGTTTCGTTTGGTCCTAGCTAAAATTTTATATTAGGTCGAGCAAAAAGTTTTTATGCAGTTTTGAACCTGGCACATTCACAATTTCATTCAATAGTCTTTTTTTGAATTTCGAACACAGAATTTAAAGAAACAAAAGACAATTTGGAACCTGTTTGTTGATATCAAACAATCGAATACTAAGAAAACTTGGTTTTATTGGTTTACTTGGATTTAATTCTTGAAAAAGTGATTGATATCTTTGGTTTTGCAACAAACATTACTTATTCTTAACATTAAGGTGAGGTTCTATCAATAATTTATGGATACTTCACCTGAAGTCGCCGCCCAAGCTGTGGCACTTATTCAGGCCGGACACAGCCAAAGAAACGTGAGTGCTCAACTTAATTTAAGTCGATCTGCGGTCCGAAATGTTTATCGGAGGTACCTAGAGACTGGCGGCTTTGTTCGTCGCCAAGGAAGGCCACGATCTCGGGTCACAACTGAAAGGCAGGATCGATTCATCGTGACGACCAGCTTGAGAAATCGTCACCTTACCTCCATTGAGATACAAAACCAACTTCGCGACTTCCACGGAGTATCTGTGAGCGCTCGAACTGTTCGGAGAAGGTTAAAAGAACGCGATATGGTACCACACAAGCCAGCTAATGTCCCCAAACTAACGCGAGCCCACCGAACAGCGCGCCTTCATTTCGCACGCAGTCATTTAAATTGGACACAGCAAGATTGGAGCCGTGTACTCTTTTCTGATGAGTCTAAAATTGTGTTACATGGCAATGATGGAAGGAAGAAGGTCTACCGACGTAAGGGAGAGCGTTTCGCACAATGCTGCTTTGAAGAGAGGGTTGCTTATGGCGGTGGCTCATGGACTGTCTGGGGCGGTATATCCGCGAGCGGCTCAACTCAACTTGAGGTTGTTACAGGACCACGGCTGCCAACATTAAATGCTGAAAGGTACATTCGTGAGTGCTTAGAACCTCACGTGATACCATAGGCGGACTATGTGGGCCCAAATTTCCTTTTTATGCATGATAATGCAAGAACCCATGCGGCCGGCATCGTCAGGGAATATCTTCGGGATGTGAACATCACAGTTATGGACTGGCCAGCCAGAAGCCCAGACATGAACCCCATTGAGCACATGTGGGACGAGCTAAAAAGACGTGTTAGGGCTCGTCAGCCAGTTGCCCAGACGATGCAGGAGTTGAAAACTGCCATAGAAGAGGAATGGGAGATGATCCCTCAAAATTTCATAGAGCGGTTGATAAACTCTATGCCTAATCGTATGAGAGCTGTGGTAGATGCCCATGGAGGCAACACGCGTTATTAAATTAAACCTTTATTTGATAAAACATGTTTTTTATTCAAAAATCAATTGCCTTTAACAAGGCGCATATCCGACTTGTTAGGCGTAGCTCCATGTCGTATGGTATTCTGAATTCAAATTTAAAACAATACGATCGAAAAAGATGGTAAAATGTATCAGGTTTAAAACTGCATCAACAGTTTTTGTTCAATCTAGCAATCATATTTCGGTAGGGGCCATCGAAACCTAAACTCTAAGGTGGGCCAATAGATGTGTCCAGAAGTGTAGTTCTTCTCAATTTATTCTAACTATTCTAGAATTATAAGCACGTAGTTTCACACAGCAAACTGCGGAATTATTAATAGATAGTTCTACAACCAGTAGACCACGACGTTGTTCGCAAACTTTCATCCCCGTTAGACCTGTTCACAACATACCATAACATCACGCCGCCTGTATTCCCCGGATCAGGTAGAGGTGTATTAGAACACCCACATTTTTGCCAGTGGCAAAAGACTCGCCCCCTATGTAATAGGATATGTAATAGGGGGCGAGTCTTTTGCCACTGGCAAAAATGTATTTTGCCCACTAGCCGTGCACGAATCGAGCTTTATTCTACTGCTGAGAAATCCCTGAAACTTACCGTAAAACCGTAGATCTTTTAAGACACATTTACACGTCAATATTTTAAAACTAGATGGCACCGGCATTTCCTAGCTGACTGATCCCTGAGAGGAAATGGCGAAACAAATTCAAAGGTCTCTTTTAAAGTATTAGGATTTTATGTGAGTAACAATGTAGGACCATGTCTGGAAGGGTCTCTTGAACAAAGAGCCATCGAAGCTTTGAGTTGACCTGTCCCAACAGACGGCATGCATACATCAGCACTATAGCATTCCGAACTGGGAATCTAAACCTGACTCCACGCTCAGCATCACTTGCAAAGTTGCGGCCAAATGTGACAAACAGGAGTAAATTCAGAAGTTTAGAAAAGTACTTACTACTTACTGCTTACCGTGCGTTTGCACTGGCGAAACATTCAGTTAAAATCATGTTGATGTCTCTGTCAGATACATTGACAGAAATAGAGATATCAAGCGATGTTTCGCCAGTGTAAACGCGTGGTAACACTTCTGCATCCATCATCATTCTCCTGCTCTTGTCCCAATTTATTTGTGGTCGGTGCAACGTTTTTTCTTCCATATTATAGTCGTCATCTCGGTAGTCACTCTCACTAATTAAAGTTCTTCCCCCTTAAGGAACAATAATATCTTATTTCATCTTTAGTCCCTACTTAGTTTAGGCTGTTCGTTGTTCTTCTGTTAGTCACGGAACTTCTATGCACGTACTGAGATTATTTTTTGTTATATGGCGTCGGTGCTTTTCTGTTTCACCGGACAATAAGATATAACACATCAGGACTGTAATCCCCGAAGGGTTAGGCAGAGATGTACGCGTAGGTACCTATAGTAGGTACGTGCACCCATATTTCGCCAGATATGTTTAAGTCGCATTCCCATAATTTCATCGGCCAGTATAAGTTATTTATAGCCCCATAACTTCTTAATACAAGTTTTGGTATATAAAACAAGACTTAGTGTATCAAATATAGAAAACAAGTTTTGTTTATTTGGAAGCTTTGCTATGATTCCAGATACTGCGACGCTGAATCACTGTAATTTCCGCGAACATACTAAAATTGGAAGTTCCGGACAATTTTTCAGAGATATTTCTTGCCTTTTGGCAGAAAGCTAAAGCGGTAAAATTAAGTACCAATATCCTCTTACAGCTTTAAGTAAACGAGATACCATTATAAATATACCATAGACATCACACAATCCGTTGAACGTCCGGCCGTGTGTTTATGTGTTAACAGAAATTTAATGTAACAAGATTTTAATTAACCGCTTTAGAAACTAGGTAATTCAGTTTTGTAACGTTTTTCTCACACAGTTTTAACATGGCTGAATGAAAAGGTTATCTGACTTTCCGTAACCGGACGACTGACGAGAAGAACCTAGGTACAATATACAGGTTGCATACAAAACAAAGGAGCTTGCACAAGCAAGGTTTTTATCTACACACAAGCCTAGTTCCCGATGGGAATTCCCATCGGCAAAAATTATGGGTTTCCATACAAACTTTCATCCCCTATTTAACCCCTTTTACGGGATGAATTTTTAAAATCCTTTCTTTTTACAGGGCGTTTGGAAGCTGGATGCAACGCCTTAATAGTTGACACCATTTAGAGCATGTTGAGCCATACATGTCTTAGACAAATAATGTTTTTTTTTAGTAAAACCGGCCAAGTGCGTGTCGGACCACGCACAATGAAGGGTTCCGTAGTTGATATTATTCAACAGTTGATATTCTTTCCGCGACGCGAAAAGCTGAACGAATCTCCTTACAAAACTGGTGTTTTCTATGGGCAAAAGCTGAATTGAGTTGAATAAGTGTCATTAGTCCCTTAGGCTACGTTGTCTATCAGTAAATTTAAGATTTTTATCTAAATAACTAGATATTACCTACCTAAATGCTCGTATAGTGGAAATAAAAACTAAAAAGAGAAAAACAAAAAACAGGAAACGCGAGACCTCAGTGCGTAACAAATCGTGATAGTATCTCAATCATTCTCGCCCTAAAAATATGGCGTTTGCAACGTGCGTACAAATTGATATGATTGCGTCACTAGGTACTGCGTAAATATCTTGTTTCATGTTGGTAATGGGTGAATTTCAACAAGAGATTTTTATGTATCATTTCGGTGGGATTTTTTTATTTCAATGCAATCTATATATTTTTAGTGACAAATAATACTTTAGTCTATTTTATAACATTGTGCGTGAGTGGACATCAAATATTATCAAAACTTACATAAATATTTAAGGATAAAGTTTTAAGAGTCCACTGAAATTAAAAGTGTCCACCGAAATGATAAACCGATATGACTTTGTATTTGACACCAGGATCTCTAAAACTTTATGTTTTTATCATTTCGGAGATACTTTTAATTCCGGTGGACTGTAATTGGTATAACAGTCCACCGAATCCACTGAAATGATAACACTGAGATGATAAAATAGAGGTTAGTTCTACATTTAACTCCGAAAAAAAATTATTTAAAAAATATGAACACTACTCAAACAAAACAGTACTTACTGCGAATTTAATACACAATTTTGAAACAAATTAAACAAATCTAGCACGAGTTAGAACAGCCACCGAAATGAAACTATTTTTGTCCCCATATTACTGAAATGATAAACTTACTTTTTTGGCGGGAAACCGCAAGACGTTGGGACCGGTGCGTTCGCGCCGAGAGCTTAAGCCGGACTGATCCGGAGTGAGAAAAGGTGAAAGGGGCGTAACAACGCAATGTTGATGTGGCTATTCTACTAAAACTTACTGTCCTCTGAAATGATAACTTTTTTCCAGACAAAAGTTGACTGCCTGTCAAATCCATGAGAAAGAAGATAAACAAACAAAAATTGTTTTATTTGATCGAATATATTATAATTTAATGATAACAAAATCAATTTAAATCCATATTACGAATGTATTTGCAGGAGAAGGTATGTTATGAGCGGAATTGGGTTCAGGACAGGTCACCGTGATGATAAAATAACACTTTGTAATTTTTTTTTTGGGTATATTAGAGGGTAAATACCAATGATTTTTTTTGCCAAGGTAGAGAAATACTTACGTTGTTGAGAAAAAATATATAAAATTAATAATCAGCACATTGCACTACCGTTCTCAGGTTTGCCGTGTATTTTTTTGCTTGGGCAATTCACCCTAATATGTTTTGTTAATAGCTGGGCAACAAAAAAATTAAAAAAATCTCCATTAGGCAATGAGTCTACAAGAATTAATTGCGCGTGCGGTGCGATGTTACTCGAGGAACAGAGAAAATGAACATTTTGTTCACTGACGAGCTAAGTTCCTTAAGGGACTAATTACACTAAATCAGCTCAATTAAGCTTTTGTTCACACAAAACTGGTGTTTTCTATGGACAAGAGTTGAATTGAGCTGAATTAGTGTAGGTACTTAGTCCCTAAATGCGCATTTTTGTAATTTCGAACGTGACGATGTCATCGTGGATGCCACGTCCATAAAATGTATGGAAATACGTGCACGATATACTCGTAACGTTATCGTGGACGGTTTAAAAGCGTCTTCATGTATTTCCAGACATTTCACTTCCCTGTGTTATCGTCATGCCGTGGACGTCCACGATAATTTATCGCCACGTTATAAATTATAAAAACGCCCATTCAAGGCTTAGTTCTCTAGCTGTATAAGCAAAGCTACTTCTTATTTGGGCTTGCTTGCAAAAGAAGCATTGCAGCTCCATTTTGTTTTTACCAGCCGAAAGATGACTACACATACGAAAGACGACTACAGGCTTGGCCAAGGCAACTCAAAAAATAGTTAACTATTTTTTGAGTTGCCTTGGCTTACCTGGAAGTTTTTAATAGGTAGACACCGGACCCAGGTACGTTGAAGCAAAGAAAACCTGCTCAGGTGGAGATTCACAGATGACTCCGCCCTGGAGTATAAAATATGTGGTACTGTCCCAGCGTGTCTTAATGGGGAGGGAGGGTCAAAGCTAATGACCACCCTCGCTGGTAACTGTCAGTTGCTAGGCCCCTGCAAACAGGCGCGACAAAGGCACCGCTCGTCGCGCGACACGCGGTGTCTGCTTCGCGCGCGATTCACGTCGCGTGTCGCGCCTGTTTGAAGGAGCCTTAATGTTTTCAAGGATACACACGCACACTGCATAACCTTGCCGCTAAACTTGGTTTACAATTTTTAGGAATAACTTATAGTTTTCTTCTTTCCTTATCTGTAGGAAAACGGCGTACGCCTTAATATTACAATTCAATTTAGAAAGAAAAAAGAACTGCGTTATTTGGCATAAATACAAATATAACACTGTAAAAGTAATAATAATGAAAAAACTACATGGACTATATTATTAATTAAATGATTATTTAAATAATACGTAAAAAATGTATGGTGTTTGACAAGTACTTAAACAACACCAGCGACGATGCGACACCTAGCGGGATAAATTGGTAGCGTCTCACCCCATTATCTTCCCATTGTCTGCACGTTACAAGAACTGATGGAAGTTGCCAAACTTGTAGCCAAATTCTGGGTTGATTGTATATACAGGGTGTCTCAAACGTAGCGGTCCAAAGGCAAATGGGGTAAAGCGGAGATGACCACCTATTATTCAAAAATTTTTTTTAGTGGGCGCTCCTGCTCTTGTGAGCGGATAAAAGACAAGTAAAAATAAAATCTGAAGCGTTGCAGAGCCACACTGAATGGAAATAGGAACATCATCGTGTACCCACACTATGATTTGCCGTGGTTTGGTCTGATTTCGGAAATCAGACCAAACCACGGCAAATATACAATTATTTGTTATTGTTGCGAATCATATTTTCGAGACTACCATTTTAATTCGGCAGCATTGTATTTCTCGGAGGGACCGCGGGCACAAAATTCCGCGTGGTCCCTTCCAGGGACTACAGCAGGGACCACAGGTAATAAACGCCTCAAGCTCCTCAGTAGCGCTTGCGGCGACCACATAGACCAACGAGGCATTTCGATTTCGTTCGATTCTTTATTCGCGTCTATTATTAGATAAAATGATATTAGTGCAATGCATTACTTTTGACATTTTGTTTCTACTTTACAGCTTGCAGCGCTATTTAGTTTCTAGGTTACCATTTCTTCAGCAACATCATCTGTTTTTGTAGACGAAGTTGTAAGGAAAGAAGCTAAAAGGCTTATCTAATTTAGCAGTCGCGAAGTTATCGAATAGTCTCGTAAAATATAAGGAAAACATTAATCTTGTATCTTACATAGTAACGGCTCCACTTGTCTTGTTTTTACTAGTTCGTAATTATTAAGCAATTACGATTTTTTATGAAATGTTTTAAAAATAGACTGCTCTCGATTATCTGTTTCTAAATCTTATTAGTACATAATCTTACTGTATAATAATATAATCCAAACTAATATTATTATTATAAATGCGAAAGTATATATATAAGTACGTTTAGATGTTTGGATGTTTGTTACTCAATCACACATCGGCTGTACGGATTTGGACTTGGTTTGGCACACAGTTTGTTTAATCGTTAACCTGGACTAACACATACGTAGATACATTTTTAAGTTCGCGGAATGGAGGGTGAGAAGTGTTTATAAAAATACTAAATTATTTTTCTTTTTCAATATATTCACCTGCTACCCTTATACATTTTTCAGATCTTTCAATTAGCTTATGTATACCTTTTTTAAAAAAATGCTTTGTCTTTGTCCGAAAAATAAGCTGAAACCGCGTCCTTCACTTCTTCATCAGTTGAAAATTTCTTCTCACGAAGTTCTTTTTTCAGTTTTGGGAAGAGGTAATAATCACTGGGAGCCAGGTCTGGGCTGTAGGGTGGATGGTCTAAAATATCGAAGCCCACCTTATGTAGGGCAGCCAACGCAACACGGCTCTTGTGAACAGGCGCGTTGTCGTGAAGAAGATGGACACCTTTGGTCAATTTACCCCTCCTTTTTTCTTTAATGCTTTCTTTCAACGTCTCGAGGATAGAAGCATAGTATTCTCCGGTTATAGAAACGCCTTTATCTTTATAATCGGTCAACAGGATCCCTTCTGAATCCCAAAACGAAAAAATGAGAAAGATGTGGTAGAATTTTTTGACCTCACCTGACCTACCTCATCTGACTAAAAATGTGAGTACAGGAAATTTCAAAATGTTTACTATCTCCAGACTTATGATTTGTTCCTCAATGGTGGCGCTAGCTGGCGGGACTACTCTTCGGGTTTATGTGTAGGTCAATCTGCCTAGCCTTTTCCCAACTATGTTGAGGTCGACTTCCAGTCTAACCGGATGCAGCTGAGTACCAGTATTTTACATGGAGTGATTGCCTATCTGACCTCCACAACCCATTAACTGGGTAATACGATACCCCTTGGTAAGACTGATTGTCAGACTTTCGGGCTTCTGACGATCCGTAACGACTGTCAAAGATCCACGAATGACAGCCGGGACCAACGGCTTAACGTGCTTTCCGAGGCACGGAGGAGTCTCGGTATGTAAAGATGGTCACCCATCCACGGACCAACCCCGGCAAGCGTAGCTTAACCTGATGGATCGACCCGTGCGGCTGTTACTACTTAGCCACGAGTTTATGTGTAGGTATAATACTTTAATATTTAACTAAGATTTTGCAAACAGATCTTGATAATTTGACATGACTTGCACCCGTGAGAAGCAAGGGCGGGTTGCTATAGTATTACCTACATGAATCAAGCAGTCGCCGAGAAGGTAGCATCAACCGGTATCTACTTGTACTTCGTTTGATACCCATGCAGTATTTTACTAGCCAACTAACTTTAGTAATTCTTGCCTGCCGAGGAATTTATACCCGTATTACGTTACCTATAAACGGAAACGTAAAGCAGCATTACGAGAATATTAAAACCGACAAGATTCCGAACACGTTATAATGAAAGAACATCAAATCGAACGCGCGTTGATTTGCGCTGACGACTCGTAAAAATACTCGTTTTCAACTGGTTTATTATACGTAAAATTAGCATTTTTGGTGATATGCTGTGTCTATCATCACAAGTTACGTGGTTTTACTGTCTATACTGTTTATTTTACTAGGAATTTATTGATACTTTTAGTTTTTTCAATTAAAACATTAAGAAAAGTGGAAAAGGGAGGTTGATGGATGGCCGGGATTTTCAAAGTAAAAAGATGTAAAATAATATCCTTTCAAGATATGGTGTCAAGATCAATTGCGACCAAAACACGTTTCACATCTAACTTTACCAATAATAATATTATGTGTTTGTTGGATATGTAACTGGTTGAGAGCCTGCCTGTTAAGACTTCCTTAGTACCTTAGAACCTGAGTATTTCTTCAAGTAGATTTAAGGTATTTATGCGAGGTACTATTTCTGTTCACATGTTCAATTATCCTGGCTGTGTTTTCATGTTTCCGAGAGACAATTGGCTGATTGACCCTGAAACCGTATGTATTTGTAAAGCAGTTTCATCAACGTTTTTTTTTTGGTCTCCATTCTCTCTCTTGGTTCAATTGTGGCTTTACTCAAGTACTTTTATTTTATTATCTATAATATTATATTTAATTAACTTTCCTATTTCAATGTTAATGATCAAAAGAAAATCAATTTACCCTATTGATTAGGCAATTAAATAAACGTAAAAGCTGCCAATATTTCAACATCAATTACGTCTTGTCAGACACTTTCCAAAACAATTACAATGTTCAGCGATAACAAAAACCGTAACGTTGGGTACCTACTCTTAACTCTTAACATTCGTGTTGATAAATTATACTTAGGCTCGTCTCTAATGAAACGTAGCAGAAAATTGTTGGTAATGATACGTTACCAACTGTTGCGAACACCTGCCTACTGGCCCATTGTAGACCAGTCACTAGATGGGTAAGAACAGAAGATTTAGTTTAGAAAATGGTGCAGGTACTTACCTGGAAAGGTTGGCTGCGAACCGATTATTTTAGAAAATCAAGAAAATCATCTAAAATCTGAGGTCTGACTAACAATGATATCATTTTCTTCTTAGCGTGTCGAAGGCAAAAATAACTCGAAAAAATAAAAAATACATAATAATAGCAGTTTTTTAATTTTTTTGTTTGTTTTGTTTGGGCCAAACAAATGATCTCACGATTTTTCAAAAGATGTTGAAGAACTCTGTGAAAAATAATTCTCCCGTGGACGGCGAGTGCTTCTCCAACCAAATTCAGATGACCAGCCATACGTTTGTGTTGACCGATGATTTTTATTATACTACCGACGATGTCACGCAAAATCCTGCATCGCGCAAGCAAAGTTCGCCGCGCGACTAGCATTTATACAAAATCCCGCCCGACATTAATCGTCAGAAATAGCCCACCAGACACAACACCCGCCTGGTCGGAGGGTCCTACCTTTTCTATGGAGGTTGAAGAACTTTACACCCTGTTCCTCATACCTCTATATACTCTAGTGTTCTGTACAGGTAGATTTGTATTTAGACGTTAACTGTTGGAATATAAGTAGAAACCATACGCCGGCGAAGATAGTGACAATAGTTTGAAACTAAACAGTGTTTCCAACCGAGTGAAGAAAGATTTTCGATAGTGAACCTTCTTCCTTCATTTACTAACTGGCCTCAGTAAACTGAATCGCAATTGATATTCTATTATGTTAGCAGTTGCGGCAGTTCTTACATTATATCTGATCACCGTGTCAGTAAGGTTGGCTGGTTCTAACTGCTTACAGTTCTTACGTCATGTGGGCTCTGGGATTTACTAATAACTTGTTCTTTCTTCATGTCTGTTATTTGTTTTTATTTTAGTTGAAGAGCAGTTGTAATTCTTGTTTCGTAATGGAAGATTCTCTTACATGAATAAGCTATAAGAAGCTAACGTCCTGTGGTGCTGTTCTCTTTACCAGTTTCCTTAATAATACCTATCTTACTGTTCTTTATTTTCAAAGCAATTCTCACAAGAATGGCAACTTCAAAAATAAGACAGATTTTTATCAAAACTTCAGGAAACATATCTTGCGTGTATCCTGCTAGTCATTTGAAACATAGACTAAACATGGACTACCAGGCTACACCAGGGTACCATTAACTATTGCAGAGATAAATAATGTTTCTCTTCTCAGTGATTACTCAAGAATTACGAATTTACAATTGTATCCTTATTATTTCTGGCAAACCTGTTTTTAAATGTTTTGTGTCTTCGCGTTTTATAATTGTTCAAGTTCGTCGAATCGATTACCAGAACCCCCGTGTTGGTTTTGACATGGAATCCTAATAAATCTTTTGTTGGCATTTAAATGTAATTAAGTATCATTTTGAGGAATTTTGGTATGTACTTACTAGTAAAGATTATGAGGTTCTTACTACTTAGGACCTGTTTAACCTACGATTAAGTTCCTAAATTCAAAAATGGAACAGAATTTGTATGAAATTATCTGCCAAGTAAGTTAATAGGAACGTAATCGTAGGTGGTGAAACAGGCCCTTAGTATTTCTCTCCGTATTAGGTCCATTTAATTTTTTTACGTTTTCATCATGGGACCACTTGAATATCTATTTCACTTTAGTTACTTTTCCAGGTCTTCTATGCAAAGCTGATTATAACCTAATGTGTTAAATAAAATATGCATAATCAAGTTTCGCACTACTGTTAACATCAGCATATTTTACCTACTATCCACAAAAATTATGCGAAGACAATAATTTTGGATTCATCATCGATTGTATAACTAGAGTTGCGCAAGGCAGTCGGTATCGAATCGATTAGAGTCGGCCGAGATTCGGTATCGATGTGCATGGCAGTTCGACTTCCGTTCATGGAATTTTGTGGGATATTGACATGGAAACACACATTACTAACGATGATCGTGTTAATGTGGTCTTAGAAGCATGTTTAGGAGATAGAATGGTGAACTTGAAGCATGATTCACGAAGTAATTCAGATGACTTGAGTTGCTTGTGTTAATGTTGTTTCCCTAACTAACGGTTTTGATAATAATTATTCATGCATGAATTAAAAATTTGTATCTGCAAAAACGTTAAATAAAATCACAGTAAAGAATGTGACTCGTATTAGGAAAATCAAACCGAAAATGACGAGAATTAGTATTTATTTGTCCTATATACAACTGAAAATTTTAAGAAAATGGCAAGTAGGTAATTTAACCCAGAAATAGAACATCAAGCGAAAATGATACGAAGATGAACCAAGTACCTACTAACATTGAATAAAATAACAATATTATTGTAATACATAATGAATGAATTAACGAACACTACGATGCAACTGAACAATAACAATAGCGCGGAGTAGTTTAATTGAAGCCACGTGTGGTGAATGATCAATGTCTTTGATTACAACTGTCGTAAGCACCACCATATTGGGGTACTAGGTGTGACATAATTGATAATAGTGGGTCATAGAGGCACAGTGGGTCAGTGGTGGAGCCAAGTTCCGGAGCTAGCTTATAGTGAAAGTTATTGCTGTCCCAGTCTACCAGAATAGATTTCTATATAATAAACCAGACATTATTCAGATGGTCATCATCCAGAAAATTATTATGCGATTTTTTGTGTTTGATAGGATCACTTTTGGCCGCTATCTTATTGGATTCGGATGGTAAGTGATGATGCGGATGACGATAAAACAGGCTAGCCTAGAAATCACCGAGCCTTGAAATTGAAACCTAAGTTACATCCTTACCAACAGACAGATGCTCAGACACTTAATCAACCACTTTCAAAAGCAAAATCCAACACTATTCAACATGCTTGAACAAGATTCCATATTAGGACCTTGAGACGAACGTAGTTGCAGTCTAGTCTCAGCATATTGACTCGTAGATGCAATGAAACGCTCTGGGAAAACCATTGTCACATGCTCGGACAAGGATGCGAAATTAGGTGGTATACTAACGGGTGTTGCAACTGCTTATTTCCTTCGTTTAATATCTTGTTATTTCTTTCGTAACTAGTGTCATGTAGTAGTGTGTGTAGTATTTGGCTTCTGGTTTAATTGGCACATTTTTATAGCTGCATATCATTTAGATTTTTTTGTGATTTTCTTTGTGGTTACCTCTCTGGGAATTCCCTGGGCAATCAATCTTCTAGGCAAATGTTTTACGTACTTCTAAAATATTTCAGCTAGACTGTAGAGACTACGTTTCCAATAACTGTAGCTCATTTCAACTTCGGTAATAGTTACGTTCAAAAGCTGCATTTTTGGCTTTTCAGTGACTCAACTTCATCTCTGGATATTCCAAAGAATTTATAGAAACTGGGTTTGACTTGCAAGCTTATCTATACATACAGGGTTACTGGTAACTCGACGTATTCCTTGCAGGACGTCATAGTAGGGTTAAAATGCAGCAAATTAGGCCACCAAATGTTCTACCGAAATTCAGTAGTTTTTGAGTTAATTCGATTTTTAGCTTTTCTATGAAAAATCCCAGATTAAATCATTTGGAGCCAATTTAAAAATGATTTACGGCGCGACTGTACTGAAATTTAAGTTAACATCATAGCTGACGCCGTAGCAGATCCTTGTTAATAATTCAAAGTTCAAAAATGCCAAAAACTTTGGCAAATATCACTAAAGAAACATTTAGTTTTTTTGTGAATTTTGCTATTACTTCATACAAAATGTTGTCTAGTGAAAAAAAAAATTACTACGTCTGATGTACAAATTACTAGGAAAATATCCTTGTCTTATCAGCTATTCAGAAAGGTATGAAAGTTAATACAAAGTTAAGGACTACATTATGTGCGTCTCACAAAAAGGTGATTATTCGGAAAATCAATAAAACTATTTCGTGAATATTAGCATTATTTTTAATAATAAAATATCAGTTTAAAAACTTTTACTACACTTTCACACGTCTTGTTCGATGTGCTGCCCTCGGTTTCTAATACACGTTCTTATTCGCTTCCTCACTTCAGTTTTTGTGATTCTTGATGTGATTGTTGCCCTCATCTGGTCCGCTGCATCTCTTATTCTCTCCCTTAGTTCTTCAATTGAATTTACTGGGGTCACATAAACTAGGTCTTTCATATGACCCCAGACGTAAAAGTCTAGTGGCGTAAGATCAGGGCTACGTGCAGGCCACGGAATTGGCCCACCGCGCCCTATCCATCGGTTTGGGTAGGTTTCATCCAGCAATTGTCGAATTGTGATTCGGAAGTGGGCTGGACATCCGTCATGTTGATACATCATGTTTGCTCTTCTGTCTTCCGGTACATCCGTGAGCAGTGGTGTTAAATGATTTCTTTGGAAATCTTCATAAAGTTCCCCATTTAATGTTTGGGGTAAAAAATGTGGGCCAATTAATTTGTCGTCGATAATACCCATCCAAACATTAAGCGAGAATCTACGCTGGGATGCGGTTGGTTTCAGTTTCTTAGGATTTGCTTCTTCGCCTTCGGTGCCCAGTAATGTAAGTTGTGGTAATTTGTGATACCATCACGGTCAAAACATGACTCATCGGTCCACAGAATGTTTTTTAAAAAGTTTTCGCTTTCGGCGTCGGCATTTAGCATAAAACGACAAAATTCAAGTCGTCTTGGCGGATCTCCTTCTTCTAATGACTGGACAGGTTGATAGTGGTATGGATGTCGGCCTGATAAGTGAACTACAGACCAGACTTTCCACTGTGACATAGCAAGCTCACGCGCTACGATGTTTGTCGATATGTTGGGGTCGTCAATAAAACGTTGAAGAATCAGCTCTTCGTCCTCAGCCGTGTATCTCCGAGAACGACCAGTGTCAATTTGCCTGCTTCTTTGGACGCTGTCAGTTTCAGATAATCGCCGATAAGTCGATCCAAAAACACTAACGTGTGGGAGTCGGCGGTTGGGAAAACGAAGTTGATATTCTCTCCGCGCCTGAGCAGCGTTACCGTCACTAAGTCCGTAACAGTACATTATGTCAGCGTATTCAAGGTTAGAATATGCAGCCATAGTCAGCACTTATGAAGGCACAGCACAGCACAAGAGCAAGATACGCAGTATCAGTTAAGGAAATAGCCAGATAACAAAACACGAGCTTGCGCGACGTAGAGTTGAAACTAACTGACTCTGACGACCAGATTTTGTAAAGTCGCACCCCGTGTCATGCCGGGAGAACAATAGTGACCAATCACAAAGCTTGCCGAGTGTTTGGGGTTCAAGCGCAGGTAAAAACTACGAATAATACGAATATGAAACAATAGGTTGACCGTCTCGCAATTTTACCTGCTCCTCATAAAACTCATTTTTTCCCTGTCACACATGCAAAAGTATTGACAATCATACCTTTCTGAATAGCTGATAAGACAAGGATATTTTCCTAGTAATTTGTACATCAGGCGTAGTAATTTTTATTTTCACTAGACAACATTTTGTATGAAGTAATAGCAAAATTCACAAAAAACTAAATGTTTCTTTAGTGATATTTGCCAAAGTTTTTGGCATTTTTGAACTTTGAATTATTAACAAGGATCTGCTACGGCGTCAGCTATGATGTTAACTTAAATTTCAGTACAGTCGCGCCGTAAATCATTTTTAAATTGGCTCCAAATGATTTAATCTGGGATTTTTCATAAAAAAGCTAAAAATCGAATTAACTCAAAAACTACTGAATTTCGGTAGAACATTTGGTGGCCTAATTTGCTGCATTTTAACCCTACTATGACGTCCTGCAAGGAATACGTCGAGTTACCAGTAACCCTGTATATATTTACTTGTCCTGACTGATTGATTCATGAACGCAGAGCCTGAACCACTGGGGCTACAAACTTGAAATTTTGGCAGTTGATACCTTTTATGTTGCATCCACTAAGGAAGGATTTTTGGAAACTTCACACGCGAGCAAAGCCGCGGGCAACAGCTAGTTTGGCATATAGGAAAATTGGGAACCACTACTTTAAAAAGTCTACCACATAAACTTGCTCATTATCTGCACGTTTTTCTCCTACAAGTACAAAAAGAAATTCATCAATAGCTGAACCTGAACACCTGTAAGATAGAGCTGATTGTTACTACTTATGTCATTTACCACGAATACGTTTACGTTTGCTTATCGTTCTCAAGGCTTTTCATTTTTGTTTTAATGTTTCTTTCATGTCTGTCGTTATGCCGGTGATTTTAATTTATATAACGTGTATAGAATGTGGGAAACCAAAACGTATAGTTTTGACTACGGACATCCGGGGTTTTGAATAGTAGTAGCGACAATTTCAAAACTAGTTTTAGTCTAGGTGGGCAGGACTGCATTTGAAGTTTTTCGTAGAAGCATTGTTTGAATTTCTTACTAATGTTTTTTATTTATCTCGTTTCTTCCAGATTCCATCCTCTATGTTTTGGTAATCTAATGAACAAAAATAATTTTGTAAACGATTAGTTTAGACTGTGTGAAAGATGATATGGCTAGAAAGATGACTACCGAGACGATGAATAATAGAGAATTAAGGAAAAAAAGACATGTTGTGCCGACCACAAATAAATTGGGATAAGTATTGAAGTTGAGTATTGAATTTGTTTAACAAATGTTTTCGGTTGGTCCGTGGATGGGTGACCATATTTACATACCAAGACCCCTCCGTGCTTCCGAAAGCACGTTAAACCGTTGATCCCGGCTGTCATTCGTGGATCTTTGACAGTCGTTGCGGGTCGGCAGAAGCCCGAAAGTCTGATAACCAGTCTTACTAAGGGGTATCGTATTACCCAGTAACTTTTAGGCAGTCGCCCCATGTAAAATACTCAGCTGTATCCGGTTAGACAAGAAGCCGACCTCAACATAGTTGGGAAAAGCTAGGTAGATGGTGAGGATGATGATGATGTAAGTTGTCATGAATGACTCCAAACTTCCTCTCATCCTTTGCTCCTTTCTATATAGTTTTGTGTTTAAATTGAGCCCATTTGTATCACCGACCATCAAAATACGATTGTTGTTGAACTCAAATCCTATTTGTCCTCTAAATTCAAATTTCAGAACACAAATCCAGTCCCTGACCTGCGTCAACAATGCTATGGCACAGATGCCTGCGCCCGCGTCGCGCGCCGTGCCGGCCCGTGCCATACGCCCGTAATCAGTTACATTACACTCTTGTAGTACCCACAGTAATTACATCCAAGTGAGGATTTTATTACGGATTAAGGTCATGGAGTAGGGGAAGGATCCAAGGTTGACTGATTTAAAGATGAAGAGGATTGTTGTTTTAGATGGGATTGTTTTGAAATATGATAGTAGGAAGGAGGTGTTCATTGAGATCATGGCTTTTTAGAAATATTTTGTTCTTCTGGAATAAAAAGACTTCAAGGGTCAGCGTATTGGGTACTGACCCCCAAATAAATTAGGAAGGTGCTTACCTGCTTCTGTTATGATAGCTCATTGGTTTTCTTACCTACAACATCAAAGTTGTAAGTTTTCGTATAAAGAATACCTATCGAATTTGACTTTTACGACGCTTCTGTACTTCCACAAAGAGTTCGATTTCATAGAAACCGATACCAAAAGTAACAATCCGAGCCTTCCATAGTTGCAAGTCTTTTAAACTTTATTTTCTAATGGAAAGAGTTGAATTGAGGGAAATGGATTTCGTATGGTGCAGAGATGGGAGAGATAGGTTATCCACCGGTGTGACTAGTTTCTAGCTGTCGCTTAATTCAATCTGTTAATACGTGCCTGCGTTATATTGGTATCACTTTTGTACCGTTTGATTTTATAGGTACCGTTACGGAAAAAATTCTCCTCTGCTGATCATTTCAGACGAAAATGAGCGGTTTCAATAGGTGCTGATCTGTTATTCAAGTTTTCACTTTTACTGTTACATTCAGTTTTTGGAAGAAGTCTATTCATTTTTATAGATATATAATTTCAGATACTTACGCGACATCTTTATCATCTACCATTTCGACAGAATTACTCAATTTATTCACATAATTAATTTCATACAAATTGAACGATTGCTAAGGGGTTCCCCCTTGATTAGTTATAAGATGTTAAATATTATAAACAACAACACAATCAATATCAATTCAACAAGTCTTCAAAAGAACTTGTTTTAAAAGTTAATTGAAGTTCTTTAGCAACTTAACCAACTTGACGAGTTTGTCTTCATAGATTAGATTTTTTGCAAAAACTGTCGATTATGTGAATAATTTGATGAAGTCACTATTTCGTACTTATCATTTTTGATTTCATCAACAGTTGCCAAAATCTCAAATAAAGACTGCTCTATTCATTATAATAAAGTGTGCTACTTAATGTTAATGTCGACAGATGTTTTTTTTTGTATTACAATAAATTAAACGTTGAAGTATTGGCAATGGTAAAAATGGTATTGAAAAATTCAAATCTATCAATAAATAATATATAAATAAATAATAAATATATAAATCAATAATAAATACATTGCAAGAAAATTGTAGGTTACAAAATTTCAATAAGCAATAAAGATAACTGACAAAAAATAGATAATCTGAGATGGTGACTGGCCATGTGGATAACGGGACGAGCGACGATGATGAAACAAAGACGTAAGTGTAATTTCGCATCGACTTTGCAAGTAATGCCGCTCTGCATTGCCAAGATATCAACCTGTCAACCTTGGACTAACTTCATTCTCCTGCCCTTATCCCAATTTATTTGGGGTTATCGAAGCACGTTTGCAAGCACGCTTTTTCTTTCATACTTCTCTACCAGTCTCATCTCCCTTTCTAACCATATCACCCTTCACATAGTCCAGTCATCCTTTCTTTGGTCTTCCCTATTCGTAAAGTTATCCACAACATTCACATTTAAAACTT
Source organism: Cosmia pyralina (assembly GCA_946251885.1). NCBI lineage: Eukaryota > Metazoa > Arthropoda > Insecta > Lepidoptera > Noctuidae > Cosmia > Cosmia pyralina. The sequence continues at coordinate 23,901,339 of OX276358.1, forward strand.
TCCTCGCGATACTTTTCTCGTGTCAGCCTTGGACTAACTAACATTTGTATTTAAATGTAGGTAAAACAGAATATGAAGAGCTTTCTTTCCACCCTGGCTTCATACTTACCTACGTTTATACTATCTACGTTTCTACGTATCTATGTTTCAAATAATGTAATATGTAGAAAAATAAGGATCTATTTTTATTCAATGCGTATTTTTTTGCTTCTGCTGAATGAAAGAGCCAATTACGGAGTACACAATGGATCTTTGTGTTTGAAACATAAATTGATTTAATTACACATACAAATGTCTATCAAAACGTGGAAAGGAACCGTAGAACACCTTGTAATGTACCAGTGAAACAACTGCAGCCCTCAACTTCCAAAGGTGACTATAGCAGTAGGTATATAGGTAGGTAGGTAGGTAGGAAGAGAATTAGCATCCAACTTTGTTCCATATGCATAAGCATAAGCATAATCATACTATAATGTTCCCACTGCTGGGACACAGCCCTCCTCCCGATGAGAGGGAGTGGGCCTAATCCACCACGCGGGCCCAGTGCGGGTTGGTAGATGTCACATGTCTTCGAATTGTTGGTTCTAGGACAATCCAGTTTCCTCACGATGTTTTCCTTCACCGATTTGAGAGCAATGGTGATGAATGTAATACTGATGATACACATTTCATCATCGACATCATTTCAGCAGAAAGACGTCCACTGTTTGACATAGGTCTTCCCCAAGCACCGCCACTTCGACCGGTACTGTGCTTCTCGCATCCAGCGGATTCCTGCGGCCTTTCCAAGGTTAGCGGTCCACCTTATGGGAGGTCTTCCAATGTTATGAATTTATGATACACATTTATATCCGGGGAACTTTAAACAGTCATACAAAGCTATGCGTGCTGAGTGGCTATCTTTCCTAATGACAAGAGATACTCGTAGTATATTGCACATAGGGTTCTAAACGAGAGTAGATGAAGAAGATGATGAAGAAGTTATCTACTTACTGATGATGGTAGCTGAAAACTTCATTTGAATAATGCATCCAATACAGACTACCGGTTGCCTTGTACAACAAAGAAATCTTTTCCAATAAGATTGGAATTAATGATATTTCACGAAATTCGGAAATTAGTCACATCATGGATGATTGAATTAGCAGTTGTTTGGAAATTAAGTACACAACTAGTTTAAATGAAAGTGGAACTCGACGGAAAGAGTAAACGCCAGAAGGAAGACGTTTCGCTTTTTTTTTTAACTAATAACAGCTGTCATTGAAACTTACGAAGCATGTACGGATAGTTGATAGGTCGTCACATCCACTTCTTAACGGCGACCATATCAAAGTTTTCCCTGCCTGTTTTTTATACTTTTGTTTGCTATACATTCCTATCTAACACTCAATTGATCAAACTAAGATTACGTTTACAAAACACTTTAAAAAGAAATATACCAATAATTAAAATTGAGTAGGTAAGTAAAAAATCGTTAATTGAGTTCTAAACCATTGAAGCGAGCGTTATAAAAATAAAAGAATGTATTTGATTGTCAATTTGTTGTCTATGGCTGATTGACTGTAGAGGTTATTTATGAAATGCAATAAAAAGTGTGAATGGAGTTGTTAAGAAAATCTGTTTGAAAAGAAAAAAAAAACAATTGAATAGTTGTGTGCTTGCCGGACATGTCTGCCGTATGTCAAATGAGCTGTGGGCTAATGGCTGAACCCAATAACCTATCTGTCACCAGTTTTGGCATACTACTGGAGATAGAAAAACCTACATATCTATGATTTGAACGTCCCAATAATCTAAGACAGTTAAAACAAAAGAACACGAACGAACGAAAGGAACGGTAGCGATTAGGTTCGGCCGAAAAAGAACTACTGATTGGGTCCCATTGTCCCATTAAATGCTAGACGACATCGTGGCAGACCAAGACGAAGATGAAGGGACGAACTTGACTACTACCGAAAGGAGGCCAGCAGTGGCAGTGTACAGACGTGTGTGGGAAAGGAGAAAGGGAAGCCTTTGCCCAGCGTTGGGACATTACTGGCTAAATAGATAAAAAGAAGTGCGAGCAGAACAACGATCTTGGTTAGCGATACTTAAACTCCGAGTAACATTAATAATGGAATAGATAATGAATATAGTTTTCGTACCTACTTTCTGATATACACGGCTATCGGCTACATGTCAAGCTATGCATTTCCAGTACAACTGACCTCTCATTGTACGGAAATGCTATACAATACGAGATCAGCTTATACTGGAAATATATAGTTTGATATATAGCCGTGCGTTCACAGGTTGGTTCAAAAGTTCACGAACGTGGTATTGAGAGACATTAAGGTAATATGTCTGAACGCTACATATTTAAATGTAGATACAGACAGGTCACTAGCTATTGTATGTAGCATCGTTTAAAATTCTTAAGTTAACAGTTATACAGAGCTGTTTTGACTGCTCATCTAGTCGTTTTAAAAATACACAAGTAATTTTTTATAGTATTGGAACTAAATGGTGAAGATTTGAAAGTGATCGGTACTCATCCTCTTCATCACCATTCTCCTGTCCTTATCTCAATTTAATTGGGGTTGGCGCAACATGTCTTTTTCTTCATGCTTCAACTGATCGGTACTAGAAACGAGTCTATAATCACAAACGCAACAGACTATGAAAACAAACATAACGCTTCGGTGTATTAACAATCAAACAAAAAGATTAACACCTGATCACGAGCACTTCTTAGAACTTATACTGTAAAAAATACAACAAAAAAAGACATACAATGTCGATTTATTCACGTGAATCGAAGGCTCCCACTTAATTGTAACAAATGATGATGAAAATTGTTTTTCTGATGCTGTGGCTGATGAAGCGTAGGTTGAAGAAATCATTCGGTCATCAGTACACCATGAAGGTGATGAAATTATTACTGAGGTCCCTTTTTATTAGCTGTCATAGGTTACTTGGAATCAGTGTGACTGTTTGAATGATTCTACACTCGGCTGCGCGTAACGAGCTAGCCGTGGCCGGAGATTTAATAAAAAGTAAATTAAATACGATTGTTGTTGCTATAGTATATATGAATGCTTGTTACAGAGTCATATGGATTGTGTGAAACTAGAAGCGGATTACAAGGTGAAGAAGATAATGATGTTACAACTATGGGTGAACTCGATGGTCACACTGTTTTTGTAACTTGGACTTGTAATGAGGAAAACCAATACCAAGCTTTTTCATAAATATTATATTATAGCTGCTATGCACTGCAGTGCCACTATTGAAAAATTAATAAGTCTGGAGATATGGAACATTTTGAATGCACACACTTTTAGTCAGGTGAGGTAGAATTTTTTGTATTAAAAAATCAACACTAAACCTCCTAGATTCGAAGTTATAGACAGTTAAAACCAAAAACGGCCGTTAACTGCTATAACTTAGAATTCTACCTCATCTAACTAAAAATGTGTGCATAGGAAATTTTAAAATGTTCCTTAGCTCCAGACTTATAAATTTTTTTCTCAATGGTGGCGCTGTTGGCAGCTATACTCGCCTTAAATAGATATCTTTCAAAGAAAACACCAGCAATATTGTGACATTAGGTGCTAGTTACGATGTTTTAAGTCGAACTGTTTAGTTGGTAGTGATAGCATTTTCATGTAAGTGCATTTCATTTTCAAATTGAGATGGAGAAAATCGCAGGATCAATGTTTCGTTTCGCATCAAATCATGTTTAAAGCTTTTGCTTTAAAGTTTAAAAACTAAGCATTAACAGAGAAAAAAATTATGTAAATTTATATTTTATCTGACAATAAAATAATAATAAAACACCACCGCGGGATGGAAAACCCCAACATCGGTTTTTAAATGTAGACAACAAAAATATGTATTTGCATAGGACCTTGATGTGCACTTTACCTTTGAATCCTTTGTTATGTTTCTCTTAATCTGAGCCAGTTTTGTCTCAAACTTAACTAAAGAAAATATCTAGACCGAAGTTAAGCATTCACTTCGCTGTGTTCAGGACAAAATTCGGTCAACTCTCCAAAAACTGCAACCATGTTTCAGATTTGCATTTCTGTAACTGACTGATCTCTTGTTTCAAACAACGGTTGTATTTATAAAAACAGTTAAAAGTCATTGTCGGTAGATCCTTGTACATGATTCATGTATTGCTCAGTATGTTTCGGGTTCAGTGGGTCAGTCACCGGCCGGGAATCGAACCGGTCTGAGCAGTACTCCACACCTACGTGCAGTTTCTGATGTTTCAATGTCAAGATGGATATGTGTTGATTTTGATATTTACTTGTTATGTTGGCTATTTTGTTCTCTATATTATCACAGTTAATTGCGCTGGTTCATAGTTTATCTAATTACGAGTAAGTTTTCCTAACCCAAAGCCATATGGCTAAATTCTGTAACGCGTACATAGATACCTCGTAGTTCTCGATTGCCCACCGTTTCTTTTCTCTGTCAAGAGATATACTAATCATTTTATCTGTACGTAAATTGTAAACAGGTAAACTTTAATACAATTTTAAGTGTTTTAAGTAAGACTAGGGCTCCTTGGGATTCCCTCGGGTATGTAGTGAATCTGCGACCTAATGACGGTAGTCGCCTATGGTGTCACTTCTTAACAAGTTATCAAGTTTGAAGTTAAAATTTTCCTTAAAAAACCAGTTTAATTTATTAACACTCGAACCGTGTGACGGATATGTGTTGTGCTTTACGATTTTGAGTAAAAGTGTTGGTTTATGTAACATCGTTATTTTTTATGCATGAATTCAAATCCGCACAGGAAATCATTGATCTTAATTTTTAAGGATATACTTTTACTTTTCAGTAGATAAAATCTGATGAATATTAAGAATTTGAAATGATAAAATTCAGAAAATATTTGCTGTGATTTTCTGGTTAAAAGTTATCATTTCTGCCGACTTGCTGAAAGATAAGTATAAAGACGAAAAGTGTCCTGTAGATCACTGAGGATGCTTTATGCTTTATAGTGTCATAGGACAAGCAGATACATCTATGTTCTATGTTCGAGGGTACACTTAGTCCTTCATGTGGACCATTGTGACAAGCAAATACATAAATTGTTGTTTATGATACAGATATAGTTAAGCAGGCTGTTGCAATCCAGGTAGCAGTAATTACAGCCAAAGTTATGGTAGTTAACCTGTAACCTAAGATCGTAACGAACCCTGAGCGTTTCCACTTTTACTTCCGCGAAATTGTAACACTCTGTAAGGTAGCTTTACTAACTTTATTTATACTAAATGTGACTAAAAGAATGATGAATAAAAATTTTGAAGCAAGGAGAGGGAGACTGAAGAAAAGATGGAAATGTGACAGGAATGATAATGTCAATGAAAAGGGAGTGAATTGTAAGGTGGTGACTGACAGGGGAGAATAGAAGGAAAAAACGTAATAAGGACGACTATAAGTAACTTGGGATAAGAGCAGAAAGAAGATGAATAGCGTTGCTTTGTTCTTGTTCGAAGGATATGATCGCCGGTGTACTAATTAAAGGCACATGACGACATGAGGCTTGGTATCTGGGAGGCAAATGCAATATGTTGTGTACAACTGCGTCTTAGAATCTAGGACGCATCTATTCAGGATATGTGACTGATAATAGTGATTGATAATAATAGGCAGTGCTTCCAGTTGTTCACCAGTATCACTTCAGTATTAGTATCACTAAAATAGACAGTTAGAAAGGAGACCCTGCCCATCTAAACTAATAAAACGAAATGTCTTAAGATGAGGAATAGTGTAGAGGTGTTTGAGTATAAATATTATAGTTATACTGGTTTTTGTCCCGAGAATGCAAAAATCAGCATCAAAGACAACTTCAACTTTTTGCATATTCATTATTTTAGAGATAAACGTCATTTATGCTCAGAATAACAAATTCTTTTTTGTTTTGTGCAGATATTTATTATCTTGATGACTCTTTTATTTAAGGTTAAGATGTACTTAAACGTAGTGTAAAAAATAACAATTAACAGTTTAACAAATTATTCACGTCAAGCAAAATTTTAAGAATTCACCTACTTTTGCCCAAATTATTCTTCAGCCAATTAAGTTTCAACGAGCCGCCACACCTAATTAATTTGATTCGTAAAATCGCATTATTTTGTCTCAATATTTTCGTGAAAGTTCTTTTCCACTGCATTCTATTTTATAAATCAAATAAAGTAGAATTACATTTCGGTTGCAAATAGATCGTTACTCTATATAAATACGTAAAAAAGACTATTACGTATTGCTAAATTTGTCATTGGGGAATGCTATTCTTGTTCGTAATTGGTCTACTAAACGCCTTGATACACTTTATACAATAGAGCTGGGAACCCCACTTTTTGCTTATCTGTGGTAAACACAAAATGTCATACCAACCACATCTTCTTGACACTATAATGAACTTTGTTGATTCAAAGCTAAAGTTTAAAATTAAATGAGAGTTGTTAAAAGGAATTATTATTGTGACGTGTTAATCTTAAACGATTGTCTTGGCAAAGAAAGGATAAATTAGTATTATTAAGCTTAATTCATTAACTCCCCAATGAAAGAATGTGTTGCAAATTGCAATAAAAAATAACAATGATTTGAGGCAGGATAAAAGCGCGATAAAGGTTGTTCAATTGATTTTTTTAAAGGCAAGATGCCTAAACTGGTTTATGGTTTTCCCACTGTGAAATTAAACAGGAAATTAGCTATTTGAAACTAGCTTGATTTGGCTTTGATTCCCCCCCCCCCCCCCAAATCATTTCTCACTTTCTTAATGATTTACTTATAGACAATATAATTAAGTAGGTAATTATTATTTTCTAGACTTACATAATAAATCATTTCTCATATGCTAAATATTCTTATTCAAATGTGTTAGAATCGCATTCATCTAGTCATCTGCACGCGTATCCGATCCTAGTCGAGTTATGGTCCTATCCTAAACTCCACTCCACAGTCACAAGCCATCGACCATTTACATTTACCATTTGTCCGTCTGTCAATGTTCTATAAATACCGGCCGTATGCGCAGGCACACGCAGCGCTCGACACCGCTTGACCTTTGTGTCAAATTCATTCAGTATTGTACTGACATGCTCGCCTCGCACAACGCATTACTTGCCTCCTGCGAGGTCTTTATTTGTGAGGATTAAAGACCTTTTATAATGAGTTGAGGTGAGTTTGCTCGTGGTTGTATTTAACTTACCAAAGAGATCTTGCCTATAGATATTTGAAGAATGCAGTAACATACCGTTCTTTTTCTGGTGTTTTGTCTTACTTTTTATTAAGAAAGAAATACAGAAATCAAATGCGTACAGTGGCATAAATACAAATATAACACCTTGAATGTGTGAATTAATGAGTAGCACCGACCCGCGTGGTTTGACCAGACTCGATTGCTCGAATGAACCCAAAGATTTACAGTAGCCCCTGGAGCCTCATGTTTCATGGGGCTGTAGTGATCATTGCATTTCAAGGAGTAGACCGGGGAGCGCGATAATAGTAGGGAAGACGTGCCCTTAGGATATGGCATCCCAAAGAAGGCGATGGAGTTGTGGACAGACGGGTTTTATTTATCCGGGCCGCCAGATTGGTTCACCGGTGAATCTTTTGGCGGGGTTAAACTGCTTTCTCTACTCTTTTCTATGTCACTGCAATGCTGTAAAAAAATACTTATACCAAAAGGGCCCCAGCTCGGCTTTCTTACTGAAATGCAGCATCATTTGGCTGAGTTTACAACTGTTTCCTATATTGCAAGAGCAAGTTTTGAAGAACTTACTTTATCTTCTTAGCGTGTTGACGGCTATCTTTATATGTACCTACTGAATAGAATAGAATAGAATAGAATACTCTCCCAGAACCACCACCCAGAACCCAACCCAGAACCCACCTAGAACTCCAGAACCCAGAACCCACCCAGAACCCCAGAACCCAGAACCAAAACCACCCAGAACCCACCCAGAACTTACTCTTACAAGCCTAGGTTTGCAAGGTAGGGTAACTGCTATAGTAATTGGCCACGCTTTAGTAATTGGCCACTCATAAAAAAGAGATAGAAACAAGAAGAAGAAACGAGCTCATGAATGAAAAGGACGAAAAATATTGTTTTGGTCCTTTTCATTCATGAGCTTGCTTGCATTACCTTGTTTCTACCTCTTTTTTAATGAGTGGCCAATTACTAAAGCGCGGCCAGTGCTTGTAAAACTTAAATACTTTAATAATTTCAGGTGGCGAATATCACGTCACAAACATGTACGAGTAATATGATCAAAAGCCCTATCCATGTTACAATTCTTCATCGATCACAAATGGTGTTGTATCAGTCTCCGCATTGAAAGTGAAAAGGAGACAGTGTAAGCCTAATGACGTTTTCACTAAGTCTTTATTACACGACGACATTATTGGGAAAGCTCGTTATAATAATATAGATTACGGTGATCACTGTCCATGTTTTCTAATGCAATATGCTGTAACTTTGTGCGGTAATGTTATACATGTGGTACAAGAAAATTGGCGCCGCTTGAGAGCGGCTGTTAGCTCTGTCGGCCCAACTCCAGGACAGTTATGTGAACCTGGTAGGTCGAAAATGGAATGTGTTATACTTATAAGTCTCCAAAACTTTAAACTTTGGTGGCTGGTCGTCAATTTTACAAACTTTTTTTGTGTTTGTCCGGCTGAAACTGATGACAATACATAGTAGGTATTTGCTTCGTGTCAGTTTCTCTATCTAGACCCAGCGTAGTAAATTTTGTCAACAATACTTTCAATTCAATCTGTTTGTTATATAGGGTGACTGGTAAATAGTGACCGATACTAAAACACATGATTGTACTCATGATAACAAACAACTTTTACTATGGGACCAAACCTGAAATCGCGAAAAAAAATCAGCTGCAATTTTACGAGTAATGCCAACATAAATGTAGGGAACAGCTGATTTTTTTTCCCGATTTCAGGTTTGGTCGCATAGTAAAAGATGTTTGTTATCATGAGTACAATCATGTGTTTAAGTATCGGTCACTCCCTAATTTCGCCTCTTTGCTTCGGCTTGCATTTATTTCTTTTTACATTATGTCATGTCACCCTGTTTGTCAGTTTTTTATGAATAAAAGTATTGGACCAATAAAATGAATATAATTATTTAATTAAAAGATACTTAATATTGGCGACAATGGAGGCAGAACTGGCGCGAATTACTCGCCTGCGTGCAACTATACGCGGCCATCTTACAAAGTTCGACCGTACTTACATACACTGGAACCAAAGAGATTTATTGTTAAGTAATATTTAATGTCTTTGACTGCTTTGACTGGAACAGTTACAAAATCCTTCAGATTACGAAGTAAGTTCACGTCTGACAAGTTTAACAAAATTATGAACAAAAATTTGAAAAATAATTATATACATAATACCTACGGTTACTGTTCATCAAAGAGTAAAACGATTTCTTAAGACGATTCAATCGCTCCAAACCTTGCAATACTCTTGCTTACATTACTGTGACTTCGTCTGCAATCTTTCATCAAATTGCTTGACACTTCTTTGTGACCAAAATAAATGGTATACGTAATAAGGCTCCCAATTTATTACTTGTTACTCAACTGCAATCACCTATGCAATGACAACATCACATTGTTGCCTCATTGGTCACGGGGCCAAAGCGAATGAACCTGGGTTTTTATACAGGGATACCAAGCCGTTCGAGTGTTTAGAAATACTGTTGCGTTTTATGACATCCTGGTACTGGTAGCCGTGTTGACCGAAATGTGTTTGGGAAAATGCAGAGAAAAAGTAGTTTTTATTGTTGAAAGAATAGGTAACATTTTGTGGATTTTAAGCGTTTTCAAACTTATTTTTTTTCTCGCTATCAAAACAGTGACGAAAACAATCTTGAGGAAACCGGCTTGTCCTAGAACTAAAAATTCGAAAACATATGACATCTACCAACCCGCACTGGGCCCGCTTGGTGGATTACGGCCCGCTCCCTCTGACAGAGAGGAGGCCTGTGTAAGCATAATCAGCCACTGCTTCAGCAGTGGCTGATTATGCTTATGCTTATATTGATCTTTCTTTTCTACTTCTTTGTCCTACTCACTGAATAGCTGACTATCGGAACGGATTCAATCTACACACTCGTCAAATAATAGACTTCAAAACTTTTTTTACAAAAAAATACAAACGACTTCCAAAAACAACACTACAAAGTGAAAAATAACTTTAATTTCGGAAGTCAGTGTATGGTTAAATGTATATTCGTTTTTTGCCACCGACTTACGAAATTTAAGTTATTTTTCACTTTTGCGGTGTTGTTTTTGGTAGTCGGTTGTATTTTTTTGTGAAAAAGTTTTTATTTTTCACTTTTTCGTTATGGTATCTACCCCACAGAAATTCTAATACTACTACCTGCAAAAGAAACTAGAACATCATCCACATAAAAAGTGGGGAAAAAATATATTGAAGCTAACTCAATAACTACACAAGCAAAGTTAATAAATTTTATAAGGGACCAACTTTGAGGTATACTCCCTGGAACAAAACAAAAATTTTTGAAATCGGACGACTAAAAAGTTATGCGTGGTCATAATTATTATATTCAAAAATACGTGTTGAATTGAGAACCTCATCCTTTTTTTATCGTCGGTTAAAACCTTTAAGAACAGATGGCATGTTTACTACAATTTTACCGGACAGAAATTTTGTAATGACCATACCAAATAACCGGCACAATTATGGCCACGATGTCAATATTGCACAAAATTGAACTCAAAAGTAAAAAACTGCTCAACAATCGGTTGGAGAATTCAAGTGTCCCAGAGGCACAATGGTAAACAAAACATAATTTTAGCAACGTTTTAATTTCATGGTCAGCTTGCGGAGAGCGGTGACCAAGGTTACATTGCGTTGTTCACCGTTAATCATAACTTTTGTACTTGTTTTCTCAAAAGGCATGACAATGATTGTTTTATTCGTTGCTTTTGAGTTTTGGTCGTATATCATTAGGCACTCCGTGGCTAAGCACTTCTAGATTTGGCTTTGGAAATAATCCCATTTTTCACCATCGTTATATCAGGAAAAAAACAGTGTTTGGAAGGCTACCACAGTGAAGCCCCTTTCCCGCCAGAAGCCCGAAAGTCTGACGACCAGACCAAGGGGTATCGTATTACCCAGTAACTGGGTTGGGTCAGGTAGGCAGTCACTCCATGGAAAATGCTGGTATTCAGCTGCATCCGGTAACACTGGAAGCCAACCCCAACATGGTTGGGAAAAGGCTAGGCAGATGATGAGTAGAGCCCCTTTCTAAAACAAAGTAGGTATCATTAAAAGGCTTTATTATTACGGTTCATCTTATGGATTAAAGAGCCCTTCAAAATTACTATAACAACGACCTGTTTCAGATTTTTCTAAGTCATTAATCTTTACGAGTTTTTTTACAGCAAATATGACATCTTCTAATTTGTTATGGCCGTTCATAAGAACCTTTTATTGACGAAAGTTCCATAAAAAGTAAAAATAAAAGTGTTCAGAAGCAGGTGATTTACTCGTACCTTATAAACGAATTAATTTCGTAGAAAGTTTGGTCATCACGTTATCACATACGTAAGGAAATTAAATGAACATAAACAAACCAAAATTGTGATGTCATCAACAAATTATGTACCTAAAGTGATCGATGAAACAGTATTTTGTGTGAGCAAATCAAATACTAGAGGGAGAAAGCCATATACTATAAATATGCATAACTCAGATGATTTCTCTCTCTGCACGCTAAGACGCGCGTGCGTTTTCTTCTATGAAAACCTGCGCGCGCACTCCCGAATTGAGTATTCGATTCAGTTGATTTATATGGTCATAATAGGATTCTAATTGAATAATCGGTAACACCTTTTTGTTTACTTATTGATGATAGTTTATTTATACAAACTTTTTCGAAGTTTTGTGAAAAAGTAAAAAAAATAAAATATTACCACTCCTGATAAGTTACTGTTTGTAGATTTAACAATTATTTTGATACCTATTGCGGAATTGATTATCTCTCAGTCTGCTATCGTTGAAGAAGACATTCCAAATAACGATAATCTATCACATAATAATGTCCGAGTTAAATCTTTAAATTATACAAGCAACAAAAGTACAGCTAGAGATAATAATTATGATTGATTCCACATACGGCGAGGAATTTTTATGTTTCATCCATAAAAGATTACAGATGTTCGATGGAACTTCTTTAGCAATTGTTTCATGTAAAGACGTATATGTCGTTATATGTATTTAAATGTGGAGGCCTATGTCCCAGACTCTCAGCACTGGGAACAGGCTGATTATGATATGCTTCATTTTAATTAGATTAGATTTTCAATGATAACAATACATCATATTTTTTAAATTATGAAGTACTTACACGTAAGTACAATTAATTCCTATTTACATTAATTATTTTTAAACATGCTACTATTCTTATTTTTATCAAATTATTTTGTCTGACAGAGTCCATGTGAACTTCGTAACACACGCATTTAAAGCAAATAAATGACTTTGACTTTGACATGTGATACGAGTATATAAAGAGTTTGAATTTGAATTATATATCGTATTTATTCTATTTTGGTAAAAGTAAATTCAGAGATAATGATTTGGCAAGACCTCCTACTTCATTTGGAACCTTTGTTTTGGAAATCTATGAAACGAGTAGGTATAATGTTCTGTCTTTTAGAATACAGGCTATCCTAGTCTATGAGACAGGGTTTATATGCTTTTATACAGATTTTGTATTATATGAACTGTAATTTAATGTACATTTTAAGTGTGTTTCTGTATCTTTATTGTGAATAAACCTTTTATTTATTTATTTTATTTATTTATAATTTTTTCCTGTTGTTAACTGGTTTCTACATTTTAGTTAATAATCACTTTCCAATTATTAGGTTTTAATCTTGATTTTAACTATTATTATTACTTATCATTTAAGATATCAAGATTAAATTGATTGGCTTTTAGACGGCATCATCACTTCAATTAATAGGGAGAGTGAACTGAATTTCGATTTTTCCTTGATAGATTAAATCGAAGAATGCAATAATAATTAGTATTTCATTGATTTCTACAAAAAAAGCACTGCAATTCCATTGAATGTTCTTTAAAATTTTCAAATAATGTTCTTTTGCAAATTTTAATAATGATCTCCTTCTTTAGTAGTTTTTTTTTTACATGTATTTAGAATATTCGTTTTAGCCCACTTTAGAATGAGGGTTTTCATAAAAATTCACGCCATGAGTTAGCGCCACTTTGACAAGAGGTCTTCCATTTCGACAATGAATACAAAATATAAGTATTAGGTTGGGGAAAAAGTCTTTTCGCATTATAGTATGTAAGAACTTAAAATAAAATCTCTTTGGCTATACTATTTGTATCTGGCTGGTTTTGGTATCATTGAAAGTTTAAATTTTAGAGAACATAATTCCAAATTCAAATTAGGAAAATGTGTGATTTTCATTTGTTTTTCGTGTTATCGAGTGAATCTAATGAAGAAATTCGATACATTTTAAAATTTTACTACAAAAAAGGTAAAAATGCAACGCAAGCCGCGAAAAAAATTTGCGATGTTTATGGACCCAGTGCAGTGTCTGTGAGAGTAGCACAAATTTGGTTTAAGCGTTTTCAATTCGGAAATATTTTGATGTCAAAGATGCACGTCGCTCTGGTCGCCCTATTACGGATAAAATGGATGCCATTTTTGAAAAAGTGGAGCAAGATCGGCATATCAGTAGTTACGACGTAGCTGAAGAACTGGGAATTGACCACAAAACAGTTTTGGCGCATTTGAAAAAAACTGGGTACCTACACAAAAAAGCTCGATATTTGGGTACCTCACGAGCTCACTGAAAGGAACCTAATGAACCGTGTACTCATTTGTGATTCTTTATTATGACGTAATGAAACCGAACCATTTTTGAAGAAGCTGATAACTGGTGATGAAAAGTGGATCACGTACGAAAAGAACGTGCAAAAAAGGTCGTGGTCAAAGGCCGGTCAGGCTTCACAGACTGTGACGAAACCCGGGTTAACTCGTAACAAGGTGATGCTGTGTGTGTGGTGGGATTGGAAGGGCATTATTCATTATGAGCTGTTACCACCAGGCAGGACCATCGATTCTGAAATCGACTGCGAGCAACTGATGAGATTAAAGCAAGAAGTTGAGAGAAAGCGGCCGGAATTAATCAACAGAAGGGGTGTGGTTTTTCATCATGATAACGCTAGACCTCACACATTTTTAGCCACTCAGCAAAAATTAAGAGAGTTTGGCTGGGAGCTGTTAATGCATACGCCGTATAGTCCTGACCTTGCACCTTTAGATTTCCTGACCTGTTTCAGTCTCTTCAGAATTCTTTAGGCAGTGTCAGGTTAACATCACGAGAGGACTGCCAAAACCACTTGTCGCGGTATTTTGATCAGAAGTTCCAAAATTTCTATAGCAATGGGAGAAGTTCCTAATACGACCTCGAGACCAACAGGGCATTGATATACCTAGCACATACCTTTATTGTGTCGATGCAGCAAATGTTATGCTTTAAAGGGAACAAACTTTTATCACTGCTATGCTATTTGCGTCACTAGCACATTATTATGAATCTTGAATTCAATATTAAACGCAAAAAGTTAACAAAACACCAAAGCAAAAAATAATAAGTTACTGAGAAGAACAACAATAATAGCATATGAGAGAAACGGCCGTGACATACAGCCAGGCAGATAAATACATCTCATCACAAGGTATCCGATTTAACCTTTTCCATACAGATGGAACCATATAGGGTTACTTGTAATTCGACGTATCCCTTGCAGGACGTCATAGTAGCGAAATGCAATAGCTTTTGAATTAGTTAGATTTGTAGTTTTTTTTTTATGAAAAATACACTTCAAAAATAATTTACGGCGCGACTTTACTGGAATTTAAGTTATTATCATAGCTGATGTTGTAGCAGATCTTTGATGAAAATTAAAAGTTGGAAAATGCGTAAAACGTTGGCAAAAATCACTAATATTTTTCATAATTTATATTTTTCTTAGACATACATTACAAAAAAGAACTGGATTTCGGTAGTACATTTGGCGGCTTAATTTGTTGAATTTTAAACCTACTATGGCGTCCTGCAAGGTACGAGTATACGTCGAATTACATGTAACCCTGTATATCTAAAGGACATGTACTTGTATTTAATTGAATCCCAAATAATTCCCATTTAGATTTCCTGAAAATATTAATGGACACTAATATAATA
This sequence comes from Cosmia pyralina, assembly GCA_946251885.1. Classification (NCBI taxonomy): domain Eukaryota; kingdom Metazoa; phylum Arthropoda; class Insecta; order Lepidoptera; family Noctuidae; genus Cosmia; species Cosmia pyralina. The sequence continues at coordinate 23,916,620 of OX276358.1, forward strand.
AATACGATACGTACCGCAAGGGTTGGATCGAGGTGGTTCTGGATGATGATGACGATGATGCCTGGAAGGATTTGGGGGAAGCCTAAAATAAAAAATTACCTCTTTTTGTGAGCCTCATGTAAATCCATTTTGCTGTCCAGTAGCTTATATAGTTACTGTGACCAACTATGTGAAAAGGTCAGAAAGTAAAATCAGGCTCCAAAAAAAAAAAAAAAGCGTACATCATTAGAAGGCCAAATTTAATATTTCCCATCTAAAAGTAATGCATCCAATAAAGCTGGACAAAAGTGTTGTTATTTGGAAACGTTAGTCGCCAAGCGTGACCGCTTCACGCTTAATCGCTTGCTGAGCTGTGAAGCTGAGCCGTGACTCATACGTCACACCTGGTGGTATCCTTGCTTTGAGAGTAAAGACAAGGTTGCAGTTACTTTCTGTAAAATTCTGGGATATCTAATTGTAAATTATTGTATGGCAGTCTGGCTTCATCATCAACATCAGCCCCTAGCAGTTCGGTACGTGGAATTTGGAGTTGTTTGTGTTCACATCGGAATCTTTTTAGTACCTAATATATAGGTAGTTTCTTAGTAGAGGAGCTCGTGGCTAAGTAATAACAGCCGCACGGGCCGATCCATCAGGTTAAGTTACGCTTGTCGGGGTTGGTGGAAGGGTGACCATCTTTACATACCAAGACTCCTTCGTGCCTCGGAAAGTACGTTAAGCCGTTGGTCCCTGTTGTCAATCGTGAATCTTTGACAGTCGTTACGGGTCGTCAGAAGCCCGAAAGTCTGACAACCAGTCTTACCAAGGGGTATCGTATTAGCCAGTTACTGGGTTGTGTTGTGGAGGTCAGATAGGCAGTCGCTCCATGTACTGGTATTCAGCTGCATCCGGTTAGACTGGGAGCCCCAACATAGTTGGGAAAAGGCTAGGCAGATGATGATATAGGTAGTTTCCAAATATTAAGCTAGTCTTTGAAAAGCAAACATGTCTAGATTTTTTTCAGTGTGCGAAGGTTCTCGTTAATTATAAATGTGCATAGTTTCACATCCAGTCTGGCAAGTATAATAGTATAAAGTTTACCAATACCTAACCAATTTTGTGGCATCCACAAGGTAAACTGAAATGTCAGGTACCTGACTAAACATCAATTTTAATGCTAAGACGAATAGAAATGATTAATAAGAAGACAGGGTGTCGCGATGTTTGTAAAAACAATACCATTTCCTTTAATTTTCTATACAGGGTCAAATTATTTTAGCTAGCGAAACTCCGCAGACGTTGTTCAAATTCAAAATTCTTTTATTTGGGACAACATGGGAACCATTTTTCTTATGGATATCTATGACTACTACACGAAAAACAAAAAAAACTGATTTTTACAACTCGTACTTCATGTAACTAACTATTGGTACTACCAGCGATCGCTGATCCCATAAATGTTTTTGTTGTTTTCGCTAGCTAATTTAATTTGACCATGAATAATATTCTTTTGCAGGATATGATCCTTGTAAGGTATATACTACTACTATCGCATCTCGCATTATATCATGGGTTCTGTTTATTTCTTAAATCTTTATTTTCTGTTTGTTTGTGCTTTCTCAATAAAATATTAATTTTATCACTTCTATGACTAGCAGTTTCTACGAGTCACATAGTTTCGGTCTTCGAGTCTTTGCCCTCTCGGAAACTCCTTTCATCAAGATTATGTCCAGTAGATTTCTGCACGTCATGATTATCAATTTAAATAATAAACGGGACAGTCAAGTTGGCTGATAACTTTTATGTAACAACTTATGCGGTGCAGAGCAAAAAATTCAAGGTTGTATTCTCAAGGAAATGTATCGTGCACATACGTAATACGTCATAATGTTTGACGCTTGATTACAGCCAAGTGATCTTAATTTTTTGGAATATTCTTTTGAATTTTTAAAATTTATTGGTAAGTTTTTTATTGCCTCTGTAATTTTTGTGATTCTGGGGGTTTCTAATTACACATATATTCTAGGCAATAAAAACTTAACAATAAATAAAAATATATATATACCTAATTAGGTATTAACCAAAGTACAAAGAAAGTTCAATAATTTGGAAATAAGGGAGGTGTCTCTTTCCTTCTTTATTCTAGAATTCTTAAAAGTATCTATGTATTATTATAACACTATGTGATACACGCAGTATCGCTCGCGTGGATGTAACTACTTCCCTATTTGAATCGAATTTTGTTCACAATTTCATGGGTTTTTTTTTGCGCGGAACCCTAATTCTTTTTCTAAAATAAAGTCTTTAAGTTACTCCTTATAACATCAGCTATCAGCCAATGTACTTTCATATGCATAGTAAAAGCTGTTATTTAGACATTACAAACAGACACTACTCTTTATTTATTTGCATAGTAATATGTAAGAAAAAACAGCCAGGCTGAAGTGGGAGTGGGCCGGACACGTCGAGCGAATGCACCCGGAGAGATGGGCAAAGATCGTCACCCACTGGACGCCTGAGGGAGGACATCGCCGTCGAGGCAGGCCACGGCGAAGGTGGTGTGACGATCTGATAAGGTTTGCAGGGCCAACATGGCCAGAGATCGCACAAGACAGGGAGGTGTGGAAGGAAAAAGGGGAGGCCTTTGCCCAGCAGTGGGACACAATGTAGGCTAATATAAAAATAATAAATAATGTAGATTCTGGAAGCCGACCCCAACATAGTACGGGAAAAGGCTAGGCAACAACGGATTCTACGGAGGAATGAGGAAAATTCCTTAAGGAAAGTTTTGAGTATGAATGTCGATGGCTATAAGAGTAGGGGAAGACCAAAGAAACGATGGATGGACAGTGTGAAAGATGATACGGCTAGAAAGGGGGTGACTACCGAGATGACGACTAATAGAGAAGTATGGAAGAAAAAGAAATGTTGCGCCGACCACAAATAAATTGGGATAAGGGCAGGAGCTTGATGACCTGGTCCTACAAATAGTTAATTAAAATATTCACTTTGCGCTATTAAATTACTGTGCACTTAGTTCATATGCGTTTATGTCCATGATTTAAATGGATGCAAATCGTATCTGTACACGGCTAAGTAATGGCTTATAAGGAGAGATCGGAATATAAATGTCAAACTTGACCCACTGACATTATATTACGAGTACTATCTACGTGAACATGTACTATTGTTTTGATTTAATATTATCTTGGGAGAAACTATTGTTGCAGTTTATTTAAATTGAAGCTGTAGGTCAATTTATCATTGGGATCGGTAAATAGCGGACCTCTACAATTGTTTTATTCCAAGGTTTAGCAATTGTTTTGTTTTTAATAACAGCCGGTCTATTCTTTAAAAAAAGTTAGGTAAAATGAGTTGTAAGTCCACCTGATGGTTGGCATTGATTAAAACTATTGATAGCACTCACAGCTCACTTTAAACTCACATCACCTAAGTTTTTAAGGCGAGATTTTAACAGATCGACAGGAGTTGTTAACACAACTCAGTGTTAACTTACACACGAGCGACATGCGTCAACGGCAAAGGCAACTGCACGCGTCTACGGCGGTCGTCGACGCGCCGTGTCGCGTCCGCCATTTTGTCACACCATTTGCCATTTTGTGTTATTTGCAGTCCACTGTCAGAGTGGCGGACGCGACACGCTACAACTGCAACAGCGTCGCTTGCAGGTGTAGCGTGTCTCGTCCGCCATTTTGTCACTCCTGAACTATAACTACGACATGTCGACGGCGGCGGTCGTTGGCGTGTCGACGACCGCCGTTGATGCGTGCAATTGCGTCTGCCGTTGACGCATGTCGCACGTGTGTAAGAACCTATTTTCGCCGAAGTGTTAGGTTAGAAGTACTAGATATTAGTTCTACATAAATATAAAACAAAATATGTACCTATGACGAAATTCTACTGCTGAGTAGACTACTTTTGATTAATAGTTGTACTAATCCGTTACGTCTATGATCGACTAAATGTTATTGATAAATGGATTAAAGTTATTCGATAACATAATCATTTTGTAATTTTTATAAACAAATTAATAGTCTTAAGATAATCATTGTCAGATAGTAACAGTGATTAGCTAATTGTCCAACACTGCTAAGCTCTCCTGTTTAGATAAATCGTTTCTAATCATAAAATTCAATACACACTCAAATTCAATATACATCGATTTGAAATCACTGCGTGCATTTTTAGAAGCATCAAAGAATCAAAGTCAATCAATTTTGTCTGACATTCGTGATGCAATTAATCGTCAGGTCAAATAGTGTGGTTGGTTGGTGAGTCAGCTTGTCATGTATACTGGTACCGGCCCATACTTGGCTGGCCCAGATTTGTCATGCCCAATTGCCCATGGTTTGAGAAATAAAAATATCTCAAACTTTTTGTGCAACCATTTTTAGGGTTCCGTAGCCAAACGGCAAAAAACGGAACTCTTATGGATTCGTCATGTCTGTCTGTCTGTCTGTCTGTCTGTCTGTCTGTCCGTCCGTATGTCACAGCCATTATTTTATCCGAAACTATAAGAACTATACTGTTGAAACTTGGTAAGTAGATGTATTCTGTGAACCGCATTAAGATTTTCACACAAAAATAGAAAAAAAAAAAACAATAAATTTTGGGGGTTCCCCATACTTAGAACAGAAACTCAAAATTTTTTTTTCATCAAACCCATACGTGTGGGGTATCTATGGATAGGTCTTCAATAATCATATTTATGATTCTAAAATCATTTTTTTCTAAACTGAATAGTTTGCACGAGAGACACTTCCAAAGTGGTAAAATGTGTCCCCCCCCTGTAACTTCTAAAATAAGAGAATGATAAAACTAAAAAAAATATATGATGGTATGTAAACTTCCACCGAAAATTGGTTTGAACGAGATCAAGTAAGTAGTTTTTTTTTAATACGTCATAAATCGTAAACCGCAATTTACCTGTCATTAACGAACTACTAGAACTTTTATATTATTTTACTTGCTGCTACGGAACCCTTCATGGGCGAGTCCGACTCGCACTTGGCCGGTTTTTTATGTATGTATTATCTGAGTCACAAAATTGATATTACGCTTTTTAAAGTTAGTGACTCAGAAAATGCTCTACCTTTTCAACTAGATCTTCCTGGTTATAGGTTTACATTTATTATCATTGTGTTGTTTTTAAATATTACCTGCAATTGAATGTCATTATCAACTTTCTAGATTTGTGTGTACATTATATCAGTGTGCACGGAATGTTGAAATAGATGTGTGGAGTGACGGGAATGGATAAAGTAAGAAATGAGTATATAAGAGGAAGATTGAAAGTGGCGCCAGTGACAGAAATGAAATGAAATGAAATTTATTTATTTGCCAGAATATAGGTGCATAATAATATGGAAAAAAGAAAAAAAAAAAGAAAAAAAAAAAGAAAAAGTTGAAAAAAAGTTGAAGGAAAAGTTGAAAGGAAATCGTTTGGCTCGGTATGGGCATGTTGTGATGAGAAGGGACGAAACGTAGAAGTTTAAAAACAGAAAAATTAAAAATCCGCAGTCATAATTATGTAATCTGTTCGTTTTATGACGTTTTTTTTTCACATGACGTGTGACTCCGGATTTTTAATTTGTCTGTCTTTTTCTAATTTCAGATGAGATTATTTTCTTGTTTCATACTTTTTAGAGCGTGATTTATCAGTAGTCGGATTTTAGTTTTTAAACTTACATTTTATTTAAATTATTTTGGGGTTATAATTTCGTAACACAGTAGGTATTTGCAGAGCCACTTTACATTTTTAAAGAAGAATCTATACTAGTAATAAAGCTAAAGAGTTTGTTTTTTTGTTTGTATGTTTGAACGCGCTAATCTCTGGAAATACCAGTCGGATTTGAAAAGTTATTTTTGCATTTGATAGCCCAATTTTTGAGGAATACCTACATACATACATACCGGTCAAAACCATAACTCTCTTTTTTGCTTCGCCGTAGTCGGGTAAAAAGAGTGATGAATATACATATTGATGGATGGAGAGGGAGAGGAAGGCCAAAGAAAAGATGGATGGTGTGAGGAATGATATGATAGAGAAGGGAGTGAATGATAGCGTGACGGTTGACAGGGGAGAATGGAAGAAGAGAACGTGTGGCGCCGACCCCAAGTAATATGGGATAAGGGCAGGAAGATGATGATATTAGTGTGAACGGAGGAGCTCGTGGTAATTTAATAACAGCCGCACGGGTCGATCGGTCAGGTTAAGCTACGCTTGCCACGGTTGGTCGCGGTTGGACCTCTTTACATACCAAGACCCCTCCGTGCCTTGGAAAGCACGTATTCGTGGATCTTTGACAGTCGTTACGGGTCATCAGAAGCCCGAAAGTCTGACAACCAGTCTTACCAAGGGGTATCGTATTACCCAGTAACTGAGTTGTGGAAGTCAGATAGGCAGTCGCTCCATGTAAAATACTGGTATTCCCAACGTAGATAGTTGGGAAAAGGCTAAGCAGATAATGAATGGGTGGTAAAACCCTTCATCTAATTTTAGTCGCTTATTTCCACCAAGGCTTCATGACATGGGTAGTCTTGACCTGCCTTAACTTTATTTTCCTTCCTCAACTTGGTACAAAACGACTATAAATTATGCGAAATTAAGCGGATAATGGACTCCCGTTTTGGAGTAGTAAATGGTGCTTTTTGGTCCAACATTTCGAAAGTAATTTTCATTCAATTTAAACCAAGTTATTTAAATCAATGGTGTAAAATTGGGTACGTTTGTCCTTTGGAAATAATAAGCACAATGTTTTCTATGTCAGATAGTACGATTGTGACTCTTGTACTTGATAAATACCTACCTATGTACTCTCGCAGTCTCGCAAGCAAGGCACGAAGCAGCTGACCTTCCATGATTCCGGGTACCTACAGCGAGCCAGCTTCCGTTCTCTTCTGCGGTGCTAGTACATTTGTCTTATTTGTGTTCCTATTGTTTGAAAACATGATCTAGGAAATTTTAGTTTTTCTTTGGCTACATCCTGTAATGCGTTATGTTGGCTTGACATTACAATAACAATCTTTGGTGCAAAACTTAAATCTACAACGTGGTTCCTTACAGCAAATTCTACCTCTAATAGTTTCAGATTTGTCCGAACATACGTCCCTAAGTATAGTTTAACGTTCTCTGTACATAGTTACCATGTACGACTACAGCAAAGAAAACATCGTGAGAAATACCCGCCCAAACAAACAATACATACTAAATGATCTTAAACATAATAATAGCTATTGGTATCTGAGATCAGTTAGGCAAGCCGAGCGTCAGTGAACGTGAAGCCAAGAGCCGATTGCGCACGAAGACGCCATTTGTAAAGTTTTGCAACTGCAACTAAGCCATGGCCGAGGATCTACCTACTCTAGTTAGATGAACTTCGATACTTGTGACAAAAAGCTATGCATACACTTTTAAAAGAACACTGCAATTGAATTCACAACTCCTTTTCGATTCTGTTCCCCTGGTCACGGAAATGCCAGATGAAAAGCGGCTTAGTAGTACCGAAGGAAAATGAGGGAAGAAAAACTAGTATTGAGAAACCCCAATTGGATTAAATTTTTCTTGACCGTCATTATTAGTTTTCGCAGCTTTACTGATTCTTGGGATTCCCCTGGATGATACAAAATGATTTTGGTTAAATGATTTCAGCTGCTCCTGCTTTTGAGTTAATTTGTATAATTTGTTCAGATTTAATTTTGTTTTCTTTCAACTGTTAATATTTTGGTTCCTTTACCAAGAACATTACAATAATATAACAAGTAATCTAGTCTGCACCGGTTGTTGAGCTTAGTAAACATCGGTAGTGCTTTGCTCCTAATTACAACCGGGATTGCCCAACTAGCCTGTCTGGTTGGTTGTTACGTAAGCTCTTACCGTTTCTAGTTTCTACGAGCCTGGTACTTTGACTTATAAATACCGGTGTGTTATGGTAGTTAGAAAAAAGTCCGAACAAGATTTTCCTAATAGAAGAAAATAGATAATCAAAAACGACGTAGAAAAGAAAAAAAATATTTTCAAGTTTTCTAAACCTTAATTTTCTTTTATTGGGCATTTATTAAAACTCAACACAATACTCAATGTTACATAACTGAAAAAATGCAATGATCGCATGTAAAACTCACAATCTCCACTCATTATCTAAAGAGTTTAATGTCCAATATCCGCCTAGAATCTCTTCATAAAAAATAATGCTTTTTAATTGACCATACAGACGCAATGCCGTTGACCGGCGATCGTGTAAAAAATAGGTCGATCACCTTTGATGTCCACCCCTTTGTCTGCCAAAGCCTTAACGCACACATTACATAGTAAAATACCCTTTATGATGTAGGCCATAGTTGTTAAACTCCTATTAAAGGTGTAGTGACGGTCATCCATTTTCATATGACCTATGATTACTAGTAGATTTTGAAGGGATTTAGGACGGTTTATAATGGTTGATCACAGGGTACATGTCCCGATTGTTGACTCTGTTAGCACACGCGATCATCGAATAAGGTGGTGGTAATATTTGTCGGGTTTAGGCATGTGTAGGTATTTTATATTATTTGTTCGCGCCATTTTTCATGAAGCTTGTTACACTAAGAAAATTAAGGGTAAGCACCTTTTCAGATGATTTGCGTGTTATTTCAGTAAGACTTTCAGCATGAAACTAGAAATCAAAATAACTATTATGTGTAATAATAATCATTTTTGTTTGTTTCAGAATGCGTGTGGAGGGCTAGACTAGAAAAAAGGTAATTTTCATAACTATACTCGGAACTTATTCATTCGCGTCTTATTACTATTATATATGATCAGTAATTAACGGTAGCTTCTAATCTATCTGGCTCCCTATTTGCGTAACACACTATCAATCGGAATCTGAATCATTTTGAAGTAAATTGCTAATCCATTGCTTCATATGTTCGGAAAATTTGTCTGCTCAACAACAACGTAAATCACGCAATGAATGTTGTTGAACTGTCCAAAAGAAGTCTATTTCTTCTGTGTGTTACGCAATTACCTCGCTGATGCAGAGGCGGAAAATGGTCAGTAACACGAAGCGAGTGCCATCTCTGCGGAAAGTGTCCTTATTAAATCAATTTTATCCAGTAATTGGGCACTCCCATGTCCAATCCCAAACACCAATAGAGAGCATCAATGACTATTTGTACCTTTTACCCTCAGACAAAACCTTGGTAGAACAATCTAGGGGATAGATTTGGCAAATTTCATGAGCGTTAGGTACTAAGCTATGCTTTAGCCGTGTTTCCCGATAGCGAAAACCTGGGAGTCTTGAATCCACCGTACCATGGAAACACTGTTCAAACGCGCACCTACCCAATTCGAAACGGAAATTGACAGAATCTGTCAAATTCAAATTAAGATCTGTATCTTAATTTCTTTCATCTGTCTTGTGTTACGCGCTAGAATAAGGCAGCACTAGTTCAAGCTACTTCACCAGGGATCAGAAGGCCAATTCTCGTACCTAAAAACGTTCAAATTCAAGTCGCAATCTCATGCCAGCGACAATCAAATGTCAAAAATGTAGGTAAACGCTATACAATTTTTGACAGATAGAGACTGAGATGAGATTGCGAACATTGTTAATAATACGGGAATTGCCCCTCTGGTCATTGTACTAGCTCTACAAACCAGCACGTAACATCGTATGCACACAATAAGTAAAGGCCATAAGTTGGTGAACTGGATAATCAGCTCTATTTTTTTCCGTCTCTCTGTAGTTTTACGTATCAGTAAGAGATAACAATAGTGTACTTTTGTCGTCTACATTGCATCACTTAGTCAGCTTTAGTTACTAGCTTTGCGACTCCGGAAATTTCCAAGACTACAGAAAGACGCAAAGAAATGGTGAAACTGGAGAACGATCTACGCCATTCCAGGCTCAATTAAAGCTCAATGCCCCGGAGAATTAAAAGCCGAAAAGTCTCCTTGGGTGGGCGAGTCTCTCCGATGGAAACACCACATCGGAAACATGTGATCTTTGGCGAGAGAGGCTCAAACCTCCTGATCCTTTCATCGAGCCATCAGAAAGCCTTTAACCTGGGTACGCATTGCCTTGATGACATGGAAAACTTTCCTGTGCACAGCAGAATCCTGGCCATTGTCCCAGCTCCACAGACCAGCACGTGACATCGTATGCACACAATATGTCGTGCAGCGAGGAATGGCTGCGCTAGAGAAAGCGTAAAGCGGCTCGTTGGACCGAGACCCACGCTCTTCATCACACGGCAGGGCTGTCTCGTGCCGATAACTGATTTATTGTTTCTTGCACTTGTTTCTTCCTTGTTGTTTGTGTAAGGAATACACGCATGATTGTGTGACGGTATGCTAAATATTTGGAGACTTGAATGATTGTAAAAGGCAACTGAAAATGTTTGTTTTTACTCGCCAAGTATTCTGCTAGATCAAATTTTCGGTATGAATGAATGAAATGCACTGACCCCAGCGTGGTTTGACCAGACTCGATTACTCTACTCACACTAGCCCCTGTTGCCTCATGTTACATGGTGCAGCAGAGACCTTTGCATATCAAGGAGTAGACCGGGGGGGTCGACTTCTTGGTATGCAATGGTCTCGAAATAATGGTAGGGGAGCCGTACCCCTAGGATATGGAAGGATTATAGAGCCTACCGAGTATGCACCCTGTAGGGGAAGATGGGTGAATTGTGGAGAGACTGGTGATATAATATGGATGGGCTCTTTTTACGACGTCGCTGCCAGCACACCAATTGCGGACTCGAAATCATTTTGAAGCAATTTGCTAATCCTTTGCTTCAAAATTTTGTTCAAATTTGTCTGCTCGACAATGTAATGTAGTTAAAGTAACAAAATTAATTTTGCTGAACTGTCAAAATGCAACCGATTGCGATTGATAATGTGTTACGCAATTAAGGTGCTGGTTGTTTCAAGTCCAGCTTCACCGGTGAATCTGTTCGCGGTTAAACTGCGTTCTCGACTCTTTGCAAAAATATATTTTTTGTTTCTGTAAAGTTAAAACGTTGTAAATAGCCTCGGTTAGTAAAGCAACAGCCCATCATAGCTATATTAGCTATGCATCGACAAACACATAATAAGTAGCATCTGATGTACTTTAAAACATTAAGAAGAACTCCGTGTTTCCAAGCAAAATATAGCTTACACAACAGTACAACAAAAATCGTAGACAAGATAAATAAATCTTAATGATTCAGGCAGAGACAACCCTATAGTACTCGCAACGTATTCGTGAGCGATAGTTGTTATTAGTCTCGTGTTTTTCCAAATTACCTACCCTAGTATTCGCGTTAAGTAAATAAAGCAAGAAGGCGCAGTCAACACAAATGATTACTATAAGTACAACTTTAAAATAAAAATATTGCTGATCTCTGAAATGTCTACAATCTAATCTGGAGAAGCAGTTCTTTGCGCATGTACAGAGCCTTCTTAATGGTGGTTAAATCCCCTAATTTGTTTTTTTTTTAAAACCCATGCAGCCATATGTCACTCGTGGTGTCAAGACAAAGCTAATGATAACTCATTTGTTAAAATCTAACTAGACATTCAGGCTACAAATGAGTGTGTTAATATAAGTGGCTCCGTATATAGGAAATACCGGCTGCGCCCTAATTGCGTAACACACTATCAATCGGAATCAGTTTCATTTTGACAGTTCAACAACATTCATTGCGTAATTTAGGATGTTGGGAGGCCTATTTTTTCGAACATAAATGAAGCAATGGATTAGCAATTTGCTTCAAGATTCAGATTCCGATCGATAGTGTGTTACGCAATTAGGGTGCTGGGGGCCAACCACCACTTCTTAAAGTAGTATTATTTTAATGTTACTTCAGTGTGAGAAAGAGATGGAGCTATACAGGACGTCTAGCTCCATCTCTTTCCCACACTCCTGTAAGATTAAAATAATACTGCTTTAAGAGGTGGTGGTCTAGCTCCAGGTGTCCGCAATTCCACATCAAAGCGCTTATTTTGCGTACTGGGCTCCGTATGTAGTAGACTATTCAGTTACATAGGTCTCGTTAGTTGTGGATATTTGGATTTTTGCCCAATATCTGTCGTGGATTTCGAGCATTAGTTTCTTACCAAAATTATCTACCAGTGGGTCTTTTGTTTTTTCATCTATTTCGTGTCATATGTGTTTGTCTATTGACACAAGTGTATGCAGAAACGCAGTTCTATTTGGTTTTCAATCGTAGTTCAGTTTTATGCCAGCATGTTCGTATCGGCTTTGTACATATGTGTAATTTAATGGTTCATGGAACGATTCCGTACCGCCTGTCAATTGTTTGTTTTTCATTTGTCATTTATATATGGGGTTCTCCCGATGTTGATATTCTTAAGTTTCGTTCCCTGTGTTTTAAAGGAATTGTTCGATAGTTTATCTAGGTTTGACAAGTAGATTAGGTAGGTGGTTAGTGTTGATTAATATTTCTTTCTTTCTTTACGTTGTTAGTAGGTCAGTTCCAGTTTTGAATGTCGCTGTACGCATGGCAATCTGTCAAAATCCTAAATTTGACGTCCAAATTAATGTAGCTAATAAGTCACCAAATGAAAGTTAGTGTGAAGTGTGGGTTTTACAAGTAACAGACATGTGAATTTGCGGCTTAGTCATTAACTGAAAGCTTCGGTAATATCTCATCATTCAGTATACAAAACTAGGTTAAATAAGTATTTGTTTGTCATCACAGTATCATTATATCTTAAGACACCCGTATAATGTCATGATATTTGGCAACTGTGCATTATGCATGCGACATGAAACGTTCAGTTTTCGACACGTTACGAAATGGTAGCAAAATATTTTTGAACATTTTAATAGCGATGGTAATCTCTGCTTATTTAAATACGATTTAGGTAATTTTGGATTTTTTGTAAGAGGTTTGCAATAATTACAAGGAAAACAAAAGAAACATGGTATTTATACCATTTACTTACATATACACACATCAAAAGTGTCTAGGGATCAAGCATTTTTATGCGGATTTCTTGAGATTGAGATGTGGCTTTGTAATAAATTTATGATTTTATAAATTTATATGGATCCTTTTTGGTGCATTTCATAATTTGAATCAGCAACTGTGAATCAAATTCGAGTAAAAGATGAAAATCAGCTGTCAATATTTTCCCTATAAAAACATACAACGCATTGAAGACATTATTAGTGCTACTGTTTCCCTACTACTGATTAAAACCAACGTTATTATGGAGCGGCGACGTCATTTAAGCAGGGAAGAAATGCTCAGAGCCGTGGGAATGATAGAAGCTGGTTCCCGGCAACGTACTGTGGCTTTAGCTCTGAATACAAGTCAGAGTGTTATCAGTCGACTTTGGACACGTTACCGAAGCACTGGTACCGTGGCTGAGCGCCATGGAGGACGGTATCGCTGCACCACACGGAGACAAGACCGATACATTCAAATCTTAACTCGAAGAGCTCCAACTATAACCGCCATGATGTTAGCCGTGAGGCTTCATCACTCTTCAGGGAACTTAATTAGCGACCAAACAGTCAGAAACCGCTTGCATGAAGTGAACCTTCATTCCCGAAGACCGCTACGGGTACCACCTATAGCAATGCACAATCGTAGGATTCGATATCAATGGGCTCTTGAACACAGAAATTGGGCAGAAGAACAATGGCGTTTCGTGTGCTTTTCTGATGAGTCTCGTTTTGGTATGAGACCGGATACAAGACGTATACGACACTGGAGAACCCCTGGACGCCAACAGCGATTAAAATCCTGCCAGGAAGTCCATCCTTATAGTGGTGGAACCATCATGGTATGGGCGGGTATTTGGATCGGCGGAAGAACTGAGTTGATTTGGATCAGAGGCAACCTCAACGCTCAAATTTATGCTGAGACGATTGTATCAGACGTCATCGTTCCTCTACAAGTGCAAATCGGTCCCTTATTTCAGTTAATGCATGACAATGCACGACCGCACACCGCAAGAGTTGTAAGACAGACTCTCGCCGCAGCTAACATCAATGTCCTGCCCTGGCCTGCTCAGTCGCCAGACTTGAACCCGATTGAGCATGCATGGGATATGCTACAGAGAAGAGCTCTGCCGAATATGGAGGGTATCCAGTCGCAAGAAGACCTTTTTTTGTTGTTGCAACGAACATGGGCGGCCATTCCACAGCGTGATTTGGATGAACTCATTTTGAGTATGCCAAACCGATGTTCTTGTGTTGTTAGTGTTCGCGGTAGAAACACGGATTATTAATTGTTTAAGTTACCCAATAAAATTTTAAAGAAAACTGTTATTTCAGTCTTTTTTTCGAACTTTAATGTTAGTGGTTCAAATGTCAAAAATCCCTTTATTAGGAAAATGGCAAATTTCTTTATTAATGCAAAGGTGACTTGGTTTATCGTTACTGTGACAAACGAAAACACTTTATTTGATGAATCCTTAAAGAAAATTTTAATTAATATCAATCAGGAGAAAAGTTATTGCAAAAATATATGTTGATCCCTAGACACTTTTGATGTGTGTATTTCGTGATCAATCCGAGGAGATTTGAAGATGTGATAGTGGTCTTTGAAAGGCTAATGAGTATTAGGATCAACCAATCTGCCTAGCCTTTTCGCAACTATGTTGGGGTCGGCTTCCAGTCTAACCGGATGCAGCTGAATACCAGTATTTTACATGGAGCGACTTCCTATCTGACCTCCACAACCCATTAACTGAGTAATACGATACCTCTTCGTAAGTCTGGTTGTCAGACTTTCGGGCTTCTGACGACCCGTAACGACTGTCAAAGATCCACAAATGACAGCCGGAACCAACGACTTAACGTGCTTTCCGAGGCACGGAGGAGTCTCGATATGTAAAGATGGTCACCCATCCACGGACAACCCCGGCAAGCGTAGCTTAACCTGATGAATAATGAGTATTAGGATCATGAGGTGATTATTGGCACGTCGTGCTTGGAAAAATATCAACAATTTAAGCTTCATTCTTCCAATGTAGAAAAGGTCAGTTCAGTGTTAAGGAACAGTGCTCTGTATACTGAATAAAAATCTGTTCAATTTGGTCTTGAATCACGTGTCACATCATTTCTTGTTTCTTTTCGTCATCTAATAATATATAAAATCTAATCGAGGAGCTCGTGGCTAAGTAATAACAGCCGAAGGGGCGATCCATCACGTTAAGCTACGCTAGCCAGGGTTGGTCCGTGGATGGGTGACCATCTTTACATACCGAACTCCTCCGTGCCTCGGAAAGCACGTTAAGCCGTTGGTTCCGGCTGTCATTCGTGGATCTTTGACAGTCGTTACGGGTCGTCAGAAGCCCGACAGTCTGTCAACCAGTCTTACCAAGAGATATCGTATTAGCCAGTACTACAGTACAGTACAGTACAGTACTGGGTTGTAGAGGTCAGATAGGCTCCATGTAAAATACTGGTATTCAGCTGCATCCGGTTAGACTGGAAGCCGACCCCAACATAGCTGGGAAAAGGCTAGGCAGATTGATTGTTCGCCATCTAATCATAACAGCTAACATGAGGATATGACAGATTTGATTGAAGCCTTGATCAGGCAGTTAGTACGTTTACGTCGTGGGAAAATTCAAAGACTGAGCAAGTAATATCCGTATTATTCTATGCGTTAATAATAACAATTCTTTAAATAAGATAGCAAGCTGCTGACATCGGTGAAGGAAAACATCGTGAGGAAACCTGAATTTGTGAAGCGTGGTGATCAATGCTCGTGTCTTCTCAGTATGAGAAGAGGCCTTTGCTCTGCAGTGGGACATAATAGGCAGATATTAAGGCAATCACTATTTCTATTCTAGTAAGTAGTTTGATGAGGCATATTTATTGAAGTTCAGCAATATAGACGTTAATCGGTTTGCGAAAATAAACGACACACAACAAATAAAAAAAATTATAAGTTTTATTGTTATGACGTCTATAGACGTCAACCGCCCGAGAAAGCGACAACTGCCTAGTAAAAAGACAGTAATGTTGAAAGTAGATATGAAGATGTAATAATCAGAGCTGGCGACCAATTTTTGCTGGAAGAGACACACAAAGAAGAAGAGCCGTGGCAAATGAATTTACCAGTTAAACTGTAGGAGAATTGATTAAGTTACTATTAGAAAGATAATTCTGTATCTAATTTTAGATGAATCGATATTTAATATCGTTATGCAAACTCGGTCAACGACCGAAGATGTCATTTGATAATAACGCAATCTTATAAATAAGAGATTAGCGATTATAATGTGCGTTTTTAACATACATAAATAATCAATTAACGCTTCCTGATGATTAAATAACTTTATTTAGATATCTCTGACATTTTCGTGTTAATTCAGAATTAATTAGAGTAGTCGAGAGTATGAATAGTATAGTGGTTGATTGGTAGAAAATGCCTGTGGCATTAAGTCCGCCTCTGTACATTTGTGTGCTTGAAGTATTAAATAAATAAATAATAAATAAATATAAACTTATCACAACAGCATTAGTTTAGCTCATCTACACACAACTAAAGCCAGATTCATACGGTGCGATTTAATTGTCAGTGGCATGGTAATAAGTTGAAGCAATAACAAAAGTTGCACCGTCTAAACAGAGTCTAGACTTTACTGAACAGAACACTAGTGTTTAGCTTTAGACGATGCAAGTCAATTGACGCTTCAATTTGATTGTATTCCACAAGCAAGATAGTTGCGTTGTGTTTGTTGTCGTGTGGTTTTAATATTTAGATCTCTTTTCTAATGTCGCTCTTTGCAATTTCTTCCATTTTTTCACGATCTTCGAAACCTCAAAAAGTTGTTCTATTTTTTTTTGTGCAGCTATATCACAAACATGTTTGTGAAACAACTACTATAACATTATTAGTACCTACCAAACATCCCGGAGGTGGATTTTAAGGATATGTGCATTGATATTTTTCTATGTGTTATCTCATAAACCCATTCTGTACCTTTGAAAATCCAGTAATTACATGAAAAATTTAGTTTTTACAAGCAATTAAGCATCCTAAAGACAAATAACAAATTAAATACACGTATTAGCAATGTTTGGCCAATACGGCATCACCAACATTGGTGCAGCATGTTAGTGATGTGCGCAGGACATGCCTTCAAACGGAATAATACTGATCGTTATACCATAACGCACGTGCACATCAAGTACAAAGTAATTATACATCAGTACACAGTGCAAGTATTATATAAAACTTTTTGCAGCAACATCCATATTAAACAAGTTACTTTCAAAGGAATCTATTAATATTGGCATAATACTGAATGTCAATGATATTCCAGAGATAACTCAAGTTAGAAAAAAACATAAAGCAGTTATTGTTTATAATGACGCTTGTCCTTTGATAGTTATCATTAAATCCTTAGCAACTATCATGATCGAATAACGTGAACTCTGGAATCAGTGAGATGTCCTCAATTAAGTAGATTTATAGGCCACATAATCTGACTCTTAAGATGGTGTAATAATAAAAGGATAAGCAAATAGGATAGCAGGATATGTAAACAAAAATAAACTAAAGGTAGTGAATGTAAACAAACAATAACAAATTCAGTGAATACTAGGCTAGAGAAGACAATAAAATTAAAAGGTAAGGTAAGAATATACCTACAGAAAAGACGCCATTGAGACACAGTGAAGAAATTAAGAGAGGAGAGTTTGGGAGAGCAGCGGGTGAAGAAATGTTTAGCCTAATTAATTCAAATGTCCCAATTGTCAATAAATCTACTCCTACCATCGTCATTATTGTATTGAAAGTTCTACCATTAACCTAAGTTCAATATGATCAAAACTACTGGAATTAACTCCTCACAATCCAGTACAACAGATGTTTATGCAACGCTTACAAACGCAGTCGATCATCGTCATCAGTCGCATCGAGTTGATCAGTTGACCCTTCAATCGCTTTTGATACGATTACCAATTGATGTTACGCAACTACTGTTGTATCAATGACCGCGGAGTTTTCATTCCTTATTGTAAACAGCAGTTGGTTTGGGTTTATAAAATATATTGAATTCGTGTCTATGTTAAGTATATCAAATGCTTGGTTATTATGAGCCTTCAAATATCCAGTTATCAAAACTGCAACTACTGCAGTTATTTCTCGTTACGGACAGGAAAATGAAACCAACCAAAAAAGGGCATAATAAAAAAATCTGATTTTATTTTAATAATACGTTTCGTTTGTTTTTGTCGGATGGAGCTGATTTGCAAAAAGAAGACTTAAAGTTAAGCAACAGAACAAGAAGATCTATTAGGTAGGTACTCATTAATAAAAGTTGTTGGTTGTCGCACTTGTTACTGTAGCATCAAAAATTACTCTTCAATTCTTAGTAAGTATTTAAATTCTTTACCATCTAAAACTTTTTGTAGCAATTTTAGACGTTATCATGCACGATCCGTAGGCACAACTCGAATAAACCCAAAAGGACCAATTTTCAAAATAAAATCATAGATACCTATTCCATTTCTAGATCATTCTTCATCTTAAAGAGCGCAGTGCGTCCATTGCGCAAGGTACGTTCAGAGTACAAGCAAATCGTCATTTCCTTATTAGTTTTGTGAGCCACACCGACATGGCGGTTCACTGTACTTTCCCTTCGCTATGTCTCTTTGTTCAATATATTTTTCTATTGTAAATATTCAAATTGAGCAAGATTAGTGACGGCTTGGTTATGTTTGGTTTGAAATACTTTCGCTGTTCACTTTTCTTTTCAGTATTAATTTAATGGGAATGTTTTTGATTCTCTACGAAAATCTTGGAGTTTTCGCAGATACCTTGCATATCTAAATATTTTAATGAAATCATGTTATTATAGTCAATAGAGAAAATATTGGCTGTATATTCTATGCGTGCTCAGTTTCGTGCTATTTTATTTAAGGACCTCCATAGAGTATTGTAGTAACATAAACTGTCTTACAATCATGGTGTTTAATAAAGCATAGGTATTTCATCTGTCTAACAGTTTAAGTTATACTTATCGTGATTCAAACAGTGTACCGCTAAACAGACTAACATGTTCCAACACAATTTATTGCGCAGCCCCAACAGTATCCACGCCCATATTTCAAAAGTATCGTTTCAGTAAGTTCATTTCGCGTTCAATAGCACAAAGGTTGAGGACCTTATCTAATCTCTCTTAATCTCCTTAGAAATTTAAATCTATCTTAATCTCCTTAGGTTGAGGACTGCATAGTTCTTGGTTAGCTCTGCAGTCTTCACAATGGATTACCTTATTATTGAGGGAAGCCGCAAATAGTTATAGTTCTTTATGCTTCACTTTCTCAACTTTGTTGTTGCTGTGAGCTATGTTCTCCTGGTGGCTCACGATCGTTTGTAGTAAAACTTGCTTACAAAGTAAGTTTATTACTTGCATTCCAGTTTTATGCATCCAGTTGGCAATTGTTGCCAAAGATGCATCGAGTTGATTGTCACTGTGTTGTTTTGTTGTCCTGTTTTGAGTTACATTTATCTGTTAATTTTAAAATGATCGCTTTCTGTGGTACTGGAGATTTTACGCCTTCTTTTTATTAATAAGTTCAATCATGTGCTTATAATTTTCAAAAAAATCTTTCGAAGCTTTTCCCAAAGATCCATCCATAAGTACTTAATGTTCTTTGTTCTGACGCTGGTCGAAAAGAGTCCATAAGCTGATGCCCCTGTGAAATCTCTATGTTGCTAGTTGTATTTGCATCAATTTCATTAGTTACCTCTGAGTAACTATGACGAAGTACATATTTATCAACCAATTACAAAAGCGTGTGTCACATAGTGATGTTCATCAATGTTATCGCACTGCAACAGACGGTAACTCGAGAGTGGTATATACGCCCCCCGCGGTTATGGCAACTTTGTCTTTTATCTACAGTTTTACTTGTTATCTGCATTTTGATTCATTGGGGACACTCCCATTGGAACATTTCCAATAATTTACGTTAGTAATGAGAAAAATACTTATTGCGAAATCATCATCATCGTTCATAAAAAAAAATGCTATAGGAGTGACGTTCTTTTTTCAGTTAATTTAGAGAACCCATTTGAAAGTGAAACCGATAAAACATTATAGAAAACAAATTATGGCATAGTAACTAATTTGGAAAGCAGTACACATAAGGTAAGAATCCAAGCATACACGCACATCCTACTTACGCGTGCGCAGAGCGCGAGAGGTAAGTACGTACTCGCGTAACATTATGATTGTTACCTACGAGTATTAGGTACGTACTTTTCACTGATCTTTATCAGCCAGCCCTCAATTTGCTATTTCATATTACGATAGTTTTGGTTCATGATGGTTCTCGATGCTCTGAAAACAGCTGGCATCATGATTGTGAAATAAAAGAAGAGCTGAAATCGGAAACTACTTCAGCCGGAAATAGTTTCGACTTCATTTATTTTTTCATTTAACAGGAGTCTTCTTCCCTTTACGAGTATTATCACTACCTAGGTGTCCCATGCGATCATTTTAACAGATGAAGTTTACTCTGTGGGCATATCACCATCATCATCTTCCTGCCCATGTTACTTAGGGTCAGCGCAACACGTTTTCTTCTTCCATTCTCCCCTGTCAACCGTGACGCTATCATTCACTCCCTTCTCTATCATATCATACCTAACACAATCCATTCATCTTATCTTTGACCTTGCTCTCCCTCTCCATCCAACATTGTTTATTCATCACTCTTTTAGTCACATGCGTTTTGTCCTCTCTGTGAGCATATCATACATTAGAAAACCACAAATCACAAAGAATCGATTTACCTACCACAAATCCTAACCTTGCTATTTTGTGGTTAGATCAATGCAATTTTCACTATTACTATGAATATATCCGTCCTTATCTCTTTGAGCTATTTATAAAAGGATTCTATTGAAATTAATTATTAAAATTATAAAACTTTGACCTTCATGAGTGTTAGTATGTAAGAGTAATTAAAAGTTTGCATAACTTATCTAAATGAGCGTTGAATCTAAAGAGGAATCTACTTTCGCTTAATTTGTAGGTATATATTATAGTTTCGGAGTTTGAGTAAAAGTGAAAATTATATCGTAATTTGTAATTAACAGACCGCAAAGGCGTCTTTCCTACAAGTACTTGTTGTACCAACTAATTACTGAATCGTGCCAATTTCTACAGGGTCACATTAAATTAGCTAGCTAAACTCCGCAGATGTGATGAGTATCAATATCTAAACACAAAAAAATAAACGATTTGATGATTTTTTTGGGGTCAATGACCGCTGGTAGTGTTGTTACTTTCAAATCAAATCAAAAACCATTTATTTCAATCCATTTCTAGATCATACGTTAATATTAATCTTAATCACACTAAATATTATATAAAAATAATTAATTAAATAGTATAAATAAATAAAATTAAAATTTTAAAATCAAATCAAAATCATCAAACCAAACCAAAATAAAATTGAATTAAAATCATAAAATTAAATTCAAATAACAAAATCTAAATAAAAATAAAAATTATCAATCATACGCCTGCCTCAGAGTCATTTGTTTGTTTGTCATTACATTAACCATATAAAAATGGTTAATGTACAGACAATCAAACCTGTTCGCAAATACGCTCAGGGTGGTGTTGGAGGTGGTCCGGAGCCTGCGCCCCAGAGATGTGCACCGCTTTCGCACCGTCGTGTAGAAACAATCGACACGGGCGTCGGCGAATATCCCCGACGCGCTGCATTGTCGGGGCAGCCCCAACAACACCCTGAACGCATTATTATACTGAACCCGGAGAGCGTTGTACTGCTTCTGGGTATATGACCCCCACAGGCTGGCTGTGTACAGGGACGTACAAAACGCTCTGAAAAGAGTTATTCTGACGGCCCCTAAGCAACGAGCAAACCTGCGGGCGATCATATTGGCCCTCACAGACAACGCCATCCGCTCCCTGTCTATGTCCGCACCATCCCTCAGGATACACGAACGGTTCCTCACGATATGCCCGAGATATTTAAACTGTTCAACTCTTTTTAACTTGACAGTGTTCAATATAATAGGTGGAACAGTATCCGGGCACCTCCGATCCCTGGTCCGAAAGACCATGCATTCACTCTTCTTTGCGTTATAGAGCAAACCGTGATCCAGCGCGTAACGCTCGCAGATGCCCAGCAACCTGGACATACCACACACCTAGGAGCTCAGCAGCACCATGTCGTCCGCATAACTAATACCGTTGACATAAACACCATCAATATGGCAGCCGACACGGATGCTGCTGAGCTCCTCTATCAGTGCGTTCACGTACAGGTTGAAGAGCTTCGGCGAGGTCAGCCCTCCCTGCCTCACCCCGCACTCCAACCTGTACGGCTCCGACAGAGCACTCGACCATCGAACGACGTTGACCTGGTTAAGATACCAGTACTTGAAAATTTCTATCAGTTCGAGAGGCATTGAGAAAAAAAAAAACATCATCAAATTAATTTCTTTTTGTTTTATCATGTTTTGATATCGATGCCCACGTGATGGGCCACGGAGTTTCGCTAGCTAATTTAATTTGACCACAGGGTCAAATTATTCTCTGTATTTAAAAAGCCTTATTAGGATTTAGGAAATAAGAAAATTAGGAAAATGTGATAAAAGAATGGTTAGGTAGGATCCTAATTATTATTCAGGATGGTCTTGTCTAATTCCAAAATTAATAGTAGTGTAAAAAGATTCAGATGACACTTGATATTCAAATTGAAAAAAAAAATGCAATATTTTTGGACCCACACAAAAGTACACTCGCGTAAAAAATTTAAATGCAAATTAGTATTTTTTCTCGAATAATTTTGTTTGACATTTATTTCGGGTCGCTGACACTGAAACTAGAAACAATTGCCAACTACTCGTAATATGATTGTTCTGCAATTAAAGCGAAGAATTTCGAAAAACGCAGAAATCCAGACAGACAGGTTTTTGCTAGATCACATTTCTACTAGTTTCGACATTTCTCAGGCTCGATTTTTATGCATAATTAGTAAAGCAAATTAGTAGCAGCCGTTGAAATATAATTCTTTAAAGGCCTTTATTGCGTTTTCTTCAGAAAAACTACTCTAGCTGCAATTTGTAACTATTATAATTTGGTGTAAAAGATAGACCGCAGCGGGGGGTCTCAATATTATTAATGATTTTAAGATTCTATGCAATTCGATTTAAATGTATAGCATTGTGCCCCGTCAGCCGGATGTCCTAACAAGCATTTAATTATATTTTGTGCCAGAAAAAACAGCTGTCGTCAGAATGTAGGTATCTTTTATTCTTCGCACTTCTTATATCAAGGCCAGGAATATTGCTAGCAGCATTAATACATATTAGAGAATACTTACATTATTAAATAATCTAAACTAATATTATTTTTATTTAATTACATTATTTTGTCTGCAAATCTTTTCGGTTAAGAGGATATATTGAAGCGTGGTTTAGCTCAGTGTGTAAGTGAAATGGCGATGGCGTTATGGCTGTCTAGTTTGACGCGCGAGATAGAAGACTCACTGAAATTTAAACGCGCTTCGTTCAAATGTAGATTTATGACAAATAGCTTAATAAGTTCTTATCATATTTAAATACCTTCGATTTAAAAAAAAATACTGCACAATAAGGAATTGTTTACGTATAATCGTATTAAACAGAAAATAGATGGTGCTTCTTTGGATATTTTTTTCTATCGAAAAAATTTCAAGTAATCATGTTTCGTGGACAATATATTCAAATGACACATAAGGAAAATCCAAATGATTTAACCATAATAAACATTTGGTTTTATAGGAATTTTATAAACACAAAATTATCGATATATTCCCTTAACGTTTAGTATTTACAAAAGTTGTATGTAAGATCTAGAAAGTTATGATACTTATGAAATTACGTTATGCGTCACAATTTCACATACGTTTTCAATGATGAATCATCAAATCATTTCACCTGTCTGCTATATTATGCGTGACTTTGATTCACTTTCATTACTAATACAACAAATAGGTACCTACTATCCATTTACAAATAACATAATTATTTTTTGTTGCTCATTACTTCTTCACTATTTTTTTTACAAAACTTCGATAGAAAATCGTGATATTGACAGAAAATGATTCCATAAAAATGTCTCATCCATTACTTACCAAGATAACGAGATGTCGCGTCTTTAACGAGGTGTTTTTTTATGGGTAATTTAGTGTGGTGTTCACAGTTAAGCTACGTGTGCATGACTGTAAAATTATGATGCTCTAGTATCTCGGAGACTTGCGACAAACAAGTGCTAGTAAATAGGTCACGGTGACACGTGTCGCAGGCTTTTGTTTTGAATGTTCTCTGTGATCACTTCAGAAATAAATAACTTAGAATAGGTAGAATAAGTTATGCATCTGCTTGGAGAAAGAAGAAAATCGTTTCTAGGACACTCGAATTGTTTAAAGGTAAATGGGAAATAATGAGATTCTTCAGTCTTGTACCTTCTTAGTGCAATTAAATAGTGCTTTAGTAACGAAGGTTTCGACTGGTGCTTTCGAATTTACCTACTTTAAATTTACTTTGACCATCATTCATTTATCAACCAAACCTGAAATCGTGAAAAAAATCTGCTTTTCCCTACATTTATGTTCGCACAACTCGTCAAAATGAACAGCTGATTTTTTTCACGATTTCAGGTTTGGTCGCATAGTAAAAGTTGTTCATAGTGATGAGTACAATGTGATGATGTGATCTTATTTAATAAATAATTAAAAAAATAATGTAAAATAAAGTGAAGTAATAGACTGTTAAGTTGCCTTCGCCGATTAGAAATATATTTATAAAAAAATATATATTAAAATCCAATAATTTTGTGGTCCTCAAATAAAAACACGAAGTCTGAAAGTTTAACGAGGCATTAAATGTAGCCTAACAAATAATATCTAAGCGTACATTTTAGGCAAATATAACAACAAAGCTAAAACAAAGAAACCTTGACATTAGGTCAGATCTGTGACGCAAATAGTTTAAAATAAAACAATCCATTTATCTTTATACTTTTTCTTATTTGCGTTCATTTTCATTAGTGAAACAAGAAAAGCTAGAAGTTTGGTTTGTAAATAAAAATAAATCTGCCCGGCCTTATCCCAAATATATTGGGGTCAGCTTAGACAACCAGGTGTAGCTGAATAGCAATATTTAACATAGAGCTACTGCCTATACGGCCTCACAATCCAGTTACTGGATAACAAGATACCCCTTGGTTCAGAATTTCGGGCTTCTGACTTCTGAGTTCTGTCAACCCATAACGACTGTCAGAGACTTATAGATGACAATCGTGTTATCTTACTTCACGATTTAAAAGAAATATTTAAGAATATGAAGGAACATTACTTATTTATATAATTGATAAAGGCTAAAAATAACATTAGGGCTACTTGGAAAGCTGTCAAAGCCATCACTAACTCCAGTTTTCAGCCCCAGTCACCCGATGATCTTATCCTGGGCTCTTCTGACGTAAAGTCGTCTATCAATCAAATAAATAACTTCTTTGTGAGCGTGGGTGAAAACCTAGCCTCAAATATTAAGCCTCCCAGTAATCCCCCCTTAAATAATACAACTCAGCCGACTCCTCCAAATTCCCTTGTTATCATGCCAGTAGACGCATCACAGGTGTATGGCATAATTTGCAGTTTACGAGCGGATTGTGCAACCGGCCACGATAACATCCCAGTAAAAATACTTAAGGAATCCAGCTCTATACTCACTTCACCCATAACACACATATGTAATCGTGCAATTGATACTGGTGTTTTTCCTAGAGTATTTAAGAAAGCCGTTGTCCATCCAATTTATAAGAGTGGGGACAGAAGCAATGTGTCTAATTATAGGCCGATTTCTGTATTGAGTTCCTTGTCTAAAATCCTTGAAAAAATATTAAATAAATCATTAACTTCATATATCTCCAAATTTAAAATAATAGCCAATAATCAGTACGGATTTAGACAGGGAATCTCCACTGAAGACGCTGTCCAAGATCTTGTAAACAGTGTTGTTTCTAATTTGGATAAAAAGCAAAAATGTTATGGTGTTTTTCTAGATTTATGTAAAGCATTTGACTCAGTTTCTGTCCCCACACTGCTTTTGAAGATGGAAAAAATCGGAATACGTGGCCTTGCGTTGAAAATGTTCACAGATTACTTATCTGGAAGAACTCAGCGTGTAAAAATCAATTCCCTTGTCAGCGAAGATGAATGCATCTGTTTTGGGGTACCACAAGGCAGTATATTAGGACCTACCTTGTTCCTGATATATATTAATGATTTGTGCAAAATGTCTATCCCCAACTGTGATGTATTCACCTATGCTGACGACACTGCGCTCATTGTATACGATGTTAACTGGGAGAAGGCCAAACAAAGAACGGAACACTCTCTCCGCCTCGTGATGGAGTGGCTTTCGGCAAATCTCTTGTCTCTTAATATTGAGAAGACCAAACTCTTACGTTTTTCCCCGCCGAATTCTATTCCATTACCTACCGAGTCGAGTTTAGTAAAAGCCCATTCCTGTGCAGAGCATGATGTCAGCTGCAGTTGTCTTACACTCTCCTTAGTTTCGAGTATCAAATACCTGGGGGTGTACATTGATGAAAAACTAACCTGGCGCACCCACATCGAGGCATTATGTTCACGCACAAGAAAGCTTATCTACATATTTAAGGAGTTAAGACATTCTGCTGACCCTGTAACTTTGTCTTTGGTTTACCAGAGTCTATGTGCATCAATAATCACTTACTGTATTACAGTATGGGGAAGCACTTATAAAAATCTTCTAATTCAAATAGAACGTGCTCAAAGGGTGATTCTAAAAGTAATGCATTTTAAGCGTAGAGATTATCCAACCGCCCTGCTGTACTCTGAGTCCCAAGTCCTCTCTGTGCGACAACTCTTCATTTTACGTGTAGTCTTACGCCGTCACTCCGTCCTACCTCTAGACTCCAGCATCGTTCTAAGACGTCGAGGTCGTCCGGTCTGTGACTCCGTCCTATGTCGTTCCGCTTTTGCTAGCCGCCTTTACTCAGTCCTAAGCGCTCGTCTTTATAATAGAGTACATAGGTTAATTGATATTTATTCTTTGACCAAGTTTGCGCTGAAAGCAAAGCTAACTACTTGGTTGCAGAGTTTGTCTTACGGCGATACCGAGGATATTCTAGCGGTCGCCTTATGATTACCTGAGAAAGGTATTCGTAGGGTGATCGTTGGAGTGTGTTTTGTGTCGTTGGGATATTTTTATAATACGTGTAGGCCGTGTATTCTTTCAATTTGTAATTTTTATTTCTATTTAATATTTGCATAAAATAATGTTAATGTTCACAAATTTAAATCCATAGTAATTACTGAGCCAGATTGCATTTAGTTGTAATTTTCAATGTTTAAGAGGAACTTTGACTCCTGAGATACAAGTATCTTTTTACTTAGTTCAGGAGCCAACTGTTCAACCTGGTTTTTTTGACTACCACTTGTACTACCATGTTTAGTGTATCTGCTAATGTGTATCTCTTTGTACAATAAACTTATTATTTATTTATTATTATTATTTAAATTGTCTTTGACATAACTGGGGACCCTGGGGTCCCGGACCTTTGGAAGGCGTACGAGGAGCCGAAGCCAACTCGCAGAGGCCTCTTAGACAATTTTAAATGAAAAGAAGGCACCAGCCGACGATTATCCCTGTATGCACTATGCAATTGCACCCAAGGACAACCCCCGGTTGGTGCAGAACTATTGCAGAACATGGAAACAAAACACATTGGGTCTATGGGTTTGGGTGGCTATAGTGGATTGGGTACCTTGAACTATGGAAGAACTATGTCCCCTGCCTGACCAATGTTATATAATATACACAGATAAATTGGCAGGGGGTGACTTGCACACTCAATAATGGGCCCCCGGAAACGGTCGCTAGCACATAGTGACGTAGCGACAAGGGGCAACATGTCCTGAGGTGCTTGAGGAGTGGAGAGGTATTCCACGGCTCTCAGAACAATCCCAGAGCCCGGAAGATGGTCAAGATCCCTACAAGCACTTACTGGAATACTTCCTTCCTCCGAGCACGTTTGCTCTTGCGAATCTCCACTCAAGCCGGCCAATAAAGGCAAGAATGAGGTGGGAGCTCTGTTCCCGTCAGTGTTCACTCCAGCCGGCCAATAAAGGCAAGCCAGAGGTGAAGAACAAGACTTCTCCCGGGAAATAGGGTCCGTGGGGTCGCTACTGCCCAACAGCTCGCCACATGCTGCCCTGCGGGTTCACGTATCTCTTGGTCTGGCTCCTCACCCTAGACCTGTTTCGGCAAAGTAAACTCCACCGGCACAGACCCAGAGTTCGGAGCGCGCAAGCCCCACCACGACGTCAACGTAGAGATACGGCGGTGGGTTATTATTATTATTATTTATTTTTTTCTTTGACGTATCTCGGGACCCAGGGGTCCCGGACCTTTGGAAGGCGTACGAGGAGCCGAAGCCAACTCGCAGAGGCCCCTTAGACAATTTTAAATGAAAAAAAGGCATCAGCCGACGATTATCCCTGTATGCACTATGCAATTGCACCCAAGGACAACCCCCGGTTGGTGCAGAACTATTGCAGAACATGAAAACAAAACACATTGGGCCTATGGGTTTGGGTGGCTATAGTGGATTGGGTACCTTGAACTATGGAAGAACTATGTCCCCTGCCTGACCAATGTTATATAATATACACAGATAAATTGGCAGGGGGTGACTTGCACACTCAATAATGGGCCCCCGGAAACGGTCGCTAGCACATAGTGACGTAGCGACAAGGGGCAACATGTCCTGAGGTGCTTGAGGAGTGGAGAGGTATTCCACGGCTCTCAGAACAATCCCAGAGCCCGGAAGATGGTCAAGATCCCTACAAGCACTTACTGGAATACTTCCTTCCTCCGAGCACGTTTGCTCTTGCGAATCTCCACTCAAGCCAGCCAATAAAGGCAAGAATGAGGTGGGAGCTCTGTTCCCGTCAGTGTTCACTCCAGCCGGCCAATAAAGGCAAGCCAGAGGTGAAGAACAAGACTTCTCCCGGGAAATAGGGTCCGTGGGGTCGCTACTGCCCAACAGCTCGCCACATGCTGCCCTGCGGGTTCACGTATCTCTCTTGGTCTGGCTCCTCACCCTAGACCTGTTTCGGCAAAGTAAACTCCATCGGCACAGACCCAGAGTTCGGAGCGCGCAAGCCCCACCACGACGTCAACGTAGAGATACGGCGGTGGGGTTATTATTATTATTATTATTTACTAGGAAGTTTAGAATTTTCTTACCAATATTTTAAGAAAATCCTACTGAGAGGTGACATTTATGACAATGCAAAATTCAAATGATTTAATATTTTGAGATGTGATTTTTTTGTTTTTTTTCCATGTTAACATAAGTTTTCAAGAGAGAGGTGTATTCCCTTCCACTTAAGCCCGGATGACATTTAAGCCCGGATTCTAGAACAGTCCTCTGTCATGAATTTAAGGGCATATTTCACGATATCCGAATAGCCACTACTTACCGAATAAATTCAAAAATTGAACAGATTTTGTTTAAAATGATCTGCCAAGTAAGTTAATAGCATCTTATTCGTACTTAGGTAGTGAAACAGGCCCTTAATGTAATATTAGGTCTTTACCTATGAAATTGCCGTTCTGCAGTACTGGCCATTTCAAATCAAAATAATTTTTGTTTGGCTAAGAATTCTAATTTCAAATTAAGTTTATTTTAAAAACATGGATTTTTTTTTCCAACAGTAGTCATTTGTTTATTTTTTAGTGTTACATTTTCATCGCATTTCAATCTTTTTCGTCATCATGGATACGTTAAAAATTCGAGTAATTATGGAATATGAGTACCGTCGTGGCAGCAACGCGGCACAAGCGGCACGCAACATCAACGACGTTAACGGAGCTAACACTACAAACCAACGCACCACTTGTTATTGGTTTGCTCGCTTCCGTTTTGGAAATTTCAACCTGAAAAATGAACCTCGCGGTCGTCCGAAGACTTTGGTCGACAATGACGAATTAAAGGCGATTGTGGAAGCTGATGATACACAATCTACGGCTGAATTAGCAGCAGCTTTCGACGTTAGCGTCAAAACAATATTGGTCCATTTGCGTCAAATTGGCAAGGTAAAAAAGCTTGACAAATGGGTGCCCCACGAACTCAATGATCGCCAGCGCGAAGTACGCGTCGAGACGTGCCTTGCACTGCTCAACAGACACACAAATGAAGGAATTTTGAACCGCATTGTTACCTGCGATAAAAAATGGATTCTGTTTGATAACCGCAAGCGCTCAGCAAGTTGGTTGGATCCTGGTTCAGCACCTAAACAATGCCCTAAACGAAAACTTACCCCTAGAAAAGTGATGGTCACTGTTTGGTGGTCTAGCGCCGGTGTGATTCATCACAGCTTCTTACCAAACGGGGTGAGCATTACTTCAGATGTGTACTGTGAAGAACTGAACACAATGATGGAGAAGCTGGCACATCTCCAACCAGCATTGGTCAATCGCTCGTCTCCGCTGCTCCTGCACGACAACGCGCGACCTCATGCTGCACAGCAGACGGTCTCCAAGTTGCAATAACTGGGGTTGGAAGCTCTCCGTCATCCGCCCTACTCACCAGACCTTGCGCCTACAGACTACTACTTTTTCCAGAATTTGGATAACTTCTTGGCGGGAAAAAAATTCAATACCCGAGAGGCAGTACAAAATGCCTTTGAAGAATTTGTTGCCTCTCGTCCAGCTGATTTCTTTAAGAAGGGCATCAATAAACTGCCACTGCGTGGGCAAAGAAGCATTGATTGCATGGGTGATTACTTCGATTAATACAAATAAAAAATGCATGAAAAAAATTCGTTTAAATTTTTTCATACAAAACGGCAATTTCATAGGTAAAGGCCTATTAAAAATAAATTTATAAAATAATAGTGATTATTGAATAAGCCAAATCTATGCTGAGCGTAAATTAGTATGAAACTGACACTGTCATTCCATTTTTAAATCGAGATTCATCCTAGAAACGTTATTCTTGAATATGGGCTTCCAGTGAGTCACCTTAAAATATGATACTCGTAGCATTGTCGCAGCCAAGTAGCTTAATTATTAGCCTTTCAGTTAACAGCTTAGCCTTTTAACTAAACGGCGCCACTCGCGCCATTCAACTAGGGACCTGAATGGTATTCAATTATAGGTTAGGTTGGAACTGTGGCCAACCACGTGCGAGCGGAATTGGTCGCAGTAACTAAGTCGGGGCACTCCGACCAAATGGGTTAGGTTAGGTTAGAACTGTAACCAACCACGTGCGACACGTTTATTTTCAACATGAACGATGTAACCAATATTTTATAAAAATATTTTGATTTAAAAGTGTCCGTGGAGTTTCTTGCCCGTTCTTCTCCATAGGGATCTACTACGCTTTGGAACGGGCAACTAGCTTCATCTCTCCGACTGACCGACCCATTGACAATTCAAGAGTGCCTGTAATCGGTTTATTTGAAATAAATGGTTTGAGTTTGAGCGAGCCGAGCGAGCGAAGCGAGCGATGACGCGGTAGCGGCCGGCGAGTACTATCAAAGGCTAGGCCGCATTCTAATTGCGTAACATACTACCAATCGGAATCGGTTTAATTTTGACAGTTCAACAATATTAATTGCGTTATTTACGTTGTCGAACAGACAAATTTTGCGAACATAATAATATAAGCAATGGATTAGCAATTTGCTTCAAAATGATTCATATTCCGATCGATAGTGTGTTACGCAATTAGGGCGCTGTTAATTAAATAGGTAGCTAATTAAGCTAGTTGGTTGCGACAGCAATAAAACCAAAAACCAGAAATATAATGACGAAAATCTCATTAACTTCTCGACTGGAGGCAACAGCATCAATATTGCTGCCAAAGATTTCTATGTCCTTGACTACTATTGCACCAGTAGTTACTTGTACGTTGTATTGTACAACTACTCGAATAAGGGCATAGAGCCCATAGACTATAGACTACCAGCACGTAAGCCGCACGTAGATGAAATAATGTTGAACGTACAGACAGCGCGACAAGTGTTAAGTAAGAGGTTAAAGTAAAGTGTTAAGTAAGAGGTTGAAATATTGTGTGTTGGTCACGGTAACAATAATTTACATGTGGCGGGTTTATTGCGAATTAACAAAACATAAAAAAAAAAAAAAAAATAATAAGAAAATGTATAGTAATACTGTAAACGAATATTTAAACGGTAACATATAAGTACGAATATATAATTATCTAGTAATTATTAGTAGGTACAGTATATAAAAGAACCCTATTAGAATAACATTTGTTTTAGGGCTGATTTTTCAATAGTCAGATAACTTTTATCTGAAGAATAAATATGACAGTTTGACATATTTTCTATACAAAAGCTGTTAAACCGCCATATTTATTCGACAAATAAAAGTTATCTGACGATTGAAAAATTGGCCCTTAGTTAATAAGACTGATAAGTTAAGTTCCAAAGCTTCCTCTCTCCTACTATTTTGCTGCGCCTGTCAGGGTTCTTTTTAATTTTAATGATCTCATAAAATTTTAAGTTATCACTTTATGTACACATTGTGGAATGCATTATGTAAACGATTAAATATTGCGTACATGTGACAAAGAAAAGTCGTGAAAATATAAAAAAAAGGAGACTGCCATTTTCAAAAAAAAAAGAGTCACAGAAAGTGTAGGTAGGTTTTTAAATACCCTTTGAGAATACTTGCTATAAATAATGAAAAAAAAAAACGATTTACGGCACAAAAAATATAAGTGCGTAGGTAATCAGGTCCAATCTATGTAGGTAGATATTTATGGATTTGAACCTTCGATCAATATAATATTGATCGAAGATTTAAATTGAAATGACAGTGTTCATTTTGAATACTACTTTATTTTTTTATTGCTGTTTGCCCTTCCGATAAATATCAGTACATCCATTAACGATAAAATAATATACATGCAAAATAAATAAAAGAAATCAATTCTGCGAATGATTTTTTTCCTCGACAGTACCCAGTGTTGTGACTTTTGTTAAAATTCGAGTCGCGCGTCGCGTCGTGTCGACTCGCTTGCTTTATGTTGATGTAATTTAATGCAGTAGGGATGGGCCGAATCACGTAATTGTGCGAAGGAATAAATTGACCTGGTTTTAAATGTTTACATGCGTTTTATTTGTTTTTTTTTTATTGAACATTATGATGTTTTGAAATTGCAAGTAGGTTATAACCTGTTGTTATAGTAGGAACCCAGTGGCCTTTTAAATAATAAAACTAAAATAATAATAACTAAACTAATTATAACTGATACTGATAATTCGAACTAGGTAAGCAAATCAAGTTTTTGGCACAACATAAAACGAAAAAAAAATCTGTCATATACATTGACCAACGGAAGTGAAAACTTAAACGTAAAACGAACCCGTAAGATTTCCCCGTAGAAATATAATTTTCCTTCTACCAGAAATCATTCAACGCGCCTTAAGAAGTTTTCTCATCAAAAAATCTTAAAAGTTACTGAGATTTGTCGCGGGTTCGATTCCCGCACGGAACAAATATTTGTACGACCTACAAGTATTTGTTCCGAGTCTGGGTGTTTTTCTATCTATAATATGTATGTATTTACAAAAAAAAAAATGTATATAAGTAGTTTATCAGCCATCTCGTTACCATAACACAAGCATTAGGTTGCTTAGCTTGGGGCTAGATGGCGTTGTGTGATATGTCCAAACATATTTATTTATTTATTTATTTATTTATTATTTTTTATTTTAATATCTAAAGCAAGCATTTATATTTAGTAAGAGCCTGTTTTACCACCTACGATTAAGTTCCTATTATCTTACTTGGCAGATAATTTCATACAAAT
The DNA here is from genome assembly GCA_946251885.1 of Cosmia pyralina. NCBI lineage: Eukaryota > Metazoa > Arthropoda > Insecta > Lepidoptera > Noctuidae > Cosmia > Cosmia pyralina. The sequence goes on from OX276358.1 coordinate 23,950,506, forward strand.
TCTGTTCCATTTTTGAATTTATTCGGTAAGTAATGGCTATTCGGACAACGTGAAATAGGCCCTAAGTTTCGTTTAGAATTTCGATTGCATTGAATATCATATCGATGCCATAAGTTCTATCGATACCCGAACATCCCAGCACTAAAAAAAACCATGAATCGGTGCTCAGGCGCATTCTGTCACGATCGTCGTGTTTTACTTACCAAGTTACCACTTACACCGACACGACTATATTGAACGTTAAACTCACCATTGCCTTTTTTGTACGCATTACATTATTTTTATTTGATAACAAAACGCAATAGATACTTAACATTATAGAAGATCGTGACTTAAAGTTTTTAGTACACGAAGTGAAGTGATTTTGTTACAGTAGAAGTTTGTTTATTTGATAATATTAAAAGTTTTAAGTGGAGTAACCCATCTGGTTCTTGAAAAATCTTCTGTCATGGTCTATACATATAAAAGTCAAACAGGAAAATAAACGCAATAGATAAGTACTTGACATTACTTAGATAAGTTCGTGACTTAAAGTTTTTGGTACTTATCAAGTGAAGTGATTTTTTAACAGTAGAAGTTTTTTTTTGATAGTATTAAAACATTTGCCAGGTTTTTGAAAAATGACTAATCTAAGAGACTAATCGTCATCTTTCATGGGCAAAGTGCAAGTTAAACCGAACCACTTTTGACGGTAAACAACATGCTGCAATTATTAATTCGTTTGCTAAACGCGGTGATTGTGGAAAATATTAGACAATATTAATAATTGACCTCCGCCGGTTGTCGCTGAACAACCAGCGCTGGGGCTGTCTCGCATAGGGTTGCAGCGATGGCCGTTTTGCGTGGATTTGATGCATATTTTCCCCCCAACTTGCTCTTTATTTTATATTAGTGTTTTTCTTTGCGCCATGTTTACCGCAAATATAAGTATTTTCTTTCTTTTCATTCTAAAAGTATAACTAAGTATGTCCGGAGCACCCTGAGCGGTCAACCCTAGCTGGGTTGAACCATCTTGTTGGCTGGCTTAGTGATGGCTGCATGAGTTTTTCTCGTATAGGTAATTCATGGCAATACGAGACGATTAAGTTAGGCCTATGTCCAAAAGAGCACATCAAGTTAGGCCTATGTCCAAAAGAGGACATTAAGTTAGACCTATGTCCAAAAGAGGACAATAAGTTAGACCTATGTCCAAAAGAGGATAAGACCTATGTCCAAAAGAGGACATTTAAAATGGTCTCATGATGCATTTGCTATAGGATCCGTGTTCGATTCCCGGTTTGTGCAATTATGTCGCAATTACATATATGACATAATTTATAACCTACCTATATTTATAACCTATATCATAACCTTCATAACATTGTTATGAAGGTTATGACATGACAGTACTTACTTTATGTCACTTTATTACATAACTAACTGGTTATGGCGCAGTCCAAATAAAGAATGATTACAGATCTTTATACTCGTAGATCTAAGTGATTGTCAACATTGTAAGTGTGCTACCAGCTATTTGAGTACCGTCTTCATTCACTATGTAATTCTACTAAGAGATACTTGCCATCTTTATTAACTAACCAATTACAATACAGCCATCGATAAAAAAAGGTCTCGGATTTTTTTGAAGATACGGGTTTTTTTGGAAATGCTGTCATCCTGGGAAGAACTACAGCAGCATTGCGCTGTTTTTATTTTAAAGATGCTGGTGAAATTACAGGCATAGTACACGTAGCGATGACAATCTTGGTCTTTAGGTTGGGAAATTGTAGAGAACACAACATGATATTTAACTCCCGTTCGTTAGATAAACAATAAAAAGTTTTTAATTAGTGTAAAAATATGTGAAGGGCAACTCCACAGCCGAGAAGAACTCGAAGAGACTCGTCAGCACACACATACACACACCCTCAAACACTTCCGACTTCGCCCGTGTCTCGGACGGTACAGAGAGCTCCTCCGCTTTTAAACACATTCAGAGTATTTCAGAGCGTGTTTGTACACTTGTTCGCTTCGTGAGACAATTAAATAAAAAAAAATGAATTTGCATAAAAATTAAGATAGAATCCCCCGACACATTTGCCGTCCCCCGACGCGACGTCGCGACGTCGTTGGCGACGCTTGGATAAAAATATTACCCACAACTTCATTTTATTTTATTACTTTTAAAGGATCATTCAATTTGTGTCGGGGGTTTATTATTTATTTTAAATTTAACTTTTATTTTCTGCTTTTTAAACTTTATTACTAGTAGACACGCTACGATCGACACGTGATTTGCGCAGCTGAACGTATTTTAGGAACAGTAAAGTTAGCTACTAATTTACCCTCATTTCGTTTTGCTACTCCATCATCAGATCCTGATTACCATTTGTCTATAACCATTGAGACCATTCCCATGAGCCCAAGCACAATAGCTCTGCTGTAAATTGGTGAGGGAGTTGGGTACAAATTCCAGCTAATGCTGCAGCATCAGTTCAAGGTTACTATGTTATTCTAATATCATTGAAGTAGCAGAATACAAAATTTCGACTCGATCACATCTGTGGAAGATGCTCACATCTATTCATCAACTATAAAATACTTGATAATCTTCAAACGGCTGAATAAATTTTCTTGAATCATAGCTAAGAACACTCTCTATAAAGTCAAATATAAAAAAAAAAACAAAATCTAAATCAGTTCAGTCGTTTGGGAGCTACGATGCCACAGAGGGCCGGGGTTAAATACTATAACGCACATAATATTTACCTACTAACTTAGTTTTTATTCATATCTTTAGGTCATAGTGCCGATTCTGTAGAGAACAAACTAAACTTAATTTAGGCTATTGCTAACTTTTCTCTCTAATGCCCCGGCCACATTAACATCAACGTCAATGCCCATAAACGCCATAAACATCGCGGTAGTTAAATTCGGTCAAGATTCGGTCAAATTATCGCGGTAAGTGGTGGCTACACCTACGGCTAAGGCCCTTCAACGCGATAATCAACGGCATATCCCGTTAATGTAACCGCAGCATAATAAAACAAGAAAGAGACGGACGTAAATTAGAGCTGTCTCTATTTGAAGTAATATTTTCATAAACATTTAGACGACACGTAAAAACATGTCGACTAAAAATACGGTGAAGTGCAAGGCGTAAACTAGTTTGACATCTCTAACTTAGCTCATAGCCATTAGCTGTCCTTTTCTCGCGCTGCCTGTTAGTAAAAGATAGCGATTTTCTAATTTTAGTTTAGTTATTGAACAAGAGAATCGGTATCACTATCTGTGCTTGTCGTATTTAAACTAAACTGCCTTAAGATAGTTTTCGATTAAAAAATAAGAAAGAATAAGAATAATTTTTATTACACACACAAGATTCATGATAGGTACACAAAAGCAGATGTACAAAACAACAAAACACAGATATCTACATAAATCTACACTGATTATGTAACCCTGTCTCCTAAACTAGGTAGTCCTGTATCTTAGGAGACAGAAATCTTTCGAATTTACGTGGCGGATACGTCACGTATTCGTGCTGGGCCCTTTGAACGTGCTTCCATAAAGTTTAGCCTTATTCAATCCTCTTAATCTCAAACCAAGATATTCATTAGAAAGTACATTACAGTAAATGCAGCCTCGATCTATCTAAATCTAGGACGAATACCTAATCTAGACCAAACCGCCCAACGGTACGTGGTTTTATTTGTAAATTGCATTTCATTACGTGCTTGCAACCACCAGTTTGTTTCTGTAATCGATTTCAACCAGCAATGTATTAATTTTCTCTGTAAAGTGTGCGTTTCATTGGTATACAATTTGCATAATAATTATAGCAAGCTTAAATGACCTTTATGTCTTAGTGTTAGATGCGTATTTTGCGAGTAAATTAGGATGTTGACATCGTATTGTTTGTAAGCGTTCTGGCTAATTGACAGCGATCCTGACCTTTGTCCAGTTAATCTAATTAGGTATTTGCTACTTTTTAAGCAAATTACGTAATATTTAACGCGTTAAGTAAATGTGAAACTCGCTTAATTTGCTGTTTACGACAGTCGACTTCCTATTTGCTTATCAATCAATGAAGGTGTTGCATGGGATTTCTGCGCATTACATGCCAATATTTTCTTGCCATATTAACTACATAGATAATAGAGATTGATTTATTAATAACTTACGGCCAGAAACATCTTTGTGCTCCAGAAAATTAAAAAAACCGGCCAAGTGCGAGTCGGACTCGCGCACGAATGGTTCCGTACCATTATCTATAAAATCGACAAAAAAATCACAATTGTTGTACGGGAGCCCCCTTATATTTATTTTATTCTGTTTTTTAGGTGGTGGTGGTGGTGGTGGTGGTGGTGGTGTAGGTGTCTTAGTAATGGTCCCGTTTTACCCTTTGGGTACGGAACCCTGAAAATAGATAATCTTTCTGAATTTACCAACGCTGTTAGAGATTGGTGGATTCCTTTGGATACACTAGTTGTAAATAAGTTTAACCCACTCCTTGCTAGGTTAATCTTCAGTTCTATTAACCCAAATAAACTTATGGAATTTTGTCAAAATTGCACAAACTTTCCTACCCTTCCATAGAGCACATCAATCACGACGATAGTTCTCAAAGATTACAACCCAACTTGTAACAACTGACCCAAAGAACTCGGTTGACCAATTACCACTCCTGTCGGTAATTCTGTTTCGGTAATTACCGTTACGACTGTAAGTGGACCGATAATTATGTATGTGGGTCAGGGAGTACCTTAAGTTCGGTAATTTTAGTGTTGATGTGATAAAAGATGGTTCCAACAAGGTTACGATTTGATGAATGTTGGCTAGAAGTTGATGCTTGGCATCAAGCTAATAGACTGAGTTCCAAACGTCGAGATCCGAAGACGTAAGAAGGTCTTCGATATCGGAAAGCGTATTATGGAACTCATGGAGTTGGGCAGGAGTCGGCAGGACACCTGGCAAGGCACAGTGATGACAGGTGGAGTAAGGCTGTGATAGAGTGGCGTGCAAGGACTGGAAGACGACATGTTGGTCGTCTGGCGGTGAGATGGGCGGACGACATTGTTGCCATCGCGGGCAAAGCGTGGGAATTGGCACAAGAAAAGAGAGGCATATGCCCAGCAGTGGGTGAAGTCAGACTGTGGATGATGATGATGATGGCTAGAAGGTTGATTTTGTTTTGTTTTTGACAGTGGTTTGTTTTGATATAGCAATTAGTTGCATTTTATATACGTGATATGTTTTTTTAAGTAGGAGCTTTGTGTACGAGTTACTTAGTTTGTGTGGCTTTTTTGGAGTAAGTGTCGGATTCCAGGCAGTTTCATATGTAGATATTGCCACATAAGAATTCAACATATAATTTCTTATTCGGAATGATGGATAGAAAAGTTAATTTAATCCCATCTTCTCATCTCAAAGATAGTTTTGATTATAACAATTCATTACAACACTGACTTGACTTATCTATAATATACCTCTCAGTATCCAGATTCTATGGAATAAGAGTGAAAATAAAACACCACTATTTTTACAAGTCATTGGAATTTTCTACGAGCGCATGCGCAACATACCTATGCCATTGGCACGTGACATCGGTATTACACCATACCGTAGTTATATCACAGTGTTCCCATGGCCAGCATTGTGAACTATTGCAGTTCACATGTATTAAAGATGCAATTTATTGTCATATCTTTACTTCACATTTTATCATGAGACGATTTTTTCAAATTATCTCCTTTTTATTAAGGGCTGATTGTTCAATAGGTTGATAACTTTTACCTGAAGAATAAAAGTGACAGTTTGACATATTTTCCATACAAAAGCTGTCAAACGCCATATTTATTCCTCTGATAAAAATTATCTAACTCAAACTCAAAGCATTTATTTAAATAAACCAATTACAGGCACTTTTGAATTGTCAATGGGTCGGTCAGTCAGAAAGATGAAGCTAGTTGCCCATTCCAAAGCGTAGTAGATCCCTATGGAGAAGAACGGGCAAGAAACTCCACGGACACTCTTTTTAATCATAATATTGTTACAAAATATTGGTTACATCGTTCATGTTGAAAATATACATGTGAGAACAATGTAGAAAGACGTGCACGTTAAAAAGCGTCCGTAATAAAAAGATAAAAACTAAAACAACTAAATTAAATATTAAAATTAAAAATAAGCCATGGCAGCTAAGAGACGACCAGTCCCAACTGACGGCGCCCGTTCACGAACATGACGCATGGATCAGCACCAATTAGCTCAACCATTTTGAAGGGAACTTAATGAGCCAACACACACGCCACCACCAGCGAGACATTTGAGTGAGCATGACATACTCTCTAACTATTGAACAATCAGCCCTGAGAGTAGAATTCTTGTTGGTAACATTTTGAAACACATAGATAAATATATAAAAGGTGTTCCTTAAATAAAGCACACCTCTTAAGGGGTCATTGTACTCATCATTATGAACAACTTTTGCTGCTATTACATGGGACTTAGACACCTGACTTGGATGGAACTGACGAACCGTGGGAGTATTACTTATAATTGTACACCTTTGCCTAGTTGAAATTGAATTTTACTTATTTTAATCTGTGTCTGACTAACACTAGATGTTAAGTAAAATTGTTACTATCATATGGTTAGAAACAATTTTACGTAACAACTCTAATCTGAAATTAAAGCTTTATTGATAATCTATATTCTATAAGTAGGTTGCGGAAATCACGTTAAGCCGTTGGTCCCGGCTGTCATTCGTGGATCTTTGACAGTCGTTACGGGTCGCCAGAAGCCCGAAAGTCTGACAACCAGACTTACCAAGGGTTATCGTATTACCCAGTAATTGGGTTGTGGTGGTCAGATAGGCAGTCGCTCCATGTAAAATACTGTTATTCAGCTGCATCCGGTTAGACTGGAAGCCGACCCCAATGTAGTTGGGAAAAAGGCTAGGCAGATGCTTGATATTATGTTACGTAACTAGACCCCATAATTAACGAATTTGTGTAAAATGATCATGAAATTAATTGTTGTTTTCTTTAAATTCCAGGGCGAGCAATGACAGGATGGAGATGAAGCAGAGTTGAATACAGTATTCCTAACGACAACATGTTATGAACATGGAGTCACCAGTGAGAATATGTTTAGGTGAGGCACAACCTTCATTACTAAAACAAATCATAATGTCTTTATCAATAATTTATTCATAAGAAATTGATTGTTGATGGAAACATTTACATTATAATGTAGTCTGGAGAGATAAATAATCAATAACAATTAGAGAAATAAGAATTAGACAAAACAGTTCACATTTTAAATTACATTAGATTTTCTGATACAGAAATTCCTGACAATAACACACCACATGACATTTAAAGTGTTTTAACATAAACTGAACAACATCATTACAATTTCAGGTGCAGCATTAGTAGTAAACTTACTACTGTTGAGCGGCACAGCAGTTAGCGGCAACGCTATACCCGACACGACATCTACTACTGTCAAAGATGAGAGGACGCCACGGTACGGCCGCGAAAATGGCGCCTGGCTCGCGAGGAACCGACCCAAAACCCCAGACGTCTCCCTCAACGAACTGAACGCCAAAGACTCAACCTCTGAAGAACACACAGAAAAAAATGCTAAATACAAAGACAGGGGAAGGACAGAAAGGGGAAGAGTCCGATTCCACTCACAAGTAAAATCAAGCACAGAAAGCTCACAAAGAAGGGTTAGATCAACTGAAAAACCGACCCTAGTAATAGTTACTCCTACAGCAGAAGTAAAAAGGCCTGCGGAAATAGTTGACAGCATGCGGAATTATAAGAAAACCAAATTGCCAGCGTTTACCAGCAGCACTACTCCAGTGACTGTAAAAAAAGAAGTACATAGTGAAGAAGCGTTTGAGGACGAAGAAGATGAAGAAGAAAAGGAATCTTTCGAGAAATTCACTTCTGGAAAATTTGATACTAATTTCTTTACAATACCTAGCTTTAACTATGGAGATGACTTCACCCACGACTCGGATAACGAGAGTTCTGACAACAAAGTTAAAAACGAGTACAGCAGTCCATCGTACGGAGGTTTCTCCAGTTTCTTTCCTCGTGAAGCATCCTACGGCTACAAAGATACTACCCACGACATTTATAAATCTGAAAGTTTCTTCGATTTCGACAGCGACTTAACGACACCGAAAAACGATTACTTCGACCAGAAATTTCAAAAGATCTCTACTAGTATTATTAAGAATTTAGACACTATAAAAGCTAAAGCTGCTCCTCCTAATGGAACTAATGTCCACATTATTAAGGAAAATATAGGCATGGAGAAAATGAATAATAACACTCCGACTAACCATTCAACAGTATTTATTAAAAATACCAAAGAAATTCGTCTCTTAGACAACGATGGTGCTAATAGTAACAAAGAGTTATCTGATGTACAAGGTACAAGTATATATTATGAAATGTCTGTATTGTCTACCGAGACTTATGCTATCACTCATGACGACGACTGTGACAATGAATCGTTAGCTTTGCCTACACCGAGCACTTCAGCAGAGGAGGAGTTGGCGTCATTAAGAGCTTCTCGGGAATCAATACCAGCGGCAACGAGGCCGGCACTCCCTGATCCAAGCCCTGAGAGCATATCTATATCGCCTACAAGTTACTTACCCCTGTCCAGTGTTATACCTATAATTGATTCAGTGAATTCTATCCCTATCTCCACACAAAACTCCATATCATCTACGGAAAGAGTAACAAAAAAGTTTTCGAGTACCTTGAACAGAAACCGAAATTATTCCAAACGTCTCAATATCAACAATAATAAAGATTCTCCAAACAGCGTAACACTGAAACCTGAACATATTTCATCAAGTCCACGTCCAAGACTTCAGACACGTAAATTCTATCATACAACACCAAAAAATAAACCTATTTGGATGGTGCCTAGAAACATCACTAAGGTATACCACCGACCTACAAATCCTACGACGATATACTCTGAGCACTTCAGTATAAAAGAAAAGACAACAGCTCAACCGCGTCAACCGAGCCGGACGATGTTGACGACAGTTTCTTCAGAAATCGATCCTGTTCTGCAAAGCGAAATTAGTGGGCCGAAAAAGGTTGTACATTCTCAGGCGATATCTGACAATACTGTGCCGAGTTTGTGGAAGCGAGGGTCGACGAGGTTCGCGACGTCAACGGCGACGTCGACAGAGGTGGAGACGGAGAGTGAGTGGCAGATACCTCCGACGTCGACGGCATGGGCACTGGCCAGCCTACGAAGCCCGCCACCTTCTCCCAGCGCAGTGAACAAAACCGCGTCGGCGCAAAAGAACGTCGACGAAAATGAGCTGCAGAAAGTCGGGGAAGTTTTAGGTGAGTAAACGTGCGCTACAATAAAACCTTATTGTTTACACTATTTCGCAAAATAGATTCGTGTAGTGACATACAGGTCAATAATTTAATAAATTAATTAAAACCTTGCTCATCATTCTCCTGCCCTTATCCCAATCTATTTGGGGTCGGCGCAACATGTCCTTTTTTTCCATACTTCTCTATTATTCGTCATCTCGGTAGTGACCCCCTTTCTAGCCATGTCATCTTTCACACAATCCATCCATCGTTTCTTTGGTCTTCCCCTACCCTTATAGCCATCGACATTCATACCCAAAACTTTCCTTACGACATTTTCCTCACTCCTCCGCATCACATGCCCATACCATGACAGCCGATTTCCGCACAGCTTTTCAGTCACCGGTGCCACTTTTAGACTTCCTCTTATGTACTCATTTCTTATTCTATCCATTCGTGTAACACCACACATCCCTCTTAGCATTCTCATCTCAGCTGCATGCAACTGCTTTTCATTTATCCCTTTTGTGGCCCAACATTCTGATCCATACAAGACAGCAGGTCTAACCATTGTTTTATATATCTTCCCCTTAAGTTTAAGGGGAATGCGGGAGTCGCAGATTGTCCCCGTGACCTGCCGCCATTTCATCCATCCAGTGTTAATCCTATGCTTAACCGTCCGATCTACTTCGCCATCGCTTTGCACGAGTGAACCGAGATACCGAAAGTTGGAGCAGACTGGGAGAAGCGCGCCATCAAGCGCTATGCCTCCAGAACTGGAGATACCGCCGAAATCGCAGAACATATATTCAGTTTTGGTTCTGCTGATTTTCAAGCCAACATTCTCCAGTTTCTGTTGCCATTTCTCCAATGTGCTCCGAATCTCAGGTAAATCTTCACCGACAAGAACAATGTCATCGGCAAACAGCATGCACCAGGGTGCCTCTTCCTGTAGATTCGACGTCAGAGCATCCATAATCAACAGGAAGAGGTAAGGACTTAAAGCCGACCCTTGGTGCAAGCCAACAGGCACATTGAACTCGTTGGTATTCCCTGCAGCCGACCGGACGTAGGTACGAGATTGACTGTACATAGCACGAATTAACTCTACATACTTCCCGGGCAAACCTTTCTCTTTCAAGGCCCACCACAACACATCCCGAGGTACCCTATCATACGCTTTCTCCAGATCAATGAACACCATGTGCAAGTTCTTGTGTGCACGTCTGTACTTCTCGCACAATTGGCGGAGTGCAAAAGTGGCGTCCGTTGTTCCTCGACCTGGCATAAACCCAAACTGGTTCGGGGTAATTTCACTCTCCTCTCGCAGTCTTTTCTCTATTACTTTCTCCCATACCTTCATACTATGTGACATGAGCTTTATTCCTCGATAGTTGTTGCAGTCCTGTACATCACCTTTATTCTTGAAGATGGGCACTAGCGAACTATTGCACCATTCTTGCGGGATCCCTCCTTCATGCAACAACTTATTAAAGAATAAAGTCAGCCACATACATCCATCTTCTTTTAAGCACTTCCATACTTCTACTGGTATATCATCTGGGCCCAAGGCCTTTCCATTTTTCATACTTTGAACTGCCTTTCTGACTTCATCCATGCTAATTTCCCTTACCAAACCCATATTTACTTGTAACACATCCAATTATCGAAATATAACTGCAACCTTGAAAAATATTATTGTTTTGTTTCATAATGTAATAACATTTCATACGTTACAGACATGAAAGAAATAACCACTGCAACCACAACCTCAACGACAGCCAGCCCGATAAGCAACGATATCATTCCAAAGAAGATCACAGAAGTTGTTCAGAACAAATTGCCTTGGCAGCCAATGTTTGCTTCAACTTCACCAAGCTCCGAAGTGCAAACTGAAGTGGCAACGGAGACTAAATCGGACTTAAGGCTGCCCGCGGAGAGCAACATTTCTGTTCAGAACAGTGCAAAACCAGCTGCCATTGACAAGTCAAATTCCATTGAAAACCAGACAGAACAATCTTGGGTATCCGTTACAGAAGCAGAGGAATCGACGGAACACGTTAATGATACAGACAAAAAGACAATTCCACCAGTTGATGCAACAAGGTCAACCGGTTTTGAATCAATTACGAAACTACCAGCTGACATCACTACGCCTCAAGATGAATCTGTTGCCAGTTCTGAGGTTAATCAGACTGTAACTGAGGAGAAGCCCAACACCACTACTGATTATGAGATAACTACTATTCGATTCTCTTACGTACCAACTGAGGATGTAGAAACTGAGACACCAACTGTTGATAGCACTACGCCTAGTATGTGGCATCCAGTTTTTCCAACAAGGACAAGAATAACAACTCTAAAAGATAGCCCCATCACTACTTATAGACCTAAATATATGACGACGGAATCAGTAGAAGAATCTACAACTATTATCACTGAATCGACGTCTCCTATAGAGGTATCTTCTCAAATTCTAGAAACTTCGACAAGACAGATAGCTGAGACTACAGATACACCCACTGAAACTCCGACTCAACGTCCAACTGAACTTCCAACTGAACCTCCAACCACAACAGAGCCGCCTACTCAGCCGCCAACTGAAGAGGTTACAACCGAGTTGACTACAGATAAAATCACTACTCAACCCACTAGTGAAAGTACAACCGTAGAGACTCAGGCAACAACATCTACTCAAGTTCCATCAACCACATCAACATCCAGTGAAACCGAAGATGTAACAACCATTGTTGTAGAAGTCGTCACTGAAATTAATACAGAAAAAGAACAGAGAATTACTTCAACCATAGTGGCCGAACCTGAAACTACAGAAACATCAAGTGAATCACAGGAAACTGAATGTACAGAAGAAAATAGTCAAAGCAACGAAGTTATTACTCAAGAAACGTTCAGACCTACTACTACGGAAGCGGCAATTACTGAAGTGGAAACTACAAGACCTACAACTGTCTTAGTAACTACAAAAATGGAAGAGAAGCTAACTGATGCACCACCTACTACCACAATACGTGATGAAACGACGACGCAGCGAAACGCGAAGATTCACGATACAACGTTGGTTGAGACGACGACTGATTCAGAATATACTACGAAACCTGTCAGTGAAATTGAAGACCTGACAAGTTATGCAGGAGACATGACTACTGAGGCGTCTTCGAGGGTGTTGGGCGATGAAGACAATAGCTCGGGAGCGGCGGTCGCGATCGCTGTCAGCACCATCGGAGTTATTGCTCTGATACTGCTCATTGGATTGCTGGTAAGTCTAATGATTATTTACTTACTATTAAAATCGAACGTGAATATATTTCAAACACAACAAGAAAAGAGAGTATTTTCCTATTCAGTCTTACAGCTCTACAAGTCCTAACTCCTAAGCAAACCTATTAAAAACAAAAAATAAAAACATCAAACATAGAACATGATAAATACAAAAAGAGATTTTTACAAAAAAAAAGTTAGTTAAATTACACAGTTATAAACATAATTAATAATTTAAGGCTCCCGCAGACAGGCGCGACGCGACGGTGCGACGCGATTCTGGTAGAATAATTTCCATGAAATTTTCATAGAAATTGTTCTACCAGTCGCGTCGCGCCTGTCTGCAGCAGCCTTTTTAATCAAAAGTGACGACACAGAAAATAAAAGTGTCAAACAATAGCTTGTGGAATTTCTTTGCTACTTCTTAAAATCTTGTATTTATCTTCTCCAAAACTTCGTATTCTTCACGACCCCCACGGTCTTCTACTGGTGAATATTCGTACAACATATCCAAAGTAATGAGCATAATATCTATTGGTTTACCTCACGATAAATTACGTTCACTACTTTGGAGAACGTTGTAGATTTTGGTTCATCAAGAAGCTGGTTCATTTCTGAAATGATACACAATATTGATTAGAAATTGTCAGAATTAATGTCTATTAATTCTGCCTGTTTTATAATTTCCTGTTTAAAATTATCTGCATGTTAGCTGAAACTTATCAGGAGGTGGTAAAATAGACCATAAATAATAATGGAAATCTGGGTCTCAAGTTCTAGCTGCAATTGGAATTTGAATTAAAGGGAAATAAATACGTCACAAATTACGATTTCTGGCTTGGATTTGTGGCTCATGACTAAGTAAATAATAGCCGCACGGGTTGATCGATCAGGTTAAGCTACGCTTGCCGCGGTTGGTCCATGGATGGGTGACCATCTCTTTACATACCAGCGTCCCTCTGTGCCTCAGAAAGCACGCTAAGCCGCTGGTCCCGGCTGTCATTCGTGGATCTTTGACAGTCGTTACGGGTCGTCAGAAGCCCGAAAGTCTGACAACCAGTCTTACCATAGGGGATCGTGTTACCCAGTAACTGGGTTGTGGAGGTCAGATAGGCAGTCGCTCCATGTAAAATACTGGTATAGTGGTATTCAGCTGCATCCGGTTTGACTGGAAGCTGACCCCAACACAGTTATGGGAAAAGGCTAGGCAGATGATTACGTTTTGTTTCAGGTAATTATATTAATATTAATCAATCACTAATCAATATTAGCCAATCTGCCAACTGCAAGGCAAACATTCTCTTTCAGACGAGGAATCAGCCTTAATTCTAAATTTCTAATGAAATAAAAAAAAATATACCAGCTATGAAAACAGAAATAAAGTTTGGATCTCTGTCGTTTGTTAATACGACATCCACCGCATAGCAACAACAATGATGTGGTGTGCCTATCGAAAATAGCATGAATTATTTTCTAGGGTACCTACTAATTAAAAAGGGGAAAAACATTTTATAATTACCTCGTCATTACGTCAAACAATAGGACCACACGTAAGATAGGCAGGATATTCTGAAAATGATGAATAAAAATATTAGTTATTGTGGGGTTACCACTTCTCTATATTTATAAAAATGTAAAACAAATTAATGGGCTCAAATTCCCAATTAAAAAAAAAACATTACAATCCTTTTTTGGGCAGTCGTGTAACAAAGGGACATGAGCCCGCAAACAGTTTAATTTTGTATATTACAATGGCTTCTTCAAGTAATAACTTCAGTTGACTTATGTTTGTCTAACAGTCTAATAAAATAATGAGAACAATATTGAATCGTGCAAGTATTGAATTAAGACGAATAGTTTATAATAATTGTAATGTTAGAACCACGGAATAATAAAAACACTGGAACATTGTTGGAACAATCGCTTGCTCATGCATGAAGAAGTCCATTTTGAATGAATATATAAGTTTCATAATGGTGACTTGATATTATGTAATTGTTTGGGAGCTTTCCCTATCATATCCCCTCACACGGTTTCGGTGTGAATCGGGTCCGAGTAATTTTACCTAATATTGTACGTAGTATGAGTTTGTATGTATGTATGTATGTATACATTGTATGTATGTACGTAGTATGAGAACGTTAATAATAAAAAAATATTTTCTTGGTATAGAACTCATACTACGTACAATATCTATTTGAATGTGCTGCAGAGCTTCGCAAAGTTCTAACTCGGCATTATTCATCATTTTTATCGAGTTGTATATACAATTTAACAACACGTATTATAGCAAATGGAGGCAAAACGCAGTTTATTTTTTGTAGGTACCTATAGGCATACCTCGCTATAATTATGTCAAACCTAATTTCAGGCACTGAAAATTATTTTCTGTTCACGCCATTAATTAACAAAAGCTATAATAAAATCTTGAATTGTGTTGTATGTAGCTAAGTCAAGAGCCTCTTATAACTAAACTCACATTTTTTACTACTTTTAATTTTTTAAGTACCAGGCTAACATAATTCATCAAGAGCTTTCGAAACACAAAAAGAATATATCACACAACGCTTAAATACCTGTAGATAATTCTAATATCTCATCGGAAGTTGGTCTCGTTCGTCGCGTATGGCGATAAAAATTCCTTGGTTTGCAACTCGAAGCGGTCTAATGTGGTCACCGGACACCGAGATATGGTTATCGTTTGTAACGAGAATTGGCATACTTGGGCGGCCGTTAGATATGTCGGTCACAAGTTTGGAGAACTCTTCTTTAGTTATGGTGCCCTGGTGCTTTTATGATTTTGCCTTTTTAAGTTTTCATTGAAATGCATGGAAACAGGCAAATGTATGTAGGTATGCTAAAATATTATGGAATGTCGGCTTGTTTTCTTTTACTTTATCATAAAGTCTCTTAATCTGTTGCTAGGGTCCGATTTCGTTCGAATTAGTTTATGATTTAAAGCAGATTTACTGCAACAAGTCAATGAAAACTTTGATTTAGCAATAAAATAATTATAAGAAATGCTGCTTTGCATTCATGTCATAATGAGCGCCAAAATGTAAAAACAGACCAATTCAAGTTTTTCATACAACGGCAGTTTCAATTATTATAAATAAGACTAGTGATCCGCCGTGACAAAAGATCAAGATTTTTTTATTATATTTAAGATTTATATTAATCTGGGGGCACGACAGTGCCCCCGCCAAGACGACCCAAAACATACAGCAGGGGGCACTATACCTACTAGTACCTACCTTTTCTCGAAACGTTTTATCGTACTTTCAAACCCGGCTTCGGCCTGGATAATGTTAGAGAGCTCAAACTCTCAGGATAAGATATGGTTAGCAGACTTATAAAACACACCGAGTTTCATTTGTCTAGCTGTTTGATTTTAATAATACCTAAAATATGTCGGATGTCGTCATGACACACTCACTCGATCATCAAAACCTCTAGGGCACTTTCCGATATCCTAGAAAGCTAAAATTTGGTATGCAGACTAGGATTTGCACACAAACAACAATACAATTTAGAAATTTAGCTTTCACCCTCCAACACCCGTAATAAGGGGTGCAGGTTTGTTACCAAAATGTATGGCTTGGCCATTCCATTGAACTATTGCAAGACCGAACATTATAGAGCAGTGACTTAATTTCTTACCATAAGCTCATTGGAGTGTCTGACGAAACGCATGTGACTAAAAGAGTGATGAATATACATGTTGATGGATGGAGAGGCAGAGGAAGGCCAAAGAAAAGATGGATGGATTGTGTGAGGAATGATATGAAAGAGAAGGGAGTGAATGATAGCGTGACGGTTGACAGGGGAGAATGGAAGAAGAAAACGTGTTGCGCCGACCCCAAGTAATATGGGATAAGGGCAGGAAGATGATGAAGCTCATTGAAGTGTCTGTGCGACGGCGACGGCCGCGAAACGGCCAAGCCATACATTTTGACCAAGATGTAAGGTTCGTAGAGTTAGGGGCTTGTCTCTACATTAGATCTGATAAATTTAATAGAGAAAGCGTTATGTAAGTCTTGGCAACCTACTTTACATGAAATGTTTTTGGAGTACACATAAACCTTTCGGAATAAGTTCTCTAAATGATGGTAGAAACTGCATCAAAATCCGTTGCGTAGTTTAAAAGAACAAAGCGGTCACACAGACAGATACGAAGAGCAACTTTAATTTAAAATGTCTAAATAATAGAAATCGTCGCTCTGCGAGGCATATTACATTTCGACCGTGATTTTTGCGTGAATTGGCCAACTTTAGCGTTCTTATTCAGCGGTGGAAACATTATAGGCTGTTAATACTAAGCTAGATAATAGTCGGGGATTTAACTAACGCTCGTAATATTAATGGATTATTTCAATAGATCAGCTCCACACCATAACTTCACCACTTTGTACCTATGCAATAAACGTATTGACTTTCACCCTATCGCAGGCTTGTACTGAAAATAACCCTCATGGTACAACTCCCAAAACATAATTTTTTTAATTCTTCTTGTCTTTTTAATAAGTTTGTTACTTATTATTGAACTAGCTTTTGCCCACGGCTTCGCCCGCGTGGATTTCGGAAATCCGTTCAGCCGTTTTAGCGTGAACGCGTAACAAACAATCAAACTGACTTTCGCATTTATAAGATTAGTTAAGATGGCACATTTTAAAAATTAAAAACATATTTAAGCGAGAACCAAATTCGTGCAGTGTTTTGATCAAACGAGGTTAGTAGAGACCCTTTAATTAATTAACTAATATACATAGAATAGTATTTATTGCACAACAAATAAAAGAAACACAACTTAGCGCTTATCTCTGCCAGACATCTAATTTGGGAACAAACCTACCCATAATATGACCCTCTGACCAAATAAATACTGATTTCCAGCCATGTGGAAGGTCTTTATGCCTAGGCATAAAGACTACCTACCTAAAGTTGACCGCCCCTATATGTTAAAAACCGATGAACAATCTAATTAGTTAATTATGAGTATACGTTAGTACTTAACTTTCAAAACGATGTTTCCCTACCTAGCTATCCTATATTTAATTCGGAAGGAGAAAATACGTCTGTTTCCGATTATGTATTTGTAAATACCTAAAATCAATCAACTATCGCTTAGAACTTTGACTTTTTGAGTGCGTACAAACCTATTTGGTAAAAACTGTTTTGTAAAAAAATGTTTCGGGAATAATCTTAGACCTCGGCAAGCATTTAAGTAGAAAAGTAAAAAGTCCACTGAAAAACGTAGATGCTCATAATTATACAAAATACCTATAGCAAAAACACACAAACACAAAGTGTCATTTAAATACCATGGAAAAACCGCTGATAAAAACAAAAAAAAAAAAAAATCTCACCCGTAATTTCTTCAAAAAAAAAAAAAAAATACAAAACACTAATAAAATAAAACTAATGACTCATCAACAACCAACATCGTTCATTATTATTACAAAACAAATAAAAATTATTCAAAAATCGAATTCAATTTCAAACTATGAAAAGAAAAGAGGTGTAATATGAACGAGATTGGTTGCGCACACGCCGGGCGGCGGTTGATACGTCACTGCGTTGTGTGTGCCGCGCAGGGCTCCCGCCAACTATAGGACTGGGATATTGCAAGCTAAAGCATGCATGGCTTCCAGCAAGTACTAACTACGTTGCCACTGGATTGGGATTGTGAAGAAAGTTAGGTATTCCAGGCAATCTCTTGTTTTGTTGTGAAGAAATTGATTATTTTTTGGTTTTGGCAACTGAGAACTAAAATCAAATAATCATGTATTTTATAATTAGTATAAAGCCCCTTTTCTCAATATTTTGGAGTCCGACATTAAAATGAGAAAAAAAAAACTATGTCTTTTGTAGTCCAACACAGTAGTAGCATGTTTGCGCATTAAAGTTTATCAATCGCAGCTAATCAAGGGTCAGTCCTTAGTGCCGTGAAAGCGTAACAAACAAACAAACAAAAAATCGTTTCTCTTTATAATATTATTTTAGATAAACAAAATAATAAATAAAATATATTTATCTAATTAAAATATACATATTAGTATCACATATCACAGTTACCAAAAAATAAACGAAATAAGAATTGTATAAAAAAAAAACTAACAAATTAATTCGAGTGCGTACTTTCTACCATCCATGCATATTTAACCTATGTTCGTAGTAAGCTGTAGGTGTCGCCAGTATCGCGACGCGGAGGATGTTTTTACAATGCAAATTATAAACAAAGCCAGCCTGATGACGGACCTTTTATGCGCGACTCCATTGATACATTAATCCGATTTTGAAATTTTTCCATGATAAATATTTTAAAAGCTAAAGTATTTTTTTTATGATTTCGAATAAAGATAAAGAATTTTAAAAGGCGACAAAATTAAATACCGTAAGACATTTTTGAACTTGGCTGGCACACTGCCGTGCCGCGGCTTTATAAAGTTTCGAGTAGAAAGCTTTCCTTATCATATAATTGCATTAATTGTCAAAAAACTAAATACATATTAGGAAATAAGGTTCAAGTTTTATTTTTATATTTAATAGTTTCTGTTTTGATCATCCATGGGAAAATATCTCTATATATAGGTACCAAGACCCCTCTGTGCTTCGAAAAGCACGTTAAGCCGTTGGTTCCGGCTGTCATTCGTGGACCTTTGACAGTCTTTACGGGCAGTCAGAAGCCCGAAAGTCTGACCAACCAGTCTTACCAAGGGTATTGTATCTAGTTACTGGGTTGTGGAGGTCATATAGGCAGTCAGTCCATGTAAAATACAGGTATTCTGCTGCATCTGGTTAGACTTGGAGCCGACCCCAACATCGTTGGGAAAAGCCTAGGCAGATGATGAGATATGTACTTGTGCATACAATAATATACTTACTTAAATAAGTAAGTAACATGTTGTTAAAAAAAAATTGTTAAATGTTACAATAAATACAGCAAAACTTTTACCGTAACGCACGTGCAACAATGGACAACCACAAGCATAGGGCACCTCATAAATTAAGGTTTCAAGTGGACTGGAGCGGGCCCTTGGCTTGAATTGGCCACGTTTTCACACGTCCCGTCGTATAGCCTTCGCTTTGAGTAGTTTGAGTGGCAATTTCTGATTTATATACTTCTTAGAAAACTTTAACAGAAACCTCTGGCACTTTTGATTTAATGTTGTTCAGCTGTTTTCGTTCGGCCCTCATAACTTTTTCAAGGACTAAAAATCCCATCATTCGTGATATCGAGATGAGGGAAAGCTCGTAGTGGGTAATCAAGCAGAGATCTAGATGTCTTCGTGTTAGCGTAGCTAGAATAATCTCGTAGCTTATACCAATGCGCGTAAATTACTTTGAAGCATTCATCAAGATTGAACAATAGACCTATAGAACATTCTAGACTTCTATAGATAGTACTATCTAATCTAAACTATCCTAAATAATATTATAAGTGCGATAGTGAGTTTGTTTGTTACGCTTTTACACTAAAACGGCTGAAAGGATTTGGATGAAATTTGGCACATGGGTAGACCATGACCTGGATTAGGACATTGGTAGGATACTTTTTAACCCGTTAGTACGTGCCCCTGGGACAATTTCCGACCACCACGCGAGCGAAGCCGCGGGCAAAAGCTAGTAATATTATAAAGAGGAAAGTATTGATTTTTTGTAAGTTTGTTTGTTACGGTTTCACGGCTGAACCGATTTTGATGAAATTTGGTATGGGGATACTTTGAACTATTTTTTATCGACATACCATGCGTGCGAAGCCGCG
This sequence comes from Cosmia pyralina, assembly GCA_946251885.1. NCBI lineage: Eukaryota > Metazoa > Arthropoda > Insecta > Lepidoptera > Noctuidae > Cosmia > Cosmia pyralina. Next base: position 23,970,897 of record OX276358.1, read on the forward strand.
GGCGGAAGCTAGTTATCAATAATTTGATTTGGACACTGGGACACACGGTAGACTGCTGCAACAGAGCTTCTCAGTGTCTCGCAGCCGAGGACCCGAGGTGCTTACTTTTGAGTTTTCAAAACGTGTTATTAGGTCTTCAAGTTACGGGTATTTCCTTTATTGCTTTTCTGCGTGCATTACTCTCGATGCAAGTTAGTGAACTTTTACTAATAAAAGTATTACTCCTTGCTTTAGCCGTAGCTCGAGGTCCGAGAGCTCGTAACCGTAACTCGAATTGTTGGTATTGATTCCTTGGTTAGGCATAACGTTTTTGCTTTCAAATCAAATCATTTTAATTTTAGGATTTCATCCATAAAAAATTACACCAGATTAAAAATTATTCAGCTCCTAGACTTTTTCCAACATGTTAGGGTCGCCTTCCACTCTAACCGGATACAGCTGAATACCAGTATTTTACATGGAGCGACTGCCTATCTGACCTTCACAACCCAGTTACTGATGTTCTACTTGGTAAGACTGGTTTTCAGACTTTTGGGCTTCTACCCGTAACGACCATCCATTAAGTTCATAAGGTACACAGATCCCTTTAAAGATGACAGCATTTTGTCTTTTTTTTTTTTGTCTAATTTAAGGGCTCCCAAAAGTTGATTAGCGAAAAATTGCCATGTTCTATATCTACGCCGAGAGCAGTGGTGGTCATGTAGGTCATAGGTTCGAACCCTGACAGGCACCTTACTTTGTGTAAATTCTTTCATCACCGCTGCTATCAAAACGGTGAAGGAAAACATCGTGAGGAAACCGGCATGTCCTAGAACCAAAAATTCGAAGACATGTGACATCTACCAACGCGCACTGGGCCCGCGTGATGGATTACGGCCTACTTCCTCTCACAGAGAGGAGGCCTGTGTCCCAGCTGTTGTAACGTTATGGCTCACTAGTCATACCTACGCTTCCCAACTTCCCAGACAAGTTGTTTCAGGCAGTAGCCCTAACCACGATGCTACAGATAACGTCCTTTTGTTACCCAGACAACTTGTACCTACAACAACTTTTATAACTCTTACAAAACTAGCGTTATAAAGTGGTGGGAGTTGTTTGAGCATACGTATTGTCTCAGGAGTCAATCAATCTGCCTAGCCTTTTCCCAACTATGTTGGGGTCGGCTTCCAGTCTAACCGGATGCATCTGAATACCAGTATTTTACATGAAGCGACTGCCTATCTGACCTCCACAACCCAGTAATTGGGTAATATGATACCCCTTGGTAAGACTGGTTGTCAGACTTTCGGGCTTCTGACGACCCGTAACGACTGTCAACGAATGACACGAATGACAACCGGGACCAACGGCTTAACGTGCTTTCCGAGGCACGGAGGAGTCTCGGTATGTAAAGATGGTCACCCATCCACTGACCAACCCCGGCAAGCGTAGCTTAACCTGGTGGATCGACCCCTGCGGCTGTTATTACTTAGCCACGAGCTCCTCAGGTATTGTCTCAGGAGTAAAGTCCAAAATCGCTTAAAGTAATTCAAGGTCAGCGCTCAAGTTTCGTGCCGGCAACTGTACCTAGGTACCTATATCCCATAGGTTACTTTTAGGAAAGCGTGGACCATTGTTGAGCACATCCATCAGATGACATCAGACGACGCGACAGCGCGACACGACTCTAATAAGTAGAACAATGTCTATGAAAATTGTTCTACCAGAATCGCGTTGCACCGTCGCGTCGCGCCTGTCTGCTTCCGCCTTAAACATTGAACATTTAAGCCGTTACCGTTTTGTTATGTCTAAAACATACATAAGATAATATTTATACAAAGTATTTTATCTCAACAGCTATGAATGAATGAATTAGCTGTGTGTTGAATATGATGATAGTTCGTTTAGCTAATTGCTGAGCTTTGAAACCCGACGTCCTGCTGATAACTTATTGTTTAGTTTGATGTTTAGAATAAGACTTTCTTATGTCAATGTATGTAGGTAGGTTAGTTGGTATGTAATTTGTGAATGGAAGGCGTTTATAATGAATGAGTTGAATCTAGTTCTTTTTTTAGGGTTCCATAGTCAACAAGGAACCTTAAAAAAAGTTTCGCTTTGTCCGTCCGTTTGTCCGTTCGCAGCTTAGCTCAGAGACACTTAGTACTAGAAAGCTATAATTTGGCATGGATATACATACTCATCACTCCGACTAAGTGATAAAAGAAAATCATGAAAAAAAATTTTTTTTAGGGTACCTTCTGTACACGTAAAGTGGGGATGTTTTGTTTTTCTCGTCTACCCCATGGTGTGGGGTGTTGTTGGATGGGTCTTTGAAAAATATTGCGAGTTTGTGTAAACAATTTTTCGATTTAGGGATCCGTTTCTGAAATAAACGTGCTAATTTATGTTAGAGCCAAGTGTCGTCGTCCCCCCCCTGCCAGCTAAACGGTTAGTGAATGGGTGAATAAAATCACGGTAGTAGTATATAACGAAATTAAAAGGAAAATATTACAGCTAAGTTGGCTTTTCAAGTTTACGAGTAATAGTCAAATATTCATGAAACAACAAAGAGCCCTCTTCTTAGTCCGCATTATTGTGCAACTACGGAACCCTATAACTGCGCGTGGCCGACACGCACTTGGCCGCTTTTTTACTATTATTTTCTAGAAGGTTCTCAATATGAATAATATATATATTATGAATAAGGCAAACCTGGAATCGCTAAACATCTTTGCATCTTTGCGCATTGCCTAACAATATCTAAAATATTGGAAAAAATTTAAAGTGCAAAGAACTTGCCCTTCCGAATTCCAATAGTCAACTTTGTTAACTAGGAACTAAGTGCGGAAACCAAATCCTCTAACATAGAAAACAGAACATAGAACCCTGGATAAGGAATTTTTGTGCAAATTTCTTGCGTCTAGATCCAGCGGCTTAGGCTCTGTCAGTGAATGAATTTGTAAAGCCCATCGTGTTGCAGATCTGTAGAGTAGACTAAATCTATGTTTAGAGGTTGGCGACATAATGTTGTTAGCAAAATTACTTAAGACTTGTAATTGCAATATGCGTAGGCAGTACTTAGCAATTGTAAGTTCCGTTGTTCCGTGGTCTGGTGTTAATATATTCAGGGAGTGACACATGAAGTGCTTATTTTAAGAGTGTTTCACATGGTTAACTTGTTTTACCTATGTGTACAGACAGCAGAACCTCAATAAGTTAAAGACCAAGGGAAACATAAAAAAACAATTGAGTTTTTAAGGAGTTTTTGAGGTATTGGGTTTTCATTTTGGAGTCGACAATCCTAATAAACAAAAACTACGACTGGTGTTTGATGCCGCCGCTAGAACAAAGGCATGTGTTTAAATGACTACCTACTGCAAGGTCCCGAGCTACTTACCTCTCTGTACGGGATAATGCTGAGATTTAGAGAAAACAAGGTGGCAGTCACGGGTGATATAAAAGACATGTTTTTGAGGATCAAAATACGAGATTAAGATCGAGATGCCTTGCGATTTTTATGGCGAGAATCACCAGATAAACCCATGCAAACTTGGGTAATGACTAGCCTAATATTTGGCGCGAACTGTTCTCCATTCATTGCCCAGTTCATAAAAAACAAAACGCTGAAAGGTTCCGGCCATGGCCCTAATAATAATCATTTATATTTTCGCTTAGTGAGGTTCCTTGAAGTGCTTTGTTAAGAGATTATACATTTATATGTCATAGGAAGGTTTGGGTATATACAAAAACATTTTATTTTAGGCAAAACTACAAAAAAAAAAAACAGAAAAGATCGGTGTTTTTTTTTTCTTTCAAGCAAATTAAACTTGCACATTAAGTGCACAGTTCACACTAAATAGCTGTTAAATACGTCTCTTAGCAATAAAATCTAATTTTGACTGGAAGCTGCACTGTTAGATGGTTTAGAGGTCATCAAGACATTACTTTGAGTTACTGAGGTCCAATGCTCAAGGGTTCATATTTTAATTAAAAAACTTTTTTACAAAAAAATACAACCGACTTCCAAAAACAACACTATAAAGTGAAAAATAACTTTAATTTCGGAAGTCGGTGTCTGATTAAATGTATTTTCGTTTTTGCCACCGACTTCCGAAATTAAAGTTATTTTTCACTTTATAGTGTTGTTTTTGGAAGTCGGTTGTATTTTTTTGTAAAAAAGTTTTTATTTTTCACTTTTTAGTGGTTCACATGTGCTTACCCCTTCACAGCGTACTGGCGTGATGTTATGTTATGAACTGGTGTGAACAACAAACAGACATGAGATTTCAGCAATCCCAGTCCATTTGTTATCATTTATTGAGGAGTTCCGTTGCCTATCTCAGAAGTTCTTCATCAGATCTTCACCAAATTGAAATGGGACCACTCCAAAAAGTACTCTTCCAAAAACTATCCAAATCGCTTCAAGTGTGCCTATAAAATTGGAAGAGTTCTCTCTATTTCTCCAGGATCTCATCATCAGATCCTGACTTGATGATCATGGGACCACCTGGGAAGTATACCCTTTCAAACAAAAAAAAAATAATCCAAATCGGTCCAGCCATCTTCGAGTAATCGGGGAACATACATAAAAAAAAAAAAAAAAAAAAGGTTCCGACGAATTGATAACCTCCTCCTTTTTGAAGTCGGTTAAAAAGAGGTTTTGGGCTCTGTGGGGAAGGGAACACAAAACTTTATTAATTTATAGAGGTTTTAACGTTATCCAGGTGTATCTTATCTAGGTTTTATCGTAGTATTGTCCGTTTGAGGGATGGGCCTGGAGGCTGGGCACGGTAGGTATAATATAAATTTACTTTAAAAAAAGTAAAACCGACTTCATAACCAAAAATGAATAAAATAACTTTCATAAAACACTTAACAGCTTCTGAAGTCGGTGTCAAGCTAAAGTGCATTGAACAATTGAAGACACCGACTTCAGAAGCTGTTAAGTGTTTTATGAAAGTTATTTTATTCGTTTTTGGTTTTGAAGTCGGTTTTTACTTTTTTTATTTAAAGTAAATTTATTTTTCCATTTATAGTTGAATATACATCATTCAATTACAAGACGAACGAAAAGAAGAATCATCAAAATCGGCTTAGAAATGCCGGAGATACAGTACATTTATGCATATAACTTCGAACATAACAATAATTACATAATGTATAATAATATATTTTTTTTTATTCAGTAAACTTTACAAACTTCTACATTAAATAATCTTGCATAGAGGCCTCCTTTTAAGTATAATAAATACCTGTACTAGGAGACCCCGATGTAATATATAGTAAAACCTTCCTGAAAGTATGTAGATCTCGATAGTGAAAGAATCATCAAAATTGGTTCATGAGTTTTTGAGAAAATCGTGGATAAACAAACATACATACATAGGGGTCGAATACATAACCTCCTTTTTTGAAGTCTGTTAAAAAAGATAATTTGTTTACACTCGCTTCCTTTAACAAGGGAAATACTTGCGTACTAAAACCTCTGCATGGCCCCTTCGGAGAATACAGGCGTGGTCATCATTCATCATAGCCTTTTACCAACTATGTTGCGGTCGGCTTCCAGTCTAACCAGATGCAGCTGAATACCAGTATTACATGAAGCGACTGCCTATCTGACCTCCACAATACGATACCCCTTGGTAAGATTGGTTGTAAGACTTTCGGACTTCCGACGACCCGTAACGACTGTCAAAGATCCACGAATGACAGCCGGGACCAACGGCTTAACGTACTTCCCGAGGCACGGCAAGGTCTCGGTATGTAAAGATAGTCACAAATCCACGGACGAACCGCGGCAATCGATCGACCCGCGTGGCTGTTATTACTTAGCCACGAGCCCCTCGAATACAGGCGTGATGTTGTAAAACAACACCCAAAGTAATTTTGTTTTTCTAACTGACTATAAGGTCTATAATAGTGTTGGCAAGTGTGATTGCTGAGAGCGTGGGGTCACGAGTGATTCCCAGGCAAAGTGATTTCCATCAGGAAATTCTCAGTACCAGCCCGGAGTCTGGATTGTGCCCAGTTGATGTCACTAAGGCTCGCCCCCTATTCACAATATAATATAATAATATATTTATTGTTCAACAAGCGACTAGATTACATGGCAAGGTAGATAATGTTTATCGCTCAAGCATAGTTACTTAATCTAGTTAGTGGGTGTCGTACTGTTCTCCTAGATAGGTTACAGTAGGTATAACCTGTATTCAGAAGATCATCAGCCTATAATGTATTGGATACCTCAGAAATAACCACAGCTATCATTCAAAACTTGTTTAATATTCATCACAACTTATTATTATCAAAACTTATTTCTTAAATCCCGATCTGTCCCGACTCACCACCAGTGTCGCCAGTCCCATCAATTGAATCTCCCGATTTTATTAACCGACTTTAAAAAGGAGGAGGTTCTCAATTCGTCGGAACCTTTAGATGGCTGGACCGATTTGGATTTTTTTTTTGTTTTATTCGAGAGGGTATACATCACAGTTGGTCCCATATAAAATTGATTAACTTTGCTTGGGTAGTTTTTGAGTTAGCTTCAATAATACGTATTTTTTCCCCACTTTTATATAGATGATGTTCTAGTTTGTTTTGCAGATAGTGGTATTAGAATTTGTGTGAGGTAGGTACACAACTAAAAAGTGAAAAATAAAAACTTTTTTACAAAAAAATACAACCGACTTCCAAAAACAACACTACAAAGTGAAAAATAACTTTAATTTCGGAAGTCGGTGGCAAAAAACGAAAATACATTTAACTAGACACCGACTTCCGAAATTAAAGTTATTTTTCACTTTGTAGTGTTGTTTTTGGAAGTCGGTTGTATTTTTTTGTAAAAAAGTTTTTTAAATAGGTACACATTTCCACCGTCAGTATGGCCAGTACAAGAATTTAAACCGTAGATCTATTTGATTAGTAGATTTTAAACCATGTAGTTTTAGTTATTTTAATGAAACCTTAATGTTCCCACTGCTGGGACACTGGCCACCTCTCGGTGAGAGAGAGTGTCCACCAATCCACCACGCGGGCCCAGTGCGGGTTGGTAGAGGAAAGTTTAGCCCGTTAAGTTGCCATCGGAAAGTGCTTAGGATGCGTCATCATTATTGATCGTTTCCTAGTCATGCGAGCAATGAGCTACAAATGATTCACAGGGATTGTTTAGGTATTCGAACGAAGTATTGTTGATTATGTCTGCTGCACTGAAGTGAAGGTGCTAAGAGTCGTCACTTGTGGAGAACTTTTATAGAGTGACTCGGTAAAAATAATCTAATAAGTATAAAATAAATTAACCCTACTAATTAAGTAAGTACACATAAACTTACGCCTTCTTCTCATGGGGGTAGGTAGAAACTACAGAACGCCATCTGGTACGATCATACTCCTTTTGCGTCGTACTAATTACTATACCATATTACGTGAGAAATTCGTGGCTAAGTAGTAACATCAGCCGCACGGGCAAATGCATCAGGTTCAGCTACACCTGCCGCGGGTGGTCCGTGATTTGGTATTTACATACCGGGACTCCTCCGTGCCTCGGAAAACACGTTAAGCCGTTGGTCCCGGCTGTCATTCGTGGACCTTTGACAGTCGTTACTGGTCGTCAGAAGCCCGAAAGTCTGACAATCAGCCTTACCAAGAGGCATCGAATTACCCAGTTACTGGGTTAAGGAGAAAATATTTAGTTTTCAGCTGCATTCGGTTAGACTGGAAGCTGACCCCAACATAGTTGGGAAAAGGCTAGACAGATTGATATACAACGTGTCGTTTTGCATTCTCGTCAAATATCAGGGTGTGATAAAGAACATCAAACCGAACAACTCTTTATGGGACCAACATCGTAATCGCGAAAAAAAATTTCAACTGTCCCATAGAAAACTTCTGTACCTACTCGACGCAAATGTATGGGACGGCTGATTATTTTTTCGCGATTACGATGTTGGTGCCATGGAGAAAGTTGTTCGGTTTGATTGTCTATACCACATACTTAAATTTGACGAAGATGCAACACGACACGTTACCATACCACCACCACACCACTCCATACCACACCACCATATTACCACACCGCCACCGGTGGTAATATACACCACACAGACGGTACACTTCTGCCTAACTTTCTCGTGATGTTTTGTTATGTGTTACCTAATGTAGCCAAAATCCTATAACCAACTTCTTCCCTTCCAGCTGGTAGTTCGTCGCCGTGGTCGCCGAGGCATATACGCCCAGCGTTGTACCCCAGTCTCCTTGGACGCTTATAGCCTGGACAGCGTCAGCGTAGGCCACAGGAAAGGCAACCACCGTCTCAGAGCCAGCAAGAGGAGCTACGGGAACCCCGCTTATGATGACGAGGTAAGGCAGTCTCAAATGATATTTCTTTGTGTCGTTACTCTCAAAGGCCGCTTACAGGATCATAGGCACCAGCCATGCCCCAGGCACCGTAGAGTGGGTAGGTACTTAGATAGTGGGTGCGTAGGTGGGCACACGGCGACGCGCCGACGTTTTGCTACGATTCCCAGAACAGGCGCGTTCGTATCATTGCAAAAACTAGTAGTAATTAGTATTAAAGAGTAGTAATTTTATTAGAATCAGTATTGACATCATATGAGTGTTAATCGCGCGTGGGCTGGCAACGTCGTATTGATAAAGGTTTTTCGTGATTATTTTAGTTTTAAATCAATGGCCAATTTCGTCTCTCAAATTCTTAGATCATTGTTATTTATATGTATGATATTTTTTGACAGTTAATTTGGTATTTACTCTTAAAAAAATAGAAAACAATTTACAATTTGTCATTTTCTAAGAGTATATACCATAATAACTGTCAAAATATAGCATACATACTTATAAATACCAACGATAAAAGAATTTGAGAGGAAATTGTCCTTTGACGGTCGACGTCATCGCGTCAACGCCGGCTATCGCTGAAAACCAGCGCTGGGGCTCCGTTTCGCATGGGGTCGCGGCATTATGCTGAGCGGTAGCCGTTTTGCGTAGATGTGACGCATATTTTCCCCAAAACTTGCTTTTTACATTGTTATTTTATTTTGTTGTCCTTTGCGTCATGTTTACCGCAAATAAACGTATTTTCTATCTTTCTTTCTTCTTTCTTTGATTTAATTAAATTTACTAGAATAGTCACGAAAAACCTTTAGGAATGCGACGTTGCCAGCCCGCGCGCGGTTAACGCTCTTAACGGTTTCAAGGAAACTGAACGAGACACAATATAAATTTTATTGTTATGACGTCTGTGGCCGCTTGTGTCCTTGAAAGCGTTAGGTAGCAAAAGTCCTAAACTGGGCACATTTCTTTTCACTTTTCCACCTCGACTCATTTATAAATACACCGATGTGCAGAGAAAGAAAGAAAGAAAAAAAAAACGTTTATTTGGACACGACACAGTTCGTGAAACACAAAAAAAAAAAACAAATTAAAAAAAATCTATGTAAAAAAATTATGTTTTAACAACAATAGTATGTGCCTCACGGCTGCGCCAAAAAGGTTCATTTCAGCATTAATGCCAGACATGCTGTCTGACGCTGGTTTTCTAATGAACCAGAGATTTTAGACCTCTTCAAAGGACAGAAGGATCGTTACCAGCAATTGTGTTTGAATAAATTTACACCATTATTTTCCAGGTTACCTCTCACCCAATGCAGTACGCAGCACTAGCCAACTTCGCGATGGACGTGGAATCTATGACGGCAGAGTTCTCAGAGATACCCTCAGTGACCGTGAGACCCGATGAGGTGCCTCCGGGATGCGAGGACAAGAACCGCTACTCCAATGTACTGCCGCTGCCGGAGACCAGGGTCCCGCTGAAGAGGCTCGGTAACGATCCCACTACGGAGTATATTAATGCAAATTTTGTTACGGTGAGTCTTTTTTTAAATTCTGTTAGTATTGATAATAATTCCTATATTTTTTCGACTCACTCGGATAACGCACGGACTAAATGGAGAAGCCCAGAGAAGCCATTATGTTATGTTCTTAAAATTAAAATTCGCACGCACATTTCTAAAGCAAGCACTACTGCTTGTTTCGATTCCCGCGTCGGACAAAGTTTTATTCGATTTTTACATCAGGAATTTCTCAGTAGCAGCCCGAAGTCTGGATTTGTAGGTACCCGGTTGACCGCAATAGGCTCGCCCCATCCATAATACATGGGACTTAAAACGTAACTGGCAAAATGCGGGTGTATCACCTCGGGGATCAACCCTTCTCATACAGGCGTGACTTTATGTTATGTTATATTATTTCCAAAGCCTTCGGTGTCAAATAAGGATATGTTATTATAATCACAATACAGCGAAGTAATCTCGTTTGTTTCAGGGTCCCGGCAACATCCGTAACTACTACATAGCCAGCCAGGCGCCTCTGTCCAACACCGTCATAGACTTCTGGAGGATGATTTGGGAACAGAACTCCCGGCTCGTCGTCATGCTCACAGAGTACATGGAGAACGGAGTTGTAAGTTTAAAGTGTAATTGTGAACAGCGCCATCTCGTGGTGAAGCATTGAACTACGTGAAGTTTGGTTAAATTGAGGTTAGGCTATCAACTGTCATTCATAAAGTTACATGCTCTGTGTCATTCAGTTCAATCAGTGAAAATAGTTAAGATAAAATAAGCTAAGGAAATAGCTAACTACCAAACGGGAGCTAGCTTTGACAACTCAAATAAACAATAATGAATGTTCTTCTTTAATTCCAGGAAAAATGCTACGAATACCTTCCACCATCCGAGATCTCAGACAATAAGCGTATCTTCGGAGATTTCAAGATTATCTTGAAGAAACGAGAACAGCGTGATAAGTACGCTGTCTCCAGCGTCCAGCTCATCAATCTGGGCACCAGGACCTGGCGAGAGATCACGCATTTGTGGTACTTCTGGCCGGCCAAGGGAGTTCCGGATGATTACGACTCCGTTATAGACTTCTTGTGTGAAATGAGGAGCTATATGAAAATCTCACAGACTGCCAAAGAGTATGATGAAGAAGGTAAGAGGAAGGAAAGAGAAGTTTTTTACACATTTTTTTTTTATATTGTTGCGCTCGCGTAATGCTTGATCTCACCTGATGGTACGCATAATTGGAAGAGTTTTTTTTAGGTTAGATGATGTCTGTGTGTATTTGGTGGCTGTTGCCTGCTGAAACCTTTCACAACCAAGTTTTACAAATGACTGCCATCAGTGTATATGTCATGGTCCAATCGTAGAATATCGTGATCTGCCATCCTTAGGTGATAGGCTTACCAGGCGTTTATTACGCCTGGTCATTAATGGCCTGCACCTGGTGACGGAGACCACCACAGGACACTGCTCACTAAACAAACACTTCCACACTATTGGCATAACGGACTCTCCCCTGTGCAGGACTTGCACGGCGGCTGAGGAAACCGTTGCGCATGTGCTCTTTGGATGGACAGGCGTCATCCAGGTTAGAACAAAAATATGGGGGCACCCAGATCTTTCACAGATGTTTAAACAGACCAGGAAACGTGATCAACTTCTGGAGGAGGTGGGCTGGTTGCAATCACCACCGACGGCCGCCATGGCCCACGCGCAATGGTCCACCTGAAGGACTAAGTACGGAAACCAAACCTTCTAACATAGAACATAGATTATGGTCTGCCTGGCCATTTCACGATACGCCGCCATTTCATGATTTGACCATCTAACTAGCATATCGGATGTTAATGATGTTGACTATTATGGAGCGGGCTCGCTGGCGGGATGTTCATGAGGAGGTGCGTAGAGATGTATGTAGGCGCAGCGAATAAAATAACACTTCTTCAGAGTGAATAAAACACTACTTCTTCAGAGGGTTTCTTCTTTATTTTCCTTTCTTGTTGCTCGTAATACTGCTGGATTCGGAATGCCTGACCACAGAAACTTGCCCCTTTTTATAGAAAGCGCCGACCAATCAGAACACTTCAATTTTGCACACGGCACTAATCATTTTACTCTCGACCAATCAGAGCGCTTCAATGGTGCACACGGCACTAATGTGACTTTAGTATGGGAAACTAACTTTGGCTGTTTTCTGTGATAAAACATCCCTTACAATGTTTGCCTTAATTTCTAAACATAGGAATGGACTTATTTTAGCTATATACAAAAAACTGTATCAATAAAACTTAATTTAAGCCTTAAAAATTACAAAAATCCAAAACGGTTCTCTTTAAGGTAAAGTTCCTTGGTTCTTAAGCTCTCGGTATCATTTGGTACAGGTGGCGCCGCCAAGTGTTAAGAATGTGAAACAATTTAATATCTTGTTTTTACCGCAGAACAATATTTTACCTATGATTTTCTATCTTATTTAATGCGTACAATGAAAATCTAAAATTAACTAATTAAAATAGAATTACGTATCGTCGCTAACATTCTCCCCCACGGTGCGCAGCACGTCGTTCTCTGGATGCGACGATGCCGCAGGGACGAGCACGACGATCCGTCGAGTTGGACGGCGAAGTATTCCTCCCGATGTCCGCACGTCCAGCACTCTGGTTCTTCCATCTGGTCCAGGATATGTCTTAATAACTTCTCCGCGAGGCCATGCATTTCGTGGTAGCGTAGCGTCCACTATTAGCACGATATCTCCTTCCCTTGGGTCGTTGGTTTCTCTCCCTTGGAGTTTCCTTGGCATTAGGAGAGGTAGGTACTCTTTGATCCATCTTCTCCAGAAGTGGTCTGCAAGCCTTTGCGTGGTTCTCCAGTTTGCCTTCCCGATCAACTCTCTGTCGTCGAATTCTCCCGGTGCCATTGCTCCACACGATCTCCCCAGTAGAAAGTGGTTTGGCGTCAAACTCTCTTCGTCTTCTGGGTCCATGCTAACTGAAGTAAGAGGTCTAGAATTAACTATGTGTTCAACCTCAGTCATTAATGTATGGAGTACTTCTTCGGGTGGGCTTCTTTCATTGAGAACCACTGCCAACGCCGTCTTGACTGTTCGCACAAGTCTCTCCCAAGCGCCTCCCATATTTGGAGTTCCTGGAGGAATAAACTTCCACGTAATACCCTTCTCTTGTGCGGCCTCTTCCAATTCCTTTTTGGCTCCGACAAAGTTGGTTCCGTTATCGCTAAATATAGTTTTTGGGGTTCCCCTTCTGGCTGCCATCCGTCGAAGTGCCATAATCATTGAGCTGGTACTAAGAGAGGTTGCCAACTCTAGATGTACGGCTCTGGTTGTGAGACAAGTGAATAATGCCCCCCAGCGCTTCTCAACTCTTCTCCCAATAGTGACTTGCATTGGTCCAAAGTAATCCACAGCTGTGCAAGAGAACGGGAACTGATGATGCTGTAGTCTCTCGATTGGAAGGTCACCCATCGGGGGTATCTCTGGCAAGCTCTTCTTGGTCTTGCACCATTGACAGCTGTGTGCGACCGCCTTTAAAGCTACTCTTAAGCCCAGGATCCAATATTTTTGGCGAATCTCGTTCATTACTGTAGCAGTATTTCCGTGAAGGAACTTCTTATGATAATATCGTATAATGAGACGCGTAATCTTCTGTTTTCCATCTAGAATTATAGGATTCATCTTCCTTTCGCCTTCGTCGTGGAACTTCATTGTTCTGCTTCTTAACTTGACAATTCCGTCGTCTCCTATGTAGACATCGATCTTCTTAAGCCGACTTGCGTTTTCCAATGGTTTTTCTGCCTTTAAGTTCTTTATGTCTGTCGTGAAACTATCTTTCTGACTCATCTTCATTAATATTTCTTCAGCCTTCTTAAAGTGTTCTTCTTCCAGGGGTAGGTACCACCGCTTCTTTTCATTTTTGTTGGCTAATTCGTTTGAGATTCGTGTTTTCTTCTTCTGGGTTCTCCTTTGGGGTTTCCAGGGCTCGTCCCCCTGGCACGTGGTGGCGGTGGCTACTTTACGGGTCTTCTTCAATAAGAGGCGTGTAAAGGCAACCACTCTGGCCGTAGTGCGCAGTAGTCGCTCCCAGCTCGAAAACCTCTCCAGATCAACAAGGTCTTCTTCCGCAGCCTTCATTGCCATTACTTTTTGCTTGCTCTTCTCTTCCAATATGATACTCTCTGGTTTGAAGTCTTGAAATGGCCACTCTTCTTCTGGTTTACGGAGAAATGTCGGACCTTTGAACCATCTGGCGTTGTGATCAAATTCAATTGGGGTTCCCCTCGTGGCGTCATCTGCTGGGTTTTCTTTAGTTGGTACCCATCTCCAGTCTTCTGGCTTGGACTTCTCTTCAATTTCTGCCAGTCGATTAGCCACGAAGGTTTTGAACTTTCTTGGTTCCGCCTTTATCCACTGCAGAACTGTACTAGAGTCTGTCCAGTAGGTCTTATTTGATATTTCAAGCTCCGTCTCTTCTTCAACTGTGGCTGCTAGTCTGCTGCCGAGTAGGGCCGCTTGTAGCTCTAACCTTGGAATTGATACTGGTTTCGTTGGCGTTACTCTTGCTTTGCCAGCGATCATGGAAACGTGAACTCTTCCTCCGGGCTCGACCATTCTCCAGTAGACTACCGCTGCGTAGGCCTCTTCACTTGCGTCGGTGAACGTATGCAGCTGTCCCTTTCTGCCGCAGGGTGAGACGCATCTTGGAATCTTTAGTCTTGTTAACGCCGACACTTCTTCCAAGTATTTCGTCCAAGCTTCTCTTTGTGGTTCATTGATTACTTCGTCCCAGTCTATTTTTGTTCGCCAAATATCTTGAATTAATTTCTTTCCTTGAATTAAGACTGGTGTTGCAAAACCCATTGGATCAAAGGTAGACATTACGGCGCTTGTAACTTCTCTCTTCGTTGGAGTTCTTCTGCCATCTAGCAAGTCCTTTGATGTATTGCGCAGTCCAATATTGAAGGCTAGCGCGTCTTCTTTTACCCGCCATCTTAGCCCCAGAGTCTTTTCTTCTTTTGTTAGTTGCAAAGAATCTTCTTGATTGGTGTCATCTACTTCTGATAGTACCCCCGAATTGTTACTGGCCCAACCCTTCAGATGGAAGTTTGCTCTTGCGTGAATCTCTTTTACATCTTTTGATATCTTCTTTGCTTCAGCTGTAGATGCAAAGCTCTGTAGATAATCATCCATGTAATGGTTTCTGTTTATTGCTTTCACTGCTTCGGGATGAGTCTTCTTGAAATCTTCTGCATTCTTGTTCATCACATATATTGCTGTTGCCGGTGATGATGCTGCTCCAAAGATGATTGACGACATCCTATATTCTTCAGGCTTGCCCGTTCTTCGGCTTCCACGCCACAAGAACCTGAGACTGTCTCGGTCATCTTCTCTAATTTGGATCCGAAGGAACATATCTTGGATGTCAGCCATGACAGCCACTGGCCCTTCCCTGAAGCGTAGCAGTACGCCGAATAGTGACTGCAATAAGTCTGGGCCTGATAGCAAGGCGTCGTTGAGGCTTTTCCCTTCGTACTTGGCAGCTGCGTCGAAAACTATCCTCATCTTCTTCTTAACCGGATGCACAACAGCAAAGTGGGGTAGGTAAAATATTCTTCCTTTGTTCGAGGTTTCTGGAGCCTTCTCTGCATATCCTTTTTCAATTAGACTCTGAATCTGCTTCTCATAGTGCTCTTTGGCTTCTTTGTCTTGGTCCAATTTCTTTTCAATATTGATCAGGCGTCGGATTGCTTGATTGTAGTTGTTGGGTAGGGTCTCGTTTTCTTTTTTCCACAAGAGTCCTGTTTCAAATTGACCACTTGACAATTTCTTCGTAGTCTTCTCGAGGATTTCCAATGCTCTTCTGTCGCTGTCATTAGTTGGTGACCGATTTTGAATCCCAAGAGACTCTAACTGGAAATGTTCTCGGACGATTTCTTCTATGCTTTCTTCATCGGATGTGGATCTGTTGTAGTGAGTGAAGTTCACTAACGCATTCGCTCCTGTTTCACATCCGTGTAACACCCACCCTAGGTTGGTGAGGGATGCTACAGGATCAGATGGCTTGCCTTTCTTCAGTCTTCTTGTTACTATGAGTCCCCAGTTGTCTTGGCCTATCAACAATTTGGGTCTCTCCGTGACGTAGAGAAGTTGTCCTTCAATTGCTTTTAGATGCTGACAATTCTTCACGGTGTCCTTATTTATGCTTTGTTCAGACAGCTTCAGGTCGTCGATGGTTCTTGCTACGATAGTCTTCTTGTCTCTTCTATGAGCCCCTTTTATCTTCAACTCAATCTTCTGAGAACTATCCTTTCTTATCATCTTCCCACCGACTGTTTCAATTGTGAGTTTTTCTTGATTCCCTTCGGCTCCAATCTTCTCAGCTATTGATGCGTCTAAGAGTGTGACCGTTGACCCTTCATCCAATAATGCTAGCACACGAACTCGGCCCTTTGGTCCATAAAGGTCCACTGGGATGATTTTCAGGTATGCCTTCTCTTCCCCTTTAGTGTTGTGGATTGAGGCAACCTTTTCTTCTGACGAGTTTCCCTTGTCTTCTTTGTCCTTTTCGTTCTCTACTGGCACTGGTGGTTTGTCAGAGTGTAGGATAGTATGATGCCATCTTCTACACTGCTTGCACACTGGAGCTTTACAGTTGATTCTTGAGTGCTTGAATCGGAGGCACTTAAAACATATCTTCGCTTTCTTGATCATGTCCCATTTTTCATCTAGGTTAGCTTCTTTGAACTTCTTGCATTCTATTGCGAAATGCTCTTCTTCACAAATCGGACATGTCTTTTTGTATCTTTCTTGTGACGCTTCTTGTACCGTATGTACGGGTTTTCTTATTCCCTTCTTTTGCTCCGAAGACACTTCAGGTGGAGCAAAGTCTCCGCACATGTCGGCTTCTGTTTCCAAAAACGCTTCGACGAGTAATAGTTCTTGAATTTCTTCATCTCTTCGGCTCCTGTGGTAGGCGTACCAACGGAACTTCATGGATGTTGGCATCTTGTCCACTACGGTTTTTAGCGTTTCAGGAGAACTGAGGTACTGTGGTTTCTTCAAGGCTTTGATTGTCTCGACGGCGTTCTTCACTTTGCTTGCAAATACGCATATGTCGCTTGGATTCTCGCCGACTTTTGACAGGCTCTTCAGCTTCTCTAATTCTGCTAGTGCCAGCGCTCCAGGTCTTCCGAATCTTGCCTCAAGTCCCTTGATTACTTCGCGTGGGTCTTCAGCAGTGAACAGCAGGCTTTGGACGGCTTCTCTTGCTTTTCCTTGGATTGCTCTTCTAAGGCGCGCTAGGTTCTGTGTGTTACTGAAGGAAGCGGCCATATCTTCATATGATCTCTTGAAAGCCAACCATTCTTCGCAGGCCCCATTGAAGTGAGGGAGTTCAAGGTGCTTTGGTGAAACAATATCACGTGACTTCTCGGATAACTTAAGTATGACTGAAGCCAATTCCTGAATGTCACTCTTCTTTTCTTCCGTCTTGATCGGCCTCTGATCCTTATTAGGTCTGGCCCCGGTTTGGATAAACCACTTCTCAACTTCTTGAGTACGTTCGTACAGCTCTTCTCCGGCACCATCTTCTTCTTCTGACTCTGCAGCCAAAAGTTCTAGTTCAGCTTGAGCCACTCTTGATCGCGCTTCTGCCAATTCCAATTCCCTTAGTGCCAATGTCATTTTTGCTTGCGCTTCTGCTCTCTTCCTATGCGACGAGCGAACAGAATGTGTGTCTGTATCGCGGGTCGACTTCTTAGGGTGAGGCGGCTGCAGACTTTCTTCCCTTGACGTCGGTACACTTCGTTCGTTGGGGCGTGTTTTTATTGCAACACTTCTTTCTAAGTTCTGCAGCGTTGGATGACTTTCTTCTTGGCGTGTGGGATTCAACGCTTCGATTTCTTCTTCAGTGGTGCGGGTCGGGGGGGTGTGAGTTACATCCCCCGGTGTTGATTCTTCTCCGGCAGCAACCTTAGAATGGTGTGCGGCTGGCTGGCGTCCTTGTACGCTGCTCGGTGGCGACCTCATTGTAAGTGTCGATCGATTTGCTATCGACGTATTCGTAGTCTCCGTACTTGTAGATTCACTCGGCGTATTCAGACTCCAATCCGTAGCACTGGTACCCGTAGTAGTAGCACTTTCACTCGTAGCCTTCGACTGCGCCGATTTTGCTCTCGTAGTAGTAGGCATCTTCTCAGTTTCTTGAACCCGATCCGGCTCGAAGGACCACTGTTAATGATGTTGACTATTATGGAGCGGGCTCGCTGGCGGGATGTTCATGAGGAGGTGCGTAGAGATGTATGTAGGCGCAGCGAATAAAATAACACTTCTTCAGAGTGAATAAAACACTACTTCTTCAGAGGGTTTCTTCTTTATTTTCCTTTCTTGTTGCTCGTAATACTGCTGGATTCGGAATGCCTGACCACAGAAACTTGCCCCTTTTTATAGAAAGCGCCGACCAATCAGAACACTTCAATTTTGCACACGGCACTAATCATTTTACTCTCGACCAATCAGAGCGCTTCAATGGTGCACACGGCACTAATGTGACTTTAGTATGGGAAACTAACTTTGGCTGTTTTCTGTGATAAAACATCCCTTACAATGTTTGCCTTAATTTCTAAACATAGGAATGGACTTATTTTAGCTATATACAAAAAACTGTATCAATAAAACTTAATTTAAGCCTTAAAAATTACAAAAATCCAAAACGGTTCTCTTTAAGGTAAAGTTCCTTGGTTCTTAAGCTCTCGGTATCATTTGGTACAGGTGGCGCCGCCAAGTGTTAAGAATGTGAAACAATTTAATATCTTGTTTTTACCGCAGAACAATATTTTACCTATGATTTTCTATCTTATTTAATGCGTACAATGAAAATCTAAAATTAACTAATTAAAATAGAATTACGTATCGTCGCTAACATCGGACGATATGGTAGTTAGCATGCTCAGTATTTAAGGATTTGCCCAGCGATGCTTGGGCGGGTATATCGACCCAGGTACGCGTAAAAACATAACCCTGTCTTTGCTGCCGCGGAGTCGCGTAATAATTCTTATTAGGCCTATTCCTACTCGAATAATCGAGTAGGAATAGGCTTGCGCGCGGTTGGTCACAGTTCTAACCTAATTTAACCCATTTGGTCGGGGTGCCACTAGCGGCGTAAAATGCAACTACTTTGCGATATGCCTAGTGGTCAGCTGGGAATATCTAGGTTGCTTTCGTCGATCCGCCCAACTTTCGATATATCGCTTCATGATATAACCAGCCAAATCATGAAATGGCGGCGTATCGTGAAATGTCCAGGCCAATCACGCTAACACCATTCCTACGATCGGACCACGACATATATACAGCTATAAATACAGCTAGGCAATTAGTGACATCCATTCGCTTATGAATATTGGTAAAATAGTAGTGTGTCGTTCATGGATGAACCAAATTTCAGAGCAGGAATATACCTTAACAATCACTACTTACTTGTATACTGCTAACCACATGTTATTTCCAGGTGTGGAAGTGATTTACGGCGACCAGAACCGTTCATCGTTCAGCAACCTGTCAAAGCTGAAGAGTGACGAGGGTGGCTCAGGCAATGGCATCAATGTGTACTCACCAGCTCGAGCTGAAGAACAACTGAGAAGAGCTGCTCCAACCAATGGTACCCTTGGGAGGATGAAGGCAGCTTCTGAAGTTGAAGGTAAATGTTTTGTTTTGTGTATTCTACGTAGCAGTTTCTTTAGCAGGCCAAGTGCCCCTGGTCAGGGTTCGAACTAAACCTAACAAGTAAGTGCTGCATCCTTTGATGCCAGAAATGAGAATGCAGATTCAGTCTTGCAACTTTGGAAACACTGCTTCTGCATGACATGACGGCTTCGAAAATTTGAAGTGACTATTCAGTCATTTTTCAACTTCGAGGGTTGACCGTGATTGATGGCTTATGGGCCATCAGCTCCTCATATTTGAAACCTTCTAATAATCCTGTCCCCGCCAGGTATCCGCCCCTGCGTGGTGACGTGCGCGTCGGGCGCAGGGCGCTCGGCGGCGCTTATCGCGTTGGACATTAGCGCGCGCGCGCTGCCAGCGGCTGCGGACGTGCCGCGCGTCGTGCGCCAGCTGCGCGCGCAGCGCCCGCACTCGCTGTCTAATAGGCATCATTATATTTTCGTCTATAAGGTGAGTTACTAAGTCTCCTCGAAGGAATAGTAGAGCCCTTTGTGAAGAAGCTGGTTCAGGGAAGTAATAGCTACCATCATATAGCGCTAGAACGTTATTTTAGCGTGTGGCCAAAATCGGAACTAACGCCGCCATCTTGTTTTTTGAATACATTTCATGAGCTATTTCACAAAACACACAAATGTTTACCAACAGCCCCCTGTCAAAGTCATTTATAGCACTAACATTCTTGTAGCAGTGCCTATTCCTGCTGCTAAGTAGCGTTGCTGGGGTTCGGGGTGAAGGGTATGTGTGCCGGTGTAGTTACAGGCAAATGGTTAGGTCTATCTCTAGATCCCAAAAAAAGTCACCCAAAAGGCAATGGAGAGGCTATGCTTGGAGTTTCCCTACGTGGTCGAATCAGAAACGAAGAGATCCGCAGGAGAACCAAGGTAACCGACATAACCCGAAGAATTGCCAAGCTTAAGTGGCAGTGGGCCGAAAGTTCTGGAGTGGCAGCCGCGTACCGGAAGACGTAACGTTGGAAGGCCTCCCACAAGGTGGACCGATGACCTTGTAAAAGCCGCAGGAATCAGCTGGATGCAAGAAGCACAGAACCGGTTGAAGTGGCGGGCTAGGGGAGACCTATGTCCAACAGTGGATGTCTTTCAGCTGAAATGATGATGATGATGTCTCTAGGATGGCAACGCATCTGCGATGCCACTGGTATTGCAGTTGCCCATAGGTGGCATAACCACTTAGTGCTCATAAACACGAGCCGTCAACGACTGTCGACGGCTGCAGTTGCCTCTGCCGTTGACGCGTGCCGCTCGTGTGTATCGCTGCTAGAAGTTGAATGAAAGTTATCGAGGATCGAGCTTATTGGCTTGCTATTGGAGAGGCCTCATGTCCAGCAATAGACTGCTAACGATGATAGATGATGATGGAATAACATGACTTCTTTAAGCTCTGTGCCCACAGTCAATCAATCTGCCTAGCCCTATTCCCAACTATGTTCGAGCCGGCTTCCAGTCTAACCAGATGCAGCTGAATACCAGTATTTTACATGGAGCGACTGCCTATCTCACCTCCACAACCCAGTAACTGGGTAATACGATACCTCTTGGTAAGACTGGTTGTCAGACTTTCGGGCTTCTGATGACCCGTTACGACTGTCAAAGATCCACGAATGGCAGACGGGACCATGCAACGGCTTAACGTGCTTTCCGAGGCACGGAGGAGTCTCGGTATGTAAAGATGGTCACCCATCCATGGACCAATCCCTACAAGCGTAGTTTAACCTGATGGATCGACGCGTGCGGCTGTTATTACTTAGCTTTTAGCTACGAGCTCCTGTGCCCACATTAGTAAACATAATAACGTTTTGCTTATTAATTTCAGGTGCTAAGCGAATATGGCAACAAAATGTTAGGTGGCGGTGTGGACACCATCTGAAACAACACTCTTCTCCTGATGTAAGAACCAGTCGTACCCATGACAGTGTTGGCATACGTATCTCAAACCTAGTGTATAGCCAGCCTTAGTTTAAAAATAAACTATTTGGAACATACCAAAGTATAAGTTACGAGATCTCTAGAAAATTGATCGCTCAAATAATAAAAAAAAATGTAAAGAAAATTTTATTTTTTTATAATTTCATTATCTTTTTTAATCTATGGAATTATAGATTTATACCATTTACGTCACCGTATGACAACTTCGCATAATTTTAACGAAACTTGTACATAAGATTTATATGTTTTTGTTCGAACAATTTATTTTTATTTATTTTTAAGGGATCATTCCGCTAGTCTATCGATGTTTCGGTTTTCCTAGATAATGTTGTAAGCATAATTTCAATCACAATAATTCATAAAAATTACATAAGTAAGCATCGTTTGTTGAGTTTTGCTGTGATTTCTACTAAACTCTTAGTTTTACACTAACACTAACACTAGTAACTAGATATATTTGTAATTTAGAAGAATCTTTTTAGTAAATAACAGTAATAACTATGCGTAACAAAACTTTTTGATCTGGCAACTCTGTTCAGAAGTTTGACGTTTCCAGTGTTGCCAAATTTTGCGATGCATTGTTATTTTGTGCGCTAGCAATTACGAATTAAAATACTCTGTGCTACTTTTAAAATAGTAAATGACGTAATAGACCGGTGGTAAAAATTATATTTATGTGTATACTTTTATTTTCAAATCTCATTTATTTATTGTTGAAAAGTGTTGTTTATTTATATGATTTAAGTATGTTATCAGTTCAGTTAGCCTCCATTCACTTATTAATTTTACACCAATCACTATCGTGGAATTGACTTTCTTTCAGTAATGATCGTATTTTAACATAAAAATTAATAAAATGCAAGTTCTATGTTATTTTTGTTACCCAGTAAATAAATCAAAACATAATCAATGGAATTTTAAAATAATTTTTAATTTTTTTGTTTTTTTGAAGCACACGTCAAAAAATATAAATCATTCAAAAACGTCTTTTTGTGAAGAGGGGGCTTTAGATAAATATATTTTGTTAAATAAAAGTCAAAGCATTTACATAATTAGTTAAAGTGCACTGTTTTATCCCACACGTTACTAGTACGTAAGTTTTAGTTATATTTTAGGTTATGTATTATATAAACTATATTATTGACCAAAAAAATTATATATTACATAATTGTATACGTCCTACAATTGATATTAAGGTCTGTATTGAAAGTAAATAAATTTATTGTAATAAAACAAGCTTTATTATTTCAAATCCAAGTTCAAATGATCATAGAAATTAATTCAAATGAACTAATATCCCTCCAACTTAACTTAAAGATAATGCAGATATTGAGAGGGAGCGTAGGGCATTGGCGGTCCGAGGTTGGTTGGCTCGTAGATTCTCCCGTTGTGCCGACCAGGTCAAGATAACGCTATTCAAAGCATATTGTCAGGGTCTGTACACGGGGGGTCTATGGATCAACTACACCAAAAGATCGCTAGATGTCTTACGTGTCCAATTTAATAATATTTTCAGAGTGCTCTTGGGACTGCCCCGTTTCTGTAGTGCGTCAGAAATGTTTACACAGAATCGAACTGACGGATTTCATGCGATCATCCGGAAAAAAATCGCATCATTAGTAACTAGAACGCGGGGCAGTAGCAACAGCATTCTGAAAACAGTGACTGAGAGTTTCTATTCTCCCATTTTGAGGCATCTTGTGGAGAGGATGGCCAGGTGAGAAACTTGTACCTTACTTGGTCATCTTCTGTGCAGAATGCTTCAAACTCATTTCGAAATTATCTCCAAATAATAATATTACTAACACTAGCTATAAGATATTACTAACACTATGCATCGTTTGTTATCTGATTTATTAAAAAAATTGAATTTGAATTTAACGCGAAATAATAAATGACCATGCGCCACGTACGGAACCATATTATAATTTCATCCATAAAACTTTAAAGTTGTGTCGTTCTAAAGTATTCATTTCTTAACTTTTTGTTATTTATTTATTTAATACTTTAAGCACTCAGATGTACAGAATGCCATATAAATAAATAAATAAATAAATAAATAAATATGTTTGGACATATCACACAACGCCATCTAGCCCCAAGCTAAGCAACCTAATGCTTGTGTTATGGTAACGAGATGGCTGATAAACTACTTATATACATTTTTTTTTTTTTTTGTAAATACATACATATTATAGATAGAAAAACACCCAGACTCGGAACAAATACTTGTAGGTCGTACAAATATTTGTTCCGTGCGGGAATCGAACCCGCGACATGCTGCGCAGCAGTCAATCGCTCAACCACTGCGCCAACCGTGTCGTCAAATTATATTATTATATATGAATTGAGAGTTTTTGAATCATCTTATCGATCAATACATAGTTACACTTTGTAACTTGTTCTAACAGCTCAAGTTCGTGGCTTGCCGTGGCTTTCGCCTACACTAACATCACTCCGCTGCATTTCTGTATCGCCATCTTAATTACTTTCAATCCTCATGATATCGCCACGATAGAAAGTGTCGGAATCAGTTCCCTTCATAGATTCATTCTGATTTGAGTCTTTCGATTCAGAATCGTCATCAGCTTCCAACCCCATCTTTTTTGCTGCTTCTTGGAAACTTATGTTTTTAGTATCTCTTTTATAGAAGAGCTTGTCTTCTGTGACCATGGAAACATGGGGGTTGTCTGCAGTGTAGTCAATGTGAGCATGTTCTCTTTCCGGAAATTCATCCAAATTGGATAGAATGTCACAGTCATGGGCAGAGTATGGCTTGTGTGAAGGTAGGCTCACGAATGATCCGGCAAGCGAAGTTGACGACATCGTCGTTATTCCTGTAGGACAGAATCATTTGCTAAGTTAAGCTGTGGTTTCTTAAGAAAGCGGTGAACGGACGCACAGTAACTGCGGTTCAAGTACAGAGCGTTTTTAACACCTTAATGTCAAATACTAGTGAAAATGAAAAACTTTCGTGATGGCCGTTATAATATGATGGAAACACTTTCCTGGGAAACCAAAGCTTTTAATAGTCCTCCAGGGGCCGCACTATGACGTGAAATCAGTGAAAAGATCGTGGATCCATCGTGATTCCGTTGAGAAAAAAGGATGGTGCTATTAGGTCGTATATAGCTCTGTCGCTCTCTTTTACTGGAACCACGATGGATCCATGAACTTTTTTCACGTCATAGTACGGCCCCTGATAGATTTCGGTCATGGCGACCAATTTCAGCGGAGAGTATCTTTCAGCGCGGGAGTTATTAGTGCACAATTGTGTGCGTAGTCACTGGTGCACTCTCTCCCCTCACGCTCATAGTGCGATGGGACAGCAATCCGACACGAACGGAGCGAGAGCAGGCGCAGGGCCAACGGTGACACGTGCGCACCTAGCCACGGGGATATTACACCGCCAACTTCCTAACTTCATTTTCATTTCATTTCATTTATTCAATAACAATTTATATTGTGTCTGAATGTTTAACTCCGAGCTGTTACTAAGACTTTCCTGATGGAAAAACCGTTTAGAATTTTGCCCAACCCGGGAATCGAACCCAGGACTCCACGCTCAGCAGTCGTGATTGTGACCACGAGATCAACGGGGCAGTCCTATAAGTAAGGCGATCGCAGCATGAATTAAATTAAATATCTTATTCTAAAGTTATTCTGTTATGGTAGAACTTACTGTTTTTATTCATACTCGACGACAATTTTACATCTGCGTCCTGTTGCAGAAAAATAACGGAATTAAGGCACGCACTCACTACGATTTTAAACGGCACACAACCGCGTAATCTATTGTCACCATTAGTTGGCTTGAAATAAGGTTGAAAATTGAAAATAATATTTGTATTGCCGAAATGTGACTAAGCTGCGAATATGCATTTTTTTTCCGGGTTTTCTTTAGATTATTCAGAATACACACAATAAATTAAATAATTGTCCGGTTCAAGTTTTAAAAAAATGCTAATTCTATTAAATTCATAAAAAAAGAATGTCGTTATCGCTGAAAATACAGAGATGTTCTACGCCAAAGTTTATTTTTGTGGAGCAACTTCCAAATTTTTTATTAGGAATATCAAACTATTTATTATTATTCTATTCAGTTAAAATTTTTCTTTAAGCTCTTCTCTGTCCACTGTATTTTTAGCGTCGGATAGTTTCATTGCGTTACGTCATACTTGACATGGATTGTCAAGAAACCAATTTTTGTGAATATTGAGCTAATACCGCGCCTTAAGAGCAGTTCCTTATCAGATAAAGCTTTCGGAATATAAAAATGAAGCTTGTAACAAACATACAGCGCCATTTAGTGTAATTTATGCAATGCACTACGATGAGCGGCTTCATAGACTCGAAGATAACAACTAAAGACGACTACGTGTAGACATTGTACACACATATGTCAACTGTCCACCTGTATAAGCAGAGCTGTCTTCGAACAAATCAGTCATTCACAAGCTAGAGCTTCAGAGTTCGGTAGCCCCGCAGCCTTCTCTGTTTCCTAAGTAAGCCTGGTTCCGGTTCGATAGCCCCGCAGTCTTCAGGAACTAGACAGCTAGGGAAGGTTTGATTGGCGTTAGCCCTGCAGTCCCTTTCATTCCTTCACTTAGGGTTGCCACATAGTAAATCAATATTGTAACGTGTAACATAATTTAAGTTAAAGTTGCCAATAAATTATCATCAAGTTCAATGGGGCTTTATTTCCACAACCTGCAACCCTACAAGCTCTGATTTGACGAAAATTTCTCACCTCTGCACTTGATCCCATTGACATTGCTTCTTCAGAGTACATGGTCTTCGGGAAGGCGACATCGTAAGACTTGGACATTTCAGCTCTAAGTTGAGGGTCCACCAGGGTGACGGACTTGTCAACCGGTTTCGTGTTCTTATTCTTTAATGCAGAATCTCGTCTCACGCCGTAAGCACGGTAGGATTTCTGTCGATAGAAGTTAAGTGAATCATCATCTGCCTAGCCTTTTGCCTAGTCTTTTTTGAAAAGGCTAGGCAGATGATGATTCACTTAACTCTCCATGTGAAATGAGACTTCCTATCCACAAGCCAGTTGCCTGAGTAACAGGATACCCCTTCGTAAGATTGGCTGTCATTGGCTGACTTTCGGGCTTTCGAAAGTGAAGCAAATTGAATATCGAGCCGAAGGGACGTGGAACCATATAAATGCATCTGTCTGTGTGTATAAAAAAATACAAGTTTTTACCTGTATCTTCTCAGCCATAATATCGTATGTCTCTTCATTTGGTGCCGTCTTTTTGTACAGGTCTAGGGTATGCTTCGCTGCACACATCATACCATCTTGCTCGCTTTCCGATGATGACTGTAAATGCCACAATTGAATGAATGGGTTGTTTCAATTGGAATATTAAATTGGCTCTAGTCTTTCAACCCATATCCACCAATTATGTACTGAATATTTCTGCATCGTTCGCAGTATGTTGGAGTATGGAAGTCAAGTATGGAATCCTACTTATGATGTCCATTATAGTAAATTAGAGCGGGTTTAAAAACTTTTTCTGTACCAACTTTGTTATGCTAACAACCAATGCCTTAAATTCGATGCTCGCCATTTTTGAACACACTGACGAGGGCAGTTAAAGTTAAGGTGGAATTTGTGCTCACGACTCGTGCCGGCAACTACACTGGGTAAGTTGATCATTTTTTGTTTTTCTTCTGATCTCTGATTCCTGATGATCACTAGCAGAACTCTTTAACGTATTAATATTAGTAGTACATGGTATAAATTACCTCATATGTAGTAGTGTTGTACGCCTGATGACGTAGGTAAGCATTGCGGATGGCTTCCTGAACAGCTGGCAACATGTCTTCTTCTATTTTGGTGTCCCTAATCAGTATCGTAAGGAGATTGCCTTCATTGACTGCAAGGAGTAAGAAATTATTAAAAAAATTATGCAAAACTCGGCTCAATAAGTATGATCTGTTTTTGGGATGAGTTGAATAAATGTCACAATAGAAATGTGTTTTTAATAATTACTTATTAGATGAATATTATTTCCTTTATTTCATTAGAATAGACATGTAAATTACAATTTTAAATGAAACGCCTGATGTATTAATATGAACAACATGCTGACTATAGTCACATTTTCAGTTTTTTTTTTAGTTTTTTTGGTGCTTATTAACTTCTGTTTTTAAAGCTTTTATTTAATTCTAAGCTCCAAGTTGCTGGTAAATTATAAGCACGCTTATTTTTACCCGACTGCCCCAGAAGGAAGGTAAAGTTTTTTCTAAGTCAGTTACGTTATGTTAATAAGTCTTTCCTCCACGATACCTTACAATACAACTATTAGTCTAAGCAATTTACAATAAGATTAGACATTTAAGCAAACCTTTTTACAGTCCGTTCAACCGATTTTGAATTATATTCCGTAGGCTTAAGAATGGCATTGAAAGGCAAAAAAGTGGTTACAAAACCAACTGTTTACTGCAGCTGCCATTTGTCATGCCACCAACGCAATAGAAGTCAAAATCGGTTGGACCGACTGTAAAAAAGGTTGTGTTATACATACCTTTACCCTTCTCCAAATAATTCACAATATTATCTCTAGCAATCTTAATATCGTCGTCAGGTAAGCCTATTTCGCCTAGTTCGGCGTGCAACTCTGGTTCGCAACTGCAGTTGGCTATATCATTGCATATATAGCCGGCAATGGATAAGTTGTCTCTTGTAATAAGCATAGCGGAGAGGTAGTCAGCTATGAACTTGTAGAGGTCTCTTGGTTGGTATCTCAGAACCTGGGGGAAAACAATGATGATGATAGTCGAGGAAGAATTTGGGAATTATTGTTTAGCTACGGATACATGTAGAGATAAACCATTCTAAAAATGAACGCTCTTCCATAAAACGTGATTATTCCAATGTGTGAGAGGAAATACTTATTGCAGTAATTTATTTATGTGCGTGCGGCGACTTTACTGTCAACATGGACTCGTCGCCGCACTTAAGGTCAAGTCCACCTATTCTGTATAAATCTCACAGTGAAAACTTAGGTGAAGTGAGCACGGAGTGAGCTGTCATAGTGTCGATCCCTAGCATCAGGTAGAATGACAACTCACTTCACCTAGTTTTTCACGGTGAGATTTGTACAGAATAGCCCTGCTGTAACAACATTGTACGGCGGGGAGCATGCGCTTTGTATGGAACGACACGTTCGCTCTGTCGCGCGTTCGTGTCATTTATACACTAGTTGGCTGACAATTCCGACTGATTGACGTTTGTGCAAGTCGGGTAGGTACCGTTTGCATAAAAAAAATCAGTGTTATTGTGAATATTTTTATTTAGGTTAGTCTGTAAGCTATTTATTTAGTTTAGTTGTTGACCGTACTCGCCGGTGACTGAACAACCAATGACTAACACCAATTATGTGTATTGCTTCTATACACTTCTTTGCATGTGAGCGTAAACGCTGTGGAGGGGCGTTCATTTTTAGAATGGTTTATCTCTACATACTTTAAAACATCACGCCTATATTTCCCGAAGGCGTAAGCACATGTCGCATGCAATAGGGGGAGCGTATAGCCATCAACCGAGCACATATCTAAACTCCATAAATACACACAACAGCAGTTCAAGTTACTACAGACTGTCAAATCTTCTCATTAGATTTTTAACTTAACCGTCAACATTTTAAGGTTTAAAATCATTTGGAGAAATTTGATGTGCTGTTGTCTATAAGTACCTACCCATATTATTTAAGAAATTACATTTATAGGGAAACTTAATAAAACTATGCCAGACCAGCACCCTAATTGCGTAACACTGATAGTGTTCACAATCTGAATGATTTTGCAGCATACTTATTGCATCCATTGCATATTATGTTCGAAAAAAAATTCTGCTCAACAACGTAATTATAACGCAATGAATGTTGTTGAACTGTCAAAATGAAACTGATTCCTACTGTAATGTCGCGGCCACATTAACGGCATAATATGACGTTGAAGGACGTTGGCTGTAGGTGTAGCCACCATTTATCGCGATAATTTGACCGAACCTTGACCGAATTTAATTACCGCGATGTTTGTGGCGATGATGGGCATAGACGTTGACGTTAGTGTGGCCCGGGCGTAAGTGTGCTACGCAATTGCTCAGCTGGGACGCTATAGACCACTATGCGACCAATGTTGGAAGTCACATTTCTCCTTATTTTTAGTTCTACGATATCCTGGTTTGCTCACGATATGAGTAATGGCTTTGACAAAATTCGCACTTACCTCTCTAGTAATATCACTCATCAGCTCTTTCAGTCCATCAGGCAGTGCTAGTTTGCAACTATCCTTAATCTGAGGCGGAACTAAATCTTCCATTTTTGTGGTTTTTATGAATTTATTATAAACAGTTATATGTCAACACAAAATAAGTTTAGGTAATTCTAGTGGGTCATGAACTCATGACTTTTAAGTCAAAATAATTGTTTCCAACATTTGAATTTAAATTAAGGGATCACAAAAAAAAAATATGAAGCTATTAAAATGCTTGAACAACTCAAAATATAGCAATCAATATAGCTAATAAGATATTAACACAGTTGGTATTGGTCCTCATCATCTTCGATTGAACGAGCTGACAAAATACTGATTTCTCCTGAAAGAAAAACAACACTTAAAAAAAACCGGTCAAGAGCGAGTCGGACTCGCGCACCGAGGGTTCCGTTCCGAATTCTGAAAAAGGGTGCTACTAATAGCACCCTTTTTCAGAATTCGGAAAAAAAAAACAAAACGAAAAATAAAACGATGTCTCTAAAGACATCGTTTTATTTTTCCTGTAATATTTACATAAACTTTTATCATATAGAATAATTTCAGATTTTTCTCTATGAAAACTTCGGAGATAAGGGGGGGGAATAAAATCTTGAAAAATATGTTTTAGGGTACCTCCCCTACACGTAAAGTGGGTATGGTTTTTTTCTCATCTATCTCATTGTGTGAGGTGTCGTGGCCGTTCAAAAATATTGTGTGAAATAGTAGTTTATGACACTTACATAATTACGACTCGGTTTTTAACAGTATCACACGAGTGTTTTGATACCTAGTTATGTGCTGTTTCATATACTACTATTTATCTACACTCATGCAATAGGTTACCTATTTATAAATAAAAAACCAAAGTTAGCCAAAAGTAAACAAACACAATAATGGCTCCGTAACTCCGTAACCATCACAGACTACCTATATGTATAGAGATACGAAAAAAACTTTTTTACAAAAAAATACAACCGACTTCCAAAAACAACACTACAAAGTGAAAAATAACTTTAATTTCGGAAGTCGGTGTCTAGTTAAATGTATTTTCGTTTTTTGCCACCGACTTCCGAAATTAAAGTTATTTTTCACTTTGTAGTGTTGTTTTTGGAAGTCGGTTGTATTTTTTTGTAAAAAAGTTTTATTTTTCACTTTTTAGTTGTGTACCTACCCCACACAAATTCAAATACCACTACCTGCAAAACAAACTAGAACATCATCCATAAAAAAGTGGGGAAAAAATAAGTATTATTGAAGCTAACTCAAAAACTACCCAAGCAAAGTTAATCAATTTTATACGGGACCAACTGTGAATCGGTCCAGCCATCTTCAAGTAATCGGGGAACATACATAAAAAAAAAAGGTTCCGACGAATTGAGAACCTCCTCCTTTTTGAAGTCGGTTAAAAAGGGAAAGAAAACCATCGTGACGTGGATTACGTTATGGTTACGAGCTATCATCTGTCAATCTGTCCCCTTAGCCACAATGATGAAAATCGAATTGAAAACTCCTGGGTCGATCCGAAGTGTAGTGTAATTTTATTTTAATTGTACGAGTACATGCTTAAAATCTGTCAATAGTGTAGGTACTTACTATTTTTGGATTCTTATTCCGTACTTTACGATATGAGAGTTTATAAATCATTTTACGATTCAGGGATCCGTTTGTGAATTATGCTTTGAAGTGCTAATTTCTAATATTTCTATTTTACTTTTATATTGTTTTTTTTTTTGTGAGTGATGAAACTTAAATATTGATGATGGAGAGGAGGAGGAAGGTCAAAGAAAATATGGATGGATTGTGTGAGGAATGCTAAGAAAAAAAAGGCAGGAATGATAGCGTGATAGCTGACAGGGGAGAATGTAATAAGAAAACGTGTTGCGCCGACCCCACGTAACATGGGTTAGGGCCTTCATCAAATTGTTCTTCATTACTTTTAACACGTTCTAGCTCTATTTATGGTATTTTAACATACCTAATCTATATCCTATTTAAGAGCCTATAGGTACTAGGTACTAGGTACTACTATAGGAGCTCGTGGCTAAGTAATAACAGCCGCATGGGTCGATCGATCAGGTTAAGCTACGCTTGCCGGGGTAATCCGTGGATGGGTGACCATCTTTACATACCGAGACTCCTCCGTGCCTCGGAAAGCACGTTAAGCCGTTGGTCCCGGCTGTCATTCGTGGATCTTTGACAGTCGTTACGGGTCGTCAGAAGCCCGAAAGTCTGACAAACCAGTCTTACCAAGGGGTATCGTATTACCCAGTTACTGGGTTGTGGAGGTCAGATAGGCAGTCGCTCCATGTATAATACTGGTATTCAGCTGCATCCGGTTAGACTGGAAGCCGACCCCAACATAGTTGGGAAAAGGCTAGGCAGATGATGAGGTACTAGGTACCTCAAATGGCTTAGCATGATTCCTCCGTTATGTCGAAAATACTGCAGAATTAATTTTGAAATAAATATATGGTATAGTTGAGGATTAATGTTAAGTACTATGTTTGACGAAAACACAGTCCCAACTGACGGCGCCCGTTCACGAACATGACGCGTGGATCAGCACCATCCAGCTCAACCATTTTGTAGGGAACCGAATGATCCAACACAAGTGCCACCAGTGTTACAGTATCTGGGTTGTAGAGGTCCCTATACCTTGTAGATGAGATGCGCCCCACGTTTTTCGAGTTCACCTGTAAGCATGTATATGCTTACTCATTATTATTTTACTTACGATGTACCAAAGTAGGTATGATTCTCAAAAGTTAGCAATGCGCCCCACGTTTTTCGAGTTCACCTGTAAGCATGCTTACAGGTGAACTCGAAAAACGTGGGGCGCATCTCATCTACATAGGTATTACATGGAGTGACTGCCTATCTGACCTCTACAACCCAGTTACTGGTTGGTGGTGTGGTGTTGGTGGTGTGTGTTTTTTGTGTGTCACCACTTGGGTCATCAAGACCCCGGAGGGTTATTTTATTATTTTTAAGACGCGTAAAAACGTGGTGTATTTAGATTATATTTTGCATTGCGAACAGTGTGACGTGCGAAGAGCACCGGTTTTGCTTCCATTTTCAACATATTTTTTTTAACATTATAAATAACTAGCTGCGCCCCGCGGTTTTACCCGCGTAGACCGGAATAAAAAGTAGCCTATGTGTTAATACAGGGTATAAGCTATCTACATACCAAATTTCATCCAAATCGGTCCAGCCGTTTAAGCGTGAAGAAGTAACAAACATACACACACACACATACACACACACTCACAAACTTTCGCCTTTATAATATTAGTGTGATCAGTAAGAATAAAATGAACTTTTTTTGCCTTAACACAGATTCATTACCGTCTTTCAACACATGTTGCCATGTGCCTTCGTATCCGTACCCACCAATGCCTCATAAACGGGTTGTCTATTGTTTCAAATAATGTTTTTAGGATGCTGTTGGAGCTTCCACGCAATCTACTCATTATTGGCGCTCTTTCTCATAAATCTGCCGAGCCTTTTCCCAACTATGTTGGGGTCGGCTTCCAGTCTAACCGGATGCAGCTGAATACCAGTATTTTACATGGAGCGACTGCCTATCTGACCTCCACAATCCAGAACTGGGTAATACGATACCCCTTGGTAAGACTGGTTGTCAGACTCTCGGGCTTCTGACGACCTGTAATGACTGTCAAATATCCACGAATGACTCGTCTCGGTATGTAAAGATGGTCACCCATCCACTGACCAACCCCGGCAAGCGTAGCTTAACCTGATGGATCGGCTGATATTACTTAGCCACGAGCTCCTCCGCTCTTTCTCATAAAGACATGAACATCGTCAACATGTTATGGGCTTCCCTGAACATCTGATTTTCCCATAATAAGCATAAGCATTATCAACCTGTAATGTTCCCGCTGCTGGGACACAGGCCTCTCTGTGGGAGGGAGTGGGCCGTAAAACCTATGTCATATTATAAGTACCTATTCCCAATTACCAATTCTAAATTCATCTAAAACATAGATTGCCTTCACTTTTAAAACAAGGAGGTACTCGAAAAAAAGATTAATAGTAAATCATTCAACTTCTATCGAATGTTCCAGACATTATAATTAATATTCTGAGGGTAGTACAGAAAAAGTTGCTTCACACGTTAGCTAAACATAACCACGTAACTGCATTTTAGGAGTTAACATTCTTTGTGTTTATTATATTAGCATATTTAGTTTTTAAAATGCATACAGCAAAACAATGATGGTGGCTCATTATTATTTTACTTACGATGTACCAAAGTAGGTATTATTCTCAAAAGTTAGCAATTTCATCTAGATCTACACTAAATTATAAAGAGGTAAAACTTGGATGTAGGAGGTAATCTCTGGAAAGTATTGATCCGATTTCGAAAATTCTTTCACCGGCAGAATTTGGTGCCATAGGGTATATTTCATAGTACCTATAGTTGACTACCACGCGGGCGAAGTCACGGGCAGAAGCTAGTAACTGATATTTTCTTCTTTTAACTTCAAGGAAGGACACAGTATGATGGTGTCACCTTCATGAATGTTGGAAAATGTGAAAAGAAAATTTTATGAATAGTATGTAGGTACCTAATTACTGATCCTAACATTTACTAGGCGCTACTTACCTTATCACTAAAACCTTTTTGTTTACCTAGTTGTTACATGTTATGTCGTTAATGTATGTAGAAACAATTGCTTGCGTGTTTTCTGCACTATTTTATCATAATAACCGACCCATCATCACTCGTCATCGCAAAACAAACAGCTGTCAATTACGAAAAAATTAAAATGACAGCTGCGTACAGCTGAAACATTCCATATTTTTCTTTTACTGTTACATATGCATAAAAATACCATTCAAATAATAACTTAAATGCTAAAAGAAAATTCGATACATGACAACGTCCTTGTATAATACTTTTTGTGAATAAATAAAATCTGCAATGTTCAGTTACGATGTTATTGCTTTGCGAAGACATATTGGAATATAAAAGAGCGCTTCACGCAAGCGCTCGTTGCATTCGGGTGTCGCAGCGGAACGTGAGTATTACCTATCTTATTATAATTAGATTAATTATTTTTCTTTAATTGTGTATAATTTCAACTGTCTGTACCTATTAGCTTATAAATCTTATAATTTTAGTTTACTTTCTCTTGAATATTAACGTGTACCGATATTTCTGTAGGGATTAGTCTTGTGCAAAATATTTTCCTAATCCAAGCCGCCATTTTGTACTGCGTTTCACCATGTGCTACCATGATTGATATTTTAAATTTCTAATTATTTGGTACCTGGGTTCTACTTAAATTATTCATCCTTATTATGCATTCTTCATTCAACGTACTTTGTATTTTTCTGAAAAATTATAAAAGTTGCAGCCACGTGGTTTTCCCAATTTATCAATTTTGTTCTATTTTTTAAACAAAAGCAATGTGTTGGCTCGATAAGATATTCAATTAAATCAAGCTTTGTCGAATTACCTTTTTTCCAGTAACATGTGCTCATTTAAAGAAATGGTATTAATATTGGTTTATCTTTTGCAGTGAGCCAGGGTATCCGCTAGTACCGAGACCTGCAGCGGTATGGTAAGTTACTTACAATGTTTTAATTTATTTGTGAATTGAATATAAGGTGTTTTTTTTTCTTCAATAGTTTAAACTTCTCCTGGAAGAAAATCCCCACTTAAGTAAGCAAGTGGGTACCTATACAACACAGGTTCAGGTTCTTTACCAAAATGTCCCAAATTTCGTAGTAAATTGGTAGGTACATTTGTCACCACGTATTTGTTATGAACAATGGCACAAAGAGTTCATCCTATTTTTTATTTGTGTGTTCACGTGTTACTGTGACAAAAACCTTATTTTTCTTTCTTCTTTTTACCACCCTGAGCACGTGGCCAGGCGTGGCCCACGTTGGCCACGTGCTCACCAAGTTGCCTTGTTAGATAACCTATAAGCCAACTTAACCAGAACACAGAAGACGGTACACAGAATGTAATTTCCCAAGAACAGCCTGCTTCAATCAATGGATATTTCGTGCCCGTGATAGTCAGAAGCTTGCGAGTTAAGGGCTGGCCATGCGGTCCCCAGACTTTTCTAGGTAAAATTATGTTGCATCCAGAACCAGAAATAGTCTATAACAGAATGATTGATACTTCTTCATTCCCAAAAGATGCCTGCGTCATGGACTTCAATGAGCTGGTTGATTTACCCTCGTGTTGTTTCATCCAGAAGCTTCGATCCTACTATTATTATTCCTTATACTAAGAATTTCTCAGGTGCGTACGTAACACGAGCAACATGGAGTAACATACTTCATCCATCAGAAGCCTACCAAGAACTAATAATTTGTCACATGCACACATACGTGCTCCTATGTAGACTCCGCTGATTAATTTGTGTTCACAGGCACGTGCTGGTTGTCGTTGTTGTTTTTATGTTTATGCTTTTTCTTCGCGTCATTGCGTCACATTTAGCGCAAATGAATGTATTTTCCTTCTTAGATTAACATTTTCTCGTTTTATAGGCAGGAGCCGCAGGAGCTGTATCAGTCGGTCCTGGCAACCGCGGCAGGGCTCGGCGCACCCGGTGCCGAGGTCGCCGACGTCGCATGTGGGCCGCGACGTCGCCCGCCCGCGCCTCTGGCCTGCGCGACTGACGGCGCTCTGGATGAGCCCCGTGCAGTGACAACGCGCCATTTTCTTTATTTATTTTTAATATTTTAAGGTGAGTTTTTATATTGCACTTTTGTTGCATATTTATATTTTTTTTAATTTGTGCTTAAGGGGAAAGCGCCAGAGCAGGCCGCGAAATTCAAATTATCTTACTTTTTTTGCAATTTGCAAGTCAGTTTTAGGTTGTAGGTATGTTGATTATTCGCGACCGTAACAAATATGTATTTACAGAATTATAATCATTAGAATCGGCAATACAAAGATCTGATTAACTTAGTATAATCCTCAAATGTCAAGATTCCATGAAATAGTCATTCAATAGGATTACCTGGTCTTAATGAGTTGTATTGATGACTTTAATAGTGGATTTTCTGTTTATTGTGCGCTCATATTTTATTCTTATACAGCGAGCCAAAGGTGTGTTATGAAAAGGATAATGTTCAGTCAATGTAATGTTGTATGTAGGCACAGGAAGTCACAGCCAGCTTATATTTTCAGGCCCTACATAGCTGCAAAAGATTTGCAGCACATTATTCGTTTATATACATAATTTTAATATTGTCTTTCTCTTGTTTCAGATTTTTACATGGCTTAATAAACCAGTTATTTGGTGGTGGTGTGTAGATAATAAGAAGGAACGGATGATATCACAAAAGTTGAAATATACCATCGTGGGAGATATTTTTTTTTATATATTATATTTAGTTTAGGTCTACTGAAACTGTTGTATATTGCAGTTTTTAGTCATAAGTATCACTAGGTTGTGGGCAGAATACTCTTTACATGTGTATTTCTAAAATAAAAAGTTGTGATGGTATTTTTATGATTTTATTTTTGTTCCTTATTCCTAACACACCTAAAACTAAAGATTTAGCTCCAGCTCTTGTCTCACTGGGAGTCAACCAAGGTGTCCTCCACGTGCGGACTAGAATCATTGATTAGCTTGATCTTACAATTACGTAATGTAGGTACCTACATATTTATAGGTAGAGGTACCTACCGACATACATAATTGATGAATTTAGGCAAAATCTGTCTGAAATTAAATAAATCCCTATTTAATTTCTGCCTAAATTAAATAATGATAGGTCAACCAATCTGCCTAGCCTTTTCCCAACTATGTTGGGGTCGGCTTCCAGTCTAACCGGATGCAGCTGAATACCAGTATTTTACATGGAGCGATTGCCTATCTGACCTCCACAACCCAGTAGCTGGGTAATACGATACCCCATTGGTAAGACTGGTTGTCAGACTTTCGGGCTTCTGACGACCCGTAACGACTGTTAAAGATCCACACACAACAACAGCCGGGACCAACGGCTTAACGTGCTTTCCGAGGTACGGAGCTCGAGTCTCGGTATATAAAGATGGTCACCCATCCACTGACCAACCCGGCAAGCGCAACTTAACCTGATGGATCGACTCGTGCGGCTGAAATTACTTAGCCACGAGCTCCTCCTCCTAAATAATGATAGGTACAGTCAACAAAAGAGATATCTAGGCAGGGTATACTAACATCATCATCATCTGCTTAGCCTTTTCCCAACTATGTTGGGGTCGGCTTCCAGTCTAACCGGATGCAGCTGAATACCAGTATTTTACATGGAGCGACTGCCTATCTGATCTCCACAACCCAGTTACTGGGTAATACGATACCCCTTAGTATGACTGGTTGTCAGACTTTCGGGCTTCTGACGACCCGTAACGACTGTCAAAGATCCACGAATGACAGCCGGGACCAACGGCTTAACGTGCTTTCCGAGGCACGGAGGAGTCTCGGTATATATACTTCAACTCAATGAGACTAAATTCAAAACTTGTATAAAACGCACACTATGCAGGCAGGCATAAGTTGGGGGATTACATAACTGATAAAAATGCTTGGCTCAATGCTGGTCATGCTCCACAACCACAACTAATTAATTAACATTTGAAGATACTGTTGGAGCTGCTGAAGATTGTAAGACTATCATTGCATTGTATAGACTCAATCTCCTTTGTATTATATAATTGCATAGCACATATGTGAGTATTATGTACATACTCTAAAGCTGCCATTTACTGGGTACGTCTTTGTTTGACTTGAATGTGCCCTGGCGGCTGAGAGTATGTGACGCTCACTCTAATGTCTCGCTGATGGTGGCGCGTGTTGGATCATTTAGCTAATCCATGCGTCAGGTTCGTGAACAAGCGCTGTCAGTGAAGGCTGGTCATACCTTAGCGGCCACGGCTTATTTTAATTTAATTTAAATATTTGAATTGTTTTTTTTAAGGACGCTTTTAACGTTCTGCATCGTTCTCACATGTAAAATTTCAACATGAATGATGTAACCATTATTTTGTAACCATATCTTGATTTAAAAGAGTGTCCGTGGAGTTTCTTGCCCGTTCTTCTCCATAGGTACCTACTATGCTTTGGAATGGGCGCCTAGCTTCATCTTTTTGACTGACCGACCCCTTGACAATTCAAAAGTGCCTGTATTTGGTTTAATTGAAATAAATGCTTTGAGTTTGAGTATGTAAAGAATGGTCACCCATCCACTGACCAACCCCGGCAAGCGTAGCTTAACATGAAGGATCGACCCGTGCGGCTGTTATTACTTAGCCACGAGCTCCTCAGCAGCAGGGTATACTAACATATTTGTATGTGAATTGCTTCATGTTCAATTTTTAGCCGACTTCTTAGGTTCTCAATTCGGTTGTATTTTTTTTTTTTTATCTTTGTTACCTCAGAACTTCGTCATTTATGAACCGATTTGGAAAATTCTTTTTTTATTTGAAAGGATTGGTTCCATTTTTATCAAAATCCAGTTCTGATGATGGGATCCATGAGGAATTGAGGGAACTCCTCAAAAATTATAGGCATACATATAGTGGTTTTAGTATTTTCATCAACAAATCAAGCATTTCCATTCAGAAAGAAGCATCTGGTGAAGTGGAACTGATGAAGAAGACCACAAATGGCCACGGGAACTTCTCAACGATAATAAGTATTTCACGGGTGGCAATAAGATATCTCGATTATGTTTATGATAGTTAAGCGACTATGACGAAGCTTTAAATAAATGGTTCTGATGAAAATGGTACCATCGAACCGATCTGATGAAGAAGCCGGAAGGTAGGCACCGGAACTCAGTAATAAAACAATGTATTCTAGCCGTGTTTGGGCTTATAGAAATTGTCATGAGGTGTACTCTGGCTATAAATGATTTTAATAGTAATTTTATGCCGCTTCAAATTGCGCTACTTGAGTTGTATGTTATGTGTGTTCTTGATTGTCAGAAGTCAGATTTCGTAGCCTCGTTATCTCCGTCAACATAAAACTACGGCTTCCAAACTTCTGACACGGCTCTTAGCGCGACGTAAAGTTTTTATTTGAGATGGTCGCATATAAATATCTTCAAGTTCTGATGAGTGGCTTTTGAGTTAGCTTCATTAATTTAATACGTATTTTTCCCACATAGTCTATGTGAATAATGCTCTAATTTATTTTACAGAGTGGTATTCGAATTTGTGTGGGGTTGGCACCACTAAAAATTGAAAAATAAAAACTTTTCCAAAAAATAAAATACTACAAAGTGAAAAATAACTTTGATTTCGGAAGTCCGTGGCAAAAATTAAACTAAAAAAAAACTAAAGTTATTTTTCACTTTGTAATGTTTTTTTTTGGAAGTCGGTTGTTTTTTTTTTTTTGGGAAAGTTTTTATATATATATATTACTTTGTTTTTGCAATACTCCTACATTGTAACACACCAACACAAAATTGTATATTGTCACGAAATCGAACATGAAGCAATTCACATACAAATATGTTAGTATACCCTGCCTAGATATCTCTTTTGTTGACTGTACCTATATAAATTACTAGCTTGTCCCCGCGGCTTCGCCCGCGTGGATGTCGGAAAATATTCCACAGGAAAAAAACCCGTCTACATTATAAAGGGAACCTCTGTGCAAAATTTCAGCTTTATAGGTCTAAGGGTTTGGGCTGGGCGTTGATGAGTCAGTCAGTCAGTCAGGACTTTTCTTATTATGTATTGAGATAGCTTCTGCTAAAATTCTGAAATTACCCTCGCCAACTCCTCCTCTCACCCGCCCCTCTCCCTCTAACCCACCTCTCGCCCTTCTCTCTTTCCCAACCCTCTCACCCCTCTCATCCCCCTCACCGCCCCCACTCACGCCCTCACACTCCCCACCCCCTTCTCCCTCTTACTCCCCTCACCGCATCCCCTTCCCGCTAACCTCCCCTCTCCCTCCCTCTATCATCACCACCCCTCCCCTCTCTCACCCCTCACCCCTCACCACACCCTTCCCTTCCCTCTTTCCCTCCTCAATACTCCCACCCTTCCCCTTTCCCGCTTCACCACCCCCTCCCCTTCCCTCTGGGGGAAAAACTATTAATGACAAGCTTTATTACTTGCTTAAGCAAGTGTTTGTGCCGATTCCATAAAATTTTCTCGATAGAAAAAAAATCCAAAGTTACCTCCAAACAGAACAATAAACCACTGGTTTTCAAAAAAATACTTCAAATTAGATCATGAAACTTTGCATAATAACTGAACTAACTTTATAGCAGGTCTTGTTTTTTATTTTTTCAAATTACCATTATTTTCACCGTAAAAAGCTATTACCTAAACTATCGGCGCTCACTCTCGCTCGCACTCAGTCCGCGAGCACATCATATCGTGCGAGCGAGATAAAAAGCTGAGGTAGTATGGGCTCTTTACACTTATTTGCTATGCCTATCAGTTTAGAATGTAGGTATCCCTTTACAATTTTAAAATTATCTTATCAAAAGGTTTACTCCTCTCATATCTTATTTTCTCACGATCGCAATATTGATAAAGCAACAACATAAACTGAGTTGTTTAATGATATGCAATGATATGCTACAATCGAGATTCTGCTCAAGCATCATTCAAACTCAAACTCAAAGCATCTATTTCAAATAAACCAATAGGGATGACGACTAAACATTGTTTTGTCCGTCATGTAGATTATTAAAAAATTTTGGACACGGTATTTTTTTTTTTTTACGTAAGTATCTATGTTAAAGGATTTGGTTTCCGCACTTAGTCCTTCATGTGGACCATTGTACGTGGGCCATGGCGGCCGTCGGGGGTTTAATCCAACCAGCCCACCTCCCTCCAGAAGTTAATCAAATCTCCGGGTTTGTTGAGAACATCTTTACGTAATTAATCAAGTAATCAAAAAAAAAAAAAAAGTGGCATGACGTCACTTTTATGACACGGACTAAATAATTTTTTTTTTACCCAGGCATCATCCCTATTACAGGCACTTTTGAAATGCCAAAGGCTTAGTCAGAAGGATGAAGCTAGCTGCCCATTCTAAAGCGTAGTAGGTTCCTATAGAGAAGAACGGGCAAGAAACTCATCACCATTTTAGGTACAAGATTCCATGCTTCGAAGTCTTAATCGGACTACCTCATTTTATAAAAACGAAAACCTTGGAAAATTCTGTAACAAAAAAGTTCTTCATATCTCCAAGTATAATAAATTATGGTGATTCTTGGGGAGGCCCATCAGTTAGGTACCTATCAGTGGACGTCTTCATGTTAAAAAGTAATATTGAAGCGAAATATTGAGTGAGATTCTTATACTGCTGCTTGTAACAGATAGATTACGATTACCCTAAGAAAACGATGATCATTTTCGGACTTTGCCACATTAAACTCGTTAGTTGTCGACGTCAGATTTTTGAGGTCGCTACTTGCGTCGTATAGTATGACAAGGTTCTAAGTATGATTAAGGTTTTCGTAAGTCGACCGTATTATTAAATTCAGTTACATACCAGCTAACTCTTCAGGTATTTCAAAAGCTCCAGGCGGCTCAGCAGTGAATGCGCTTAGTCCTGGCATCTCGGGCACTTCTAGCGTTTCGTCATCCGCGTTATTTATTATCATTGGCGACTCCTGTGGAAATGTAATAATCATAATCATTTATTTGCAATAGGTGTTGGAACAGTATGGGTTTTTATTTTAATAATAAT
This sequence comes from Cosmia pyralina, assembly GCA_946251885.1. Lineage (NCBI taxonomy): Eukaryota > Metazoa > Arthropoda > Insecta > Lepidoptera > Noctuidae > Cosmia > Cosmia pyralina. The sequence continues at coordinate 24,013,369 of OX276358.1, forward strand.
TTCAAATCTGATGATCTCTGCTGTGTGTTGACGAAAATGGGCAACAATTGGCAAACAATTGGCAACAATTGGCAACAATTGGCAACAATTGGCAACACCTACGGACTAGTTTAATGAATTCCTCAGCAACACACTCACACAAATATTCTCTACAATTAGCCATTGAACCCGCTCAATAAATATATGAACATCAGAATTAGTCCACAATTATAAATATTTTGTAAAACGTGTAAATCCCACTAAAGAACACTGTACTTCCATCCATCAAGATACAGGATGTTCCTAGTTTGTCGGACATTTGTCTTACTCATCTGTAAAGCCATACCCATCTTTTATTGAAACAACAGTGATGTGTAAATAAATGATTATTTATAATGGTGGTCCAAATAGTGACGTCAAAAAGAAAGATCTGAATTCCTCATACCCAGGGGTATTCGAAAATATCCCATGTATGTTCCGTGATTATTTGAAGTTTTCGAGTTCTTTTTGATTTTGTAATTGTTTACAGTTTTCTGCCGGTGGAGCTTCAAAAATTCATATCTTTTTTGTAGTGGGTATTTTCCAGATTTTTTTGTGACATCGTCTTACTTACTTACTTTCATGTCACAAAAAAAATACTTCTATAGGAAATGACCAATTGGAACCGTGTACCTACACAGCTTCTGACGTCTCATAAGTTCCTATGTAGGTATGTGAAATAAAATATTTTGATTTGATTTGAATAAAAATGTCAAAGACCATCATTAACTTACCTCGGCAAATGAAATTCTATGGTGCGGTTGATCGTGCTTCCCCTTTTCATGATCAGAAATCATAGATGTCGCAAGAATATCTGCAAAATTAAAATTGAGCAGTACAAAAAACAACACAAGGCACGCCTAACCCACCAGAATCCAAACCCACTAGTTACTGAACTGTTAAGCCCGACAGCGGTGGTAAAAAGGCTGAAGAGGCACCACCTTCTATAAGCGGGAGGCGCAGCACTAGCTGCTCCACCACAACGCCATTTGACATGGAACGAATTCTCTAAATGGTCTGACGACCGATTGTTAATGAAAAAAAAAAAGTTACAAACCTTCAGCCGAAGTGATGCTTGATTTTAACAAAGGCAATTTCATAATGTTGACTTTAGCGGAGTAGATCTGGGTCGTCTGCTTCTGAAGATAGTTATCGTCTGCATGCGTGATGGTCTTCTTTGGGTCATATTTGAGACCAAGGTCCTGCCCTGCCTCGTCATCGAACATTCCACCGACATCGTCATCTTTAGTTTTGATTCTCTAGGACATGTTTAATTTTTTTAGGGTACCTAATTATATAATTATCATCCATCAAAATCCTTGTTGGTGGGTGATAATATTTATAGATTCTTATTCTTATTATGAGTTAATACAGAGTGCGGGCGAAAATATTAAGGCCCGTTTGTACCAAAAATCACTAATTATCATTATTATTTAGTGCTAAGCATGTTTCAGTAAAACATTATTCGGTCCCTTTTTATAATGTAAAAATTCTTCATTATTTTAACCGACTTCAAAAAGGAGGAGGTTCTCAATTTTTTTATGTATGTTCCCCGATTACTCGAAGATGGCTAGACCGATTTGGATTTTTTTTTGTTTTATTCGAGAGGGTATACATCACAGTTGGTCCCATATAAAATTGATTAACTTTGCTTCGATAGTTTTTGAGTTAGCTTCAAACTCAAACTCAAACTCAAAGCATTTATTTCAAATAAACCAATTACAGGCACTTTTGAATTGTCAATGGGTCGGTCAGTCAGAAAGATGAAGCTAGTTGCCCATTCAATAATACGTATTCTTTCCCCACTTTTATATGGATGATGTTCTAGTTTGTTTTGCAGGTAGGGGTATTAGAATTTGTGTGGGGTAGGTACCACAACTAAAAAGTGAAAAATAAAAACTTTTATACAAAAAAATACAACCGACTTCCAAAAACAACACTACAAAGTGAAAAATAACTTTAATTTCGGAAGTCGGTGGCAAAAAACGAAAATATATTTAACTAGACACCGACTTCCGAAATTAAAGTTATTTTTCACTTTGTAGTGTTGTTTTTGGAAGTCGGTTGTATTTTTTGTAAATGTTTTTTAATTTTTTAGTTGATATAATTTTTTCGAAAATTCTTTTAAAAGGCAAATACACAACAATTACATAAATGATACAATGCTCTTGACAACTTTAATCAACGAATGCTCTGTGGTTCATGCCTTTTTTGGGAGTCGGTGGATCTCGAAAGATTAAACGAAAAACCAGTAAAGTGACTTACAATGACAGGACCCAGATCTATTTCCCTAGAAGTGGCAATGTCCAGTGGTGGACCAGGCAACTCCACCTTACGGGTTTGCCTCCTCTTCTTCTCATGAGGCATGAGGTGCTTCAGCACGTTTCTCCGGACATGGTACCCTCTGTACGCAGCCTATAGACGAGACATAGATAGAATATGTATTTTAAGAAGAAAAAGTGTTTCAGCAACAAAACTGATTTTGTTGGAACACTATGACTTTTCCGGCTATATAACAGTAGAAAAATTAATAAAAATAAAAATAAAGTTAATAATTTCACATAATATAATTAAAATACGATATACGTACGATATGTACAGCGCTGGGTTGAGGTTGAGGCTGAAGGTGATGACCAGGAATGCCCGTCCTGTTTGGTCGGAGGATCCTCCCTTTTCAATAGAGGATGAGTGAACTTTACACCCTGGTCCTCATGCCTCTATACTGGTGACCTCAAGTATGAACGTCAGCGCAGCCTTCGTGCAACTCTTTCAGTGTGACGTCATCAGCATCACTTCCTCAAGCTTTCGAGCGGCGAGTCACACAGCCAGCCAGCATCCACGGCTTCAACGGGTATCCTGACCACCAGCATGCAGCGGACGCGCATTCCTAGTCATCACCTTCAGCCTCAACCTCAACCCAGCGCTGTACACTCCGACTCACTAGAGCATAACGCAGCGCCACCCCGACTCACTGGGGTATCACCGCATACAGTTCCGACTCACCGTGAACTATGCGGCACCCGGTTCCGACTCACTGGAACCACAACTGGCACTGGCAAGCATCGCAAGATACACGACTCAGCCCACTATCTACCTCCGGTCTCCGGAGGGGAGTGATGTGACGGAATCTACATCGCTACATACGAACTACGCGTCACACTGACGTCACGCAATCCTGCATCGCGCAATCAGAGTTTACCGCGCGATTAGCATATATACAACGTCCCGACATCAACCGTCGGGCAGTTGCCCACCAGACACAACACCCGTCTTGTCCTTTTCAATGGAGGATGAGTGAACTTTACACCCTGTTCCTCATGCCTCTAAACTTAATTAACTACCCTCGTTGTATTATGAATTTATGATGTCATCATCTGCCTAGCCTTTTCACAACAATGTTGTGGTCGGCTTCCAGAGGAACAGTCCTCATGCCTCTATACACTCATAGTCACAGTCTTACTCCCAAAGTAGGTCTAGGTCTGCATTTTAGGGGTCAGTGTTCAGCCATGGGATTTGTTACAACAAGACAGATTTTTTTTTACACACAATTTATAAAGGCATGAATGGCTGTGACATGAATCGAGAGAATTTAATAATTATGTATGGGTAAAATAGATACGAATGTCAATAGTTAAGGCCAGGTTATTCGGGCCTGTAGGCCTTTGAAACGCTACCTCCGCCTCCCCCAAATGCAGCGCGACGTGTTTATTTACGACGCGCCGCCGACGATTTCACAGAAAATCCATGCCACAGTGTAAAATATTTGCAGTTGATCAACTTAATTAGTTTTTCTTAGGTCGATTTTTTTCCTTATGTTTACTTTTTATGGTGTCTACGGTGGAGTAAACTAAGATTATTACATAAAATGTCGTTTTGTTTTCACATTATCAGATAACGATACCAACACGATTCGATAGCGATAGGTACAATTATTACCGGCCCCATGATATTGGTGAATATCGATGACCATCGCGACGCGACAAACAAGCACACTAATAAGTATCGACGTCTCGAAGTCGGCAGTGTGATAAAGTTTGCTCAAGTGAAATAATGCCCGCTACTCTCACCCCGCACTGTCTTCGCTGGTAGATATCGTGCCGATATCGGTGTCAGTGTGTGAATTATTCCATTACTTCATTGGGCTGAGTAAGAAATGCATATAGCAGATAGTTACAGATTTAACCTTTAAATGATTATCATCGCGCTAAATCTTTGAGTTAAGGCTTAGCGGAAGGATGTCAATCATGACATAATAATAACATAAGAACGTCTATTTTAGTCAACTTTCATCAAAGCAAACCACAAAAGTTCGATTCTCAACTGTTGATATTTTTTTTCGATTCTTTTTTTTCATTTTGATATACTGATTTGATAGTTCGTAGAACGTACACAGAATACATGAAGTTTATTCCTCTTATATCATCTATGTTTATAATATAAATAAATATCAATGGTTAGCTGACAGTATTAATGAGAAATCCCGTGTGTACAATCCACTGTTATATTTTTTAGCGATAGCCGGGTTTATCAGGAACAATCTGTAAGAATCACTCAGTGTATCAGTGTTGTGCCATTAGGTATTATATGCTGTTAAGGCTGCGGGTTTCGATCTCAGGACAAGCTGCTCCTTAAACGGACGACTCTCTGTATATTTAGGCTGCTGATACCACAACTACTAACGTACTGTACAGGAAAGTTTTTTATAATGTGTCTGTTGTTTTCGTATATTGTGAAAGAAGTCGCGGGCAGAAGCTAGTTAGAGAAAAACATGATTTTGTCGTACTAAGGTGAAATTTCAAAATTGCAACGGTTTTTTAAATTGCAATTTTAATAGAAATTTAATTACTTTTGTTACAAAAAGAACTCTTTTGCAAAATTTCATGCTTCTAGATCCAGCGGTTTAGGCTGTGCATTGTCTGTCAGTGAATATAAGAATTTTATCAAGTAGACAAGCCGTGTGCCCGATGGTATTCCATCGACATAAATGGTGAATTTCCATACAAACATTCATCCCCTATTTAACCCTTTTAGTGACTGAATAAAAAAAACAATAATATTTTTATTAAGTATGGGCTAAAAATGGTCGTACTATTTTGCTTATGCTGTAACCATATTCTTTTGTTTTTGATGTTGACCACTGCTCATGAAGATCAGTAAATATCGACAACTACATATGAAGGAAGAATTGCCGTACTTTATTATCAAGGGACGTACCTACTGCTACACCTATAATTTATCGAATCTACTATTATAAGGACAAATTTTTAAATCTCCACATAAGTTTTATTTATGTTATTTATTGTTATTATTGTTTTTTATTTATTGTTATTTAGTTTTACCGACAACCGGACACATTGTATTTATATTATGTGTGATTATTGTAGGATATGGTAGGGTATGGTAGCGAAGACAGTTCGATGAAGAGTGAAAATAGTAATATGGATGAATCTGATGAAAAAATCTTAGAAAAATGTGTTTTAAAACTTCTTAATAAAGGACCACGATAAAAAAATATAAACTACTCGCGCTTGACTATAAATTTACCGATAATAATTTGCAATGTGTCTTATCACTATCGTAAGATGACAATTAAACGTCATCATACCACATAGAAATAATCACATTTTCGAAAACGATATTATGAATTAAAACTATAATATAATTACGAGATATTTTTTCTGAGCTATCGCAATTTCATATCTAATGTGTTCTTCGTTTATTCGATTTTTTTTGAACAACTGAAAATTTTTAAAAATTTTGACACAGGTCCAACCTTGATGAAGTCCCGCAGGACTCTGAGCGCGAGCCGATTTAGCCCGATTTACTATTTTTGTGTTTATTTAGAAAAAATATATTACACTTAAAAATCCAATCGTAGAATTCCCTCTGAAATACTATTACCTCATGGTACATGCAATTTTCATATAATTTTGTGCTATTACTAGGAAATGAAACAAAAAATAGTTTTGAAATCGACCCCATTTCGGATTTTTTTTTCATCGAGCAAATTACAATTCATCGTGTTTTGAACCGTAGATGTACCTAAAGCAAGGATGTATCTATGACATATTTTTTTTTTCAGGATCTAAATACCCTAATTTGACTATTTAAAATTGATTCTAAAAACAGGAATATTCAAATAGTGTGCCCTTAAATGCTTCGATCAATAATGTTAAATATGACAAACGCAGTAGCCCTAAAGGTGTATTTTATCTTTCCTCGAATGTAGGTACCTGAATTTTCTCCGTAGCTCGTCGTAGTTCACTGATTGAAGGGTGGGTTTTTTTGTAAATCTCCAGCGTGTGTTGCGCAGCCTTCTCCCACGCTTGGTCTGGTTCCGTTTTTACGGCCTGAAAGTAGGTACAAAGCTATTATTAATTAGATGGTTCTTCTATAATGGATTGTTTGGGGAAGCACTAGGTACACACGGCTACACATTAAGCTATATATTTTCAGTTTACACTGACCTCTCACTGTAAGGAAATTCTATACAATGCGAGATCAGCTTATACTGGAAATGTATACTCGTAGCTTGATGTGTAGCCGTGCGTACTTATTTACTACCTGATCTACCTCCATGCTGTGCTTCCTCCATGCTGGGTTTCAGTGGGGATGGTTTTGGCTGGCAGTGAAATTAGAGGCACATGAGACATAGTTGTATACAGTGTGAGTTTATAATGAGCACATATCAAAATGAACAAAACTTTGCTTAATTTAAAAAAAAATCTAAAACGAAAATAGCCCTCCTCAATTGATAATTAAGGTGTTCTTTTTTTAACAAAAATTTGGAACTTTTTCATAAATTTTTACAATCATTGTAAAATTTCTCAATAAAAACCCCATATTACCTACCTTTTTTATTACTTTAAATTATTCTACGTTTTTATTAGCTTTCTAAAAGTAAAAATACCACACCACACCGTATAATAAATCAATCACAACATTTCCTTTCAACTGTTAAAGAAAGAGCTTGCACATTGCTATGTACGATATTTCAGCAGGTAGAGACAATATTTTTTTTCGTTCCATAATATTAAGCATCAATCAACTCAGCCAATCGCAGTCCACTGCTGGACATAGGCCTCTCCAAGGTTGCGCCACAACACCCTGACAACAGACTGGATGCGGAAGGCGGAGGACCGCCTTCCGCATCCAGTCTGCCGCAGCCACTTTCTTCAGGTCATCGGTCCATCTAGCTAGGGGGCGTCCCACACTACGCTTACCGATACGCGGTCTCCACTCTAGGACTCGTCTGCTCCACCGGCCATCGGTCCTTCGACAAACATGGCTAGCCCACTGCCACTTCAGTTTGCTTACTTTGAATATTAAGCATAGTTTCCCTCATTTTGATATGTGCGCAAAATAAAGACTCACACTGTATAAGGTTGGCAAAAGCACTCAGGCCTAGACTAAGAAATAAACGTCCCATAACACACGACTTGACTTTAGATTTGTTCTCGTCTCTATCTAACAGTCGTTCCTTAGCACACGACTTGGCTTTAGATTTCTTCCCGTCTCTATCTAGCACTCGTTCCTCAGCACACTACTTGACTTTAGATTTGTTCCCGTCTCTATCTAGCACTCGTTCCTTAGCACACGCCTTGGCTTTAGATTTGTTTCCGTCTCTATCTAGCACTCGCTCCTTAGCACACGACTTGGCTTTAGATTTCTTCCCGTCTCTATCTAGCACTCGTTCCTTAGCACACGCCTTGGCTTTAGATTTGTTCCCGTCTCTATCTAGCACTCGTTCCTTAGCACACGCCTTGGCTTTAGATTTGTTTCCGTCTCTATCTAGCACTCGCTCCTTAGCACACGACTTGGCTTTAGATTTCTTCCCGTCTCTATCTAGCACTTGTGCGATAATGACAGGACAGGTAAGTTATGCCGAAGCACGTACTTAGTAACGTTTAATAATCTCAGCCTGAGTAGGTATGTAAATATTGACTATCATGCATATCAAGCATGTGCTTTATGATCATTTGGTTTGTTTCTAAATAATAGGGATGATGCCTGGATAAAAATCAATCTGCCTAGCCTTTTCCCAACTATGTTGGGGTCGGCTTCCAGTCTATCTGGAGGCAGCTGAATATCAGTATTTTACATGGAGCGACTGCCTATCTGACCTCCACAACCCATTACTGGGTAATACGATACCCCTTGGTAAGACTGATTGTCAGACTTTCGGGCTACTGACGACCCGTAACGACTGTCAAAGATCCACGAATGACAGCCGGGACCAACGGCTTAACGTGCTTTCCGAGGCACGGAGGAGTCTCAGTATGTAAATATGGTCATCCATCCACGGACCGACCCCGGCAAGCATAGCTTAACCTGATGGATCGACCCGTGCGGCTGTTATTACTTAGCCACGAGCTCCTCTAAGATGATGCCTGGATAAAAAAAAGAAATTCCATTTAGTCCGTCAGTCAGATAATTAAAAAAAAATTTAGACACGTATTTTTTGCTATAAAATATTAATAAAAAAAATACTTAGAAAAAACTTATTAACAAACTACGTATAAAATCTAGCAAGGAGTGACGTCATGCCACATTTTAACTCAATGTATATCCGTAATCTTTTGATTACGTAAAAAAATGAAAAAATACGTGTCCAATATTTTTTAATACTGACATGACGGACAAAAAATTGTAGTAATCATCTCTATCATGTGTATTACCTTTTTTATCATATTCTTCCTGTACCAATAGTCCCGGTAGGCGTTTCTTGCAACTTGGCACACTTTGACAGACATTTCTTCATCAAGAGGGTAACGGTGTAGCACCTTCTTTAGTATCTCAGTTTCTTTCACTTTTTCTGTAAAACCAGAAATTAATTTCAATCAATCCTACCTAGTGAAGAACTATCACCGGGATTATCTTTATTTAGTCATTAGAAATATTGTGTGAAAAGACCATTGCGATAACATCATATGCGAACAAAAAAATGGCTGCTGGAAATCCCGAAAATCTGTTTGTTGTAAAAATCTCGTAAAGCATTAGATTTAGGTCAATGCACAAAAAGGCGTACGTGATAAAACTTAGTTTTCGATAGGATTTATGTCGCAGATTTGCCTTTAACTTATTTTCGTAGGCTATTACTTAAAATGAGAAAGTGTTTTACGGTAAATAGGTACTACGTTGTCTGCTAGAATCGATGTCGATGTCGTTTAACGTTTGGCAATATAGTAAGCGTCCAGTGTGCATACAAATGTCCACAGCTGCCTCGATACTGCATCTGGTTTTGATGTTTCTCCAAGTATGTGGTAATAAAAAGTAATGGATTTCGCAACTAGGAATCGCGAACTTTGAAAGTGTGACTTATTATGTCAAATGACAAACCGTGTGCAGAAAACGGCTGTCTTCTGTATATCAATCTGCCTAGCCTTTTCCCAATTATGTTGAAGTCGGCTTCCAGTCTAACCAGATGCAGCTGAATACCAGTAGATATTTTACATGGAGCGACTGCCTATCTGACCTCCACAACCCATTAACTGGGTAATACGATACCCCTTGGTAAGACTGGTTCTCAGACTCGGGCTTCTGACGAACCGTAACGACTGTCAAACATCCACGAATGACAGCCGGGATCAACGGCTTAACGTGCTTTCCGAGGCACGGAGGTTTCTCGGTATGTAAAGATGGTCCCCCATCCACGGACCGACCCCGGGAAGCGTAGCTTAACCTGATGGATCGACCCGTGTAGCTGTTATTACTTAGCCACGGCTGTCTTCTGTATATAATTGTGTATGTTATGAAAGTGCATTGGCTAGTTCATTCACTTTTTTTTTTTTTACTTAGCCTATGCTGTTCCACTGCTGGGCAAAGTCATTAGTAATTATAGATCATTAAATTAGTCAATCTATACTTCTATACTAATATTATAAAGAGGTTTTGTAAGTTTGTATGTAGGGGGTAATGACTTGGGATGCCACGGTATAATTACATATGAGCAATTAGACCTTTGAAATTCTCAATCACAGGATCGTTTCTTACCTTTCCCTTCAACAGGCTCATCTACTTCAATCTCATCCTGAATAATAGTAGCCAGATCATCTGCCTGAGGTCGATCCAAGCCTATTTGCAGCAGATGTTCGGCCACAGTGGGTCTGCAGTCACAGAGGTCTTCCAGTATCTTGACCGCCATGACGCCGTGTTCGCGGGTTATCAGCAGGGCTGAGAGGTAGTTGGCTATGAAGTCTGGCATCTTTGCTGGTTGCCAGCGTAGCACCTGGAGTTAATGAATTAATGAATTCAAGATGTTTTCCCTCTGGGCACGCCACAATTGCGGCGATAAGTCCCCTCTTTGAGGAGTGGTTGGAGAGGCGCCACGGCGTCCTCACCTTCCGCCTGACGCAGGTCCTCACCGGACACGGTTGTTTCGGGAGGTTCCTGTTTCGGATAAGGCGGGAGGAAACGCCCGGGTGTCACCATTGTGTGGATCACCCGGAGGACACGGTGGAGCATACAGTGGAGGTCTGCCCGGCTTGGGCGGAGCACCGCCGTGTTCTCACGGAGGCGATCGGCGGCGGCGATCTCTCGCGTCCAAACCTGGTCCAGGCTATGGTGCGGAGCGAGAGTGTATGGGAAGCCGTCACCTCCTTCTGCGAAGCAGTAATGCTCGCGAAGGAGCAAGCGGAACGCGTGAGGGAGAGGCAACAGCCGCGCCCTCGCGCCCCTAGCCGCCGTAGGAGACGCCCTGGGCGGCGGGAATCGATTGCTGATTCCCGGCCACCGTAGGCGCGGGCTTGCGGACGACGAGTAATGGGCAGCTCGCCGTCCGGTAAGGAACAGGCCCGGGTCGACGGCGCGTTGTGCTCCACGCGCGCCTCAAAGAGATGTCAGCAGTGACGGGGTCAATTGGGCCGATGCCGCCGGGGTCGCGGGTAGTTCGAAAGAGATACCGTGGCCCTGGCACGGGCAGTTGAAGGAGCATGGGTGGGTTTTAGTCAGTAAAAGTCTGACACGCCCTCCCGCTCTGCCCAGAGCGGGAGAAGTCATTTGATGATTTCCTATCCACAAAAAAAAAAAAAAAAAAGAAAAAAAAGAAAAAAAAAAAGTTGTTTTCCCTCGTATGGGCCCGAACTGTAAGAACAGCCAGTCGGCGAATGGTAGTTGATTCTAAACTATCGATGTTGAGCAGGTTAGACTAGTGAGCAACTGAAGGGGGGATCCCCCACAGCGCATACTTCCTCGCAGTATCCCCTGGGCAACGCCGTGTCTGACCACCGTAACGGAGTGGCAGACCGGCGGCTAAAGTGCGCTGTGTTGCCGTAGCTATTTTATCTATTTTAATCCATTTTATTGTTAATGTCGGAACCTACGGCACCCGCGGAGGCTATGCCGAAACCCTTGCGGGACGCCTCCGGGCGTTTCCGAAAAGGCCCATCTCAGGGCCAACCAAAAGGCCCTTCTCAGGGCCAACCAAAAGGCCCTTCTCAGGGCCAATCCAACGGCCCTTCTCAGGGCCACGCCGGCGACGCTTCGGCGTCAGAGGCTGACCACGCACCATCTGCGGCCAGCCTTTTCCTCAGGCCAAGCGACTGTTCGGACTCCGACGAGTCCATTATGGAGACGTCGGCGGCCAACCAATCGTGTCGCGTCAAGAGGAAGAGGGCTGACATGAGGCGTGGGTCCGAGGGCTCCTCGGAGTCGGTCGAGGAGGGGCCGGGGAGGAAACCAATGCCAAAAAGGGCTTTGACTCCTGCCTCGGCTTCTGCTCACGATGTGGGCTTGGTGGACGCTGAGCGCCAGCTAAACCTGGCAAAGAGGGCGCAGCTCCAGGCGGACCTGGAGGAGAGGGTCGCCGCCAAGGAGCAGCAGGCACAAGCCGCCCGGTCGAGGTCTGGTTATGGGGCATCGACTGTTCTATATGCTGACCACTCCCTGGCGGAGTTGGAGCGCATGGCGCAGGAGGACAGGGAGGAGGTTCTGGAGGTCGCCTCAAAGTCCTCCAATTTGAAGGGGACCTTCCAGAAGGCCCTCAAATGCCGGGCCGTCAGCATGCACGGCATCGTTATGGAGCTGGTGAAGCGGACGGCCACGGACGAGACGCGGCAGCTCCAGGCGAAGGTGGATCGCCTGCAGGCGGAGGTCAGCCAGCTACACCAGAAGCTGGCTGAGGCCACGGCCCGGCCTGCCCAATCTGGACCAGGTCCGATGGTGGGAGGCTCCTCCTCCACTGCCAGCCTCGAGGCAATAATCCGCGGGGTGGTCATGGAGGAGAGGGCCTTCATCAGAAGCTGCCTCGCAGGCATCGAGGACCGGCTCTTGCCGGAAAGGCGGCTCCGCCCGCCGCTAGCGGCGGATAAGAGTACGCCGCCGACGGAGCCGGGACTTGTGCCTCTGGGAGGCCCGGCATCGGGTGCGCAGCCCCAGGCCTCGAAGCCCTCCAAGGGCAAAGGCAAGGGCAAGAGGACCAGGGTGGCATCTCAAACGCCAACCACGAGCGCAGAGGGAGTGCCTGGGCCGTCTGCCACTCCAGCGGCCCCCCGGAACTCGCAGGAGGAAGACGCCCTTCTTCCCTCCACCACCCCGTCCAACCGGGCGTGGACGGAAGTGGTGAAGAAGGGAAAGGGGAGGAAGGCGACCCCCAAGCCCGCTGCCGCAGAGAGTGTTCCCGCAGCCAAGAAGCCCCAAGCCGGTAGGAGGAAGCTGGTTCCTCCCAAAACCGCGGCCGTCGTGGTGACCATCACCGCGGAGGCCATGGAGCGGGGGGAGACGTACGAGTCCGTCCTGAGACGGGCTCGTGCCACCGTCGACCCCACCCAGCTGGGGCTGGGCAAAATTACTTGCCGACGAACGCTGGCCGGGGCTCGAATCTTCGAGTTCTCGGGGGAGCAGCGCAACACCAGCGCGGACCTCTTCGCAACAAAGTTGCAAGAGGTCATCGCGGATGCGGCAGCGGTCGTCAGGCCCGTTAAGACCGCAGCCTTGGAGGTGGCCGATTTGGAGGACTCGGTCACAAAAGAGGATGTGGTGGCGGCCGTTGCGGCGGCTGGAGGCTGCGTCGCTGGCGCGGTGAGGGGCGGAGCCATCAGGCTCGGTCGCCGCGGCATGGGCACCATCCGCGTCGAGTGCCCAGTGGCCGTGGCTGGGGCCGTCCTTGCCGCGACCAAAGGGAGACTGCCTGTGGGGCTCAGCTCGGCTGTGGTCCGGCCGCTTGAAGAACAGCCGCAGCGCTGCTTCAAGTGCTTCGCGCCCGGCCACACCCGGGCCACGTGTCCCTCCAAGTCCGACTTGGGTAACTGTTGTTACCGATGCGGGCAGGAGGGACACAGGAGCGCCGCCTGCGGCGCCACCACGCTGCGCTGCGCGGCGTGTGCCGCCAGTGGTCGCCCCGCAGACCACAGGATGGCGGGCAAGGGCTGCAAGGCTCCCGCGAGGAAGGGCGTGGTGCCGGCGCAGGTGCGACCTGTCGCTGCCACCGCCGGCGCCGACGTCGCCGCTGTAGCTCCAGCGGCGGTATCAGAGGTGGGGGATGCGATGCTGGAATAATGGTCTCCGACTACCGCATCCTCCAGGCGAACACCAACCACTGCAGAGCGGCCCAGGACCTGATGGTGCAGGTCATGGCCGAGTGGTTGGTGAACGTTGCGGTGGTCGCCGAGCCCTACTCGATCCCCGGCAGCTGGCTGGGTGACGAGGACGGCTTGGTGGCCCTAGCGGCGCGGTCTTCCACAGACTCCCCTCCTCTCTCGCTATTAGAGAGGGGACCGGGATACGTGGCGGCCGCGTGGGGAGAATTAGCCCTTGTGGGCGTCTATTTCTCCCCAAACCGCCCTCTTCAGGTCTTTGAGAATTTTCTCGGAGTCCTGGCCGCCGTGGTCGGCAGGGTGGCGCCGCGTCAGGTCTCCGTATTGGGAGACCTGAACGCCAAGTCGGTAACCTGGGGCAACCCGGCCACCGACGCTCGCGGGCGGGCGTTGGAGTTGTGGGCAGCCTACTCTGGACTCTCTCTCCTAAACAGAGGAAGCGTCCAGACATGCGTGCGGCGGCGGGGTGGCTCAATAGTGGACGTCACATTCGCCACCCCCGCGTTGGCCGCGCGCGTGCTGAACTGGCGGGTGGACCTGGTGGAGACCATGTCGGACCACCGCTACGTGCGGTTCGACATCTCCACCGGTGCTCCCGGAGAGACGCGGACCACCTCGGGGCGATCATCGTTCCCGCGGTGGGCTCTCACCCGCCTGGACAGGGAGGCTGCGGTGGAGGCGGCATTCGTCCAGGACTGGCTTTCGCCACCGTTTGTCGGCCTGGACGTGGACGCCGCGGCGGAGCGCCTGAGGGGGTCTCTGACCGAGGTATGCAACTCTAGCATGCCTCGGTCTGGCCGACCGTCACCCGGGCGCGCCGTGTACTGGTGGTCGGTGGAGCTGGCGGGGCTGCGGGCGACGTGTGTGGAGGCAAGGAGGGCCTACACACGGAGCCGGCGGCGGCGTCGACGAGACCGCGCCAACGAGGACCGCCTCTATGAGGTCTACACGGAGGCGAAGGCGGTCCTCAGCAGTGCCATCGCCGCCGCCAAGGACTCGGCGAGAGCCGAGATGCTGGAGGGTCTCGACAACGACCCTTACGGGAGGCCATATAAGGCGGCGCGCAACAAGCTGCGCCCCTTTGGCCCCCCGGTTGCCGAGACCCTGGAGCCTTCGTTTCTGGATGGGGTGGTTCGGTCCCTGTTTCCGTGCAGGGACAGCTTCACCCCACCAGTGATGGACCCGCCGCGGGGCAGTGCGGCTCTGCCGGCTGAGGAGGAGGAGGAGCAGGCCCCCCCTCCTGTCACGGAGCCGGAGCTTGGTGCGGCGATTCTCCGCATCTGCGCCAAGAAGACGGCTCCGGGCCCCGACGGGGTTCCAGCCAGAGTGGTGGCGATTGCCGCCACTGAAATGGAGGAGCGGTTTCGGGACCTCTTCAGCGCGTGTCTTGCGTGCGGGAGGTTCCCGAAACCGTGGAAGGAGGGGCAGTTGTGCCTCCTCCGCAAGGAGGGCCGCCCAGCGGACTCCCCCTCGGCATACCGGCCCATCGTTCTGCTCGATGAGGTCGGGAAAATGTTCGAGGGGATAATCGCTGCCCGCCTCAAGAGCCATCTGCGGACCATCGGGCCGGACTTGTCGGACGCTCAGTTCGGTTTTCGGGCTGAGCGCTCGACGGTGGACGCGCTGACCCGCCTGAAGGACCAGGCGAAGGAGGCGATGGAGGCGGGGGACGGGTTGTTGGCCGTGTCATTCGACATAGCCAACGCCTTCAACTCTGTTCCCCACTCCACGATCCTGGAGGCGCTCCGATTCCACGGAGTGCCTCGGTACATGCGGCGTCTGCTGGCCAGCTACCTGGACGACCGGGCGATCGTCCTGGTGGACAGGACTGGCCAAGTCCGGCGATACGCCGTCGGGGCCGGCGTTCCGCAGGGCTCGGTCGTGGGACCTCTCCTGTGGAACGTCGGCTACGACTGGCTCTTGAGGGGAACTCTCCTCCGAGGCACGAGTGTCGTCTGCTACGCGGACGACACTCTCCTCACCGCCCGGGGAAGGAGTTTCCGGGAGGCGGCCAACTTGGCCTCGGCGGGCGGATCCTTGGTGGCAGGGAGGATCCGCCGCCTGGGTTTGACGGCGGCGCTGCACAAGACCGAGGCCGTGTTTTTCCACGGACCTCGGCAGCGCCCCCCATCTGACGCCCACATCTTCGTGGAGGGCGTCAGAATCGAGGTAAAGGCCCAGATGAAATATCTGGGCCTCGTACTCGACAGCAGGTGGCGCTTCGGCCCGCATTTTAGCGGGCTGTCGTCGCGCCTGCTGAAGACTGCAGGGGCGCTCTCGTGGCTGCTGCCCAACTCGGGCGGGCCCAGCGCGCGATGCCGGCAGCTCTACGCCGGCATCTTGAGGAGCATGGCCCTCTACGGTGCCCCCATCTGGGAAGACTCCCTCCGAAGGAGGGAGAACGCCGCCGCATTGCGGGCGCCTCAGAGGGCCATAGCCCAGCGGGTCGCGCGGGCCTACCGGACGGTGGGTTTTGCGGCGGCCTGTGCTCTGGCCGGCACCCCCCCTTGGGAACTCGAGGCGTGGGTGCTCGCCAGAGTATACGAGTGGACGGCGGGGCGGAGGGCGAGAGGAGAACGCCCGGCCCCGGAAGAGCGCGAGGCCCTCCGACGGGAGTCGCGAGACGCCATCGTCGTCCACTGGACGGGAGAACTCGCCACTGCAGTCTTTGGCCGCCGGACCCTCGATGCGCTCGGGCCAGTGCTGCGAGACTGGCTCGAGCGGTCGCACGGGTTCCTCTCCTTCCGTCTGACGCAGGTGCTGTCCGGACACGGCTGTTTCGGGTCGTACCTGCACCGAATCGGACGGGAGGAGACGCCGTCGTGCCACGGTTGCGGCGCGGCGGAGGACACGGCGCAGCACACCCTCGGGTCGTGCCCGTCGTGGTCCGAGACGCGCCGCGATCTGGTCGCGGTGATAGGACCGGACCTCTCTCTCCCCGGCGTGGTTAACGCCATGCTGGCGGATGAGAGGTCCTGGGCGGCGGTCGCCTCCTTCTGCGAACACGTCATGTCCCAGAAGGAGGCGGCGGAGCGGGCGCGGGAGGATGATCCTCACGCGGCGCCGCTCCGAAGGCGGAGGAGGGGTCGAAGAAGACGTGAGTTTGATACTCATCTCCGACTCCTCCCAGGTGGAGGCCAGCAGGCAACGGGTGCGGGGGCACCCTTGCCTGTATCGCACGGACCTCCACCAGTGCCGGACGGGAATGGTCAGGTGCTCCCGGCCATTCCCGTAGCCCCTCAACCTGCTGGGGGGCAAGCGGGGCCCGCCAGCTAGGCGGGCATGCGCCGGGAGGGTTGTGGATGTAAAGGCTGAGCCAGTTTCCCATGACCCTCCCGTCACGGCGATGCGGGAGCGCCGCTGGGTCGTTTAGTGGGTATACCGGATTTACCGGGGAGTCCCACATACCCCACCCGTCCCCCGACGGGTGGGCATGCGTAATGCATTTTTCCCAGCGTCAACAAAAAAAAAAAAAAAAAAAAGTGAGCAACTGAAGCATCCATCAAACGTAAATTCAAAACATTTATTTCATGTAATTAAACCATTTACAGGCACTTTTCGACGGTGACTCAGAAAGATAAAGCTAGTTGCTCATTCCAAAGAATAAAACATTTCTATGGAGAAGAACGAGCAAGAAACTCCATGGACACTCTTTAAATCAAAATATTATGTTACAACATTTCGGTTACATCAAAATTGTACATAATTATACAGGCTGGTCTAAATAGTGACGCCAAAAAGAAAAATCTGAATTCCCCATGCCCAGAGGTATTCAAAAATACCCCATGTATGTTCCGCGATTTTTTGTAGTTTTCGAGTTATTTTTGTTTTTGTAATTCAGTTTTCTGCCGGTGGAGCTTCAAAAATTCGCATCTTTTTTTGTAGTGGGTATTTTTCAGATTCTTTTTGTGACATTGTCGTCTTGAATGTTACTTTCATGTCACAAAAAAAATTGTAAAATTGTAAAACTAAATAATTACAGAAACAAAAATAACTCGAAAACTATAAAAAATCGCGGAGCATACATGGGGTATTTTCGAATACCCCTGTGGGTATGAGGAATTCAGATTTTCTTCTTGAGTTACTATTGGACCACCCTGTTTATGAGAACGATGAAGAAAAACGTGCAGGATAAAATAGTCCAGAGTAAAAAGATCTTCAGCACTTGCAGTTGTTGCGATCCCAGATACTGGCGTGTCGATGTCAGTCACCGCGCGTCTCTACTTCACAGGCCACGGTTACTGGTTGTTCAAGTTTGATGATCTGATTAATACGGTACCTACCTCATCATCATCCTCCTATCAGGGTCTACCTCAGGATCTCTCTTATTTTACCAAGAGGTTGTGTAACTCAGTATCAGGGTTGTATGGAGGTCAGATAGGCAGTCACACCATGTAAAATTCTGGTATTTCTGCATCTGGCTAGACAGAAATTCGACGCCAACATAGGCAGATAAAGAGAGGCTATAGGCAGATTATGATATGTAGATTAATACAGGTCTACATCAACATCACCATCTGCCTATCTGCCTAGCCTTTTCCCCTACAGAGGAGAGAAGTCCCCTACGGACCTACAGAGGAGAGAAGTCCCCTACGGACCTACAGAGGTATGTAGGTATTTAAGGGTCTACCTCACGTGTGATATCCGACATGAGCTCCTTAAGTCCTTCGGAGACGGTGAACACGTTAGAACATCCATGTTTCTGCAGTAACTCGTTCATTTCATTTCAGAATCTTCACTTTTTATGCCTTTTGTATGACCACACGAAGACTATGACAGTCACATGACAGTCGTGTTCTTTGACTTTCTTTTCAACTTTTTATTTATCATAGACGGCGACGACGACGATGGACGATCTTTTTCTATATTAGAAAGCCTTACTCCTCAAGAGAGTACTTTGATTTTAAATTCGTCCTATTCAAACAGTCTTCATCATCTGCCTAGCCTTTTCCCAACTATGTTGGAGTTGGCTTCCAGTCTAACTGGATGCAGCTGTATTTTACATGGAGCGACTGCCTTTCTGACCACGACAACCCAGTTACTGGGTAATACCTTGATAAGACTGATGTCAGACTTTCGGGCTTCAACGAGTGTCAAAGATTCACGAATGACAAATTACACTATTCAAACAAAGTATTCATATGAAAATACCTATAAGGATTGTACAGATACAATCATTGTTAATGTTTCAAAGTGCTTAAAGCTACATTCAACCAGGAAGGAAATAGATAACCTGTACGACTCCAAACGATTACATTTATTACAAAGTATTATGTATGTGTTCAAGAATAACATTTGGATATGTGTCATTTATGTGTGGAGCACTTAGGGTGAAGGTGCGATGTTTGTTACAGTTAAAGTAAGATGGTGCAACCCACCCCTGTTAAAGTTCCTGTTAGACAAAAAATGTGTTGTTCCATTTCACAATTTGTTAGCTGACGTCATCACTTTAACTGTAACCTTCACCGCCCACGCTTCGTTGGTTAAAGTTATTGTTAAATATCTGTCACTTCTGTCTGACGCGTCGAATGTCATGTCCCTGCTCCGAACTTTATCTTTTACATTTGACATGGCGGTGCAACAGCAGCTAATCATTCTATGGTAATTTTAACTTTAACGGAAACTATAACCTAGCCCTTGGTGCAACCCACCCACCCTTAGACTGGCACCATTTACCCAAGGGTCGTATTATGTAGGTATTTGTAGGTTTATGTGACCGTAAGATTATAAGATCGTTTAGTTTATAATCTGTCGGTAAATAGGTGAAATGGGTTAGTTAGGTTAGATTAGAACTATGACCAACCGCGCGCGAGCCGAGCAAGCGAAGCGAGCGGTGCCCCGGTAGCGGCAAGTTGCTCGCAGTTAGGCAGACTATTTAGTATTAGCGCAAGGTGAGTTACGTCGCAAGCAAGTTTGATACCATCAGTTCACAATTTGTCGGTTTTCCATGGATATTTACTATAAACTATCGAAAATTAATGCGTTAAATTGTAAATAGTTTGTTGTATGTACTTAATTAAAAATTTTTCGACATTTTTGAACTAAAAAATTCAGAATTATACGGTGACATAATAATATGTATACTACATAATCCACCACGCGGCCCCAGTGCGGGTTGACCTAGTGATGGATCGTAAACCCATGTTTCGCAAAAATTAAATAATAATCAAGCATATCGTGCAAAATATATGCAACACTTTAAGAAAAAGAATCAAGTCTGAGACGCAATCTCCAAAACTTCTGAACCGGTTTCAAAAATGTGGTTTTTGTATGATTGTATCAAACTGAGGCTTTATTGTTTTCTTTACTGATTGGTGAACTCTGGGTACACGTTATTGTGCAATCTTATTAAAAGACATTGAAAGATATATCCCGACGTTTTTCCAAGTAGGTGGACCCCTTTATCTACCTAATTAAAGTATTTTTTTTTATATATGAAACGCATTATTGTGAAAAATAATTAATACTTCAAAATTACCCATTTATGACAATTTACTCATCACTGTTCTTTATTCTTTGTTTGGCACCATATAAAGTTGACCCCTCAAATGTATCTGATCACCTTTAACTCACCCACAAAACGATTGAACCAGACGGACGAGGAAGCTCTTTCATAATTGGTCAATTCGTATGTATGACTAATGAAATTGACATCGATTTATCTTCATGTTATTCGAAGTTGAACCGTGTTGCTCTGTGATAAGGGTGTCAGTTTTGTTAATGGCCGGTAATATTAAGGTTGCATGGGTACGAACTGATTACTGCATGTTATTCGTAGTGGGTAGCCGCGATGAGTGGCGGTGTGCCGTGATACAGGACAATCTGTCTGTTATTATTGATAAACATATGTAAATATTACATCTGATAAAGTTTTTCGTGTCACTGCGACACATGTGTTCAGTGTAGTCAGTAAAAATAGATGTACCGAAATTTTTGGTAGTGATAACTATTTTGTGAGTGAAAAAAAAAATAAAACAAAATTAAGAAACGGAGGAACACTTTCAAACGGAACAAGGAAGTAAACGCAAGTAAAGAAAAGAAAATACAAAACGCAAAACAATATACCTATCGAAGATAGACAAAGAAAAAACAAAAGATTGCGTGAATTATAATCAAAGTCAGCAAACCAACAATTGACCAAAATGGATATCACTACAGCAAGAGCAATATCCATGCTTACGTTGGGCTTAGGAGCCTTCTTCTCAGGCATGCTACCAGCCCTTTTTCTCAGAAGCAGCCAGACAGAGGCATCCTCTATTACTATCCTGCTTGCTCTGCTTCGGAGGAGGCGTCCTCTTATCCACCTCCCTAGTCCACATGCTGCCAGAAACAAGAGAACATCTGCCACAGTATTCAGAATTAACACTATGCATTGGATTCTTCACTGTCTACTTAGTAGATGAGCTATCTCATCTGTTCTATAACAGTGGTAATCATGAAAGGCATAATCATGTGAGTGAGCAGACCAGGCTGCTGCCAAGAGACCATGATGGAGAAATGAGAGACAGAGAAGGAGCATCGGAGCTGTGCCATGTTAGCCATAATGAACCTTGTAATAAGAGCTCTTCTAGCGTGGTGGGGCTATTGTCTGCGCTGTTCGTGCATAGTGTGCTGGAAGGACTGGCGATTGGGTTGCAGGAGAGTGCTACACAGGTAAGGATTGCATTTGTTTTGATGTTGTTTAATGTGTCCATTGTCTATTCGTCCATTCATGTTGTAATGAAGTCATTCAATTACATATACAAAGTGTACCTAACTTTAATAACGCACAATTTCATACGAGTAAGGGGTCATTGTACTCATCATTATGAACAACTTTGACTATGAGAGCAACTTGAAATTGTGAAAAACAAATCAGCTGTTCCCAATTTTTTTTAATTTCGCATAACTCTTCAAAACATACGGATCAGCAGATTTTTTTCGCGATTTCAGGTTTTTTCCCATTTAAAAGTTGTTCATCATTGTATAGACGTATTTGCCTAATTGGTCATCCTAAGTATTATCCTTTTACCTGGATTTATTTATCAAAGATTTAAGGAAAATTTTATTTTGGTGATCATAGTATGATTCTGTTCATCTATACTCACGTGACTAGGGACCTTTTCTTTAGATATGACGATGCAGGATAATATATCTATGAGGATAATGAATGTTACGTATTGGTTTTTATTCTACTAGTCTGCAGCCACATAGCTTGATTCACTAGCCTCTTATACTTGAGTCACCCATATCGTAAATATGTACTGTCGACCGCAGTCAGTGGTAACACTTTGACCTTAAGCTTTCATAGCGTAGTACAGAGTTTCATTAGAATAAGAGGACTCTCGCACAAAATCAGTAGGCTTTGTTGCCAATGACATGTGGCCTACTGTACATCCTAAGCAACATCCCTTCATCCTTGACTTTATCATCATTCTCCAGCCCATAGCCCAATTTATTTGGGGTCAGCGCAACATGTCCCTTTCGTCCATATTTCTGTATTAGTCGTCATCTCGGTAGTCACACCCTTTTCTACAGTCATATCATCTTTCACACAGTCCATGTCCATCCATCGCGTCTTTGTTCTTCCCCTACTTTTAGAGTCATCGACATTCATACTCAAAACTTTCCTCACGACATTTTCCTCATTTTTATTATCATCCTTGAGTTTGTAAAGGTAATAAAGATTCTTAGCCCGCCTTTTTCTAAGCTAAGTTCACTCAGCGACAATTTTGGTCATCGCAGTATGATTTTGAAGTCACGTCCTAAGAAACTTTTTATATTATTATGTAGGTGTGATGCATAATTTATTAAACCAGACTGAAGACAGATAGCTTGTTTTAAAATTACCCTCCACCGTGTATACCTTTTTAGGATGACTTATTACGGGTAACGAAGATACAAAGAGAGAACGATACAAAGCTATACGGATAATATGATGTTTTTTGTTTTTTTTTTTCTTTCATTTTACTCACCTATATTTTCAAAACATTAACATCAGGAACAGTAAACGTGCAATAATTGTTGTGTTCTGCTAGAGAGATGAGCATCTTTATGCGTGACGTCAAGCCATTTAGAAAATCAAAACCATGGTAGCACTATACAGGTTTTTACTTTAGGGAGAAAACGGTCGATACTCCAGCTCCTGCAGTCAGGTACTTTCACATATTTTATTCAATTCATACATAGTATTATGTCACAGTAAGATGGTTATAGCCGTGATATAGTTATATCCCCTAGGGATACAGCTATAATATACTGCTATATATAGTTATATGAAAGCTGTCGGATTGCCCTAATTTTGTTACTGCGACCAATTTCGACGTAGCGCTCGCCGGCCGCTGCCGCGGAACCGCTCGTTACGCTCGCTCGGCTCGCCCGTAGTTGGTCACAGTTCTAACCTAACCTAACCTATTTAGTCGGAGGGCCCTAATACTTATATTACTAGATTATGATCGTATCCACAGAAAAGATCTCTTTATCTGTTCTGTGATCGTATCATAGTTATGTATATTCCTAGTAAGAAAGTTAGACCCGTAAAATAGTTCTATAAACCACTTTCTTATAACTATATTGCGGTTTATAGCTATATCCCTAGATATCCCTAGGGATATAACTATATCACGGCTTCAACCAGCTTACTGCGACACATACATACCCACCAACTAACTAACTCATTTAACTTATTTGACAGATAATTTCATACAAATTCTGTTCCACTTTTGAATTTATTCGGTGAGTAGTGGCTATTCGGGAATCGTGAAATAAGCCCTACTGTCAAAAAATAGCATAGATACTTATAAAAATACCAACGATCTGAATTTGGCACAGGAAATTGTCCTGTGTTGAAATTTTTATGAAATAATCCACGAAAAACCTCTACAAACGCGACATTGCTAGCCCGCGCGCGATCTACGCTCTTAAACGATGACTCAGTAGTGTTCAATATAAGGTAATTACAAAAAAATATTGCATGCAGCGGAGATGAGAATGTTGAGATGGATGTGTGGAGTGACGAGAATGGATAAACTAAGAAAAGAGCGGAAGTTTAAAAGTGGCGCCAGTGACAGAAAAGGTGAAAGGAAATAGTTTGGTTTGGTCCCATACCCACCATGTGACGAGGAGGGAGGAAACGTATGTGACTAAAAGAGTGATGAATATACATGTAGATGGATGGAGAGGGAGAGGAAGGCCAAAGAAAAGATGGATGGATTGTTGAGGAATGTGAATATTATGAAAGAGAAGGGAGTGAATGATAGCGTGACGGTTGACAGGGGAGAATGGAAGAAGAAAACGTGTTGCGCCGACCCCAAGTAACATGGGATAAGGGCAGGAAGATGATGCGAAGGTAATTGGTTCGTACAATAAATTGTCTGTCCTCTTCATAATGAGATAAAGTGTTTAAAAATAAAATACTGTATCCTTCACAACCAGATAGTGTTTAACAAAACGGTAGGATATCAACATAAAATAATTATGTCTGTGCCTACGCAAGCATTTAATTAATTGAATATGAATCAGAACTATTACTAATTAACACTACTTCGAATATTTCCTTGTAGGAATTTTAAATAATATATCTAACTCATAGATTGTTGCCAAGAAATGACTAGAACTAAAGAGAACCACACAAAATGTACGCATCGAATTCATAAATTCCTCCTTTGTTTTCGTCAGCTAAACCACAGATATTATATCGCATGCTTAATGGAACATTGACCCATTATTAGATAGTTCAGAAAAAATCGTATTTCCGGCTTTTTTTTTGTACTCAGATCTCATCAATAGTTAACCATAGACATTCAAAATTCAAGCTTTCATGATTAGTATAAATTAGTTTTATTTTTATGCATCAACAAGTAGGATAAGTCCTCCTCATATTAAGATCTTCTTTTGCGATATCCCAAAAATCGTCTTTTTTGAGTTAAGGCGCGTCAACAACCAAAACATCGCGCGAGCCGTTTTTGGACAGTTTTTTGGAGCTATCTACTTGTTATTTAAAAGAAATATCAACTAATAAAAAATACATTAAACTACATAGGTACTCTTGATTCCATAATGGTACATTTTTTTTTTAAAGGAGTACTTTTTTAATTAATCTCCGTAAAACGAAAGCGCAGAAAGGAGAAATAATGATTGATAACATGCATCTCCTCCTCCTTCATCTCCTGAAGTAAACATTATTTTATTTTACTACTGACACTAATGAATAGACAATTTAATAATTAACATTTTGTAACAAATACTTTTTTCAAAAGACCAAAATTTGATTTTATTCTAAAATCTGGGCGTATTCACTACTGAAACTCATGCGATCAGTATTTCATTAAGCATGCGATATGTCTTAAAGGCTGTTTGGAATGCAGTAGTGCTATTCCGTAAACATCTCACCGTGATAACTCAGGTGAAGTGAGTGTGAAGTGAGCCGTCATTCCACCTGTAGTGCTATTCTGTAAACATCTCACCGTGCTATCTCAGGTGAAGTGAGCCGTCATTCCACCTAATGCTAGGGGTTGACACTATTGACAGCTCACTTTAAGATCACTTCACTTATGTTTTCACGGTGAGACATTTACAGAATAGCACTACAGATGCTAGGATTGACACTATTGACAGCTCACTTTAAGATCACTTCACTCATGTTTTCACGGTGAGAAATTTACAGAATAGCACTACAGGTCCTAATTACTAATAGGACATCACGATGTTAAATGCGTGTGCATCCTGCTTTGTCCTTAGTCACTAACACGACTCCAGCTTCCTGTGGCTAAATATTACAGTTTAAAAGATACAGCCCTGTGACAGACAGATAAACGGACAGATGGACAGACAGACAGACAGTACGGGTCCCATTAGCACTTATTGGGTAAAGAACGCAAACACTATTAATAAAATTAGGTCTGTATTTTATTTGCGTGGGAACCAGAACAGTTCTGTTTATCACTTTAAATTCACTGGAGCTTATCTTAGTCCTATAAATATCAGCAACCTGCTGGGTAAAGATCACGAGTGAAAGGTATAGCTCGCCACGCCCACAGCACCACTATAACCGATTTCAGGGCCAGAGGAGACCCCTCCCTTTGGATGAATCAGTTTTGTCAGATAGGTTAGTACAGTGTGTAACATAAATAACGCATGAACTCTTAATGGATCATTGTACTCATCATTATGAACAACTTTTAATATGGGACCAAACCTGAAATCTTGAAAAGAAAATCAGCTACTTACATTTATGTTCGCATAACTCGTCGAAATGTAGGGGGCAGCTGATTTTTTTCGCGATTTCAGGTTTGGTTCCAAAGTAAAAGTTCTTCATAATGATGAGTACAATGCCCCCTTAAGAGATTGTGCATTATTTAGGTTACAACTTATAGACGAAAGATTGTTTTAGTGTACAGTCAGGGAAATTAACTGTTTATCAAATTTACTACCAACTTAAATTGTCGTATAATCAAATCGCAATTGTCATTATTTGACAGTTGTATGAAATGTCTTTTATACGGAAAAATGTACGTAGGTAACACTCAATAATACTACAAATATACCATACATGATGTATAACAGACGGTACATAATTTCCCTTTTCATTTAGTTGTCATTTCATCCATCTCAGAGTTCACTTCTTTCTTAGCCGATCATTCTCCACACGATCCAGCCACGTCATCTTAGGTCTGCCTTGTTCCTTTACTTTTGTCATCCACCATTTCTTGTCACATGCTCCAGAGAAGATAGTGGTCAATCGCGAAGCTTATCAATAGGTAATATAAAATAAAATGCTCCTTAGGATATACAGGGTCAAATTAAATTAGCTAGCGAAACTCTGCGCTCAAACCTGGTCTTTGACGGTTCAGCATATGTTCAAGCTTGAGGTTTGCCAGCCAGCAACGGAACGCAGCATTCTTGGAGGCAGAAGGAACACAGTGTTGCGCTCCAAAACAAATCACCGACGTCATCCAAAAAGCAGCCAAGTTGAAATGGGACTGGGTTGCGTGGGTTTACCGTATGTTGAACAAGCCATGGGCCAAATCTACCACCATGTGGGTCCCAGAAAACGTCCGTCGACATCGAGGCAGACCCAGGAGAAGATGGCGAGATGAGCTTGACCCCTAAAGACAGGATTGAACCACATTAGCTTAAGACAGAGAGGAGTGGAAAGGAGAATATTCAAGATTCTTTATTTGTCAAAACATGAGTTTACGAGTAGATACTGTCAGCAACAAAAGTCGATTAACACTTCCAGTTTTTTTAATCCTAATTATTAAGCGAAATATTTAATTCAAATCGGAACAAAAGTACTTTAAATATAAGAATATTAACTCTTGACAGTTAAACGAAAAAAAAGCAGTTTATCGAATCATTTTCAAAAAGTAGCAGTTTTAACCGACTTCTGTTGCTGACAAGCAACAAGCATGAACATGAGCATGCAAGTTGTTCAATCCTACTAATATTATAAATGTGAAAGTTTGTATGTTTGGATCAATCACGCAAAAACGGCTGAACGGATTTGGACGAAATTTGGTATACATATAGTTTATAACCTGGATTAAGACATAGGATACTTTTCATCCCGGTAGAAGGTTCGCGTGGGATAATTTCCGACGTACACGCGGGCAAAGCCGCTGGCAAAAGCTAGTTACATATAAAATTTGTATCAGTCATGTTTGGCCTTTGTGGCATACAAATATTTAAATGTCAATTAAATTATTATCACAACTAATAAAATGTCTTACAATTGGAAATACGATTATACTCGTAATAAATGTGCATTTGAATAAATTACTAAAATAAAACTGAATGGTAACATGTCAGTTTGAGAAAAAAAAAAGAAAGGGAGGCCTCTGCCCTGCAGTGGGACAATACAGGCTAAAATTAAAAATAAATAAAATAAATAGCGAAACTGTACCTACAGATGAATAAGTATCGATATCTAAATACGATAAAATAAAATTTGATGATTTGTTTTTGGGATCAGCATCCGTAGTGTTGTACACTTGAAGAATGAGTTGAGAAACTCTGTTTTTTTTTTGTTTTATCGTGAACGTCTGTGAAGTTTACACAAAAAAAAAAACTGATTTTCTAAACTGATATTTCAAGTGACGAACTGACGACACTACCCAGCTCCGGCCGGGGTGACCCAAAAAAAAAAAACTCGGCAAATTAATTATTTTTCTGGTTTTTTTAGGTATTGATACCCGTCACGTCTGCGGAGTTTCTCTAGCTAATTAAATTTTATCCTGTAGATCTCGGCTTCACGGTCAAAAAACATAAAATCACAGTTAGCAAGCGTCGTGAATTCGTGATGTACGATCATCACGATAAATAAATAAATTAGCTTTCATTTTTACTTATTCGCCTGTGCATGACCTATGCTATGTCATTGTACCAAATCAAGGCTCCCGCAGACAGGTGCGCTGCGACTGCGGTAGAACAATTGTAGATGGAGTGGAGCCTTCATGTAACATTTCATTATCACGTTATGTAAAATTACTAGCGACCCGCCCCTGCTTCACACGTTTTTTACGACTTGAGAAAGCATCGAGATTTCTTTGCTATAATGTTGTTAAGGCAAGGTTATTCGGGCAAACTCAGAATAAAAGCATTTATTTCAATTAAACAATTCGTAGGCACTTTTCAACTGTCAAGGAGTCGGTCAGTTAGTCAGAAAGTTGAAGCTAGTTGCCCATTCCAAAACGTAGATCTCTATGGAGAAGAAACACTATCTTCTTTTTCATCATTCTAATTACCTACTTTTTATCGTATTTTGAACTGTTAATTTGACTAACGGCCAAACCCGATAACCTATCTATCATCAGTTTTGGCATACTGGAGATAGAAAACCCTATCTATCTATGAATTTTAACGTCCCAATATAATCTAAGACTGATCAAACAAAAGAACACGAACGAACGAAAGGAACGTAATGAATTATATTGTCTATCATCAGTAGCGATCTGTCTTTTACTGACAGTAGGTTATTGGGTTCAGCCGTATCTGTCACTACGTACTTTTCGTTCGTTCGCATTAATAAGGTTTTTAAGAAAGAAAAATTTGAAAATTCAGGAAAACTTAAACTTTATTTTTTCTCTGGGATTTTTGTTTCTTGTTTGTGAGGACTGCCGGCGTCTGTCGTTAGTATAATAATATTTACAAATAATAAATATTCATAAACCTGTTGAATATTGAATAAAAATGTTGGTAGATGGCCCGAAACAAGAACACGGAATAACCGGTTACAACACGAGAGTATTTTGGACAAAAAAATATGCAAAACCTCGTCCTTTACATGACCGTTCCCAAAATAGCTATACTATACCTTGGTAAATAAAAAACAGATGTTCATTTATTTTATTAAGTAGGTAGGTACAGTACGACGCAACTTAGATGTAGCATCGGCAAAATTCGTAAAACCGATCACGATCCGAACTGAGTGCGCCTTCAACATCACCAATCTTTATCACTTAGCTTTAGGCGGAAATGATCTTTACGCATACGTAATAACTTGTAAAGTCATATAACCAAATACAGTCGTAAAATTAAAATGAATGAATGCAAATTTTCAAATCTATTCTACATCTACGTTGTGTCATACTGTACTGCTATTTAAAACATTTTTAACCGAGGAAAAAAAAGGAGGAGGTTCTCAATTCGACACGTATATTTTTTTTGTTTTGATAATTTTGCTTTGTTGATTGTGTTTTAAGCCTGGTCGTCAGAAGCCCGAAAGTCTTACCAAGGGGTATCGTATTACCCAATAACTTGGTTGTGAAGGTCAGATAGCCAGTCGCTCCATGTAAAATACTGGTTTTCAGTTGCATCCGGTTAGACTGGAAGCCGACCCCAACATAATTGGGAAGGGCTAGGTAGGTGATTGGGTTTTAGGCTGAGATCAATAAACGTTACATGGCGCTTGTTTTGGCTTAGACATAACTAGCGGTTTACCCACGTAGACCGGGATAAAAAGTAGCCTATGTGTTAATCCAGACTATAAGCTATCTACACACCAAATTTCATCCAAATCGGACCAGCCGTTTCAGCGTGAAGAAGTAATAAACAAACATACAAACACACTCTCACAAACTTTCGCCTTTATAATATTATATAGTGTGACTAGCCGTTGCCCGTGACTTCGTCTGCGATCCAGGATGAAAAGTAGCCTACATCCTTTTTCAGGTCACGGTCTACCCATGTGCCAAATTTCATCCAAATCTGTTCAGCCGTTTAAGCGTGAAAGCGTAACAAACAAACAAACTCACTTTCGCATTTATAATATTAGGATAAGTATGATATGGATTACGCAGCCAGACTGACGCTGCAGCCGATATCCTTAGGATGTTATTACGTCTTAAGGCCAAACCCAATAACCTACTGTCAGTAAAAGACAGATCGCTACTGATGATAGACAATATAATTCTATCTGTCCTTACGTCACTCGTCTGTTCGTGTTCTTTTGTTTTATCTGTCTTAGATTATTGGACCGTTAAAACCATAGATAGATAGGTTTTTCTATCTCCAGTATGCCGAAACTGGTGACAGATAGTTTATTGGGTTTGGGTTTCAATGATGAGTGGAAAAGCGTCGGTCTTTCTTTGTCAACCAAACGTAACGTCAAACACTTTTGTTTTATTGTTTGCGTATGTAACACCAATACTATCAATATAATTACCTAGTCAAACAACGAATGTTGATAAGTTTCAACAATAAATAACACGTTTCTCTATTTTCGTCTAGTACATTTCCTTACGAGCGTTATCACTTATCTACAATTATTGACCCACATACTGTGATACCTCTCTTGTGATAACAGATACGTACTTTCGTAACGAAACCGTTACTCCTCGCTCCGTTACTGATAAGGAGGTAATAATAATGGATAAGATTGTTATTATAATAGTATTTTGTTTTGGAAAAACGTGAAACATGCGTAAACTCACGCCTCCTTCCCATGGGGGTAGGCAGATACTACAGAACGCCACCTGCTACGGTCCTTACATACTACTTTTTAACTTCAGTTGTACACTAACATTTATCTTGAAACTATGCAACGTTACAACAATGGAAAAGAGTGGTGTGGTGGTTTTCATACATCTGGTCATATCACCACCGATAAGGTCATTCTAAGTCTTCCTACGGGGCGTCCTCTCGCGGCGTTTTTACTCACATCTGCCTTGTAAATAAATACCTTTTGTTAGTCTTCTTTCATTCATCCTAGAATCTCTTCATGACCAAATCAAATCATCTCATCTGCCTAGCCTTTTTCCCAACTATGTTGGAGTCGGCTTCCAGTCTAACCGGATGCAGTTGAATACCAGTATTTTACATGGAGCGACTGCTTATCTGACCTCCACAACCCATTACTGGGTAATACGATACCCTTTGGTAAGACTGATTGTCAGACTTTCGGGCTTCTGACGACCCGTAACGACTGTCAAAGATCTACGAATGACAGCCGGGACCAACGGCTTAACGTGCTTTCCGAGGCACGGAGGAGTCTCGATATGTAAAGATGGTCACCCATCCACATGACCAAACCAAATGTGAAACGTAATTATGGAGTGCGATCGATCGACGTCGAGCGGTCGATACTGATTGCCACAAAGCATAATCAATAGTCGATCACGTCATAATATTGTATAGAATCAAGTTCTTTTAACCTAAAGACAGATCTGCCGCTAGGGAATTAGTTGCGCGATTTTTTCCTTCCCAGCTACACTAAGAAGTGGTGAAGGGCGGGCGTTTTGGGGGACTGTCTTATGTACCTTTGACGTTCAATAAGTGCTGATCCTCAGCCTAATTTGAATTAATGACTTTTGATTTAGATTGATCGATGAACGTAATCTGGGTGCCATGCACCACTCCGGATCGTTCTGAACGGTTGATGTGATGAAAATCCACACTTATAATATTCGGCAATAGGATGTCACAGGATATGGCGTAGCGACATAGACATTGCCATGGTACCTGTTTTTTTCGGGGGGAGACCTTCAAAAGGCGCCCGGGCTTTGGGGAAAAGACCGGGGAGTGTGGGATTTTTACCTCACTAAAACCACCTCAGTGGTCACTATCTATACATGGAAGGGGTACCGTTACCTCTCAAAAGATCTATCCGAAACCCCCTCTGTGCAACGCCTGTTAGGGCACAACACTGGGGAGACTGTAAAGGGGTCTCCCCGAAACCTAACTATGCATATGTGCAAGGCAGCACGTATGACCAGTGAGTTTTCACTCGTTACAGGACAGCCGAGGAACATATAAAAATTAAAAACACGAGGGCTATGTGCACCACTTAGTTATTAGTGAATGAATCAAATGCGCCGACCCCAGTATGGTTTAACCAGACTCGGTTACTTGAATGAACCCAAAGATTCACACTAGCCCCTGTTGCCTCATGCTTCATGGGGCAACAGAGACCATTGTATATCAAGGAGACGGGTGATATTTATCTATGGGATCTTTTAACGGCGTCGCTGCCAGGTTGGCTCAGGTCCAGCTGCTTCCCCCTCAGTGGGTTCCCGCATTGTCAAGGCGGGATGGCTTAGTAGCCGTCACCCACTCCACGGGGTCGTCTGGCGACCATGTGGTGGTTTGGTCCCTGGGGTGGTAACGGCGTGCAATGTGTTCTGGTGCGCCGGTAATGGGGGGTACTCCCCAGAGGAGGGTTCGGTCCGGGACAGCCGCGGGGGGTTAACGGATGAGTACTAACTCGTGCCCGTGTTCCCGCTATAAGCGGCAGAGGACGACACCGTGGAGTTTTGGTGGGTTACAGTCCCACATAACTGCTCTCTCTCCCCATGGTAGCCGCTCACATGGCAGGTACGCCCGCTTAAAAAACTAGTCAAGTGACCACCCGCTGACGTCATTCGGGCCGCGGCGCGCGTTTGTTTACATAATGCGATAGCGGCATAGTTTCTAAGAATTCTGTAGCTCCAATTCTTTACTTGGAAACCCAATGAGTAAAGCGCCATTATATTGAATGTTTCATTTGAATTTGTTATTGTTTACATTTCTAGAAATGGTTAAAAAGACGAACAAAGACAATTTAGCTTCAGATTTCAAAGAAATGGCTCTAGTAAGAAAAAACAAGCGATGACCTATATGTTTTAAGGTTTAAAATGCATGGTGTGTTAATTCTTAACATGAAACATAAATAAACCAACTTACCACAGTACAATTAAACTATTAACTGAGTAAAACACTTTCACACTCGACCGACCGAACAATGACATGACAGAGAAAAAAATATTTTTTAATGTCATAGACGAATCTCAGTCAGTGTTGACGTATCTTAAATCGTTCGGAAATAGATAACGCATCAAATTAAATGCATAGAATTCGATATTAGTACTTAATAGTGATGGAACAACGTTAATAATAAAAAAATATTTTCTTGGTATAGAACTCATACCACGTACAATATTAGGTACGGACCCGATTCACACCGCGTTCGTGTGAGCGGGTAGTGCAGTATGCATGAGCATTTCTCCACGCAAAAAAAAAGGTCCATCTGCTTTCTCGACTTTCTTCTAAGTCACTGCTATGCTGTGTTGCTATTTCCAAAGACTTCGTCGGAGGTCTCGCTACTAATTAGAAATTAATTATCAATGCAATTGGGTGATACCGCAGACTAGTAATACAATTAACACATCGTCACCTACGAGTACGTGTCATTTTACTTCTATTTCTATCGAGTCCAGCGTATTGCACACAATATTGCACAATACATAGGTATCACTTTATGTGATTAAACATACATTAGGTAATAGATTTGTAATGGTAAACTATTCCTTTTATGACTAAATGATTACTTGTTTTATCAAGTTATTGGTTATTAATCATACCAAGACTACCTATTTACTTATAGTAAAAGGAACTTAATTGTTAAGGCGCTACCCTGAGCAAAACCTTGCTATATTCAGAGGCTATTATCTCGTTAATTAAGATAAATAAACTATTTAAAAGCACATTATCGACACACAGTTCGATATCTATTGCACGTACTCATTTTTTTTTGTTTTGTGTTATAAATACATTTAAAATCTCCTTGTAAATTACTAAAATTATTGATTGTATGCATCTTTTGTTATAGGTGACGTTCTAATAATTTGAGGATTACTACTAATGGATAGATAATTTAAAAATCTAAATAATTCACGTTTTATTTTATTTCAAAAGATCGCTTTTCTTTTTTTTTTATTAAAATAATTCCAAAAATCGTGTGAATTCTATGATAAAGGGGCGTGTGGAGGGAAAGAGACAGAGCGGGTCAGAGCGGTGGGACAGAGAAGGACCGAACGCTCAAGGTCGTTCGGTTGGGTAAGCGCCTTAAGCCTATTGACTACTAACTCAAATCGTCCGTATTATAAAATCACAACTGTCATTCTTTGAGAGTTGCATGAAATGGCTATGACACGGCAAATTGACGTATGTGTCAATTTGCTTAACAATTAATTTCCCTTACTGTGTCAAACACTTTTTCAATCGTTCACTATAATTGTACCTACCTCAATCTGCCTAGCCTTTTTCCCAACTATGTTGGGGTCGGCTTCCAGTCTAACCAGATGCAGCTGAATACCAGTATTTTACATGGAGCGACTGCCTATCTGACCTCCACAACCCATTAACTGGGTAATACGATACCCCTTGGTAAGGCTGGTTGTCAGACTTTCGGGCTTCTGACGACCCGTAACGACTGTCAAAGATCCACGAATGACAGCCGGGACCAACAGCTTAACGTGCTTTCCGAGGCACGGCGCGCGGCGGAGTCTCAGTATGTAAAGATCACCCATCCACGGACAACCCCGGCAAGCGTAGCTTAACCTGATGGATCGACCCGTGCGGCTGTTATTACTTAGCCACAAGCTCCAAGTACCTACCTATTTGAGGTAAAATCTTGAAGTAGTACGAATTCTCTTCATGAATTCCAGCATTAGATTAAGGAAAACTACTTTATTCTGACCGTAATCTTATTTGTAAATAAAAAAGATTTGATGACATTTTTAGGTACAACGACCGCTTGTAGTTATAAGTTGAGAAAACCTGTTTTTTTTTTTGTTTTGTCAGCTAATTTAATTTGACCCTGGTAATAATGTAGATTACTATGCATAGACGAATGTTGAACTGTTAACATAATAAGTTGTTTAATTCGAAAGAAACAGTCTTTGATATCAGCATTCGGTATTTGCGATAAAACTAGAATAGAACTGTCCTTCACCTTTATCAATTTGTGTGGATTGGCGAAAATATACGGAAGGTATTCGAGGCCGTCTGTAACTATATCTCAAACTATATCTCCTGTTTACTTTTGACTCCAGACGAAAATATCACACTGATATTATAAAGGCAGCAGTGGTGGCCCAGTGGTAACGGTCGCGACTTACGAGTTGTAGGTCGTAGGTTCGAACCCAGGCAGGCGCTTTACTTTGTGTAAATTATTTCATCACCACTGCTCTCAAAACGGTGAAGGAAAACATCGTGAGGAAACCGGCATGTCCTAGAATCAAAAATTCGAAGACTTGTGACATCTGCCAACCCGCACTGGGCCCGCGTGGTGGATTACGGCCCACTCCCTCTCACAGAGAGGAGGCTTGTGTCCCAGCAGTGGGAACGTTATAGGCTGATTATGTATTATAAAGGCGAAAGTTTGTGTGTGTGTGTGTTTGTTCTTCACGCTCTACTGGCTTAACCGATTTGGATGAAATTTGGTGTGTAGATAGCTTATACCCTGGATTAACACATAAGCTTGTTTTTATCCCAGTCTTCGCGGGTGAAACCGCGGGGCGCAGCTAGTGCTATGATAAATTTTACAAATTTTCGTAGGAATGGTAGACTACATGGTCAGTGGTTACAACACCAGTGTACGCTGGTCTCCGATCTCAGATCAAGGTCTGTGTTCACTGACGTGACGTATAGCTTACTATATCAAAAAATGTTAGTTGTAGTTTTATTGTGACCAACCAGATGATGCCCAAAACAGCTCGACTGGCTGTTCACAATGGTGTGCTGGTACCTACGCTTATGTATGGAAGTAAATGTTGAATGTGGCAAAAGAAGCATGAAAATAGAATAAATGCTATGGGAATGTGTTCCTTGCGAAGCATGTGTGGTGTGACTATGAATGATAGGCTGAGGAATGATGTGATAAAGCAACGGTGCGGTTTAAAAGATGTAGTGACAAAAATTGTAAAGAGTGTGCTCAGATGGCTTGGTCATGTTGAGAGGATAGATGAAAGGCGATTAACAAAAGGTGTTTACAAGGCACATGTGGTTGGAAACGCCAGAAGGGGACGCCCTAGAAGGAAGGACAGATAGTGACCTTATTGGTGATGTTCTTCAGAAAGGTCAGGTGCGCGTACTCGCAACCGGCGTGCGTGTGTAACGAATGAACATAAACGAGGCAAAAGGAGTATGTAAGGATCGTAGCAGGTGGCGTTCTGTAGTTTCTGCCTACCCCCATGGGAAAAAGGCTTGAGATTATGTATGTAGATACCTACCTACTCCCGCATAATATGTTACGTGCAATGATTATGATCGTATTTTACTTTGTATCATGAGGAAACCGCATCAATAATAGCTGTTGGGTTTATCCATAGAAATATAAATAACTTCTTTCATATATCTATGGGTTTATCTAATAGGAAAATTGCTATAAAAGTGTGAATTATAGGTATACTAGCTATTGCCCGCGACTTCATCCGCGATCCAGGATGTAAGTGTAGCCGATATCATATTCCAGGTCATGGTACCCATGTGCCAAATAACATTAAAAACCGTTCAGCCGTTTTAGCGTGAAAGCGTAATAATACAAACAAGCAAACTCACTTTTGCAATAATTTTTAATAATATTAGTTAAGATTAGGATATATACTTCCTGCACAGCTGATGAGTCCATTCCATAATGGACTCATCAGCTGTGCCAGCAGTTGTTAGAAATTAATTGTTTTTGGAAAAGATCGGTACCTATTCCTATTTATTCCTATTAATTGTTGTTCTTTTCGAGTACTTCCTATATTTTAAAACAAAACAAACATGAAAATATTGTAATTATGTATCAATCAATCTACCTAGCATTTACCCAACGATGTTGGGGTCGGCTTCCAGTCTAACCGGATGCAGCTGCGACTACCTATCTGACCTCCACAACCCAGTAAGTAAATGGGTAATACGATACCCCTTGGGAAGACTGGTTGTCAGACTTTCGGGGTTCTGACGACCCATAACGAGTGTCAAAGATCTACAAATGACAGCCGGGACCAACGGCTTAAAGTACTTTCCGAGGCACGGAGGAGTCTCGGTATGTAAAGATGGTCACCCATCCACGTAAAACTATACTACTTACTACATAATAATTATATTATTTAACTATTTAAAACTTTACATACCTACTTAATACTTCTGTGTATTACTGTAAAAATGTTTAATTTTCAGTCATGGTTTTATCTCTGTTCAGTGCTAATTGGGTTAGGTAAGGCAACATTATGACCAAGGTTAGGACACCTATCGATATTTGAAGAAGATAAGACTGCAAGCGAATGTCACTCGCATAAGTATGCACTTATTGGCTTGATATTTTTGAACTAGCACTTCCCGCGCGGCTTCGCCCGCGTGGATATCGGAAAATATCCTACAGGTACCTACCAAAATCCTTCCTTATTCCTTGTAAAGGGAACCTCTGTTCAAAATTTCAGCTTTCTAGGTCCAATTGTTTGGGCTGAGCATCGATGAGTCAGTCAGTCAGTCAGGACTTTTCTTTTTATATATTAAGATTTAAGATATTTGCTGCACAATGTTTTAGTAGAATAAAGGAGGAGAAGAGAGGAGAGGAGGAGGAGGGGTAGGTGTTTGGTTGTCATGGTGTGAACATGTGATACGGAGAAATGAGGAAAATGTCGTCAGGAAAGTTTTGATTATGAATGTGGATGGCTATACGAAGAGGGAAAGACCAAAGAAACGATGGATGGACTGTGTGAAAGATGATATGGCTAGAAAGGGATGACGACTACAACCCCCCCCCCCCCCCTTGATACGCCTATGCCTGTCAGTATGTCATGGAACCGGTATACGATATCCTATGGGCAGTTTTGGTCTACTGCTACAAAAAGGTCACCAGTCCTTCTTGTTCGGGGATGTCCCATACTTATTTTCTAAAATGAAATGCAATTATGTGCTCTTTATCACTACTTGCGGTTCTTTTATTGCACAAGGAAAAACCTATTCATTTTAACAGACATGAGGAAAATGGCTCAGAAAACCACAGCATTTGCCTGTTCATAGTTAGTGTGCATGAAGGTGAAACAAGTTTCGGCACAAGAACCTTTGTAGAGCTACTGGATTTTCAAGACTTAAATGTCTTCTTTAGGTAGGTAGGTTCATCGTAAGACGCATACGTGGCCTGTTGCAAATAGGTTAGTATTATGATTGTTGATTGTCCTCCCATACCTATTAACACTCAATCTGCCTAGCCTTTACCCAACGCAATGCTGGCGTCGGCTTCCAGTCTAACCGGATGCAGCTGAATACCAGTATTTTACATGGAGCGACTGCCTATCTGACCTTCACAACCCATTAACTGGGTAATAATAATAATATATTATTTATTTCGGGTAACTATAATAACCCATAACATAAATAGCTTACAGACTATCATACATATTTATTAAAACCACAAAATATTACTCCTCCTCCTCCTCCTCCTTGGTAAGACTGGTTGTCAGACTTTCGGGCTTCTGACGACCCGTTACAACTGTCAAAGATCTACGAATGACAGCCGGGACCAACGGCTTAACGTGCTTTCCGAGGCACGGATCTCGGTATGTAAAGATGGTCACGCATCCACAGACCAAGCCCGGCAAGCGTAGCTTAACCTGATGGATCGGCCCATGCGGCTGTTGTTACTTAGCCACGAGCTCCTCTATACCTATTAACACTGTCATTTGAAAATATTGTAAAAACCAATTATTTTTAATTGAGTAACCGTGGAGTTTATTGCCGCTCTTCTCCGTAGGAAACGACCAATTTGAACCGTGCACTTAGCTTCTGACATTTCATAAGTGCCCACGTAACATAGGTTTATGAAAAAAATATATAAAGAAATATAAAATAAAAAAAAAATAAAATAGAAATATAATATATTGGCCAGCGGCTTAGCATTGCCATACAACGTGGCAATGCCGCCAGTCTCTTGGGTACTTTACCAGTCGACAGCGATGCGGAGGAATTTTTCGACGCCATATTTTAGTTTTTTAATAGTTTTAGTTATGTTACCTTTTAGTAAAATAATGTTTTTAGATATTGCTTAATAAATATATATGAAATTAATAAATTTCAATAGTCCTACACCAACCGGGGGTTGTCCTTGGGGCACTTTGCATAGTGCGTACAGGGATAATCGTCGGTTGTTGCCTCATTTCATTGAATGCGTCTCTGCGAGTTGACTTCGGCCCCTCGTACGCTTTCCAAAGGTCCGGGACCCCAGAGTCCCGAGATATGTCAAAGGCAAAAAAACAATAAAGATAATATTTTGATTTTGATTGAAGAGTCAGGCGTAGCCTTGCTGAACGGAAGTTCAAATAATATTTTGGAAGCCTTGGAGTTTAATAACTCCTAGGCTGCTGCCGAGATATCTACAGTGGCGGGATTTGGTCTAGCATATAGAAAAGTCATTTAATTAAGGGGCCCATATCAATATCAAAACTATTTTGTGCTTAGTAAGCTAGAAAACAACACAATAAACAACTCTTAAAATGCCATCTTGCACCACTCGCTGGAAAGAAGAATCTTTCCAATTTGGTGTACCTATTAATATGTTAGACTTTTTGTTCACAAACTATTATTTATTAGAGCTCGCAGTTTTATTCCAACACATTCACAAAGTGGTCGAAATATCACTGATCTAGAAATAAATGCCCGGCTAGTTTATAAATTAATTAACTAACAAGACGAAGCGAAGCTCACTGTCCTTGATATAATGAATGATTCATTACGTAAATATATTATGAATCGCTTTATAAGTTTTGTATGACAACAGTTGAATCAGTATTTTCCTTGCCTATATGTACAGTCGATGAATGAAATAAATACCTAACCAGGCTAGAAATCAACATCCGTAAACAATACACAATGTAGGCCACAGAACATCTTCTGGTGTAGGCAATACTTCAAAATGGGTTATGCGTTGTAACCGCGTAGCAGCAGCGCAGCAAAAGCGTAGCCAAGTCAAAGTCAAATCGTTTATTGTAAACTAAGTGTACAATATTGGTGATATGTTATGTTAGTACTTATGACTTAGCAGCCTTTTACAAGTATTGCAATTGCACGAGCGTAACAAAGTGTAGCACGAGTGTAGCACAGCGTTGCACGAGTGTAGCACAGCGTAGCACGAGTGTAACAACAGCATAAGTCAACGTTCGCACGGATGTAAAAATATCATAGCGAAATTGTTTCGAGCACTGGATTTTTAAGCCCCCGTTCCCACGGGCGTGATAAAATCGCGGCGGGATTTTATCGCGCACTGGATTTTCAACTCTCGTTGTTGAGCCGAGCGTTGATAATCCAACTTAACAATAATAGAATACATTCTAGCGCGTCAGAAAAGCACACTGTTGGATTTTACACTCTCGGCGCTAAGCAGAGCGTTGAAAATCCAGTGCGCGAAAAAAAATCGCCGCTATATTTTTACGTCCGTGCGAACGTCGACTAACGCTCTGCTTAGCGTCGAGAGTTGAAAAACCAACAGTGTGTTTTTTCGACGCGTTAGAATGCACTCTGTTGTTGTTAGGTTGGATACTCAATGCTCGGCTCGACAACGAGAGTTGAAAATCCAGTGCGCGATAATATCCCGCCGCGATATTTATACGTCCTTGATGTCGCGCGAACTTAATTACTTCTTACTTTAGAATATTGTGCCAATTTCGGGCTCTCCTTTGCGTGCCTATAACTTTTAAAATATTCGACATATTCAGACGAGATTTGTCAAAGATTTGACAGTACACGTGCAACATGGTTGACACAAAAGGTGTTATACTAGCTGTCTGATTACTTATCTCGTTTGCTGACTGTAGTTACCAGGTGCAACTGATTGCAATACATACCTTACATGAGTGCCATACACAGACCGTGCATTTTTATGAGCTAATAAATGTAAATATGTAGGTAATTATAGGTACGTACCTTGTGTTCTTACGTATTTACTCACGTGCATATTACCTCACACAGGAAAACAATTTCATGCTGGTCCTTATCAACAAGATTAAAATTTTTCCTATCATCACCGAAATTAAGTATACCTACTCTTAGTAAATGTTCACTGCAAAACATTGGTCTCCCAAGATCATGTAGATTTTATGAGGTGCAGCTATCGACCATAAGGTCTTCGTTACCAGTTCTAAATTCACTAAAACATATCCTCTAGCAAAAAAAATACCAACCATAACCACCATTATAATAATACAGTCACTGTCAAAAATATCGGGACGAACAGACTGTTCAAAATGATCTCGACAACTAAGAAAATTAAACTTTATCTCAATTGGATAAAGTTCTTGTCAGAAAGACAGTTGTCGTGTACTGTCTTCATTCGGAAACTATTTCGTTTTCATAGTTGTTTAAATCATTTTGAACAGTCTGTTCGTACCGATATTATTGACGCTGACTGTACCTCGGGTACCTATCTCCTTATTGAATTGTATCTCCTTTAGATTGCCACCTCATCTGCTCGAACTCACGGACCTTAAATACAGGTTGGGGTATGTCTAAAAGGTACATATTGAGGTTAGTTATCTTCCACGGCTCGGTCGAATGTTCCAATATTCTACACCTACAGATCGCTTCTCCAGGGAGGAATTTGACGACTTTGAAGACCTAATTTATTACAGCTAATCCCAGTCATGACAATTTACAATCAAACCTAACATCACACCTCCTCTTTCCAGGTGCTCCTGTTACTAGCAGCCGTAGCTTCTCACAAGTTCGTGGTAGGCTTCTGCCTGGGCGCGGAATTGTGCGAGAACTTCCCGAACCGTACGTGTGCGTACATCATGTGTATCGGCCTCTTCAGTGCGGGATCCGTTGCGGGAATTGGGATCGGGGCGGGATTGGAGACCGTTAACTCGCTGAAGGACTCTATTGCTGTGCCGATTATGCAGGTAGGATTTTCTGCTTTTGGTAATACACTTCTGGACACATCTTTTGGCCCACCTTGTATTTTCAGTTTCGTTTGGTCCTAGCTAAAATTTTATATTAGGTCGAGCAAAAAGTTTTTATGCAGTTTTGAACCTGGCACATTCACAATTTCATTCAATAGTCTTTTTTTGAATTTCGAACACAGAATTTAAAGAAACAAAAGACAATTTGGAGCCTGTTTGTTGATATCAAACAATCGAATACTAAGAAAACTTGGTTTTATTGGTTTACTTGG
The DNA here is from genome assembly GCA_946251885.1 of Cosmia pyralina. Taxonomy (NCBI): domain Eukaryota; kingdom Metazoa; phylum Arthropoda; class Insecta; order Lepidoptera; family Noctuidae; genus Cosmia; species Cosmia pyralina. The sequence goes on from OX276358.1 coordinate 24,055,306, forward strand.
ATTTAATTCTTGAAAAAGTGATTGATATCTTTGGTTTTGCAACAAACATTACTTATTCTTAACATTAAGGTGAGGTTCTATCAATAATCTTTGGATACTTCACCTGAAGTCGCCGCCCAAGCTGTGGCACTTATTCAGACCGGACACAGCCAAAGAAACGTGAGTGCTCAACTTAATTTAAGTCGATCTGCGGTCCGAAATGTTTATCGGAGGTACCTAGAGACTGGCGGCTTTGTTCGTCGCCAAGGAAGGCCACGATCTCGGGTCACAACTGAAAGGCAGGATCGATTCATCGTGACGACCAGCTTGAGAAATCGTCACCTTACCTCCATTGAGATACAAAACCAACTTCGCGACTTCCACGGAGTATCTGTGAGCGCTCGAACTGTTCGGAGAAGGTTAAAAGAACGCGATATGGTACCACACAAGCCAGCTAATGGCCCCAAACTAACGCGAGCCCACCGAACAGCGCGCCTTCATTTCGCATGCAGTCATTTAAATTGGACACAGCAAGATTGGAGCCGTGTACTCTTTTCTGATGAGTCTAAAATTGTGTTACATGGCAATGATGGAAGGAAGAAGGTCTACCGACGTAAGGGAGAGCGTTTCGCACAATGCTGCTTTGAAGAGAGGGTTGCTTATGGCGGTAGCTCATGGACTGTCTGGGGCGGTATATCCGCGAGCGGCAAAACTCAACTTGAGGTTGTTACAGGACCACGGCTGCCAACATTAAATGCTGAAAGGTACATTCGTGAGTGCTTAGAACCTCACGTGATACCATACGCGGACTATGTGGGCCCAAATTTCCTTTTTATGCATGATAATGCAAGAGCTCATGCGGCCGGCATCGTCAGGGAATATCTTCGGGATGTGAACATCACAGTTATGGACTGGCCAGCCAGAAGCCCAGACATGAACCCCATTGAGCACATGTGGGACGAGCTAAAAAGACGTGTTAGGACTCGTCAGCCACTTGCCCAGACGATGCAGGAGTTGAAAACTGCCATAGAAGAGGAATGGGAGATGATCCCTCAAAATTTCATAGAGCGGTTGATAAACTCTATGCCTAATCGTATGAGAGCTGTGGTAGATGCCCATGGAGGCAACATGCGTTATTAAATTAAACCTTTATTTGATAAAACATGTTTTTTATTCAAAAATCAATTGCCTTTAACAAGGCGCATATCCGACTTGTTAGGCGTAGCTCCATGTCGTATGGTATTCTGAATTCAAATTTAAAACAATACGATCGAAAAAGATGGTAAAATGTATCAGGTTTAAAACTGCATCAACAGTTTTTGTTCAATCTAGCAATCATATTTCGGTAGGGGCCATCGAAACCTAAACTCTAAGGTGGGCCAATAGATGTGTCCAGAAGTGTATTTGAGCTCCCATTGCGGTGACTTGGCATCTATAACGCCACACAAGCGAACGACGCGACGCGTCACTCCAGGACATGACGCAAAATCATACATTGCGCAAGCAGAGTTATCCGTGCGATTAAAAACTATCTCAACCGCCGGGGCAGTAGCCCACCAGACCCAAAACCTGTCTGGTCGGAGGATCCTACCTTCTCTAGGGAGGACTATTACAGATACAACCTGCTCCTCATAGCTCTAAAGGTGATTCAGACTGCGGTCGATAAGTGACATCGATTGTTCAAATCAATCTAGTGTGATGCATGGCATAGTGAATTGAGATAATGTATGAATCATTGACTGGGTAGCATTGTGCCTCATATAATAAAAATAGTGGCTGAGATTATTTTTGTACCCAGTTGTTGTATTAACGCCATCTATTAATCAATTTCAGGGTCTGGCAGCCGGTACGCTACTCTACGTGACAGTTAGTGAGGTACTACCCCGCGAGAGGGCGCGCTGGCATGAACGCAAAAGGAACGCGGGATTATTGCAATTTTTTTCCGTAGGACTTGGATTTGTTCTAATGTATTTGACAACTGCATATTTGGGTAAGTCGAAGCCTTGTCGAAGCATCTATATTATATCTCTAAATAGATATCCGAAAACTATGATTAAACACACATAAACTCACGCCTTTTTCTAATGGGAGTAGGCAGAAACGTAGAAGTGAATATGATATAGTTTGTGAAATAATGTTTTTCGCTATTTGATAAAAGATGGCGCTGCTGTAAGATCTTAGGATAGAAGTTAGGTATTCAGCAAGCTTCGTTTACAGTTTACTGTGTGAGTTATTACCTAAATTCGCTCTCAATAAATAAATAATATTAAAACTCTTTATTTTCAGATCATGACGCTGAATAATAAAATTCTATTTCTTTTTTGAAGAAGCCAAGTTAGTTACACTGTTACACATAACTACCCACGTGTAAGCGTTTAGCGATAAAAGATGTGACTTTTGTAATTTGTATTGTAATTTTTTATACGATAGTATGTATATGTGATTCCTGAAAGGACTTAGAAAATAAGGAAACAATAAAAGAATTTCTGCTATTTCAGGTTTTTATTTTATTTAAAGTTTTGTTTTTGATGTCAACAATAAAATAACGTATAGCTGTTGTGATGATGGGAAGTAACATGGTTAAAGTTTGTAGTGATTTTGTTAAAATTAATTACTTTACTATACCAACCTTAAGACACATTGCACTTGGGTATTATTATTTCGAACTAACATTTATCGATGAAGGCATCTCGATGGTAAGTACATTGAATGTCAACGGGTAATAGAATAATATTATAATATGCATATAACAAACTTTTCTAAATTGATTTTTATTGGCTTACATAATTATAATTAATTAAACATGGCACTGTTCTGCGTAATGCTAGACAGGTTAGGTGGATGTAGCGGCATCTAGTTATTACGTAACAAACTGTTTGCTTACAGCTACTCGCCAACAGATGGCGCTACTTGTATGTTGTAAGTTTTTTACTGTCGATGGATAGCGTTATCTTATTATAAAAATATTCTCTCATCTGTTAATACACATCTAAATGCACAAAATAATCTCAGTCCACAATACTATTGCGTTATTTATATACATCAATTATATTTTATGGAAGCGATTTCTACGTACAAACTAACATTCATACTGTATATCGGAATACCTCGTATTAAACAGTATAAATAGAATGAAATTAATCCTTAAAAATATAACTACATTTTTAAATACAATAAAAGTGTATTACAAAATAGAAAATAATACAGATCTTTGACTCGACGCACTTATGTCTAAGAAGTAAGTACTGTTACAAATAATAACAAAAAATTATAAATTGTTAACTTTGAATAAATATTCTTAATTTTAAAAGGGAAGAGAGCATTATAATCAGTGGAACGACTTGAACTGGCGATGCTCCTCATATGAAACAATCAGACGAAGTTACTCTTGTAGATAGAGATAGCGACTAATGTAACGAGAGTATGATTGAAACATTGTTCTGGCTTATTCAACATTGATGAACCGAAATATGTACCTAATCACGTCCCAACTTTGGCAATGTAATTCGTCTAAGATTGGTGATGGCTCTAAAGAGCAGGCTAATTTCAAAAGTGTCGATGGCAATGGAGCAAAAAATCTAAAAAATCATTACATGCAAAGCAAGATGATGCTTCAATGAAAAATCCAAATAAAGCAATGGCACCAATGAAATCACCGTTAATAATTTAAGTAACTGTTGCTATTCCTCAAATTAATCTTCAACTTCATTACATTATATAAGCATTATTGTTACTAACACCAATGTACTAACATATTTATGAACCTAGTCTGAAATAAAGTTTTATTTAATTTTATTTTATTTAATTACTTATGGTCTTCATTTTTTTTTTTCAATGAGTCTTGGTTATTCGTCTAGATTAAGTTAATTATGTTCACAAAATAGTTGTTTCACAGGAGAATCATCGTGACCCCACTACGGCTTACAGAACGTGTATGAAGTGATCACAGACTGCTCTTTACTGTTATTTACAACTATTATGTACCACGTACTACACACGAATATTTAGAAAAACGTAATGCTCCAAAATCTTAGAAGGAAACATTACAATGAATAAAAGACGGTCTGATAAAATAGAACAAGAAGATAATAAATGGGAACCGTGCAAATTGTGTTGTACATAGAAGTAGATATATATAATATTAAAGATTGTATACACAACACACAGAACAGTTCTCTGCTTTTGTTGATCGAAGGCACATTTAGACTCTTCTTGAAGAGCATGCTAAAACTGGAGCAGCTGTTATGAATATAACAATACCTGTCCAGTATATTGTCGTAGCCTAAAAAATGTCTGGCAGTTGGTCTACGATTCCCCCTCATAATTTTCCGGATTCTCTCACCAGTTGAGTTGTGAAATTCCAATGGGTTCATGCAAGATACTGATATCCACCCACATCTGGTTGAACTGGGAGTCGATTCCGTCATATAATTTGGGAAATGGCCAAAACTTGGTAATTCGAACTCTGTGAACTACAAGTAGATGGAAAATACTGTTCGTTAAGATTGCCGTCCGTAGTACGTAGTACATTAAAGTCGTTGGTTTCTATCTTAAAATTAGCTGAAGGTGTAGCGACAGCACAGTGAAGTCGAATTATATCTATGCACCTCGATCAACCGGTAACTATTACATTATCATGTAGTTTGTAAGCGAGTGTCACACGAATTATATTTGTGAAGGTATGAATATTTAAAAGTTTGAATTCTTGTTGCCGTGAATTTGTAATGTTAATTATTTTAAGAACTATTTGTGATGTTGAATTAACAATGTTTTTCGATTTGCTAGAGTATTATGACTCGTGTGACATTAGCCTGTACATTTAATACTTATTGCATAAAGATAACGCATTGGAATCAAAATTTCAACAATTCCCAGAATACAGTGAACTATTTAAATCTAAGGCACTAGAAGGCACTTTAAATTCATAAGATCGAGACTAACTATCGGACTACAACAAGAAGCGTAATATAGACGAAAAATAAAATAAATACATTGATACATCGACCGACAGTTGTACCACTCAAGCGTAACTTGAAATAGGTAACGAGAAACCATCTGCAGCCGCCACACAAACAAACATAGCTTTGCTGCTGTTTAATACACGAAACAGTTCCGAACCAAAGAGAAAACATCAGAAAAGGTATCTTTGTAAACGTAATACTATGGGGCGATCCCAAATTTGTTCAAAGTCACGATTTCACTAGCACTGAGTCCGAAATCAGGTCTCATCGTCTGCGATGACCCTCCTATTTCGCTTTCTCTGCTTGTGTCTTCTGCGGGCACCCGGTCTGTTTGTTCTGGGTTTAATTTGGCACTCACAACCAGCGCGCACGCGCACATAGTCCATGGACCAGCCTCCGGAGCCGGGCACAGAGAAGTGTCCCTCGGTCCGCAGCTGAGGGGTTTCCGTGGCCGTGGAGTGGAGGTACCGCACGAGGGCGTAGGAGTACGAGTACTTCTGTATGCACGTCGATTCGTTAAAAAGCCTCGCGTCGACAAACCGACAGGGTTTGTCGACGACGCCAGGGGCGCACGAGACTTCGAAGAGCCTCTGCTGGTTCTCTCCGTCTTCGTACAGTTCTACGTAGAGGCCGGTGGGCGTGCGGCCTCCCTTCTTGGTGACCATCTCGAGGACGGAGGGGCAGCACTGCACACCCTCCTTCTGGTTGCCCTCAGTTCGGAGGATGGTTTGCATGCTGTGCCAGTGCGAGCGCTTCCACGCCGCGATCGCAGTCATGTCTAACTCCTCGTCCTTTCTGAAAGGATAAAGTGAATGTTAGGTTAATTCTAATTTTGAAACAGTTCGAGTGTTGGTTTTAGACGTGCTTACACTTAGAAGCTATATAAAGTGCATGACGGAGCTTAGTTGTATTGCAACATGTACCTAACTTAGACAGTGTAGTTTAAGGTATCGAAATTAATGGTAAATCAAGACTATGGCCAGAATGTAGACAGGAGTCGGAGTCGGAGTTTTATGAAAAGAAGAAACAATTTACTATTGGGTATTCATGAAAGAACTGTAAAACAGGAGGATGTAGGTGAAAAACTGTAAGCTTTCCAATCCTGACAGTTGTCTAGTTTTATTGGTGGAGTAGTTGGTCTTCTGTGGGCCTAGCACGAACACGCAGAGTAAGTCGAGGTTCGCACGGAGGTAAAAATATCGCGGCGATTTTGTTTCGTACACTGGATTTTAACGCTCTGCTTAGCGCCGAGAGTTGAAAATCCAACAGTGTTTTTTTTCGACGTGCTAGAATGCACTCTGTTGTTGTTAAGTTGGATTCTCAACGCTTGGCTCAACAACGAGAGTTGATAATTTTACGTCCGTGCGAACGTCGTTTAAACGTGATTTCTAATGATTTGAATACACACGTTTCGCAAATAATATTTATTTAGTTTTATTTATATGTTTACGTCGCGCGTTCGTGCTTAGGGCCTTTGTTTTGCATGTTCTATAAAGCCAGTGTGATACTTACAACCCGTGGTGCGAGTAGTGAGGCTGTGGCGCGCGGCGCACGCGGCTCACGTTGGCTATCACGTCGCCCGCGTCCGCCACTGCACCACACAGCACCTGGACAACACAAAGACGCAACGTTACATTTCTTCAAGAGTCCACCTCAGGCATTAATCTATAAGGTCCTCATATGATCTGACCATTACAATGTACTTGTATGGACTTTAAAAGAGACCGACTTCTGAGCTTGTTTCGGTTTTCTTATCAGAGTAGTCGACTAGAAAACACCGACCTCATCTAATTAGATTAAATAAAAAAATTGACGTGTAAAAGTGTTATTTTCGACCAATTTACAATATAAACATAATTGATCAAACAAAAATAATAATAAAATATATTAATTTTTTTGTTTTTTAAAATCGTTGGTATTTAGGAAAAAAGAGCAACCGTTGCACAAACAAGATGACAGGTTCGGTTAAAGAAAGTTTCTAAGAATCAATGTAATACCCATGTACCTACAAGTATGTACCATCGCGCCTCGCAGACACTGGCAGTGAACCACTTTTCAACCTTATTACCTTAGTAACACCACAGGTAATACGAGCGATGGTACATACTTAATTCGGGACTTTCAAATTCAAAAATAATCCCAGACCCCAAAATCCCAAAAATAATAAAAAAAAATCCCATATATTTTTCTATTTTTTTAGGTAAAATTATTACTAGGGTAAGGAAAATTACCACTAGCTCCAAACTGATAAGTGCCTACTATTAGAATCTACCTAAGATAAAATACAGAGCAATTTTTAAATCACTAGCTAAATTTTCACACTCATGAATATGAACAACTTTCAGTATGAGACCGACGCTGATATCACGAAATAAAAATCTGATGCTTCATACAAAAGTTCAATAACTACTCGATCAAAATGTATGTAACGAAACAGCAGATTTTTTTTTGTATTTTCAGAGTTGGTCCCACAGTGAAAGTTGTTCATATTCATGTATAGAACACCCTGTACTACTTCTGTACTACTTACTATAAAGCCAATTATGCTATAGATGATTTGCATATATAGGAATTTCATACGTTTTAATTAAAATTATTCATTCCTCAGGAATTCGCAAACGGATATAAAATACTTAGAAATAGACATCGTACATAGATTTTGCATATGATACGAATAGATAAATTATTATAATTGCTTGAAAGAATTTTTAAATCTGATAAGATCCATTTAAATTGTTTAAAATTTTAGATTTATTGGATTCAAATCTTAAGTCGTCTTTTAGGACATAGTGATTAGTTTGTTTATTTTATCAATTACATTTCAATAATATTTGAAATAGTCATATGTCATTATAATATACAATTGTAATCCATAATGCTATCAATAGTCAGATATTTGTTATCATAGACGGTGTGCGGGGTGTTATAAAAATAGTTTAATCTTATTATATTATTGGCGTACTGAACTTACATGTTTTCTCTCTCATATAAATTGTACCTACCACTAATCATTTTACGGACAGTGGTAAATGGGTAGCCCCCCTTTTCTGAAATACTTGTACGCTTAAGGGTTACCGTATTGATGCAGGAGCTTGTACCAACCTAAATAAATATATCAACACCACACCATTAAAGTGTTTACTTAAATGACAACACTCCACAAAGAAAAAAGGAAAACAACAAAACGCAAATTCCTCGCCGGTAAAATTACGAGAATTCCTGATCATAATAACATATAAAACAGATATAGACGATAGAAACTACTTCTCAGACGGCGCAAGTCAACATAACTCTCATTGCAAGCATTTGTAGACATCATATTTAACAACAGCTGTCAGAATTTCAGTTCTCTGTTTCATTATTATGTAACAAGAGTTCTTATGAGGATTACAACATTATTTCACACCTCTAACATCAATGGACAAAAGAAAATCAACCATGATTTTGTGGTGGTAGGGTTGGATTTTGAGAATCTAAGTGGATATGCAATTGTGTTTTTGAAATAAGAACAGACGATATGACTTTATTGTCAAAACAGTTGTTTTTAGTCAAATTTTTTTATGAGCGATTGGAATGAACATGTTTTAATTAATTGTTTAATTTGACACATTCTTTAGAGAATGTGTCCTCTGTGTGTGTGTGTGTGTGTGTCTGTGTGTGTGTGTGTGTGAGGTCCTGTTTCGCAAAAAAAATATTATAATTAGTTATAATATTTTTTTTGCGAAACAGGACCTACATTGCATAATGTAGATTTTCATTATCAGCTGATCATCAAACTTCAATTTACGACCTTATTATTTTAATCAACAAAGACAAAGGTTTAATTATTATATTCATAGGGAATGTAATATTATTGTACGTATTATTTGTAAATTAGGTCTAAGATAATGGTTTTAAGCTTGTTTCTATAATTGATTATTATTATTTATGTTATAAACGTTATAGTAATTATGGAACATGAAAAATGACCCATTTCTATCAATCTGAAGAAATTTACCACGAATTCTCTAAGCAATGCGAAATTAGGACGACAGCAAATAAACTTCAGCTTATGAAATAATTAGGATTAATTTTATTTGACGGCTCTTTGATATAAAGTTAGAAATATTATGCTTTGCTTTTAAAAAAGTATTGCAAGATACAGAAGAAGATGCGGATTAGTTAAGGGACTACGTTTCACTGACTATTTCGTCAGAAGTAGCTATAACTTTATGGTATCACGATTCGACGACTGCTTTATTCGGTGAATTACTTTTCGACAAAGTCCCACTGGTTTATAGTGTGCATTACCAAGGGACAGTAGGGACAGATACTGACCATTACATCGGAGAGCAGTTAAGACTTACGTTTCATCGAAATGATTTCCAAGAAATTACGATTCGCCGACTGCTTTATTCTGTGAATTACTTTTCGACAAAGTTTCATCGGTTTATAGCGTGGATCATTATTATCCTACAAATTTTATGAAAATGTAAACGTTTGGATGTTTGTACTCAATCACGTTATAACTGCGGAAAATTGGATGAAATTTGGCACACAGTACCTGAATTAACATAAAGGATGGTTTTTTTAACCGAATGTACAAATGTAGGAGTTTACCTAGGATGCGAATGAAATCGCAGATATCAGTTAGTATCAAATAACTAACGATTATATCAGCATGTGGAGCAACATTTAAAAGAGCAGTTATTAAATATAGTGAAAAGGACAGAAGCATTCGTAACCATAACCACTCCATCCAAATAAGATTATTTATTAAATCCCCATATATGCTAAAACCAGTAAGCTTATGAACACACTTTCTGGTTTTAAAAGTGCGGCTTAAGCAGCTAAAGGATGTGAGTAGGACGATATTAGGTTCTGTAAGGTGATTTTGAATGCTACTGTATATTGCCACTAAAAATAAAAAGGTACAGAAATCTCATTCATAATGAAGAGGTGAAAATAATTGAGAGAGTTAATACGTAATTTGATGAAGAATTATGAACAGAGGGCTTAGAGAAAGTGACATTCTATCAGCGAAAAGGATGATGGAAAAATCAAAAATGTATTATTGGATTAACATAAGCTACCGAAAAGTTTACGTCCATCCTCGAAATGCTTTAAGAGCAATGGACACTTGTCTATGCTCTTACCAGTAGTCAATGGTCAACCTAATGCATTAATGGAATGAAGTTAAGTCAGTAAACTTAACGCGTTGAATTATTAATGAAATAAAGAAGGTGTAAATTAAATAACGCACAACCTCTTAAAGGGTTATTGTACTCATCATTATGAACAACTTTATTCTTCTTTTCTTTCGTCTTGTAATTGTATATTTAACAAAACCAAAGACGAATTAAATAACTTTCATAAAACACTTAACAGCTTCTGAAGTCGGTGTCTTCAATTCTTCAATGCACTTTAGCTGGACACCGACTTCAGAAGCTGTTAAGTGTTTTATGAAAGTTATTTTATTCGTTGTTGGTTTTGAAGTCGGTTTTTACTTTTTTTTAAGTAAATTTTTGTAGTACCTAATCCATCAATTTACTATAGCTACATCAGAACCAATACAGAGATTAAAAATTCAAGTCAGTTTGATATCCAAATCTCGTTAGCCTTCTAGCCCTATTTTATCCAATGCCATTGAATCAGAATACTCCTTCTTTATCTATCTGTATGCAAATATCACTAACAAGCTGGTGACTACGATCCAATTTCCGAAATGTCTTGTTCACGCATTAATTTTTAAATAGACAGGTGTTAGCCACTACATGCTCATTGGAATTTACGTCGTATTTCATTTTAAACGCGAATGTTTAACCTATATGTCCATGTTCGAGTATTAACAATTATATTTGTACAAAATCTATGTATGCTATCGATATTTTGTTAGGGATGTCCGTGGACGAAGATATAGTAATTAATTATTTATATTTAATTTTCAATTTTAAAATCAGAGTGGGTTTGGTGAGGAACAAGGAAGCACACAAAGTGTCGAATAATATGTGGACGTGTCCTAAAGCACAGCTGCGTTACTAAAAGTTAAAGGAAAATGCTTCCATTTTCTGTCTAGCCCTTAGTTTCAAAGTTAAATAATTTATTTCAAATAGAAGGCAATTTTGAACGCCAAAATATGCAAAAAAAAAAATAAATAAATTGATTCTAGTCGCCTCTTCCAAAATGTTGTTTCGTATGGAGAAGAATGGGCAAGAAACTTCACCGTTACTCTTTTAAAACTGTTTTATAATATTTTGTATACAATGATTATATCATTTTATGTGAAGACGATGCACTTAGAATAAATATCCATATTGAAAACTAGTTACACATAATGATTAACGAGTCGAATGCCGTAATTATAGACACAATTAAAAAGCCATTGTGTCTCGCGGGGATCGAAGTTCCGGCCATACGAAGAGTTAAAGATTGAAGTGTTTTAAGATACGACAGAAGAGCTAATACGTGTAACAGTATACATAGTAACATATACAAACTCTATGAGGAACTGTTCCGAAACTGACAGCCCAATTACACAGTAGCAATTTACAAGTTTAACCGAATAATTTACACATGTCTTTACGATTGTCGCCAGACGTAAGTGTTAACATATCACACTTACATTTGGACTTAGTAAGTGATGTTGCCTATAAAGTATATTTAAATAACATTGACCTTTTACACAATGGTGTTATTTGAAAAATAGTAAAACTGTAAAAGATTCATAAACTTGAGTAATCCCAAAATTATTGTGTATTTATTACTTTAAGAATGTATTGGAAATAGGTTGATGATAATAGTCATCGTAGATAAGGTTGTTGAAAGAAGATCAAGTAAAAATCAAGTAATAATCTACTTTTATATAAAGAATAGCTGTTGCACGCGACTTCGTCTGAGATCCAGGATGAAAAGTAGCCTATGTCCTTTTCCAGGTCCCAGGCTACGTATCTATCAAATTTCAACCAAATCCGTTCAGTCGTTTTAGCGTGAAAGCGTAACAAACAAACAATTTCGCATTTATATAATACTAGCTTTTGGCCGCGACTTCGCTCGCGTTAATTTAGAATTTGACAATCAATTCGGGTTGTACTTTGCTTGTAATATTGTAATTCGAAAGACACGTGGCGCCATCTATTACCATTAGAACGCTATTGTTGTGTTCCTCGGGAACAGTACTTTTTTCGGAATGAAACGTATCCTATGTCCGTTTTTGTACACTTGACAACGTATATGCAAAATATCAGGATGATCGGTTCAGTGGTTTATGCGTGAAAAGGTAACAAACAAACTGAATTTCGCATTTATAATATTAGTTAGGATAAGAAGTTAGTTAAGATGATGAAATTAATGTTGAAAAAGAAGTAAGGAACCCAAAATCAGTGCTTACAATAGTAGCATAGAACTAAGACAAAGGACCAAAGGTTGTCTTTAAAAGATCGCTTTTAGCGATAAGACCGCCCATTGTGGTTTCACTCTATGTAAAATTTCTACATTTATATCTGCAAACCACATAGTGTACATAATAAAGAGTATTCTGTTCTGTAAGAAATCCAAGCAATGGACGAGAAAGACGGTGTTCACCTGGCTGAAGATTTCATGGACCACAGTTTTAATCATTGATAGTGTGTTGTTGTAGATTTACGATATTAGAATCAATCTGCACTTTCGTTTTCTTCCATTGGCAGAACCATATAATTATCATATTAATAGAACCAAAGTAATAAATCAAACTTAATCTATTTAATTACATTAGTGTGGACGAGCATAAAAATGCAGGTCAAATGAAATGACACCTATTAATTATGTAAGAAACCAATAGAATACTGAATAATAATACCATAATGTGGTCTGTAAACAGATTTATTGCTCAACCGAGTAATTTTATTTCTATGGCTATAAAAACTATTGCCAATCAGATGCATAACTCACTCATTCATGGATATCAGGAAATTAAAATGTTAAGTTAATCAAATCTCGTCTGATTTATACTGTAGGTGTAGTAGAACAGATTTTTTTTTCTAGATTTTTTTGGCAATATGCTCGCCCCCTATTACATTGGACTTAAACATAATTGGTGAAATGTGGTAAACGAGACTTCGGGGAAACATGGCGTGATGATACACTATGTTATATACAATTTAATTTGCTGATGTTCAACGATATTTACGTAAACCGGAAAATGAATAAGCGGAACATTAAAAATCTTTTCTAGCGTTGAGAGTTAGTAAAAACTTTTCTATTAACATTGTGTTATTGTCAGAGCAATGAGTTGATGTATTTGTGTAATAGACTTCTCAAAAGCCTTCGATTTTGTTAAACGTTGGAATGCCCCAAGGCACTCTTAAAATCGATGTTAACGGACTTCCGTAAAGTAAATTTAACAACGAAACGAGGAATACACAGGAGCGTTGTTAAGACAAAAATAAATATTTAATCAACCTTGACGAAATGATATTAACTAAATTCTAGGAAATCATTAACTATATTCTAATCAGAACATTTGACAATGACGAAATGATCTAACCATTTTTGAAAACATAAAAGCCACTCTATTTCTTAATAGTTAGAGTATACATTCAAATAACAATAGGCATCACGACTGACATGTGATCGTACAGTTCGTAATTAGCAGAAAGCGAGATTAACTTAATTTATTGGCTATAGAAATCAAGTTAATTATTTGAATTCCATGTTTTTGTGCGTCATAAATATGGAAATCACTAATTTAGAGCATAGATTTATACAGATTATTTGGAACTGCGACTCTACTGTTATAAATTGTATTAGTTAACTGTTCAGGTATTTGGATAAAAAATGTAAGAAAATATAACAGCGGGCCGGATGTTTTCATAGTGATTTTGTTTGAAGCATATTTTAAATAAATCCATATTTATTAATGTAATTTAAGAAATATGGTTTTATTTATATTAGCTGTTGTCTTGCATTAAAATCAATAAAGATTTGATCAGATCAATATTGTATCATCAAATACCTATCTTATTTATCTTCACATCCTAAATAAAAAAGACTCGTCTATTTTAGAAGGATTTTACTGTAGAAATTGCCTTCAAAGGTCATTCAATTGACTGTAATTTGGTATGCGTTACCTAAATATATGATTAATTTGTAAGAAAAAAGGGCCCGATTTTTTGTGCCCTGTCTGATTCGATTAAAACGAATTCATTCCACCAGCTTGCTAACAGAAGAAAGGTCCCACTGCTAGCACTTGCAATTTCTCATTCATTTAAAATTACATTACCGATCAATAAAAATCTGTAACATGCGATAGCCTACCGAGAACAGTTGGTAACAAATTCACCTTTCAATGCAGTTGAAAATCAATAAAGGTTGCACAAACGAACACCTACATAGATAGATAACATGGAGATACTGGAGCTAAACTTATTGCCCTAAGGTTGGGGTTAATTGACAAGAAACACGCTATTAAAGTCAATATAATCAATGGGAAAGAAAATCACCAACATAACACAAAACATACATATGACTCTAAAGCCATTCAAAATAGAAATGCGTTTCCCTTGGTGGATCAGTAAATAGAAGAGAGTAAAGAAGTTTATGTACCCCAATAAGGTGATGTTAGATAATAAAATTCTCATTTGTTTATCTCATACAATGACACAAATAAATTATAGTAAAACAAAGTAATGTCGATTGTGTAATATTTTCTTTGGACCTACACTTGTGCTCACATGACGTAGGTGTACCTAGTTGTAATGAATGACTTGATTGTTTAAGAATTAAGTTTTATTGTATTGAGATCAAATAAAATGGGACATATTGTTTCTGTAAAGTCTGGGAGAAACAAACTTGAAAGAATAAAAATGATCGAAGAATTATCCGTCGTTGGTATAAAGACTTTGAAACTGGAAATTATGTCATGAGGATTCTGATGGCTATACAAAGCAAAGTTGTGTAGCAACACAACTTATTCAAAAAACACACAAAAAAAAAAACACAAAAAAAAAATATTACAAAAATTATTACAAAAATTATTCGATTGTCCTTCGTTACACTAGCAAGTGTAACGAAGGACAATCGAATAATTTTTTAACCTTTAGTAAAAGATTTTTTTTTTCAGACGCATGACGGTTTTTTTAGTTTTTTTTTTTTGGAATTAGATCTAAATCTTCTAAAGTACTTGATTATTAATAGAACAAATGCACTATTATGTTGCAGTATCAAAACATGTCATTAATAATTTGGACATTCATTAGCCAGCCTTTGACAATGATTCAGATCTGGTTCTCATTGTTATAGCTTTGGGAACTTTAGTTCACAATTGGGACTCACAGAAAGCTTTGAACATAGGATATTCGATTACCAGTAACTCTAATCCCAGCTCAAGGATTTCCACAGAACAGAACACGCAACAATCACTCAACTATCATTTATATTTTCTATTACATCAGCCTGGCAAGGTGGCAGTGGCGCCTACAAATAGGTTTCTAATTACAATAACAATAAACTATAATGTGTCCATAAGAGATTGGCATACAATGTAATTAATGGGCTCAAACGCTTGATTCGAATCACAGCCATGGGAACTCCTTCAAACATAAATACTTTATACTGCCCCACAATTCCAGCTTTTAAGCATGTACGAATAGCATATAAATTCGTCTGCGTGATTTGTTGAGGACATACAGAAGTTTTAAGGACTAGGGTGGCCGAAAGGTTTAACTACAAGTGGGCAGAAGTGGGTAAATGTTATGTATTAGGAGAATATATTATGTACAATCTTGAATATCATAATTTATTCCCTACTGTTAAGGCTTTACAAATTAATAAACCTGTCTTATTTGACCTATTATATTGTAATAAGTAACTAATCACTACGCAGTTAATTCTTCCATTACAATTATTTTTTCATTAAAATGAAAATAGGAGATAAATAATTTTAATTATAGGTGGGCGAACAATCAAAATATCTGATTAGATACACCATGTTTTCATTTGCAGATTGAAAGGGCAAAGGCGCTTAATTCCGCGCTAACACGATGGCGTTCAACGTGTGTTTTCAATTACATCTGTCAAATTGTCAGCCCACAGACAACATAAATCAAGGATTAGCTAACTAATTTGCCGCTCATAGAACAATTTAAAACGAATGTTCGTAATCGATACATACGAGTATCGGACGCGATCGGTGACAATCGATTGTTTCTTTAGATTGATGATGTTATTGTTGTGTCGGATGACGTCATCAGACGTGTTTCTCGATACCTATGTTTATTGGGCTATTGTGTTGGTGTGCAGCATTCGATAGTTGATTCGATAAAGAAGACATTTCTTTTATGTGATAATTGGTGTAACTGTTTAAAGTGTTACGTACTATTGAACTTGTAATTACTTAATGACATAGATTGAGTCTTTCCATTTTGTAATTTGGTACTTTATTCTAGTTGCAACAGATAGTGAATCATTTTCTTTTGAAACTGAATGTAATAGAGTTTCAGTTTCATCTATAGTGTGTAGTTTGTTTTTTTGTTTTCTATGGTTACTTCTTAGAAACAGCGCTATATAAACCTTTTTATAGTGTGAATTAATATTATTTATATAATGGTCTTTCACAGAGAGCTTTATTAGCATTTCTCTGTCTAATGTTCAAAAGCCTATGCATAATATTTTTACGAAAAAGTGGGGACAAAAGAGATGCGTCACTCCTGATACAATTTAACAATTTCTTTATCTGTAAGCAGCATAGTCAATTAGTTATCTTAAAAACAATTGGAATCCTTGAAGTCTGTTACAACAAAAAACGAGTCGTTGCATTTACAAATTGTACAAGTTAATTCGGAAAAAATTACTTATACCTACGTAAGTTAAAAATGTGCTCCTTAGAACACACGACTGCTATAACCACTTGAAGAAATGTAATTAAACCAGACAGTGAGAAATGTCTCAGATAATAATTATGAATATGATCAAGTGATAACCAAATTACTTGAATTTTGGCGAAAATTACATAAGTGCCTAAGACGATTGCTGTGTTAGAATAGAACGTTCATAATTTCTATGACGTATTAAATATGTAGATACATTTTATCAAGTGACTGGCGAAGCAAGTCTATGTACTGAGTAACAACGAGATCTTCAACAAAAAATGAAGACATTAATATGATAATGTTTGCAATGACTGCTCTATTTAGACGAAAGAAACAACAAAAATAAAAGTTGAACTTAATAATGTTTGAAATAAGTACTGTTTCGATAGCAAAAAAACATCCATTCCTATTTCCATCCACGCCATTCGCGGACTATATTTCGATTTCAAAACCAGAGTCAAACAAGCCTAAGTAGAACTGAATAATGAAAAATTAAAAATGGAGTGTAATAAATCTTGATAGGTTTGACACTAGAGGAATAAATGTGTATTTAATATATCGTTATCTGCTAGTGCACGCCGCAGCGGCTTTTAGCGTATCTCGAGACTCGAGTGCGGGATGCTGCAAGGTTGGTACGTATAGAAATTCATCGATTCGATGCCTTTTTGAGTTGAGAATGCAGTAAATTTTATGTAAATATTTGTTTTTGAAATAGTATTATAACATTCATCTAGAAGCACTGTATCATCTCAGAGATCACTTTCTAAGTAACCATTTTTCAAATAATCTATCAATAATCTATCTTTTCTTGAGTCTGCCTCTTTTCTTATAGCCATCGGTTTTCACATAAATTATGAATAAAGTAAAGCTACCAACGCAAAGTCGACTTGCAATATTATGGTTTCTATTAATGCTAAATTTAGCCGATGAGGTTGAAATTTGGGCAAATATAGAGATTAGAATTTTCTTCAAAATCCATTATCTATTTAATTCAATAAACAATTTACTAAAATAAACAAAATTACATTAGCAACTGCATTTCTATCAACACCTGCAACTGACCGAGATACACTAACGACTCTACTAGCTATAAATGACATCATTAATTTCCAACATTTCACCACATTTACGTCAGTTCTGAATATCCACCTATAACCCTGCCACCCCTAAACAACACCGGCGGGATCTGCACACACGCTTCGCACTCCATTAGATTTAAAGACATTCCGATTCGGAAATAATCCTTTTGAGTTGTGAACGTGAGAAGCGACGGCGCTGAAGGACGAGATCTTCAAGTATGTGAGCCTATTGAGCAAAGGACGTGTAATACAATCAAATGAATATATGCTTGAGTACGTAATGAATATTCCTATGGTAATAAAGAAGGAAATCTGTAGAATGAATTTCTTGGACAAGAAAACGATTTGTGTTTTGGTGTGGATAATGTGTGTAGTTGTAATGGTGCTATTAAACATGTGACGTAACTGCGAAAAGTTAGCAGAGAAGAAAAGTTTAGGACGGAACTTCAACTTTGTATTAAAGAGACATTTCTCTTTATAATACTACCAGAATAAAAATAAGTAGATTTATTGGACTATCCTAACTGGCAATCAATAGACTTACTGTATCAAATACCGAAATCAGTATATTTGATCATTTCTATACAATATAGAGGAAATCCAAGATAGAGACACGAAATGACTCAGTTACAATCAAAGTAGCTATTAAGCTTTACGCCGACATGAACCCTACTTTTTTATGAAGACATAACTGTACTAAAACAATGAATGGGGGACCCTTAACACAAGATCAACATAGCAATAACACGATATAAACAAGCAATAAATAAGGCAATCGTGATGGAGCCGATGTCACCGACAGCCCACGCTTAATCGATTGTATCGATACGTCTTTATCGATGCCGATTGTACTCGAATGCTACTTGGTTATCAGATGATTTGTGTAATTGGCGCTAGTGAGCTAGCGTTTATATTGACAGTCTGTGTTATGATGTGTTTAGTGATACTGAGAAGATTAATTTTGAAAGCACTGAGAAAAGAAATGAAATTAATGAAGTTATTAAAAGTTGCAGATGCCAGGAATTTAAATCCAAACTTAATAAAATTAAATAATACAAACTCAACGAAACTGCTCAGTCAACTTCAATAAACCACTTATAAGATATGAGTCACTAAGACTGAAAGCCGAAACAATTCCCACATAGGGTACTTCAAACAAATCACACCCGAATTATGCAGACCCTTTTCAATTGCCACAGGATAAAGAAATGTCACTTGCGCATGTCATTCGCGAAGTTAATAATCCAGCGAATAAGAAGGAAGGCCATGGAGAATTAAATGTCAAACAATCAGCCTGATACCCTGACAGGCTGGACGTAAGCTCCCTCAGTGATTTAATCCTTTTTAACGGTATAATGTTATTTACGAAGGAAGATAAAGGGAAATCTCGTATCAAGTATGACAGATCCAGTCCTTAGTGAAATGAAGCTGGATTTTAGGATAAAGGAGATTGTTTTATTGAATATGAGTCAGTTTTGAGATTTTTTGGGAATGTACGAGTATTTGAGAATATATTTCGAATATAGAGGATTAAGATTATGGATATTAAAATTGAGTGATGGTGAACTTTAAACCTCTATTTGTTATTGCAGCAATATTCAGTATTTTTTATTTATCTATTATCTTGCCCTTTTAATGAGTCGTTTAATTCCTTTTTTGGTCAGATTTATTACCCAACAATAAAGGATATAATTATTCAGATACTACTAAACTAGTGGCTAAGGAAACAATTAATTTCGTTTAACAGTAAAATATCTACCACGTTAAATATTCTTAACTCTTAAAATGTCGATTGCACACCATGTGTACAGATAACAATAGAATTTCAATTGTGTCTGCTAATTAGCGCGCGACGGGTTAATCGACTTTCAAGGTAGTAAGTTGGTTAGTCGCCATATTGGATTTCCAAAAATGCAAATAACTCAATAGGTTAGTTAACATTTCAGCTTGTAAAGCGTGAATACGTTTTAGAAACTAATACGCTTTTGGCCAAATCCGTGAAGTTATTTAGGTTGTAGCTGGTGAAGTATTAGTGTTTTACTCTACGTTTTACTACATATACATTGTATTATTCAACTACAGATGTAGATTTTAAGCATATAAAGTTATATCCCAATGCATTCTAAGTTTTCAAAGATTCAGCAAGAGATTATATATGCAATTTGAAAACAACCTGTCTAAAATAATTATTAACATGAATACGAATAGGAATGAAGAGCCTAAGAGGAAGTGAATAAAATGTTCATGATAAGGAGACGGAGAAACAGAGAATGCGACATATGACCCTTGTATGAATTAAATTCTTGATGCTCTGACGAATGTGGACGCAAAAATTGTTTCAAAGCATACTTGGCTTATCAAGATGAACAGTCTAACAAGGTGTTGACAGTAAGCAAGGAAACGAAAGTAAAAATTCCAAAACATACGGTACGCCTCCATGTCCACACATCATTTACACAGTCCCTTATCGAAAACAAACAGGAAATGGGCCTCCAATGAACGAAGGTGTCCAACAATATGTTCTACATACAAAGTTTGGTCAAACTTTCCTACAAATATTGGGTCGCCACGGAACCCTTTGATTTGGAGCATATTTGGTCAAACGTTTGTGTAAACACGATCATTCATGTTGGAAATAACCGCCACCAGCGGGAATTGTTGGTTTTGACCCACTTGTTTCTGGTGATTTGGAAATGAAACAAAAACAAGTGTTGAAGGAAAATAAGCATTTAGAAACGAAGGTGACGTAGTCAGGCAAAGTAGATGATACAGTTCCTTCACATACCAGAATTTCAAGAAAAAAGCATCAAGAAGAGCATCATTAATTTAGCAGAAGCCAAATCTTAGATTGGCCCTTATAAGGTTTTTTATACTAGACATACTTACGGATAAAAATAGATTTATATACTATTCTACTGCAAAAGCAACTTGAAGTCCTTGTAACTTTACATCCAAAGGCTCGCTAATAGGTATTCAATAAAAGTCATTACAACAAAATTAATAGTAAATCGTGTGACCCGATAAAGAAGGAAACGAAACCTGTTGCACTAAGCTCTAGTTTTCGTTCAATAAAGTTATCAACTAGCCACACGTCAGTTAACGACTTTAATGTAATTCGTGTTATTACTGATTTTACGCTGCCTATTAGAATTATATTAGATTGCGACTTTTCTTTAGGAACTATATCACAAGCGGCGCCGGCTAGCCTGGGTATATTGCGATTTTTCAGTCTTATACTTATATATATTTTTTTTAAGTATTTGTTTGCATGCCGAATGGTGAAATATGGCTGTGCTTTAATGTATCTTAACACCTATTATGTATTACCCATATTTGCAAAATATGTAAATCTCTATTCTAATCTATTCTATGAAATTTTAATTTTTTATAAACTTTTTATTCTGGTATAAATTTTACATAATAATTTATGAATGCAGTAAGGAGAAATTTACAGTTAATTCTGAGCGTTTTTAGTAGTTTTGGGGTTTTAAATGGGATTGTTTTATAGACATCCGTAGGTACATATTTCATAATTCTGAGGACGGTATAGACTAAAACACTATTTAAGAGATATTATTATATATTTTTCATTTTATTTTCTTATGTAAGTATTTCAATCCATTAGCTCAAAAAAATGTAGTCGCGCATTTTATGAAAAACTTGCTTCGGAATTTTGGCTTTTTATAAATACTCGTAGATAAGAAAAAAATTGCGAAAAGCGAGGCCGCTATGTACTAAACTAATAACTATTCTACGTAACTCAATAAGTCAAAGTTGTCGAAATCTTTCAGTTTCTCAGAATAAGAACGCCAAAGTTGGTAGTAATCACGATCGAAATGTAATAGCGCCCTTAATACCGAGAGTGGAAAATTCAATGCGCTACGAAAAATTGCCCCTTCGTAGATACCTAGCCTTAAAGCTACCCATTAAGTCGTGGTTTTGTGAACTATTGCCGCAATATTTCTACGCCTGTGGAGTTATGGCAATTAATGTGATATCCAATCAGCGACCCAGACATTAAGGCAATGACTTTTATCTGATCAGGGATTGGTCAAAGTTTTCTTATCAAATTGCGATCATCATGTTTGTCTTAACTTTAAAATAGACTTTGACCCCTGCTCGATGGAGTTGACATTTCCTATCTGACTGCGAATAAGAAATGTCAACTCCATCTAGATTTTTTTTTTATATGACTTGGGGGCGTTCATTAATTAAATGAGGCGATTTTGGCGATTTTTTCGATACCCCCCTTGGTGAAATTAAGCTCGACCCCCTCCCTCCCCCCTAATCTCACATGAGATTTTTCAAAAAACGTATTTTGTTCTGTCGGCCTGTTTGCTTGTTTGTTTGTTCCGGCTAATCTCCGAAACGGCTGGACCGATTTTGACGGCATATTCAATGGTAGATAGCTGATGTTATAAGAAGTAACTTAGGTTACTTTTTTTTAGAAAATAATTAGGGGTCCGCGCAAGAAAATTAAAACCCATGAAATCCGACATCCACGCAGGCGAAGCCGCGAGTAGAAGCTAGTCTCTCAATATTGTGGGTACAAATTTACATTTGCAGTTGGAATGTAAGGGAGAACATTTTTTTTAACTATAATGTTAAGGTTGTTCTTGGGATAAATTCATCCCAACTACGGAACCCTTCATTGTGCGTGGTCCGACACGCACTGGGCCGGATTTATAAACTGTGCGTTAGGTACGTTCGTGTTTTTACTGTACGTTCTATTTCTTTAATTACACCTAATACTGATTTAATTACTTAGGGTTTGAATGTCAATGGATGACTAAGCGATTGCATTACATTTTAAAATATGTCACCTATTGTTAAAAATTGCTTTATTCATGTGTATGAGTAACAAGGTGATCGAAATAAACGATTTCGTACATTGTTCGTTTACTTCTAGTAAGCACATCAGGTTATACCAAACACCAAGAGATTTTAAACCTTAAAATATTGATGATTAAGTTCAAAATCGAATGAGAAAATTGGACAGTTTGTGGCAATTTGACCTGCTGCTGTGTGTACCTAATGCTATATGTTTACCTATTAAAACTGTTACTTGAAAACATTGTAAAAGCCAATTATTTTTGAAAGAGTAACCGTGGAGTTTCTTGCCGGCTCTTTTCCTTAGGAAACGACCAATTCGAAACGTGCACCTAGCTTCTGACGTTTCATAAGTGCCCATGTAAGTTTCATCATCATCTGCTTAGCCTTTTCCCAACTATGTTGGGGTCAGCTCCATGTAGGTTTAAGTAAAATAAAATATTTTGAATTTCAATTATTATGTATACTGTTTCTATTTTTTTTTCAGAGAAAACAACTGGAAAAAGTTCAAAAGAAAATGGGTAGTGAATACAGACATTGTATTTTTAAGGTTAAACTTATGTTAAAAGGACAGTGTCCATTTCAACAGGGCTGCAATAATGACGTAAATGGACATACGACGTTTCTGCACATAAAAAGGTATCACTTCTTAACAATATTAAAACTTAATAAGTAAGCTCTGAACTACGTAATTTTATTTTCATGCGTTGCCTTTTGGCTTTTTCCGTTCGGTTAATAAAGATAAAATTATAACTTAAAATAATGATAATGTGACGTGTCCCAAGAAAAATTTTGTTTTAGTTTCCGCAATAAATCTTTTAATTGCTTTCCGAATTTATACAACATCGCATGAAAATTACATGCAAAGTGATAAAGATTAGTAATTGCTAGGGAAATACCAAAATATCACCATTTTTATTGGTTGTTTAGTTTATTGTGTGATAATATAAAATACCATAATAAACGAATCACATGATTTTTTAATTTATTATGACTAATCAGATTTCGTGGCTAAGTAATAACAGCCGCACGGGTCGATCCATCAGGTTAAGCTAAGCTTGCCGGGGTTGGTACGTGGGTGGGTGACCATCTTTACATACCGAAACTCCTCCGTGCTTCGGAAAGCACGTTAAGCAGTTGGTCCCGGCTGTCATTCGTGGATCTTTGACAGTCGTTACGGATCGTCAGAAGCCCGAAAGTCTGACAACCAGCCTTACCAAGGGGTATCGTATTACCCAGTTACTGGGTTGTGGAGGTCAGATAGGCAGTCGCTCCATGTAAAATACTGGTATTCAGCTGCATCCGGTTAAGCCGACCCCAACATAGTTGGGAAAAGGCTAGGCAGATTGATGACTTATCATATTTTTTGGTATTTAGGTATTTCATAGATGAGAAATATTTTATTATCATAATATTTATAAACTTAGGAGTAAGTGAGTATATAATTATATGCTATTTATTGGTTTGTGCGATTGTTAAACTTACAAAATCTTCAGTAGATCAGACATAACAAAAATGCTTGGTATTCATTATTGATAAATAAAGCAGTCGCATTTTGTCACCTCTTTTGCTCACACGAGACTAAATTTTTTATGAACGTTAAATGAAAAGATGCTTTTTTGAAAAATGTTATCAATTGGCGCACTAATAATTTAATACGTAATTATTAAAAACACATTATTATTGTGGCATTTATTTAACTCATCTCAAAAACAGATCATAATACTTACTGAGCCGAGTTTATCAGGTAACACAATAGAAATGAGTTTTTAATAATTACCTAATATATTTATATTATTTATTAGTTCGCCAATTGATTACATTTTTAAAAAAAAACATGTTTTCATTTAACACGATGAAAATTTTAGTTCCGTGTGAGCGAGAGAGGTGACAACATCCGACAGCCCTCTTATCATCAAAAAGAAATAAGCATGTAACTGCAACACTTTACGAACTCAAAAAAACCAATTACAAAGTTTTTTTCGACACCATATTTTAGTTTGTAAACAATTTTAGTTAGTTAAGTTAAATTATGTTATTATATTGTTATTTTTATTAACTATTTAGTTATACCTAAATAGTAGTAAAAAAAGCAGTTCAAAAATAAAAATTACGAAGTTTAAAAGTTCTTAAATTAAACAAAGCCTATTAACCTCTAATACCCATTTATAAGTCTCAGTTAACTTGACATTTCGCAGCTCAAACCCATTAATCATAGTTTATCGGAAACTCAATAGGCAGGAATTCATTAAAAATAAAAACTACGAACTTAACACCAGCTGCGTAATCTATACAAAGCTGCCCGCTTTAATCCGACAAGATTGTAATGTCACATAAATCAATTTCAATTCAAAAGGATTGTCGGCTATATAAATTAGCACGTCTATAGTTGAGACAGGCTCGCACGCTTCAGCTGTGGCGAAATAATACCATAGTCATGTCGTGTCCTTAAAATATAAAAATATACAAGGATCGTAAATGTAGATACGATATTTTTGACGAAAAAAATACAGTTATTGCGCTGCTCTTTCAGGTTTTCATAATTTTCAACATTAATATTATTGTTTTAACTTTTTACATGAAACTTAGTCGAAATCATGTTTTCATACAGCTTTTTAAAAACTTCCTATGTATGCCGTTAATTCTTGCGTTCAGTAGTGTTTTAGTACATAATGCAGAATTTGCAATCTATGTGAAATTTTCGTTTTTCAGAACAACTGTTTTCTAGAGTTATGTAAACAATTGCAAAGATGTGGAATGATTCAATCAAATGCTGGATTATTTTGTATAATCTGTTGAAGTTACATTTTAGAATTTTCCGAAGTCCTAACATCACCACATAAAAAAGTTATCTACTTTATAGTCTGACGTATTTTAATAGCGCCTTAGGTGGGTGTGTCAAATGAAAATAATCAGTCCATAAAGGGAGATACTGGTCGATATCACAAATATTTTAATTCACAAATTAGTTTCTTATCTCGTAGACGGTCATTATTGTTGTATCTTTATTTAGCCGTAAATAATTGTAGATACGTTTATTTGTGGAAAATGCCAGAAATGCTGACAAAGATATGGTATGTCTTAATAATGAGAAGTCATACTTTCTTTTCGGATACCTTACCTACCATCTTACTTTCCATTTACCACTCTTGTTGCCATGAATGGTAATAGCGACCACTGCGCCGCCACCGACAATGCCGATAATAGTGGCGAAGACGATAGATGGCCGCCATGGCTCACGCATAATGGTCCAAGTGTGGTCGAGTGGTGGGTATGTGGTGGTTGAAGGACTAAGTGCGGAAACCAAACCCCCCCCCCCCATACATAACATAGTGGCGGAGGCACCTTCAACACCACGTACAAGAAGACCATGAATGGTCATTGTCTTACTAATCAGCGTACATTGATCTACGATTGCAGTTTGTGGATTGAACATATAACATTATTCATCCCCAATATTGAAGCCGATTTCATCTGCCTAGCCTTTTCTCAACTATGTTGGGGTTGGCTTCCAGTCTAACCAGATGCAGCTGAATACTAGTACTTTACATGGAGCGACTGCCTATCTGACTTGCACAACCCAATTACTGGGTAATACAATACTCCTTGGTAAGACTGGTTGTCAGTCTTTTGGGCTTCTGACGACCTATAACGACTGTCAAATATCTATGAATGACAGCCGAGACCAACGGCTTAGCGTGCTTTCCGAGGCACGGAGGGGTCTCAGTATAGGTATAAAGATGGTTACCCATCCACGCGCACGGGCCGACCGCGGCAAGCGTCACTGAATCAGACTATTACAGCCGATTATACTGTACTGCAGACTGAATTCCCCTAAGATCAATCAGTTTTATCGCGATGACCCAAGAAGACACCACTACAATGCCTTCTTGGCGCCTTAAACCTTCGTTTTCCATAATCCTAGGCATCGATACCTCACAGTTAAGCCTCTCCACACGGTCACGGTCATACATTCGCAATGTATTGGGTGTGAACGCATATCTACGGTTATTATTGTGTGGGTTTAGTAATAGGATGAGTGGAATTCCGGATGGATTCAACAAATTTGTATGCGCTTGCGTTGGTGGCGCTTAGGTACGCTAGTCGATAGTGCAGGGATTGATTTGTGGGACTTGGCGTGTGGTCTCTTAGGTTATGGTCAGCTTAGACCTTGAGCTGGCTTTATTAGTGATACGGATGTTGATTTAAAAGGGAATTGGTACTTGTAACAGAGATTCGTATTTGGAGCATCACGCATACCTATATGCTCCAAATCCGAATCTCTGTTACAAGTAGGTACCAATTAACTCTTCAGAAATTGCAAAAGAAGAAGGCACTTCTTTTGCAATTTCTGAAGAGTTAATTAGTTAAGACCATTCAGGTTAGGCCGAAACATTGATGTAATGGCTGAGCAATATTTTAGAAAAATTATTTAAAAGAACAAAAACCCGACTGCATAAACACATAGGTACTTAACTGAAAAGAGAAATGCAAGCATTATAATCTATAGAATTTTGGTATTGCAGGCGGGACAAACCAATAACCTGAAATATGGTGTAACTTTTGTTTGTCCCGCCTGCAGTACCAAAATTGTAAAGATGCTTGATGCTTGTTTTTCTCTTTTTAGTTAAGTACCTATGTGTTTTTGCAGTCGGGTTTTTTGTGTTTTTTACATATTTTTTTTATTTCAAGCTTTTTAGTTTTATTAATGTATAGTATATTTGGAATTGACTCATTACTAGCTTTTATTTGATAACAATATTTGTTGTAAGATTTATTTAAAAAAAAACCTTCCCCTCCCTTCTTTTTGTATTTCCAGATACAATATGTAAATATTATATAGCTTAGTCACATTCTCATAAAATGTTAAAAACCATCAAGCCGTTTAGGCTAGAGCGTGCCAAATAAATAGACATACATACATAGTCTAGAAAATCATTACCCTCCTTCTGGGGCAGTCGGGTAAAAATAGGAACGAACTTTTCCGCGTAAATTGGTGAACTTAACAAAATGGGACTTATAGGTAATCCTGACCCAATTAATCAGGGAAAGGGAATATTTAGTTTAATATTCTTATATGAGGATATTACGATTAGATTTTGCCTTATTTTTTTTAACAAAAGTCAACCTCTACTTCAAGTCCTAATGAAGGTAAAGATCGTCTAATATAAAATTGCGGGCTCCTTCACTATTTTTTTTATACCAACAATTTAAATATATATGCAACAAGCAGAGGAGAGGCGTGGAATTTCAAATTAGATTATCCATAAGTAGGTTACAACCTCAAATGCTACTAAACCCTTTTCTCAAAAGGCACCACATATATATGTCACAGCCAAGTAGTTGAATTAGCCGTTTCGTCAACCGCCTAGCCATTAAATCAATCAAAAATCAAAAGTCATTTATTGAAACTAGGCTGAGAATCAGCACTTTCTGAACGTTAAAATTACATAAGACAGTCCACACAAAACGCCCGCCCTTCACCACTTCCTAGTGCTTTAGCTGGGAAGAAGAAGTAGCTCAACAAACTCCCCAGCAGCACAGCTGTCTGTTTGGTTAGAAGAACCTGATTCTAAACAATAGTATGCAAAATAATTTACGCAACACAAAACAATGAATGAAATAAAAATATGAAAATGAAATGAAATAAAATAAACAATTTTAGGAACTCGTATAACCTGTCATTATGTAAGCTGATTCTGGAGAAAGAACATAAACATTTCCCTAAACGCCGCCATTCAATCAACGACCTGAATGATATTCAGCCGATACGTCTCATACAACATTTCATGAACTGGCTGGCTGATACTTAGACTATTTAGACAATAGGGTATTTAGGTAGGTCATTTATACTCGTATATATTATTTCATTCCAATTTAAAATTACAGTGTAAACGCACTGTTCTTGAGAAAAACAAATTATTGTAACTTAACCTCAAAACACTTTAAAGTTGCTTCTGGAACGTCTCCGGCGCTGCGGGAAGTGCAGCCCCTTCGCCCTTACGTAACAAAGACTAGGCACCCATGGTCACCTCCGCAGCTTCGGCTAGTCTTTTGGCTGCTACCCCTTTTTTTTTTTTTTTTTTTTTTTTTTTTTTTTTTGGTGGATGGGAAATCATCAAATGACTTCTCCCGCTCTGGGCAGAGGCGGGAGGGCGTGTCAGACTTTTACTGACTAAAACCCACCCATGTTCCTTCAGCTGCCCGTGCCAGGGCCACGGTATCTCTTCGAACTCCCGCGACCCCGGCGGCATCGGCCCAATTGACCCCGTCACTGCTGACATCTCTTTGAGGCGCGCGTGGAACACAACGCGCCGTCGACCCGGGCCTGGTCCTTACCGGACGGCGAGCTGCCCATTACTCGTCTTCCGCAAGCCCGCGCCTACGGTGGCCGGGAATCGGCAATCGATTCCCGCCGCCCAGGGCGTCTCCTACGGCGGCTAGGGGCGCGAGGGCGCGGCTGTTGCCTCTCCCTCACGCGTTCCGCTTCCTCCTTCGCGAGCATTACTGCTTCGCAGAAGGAGGTGACGGCTTCCCATGCACTCTCGCTCCGCACCATGGCCTGGACCAGGTTTGGACGCGAGAGATCGCCGCCGCCGATCACCTCCGTGAGAACACGGCGGTGCTCCGCCCAAGCCGGGCAGACCTCCACTGTATGCTCCACCGTGTCCTCCGGGCGATCCACACAATGGTGACACCCGGGCGTTTCCTCCCGCCTTATCCGAAACAGGAACCTCCCGAAACAACCGTGTCCGGTGAGGACCTGCGTCAGGCGGAAGGTGAGGACGCCGTGGCGCCTCTCCAACCACTCCTCAAAGAGGGGACTTATCGCCGCAATTGTGGCGTGCCCAGCGCTGGGTTGCGACAATCGCACTCTCCATGTCACCATGAGATCCCGCCGGAGCTCTGTCCGCTGTACCGTGATTTCTCGCGGCAGCGGAGTTACGCCCCGGCGTTTCACCTCCTCGCGCCACTCCCACACGTGCGCGAGGACTTTTGCCTCCAGATCCCATGGCGGTAATCCGGCAAGGAGGCACGCCGCCTCACAGGAGATTGGCTGCTACCCCTAAGCAGCCAAAAGACTACGTGGAGTCGTGCCCCAGTTCGGTTTTGCGTAAACGTATTTAAACTGTGAGAAACACCAGAAATATTGTGGTTTGTCGACGCCATATTGACAGTGTGGATTTCAGCGCCACGTGGCAGAAAATGGAACTAAATTAAAATTGAAATGTCTTTGCTAGGAAAGTAGTTAAACACTATCGTTCCAAGTAATTCGCCTAGCCGTTTGCTTGAATAGCTGAATATCATTCAGGTCGTTGATTGAATGGCGGCGTTTTGTGAAATGGCTAGGCTGTTGACCAAACGGCTAATTAAACCAGTTGGCTGCGACATATACACTACTACACACACACGACATTACACTACCACTACTAATTTCAAGATAGGTCATCGTAATCGTTGTGTGTGACAGTGGCATTGGCTTTGAGAGCTCACAGCGGCTCTAATTGGTTGTAGTTCAGACCAGTTTTCACTAGAGCACGTCATTCATACTGGGCGACCTCTGGTCCTTGTGTTAAGGGTCAATATCGTTTAGTAGTGTAGGAAATAGATCGAAAAAATAACGTAAGATTCTTACTTGTTACATAGATAGTAAAAATATTGAATGAATTCTTCGTGGCGTGATATCTCATAGTGCAGCGTTTCATGCGCGTAGATTTGAATTTAATTTTCGAACGTAATTTTTATAATTCCTACCTTAAAAGGAAATTGGAACCAATTATAAGATCACTTTTTTTAATACTGTCACAAAGGTTATTTTTTTGCATGGCTTTCATCCAGCCAAAAATGATAGATTTGATCATTCTTCAAAAAACTGCAACGATAATCATTTTTTCAACTCGGGCGGGATTTTCAACTCTCGTTGTTAAGCCGAAGGTTGAGAATCCAAATTAACAATAAAAGAGTGCATTCTAGCGCGTCGAAAAAAACACACTGTTGGATTTTCAACTCTCGGCGCTAAGCAGAGCGTTGAAAATCCAGTGCGCGAAAAAAAATCGCCGCGATATTTTTACATCCATGCGAACGCCGATTATGACTGTTTGTCCACCGCACCGGGAACGGGACGTCAACGAGAAACGAGATTATTTGGCCATAATAAATGTACTGTCGCTACTTCGGCGCCGTCATCTGTTTTCTCGTTAACGATGACGTCGTCGTATACTGTTGTATAAATTATTTAAACAAAACGGGAAAATGCAAAGTAAATTATTTGGAAGTCAAGATATGTTACCACATCTATTCACATAGTTACCGGAATTACAGACAACAAAAGAAAATGGCCAGACAAGCATCGCATCTCATCGTTTTATTTACTACGAAACAAATCACATTAGGTCAGGAAAATGGATGAGCTTAATTAGTATCGACTCTCTACGGAACGGTTCAGTTGTCAACTTCTGTCACAGATTTCTGTTAAATTTAAGGTTCAATACCTCTAGGTTCTTGGTTAAGACCTAGATATATGTCAATGGCCTTTGTTTGGCTAGCTTGCGTGTTCTGTGCTGTGCTCACGCAACGCGTTGTACATCCACACAATAAACCCCCGTACGCACGGTCGTAATAAAATCGCGGCGGGATTTTATAGCGCACTTGATTTTCAACTCTCGTTGTTGAGCCGAGCGTTGAGAATCCAACTTAACAATAACAGAGTAAGTACATTCTAGCGCGTCGAAAAAACACACTGTTGGATTTTGCACTCTCGGCGCTAAGCAGAGCGTTGAAAATCAAGTGCGCTATAAAATCCCACCGCGATTTTATTACGCCTGAGCGAACGGGGGTTTATAGGACTCGCCTATCAAGGAGCGTTGTCCCAAATTAGACGCATTATTAATTTATTATACATAAAACAAAAGGTACTATTATTATAAAAAAGGTATACTAAAAGATAAATAGTTAAATTATCTTGAAAATGGTGAAGGTTTCATAAGAATACGCTTGATGGTTTTTACGCGATTCACAGTTTTTATCCGCGTTAGACATAACTTTACAAATTAATGACACTATTAATTATATTAAACCTAAACATAATCTAAAATATTCACATATTATGATATTAATAAAATGCTCTTATTTAACATATTTTTTTCCTAAATCTTTAACGCTATTCGTTTCGACGTGATCTTCAGTTTAAATCATCGCCTTAAGTCTTTCCTATCTTCTGCAGTCTTTTCCACCTCTGAGAGTCTCAACACCTGTTGTGATCGTGTCGATCGTGGAAATCTGCAAGTTTTTGATTTGTACGTTTTTTTTAGTGGGCTGTCATTCCACCTTATGCTGGGATTGTCACTATTTTGACAGCTCACTTCACCCTAAGTTTTCACGATTCGATTTTTATAGAATAGATCGGTTGCAATACTTTTCTTTTTAATGGGCTTAAAAAAGAGGAAGATTTTCATTTTAAAGAAGTAGGTACATGATTGAGTTTAGGTACTTAAAAGATAAGTACTATGCAGGAAGTCCATCGTAAACAACCGCATTGACTACTTCGCAATATGACCTCAAAGTAATAACATGAAGTGATTGGTAGTTGGCCCGTTTCCTATAGTAGGAACTGTTCCGTGACCTATTTCTGGGTTGATCCCTACATGCCCAGAAATGATTTTAATTTCCTTTTATGTTAAAAGCTTTAATTGCTTTCGTTTCAAAATAATGATATAAATTAATTAATTTAATTAAAATATTAAGATTGTTGTGGAAATAAGTGTGAATTACATCCACATTTGATGTCATTGCAGATAAAAAAAAAAGAAAACTGTCACTTTCATTTCCCGCCGTCGTGAGTGTCACTGTCAATCACATTTCATGATGACCAATAGAAAAAGAAAATTCAAAATTCGAACGCAGTAATGTCATCATTAATAAAACATGCTACTAACTAGTGTTGTTCCGGTGTTACAAATTCGTTTATAACCTAGTCGATTAATAATCGTTTTAATGAGAACCACGTTTAGAGTTATCGCGTTCTTCCATGACCACAACAATGAATGCCGATACATTGACCTTTGCTTGCACGCGTTAAACTAAGGTATGAAATAGAATTTATCGCTAATAAATGGTGCTTTTCATGATAATTTTCTTAGCGTAAAATAACAATGTAACGTTAATTTATTTTGTAACGTGACTATTTACTTGTTAATACATACATGTTTATTGCCATTTGTTGCAGAAGTAATTTTGTTGCTAAACCAAAATTACTTGCTAATAATCAGCCTTCAATGTTCCCACTGCTGGGAAACAGGCCTACTCTCTGTGACAGGGAGTGGGCCGTAATCCACCACGCGGGCCAGTGCGGGTTGGTAGATGTCACATGTCTTCGAATTTTTGGTTCTACATAGGACATCCTCACGATGTTTTCCTTCACCGTTTTGAGAGTAGTGGTGATGAAATAATTTACACAAAGTAAAGCGCCTGTCTGGGGTCGAACCTACGCCCGGAACTCGTAAGTCGTCGTGCTAAGAATATATTAAAACAACGGGTTTCAGCAGCTTTTGTAAGCTACTGAAAGCCGCGATTTCGAGAAGAATGTCTCAGAAAGTTTTCCTAAGCAATAATTATGTTGTAAAACAAACTATCTGTATCTCAGATGACCAATAAAAAAAAATCAAATGACAGTTTCTATCGAAAAAAAAAAAAATCGGCCAAATGCGCCCACGCACAATGAAACATTCCGTAGTTGAAAATAAATTATCCCAAAAACAAACTAAACATTATAAACCCAAAAAAAAATATATAATTTTAAGTGATAAAATTACAAATTAACAGTATTCGGACTTTTTCCTTGTGCTTGAGAAACCTTGCTTCTCGCCAAATTTCATAATTCATCTAATCAACGGGATCATTTAATCAACGGGAAGTACCCCATAGGTTTTGATTTATTTGCGAGTATCAAAAGATGTCGCATAAATGGCTGTATTTTTTAAATGCGTTTACATAGAAGCCTGATTTTTTTTAGAACTCCAAGGGATCATAGACCTACGTATTTGATATAAATTTTATTTTGATACCTCTACGCGTTCGTGAGAAAAAGGGTCTTGACAGACTGACAGACAGACAGATGGACAAGGAAGTGATCCTATTAGGGTTCGTTTTTTCCTTTTGAGGTACGGAACCCTAATAACAAAAGCAGTATAAACAAGTTTTCTTTTTTGTAAAAATAGTTTTTTTAAACTTCCGCAATATGCACTAAACGGGAAAGTTAAATTAAAAGAAAGTTAAATTATTTGATGTTTGTGTTAACTGAGCTCTAGATTTTCGTACGCGTTTTATAGCCGATTGAAACATTCACACTTAAAATGTTTATTGGTTACCGAACGATATTTTTAATTATATACGAGCATTTTTATTAAGTAGGTCCTAGGCGGAACATTAAAAATGAATGTAGGAATGCTTGTTCAAAAATATTTTAATGATATTTTTACGGTTATGGGCGTGTTGGATTGAGCTACTTCATTTATTAATTACTCGAGTAATGTTGAACAAAACAAAAATATAAATGTCAGTTACTGTGCGAATTTTATTTCAATATAATCTGAGCTTAAAGAAATAATCTCAAAGATGCAATTTAATTTTGCTCTAAAAACTGTTAACTACTATAGGTACAATTTTTTTTCCAGACGGTGATCAACTTTTGATTTAATATTGAATTTTAATATTTACCTAAACTGTTTGTCCTACTTTCTGAGAAGACGATAGTATCACCGCACATGTATCTAATTAATATTTAATTTTCAAAGCAATTAATTCGACTCTAAGAAATCTATTTATACGAGTATAACGCACAACCAAACGAAAATTAAGGTGCCTGCACGTAAACTAAAAATGAATCAAAAATAAAATAAAACTCACCATTTTAATTGCCATGAGCAAAAATAAATTTGTCCAATGTATTGAATAAATCATACATAAAACAAAACGTCACTACGTTCATTTGAAAACTTTTATCACACTTTGGAACTTTGTTAAATAAATTACACACATCACTAACTTATGGCTAACTTTTTTTTAAAAATTAATTTTGAATCGATTCCATTTTCGAGCGCGCGGGCTGTGTGCTTGGCGGGTTGTGTGCTATAAGCGACTAGTACTGTTCGCGCCTTGCTCCATACTGCACGGGTATCGCCTCCGCCGCATAATGAAGCGTCCGATTAGAATTAACCGCTTTATTGGAATTCCATCGAGTTTTCGCTCATCATCGCCTCTAGTAATAAATACATTAAATACACATACATATTTAAAATATTTAATTGATGTTATCCAAATAATTGCAACATAAAAGTGTGGTTTACACATGTTATCATGCCAGACACATTTTGGCGCAGGCATGGAAACTGCAAGGCCAGGGTAAAACCCGGAAAATATGAACTTTTGGTGTCCAATTATCGTAATTAGTCTGTTTTGAATTATCGATTCTCTGAATTATCGTAACATTTTTAATCGGCTCTCTTTTCCAAGGAAGTTTTAATTTTAATTATTAAACTGAGTTCTAAAACTTAAGCCTAAAAAAAACTTCTCGTGGAAAATATATGTCGCTAGTTTTTGTTTTTATTTTTAATACTTACATATTTTTTTGCGATTCTTGTAAATCTTTTCGAAAATAACTCTTTTTGTAAATAAAAATCTCAAAGTTTTAGTTTATTGATCTTATTTGTATACATATTAGAATTGGTTTAAAATTGGAACTGTCAAAAGTTACGTTCCTCATGGTTATATCAATATTCATTTTCGCAACCTTATGCATTTATTTTTGACATCTGTCTTGACATTATAATTTCACATTTCTTCGGTAGTCTTTTGTTTTCAACATTTTTTTAAAATTTATCCAAGGCATCCCTTATCACTACTGACCACATACGCTTGATACAAAACAATGGTACATTAACACCCACCAGACTGTCGCCAGTGGCTCGACATCCGACACCGATGCCGGCTGATGGCCTGACCTATTAAATACTAATTTACTGACATTGATACACATCACTAGTCCGATTTACTCGATGTTTCGGGTACTCGATTGTGGGATGAGCTTTGTTTATCGAGCGTTTTGTACATTAGGCCTAATGTATTTAAGTAGGTCTTACCTATCTACTGAAACAAAAACTTTAGTACACAAAAATGGACCATCTGGTGTCTCTTTGCGCCAGCCAGGTATTAAAAGGCAACTAGGTAATAAAGTATGTGGGAAGGTTACGCAGCGAATTGCGTTTAGGGTACATTCTTTTGAGGGGTGAAAAAAGCCCCGGCTCTAGGGGGGCAAGCCGGGGCCCGTGCTCCGGGCGCCAACTTCAGGGGGCAGCAAATACAAGCGTGGCAGACAAGTGCACCACCCAGCGTACCGCACTCTGTTCTCTGCGGGTGGCGCACTGAGGAAAGCACTACGTGATCAGCGTAGGCATAGGTCGTCAAACGGTGTGAACGGGTTACGGGCGGGCGCTGTTGAATTCTGCCAGGAACTGGATGAGAGCCTCTGTGGTCAAACATTTAAGAAAAAAATCCTTCAAGTAGTGGTGGCGCCGGGCGTCCCGTCCTTTCCGGCGCCTGTAAGTGCAAAGGCGACACGATTTCCTTTAATTTTTTACCACAGTTTTGGCGCCACTTTTAATTGGATTGGCGCGTTATCGATCAATGTTTCACTAATAAATGTTGCTGCCAAAATTTTCGAGCTCGCTTCGCTCACTCTTGCAGACTAATTCTTAAAACTTTTGTAATTCTTAATCGTCAAAAATAAAATCTAACTTATCTGAGGAGTGCTAAAATTTTTGCGATCGCTTCGTTCGCTCTTGCATTCTGGATTGTGTTCAATGGTTTTAGCATTTAGCTATCCAAAATTGGACCTTAAATTTGTTTGCAGAACAAAAGGCTCGAAGAGTAAAATTGTAATTCTACTATCTATAATCTCACGACTTAGTTGAAACCCTATCCTGTCCTTGCCTAATTAAAATAGATCTCCGACATGTCCATGTATGTATATTTAAAAAAAAAAAAATGCATCATAAAGAAGCATAAAAGGTTGGCGGAGGGCGGCAGACGGCAGTTTTTACTCGGCCTCGAAAAAATCTAGATCCGGGGCTCAGTGAAACAGTAGCGATAAACGTAAGGGCCACTTAATGTTAGTGTGACCGCATCTTTGGAGCCTAAAGCAGGATCCAGGGAGCTTACGCATAGCCACATCTCGATGATTTCATGGTTGGCACAAAGCCACCTGGGCCAGTTAACGGATCTCATCCGGCAGAGGCAGAACATAACTCACTAGCAGATTACCATGCCCTTACCCTTGAAGTTAATGTTTAGACCGTTTACTGAACTCATCCGGGTTGAATTCCCACACACAACAATAAAGATAATAGTAATTTCGGGCCTGGAGGTGAGTCATCAGTTTTGAAATCGACCTGCTTTCAAGCTTTCTGGTTTCTGAAAACCCGTAACGCCCACTACGGAATGCTAGTACTATAGGACCGACGCGTTTTAACTCATTTTCCGTAGCGTCTCTGGAACTCTTGACTAACCGTGACAAGAGCATCTTAGCTACTGATGTATGGATAACATGGATCCAAGTTACTTTAGTTTCGCCGCGAGTTCCTAGGCGCCGGAGCCGCTCCACAACTGCCCACGGTTAAGCTACGCATGCGTGTTTAGCTTTGCTTTGCTTTTACTCCACTGCAACAGCAAACATTTTCGTGCACACTGCACATCCTACGTAGCCGTTGACGGCCAACTTTATTCTATAACATCAGTAGGTGACTTACCGCGAGCAGAGTGGCCAGGGCGCTTGCCATGCGCATAGTCGCAGCGCGGCGGGAGCGCGGGCGCCGCTAAGTGACGGAGGCGGCGGGCGGACGGGCGCGCGCGGGCCGCATCCGGCCGCCCTCCGGTCCTCTACCACCGTCGCGACGACATCGCGCACCTGGGGTAAAGATAGTTTCATTAGGATAGTCTTTTATCTTATAAATACACATTTCAAAGTCGAAGTCAAAGGTTACAAAACGTAAAAAAATGTACGACTTATCTTTAAAGAAAGTTTATAAGTAATGGAGTTAGTGGCAGAAGTCAGAACGGAATGACTGTGTTAATTTTTAGGTCTGAACTTCGTCTCACACTTCTAAAGGTCTTTATTTATCGTTGGAGTCACTGTGTGTACCTATGTAATCTACAATATTTTTTGCTAGACCGGAGATTCTCGTCTTTCTAACTTAACATGGCTAATTATTTCATGTGTGAAATTGGGTGGAGCAACCTAATCAAGGGGTGAACAAAGATGGCGGCGATGGGAACTAGAGCGCATGTGCAAATCACAAGCTCCACCCACGACTTTCTTTGTGGCTGATGCGACCTCCAATAACATAGGGTAGGTATATCCTATTGGATTAAAGGCCGATTTTTCAATCGTCATATAACTTTTATTTGAGTAATAAACATGTCGGTTTGACATAATGATCTATACAAAAGCTATCAAAACGTCAAACATATTCCCCAGATAGACGTTATCTGTTGATTGAAAAATCGGCCCTCAATTAATTGACTTCTTCTTCTTCTGTTTGCATACCTAGGAACATAAACGAAGTTGTAGGTAAGAGTTTGATTTAAATTGTTTCTAGAAAGATAGTTAAGTGAAAAAGTAACATAACTTAAGGATTTAATTCCGAATTTTATTCCAAAAACCTGGGACAGCCAAAGTTAATGGCAACACCACTCAATGGCATCTAAGCAAATTCATACCGCTGAAAAAGAAATAGCTTTTCTTTGAAAACTGAACACACACATACCTACAGGACATAATTACAGAAAAACAAAAAAATAAATAATCTGCACCTGAAATCATTTTCCTCATCGCCAACCAAAAGCATTATTCTCGAAAATTTCACCAAATAACGTCATGTTTTCGCACTAAGTCTGATATTCTGCTTTTAAAATAAAAACACGTTTTATCTCGTAAATCTAATTTCTAACGTCACAATGTCGCGCCTCCGGTCTTACGTCACAGGATACGTCTGATTATGATTACCCCGTTATCAGTTATCAGTGGCGCCGCGATTGTGAGCTTAAAATATTTGTCTGATGAATAAGTGTTCGATAAGTATTTTTTGATACCGAAATCTACGAAAGATATTTACATTTTTCTGGTTTAAGTTGAATTTGATACGTCATCCGTCATTTTAACTGTGCTCTGCCTGGACTGTACTTTATCTAAGCAGGATCTAAGAATGTGTCATCTTGAAAAATCGGAACCGAATTTGAATCATTTTAGGGCGGTTCTCTTTCACGTTACTGAGTTTTAAGGCTCCCGCAGACAGATGCGTACGCGACTGTAGCACCTTCAGCGCCATATGTTCGAATACCCAGACCAGTTATCAATAAAACATAGTGTTAGTGTTTTAATTCTAATCTCTCTTTATATAAATGGCACTGGAAATGACAAAAAAAATAAAATAAAATAGAACTTGAAAATCAACAAAAAAATTGTGACAATCATATATCTAAATGTCATACGGATGAAAAAACAGTATAGTAAATGATGAAAAAAGGATGGGTAAAAAAACACATCCGAATAAAAAATAACTGTCAAAAATTTAAAGAACTAGGGTCTGGCGGTGAGGGTGCTAGTAGAACAATTTCAGTAAAACTTCATGCAAATTGTTCTACCAGAATCGCGTCGCACCGTCCTGCCTGCGGGAGCCATTTTTTAGGCTCGTGTGATATGAGAAGCTGATAGGGAACAATGTGTTTTGATTTAAAAGAGTGTCCAAAGTTCAGAGAAAGAGAGAGCCCGGTGGGGAGAGTGCCCGTTCTTCTTCATAAAACCAACTACGCTTTGGAATGCGCGACTAGCTTATCTTTGTAAATGGGTTAATTGAAAGAAATGCTTTGAGTTTGAGTTTTGAGGGAATATTTTCAACGAGTGGCTAACAATGTAAGCTGCCAGTCTCAGCGTTAGTGTCAGTCATACCCTGGGCAGCCCCGGCATCACTTTAGTCATAATTATAATTATTTATTTGTCAGAATATCGTATATTAAATGGTCTCAAGATTAGTTAATGGTATCATCACATTCTGCCAAGTGTGGCGTATGTAAGTTTTTCACTTCATGAGCTATTGTTATGTTACTTCTTGCCCATAGCATAATTAGCCTATAATGTTCCCACTGCTGGGATACAGGCTTCCTCTCGGTGAGATGGAGTGGGCCGTAATCAACCACGCGGGCCCAGTGGCGGTTGGTAGATGTCACATGTCTTCGAATTTTTGGTTTTAGGACATGCCGGTTTCCTCACGATGTTTTCCTTCACCGTTTTTAGAGCAGTAGTGATGAAATAATTTACACAACGTAAAGAGCCTGTTTGGTTTCGAACCTATGACCTACAACTTGTAAAGTCGCGGACATTACCACTGGGCTCCTACTGGGGCCAAGAGAGAAAATAATTGCTGTTATTGGGAGACCTTTTATGTACACAGACAACACTGTTCCACAATTCATGATCACTAAGCCTTTGAACTTGACAGTCACGTTGCAAGCCTTGCGTACAGGTCGATACTCCGAGGAATACAGCAACTTTATACTTCTTCATCTCACATTTTACCGACTTTTACTAGTTATACTGCAAGACGAACTTGATCTATCATAATTCAATGTCAATCCTTGCGCGGGGGCAGCCGTAATCGGTATGTGGTTGACCTGACGGAGTGAGAATCAGATTACATCACGTTTTTCAAACGTTTCTAATGAATATTGAATTAGGGTTTTTGGACACAAATGCAATAAATACCTAAACGCATTTTCGACCATAGAAAATAATTATGTATATTTTGGATACCTACTTTTCACATGTATTCGGGTTCAGGCCAGATTAGAGAGGCAAGTAGGTAAGGAGTTCTTGTGATGCCAACGACTTGTAAGGAACCTTTGTACAAGCAGAGTTTTAAGTAATAAAGTGATTGAAGCGTTTTGTAAGTTTGACGTTCAAAAAGTGATGGTTCTCAGCCTAATTTGAGTACCTACTTAAATGATTTTTGGTTTTTATTTTTTTTAAGAAGGTACCTAGTCCTTCACGTCATCTCTCAGATTATCCAAGTCCATGCACATTTTTAGCAATTTGAAATTTGGAACAGTTTTAGATGACGTTTGCCCAACGATTTTGCAAATAGGAAAGATTTTCTTTTTGCAACATTTACTGAAAGGGATCTTAAAAATTCAAAGTGGTGCTACTAGGGCATGTGGGGTATTATATGAAAGAACGCTGTTTGCACATTCTCAAACATTTTTTTCCTTTTTTTAAGGCCGCATAGTTTTTGACTTTTGATGAAAAATGTAAAAAAAAAATACCGTCCCCCCCTTATCTCCGAAGTTTGAATAGAAAAAAATCTGAAATTATTCTATGTAATAGTAGTTTATGTACAGATTACAGGAAAAATAAAACGATGTCTCTAAATAGCACACTTTTCAGAAATCGGAACGGAACCCTCGATGCGCGAGTCCGACTCGCTCTTGACTGGTCATTATTTTCTTTGTTGTTCATACGATTGCAGGTTTCGAGTTTTAAGACTCGAAGGTGGTGACAAATAATAAATTCAAAGAGTCTGAAGCTATGTCGTGTCAGCAAGGTTAATACCGGAACTATCAGCTCCAGGTGCGGCGAACATACAAGTAGTTAGTATTGTCATTGAGGTCAGAAGTTGTAGTAACGAGACAAACACGTGTCATAATTAATTTTACAACGTATTTTGTAAACTGTTTAGCACATCAGTGACGTATTTCACATGTAACAATAAAGTTATTAGCGTTGTAACAATCAATGTGCTTAAATGAATGCGAAAGTTTGTCCGTTTGTCAGTTTCTACTCTCTAAAGTGGGCAATAAAATTACCCACTATGTAATTTTTAACCGAATTCCAAAAAGGAGGAGGTTATCAATTCGACTGTATTTTTTGTGTTTTGACCAATTTTGAAAATTATTTTTTTGTTTGGAAGGTCCCATTGACACCAAGTCAGAATCTGATGAGGGGATCCCATGGAAATCGAGGGAAACCCTCAAATTTTATAGGCACACCTATAGCGATTTGGGTATTTTGTATAGTAACTCGTGCATTTGCTCTCGGAAAGCACCATTTGGTGAAGTGTAACTGATGATGAAGACCACAGATTGCTATCGAAACTACTCAATTATACCTGCTTCGCTGGTTACGATTCGACTACTTTAATATGTAGTCGAATCTCAACCAGTTTAATATGTTGCTAATCAATTTATGCTCGTCACAATGCATGTGGTGAAGAGGTGATGGTGACTTCACCATCAGCTCCAGTTCTCCTGGTTCTTACTAGGAAAACTACAATTAACGTCCCTGTATCGGGAAAATGATTAGTCCGAAGAATTCCACCCATTAAAAAAAGTTTTTTACAAAAAAAAAAAACAACCGACTTCCAAAGAATAACACTACAAAGTGAAAAATAACTTTAATTTGGAAGTTGGTGTCTTTGGATCTGTATTTTAGTTTTTTGCCACCGACTTTCGAAATTAAAGTAATTTTTCACTTTGTAGTGTTTTTTTTTTTGTAAAAAATATTTTTTAATGGGTGGTATTCTTCGGACTAATCTTTTCAGATATCAAAGAACTTATCTTTCTGGGATTAGAAACAGCGTTGTATTAAATTGACTTGAATCTGAGCCTTAAATGGAAGCTTCTTCTTGACTGATTGTACCACATAGTTGATTCAAGGACTTTAAGCTCACGTTCCTCAAGGATCTTACTATATCTTGCATAAGAAATCGCGAATCAATTCAACTGGTCCATCCAAAATCTGGTAGATCCAAAAGACCGATTCAATTTTAAAGATCGCGGGTAGGTTCTATCTGGTATTGGTATAAAATTCATGGATTCAGGGAAAATACCAGATATCCTGAGAAAACTCAGTTTTATGGTTTGATGAAGTATCTAGAGAAAGTCTGAAATTGACCACAGTTCGGAAACAAGTTGTTCTCCAAGTTGGCAATAACAGCACGATGTCTGAACCCAAAGCGAACAAACCCACGGGTTATAGTTAAAGTACGGTTTATAGTATTAGTTAGTCAATAGTTACTGGCGAATCAATCGTTTAATTAGTGGTGATACATGCAAAACAAATGACAGCGATAATTGGCAGATATAGACGAGTGACGCAATTATACGACAATGCTACAATGTTTGAGCACAAACGGAGCTGGTCAGTGGCGATGAACTGCCACATCCTTGTGACTTACTATATCCTATTATTGGACCGGATCTATTCTCTTTGGATCTTAGGTAATGTTCGTGTAGGCATGGAGCTCAATGGTACAGTCAGCAACAAAAGTCGATTAACACTTGCAGTTTTTTTAAACTTAATTAAAAAGCGAAATATTTAATTCAAATCGGAACAGAAGCACTTAAAATTTTAAGAACATTAACATTAAATTTAACAGTTAAACGAAAAAAAAGCAGTTTATTGAATAATTTTGTGTTAATTTAGGTGATGTCAAAAAGTAGCAGTGTTAACCGACTTCTGTTGCTGACCGTATTATAGGTACGAGTATGTACACCTCTGCCTAACGCAGGCATGATGTTATGTTATTTTTATGGCCTTAGTGCTAGTTTTTATACTTACTCGATTGCGTTTACGTTAACGTTAACTTACGTCAATTTGTATGGAATAACTATG
This sequence comes from Cosmia pyralina, assembly GCA_946251885.1. Lineage (NCBI taxonomy): Eukaryota > Metazoa > Arthropoda > Insecta > Lepidoptera > Noctuidae > Cosmia > Cosmia pyralina. Next base: position 24,098,696 of record OX276358.1, read on the forward strand.
TTTCCCGTTATAGTCACCAGACGGCGCTTATTCAGTTTCAGTACACATTGAAGTTTAAGTAAACGCGATCGAGTAAGTACCTGTAAAACTCGCACTAAGTCCACTGATGGTTACTTTAACATAGGCACTGTTGAATGTGTGCCTGTCCATTTTTCTAGGTAGTCGAAAAAGGTTTTAAGGGAAGCGATTAAGTAAATCAGCATATTTGCTATCTCAACTTTCTAGGAAAGTAAATACTAAAACACTGTTAACAGCCTATCATGGACTAGTCGCCTCAGTTCTGCGATATGGCGTTATTTTCTGGGGGCATTCAACAAATAGGGAAATTGTTTTCAGGATGCAGAAAAGATGTGTACGTGCAATGTGTGGTTTAAAAAGAACACATAGCTGTATTCCATATTTTAAAAACTTAAAAATATTGCCTCTACCGGTTCTACACATCCTGGAGACTGCATTATTTGTAACAACAAATTCACATCTATTCAGAAAACTATGTGCAGTAAAAAAAACACCGATGCGTGCTCAATATGTTAATGAATTATGCCTTGTGAAATGTAAAACTTCTCTAATGAAGAAAAGCTTCTTTGGTGTTGCTCCACAAATATACAATAAAATACCCGATGAAATAAAATGTATGCCACTGCAGAAGTTTAAAAAACACTTAACGGGTTACTGCTTGAAAGATGTTATTATAGTCTTGACGAGTTTCATAATAACGAAACTCTTTAATTAAAAATATTTTTGTAATAGATAATAAGCGAACGTCGTCGGCTAGGTGTAATAACCTCGTAGTTGTAATTTGTAACTGTGTGTTTGTATGCCTACTAGGCAGGACATAATGGAACTGTAACTTACCTAACATCTGTCTGTATAACCTATTCCCACAATAAAAAGATTTGATTTGATTTACTCATACACAAGGGTGCCTATTGAAACTTTTGATACTGTGAACTCTACATACAATCTTCGAAGAATTTCTACGCTGATCACACCTTACTACTGATACGGAAGCTATCAAGTATTTGAATTTGTAAGGACAACCGGCTCTGCTACATACAACACTGGATGACGGTGCGCGGTGGCAGTGGGCGCGGAAAATGCAAACTGCGCCGTTTTTTCGGCTTGTGCGAAATGAATATACAAATTTTGACAAATTTTTTATAAGTTAGGAGGGCTGTCGCATTTTGTGACTTCTCTCGCTCACGGGACCAAATTTTTAAGATTGTTATGAAAAGATGCTTTTTTAAAAAATGTAATCAATGAAAGGACTAGTAAATAATGTTAATTTCATAGGTACGTTCAGCAACATAAGTCGATTAACACTGCTACTTTTTACAAATTTTTGTAAACTAATACAAAATGTATTTTTTTTTTTAATTTATTTTATTTATTTCCTTATCTCCTTTTTTCCTAAAATACCTAAGACTAGTAGATCTTTAAAATTTACTTCTGTTTCGGTTCTAATTAAATATCTTATTTAATTAGATAAAAAAAAAATAGTTTTTCACGGCAACGGGTGTGTAAAAAAGGGCACCTTTGCAATTTTCTGAAATTCAGACCTTCACCGAGTAATAAGTGATTAGAAGAAACATCTGGTATTAAAGATGTTTGATTATGAACAGATTTTGGCAATGGCAATTTGGCGATCAACGATCAATTCTAAACAAAAACTGCCTAATTGAGGATCCCGCATGACCCCACACAGTATCCGATCCTTTATCCGCTTTCAATGTACCCTAGCCTAATAGACTATTTGTGTTTAAAACTTAACTGTGAAACTACAAACTTCGACATGTGAAAATAGCAAAGTCCGCATATTTAAATAGCTAAAAATAAATCTCCGCAAATAGCGTTATTGATTTATCGCGTGTGATTAGGCATCAGTATTAATTACGCGTAGGTAATTAATAGCTCTATTAATTACTTTACTACATGTCATTGTGTACTTACAAATGATACTATAATTAGATGTAGCGACATTTCGTTTGCTTGAGGTAAAGTTCCTTTTTGTTTAACTTTGAGTGAGAGGATGATCCGACAGTTATCGCCTCTTAGAGTGAACACACTAATCAGAGCCGAACGAAGCGAAAAAGAATCTAATTTTAGAATTCTATATTATTATTATTTCTTGTTTGAAATCCTATGAAATCTCGCACCGAATCGGACGAATCGTCGGAAGAATTACTAGGAATTTCGTTTCGTTCGGCGCAGTCAATTCTTTTGGCGTGGATGAGTGATTAATTTCCTTTACGGCCAGTACTAACATAACATAAAACCAACATTTGTGTAGTTAAAAAAAAAAAGTTTTGACTTTGAATTTGGTCCATTTATCCATCTTACTTTATGACTAAATGCTTGGCTTCTTGTCAGCATTTTCAATAATACTGCTTCAGATTTGTAATAATACAATGAGAAGAAAAATAGTTGTAATTTGTGTAATGTTAACAATATCGGTACTTCGTTTTTTTTTAGCAGAGTTTGTTTTCTTGTTTTTTCTCTAGCCTAGACCGTCTATATTCTCACATTCTTCAATTCTTTGGCTGTTACAAATTTATACCGAATACCCAATGTTTATTGCATTATATCTCTAGGGATATTATAGCTATTTACCGTAATAAAGCTATAATTATGAAAGCGGTTCATAACTACATTACTAGGAATATAACTATCTTACTAGGAAAGTATTAGGACACTCCGACAGTTTTCATATAACTATATTACGGTGGATATCTATATCCCCAGGGATATAACTATATCATGGCTACAACCATCTTACTGCGACATATACTTAGGGATGGTAACTTGAAATTTTATGTGATCATTGTGGAATGATCACATTTATGTTACCACCCCTAACTATACCTACCCTACCGAATACTCAATAGTTTATTGCGTTCCACAATGAACGCAATAAACTATTGAGTATTCGGTATAAACTTGTAACAGCCAATAGTGATATGGGATAAGGACAGGAAGATAATGACATCACATAAAATGTCAACAACAATATTATTGTTGTAGCCAAATTCATATGTAGAAATACTCTGGGAAGCAGAATATTCTATCGAACATAACTTTGCATCAACTGCATGGCATAGCTACACAAGCAGCGATACTTCTGGTCCTTAACACCAACTCCAATAAGCTACAAACCTAATTATTGCAGTTCCCAAGTAGCCGATATAATGAGTGAGGCGGTAAACATCGTCAGTTGCGTAAGAGACGGGACTGGTTTCAGCAAGTCAAGAGTGAAATTGATTGTAGATATAGACCCAACCGGTTAGGGACTAGTTGAAAACTGATTCTTCCAAAGTTTTGAAATGCGAACACTAATCTCGGTAAACAAACCCCCCCGCGCGCGCCTCTCGTTCCGCAAACTGATTTTCAACCACAGAATAACTTTGTTCGTAATGCCGATGCAGCTTCACGGCTTTTGGAAAAAATATACTACACCCAACCACCTTTCCAAAGAACCTGAAACGCAAGGAGTGGGTCCACACACAAAATTCCAAAAAATAAAAAAACTAAGACGCGGAATGCTTTCGCCCCGCCCCTTTTTTATCTGGTAACTCTCCGGCTTTGGGCGTTTTGCGGTTTCGGTAGTGGTAACTTTCGGACGTTGGGCGTGGGAGTGGCTAAACAGATTTTTCCATGTTAAGACAGTTTCACCTGGGTGCTGCTACAAAGAAAAGATGGATGGACTGTGTGAAAGATGATATGGCTAGAAAGGGGGTGAGTACCGAGATGACGACTAATAGAGAAGTATGGAAGAAAGACATGTTGCGCCGATCCCAACTAAAGGATAAGGACAGAAGATGTATAATATCTGGATGCTGTAAAGCTATTGATTTCAACTATGTTTTGGACATAATATGTCAGTAATATTCTTGGTATTAACCTGTTACTGTTGATTTTAGACCTGAGGTAGACACCATGAGAAGTGAAATAAATTGGAACGAACTTGGACTTCAGAAAAATTTATTTATCACTTAAAGTTTTGAATTTATTATCTGCAGTGAGGATATAGATGACATTGACAATGAGGTGCAACTTAATGGACCTATCCTAATCCTACCTAATATGACAAATGCAAAAGTATGTTTGTTTGTTACTTTTTCACGCCTAAATCACTGAACCGGTCATCCTGAAAGGAGATGGCCAATTTACTTAGGGAACTCTGCCTAGTATCGAAAAATTCATGTACATTAACGAGTTTTGCTTTATTTTGAATTTAGTATGCTCTAAAATTAACTGTAAAAGTTACATAATCCAATAACTTCGGATTTCCTAGAAATTAACAAAAACATGTTTTGATCATGAACCTACTCGGGCTCATAACTAGGTAGTAGCCAGATTATTCTGCATGGGGTATAAGCTACGCTTGTACCAATGTGCAATGTGTGTGTGTGGTGTTGTTGTATCAATGGATGGGTGACCATTTTCTTATCGACACCCTTTCTCGGAGTGCATGTAAAGCCGTCGGCCCTGTATGTAATACTCTCGGGTCGTGTCAAAGTGCAATTCAGGTCGCACAACGCTTATGACCTACAGTTATATTCAACTACAAGTTGCCTCTCTTTCTATCGCGTAACTCTTATACCTTCTGACCTACTGAATTAGCCCCGTGGACGGGTCCCGCCGCGTACTTGTAGCTTCATACCTAAACTGCGGAGTGTCCATCCGTCGACCTGCTGTCAGTTTTCTAAAGTTATAATTTCACAATAAAATAGTTTTAATTTTGGTGAGCATTTATCCATTTTGTTGAGCATTTATCCATTCTGGCAGGTATTTCGAATTTTTTGATAGTAAAATAGGTACTTTTCTGGTAGGCGTTTAAACACAAGCCAAATGAAATCTTTCATAATTTCTTTTACATTCAGGTACACAAAATATGATTTGTAACAACGAATTTCGTACAAAATCATACGAAGATGGATGTAAACTCGTACCTCGTACCAAGTCCTCTGAATCTCGTACATGTACGAGAAACATGGTACGGATGGCAACACTCTGCGATTGTCGAACCTGTCATGTCGTTTCGTTTCGTTGTTACAAAAAAAAAAGTTATCTAAAACAATAATATTTCATAGCATTCAAGTAATTTACAAAATGTTTTTTTATTATGATTCTGATTATTATGTTTTTTATTATCATTTTACAGTCCGAATCATTTTTAATATAACTCTGATGGAACATTTATATTTTAGGTTTACAGGGAATGAAACGTTTACCCAAAATGGCCCGCCATCTTGATACGACCGAAACGCAAAACAACTATTTATGTTTAAATATTTATTCTGGACTTGTAAGAAAATGTAATTAGTTTTGTAATTTTTATTTCTATTTTTATTTACTTATAATTAGGTGTCTAATAATGTACATGCCACTGAGTAACTAGGCAGAAACGGGCCATGTCATTTTGCATATAGGGTGACTGGTAATTAGTGACCGATACTTAAACACATGATTGTGCTCATGATAACAAACAACTTTTACTATTTGACGAAACCTGAAATCGCGAAAAAATTCAGCTGCTCCCTACATTTTGACAAGTTATGCGAACCTGAATGTATGGGTCAGCTGATTTTTTTTCGCGATTTCAGGTTTGGTCCCATAGTAAAAGTTGTTTGTTATCATGACTATAATCATGTGTTTACGTATCGGTCACTAATTACCAGTCACCCTATATACGTTGTCAAGTGTACAGAAACGGTACCTTTTATCCCGAAAAAAAAACCTAGTTCCTGAGGAAAACAACAATAACGTTCTTATGATAATAGATGGCGCCACGTGTATTTCGGATCATATTTGTAATATATTATTACAAACAGAGTACAACACGAATTGATTGTCAAAAGCTAGTTTAAAATATTTTTGAAATTTTCTTAAAATTATCATCAGGCAGGCTGAATAAGCCAACAAACTTATTCAAAATCTGGGACGATGAGTTAATAAGCAACATTTCTAGTAACAAGCTTATTAAGCTTATATAACTTATTTCTATCAAGCTGAGCTTCACACAGCTTCGGCTTTGATCCCCGACCTTTACCGAGTCAATTCAGTGGTGGTTCCACTAAACCCGTCATACGATACATCTTACTCACTCCCATACCCAACATTCTTCATTGCTTTATTAATTCAATTAAAATCTGACCCAAATGATTCAAATATTTCATTAACTATTAATATTTCACCGAATACCATTAGGCTTCAATGTGTATAAATCTTTGGCAAAATGGCGTGCGCATATTATTAATAATACTTATAATAAATCATTCGGAACCCTTCCCTTTTGGGCGCCATATGCGAAATATGTTGACTTAGGAATGAAGTTGAAACATACAACTGACTATTATGTTTGATTCATACCGTAGTGGGTACCACGTATCATTTTGGTCTCGATACAGATCCATTCGCTACGTATAGGGAAACAGCGTTAAGTCTAACCAAAACATTTATCAAAAGAGCTGTTAGTAGAATTGGCTCTAAATGAGATCGATTTTGGACCCTGATTAAGGTCATCATCCCCGTAATTCCGTGCGGATATATTCAGGATTTATGTGTTTCACGGCACCTTATTTCCGGCAGAAGATAGCAACTTGTCGGTGAGTATAATGTAACTGCACATACATAGACAAAACACACACACAGTAACACATTGCACAGAAGGCACTCTTTTAAATGGTGTTTCAAAATTAACCCAACAAACTTTAAGAGGTGCTTTAGACCATCGGACTGAATAACTTACTATGGGTCTAACTATAAAATCTAAAAAAAAACCGCTGTCCGATATAGTTTAGAAAACTAGGTATTAAAATTTAGTATGGAATAGCAGATTTTTTTTCTTTTCGATGACATAAAGCACTCCTTAAAGTTTGTCGGTTAATTTTGAAACACTTATAAAGGATATCAGGGAAAACTCGCGATGACCAGGGAAGCATAGCAAGACTCAGCAGTGAGTGGAATAATGCTGCACAATCAATCTTCCTAGCCTTTTCCCAACTATGTTGGGGTCGGCTTCCAGTCTAACCGGATGCAGCTGAATTTTATTTACCAGTATTTTATAAATATAGGAATAATGCTGCACATGATAATGATAAAGTACGAAAACTCTACGAACAATATTTTTCGCGGTAACGTCAATAATCGCCATAGCCCGCTAATGTAGCCCCAATAGGAATAATTGTTTCCTATTACAGTCACCAGACGGCGCTAATTCAGTATCAGTACAAATTGAAGTTTACGTTATCGCGATCGAGTAAGTATAAATACTCGCGCTAAGGCCTCTGATCATAGTTTTATTATCTACCAAACTCTCGATAGTTCACGTTATAATTATAAGCTTTTGGTCATGGATATAAATATTCAAGATTTTATATATTCAATGAAGCAAATCGATTAATATGATTTACAGTTTTATCATGGCTATAAATCATGAAGTTTGATGGAATATTAGGTTCATTGGTCTATTAAAAGAAAATAAGTTATTTTGGTGTTGTCGAATTATATTTATTTGTGTTATTGGTTAATCATAGGAACTATAAAAAGCACGTCATCTTAGTGTATCATGAAGTGTGTCTTCCACGAGACAATAATATCTGGACTAGAGCGGCTTATATCTTGATGAACGGAAAGAAAGGAGGAAAAAAAAACTTTTCTAGATAAATCTTCAAACACCCAGTTTCTTGGTGTAACGTAGATGAGCATTCCAATAAACGTGACAGACGTCAGAGCAGGAAGAAACATCTGACGGAGGATAGAATAGAATGATAGAAACAAATGACGATTTTGACACCTTTTGTTAATACAGCAACTTCTCCAAGCAGGCATTGTCATTTATCTTAGTGGTGTCTTAGTGAGTGGTTGTCTTAGTGTGTGGCTTAGAAGCAATAAATTGGGACTGTTTCACCACCAAGGATTAATTTCCTATTAACTTACTTGGCAGATAATTTCATACAAATTCTGTTCCATATTTGAATTTATTCGGTGAGTAGTGGCTACTCCGACAAAAAAAATAAAAATATGTTATTTACTTCGACCAAACACTTTTCATACACATTCATCATTTTTCATTTTTATTTTTTTACATCGTGAAATAAGCCCTTAGAATAATAAAATAACTTTGTATAATAAATGCTTGATGAAGCTATTATGGCAGTAACTATTACCATTGCTTACCAAAGGAAAATTCAATTTAGTAACAAATTGGGAAATGATGACAAATAACCATCAGTATGAAGCAAATTTTCACGCTTATTATATCTTTAGCATGAATAAAAGTATAATTAATTATATTATAAGTTACAATGTGTGTTGGCATCAGTCCTATACAGTAGTCAGTGTGTTGGGCCTTAAGATCGTAATCAGGCGTGAGTTGTGGCAGTTTGCGAGATTATCTGTGGTTACCATCGTTATTGGGTAAGGTGTTATGTACACCTACTTGTGGGGTATTAATGTGTTGATTAATAAGCCCCAAATATTCAGTGCCTACTGATTATAAATTATCTTTAGAACAGTGCAATACAAGGTTGTCAAGAGTATGTTCCATCTCATGCTATTTATTTTTTTCATTACCGTATTGCCTTTTCCAACGTCACGGGGAGAAAAGAATTCGGTTAGATATTCGGCTGGAAAACTATTTCAGAGAGGAGAGGAGAGGAGCTCGTGGCTAACTAATAATAGCTGCACGAGTCGATCCATCAGGTTAAGCTTCGCTTGCCGGGGTCGGTCCGTAGATGGGTGACCATCTTTACATACCGAGACTCCTCCGTGCCTCGAAAAGCACTTTAAACCGTTGGTCCCGGCTGTCGTTCGTGGATCTTTGACAGTCGTTACGGGTCGCCAGAAGCCCGAAAGTATGACAGCCAGTCTTACCAAGGGGTATCGTATGACCCAGTTAATGGGTTGTGGAGGTCAGATAGGCAGTCGGTCCATGTAAAATACTGGTATTCAGCTGCATCCGGTTAGACTGGAAGCCGAAACCAGCATAGTTGGGAAAAGGCTAGGCAGATTGAACTATTTCAGAAAATCTATGAAACTTTAAATGTGAATGTTGACTATGTTCTTGATACAGTGGCTAATATGTCCTATTTTAGATACCTATACAGGTTGTACAAGAAAGGTGTGCTCAAATTTAAGAGTGTGGTACAGACCATCAAACTGAACAACTTTCTTTGTGGGACCAACATCGTAATCGCGAAAAAAATATCAACTATCGCATAGAAAACTTCAATACCTACTCGACGCAAATGTATGGCACGGTTGATTATTTTTTCGTGATTACGATGTTGGTCCCATGGAGAAAGTTGTTCAGTTCAGTATGATAGTCTGTACTACACTCTTAAATTTGACCACACCTTTCTGGGACACCCTGTATAGTTGAAAAGTCTTACTTTTCGTAAAAACGACTTCGCTAGAATTAAATTACTCTCAAATCCTTGGCATACATCATTTGTCATGACACCATTAATATCAATTAAAAGCTCAATAACAACAACATTCAATAAAGTAGCATTTAATTACTTCTGTTAATTACTATATCAATCTCTACACCTATCCTTTACAATCAATTAGTCCATACATTACACGTCTTTTAATTACCCAATTTGTATTGCAGTCATAAGAAATGCCACGCGGCGATTGGCTGTTACAAAACAGTGCACGCGTGCTGTCGCACTTTCCTGATTTATGATTGGTCGTTTTACTAATGAATTATTTAATGGCTGCCGTCATAAAACCAGTGACAAGTTGTATACACTTATTTTAAGTTGTAATGGTGAAGCGTGAGTCGCAATGGACTGTTGGGGGCCCGTAATTGGTTCACGATAATATTTTCCCTAATGGCTGCCCAAAAATTTGAATGCATAATTTCCCATCATTAAATAGAAACATTAAGTGGGTGGAAGATGTAAAATGTTCTTATCGTTTTATTTGACTTTTATTTGATGTGGTTTATTAGACCAGTGTTCTACAGATGGACATTTACGATGCAATGTTACAGTCAATAATTAATAGTGTCCAGAGATAATTATTAGATTAATTAATCCCTACAGCGCATAATGTGACAGATCTGGGAAAGAATGGTAAGACTACAGGTTAAATCTAAGAAGATAGAATCTCGTGTCGTAGTTTACCAACATCTAAGTAATGCTTTCAGTTTAATTATAGTTGTAATTATAATTTTAACAAATTAATGTATTGTATAAAATTTATACATTTAACATGTTAAAATATTTGAATTTTAATAAGACCTTAATGTGCCATTTTTTAAAGTAAATAAATATATTCTATTCTATTTGAAAGTTGATGACAAGACATTATTCAATTTGCAACGTGGTAACTAATGTGGATTTTTGAAAGTAATTAACACATAATATAATAAAAATGAAAGTCAAACGCAAGCCAAGCCTTTTATTCAAACTAGGCTCAGAATCAGCTCTATTGAACGTCAAAATTACATAAAATAGCCCCCAAAAACGCCCGCCTTTCACAAGGAGGTTTACTGGGATAGTTACATCGATCCTTTTTCCTGTGGAACCCTAAAGCGTGTGAATCAAAGTTAAGGGCCAACTGTGTTTTACAGCATTTTTATTTGTAAAGGACATAAAATTAATGGTGTCAGGTATTTGATTATAAGTAGCTTTGCATTACAATTTTAGATGTTTTTAATGTCCCTATTAATTTTATTTATAGACTTGCCGATTAATTTGTGGGTTCTTGTTATGTTCCAAAGATTTATGACCTAACAGTTTTTTAAATAACTTCCTATTTTTTATAGGTTTCGACACACTAACAACCTATGTTACAAATATATTGATCATCATCTTCCTGCCCTTATCCCATATTACTTGGGGTCGGCGCATCACGTTTTCTTCTTCCATTCTCCCCTGTCAACCGTCACGCTATCATTCACTCCCTTCTCTTTCATAATATTCATATTCCTCACACAATCCATCCATCTTTTTTTTGGCCTTCCTCTCCCTTTGCATCCATCAACATGCGTGCGAATTATTTTTTGAGTAAATTTGATTCATAATAAGGTGCTGTTGCAGTGGATTTAAAAAATACAGGTTCCGAATGAAATGTAAGTATAAGTCAGAAGAAACATGAACACCGAGGAACGATCGCTGGTAATTTTTACGGAAAATAATGTTCTATTTACATCGAAATATGCAAGACATGAGCAATGGTGGCCCAGCGGTAATGGCCCCGATGGATATGGCCTTGTCCTTCCCACAGGGAGGAGGCCCGTGTTCCAACAGTGGGAACGTTGTAGGCTGATTATGCTGAGCAAGTTATACCGAATTAAACTAAATCCAAATAAAAATAAGCTTTGACATTGGTTTCTAAGAAGAGAGAAAGTTATAAAAATTTGTAACGTGCCTGCTAGGGATGCCATATTTAATACATTTTTATTTTTCAAATTTCAAGATTCGAAACATCTTCAAGTCAATTCTATTTGCTGTGCTAGTAACAACAACACAATCAACTTTACATACTTGTACATAATATACATACACTACATTATCTATCCTGCCACTTACATTACTAATCAAGAGTGAGAAACTCCTTCGACATCAATTAGGGACTATAGCTACAGATTACCGCGTGTCTGCGTCTGAAAGACGTGTGTAGCGGCGCCACGTGTTTTAATTTACATTCGATTATCTTTACATAGTTATTCCCTTCCGTAAATAGAGCATAATTATTAAATATTTTGCTATACAAATGCTACTATCTTACTTTTTACTAACACACTATCATACAGATATTATAAAGGTGAAAGTTTGTGAGTGTGCGTGTTTGTTACTTCTTCACGCTCAACCGGCTGGAACGATTTGGATGAAATTTGGTATGTAGATAGCTTATACCCTTTATAATATCTTTTAACAATAACATGCACTGACAACACACACACCCCCACACACGCACACACACCCTCATACACACCCACACACAAACACACGTAAACGCGCACTCGCACCCGTACTCACCAGTAACAAACTAATATGCTGTACCTAATATCAATAATTTATGTCACGACATTCACGTTGGCACAATCTCCCTGTAATGCTCATGTTTGAAGACTGATTTCCAAAATACAAGCCCTGGCTTAGTTTGGGCATCAGTTTCAGTAGCTAAAGCAAAATTAAATGAATAATGTATGTATGTACCAAATTCTTGTGAATGCACTCGTATGTGACAAATAAACTTTTTACTTTTTTACTTTTTTTTTACCCTGGATTAACACATAGCCTACTTTATATCCCGGTCTACGGGGGTGAAACCGCGGGGCGCAGCTAGTATTATATATATTTCGCACGCTACTAGTGACACGGGGGACGAGGCAAAGTCTTATCGTAACAAGACACGTGTTACAGAATTGTACATACTACCGAAATAAAAATGAATGAATGAAATGCACCGACCACTCCCGTGGTTTGACCAGACTCGATTACTTGAATGAACCCAAAGATTTGCACCCCTGGAGCCTCATATTTCATGGGGCTGCAGAGACCATTGCATATCAAGGAGTAGACCGGGGCCGCGATAATGGTAGGGAAGACGTGCCCTTAGGATATGGAAGGAATATTAGAGCCATATCGGATATGTATCCTAAAGATTATTGGCAATGAAATTGTGGAGAGAGTAGCATACATTGTAAAGGCGTGAAAAGTAACAGGCAGACAGAGTTGCCTACTCTCGAGCAATAACTCGCGAAATACTCCTCACAATACACTTTTGTTTTATTGCTTGATAAGCATGAAAGACCGACTTGTCTACTATGCTGTTTAATTGAGTCTAATTTTAGAGTAATATTGGTATAGATTTTGAAAGTCAAACAAAAGTATCGAGTAAAAAGCACAAATTTTCAATTGCATCTGCTGAACTAGAAAACAGTTCAAAATATTACAAGAATCACAAAGGCAGCTATTTACAAAATCCTCAGAATTGAACCAACAAATCGCATCTTCATCGCTATCTCCACCTCACAGAGAACGGACCTCATTATCTTCCTGCCCTTGTCCCGTGTTACTTGGGATCGGCATAACACGTTTTCTGTTTCCATTCTTAATATCAACCGTCACGCTATCATTAACTCCCTTCTCTTTCATATCATTCCTCACACAATCCATCTATCTTTTCTTTGGCCTTCCTCTCCCTCTCCATCCATCACCATTTATATTCATCACTCTTTAACTCACACGCGTTTCCTAGCTCCCTCCTCGTCACATGCCCATACCAAGCCAAGCGATTTCCTTTCAAGTTTTTTGTCACTGGCGCCACTTTCAAATTTCCCTTTATATACTCATTTGTTACTTTATCCATTTTCGTCTCTCCAGACATCCATCTAAACATTCTCATCACCGCCGCATGCAATATTTTTTCATCCATCTTCTTCACGGTTCAGCATTCCGATGCATAATTCACTCACACGGAAAAAGGACCTAACGCCTATCAAATAAATCAAGCATTTATGTAAACACTCCGTGAACACAATAAAACATATTATTATTGTAGATAAGGTTGCAAAGCGACGCAACTAACGAAGCTGTTGGTTTATGGACATCTAGATCGGTTGTTCGTTAACCAAATACAGCGGTCTTGGTTGTTCGTTGGTGGACGCACTGGGTTTGGAAACGGCGCGGGTGATAAGCAGAACTTTCTCAATTTTTTAAACATTTTTGTAGAATCATGCAAAGAGCCGTTGTATTTCAATTTATTTAAACTATTTCGAATTTGTATTGCTGTAAATATTATATCAAATATTTATGAAAATAAATCTTTGTTAAAATATGTCAATAAATTATAAAAAAGATCGGTTTATAAATAACATCAATAGAGTGTGAATAAAAATAACTTAATAAGTGTCTGATCATAAATTAATAAGCTTATTACAATCATAAGACAATATCCTTGTAAGAATATTGTTACTGTGGTTACTAGCAATAATATTTTAAATACAAATGGTGTTTAGCGAAATGATTTCCGTCGATTGTTCCGATAAAATGACGGTGTTTATAAAATTATAGTAAAATTGAAATATGTCTCTTTTCCTTTGCTATGTACAGTTTGAATAGGTTCCTTAGATTAGAAAACTTAAAGTATTTTTTACGTAGTCAACTAGGAACCCTTATAGTTTCGCCATGTCCATTTGTCTGTCTATCTGTCCGCGGCTTAGCTCAGAGACTCCTAGTACTATATAGAAATCTGTAATTTAGCATGGGTATACATTTTAATCACACCGAAAAAGCGGTAAAATAAAATCTTAAAATTAAAAAAAAAATTGTACCTCCCTTGCAAGTAGGCTTCACAAGTTAACGAGGAATAGTCGATTAAGTTACATTTGCAGTTGGAATGTATGGGCGAGCATGGTTTTCAACTACAGTTAAAAGTTTGATCTTATGATAAATTCATCCCAACTACGGAACCCTTTATTGTGTGTGGTCCGACACGCACTTGGCTGGCTATTTTTCGTCTCAGTATGTCAAGGGATTTTAGTAAAACATAACTTATTTTGGCGAATTTAGTAATTTAATTACGATTCATGTCCATTACTTCCTCTACGCATTATTCAGATCGTCACAATGAAAGTAGTATCAAGCATTACCAATCTGCCTAGCCTTTTCCCAACTATGTTGGGGTCGGCTTCAAGTCTAACCGGATGCAGCTGAATACCAGTATTTTACATAGAGCGACTGCCTATCTGACCTCCACAACCCAGTAACTGGGTAATACGATACCCCTTGGTCAGACTGGTTATGTCAGACTTTCGGGCTTCTGACGACCCGTAACGACTGTCAAAGATCCACGAATGACGACCAGAACCAACGGCTTAACGTGCTTTCCGAGGCACGGAGGAGTATCGGTATGTAAAGATGGTCACCCATCCACGGATCGACCCCGGCAAGCGTAGCTTAACCTGATGGATCGATCCGTGCGGCTGTTATTACTTACCCACGAGCTCCTCAAGTATCAAGCATCTCTTTCCCACTTTTGGGCAATGGCAACCCCCAAATTCTTCCAGACTACTCTTTTCTTACGCTACCACGAACAAGCACCCTAATTGCGTAACACATTATTAGTCGGAATTTGAAACAAACTGCTAATTCATTGCTTCATATGTTCGAAAAATTTGTCTGCTCGACAACGTAAATAACACAATGAATGTTATTGAAGTGTCAAAATGAAACCAACTCCGATTGATAATGTGTTAGGCAATTAGGGCGCAGCACTCGCGGTAGACGACCAATCATCTTAGCTAACTTTATTGATTACCATTTTCATTCTAATTTCCATGTTAATTAAATTTTTTAACAAAAAAAAAAAACGTTATAAAACCGCCGCGTTTTCCCTCTGATTACGTAAACTGCGTAGCTGTTCAGTGGTTCTGGGCCACTCCCTTATCTCGTCGCGCGTTGTTCCGCCCTCATATATCTGTCGCGTTCTGAGATATGTGGCGTACTGGCGGTATTCAACATTTTGCTGCTCTGTGGCGCTGGAATGACTGAAACCTCTTGTTAACACGTTTGTGATTCTGTGGTATCAGTTGGAAGGTCAAGTCTAACTCTTAGTATGAGGTGTTTGGATGTCAGTTGTTAAGTGAAACGGGTCGATAACGGTATGTGTGATAGTAGGTCTATTGGAGAAATGCAGATAAGATTTTTCCTTCTTAGAAATGGAACAGAAATTGCCAGATAAGTTGACCGGAACTTCTTCACAGGTGGCTAAAAAGGGCCTAAATCTTAAAACTAATAAATAAATTGTTGGATCATGTAAAACATATCATTAAAAATATTTTCCCTTAAATAAAAGCAGTAGCTTGCTTGTGAGCCCGCACAGTAAACTGAAATTCTAAGCTGCTAGTTGTTGTTGTTGTTGTTGTTGCTGCTGATCTAGTTGCGGTCAGTGATTTCTACGTGTTTTAGGTTTACGTGTTGTTGATAAACTGATAGATAAGTGTTCAAGGGTTTTTTGATGAGTCATCTTCCTTTGATTCTATGTTTATCTAAAGACTAGCCGCGCCCCGCGCTTTCACCCGCGTAGACCGGGATAAAATGTAGCCTATGTGTTAATCCAAGGTATAAGCTATCTAAATACCAACTTTTATCCAAATCGGTCCCGCCGTTTGAGCGAGAAGAAGTAACAAACACAAACACACACACTCACACACTCAAAAACTTTCGCCTTATAATATTAGTGTGAAGTGTGATTTTGATAAATAGCATAGCAAATATACAGGGTCAAATTAAATTAGCTAACAAAACTCCGCAGACGTTATGGATGTCTAAACACGACAAAATAAAAAAAATCTGTATTTGATGATTATTTTTTGGGTCAATGACCGCTGTTAGTGGTGTTACTTGAAGTGTGAGTTCATAAAATCTGTTATACAGTGTTTAGATATCAATAGCTATCACGTTTGTGAAGTTGGTGACTACAGTAGTGTGGTACGGCGGTTGATGACCCCAAAAATAAAACATCATCAAATTAATTTCTTTTTGTGTTATTATTTCTAGATATCGATACACTTCGCGTCTGCGGAGTTTCGCTATTACAGTTAATTTAATTTGACCCTGTATATTTGCTATGCTATTTATCAAAATCGCACTTCACTATAATATTGTGTGTGTTTTAATGTTTGTTACTTCTTCACGCTCAAACGGCGGGACCAATTTGGATAAAAGTTGGTATGTAAGCTTATACCTTGGATTAACACATAGCCACTCGTACGAAAGCGTCTCTACACAAAAAACAGTCCGTAGTACAGCCATGCGTACGCGCACCGTGATGTCAGCCTGCACTTCGCACGTGTTTACAAACAATGCCGAAGCAACGAAGATTCTTGGAATCTTGTAACGCTCGGATGTTTCTATGGATGCCAGAGAACTGGACTCTATTGTAGTGTATGTTTCGTTTGAATGTATGATCGTATAAAATTCAGAAAAATAGGTATGTAAAGAGCAAACACAGTTTCAGATTTCTAGATTCTAGATTTTCTACAGAGAAAAAACAAGCGATAACCTATATTTTTTATGGTATAAAATGCATGCTGTGTTAACTCTTAACGTGAAATATAAATAAAACCACTTATCACAGTACAATATTCATCATTTACAAGTTTCCGAAGTTGAGACAAAAACTTGTTATTGTTTACTTTAGATTTTATGACAGCGAAAATAATATTTTTTTAATGTCATAGACTAGTTCAGTGAGTGTTGTCGTATCTCAAAAGGTTCGGACACAGATAATCTATCACAGTAAATGCATGGAATTGGATATTACTACTTAATAGTGGTGGAACAAGGTTAAAAGTAAAAAAAGATTGTCTTGAGAACTTTGTTCCCACGGACAATCTACTGTTGGGGAACAAACTTCCCGCGGGCGCGCAAGTGGATAGGCTACTTTCTATCCTGTACCCTAATTGCGTAACACATTATCGGTCGGACTTGGTTTCATTTTGAAACAAATTGCTAATCCATTGCTTCATATGTTCGAAAAATTTGTCTGCTCGACAACGTAAATAACGCAATGAATGTTGTTGAACTGTCAAAATGAAACCAATTCCGATTGATAATGTGTTACGCAATTAGGGTGCCGCTCTAGCGGGTGAAACCACGGGGTGCAGCTAAAGACTACTTTAGATAAAGATGGAATAAAAGGAAGATGACTCATCAAAAAACCCTTGAACACTTATCTATCAGTTTATCAACAACACTTCAACCTAAAACACCTAGAACTCACTGACCGCAACTAAATCAGTTATACTAACATTTAAAATTAATATAATCAGCAATGCAGTTAACAGGACGCCGTGACAATTTAGTGTAAGCCACGCTGCACAGATTTGTGGACAAGACAAGGTGTCACAAGGACGGCTGATCAGTTTGAACCACAAATATACATAGTTTGAACGGGCGGTATGTTGGCGCCTGCCTCTGTCACGAGTGGAATATGTAGGTACAAGGGAAATAATTAGGCTGGAAATGTTGGAACGCATGTTGGTTCAGTGGTTTTATCAAGATATTGATTGCACAAATGTATATAGCGCAAACGCAAGGAGGTTACGTATTTTATAGGTAGCAAATGCGAAATTTAAAAATAAAGCAAATGAATATTTTCTTGTACTACTAGTAATTGAAAACATTTCCCAGCACAAACAAAAAAATCAATCTGCCTAGCCTTTTCCCAACTATGTTGGTGTCGGCTTTCATTCTAACCGGATGCAGCTGAATACCAGTATTATACATGGAGCGACTGCCTATCTGACCTCCACAACCTTGTTACTGGGTAATACGATACCCCTTGGTAAGACTGGTTGTCAGACTTTCGGCCTCTGACGACCCGTAACGACTGTCAAAGATCCACGAATCCGACCAACCGATCCGACCGATCGATCGAGCCGGGACCAACGGCTTACCGTGCTTTCCGAGGCACGAAGGAGTCCCGGTATGTAAAGTTGGTCACCCATCCACGGACCGACCTCGGCAAGCGTAGCTTAATCTGATTTATCGACCCGTGCGGCTGTTATTAATTAGCCACGAGATCCCATTATTAATTAATTATTATTTTCAGCAACTAGAATAATGACCGATTAAAGAAGCTCATGGCTATGTAATAATAGCCGTACGGGAGGATCCATCAGGTTAAGCTACGCTTGCCGGGGTTGGTCCGTGGATGGGTGACCATCTTTACATACCGAGACTCCTCCGTGCCTCGGAAAGCACGTTAAGCCGTTGGACCCTGTTGTCATTCGTGGATCTTTGACAGTCGTTACGGGTCGTCAGACGGCCGAAAGTCTGACAATTAGTCTTACCAAGGGGTATCGTATTATCCAGTAACTAGGTTGTGGAGGTCAGATAGGCAGTCTCTCCATGTATAATACTGGTATTCAGCTGCATCCGGTTAAACTGAAAGCCGACCCCAATATAGCTGGGAAAAGGCTAGGCAAATTGATTTTTTTTGTTTGTGCTGGGAAATGTTTTCAATTACTAGTAGCACAAGAAAATATTATTCTTGCAGTTGAAAAACACACTAATGTGATAAAATTACAAATTAACGATTTTCGGACTTTTTTCCTTTATTTGTGCTTTATGGTGAGTTCTTGCTTCTTGCCAAATTTTGTGATTCAAGGTCAAAGGTAAGTAGTACCTTTTAGGTTTTGATTTACTTGCGCGTATCAAAATATGTTGCATAAATGGCCGTCTCTTTTTGTTGCGTTGACTTAAAAGCTTGATTTTTAGAGCTCTACGAGATTATAGAGTTTCTTATTTTATATTAATTTCAACTTGATACCTCCACGCGTTCCTGAGAAAAAGGGTCTTGACAGATAGACAGACAGACAGACGGACAACGAAGTGATCCTATAAAAATAACGGAACCCTAAAAATGCCCCAGTGCACAATCCCATGGCCCACTATGCCACAAGGCCGATCAATTCAGAATGAACGATCTATTCTGCCGAGCAACTATCGTGCTAGTGTCAGGATGATTGCGTGAGGGATAAGACTCGACCGGATTAACTAATTCCAGTAGCTGATAAACTAACTTGAATGGACTCAGAGGCGTTCAATTTGTATCAGAATTGTAAAGGTATTTGTTGTTGCAAGTTCCTTCGCTTTATATGTAACTCTCAAACGGTTGGGCAGGTTGACAGTGGTATTCTGTAAAATTAGTTTGTGAAAACTTTGCTGTTTGTACATACAGGGGTAAATTGAGTTTGCGAGAAGTGAAATAAGTGTTTGTGTTTCAGAATAAACTACAAGGTGTTACTTAAATAATACGCAACCTCTTAAAGGGTCACTGTACTCATCACTATGAACAAATTTTACTATGGGAAAAAAACCAGCTTTTCCCTACATTTTGACGAGTTATGCGAGCATAAATGTAGGGAACAGCTGTTTTTTTCGCAAATTCAGGTTTGGTCCCATATTAAAAGTGGTTGACATGGATGAGTACAATGACCCCTAAAGATTCATTTTACTCATCATTATGAACAACTTCTGCACAACCCGTAATGGGTTGTGCATTAGTTGTAAAAGTTACAACTTGTATTAACTCTTAAAATGTCGATTGTACACCATGTGTACAGATAACAATAGAATTTCAATTGTGTCTGCTAATTGGCGCGCGACGGGTTAAGCTGAGTGGTTAAAATTCCCAAATGTCATAAAAGGATCACTACGGAAGACTTAATTACTTACCTGTCATGTCTCGAACAAAATTTAAGATAACGCAACTCAGGCCCCAAGATACAGGAGCTGCCTAGTTTGGGGACCACTGTTCAAATAAATAAAAATTCTAGTTACAGTAAGAACACAATATTATTATTTTTGGAATTTATTTTTTAACAATGGATCAATAAACTATTCTATTCTATTAAAGTTAAATAACAAAATCCGTTGCACATACATAATATTAAATTATAGAATCAAGCTTGCAATATTCAATTCGCAGATCTAATAATTACACATAAAAAAACAAACACACACACACACATACACACATATGTTAAAGTGGCTCTTAGTTTTCTTCCATTGTAAAAAAAAAAAATTGTTTCTCTTTTTTTTTTAATCACTTTTAACATGTCCATCTTATAATTTGTGTATACATTATAATTATGTTTAAGCTGTGTACTTCTGTAAGTGACGAATTCACCATAATAATATGTATACTTATAAGTTCATTTATGTAATGTATTAGTGAACAAGTCGTTGGAGTACCTTTAAATAAATAAATAAAAGATTTTTCTTTCAGCTACCTTTGACCAAAACTATTTAAAGTATTTTTACGTCTTGGGTAGATACTTACATATTATAAAGCCAGTAGTAAAAAATATTATAACAGCCATTAAAAATCAAACCATGTTATTGATAGTGCTCCAAAAACAAATCGTAAAATATCATATTTATGACATATTGAGTACTTACTGATTCTCAAAGACTCAAAGCTATATATACTGAGAGCAAAAGAAAAACAGAATGAATTGTAACATAGATATATGAAAGAAGGAGATATGCCCGGTAGTTGAAAATGTATCAGAACCCGATGTCGCTAGGTTGGCCCCACCACCGCGCCACTACTACACATGTAGTTCAATAAAAGCAATAGATACAAAGTCGCGCACACACTTGCAATTCATAAATCAGAACATACTACACAATCAATTATAAACCTTAACTCGTCACACACAGCGTGCATTTACCATGCACCGTACAACTTACTCACACAAAAACATCTGTCGCTATTATTGTGTTGTGCAAAAAGCAATTTATTTTACATATACGCTAGTGATTGACTAAAACGGAAAGTTATCGATACTTCCATTTATTACTGTACAAGAAAAATTTGGGGTCCTGAAAATAAAATAAAAAATGATATGTCCAGAAAGTATTAAGTAGTATAAATAAAATAAAAAATGTACACTTCTGGACACATCTATTGGCCCACCTTAGAGTTTAGGTTTCGATGGCCCCTACCGAAATATGATTGCTAGATTGAACAAAAACTGTTGATGCAGTTTTAAACCTGATACATTTTACCATCTTTTTCGATCGTATTGTTTTAAATTTGAATTCAGAATACCATACGACATGGAGCTACGCCTAACAAGTCGGATATGCGCCTTGTTAAAGGCAATTGATTTTTGAATAAAAAACATGTTTTATCAAATAAAGGTTTAATTTAATAACGCGTGTTGCCTCCATGGGCATCTACCACAGCTCTCATACGATTAGGCACAGAGTTTATCAACCGCTCTATGAAATTTTGAGGGATCATCTCCCATTCCTCTTCTATGGCAGTTTTCAACTCCTGCATCGTCTGGGCAACTGGCTGACGAGCCCTAACACGTCTTTTTAGCTCGTCCCACATGTGCTCAATGGGGTTCATGTCTGGGCTTCTGGCTGGCCAGTCCATAACTGTGATGTTCACATCCCGAAGATATTCCCTGACGATGCTGGCCGCATGGGCTCTTGCATTGTCATGCATAAAAAGGAAATTTGGGCCCACATAGTCCGCGTATGGTATCACGTGAGGTTCTAAGCACTCACGAATGTACCTTTCAGCATTTAATGTTGGCAGCCGTGGTCCTGTAACAACCTCAAGTTGAGTTTTGCCGCTCGCGGATATACCGCCCCAGACAGTCCATGAGCCACCGCCATAAGCAACCCTCTCTTCAAAGCAGCATTGTGTGAAACGCTCTCCCTTACGTCGGTAGACCTTCTTCCTTCCATCATTGCCATGTAACACAATTTTAGACTCATCAGAAAAGAGTACACGGCTCCAATCTTGCTGTGTCCAATTTAAATGACTGCGTGCGAAATGAAGGCGCGCTGTTCGGTGGGCTCGCGTAAGTTTGGGGCCATTAGCTGGCTTGTGTGGTACCATATCGCGTTATTTTAACCTTCTCCGAACAGTTCGAGCGCTCACAGATACTCCGTGGAAGTCGCGAAGTTGGTTTTGTATCTCAATGGAGGTAAGGTGACGATTTCTCAAGCTGGTCGTCACGATGAATCGATCCTGCCTTTCAGTTGTGACCCGAGATCGTGGCCTTCCTTGGCGACGAACAAAGCCGCCAGTCTCTAGGTACCTCCGATAAACATTTCGGACCGCAGATCGACTTAAATTAAGTTGAGCACTCACGTTTCTTTGGCTGTGTCCGGCCTGAATAAGTGCCACAGCTTGGGCGGCGACTTCAGGTGAAGTATCCATAGATTATTGATAGAACCTCACCTTAATGTTAAGAATAAGCAATGTTTGTTGCAAAACCAAAGATATAAATCACTTTTTCAAGAATTAAATCCAAGTAAACCAATAAAACCAAGTTTTCTTAGTATTCGATTGTTTGATATCAACAAACAGGCTCCAAATTGTCTTTTGTTTCTTTAAATTCTGTGTTCGAAATTCAAAAAAAGACTATTGAATGAAATTGTGAATGTGCCAGGTTCAAAACTGCATAAAAACTTTTTGCTCGACCTAATATAAAATTTTAGCTAGGACCAAACGAAACTGAAAATACAAGGTGGGCCAAAAGATGTGTCCAGAAGTGTATATTAAAAAAAAAACACGAATCAATAAATTAAAACAATCCGGTTAAGTTGGTTTAGGCTGTGAAACCATAGGAATTGTTGAACCCTGTTATGATGTGTTTACTTACTGACCTGTAAAGTGGAGGTATTTGTTCAGTACTTGACGTACTCTTAATTTTGGGATTGCCCATTCAAAAAGCCTGCGAGTTTTCTTTAGAGGCTGGAACATTTCTGCCTTAAAGTGAATTGAGCATATGGTGCTATATTTTGTTGGGAACCAGTTAGGTGGCCTTACTGTGGCATCAATCCATTCTTATTTTGTATTTGTATCTTTTGGGAAGCTAAAAAGATACTATAAGAACTTATTTATCATTTACATAATAAGTATCTTAAGCTATAGTCTATAGTCTAGGAACTAGTTGGCCGCTGAGACAGGGGTGAGGCGGCGGTTCGTAACGCACGTACTGAGTAATGCGCCCCTGCTCCTCCATCCCACCGCTCACATACCTAAGGCGTGGTCTATACTTCTTAACCTCACGATGAGTAAGCAGGTAGCAGGCAACAGGCGAATAGACTTTTGTTGTTAAAAAAAAACCCTTAGTTAAGAAATAGTTAAATATATGAAAACAAACACATACCATACTCATGCATAACAAATAAATAGCATGAATATGTTGACTTATTTTAAGCTAAAATCACTAATATTTTATCTGAACCATACCGATTACTACAACGCATTTGAATCTTGTGGTGCATAGTTAAAGACTTTAGCGGAAGTAAAATACCAAAACCAAAAAAACGTAAGGAAATAGCACGAAGATGCGATAATTTAAACCCAAAAACACTCCACCTAAACATTAATAAACTTACTTTACGACCGTTGGTTATGCATTTCTCTACTAGGTACGCTGTAAAATAATCAAAAACAGTAAAAAAGATTATTTTACATTCTCAAAGGTTTCCCAACCGTACTTAAACACCATCTTTTCAAGTGTTCCAACCGGGCTAAAACGGTTGACAAATTGAAAAATAAACTATAATATCAATATAATATTCGTTGGGCAATCGACATTATTATCGATAGCTTACTTTAGTGGATCTTAACCTCATCACTATCTCGCCGCAAGACACAGCGGCTGTACTATGCGACGCTCCGCGTAAATAAAGTATCGTTTTGTTATTTTTACATTGCTTGTCCAGTCGCTTAGCGACATACTTAAGGTAGTGGTTAAGGAGCAATGTATTTGCTGCAAAAATAGTACAGCCGCTGCGATATTTGAAAACAAAAATAACGTAGTAAAAGCAAGAAATATTTTACAATTTGTTGTTTTTTATGATTTTAAAGATAAATACAGTAAAATACTTTTACTTACATATGGTAAGTGATCCCGTGAGATACGAAGTTTTTAATATCACTTCGGTTTTTGCAGGAAACCACTGAACAACACGGCATTTTTATAATTTATCGTGACCACGGTCGAAAGCGTACTAGTTCGCGGAGACGGCCATTTGGCGAGTAAAGGCACAGCGTGCGCATAACGCGTGGACACAGGCACGCCCCCATGCCACTTCTCCTGTTTTTTATATTTCTATGAATTGTAAGTACCGAGGATATCGTTAAAGTGTTATACCTAAAGGGAAGGTTACGTTCCTCTTCAATATACTTAGGCCCATCGTCCACGATGCCACTGAGTAACGCGTTACAAACTCAAATCAGCAATGAGTAGCCAGAATGTCAGGGAAGTCATTTGATGATTTCCCATCCACAAAAAAAAAGGGTGGTTTTTGAAGTTAACGTGTTACTTCGATATGCGGTTGATTGTCTACCAGTAAACTTCCACTGCTGAAGAGAGTTCTTTTGTGGCCGCTATTGTCACTGTCTTTCGAAAGACCTGGATGAGAGTCGCACATACTAGGGAAGCATGTCGCAAATGGGAGAAGTGGCCTAATTCAACTGTAGGTGGAACAAGGCTTGATGATGACTGTCACAGATTTAGTACACAAAAAGTATGCTCGTTTTTGGTGTTCAGTAATAAAGTGAGCAACACTTAATACTAAATAAATGAGAGTCCACTGACCCGCACCGACCACAACACACACATGGCACGCAACGGATTTTGGTTTGTTTGTATGAAGAAATGAAAATGCAGGCGGTACCGATAGTGGACACAGTGCTATATGAATTCATACAGAGCAAACTAAAACCCGTTGCGTGCCGTGCATGCGTTGCGGTCGGTGCAGACCAGTGGACGCTCACCTTTAGAAATCACTTCGGTATCTGGCTGTAATATGCGATTTACTCTTTCTTTATATTTTCGATAAATTTAATATTTTCATACGGATATTACCTAGTACCTAATAGGTTACGAGGATCAGGGGCCATCCTATGACGTGAAAAAAGATCATGGATCCATCATGGTTTCAGTGTGAGAGAGAGACGGAGCTATATACGACCTATAGCACCATCCTTTTTTCACAACGTGACGGAACCATGATGGATCCATAATCTTTTTTCACGTCATAGTACGGCCAGTGTAGCATTTGCTCTGAATTCTAAAAACAACTGACCGGAGTCATTATGTTATGTATCACGATGGTGAACAATAAATAGCAGTACTTTAGCATGCATAATGTAATTTTATTGTACATAATAGATATTATAATGTGTGCGAATAAATATTTAATGTACTACCGACCAATGAACGACGGCGCCAGTCCTTAGTTGAAACTAATGAATCATGATAGAACGACTGATGCAATTATAATTAACAGTATTGAATTGACAATCTATTGAAATGGTTTAGGAATTGCATGTACGAAGCGATCGAGCGATATTTCGTCGACGTAGGTACGAGTTGTGTGCGAATTTGTGTTCTATCTGGATTTTGAATTTGGATTGGAAGGCGATTCTTTTTTGTTTTTAAATGTTTTCTTGTCCTCTTGGTTGGCTTTTACTAATTTGGATAGATGTTCGGGCACTTGCAGTAGTAGAAGCATCACAGAATTCGTTGCCATCCCAAAGACAAAGCTGAAATTACCATGGGCCTGTAAATACCCTTCAAACCAGTTCAGAACCAGTTAAATTCATTTTTGATGGAAACGTGCATTTGATGAGTTTCTCAGTGATGTGTAGATCTAGGGGACTGTTATGATTTTTAACTGTTTTTATTATTATTATATTTATTTTTTTATTGACATGATATTATGTATTTTTTAATTTTTTTACTTTCTTGACATTTGTATCGGTGTTAATGTACCTTTGAATTCTAATTTTGATAAAATTACATAAAGTGGATTTACAATTTTGACACCTGTCACTCATGTATCCATAATATTTTATTTTTATTTTTATAATTATATCTTTATGTTGTTTTAGTTTTTAATTCGATACAATGTAAAAATTGTTAATGAAATAAATGAACGAATGAATGAACCGGAGCACAGAAACACTTCTAGGAGGCAGCAATATGTGTGATGGTACTTCTTCCCCTGACGGGTACCTTATAATCCTTGGTCTAATTTTCCTAACAGTTAAGTAAGTAATAAAATAAACCAAATGGAAATTGCTTGTCCTTTTTATGGCTACGGCATCATAAAAGTCTAAACTTAGCTCACAGGCCTCAGGTTTAAAAGTGATTCGTCACTTTATAAACGACTGTGAAAACTAAAGTCGACATTAATCATATTAATGTGACAACTTAGTTAATATTGCAATGTTACACGATTTTAAAACATTGCCTTTAGGTGATTATAAATGCATTAGGAAACCGTGACAAGCGGTACCTAGGTACCTAGATAATTATGTATAGGTAGGTACCCTGGAAGTAAGTATTTACTGATATTAATTTTACATTCTGTGAGTAATTTCACTCACATACTGACTTATTATTTTTTTTTAATTTTAGGAATATCGTCTACTTTAACAATATTTGTAAAAATATATAATAATAATAATACTTAATCTTGACTTGGCTCGCAAGGTTGTCGACAAGTAGGATGTGGACTCAGCGATCATTGTGCCGATAGTCGTATCAGCTAATGGCTTAATTGCCAAGAGCCTCGACCAACACCTAAAGAGGCTCTCGTTGGGCAGCTGGATTAAGGGCCTGATTCAGAAAGCGGTACTTCTGGACACGGCACGCATTGTTAGGAGGTTTCTCTCTGGAGCCCTGACCGCCGGTAGCTTGGACCCTATTCCCGATACCGGTGGGCTACTATTTTTTATATTTTTAAAATTTTTGCATATATTTTTTGAGAAATATTTAAAAATGTACCTATTTTATAAGAAGTAAAATGAATAAACGAAATAATACTTATACTCGTAGTAAAAAATATCTAGAATAATGAATATGTACAAAATATTGTAAAACATTTTAAAAGAGTACCGGTAGAGTTACTTGTCCATTCATATCCATTTGGAAGGGGCTTTTGTAAGGGACTACTAGAATCAATTATATTTTCATGTAAATTGAAACGTTCAAAAGTGCCTTTATGTGCCTATTTGACATAAGTGATTTAACTTTGACTTTACCTAAAGACATAAAATAGAGTCATAATAAGCCTTTAGTTCCCACTGCTGGGGCCATAATCCACCATGTGGGCTCAGTGCGGGTTGGTAGATGACACATGTCTTCGAATTTTGGATCGAGGACACGTTGGTTTCCTCACGATGTTTTCCTTCACCGTTTGAGAGCAATGGTGATGAAATTAAATAATGCCTGCCTGGATTCGAACTCACGACCTACAACTTGTAAGTTGATGCCACTGGGTCACCACTGCTCCACTGAAAATCAGAAACGTAGGGCCAATACTGAAAACTTGAAGATAGAAACAACTTTGGAGACGAAGTTATAAAAATTTGTGACTCTAGAACAATTAACTGGGATGTGGGAAAAAATATCTAGTAAAACTCACTAAGTAAATTAAAATCAGGGAAGAATTGGCGAGATAGTTACAACAAATTCAGTTCATTATATTATATTAAGGTCTATGAACACCGAGTTATCAAACTATGCTTCACACAGAGAGTCGATCGCAGAAAGGCAGTTTTAGGGTACTAACAGAACATTCACTACAAGAGCGGATTTTAACTTGAAATTCGATCAATTCAATTGGAAGCCCATTAGATCAAATTGCTCCATCAAACACCCACTAGATACAATTATCTTGTTGTACCTTTTAAATATGAGACCAGTCCACCAATCCTCATCTTTATTAAAAGTTAATTATGTCACAGTATAACGTAAACGAACGTTTTAACCAATTTCCAATCAAAAACCAGGTTAATGGACGTTGATTTATTTTCTTATAAATAATACAAAACAGTCGACATTTTTAATGACGTATTCACTTGCTTAGCATGACCGATACGTATGCAAATTGCTGTTAATAGAACGCTAACTGAAAAGCAATTTGATACAAATTATAAATGAAATCAATCGATCGATCGTATTGATAAGCGGGATCGATTGACACGACACCGATCGTATCAACGTGTAAGGGCTTTGGGCATACAGCTGGCGAGGCGCGTTAGGCGTCCGTAGTTAGTATGTATGACATACGCTGCACGTAGGAACTTAGTACAAAGTGATTCGTAAGTCAAATATTAATTAGTACCCGAGGCGCTGTTCTTGAAAGCGATCTAATGGGGGGTCCTTTTTGAGCAGCGGATGTTAACGGAATTATATTAGTTAATTTAAGTCTAGTGCGGCATTCCTTTTGAGGATCTATTTTTTTAGGTACAGCACTGAGGTTTTAGACAAGACAGAAGGATATTCACAAACCCACTGCTAGATTTAAGAGCCTTTTAGGGTTCCGTACCTCAAAAAGAAAAAACGGAACCCTTGTAGGATCACTTCTTTGTCCGTCTGTCTGCTGTCTATCTGTCAGTCTATCAAGATCCTTTTTCTCAGGAACGCGCTGTGTCAAGTTGAAATTAATATCAAATACGTAGGTTTATGGTCCTTTGGAACTCTAAAAAAAATCAAGCTTCTTAGCCATCACAATAAAATATACAGCCATTTAGCGACATATTTTGATACTCGCAAGTAAATCAAAACTACTACTACTACCCGTACTTCCCGTTGACCTAGAATTATGAAATTTGGCAAGAAGCAAGGTCTTACAGCACCAATAAAGAAAAAAGTCCGAAAATTGTTAATTTGTAATTTAATCACATCATTTTTTTTTGGGATTCCAATGTTAAGTTTGTTTTTGGGATAAATTCTTTTCAACTACGAAACTCTTTATTGTGCGTGGTCCGACACGTACTTGGCTGGTTTTTACCCGACTATGGCGAAGCAAAAAGGAGAGTTATGATTTCGACCGGTATATAAGTATTTTGATTTCGTACCGGTGACGTCCACTGTTTTATACTTCGCTGATCTAATTTCTTTTAACTTGGGATCTGCTCAATTTAAGAATATCTAAATTCGTCAGAGGTTTGTCAAACGTAGTCATTACAAATCGACCTTATTATTAAGGGTTCTGTTACTCGTAATATTGATCTAAACTTCACTACTTTCGATTTTCACATAATTTGAGGTCTATTCTTACCCAAGACCACACATGCAGCTGGAAGCATAGGTACCTTTAATAGGTTCGCTGACGCCGTCGCAGGCGCCGCATGCGAGTGACGCGGCTCGGCCGGCGCCGGCGCATGCTAATCGATTATTTACATTCATAATATAATAATCGCTTTATCCAATGTCCACCCACGAACGAGATGTTTGTGGGATTACAAGAGTTGCAAATCTGATGGATTGGTGTTCGGGATAAGGGCGGTGACAGTTGGTATTTTGTAAAGATTAGGAGTAATTTAGCATGACGTTAGTGTTTAGATATCGAAGGGTTTATGTGACAGGGAGATTTAGGTAGTTCAGTTCGTCTAAATTATTTTGAGGTTATGTTAGGTGATAAGCCGAAAGCACCTTTAACTTTTTTTTCTCAGTTTATTTCTGTCTAAGTACTTGCTTCAGTTATATCGCGGATGAAACGACTAGTGATGCACTTGAAAATGATTCCATTATCGATTAATTGTTATTAATGATTAATTGTATTGTAATGAATCCTTATGTATATTTATTTTACTTGTAGTGCTTAATATGGGAATAATTTCCTGATATAAATTTTTATTTAATTATTTTTTTTTTTAATTATTTTTATCGTCGGAGCAATTTATTAATGGAAAAATTGTAAGATTTTACTGCATGTGCGATAACAACTGATTCAACTGATTCTGATCCTAAATGATTACCTTCATACTCATAAGTCATATCATAGTTAATTCATACCTACGGATCTTGCCACTCCTATCGCCTACGTTAGGACCAACCACAAAAGGAGCAGCTTACCTGATGGCGTCATCTCTACCATCAATCCACTCCTGACCAAGGAGATAATCCGCTGCATTCCTAAAGAAGCCATTAATCATATCGTAATATAAACAGAGCGAACTATTTTGCTTCTAGATACGCAAAACATTAGCATTCTTGTTTCTATTAATCAAAGTAAAGGAAAACCTGATAGGCAGATTTTGTAGTTCGCCTTCGAAGGCTGAATATCAAACTATTAAGGAGTTGGTACACGAAATAGTATTGATGGCTATTGCTTCATTGTAGATGAGGGATATCGAAATAATAATGAAGAGAATAAAACAAATCAATAGTTTTAAATGACATGTCATCACCAAATTCTAAAGGGTCTGTCAAACGAACACAGACCCTTTAGAATTTGGTGACGCACTAAGCAACTAAGACGTCAAATTGAAAGAAGAAGAATTAGATTAGATCTGAATTAAAAGGAATGAATTGACGTATTTAGAATGACTCAATATTTAATGTAGAATGACAATCTGACTCTTATATCAGCTTTTAACCTATATTTTTACTAAAAGTGTTTCTTAAGTTCCAAGTGTTGCTTTGGCATTAATGATTATGACTGTTAAGGCCGTGGCACATTTCTGACATTGTAACGTCTTAAATAGTTAGACAGAATGGTCATCAATTGAAAACAGAACAACGAGATTAAAAAATTAAGCTTAATTTTTAATTTAGTTTGTGGAAAGGAGACTACTGAAGTTTAATTTACATATTTCCAACCGCTTGTATCCGGTTATGGAAGTATACAGTCATCGACTGCCGAAATTGATGGACTGATGGATCCCTGCGGTTATTCACGAGATTTTTGGACGTTGAAGACAAAGACAAGCACTTGATTTTCGTATTTTATTGATTCATTAGCTTTGATGATCTCTGGTTTCATCATCATCAGATGGCGGGGCGAGCTAGATTCCTACCGAAAGGACTGGCCGGTACTAGCAAAAGGTAGAATTGTGTGGAAAAGGGAGGCCTTTGTCTTGCAGTGGGACAATACAGGCTAATTAGATAAGACTAGATACAACCATCATCAATAGTTGTTCACATATCTCGGTTAGGCATTCATCTCCATCCAATAGTTAATTCATCTCTTGCAATGCAATACTACCGCACTAATATTACTTAGTAGATCGGTAGGAGGAGCTCGTGGCTAAGAAATAACAGCCACATGGGTTAATCCATCAGGTTAAGCTACGCTCGTTGGGGTTGATCCATGGATGGGTAACCATCTTTACATACCGAGACTCCTCCGTGCCTCGGAAACCACGTTAAGCCTTTGGTCCCGGCTGTCATTCATGGATCTTTGACAGTCGTTACGGGTCGTCAGAAGCCCGAAAGTCTGACAACCAGTCTTACCAAGGGGTATCGTACTACCCAGTTACTGGGTTGTGGAGGTCAGATAGGTAGTGGCGCCATGTAAAATACTGGAATTCAGCTGCATCTGGTTAGACTGGAAGCTGACCCCAACACAGTTGGGAAAGGGATGATGAGGTCAACGAGTATTTAACCTTAAACCACACTTCCACAACATCAAACAACATCCGTTTTGCACAAAAGCTAGGTCAAAGAATGTGACACTGGGATCATTTTCACGTGATCCTGAGCGCACCGTTGCAGCCGATGTCAATGTCGATTGGTTGCTTAGTGGAAACCCGATAGATCCGGAGATGGGCGGTGCTATCGACCCACAGGCCCCGTCTACGAAGATGGATCAAAATTATAGAGTTGGGAATGGCTAGAGGTGGATAGCTTTTCTACTAGGTGCTAGTTGAGTCAGAATTTAAGCGGAGTTGCATAAAGTTTTAAGGAAAGGCATACAATTGATGATCGAGTGATCAACAGTACTCAAAGTTGCCATTCAGGAATACTGCATGGTTTTTATCGAACCAAGCCTGATAGAACTTGTGGCCATTTCTGCCTTATACGTTGTACCAGTCGCTTTTGCGATCATTGAGACGTCCATAATCAGTAGCGAACTTCAAAACATTATCACCTAAACCAATTTTATGCTCCTTTCTTTCTCTCAATTTATTTGGAGCCAACTAATTTTGTCTTCTTCCATGTATCTCTATTAACCGTCATCTCAGTAGTAGCACTCTTTCCACCATATCATCCTTCCACAATCCATTCATACAATAGTTTCTTTGGCTTTCCTCTGCTCATTTGTTTTTCGTCTTTGTTTCTCTTTGTTTACCTTTTCTTCCTCATCTCCCGCTCTATCTATTCCTCGGTCTGCATTGGTCTCCACAACACGGAAGTGCCCAGTTTATGGCTTGACGAGTGGCTTAGCTCGTGACCCGCAGTGTGAATCTCCCAGTGACTCATTCAGACTGACCCATCCTGACCTTGACCCTGTTGATATGTCTGGTCGATGTATGGAATTTAAGGCCGTAGTGTAGGATTAGGGATGATGACTAAAACATTTTTTTTGTACGTCATTTAGATTATTTTTTATTTTTTTTTTATTTTTATTAGCCTACATTGTGTCCCACTGCTGGGCAAAGGCCTCCCCTTTTTCTTTCCACACCTCCCTGTCTTGTGCGATCTCTGGCCATGTTGGCCCTGCAAACCTTATTTAGATTAATAAATAAAAAATATTGGACACGTATTTTTTCTTATTTTACGTAATCAAATGATTACTGCGATACATTGAGTTAAAATGTGGCATGACGTCACTCCTTTATAGATTTTACTCCTAGTTTATTATAGTTGTGACGTAGCGAACCCCTACTCCCCAACTTTAATGCGTTTTATCTAAGTAATTTTTATTAATAAAGCAAAAAAATACGTGTCTAATATTTTTTTATTATCTGACTGGCGGACTAAATAGAATTCCTTTTTTTTACCCAGGCATCATCCCTACGGGTTTTTTGATGTCTCTCAAGATATGAAATACTTAGTGCAGTGACTTGTCAGTGCCAGAGCCATTCTTCAGAACATTATGCCACGGAGGGACTCCCCGAATATCGAAAAAAAAAAAAAATTACGAGAATTAGTAACGAGTTTTATAGTCGTAATCTTATAACTATGAATGCTTACGGGTGATTTTTAAATTGACATAAATTATCTCAATTAACATCGGTGTACATATAGCTGAATGAATTGTGCTCGGTACCTAGTGTATAAATTATGATACAGTATGAGCAAGGCTACCCTTAACTTTGAAAGGTTGTTATTTTTTTGACAAATTATAGATTATATTATTATTATGTTATTAATTATTACCTACTCACTGGTAAAACGATTCTACTGCTAGAGCTACGGATTCTATGGATTATAATATTATCTTGTTTTGGTCATGCTACCTTCATGAAAATCACTGTTTACAGATTGCTGCTTACTTCAATATTATAATCTTTGCATTCCCTAGGCATTAAAACGACCATTAATGCATCAGATAATCGATTTCAAATTAAATTCACGAGCCTCTACTTAAACGCATTATTTTAAAAGCGATACATCGTCTTATTGACAAAGTGTGGACTTATGATGCAAATTCTTAAAAGCACTTACTCAAGCACATTCCATTTTGAATTCTACGTTCATAATTTTAAAGTTCGAAATTGGTTAGGTCGTTTAACATCGAGAGGCCAAGCATGTTTATGATGACAGTCTATCGGAAGGCTTTAGTAATTAGTGTGAATAAAATTACTCTTAACTTCATTATGGAGTATTCTAACTACGGCTATATTAAATAAACATTGCGTAAGAATTATAAAGTTTCTATGTTTATTATAATTATTACCCAATGAAGTGTTCTGGTTGGTAAAATAATTTGGTTTGCAGTCAAAATAGTTGGAGTTATTTTAATTGCTGGATAGGTATCGGCCAACCCATGGTTTCTGAGAAAAGCAGTAATTTTATTCAGTGGCTTTATTTATTAACAATTAAATATTTACGTATAGAGGCATGAGGAACAGGGTGTAACGTTCACTCATCCTCCATAGAAAAGGGAGGATCCTCCGACCAGACGGGTGTCTTGTCTGGTGGGCAACTGCCCGACGGTTGATGTCGGGACGTTGTATATACAGGGTGTTCGGCGCATGGACCGACAAAATTTTTTGGGGGATTGGGGGGGTCAATTGCTAGGTTTTACCTAAAGACTACAATGTCCTAAGTATGATGGTAATTGAAATATTTTTTTTCTTTGAATTACCCGAAATCTCGCCTTTAAATCATTATATTTTTTTTTGTTTATGGTTGTAATAGAACAAAATAACTTTCATTATAGTCTGTAATATATTTTTATTTTAAATAAATTATTATTTATTCTAACTGATTTGTAGAAAATGACCTATGTGCTTCCAAAGTCTTAAAAATGTTTAAATATGAAAAATTATAATTTCTAATAAATTAATTATAAAAAAAGTAATAGGTATTTTGAACTTAGTTTTATTTTAAACAGTTTTTTAGTTTATACCCTTTGTAATGGTATGCTATATGCCATAGAAAACAATTCATTATGTAGTCAAAATACTAGTTATAAAAGTTAGTTAGGGAGTGTTTTAAGAACAGACTTATTACGGTAATTATGTTTCAATTTAATTTTGAATTTATTTAGAATAAGAATATATTGTAAACTATAATAAAAATTATTTTGTTTTATTCAACCATAAACAAAACAAAATATAACGATTCAAAGACGGGATTTTAAGAAATTCAAAGAAAAAACTAAAAAACCATATCTCAATTACTGTAATACTTAGGACATGGAGTCTTTGTGTGAAACCTAGCAAACGAGCCTCCCAACCTCCCAATAAATTGTGTCGGTCCATGCGCCGAACACCCTGTATGCTAGTCGCGCGGTAAACTCTAATTGCGCGATGCAGGATTGCGTTACGTCAGCGTGACGCGTAGTTCTTATGTGGCGAAGTAGATTCCGCCACATACGTAAGGACCGTAGCAGGTGGCGTTCTGTAGTTTCTGCCTACCCCCATAGGAAGAAGGCGTGAATTTATGTATGTATGTGTTTATAGGTTATCGTTTTCTATCTTTGATAGAGGCAGTACAGGCTAAATAGTAATGTAGAAATTAAATTTAAAAAAAAAGTAAAAACAGACTTCAAAATCTAAAATTAATAAAATAACTTTCATCAAAACTTAACAGCTTCTGTGCCAAGCTAAGGTGCATTGAAGAATTGAAGACACCGACTGCAGAAGCTGTTACGTTTTTTATGAAAGTTATTTTATTCATTTCAGGTTTTGAAATCGGTTTTTACTTTTTTAAAGTAAATTTATTTTTCCATTTTTAGTTGAATATACAATTACATAAGCCCAAGACGAACGAAAAGAAGAATCATCAAAATCCGCTTAGAAATGCCGGAGATACAGTACATTTATGCATATAACTACGTCATAAAAATAATTACATAATGAATACTAAAACCTTCCTGAAAGTATGTAGAGATCACGTTAGTGAAAGAATCATCAAAATTGGTTCATTAGTTTTTGCGGAAATCGCGGCCATATAAACACAGACATACGGGTCGAATACAGAACCTCCTTTTTTGAATTCGGTTAAAAATTAGGAATTCAAAAAATACCTACATCCTCCAATCTATAAATGGACTAAACCCATCGCAGTTCATTGTTGAAAACAGGAAATTAAAGTTTTATAACATAAAATAACAGCACGCCTGTAATCCCCGGAGGGTAGGGCAGGACTGTACCTATAGTATAAGGGGCGAGCCTATTGCCATCAACCGAGCACAAAATCAGACTCCGGACTGCTACTAAGAAATTCCAGATGGCAAAATCCAATAACACTTTGCCCGACCCGGGAATCGAACCCAGGACCTACTCAGCAGTAGCGCTTGTAAACACTAGACCAACTACGCAGTTAAAGTTTTTTATTATATTATGCAATATTAATTTTAAATTAAATTACATTCCAAAGAGAAAACTGATATCCCTGTAAACTACAGTCTTGAATTCCAAGAGCTGTACATAATATTATATATTGCCAAACATAACGGCACCACACAAAGAGGTGTAAAATTGCAAAGTAAATTACGATTTCATATAAAAATTGATTATTCGGTGTTAAAGTGTGAGGGATAAATCTTTGGCTCGCGCCGTCCATACATGCGCAGACGCAGCCTGTGAAAGCAAAGTTATGTGTGCTGCCGTATATGGAGCGCGTCGGGTGAACGCGTACAAAGTGGTTTGTGAGTGTAGGTGTGTATTATCGTGCAGTTTTTCTATAAATTGAAAGTTGAAGTTGATGTGTTTATGGATTTTCTTTCTATTGCGTTTTTATTACAATGAGGTGTTATTTTGTATAATAAATTCGTGTAAATTTTACGTCATTCTTAATGCCTATTTAGGTAGTCCTGCTTTATAAGATTTTAAGTTATAACAAATATAGTCCGCTAAATATTATAATTTTTTTATTTAATAACTTTTTACAAAAAAATACAACTGACTTCCAAAAACAACACCACAAAGTGAAAAATAACTTAAATTTCGGAAGTCGGTGTCTAGTTAAATGTATTTTCGTTTTTTGCCACCAACTTCCGAAATTAAAGTTATTTTTCACTTTGTGGTGTTGTTTTTGGAAGTCGGTTGTATTTTTGTGTAAAAAAGTTTTTATTTTTCACTTTTTAGTTGTGTACCTAACTACCCCACACAAATTCTAATACCACTACCTGCAAAACAAACTAGAACATCATCCATATAAAAGTGAGGAAAAAATACGTATTATTGAAGTTAACTCAAAAACTACCGAAGCAAAATTAATCAATTTTATATGGGACCAACTGTCATGTATCTCGAATAAAACAAAAAAAATCCAAATCGGTCCAGCCATCTTCGAGTAATCGGGGAGCATACATAAAAAAAAAAAGGTTCCGACGAATTGAGAACCTCCTCCTTTTTGAAGTCGGATAAAAAATATCGATTACTAGAGTAGAATTCCTACACATCATCGAATTTCTATACATCTTATAAATGAAAATGAATGATAAATGTGTTGCTAATAGCGCAAAACTCGAGAACGGCAGAACCAATTTGATCAATTTTTTTTTTCAAATAGTTATTCTTTGGAGTCTAAGGAAGGTTTTTATGAAGAGAAAAGTTGTGAAAATTGCACGGAAAAACATAAAAACCACATTTTTATTTTTCCCATACAAACTGTTCCTAGCCGTCAATTCTAATCTGATAAACTACTTGAATGCATCCGTAAAGACACTTTCTCTTTCTATGTTACACGGTTTGACTTTGTCAGTTTTTGGACAGGACAACGTCTGTCGGGTCAGCTAACCTATAAAAAAATAAATTGCTGTTCGTTGGTAAGCGAATCACTTCAGAACGGCTGGACCGATTTGACAAATTTTTATTATAAAATGTTTGTAATAATCCCAATCAGGTTTTTATGAAAAGAAAAATTGGAAAGTTTCCCGGAAATTCTTCAAATTCGGGTGAACTGAACGTCATTTTTTGTATGAATTTTTATTGAAATTTGGATAGGACAACGTCCGTCGGGTCAGCTAGAAAATAATACAATTACCTAATATTCGACTCGAATCGAAACTAGGAGTATAATGTTCTTCAGCTGAACTTGAAGTACTTAACGTTAGCAATTGCACAGATGCTGTTAGTACTAAAAAAATTGACACTAGAATTTAAAATAACGCGGCAAAATAGTTCCGCAATCAAACAACATTTGAAACTGCTGCAATTTTAACTGTCAATATTTAACGCATTTCTCGTTCTGCGCTTGCCTGTACTTGTCAAGTTTATAATAATGCTTCCGTTTTGGTTGCATTGAATATGCATAAAACTGTACGGCTCAGTAATGACGGGTTGCCAGGCTTTTGTGTTGAACTTTACCGTTACAAGTTTAACTGGGATGTTGTTAAAATGTTTTATGGGTTTTCATCTTATAATACAGTAGGTATTATTTATTGCAACAATGTAGTGTTGCTTTGGGACAGCCTAGTTCCAGTACTGGACGAATTTCAGCTGTAATGATGATGCCATAAGGTATTACTTACCTACCTGTGTATTTTTTCCCACACTGTTATATTTTTTAAACTATTAATGGAAATTAGTTGGGAAGATCTTCATTACAAGTGTAGGCGTGTAGGTGCACTATATATCTAGTAAAAAATGTTGCAAGAAAAAATATCAAATCCAAATCAAATGAACTAATCACTTCGCGACAAAGCAACTTAAACAAAAATCACACGGACTTTTAATTAACTTTTCGCTGACCCCGCCAATTAACCGACACAATAGTCGGACATACAGACTGTTACAGTACCGCTAAAACACTGCAAATCCAACCATATTTTTAATAGATATAAGTTTAAAAATTAAATGACACACTAGTCCAACATACAGGCTGAAATATTACAAAAACACACTGGAATGACAACCCTAATTTACGGAGAAAAGTTTTAAATTTGAACAGCATACGTTGCATAGATCTTCACACATCTATAGGTATAGGCAAGCAAGGCTCTATAGTAAGTTCCTGTATGGTCGTAAAAGAGGTGCATTAAGCGAAGATTATTATTTAAAAGCAACTAATAAACCACAGGCAGGCATGGTGGTAGCAATTACAATTTTACAGCACCATTCTTTCGTCAGTAATAAAGGAGGTTATTGCCAATTGCTTGCAAGCCTTCATGCTTTCTTGTGTGAAAAAAATATGAAAGTAATGTTTTTTTCATAAACATTAAAAGTGAAACTGTCATGGCTGGTGCTGGCAGCTTTAAAGTTTATAGTTTTTTTTAGTGTGATGAAAGTGGTAGATAGCCCATTTGATCGGATAACCTTCTGGATATATTAATTAAGGCCATCCCGAATCGAAAATCGCCTGTCACATAGATGTTGTTTGAAAAATGTACTAAAATAAAAGCTGAAATTAAATTAATAATTAGATTTTGCTCATGACTTTTCAAAAACAGCTAAAAAGTTTTGTAGTTTTCCTTTCACGTGGTGAGGTGGTAGTGCAGTGGTGGCTCAGTGGGAACGTCCCCGACTTACGAGTTGTTGGTCGTGGGTTCGAACCCAGGGAGGCGCTTTACTTTTTGTAAATAATTTCATCACCACTGCTCTAAAAACGGTGCTCACAACTGCTCCAAAAATTCGAAGACATGTGACATCTACCAACCTGCACTAAGCCCGCGTGGTAGATTACAGCCCACTCCCTCTCGAAGAGAGGAGGCCCGTGTCCCAGTAGTGGGAACATTATAGGCTGATTAAGTATGTTATGTAAGGATGGTGGCACGATCTGTTACCAAAGTATTCTCGGTTACTGGTCTTATTGCCCCTTGGGAACCAGATAACCTTGAAAAGTTGGTGGCGATGGGCAAAGTAGATGTTAAAAGATCTTGCGGTCGGTCACCTAACCGCTGGTCAGACCAAATAACCACCCTCACTGGACTCTGTTACGACTGCCCTGAGAGAAGCGGGCAACCGAACGAAGTGGAAGAACATCATGCATAAAGCCATGAAAGCCTTTCAGGGACATGACCTGTAGTAATGAGGACATGACCTTCAGTAATGAGGACATGACCTTCAGTAATGATGTACGCGACCAAGAAGATGAGACTGGTGGATGACTTAAACTCACATAAATCATCAGTCATGATCAGGCTTTCATGCTAGTCACACTAAAACTGGTATCTTTTATAGGTAGCCAATGGCATAAACATCAAGTTGTGACTAGCATCAAGTTGTGATGGCCATAACTTAATAATAGCCTCCTGTTACTTACAGTTCGTTTACCTATTTCATTTCACGCAACTGCACTTTAGTTCACGCTAGTACCTTTTGCACGCGGCTTCGCCCGCGTGGAGGTCGGCCATTATCAAGACCAGGTCGTGATCTATCCATGAGCCACATCCAAATCCTGCTGTTAAACTTGAAAATATAACAGACAGAGAAAAAGTTACTTTCACATAAATTATAATATTAGTATGGATAATTATTTTCCCTGAAATATTGTAAAGAATCCTACGTGCCATCTGAATTAAGGGAGTAAGCAGGAATCTAGTAATTGAAACATTGGCAAATGTAACGTAGGACGCAATCAGGATATATTGGGCCACGATACTCTCAGCAGCAGCTGCATGAGTGCGCTTGGTGAGGCCTATATCCAGCAGTAGATTGCTATAGGATGATGATGACCTACTCTTCTATTGTATGATTATCCTATATACCGCATATTTTGCGTGAATGTGACACATAGTTTCCCCCAACTTGTTCTTCTTGCGTTTGTGTTCTTTTTTTGCGTCACGTACCTATTTCCTTTGTTTTCTTGTTGACCGTGTTTCTGGCAAATGAATTACTTTTAATTTTTTTTTTTTTTTGATGAGAAACGTCGCGGAAGCTGCAAATAATCCTTCAAATCATTGTATTCAGTAGTGATTCTCTACAAAAAAGACTAGATACAAACCTCACCTACCGCAGATAGATAATAACAAAAGTGAAGCAAAAAGTCCTAAACACAACATGTGTAGCAACCTGTTGGCAGCAAGCCTGTTATTATCTTAGCTGATTACTCGTATTTAACACCACCCAACACGCGGCTAACACAGAACTCTATTAAGTACAACTAAATACATACCTATGTGTCTTCTTAGGTAGAAGTTAAGAATTGAGATACAAACTTTTGAGAACAAAGAGGACGACGTGACATAAGCCTGATTTTCTGAAGGTGAATTTTAGGGATTTTCAATAAAGAGGTTTTCTATGGAAAAGAAGTTGAGAAAAGAAAGATTTGATCTGAAAAGAGTGGGTCTTTCTTACACAAAGGTACTCGTATGGAGAGAATTCAATTGTTTTCTATTGTTCTGATATGTGCTTTAGCCTTTTTCGTTGAACTTTTGTGGCCTCTTTCCATTAGATGACAAGATGGATATTAGTTCAAGTGGAAAATTTTATTATAATTTGTTAGATAACGAACTTATAAAGTCTGATACGCTTTGCATATGCCCCTTTGTTAATATCTTCCACAATTTCTAAGACAAAAACACACAAAAAAGTTCCCAAGTATGATCTAGCATAAACTTTAGTTATTTACTACGAATAAACGTCAGCTCGGCGTGATAGGGTCAAATAGTCTATCTGACTTTACAGGCTTGTAAAATATCAGGGCTGTTTGTTAGCTCGGCCTATTGAGGTGTATAGCCAAACGGCCATTAGTTATGGCCGTTTTCATGTCCCACGAGACAGGAAATGGTGGCTTTGTAATGAGATGCAATTTTATAGACTTTTGATGGTTTTTTGTTTAGTATTTGTTGTCATGTCGATGTTGGCGCGAATTACTGTTGTTTGTTTTTGTGGTAATAAAATATAACGATGGAGTCTTACCAAGGGGTATCTATTACCCAGTAACTGGGTTGTGGAAGTCAGATAGGCAGTCGCTCCATGTTAAATACTGGTATTCAGCTGCAGCCGGTTAGACTGGAAGCCGACTCCAGTTTCTTGCCCGTTCTTCTCCATAGGGATCTACTACGCTTTGGAATGGGCAACTAGCTTCATCTTTCTGACTGACCGACCCATTGACAATTCAAAAGTGCCTGTAATTGGTTTATTTGAAATAAATGCTTTGAGTTTGAGTTTGAGTAGATTGAAAAAATAACGATGGTTAGTAGACATT
Source organism: Cosmia pyralina (assembly GCA_946251885.1). Taxonomy (NCBI): domain Eukaryota; kingdom Metazoa; phylum Arthropoda; class Insecta; order Lepidoptera; family Noctuidae; genus Cosmia; species Cosmia pyralina. The sequence goes on from OX276358.1 coordinate 24,140,712, forward strand.
GGAGAATAATGTTGTTTTATGAGAAGTTTAACTAATTATTTAGCTACATTGATATTTTAAGGGGTGTTTATGATCAATGGTTTTTTCTCAAATATGCTTGGAAATTCGTGCATTATTTTGACAATCTAGAGATGAATTGAAAATGCTGTACTGGTCAAATACACACAAGCAGGCGGCCGGCAATGTTAGTATGAAAAACCATAACTATCGTATTTAACGCCCGAATAAATTACTACAAAACTCATATCTGTCGTGTAATTTAAAAATGGAACGAAGTTTTTACTTTGACACATGTGACATGGTACACAAATGGCAACCAAGGAGGTAACTTATCAAAGATTTTATTTTTATTTCAATTTGGCTTGAAATTAGAGAAAAAAGAAACAAATGAACATAATTTGGCGCGTCAAAAATTATCGTTATTCGTCATTGATTCTGGAAATTTATAATTTATTTATTTAGTTTGAATTTCCGCGCATTATTTAATAAAGTACTAGGTATACAAGCCTTGGCAGCAACCAGGCATTGATGAACTCACGTCACGTTCGTCCATCAATTCCCTTTTCGCAGGCCGCGGCAGTGATAAGTTGATAACACACTATTGAAAGTATCGCAGTACTTACAACATTTTTTCACTTCCGGAGACCATTGTGTAAGCAGAGCGCAAGTTTCGATTTCTTCTTGCAGTCTTGTGTTACCATGATTTCAAAATGTATCTAAATCTTGTATATAAATAGCAATAATGAACTATCGTCGTTGATACTGCAATACCGCGTAACTAACAGTGGATAATACCGCGGAAGTACAAAAAATCAAATTTTGTTTAGACGTATTTGATAAGTCCAGCAGAAGTTATTTGGTTTTTTCGGTCTCCTGTAAAATTTGCCACATTTAAGTTACTTGGTATTGTCTGATGTTAGTTACGCGGTATTGCAGAATCGGCGACGCTATGAGGTACCTACCACATGCGATGCAATCGTACATTTCTTGCCAGTAGCCTGGGCTCGCAAACTCTGACAGAGTTAAAAAATTTAACCACGAAAGTGACCTGCCAAAATGGAATGCCAAAACTACAACAAATTATTATAACTGTTACTATTTAGTGTAATTTAACGTCTGACATGTCTATTACCATACAAATAGGTATTTAACTTAGACAAATATAAATTTATTTAGCTTAGTTTAATGTTATTGTCTAAAATATGGCCATAGGCTGCCACCATGTCGGGTCTAATTTACACAAGCGGGCGCAAATCCTAAGAAGAGTTAATACCTTGACCATTTATTTGTTTTGCCTTGTTGTCAATGCTGTATTGACAGTGCAAGGCTATTCGGGTATACATTTTATTTTATTTTAATCGTTGTTTTGTATTACATACTACCAAAACTTTCAGAAATAGGTGCTATTTGATGTGGATAGTTTGCGTGTATATTAGTCTGCATAATTAACATCTTTATCAAAATCCTCTCCGTCTCGAAAAGCTGCAGGTGTAGGCATGAAGCTTTGAGTGCGAGTATATCCTCATTGACTCGTGTTAGCAGGAAAAACTGAGGGATTTTATTTGGCAGGAGTTCAACATAACCCGCCATACTAGAAAGAGAGTATACGCGGAGAAAAGGCCGTCGTCGGTATCTTCAAGATCTAAGGTTCCAATATTTGCAAATGAACGCACCCGAAAGAAAATAAAACGTCTTCAGCCAATTAAATTAGCCTATCATGGACCCGTGCTGGACATAGGCCTCTCTCAACCTGCGCTGGATGCGCACGTGGTCTTTGGCATTCCGTATCCAGACTGGCTCAGCCACCTTTTTAAGCCCGTCGGTCCATCTAGCTGGAGGGTGGGTGGCCCACAGACCGCTTACCGATACGAGGTCTCCACTGACTGGACTTATCTGCTCTAGCGGCCATCGGTCCTTCGACAAACATGGCCAGCCAAAGAGAGAAATAAATAATTATTTAAATACCAACATCCATCATGACAATGACATATTACTACAGAGCTATTAACAGCTTAAAAAATGTAACCTACATCAATTTAAACCGTATAAAGATTAAAAAAGCCGAGATTATAAACGACTGCGTATTTTTTCTTCTGTCGCTGTGTAGCGCAAATTGGCCAATAAAAACGTTTAATTGAGACATCGAGCCGAATACACTCGGACTCGCATCTTGATCTTAAACAAGGTACAGAGGTGCATACAAGTGTTGATGAACATATAATTTTTTTTCGACATCAATTTTATTTCCGCCAGCAGCGGCATGAGTTTTGTTCTTCGTGTCGCTGGCACAACTATTTTAGATCTTGTTGGCGCAAAACTTCACCCCTATACGGCGTCGTCGGTGGTAGCGCAGAGATCACTTTAGCTGCATGTTTTGGGACATAGAAGGCAGGATAGGAGGTGGAGCATAGTTTGCAACATAGCTCCACATCCACACCCTGCTGCCGTTCCGTCAAGGTAGCCCCACTATACCAGGTTGGAGTTACATTTTCCCTACTTGTGTCCGGAGCCGGTTGAGGGACTTCCAAGTGGACCACGAACGGTTGCACCCTGCCGGGAGATGTTCCCTTGGTGGTAGATAGTAAGTAGGAGAGGCCACAGTTTGCAACGGGCGTCGGCCGGGTTACCTGGTAGAGACGCTGTCGATTTTAGGAAGCTGTAGTGCCCGCTTTTTAGCCGTTACGTTGGTAGTTGTGCGCCAGATAGTGGGCGTCTAGTATCAGTAGCGGCATGAGTGATAAGAGAATTTAGTTGGTTAATTATTTTTTTGGATTAGTGTTGACGCAGTTTCAAAGTTTTTTCCAAAGAACCCAGGGAGAGGCTGTTACATAGAGTTGATTTAATTTAGGAGGCCGTGTTTTCGCCCTAAATTATGACAGAAGTGCAAAAGCGCCACCTTTATTATCTACATATATTCTATGTCTGTACCTTTGCAAAGGCAAGACATTAAAATTTACTAAGCAAAATTCCTGCAACAATCCTACAATTTCCTTAAAACTTGAGCACTCGACAGTACCTACGTTATCTAGAACGAAGCGAGAGGAGGCACTCCCCGATGGCTATCGCACGGATTACGAGCGGCTACAGGTGGACCGGCTTGTATAGCCTGTATGGCCCGTTTATACGATTTATGGACATGTCTTACAATGCGCAGTTGTGTTATTCGTATTCAATGAGGTTTTAAAACTTAGCTTGGTATTTTTAGATTGAATGTAGGTACCGAAATGAAGGAACAAGTAAGATATTTTTTTTTTCCTTAAGTTGGCCAGACTGGGCTGTCTGGCCAACTTAAGGAAAAAAAAAAAATATCCAACAGTGACCGTCTTTCGGCTCAAATGATGATAGTGATTCACATGAGATTTTTTTCTTGATTGTAGTGTCGCGGGCTTATTGTAACTATATGAAATTGATTTAGGTAAACCAAATAGCAGTGGCGACGAATAAAATTTATCATCGTTGTTTATTGCTAAGTAATTATTAGCGACTGTTTAACAATACATTTTTGACGTTTAGAGCAACCTTTTTAATTAAATGGGAAAATGTGAGTCAAAGGAAATTATTCCCATTAGGAAGCGAAGCCGAAAGAACTCGGCTATACAGGGTGTACCATTAAACTGAACAACTTTTTCCATAGGACCATCATTGTAATCGAGAAAAAATTATCAGCCGTCCCATACATTTGGGTCGAGTAGATACTAAAGTTTTGTACGGGACAGCTGATATTTTTTTCTCGATTACGATTTTGGTCTCATGGAGAAAGTTTTCAGTTTGACGGTCTGTACCAGATGACCTTTAAATTTAACCACACCTTTCTGATACACCTGTATTCTGACATCCCTTTTGCAAAAAAGAAAATAAAAAAAATAAAAAATAAAAATAAATAAAAGAAATTAAAGAGTCAGTTGTGCAGCTACAACATTGCCTAAGCAAGACTATAACATTTTGAGTTTTTTGAGCTTTACGTCAGCTGCTTTGAAGTCAAAACTAAAATATGGTTAAGTCACTTTAGTTAATTTCAGAACAGGAAATCGCCGTTTGACAGGAATAAACTAGATTTTGGTGTTTTTTTTTTAGTCTACGAGTAGTTTAGAGGCATTTGTGACAAGAGAATTGGCACCAATGTTGTACAAATAAAATAAAATATAACGTATGGTAATTGTCTTGTGACAAAATTGATTTCGTCCGAACAACGTTCTTTAAAATGGCCAAGAAAACATAGCAAATAAAGAAAACACCTATAACTGATACAAGGTTTACTTTCCTAATTAAAATCAACACAATTTCCATAATTATTATGTCTACGACGAAAGTTATTATTATCATAATGAAAATCATAACACTTTTACACCTATAAAACCAATAACGAACATAATGATAATGTTCAGCTAGTAAGCTAGTTAATTAGTAGATATACAGTCAACCACATGCCACAGCAACACTTGAACTTCGAAAAACCGCCCTTTCCCTGCGGCATAAATTCGCTGTCAATGTCAAATATTTACCAAGTACGTGCTGTACACAGTAGTTGTTACCTTAGGGTAATTTACGAGTGGTACAGAAATAAATCGCATACGCTTTCTTGCACCTACATTATAATTTACTTTGGGAGCTTGTTGTTGTTGTAAGTATTAACAATGGGACGGAAAGAAAGAAAACCTGTTTATTCTGCACAAATAAAACGCACATTATAAAAAATAAAGTAAAAATTACAAAATACACTCAAAACCAATGTGAGAAAAAGCCTCATTAGCAGCAAGCTGTTATTTTTGCTATATTGAAACTTGATCATTATAGTTAAAGAAAGGTTATTGATAATTTGATCTATAAGGTCAAGGATAATAATAAATTGCTTTGCAATTTAAGAGAAAATGGAGATGATTCGGTTTTAGTGAGAGTGAATGCTACTTACAGGAATAAGTGCAACATAAGACCAGTATAAGTAAGAACTGCAGCAGTGATAGCCTAGTGGTGTGACCGTCGGACTGCCAAGTCATAGGTCTCGAGTTCGAACCCAAAACATGCACCTCTGGCTTTTCAGATGTGCGTATTTTATAATTATCACTTGCTTAAAAAACGGTGAAGGAAAAACATCGTGAGGAAACCTGCACCCTAATTGCGTAACACATTATCGATCGGAGTTAGTTTCATTTTGAAACAAATTGCTAATCCATTGCTTCATATGTTCGGAAAATTTGTCAGGTCGACAACTTAAATAACGCAATGAATGTTGTTGAACTGCCAAAATGAAACCAACTCCGATTGATAATGTGTTACGCAATTAGGGTGCTGATGCCTGAGAGATATTTCTCGACGGCATGTGAAGCCAAGTCTAAATCCATGGGCGGCAAAAAAATTTGACACCGGCACCCTAATTGCGTAACACATTATCAATCGGAGTTGGTTTCATTTTGACAGTTCAACAACATTCATTGCGTTATTTACTTTGTCGAGCAGACAAATTTTTTGAACATATGAAGCAATGGATTAGCAATTAGTTTCAAAATAATTCAAATTCCGATCGATAGTGCAATTAAGGTGCAGGTTAGTCACTAAACACACGATAAAAAGAAGAAATTAAGAACTTTTGTAGCTATGATTAACATAATTGATGAAATAAGTAGACCTACTTGAAAGTCAGACCTGGACTTCCGCGATATCAACCTAATATACAATACAAAACTTGAAAATAAACAAGCATATAATTAAAACGGCTTTATAAAATCACAGTAACTTTTTCTAATCTTGTGATTCGATACCACACAATAGCAGATGTAAAACATAACGAAGTACACACAACTGCTACTGTTACTACACAAGCATTTACAAAGCGACATTCAATTGCTAAATCAACACAACACCTACACGATCGCGAACTCTAATCGCGTGTTTAAAATTAAACAATGTTTTGACTCGTACGACGTAAGCGCAGTTTAAAAATAGCCCAAGCATTGCTCTTGTTATGTCTAAAACTCTGTTTTCCTAGTTTAGACAGGCAAAGTGTTGATTGTTTGGCCGTTTGCACGTGATTACGACTAGGACTGCATAAATAGGAAGTCGTGTGGTTTAGTGAACCATTGTTAGTGGGAAAGTTATGGGGGAAATTAATTGTTTTAAGTTTTCAATGTGAAAATAGATTTGTTTGATTTGGGTTATTGTTTTGTTGGTATCATGGTATTTAAAGTGGTTCTGAAATTAGTTGCTAGCCAAGCTAAAATATCTCCCAGATTACCTTGTGTTAAAATAAAAATCAAAATGTGCGATAACAATAAAGCAATAAATAATGAAATCGATTAACAAGATGTACCGACATCAAATTGAGCATCAAATAAAGAGCTCGCAGACGTGTTTAATAAACTCGAGACCAATAAAATACCTCCAAAGAAAATTTATGAACAAGAAACAGCTCATCGACATAATAAATACAAAGAAAACCGCGGGAGTCTTCAAGCTCAAATAAAAAGATCACGAGGTGACGAATAAAAATGTGGGTGCAGAACTTGACATGTTCGGATTTATCGACAACTATGCTCAAGCGACCACCCGGTGAGATCTCAACCTACCACCGAATGAACGTCGGGTTCACCCGGTATATACGTGCTATATTACCAATCAGATATAGAGTAAAAGTGCTTGAGGTCCTTTTTGAAAATTCACGATTTCGAAAGTATTTTTGTTAACAAAAAGTATATGTATATGAAACTTGTTTACAACAGTTACAATGATATCATAAGATAATGATGGATGTAGTAAGAGAGAATTGAGAAGGAAATTCCGTTGTTCATTTTTCTCTTTCTAAAAATATATGAAGTTAATTCTTGCCCATAGTCAAGCCTTGTAAATAATTCTTCAGTGTGAGCCACCCGCACTGTTTCTCTTAAACAGTAACGACCGCAGTCGATTTCTTTCATGGCACGCGCTCACGATTTATAGCCAATAAACGTAACGCGCGAATTGGATGCGCGAGGAACTAAAAGTAAGTGATAATACCAAGAAGCTTTTGTATACAAAATGTTTTCGAGATGTAGGTTAGTGATAAAATAAAGATTGTGATGATGCAGAACCGCGGTGGGGCCATACTGAAGGACGTATTTAATAGCCGAAAGCTTTTCTTATTTAAATAGGTGTGAAATTTGCGATGAAAATTATGATGTCTGCGGTGGGTCGGAATTTATATAGGGTTTATATTTAAAACCTAAAAAGCTTAAAGCGATTTGAATAATGAATTTGAATTTTTAACCGACTTCTAAAAAAGGAGGAGGTTCTCAATTCGGATGTTTGTATTTTTTTTTTTTATGTTTGTTCGCGCATAACTCCGTCGCTTGCCAACCGATTTGAAAAATTATTTTTTTGTTGGAAAGGGTATACTTTCCAAATGGTCCCATTTTTGTCAAAATCCAGTTCTGATGATGGAATCCTGGAGAAATCGAAGGAACTCTTCAAATATTATAGGCACACCTATAGCGATTTGGGTATCTTTTATAGTAGCTCGTGCATTTGCTCTTGGAAAGCACCACTTGGTGAAGTGGAACTGATGATGAAGACCACAGATGGCTACCAGAACTACTCAATGATAAATATTTCACGGGCTGCGATTCGATTACTTTAATATGGTTGCTAAGCAATTTCCGCTCGTCACACAATGCGTGTGGTGAGTGGTTGTAATTAAAGTTATATTTCACTTTGTAGTGATTTGTGGAAGTAGGTTTTATTTTTTGTTAAAAAGTTTTTATTTCTCGCTTTTTAGTGGGTCTGTTTATAATTTGTATAAGTTACAATAGTCTAATGTCAATTGCTCATCACATGTTACAAAATATTGCTTTTCCCGATGCTGGGACGTATTAACGTCCCAGCATCGGGAAAAGCAATATTTATACTATTAATTATATACTCCTCAACAATTATGTTGAGGAGTTCTGCTGGTAAGAACCAGGAGAACTCCTCAACAATTAACGTCCCAGCATCGGGAAAAGCAATATTTTGTAACATGTGATGAGCAATTGACATTAGACTATTGTAACTTATACAAATTATAAACAGACCCACTAAAAAGCGAGAAATAAAAACTTTTTAACAAAAAATAAAACCTACTTCCACAAATCACTACAAAGTGAAATATAACTTTAATTACGGAATTCGGTGGCAAAAAACTAAAATACAGATCCAAAAACACGGTACCTTCACGAAATTTCAAACAATAATAATTAAAAAAAAAAAACTTACAAAACTTTTTCTTCTTTTCATCATTCAAAATATAATTATCCGGACATATTAATGTTTTATAATTAACCGACTTCTAAAAAGGAGGAGGTTCTCAATTCGGATGTTTGTTTTCTATTGTAAGTCTTCATTTGGGAACCAATTAGAGATAAAGTTGAGTACCACCTGGGGATCCCAAGTACTCGTGTACTTGGGTACACACGGTCTCAACTTGTATGCTCCTTTTAGTAATCTTTTTAACCGAGTTCAAAAAGGAGGAGGTTCTCAATTCGTCGGAACCTTTTATGTATGTTCCCCGATTACTCGAAGATGGCTAGACTGATTTGGATTTTTTTTTTTTTTGTTTTATTCGAGAGGGTATATATACATCACAGTTGGTCCCATATTCCATAATTTAAAAGACTGGTTTCACAATCTCTTGCAAGTCGCCAATAAGACGGTTGCTTATGTCATCCGCTTTCTTCGATTCGTCGGTATAATTATAGTGTTTTTTCTTATAAATATGTACTTTTTATTATTTTCTTATTTAACATGCGTTCGCTGTCATACTTCAATGTTATTTCGTGGACAATAGTGTGGGTTATACGTTTTTTTCGATTGTATAATTTAACTACTTTGTTAATGCTGTAATGTATAACTGTTTTTTGTCCCAAATAAATAAAATAAAATAAAATAAAATAAAATAAATAAAATATAAAATTGATTAACTTTGCTTTGGTAGTTTTTGAGTTAGCTTCAATAATACGTATTTTTTCCCCACTTTAATATGGATGATGTTCTAGTTTGTTTTGCAGGTAGTGGTATTAGAATTTGTGTGGGGTAGGTATCACAACTAAAAAGTGAAAAATAAAAACTTTTTTACAAAAAAATACAACCGACTTCCAAAAACAACACTACAAATTGAAAAATAACTTTAATTTCGGAAGTCGGTGGCAAAAAACGAAAATACATTTAACTAGACACCGACTTCCGAAATTAAAGTTATTTTTCACTTTGTAGTGTTGTTTTTGGAAGTCGGTTGTATTTTTTTGTAAAAAAGTTTTTATTTTTCACTTTTAAATGATAAAAACTGTACCAACCAGCCTTATGTTTAAGAGCCGGTAGATTTCAACGCAGTCATTGAATGCAATGAATTTGAAGCTAGAATAGAGGTACAATTTAGCTAGTTTCAAAAACGGGCAACTCAGAATTAAACTGTCAGTAAAACAAATTAATAAAGCTCAACTTACTGAGTAAATACCCACTCACCACATTAAAGTTAGGAAAAGAGCTAATCAAATCCTTCACTTAAAGCCTGAAGCTAAGGCTCAATAAATTTAATTGAAAACCAACTATATGAATCATATGACGGCTGACACGGTTGAGCGGCAATTTTGCCGTGTTTGTGAACTGTCGAGCTATCAATCTTAGTTAATTGCTCGCCAGCGCCTGTTATTCTATTAACTTAGCGAAACATTTAATTATCATGGCTTAATTAGACTAGTGGTTTAAATTGTTCTTTTTCTCGGTGTATTGGTAGATATCTCATAAGAATAAAGTCTTTGTCCAAGATCGATTTATTCATTCATTCTCAAGCAATGGTGTCTTCTTGACGTCCTATGTAAAGGCCGCGGTAATCGAAATTACGTAAGATAGAATGAGTTGATTTCTTATCCATGAAAAGAAAATCGTTTGTCTATAATATCTGAAGACTAAAATATTAGTAATATTAACATCCGTAACACCTCGTCTATTGCTGCACCGTCTAAAGCATCTCTTTCATTGTTAAGCTTATACCGACTTACATTTTTATCTCCCATTTATGTCTTTCCATATTTTCCAATAAATAAATTCTACAAAAATATGTCAGACTCAATATTTACAAGTCTTTGAGATTTTGCTGGTACTTCTATGAAGTCTTAAATCTATCAGTTAAAGCACTTATTTACTGAATATATAATCGAAAAATAAATTCGTTACAGAGCGAATGTCTATAAATATCATATGACGAAGCATTACATCAAACCTTTTAATGACAGATCTATGATACAAAGCGATAATTAGATACAATAACGCGAAACAAGCTTACATTTCTTTGCAAAAATAAAACTCTTTCAAACTCAACCTTATCTCTTCATGTTAAAGTTCAAAATTTAAAAGGCATTAATTATCATTCGCAACATCAAATTTGTTTCATTGATAGAAGATGACAGAATGGTTTGAAACATTGGCGCCAATTTGCACCAATCAAAATAGTTGGTTAAACTTGACCTGTGAATTGGAGAAATGTACTTGACAATGTACAAAGAAGTTCAAAGTGACTATAAATGAACTGATGACACTTATTTGTCTGAATTAAACAGTGTTGTATACTTTAAATGTATTTCAAAGTCCTCTAAATTGTTGTCAAGAGTGCCATTCCTATATCTTCGCGTGGCTACCATACATCTTTTCGCGGCGTTCTGCTCGCTGACTGCCGGGTTCCGAATTGCATACAGAAACTGTTTCAGCGCTCGTTAGTATGCGCATGATCAGTATATTTATCTACACATAATTTAATAACATCAAATCTGGCTAGATCTCGTATCACTCGAATCGGAAAGTACACGTATTACCAATTTATAATTCACCAAAAATACTGCTTACTATTGAGTTTTCGTTAAATTCCCACATAATGGAAATGTTTATAAGCCGAAATCAACAAATCATTGTTTTTTCCTTAACCAAAAATCTTTAAGATACTTCCTCCATTTCAATTGTAATACAACTTCACATTTATGAAATGTCAAAACATATGCCAAACCTATTGGCAAACTCAACGCAAGCGCAACTCTATCAGTCAGTCACAGATCTTATCTGGGCGGCAATAATCATGTCATACATAGGCCATTAGAAAAATTAACAATTCATTACGGGCTTTACATGGCAGTATGGCGATCGCAATTTGTTCTGACATTCACTTGATTCGACCCCATATATGGATCAAGTTATCAGTTAAATCAGGCTTATTGAATTAACTATGGGTACGGCTACATCATTCATAACACAGATATCGATTCTTGGTTCAATAAACTGTTTGCCTTCAAATGGAATGTTGATTACATCAAAATCAAACCAATCAACCAATTGTTATATTTTGATTAGATTTAGATTTGCCATAAGACTTGTAAAGCATATAATGAAACGCATATGTCAAGCAATTGCTCAAAAAATCAAAATCAATGCTATCAACTTTCTATATCACCAGCTAAGTGCAGTTCTAAAGATATATCCGAAAATAAATCACTAAAAAAGAAGACAACGAAGCCAAAAATCAATCAAGAGTCCCACATAATGATCACTTAGAGGCTTCAAAGTGTATCGCCACAAAACGTGAAGCCGTTTAAAATCTAAATTGAGATGAGAAGAAAGCTGTCTGTTTCAATGAAAATGCTCAAAAGAAAAAAAAGTGATGACAAATTAACAGCGACGGTTGTCACGGCGTTTGTCACGGCGTTTGTCATGTCGTTTGTCATCGGTTGTTAACAGGTTTAGTCATGGCACTGTTATTATAATGGATGTCGGGAACTCCGAAGTCGTAATTGACTTTGATCAGATTGAGATGTAATTACGAGTTTCAGTGCAGTTTTTTTAAATTAATTTCGGAGTATATGAATGTCTGAGGTGAAAATGATTGAAGAGATGCCTTCAATCAGTATGAGACAGTTCATTAAAATCATGAGAATTACATTCGAAAAAACTGAGTAGGATAAAATTGGTCGGCCAAATTACAGTAATAGGTGTTTTTCTATATTTACTTTGGATGTGACGAATTTCACTGACAACAGTTATTAGATAGATGCTTACAATGACAACAACACTATTTGTCATGTTTGTTATCAGCTGATTTTTGTTACTTTTTACACTCAACAGCATCGATTAAAATCAATGCTCCCGAATCGATTTATCTCTAAATTGATGTAACAATGAACAAGTCATCAATAGTTTCATAAACACAATTCTTCCGACCATTATCATTACTTTTTATTGTATTTTCATAGAGATTTATGTTGATCGATTCGACATTTGCAATTTTTTTATTTTCTACATTCAATGCCAAAACAATAATTGATAATGACGACAGTAACAAGTAGTTAATGATAGGTACCTTTGTAATTTTGTTCTTCGTAAGAGGTCAAACGTTTGTGATGTATCTGAAACAAGGGAAATATTTTTAATTAGTAACAATAGGTTTGATTGGAAGTAAATGATGAGTGACGTCATCGAGTTGCTTTACATTCTTTCCTTTATTTATTGATCATTGTCAAGTGCAATGAGGTATTCCTATTGGAGAATGAGGTTATGAGGATGTTATTAAGTAGTCAATGTCGTGTCTCTATAAATGTATATATTATACTAGCTTTTGGCCGCGGCTTCGCTCGCGTGTAATTCGGAAATTATTCCCGGGGAACGTTCCAACTACCGGAATAAAAATTATCCTATGTTCCTACCCAGGTCATGGCCTATCCGTTAAGGTGTGAATAGACAGATAGACAGACAAATAATAAATTCAAATTATCTTTTTTATACATTAAACAGATTCGATTATGATACCAAGGCCCGCTTGCACCAAAAACCATAAATACAGTTATCGCTAAACATTTTTAAAACATCATTCCATCCCTGACAACTTCAACATTAACAGAAATGGAATAATGTTTTTAATTCGTTTACCACTCAACGTATTTTGTGATTTGTGGTGCTAGTGGGCCTAAATGTTTTACTTAACCAAGCCAAGCGTATTTGCCAAGTTTTTTTGTGACTATAAATTGTAATAACTTTTGACCGAGTGGACCAATTTTAATATGACTATGACTGTATTTATACCTTTAAATCTCTTAAAAATAAGTACACAAAAATATCAATAGCACATGTAAATTTTAAAATCATTCCCGATTTTACCCCCTTGAAGAAACGCTGAAAACGTAATTATTTATTTCTAATCTAACCTAACCCCTAAATGCTAGGTTTCCCATACAAACTTTCATCCCTTAGATTACCCCCTTTAGTATTATTTTTAAAAGAAAAAGTAGCCTGTCTTTTCCTAGGATGCCATTTATATTTTTGACAAGTTTGGTAGAAATCCGCTCAATGGTTTAGGCGTGAAAAGGTAACATATAGACAAGAGTTACTTTCGAATTTATAATATTAGTATGGATTTATAATAAAGTTTATTCTGTAAACAGGATATCGGAATCACTTTTGAACGTCATATTAAGAAGACAAAAATAAGCTATATGGAGTCGATATAATTCCTATCTGACTACCCCTGAGAAGAAATGGCAAAACAAACTCAGGGGTCAAAGTCTCTTTTCGAAGTCCAGGCATAATCTTGGTCAGATCATGTGAGGACCATATAGATTAGCGTCTAAAATCGTCTTTTGAGAAAAGAATCATACAGATTTGAGTAGACCTGTCCAGTCAGTGCAAGCATTTGTCAGACTCGGTAATCGTATAGCTCAACTAAATACCTAAAGAGCTCAACGACTCGACGAATAATATCAAAGAAAGGACATTTGTGTAGGCCGCATAAAGTACTCAAACTGACAGTTTATATTAGTATCGAGTTCCAAGTTAATCCGACATCACGTTGAAAATTTTCCTTGCTAACTTTAACACCCACTAAAATATCCTCTGTGAGGGGTTGTTTTAAAAACCTTAAAGTTCAATCTATATTATTTACTGATTAACCAAAGGAATAAGATTTTTATATAAACTGTGTCCCCTCTTTTCAACCCTCATTGGGATGGAATTTTGAAAATTCGTTTGGAGTGCTTTCAGTATTTCACTCAAAGATTATTTATACAAATTTATTTTGAATGAATCAAGCCACGAAATTTTATTCCCCTTTTTTACCCCTATAGGGATCGATTTTTAAAAAACCTAAAATCTTATTCATGTTACTTTTATGTCAAAAGTATAAATACTGAGTTTCGAGTTAATCGGACCGAGCTTTAAAATTCTTCATACAAACTTTAACATCCCTAAACACCCCTTTGAAGGGTAGTTTTGAAAAACAAATGGTGACAAACTTTATTACTTACTTAAGCAAGTATTTGTGCCAAGTTTCAAGTTAATTAACCAAATGTATAAGGTTTTTCATGTAAATTGTATTCCCTGTTTTCACCTCCACAGGCAGGGGTGGAAATTAAAAAAAAACCATTTGAGATTTTTCCATAGCTTGACTCAAATATTGTTTACACCAATTTTCGAGTTAAACAATCCACGCAGTAAAATCCTCCCCTGTAAAATTTACTACCCCTTTTCACCCCGTCAGAGGTACATTTTTGAAAAACCCTGATGCACATTATTCTTTATTTTTAGTTCTAAATACTGAGTGTTGAATTAATCGGATTGCGCGTTAAAAATTTTCCATACAAACTTTGACACCCCCCAATTCCCCTTTAGAGGGTAGTTTAGAAAAACAAAAAATCACAAAAATCATAATTTACTTAGACAAATATTCGTGCCAAGTTTCAAGTGTACTCGTATTAACTCAAGGAATAAGATTTTTCATACAAACAATATCGCCCTTTTCACCCCCTTAAAGGTCGAATTTCCAAAAACCTCTTCTTAGCGAATCATAATAGCTATCTGTGTGCCAAATTTCAGTCCAATCCGTTCAGTGGTTTGCGCTGTGTGTTGATAGATCAGTCAGTCATTCAGTCAGTCAGTCAGTCACGGTTTCCTTATATAGATATATCAACTCAGCCAATCGCAGTCCACTGCTGGACATAGGCCTCTCCAAGGTTGCGCCACAACACCCTGTCCTCCGCCTTCCGCATCCAGTCTGCCCCAGCCACTTTCTTCAGGTCATCGGTCCATCTAGCTAGGGGGCGTCCCACACTACGCTTACCGATACGCGGTCTCCACTCCAGGACTCGTCTGCTCCACCGGCCATCGGTCCTTCGACAAACATGGCCAGCCCACTGCCACTTCAGTTTGCTTACTTTGAAAGCTATGTCAGTTACTCCGGTTCTTTTCCGGATAACTTCATTCCTGATTTTATCCTTCAAAGAAACTCCGAGCACAGCCCGCTCCATAGCGCGCTGAGCGACCTTGAATTTGTGGACATAGATTAATTCAAAAAAATATTTTAAAATGGTATGTTAGAGAAACAACTACTTATGATAGTCAACATGAGGTAAACGATAGCGTTGAAAAGGAAATATTACCTGTGGCGATGGTAAATTAAATCGTAATTTAACGTCTTTAAGAGTTGAAACATGAACTTTTCAACCAACTCATACATTACGGCTATCAACAGAATCATAATTTCCGATTGCACCATTAAATCCTTCACGTCCCGTTACTCTAATAGATATTCGTCTTATAAGTCTAAAAGCGAAATCAACACTAGTTCCAACTCCGTAGATGGATATTCCGTTTATTATAATCCGGAATCGTGACTCAAGTCCCAGATATAATCGTTTGACACCTAACTAGCTTCCTTGGTTAAGGACGCCAAATGGGCACCTGTTAACCAGCAAATCCGTGATAATACGTGTGTTATGAAACAAGAATTATGGTGTTTTCGAGGTAATGATGTAGTTAACAATATTATAAGGTTGTAGTTAAGATCATTCAGATTCAAGATAGTTGGATGGTGGAAATTAAGTAATAACAAAGTATGATTAAGTGAGAGGTCAGCATAACTTTAATAACAAGAAGTACATTATAGTACAGTATATATCTTTAAGATGGACTAGGGCTCAAAAGATAAGTAAGGTTGAAAAGAAGTTTCAGTCAGTATTTGACGAATGTTCGCTTCAAGGAAAAGTGTGCATTTCCCTACGCTAAAACTGTGTGTTCAGGCATAAAAAATTGCTGCATGTTGCAAATATATAGGAACTGTTGGATTTATTTATGATTGTACATTGATGAGCTCTTTAGATAAGCATGTTATTTGATAGAAAGCTATGATTCTAAGACTTCAAATCACAGCCAATCAGACTACATTCAAAAGAACATTAGTAACACGTACAACATAATCAAATCGTCTTCACACATTATTACACCCTTTCCTAGCATTGCGTAGAAAATTTAAATTGAGTTTTGACACTTCGTAAGTGAGTTTACAAACTCGTTGCCAAGTCGTGTAAATAGTGATGCTATGCTGGATTATATTTCCGCGATACACGTGGCGCTAGTTGAAGAATTTGTGCAAGTTATTATTATTGGAATATGTGTCGTTTATTCTGGAATATGAATAGAATAGTTAAGGTTACTTTTCGAACTTTCGAAGAATTAACGTCATATTAATTTGGTTTTTAAATTTCTTAATTTTAACATAAACAAAACAGATAAATGACATTCAGATCTTATTCTAAAAGGATTAAACATTATGATTAGGTCTTTTGTGCAGATTAGTGCGCCTATGTAAAACATTTGCGTATCTACCTATACATATTAGGTTGGGGAAAAAGACTTTTCGCATTATAGTATGTATGAACTTAAAATAAAATCTCTTTGGCTATACTATTTGTATCTGGCTGGTTTTGGTATCATTGAAAGTTTAAATTTTAAGGAACATAATTACAAATTCAAATTAGGAAAATGTGTGATTGTCATTTGTTTTTGGTACTGTCAAAATGAGTGAATCTAATGAAGAAATTCGATACATTTTAAAATTTTACTACAAAAAGGGTAAAAATGACACGCAAGCTGCGAAAAAAATTTGCAATGTTTACGGACCCAGTGCAGTGTCTGTGAGAGTAGCACAAATTTGGTTTAAGCGTTTTCAATTCGGAAATTTTGATGTCAAAGATGCACGTCGCCCTGGTCGCCCTATTACGGATAAAATGGATGCCATTTTTGAAAAAATGGAGCAAGATCGAATATCAGTAGTTACGACGTAGCTGAAGAACTGGGAATTGACCACAAAACAGTTTTAGCGCATTTGAAAAAAACTGGGTACACAAAAAAGCTCGATATTTGGGTACCTCACGAGCTCACTGAAAGAAACCTAATGCACCGTGTACTCATTTGTGATTCTTTATTATGATGTAATGAAACCGAACCATTTTTGAAGAAGCTGATAACTGGTGGTGAAAAGTGGATCACGTACGACAAGAACGTGCGAAAAAGGTCGTGGTCAAAGGCCAGTGAGGCTTCACAGACTGTGGCGAAACCCGGGTTAACTCGCAACAAGGTGATGCTGCGTGTGTGGTGGGACTGGAAGGGCATTATTCATTATGAGCTGTTACCACCAGGCAGGACCATCGATTCTGAGCTCTACTGCGAATAACTGATGAGATTAAAGCAAGAAGTTGAGAGAAAGCGGCCGGAATTAATCAACAGGAGGGGTGTGGTTTTTCATCATGATAACGCTAGACCTCACACATCTTTAGCCACTCAGCAAAAATTAAGAGAGTTTGGCTGGGGGGTGTTAATGCATCCGCCGTATAGTCCTGACCTTGCACCTTCAGATTTCTACCTGTTTCGGTCTCTTCATAATTCTTTAGGCAGTGTCAGGTTAACATCACGAGAAGACTGCCAAAACCACTTGTCGCGGTATTTTGATCAGAAGTCCCAAAATTTCTATAGCAATGGGATCATGTCCCTCCCTACAAGATGGCAAAAAGTTATCGAACAAAATGGTACCTACATACTTTAGATAAATGTAAAAAATGTATATTAAAAAATGTTTTGAATTTTCTTAAAAAATGCGAAGAAACTTTTTCCCCAACCTATTATTATTACCTATATAGGTACAGACAAATTAAAAATCCGGAGTCACACGTCATGTTATGGCATAATACGTGTGACTCCGGATTTTTAATTTGTCTTTTTCTAATTTTGGATGAGAATATTTTCTTGTTTCATACTTTTTAGAACGTGATTTTTCAGTAGTCGGGTTTTAGTTTTAAACTAACTTTTTTCATTAAAATGTTTCTGTTTATGGAAAAGAATCTAACACACTACTTATTACGTAACTAAGGCAGTTTAATCGCTTTTCGGAGACTACAAGTTTGGTTTGGGGCTTAACAAAAGACTTAGTCTTTAGTTGAGCCCCAAACCTTTGGTCATTACTAAAATCCTTTCAGAATATATTATGCCTTCAAATAGGAATCAGTTACGATCCACCATTTCCTACCAATATAATTCTAAATAATTACTGATGGGGTCGATTATCCGCAGTGCGATACCGTACCACCATGAAAACCCATTTCGCGAATTCGTCGGTATCAAAATGGGAACCTTCTCGTAACCATAACTGATAAATTTAAATTACTACACTGACAACTGTAACAAACAACGCAGCAGGAGCTCATGCAATATTGTACCACCTTTATTTTACTATTCACAGCAATTTCAGCTTTAAAACTATATTAATAAAGCACATAATATTCTTAAAGTTTAAGAATATTTACACTATATACAGGAACAATTTCAAAGGAATAAAATCTTTGAAGACAGCGAACGTAGGATTCAAAATTGATTGGAGTTTTCGACGTTGTGCATTGTTGAAGTCCATTTAACAAAATATCACTCCAGAGCCATACAAACTTGTACAGTAAATGCAATTCAAACATTATGATTTGTGATAATTATACTTAAATGCAAACGTCAAGTGCATGGCATTCATAAATCAAAAGGATAAAATACAAACGATGGATTTAATCATAGACAAATATACATTAGTTCTCTATGGAAAGTTTGTTGAGAGTATGACGCATTGGCTTTTAGAAGTAGATGACAATATTATCGAAATACCAAATCAAAGTGCAATTTTTTTATAACGCGCTGTATATTGAGTGACTTTAATCATGGCTAGAAGGAAATACTGACATCAATATCATTAGATACATACTTTTCATATGCTTTTTATACATATAATGTCTAGTTTTATGTATAGCTCGCTTGTATGAACCGCATGCTTTACATGGTTTTTAAGACTTGACAAAACATCAAGATTTCTAAAGTTTATAATGAATACACAAAAATCTTCCCCAATAAATTCTACTAATGATGGTGAAAACCGCATCAAAATTTAGGCAACTGCCTATATATATATTTTTTTCTAAGCAGTCACACTGATACATACGAAATTAAACTTTCTTTTATACTATCTAGAGCTGACATCTATAAAAATAAAAATGAATCCCTATTTTCCTTGGTCACGCCATAACTTGAGAACGACTTTACCGATTTCATTCATCTTTTTTTAAGGTTTCTTTCATCAGGTTCAAGGACAGGAGGGGGGGGTTTTTTCAGGTTGGTTTCATTGTAGAAGATTCTTAAGGAATGAAAAATTAAGAAAATTGCGCAGAAAATTGGAAAATTTCAGAAAACTTAACGAATACTTTAACATCGTACGTTTACATTAGAATATTCATAGCTAAGACAGGACAACGTCTGTCGGGTCAGCTAGTAGAATATAGATTCTCGAGTTTCGGTCCATTCATTAGAGTTTCCCTGTTGCTAGCTGATAAATGTTACAAAACTTTCATGGAGTCAGACATCCTGCTGCTTGATAGATTCCTAAATAGGCTAGTGGGTAAAAGTTCAACTATGAATCTCACTCACAGAAGTAGAAAGTGCTAACACTCCGAATTAAGGCAAGTAAATTAAACCATTTGATGACTAGACTCGTACATCAACCCAGAACTAAATCCATAACCAAAAAACTCCTCACCTCCCAACACGGACCAGTAAAGATGTTAAACAAGGATCAAAAGTGGTCAGCGATTACTCAAAAATCCAATTCAATTACCACGTCTTTTGTGATCTAAAAGCCGCCTTTGTAACCCATATCCAGCCGAGTACCCGAATAATCAGATTCAATATTTGTTCTGCAATTTGTTTACCCTTCATATTGGGGAGCAGGCGCCCTCTAGTGTTACATTCAACATTAAAGAAGTTTATTTCATGAGAAATTTCGTCAGGACATCGTGGGAACGCAGGCATACCGCAAGGGTCAATATTGGGCCATACAATTTCATTGTCAAGTTTTTGGTAGCTTTAGTGTTGTATCCAAACAGAGTTGTTACTGCTTTCCGCTTTTACACCTACGTTAGCGTGATGTTTATATTTGTGATTAGTCTGTGTGTCGCCCTGCCGATATATAATGGTAAATAATGCATTGTTGTGGGTCAACTTTTATGACTTAGAGCTTGGGATTCGTCATGGGTGGCTTATGGGTTTCAAGCATTTTTCCAGTTTCGTTTTATATGGTGCGTTATAAATTAAATGGTTGAGTTTATAGAAATTTAAATTGCCCAAGCACCTTCTTTATGTGTAAAGGTAATGGCATGTAAATGTAGATTTAGCTGATTTTAATTGGCACTTCTGGTTTATCTCCATAGTTTTGCTGTGGGCACAGTGCAAATAGTTTATCATAGCATAAAATCACGTCAATGTGCTCTTGAAGCTTGGTTAAAGTATACCCGTTGCATATCCCAAATGCTTGGTTTCCAAAACCTCAAACATTTTCCAAACAATATATTCACAAAGTGAGGTGTCTGCAAACGAGTACATAAAGAGGTGAAGCCGCGACTCAATAACTGCAAAAGTAACTCGATAGGTACTTAACCATCTATCAGACCAGGTGTAAAAATATGACATCTGCATTACTAAAAACTCTGCTGATTGTGACAAAACACATATTACCATACCATCATGAAAACATAACGCAATGAGCATTTATAAATCTACTTCTAATTAGACGTTTGGTATTCATTTAATCAATTAGTTCCTAAATTCCGAGCACTATCGAATTAGGTATCGTATAATGAGTGTGATTGATAAGCGAACTGTTTAGATTAATATGTTGCGTTTTGTTCGTGTGAATGTGAAGGACTAAAGTAAAGGGCTGGTGAGTGCACAGTAGTCTTGTTTACTGATTGCTAACAGTTGTACACATGTTGGGATTGTAAACTTGATTGTAAAATTCAAAGGCTATAAAATTCGCAAAATGTAAAAGAAAATGGAAATTCCAGGAGTAACATTGGCATGGCAACACTTAGGGTAGTTTAGGCAGGGAAGGGCTTGGTGTCCAGCTACAGTGGATATCTTTTGGTTGAAATAATGATGATGATGGAGCAAACCTTATGAAAATAATATTGTTTGAAGATAAGATAAAATATTAAACGATCGTAAAAATTTTCTTGCTCAGTGTTTGTTTTCAGTGTTTTCTTGTTAGTGTAATTATAATAAATGCAAGTCATTTATTATAATTAATGGCGAATGTTCAACTATTGAGCCTTTTTTTTTTGTGGATGAGAAATCATCAAATGACTTCTCCCGCTCTAGGCAGAGCGGGAGGGCGTGTCAGACTTTTACTGACTAAAAACCCACCCATGTTCCTTCAGTTGCCCGTGCCAGGGCCACGGTATCTCTTTCAAACTACCCGCGACCCCGGCGGCATCGGCCCAATTGACCCCGTCACTGCTGACATCTCTTTGAGGCGCGCGTGGAACACGACGCGTCGTCGACCCGAGCCTGGTCCTTACCGGACGGCGAGCTGCCCATTACTCGTCGTCCGCAAGCCCGCGCCTACGGTGGCCGGGAATCGGTGATAGATTCCCGCCGCCCAGGGCGTCTCCTACGGCGGCTAGAGGCGCGAGGGCGCGCCTGTTGCCTCTCTCTGACGCGTTCCGCTTCCTCCTTCGCGAGCATTACTACTTCGCAGAAGGAGGTGACGGCCTCCCATGCACTCTCGCTCCGCACCATGGCCTGGACCAGGTTTGGACGCGAGAGATTGCCGCCGCCGATCGCCTCCGTGAGAACACGGCGGTGCTCCGCCCAAGCCGGGCAGACCTCCACTGTATGCTCCACCGTATCCTCCGGGCGATCCACACAATGGTGGCACCCGGGCGTTTCCTCCCGCCTTATCCGAAACAGGAACCTCCCGAAACAACCGTGTCCGGTGAGGACCTGCGTCAGGCGGAAGATGAGGACGCCGTGGCGCCTCTCCAACCACTCCTCAAAGAGGGGCAGTTGTGGCGTGCCCAGCACTGGGTTGCGATAATCGCACTCTCCATGTCGCCATGAGATCCCGCCGGAGTTCAACAACTATTGAGCCTGCTTCGTAGACAATCAAAGTGGCTAATAACTAGGCACGAGCTATTGGAGAAGAATCCATACCGTGCAAAAAGATAGATAGCCAGCAAGGTTGGTAGTAGAGCCATAATGCAATACTCAAGGTTATATAACATTCGTAAGTCATCATATGCAGAACAAGATAAAATTGAAACTGGAAAATCCAAACATCATATTTTGAACCATCCAGGCAAATCAGTTGTCACAGACAGACAAGATCCTGCTTTTCAACAACCTAAATACCCAAAATGTCTCAGAGTCTCCCACGACACTATCTGAAATGACCTATTTCACTTCAGTGGCACTTAACATCAAATATACTTGTAACTGATTGCAATGTAGGGCGTCGTGTTGACAGTCTGTCTTACACCAGTCCATATTGGATTAGCATTCTTCACGCTTGGGCTAATAGGCTCCCACAAAAACTTCGTTAGCGCCGAGCGACATATCAACTTTGACGGCGACAAGCTACTGACTTATACTAGGTTTGTAGTCTTGGACTGTGTTTGCTGGTTTAGAATAAATAGAGCAAATGAGTAACATTTTGTGTTGTTTGGTGTTGGTTTGGGAACGTTTTGCTTGTTTTGTATTATTATGGATTTAATTAACTAAGATTTGGTGTAAAATCGACCAACTGTAGTCGATGGAAAATATTTTTTAGTGTAATCGTTTATTTTATAAAGTAACAGATTTAAAATAACATTATGTACGTGGTATATAAAAAAGGATTGGTAAGAATCATTGGGCATCAAAAAATTCATTCGCATCGCTTTATAATATTTATTTCTTTAGGCTTTCAAAATTGCAATCATCGTTGCAGTGAAAAGCTATACAGTTTTGCGAGAATCTTGCAAGTTTGTCATAACTAATAACGTGGGTCTACATGAATATCTCATCAAAATTAATTGTAATTGAAGCTCTATTTCCGACAACAGCTAACTTGAAAGGTTCCTGGAAAACTCTGCATCCAAGGAAGTTGATGAGGAAGATCCCAAGAAAAATAAATTAAACACAAACAAACTGCCATCCACTCTACATAATATTAACGCAAAGTTTATACAAAATAATGAATGGTTGCCAATCATGGCATCAATTTATTAAACTAATAAGAAAACACTTACACAGGCGCCACGTGACGCAAGCGCTCGCAACTAGTTATTAAATACAGGATTAATCATGAAACGTTCTGCTTAGCTTTTGCAATTATGTGGTAAATTAGTTTCCTTACTTCCATGTTAGTCTAGCAGTCATAGGAGTGACAAAGTGTTTTAATGGCTTGTCATCCCATATTTGATATTCAACTAATGTTGCTGCGGGCTTGGTGCATAGTGGCAGTGTTGATAGGTTCTAGTTGGTTTAAGATTAATACCGCCTTTATTTCGATAAAATTCAAAGTTTCATTATTGGAAGCGTAGATGTATACTTGATACCTTGCAATATGATACCCACCATCATTATAAGTCTAGGTTCTGATTCGGACGAGGCTCTAAGTTGCATAATTCACTTAAGATTTTGATAACTGCCTGTTGTGATTTTGAGGCTTTATCAAAAAGGTTCCAAAATAAAAATCTAAACCAAAAGTCATTTCAAACTAGGCTGAGAATCAGCATTTTTAGAAAGTCAAAATTACATAAGACTACATAAGTGCTTTAACTGGGAAGACGAAGTGGCGCAACCAACTCCCCAGCAGCACAGCTGTTTGTTCAGTTAGAAAAACATGATTCTATTCTATTCTAATAATTTACATTACGCAACACAAAAAATATGTGCTGACACATGGCAAATAATTAAATTAAATTTGCAGCTAGCTACAGCACACGCCAATGCCAACAAAAATCTTTTTAATAAAGTCTTGAAATGCAAAAATCAGACATTTGAAGCAAAGAAGTCTTTCACCATAATTTTTAAAACAAGGAAATGAAATTCATAACACAGACTACTGTCAGACCTTTGCAACGTTCCAATAGTCATAATATTTACAATAATGCGTTCAAAAGACGTGGGAAGCAAAAACATTGCTTAAGTTATTCAAGAGCCACTCTACGAAGCAATACTCAATGATTTGAGACTTAACAGATTGTCGTTGTATCAATACCTACTAGAAATGCCCAGGAATTTCGTTCACTTTAAAACCGTTAATTGTCATTAGTATGTTTCAAAAGAATTCTGTCATAAATGGAATAATTTTCTGTGCCTACATTATATAGGTAACTGGAATCTAGCAAGAAAAATACATCATTAATTTTTCTCATCATTAATCTTATGATCAAGTAACACTGCACACGTGTAAACCATTGCAGATAAATCATTCGAAGCTTTGATTCGGAGTATGGTCATCGGTAAGCCAGTCTCTAAGAATAGGATAAAGATTTCAAATTTCAATTTCTCTGTATCCGCATTCTAATGCGATCTATCGACTTGGTCATAATCAAATTAAATATTGTGTAGACCAATAAAAATGGTCGCTTCCCTTATTATCGCGTTTCACACTTGACTGTTGAGCTATAATTACTCAAGTTCTCATAGTTCCAAGGGGTTCGTGTTAAAAATGTTATTAGGGTGTTATACATTTGGTAGATGAATAAACGCCCCTTGACACTTGGGATGAATGGGAGACATTTTATTGGGACATGCGTCTATTTTTATGGGCAATGGTGTTTTCATTATCGCCTGTAGAGGCGATTTCTACTATTTCTATTGCTGAGCTCTTTGACACCCAGATCGTAGGATCTGGGTGTCAAAGAGCTCAGCAATAGAAATAGTAGAAATATTAGTTTAAAAGAGAAAAAATATCAAAGTATTGTCATGTCAATGATAGTAACTAGTAGTTCATGTTAAGGTTAATGTTTTGCAGTTCCTATAATATGTCTGAATCTGAACAAAGTCCCTGTGACAAATCTATGAAATTGACGGAGGTGAGGTTAACGAATTTTATGATTTGACAGATTTGACAAAACTTTTCTGAAATAAAAATGGGAGGCTTTCGTTCAACATACAAACTATGAATAATAATTATGTTGTCATACAGTACACTTTCCAGGAAGGGTAGGAAAAGCTTTACCCAACAGAGGAAGTAGAAGAACAAAGTTAGTCAAAAAATGTATAGGTATATACAATTAGCTCAAAAATCAACTGACACACATCCCTACATTCCAACCGCTATGAAAACATAATTAAATCCTTAAAAGGATAATTAAGCAATAAAGGAACCTATTTGTAACCATCGGTTTACGATCCCAAATCGTCCGAGAATCGAATCGAATGCAATCGATTGTTTTATCGATTCCCATAATTACGGCGCTTATGGTGATCATGGGTTTATGGCGATATTAACGGGTTTTTCATGTTCTACCGGCTTGTAGTGTTAAATATTGGTAATATTTTAAAGGATCTCATAAAAGGGATGGTTTTAAAATATAACTTTGTTTTTGAATAAAATGATTCTCTTCTTCATCAGTGGCTTTAGTTGTGGAATAGAGGATGTCCGTATTTATAGACTTACAATTAGTTTTTTGGTTTTAGCAAAAGTTGTTTTTTTGATACATTGCTATAATTTGAAGGTGCTTGATAATTTTGATGATCGTTTAATTCAAGACGGCTTTTATGCTTCCATCATCTATAGAGTAAGTCTTTTGCTAAACTCAGCGCTAAGGTAGCCCGCGAATGTTAATTTTCTCACGTTTTTGCAATTTGTTATTTGTTGTTCAAAATATCATTCGTAACAAATATCTATTAACAGAAATATAATAATTATAATTGTCAATACAACTCTCTAAGTTAGAATTGAGGTCAAATGCCATGATTTCATGAAATAGCCAAAAAAAGTTAAATAAATAGTCATTCATTATAATTTGAACTTGGAGAGTTGCATTGATCATTTTAATAATTAAGATACATATTTGTTACGATTGCGAATCATATATTTATCAACATAAAGCTGCAAATTGCAAAAACACCTAAGAAAATTTGAATTTTGCGAGCTACTGTGGCGGTTTCGCCTTAAGAGGTCCCCGAAACAATCAATCGCCACTGACCTGACCTGACTGATCGATTGCCATCAATTTCTATTGCAGTAATATTGTCAATAGCTTCAATAGATTCTAGATAGACGATCAATTTGTGCATCTATGTGTAATTAAATTAAAATTGACAATTGTAATTGATCGTTTCGGGGACCTTTTAGGTCGATTGTCCACGAAGCTACTTAAAAGTAATGTGTGTAAAACGACACAACCAATCACAAACTAGTTCATGTCTAACACGTTATTAAGTCGCGTAGTCTACGGACCGCCATTGAAATACGAATGCTGCGACATTCTGGCTACGCACTGGTGATTTAAGCTTGTAACTGGTTACTTTTGAGTAGCATCATGTACGATACTTTACAAAGTTCTTCAACCATTTCTTCGATGACCGATTTTACTCCATAAAGAATCTTGTGCCATAACATCAAGCACCTCATCATCTCATTTGTGATCCCGTTAGGAATCCATCTCACCCTTTTATTTAAATCAGACTAATGATACTCTTAATAATGATGCCCAAACACTTCGAGTGTGATAATAGCTCAATTAGAACTACTAAACTGTTTTAATGTGGTAATTAACGTATTTTAATGGTTGACTGCGATCTTGAGTACTGATGTGTCGTAATTGGATACAGGTATGCAGTTGATTATGTGTGTAATAAATGAATCAACAGTAAATAAACAAAAGAAGAGAAGGAGAAAAGGAAAAAGAAAAGAGGAAGAAAGGAAGAGATGGAAGAGGAGGAGACAGGGAGGGAAGAAGTTGAAGTATGGGTTATATTTAATTAAGTTAGTACTTTTCCTTTTTACATTGTTTCTCTTATAATAATCTAAGATGACTGCTACTGCTTCTAGCGTTATTTTTTATTCGTCATCAGCCTAGCACCCTAACTTCAATAAAAATCCAATATTGAAACAAGCGGTAATAACCAAACTGCTGTTTTTCGAAGCTGTCTGGACTAGACGGAAGAAATATTTAAAAAAATACCAGCCCCGTGCGCGTTGGAGCACGCACTGAGAAGGGTTCCGTAGTTCGGTTAGGATGAATATAATTTACGCATGCACAGATTTCACCGACCGCAAAAATAAGTTCATATTTCAATTTCAATATTACAATATTGTAAAATTTAATAATCAAAAGAGAATAAAACACAAGAAATAATCAAAGAAGTCAACCTAATCAACCATGATGACGTGGTAATGCCACAACTTTTACATTACGCAATCAGTGTACTAAATAAGACACTAGGGTGCTAGATAGGACCCAGCATTTGCTAGACTGACAAGACGCACTAAATTGCATAATGTAGATTTAAAGCAAGGTGCAACACGCTCATAAAATGTTAAATCCACATGCAAAACGTACCAAGCAACAAGTCTTAATTTCTTACATACATCTGTAGTTTGTATTACCTCTTGCTTATTACCCCATGCCCTCGTATAATTTGCACCGAGCTTTTAACAAGCTATCTGGTCTGTCTGTCTGTTAGACGTGTGAGCAAGACTGTTATTCAAAAATACAGATAATAATTTATTTCACGATATTTAGTTTAGGTTCGGGAGCAGTGATATAAAGGTGTTGTGTCTAGGGTATTTTGTAAGGTTTAGTAAGAGCTTAGGTGTGATTGTAAGCTTGTTAATCTAGATTTAGTTATTTAGATCGTGGCTGTGTGGTCTTTAGCTGATAAAAGAGGCTTTATTGTATTCAATCTTATTGATGTTAAGTTGGTTTAGATTGCTTG
Organism: Cosmia pyralina; assembly: GCA_946251885.1. Lineage (NCBI taxonomy): Eukaryota > Metazoa > Arthropoda > Insecta > Lepidoptera > Noctuidae > Cosmia > Cosmia pyralina. Next base: position 24,168,759 of record OX276358.1, read on the forward strand.
CTATAAACGAGTCAATAAATAGACATATCTTATTCTCTGATTCAGATTTTTTATTGGAGGGGCTTGTGGCTAAGTTAATAACAGCCAAACAGATCGATCGATCAGGTTAAGCTACGCTTGCCGCGATTGGTCCGTGGATGGGTGACCATCTTTACATACCAATACCCCTCCGTGCCTCGGAACGTTGGTCCCGGCTGTCATTTCTGGAACTTTGACAGTCGTTACGGGTCGTCAGAAGGCCGAAAGTCTGACAACCAGTCTTACCCAGTAACTAGGTTGTGGAGGTCAGATAGGTAGTCGCTCCATATAAACTACTACTACTACTACTGGTTTTCAGCTGCATGCGATTAGACTGGAAGCCAACCCCAACATAGTTGGGAAAAAGCTAGGTAGGTGATGATGATGGTGATGGTGATGATTCATAGCAAACAGGTCTTTTAGCATTATTTTGGAACGGAAAGATTTAATATTCATTCATCTGATAGCTTTTTCATTCATATGATGAATTACAAAAAATGCCTGGTCCAGAAAGAAAAAAAAACCGGTCAAGAGTAACGAGGCGGACTCGCGCACCGAGGGTTCCGTTCCGATTGCTGAAAAAGTGTGCTATTTAAAGTCTTCGTTTTATTTTTCCTGTAATCTTTATATAAACTTCTATCACATAGAATAATTTCAGATTTTTCTCTATGCAAACTTCGGGGGTAAAGGGGAGGGGAGCGGTATTTTTTTACATTTTTCATCAAAAGTCGAAAACTGTGCGGCCTAAAAAAAAGAAAAAAATGTTTGAGTATGTACAAACAGCGTTCTTTCATATGATACCCCACATGCCCTAGTAGCCTCACTTCGAATTTTTAAGACCCCTTTCAGTCCCTGCTACAAAAAAAAAAAAAAAAAATTTTATTTGCAAAATAGTTGGGCAAACGTAATCTAAAACTATTCCAAATTTCAAGTTGATAGCATTAGTAGTTCTTGCGATATCTAGCTGTGACAGACGGACTGACAGACTGAATCGTACCATTAGGGTTCCTTTTTACCATTTTGGTACGGAACTCTAAAAAATGCCCTAAAAGCAATGTAGATGTGGCACATTAGATAAACCTACGTGAATTGTTTACTAAATCATCATCTGCTTAGCCTTTTCCCAACTATGTTGGGGTCAGCTTCCAGTCTAACCGGATGCAGCTGAATACCAGTATTTTACATGGAGCGACTGCCTATCTGACCTCCACAACCTAGTTACTGGGTAATACGATACCCCTTGGTAAGACTTGTTGTCAGACTTTCGGGCTTCTGACGACCCGTAACGACTGTCAAAGATCCACGAATGACAGCCGGGACCAACGGCTTAACGTGCTTTCCGAGTCAAGGTGAGTCTCGGTATGTAAAGATGGTCCCCCATCCACGGACCAACCCCGGCAAGTGTAGCTTAACCTGATGGATCGACCCGTGCGGCTGTTATTACTTAGCCACGAGCTCCGGATTGCATAGCATCTAGAATAGCAATAGCAAACAGGTTAGCATTTCAAACAAAGACTTGACAATTAAATAAACCCTTTTGCATGAATCGCATGGAATAAATGGCACAGGTACAGCATCCTTTTAACCTCAAACTAGTTAGTCAATCATCGCAAGATACTATCGCTTTACGTAATCAAGAAATAACGACAGATTGCCGTCATTTGATTTGATTAAATCCAACAAAACCTTCATTAAAATAATCTCAAGTTAAATCTGAGTATCAGTTACATTATGTCCGTTTAATACACTAGTTCGCCTTTGCACTGTGGTTGGGCCGTAAATTTTATAGATATCATCAGAAACTAGAATTAATGTATGTACAGAATATTTTGTTAATAAAGGATTATGGCAAGTCGTGTTGTTCTTACTGGTTCGGTTCGTGACTGCGCCTGCGTCTTCTTACGACTTTTGTTTGTAAACATACTGGTTTACCTATTCACTTGTCATTATGTGGCCTAGTGTTTTCAAGGTCTTATGTCAGTTGTCAGCTAGAGCTAGGTGCATTACGAGTATCTACTATAATGTAGCCAACAATGACACTCTGCCAGCGCCGGCGCCGTGCTTGTCTTTTTACACTAGGATAATAATAAGGTTTATTTCATTTACTAATGTTATTTCAAGATTTTGTTTGTGATGATGATCTTTTACTCACTACTTACTGGACTAACACATTCAAGGATTTTTTAATTTAATTTTTTACTTGCATTACTAGAATACTAGGTTAAATTAACAGATACAATACTGCGCTCCAAAGCAAATATAGATGTGGCTCAAAAGACTTCCCAACTGAAAAGGGACTGGGCAGTGGGCAGGGCATGTTTGCCGCATACAAACTGTGCTCCCAGATAGCACAGAACTGGTACCCAGGAACAGAGAGGCGGGGCTGCAGCAGGCCACGTAGAAGAAAACTTCCAAAACTGGAAGGAGGACGCGCGGGCTCACGAACGGTGGAAGTATTAAACGGAAGCCTATGCCCAGGCTAACATAAAGAAAAAAAAAAACTTGCATTATATTGACACCCACCTTACAAATTACAAATTGCGATACGACAACCGTTTAGCTTCCGTAATCATTAGGAAAACTAGATTCTCTTATGATGGTATCAGTGACAAGATGAATGCAGCCACCTACCTGCATGACATAATCCTTTGATTATCAGCTCTTACAGCACCAAACGCACGCAAATGCGTAAGATCAGATATGAAGTCGGAAAAGTCTACTCCGACGAGGCTAGCACACTTTGGAAATGTGACATACTTACAACATATAATCGTATACAGCATTTCTTTTCTACATCACATGCTTGTACGATACTAAAAGAGAATCGCAAAAAAGTAGAAAGATCAAAGGAAAGCTTTGGCTGGATTATGTGAACGATGAAAATTGCTAGATGGTATGGTAATGTGACAAAAATAATAGCACACAGCGATTTCTGTTTCGATATCACAATTTGTATGGAAAACGATGGATGAAGTCTGCGACGGAACGAGCAAGCTTAGAGAATACCTGTTCACTCTTGCTTTGAAGACTGAAGAGTTATACGTGGAAGGGAACACAGACGTTGGCAGAGATTTGCACACTTTGGCCATGCGTATATTAAATGAGGAGGAGAAGCGCTTAATATGACTAGTCGGTATATCGACAGTAGCGGGGCAGCCTTTGGCGTGCTAATTGGGCCCCAACTTCCTGCGGTCGGCCAACGACAAGGCCGTGCTTCGGATCTCGCTACCCTTCAGAATGAGTTGCCATGACGAGGTTCACTCCTAAGCTGAGACCAGCTTTAGACAATGCAACTTTCTAAATGAGCATACAAGTCAACAAGCATACAGAAGACTCATCAATTTTCACCAGGATTCAAATCAGAACTCATCCAATTACTGTTGGTATCTATCGCCCATTATCCGTAAATCTGCCTAGCCTTTTTCCGACCTTGGGGTCGGCTTCCAGTCTAACCGAATGCAGCTGAATACCAGTATTTTACATGGAGCGACTGCCTTTCCACAACCCAGTAACTGGGGAATACGATACCCCTTGGTAAGACTGGTTGTCAGACTTTCGGGCTTCTGACGATCCGTAACGACTATCAAAGATCCACGAATGACAGCCGGAACCAACGGCTTAACGTGCTTTTCGAGGCACGGAGGAGTCTCGGTATGTAAAGATGGTCACCCATCCACTAACCCCGACCCGACTGACCCGTGCGGCTGTTATTACTTAGCCACGAGCCTGTAATCCGTGAGTGACTAACTAAATTACATAAGATAGTTAACGGACTCAATTTGCAACACAACTGTTACAACATTACCTAATTGTCTAGAATCTATTGTTCTGTAAAATATAAAGTTACTTTCTTGGTCTAACGAACTTTCTTAACTATAATAAAATACAACAGTTAAGAGCGTTGATCGCGCGCGGGCTGGCAACGTTGCATTTGTAGAGGTTTTTCGTTATTATTTCATTAAATTTAAATCAAAGGACAAGTTACTCTGACAAATTCTTAGATCGTTGGTATTGGTAAGTATATATTATATGCTATTTTCTAACAGATGATTTGGAATTTACTCTTAAAAAATTACTTAGTGTTAATAGTTTTCTATTTACTAAGAGTAATTATGACCAAAATAACTGTCAAAAAATAGCATAGATACTTTTATATACCAACGATCTAAGAATTTATCAGAGGAAATTCTCCTTCGATTTAAATTTAATTAAATAATCACGAAAAACCTTTAGAAATGCGACGTTGCCAACCCGCGCGCGGTAAACGCTCTTAACAACTGCAGAGACCTACTATAAAAAGCTAAGTATCTTTTGAGTGAAGACATAACTGCTACTAGGAAAACCTCAAGGCAATATGAAGCGAATTTGTCATCGAAAACAGCTCCTCCACTAACTACGTAAATAAGATGCGCTACAAAAAGAATGCTGTTCAAATCTCCAGCGATAAAATATACGAGGATGACGACCCAACCTATGTGGCCAACCTTTGACTACTTTCAATGCCAAACAATTTTCGACTTCAGTTGCTTGATTTTCGTGACTTTAAATATCGCTCATTTGCTAGGTCGACATATCTCAAAATTGATGATTTTTTAGTTAATAATACAGTTGTGTTGAAAAAATTGCGCTCTGTTTACTCGTCATATCTCTAAGCTCGATAGTAAGAGAGAGAGGGCAGAATATATATTGCCACATGTTAAGCATAAAAATTTTAATATTGAGGTTTTATCCAGTACTAACTCGTAACACTTCGGCTTTGCAGTGATTTTCCTCGTGTAAAAACGACACCGGGTGCAGTGACTGAACAATTTCTTTAACCTTTGTTAAGGTTATAGTCCCCCATCCATAAGGATGTTTTGCTAATGTTTCAATATTCTTTTTAATTAAAGTCGATCACATTATTTCAAATTGGACTAGGTGTTTTCTTTTTTTTTCTGATATATACCTTTGCTGCAAATAATAAATGCATCAATTTTGGGAATACCAATAACTCAGGTATTTCGTGACCACCGTGGGTTTATGATCAATATTATCTGAAAAGTAATTACTTGCTTAAAATAATACATTAACAAAACAAGAATAAATTCCCTTCATATGACACCTAAGTACACCTAGTTCTACGCCGTGCCACCATATTATCTTTGCACCGTCAGCTTCTATGTTGCATCACCTCACAAATATTTCGGCTGTTAGGTATTTCATAACAATGTTATGATTGCCTGAGTTACGCACAACAATAGGTACCACCACTATCAGCTGACGTAATGAAAGAAAGAATGTGTATGTGTATGTGTGTGTATCATTTTCTTTGTAACTAAGTATTTGGTTTATAAGGCGATAGTATAAAAATATTTGTAGCAAGAATTGAGTAATGTCACCACACCTATTAGGTAAATGATGTCAGTAGGTACTGATAGGGTCATTGTTTTAACTGTCATATAAGTTACGCAATATTATATTTATTAATTAAGTTCCATTCAAAATGGTTGAGCTGAATGGTGCTGATCCATGCGTCGTGTTCGTATACGGGCGCCGTCAGCTGGGACTGGCCGTCTCTTAGCTGCCACGGCATATTTTAATTTTTGTTTTCATCTTTTTATTATGGACGCTTTTAACGTGTATGTCTTTCTACATTGTTCTCGCATGTAAAATTTCGACATGATTGATGTAGCCAATATTTTATAACAATATTTTGATTTAAAAGAGCGTCCGTGGAGTTTCTTGCCCGTTCTTCTCCATACGGATCTACTATGCTTTGGAATGGGCCACTATTAGCTTCATCTTTTTGAATGAATCAGCGAATCGGCAAACGTAAGGTAGGACGCCCTCCGGCTAGGTGGAGCGACGAGCTTCGCAGGGGGACTGGTAGCAGCTGGATGAGAATTGCCGAGAATTGAGCTGAATGGCGTGCAATTGAAGAGGACTATGTCCAGCAAATTGAAGAGGACTATGTCCAGCAGTGGACTGCTATAATAATGACATAGTATTCGTAAAGTTTTCAAGTGATCTAATTGATACATTAATTTTTTTATATTGATAGTGGTTATAGTAAAAAAACTAGTAAATCAGGATCAATCAATCTGCTTAGCCTTTTTCCAACTATGTTGGGGTCGACTTCCAGTCTAACCGGATGCAGCTAAATACCAGTATTTTATATGGAGCGACTGCCTATCTCACCTCCACAACCTAGTGACTGGGTAATACAATACCCCTTGGTAAGACTGGTGGTCAGACTTTCGGGCTTCTGATGACCAGTAACGACTGTCAAAGATCTACAAATGACAGCCGGGACACTCCGAGGCACGGAGGTGTCTCGGTATGTGAAGATGGTCACCAGTCTATCAGGATATCAAATGATAAATGATTTTACTTCTGTAAGTAAATACAGATCTATGAGAAGTCTGTGGTCATAAAATAACATGGTAAACCTCTCAATATTGTGAGTACAAACTTACATTTACAGTTGGAATGTATGGGAGAACATGATTTTTCAACTACAATGTTAAGTTTGTTCTTGGGATAAATTCGTCCCAACTACGGAACCCTTAATTGTGCATGGTCCGACACGCACTTGGCAGTTTTTTTTTAAACAAGCTTTTATTAGTCTGGATATCATCTAGGGCGAGAGTTCTTGTCAAGACAAATCAAACGAGCCCAAACTCGATAGGATTGCGTCGTTTTATTACTGAGTTCCTGTCACACCTGCCACTTGACCACCTTCCGGCTCCATCATCAGATCAGCTTGATGGTACCAAAATATTGCATTGTCACTGATTTTACATACATATGCCAAATTTCAGCTCAATCGAACACCGGACAGTGGATCAAAACTTGCAAATTTTGAAAAGGACAACTTACATACGAACAATGCAAGTTAAATAAAATATTATAATTTCTGGCCAAGCCAGGCAACCCTAATATTTCGCAGATGAGTGCTAACGCGTGCTCGTATTCCTGCCATAAGCGGTAGAGGAGGACACCGTGGAGTTTAAGTGGGTTAGAGTCCCACACATAACTGCACTATCTCCCCGTGGTAGTGCATTTCTCCACGCTAAAAAAAATTACAACCCTAATCTAAAAATGTGCTTCTCATTTTCGATTATCTAGTCTGCACGATTGTTTTGTACACAACAAGGCTTCTATGAATTATTTATGAAGAGATAATATTTGATTTTAATTAATCCACGCCTATCAATTAGTATTTTTGATTTACTAATGATGATATTAGTTTTATTTTATGCCTTGTTATTCTTATCTATTGCAAAATTTTAGCAGTCTAAAGGTCAGGCCACGCATATAATATCTTACTCATTACACAATAGTTTATCATAACGAAAAAATAAATTAATACCTAACTGCAATCTGCCACCATATCAGTTTACTTCGAATTTAGATTTTTATTGCTTTTTCGGCGCCGTTTAAATCGATTACCGATTTACAGAAATTCTTTAGTAACGACTCATTTCATATGTCGGTTTACGGAATGCTTATACCGTATTAAAAGTCGATTGATCCTCCTTGACAACTAAGATTGAAAAAAAACATAAAAAATACGTGTCGACTTCAGAACCTCCTTCTTTTTTCCGTCGGTTAAAAATGAGGATGAGGTGTTATTTTTCATAGCATGTGTCTCATAGGTGAGGAAAATACCTTCTTCGGTAGCAAACGGATAAAAAAAAGTGCCTACTGAAAAAGAAATCAGGCAGAGTAATTAATCACTAATGTGTTTAAAGTTTAAATAAAAATCTAATAAAAATAAAACAAATTCCTTAACATCAGTAAATCATCCTAATGAATGGGCGTTTGCCTACAGTAGAGTTTTCTAGTTTCCACTAGCTGTGAGCCACTTTTTATTATTCTCGTGTCTTGCACTCTAGCACGTGGAGATGGGTGCAATGAATAAATACAAGTTCACAAGTTTACGACGACTGAAATTGATTGGTGTCCTGTTGATAGTTGTTCTTAATGACGTTTCGCTAATTTCGTGATCAAGTTGAAACTAATATGCGGGACCAGAATTACTACAGAAAGCTCATGAAACCACCAATCCTAACTAATATTATAAATGCGAATGTGAGTTTGTTTGTTTTTTTGTTTGTAACGCTTTCACGCTAAAACGGATGAACGGATTTGGATGAAATTTGGCACACGGATAAACTGGAAAAGGACATACTCGTAAATGCTACTTATAACGGAAGCTAGTTCTGATATAAATAAATTATGGGATTCATTAGTCATTAGAACAGAATAGAAAATGTTTTTTTTTGTATTGTAAATGAAGGTACACAGGTGATTAGAAGACAGAAGGAAAAAAAAATGTTTGGTTGAAGTGAAAGCAGCTACTATCACTGAACAAAGAAATTTTGCATGAATACAAAAAAACATGAAAAGTAATACATGATAACGTTCAAAAATGATACGAGTAAATGGTGTTTGTTGTCTCTATGCAAAAATGTTCATTTCATTTCTTGCATTTAAAATAATAAACAAATGAATAACACATTGTCCATTCTTGCACCTGTTACAATAAAATCTGGAAGAGCCTAACAGGCACTTATTGTTTTATAAACATGCACATACATCTGCCGTCATACATTGTCGCCAGAGCGCAGTACTTCAAATCGTTAACGCCTCTATTAAGGAGACGCATGGTAACACATCCATCAATTGACGTTTACTTCCGCGGTACAATAACCAGTTGACACAATATCTCTTTACAATTTATCATTGTAATGAAGGACAGAAGGATAAGTCGGGACAATGTTAGGTGGCATGGAAATCATATAGCTATTTGTGGCAGCACCATACTCATAAGTCACAAGAAGTATGCGGCTTGAATGTCATTATAATCAATTCTTTCCACTAAGTGGACATCATTGCTCACTACGAACGTTCGCCGTGCATGCTCGTTGCAAGCCAACGATACAACGTGGCACCATATAACCAAGCAAACATTTAACAACATGAACATTTGTTTGCGCTTAAATTATTTTTAATTTGTATTAGTCGATCGTGTACTATTTATGTTTCCTAATTTATGTAAGTAATAGGTATTTTGTTGCAATCTTTTTTTTTTTTTGTTTTTATTTTAGTGTTTATTAGTGGTAACTTGCCTTCAATTTCTCATTGTTTAATGCACTGTACAATTTATCTGTAAGTTTCCCGACTGGAATAGAATAAAATATACAGGAATATAGCCTTTTCGTTGCACTATAATTATCTAATGTAGATAAGGGCAGCATTTTGTGTGTACAGACGCCAGCACATCAAGCTACTACAATCTGTCAAATTTCTTTAATTGATTTTCATCTTTATCGCTGAAGCGTTAGGTTCAAGGTTGATTGGGAAAATTTGACAGTTGCGGGTGGCTTGACCTGCTGGCGTCTGTACGTTTTGACTTAAGGTTATATTATTTTATCGCAGCCATTGATTATTATTTGATGTAGCTGATTTATTTTTAACGATACGATGATATATTATTTCGACCTGTATTCAGGTCGAAATATCTCTCTAATTAATCTTTTAGACAAATCTACTGAGACCACCAACCACCAACCACTGATTTTCTTACCAACACACATTTGTGTTGTTAAAAAAATCTAGGAAATAATACTTCACCCGCTTCTACTGGCTTTACTTCTAAATGTATATACTTCAATCAAATGTCTGATGATGCAGCTGGGAGATGTGTAACCGAACTCTTAATGTATAGTAGTAAAACCCGTCGAGTTTGGTCTCGGCAGATTTGTCTAAAAGATTAATTTTTTACCCTTCTGCGGCTAAGCCCAAAAGAAGGGTTATGTAAGAAAGAAAATGCACGTTTTTAAGTGAACTTAATAAGAACTTAAGTGTGTTCCATAGATTTTTAAACTAGGTAAAACTATTAATTTGACGATTTTCAAGTGGAACTTCTGAACTAACGTATCCAGTGTCACTCTGAAAACATCCAGTGGTTTCAAACTTAAGACATGCAGATACCCAGAGAAAAACAAATCGGCTGTATTTGTTGAACGTGCAAACTCCCACTGCAGGTTATTTATATGCAAATCAGTCGGGAACAAAGTGACATACGGACAGACAGATGTTACCTGTCAGAGTATTAACATTACATAAGGAGAGGTTAAGGACCTCAGGCCGCTGGGTCAGGTGGAGTGTAAATACTAGCGAGGTATTGTAACGTGGGAATGAGCAGAACGGTCGGTGATTCATACAACTATGTAAGTACCTACCTACTTGTGTTGCACTTAACTTTGTTTAAAGGAATTTCTAGGAATAATAATTCTATTCTATTTTCGGGGTTTCCTTTACTAGCTGCGCCCCGCGGTTTCACCCGCGTAGACTGGGATAAAAAGTAGCCTATGTGTTAATCCAGGGTATATAAGCTATCTAGCTAGCAGTTTGGGCGTGAAGAAGTAACAAACATACAAACACACACACACACACACACTCACACACACACACTCACACACACACACTCACAAACTTGCGCCTTTATAATATTAGTGTGATAGTTTGATTGTTCTCTCATAATCACAGACACAGTACAAGGGCTAGTAATGGCTTAGGTAAGAGGGGCTCGTGGCTAAGTAATAACAGCCGCACGAGTCGGTCGATCAGGTTAAGCTACGCTTGCCACGGTTGGTCTGTGCATGGGAGACCATTTTTACATACCAAGACTCCTCCGTGCCTCGGAAAGCACGTTAAGCCGTTGATCCCGGCTGTCATTCGTGGATCTTTGACAGTCGTTACGGGTCGTCAGAAGCCCGAAAGTCTGACAACCAGTCTTACTAAGGAGTATCGTATTACCTAGTAACTGGGTTGTGGAGATCAGATAGTCAGACGCTCCATGTAAAATACTGGTACTCAGCTGCAACCGGTTAGACTGGAAGCTGACCTCAACATAGTTTAAAAGGCTAGGCATATGAGTAATGGAAAACTATTTTTGTGTTATTTTTTTTTAGAGCTTTATGCAAACATCTAAGCAACAGCTATCTTCGCAATGTGGCTGTAGTAGCTTTATTAGATTAGTCTACGATTGAGTTAAGGCTTCCACAGATAGCCGCGACGCGACGTTGTGACTCGATTCTGGTAGAACAATTTCCATGAAGTTTTCATAGAAGTTATTCTACTAGAGTCTAGTAGAAGAGGCTTTTTGCGTTCGTTTAGAAAGACCTATGTCCAGCAGTGAACTTCTATAGGTTAATCATCATAATGAGCATAAAACCTAAAACAGACCGCGGTCAATCGAACCTCTCGACCGGTGCCTGGTTGCAGTCTTACCCGATCTGCTAAATAGAAAATGGTGCCGATTCTCTTGTGAACGCACTAAACTAAAATTAGAGAATCACTATCTTTTACTAACAGGCAGCGCGAGAAAAGGACGGCTATAGCTATGAACTAAGTTGGAGATGTCAAACTAGTTCACGCCTTGCGCTTCACCGTGTTTTTTAGTCGACATGTTTTTACGTGTCGTCTAAATGTCTATGGAAAAATTAGTTCTAACTAATTTGACAGCTCTAATTTACTTTTGTCCCTTTCTTGTCATAATAGAGAGAAAAAGATAGCAATAGCCTAAAGAACGTTTTTTTCTGTACCTTTCTTCTTGTCTTTATTATGTGTGTATAGTGATGGGCCGACTATATTGTTTGCCGACTTACCGACAAGCCGATTAATCGGTTTTCAAATTGCCAAATAGTCGGCCGACTAATCGGCAATGCCGATCATTCTAATACCTACTTGATATATATGTGGAAGCTTATCATTAGCAAATTGTCCTGCCTATGAATGATTGTTAATTATGATATTAGTCTGTAAGCTTTCTGTAAGAATAAATAAATAAATAAAACAGTGCTGTGTATAGTGTCACGAAATGTCGAAAAAGAAATCGCGTGTGTGGACATTCTTTGATTATATGGAAGGTGAACCGTCAAAAGTGAAATGTAACCAGTGCCAGGGAATTACTTCACGCAGCGGTCAAGGCAGAAAAGCGAATACGACAAGTATGATGTTAAGTTAGCTTAATTACTGACTGATTAATACGTTCCTATATTGTAAAGACTGTAACTTTAGATACCTACTCTAAGTAATGTTTAGAAATTATGAAACAAGTAGAAATTATTTGTTTTATTTAATTTATTATGCGCCGATTATAATCGGCATATTTTGCCGAATAGTCGCCGACTAGTCGCCGACTACAAACGATGCCGAATAGTCGGCTTTCCCGACTAGTCGGCTCATCTCTATGTGTACATAAACTGTTAAATAAATAAAGTGATTAGGATTACCTACTCGTTGAATTCAGACAACTATTTGACACCAGTGTCCTTAGTGCGTGTTTTTATACTCACTCGATAACGTTAACGTAAACTTCAATTTGTACTAAAACTGAATAAGCGCCGTCTGGTGACAACAATGTGAAACACAATTAACGTTAACGCAAGTTAACGTAAACGCAATCGAGTAAGTATAAAAACTCGCACTAAGGCCACTGTACGTCGCGGATGCGTATCAATAAAGTTCGTGTGAACTTGTGATGTTATCGCTTTCTATTAGGGCCTAATACTGCCTACCTGCCACCCAGTGGTGGCCCTTTGGTACCAGCCCCAAGTAGGTGGTAAGTTGTAGGTCGTAGATCCGAACCCAGGCAGAGGCGCTGTACTTCGTGTAAATAATTTCATCACCACTGCTCTCAAAACGGTGAAGGAAAACATCGTGAGGAAACCGGCACGCCCTAGAACCAAAAATTCGAAGACAATATGTGACATCTACCCGCACTGGGTCCGCGTGGTAGATTACAGCGAACTCCGTCTCGAAGAGAGGAGGCCTGTATCCCAGAAGTGGGAAAATTATAGGCTGATTTTGCTACTGACTTCAACCAAAGCCCAAGGTATGTACCAAGTAGAGTACCACATGATTACGTCATAACACCCAACATGATAATCAACACTTCCTCATCACTATAACTCCTAAAGCATAATGGTACAGTCAATAACAGAGGTGAAAGCCTTGCCAATAACTCATAAGTCATAGGAAACTTGTGCCTACAACGACCTACTCGACGAGGCCATGATTTATATCTTCACGAGTTAATAATGCATACCAATGTGCGATATAGCACGTGAGTGCAGATTACACAGGGTTATTGGTAAATCACCTGCAACCTCTTAATTGGTCATTGTACTCATCATTATGAACAACTTTTACTATGGGACCAAATCTGAAATCGCGAAAAAAAAAATCTGAACAGCTGATTTTTTTTCGCGATTTCAGGTTTAGTCCCATAGTAAAAGTTGGTCATAATGATGAGTACAATGACCTCTTAAAAAGTTGCTGGTGTTTTACCAATAACCCTGTGGATTTCGAATTTTATAGGTTCGAGGGAGAAGTAATATAAGTCAGACCTAGTCTGGGTACAGCTGTAGTAGCAGTTTATTTATTTGTTTAATTAAACTTTTTACACTAAAAAAAAGGTACAAAGACGGACTTTAATGAGGCATTCTCTACGAGTCAACCAAGGGCGGTGAAGAGATTAAATGGCAAGTGCTCTGTTTGAAAAATAATTATGAATAAAAATAAACACAAAAATATAACTTAATTAATTATAAATAGAATAGGTACACAAGTACATAAATACGTTACATTTATCTAGAGCAGTAGTAGCTATATTTATACCTAGACCATTTGTAAAGTCTGTTCCACATTTTCTAAGTTACAAGCTAAAAAATGTCTTTGGAAAACCTAGACAAAAATGATGAAAATATAGTAACCAAGCATGATGATTAAATCTTTTTCTTTCTTCTTAAAACGAAACCTTTGAAAAATATGGCCTCAGTCAGGCAGTTTACTTAAGTATGCAAAACAGGGAGCATAAATTTATAATAGAAATAATAGGTTGAAATTTTGAATTGACCTATGAAATTGCCGATTTGTATGAAAAAATTTAAACGAATTTTTTTCATGCATTTTTTATTTGTATTAATCGAAGTAATCACCCATGCAATCAATGCATCTTTGCCAACGCAGTGGCAGTTTATTGATGCCCTTCTTAAAGAAATCAGCTGGACGGGAGGCAACAAATTCTTCAAAGGCATTTTGTACTGCCTCTCGGGTATTGAATTTTTTTCCCGCCAAGAAGTTATCCAAATTCTGGAAAAAGTAGTAGTCTGTAGGCGCAAGGTCTGGTGAGTAGCGCGGATGACGGAGAGCTTCCAACCCCAGTTCTTGCAACTTGGAGACCGTCTGCTGTGCAGTATGAGGTCGCGCGTTGTCGTGCAGGAGCAGCGGAGACGAGCGATTGACCAATGCTGGTTGGAGATGTGCCAGCTTCTCCATCGTTGTGTTCAGTTCTTCACAGTACACATCTGAAGTAATGCTCACCCCGTTTGGTAAGAAGCTGTGATGAATCACACCGGCGTTAGACCACCAAACAGTGACCATCACTTTTCTAGGGGTAAGTTTTCGTTTAGGGCATTGTTTAGGTGCTGAACCAGGATTTAACCAACTTGTTGAGCGCTTGCGGTTATCAAACAGAATCCATTTTTCATCGCAGGTAACAATGCGGTTCAAAATTCCTTCATTTGTGTGTCTGTTGAGCAGTGCAAGGCACGTCTCGACGCGTACTTCGCGCTGGCGATCATTGAGTTCGTGGGGCACCCATTTGTCAAGCTTTTTTACCTTGCCAATTTGACGCAAATGGACCAATATTGTTTTGACGCTAACGTCGAAAGCTGCTGCTAATTCAGCCGTAGATTGTGTATCATCAGCTTCCACAATCGCCTTTAATTCGTCAATGTCGAACAAAGTCTTCGGACGACCGCGAGGTTCATTTTTCAGGTCGAAATTTCCAGAAAGGAAGCGAGCAAACCAATAACAAGTGGTGCGTTGGTTTGTAGTGTTAGCTCCGTAAACGTCGTTGATGTTGCGTGCCGCTTGTGCCGCGTTGCTGCCACGACGGTACTCATATTCCATAATTACTCGAATTTTTAACGTATCCATGATGACGAAAAAGATTGAAATGCAATGAAAATGTAACAAATGACTAATTTTGGAAAAAAAAATCCATGTTTTTAAAATAAAATTAATTTGAAATTAGAATTCTTAGCCAAACAAAAATTATTTTGATTTGAAATGGCCAGTACTGCAGAACGGCAATTTCATAGGTAAAGACTTAATATAAGAAATCTACATTCATTCAATGCGTTCAAAACTTCATTTCTGGAGTTCACTTCTGGAGAAATGTAAATGTAGCTGATGACAACAAACTTTTTGTAATTTATATACTGGATGACGTTTATAGCTGTCTTGAAAAAAATAGGCTATAACAGGTGAACGGAGTAGAAGCCTGTGGCATATAGAAATCGAAATTAAAATCATATGCAGAGTGCATATTGATTTCAATTTCGATATTTTTTAACGATTTGTCAATTTTTTTCAAAGTTAACTTCGAATTTGTAGTATTTATTGATACTCAGATAAATTTCTGTCTAAGCTATTAAAAAAAAAAAAAACTAGTTATGCCATATGCTTCTACTCCGTTCCTTACCTATACCTTATTTTTTTCAAGACGGTAAAAAAGTCATCCAGTATTTCTAGTATTATTCTCAAGTAAGTGACATATAATATATGTTTAAAAGAAACTTTATTGTCAATAAAGACATACTCGTATTATGTACGAGTACGTCTTTCATCATCTGCCTAGCCTTTTCGCAACTATGTTGGGTTCGGCTTCCAGTATAACCGGATGCAGCTGAATACCAGGATTTTACATGAAGCGACTGACTATCTGACTTCCACAACCCAGTTATTGGGTAATACGATACCCCTTGGTAAGGCTGGTTGTCTGACTTTCGGGCTTCTGACGACCCGTAACGACTGTCAAAGATTCACGAACGACAGCCGGGTCCAACGGCTTAACGTGCTTTCCGAGTTACAGAGGAGTCCCGGTATGTAAAGATGGTCACCCATCCACGGACCAACCCCGGCAAGCGTAGCTTAAACTGATGAATCGACCCGTGCGGCTGTTATTACTTAGCCACAAGCTCCTCAATAAAGACATATAGTCAATAAAGACATATTATGTATGGCTTTATTGACAATAAAGTTTCTTTAAAGCTAAATTCTTACTTCGTTTACAACACTTAACAGACGCGGTGTCACATGCAGTCTCCAAAGTGCATCAGTTTGTATGAATGTACCTATGTATGTATGAATGTGTTTGTGTGTTTGTTTGTATGTTTGTGTGTGTATTCTTGCTTTATCAACTAAGCTGCTCTTCGCGGTTTCACCCGTGTAGACCGAGATAAAAAGTCACCTTTGTGTTAATCCAGGGTATAAGCTATCTACATACCAAATTTCATCTATATCGATCCAGCCGTTTGAGTGTGAAGAAGTGACAAACATACAAACACACACCACTCACAAACTTTCGCCTTTATAATGTTAGTGTGATATAGTTGGACCCCAATATATTTGGGAAAAGGCTAGGCAGATGGATTGTTAGTTATGATAACAAAGCAAAGGCCCATACAAAGATAGTAGGTAAAGGTAGTGAAAACTCCAAAAACACAACACGATCGCCATAGCATTAGATGACTACCTCATTGAGACGAACAAATGTAAAAGATTCATGAAGACTTGTTTACACATCGTGAGCAAACACATCTACTAAACAATTTACTCTACAACAATAATCATAATTTCCGTAAGTTTTGTTGTCACAATTACCTACGTAGGACAGGCGTGAGAGGGACGTGACAAAGAGACAAAGATGTCGTGACACTGTGCGACACTAAGTGTCAATGTCAATACACACATTGTATGAACATTAGCGTGGGAATCCATACGGCAGTTAGCTTTGTTTGACATGTTTTTACTACTGAATATGACGCTGAAAGGATGGGTCAATACAGTGAATATTTATACTTAATGGCTGTTGAAAGTGGGTGCGTCATAAATTCATAATACAACTATTGTAATTGTTAGTTGCTAGCTATATTGTAATTTGAATCAGCCATATCAGTGTTTGCTTTATAAACAAATATTAGAAAAGACTAGCAATTTTATTTTGCAAAAATGTTAAGGCTGCAATGACCAAATTCGGAATACTGCTGTTTATAGGAAAGGTCCAATATTATAGAACACCAGGCAACGTCCTGTCGTAACAGTCTAACCTATTATTACCACACTCTAAATCCCTACTACATTTATATTTCCCTCATTTTTTCGGTCAAGTTTTAAACCTCACCACGATTCAATGGCAACACTTCTACGAGTATATACAATCCATTCTCCTGCCCTTATCCCAATTTATTTGGGGTCCACGCAACAAGTCTTTAATTAATTTATTTATTTAAACTTCGCACTAAAAATGTACAAAGGCGGACTTAATGCCTTAGGCATTCTCTACCGGTCAACCAAGGGTGGTGAAGAGATTAGATGGCAGGTGCTCAGTATGACAGGAATAATTATAAAAAGAACACTGAAAATATATCTTAATTAATCATAAATAGACATATAGGTATACAAGCACATAAATAGGTTATAAACCAATAATACACATACATATTATACAAATTCAAGAGAGAGAGGTGTTGAAATAACTCAACACTATGTGTTTAGAAAATAACTCTGCAATTTCCGCTTAAATGCATACCGACTGGTGGCCGCTCTGACATCAAGAGGAAGCGCATGCCAAAGAAGAATGGACTGAATATGAAAGGAAGAATGAACAAAGTCAGAAGTACGAGAAGGACAGAGTAGGAGAAGATTGTTAGAAGAACGCAGATTCCTATTCCTGTTGAGGCGATCTTGAGATCGCCTCAACAGAGCCTTGAGGCGTAAGATTATAGCAATTATGAGGTTCCTCGAATGAGTGTGAGTCGAGGTGATACGTCACGAAAACATTATTGTTTGGAGAAATATTCCTCTTATATTACTTAATTATAAGGTAAACGCTGACGTATTTGACAGTTCGTTCCTCAACTCAAACTCACCTCGATTAGTATACGCAGTTAATACTATCTTCTTCAAGGTTGATGCCGACGTACTTTATATTTGACAGTTGGTTCCTCAACTCAAACTCACCTCAACTAAGGAACCTGTTTGAGATGAGGAGTAAAATTGCAATTATGAATGTCAAACTACATAAGTGAGGTTGAGTCGAGTCGAGGAAATCATGAGGTTTTGACTTACAATATTATTATTTGCGTACTGTGTAGTCCAGATCACTCCGATGCCCCCAAGATCAACCTTCGCACACACGTGTCAGAGGCTCAATAAAGAACAACCGCTACTTATCACCCGTCTGCTAAGAGGACCACCCCGGAATTTTCTTGGAACGACCTAAAAACTATGGTGAAATGTTTGTGGGGTCGATGAAGTGGGTCAGGAATTCAAGATGTTATACAGCCACGTTGTAACAATATTCATCATTGTTAAATGTCCACCACTAGCCTCCATGAACGTGCGTAAAGATATTCACAATGAAATGGTGCTTTTGGAAAACTAAAGGATGGTCGCAGTAAGCGCATCGAAGGTGCTATTGCACATATCTACCTATTCTTACTGCGAAAAAAGTTGTCGAAAATTTGGATCAACTTGAACTGATTTGCCTCACGCACACATTTACATCATAGTGTTCCGACCGGCCGCCATTACGTGACACGATGGCGTCTTTGTCAAATCACGCACACATAGATCGGTACGGTGCTTCACTTTCGATACGCATGGCGATAAACACTTCAATTTCAGCAGTATCATAAGCTCTACTAATTCTCTCTTTTATTATCATCTGTAAATCAGAACCTGCTTAGACGGCTCCCTTATTCAAGAGGCGGTCACATTTGTGACCTGATTACGAAAGAATTTGGACGTCTGTAAGCACCTTAATACGGGTGGATATTAATGTTATGTCTAGAACATGAGATGTGACGAAAAAGTTCTCGGAAGCCGTCTGTTGGTCGCTTACAGCCTTGATATGTGTGCTGATATCAATGGTATGTACGGGGATTTACTTTTTTTTAACGAGCTTATTTGTTATTTATAATCAGCAAGGTAAGATATTTTTACCTGAAAACACTTTGGAGTGCCACTGTTGACTGAATGTCCAGATTTATAAACATTTCATCATACTGTTGACCGGAAAAATATTTTGATTCATGAATAATAGCGAGTGTACCGAAGTCACGAGTGCTGATGAGCCGTTCTTGATCCCATAGGATAAGGAAAAACTTTCGAAATTATGGCAGTGACTAGGCAAGAGAAAATATCATTAGAGGCATTAATAAATTAGTATTTAATGTGTTTCTGTCTTGCCAATGCACACGCATTACAGTACAAAATATTATTATAACAACTAACTGACCCGATCACCCGAAAGACGTTGTCCTGTCCTCAAAAGTATATACGAAAAACCCATAGAAAAAGGACTTTTAGTTTTTCCTGGTGTTTCCAATTTTTCTTTTCATGAAAACCTACGTGTTTCGGACTGTTACAAACATTTTAAAATAAATAAAAATAGCCAAATCGGTCCAGCTGCTCTGAAGTGATGAGCTTACCAACGAACAGCATTTTATTTCTAAGGGTAAAAAACCCTTATAGGATCACTCGTGTGTCTGTCTGTACGTCTGTCATAGCCAATTTGCTCCGAATCTAATGGACCGATTAAGCCGCGGAATTAGCTCAATATTCACAAAAGTTGGTTTCGTGGATTGTCGAGTATGACGTAACGTAATTAAACTATTCGACACAAAAATACCAGTACAATGGACAGAGAAGGGTTTAAAGAAAATTTTTAACCAAATAGAATAGTAAAAAATTGTTTGATGTTCCCAATAAAAAAATTGGAAGTTGCTCCACAAAAATAAACTATGGCGTCGAACATCTCTGTATTTTCAGCGTTAACGACATTCTTTTTTTAAAAATTTAATTGAATTAGCATTTTTTTTAAACTTTAATCGGACCATTAATAATAATTAATTCATTCATTATTGTGTATGTTCTGAATAATCTAAAGAAAACCCGGAAAACAAATGCACATTCGCAGCTTAGTCACATCTCGGCAACATAAATATACCTAATTTTCAACCTTATTTCAAGCCAGCTAATGGTGACAATTGATTACGCGGTTGTGTGCCGTTTAAAATCGTAGTCAGTCCGCGCCTTAAAAATTTGGTACACATACTCGTACCTCAATTTCTGTGACCCAAACACGGACGTTACGTAAATAAATTAATTTTGAGGGGTCAATTTTGGGAGACAAATAAGAAAATAAAAAAATAGTTTTGCACATTTAGCCGTGTGACATATCAAATATAATTTATATATATAAAAAAGTCGGGTTATTTACACTATTTATAACTCAAGAACGGCTGGACACTTTTTGATTTGGAATAGCATAATAACTATGTATTAAAACATCGGAAAAAATCACAAAAAAAAAATATGAAGAAAATTAACTGTCTTACCATTAAGTTTTAAAATAAATAGTATTAAAGTTACTCAGAGAATAGATGAAAATTTACCATTCCTCTTATCTCTGAAACTACTGAACCTAAAATTTTGAAAAGAAAAATATTTACTGAAAGTAGTTTCCATACTTATTAGATTACAGAAAAACTTAAAAGAAGTCTATGGTCTTAAAATAACATGGTAAAACTCCCAATATAGTACGTACAAACTTACATTTGCAGTTGGAATGTATGGGAGAACATGTTTTTCAACTGCAATGTTAGTTTTGTTCTTGGGATAAAAATTCATCCAACTATGGAACCCGTCATTGTGAGTGGTCCGACACGCACTTGGTTGGTTTTTAGGGTTCCGTAGCCAAATGGCAAAAAACGGAATCCTTATGGATTCGTCATGTCTGTCACAGCCACTTTTTTCCGAAACTATAAGAACTATACTGTTGAAACTTGGTAACTAGATGTATTCTGTGAACCGCATTAAGATTTTCACACAAAAATATATAAAAAAAAAAAACAATAATTCTTGGGGGTACTTACTTACTTACTTACTTACTTACGTACCCATACTTAGAACTGAAACTCAAAATTTTTTTTTATCAAACCCATACGTGTGGGGTATCTATGGATAGGTCTTTAAAAATGATATAGAGGTTTCTAATATATTCTTTTTCTAAACTGAAATACTGAATAGTTTGCGCGAGAGACACTTCCAAAGTGGTAAAATGTGTGTCCCCCATGTAACTTCTAAAATAAGAGAATGATAAAACTAAAAAAATATATCATGTAAACTTATAAATAGACCACTAAAAAACCACCACCACCATGACCATGACCATGTAAACTTCTACCGAAAATTGGTTTGAACAAGATCTAGTAAGTAGTTTTTTTTTTAATACGTCATAAATCGTAAACCGCAATTTACCTTTCATTCAATCAACTCAATTATTAAAACATCGATCAAAGTTACAACGAACTACAAGAACTTTTATATTATGTTACTTGCTGCTACGGAACCCTTCATGGGCTAGTCCGACTCGCACTCGGCAGCGTTTTATTTATATAGATTTCCTGCAAGTTATTCTAGTTTATCCCGAGTACCAATATTTATTTAAATGTGCCAGTTTTCAACCTTAAGCTTCTGCATTTTGTGCTAGCATTTGTGTTTTACTACTAATTGTGATTTCGCAAATCCTTCCGGTTACATAAAAGCTGGAATTCACAAACCAAAGTCCTTTTAAAGTGCCTTTGTAACTTCAAAACAGTGGGTAATAAATTAGTTGTATTTAAAATTTCAATATGTTCAGACTTATTTACTTTTGCAGCGTGCTACATAGTGTTCTTTCCAAAGTTTAAAGGATTAAGTTTGATTAGTTCTGCAAAATTATTACTTCCAAGTTCCAAGGTACTATGTTCGCGAAACAAAACAAACTTAGTGCATTTGTTTTTATTAGAAAATAAAATGAGAAAAAAAAATATAAACTACTGTGGCAATCGTTAACCAATTAGAACAAATCTAAGTGAATATTAAAATCACCAGCTATGGAAACTTACGCGGTTGCAGTTAATTTCTCACAAAAAAAATTATCCAGCTCAATCTTTGATAACACTGTTCGTATGTCATCAATCAATAAACTCAGCCTATCGCAGTCCACTGCTGGACATAAGCCTCTCCCAGGCTGCACCACAACACCCTGTCCTCCGCCTTCCGCATCCAGTCTGTCCCAGCCAACTTTCTAAGGTCGTTGGTACATCTAACTTGGGGGCGTCCTACACTACGTTTATGCCGATACGCGGTCTCCACTCCAGGACTTGCCTGCTCCACCGGCCATCGGTCCTTCCACAGACATGGCCAGCCCACTGCCACTTCAGCTTGCTTACTCTGCAGGCTTTGCCGGTTATGTCATCGGTTTCTACAATATGATATCAAAAGGTTAGACCGGTATGGCCGATCCAGAGTTTTGTTCTACAGTTTATCTGAGTAGACTGTCAACCCATATCGTATGACAACTGGAGCCGACAACTACAGACGTTTTAGCTTGCCCTGCTAGCTCTTCCAGACTCTGACTGGTCTCAAACTCTCATTCAGTAAAGTATGATCATGGTGAACCCTCGACCAAGCGTTGATAGATCCCCACGGTTTTTAGCCGCGAGTCCTCCCTAATAAGGCTAACAAACATAATACTAAATTGTTAACAATTGTCCTACAACTGCTTGGAAGTAGGTTAATAATATCTGGACATAAAATTACCGGTCGTGATGTTATTATTCAGTTAACCCAACGATAAGGACAGTGCTGTGATTAATACTGCCAATTATAAGGTCTGTTTCGCAATACTGTTAACAAAGTAACAGATGGAGATGGAATCATTAATTGTAATGACATCGGGGATAAAGCCAGGTGGTTTAACAAGATGTATTTGTTCTGTTAATTATTGAGATATTGACGATCGTCTTATAATTTAAAATAAACCATTGCCAAACCAATAAGCCATTGAAAATACACTAACAAAATAAAAACAATAAAAAAATTTTGCTTGCTAGTCGTACCAACGGACAGTACGATATGGGCCCGGTTCACATTAGGTCAGACCGACAAAAGTGTCGGATGCATATTGGAATATGCAGTGCTGTTCACATAATACCCGATAAAACTGTCGGCGACGACAGTTTTATTGGTTCACCCATATGTGAACGGCGCTATCAATCAATCAATCAATCACTTTATTTTCAGGCAACTGAAAGCCCATAGAAAAAATACACAAAATAATACATATTATAATATAACTATAATTAAACACGTAATGTTGTCAGCGTCGTGTTTTGCTGCACGGAGTCACGTAACCGTCCTCGGAAACGTCGAAATACGATACCTTTCTGCCAAAAGTCCTCTTTCAAGCAGGTTTGCAGATATTGTGTTGGAACTCGCACCACGAATGACTTAAAGTTGACGTCGTGGCTATTGAAATACATATGCCAATATGCATCCGACACTTTTATCGTTCCAGTAAAACTGTCGGTCCGACCTAGTATGAACCGGACCATAGGGATTGGATATAAGTCCGACAAAACCAACATTAGAATTGCTAGGCTTAATTGTTCCCCTAATAAAATTTCACAGCTCACTATGAGATATCAGTGGTTTTGTAATTATGAGATGTATTGATTTAAGATTACTTTAAAAAAAATATGCTTGGCTTATTGTTTTAAACAGAATAAGCCAAACAGCAGCAGTACAACTTACAAGCAGATTAGCATTTGAAATAAGACATCAGTTCTAGATTTCCTCCTTAAAACACCCACGAAGAGTCAAGAGGCCCGTTGGGTTATTCATTGCTTGCAACTTGTACTTTGATATTAAATACTCGAAGCAAAACTTGTAGTTGTATTAGAAGCTTACCTCACAATATCTTACTTTCCCCAAGTCTTGTACTTGTCACCGCGGAAGGCAGAATAAAGGTTATCGATTGCCCGATAACAGACATCGTTACGAAATATCGATACTTAAACGATATCGATAATGTAATCTGGATAATAGTGTTGTGAAATGTCATAGCACTATCTTTGAAGGAAGCTTGGACGGTTTAGAGTTACGAATTAGTTAAAAGTTGTGTACGGTAAGAGGTTAATGATAAAAACGATATGATAGCCAGTGGTTAACTTGTAAAATGTAAATATGTGATGCGATACGGGAACCCGGAAAACATTTGAGACTGTTGCAATGTTGAAATGTTTAAATAAATTGAACTAGAAGCTGTTGGGAATCAAGAAGATGTTGAAATGAAAAAGAGGTTTTGCATTAATGTGATTACTTTCATGTTAATATAAAATCAATCGGCTGTAATTTTTACCCGACTGCGGCGAAGCCCAAAAGGAGGGTTATTAACATATTGGATGATTTTCGATTTAGTCAGGCACATTTTTTAAAGAACAACTTTCCCAAACAACAAGATTATCGTCATTAAACAGATAGTAGAACTATTGAAAGTTTTAACAACAAAAAAAATTCAAGCAATAACAAAGGCGGGAGGAAACGCCCGGGTGTCACCATTGTGTGGATCGCCCGGAGGACACGGTGGAGCATACAGTGGAGGTCTGCCCGGCTTGGGCGGAGCACCGCCCGTGTTCTCACGGAGGCGATCGGCGGCGGCGATCTCTCGCGTCCAAACCTGGTCCAGGCCATGGTGCGGAGCGAGAGTGCATGGGAGGCCGTCACCTTCTTCTGCGAAGCAGTAATGCTCGCGAAGGAGGAAGCGGAACGCGTGAGGGAGAGGCAGCGGCCGCGCCCTCGCGCTCCTAGCCGCCGTAGGAGACGCCCTGGGCGGCGGGAATCGATCGCCGATTCCCGGCCACCGTAGGCGCGGGCTTGCAGACGACGAGTAATGGGCAGCTGGCCGTCCGGTAAGGACCAGGCCCGGGTCGACGGCGCGTTGTGTTCCACGCACGTCTCAAAGAGATGTCAGCAGTGACGGGGTCAATTGCCCCGATGCCGCCGGGGTCGCGGGTAGTTTGAAAGAGATACCGTGGCCCTGGCACGGGCAACTGAAGGAACATGGGTGGGTTTTAGTCAGTAAAAGTCTGAAACGCCCTCCCGCTCTGCCCAGAGCGGAAGAAGTCATTTGATGATTTCCCATCCACAAAAAAAAAAAAGAAAAAAGTATAATAAAGTCAAGATGACAAACGTTTATCTAATTAAATAAAGAAAATTACTATAAACGTTTTTTAAAAAGATAAAGGTTTTATCTCACGCGCCCCGTTACATCCTAACTATCCTAACTAATATTATAAATGCGAAAATGAGTTTGTTTGTTTGTTACGCTCTCACGCTAAAGCGGCTGATTGGATTTGGATGAAATTTAGCATATAGGTAGACCATGACCTGGATTAGGACATAGAATTCTTTTTATCCCGGTTGTACGTTCCCGTGGGATAATTTCCGACCTCCACGCGGGCGAAGCCGCAGCCAAAAGCTAGTTTATTATAATGGTGGAAAATAGGCCAATGTGGTGTG
Organism: Cosmia pyralina; assembly: GCA_946251885.1. Lineage (NCBI taxonomy): Eukaryota > Metazoa > Arthropoda > Insecta > Lepidoptera > Noctuidae > Cosmia > Cosmia pyralina. The sequence goes on from OX276358.1 coordinate 24,194,247, forward strand.
GTGTGGTGTGGTGCTCGCTCAACATGACCTTATTGAAATCAATAGCCACATACATACTATGCGAATGAGAATAAAATTTGCACATTTTAATGTTAATAAACGCTGTATCAGAAAGATATAGCTGATCTCTTTACATGCTTCGGCTATATATTATCTAAAAATACATAATCATTCAATGACTTAAGCTATTGCAGACCACTGCTGGATATAGACGCCTCCCAAATTCGCTTTTAAAGCTCTTTATTAATTTTCGCAATTTTATTATAGCTCCTGAATGATGACGAACTCAATAGAATTTTGACCACAAACTGTAATAAATCTAAATTGATCAAAGTGGTTGGATGTGTGAACAGAGCAAAAATATTTCTTATTTCTAAAACTAAACTAAGATATTCCATGTATGAACATAGTATTTTAAAAGCTCAAAGAAGTATGATGAGTAAATTGAACAATAACTTTTCCCATAACAGAGATGTAACGATTTATATTGGGCAAGCATTTATCACGTGTACAACAGTGTATCCAATGCGTGTATACAAACACTTAATGAGGCGAAAACTCAAAGAAAACAAGCTATGAACACCCACGCAAATTCCTCTGGGCGATCAGAGAAAGACCAATTTAAACTGGCCCACTGCATTTGAATTTCAACTCTTATTTCAACAAGATAAAGTTCAACGAAGCAAATGATAGGATTATGGTTATTTTGGTTGATAATTTAGTTCCATATATTGAAGTTATCGGTTTGATGGATAAAAAAATTATACAATTCATGAGATAGATAGTTGTATGGAGTAACAAATATTTAAAATTAAGAAATGGTTGGAAACTTGGAAGAAAAAAGAAAAAAAAATATTGCACTAGTATTTTTTTAATGATGAGTAATATACCTTAAATAATGTAAAATATTTGAATAAAATCGTGAAAACAACTTAAGTAATTACAACTTGAAATACAAAATTCTAAACGATGAAATAAGGCCAACATACATGTACGAATGTAACATACATAAATAACTCTAGGAATGTCAAACAAAGTAGCATTTTGTTCTTGAACTTTTGACAATTTATTTCTGATCCCAACTACGATTATATGTACAACATGCGAATAAATATCAGAGCCACACATTCAGCCTCGCATGATAGCAGTAAAGATAATTATACATTTAATATCAATAATACTGACAAAAGCTTATTCGAAATACCTATCGATGACAGTCTAAATCAAATCTTAAGACAAAGGTTTGTTAAAAAGGCAAAACATTAATTCAATAATTTCTCAGAAGAGAAAATCCAAATCAAGTTGACAAACCAAATAAAATTATGACCCAATTAAAATTAAATAGGATCCAATAAAGATGATAATTTGCTATCTACATTTAAATCGTACTTTATAACTTGAAAAGACACCATTAGTAATTATTAATAGCAAAGAATTCTACGTCATTTTTGTTGCTACTTCTACCTCTTACGTGTTTCTCGGCCCATTCAAGGGCTGTCGAGTATTGCCACCGACTCAAGGACTCTTGGAGGCGCCAACGGTCAAACCTTGAGATTTTTTTTTACCATAGCACATTTTACGATCTTTTCGAACTACATGAACTCTTACTCTTTTATCATAAGAGCCATTATCGAACGCTTCCTAATTACAGACAAGATCCTATTTATGCAAATCTTTAAGAAAAGCTTTCGATTTCATAGCTATGTTGTTGTATCCAGTTAATTGCTTGGAAACTAGTAATCTTGCTTCATAACTTATGTACGGAAAATCAGTTATTGAACTCGTTACTTCGATTGTGGATGGGAGACGAGGAATCTTGCCTATTTCATTATAATATCCATGGTTATAACGTTATAAGCAGTAAATTGATACTTCAAGTTGTAATTGAATTCTTGACCAGTTTTATTGCCTTAACGCAGTTATTGGTAATTTCTTGTTAATTAATAGTATTAAAAGTGAAATCTATTCATACCTTATTTTCCCAGCACAGATGAAATAGAAGTGTGTTAGAATAAATATTGCTTGCCCAAGTATCAATTAGATTTCGACTTTTAATCGTATTCAGTAACTTGACAGTTGAAGGGATAAGTTCCTGACAGTAAAAAGGAAATGAGGTGAGAAAAAGAATTAGCGAAACTATCTTTATGTGCTTTAATTGAAACACGTTCGTTATATTTGTTAACAATAAGTAAAATAAAAACGAAAATTAATTTACTTCGAACTGTCAAGTTACTGAATACTATTAAAAGTCCAAGTATACTGTTTGGAATTATCAGTTACTCAAACTGCCAAAAAAGCTTACAAAGGCAATGCCTCAGTTGCAAGAACAACGACCGACCATTATTTCAGAACGTCCATAAAAATAAAAATAATTACATTTTAAACGGAGGCATTTAAAGTACACGCAACGCGGTCTTCTTTGCTACAGCTCACTTTTTAACACAAAGCGATCACTCAATTGCTGTCAACAAAAGATAAGACACCATTTAATTTTTACTTACAACATTTAGGCAGATGCTAAAGAATTGTCGACTGTATGCCTTTGATGTTAAACGTGATGTCTTCTTTGGTCACTGTCTGAAGAAGTTAATGTAAGAATGACAGATTGAGGGCGTGAAGACAGTGCCTCAAGTGGCAAATATTGTGATCCTTTGTACGAAGCACAGAAAAACACTTAAGTCCAGATCAAAACAAGTAAAAACAATGAGGAACTGTATAAATTTTAAAGTGGTCTACAAATGGATGATTCAAACATTTTCAGAAGAATTTGATTGCATTACTCTCAGTTTTTTGTGCTTCACATGGGATTGTAAGATTGGATGTCAATTCCACTTTATACTTGTCAACTTTATTAATTGCTTAAAAAACATTCACGACTTAAACAGCAGAAAAGTTTGAACTATGAGTACCTCCCACGCACACCCTTTAAATAAATGATAAATTATAACAAAAGTATTGAATGATTAATATTCACAGGACATTGAATTGACAACTTAATAACTCGAATAACAGCTATAATTTGAATAAAATGAATTTTGGAAACATTGACACCTAAATGGCAGCAAAGCGTGCGGCACGTGTGCTTATCAGGATCTTAGTAAAGAATGTAACACCTGATATTTGCATACCCTACGGATTTCGGTGTGATAAAGTAGCCGGATGCAAAATTATGTAGTGTACTAGCTTTTGCTCGCAGCTTCGCTCACGTGGAGGTTGGAATTATCACACGGGGACGACAACTTTAACTTTGTCCTCCTAACCCAGGTCATGGTCGCCACATTTCAGTTTAGGGACCTAAACGTAAGTAAACGCAAGTTTAATGCAGTAAACGAAATCAGAAAAATATATGATATTCTTCAGGATATATTAGGCTAGGTAGATAGTGTGTTTAAAACATAATACAACTAATTTGATACGATAAAAAAAGGATACCTCTAAAATCATTCTGATTTTTGTCAGATAACCAACAAGCAATAGTGTTTAAATTATTTAGTCCTATCAATATATTTTTGTAAATAGATATAAAAATATACAAATGAATATTTTGCAATAAATTACCAGCGCTGTGTCATCGCGCTTCTCTTTCTATATGCAGTCCGACAGTGACCGCGCTTTATGTCATGTAGTTAGAAGATGTCCAGCAAATTGCACCCAAATTAAATAGAACAAATGAAGATCACACAAAAAGAAAGATCATTCACCTACATTTCTTCGAACATGTTCTTGTCAAAAAATATCGTTCGTAACTGTGTCACGTGCAGCATCCCTTTGGTGTCATGTTACTGTCATGTATTGTTTGAACTCCTTGTCTTGTCTCAGGGACACCAATTGGCAAGTTTTTTTCCACGTACAAGATCATTCACTCTTACAAAGTAAAAGGACCACTTTAGAGATGTGATATGGATACGAATGGATAATGTTCGAAAACTTTTTTTTCTCTCTCTTTGTTCAGTGGCGCCAGAGGTAAAGACGCTTTATTATTTTGAGTGGTGAATAAAAAGGTCTGTGTGATTCATTTATTTACTGTTGTTTTAGATATTAATTGGCGATTTTTTGGGCTTGCAGTAAGTAGTTTACATGACGCCACAGTGTTAAAGTGTGAAGAGACAAGAAAATCTTGATAATATGACGCAAATTACTTGGACTTAAGACAATCTTTTAGGTCCATTTAGAGATGTGATACGAAAGGACAATGTTTGAAAACTATTTTTCTCTCTCTCTTTGTTCAGTGGCACCAGAGGTTTTTGAAAGACGTTGTATTATTTTGGGTGGTGAATAGAATAAGGGTCTGTGTAATTCATCTATTCACTGTTGTTTTAAATGTTATTCGGCGATTTTTGGGCTTGTAGTAAATAGCGCCACAGTAAATTTTTGAAGAGACAAGAAAGTCTATAGAAAATATGAAGCAAATTACTTGGACTTTGGACAATTTAGCAATCATTGTATGGCAAAGACATTGTTTATGCTACACAAGAGACCCCAAGTTTTGGTAAACCAATCCAACCACAGTAAACATATTTATTGCCAATACTGATCACATTAACACATCCTAACTTTGAAATTACACAATCTCACAACAAAATAAATTCTCAGATAATAATAATAATATATTACCAAAAGAGCGGCCTCTTTGTAACCCATTAAAACAATTTCAATTGAAATTGAAACCAAAACAGAACAATTAGAAACAGAAATTGATAGTGACAAATCCAGTGCACTAAGTGACAAAACAAATGTAAAGTATGTCGGACTTAACAATATTCATATAGATAAAGTTAATTACGCCACTTTAGAATAGAAACCTTTGGACAAATTAGGTAACGCAGCAAGGGTTTTCAATACAAATGAGGTTAAAATGTCGGTCCCTTTTAAGCAAACGTTTGGAAGGAGCATTGGTTTACTTTCTAGCCTGACGGTACAAGTAATGAGGGCTAAAATGGGTGGATTACGATTACCATATTGACGCATAGGTCATTTGAATTTCTCTTTTTGATATCTTTATTTGATAAGGATATCTTAAGATTGCTTGTTAGGCTTTTAGTATGAGTTTATTATACAACATTAATATTAGAAGAAGGCGCTGAATGTTACTTTGAATTATTTGTTTGAGTGATTCAATTTTCTTTTTTGATGTTTTGAAAGCATGTTTGAAACACTCGTATTTTCAACCGTAAGTTCCAGAACCCAAATACTTATGATATTATAACTTGAACTTTGGGTATCAGGAATTTTAAGTAGGAACCTGTTCAAGAAGTCACGTCCATCAAAAGACTTTCGCACATAAATTGGAGTAATGTTTATTCAAATCAAATTCTGCCGATATTGGAACAAAATGTCGGTATTCAAAAACCGCACCTTTCTCAGAAAACCCGAATGTTTTGGGTCTTATATCGATTTCTTAGAAACGGGAGGGTACGGGTACAACAATGGGAATGTAAAGTGAATTACGATTGCGACCAACTAACTAGTGCTGCCGTGGTTGGTTTACTGATGGTAAAACTACTAAAACACTATTGTTTTCCGTATTGAAAAGTTTGAAAAGGTAAATTCGATGGACTGATTGATTGAAATAAAGTTGTGATTGTGATAATGTTTGTATTATTTTAGGTTTTTGACTGACGTCATATTCCACCATACCATCGTACCATTTTGGTTGGATGATTATTTGATTGACTTAGCTGAGATGAGAGATAATATGAACATTTCACCTCTGTAACTATCTACACTAAATAAACATTAACTTATGTAACTTGTTGCTACCGTAACGAACAAGTCAAAAAAGCCACGAATTTAGCCTAAACGACACAAAATTTTACGAAGATTTCGAAACTCATCGTCGTGTCACGAGATATTAATCCATATAAATGGTAACCCATTACCCAAAGCCGGCGGCTAATTGAAAATTTATTCGATTTATAAACCCAATCGGTTGGTTTTGATATTTGATTTATAAACCTAATCGATTGGACCTCACGAGTCGTATCGATTAGTACTGTTATGGTAACACTCATTTGTTCCTCTGTCACTTTATGTGCATAGAGAAATTTTATGATTTGTTTGTGCTACTTTTTTTATTCTTCGTAGCATCTTTACTGTAGATGTAGATGGCTCGTTTAATTATTACTATTTCGTTGATGGTTATTATGATGACCTCCTGTATACAAATTATTGAAAATTGAATAATGGTTGGACGAATGCATCATTGAGTATTATTGTAAAAATAAATATAATCTTTGGTTAGACTCTTTGAAAATTAAACTCATTTTCTGATCATTCTATGAGAAGATTTGTTCAAATTAATTGTGTAATAGAGTCCCTATGGAGTTCTTATGTGCAATGTTATTTGGAATACAAATCAATGACAGCAGTCTACAATCGATAAATTATAATTGACTTATGTTAACAGACATCTACCAGGTTAATCAGGTGTTACCATCGCTGGTGTATTAAATATCCAACTACCTTCTCTTTTAAATTATAACTCCAATCATTTGTATACGAACACCGATGACAGAAGCTATTCCAAGCTATTAGTGCAAGGCGTTCTCTGTAGGAAGGTCGATGGTAGAAGAAATGTAGCGTTTAATAGAGGCATGAAAAAGGCGGGCAAGTTATTACGAATATTAATATTAAAATTTGATCAATCGTAGATTGAGAGTATAGACCTCGTAAACCACCCTAAGTTTGAATGTCACTTGTATGTCCTAAAACGTCAAGGTCTATTTCTATAATATACTAGCTGCGCCCCGCGGTTTCACCCGCGTAGACCGGGATAAAAAGTAGCGGTATGAAAAATATATGTTAGCCGATTCTCAGACCTACTCAATATGCTCACACATGAGAATCGGTCAAGCCGTTTCGGAGGAGTACGGGAACGAACAATGTGACACGAGAATTTTATATATAAGATAAAAATCAATTGCCGTGCATTAGTCTCGCAAAAATTAGAAAATGGCTCGACCGATTTCAATATTTTTTTTGTTTTGTTCGCCTCTATACTGGGGTAGTAAAAAAAAAATTGGAAAAAACCCAAAGGAACAGCCGAAAAAACGTAATTGAAATTTTGCCAGAACAACTTCTGATGGGTCAACTAGTTTATTATAAGGCAATGTGACAATTAAAAAGAATAAACCACAGCAAAGATTCAATTTAGTGGTAGTTTTTGTCAAAAGTGTTACAACAATAAAGGTTGACTAAACAACCGGGAAATCATCAATATTGTTAGGAACGTTTACTTTCCTTTCTTTTTGTAAATCTTAAGTAAGCCTTGATTCGAATGATTATAAATCCTTTTTACGGCACATTGTTAACCATTCTTACCGATATTGGAGATGAAAAAAGTAGTTCTAATTCGGTCGATGAATACAAAGAACTGTAGCGTGCAAATATACCAAGGGACCCCACACGCGCCCTGTGGCACGCCCGCTCTGTTACTAAGTAAACAATTATGGAATGAAGTGAAATAAAAAAGTTATTTATTGTTCCGGCCAGAGGTTGAAGGTAAGGAAGGGATTTTATGGCAGCCCAGTGGTGAGGGATTTACTGTTTATTTGCAGTAACAGTTGCACGTGTAAATTTTGAGTCAGAGGTTTTTTTGACAGCTCCTTTGATTTACACAGAAATCAAGATTGAAAGAGATTTGTGATTTAAGGACGCTGTTACAAATGGGTAGTCAAATCATTACTTTTTTACACAAAAGTATGTTTATTAAAAAAAATGCTTTGCATTCATAAAATGTTTTTTGGTCAAATTGTTGATAGATGTGCATGGTACGAATCTGAACTATAAATATAATTTTAAATAGGTACATTTTCTCAATATATGTACCGAAGTAAAAATTTTCAGTCCGTTACATTTATTGAGAAACTGTACCTATCTAAAATTATATTTGTAGTTCAGAATCTAACATGCACATCTATCAACAATTTGACAAAAAAAAAACATTTTAAGAATGTAAAGCATTTTTTAATTTAATAAACATGCTTTTGTGTAAAAAAGTAATGATTTGACTACCCATTTGTAACAGCGTCCTTAACATTTTGAGTCTATATTGTTGGAATCTTCACCAAGCTTTAACCTTTCTAAGACTTGAAGCAATTTTATGGTTAATCTTATCGAGTAATCGTCATTTAAATTTATTCCATCATATTTTAAGTGAAATATCATTATATCTGTTCGATAATTGTACAGATTAAGTGTTTATGACGTTCCGTAAATCTAATATCGAGGTATTAACCACTACCATATTTAGGTCAAGCGTTCTTTAGAGTGTCATAACATAAAATTATATTGGGTCCTAAATATGTACTTATTGGTTAAATAGCTGATTAATTCAGTCGTTAACTTTATGAATGTCAATTGTGGAAGGAAGTAAGGATTAAGAGTAACCTTCGCGGCATATATGAATAGTGACGAACTATCTATACAAAAAGTAAACCGTGACTGACTGACTGACTGATCTATCAACACACACCTCAAAGCACTGAACGGATTAGGCTGAAATTTGACACACAGATAGCTATTATGATTTAGGCATCCGTTAAAAAGGGGTTTTTAGAAACTCGACCTTTAAAGGTCGAGCCCTTAAGGGGGTGAAAAGGTGGGACATTGTTTGTATGAAATATCTTATTCTTTGAAACTTGGCAAGAATATTTATCTAAGAAAATTATTATTCTTGTAATTTTTTGTTTTTCTAAACTAAAGGGGAATTGCGGGGTATCAAAGTTTGTATGGAAAATTTTTAACGCGCAATCCGATTAACTCAAAACTCAGTACTGTCGGTGAAAATGTCCAGCAGTGGACGACTTTTGGCTGAAACGATGATGACGATGACTAAAGAATTGCATTCTAGAATGAAAACATAAAATATGAATAAGCATTCTCATAAAGCCAACGTCACAATTTTTTTTTTATTTAGATAGGTAGTACATATGTAAAATGAAATGTAGGAGACATTTCATATGAACAGCAATGGTCAATTGTTATGAAATATTAAAGTAGCTTAGGAAAACATAACTGTAAATTAATCAATGTCAATGAAAAACATACCAAATGTCTTAGGGTTGATGAGTTAGAAATTATACAAATTAGTAAAGGCATTGTCTCTTATGTATGACGTTGTAGGAACAAATACGGGCAAGTACATGGACTTTCTAAGTTTGTCTTGACATTGGTGAAGAAGAAAAATGTAAGGCAACCAGTAAGTCCTGAACTTAAAGTTAATATAAGTCTCAAATTGCCAATCCGCCTTCAGCAAGCGTCTGTATAATAAAAGGCAATTGCTCTGCAGTGGGAAAATAATAGGTTGGTAATAATATAAGACATTTAAAGAATTAACGGAAACTTAACGCAGAATGTACGGTACGTATTAGCTCTCAACTTGTGCTAGTTATAAAAGTAAAGAGACGTATAATACAAATTACTCTACTTTATTTATGGGTAGTATTAAACGTATACATCAAAAATACTGTTTGTACATCTAAATTTGCATGTCTAAATAAATTAAACTTAAAATCAGGTCGACGAAGCCCCGCTGCGCGGGTTCCTATTTCTGTCTATTCAGTTTAAAGGAACCTAACCAAACCGAGCATCGGGGTGCCCAATAATTATGATTTATACAAGTTGTGATATTCAATTAGTTAACTAGTGTAATAATAAAAATTTTTGATGAACAGTTATTATTTTTGATAAATAATTAATATTTTTGTTGTGACTGTGGACAAAAATTGATGTATAAATAATGATTAATTTTTGTTCAAGTTTTGATATTCATTTAGTTAATTAGCAGTGCAATCATTGATTTGGTGTACATACAGATTATTAGATGTAAAGTATTTGATGTAAAAATATTTTTCTGGTGTGCGGTTAATAATCTCCCTTTAATTAACTACACATTGTTAACGCAACAACAATTTGGAGTAATGTTCCGGTTGTATTAGGGAAACAATTAACTTGCAATATACTTACAAGTATGGATAAATATGACACACATATATACACATTATCATTTAGTCAACGTTCATTATAAGGGTTACTGCAAAACATAAATTGTATGAACCACTGGTCATTGCACAAAGTTATGGGAGTCAACTAAAGGGTTACCGTGATAATTATAACCGACGTGATGCCATCCAGTTAAGTACTATATATAAACTTGATTGCAGTGATTTTCAAATAATGCACGTGGCTGATAAATGTTCTAAGTGATGTTAGAAATGTGTGACTATGACATCATATTAAACAACTGTAATTTATCTTGATCATTCAAGAAAGTACATTACAATAGTCTAAATGTATTCGTAGAAACAGCTTGTACTGTCACTATCAGTTAACGGGACAATCATGGCAACATCAATTTTCCTAAACAATCAGGCCATAGGTTTGAATGTAAAACTAGAAATCAGTCATCTGCAGATGATTCAAACAATGGAGTCAGGATGCCATAATGTTAATACCACAAAAGGAGACAAAGATGACAGCATCAGTGATAAAATGGATACTAAAACAAAACGAACCGAGAGATGTAAAACTATTCTAAAGAATGAACCACACATTCCGACATTTGAATTTCCGAACCAAAATAATTAAGCATTACACCAACCAGAAATTGTACAATTCTTGTGTCAGCCCTGTCCCTCTGCTGGTTGATTTAAAAGCTCTTACAATGAAAATATTACGCGATGTCACATAACTTAGTCGCTGGGGTGTGCCTTAAATAGCCTGGAGTAAGTAAATATGGAAGATGTTGTTTCCCACTATTTCTGATAGGAATTACTGGAAGTATTTGCTGTTGGTTCAGGATTTTGTTCGTACTACTATTTGGTTTAGCAATAATTTATTTTGTACGCACTTTTGTCAATATTGGATTTGTGCACATTGGGTTGGTTATCAAACTTATCAACATCTTCATTTTGCGCTGTTTCCTCTAGTTCATTCTTTCTGTATTATTATTTTGATTTTTATCTTCTGGCTTTCCCTTTTCAGTATTTTTAGTTTGAACAAGGTGATATTTATTGTTTTTTTTTTTAAATAATTTTTATCTTGTAATATTACTGAATTTACTTAATTATTTAAGTGCAATATTAAAGAAGCGGCTTCTGAACTTTTTGATCTTTGATCATTGAAGACATCAGGAAATTGAAAAATATGTATAGATAAAAGGTTTAAGTGAGTCTCAAATAAAGATATGCATATTAATATACTTCTAATAAAGTATTGAGCTACTTTTAGAGCAAGATGTTCCCAATTAGTTATCAAAGCATTATACACACTTAAAGATCCGTTCACGTTTTTATTAGGCTGTAGATATAGAAATATAAAAAAACAGTATACATATATTATATTCCAACGGCAAAATAGTCCATTTCCTCGTATGTTGCACAGAAAGTTGGTATTTTAACACGCATTTATTAGAGTTTTGATTTCCTTAGGATTTTATTACCCGTTTGCCAAAGAGCACCGTAATCAAAGCATTAAGGTATTATATCCGCCTTTGTACCATAGTGTGTGCGAGAAATTTAAATAAGTAAATCTAAAATAAGCAATGATATTATTGAAAAACTTATAAATTGGCACTGTCACTAAAATAAAAGTCAGATAGATATACTTCTTGAGTATAGTTTTCAATGTTTTTGTCGTGTCCTAGTTGACATAATAGGGCAAATAATTTAACGTAATATTTTATGTTTATTTGTTTTGTAATGTTAATTAATTTACATACTGTTGTATAGAATCAAGTTCTTCTAACTTAACAGAGAGATGTGCTGCTGAGGAGTTTGTTGCACCACTTCTTCCCAGCTAAAGCACTAGGAAGTGGTGAAGGGCGGATATTTTGGGGACTGTCTTTTGTAATTTTGACGTTCAAAAAGTGCTGATTCTCAGCCTTGTTTAAATAAATGACTTGTGTTTTTTTATTTTGAATTTGATGCCTAAGTCCTCCTTTCTTTTCTCATAAAGTAAAACACTTAACAACAAAAAGAACTAATACCGAAGTGTCAATAACTAAGAAGCTGCTAATAAATTATAAAAGTTTAGATAGCCAAATGGCTATAAATTTTATTGTACATGCATTCTATGCGGCTCCCGTCGTCGATTTCCATAGTTCCCGATTGTGAGCATAAAATGCATCCGGTCGATCTAAGTGACATTCCATTGGACACGCGGGTTCCATACGAGAACGTAGAAAGTGTCTCGTCTGTATGTCTGTCTGTTGGATGAATATCGATTGGATTTATGAGGGTTGATAGCTTTCTTTGAGTAAAAGGATTTCTTTAAGATTGGAAAGGTTAAATGAAAGTTATGGGAAAAATATCGGAAAAATGTTTAGCATCTGGTAATGTATATTTATGAATAAAATAAAAATTAAATTTTAAATTCAAAAAACTCCTGACATCATTTACCCTTATTCATTTTGCTATTTCACCATCAGACCCTGATTATTATCTATCTATAACCTTTTCACTGAGATAATTCTAGTGAAAAGAAAAGAAAAGAAAGAAAAATGCGTTTAATTGGCATTACAGCAAAAAAATAAATAAATACACCTTAAAATTATAAAAAACATAAAACAAAGATTGTAATGCCAAAAGGGCCTCAGCTCAGCATATTGTCAGATGACAACACAAGGTGTACCACCTGACGCTGATTTTCAGCTGCAACCCACGAGTACCATACGCTAGAATCTAAGGTTAGAATAATCTAAATAATTAACACAAGGAGAGAATAGATTTAAGAGAATTAATTAAAATGAAATGATGTGACATGCATGCGTGTGTGTGTTGTATTGTGATTAATTAACCCGTCGCGCGCTAATTAGCAGACACAATTGAAATTCTATTTATTTTAGTTTTCTGTTTAGTTATCTGTACACATGGTGTGCAATCGACATTTTAAGAGTTAAAAACTAAAAATAAATACCCAATATCAATATTACCACATTAAAATAATAAAATAATAATAAAACTATTTCTAATAAATATCACCTACATAGCAAAATCATGAGACTGCCTTACACTTTATAAACTACCAAAAGTATTTTGATGTGGTTTTATTAAAATTAAGAACACAAGACAATAATAATTCATTATAATAAAAATAAAACTGATAAAATTGGTATAGTGAGCCTAAAAACGATACCTCTGCTATAAGTTGGATATCCTGCAAATTCCAGGTAATGCTGCAGCATCAGTTCAAGATACGTTATTCTAATATCATTGAAGTAATAGAATACCAAATTTCGATTCGATTAGGAAGATGCCAATCTTCCACATGCCAAAAAGTACATCCATTCATCAATTAGAAAAGAGCTGATACCTAATCTTCATACGACTGAATTGATTTTGTTGAATTATAGCTTCATCACCTTCTCACCAACATTCACCAACATTCTCGATCAAGTCACCTTAAAAAATCTTAACCGGTTCACTCGTTTGGGAGCTACGATGCCACAGACAGATACTACACACGTTAAACTTATAAGACCCCTCTGTTTCCGTCGGGGGTTAAAAAGGAATCAAAAATTGTTTATGATGAAGAATATATAGAAGGCAAAATTTTTTCGAAGGATTGACTTGTAGCCATAACAGCTGGAGTGAATAAGAGAAGAGAAATCATAAGATCTGTTCATAGAATAAATGCAGAATAATTATGTAGAACATAAATAAGGAAAAGCAAGTTAAAGAGGAGAGCATAGACAGACGAACCACCGAGACAAAACTAGTGCCTCATCAAAAGTCAATCTTAATCAACCACGTTGTGACGCCAGCTGTTTAACAGTAAAATTAATTGACTGTTCTTCCGTTATTACAAGAATTATCATATCAAGTAGCTTTCGGCGTGAAACACCGGCTTTTACTTAATTTTAAAACCATTGGTTTCACAAAGCTACACCCGATGAATTCCAATGGCTTGAATATATTCTCTTCAGTCAATATTGAATATACTTTTTGTATACTTAAATATTATTTTATTGATTATGTTTAAGGCATGTGATGAGTATTGAATAAATAGTTTTTGTATAAATATTATTTTATTGATTGTTTTTAAGATGAACGAGTATCTTAATAGTATAAAGTGTCAATTCCAGAAGTGTATAAGATGACAATTTGTATTTACATAATTATGAGAACGTTGCAGTATAGAATTAATAACAATTTGATAGAAATAGTTTAGAAAAATATGAAGACTACTGACGAAACATAGGTATACAAATTATCGGATATAAATTCTACCACCTGAAATCACAATGAGCAATAGAAAAGCGGAAAAATCCTGCTGGCCTCCGCGGCGCAGTCTTCAAGGAGCCCTCTACAGTCACACACAACTTAAGCTTAGTTTAATGGGATAATCGGGTATGTCGTGATGGCCCAGTGGTTAAGGCCTTGCCTCTCATGCATGAGGTTGTGGGTTCAAATCTGGGCAAGTACCAATGTGACTTTTTCAATTCATAAGTACTTTCTGAGTTTATCTTGGACATTACTGACATCAGTGAAGGAAAACATCGTGAGGAAACCTGGACATGAAGTTAATATAGATCTGAAATCTCCAACCCGTCTTGAGCAAGCATGGTGATCAATGCTCGTGCCTTCTCTGTATGAAAAGAGGCCTTTGCCCTGCAGTGGGACATAATAGGCTGGTATTATTAATTGGATAATAGAAATGCAAAAAATCGATAAACTACAACGTAACCATGATTATGCTCGTTTAACAAACAGGCACCAATTATTGATCTTTGCTTATGTGACGAAACGAGACGTCAACATAATGACGGTACAAAAAATCTGTGCGGAACATCAAAAAAATTGCACGGAAGCGGAATTTGTTCGAGTGTCAACTGTCAACTCATTCATTTGTCAACATTTATCAGTTTCGTAGTGCAAACAAAGTGATCGTTATTATCCTGATATGACTACACAAATAACTTTGAGCAACGGTTATGCAAAGTAAGGGAATTGGCCACTTCACCAGTATGCCCGGCATTGTTCATTAGAATTTAAGACTTACATAGATTTGGTTAGGAGAGCATTGCGGTGCAAATTCAATTTCTAAACGTCGTATAAATTGTGTGTTGCTTCATTTGTTTGTAGTACGTTGTTTAGATTCAAGAAACATTATTCCTTGTACTATTCGTGCTATTTCTTCCTTTAAAAGGTTTAAGGCTAAGTTGAAGTACTAAAGATATTGTTGCTAATATTCTACGTTTGTTATTGCATTGCATGATCTTACGTAAACTGTCTGAGAAGCTAGTATTCCTAGAGCTTTTTTCATCCCTTGTTACAGATGATTCTAGAAAATGAATGCATTCTGGTATTCTATTTTGACGGTGAAACCTTAACAACACTAGTGATAAGTAAAAGTCTACTAGTGTTAACAGTAATTGCTTTAGATTTGTCAAAGTGCACATAACTTTGTCGTTACGTCAAACTAAGTTGGTTTTGTAACGGCTGCCTTAAACCATAAGCGATAGCGATTTTAAAAATAAAATGTACTGATTTATTGTTCCCGTTATTGTTCCGTCAGTTTTTTAAAACTAACATAGTTAGAAAAAAGATAGAAAAATATTTAGGTTTATTTGTCACAGAAACACTTGCATACAAAAATATTGTTAAATCCTAGAAGTTCTTGCGGAGTTTATAAAATAAATGGCATTTCAGAAAAAAAATAGTATGTTTAAGGGCTAATTATTCAAGCGTCAGATTACTTTTATTTATGGAATAAATATGGAGGTTTGACAGCTTTTGTATAGAAAATATGTCAAACTGTCATATTTATTCTTCAGATAAAAGTTATCTGACTATTGAAAAATTTGCCCTAAGATAATTAATTTTCTTTTAAAATATTTAAAGGGATAATTTGCATAGGTTGTAGGTAAATTATCATCTTCCTAGCCATTTCCCAACTATGTTGGGGTCGGTTTGTAGGTAAATAAGTTGTAGTCAAATTTGTTATTTTTGAACTATTTATAGATTGCCTTGTTAATCTAGTGGTCGTAAGCGCTTCTGCCGAGCATGGGGTCCTAGGTTCGATTCCCGGGTCGGGCAAGGTGAAATGTGGGTGTGCTTAAAGGTACACCTCTGGGCAACCCTTCGGGCATTACAGGCGTGGTGTTATGATGTTAAACTAACTATCAAGAATATTTTTTGAAGGTTGAACTGTATGCGTTCATTAGAATGTTCCTATCATATTCATAATATATTAGAATCTATCCGCCAAACAACGGTGAAAGTAAAACAAAATGACAAGTTACAAAATTATTGAAAAGCATTTATATTTTTTTTTTCAAAATTATTAGAATAATTTAAATTAAATCGTAAATGTTAATATTTAATAGGTTTCATTTAATTAATTTGTGGCACTTTAATATACTTAAATCAGTTACAATCATATTTATGGTCTGTGTATGCAATAATGTAGTCTTTTTAGTTTATGCTAGTGTCAATGTTTTCATTTTGGAATTCTTCATTTATTTATTTAACCATTTATGTACACATATATAAGCAGACAAGAAGAAAGGAACAGACATTCTCGTAGAAAGAAACGATACGATAGAGCTTAAAAACGAAAACAGAACATGATAAAAACAAGACTAAAATGTATACATTTTAGTCTTGTTTTTATTCTGCACCATAATTGCGACACTATCAATCGGAATCGATTTCATTTTGACAGTTCAACAACATTCTTTGCATTAATTACGGTGTTGAGAAGACAAATTTTTCGAACATACGAGTGATTCAAATTCCGATCGATAGTGTGTTACACAATTAGGGTGCTACTTAGCATCTTTAGCATTTATATTATTAGTCAGGATTGCAGTAGAACTTCATGTAGAGCAAACTATGAAAGCAATAATAATAGGTACCTAGGTATTTTTTTTACCACACTCCCCGCTACAAGTTTCTCCCTCGCACCGCATCCGAAGTGCCCCAGTACAAAGTCATCAACATTTCAGCGCTGGGCGGCTGCGCTTGCACACACCTACTGATTTATAGTTATTTTGCTCTTGAAACTATCTCGCACCTCAGTCTATTTGAGAGTGCCACTGAATGTGTACCGGTCTTAATAATAATCATAGACACTTAGCTGCAGTCCGTTTTATTGTTTGTTCGGGAAATTAGTTTTAAAATAGATATGTTAAGTTATAATCATAATCATAATCATTTATTTGCAGTAAGTATTGGTACAGTCTTGGTCTTAAAGTCAGTGGTTGAGTTCCTAATACAAAGTCAGATATTTGACATGCAAAACATTACAATTTTGGTGTTTAATGCTAAAAAAAAAAAAAAATCAGTTATCGTCACATTAAATAAAAAAAAAAAAATTATTTAACATTATTTATAAATTCATTTATAGAGTAAAATCGTTTTTCCAGTAGCCATAATTTCAACTGTTTAAAAAAATAAATTATTAGGCATGTCTTTAAATTTCTTTGGTAGTTTATTATAAATAAGTCCACACATATGGTAACAGTTCTTTTTATACATAGAAGTCCTTGGTGCCCTAGGCAGAACTATTCTATCTGGATCTCTTACTTTTCGAGGGCAACGATCTTGAGCCTTTTCAAATAGGTCAAAGTGCTGTCGAACAAATTTAGCACATTCTAAAATATACATACTGGGTAATGTAAGGAGTTTTAATTTAAGAAACAATGGTTTACAAGATTCCCATGGTGGAATGCCACAAATGGCTCGAATACATTTTTTCTGTACCCTAAAGGCTTTACCTGTGTCTGTTGAGTTACCCCATAGTATTAGGCCGTATTGTAAAGTCGAAGCAACACAGCCGTGATACGCAGTCAACATCGTACTCTGCGACGAAGTCTTTCGCAGTGTGTAGAGAACATAAACGAATTTGTTTAATTTGCTGCATACTTTTTCTACGTGTGGTTTCCAGGAAAAATAGCCATCCAATGCAACTCCCAGAAAAGTAGTTTCCTCTGTCTCTAATAGAGGTTGTCCGTTATAATTAATGTTAAGTCTTTCTTGCTTACTACCATATGTCTTAAATTGAACAATTTTTGTTTTATTTATATTTACATGCAAATTATTAAATTTTAACCAAGAAATTGTTGATTCGATTGTATTATTAATGTCAATTTTGTAATTATTTATGTCAGTATTAATTGGTGATGTCATAATAATTGAAATGTCGTCCGCAAATAAAGTGCATGGATTGGGTGTGTATTCAGGAAGATCGTTTATATATAATAAGAACAAAGGGGGACCCAAAACACTCCCTTGTGGTACACCCGAGTTGTTGAATCTTGGAAGAGACCTAATTCCCTCCAGTTCTTTATTTTCAGTCATACTTGGAATCTCTACACATTGCTTTCTACCCAATAGGTAGGTTTCAAGCCAGCGAAGGGCCGGACCTCGAATACCATACCGTTCCAACTTCGAAAGCAACAATCTATGAGACACGAAGTCAAAAGCTTTTGACATGTCGAAGAAGATAACAGATACCCGCTTTCCTATGTCTACTTTATCAATTATATTTTTTACAAGATTGAAGCATGCAAGAGTGGTTTATTTCCTTTTTTGAAACCCGTATTGTTCTTTCTTAAGAATCTGATGTTTCCCAATGAATTCTAAGAGACGGTGTTGCATCGCTTTTTCAAAAACTTTCGAAATGATTGGTATGAGACTAATAGGTCTGTAATTATCTGCTTTCGAGCTATCACCTTTTTTATGAAGAGGCTTAACAATCACAAATTTCAACAACTCTGGGAAGCAGCCTTCTGAGAATGACAAATTTATTAAGTGTGTCAACACAGGACTTATTTCCACCGAGCAAGCCTTTAGAATTTTAGTCGAAATCTCATCATACCCGACCGCTCCTGTGTTGTTTAGGGAAAGTATAAATTTATGTATGTCATTATAACCGTATGGCCGAAGGAATATACTATCACACGTGTTAGTTTTGCATGTGTCCCTTACATTATCATTATGTTGATTAGTTAAGTCTATCCAGTAGTTATTAAACGAGTCTGCTATTTTTTTTGGGTTATCTATCATTGTATTATCTATGTTTAAATGCGTTATCAATGATAATTTATTCGTAGATTCTGATTCTTGCTTTATAAGTGTCCAAGCCGCTTTACTTTTATTTCTAGAAGACCTTAGTATGTTGTCATTTGATGTTTTAATAGAACTAGTGATACAACGTCTTAGTAATTTGCTGTATTTATTGTATACCATCTTGTTGCGGTCTGACTTATTCTTATAATATATAAAACGCAATGAGCGTTTACGTTTACTGCTAATTCTTAGACCTTTAGTTATCCAGTTGGTTGTCTTACATTGATTTGTCATTTTAATTCTAACTTTAGGAAAACATAACTTATAAAACAATAGAAACAATTCCTGAAAAGATTCATAAGCCGAGTTAATGTTAAGTTGGCTATAAACTTCTGAGAAGGAAAGTTTTGACAAACATTCCTTGAATTTAAGGATATTTTCCAAACTATAGTCTCTTTTAAACACTACGTACTGTTGAATAATTGCCTTATGTTTAACAGGGACACATAACATTTGGGCCGTATTGTGGTCAGATATATCCCAATGCAAAAGCTCACTTTTGGCAAGTGGGATATTACTTATGATATGATCGATGCAAGTATTCTGCCGCGTTGGATCAGTAATATGAAAAATTAAATTATAATTTGCGGCAAGATCCTGAAGATCCTTAGTTTTATTGTCTGGTTTTAACGTGTTTACATTTATATAGCCTAAAATAATATTTTTTTTCTTTTTATATTTATGGCTTATGTAGAAAAGTACTGTAGTGAGTTTCATAACAAATAAAGAAAAATCAGAATTTGGCGTTCTATATAAAGCTAATATGAAAATGTTATGTGAAGGCAATTCCAAGCCGCAACATTCAAAATGTTTATCAAGGCTGTGTTCCTTCAGGAATAACAATTCTTTGTGCTCCATGCCATGTTTAATGAGAATTGCAACACCTCCACGCTTTTGTTTAATTTGTCTACAATATGAAACTGCCAAATCATAACCAGACACTTTAATAAGACATTCATTACCCTTATCAATAAATGTTTCGGTCAAGCAGATAACGTCTGGCTTGGTATTTTTTAAAAACAGGTTAGATAATTGTATTTCTAAATTATAACGCTTGCTCAAGATACCTGCTACATTTTGATGGAGTACTCTTAAAAAGTTAGTCACGAAAAAACTCGTCTGTATTCGTACTAGTTTTAATATTATCTTGCAACATATTTTGTTCTGTTTGTGTATAACATTATGTTCAATTATAAATATTGATACTTGCAAAGCATTTAAATTCACTGTGCAAAATTAATTCATTATTTGTTTTGCAAAAGTACAGATTATGGAAAAATAGTACTCAGGTACTTACACTGAAATAAAGGAAGTTAATGACTCAGCAGATTAAGTTATACCAAACTGTAAAATTTCTCCAAATGATTTTAAACCTTAAAATGTTGATTGTTAAGTTAAAAATTAAATGAGAAACTTTAACAGTTTGTAGTAACTTGACCTGCTGATAGCAGCACGTCAAGTTACTACAAACTGTGCTAGGTGTACCTACGCATATTAATTAGAAAATAATTATGATGAAGCTTAAAAGTTTGGCTGGTCACCTGATAATAAAAATTGTTAAGTATAGAATTTAGATATTTTGCGTTTAAAACTATCTGGGTTAAGTCCATTGTAGATGTTTCTGAATAACTCAATGGGGAGAGACACTGCCAAATTATCCCGCTGTTATTTACCTATGAAACACCATATTTTTTTTAAGGTGAGAGTGCGTTTACTTTTTAATATCCTTGAAAAAAAAAAAAAAAAATAAATAAATAAAAATTATTTATTTCGTAACCATAATAAATAAAAAACACAATTAGTGATTGGAGCCTCCTTGAAAACCTTCAACAGGTCGACAGCTGATGGTCACCAGCAATAATGGCGTCATCTATAATATAGCTTCGCCTGTTCCTTCCCATTTTTATAAAATTACTAGCTGTGCCCCGCGGTTTCACCCGCGTAGACCGGGATGAAAAGTAGCCTGTGTTAATTTTGAGTATAAGCTATATAATTACGAAATTTCATCCACATCGGTCCAGCCGTTTAAGCGTGAAGAAGTAACAATCATACAAACACACACACACACACACACACACAAACTTTCGTTTTCATAATGTTATTGTGATGCCTAAATTACAGTTTATTGTTATTAATAGAATAATGCTAATAGTAATGTTAAATCAAGGTTTAAGGACGCTGTTACAAATGGGTAGTCAAATCATTACTTTTTTACACAAAAGTATGTTTATTAAGGGCTGATTGTTCAATAGTCAGATAATTTTTATTTGAGGAATAAATATGGCGGTTTGACAGCTTTTGTATAGAAAATATGTCAAACAGGTGTATGTTCAGGTAAAAGTTATCTGCCTATTGAACAATCAGCCCTAAATAAAATTATTTGCATTCTTATAATGTTTTATGCCCGAACCGTTGATAGATGTCCATGGTATGATTCTGAACTATAAATATAATTTTAGGTACATTTAACGAAACGATACTTATTTAAAATTATATTTATAGTTCAGAATCATACCATGCACATCTATCAACGATTCGCGCACAAAACATTATAAGAATGCAAAGCATTTTATTTAATAAACATACTTTTGTGTAAAAAAGTAATGATTTGACTACCCATTTGTAACAGCGTGCTTAACAAACTGAAAGAAAATAGGTTGTTTAAACAAAAAGGTTTTATTTACAAGTATTGGTTACGTGGAATTACGTCATGGCGCCTCAGAAAATTAATGCTATGAAAATCTTCCAAATTGTTCTGATTATGCAGGATTCGGAATTGACCTCGGATTGTTACATCTAATACCTACACTAATCAATCTGCCTAGCCTTTTACCAACTATGTTGGGGTCGGCTTCCAGTCTAACCGGATGCAGCTGAAAACCAGTATTTTACATGGAGCGACTGTATCTGACCTCCACAACCCAATAACTGGATAATACGATATCCCTTGGTAAGACTGGTTGTCAGACTTTCGGGCTTCTGACGGTAACGACCCGTAACGACTGTCAAAGATTTACGAATGACAGCCGGGACCAACGGCTTAACGTGCTTTCCGAGGCATGGAGATGGATGGAGTCTCGGGGTCACCCATCTACGGACCAACCCCGGCAAGCGTAGCTTAACCTGACGAATCGACCCGTGAGGTTGTTATTACTTAGCCACGAGCTCCTCTAGGACTGATCTACATACTCGTAATTATATCTATACACTAATATTACCTGTAATCTTAAAGTTTGGATGTAAGAGGTAATCTCAGAAACTACGTATGATACACTAGCTTCGGCCCGCGACTTCGTCCGCATGAAATTTCTTGTCCCCCCGACCGACCCCGTCGCATCGCATCGCCTGCCCGCGCTATTGCTAACTTCGTTTTTGCTTAGCGTTATTTCAGACTTTATTATTTTTGCTCGGCGCCTAAAGGTCTTAGCGTGATGTTAATAGCCTATGTTATTCCTGAAGAATTGGGCTATCAAATGCAAAAAGAATTTTCCAAATCCGACTGGTAGTTCCAGAGATTAGCGCGTTCAAATCTGCCTAGCCTTTTCCCAACTACGTTGGGGTCGGCTTGGAGTCTAGCACGTTCAAATATACAAACAAAGTCTTCAGCTTTATTATTAGTAAAGATATATAGATAGAGATATATAGGTATAGATATATAGATAGTTTTCGATATGTGGAGTGAATAAAGAAAAACAACCACATACTAATCACAATACTTTTTAATTTTGTTTTCAGTCATCTAACTTTATTTACATAATAATTTAAAATCTAACAGTCTTAAAAAAAAATAATAATATGTACAAGTATATAAAAAAGGAGGGGAAATAATCATAGGGCATCAAAAAATTCGTCCGCATCGCTGTCGGCAGGAAAAGTGCCCAAAAGACTGGCAGCATTGCCACGTTATATGGCATTGCTAATTCTTTGGGCAAAAAATAGGCCAGCCCTCTGGTCATGTGTAGAGTTGACCAACCGCTTAGCGATGTCTCGAAAAATTTATGTATTGGTTTACGAGATTTAGATAATATGAGAGTTGCCTAGTGTTTAGTAACTGGGACCAACATTCCTAAAGACAATGCATTCCAAGAGTAATGTCACTTGCATTTTAGGCAATTAACAATAACAGAAGCAAGGCGGATGTTTACATCCTAACCTCGGGTACCTTCCTTAGAAATTTCGGCGACTCAATGATATAGTCGAAGCATTTTGTAAACTAGAAGAAGCACAGGGCTTATTTGAGGACCACAGATATGTTGAATAATGACTCAATTCCAAATGGTTGTGGCGAACTTCATAAAAGATAAAGCCTATCTGATTCAAAGCTCTATCTCAGGATTAAAATCGCCGGCGAGAAATTGCTGGATTACAACGTAGGAATAGACTTTGGAAACGATAGACTCAATAAAACTTTCATTCGATTTACTGAAACTGTAATACAGATGACAGTTACCCCATTGACACAGCAACACAGTTCCATTGACCGTCTGTTGCACTGGGCTTTTACTAAACCAACCAACCTAGCTATTGAGTAATTGTAATATGTAATTCTAATAAATTATTATTTATTTTCATTCTATTGGTAGTGGCGGGTAGAGGAGCTCGTGGTAATAACAGCCGCACGGGTCGATCCATCAGGCTACGCTTGCCGGGGTTGGTCCGTGGATGGGTGACCATCTTTACATACCGAGACTCCTCCGTGCCTCGGAAAGCACGTTAAGCCGTTGGTCTCGGCTGTCATTCGTGGATCTTTCACAGTCGTTACGGGTCGTCAGAAGCCCGAAAGTCTGACAACCAGTCTTACCAAGGGGTATCTTATTACCCAGTTACTGGGTTGTGGAGGTTAGATAGGCAGTCGCTCCATGTAAA
Organism: Cosmia pyralina; assembly: GCA_946251885.1. Classification (NCBI taxonomy): domain Eukaryota; kingdom Metazoa; phylum Arthropoda; class Insecta; order Lepidoptera; family Noctuidae; genus Cosmia; species Cosmia pyralina. The sequence goes on from OX276358.1 coordinate 24,218,186, forward strand.
ATACTGGTATTCAGCTGCATCCGGTTAGACTGGAAGCCGACCACAACGTAGTTGGGAAAAGGCTAGGTAGATTTGCTTTCTATTGGTAGTGGCGTTAATGAAGATCTATATTCAAGTAATTTTCGTGGTTGTTTTATATTTTGACCAAGCTGGGTGACGGGATATGGGTGCACCCATATGAGTAACACGGAAAAGTTTAGACCACATAACTTTATACCTACTTGTGGCTGAAGGTTAAGCTACGCTTGCCGCGGTCGATTCGAGGATGGGTGACCATCCATTACATATCGAGACCCCTTCGTGCCCCGTTGGTCCCGGCTATCATTTCTGGATGTTTTAAAGTCGTTACGGGTCAGAAGCCCAAGACTGACAATCAGTCTTACCATGTAACTCAGTAACTGGGTTGTGGAGGTCAGATCAACCGCTTCATGTAAAATACTGGTATTCAGCTGCATCCGGATAGACTGGAAGCCGAACCCAACATAGTTGGAAAAAGACTCAGCAGATTGATTTTAACTTTATACCTACCTAGAACGTGTTTCTGACTTTTGATTCCCATCAATTTTCTTACTGGTTTGGTTCCAAATCTACACACATGGCGTTATTAAAATTCAGATGTTTGTCTGTTGGATGATTTTGATGTCTGTGTAAATAATGTGGTTAGATCGAAAGTTGCTCTTTGAAAATGTCCAGTTGGATGCTTCAGTTAGATTTACCCAACAGTATTTACGCACTTGGATAGTATAACAAGAGTATGCACTTTCCATATCAGCCTATAAACGTGGAAATGCGATTCTCAATGTCTGCTACGTTCAATGCGAAAAGTGTTAGCTACTACGCATGATAAATAAATATGTTAGATGATTTGATTTAGTTTGATCAAGTAATGAGAAGAAGAAGAAATCAATCTGCCTAGGCTTTTCTCAACTATGTTGGAGTCGGCTTCCAGTCTAAACGGATGCAGCTAAATACCAGTATTTTTACATGGAGCGACTGCGTATCTGACCTCCACAACCCAGTAACTGGGTAATACGATACCCCTTGGTAAGACTGGTTGTCAGACTTTCGGGCTTCTGACGACCCGTAACGACTGTCAAAGATCCACGAATGACAGCCGGGAAAGATGGTCACCCATTCACGGACAACCTCGGCAAGCGTAGCTTAACCTGATGGATCAACTCGTGCGGCTGTTATTACTTAGCCACGAGCTCCGCTTCTCCTCCAAGTGAGAAAAAGAAGAATCAACACACAAAACATCAAATATTTAAAATAAAATATATACTAAATATTATACATAAGAATTTCATGTTACCTACCATATTTGATGCAATATATACATTGAATTGAATCACGCCTGTAGTTTTCGAAGGGTTAGGCAGAGGTGCAACTTAGTACACCCACACTTCGCCAGGTAAGTCCCATGTAACAGGGGGCGAGCCTGATCGAGTTTCTGTCAAACTCAAAACTCAAACTCAAAGCATTTATTTCAATTAAGGGTTGATTGTGTAAATGTGACAGTTTGACATATTTTCTATACAAAAGCTGTCAAACCGCTATATTTATTCATGTGATAAAAATTATCTGACTATTGAACAATCAGCCCTAAACCAATTACAGGCACTTTAGAATTGTCAAAGAGTCGGTCAGTTAGTCAGAAAGTTAAAGCTAGATGTCCGTTCCAAAACGTAGATCTCAATGGAGAAGAACGGGCAAGAAAATCCAAGGACACTATTTTAAATCAAGATAAGTAATACAACATCCTGGGTACATTATTTTTGTTGCTTCTACATGTGAGAACAATGTAAAAAAAATAAAAAATACTTAAAAACAACTCAAAATATAAAATTAAAAATAAGCTGTCAATTAAACATTATAGTTACTTCACTTATATACTGAATAATTCTAGCCTATGTTTAAGTAAGATTACATAGGTAAGGTTTAAGTTCTCAGGTAGGTTCTCACTGAACGGTATAGTGGCAATATGTTATGCGGTTAACTAGGGCGTTATACAGGGTGTGCCTGAAAGATGTGCACAAACTTAAAGATGTGGTACAGACCATCAAGCTGAACAACTTTTTCCTGGGGACCAACATAGTAATCGTAAAAAAAAATATGTCGATATTTCCCACGACTACGATGTTGGTCCCCGGGAAAAAGTTGTTCAGTTTGATGGTCTGTACCACATCCTTAAGTTTGTGCACATCTTTCTGGTACACCCTGTATATTTATAATTTAGGAGCCGTATCGAGCAAATTATATGTATTTTATAGTACATAACACTCTGTGTACGGCGTTCTTGCGTGTGTTATGACTTTGACTTATGAGGTTCGGATTTGCGTATTTCGTTGTTGAAGTGTTAGTTTTATTCAATGTTTATATAGTTTTAAAGTAGAGCGATGGCGCAATTTTACGGTTAATATTTTACTCTAAAAGATTTTTTTTGGACCTATCTTATATCAAGCACTAATTATTTTCTTTAAAATTTTAATTATATATTTAGGTAGGTACATTAAAAAATTGAAGTCAGCTGGCGTGAAAGTGTCACGACATAACATGCTCCATATATACACACGCAAAGGCATAATAACGTACTTATCACGTAAATATTTTTCTACTACTTTTCACAAGTCACCACTCACCTGTCAATTTTAATGACGTCAGCGTCCACTTAACACACATAAACAATAATTTTCACTCAACACTTTTCACTGGCACTCAATAAAAAAAAAATTCAAATTCAAAATTCGAAAATTTTCTCGAACACTTAATCAATCCTCATGTAAACTGCAAATATTTTTTTTACACTTTTATCGATTATGAATATCGATATTTGTCGTTGAATCGATTTGTATCGATCGTAGATGGGTGCGTGTTTGCGGGCTGCGTGTGCGTCGGATACTGGCGTATCGGTGCGCTGGCGCACGCCTATTGCGCTTGAACTTGGCAAAGCTCGCTGAAAAGATTTTTTCATTTGACTGATGAAGCTGCGTTTGGTATCGACTGTGATGTATTGTTATCGATGTCGAGGTGCGATTTTAATCGATTAGAATGTTTTATCGTAGATATGAATGCACATCTATCATAGTTTTGGATACCTATCGTGTTATTCGTCTTGTTGTACTTTAGCACCACCTGACAATTTGAACAACGATAGCCTCTGCCGCTGCAATAAATATGACCACCTATAGGGCCCAAACAATAGAGAAATACCATTGTAACGAAGAAAAGAATACTTGAGCATAGTTTTGTATTGTACGGTTGTCAATATATTATTATGTAATAATATTTTGACAACCGTACAAGATAATGCTGAAGTCTCCTTCTTTCCGTTACAATGCATGCCACGAAAGATGAGACTTGACATACCACGTAGTTTGACTTGCTCAGTAGATTATAATTCTCTGATTCTAATTATTCTGATTTGTAGGTCTCTTTAGCGGTATGAGGTCTGGGAAGGGAAGGGACCGGGCGTCATCGGGGCGGCGGAAAGAGCGCGGGAGGCGCGATACTGTGCTCGTCAAGTCTCATCTTTCGTGGCACGCATTTGTAGTCAAAGTTTTAGGAGTTTACCATATGTAATAAGAAATGTCTAGGTGAAATTGGTATTATGTATTGTATTATATTTTACGTTTTTAATTACAGAAAGTATCTCAAACTGATAAAACTTTTTTTTGTCGAGTGACTTTGTTGTATTGTCAAATAGTAGCAACAACAACAACAAAGAGTAACAATGCTTAAGCAACGAGTGAGTCAGAAAACGTAAAATATAGGTCAAAGAAATGATTTCACAAAATCAGTCATAAAACAATTCCAAACTACCTACTAACTAAATAATATTTATTTTTCCTTCCTTACAATGCACTTAAGAGGACTATCGCATTTCTGCTGTCATTTCGTTATAAAAAGGGAACACTTTTTAACGAAATGACAGATAGCGAGAGAGGTGACAAAAATGCGACAGCCCTCTTAAAATAAATAATTACGTTTTTCTTTAAGAACTCAAGTGTGCGGTCAAATAATGTGCTCGAATGTGTAATGCAAAAACCGTGGTGTCGCTCAACAATCGGCATTTAAACCCAAGTACCTGCGCAAAGGCACCTAATTAGTATTATTGTTATCTCAAGTGAAAGCTGTCAGCCACACCATTTTGAACTTAGAACTAGGGAGATAGAGTCGGTTTTCGGATAGGGACAAGGACAATTTGTTGTAGATAATTTCAAAGTATTTTAAAACGTATTTTGTCTGTGGGTTATTATTATTAGGTAGGTAAGTACATTTAAGAGTCACTAACTTCTGTAAAGGTGCACAGTGGTGGTGGTGTTACAGTAGTTTATCTTCATAGAGAATGGCTGAGACGACGCGCTTCGAAATCTCAGTATGCAACAGTTCTAGTCGCGGCAGTTACGCATGAACGGATGGATGTGCATTTTTCTACCGAGAGGCCGTAGGTAATTCATTTAAGGTCACTGCCCACATAAACTACTGTAGCTTTATTATTCTGTGGTAAAGGATTTGAGGGTTACATCTAAAAGCTGTTAATAATGTTTAGATAGACTTAATATATTATGTATATTCTGTGCCGGTTGGTAGGCATGGGTCATAGTTCAAGACTATCGATATATCGTTAACTACTTTGATAAAGTTAGGATACAAAAACCTATCGATAGACGTTACGTTACCATGTTACATCTCTATCGATCTTAACTTTGTCAAGTTTACAAAAAAGCTTCGTATATTAAATCAAGTCTTAAATATGTAACGCTCGACAAAATAAATGTAGGTTACTTACAAAATTATACAACGTGTCGTTTTGTATCCTCGTCAAATTTAATGGTATAGACCATCAAATCGAACAACTTTTTCCATGGCACCAACATCGTAATCGCGAAAAAATATTCAGCCGTCCCATACTTTTGCGTCGAGTTTTCTATGGGACAGTTGAAAATTTTTTCGCGATTACGATGTTGGTCCCATGGAGAAAGTTGTTCGGTTTGATGTTCTGTATCACACCCTGAAATTTGACGAGGATGCAAAACGACACGTTGTATTATAGTCTTTTGTATATTTGTCTAAGTAGGTAAGTAATTAACCACGTGTAATCAAATACCTAACTGAAAAATAGTAATCGAGTTTACCTTTATTTAAGCCATCAAACAAGGCTCCCGCAGACAGGTACGACGCGACAGCGCGACGTGACTCTAGTGGATCAATTTATATGAAAACTTCATGGAAATTGTTCTAGTCAAACCGTCGTCGCATCGCGCCTGTCTGCGGGAGCCTTTAAACCAAGTGTAAAGAACTACATTCAAACAATTTACAAGAAAGGTTTAACCGTTTAACCACAATAGTTTAACAGCGTATGGATGGACACGCGTAGGTAACAGTTGCGGCGTCAACCCACGCAAATTGTAAGTTAATAAACCAACTTGCACGTGGTTGTAACCACACACATTGTTGATAACAAAGTAGTTTATCTGGTCCTACACGAAGAAATGGAGTGGTTTTGTAAAACCACAACTTATTGGTTTAGTCACTGCTTGAGTCGCTTAGCTAAGCATACGTTCCTAAGGTAAAATGCAGCTATTATCTATCGACCCATCGAAAATCCGCAGCTATTACCAATCCATTCCATTAATTTGCAATTTTTACGCTACTGGAACGATTTATGCTGAAGAAACACTCATATTTGTTCATTGAGTATCGCAAAAGCTTACGTTATTATGCGTAGCATCCCGGGAAAGAGACAGAATTCGTTAGTTTCTCATCAAGGTTTTGCTTATGACTTTTTGCGGAAATATACGAAACCTGCACTTGCTCTAAAGGTCAGGTAAGTGTAAATTCTTCATTTCGTATAGTATTTCATAAATTTTAAGTAATTTAGTAGGACAAAACTTGAAATTCAAATAGAGCGGTAATAGCTTCAATAATTTTAATAATAGCAGCTATTGCCGATCCATGGGTTGGTAATTGCTCTGCATATATTATATTTTGTTTTAATTCTTTTCCGTCGTTAGGTGACAGTAAAACAATTATTTTAATGTGACATTTTAATATCAAATAACCAGCCTTTTTACACACTATTAGCGACTTAAACTATTTTGTCTTGTTTACTCGTTTTACTGTTTACCGTGTATTACAAAATTATTCATTAATTGTCATTGTAAAGGAACATTATTAAATTGGCGTTCTTTGTAACACAATGTGTGTATTCATTAATATTAATTACTAAATCAATTAGTTACAATCTCTGTTAAAGTTAAAAAAAATCAAATAAATACATATTACTTAGTTTTTGTGAGTCGGCGAAACATTTTCATTTTTGTATTTCATCGCTTATTACCGATCTATATACTCGGTGATAGCAAGTGTACCTATCACTGATTCTATACAGATCATTCTCCTTAATGTTACATTACAGTGGTTAACTGGTTACAGAAAATGTTAGCTTATTAACTACTAATAAATAAGGCAAAAGAAAACGACGATTTCTAAACTAATATTCTTTAGAATCTTCCTATTGCTCGACTTTGCTCTGCATCTTAGGTCCATTTTCATCGGCAATAAAGTCTTCGTCAAACAACATGTGTCTGGGTGGCTAAGTGGCTTTTATAAAAGAGGTAGGACTTGAAGCAAGCTTACATACTTTTCTTAATCCATGCTAATTTCCTTCACTAAACCACATTTGCTTCTTCTTAGTACCAAGCTATACATTCTCCTCGTTTCTTACACGCGTTAATAGCTCATAAAAATCGTTTATAGGTTCATAGCAGTTCCTATTGGTCGGTAATACAAACAATCGACTTGTTCACTTAATTATTTTTTATTTCAAGAAAATCTTCTATTTTATGGCATTTAAGGGTATCAATCTGCCTAGCCTTTTCCCAACTATGTTGGGGTCGGCTTCCAGTCTAACCGGATGCAGCTGAATACCATTATTTTACATGGAGCGACTGCCTATCTGACCTCCACAACCCATTAACTGGGTAATACGATACCCCTTGGTAAGACTGATTGTCAGACTTTCGGGCTTCTGAGGACCCGTAACGACTGTCAAAGATCCACGAATGACAGCCGGGACCAACGGCTTAACGTGCTTTCCGAGGCACGGAGGAGTCTCGGTATGTAAAGATGGTCACCCATCCACGGACCAACCCCGGCAAGCGTAGCTTAACCTGATGGATCGACCCGTGCGGCTGTTATTACTTAGCCACGAGCTCCTCTGGCATTTAAGGGTATATAAAAGTTAAATATAACATAAAAGTTTTACATAAAAATAAAATACTGGGTGTGAAAACAACCACCACTCTTAATAATTATCATCGACTGTAATACTCGTAGCTGCGTTTACCTTAGATAGACGATGATTTCGAACAATCTATAAACTTTTCAGGTAAATACTAGTGATTTTTTCCAGAAAGTCATCTCATCATAGAATCAGTCAGCTATTCCATGTAAAAAACATTTTTTTTTAATTCTATAACACAAACTATAATATAACGCAATGAAAGTAACAACCCTTGTGTTCCAACACAGTTGACAGTGAGGCCGTTAAGTGAACAAACAATAAGTAAGGAAAAAAATCGACAGCGTTTTAAATCACCAATATTTGAGTACGAAATACGTGACAATATGCAGGGCCAAATTTAATTAGCTGGCGATACTTCACAAGCACTATGGGTATCAATTATTGTCAATATCTCAATCTGCCTAGCCTTTTCCCAATTATGTTGGGGTCAGCTTCCAGTCTAACCGGATGCATCTCATCATAATCAGCCTTTAGTTCTCACTGCTGGGACACAGGCCTCCTCTCTGTGAGAGGGAGTGGGCCTTAATCCACCACGCAGGCCCAGTGCGGGTTGGTAGATGTTACGTGTCTTCGAATTTTTGGTTCTAGGACATGCCGGTCCTCACGATGTTTTCCTTCACCATTTGAGAGCAATGGTGATGAAATTAAATACACAAAGTACTCGTAAATTGCCTGCCTCGATTCGAACTCACGACCTTACAACTCCTAAGTCGGGGCCGATACCACTGGTCCACCACTGCTCTATGCAGCTGAATACCAGTATTTTACATGGAGTGACTGCCTCTCTCATCTCCACAAAACAGTTACTGGGTAACATGATATCCTGGTTGTCAGTCTTTTGGGTTCCTGACGACCCGTAACGACTGTCAAAGATCTACGATTGACAGCCAGGACCAACGGCTTAACGTGCCTACCTAGACACGGAGAGGTCTCGATATGTAATGGAGGGTTACCCATCCGCGAACCGACCGCGGCAAGCATAGCTTGACTTTCGTTCCACCCGTGTAGCTGTTATTATTTAGCCACCAGCCCTGTCTGGGTATCGATATCTCATAATCAGCCTATAATGTTCCCACTGCTGGGACACAAGCCATGAGAGCCGTTTGAGAGCAGTGGTGATGAAATCATTTACACAAGATAAAGCATGGGTTCGAACCCACGACCACTCGTAAGTCGGGGCCGTTACCACTTAACCACTGGGCCACCACTGTTATGCCTAAAAATATTTTTTTTTGGGAGGTCAACGACCACTGATTGTGTAGTTACGAAGTACCTACTTATGAGTTGAGAAAATCTGTTTTCTTTTGTTTCATCGTGTTTAGTTTTATACCGATCACGTCTGTGAAGTTTACACGAAAAGAAACTGATTTTTTGAATTGATATTTCAAGTGTCTACGCTAACTGCGGTCGACGACCCCACAAAAAAAGTCAAAAATCAAAATCAAATCAAATCATTTATTCGTTTGCAAACATGGGTAATTAATATTACATAAGTAGATGTTCTATACTAGGAGTCCTCCATGTTCTACCGTCATGGGCATGCAGTCGTTAAATTATTTATTTTTTGTTTTATCATGTTTAGATATCGATAGGTACCTACTTACTCATCACGTTTAGATATCGATAGGTACCTACTTACTCATCACGTTTAGATATCGATAGGTACCTACTTACTCATCACGTTTAGATATCGATAGGTACCTACTTACTCATCACGTTTAGATATCGATAGGTACCTACTTACTCATCACGTTTAGATATCGATAGGTACCTACTTACTCATCACGTTTAGATATCGATACGTACCTACTTACTCATCACGTTTAGATATCGATAGGTACCTACTTACTCATCACGTTTAGATATCGATAGGTACCTACTTACTCATCACGTTTAGATATCGATAGGTACCTACTTACTCATCACGTTTAGATATCGATAGGTACCTACTTACTCATCACGTTTAGATATCGATAGGTACCTACTTACTCATCACGTTTAGATATCGATAGGTACCTACTTACTCATCACGTTTAGATATCGATAGGTACCTACTTACTCATCACGTTTAGATATCGATAGGTACCTACTTACTCATCACGTTTAGATATCGATAGGTACCTACTTACTCATCACGTTTAGATATCGATAGGTACCTACTTACTCATCACGTTTAGATATCGATAGGTACCTACTTACTCATCACGTTTAGATATCGATAGGTACCTACTTACTCATCACGTTTAGATATCGATAGGTACCTACTTACTCATCACGTTTAGATATCGATACGTACCTACTTACTCATCACGTTTAGATATCGATAGGTACCTACTTACTCATCACGTTTAGATATCGATACGTACCTACTTACTCATCACGTTTAGATATCGATAGGTACCTACTTACTCATCACGTTTAGATATCGATAGGTACCTACTTACTCATCACGTTTAGATATCGATAGGTACCTACTTACTCATCACGTTTAGATATCGATAGGTACCTACTTACTCATCACGTTTAGATATCGATAGGTACCTACTTACTCATCACGTTTAGATATCGATAGGTACCTACTTACGCATCACGTTTAGATATCGATAGGTACCTACTTACTCATCACGTTTAGATATCGATAGGTACCTACTTACTCATCACGTTTAGATATCGATAGGTACCTACTTACTCATCACGTTTAGATATCGATAGGTACCTACTTACTCATCACGTTTAGATATCGATAGGTACCTACTTACTCATCACGTTTAGATATCGATAGGTACCTACTTACTCATCACGTTTAGATATCGATAGGTACCTACTTACTCATCACGTTTAGATATCGATAGGTACCTACTTACTCATCACGTTTAGATATCGATAGGTACCTACTTACTCATCACGTTTAGATATCGATAGGTACCTACTTACTCATCACGTCTGAGGAGTTCCACTAGCTAATTTAAATTGACTCTGTTTAAGAACATGCCGTGTTAAGTTTGCTTCTTAATTTCTAACACATGATCAGAGAGGCCAAATTGGATTTTATTTCTATTGGGGTCAAATTGGGCCTTATTCTAATTGGACACAGACAGACCGTAACAATCCGACGAGTTTTGGCAGAAACTACAGTATTGGGCACATCCTATAGGAAATCAATAAACCCATAGCTACTTACATTACATACGAGTACTACTTCAATCTACGGCCTGCAAATTTTCCCGAATGAAAACCACATTAACGAACCCAGAACCAAACGCTTACAACGACCTGATAACCAACAACAAAACGTAAACATCATCTGCCTGTCTTTTCCCAACTATGTTGGGGTCAGCTTCCAGTCAAACCGGATGCTGCTGAATCCCAGTATTTTACATAGAGCGACTGCCTATCTGACCTCCATAACCCAGTTACTGGGTAATACGATACCCCTTGATAAGACTGGTGGCGAACAGCAAAACGTAAACACCAAGAAAACACACCTAGGCAAGGGATGTAGTAAATAAAAACGTAACACACAAACACGTGGCTCACACACAACAAAACCCACACACACACACACTCACACACACACACACACACACACATAAACCTCTCCACGTTTAGATGACTGTAACGCCTTAGCAACGCATGTTATTGAAACTGTAGCAATCACATCACCTCTTGAATTACATAACAGTGTTTTCATATGTGAACAAGCGAACAAGTCAGTACATGTTTCTCTTAGTCATAGGCTCGTCGGAACTGGGAACACCAGGTTTTCCCTAGCGAATCTATACGAGGTAACATGGGAGCCCAGTTGCATGTATTTTAATCATAATGGTTAGGATTTGGTGTTTGGTACAAATGTGAGAGATGAGCGTTGTATGACAGAGCTTTAAGCTAAAATAAAACTCGAAATAAGAGCACTGATGGTACATAAAGAATCAAAAATGAATGAAATTCTGCAAGAGGTAAGAGAGTCTAATTGATAGAGAGTCTAACTGTCAGGCATGCAAGAAATGGCATGACACAGACCAATCTGAAAAATAGATATTGCCCATAAAGCCAAACTAATAGAATACCGAGCATTCGCCGTTTTTCAATTTGTCGAACTCAACAACGAACTGAGCCAAGCGTAGAGCCAAACATCGCTACTAATATTTTCACGATCATTCTAGCGAACGCTCTAGCGCAGGCTCTAGTAAATACTCGTTGAAAATGAGTTTTTCACGAAGATGTCAGACTTGACTTGAAAATTGCTCGGCTCGGCAAAAAGCTCGAAGCAAATTTGGTGTCGTTTCGCTGCAATGCTCGCTAGAATACTCACTAGAATGCTCGCTAAAACGTTCCATTTTAACATTCGCTAGAATGCTCATGACAAGTGAATACTCAAGTCTATCAGCGGCTTTAGCAAAACAATCCACATGGGTTACAGTACGACACAACTTAGACACCGAGAGTTCAAAATCCAGTAAGCATTATATGTTTTTACGTCCGTGCAAACATGGGTTTATTGTCACCTGAAATGTTTAGACATCAATGGAAGTTCCCAAACTTTTCCTGAAAAGATATTTTCCACGCTTTCCGTTTCCAACTTGTGTCAAAACCGCTTCAATTTTGATATCCACCCGATGAATTTGTCACAGATTTTATGACAAAGCTAAGTTCAGCTGAGTCGCCACTCACAACATGAATATTTATTGCGTGTGCGCTGTTGAGTAGAATTGATGTGATTGAAATCCAAGCAGTTGAAATGTGGGGGCACATTCGAAAATCGTGTTGGGCGTAGAAAATAAAATTTGTTTAAAAATAGCTGCGATACTAACAGAAATGGTTTGAAATAGGTACAAAACGATTTACTTATTGTTGCCTAACCTAAATATAAAACAATGCAGAGGGACATAACGAAAATAAAATATACAATTTTCAAGAAAAAAATGAGATTTGTAATAGGGGTGGAGGAAAGATTGTATTTAGCAGTAATGTATCTATATTACCTGTACATTATAATAGGACTCCGATATAATCTCCCGTTTTTTTTCCAGGGTGGAAAATATTCATGACTAATTTTCCGAGTACCTAAAAAACATGTAGAAAATATTGCTTTTGTTGAATATCGTATGTTGTGGTATTCAGTCAGACGGTCTTTTTACTCGGAAAATTAGTCATGAATATTTTCTTCCATACTTCTCTATTACACGGATGGCATCAGTTTGATCCAAGATCTGGTCTGAGCCAGACCAGATCTTGGATCAAACTGATGCCACAGCATATCTGTAAGGAAAGGATAAACCCCTTGATGTGTTTATAGCAAACCGAAGTCGACGATTCGCTTCCGAATCGATAAGAAATCAAAACTGCTCGAGGTGTATCGATGCTAATCAGATGCCAGTATTGAATGGGCCATATATTTTAAGCTGGTTACACACGATACGCAAAGCTACAATTTTCAAATGTACAATGGGCTGCATCAATTGGGTACCCCAGTTGTATTAAAATTTTAAAACAACTGGGGTACTGTACATCGATTTACTCACGTACACCGTTAAACACGCAGATTCTTATTGCGTTGATGATGTCTGTACCAACCTTTGCAAGTACCGAGGTAGGGTCGTAGGTATTAACATAAGGTACGGAGTACATGTGTCCTATGATTTATGTTATAGTTCAACTTTTGCTCGTAACATGTTCTGGCCTCGTTTTGATTCAGAACTTGGCCATTTTATGTGCATGATAATCAGGGTGGCATGGTTTTCGAGAGTAGGTGCTACAAAGACGTTGAGTCTCTACAGGGACGTAGCAATGTTAAAGAGCTACAAATTTAAATATGATGGAGCTTATTCAAGCACATCTTTTTCAATTATCAGCTTTATCTTAAAGTAAATACGCACTGTTTATCCCTATCGTATCCCAAATTACTTTTCTTCCGAACAAGAGCTATATAAGCTGAATTATTTTGAAGCAAATTGCTAATCTATTGCCGAAATGTTCGAGAAATTTGTCTGCTCGACAACGTAAATAATGCAATGAATGTTGTTAAACTTTCAAAATTAAGCCGATTCCGATTGATATTGTGTTATGCAAATAGGGTGCTGGTCTAACATAACAGGCTGCCATTTGAAAGAAACTTACATGAGCTTCGCACCCTTGAATAAAAGTATCGACGTAGTATATTTACTAAAATAAGACTTTTATTCATATCATAACATTCGAACATTCAGGTTCTTCCTACCTATACCTATGAGAACAATTACCTAACTAATTTGTTGCGTAATGAAAATTATTTTGCGTACCTGCTATTGTATAGAATCAAGTTTTTCTAACTGAACAGCTCTGTTGTTGGGGAGTTTCTTGCGCCACTTCTTCTTCCCACCTGAAGCACTAGGAAGTGGTGAAGGGCGGGCGTTTTGTGGGGACTGTTTTATGTAATTTTGACGTTCGAAAAGTACTGGTTCTCAGCCTAGTTTGAATAAATAACTTGTGATTTTGATTTTGATAACGCCAGGAATAAGATTTATGATGTGAAGTTAAAAGGTCTAGGAATAATCGTGTAGGCTGATGATATGGCTAGAGAGGGGGTGACTACCGAAAAGGTTACTAATAAAGAAGTATATGAAGAAAATTACCAATGTTGCGTCGACCCCAAATAAATCGGGATAAAGGCGAGAGACTGATGATTTGATGATTACTTAAGGATCATATAGGCAACACCTGGATGCGATTGGTTTAATAAATGGCAAGCGGCCTGAAGTCAGCATTTGCGGAAATAATAATTAATGATAATACTGTGATGATAATTAATCAAATTTTGAAAAACATTGTGGCATTTTGCTTAAAATCAAAAATAATTTATTAATTTAACGGTTTCTTTTTTTACACCTTCTGAATACAAAATCAATCTGCCTAGCCTTTTCCTAACTATGTTGGTGTCAGCTTCCAGTCTAACCGGATGCAGCTGAATAACAGTATTTCACATGGAGCGACTGCCTATCTGACCTCCACAACCCAGTAACTGGGTAATACGATACCCCTTGGTACTGGTTGTCAGACTTTTGGGCTTATGACGACCCGTAACGACTGTCAAAGATCCACAAATGACAGCCGGGACCAACGGCTTAACGTGCTTTCCGAGGCATTTAGGAGTCTCGGTATGTAAAGATGGTCACCCATCCACGGACCGACCCCGGCAAGCATAGCTTAACCTGATGAATCGACCCGTGCGGCTGTTATTACTTAGCCACGAGCTCCTCACACCTTCCGAATACATTGCACATTATTCAATGAACTCAAAGAAATCCTTCAAAGCACAAACAAAATTATTGTTCAAGCTTCGAAGGACTTCGTTGAATGGACTTTTCTTTACTTTAATTTTATGAAAATCGTAAAACACCTTGAAACGCTTTTTATTGTTCAAAAGAGTTACTGCTCGCGTTGTGTTTTGCAAAATGGCGCCTGACTTGAATATTCAATTTTTAACAAGAAAAACTTGTTTGATTTTATAGATTTCTGTGCCTACTAAAGCTGTGAATGGGATGCTGCGGTTTCATTTTATGAATAAAATTTACGATAAAATGGTAGTTTGCCTTCCTATTGTACCTACTTATTATTGGGTTGTCCTACTGTTTATGATAGGCTCGATACTACAATAACTATAAAACGATGAATTACGATGTAATTGTGTTCACAGTGATCTAGATATAATAATAAACTAGATAGATAGTAGCACCTACAGAATAACATAGATAGTAGCACCTATAGAATAACATATATAGTAGCACATACAGAATAACATAGATAGTAGCACCTACAGAATAACATATATAGTAGCACATTGAGAATAACATAGATAGTAGCACATACAGAATAACATAGATAGTAGCACCTACAGAATAACATAGATAGTAGCACCTACAGAATAACATATATAGTAGCACATTGAGAATAACATAGATAGTAGCACCTACAGAATAACATAGATAGTAGCACCTACAGAATAACATATATAGTAGCACATTGAGAATAACATAGATAGTAGCACATACAGAATAACATAGATAGTAGCACCTACAGAATAACATAGATAGTAGCACCTACAGAATAACATATATAGTAGCACATTGAGAATAACATAGATAGTAGCACATACAGAATAACATAGATAGTAGCACCTACAGAATAACATAGATAGTAGCACCTACAGAATAACATATATAGTAGCACATTGAGAATAACATAGATAGTAGCACATACAGAATAACATAGATAGTAGCACCTACAGAATAACATAGATAGTAGCACCTACAGAATAACATAGATAGTAGCACCTACAGAATAACATATTGTATACGAGTAGTACCACCAACAGAATAACCGGAACCAAGAATATATTTAGAAGAAATAACATAACTTAACGCCTGTATTCCTTCAAGGGTTAGACAAAGGTGTACCTCGCGGCGGGTTCGCAGATGAGTGCTAACGCGTGACTGTAGAGGAGGACACCGTGAAATATTAGTGGGTTAGAGTTCCACATAACTGCACTATCTCCCCGTGGCGTGGTAGTGCAGAGTGCATGAGCAAAAAGCTCCACTATTAAAAAACCGAGGTGTACCTAATAGTAGTACATTTCGCCAGTTATGTTCAAGTCCCATGTAATAGGGGGCGAGCCTATTGCCATCAACCGGGCACAAATCCAGACACCGAGCTGCTACTGAGAAATACCTGATGGAAAACCCAATAACATTTTGCCCGACCTTGGCAATCGAACCCAGGACCTCATGCTAAGCAGTACCGCGCTTACGACCACTAGACCAATGACCATATACACACACACACACACACACACACACACACACACACACACACACACACATACAATACAATCCACAATGCTTTAGACATTTTCTTGAAGAAATAAATAATTTAGCACCATATGTTTCAACTTAATTCCTCATCGATTCTAAGAAGAACACTGCAATTATGCATTCTGTATCAGTAAAACAATTTAATTTTAGCTCGTAAGTCGTCGATTGATTGACAGAAACGGCTGGAATTTTGCATTTTTGTAAAACAAATAGCTGTACCCGGTAAGGTGAACGCTCAGTCAAAGCGTGCAAGCGACGTGTGGCGCCTGCGCACGTCTGTCCGTCTGTCTGTCTGTCACACTCGAGTAGGGCTGTACCACTGAAATATTAGTTACAGAAAAAAAAAATGCCGTTTAAATGGTTTTCTGTAAACAATTATGTTTTTGAATAGGTATTTTCAGACATTTTTTGAAACTAAAAACAGGCGTGTACGGAAAAATATAGAACAATATTTGGAAAAGAAAATTATATTTATTTTATACTAGCTGCGCCCCGCGGTTTCATCCACGTAGACCGGGATAAAAAGAAGACTATGTGTTAAGCCAGGATATAATCTTTCTACATACCAAATTTCGTCCAAATCGGTCCAGCCGTTTGAGAGTGAAGAAGTAACAAACATACAAACACACACACACATACTCACAAACTTTTGCCTTTATAATATTAGTGTGATTTTATTTAGGTTAGGTACTTTTATTGGCGTTTTACTTGCTTTGTGATCATCGCACTTACGCTGACGTACAATTCAGTCTTTCATGAACGTCAGTTGTCTTTTATTACTTGACCCATGAGTAATTTCAATAACAAAAAAATGCTTCATTCAACTTTCCATAAACGTGAAACTCAATTTGTGCCAAAGGAACCATAAACAACCAAAGTACACCGAAACTACATATAAATAGCCTAACAAATTATTTTAGTTACTAGCTCCCATTTCACGGTAAAATTTAACCATTAAGTTCAGACAGTTATCTAGTGTGTTTTAACCGAAGTAAGCTACTGGGTTTGAGGTGTGAAATTATAACTAGGTGTCAAGTTTTGGAATGTCGAGTGAATTCTCCGATACTGGTTTAATTTGAGAAACAATATCGAGATTGAGGCAATTGTATCGGTAATTATTATTAGTGTTATTGCACCTCCTAATTTAAATGGATTTTGTGATGATTTATCGAGTTAACCCGAGTTATTCTAAAATAACAGCAATGTGTATTTAGTATCTGGCAGGTATCTATTAGATTTTTGATTAGCCATATAAGTAAGTAGGTAACCTAGGTAGGTAGGTTGGTACCTTATGGGTAACTGCCCATGCTGAAAATGCCCATGGCATTAAGTCCGTCTCTGTACATTTGTGTGCTTGAAGTATTAAATAAGGAACCGCATTGTTACCTGCGATGAAAAACGGATTCTGTTTGATAACCGCAATCGCTCAGCAAGTTCGTTGGAGCCTGGTTCAGCACCTAAACAATGCCCTAAACGAAAACTTACTCCTAGAAAAGTGATGGTCACTGTTTGGTGGTCTAGCGCCGGTGTGATTCATCACAGCTTCTTACCAAACGGGGTGAGCATTAATATTAGTATTAATAATAATATTATTTAATAACTGAGGTTTTGAGTCGTTTGGGGTTGAAACGCTCGGGTCAAGGGAGCCGAGTGCGCGTCTTCTTGTTAAGGAAATTTCTCGCAGACTGGTCAGCACTTCACGTGACCAGAGGGCTAGCTCGTTCTTTGGCCAAAGAATCATTAGCATTGCTATTCAACGTTTTTTATTTTTTGGATTTTTGTGCGTGGACCCACAATTTGTGTGGGCACCACAACTAAAAAGTGAAAAATAACAACCGACTTCCAAAAAAAAAACACTACAAAGTGAAAAATAACTTTAACTTCGGAAATCGGTGGCTAAAAACGAAATTACAAAACTAAAGACACCGACTTCCGAAATTAAAGTTATTATAATATTTTTTTTCTTTAAAAGAGTTTTTTACATCATAATTATAATTTGTCTTTGGCTTATCTCGGGACCCTGGGGTCCCGGACCTTTGGAAGGCGTACGAGGGGCTGAAGCCAACTCGCAGAGGCCCCTTAGACAATTTTAAATGACCAGGAGGCACTATCCGACGATTATCCCTGTATGCACTATGCAAGTGCACCCAAGGACAACCCCCGGTTGGTGCAGGACTATTGCAGAACATGGAAACAAAACACATTGGGCCTATGGGTTTGGGTTGCTATAGTGGATTGGGTACCTTGAACTATGGAAGAACTATATCCCCTGCCTGACCAATGTTATATAATATACACAGATAAATTGGCAGGGGGTGACTTGCACACTCAATAATGGGCCCCCGGAAACGGTCGCTAGCACATAGTGACGTAGCGACAAGTGGCAACATGTCCTGAGGTGCTTGAGGAGTGGAGAGGTATTCCACGGCTCTCAGAACAATCCCAGAGCCCGGAAGATGGTCAAGATCCCTACAAGCACTTACTGGAATACTTCCTTCCTCCGAGCACGTTTGCTCTTGCATCTTTACTCATCCATTGCATAGTATTATAATTATTATTATAGCTGGTATCACCACGCACGAAAAACTTCAAAACGATCTACTTTAAAAATAAGAAAAACATATTTGTGCCAACCCTATCGCCATTATATTTGTTCGCGCCTTTATAAATATTGTCAACATCAATAGTATTAACATACATTATTTGTCAAACATTAAAAATAATGTAAAGCTGGGTACAACTAGATTTTCTGAGCGAGTGACTAACTGACGAAATATTCTAAATAGCCAGTATATTTGTTTAGTTATTAATAGCTTGGACACGCGACCACTTTCGCGCTGATTTCGATTTAAAATGATGTACTTTTGGAATTTATGTAGAACTAGCTGCGCCCCGTGGTTTCACCCGTGTAGACCGAGATAAAAAGTAACTTATGTGTTAATCCAGGGTGTAAACTATCTACATACCAAATTTCATCCAAATCGGTCCAGCCGTTTGAGCGTGAAGAAGTAACAAACATACAAACACACACGAACTCAAAACTTTCGCCTATTATTATTAGTGTGATACTGTGATTATGAGATGAAAATGACGTTTACGGTTAAACTGGGTCTCAGGTGCACTGGTGCTAAGTGAATTTCCAAACCAATTTTCAAATTTAAATCCCCAGGTTGGATAAGTTGAATCTTATCTTGAGGTTAGCACACATTTTGCTAACATCCAACAATTACAACATAATTGTGACGCCTCTGGAAACTTGCAGAACAAGAGTAATCTCTAATGCTTATGCGGAACATCGGATGTCAGAACACAGTACAGCAATGCTGCTAGGCAGTAAAATTAGATAATGGTAGTGGCGCTGGCTCGGACTAGAGCTGCTCATGGAACTCTACTACCACTAAAATAGTAGTGGCGCTGGCTCGGACTAGAGCTTTCTCGTGGAACTCTACTACCACTAAAATAGTAGTGGCGCTGGCTCGGACTAGAGCTTTCTCGTGGAACTCTACTACCACTAAAATAGTAGTGGCGCTGGCTCGGACTAGAGCTTTCTCGTGGAACTCTACTGCCACTAAAATAGTAGTGGCGCTGGCTCGGACTAGAGCTTTCTCGTGGAACTCTACTACCACTAAAATAGTAGTGGCGCTGGCTCGGACTAGAGCTTTCTCGTGGAACTCTACTACCACTAAAATAGTAGTGGCGCTGGCTCGGACTAGAGCTTTCTCATGGAACTCTACTGCCACTAAAATAGTCGTGGCGCTGGTTCGGACTAGAGCTTTCTCGTGGAACTTTACTACTACTAAAATGGTAGTGGCGCTGGCTTAAACTAGAGATTAATTTTTTTCGCGATTTCAAACTTGGTCCCTTAATACAAGTTATTCACTTCGATGGTCTAAAGCACTCCTTAAAGTTTGTACAGTTAATTTTTTAAAGTACTGCACCAGTGTTATGAAATCGAAATGAATCAATAAAACCAAACCCTTTTTTAAAGTTTTACAGCTATTAATAAAGCTCTTCGATAATTGAACCGTATCGTCATTTTATAGGTATACCCAAATAGATGTTATCAGTAATGTAACGATGAATGTACTGCAATCAAAGTTTGTCACTACAATATATGACATCATTTCAGTTGATCACCAGTGCTTACAATGTTATGCTACAGTGAATCATGGGCTTAACTTTTCTTTGTACACAAATATTTTACAATGCAAGTAATGCAATAAAAATAGGATAAGAACGAATTGCTGACAATCAGTGTGTGCCTATCCTTACTCTGTTTAATTTTCACTGTTCAATTTGCATATAAACAAGTTATTTAAATAGTTAAGTAAATTGTTATTACTGCAACGTTAACTATTTACTCAAATTATAACTTAAACAACGTTCCAGCAATTATTTTACATAATTAGGTAAGACTGTTTTCATAACTTTGAAATTCTGAAAAAGGTCAATGACTTTCACTGTTTATTATAATTAAAATAATTCCTGCAGGAGTTGGTCACAGTTTCACTGCATTTCTATTAACATTCAATGATTTCGATTTGTAATACCAAATCGAAATTACCCCATTTACCCCAAATTTATAGTTTCCTTTGGCAATGTTACAGACACCCTTCTAAATTACTGTATCGGGACAACCTTCTGGAATCTGCTGTTGGCTGTCGACAAGGTGACCCCCTCGGGCTAGTGATTTTTAGTTTAGCCATTCACCCAATTATTCGACAACTAAATTCCAAATTTAATGTTTGGTATCTTGATGATGGTACCTTGGGAGGCGATGTAGAAACTGTTTTAAATGACCTTCAATTCTTAAAAAACTTTTTTACAAAAAAATACAACCGACTTCCAAAAACAACACTACCACTACCAAAGCAAAGTTAATCAATTTTATATGGGACCAACTGTGATGTATATATACCCTCTCGAATAAAACAAAAAAAAATCCAAATCGGTCCAGCCATCTTCGAGTAATCGGGGAACATACAAAAAAAAAAAAAAAATAAAAAGGTTCCGACGAATTTAGAACCTCCTCCTTTTTGAAGTCGGTTAAAAAATGAACTTCATTCCATTGGCCTTGATCTCAACCTTTCGAAATGTTAACTATTCTTAGCGGACGATACTGACAGACATCTAACACTTCCCAAATTTAACACAATAGCCCCAGAAATCAAAATTATTGAAAAGAACTCTCTTCGCCTCCTTGGGTCTCCAATATATGAAAATTCATTTCCTGTTTTCATTGAGGAAAAAATCCAAAATTTCAATGACGTTTCGGAAAGATTGCTCCAAATTAACATGCATTCGGCCATAACATTAATCCGTTACTGCTGTTTCGGCCCTAAATTAACATATTTCCTTCGCGCTTCCCATTTATGGAAGCACACTCACCTTTTAGACAAAATGGACAAAATTATCCGGCATACTTTATCTTCGATCTTAAATGTGGCCATGGACGGCCGCGCTTGGGCACAAGCTACTCTTCCCATTCGTATGGGAGGCCTCGGCGTCCGCAAAATTTCTAGTATTAGTTTACCGGCATTCATATCCTCGGTCCACGGCACAGAGAAATTAATCAGGAAAATCCTAGCCTCCACACTGGTTAATTTTGATGTGCCTTGTTTCACTGAGGCTATGGATGCCTGGAGACTCGCTTGCCCGAATTCAGATCCACCCAACAATCCATCTTCCCAGAGACGGTGGGATGAGCCACTCTGCAGAGTAGTACAGAACAATTTACTTGATACGTCTGCTACTACTGCGGAGCGTGCGCACCTGCTGGCTGTGGGTAAGTGGGAGTCGGGTTTGTGGCTTCATGCACTACCGTCGTCGAACATAGGCACTTTGTTCGACGACACTACTTTCCGCCTCGCTGCTTCACTGCGTCTAGGAGCTCCTTCTTGTTCTCCTCATCGCTGTCACTGTGGTGAAGTTGTCAACAGCCTCGGACACCACGGCCTGTCTTGCAGCCGAAGTGCGGGTCGCTTTGCGCGGTACGCGAACATCAATGACATCATCCGACGAGCCCTTGTCACCGTCGGCGTTCCAGCTGTATTAGAACCCAATGGCTTGGCACGCGACGATGGCAAGAGACCGGACGGCATGTCTTTATTTCCATGGAAGGTGGGAAGGCCTTTAGTGTGGGACGCAACGTGCGTCGATACTCTTGCGCCATCCCATCTTCCTGGCTCGGCGTGCTGTGCTGGCACTACTGCTGCGGCTGCGGAAAACCTCAAGTGGCGAAAGTATAATAACCTTATCGGTAATTATATTTTCGAGCCGTTTGGGGTTGAAACCCTTGGACCGTGGGGTCCGTGTGCTCATGGTTTAGTCAACGAAATCTCCAAGCGGCTTGTTGACACTTCCCGTGACCCAAGAGCTGGCTTTTACCTTGGCCAGAGGCTTAGCATTGCCATACAACGTGGCAATGCCGCCAGTCTCTTGGGTACTTTACCAGTCGACAACGATGCGTAGGAATTTTTCGATGCCATATTTTAGTTTTTTAATAGTTTTAGTTATGTTAGGATATCATTTTGTTATTTTTAGGTTATTTTTATTTTTATCAAATTATTGAAGTTACAATAATTAGTAAAGTAAGAAAAAAAATACCAAATCTAAATAAATGAAAAGAGAAGTCCTGACTGACTGACTAACTCATCAACGCCCAGCCCAAACCCATGGACCTAGAAAGCTGAAATTTTGCACAGAGATTCCCTTTGTAATGTAGAGAAGGAATATGGAAGGAATTTCCGGGTAGAACGTTCCCGTGGGATATTTTCCGACATCCACGCGGGCGAAGCCGCTGGCAAAAGATAGTCTTATCTAAAATACAAAATACCTCACCATGTAAATGCGCTGAAAGAATGGACTCTCCTAGGGTTCGGAAGCCTTTATTTTTTATTCATAAAATCCTCACCCATATTTTTTTTTAATAATAATCTCTCCCCTCTTCCTTCGAAGCCTCAAACCCGCTTTCTAAATTGGTTTTTTTTTTTTACTTTGAGTTGAATAGATTTGTAGACCATTTTTTATTTTGTTATTTACCTGCGTCCTAATTGCGTAACACATTATCAATCGGAGTTGGTTTCATTTTCAGACAAATTGCTAATCCATTGCTTCATCTCTTCGAGAAATTTGTCTGCTCAGCAACGTAAATAACACAATGAATCTTGTTGAACTGTCAAAATGAAACCAACTCCGATTGATAATGTGTTACGCAATTAGGGTGCTGGTACTTGTTGACAGGCCTACCTGTCCCTCCCGTACCCATTAACACTGTAATTTGTAAACGCCAATTATAATATATAAAACAGTAACCGTGGTGTTTCTTGGCGGCTCTTCTTCATAGAATACAACCAATTGGAACCGTGCACCTAGCTTCTGACGTTTCATAAATGCCCATGTAGGTTTATATGAAATAAAATTAATATTTTGATTTGATTTGAGAATTTCAAGTTAAAAACTTGTCAAACTCTTACCTAAAAGTCCTTCAATGGAACACTAAAGTTTCTTTGCAAAAAACATAAGAAAAAATAGTTTTCTCGGACTGCATTTGAAGGTATCACCTTATGTAATGCTGAAGTGGAGATGACAAGTGCTGTACTTGAAATTTTCAATTCACAAACTGGATGTGAGTCCAAGATTTAAATTTCAAGGTTTAAATTATGTGAACTTCTGTATAGTTTACATTTCATACTAAAATGTTGAGAAAATCAACCAATTAGGTTATTTCATGCACAACCCATATAAATAAAACAAGGTAGGTAGGTACAAATAACGCTGTTCAAAGCATATTGCATGCCACTGTACTCGGGGAGCCTGTGGTTCAGCTACACAAAACATTACAATGCTCTGCGGATCCAGTATAACAGCGCATTTAGAGTGCTGTTGCGTCTGCCTCGGTTCTGTAGCGCGTCATCTATGTTCACTGAGGCACACGTACCGTAGCTTCAGTGCTCTACGAGGTAAGAAAGCGGCCTCGCTGGTAAACAGACTCCGTGATAGCCCCAGCAGCATTCTGCGCGCCATAGCCAGGAGACATGACAGACCGTTACGTTGATGAGGTCACTTATCACCTATACAGTGTCTGTGTTATTAATTAAGTACTAACATAGTTTTAAGACTATTGGTAACCCAACGGATCTTTGTTATCTAAAAAAAAAAGTATAGGTATATGAGAGGTACTTACCTTCATACCCACTCGCACGAAAGCGGCTCTACACAAAAACAGTCGGTAGTACAGTCTTGCGTACGCGCACCGTGACGTCAGCCCGCAATTCGCACGTGTTTACAAACAATGCCGAAGCGACGAAGATTCTTGAAATCTTGTAAGGCTCGAATGTTTTAATGGATGCCAGAGAACTGGACTCTATTGTAGTGTATGTTTCGTTTGAATGTATGATCGTATAAAATTTACAAAAATAGGTATGTAAAGAGCAAACACAGTTAGTTTCAGATTTTTAGATTCTAGATTTCTAGATTTTCTACAAAGAAAAAACAAACGATGACCTATATTTTTTATGGTTTAAAATGCATGCTGTGTTAACTCTTAACGTGAAACATAAATAAAACCACTTACCACAGTACAATATTCAATATTTACAAGCTTCCGAGACAAAAACTTGTTATTGTTTACTTTAGATTTTAGGACAGCGAAAATAATATTTTTTTAATGTCATAGACCAGTTCAGTGAGTGTTGTCGTATCTCAAAAGGTTCGGACACAGATAATCTATCACAGTAAATGCATGGAATTGGATATTACTACTTAATAGTAGTGGAACAAGGTTAAAAGTAAAAAAAATATTGTCATGGGAACTTTGTTCCCTCAGACAACCTACTGTTGAAGTTCCCGCGGGCGTGCAAGTGGATATTACCCTATGTTTTCATCTCAAGACACTATTTTATATTCAACAAAATGTTGAACACATCTGTGGCATGCGCCCGCGCTGGTGGCGCCGGCTTATTGTGGATACAGCTACAACTATGAAATATAGACTACAACACAAACACCCACTATTTAGTTTTACTCGCAATCATAACATTTTGTCGAGTGTTTACATTGTAGTGCCGTTTCCACAATGAACTTGACTAGAATCAAACAGAAATAGAATGCCAAAGACTGAACGTTGAGTGTTTGATCGAGTGGTCCAATTTTTGTCTACCTGTATTGAAATCCCCACAAATAATTTCCAGGGCATCTATAAAAAAGGAAGAAGGGCAGGATTCAGGATCTGAGATACCTTCCTGTGGCCAGTTCTTGACAAGATACCAGAGCAAGAAAGCAGTTCCTCTAGAGCTGATACATTCAAGACTGGATCATGTTAAAATCTGTGCTGAATGATGCACAATTTCGTACTACTCGAAGTTCAATGAATGATACATAATTTTAAACGGACAAATATAAAAGCAAACCTAATTAACGCCTCAACGCTCCGCTCCCACGAAAAACAGATTACAACACAAAAAATATTCCAAATTACGAAATTAAATCAACATTACTAATAAAGCATAAATTTTTATCGTTTACGAAACAAAGAAAGTAAACATAACATTGGTCTACTGATCAGTAATTTGTCACTTACGATTTATGTGCGGCCACCGTGTGAGATCAAAGGGCCGCCATTCCAACCCGTGAGCTTATATCAAAAGGTTTGGGCCCGAAATACCCGTAAAAATAGAATTATTTGAACGTGACCGCTGCACGTTGAATGGTGAGGTGAATGGTGTAGTTCGGTAGGTGATGTAATAGAAAAATCTTTTGTTTCGTTCTTGTGAAGTTGTGACATGGATATCGATAATTATGTAGATTTGGGATAAAGGGGGATGAATGATTTTTCTTTGTCAACTATAATGTAGTCATACTGAGCCTGCAGAATCTTACTGCTGGCTTCTATCTTTTACATGTCATCCACCTCGGTTCTTTTCTTGTCCTTTAGATGTCACACCTTCGGTAAGACAAGGGCGCAACTGCACTTTCTGTGATTTTACAGGACAGCCATTTTAAGATTTTTTTTACATTCAATAGCGTATTATTCTGCTCATGACGCCTTAAAGTGTTTGATTTTTGCATGAAATAAGCCCTATACTTTTGTGATTTGGTGCATGTAGTACTTTACAGGACGTAAATATTTTTTATTTATTATTTTTTTAGTTATGAAAGGGGTTGTGACCAAAGTGCGATATATATTCAACCCATCTTGCTTTTGGTCGTCTCACAGGCTTATTGATTGTTTTCAAAACAACCAATGCTTTCTTAAGATAGGTAATTGTTTTATTTTTTTTATTATAAAAGAAACATGAGTTTTGAAAATGAGATACAAAAAATTATGTAGCTGTATAAGTTTAAAAAAGGTTGTGACCCTGACTGATTTATAACATCCGAAGTTATACTGACACATTTACGTCAATCTAATATGTGTCGCAGCGCTAAACCAGAAAATGGCCACTAAAAATTCAATAATCCATAATTTGAGCATGCAATAAAATAGCCCGATTGAAATTAAGAGGCATTAGCACACGTTCATGTTTCAAATTGGTTGTAAAAGTACCCATTACTGGAACTAATAACGAATTTGTAAGATAATTCCGGTCATAAGCAACACGTATTAGACATTAGTAATTACTGAGTAATCATTTTAATTACCTGAATATTTTACGATAAACACTTGAACGTTTACCTTACCGTATACGGGTAAAACTAATATGTAATTATAGATACCATTTTCATTGAAGAATGAAAGAAAAACAAGAAGTGTGATTTATTTTTGAAGGTTGTATTTATTGCTAATCCTACCGTAAGTAGTAGGTCCAAATTAAATTAGCTAGCGAAACTCCGTAAACGTGATTAATATCGAATAATATCGATATCTAAACACGATAAAACAAAAGAAAACAGATTTTATCAAATCGTACTTCAAGTTACAAAACTACCAGCGGTCTTTGATCACCCCAAAAAAACCTTAAATTTTTTTTTGAACGAAGTTCCTTATCGCGCGTTGTGAAAGGGGGCTAGACGGAAAAAATTCTCACGAAAAGTTGTAACGACACTTTTTGCTATAGTAAGCTGTGCGACGTGCGCATGTTTCTCTGTCTGTCTCTCTCTCTCTGGAATCTTAAATTAATTAATAATTAATTTAATTCTTCTATTTTATTATAACTTAAAAAAGAAAAAAAATTATTACAATTCCTTCACTAATTAATCGAAAGGAACTTCGTTCCATCCGGGTGTCCCTTGACACCTCTCAACTTTTTTATTTTTATTTTATCGTGTTTAGATATTGATACCCATCACATCTGCTGAGTTTCGCTAGCTAATTTAATTCGACCCTGTAGAGGAACAGAAGGCTAAGAGGCCGATCTCGTTCGAAGAAACGCCTCCATCCACTTGAATTCACGTGGTAGTCTGGGGATGCCTGAATCAGTCATCATTCGCAAACCTCCGCTAGCGCTCCTGACTTGTCTCCGCTCTGCATTTACACTACGATTTTAATCCATTCACATTAACAAGCTCAAGTTACAAGCCTTTAAACAATACTAAACCTGCAAGCCTGACTTGGATCCCCAAATCCACATCCATCAACCTAACAAGAGTGCTTATTTAACTATAACTACGTTTCAAATGCAAAACAGATCATAATACCTAATTAAACCAGTTAATAATTCAGTTCTAAGACTGCCGTAACGTAAATATTTGCTATCAACGAATGCCATAGCCGACAATGCCTAGAGTCCTTGATCTAACGTTTGGAAACTCGACACCAAACTGCAGTGTATCTTGATAGTAGATCGATCGCGGTATATAAATTAATTAGCTTTGTTTGTTTCTATTATGGTAATTATTGTATTGTTTTGTAAGGTGCTGGAAATTAACTGAAAGATTTGGTATTGCAGTTAATTATCTCTTATCTGATCACCTTTACCAGCGCCATAGATAGCCTTTTATATCGTTTGTCACATAGACTTTAACGTGTTTCTGTCATTCTTCTCTCCGGCTACGATTATCAATCTAAGCTTAATTATGGACAAGAGTAAAATTACGAAATTATTTTTTTAATTCAATCAATATTATTTCGTTACTATTCAGATGTGTGCATCTGAATAGTAAAGAAGTAGTAAATAGAAATTTATCCTTCTTTATGCTGTGAGATTCGAAATAAAAGTGCCATAACCTCAAAATAAAAGTACGAAATCGTAACTAAACTGTAGTTAACCAATCAAAACAAAATTACCAAAAGTAACAACTATAAATCGTGACAATGTCAGAACATTCGCGAAGGACAACGTGTTACACGTGGCGAATAACACGAAATAGCAACAAACGCGGCCCGACACCTGAGTCAAAACAACTATTATGTCAATCATTCAGCGGCTCGTCCGATTTGTACGTGGGGTTGCAGTGATAGCGATTATACTGCTGTTGAAAGTAAAAAACATGACAATACAGCTCAGAAGCTAGATAAAGTCCAAGAGGATGATGACGATAACAGCTAACGGGCTATCATACATTTCGTAAAGGCATTACCGATAACATTAGAGATCATACTAATAAGAAATGAAGAGCCAATGTCCAATCAGAATCACTGACTCATAGGACAAAGGTTTAGAAAAATAACAAATAAATAAGATGATTGTAATGAGAAACACCAAGTTTGAAGTGAATCCTATTAGAATACCACACAAAACACGATAATGTCAATGTGACATGTGTGTGTGTAATGTGTTTGTTTTCGTTGCTTATATTTAGTATGTATGTATTTATGTATCTATTTTTATGTATGTATCTATTTTAGTATTATATTGTAAGTAGTCACTTATTATTTGTAGTGTTGCCCAAATTCAGTCTTGGTCTTGCAGTCTTGGTCTTGTTCTTGCGTTTTTGCAAGACCAAGACCAAGAACAAGACCGCGTATTTTTAGCAAGACCAAGACCAAGACTGACCGTGCAAGACTTGAGCAAGAACAAGACATAGCCTGCAAGACTCTTGCGTCTTGCAGCTAGGACTTAGAGCTATTTCACTGAGTAGTTGGGTGTAACAGTTCGGTGTATAGGTAGGTACGCTTAGGAATTCTATGAGACGCAAAAAACTGTATCAAAGAATATGAAAAACTGGACCTATGCGCATTACGACTAATACCATAAACATAGCGAATAAAAAAATATCTATTAAAATCAAACTGAGTGCATGCATAGTTATGTTTTAACCATCGGCACTTTGATAATGCGGCATCAAAGGTTTTGTACTTACTTCTCAAAGAAATTTGCCGCTTTTCGGAAGTACATGGTTATGATACACGCGCCGGCGGCTTCTTTTGAAATCTAAAACAATCGTTGCCGCCACGCCGAAATCATAACATTTGACACTATTTGATTGCCGCCATAGGGCGTAGGTATACTCATGCAAAATAATTTCCTAGTAGAGTACCTACAGGTGTTCCAAAGAATAAATAAGTTTCAGAGTGCTTAGAATGAAAATGAATACATTATACTGATCACGCAAGTAGTATTATGATTAGGATAAAATGGTAAGGATAGGTAGTAGATGTCATATTAATTCATTCTAGTAAGTATATATTATAATATTGATTAATTATATGGTTTTAAACTAATTACTTAGGTACTATTATTGTACATTTAGTCATTATATTTCTTAAGATTTTACAAGAAAAAATAGCAAAAAAGTGTTCAAATATCACCCGTTTAATAAATATTGTAGCCACTTTTAAATATACTTGAAATGTGTAAAAAAATTCTACAAAACTAATAAAATAATATAAAAAGCGTAGGTACTTACCTACTAATAAAATAAAAAGCCTGCGATAAGAGTTTTGTATTACTTACCAGCCCGAATATCTCTGAGAGAGATGATGAGAGTAAGTATTTACTAGCTGTGCCCGCGACTTCGTCCACGAGGAATAGTAACTTTGGAGGTATAGTGACGTTCAGGACTTATTTATTTATTTTAAAACTTCTGTCATCAAACATACAAACGAACTCTTCAGCTTTATAATATTAGTATAGATGTACGCCAAAACATTCACTTATATGTAAAGAATAGTGATTGGCACTAATTCTATTTTATTCACGCGTCGTGTCTGTACAAGTAGGTAATATTTAGTGTGTGTTTGTACGCCGCACGCGGCATTGTTTGATTTGCGGCGGCATCCTTTTCATAGAGCCGGCACGTGGCGAGGCGGCGCGGTAGAAAGCAAGGAAACGTACTATAAATAAAGGAATTATTTTAATTCCAGTCATTTCCAATTGAGCTGTGCTTCGAGTCTAACTTAATAATTGTTTTTACTAATTCTCGTTGTTTTCTAAAAACGTATCACGTGTACAATTTAATATGAGTGACGAAGATTCAAATTATTCTAGTCCGAGTAACGAGAGTTTGAGTCACAGATCTAAAAGACCCAAAAGCAAATAGGAGGAGTTTTTCGAAATAATTCATGCATCCCAAACTGCCTTCTGTAAATTGTGCCAACATAAAAAGATTGAAATAAAAATGAAAAACAATTAATTTGTTTTTTTACATGTTTTAGCAAATGTAAGCTTATAAATCATAAATGTTTATTAAGAAACAGTTACTTCCATGGAAAACGACATATAGGTCAGTTGATTTTTCGAATTTCTTATCAAATCTTCAGTTATTTATTAATCTGCTTGATCTTTACTATGGCTATGTTAATTCAAGCTCACAATGTTCCAATTCTAATACGTTTTTCTAAGATTTAAAGTAAACTTTAATAAATAGTAATAGACTAATAGGTAATTGCAAGACTTGCAAGACTCTTGCTGCAAGACCAAGACCAAGACCAAGACTGGGAGCGCAAGACCAAGACCAAGACCAAGACCAGGTGTATTGGCGCAAGACCAAGACCAAGACTGGCTAAGTCTCGTCTTGTTCTTGCATTTGGGCAACACTAATTATTTGCACCAAAGACAGCCCCATTTCATATCCAGGCAAATCACTGTCCATTCTAAGGTTGCCTGGAAGAGATTGCAGAAAGCGATAAGGCCGCCCATTGTATATTTTGTAGTGTTTGATTATGTCTTTTTTTTTGTTATGTATTTTTGTGGTGTACAATAAAGTATAAATAAATAAATAATGTCAAAGCAGCCTGATCCGGTGATTCCGTGCTCTGTGGAATATCAGTATTTAGGGTGACTGGTAATTAGTGACCGATACTTAAACACATAATTGTGCTCATGATAACAAACAACAAAAAAAAAAAAATCTGCTGCTCCCTACATTTTGACGAGTTATGCGAACATGAATGTATGAGGCAGCTGATTATTTTTTCGCTATTTCAGGTTTGGTCCCATAGTAAAAGTGGTTTGTTATGATGAGTATATCGGTATCGGTAGTATCGGTCACTATATAATTACCAGTCATTCTATATAATTTCCTAGTAAGACAAGTTCCAGTACTATTGTTACTGTTAGTTACAGATAATATTAATTCCAATCAGCAAAAGAATTTCATGAACATCTTTGCTCGCTACAACCTTCACCGTACCTTATCCCACATGATTCGCGTTACAAACTCGTCGGTGTATCGCGTGCACTCAGATCTTAATATGTTATAATTTGCGACGCCCGAACGCTAATCATACGAATTATATCCATTTTGTAAAAATTATAGCTTTCACTTTTTGAATGTCAATGCACGCTATTGTGGACTATTTGGATCAAGGTTAACGAACTACAGGGAAATACCATAAAAAAAAAAGACTTTTTTGAAGAACATTGTTGTCCATCTTGGTGCCTATCATAGACAATTTAAAATACAAAATCTACATAAATAAAAAGAGAAGTCCTCACTGACTGATCAGTCAGTCATCAGGCGTTAATGAGTCAGTCAGTCAGCTGACTGACTCATTAACGCCCAGCTCAAACTCTTGAACCTAGAAAGCTGAAATGTTGCGCAGAGCTTCCCTTTATAATGTAGACAAGGAACAAAGAAGGAATTAACGGTAGTACGTTCCCATGGTATATTTTCCGATATCCACGCGGGCGAAGTGCTGGCAAAAGCTAGTAAGAAAAAAATGCTGAACTAATTGTTGGTAAAAAATTAAACGAAAGATAAAGACTTATAGCGGCCACTACAGAGCAAGACCATGATGATGACCTTTGTGAAAATATCACACAACTCATAGGTCTATTACAGTTCCATGTTACTGTTTTATAGTATATTACTGACATAACGAACGTACCTTGTCCCAGTACATTATGTTTTTTATGTTACCAGATTAAAACTGGAAAATCAAATCTACGCACGTATATACTACATTTTATTGAACGGATTTTCCCTTTCAAGCCTAACTCTTTGGCGCCCCTCTGTGATAAAATTCGCGTGGATTTGAGCCAACACCGTTTCTACTAGGGATTATACAGTATTTATTAACATAACTATACTGAAAATATAGTTCTTTGTTCACCTGTTCTTAACATTATCATAGTGATTCCGCATAGGAGGTATATTACTGCGTGCGTCATTGTGCACTAGTTAGAGTAAACTAGGTGGTGCTGCTCTTATCCTAATTTGTTTGAGGTCACCGTCGGTAGCATGTCTTCTTATTTCAAACATCTATATGTATTAGTAGTCATCTCAGTATCAATCCTCTTTCTGTCATACCATCTTCCACATCATTTTTTTATCATTTCTTTGCCAATCGTTGCCATGACGAACAATCAAATTACGTGGGATTATACAAAGCGTACACCAAAACCAACGAGGAAACAGATTGGATTGGTTTTCATGGAACAGTCAAACATATATTTTCTTTTAAGCACAAAAATAAGTATGAAGATCAAAATCCTGTCTTTGAAAATTAATAAGCAAGATCAAAATATAAAGCTAGTTCACTGCTATGAAAGTTTAATATGAAAATATATTATGATGTGGGATCAGTTGCTCTATTTATTGGAGTTAATTTTGTTTTGCCGACCTTTATAGGGATTTGGGAAGCTTGGACCGTTCCCAATCGTAATATTATGGATGACAATAAAAATTTTATGTTCATGTTTTGTACCCTATTCATAAAATGGTTAGACCTAGTTTCCCGGCTCTCGGTGTCAAGGAAACCGTTGCTCGAATCATTGTCCAAATAGCTGCGGATTTTTCTGAAAGTACCTCCGATGAATCTCATCTCATAAGATGGAAAGTTTATTAGATGATGATCACGGTAAATAAAATAATGTTTTTGTGTCAGCCTTTATTTGAAGGAAATAAAAAAAAAGTATTAATTGTGACTCGCATAGGAAGATCACCAACTAAACACAAACACAAACAAAAAAATAATATAAAAAACAAAATTATATAAAAATAAAGTAAAAAAACAAAAGTCCTGTACAAGCAAAAAGGCTCCTGTCTCAGCATGATGCTGCGACATCTGCCATTTAGTTTACATTTCTTAAACAAAATGCCTACAGATAAAAGATAAAGACAAAAAGTCCTGATAAATTTCTATCAAGGCTTCTCTTGAAGTGGTAAGAGAGAACCAAAAACTCAGGATCATAAAATAAACCATACAAAATTAATATAATTATGTATTCTGTACCCCAGTAATGACTACATACCCAAAGCTTTGCTCAAAGGATAACATAGACATCACATTAATTAAAACAAGAACTGTCGAAACCAAAAGTAAAATCACTTAACCCGTCGCGCGCCAATTAGCAGACACAATTGAAATTCTATTGTTATCTGTACACATGGTGTACAATCGACATTTTAAGAGTTAATTATTACTCAAGTGGTATTGTTATCGAGAGGCGGTCGATAGCCTTGCAGGTAGTGAGAACTTAGTGCTACAATTAACTACTATCGACTCTGGCCTGTTATGGCACAATATACACATCTTGATAACGACAACTGGGTGGTTTGGCTGGGTTTTGACATGAGTATTTGGAGGCTCGATAAGATATTGTTAAGGTGTGCTGTGAATATTTTGTAAGGTATTGGTGCCGATTCTGTTGTGCACAAACTAAACTTAATTTAGGCTATTGCTAACTTTTTCTCTCTATTATGACAAGAAAGGGACGGAAGTAAATTAGAGCTGTCAAATTAGTTAGAACTAATTTTTCCATAGACATTTAGACTACACGTAAAAACATGTCGACTAAAAAACACTGTGAAGCGCAAGGCGTGAACTAGTTTGACATCTCCAACTTAGTTCATAGCTATAGCTGTCCTGTTAGTAAAAGATAGCGATTCTCTAATTTTAGTTTAGTGCGTTCACAAGAGAATCGGCACCATTATGGTGCTTACACTAGCTGTTTACCTATGAAATTGGCGTTTTACATAGAAAAAAAAAAGTTTAATGAAACTTTATTGGTGCACTTTTGCAATTTTAATGAAAGTTCATTGACGCCTCTGCAGTAGAAATCCTGGGGACGGGAATCGATAAATTCTTTAAAGGCGTTGTTCACCTTCTCGTTGGATTTCAAATTATTCTCAGGGGCTTATTGTTGAGATCAAAATTTCCAGA
The DNA here is from genome assembly GCA_946251885.1 of Cosmia pyralina. Classification (NCBI taxonomy): domain Eukaryota; kingdom Metazoa; phylum Arthropoda; class Insecta; order Lepidoptera; family Noctuidae; genus Cosmia; species Cosmia pyralina. The sequence goes on from OX276358.1 coordinate 24,252,825, forward strand.
ATGGAAGCGATCAAGCCAAAAACACACCGTGCGTTCACTTGCGGTACCTTGTCCATACACGTCGTTAATATTGCGTGCTGTCTGTGCTGCGTTGGTGCCACGACGGAACTCATATTTGAAAATAGCGCGCTATTTCGATTTTTCCACAATCAATCAATTTTAACATCTTTATCAAAGAAAAATCGAACGGCGGAAAAACAAATGAAAAACAGATTTTTTTTTAAATATCATGTTATATTATGAAATTAATTTGAATTTGGAATTCTAAATAGAATGAAAGGTATAATATTAATCTTTACACGGTATCAAAAATCGGCAATTTCATAAGTAGGTAAAGACCTATATTAAGCGAAGTGATTTTGAAGTTGGATCTAAATCTGATTAAATGAAAAAAGATACGTATCTCAGTGTTACCTGCGTATTTACGGAGTGCGACAATTACAGGTGATTGTAAATGCAATGGTGCAAATATCTCTGAGTGTGATCGTCAATACGAATATATATATGGATCTAGCCAATACGAATGAGTTCGAAGATGATGTGCCATAATCATTAAAAATGAGATAAATAGAGCAATGGTGCAAATATCTCTGGGTGTGATCGTCATATGGATCTAGCCAATACGAATGAGTTCGAATATGATATGCCATAATCATTAAAAATGAGGTAAATAAAGAGTGCAACGTAGATAGTCTAATGTGTGCATATCATACGCTCTTACTACCTACCCATCTACCCGATAATAACTAGGTGACACCCACAGCAAGAGACGGCACATTCCCTCAAACGCCTCACAAAGGTAAGCAAATACCGGCAATATGTTAAATCCACCATACTTATCTTAGTCCGATCTTCACAACACAATTATCGTTGAAAACCTGACTGGCGCCAATACCAACCAGATCATGCGCATAATGAGCTCAGAATCGATAGCGCACCAAAATAAATCAAAACTTTGTCGGTGTTTATCGTGATAGTTATTATGAGCAGCCATGATAAGCGGCTTAACTGTGGGTTAGGTAACCTTAGGTGTGAAAACCACTGCTCTTAAATTAGCTAAGTGGCTTTATCGAGTGGTCCTAATGCTGAGATAAATGGTGCCCCATTATGGTTTGTTGAAGTAGAAGTCTCGAGTTTGGTTAGCTTGTTTGGTGATATGTTGGGGTTCATTACGTCATAAATTGAGAAAATTCAGTCTTTAATTGTTACGTTTCTAGGTTTTTGCAAAGTCATTCGGACGTGTTCTGATAAAATTGTACATCACCACTGCAGTTTCTATAGGCTAGGTATACAATATTACAATGCTCTGAGCATTGCTACCTGTGGGATCAATGGTTATATTTTCAATTAGCTTCTGCCCGCGACTTTGTTCGCGTGGAAGTCGTAAGACACACAATATAGTAAAACTAGCCCGCGGCTTCGCCCGCGTGTTCGAAGGAAAATATCCCACGGGATGTGTTAATCCAGGTTATAAAAATTTGTGAAGTGAAAACTTCTTTAGACGCGTTGAGCGATTTTTGGTAGGGGGAAATCTTATGGGTTCGCGTCACTGCGTCACCGCGTCACCGTGACAACGCGACATTTTTTTTTGCACCAATCTGGAACCTACATCCAGACAAACGGACAAAAATTCTACAAACTATATTTTCGGCATCAGACTCGTTCTCCATAACTAACTTAACACTCCCATTATGTACCCACAGCAGCAGGTCAAGTTACTACAAACTGTCAAATTTTCTCATTCGATTTTGAATTTAACCATCAACATTTTAATGTCTAAAATCATTTGGAGAAATTTGACAGTTTGGTATAAACTGATGTGCTGTTGTCTGTACATTTTTGACTTCGTTACTATTTTATTATAATTCCAGATATGATTTTTTGCACCGGAGCCACCATTCGTTTATTTTGAAGAATATGATTTCATAAATATTCGCCACACATGAAGTCCGTGTGTATTACGTAGGGATTTGCATTTGTCATAAGGTCACAATTTGATATAAGGTCATGTCTTTACCGCCGCCGTCGGTACTGTTAATAGTGTAAATATCTGTATCTAGTTGAGAATATTTATGATATCCTTACGATACCTGTTGCCTCCCGTTATCTATATTTGTCATTTTAAGCAGGATATTAACTGATTTATTATAAAGGGGTGCCGTTTATATGGAGATTTTAATATTCTTATCAGTCTTATTTTAAATAATTTGCGATCCTAACTTTACTAAAAGTAGTCATAAATAATATGTTTCGGGTTTCCTGTGCCATCTGCACTAAAAATGGTAATATGCAGATTTCTTGTAATGATATAAATAAAAAAAAGAAAGAAAAAGTGTTTAATCTGCACTAATAAAACGCACATTAGAAAAAATAAAAATGACAAATGACAAAAAAAAAAAATACACACATGCAATGTAAGCAAAAACCTCGTATTCAAGTTGTCAATCTTGTCCATTGGTTGATGTCAGACCAAAAACAATTTACAACTACATTGCCTCTGCTCTGGGATATGATATGCATGACAGTTATGCCAAAGGTCTAATTGTATGTAGGTGAAGTGACTTCAGACTGACTGATGTATAAAATAAAACAGAAGTCTTATTTCACTGTCTGAAATTGTTAAAACTTGTAGGAATGATAAGATAATTAATTTAATCGAATGCATTAGTAAAGTGTTATGGTTATTAGGACTGTTGGCTAGAGCTCAAGTATCACAAGTAGCTACATGTATGTACAATTGATGCTCATATCTTCTAAATATACTGTTTCAAGGATTGCATCGCCATTTGTACAATAATATCCATTCAGAGAAGCAATTCTGCTGTAATCCGCTGTTGTCTGGGCTCTGGGGAATTGGTCACCACGGATGCTATTTTGAACAGATACATTGTTGATTTATGAAATCGCAGCTAACTTTACTTCAGGCGTTGCGACTAGCAAGTCTATAAATGCTTGCTGTTTTTTCATAAAACTGCATCCTAGATTATAGCTGTCGGCACTTTTACAGTTACGATATTTTCATACTTTAACTTTTTCCAATCAAGTTTTTTTTTCTTTCGAAATATTCATACTATGGATGCGTTAGAAAATAAGAGCAAGCACTTTCAAGTCATGTGTGTTTATTATATCGAAATCCCACGTTTTATCACTGTGCGGAAATTCTTTGATCTCATGTTTTACATAATTTTTATTACCACCACAAGATTTCTTGGCTATCTAATTTACGACTCTTTGAAATCATCAGATTTCAATGTTGTGAAATTTGAGTCTGTAAATTTTAATTTTTCCGTCCCAAATGTACCTACCTGTGACAGCTTACAACAGCAGCTAGGACTACCTACTCAAGTTTACCCCTATGTCACGAGCCGCATTGTTATGGTATCAGAGGATATATTTGGGCCGAACCTGCCGAAATTAATTCAAATGGCACAAATAATAATCGATAGAGGTCTTGTATTATAAAATGTTGTCATATTTATAATAAATTGTTTTATTAGTATTTATTTCTTCGTAATTTTGCTTACAAGTAATTTTTTGTTATGTTATTTTTTTGTAAATTTGTGTAGACATGTGAATTACATTATCGCTTTGGATGAATCTGTGAGGGTGTATAATTTTATAATTGTGATTCAAATAACTATGATATAAACATTTTATTAAGAATTCAGAAAAATTAGACACTTTTGAAAAGAACCCTTTAAGCAAAGAAAAGGGCCTAGACCTAAAACTAAAGGCTAAAGATGTAGGACAGATGATTGCATCAAAGCATTGACTGTTGCTGTTGTTAAACAATATCTCTCAATCAAACCTAAAACTTTCTATCTCACTATACATTAATCTTCTTTAATCTCTTTATCATAGTCTATTTGCTCCAGGTACCAGACAGTCGACCACTCAACAGCTGTTCCCGGTAGCGGCCACTCCATCAAAACGTCACAACATTTCACTTCCACCAGCCATCAGCACATCGAAACTCGAGCCGAAGTTCTGCGAACTCAGTAATCGAGATAAATAATATCGATTTATATCTATCATTCGAATCGCGTTAATTTGTTAGCAGTTGGTCATATTTCCGCTGAAATTATGAACGATCGCGAATCGATTCTGCTAATCAAGACAAATCGTGTTGTCTCTGTTGTTTCAAGATATTATTATAGGAAGGGTCTCATTCCAAGGTATGTGTATTTTGTTTTTCAATTTTTGTCTAGGCAGAGGTAGGAAGGAGGTCCAAGTAGGAGGTGTGTAGGTAGGTATTCTTGTTGTTGTTGCTTGTATTCTAACTCAAAAGGCGTGTAGTCAAAAGACGAAAAAAAACTTCGATCATGAGAAACAAAAACGTTTAAGAAGATTCAAGACAGCACTTAACACAACAACTCAATAAGACATGATAAAAAAGAACGTCATTCACAAATAGTACGCCATAACATATCCCAGTTTACGACAAGCAGCCACTAATTTATTAAACCACTTGCAACAACGTATGTTTAACTAAGATACGCCACATTTCACCATACACTCTTTAATAATTCCTTCTTCACTCTTCGTAAAACATACAAACATGCAATACAAACCTATTTGTTCTATTCTCACCAGCATCAAAGGAGTTTAAAACTAATTAATTAAAGAATCTAGATCAACGGACAACACCAAAAACAAGCAAAATTGTACCCTAATCTATACAAATAAAGTGTCAATAGAACACAAAGTTGCTTGCGCATACTTTAAATACAGACAATTACAGAACATTACATAACACAACAAAACAAGAAAATGCGAAAACAAAAGATACGAGTGAATGTATCAAAGAGGATAATGTGATGTAATTTAGTGTCTGCGGCACGATTGCGATACGACGTTTGTATGACACTAAAATGAAATACACTGCATTCCTTTTCATTCACATTCAGCATTGCTGAAAAAAAAAGCGCAGAAGAAGAAAAGGGTTTAGATACGAACACAGAATTGAGAACTATTCACTTAGTTCACCTTTGAAGAACTCGTATATACCTGTCTGATATTCATTGATATACGTGATGATGATTGTTCATTCAACAGCCACTAACTACAAGTGACTCTAATCAATAACTTAATTATAGAATAATTAATCGGTTCCGCGTGTATGACTGATGAAAGCTCGAAGCTTCCCTTAAATTCACATAAACTATACAAGGCTAAAAATACGTCAACCTTCCATACGCTCAAATTTGGATCCATAATCATAATTATTAAAATAGACAAGAATGAATGTCGGACATTATAAACGTAGCCACGTGAAACAAATTGCTTAAATCGGCCGTACCGCACACGGCTCGTTGGACACTCCTGAAATAAACTAGACACAAAACGATGAAGCGTCTATTGTCCTACACATTTGTCTACAGCGGCTGGGTGTAGCTACAACTTGATATATTAACATTGACGAAATTTCGTGTGCACTTCCGATCTGCATGTGTGATTACGGTTATGGGAGTGTCTCATGATTTGTTTCTCATGGGATGGTTTATGTTAGCTGTTATAGTTTGAATTAATTCTTAATGAGCATTGTTCTTTTCACTTGATGTACTCTCGTCGGAATTTGCTTTAAGCAAATAGTAGGTAATATTGCTTTTAGTGGTAGTATTTGCTTTTAAAAGTCCATGTCTGCTATGGTGACGTTATGAATGTAAAGCTGCTCTACTCGTAAATGTTAAATCAAAGAAGTATAATTAATGTTTCGGGTTTTCGAATGACCTGACCTGTTACTGTTTAAAATAATAATTTATATATATAAAAGCGAAAGGGTCACTCATCTATACATTCATTCATTCATTCGCTCACTCATTAAACACGAAATCTCAAAAACTACTGTAGCTACGAAAATGAAATTTGACGCAGAGGTAGATTATAAGTAGGAGACATCAGTTAAGAAAGGATTTTAGGAAACTCACCCCGTAAAGGGGTGAAATAGGGGTAGAAGTTTCTATGTTTTTTTTTATTCCTTGAGTTAATAAACTTGAAACTTAGCACGAATATTTACATAAGTAAATTATGATTTTTGTCAATTTTTGTTTTTCTAAACTAAATGGGAATTGGGGGGCGTCAAAGTTGGTATAGAGGAATTTTAACACGCGGTCCGATTAACTGGAAACTCAGTATTTATACTTGAGACCAAAAATGAACAATAACGTGTATCAGAGTTTTACGAAAATCTATCTAAGGGGGTGAAAAGAAGTAGTCAATTTTACAGGGCAGGTTTTACTGCGGGCCTTGATTAACTCGAAAATTGGTGTAAATAATCTTTAAGTCAAATTACAGAAATATTCCAAACGATTTTTTTTAAATTCCACCCCTGTGGGGGTGAAAACTGGGCATATAGTTTATATGAAAAATCTTATTCATTTGGTTAGTTAACTTGAAACTTGGCACAAATATTTGCCTGAGCAAGTAATAAAGATTGTCACGAATAGTTTTTCCCCCAGAGATAAGGGTAGGAGGGGAGGGGGGAAGGCAAGGGGTGGTGAGGAGGGAAAGAGTGGAGGGGTTGTGAGGAGGGAAAGTGGGAAGTGGAGGGTGTAATGATGGAAAGGGGGATAGGAGGGTGTAATGATAGGGAGGGTGTGGAGAGTGGAGAGGAGGAAGGGAAAGCGGTGAGGGGATTGTGAGAGAGGGTGAGAAGAGGAGGGGCAGGTGAGCGGAAAAGGTATGTGATGAGGAGGTGAGAGTGAGAGGGGGATGGGGAGGCTGAGGGGGTGGGAAGGGGTGGTGAGAGGGATGATAGGGGAGGGTAAGAGGGGTGGGAAGGGGTGGGAAGGGGAGGGGGTTGGGAGGTGGGTTAGTGGGAGAGAAGGAGGGGTGAGAGGGGGTTAGAAGGAGAGGGGGTTAGAGGCAGAGTGGATGGTGAGAGGTGGGGTGAGGGGGGGGACTTGACAGTTTAAAGTTGCTTTTTGTATAGCACTGGTTCATTGAAAAAACCCAGCCCGACAGAAATGACTAAACAATAGAAAGTCGGAAACTCGGAACGGCATATAAAACAGGAGTAAACTCAAGTCGTGCGTCAGAGCTGATATACCCACTTTTTTTTGTTTGTTTGAACGCGCTAATCTCTGGAACTACCAGTCGGACTATAATAATTATTTTTGCATTTGATAGCCCAATTCATAGGGAAGGCTATAGGCATATTTAATATCACTCTAGAACTCTAAAGTCAGAAAGAACGCTAACCGAAAACGACGTAATAGCGCGGGCAGGCAATGCGATGCGACGGGATGTGTCGGGGGAACAAGAAATTTCACGCGGACGATGTCGCGGGCAGAAACTATCTCAATATATAAAAAGAAAGTCCTGAGTGACTAACTGACTCATCAACGCCCAGCCCATACTCTTGGACCTAGAAAGCTGAAATTTTGCACAGAGGTTCCCTTTATAATGTAAACAAGGAATAAGGAAGGATTTTCATTCCGGTGGGATATTTTCCGACATCCACGCGGGCGAAGCCGCGGGCAAAAGCTAGTATGTCATAATTGCAAGTGACATATTCCTAACCGCAGACCACACGGCAACAAAGTTAATGATTTGCAAATGTAGGCATTAAAATCTAGTCACCTAATAAATATACAATGTTCGTATGAAAAAGCCATTTAATTTGTCAATAAACCCACAATCCCTGCCAAAATAGGAATCCATCAATAAAATCCTAATCAAAAGAAACGAATTGAAAGATACAACTTTGTCATGTGGGAGTATCAATAACAAAAATGTAATAAAAGACGCCGTACAAAGGTTTAATGAAGCGCATAACGATGTAATTAAGCTAATCAATCATGTGTCTCTGGTTGATGATGAAGACACTAAAGATAATAGCAAAACTAATCGCGCTTTTTTTCTTTCTTTCTTTCTTTCTTTCTTTCTTTGTTTATGGTAATCAATGATTGAGTGGCTGTGGTTGAAGTTAAAAGTGAATTAGGAACTTTTGATTTCTGAATCATGATGAAACATGCGGAATCTCTTTTGAAACACAAATAATAAAATTGTTAGTACACATAATCTGAGGAAACATTTTTACAAATAGGCACTCTTAGATTATAATAGGTCTTTACCTATGAAATTGCCGTTTTGTATGAAAAAATTTAAACGAATTTATTTCATGCATTTTTTATTTGTATTAATCGAAGTAATCACCCATGCAATCAATGCATCTTTGCCAACGCAGTGGCAGTTTATTGATGCCCTTCTTAAAGAAATCAGCTGGACGGGAGGCAACAAATTCTTCAAAGGCATTTTGTACTGCCTCTCGGGTATTGAATTTTTTTCCCGCCAAGAAGTTATCCAAATTCTGGAAAAAGTAGTAGTCTGTAGGCGCAAGGTCTGGTGAGTAGGGCGGATGACGGAGAGCTTCCAACCCCAGTTCTTGCAACTTGGAGACCGTCTGCTGTGCAGTATGAGGTCGCGCGTTGTCGTGCAGGAGCAGCGGAGACGAGCGATTGACCAATGCTGGTTGGAGATGTGCCAGCTTCTCCATCATTGTGTTCAGTTCTTCACAGTACACATCTGAAGTAATGCTCACCCCGTTTGGTAAGAAGCTGTGATGAATCACACCGGCGCTAGACCACCAAACAGTGACCATCACTTTTCTAGGGGTAAGTTTTCGTTTAGGGCATTGTTTAGGTGCTGAACCAGGATCCAACCAACTTGCTGAGCGCTTGCGGTTATCAAACAGAATCCATTTTTCATCGCAGGTAACAATGCGGTTCAAAATTCCTTCATTTGTGTGTCTGTTGAGCAGTGTAAGGCACGTCTCGACGCGTACTTCGCGCTGGCGATCATTGAGTTCGTGGGGCACCCATTTGTCAAGCTTTTTTACCTTGCCAATTTGACGCAAATGGACCAATATTGTTTTGACGCTAACGTCGAAAGCTGCTGCTAATTCATCCGTAGATTGTGTATCATCAGCTTCCACAATCGCCTTTAATTCGTCATTGTCGACCAGTCTTCGGACGACCGCGAGGTTCATTTTTCAGGTCGAAATTTCCAGAACGGAAGCGAGCAAACCAATAACAAGTGGTGCGTTGGTTTGTAGTGTTAGCTCCGTAAACGTCGTTGATGTTGCGTGCCGCTTGTGCCGCGTTGCTGCCACGACGGTACTCATATTCCATAATTACTCGAATTTTTAACGTATCCATGATGACGAAAAAGATTGAAATGCGATGAAAATGTAACACTAATCAATAAACAAATGACTACTTTTGGAAAAAAAAATCCATGTTTTTAAAATAAAATTAATTTGAAATTAGAATTCTTAGCCAAACAAAAATTATTTTGATTTGAAATGGCCAGTACTGCAGGACGGCAATTTCATAGGTAAAGACCTAATACTATCGAAGATAGCGGCCGAAAAAATCAAATCGTTAAAAATGGTTTTAACTTTTACATATCCAAATTAAACTATTTTTACCCGACTACGGCGAAGCAAAAAGGAGGGTTATGATTTTGACCAGTATGTATGTATGTTCATCTGTTCCCTCATAACTTCTAAGCTACTTATTATAATTTGACAAATGAGGTATCCTTGGAAGCGTCTTGATCGTCCGCTGGTTATAAGCTATGTGATGTCACATTATATTGAACATGGCGCCATCTAGAGGACGTAGTCATGAGCTAAAAAAAATTTTTTTTTAATGATGCCTTGTGGGGTATCAAATGAAAGGGCCTCATTAGCACATTTCAAATATATATATATATATATATTGTTAGGTATTGCTCGCGGCTTTGCTTGCATACACGGCATGCACCCGATAATTGGGAATAATTTCTAAAATCACGCCTCAGACGTGAGCCAAACATTTCTCCAAACCTACACAAAATACATATAATATAATTATTCTTCTTTAAAAATATAAAGCGGCTCTGCAAACACTTCATCACGAAATTATACATAACTCCAAAATAATTTAAATAAAACTTTTTTACAAAAAAATACAACCGACTTCCAGAAACAACACTACAAAGTGAAAAATAACTTTAATTTCGGAAGTCGGTGTCTAGTTAAATGTATTTTGGTTTTTTTCCACCGACTTCCGAAATTAAAGTTATTTTTCACTTTGTAGTGTTGTTTCTGGAAGTCGGTTGTATTTTTTTGTAAAAAAGTTTTTATTTTTCACTTTTTAGTTGTGGTACCTACCCTACACAAATTCTAATACCACTACCTGCAAAACACACTAGAACATCATCCATATAAAAGTGGGGAAAAAATACGTATTATTGAAGCTAACTCAAAAACTACCAAAGCAAAGTTAATCAATTTTATATGGAACCAACTGTGATGTATACCCTCTCCAATAACACAAAAAAAAATCCAAATCGGTCTAGCCATCTTCGAGTAATCGGGGAACATACATAAAAAAAAAAATAAAAAAAAGGTTCCGACGAATTGAGAACCTCCTCCTTTTTGAAGTCGGTAAAAAATAGTCTGGTTTTAGTTTTTAAACTTACTTTTTAAGCACTCATAATTATTGTGTAAATTATTAACTTCATTATTTTAAGCTATACAAAAGACTTGTGCTGTAGCTTTTAAAATTCTGTCTCGCCCTAAACTCATCATTTGGGCCAAGTTACGCTCAAATAATGTCTATTGGAATTGATCCGTTCCTTACTGGACAATTTCCAAACGGTTTAAATTATGATACATATGTGATGTGAGTGATGAAAGCTGCCAGTTGAATTAATTAACATAGATCTTACATTTGCAAATAGGAGAATGTCAATTTCAACCGTAATTTAATAGTGTTGAAAATAGCCAATCCGGTTTTGGTTCCAGACGGAATACTAAGAATATTCAGTTTGGAAGGGACAACGTATGTTACGAAGACATTTTACTCAGGGTTGATTAAGCATTGGCTACATACTATGCTAAACTATTCAAATATTATTCAACATGCTTTATTTTTCGTAATATTTAACACAGTTTAAAACAGTGAACTTTCAGTCTCTGTTAAAATCTATACTTTAGCGACTTCTTGCTTTCCTTTGTACCTACTCTTGGTCGTCTTTTTGATTATAATGTCTCAATCAATCGTCGCTATCAATACAAAGAAAATGATAAGTTACGACAATCATTCCCTTTCAATCCATGATCATATTATGTAAATAGTCTCATTGTGATATTTGAAGTGGGCGAACAATTCAGCTTTCCAACAATTTCACCATCAAGTTTGCAATTGTAATGTACACTGATATTAACGATAATTGCCTGTGGTCTACTTAGAATAGGGTCCATAGTGTCGCCGACTTAATTTAAAATACATAAAATCAATTAGTTGCTGTCATTTGCTGTCACCAAAGTGTCGGCTTTCAGAGTTAGGGTCGCGATTTTGATTCATACGTTGCGACCACACGTTGTGCGGCCAAATAGCTAATGTAAACTTTTCACTTACAAATTGTTCAAAAGTCATTTTATTACGTGTTGTCAATTGATGTGTATCACTACTATGAACGGAGACAGCTATTTAACAAACAAAAAAGTCAGTCGAAAAAAGTGATATTACTTTTCTTGACAATGTTAGATAAGTCGCAGTTGCTGGATTTTATTTTATGATTATTGTAATTTGAGTACATGACAAAAACATAAAATCTAATTAAGATTATACAAGAAAGTAGTCAATCTAAGAATTTTATTTTATCCAACAAGTAGATCAAGTCTTAAAACATAAATAAATTCTATTAGCTTCCACTTAAACTACATAAAACTAAAGCAGAAAAAGAAAAGAAACAAAGAAAACATTAACAGCAAATTAACCGCTTTAACAAATCAAAAACACATATAAAGCCACTGAAACGTAAGCACTATTTGAACACGGTCATAAATTTAAAGAGATGTATACAAAAATAGTGACAACATAAATCAAATGACTTCAACGCCGTGATAATAAATGACGTCCCACGCCGCTGTGCCGTCCACTAAACATTATGTACAATCGTAAAACACTTAATAGTCACTTGTATCACACCATCAGCTCCTAAATATACTTTTCGTCTATTGTCTACATTTCTTTTTTTATGGTCCAACGTTTCAGTTATTTAATTATGAATTTTACGATTGTTAAATTCTGTGTTTTTTACAGTTGTCCTTTGGCTATTAAAAACTTTATTTTCTTTTAAGTAGCTTGTTAAGAATTTATCTCTCAACGGAGTTTGCACCAATTATTGATTAGGTATATGTAAAAAGCAGTATTGTCTGTTTATTTTTTATTTATTGTACTAGCATTTTCTCATAAATTTACTTTTGCTCTCATAAGCAAGGACTGGCAACTACTGGCAATGAGTAATCCAACAAAAACTGTGCTAGATAGTTTGGGCTTTGCAATTGTTGCTCCAAAGATAGGTACACTGCAGGCTCGGCATAATGTAATTAAAATGCTTGTTATGTCCATTTTCATCCTATATTGCTAATTTATTGCTAATACACTGTAAGTTACTTGTTCCCTACAAACCTATTGCTATATTTTGCAGAGCAGTACACTCTTACTTGTCTAATAGCTACCAGATTTCACTTGTAAACCTACACCCAATGTGAAATGAGGTAGCTGGAAACATCGCTTGAATCTTTGTGCAAATAAATAAAATGGACATGTCCTCCTTATTCACACCGTAATCGCAGAAATAATAACATATATCATTCAACTTAAATATTAATTGCAATAAAACGATGATTACAAAATACATTCAACTTATCTCGGGCCACTTACAGCACCAAGCACCAAACGAATCAACTTCATAAAGATAACTTCCATAAAAGACAGCCTCATTTAAAGCCAGATGAATATTGTACTTGTGATAATTACATCCCTCGTTTGAGATGACTTTTAGTAAGAATTCAGAAGTTGTTACCTTTATAGGAGTCCCGTCCCGCTACTGGTTTGGAGTGCCGCAAGGAACTGTCTTAGCCCACGCTTGCTCCTTATAGTCCCACTGATTTACGATGCTACATTCGGATAGGCAGCGCTCGTATAGTATAGAAAATATTGATTTTAACCTATTTTAATAAAATATTTATATGTAGGACTAGCATTGCTTTACTCTTTAGTATAATCCTGTATCTATAATCCCACTTATGTTATTTTATGAAGATGATTCAGTTCATCTTTTTACGTTTACAAAAGTGGGAATACCGGTTTAGTTATTAATTAAGACAAAAATAACTTTTTTTATACCAATAAGATTAACGCCACTTCATCACCGCTAAAACTAACAGTATCGACGAAAAAAAGAAATGTTTTACTACTTCATTTAGTCCAAACGTCCAGTTAGACCGGTTCCTTATTACAAAGCAATATATCAAAATGCGAGGGAGGACATCTGTTAAGGCTGTGTGTGGTCTACAGGCTTACAGTGATAATTATTAAGTTGTTAAACCAAGATTTAAGTTGGTTCTGTACGATAAGATCGTACCGCCTCAGGGTAAAATAGTAAATTCGTTCGGGATTTGCATTTCAGTCATGTTTATTGTTAGATCGTTATACATTTCTAAATGTTATTGTAATGGGAAAAGTTTGCTGTTTTTTATACATATGAATTAAGTAGATTTTTAGATTTTTGTTATTTTTAATGTAATTTTAATGAGGATGTAAATCAGCATTATTAAAATTTGAGTAGTATCATGTTGCGATCTCTAATATCCTGCCGTAAAATGTAAGCGGCTTAAGATATTCAAGAGTTTAAACTTAATTATTTCGAAAGAGGCCTAAATTATTATGCTAAATCGTCATTTTATGCCATTGATTTACATTGTATTGACATTGATGAATATTATGTACGAAATCACAGTTTTACTTTGTAAAACTATTACTTTAATTGTTGTCATTGTGAGAACTATGTGGAGGAGGAGCTCGTGGCTAAGTAATAACAGCCGCACGGGTCGATCCATCAGGTTAAGCTACGCTTGCCGGGGTTGGTCAGTGGATGGGTGACCATCTTTACATACCGAGACTACTCCGTGCCTCGGAAAGCACGTTAAGCCGTTGGTCCCGGCTGTCATTCGTGGATCTTTGACAGTCGTTACGGGTCGTCAGAAGCCCGAAAGTCTGACAACCAGTCTTACCAAGGGGTATCGTATTACCCAGTTACTGGGTTGTGGAGGTCAGATAGGCAGTCGCTCCATGTAAAATAATGGTATTCAGCTGCATCCGGTTAGACTGGAAGCCGACCCCAACAAAGTTGGGAAAAGGCTAGGCAGATTGATTTTTTGTGAGAACTATGTGGGTAATTATTTCTTTCCCAGTTAGTTAAAATAATGATGGTCTAACAGTTTTGAGAACTTTATGCGGCCTACCCAAATGTCCATTCTTTGGTATTATTCGTCAATGAGCTCCTTAAGTTCTGAGTTGAGCTACACGATTACTGACTGGACTGGAATGCTTGCACTGACTGGACTGGTCCACTCAAACCCGTTTGTTTGGTTCTTTCCCCAAAAAGCCATTTCGGATACTAATCTACATGGTCCTTCATGATCTGACCAAGATTATGTCTGGACTAGAGATTGACCCCTAAGTTAGTTTCGCCATTTCTTCTCAGGGGTAGTCAGATAGGAAATGTCGACTCCTTTTTTTTTAACCGACTTCAAAAAGGAGGAGGTTATCAATTCGTCGGAACCTTTTTTTTTTTTTTATTTTTTTTTTTTTATTTTTTTTTTTATGTATGTTCCCCGGTTACTCGAAGATGGCTGGACCGATTTGGATTTTTTTTTTATTTGTTTGAAAGGGTATACTTCCCAGGTGGTCCCATTTCAATTTGGTGAAGATCTGATGAAGAACTTCTGAGATAGGCAACGGAACTCCTCAATAAATGATAGCAAATGGACTGGGATTGCTGAAATCTCATGTCTGTTTGTTGTTCACACCAGTTCATAACATAACATCACGCCAGTACGCTGTGAAGGGGTAAGCACATGTGAACCACTAAAAAGTGAAAAATAAAAACTTTTTTACAAAAAAATACAACCGACTTCCAAAACAACGCTACAAAGTGAAAAATAACTTTAATTTCGGAAGTCGGTGGCAAAACGAAAATACATTTAATCAGACACCGACTTCCGAAATTAAAGTTATTTTTCACTTTGTAGCGTTGTTTTGGAAGTCGGTTGTATTTTTTTGTAAAAAAGTTTTTAAATGACTTGTAAAAGTGATTCCGATAACCTATTTACAAAATAAACGTATTCATTCCATTTCAAATATGTTTAAATTGTAGGCTGTAGTGTATACTAGACCTTTTGTTCGTTTTTAATCTGCGTGTGCGTCTCACATAAAATTACAATATGAATTAGTATCTTAGAATCAATTTTGATTACAGGATAGCGATTCTAAACAAAATAAAACCATGTCAACTTAAAGAACCATGCACAGTAAGCAATAATCTGCCAATATTATTGCTCATAGTGTTTCTCATTTTCTAGTATGCACACAAATCAACTCTAAACAAGTAATGGCTCCATCACTTACACTTACGACTTACATGTTCATTACTCTTTCTCTTCTTATTTTCAAGTAGGTACTTACTTACTTTTGTTTACTGGAAATACTATAAAATTCATATCATAAGCATTGAAGTTCATACAATATTCTATATCCTCAATCCTTATTCATGCAAAGGCGACTACCTAAAGCTGTCACTAGTGTAAAGTTATGTCAGACACAGGGACACTCAAAATGCCTCCCATAAGTTTTACAGTCGCCATAAGGAACAGGACATTCCCTTTATCTCTGGCTAGACTGGTTGTGAATGACTCACGAGGTACTTGATCATAAATTCGATGGAAAATTTTCCTTTCAATATTATCGTTAATGGGTTGCGAATTATGTTCGGTGAGTTTGACTATAGTGTTCCTTGTACTAATGTTTAGGGATTCTTTGTTAGCTAACACTCCTGCGGTAAGTGCTTTCATGGGTTTTTGTTTAGTTTTATTAGGAATGTCAGAGACAAATTTTATTAACGTATTGTCATATCATCTTCCTAGAGTAGCAAAGCGTCCACAATTTCTATTAGTTTATTGTTCTACCTAGAAATATTTGCATATAAGATGGCCCAATTCAAGACAGAAAAACTTTATTTGAAAATAATATTCCTAATATTTGCATACCTCACATGGTGATAATACAGTGTGCGTACCTTATGATCCTTTTGAAACATCTTATGAACCTGTGTTATGCAAATAAATGATTTGATTTGATCTATTTTCTGCTTAACTAAAACTAAAACCAGATCAATCATTAAAAAAATTGTATGAGGCCAAAGCTGTATAGTGAATCATCATTATAATTATTACGTTTACTTTAGTTAACGAAAACGTTGAAGTTAAGCTTCTACATCCCTCTACATTGTAACAACAATGTAGCCAACCAAACAACGGTACAAGTTAATGAAATCCATGAAACATTTAAAATAGGACTTCCGCCTGATTCCTTTTATAGTTATTCCTATAAAGTACTATTTATATTGTCACTAGCTGACTTTCAACTTTCAGAATTTGTAACAATTTTCAACTTTAAGTTAATCGAGAACCAGATTGTAGCTGCTGCTTATCATAACGTACAAACGCCGGAGGGAAAGTATTATTTGTAGGTGTTATTTCGTGTCGATAAATATGTTTCGAGTTGGCAATCAGTCAGTATATTAATGGCATTTGTCAACATTTAGCTAAGAGAAGTTTTCCGGAGTGTAAAGTAGTCCATAGCTGCCAAATCAGTCAGACGTCGGTAATCCCCCAAAATTCTTAAGTAAAAGGTAACAAGTCTGTGTCAAGTAAGTAACAGTCTATCAATCCGCCTAGCCCTACCCAACCATGTTGGGGTCGGCTTCCAGTCTAACCGGATGCAGCTGAATACCAGTATTTTACATGGAGCGACTGCCTATCTGACCTCCACAACCCAATAACTGGGTAATACGATACCCTTCGGGAAGACTGGTTGTCAGACTTGCGACATGGAGAGTGCGATTGTCGCAACCCAGCGCTGGGCAAGTCACAATTGCGGCGATAAGTCCCCTCTTTGAGGAGTGGTTGGAGAGGCGCCACGGCGTCCTCACCTTCCGCCTGACGCAGGTCCTCACCGGACACGGTTGTTTCGGGAGGTTCTTGTTTCGGATAAGGCGGGAGGAAACGCCCAGGTGTCACCATTGTGTGGATCGCCCGGAGGACACGGTGGAGCATACAGTAAAGTCTGCCCGGCTTGGGCGGAGCACCGCCGTGTTCTCACGGAGGCGATCGGCGGCGGCGATCTCTCGCGTCCAAACCTGGTCCAGGCTATGGTGCGGAGCGAGAGTGCATGTGAAGCCGTCACCTCCTTCTGCGAAGCAGTAATGCTCGCGAAGGAGGAAGCGGAACGCGTGAGGGAGAGGCAACAGCCGCGCCCTCGCGCCCCTAGCCGCCGTAGGAGACGCCCTGGGCGGCGGGAATCGATTGCCGATTCCCGGCCACCATAGGCGCGGGCTTGCGGACGACGAGTAATGGGCAGCTCGCCGTCCGGTAAGGACCAGGCCCGGGTCGACGGCGCGTTGTGTTCCACGCGCGCCTCAAAGAGATGTCAGCAGTGACGGGGTCAATTGGGCCGATGCCGCCGGGGTCGCGGGTAGTTCGAAAGAGATACCGTGGCCCTGGCACGGGCAACTGAAGGATCATGGGTGGGTTTTAGTCAGTAAAAGTCTGACACGCCCTCCCGCTCTGCCCAGAGCGGGAGAAGTCATTTGATGATTTCCCATCCACAAAAAAAAAAAAAAAAAGACTTTCGGTCTTCTGACGATCCGTAACGACAGTCAAAGATCCATGAATGACAGCCGGGACCAATGGCTTATCGTGCATTGCGAGGCACGGAGGCGTCTTGGTGTGTAAAGATGGTCACCCATCCATGGACCAACCCCGGCAAGAGTAGCTTAACCTGATGGATCGACCCTTGCGGCTGTTATTACTTAGCCACGAGCTCCTCTATGTAAGTCTATGTAAACTAGAAAAACGAAACAGAAAAATGAGATTACTTAAAGGTAAATATCCCGATAGTAAAACATTAATAACCAAAGTTTTAATGTAACTATGATTCAGCCATACAGTCTAATAAAATCGCTCCAGATTTATCAGAACATAAAGCTGAACAGTATAATCCCACATGAGAACGAACTACCGCACACTACACATCAAGATTAGACAATGGCTAGGTCATTGGCAGTGTGACGTCCTAGTACGATAGCACTCTCTACCAGGATCGTAGATACAACGGATATGGCAAGGGTACGCACCGGATGTATACCCAAAATTAATAAGAGGGCATTTATATCATAATAGAAAATGTTGGAAATTAACCCACGGGAACTTAAAAAAAACCGGCCAAGTGCGTGTCGGACAACAAAGCACAATGAAGGGTTCCGTAGTTGGGATGAATTATTTATCTTAAGAACAAACTTAACATTGTAATTTAAAAACATGTTCTCCGATACATTCCAACTGTAAATGTAAGTTTGTACTAAGAATATTGATAGATTTACCATGTTATTTTAAGACCACAGATTTTTTATAGGTTTTCCTGTAATCTACAGGTAAAGACCTATTTTCTGTATTTTTTTCAAAATTTTAGGCTCAGTAGTTTCGGAGATAAGGGGGAGGAATGGTCAATTTTCGTCTATTTTCTTAAATAACTTTAAAACAATTTATTTTAAAATTATAAAAAAAATATATTTGAGACCCCTCATAGTAATCCTTTTCATTTGACATGCCACATGGTGTAGTTTGCGAAACTTTTTTTTTAAATTTTCTTATTTGCCCCCCAAAAGTGACCCCTATATTCAAAATTTATTTATTTACTTTACCCGTCCGTGTTTGGGTCACAGAAATTCATATGTGTACCAAATTTCAACTTAATCGGTCCATTAGATTCGGAGCAAATTGGCTGTGACAGACGGACAGACAGACAGACACACGAGTGATCCTATAAGGGTTCCGTTTTTTTCCTTTTGAGGTACGGAACCCTAAAAAAAAGGAAAAAAAAAAACAAAAAACCAGGTAAAAAAACAACAACAGGGATAAAACTCATCGTGTTAATTCAGATAATGAACTCTGTGCCAAATTTCATTAAAATCCCTTCAGACATTTTTGCGTGATTGAATAACAAACATCTAAACATCTGAAAATACCTATAAACTTTCGCATTTATAATATTACTAGCTTTTGCCCGCGGCTTCACCTGCATGGATGTCGGACATTATCCCACAGGAACTTACTTCCAGGATAAATACTATCCTATGTCCTAATCAGGGTCATGGTCTACCCATGTGCCAAATTTCATCCAAATCTGTTCTGCCGTTTTAGTGTGAAAGCGTAACAAACAAACTCACTTTCGCACTTAGAATATTAGTTAGGAAGTTAGGATAGGAAAGCCCATCGACTTTTCGTAAGATACAGGTATGTAAGACAGAGATAAGAGTCTTCGTTTAAAAAAAAGCAGCTTTGTAGAGCCCATTTTTATTATGTAATATTAATAGAATCATTCATGTCGGTAATTCCAAACACCAGTGATTATGGCCATTGGCCAACAGCAAATTACTATTAGACTCTTTTGATGTACCATAATATTACCGGTCCATTGTAATTATCATTTGCTTAAAAAATGGCGAAGGAACATCATGAGGAAACCGGCATGCCAGAGAGATATTTCTCGACGGCATGTGAAGCCAAGTTAGAGGCCATTGCTCGGCCTACAGACTCTGACACCAGGTTAGTTACTAACAACCTGAAAAATTATAGTTTCAAAAACTTAAAAACACGCTTTAATACTATTAAACTGAATGAATGAATGAATGAATTGCACCGACCCCAGCGTGGTTTAACCAGACTCGATTGCTCGAATGAACCCAGAGATTCACACTAGACCTTGTTGCCTCATGTTACATGGTGCAACAGAGCCCATTGTATATCAGTGAGTAGACCCTGAACTAAAAAGTAAAAAATAAATTTTTCAATGTAAGATTAAAGTGATTAACGAAAAAATTAATGTCATTGTAAAAAAAACCATGGGGTGCTTTCGAGTTACAGAGTTAGTGTAAGAATATCGTACAAAGCACCCCATGCTTTTTTTACAATGACATTAATTTTATCGTTAATCACTTTATTCTTAAATTGAAAAAAATATTTTTTACTTTTTAGTTCAGTTTAATGGTATTAAAGCGTGTTTTTTAGTTTTTTAAACTATAATTTATTTTTTATTTTTTTATAGATAAATCGTTAATCCTGTTGATCCTGATCAAGATAATGGGACAACATTTTTAAATTATTGTATTGTCATCACGCCCTGTTATGTGTGCAAAATTTCGAATTAATCTGACTATTTAAAGTGGGTAAAAATCGAGTTCAAAGATTCCGTTACATACAATCATATATACAGGTGAAGCTAATAAAAGCGTGTTAAAAAGAAAGAAGACCAGTCTGTCGTGACACGCACACGAGGTGACAAGATGATAACACCTTACGATGTTCACTAGTTTAAAGAAGTTCATATAATTCCACCAAAACTGATGTGCCATCGAATACTCAGAAGTAGTGTTAAGTTGTTTCTAAGATCAAAGACATACAACGTAAAATACTACGCTTGCTTCAAACCGGTCGGAGTATGAATTGTATGTTAATGCTAATCTTTAGGGAGCCAGCCCACTAAACATGTTACACCCTACACTTCTGAGTACCGTATTTATTCTATATGCCTGGACGTATATCGGCAATTGAAGGGATTGTAAACATTGAGAATAATATTTCTATTTCACCCTTCACTTGACTAATAAGTTATGCTAACATACTGGATTTTTAGTATAAGAAGATATAGATATATTATAATATTATATCACATTATATTTTGTTGGCGCGCGACGGGGCGCCTAGCTACTTAGGCCTCTGCCTCGAATTTTGCGGGCAGCGGGGCGGCAGCGGCGGCGGAGCGGGAGCGGCAGGATTTTATGCGTAAAAACAAATGGGCCGGACCTCCAAAACAGCGGCGCGGTAGCGGGGCGGGACAATGCGAGACGCGCCACCGCCGCCGCCGCCGCCCCGCTGCCCGCGAAATTCGAGGCAGAGGCCTTAGGCCTTCGGGCACGATTTTCAGACCCTGTTTTATGTTGACGTATCGACAGGTCACACACATTTATCATATTATATTGTTAATATTAGCTCTTTATAGTTCCTATTCATTGTTGCCTCTTTCATTGTATTATTTGTGTTTTAGAATATCTTAATGTTTTAATTTTTTTTTTTTAAATTTTACTCTTCAATTGTTTATTATTTAACCCGTGTTTTAATTTCAAATGTTTAATTTAATTTTATGTTCATGTGTTGTTTATTTTAATATTGTTTAATTTTTCTTTGATTTAAATTTTATTGTGTTTAACTACTTAAACTCATACAATTCTAAACTATGTTTAAAATGATGATGTATGCATGATGTGTTCTCCTATAACTGAAGGAGCACAAATCTTCAAAGTACTTTGTATAATAAGGCATGTAATGTGTATCCTTTGTTAGAGTTCCTTTCTGAATAAAATAAAAAAATAAATACTTCTTGTGCTATAATTGAGACGACGGACGTATAAACTTCCTAGTGAATTTAATTGGCTAAATAAATCTATATTATTTTAAAAAGCCCGTAACTAGTTTTGTTGAAGTGTTAGAACCAAGATTTTCAATACATACTAACAAAGCTACTAAAATTTTTATGGGACCACTGCGCAAGCTTCCTCTACCAAATGAAAAAAATATTTTCAAAATCCGTCCAAACTTGACGAAAATATCGATGAAAATACATTAAAAAAAAGTACATAGGTACTGACGAATACATTATAACCTCCTCCTTTTTTGAAGTCTGTTAAAAATCAAAGAAACTTTTTCATCTTGGTTCCGTGTTAGTGTACAACGCTGTTAACATAGCCGGAATACATGTGATTTTTACGCGAGCCATGAATCACGGTGTAAGTGCGTACTATCTGTTCACTACTGGATCGCAAGGGAATAAACTACGATGGTTGACTGTTAATGAGACGTCTGATAAATCTGATATTGTTTATTTAAAATATTAAATTCAAAAACTAAAACCCGACTACTAAAAAAATCACGCTCGCCGCGGTCGGTCTGTAACCAATTAAATTAATATTAATCACCTCCACTTTTACTTATTATTAACAATCTAAACATAATTATTTACTTAAACAATATAACGTATATAGGGTGACTGGTAATTAGAGACCGATACTGAAACACATGATTGTACCCATGATAACAAACAACTTTTACTATGGGGGCAAACCTAAAATCACGAAAAAAAAACTGTTGCTCCCTACATTTTGACGAGTTATAGCGAACATAAATGTAGGGAGCAGCAGATTTTTTTTTGCGATTTCTGGTTTGGTCCCTTAATAAAAGTTGTTTGTTATCATGAGTATAATCTTGTGTTTAAGTATCGGTCACTAATTACCAGTCACCCTATATACATATTTGTAATGTGCTCGTCAAGACCTTTCTTTTTTTCAAACATGTCATTATTATCTCAATTAAATTTTTTCGCCCACCATATTAAATTTAGGGAGAATTTATTTAGCCTATGTCACCCAGACCACTATTACAAATCTATTCATTCATTCTTATTTTTCTCATTCATTAAAATCGGTTCAGTAATTTCGGCGCTACGGTGGAACACACCTAAATCAATCAATCAATCTGCCTAGCCTTTTCCCAACTATGTTGGGGTCGGCTTCCAGTCTAACCAGATGCAGCTGAATACCAGTATTTTACATGGAGCGACTGCCTATCTGACCTCCACAACCCAGTAACTGGGTAATACGATACCTCTTGGTAAGACTGGTTGTCAGACTTTCGGGCTTCTGACGACCCGTAACGACTGTCAAAGATCCACAAATGACAGCCGGGACCAACGGCTTAACGTGCTTTCCGAGGCACGGAGGAGTCTCGATATGTAAAGATGGTCACCCATCCACGGACAACCCCGGCAAGCGTAGCTTAACCTGATGGATCGACCCGTGCGGCTGTTATTACTTAGCCACGAGCTCCTCCAACACACCTAAATACATACATACTACTAAACTAGACTATAGACTGCTAAAATCATAACCCTTCTTTATGGCTTTGCCGTTGTCGGGTAAATAGAAAGGTTACCTTAAACGGTAATTAGAATTCTTTGTACTTATAAAACACCACTCCACGCCTGTATTCCCCGAAGACTTAAGCAGAGGTGTACCATACACTTAATGTCATTAAATAAATAATTCTAAATGGCAATCGGCTCCCCTCCAGCACATGGAACCTAAACATAACTGGTGAAATGTGGGTGTGCTATATCTAAATGTGGGTGTGCTATATCTAAATGTGGGTGTGCTATATCTAAATGTCGAATCTAGCTTTTGAATCGAGCTAAAAAACCAACAAACCGTGACATACAAATTAGTTTGAGTCTATCCTAATATGATGAAAGGCGTGAGCGATGCATTTTATTAACGGCCATCAATATCAATAAAAATCTGTTACGGATCGTACGCTAAGTTAATAGGTAATAAAATATTTAGAAGAAGAAAAGAATTAGGAAATGGTTCCACTATACCTTTATATGACTGGTCAATATTGATGGGATGTGTCCATTGCTTGACTATAAGAACAACTAATAAGTACTTTGCGTCAGAAATGAGCAATGGATGGGTTTATATTAACTTGTTTCGGTTTGGCTGGAATATTGAGGCTTTGGGGCGCTATAAAAGAAGAAATACAATCTTAAAGTTAATAATTTCTGTATTAATTCACATCGAACTATAAAAATCTCCTCTAAGCGATCAATTTGGCAACCATAACGATAGATTTACATATAAATCACTAATTAAAATACAATCAAATCTATGTTCAACATCCTTTCGACTGTCGCGGTGTGCCTTAAATGTATTATTTATAACATTATTTATGTTTTAGTTTTTTTGACGCACATTCGTATTATTAAGCTTATCGATATGCTCATAAAATTCTTAAGAGGTTTGAGAAACAAAAATGTCACCGGAATCATAAACCTATTATGTAACATTTTAATGGCCCCGGGCCAGTAAAATTTCGTTTGCTGTCGAACGACCGAAGCTGATTGGCCGACAGATTACTTAGTTATCAATAAATATTTATTGGGTTTATGTCTTT
Source organism: Cosmia pyralina (assembly GCA_946251885.1). NCBI lineage: Eukaryota > Metazoa > Arthropoda > Insecta > Lepidoptera > Noctuidae > Cosmia > Cosmia pyralina. Next base: position 24,277,003 of record OX276358.1, read on the forward strand.
ATTTGACAAATCTTACAAATTGTGGTCAATGTTTTGTATAATCCGCATCGTAAACGCGCACGGTTGGGCTAGACGGACATTTGGTATGTAAATGTATGATCTACCTACCTCCTTCTGATAAAATATTCGACAAAAGGTTGGGTGACAACCAGGCGGTTGAATATTGCTGATCTAAACAAAGCCCACGTCATTTTTCAATATTTCAATGTTGTTTGACCGCCATTGAGATGAAAGTCTGATGATATAAATTCTATGTCGATCAACTCAACAGGAAATAAAATAAGTATTTTCGAAAAAAAAATAAAGCATATGCCTCTAAAAATAAAATTAAATACAAAATCTGTAGTTACATATAAGTTAACCAGTTTTCCTAAAAATCCCACAAAAAAAAAATAAAAAGTAAGTATACGATATGTCCCAGAATTGACGGCACTACCGCTTAAGGGGGGGGCGGGGAGGGGGGGTTGTATTCATCATTATGAACAAATTTTACTATGGGAACAAACCTGAAATCGCGAAAAAAAAAAATCTGCTGCTCCCTACATTTTGACGAGTTTGATGAAGTTAAATGTACTGAACACCTGATTTTTTTTTGCGTTTTCAGGTTTGGTTCCATGGTAAAAGTTGTTCATAATGATGAGTACAATGACCCTTCAAGCGGTTGTCCATCAATTCTGGGACATGTTGTATAACATGTATGTATTACATGTGTATATTTTGTTTTGTGTTGTGTGTTCTTGTGTTGTATTGTGTGTGTTGTGTTATGTGTTGTATGTATTTATTATGTACGTGTGTATTGTTGTGTTGTGTGTTGTTGTGTGTGTGTATGTAATTAGATTTTTGGAACGAAGTTCTTTAACGCGGCTTAAAGTACTTACGAGTGAACTGGTGGATATCGTCATGTAACGAAAAAGCGTTATGCTTTTGATCAAAATATGAATCTACTAGCCGTTGCCCGCGGCTTTGCCCGCGTGGATAGCGGAAATTATTTCACGGAAACCTAATACTGGGATAAAAAGTATTCTCTGTGTTAATCCAGGTTATCATCCAAATCCGTTCACAAACTTTCACATTTATAATATTAGTAGGATTGGTCTAAGGTCCATTGCAAGCATACTAAACGCCTTCATTATATTACACTTCCTGGCCGGTACCAAGACATTAAATACAACATCTTCCCATACATAAGTGCAAAATTCCTCCAACAAAACAAAACAAACGGAACATTTTCAATTATGCCAAGAATTCACCTATCAACATATCGTAAAGCGCTGGTCAATGGTAAATCTCACTTTTTCTCACGCTTCACGTCAGGAACATCACCATACAGCCGTAAAGTTGTCCTAACACGACCATTTATGGTGTCCAATCTATCAAAAAACCGGACGATCTTAAGAAATGCTTTCAATGTGTAAATCATTTGGAATTCAATCGTAAAAGTTTTACGAAGTGGATCTTGTGTTATTTTGATGGGCGTGCAAATAGGTATATTTTTCATTGATCCTTGAACGAACGATAAATACGTGTAATATTTTCGATATATACGTAATTTTCCAATGCCTGGTAAACCATGGCTATTAATATACCTACCGATGAATACTTTCAGTATGTCAGTATGCATAGAGGGAGTACTATAAGATCTAGTATCCGTTTCGAACCGTCCGAGTATCCGCTTTATTCTCACACCTTGTCTCGTGAGTTTCCACATTAAAAACCCATCCAAACACGTGATTAAATCAAGAGCGAGTCGGACTCGCGCACCGAGGGTTCCTACCATCATATTATTATACTCGTACAACGTGTAATTTTGCATCCTCGTCAAATTTCAGGGTGTGATACAGAAGATCAAACCGAATAACTTTCTCCATGGGACCAACTTTGTAATCGCGAAAAAATTTTCAACTGTCCCATAAAAAACTTCAATACCTACTCGACGCAAATTTATGGGACGGCTGATTATTTTTTCGCGATAACGATATTGGTGCCATGGAAAAAGTTGTTCGGTTTGATGGCCGCACCCTTAAATTTGACGAGGATACAAAACAACACCTTGTATGTAATCTTTGTTGATGATTTCTGAAAAGTATTTAGAGACATCGTTTTATTTTTCCTGTAATCTTTACATAAACTTCTATAACATAGAATAATTATCAAATTTTTCTCAAAAAGAAAAAAATGTTTGAGAATGTGCAAATAGCGCTCTTTCATTATGATACCCCACATGCCCTAAGTAGCCCCACTTCCAATTTTTAAGACTTTCAGTCCTTGTTGCAAATAATAAAAAAAAACTTTTTTATTTGTAAAATAGTTGGGCAAACGTCTTCTAAAACTGTTCCAAATTTCAAGTTGATAACATTAGTAGTTCTTGAGATATCCAGCTGTGACAGACGGACAGACTGATTCGCACCATAAGGGTTATTTTTTACCATTTTGGTAAAACCACTAATTTCTTAATTTATCGGAAAACTCTATCTAAACTATCCAACTAAATCAACTCCAACTTTGTACCACCTGAGAACTTAACACACCAGCCAAAGCCATCAGATAACGTTTCCGCACTGCCGCAGCCATAAACTGAGATCGTCTAAGCCTTCCCACATAAAATCACAAACGAGATAATCATATGAAAATGGAGTATCTGCGGCTATGTGGCGCCTGCGTCTTGGACGTGAAATAGTCCTGGTATTTGTTCAGCATCTAGACTTTACGAGTAGGTGTTTGTATCAACTAGATTTGTCAACTGTTTATTCCTAATTCCTAAGTACGAAAATATTGGGAATAATTCTAAAGTCATTCAACAGCATGTTGACTCGTTCCACTCTGCTATGTCAATTTATTTCTAAGCAGTGGGTACCTAGTTATAAAATTTTAAAACACGAGATTTTAGCGCAAAGAAAAGTGAATCAGTGTAGGTAGCGCTCAAGATGTGTCATTAGGTACAAGAGTATTATGGCCTCATCTCGTCATCAAACAATTGATGCTTGAAAGTGTTATTTAAAGCACTGTAATTAAACCATTCATCAAATCCTCCTCACCCTTTTCTCCAAATTTGAGTTCTGAAACATTTATTACTATGGAAGTATCAATGAGTCTATACTGTTCGATATCTACGTCTGCTAGCAGTTCATTTATACTCTGTTATCTCTGATTCTCGCGCGGATACAATAGTATAGGATAAAAATAAAGATTTTTACGACAATCCAACGAGGTGACTGACACGAAACGTCACGTTTTACCGTAAATCACATATTTTATTGTTATTTCTTAGTTTTGACTCCTGTTCTGTTGTCGTCTGCAAGCGTTTGTGGTATTTTTGGATTATCCACGAGAGTAGCCGTAAGTGTGTGGTGTCCTAACATTCTGGCTAGTGTTACATATTTTGCATTTTATTTTATGTGTTGACTATCTTGTCGTTTCAGTCATAACATTTTATAATGCCTAGTTAGAATAGTAACAATCAGATAGCAAACACAAACTTCATAATTAAATAATTATGATGTTCTGAAAGGTAATATGAGCATTTTATTCGGATAACAGTTGAAAGATTACTTTACTTCATACTTCGTCAAGTTGATCTCGGCAACAGTTTATTTATTTATTTAGGATCTCCAACAAAGTTGAAATAGTTGATAGGAAAAAACATCTAATATATGGATCTGCCACGTCATAAATAACGATTGATAATCATCATAAAATGCAATTATTTAAAAATAGTAATTCTCCAAAGCACCACTTGACTAGTATGAACAACTTTATTGATTGGTTGATTTCTTTTATTGGTTGCAATAGATTAGCGCAAAAAGTCTGACAGAAGAACTATTTCAGCAAAGGGACATCAAGGGACTGATAACAGACGAAGAAAATTCATGCAGCAACAGCTTGTCAGATCTCAAACTCATATAAATCATTAGTGACAGCTAATCAACAATGATAACCCGAATGATCCAGTTGCTCTAAGCACATCTCAGTAGGTACACGAGTTAAATCGTGAACTTGATACTTTAATGCGGTTTAGTAAAGCAAAATCCTTGATCCGTAGCCTACTTCCAGGCAGGGTTGAGAAAAATCATGATATTTTTGTTTCTGACAGATTTTATTGAATAAACAAAAATCAAATCAATCATATTTTTTTTTAAAATATTTTTGTATATTACTCTTAATTTTCACCGTAAATGGTAGATTATAACTTTACAAACTTGAAAAATATATGTGTGCTGTTAATATATGTTTAAAGTTATTTAAGAAAATAGACGAAAATTGACCATTCCCCTCCCCCCCTCTTATCTCCGAAACTACTGAGCCTAAAATTTTTAAAAAATGCAGAAAATAGATCTTTACCCGTAGATTACAGGAAATCTATAAGAAGGGTGTGGTCTTAAAATAACATGGTAAATCTATCAATATTGTGAGTAAAAACTTACATTTACAGTTGTAATGTATGGGAGAACATGTTTTTCAACCTACAATGATAAGTTTGTTTTTAAGATAAATTCATCCCAACTACGGAACCTTTCATTGTGCGTGGTCCGACACGCACTTGGCCGGTTTTTTTTTATTTTTGCTTGGCTCATAAAGGTTGTAGCGTGATGTTAAATATAGCCTTTATCCTTTCCCAAGAATTGGGATATCAAATGCAAAAATATTTTTTTCAAATCCGACTAGTAGTTCCAGAGATTAGCGCGTTCAAATAAACAAAAAAACAAACTCTCAGCTTTTTTATTACCCGCCCTAGCTTCGCACGGTTTTTACGACTTGACAATATATCGATATAAGTTTAATATTAATGTATTATACATTATAAACCTTTTGGAATAAATTCTCTAAAGAGTGTTAAAAACCGCATCATAATCCATTGCGTAGTTTAGAAGAACAACGCGGCCACACATACAGACACGAATAGCAACTTTAATTTATAATATGTATAGATAAGTGTTTAGAATGGATTAAAGTCACTTTTAGTGTCTGTCTGTGTGACCACGTTGTGCTCCTAAATTCTTCAAGTGATTTTAATGCGGTTTTTGGTCACCATCATATTCCGAAAGGATTATGTGTATTACTCGGACTTATAGAAGAATACTAAACTTACAAGTATTAAAGAAATTTCGCTGTTTAGTCAAGTAGTAAAAACCGTACGAAGTAGGGGCGGGTTGTTAGATTTAAGGCGAGTAGTGCTGCCAACTAGCGCCATTATTGAGAAAAAATAATAAGTCTGGAGATATGGAACATTTTGAAATTTCTTATGCTCACATTTTTAGGCAGATGAGAAAGAATTTTTTGTACCAAAAAAATCAACATTAACCTAGGTTCGAAGTTCGTTTTTGGCGTTAACTGCTATAACATAGAGCTTGACTTTGCTTGTTGGAGTGACTGGTGATCTCCTCTTTCAGTTTGATTGACTCTGATGACCCTGATCTATTTGATGAAGCACATTGCCTTTTCTCCCAACAAACCTATTTCTCTCCCTAATTACCTACGAGCAATAGGTATCTTTATTTTCCATATCTTAAAACAATTGACTAGAATACTAAAAAGAAATTGGTATTCGATTTATAACACAAAACTAGTTCATTCGACGCCATGAATTGAAATAAAATTTCACGAAACTATATTTTTGCCTTAATTATTTATTCAACAATTTTACATATCTTGTAAGTTAAAACTCTAATTGCCTTTTAAAATAACATTTTGAGCCACAATCTAAGATCTGCGATAAGTAATAGTGTATCATAAAATGGTGGCGGCATTATGAATAATACTCATAAGATTATACTTCATAGAGATACACACAAAAATATGTTTGTTTGCATTTATCACTTTATAAGTCACTTTTACGATTCCTATGGCTGCTGTATTTAATACGTTTATAACTCGTTGGAATGATGAATTGACACACACTTCATATTAAAATTTATGCGCTAGTATCATTGGCGCTAGTCAATAGCATGAGAAAATGAAAGATGCCAGAATATGCCATATATACACAATATGTATAAGATAATAGAGGGGAAATTCCTGTTCGCGTTCTATTTGTAAAAAATTGTAAGAATTTATCTTCAGATAAAATTTGATAATATTTCTGAGGGGCAATTTCCGTATTTTAACAACGTTCGCGATCTCATCTCAGTCACAATTTTTCAAAAATTGTATAGCGTTTACCTACATAAATTACATTTGATTGTTGCTGGCATGAGATTGCGACTTGAATTTGGACGTTTTTAGGTACGAAAAACATGCTTATGAACTATAATGATGTTTGATTTAGGAAGATCATAGGTAGCTACGATCTAGATTTACGCCCATATTCATAGTTGATTTTGGAAAACGTCCTCGACTTCTGCGCAGCCAATCAATCAATACAGGACATGCATCAAATTAAAGATGTTTTCAAGAAACATGATCTAAGAACAAACAAACAAGAGAGAGAGAGAGAGAAGACAGAGAAAGAAAAGAGAGTAAACATGGTAAATATCCCGTTTGTGTTCATAATTATGATCTAAGAATGTGGGAGTAGTCTATAAGACATCAGAACAAATTTAATAATATTACTCGAATGTTGCGTAATTAAATTATTTTGCACGCTATTGTATAGAATCAAGTTTTTCTAAATGAATAGACAGCTGTGCTGCTAGAGAGTTTGCTGCGTCAAATCTTCTTCCCAGCTAAAGCACTAGAAAGTGGTGAAGGGCGGGCGTTTTGTGGGGACTGTCTTATATAATTTTGACGTTCGATATGTGCTGATTCTCAGTCTAGTTTGAATAACCTTTGATTTTGATTTTATGGCCAGTCGATAGTGTACTCAGAACGTGCATTCGATCGATTGATTAATTTATTAATCAATAAAAATACCATTCACAAAATACCACGATTGAATTGCATGTTAGCTTTCATGAAAATTATAGTTTACCTGGACGAAGAAGAACATAAATTATTGTGTGAAATTCAAAAAAATGGGGCAGAAGCGCAAACTCAGTCCGTAGCTATAACACAAGCAACATCGGTTAATAAAGCTAGTAAAACAGATCTTTTTATCATAGTCGAAATGCCTGTCTTTGCTAGTATCGAATTTTACGACAATTTTATGACACAGATAAATTCGGATAAACCGGGCGTTTGTACAAATTGGAACTTTGATATAAAATGTCAATGAACCGACATACTTAAATAATTAATTACATAGATTTTTAATTGCGTGTTAGTTTTGTAATAAAATTTAATGAGGTCAATTGATTCTGTACACGTTCTTGGGTATTTATGATCGCCTACATGAAGTGCTTAGTATTTGTAATACTCTTCTCAATAATCCTAACTGACAGCTAAAGGATATGATTGCTGTTATTATGCTCAATAATGTCTGTTTATTATGATTAAAACTATAAACAATAATTGTTATAACACTCTTGTCTTGAGTAGTTTTGAATAATTTATGAAGTGTGGTCGTAAATTAATAACAATAATTAGGTTAATTTTAAGTGTCGTTGTCTGTATCCGTTTTATTAATTATCATGCTTTTTGATTTCTGAAGCACAAAATTAAAACCTCTGATTCTTTTATTTTTTTCCCAATCTCTTCATCAATCCTCTCAACTTATTTCAAACAATTTATTATCAATTCACCCTAAAGAATTTTGGACGTAATTACAGCGTCTGTTGTACTCATAACTTCATAACCATCTTCAATAAATACTTCCTTATTATTTAAACTTCAAAAGTCAGAACAAATTGGAGTAAAGAATAATCGTCGATAATAACTCGCCATTCAACTTACTTCAAAAGAAAGCGAATGTTAAAATTTTAACCAATCAACAGAGTGCAGAACGTTTTGTAACCTCAGCAAAAGTTCATTCACTTCGGACCCTTAGGCTATCCACAAACTGACTATTAGTACTCCTCAATTTATGATTACCAAAATCTTTCGCGACCACGACGTGTGAGACCGCCTTGCGTATACAGCAAAAGAAAATTAGACTGGACGTGGCAACTACAAAAACGAACCTTAAAGTCAAGCATTAGAATTCAATACAGATCACAAAGTGCTTTAAATTGGAATACCGGCAAGTGATAAGGGATCCCAAAATGATAAATTTACATAAGCAAGTCCAAAGGATAATGAATCTAATTTTAATGGAATTAAAGAAGACATCCTTCTGGTTGCACTGGAGATGAGAATCGCCGAAAATCCTTATATCTCAATCAGTATCGATTATTCTCGTGAAATTTATGAGCATGTAACTACCAAGATCGGTGTTTGTTAAACTTTTAACTGCGATCTTGTTTAGCGTTTGTTCGTTTTGCGAAGGTAAATACATCTCCGCACGTCCGGGCTATCGATCAGCATTGTCTTATTGCTTTTGTTTCAACTTTGGATGGTCCTCCATTATTTCAGTGCTTGCTTTGAGTCTTTATATATATTTTGGGTTTGATCTTGACGTGTGCTGATATATTGTTATTTGGAACTTTTACCATCGAAATTGATCTCTATTTTTTATTTTTATTTTATTTGTGAAGTCAGTATACGCTGTGTGGTCTGTAAAACTACCTCTCAACTTTGGATTTGCTTTGCCAACGTAGTTATTACGAAAAGGTTTTCACGAATTGAGTGTGGCGATAAACATAGAAGGTCCATTCAGAAGCGGACATTAACGAGCTAATATTATGACGTTTCCTGCATTCAGGGCGTACTCTATAAGTTAGAAGCATCGCAATAAGGTGTGTTAGACAATTTTATTACTCATTTGGCTGAATGCTCACAATATTTATGTAACCAGTGGTAACATTTAGCATCTAATTAAATTCATCAAGTTCGTTATTAACGATGCAATAAATATAAACAAGTTCATTATTTATACTATCTCGTGTATCCGCCGCGCCTGCGCAATGAACATTGTTAATGTTTTGCAATTAAAGTTTTGCTGGAATATCTGGTAATTGTTTGCGTCTTACTAATCAGCATCTCCACTATAGTTGTTAATGAGATACTGAAATTAATTATTTTAAAGTTCGTCTAGGATTTTAATGACATCTGGTGTTATCTAAATCTAGAATCAAATACCTACCGCATGAATTTATTCAGAACGCATCTAGGCTATTATTTTGTAAATTGTTACATAACCCGTTACACATATCCAAAAACAACACTTTTCCTCTAAAAATTTATGTTATGGTAAACAATTAAAACGGCTTAGCAAATCCGTGGGAAGTAAACAGTTGGTTTGCCGATAATATTATCAGTAGGGAAGCATTTAATGGTGACCCCCATGGTCTTATAGCCGTCTAACGTTTTAGTCTTCCGTTTGACTATGTTATATTTCTCACACCACGAAATCAATAAAACAGTTGAGCATAAAATCTAAATTGGCGTTATAAAAATAAAAGAAACAGGTAGCTGATAGAGAAGTAAAACAAGCATTGGCGATAAACAAAACTATTTACTTGGGTATAAAACTGCTGTACACGAAAGAGATGATGTCGCTGGAGCTAATAAAAATGAAGATGCTGATAAAGTATTACAATGAGTATGTGAATTGGTTTTGGCGAAAAGGATCGATGTGTTCTTTGAGAGCAATTTTAGCATTAATATCATCTGCCAACGTGCAATTAGCATTGACAGTTGGTGATATGTTAGGTTCAAAGATCACAAATGTTTATAAAACAGTGTGAATTTATCCAGTACGCACCACTATTTACAGAGAACATAAAACCTAAACAGTATAACCTTCAGATTTACTATAAATTTTTCGAGGATTAGCTGGCACAACTAAGTTCTGCGTTAAAATTTTCTTCCGTTTAGAGATATCTTTGATGAAGAAATTGAACTGCATTATAATCTTTCTTATACATCTAGAATCGTGTTCAAAAATTACCATTTGAGCATCCCAATTCATAGTTTTAAGGTCAAGAATAATCAATTGAGAGCAAACAAACGTGAAACTTATTTTACATTATGTATACGATTTAAATATCATTGTTGGTAGGCGTAACGACGAAATTACTCCAATAAACATAAAAATGAAATTGGAGTAAGTAAAATGGAACAATATATGGCGATAGACCATGTTATTAGACCATTTGAATTGATATATTCTACTTAAAGTTATGTTTGGTAGTAATAAAGGTCTTTGAAACGTGTTAATGGTAAAAACTTTGTTGCATAAGCAATTGAGCACGCTTTTCTACTAGATAGCGTTTCCGACTGCATCGAAAGAAATAGATGGGCTTTTGTGATTTTCTGCTAAAGCAACCAACCAACCAAGCAACCTTTATATAATTTTACGGGTGTGCAAAAAACATAATTCTTCATTAGCTACTAGTTTGTGTTAGGAAACATAATAATTTGGCAGTGGGGCTGGAAAATATTAAAATAAAATTCAATGACCAATAAAATGTTAATTCAAATTAGATCATTATGTAAAAGAATATATTAGAAGGGTACTATAAAACTTGCTTGTACTATAAAAGTTAATGATCATGTATAACAATCTAAAACTGATCAATTCCTTGTTCTTCATTTGATAGTTTAATATATTAGCAAGCAATATTCAAACGAATGCAAAGTGAAATATTTGTATGTGCATATATTTAGAAAGGCTTATCATTGTGATGGCCCGATGTTATCTCAAATCTGATTACGACTGGTTGCCTAGAGTCATTAGTGATTTAGTTATTTTTCTTAAGATTGAGGTTTAGTCTCATTGCTAGCGGAAAATTTAGTATGATACAGTTCATAAATCACACGCACCTTTGTCATTTTGGTGAGATTCAAGTAAACTATTGCGATGAACTCGTAAGTAAAAGCTCCATGTGAATACGTAACTAATTAGGAAACCCGGGACATGAACGTCAGTATAGTAGAGCTGTAAACTTTAAAATTACAAACTCTGTAGAACTTAGGAGGTACTACTGAAAATGGATATTCAGGAAAACACTAGTTAAAATGAAGATAACAAATAAATTCTAGATACACATGTTTCCAAGTCAGCTACAATGAAAAATGACTGGCTGTAGCAATTCTAGAGTAACTATGTCTAGTAGTAAATCTCAGCAGTTTCTTTACGACTTACGCAGGTCGTACGCACACCAGAAATAACGCATTAAAATCTCCACCGTCATGATCAAATTGTATTCTAGATAAATTCCTGAAATGTGTCTTTACATGTGTCAACTAGTCATGCATAATCATAAGGTAGGTCGAATGTGTAGACGGCAGATATCCAATAAAATTATCTGTCTAGCCTTTCTCCAACTATTTCGGGGTCGGTTACCTCTTTATCCAGATGCTGGAATATCAATATAGCACATAGATTATCTGACATCTCGCCGCAATACGATAACTGGGAAATACCAATATTCTAAAATTAGACTAGGAATTCGGACTACTTGGAACGGCTGTGTTGTCTGAGACAGCGTTATACTGAGTTGATTGATTGATTGTCTACATTATAATAAAAACATATTTTGTCTGACTACAGTTTACACTAACATATTTACAAAATAAATAGTTTTAAATTGTTCTAAATCTCTGTCACTTGCACCCCACTCACTACGTAACACGCGGCGCCAAGTGTGGTCATTATGAATGAACGGACCTCGTGATAAACTTTATTATATATTCAAATTCACTAAACAGGATCCACACGACGGCGACGGCATTTTCCTCTACAATACAATTATTAACTTATTTAAGTAGATTACCAACTATTTGTCTAGTGACATTTCGGTAGTAATTAAGATATTGTATTTATTTTTCTTTAATAAATGAAATGATTTTTGTGAATAAAATACGGGTTTTCGTGGTAAGTTCTGATAAGAATTTGAATATTAATAGTTATAAGAATATTGATGTTCTTTACTAGACGTTTGTCAAATGAAGGGCGGTTGGATATTTGATCTATATTAATCAAAGATCTAGCCGCACATTCAAGGCTTTCCATTTGTATTCAATATAATGGTAGATTTTGCAATGTTCTTTTTTGCGACCTACGAGTTTTTTTTTCTCATGTCACTTAATAATAAATAAATAAATTCTTTATTTAGGACAACATAAGATCCACTGTGTTAGTGAATTCCTTATAATTAATGTTAGTGACGTATTATTTAAAAACTTTTAAAAAACTTGTTCTCCGAGATCGCTTCATGATAATCGCTACGATGATTCTATATTCCTTCTAAATATCCATCAATTTCCCAGCTACTTACTTCATAGGAATTTAAATATTAATTTGTATGTCAAGGATTCACACATTCGTTTTTGAGTATTTTTTAAGATCTTGTTTACCGTCGTAAAAACATATTTTTAGGCTTCCGTAATACGTACCTCAAAAGGAAAAACGGAACCCTTGTAGGATCATTTTGCTGTCCGTCTATATGTCCGTCAAAACCCTTTTTCTCAGGACTACGTGAAGGTATCGATCGAGTTGAAATTAATATAAAATGCGAAGTCTACGGTCCCTTGTAGCTTTAAATAAATCAAGCTTCTAAGTCAACGCAGTAAAAAAATACGACCATAATTATATACGACATATTTTGATTCTTGCAAATAAATCAAAACCTAGAGGGTATTTCCTGTTGACCTAGAATCATGAAATTGGGCAAGAAGCAAGCTATCACAGCACAAGGTAAATGAAAAAGTCCGAAAATGGTCAATTTTTAGTTTCATCACATACTAGCTGGGCCTCGCGGTTTCACTCGTGTAGACCGGGATAAAAAGTAGTCTATGTGTTAATCCAGGGTATCTACATACCAAACTTGATCCAAATCGGTCCAGTCGTTTGAGCGTGAAGAAGTAACAAACACACTCACAAACTTTCGCCTTTATAATATTAGTCTGATATTTTTTTTTGCGATTACAAACATTCATAGTTGAATAATTGATGGTGAATCGATGAACATTTTTTCTTCTAAAAAGTTAAGTTTGTTCTTGGGATATAAATTTATCCCAACTACGGAACCCTTTATTATGCGTGTCTTACTCGTACTTGGCCAGTTTTTTTAATAGGCAATAATCCGAGGAAAGAAAGGAATCTTAATGTTGCCATCTCTAGCACTAACATAAGCTTTTGAACCAAAAATAAAGTCATTTAAAAGTTATCAATGCCTATCAACGGTCATCAAACCAAATTAGACAGAGACAAACGACACCCAAACGATCCTTTGGCACAATTATTTCAACTCTTTAATTCTCTGCCACACGATCTTTAACTTTATTTCCAAAGCCATAAGACCGTATAAATTAAGAGTCTTTAAGAATGTCAATCTTTATTGAGATTTCCCAAAAATGTTCGTAGAAACACTTTATTGAAGTGTGGTTAATATAGGATTGAGAAGAGAATGCTTTTCGTATGTTTTTGTGTGGAGACCACGAAATAGACAAGTCGCTTGGGTATGTGGATTTGTAGGATTAAATTCACTAATTATATTATTGAGCAGTGGTGGCCCGGTGGTAACGGCCGCGACTTACGAGTGTAGGTCGTAGGTTCCAACCTCAACAGGCGCTTTACATTATGTAAATTATTTCATCACAATTCTCTAAATACGGTGAAGGAAAACATCATGAGGCAACTAAAAATTCGAAGACATGTGACATCTACAAACCAGCACTGGGCCCGCGCGGTAGATTACGGCCCACTCCCTCTCACAGAGAGGCCTCTGTCCCAGCAGTGGGAACATTCTAAGCTGATTATGATGATATTATTCCTATTTCACAATAAAACCTTATTATCTAAAGTCAACTCTATGTAAGTAGTTCTAAAAATAATTTGCTTTTCTCCAATCCTCTCACTTCTCAGATTGTTACCCTTTCTCTGGCCTATCGTTCAATACCAGTAAATCAGCGATTGTGGGAGTATAACGAGACTGAAGCCACTTATTTCACCAAGCTGAGTTCATTAACTAGACATTAGTCAGTAATCGACTGGCGAAGGAATTTGTTGAAGGAAGTCTTTAGTTTTAACTGCTTATGCCATTATTAGACTATCTGAGACTAGCAGACTAGAGACTTTATACGATTCTTTGATTCTATTGCTTTCTGTAGCGTCATCATTACCTTTTGTGTTAATTGTAAGTCCAATTACATTAACAATCAGATCACCAATGGTTGCTTACTATTAATAATAGAATAATATAGCAAATTCAACTGAAATATTAAAACTTGTAGCTTCATTTGTTTTATGATGTCGCTGGGTAATCATTTTTGTTCTGGTGTAAAAAAAAAGCTTGTAAAAACAGAGTAATGGCGTGAGACAGAAGTAAATATTCAAACTAATTTCATCACAACACCGGTCTATAGTTAGTACGGAATATTAAATTTTAACGAGGGTGTCCCGTACAAATGAGACCACAAACAAATAGCTTGTAGCTTTTAGAGTTCGTCAACGTATTTAAAAATACTTAAGCCGTAGAATAATTACCACTTAATTTTCAATGTAAAAGTTTGAAGATTTTATATTTGTAGCTCATCTAATGCAAATACAAGGTATAGACTAGTCTATCATCTAGATTATTCTAGATGCAGAAGGCGGAGAAGTCAGTGTAATGATATTAATGGATAAAGCTGAAACTTGGAATAGAGTGAGAGATGTATGGTATGTCTTCTCTATTCTATACCTCCGTTGAGCTAAGCTTTAAATTAAAGTCTTATTTATAGTTAAGGGGTAGTTTGCCTAGTTCACGCCTTGGATGATAGCATAAGGAAAGTAAAACATATTTATTTCTATTATATCGAATCAGTAAACGGTATTGCAAAAATTCGGATCAATATACGGAATCAACCCAAAAATCCATCTACCACCCTTCCCCATTCTTATAAAATAAACGGATTTTATAATAATATCCTAACTACTAGTATTGCTCAATATATCACCCGAATCACCGATGATCAAAGACAAGCGTTTGTCATTGTACGCTAGTAGGGGACGCCCGCGCCGGTGATTAACCGAAATAAATAACATATCAATGTTGTCTGGCGAAGAAAATAGCACTTTTAATTCGTCTGGCGGACAGTAGTAAAAAAAATTATGAGCTATATATAATTCGGTTGAAAATGTTATCATGTCTGGCTTAAGTCTTGAAAATCCTTTCATATTAGGTTGGGGAAAAAGTATTTTCGCATTATAGTATGTATGAACTTAAAATAAAATCTCTTTGGCTATACTATTTGTATCTGGCTGGTTTTGGTATCATTGAAAGTTTAAATTTTAAAGAACATAATTCCAAATTCAAATTAGGAAAATGTGAGATTTTCATTTGTTTTTCGTACTGTCAAGATGAGTGAATCTAATGAAGAAATTAGATACATTTTAAAATTTTACTACAAAAAAGGTAAACATGCAACGCAAGCCGCGAAAAAAATTTGCGATGTTTATGGACCCAGTGCAGTGTCTGAGAGAGTAGCACAAATTTGGTTTAAGCATTTTCAATCCGGAAATTTTGATGTCAAAGATGCAAGTCGCTCTAGTCGCCCTATTACGGATAAAATGGATGCCATTTTTGAAAAAGTGGAGCAAGATCGACATATCAGTAGTTACGACGTAGCTGAAGAACTGGGAATTGATCACAAAACAGTTTTGGCGCATTTGAAAAAAACTAGGTACACAAAAAAGCTCGATATTTGGGTACCTCACGAGCTCACTGAAAGAAACCTAATGAACCGTGTACTCATTTGTGATTCATTATTACGACGTAATGAAACCGAACCATTTTTGAAGAAGCTGATAACTGGTGATGAAAAGTGGATCACGTACGACAAGAACGTGCGAAAAAGGTCGTGGTCAAAGGCCGGTCAGGCTTCACAGACTGTGGCAAAACCCGGGTTAACTCGCAACAATGTGATGCTGTGTGTGTGGTGGGATTGGAAGGGCATTATTCATTATGAGCTGTTACCACCAGGCAGGACCATCGATTCTGAACTCTACTGCGAACAACTGATGAGATTAAAGCAAGAAGTTGAGAGAAAGCGGCCGGAATTTATCAACAGAAGGGGTGTGGCTTTTCATCATGATAACGCTAGACCTCACACATCTTTAGCCACTCAGCAAAAATTAAGAGAGTTTGGCTGGGAGGTGTTAATGCATCCGCCGTATAGTCCTGACCTTGCACCTTCAGATTTCCACCTGTTTCGGTCTCTTCAGAATTCTTTAGGCAGTGTCAGGTTAACATCACGAGAGGACTGCCAAAACCACTTGTCGCGGTATTTTGATCAGAAGTCCCAAAATTTCTATAGCAATGGGATCATGTCCCTACCTACAAGATGGCAAAAAGTTATCGAACAAAATGGTACCTACATACTTTAGATAAATGTAAATAATGTATAGTAAAAAATGTTTTGAATTTTCTTAAAAAATGCGAAGAAACTTTTTCCCCAACCTATTATATAAAGTGATGAAATAAATATTTATTATATATTTGTAATATAAATTGTAATTATTTTTGGCATTTCTTTTATTCTCTGTATTAGGGAAATATATTACATTTCCCCCTATATGTAATAAAATATACCTATTAAATGAGGTTAGTTTTATTTAAAACTTGCAAAAATATGCTACCTTGAATTCCAAACCCTGCATCATTTGGAACAAATGACGAACACGAAAACATATTTAAATGTTAATAATAAATTCTTGTAAGGGCACGCTCTTGCCCTAGTAAAAGCGACTTTGATGAATGTGGTACAGAATTCGAGAGCAAAGGTCAGAAAAAAGGCCAACGTCAATAATATATTTCAATTTGATTGCGATGTTTTCCATTCAGCTGCACTAAAAGCTGTAGAAGATAAAAAAAATATCTAACTCTTTCTAGTTTTTCATCTTTGATTAGCATTCCTTAATTAATAACATTTAATCACGTTTATTGCAGTCGTCTTACGTATAATAATCACGCCAAAATTAGACTGAGAATGTATTTTTATTAATAATACAAACTGGTTCAGAAATAAATTAAAAAGATATTATTTGGAAACGTTAACTACAGTGCTACCTAAGTCCTAAAGTAAAGAGTTTAAGATTTTAATGTGTAAAGTAATAATAATAAAGACTCGCCAGCCCCCACAGTCAAACTATTGACATGGTTTTGTGGGGCTTATTATATTTATAAGCTAAGTAAATCATTGTAATAAAATAAATAAATAAAACTTAAGAAATCTTATGTTGTATTTTCTTTTATAGTGTCTTCTTAAGTTAAAGTAGCTCTTAATTATCTTTCATTATAACAAAATATAAGTTAGTTTTTTAAATCACTTTAAAATAATTCGTATAAATTTATATATATTAGGTTGGGGAAAAAGTCTTTTCGCATTATAGTATGTATGAACTTAAAATTATGTCTCTTTGGCTATACTACTTGTATCTGGCTGGTTTTGGTATCATTGAAAGTTTAAATTTTAAAGAACATAATTCCAAATTCAAATTAGGAAAATGTGTGATTTTTATTTGTTTTTCGTACTGTCAAGATGAGTGAATCTAATGAAGAAATTCGATACATTTTAAAATTTTACTACAAAAAAGGTAAAAATGCAACGCAAGCCGCGAAAAAAATTTGCGATGTTTATGGACTCAGTGCAGTGTCTGTGAGAGTAGCACACATTTGGTTTAAGCGTTTTGAATCCGGAAATTTTGATGTCAAAGATGCACGTCGCTCTGGTCGCCCTATTACGGATAAAATGGATGCCATTTTTGAAGAAGTGGAGCAAGATCGGCATATCAGTAGTTACGACGTAGCTGAAGAACTGGGAATTGACAACAAAACAGTTTTGGCGCATTTGAAAAAAACTGGGTACACAAAAAAGCTCGATATTTGGGTACCTCACGAGCTCACTGAAAGAAACCTAATGAACCGTGTACTCATTTGTGATTATTTATTACGACGTAATGAAACCAAACCATTTTTGAAGAAGCTGATAACTGGTGATGAAAAGTGGATCACGTACGACAAGAACGTGTGAAAAAGGTCGTAGTCAAAGGCCGGTCAGGCTTCACAGACTGGCGAAACCCGGGTTATCTCGCAACAAGGTGATGCTGTGTGTGTGGTGGGATTGGAAGGGCATTATTTATTATGAGCTGTTACCACCAGGCAGGACCATCGATTCTGAACTCTACTGCGAACAACTGATGAGATTAAAGCAAGAAGTTGAGAGAAAGCGGCCGGAATTAATCAACAGAAGGGGTGTGGTTTTTCATCAAGATAACGCTAGACCTCACATATCTTTAGCCACTCAGCAAAATTTAAGAGAGTTTGGCTGGGAGGTGTTAATGCATCCGCCGTATAGTCCTGACCTTGCATCTTCAGATTTCACCTGTTTCGGTCTCATCATAATTCTTTAGGCAGTGTCAGGTTAACATCGCGAGAGGACTGCCAAAACCACTTGTCGCGGTATTTTGATCAGAAGTCCCAAAATTTCTATAGCAATGGGATCATGTCCCTACCTACAAGATGGCAAAAAGTTATCGAACAAAATGGTACCTACATACTTTAGATAAATGTAAATAATGTATATTAAAAATGTTTTGAATTTTCTTAAAAAATGCGAAGAAACTTTTTCCCCAACCTATTATATTTTCTATTTATGTTTAAGCTGTGTACTTCTTTAAATGACAAATTTACCATATTAATAGATAAAGTTCTTTTATGTTATATATTATTAGTGAATAAGTCGTTGGAATACTTATTTAAAAATACATAGGTAAATAAATAGAAATAAACGCACCTGTTCAATGATACAATCAAAGTAGGAAAGCGAAGTTTGCCAAAAGGTTGTACAGGTCAGGTGGCAGACGTTTCATCCAAAATTGAAGACTTGATATACAAGATAAACAATATATTACTTGCTAAGAACATAATTGGCTTGACAAAAGCCGTTCTTTAAAAAAAAAAAATACAGATCCTTGCTCCTTTTTAACCTGTAAACACATGATTTGTGAAATCGTAGTGTGTCATGCTGTAAGTGTAAATACTTACATACCTATCCTTTCCTTCATTTCAGCTTTGATTTAATCTGAAAAGAACAAAACAATAATTAATATTCAAACATTCAATATACTAACGGAACATATGGAAGAGGAGAAATTTCAATTATCAAATGGAAAATACAAAATAACAGAAATTACAGAAATCTAGAATTTATTGAATCTTAAATTTAAGTGCAGATAAAGTTCATTATGTTAAAGTGTTGCTTCTAGCTGCTTTATGTTATTACTAGGTACATAATAAGTCTCTAACATCCATATATTAGGATACTCGTTTGCCGGCACGTCGGCGCCTTCTGTGCCTACTAAACTTTGTTGCTTTATTATCTTGGACAGTTTTCTTGCTAATGCTACTTCTAGGGCTGGCAGACCATCTAACTTATACAACATCAGTTTTAGTATATGCGAAACCCGAAACACGTGTCTAGTATTTTTATGTAAAGAATCTATGTACAAAATTTCAAAACTGTATCATGAATAATCACAAAGATATAAGCTTGTTATGTTACCTGGTTGTCCGTACAAAAACATGATCACCACGTGTCGCCCGCTGTACGCCCGTACCTAGTGCCGCTATGACCTGCAGTGACTTGTGTTCGTCACGCGGTGTCCATATTGTAACCTTTTTTAAAGATTTTTGGGGCAAAATATAACACGGTATAAAAATTATTGGAGTCGATTCAGTTATTTATTCTGAACAAACTATAATAATTCTTTATTTCACCAAAAAAGCCCTTAACAATATCCTTATGACTAACACTTATTATGGCTTAATACAAAGGTCAGTATTTAAACACTCTGACTCCTAAACTAGGTGTAAGTTCCTGTGACTTAGGAGTCAGGAAATTAATTATATTCAGGTTTCGCATATACTAAAAATAATGTTGTATATTCACGACTATATCATCGAACTTATTTAATTTCTCCTTCCATATTAATTGATTTAGAACTAAGCTTCAGTCAAAGGCATCTTAATAACTTTTTCTCTGAAAATCGTCATCCGAGCGTAAATCTTTATCCTATGCCTTACCTATTATTTTTAGTGGAAACCTTTTAGCCGATAAGTTCATTGAAATTGTTGTAGACCTTAGCTAAAATAGTCTCTTTGTCTGATATGTAATTGCCATTAAAACTGTTTACTTGTAAGGCTGAGCGTCCACTAGACCGCGCCGGCTGCAACGCACGCACGGCACGCAACGGATTTTGGTTTGTTTGTATGAAGAAACGAAAATGCGGGCGGTAGGTACCTATAGTGGACGCAGTGCTATATGAATTCACACAAAGCAAACCGAAATCCGTTGCGTGCCGTGTGTGCGTTGCGGCCGGCGCGGACTAGTGGACGCTCACCTTAATGAAGCAATCTTGTGTAAACAGTGGATTTTATTTTGTTTACCTATCATTACCTGCTCATTAATACGTAATTAGGCTTATTATGTAATTATTATCATGTCAATAATTTGCACCTTTCTCTTTTGAGCAATTATTATAAATAGCAATTTCTGCGTGGAATAGTTAATAAATTATTTTCGAAAGTTTTAGACAGTATTATTATTAACATAGTTTTCTAGCATGGTTAGTGGTCTCACTAAAAATTCTAGATAATTATTAAAAGTACAATAATTAGCGCTTATTACTAAGTAAGTTAGCTTTTTGATTCTTTGAATTGTGAATGTGGTGTTTGCCTATAAGTAATTGTTGCACTCTAAGACTGTTTTAAGCATGTAATTTTTTTTACAACTAGGTGTACACAGTTGCTGGTGAACCTAATAAAATAAAATAAAAATAATAAAATAAAACATGTGTCGAAGTACTCTGTAGATTTATGCGATTTTAAATTGTGCTAACCATAGCCAAACTGAGGTGTATCGTGTCGTTACATACGAGTATTTTCCGGACAATTTGCGCCTCATCTAACATACCAGACACGGACAAATCGCGTCATAAACGTCGACACGTCACGGACAATTGGTCAAAGTTCTCATGCTTAGCAATAGGTTTGACGAGTAACTTGTGAATACGAGTAATACTCTTAGTGATGGAAACAGTCAAATAATAGACATTAAAATGGAGTGGTCACTAGCTCCACAGAGGAGCTCGTGGGTAAGTAATAACAGCCGCACGCGTCGATCCATCAGGTTAAGCTACGCTTGCCGGGGTTGGTTAGTGGACGGGTGACCATCTTTACATACCGAGACTCTTCCGTGCCTCGGAAAGCACGTTAAGCCGTTGGTCTCGGCTGTCATTCGTGGATCTTTGACAGTCGTTACGGGTCGTCAGAAGCCCGAAAGTCTGACAACCAGTCTTACCAAGTGGTGTCGTATTACCCAGTTACTGGGTTGTGGAGGTCAGATAGGCAGTCGTTCCATGTAAAATACTGGTGGTTAGACTGGAAGCCAACCCCAATATGGTTGGGGAAAAGGCTAGGCAGATTCATTCATCACTAGCAATACAGTTAGCTTAAAACGGCAATGACATTACCCCATCCGGATGTGACTATTACCTCAGAATAATCCAAGATTATACCATTGACTCATCAGCGGCAGAAACTTTACAAAAAAACCAACAATTGACATTTACGGTCAATAAACAACAAAAAGCAACAATCAAATAAATCTATTAAATAAAAAATATGGCATTCTGCACACGTGCGCACGAGCAAATAAAGCGTCGCGGCGGCTAGACGGACGTGGTATTATCGCAATATGTATGCGACTGGTCGCGTCGATTGCCGTGTCAATATTGGACCACCGCAAGTCGGCACGCTCCGCTCAATAGCTCAGTTTGCAGATGATCTAAATACCGTATGATTGTGTGCTTAGTTTGTTAATGTTCCCAAATTAGGAGTCCTTAAGAGCCTTGATCACGCGCAGGCTGGCAACGTCGCATTTTTATAAGTTTTTCGTGATTATTTCAATAAATTTAAATCAAAGGACAATTTCCTGTGACAATTTCTTAGATCATTGGTATTGGTTTTGCTATAGTAAGCAATAGCTTACTATAGCAAAAAGTGTCGTTACAACTTTTCGTGAGAATTTCACGTCGCACGTCGCACGTCGCACAGCTTACAATAGTAAGCTGTGCGACGTGCGCATGTTTCTCTGTCTGTCTCTCTCTCTCTCTCTCTTATAGAAATATTAAGTTTATATTACATTATATTTGTTAATAATAAAAAAAAATATTATTATAACTTAAAAAAAAAATATTACAATTCCTTCACTAATTAAACGAAAGGAACTTCGTTCCATCCAGGTGTCCCTTTTATTTTATTTTTTTTATGTATGTTCCCCGATTACTCGAAGATGGCTAAACCGATTTGGATTTTTTTGTTTTATTCGAGAGGGTATACATCACAATTGGTCCCATATAAAATTGATTAACTTTGCTTCGGTAGTTTTTGAGTTAGCTTCAATAATACGTATTATTTCCACACTTTTATATGGATGATGTTCTAGTTTGTTTTGCAGGTAGTGGTATTAGAATTTGTGTGGGGTAGGTACACAACTAAAAAGTGAGAAATAAAAACTTTTTTACAAAAAAATACAACCGACTTCCAAAGACAACACTACAAAGTGAAAAATAACTTTAATTTCGGAAGTCGGTGGCAAAAAACGAAAATACATTTAACTAGACACCGACTTCCGAAATTAAAGTTATTTTTCACTTTGTAGTGTTGTTTTTGGAAGTCGGTTGTATTTTTTTGTAAAAAAGTTTTTATTAAGAGTAATTACCAAAATAACCGACAAAAAATAGCATACATGCTTATAAATACCAACGATCTAAGAATTCGTCACAGGAAATTGTCCTTTGATTTAAATTTAATGAAATAATCACGGAAAACCTCAAGAAATGCGACGTTGCCAGCCCGCGCGCGATCAACGCTCTTAAAGAGTTTGTGTTTGCAAGGGTTGAGCCGACCCCAACATAGTTGGTAAAAGGCTAGGCAGATTTAGGCAGGGCTCAGGTCTGGCAGTATCGTCATAGAGCATGCGCCAGAGCATCTACCGAGAGTTGTCTCTACAGCTCTCGGTAGATGGCCTGCCATGTGCTACGTTAGCATTTTTACGTTGATGACTGTAGTTAGAGATCTCTTAAAATATTTTTCTTTCTTTCTTAATAAGTGTATCTATGCTTATACTTCCAGGCAGGCTTCGTTGGCATTCGTAGGTCGTTTTCATACTAAGTTGATTAATACTATTGCGCCACACTATCCCTCGATCTATTGAGGTACCTATTTACCTACTCTACGAGTACATGTCCGCAAGCCGTGGTACATTATCTTTTCTTTCAAGATAGTCCTTTTTAGGGTTCCGTACCAAAATGGTAAAAAGGAACCCTTATGGTGTGACTCAGTATGTCTGTCTATCTGTCTGTCTGTCGCAGCTGGATATCTCAAGAACTACTAATGCTATCAACTTGAAATTTGGAACAGTTTTAGATGACGTTTGCCCAACTATTTTGCAAATAAGATTTTTTTTTTTTTTGTAGTAGGTAACAGGGGCTGAAAGGGGGTCTTCAAAATTCGGAGTGGGGCTACTAGAGCATGTGGGGTATCATATGAAACAGCGCTGTTTACGCATTCTCAAACATTTTTTTTTTTTTTTAAGTTGCATAGTTTTCGACATTTGATGAAAAATGTTAAAAAAAATACCGCCCCCCCCCCCCCTTATCTCCGAAGTTTGCATAGAGAAAAATCTGAAATTATTCTGTGTGATAGAAGTTTATGTATAGATTACAGGAAAAATGAAACGATGTCTCTAAATAGCACAGTTTTTCAGAAATCATCAACAAAAATTACATATAAATGATGGTACGGAACCCTCGGTGCGCGAGTCCGACTCGCTCTTGACCGGTTATTTGAGTCAATTAATGATCACTGCTCACCACTCTTTTCTCACAGCCTCATATTACTTTTATCATATTATTTATATAATCAGCCTATAATGTCCAAACCCATGGTTTCATAGATTTTACCTCTGACGAACACACTCACAAACTTTCCTCTATTATAACTACATTTGTGCTACATAAAGATCTTCACTGTAGTTTTAGATTAGATGTATATTAATTACTAGCTTTTGCCCGCGGCTTCACCCGCGTGGATGTCGGAAAATATCCCACGGGAACGTACTGCCGGGATTAGCAAAATGCCAAATTTTATCCAAATCCGTTCATCCGTTTTCGCGCCAATCCGGAACATACATCCAGACAAACAGACATATAAAAGTTCTTCATTACTATTTAATTATACATACTCGTATACGAGTATGTATAAATTACTAGTAGAGGTTAAAGATATTTTCGATCCAGGAAACAACCATAAAATACAGATGTTAATTTTGCAGAAAATTACTACTGTATCAAGAACATTATTAAAAAATATAATTGTTTATTAAAGTAATGCTTAAATAAACTGGAATTTATTATTATGTTTCGCAAAACAAACACTCAATATTTTGAGATGGTTCTATATTTCAAGGTTTTGTACATACAATGTTTACCTACTAATAGCTAGTTAAAATTAAACTTTTAACAAGGTCCTGTTTTGTTTTACTGTCGAATTTTATTGATTAAGAACCGATTTTTCAATCATCCTGTACATATAATAACGTTTATCTCAAGAATAAATATGGCGGTTTGACACTATTACCTTCTACAGGGTGAAAATTCGAAAACTCCAATAAAACCAATTTTGAACCCTACGAATTAGTTTTAGTATAACCCATTTCAAGGAATACCAATCACCCTGTATACAAAAGCTGTCAAACCGGATAAAAGATATATGAAGATTGAAATATCGGCCCTTAATGGAATCATATTAAAACTAGATGTAGGTAAATGTTATGTTCCCCCGCGTGAAGATCAAGAATTATCCCACGGAAACGTACTACCGGGATAAAAAGCATCCTATGTTCTAATCCAGGTCATGGTCTACCCATGTGCCAAATTTATCCGTTCAATCCGTTCAGTAGTTAGCGTGAAAGCGTAACAAACAAACAAACAAACTCACTGTCGCATTTATAATTTAGTTTTGGTTTTCATTTTGATTTAATTTTAATTTAACTTGATTTAATTTGTAATTTGATTTTTGATTTGATTTAAATTTAATTTTGATTGATTTTTTATTCTAACATTGATGTTAATTTTGATTTTAAGTTTTAATTTTAACTTTGATTTTAACACTAACATAGTTTGTAAGTTATAATACTAACCAAATACAACATGGATGCTTTCCGAAATAAAAGATTGAATTGAATTTATATTATTAATTAGGATTAGGATGTAATGTAAAGTAGTAAAACTCTGTCAAATAGAACATAGTATACCTAGAATCAAAGACAAGACAACCCCCCTTAAGTTAAAGAGCACTAATCTGGTAGAATGTCTTACTAACAAGTACCTACCTAACAATGAAATAAATTAAACGTAAACTAACGAGGTGTACACTCATACCTGCAATGTCAATAAAGTTAGGATATCGACTAGAGACACGACTATCGCATTAGCTTCAGATGAAGCAATTACACCGGATTGTTAAGATAAAACTAAACGACTAGCTCGTTAGAATCCCTTCAAATAGAAGGTCTTACGGAATGGACATTGGCAAATGTGAAGTCGCAAAATGATTTTATTGATCCGTTATAGAGGAAAACACCACAAATAGTCCCAAGTCAAGAAGTACAGTAGGAGCAAAGATAAGTTAAATGGATTTTTAAATTGGCTGAAGCAATACAAAAGATATGGTGACAGTGCCAGTTCATTTTTAACCGACTTCAAAAAGGAGGAGGTTCTCAATTCGTCGTTTTTTTTTTTCTTTTTTATGTGTGTTCCCCGATTACTTGAAGATGGCTAGACCGCTTTGGATTTTTTTTGTTTTAATCGATTGGGTATACATTATAGTTGGTCCCATATAAAATTGATTAACTTTGATTTGGTAGTTTTTGAGTTAGCTTTAATAATACGTATTTTTTCCCCACTTTTATATGGATGATGTTCTAGTGTGTTTTGCAGGTAGTGGTATGAGAATTTGTGTGGGGGTAGGTACACAACTAAAAAGTGAAAAATAAAAACTTTTATACAAAAAAATACAACCGACTTCCAAAAACAACACTACAAAGTGAAAAAAAAACTTTAATTTCGGAAGTCGGTGGAAAAAAACCAAAATACATTTAACTAGACACCGACTTCCGAAATTAAAGTTATTTTTCACTTTGTAGTGTTGTTTTTGGAAGTCGGTTGTATTTATTTGTAAAAAAGTTTTTTTACATCTATCTATTATTATACAGGGTGGAATTTTGTAAAGCCACCTGAAGGGAAAGTACTATTAATACTGTAGATAGAAAATTTTACTCAAAGAAAACATTCCTTTATTTTTGAATAGAAAGAAAACTGCATTCAAAGATTTTCAAAAATTAGCTTGCCACACCCGGGAATAGAACCGACTAAAATCTGTAAAAATTACACTCTGTACTTTGATTGCATCGATCGTTAGGATCAATTATAAGGATGAAATCTTTCTATGAAACTTGATAAATTAAATGAAAGGAAAACCATGAAATCTGGACTTATAGTTTATCAGTTTTTGTATATAATTAAAATAATTTAAGATTTCATGGTTTTCCTTTCATTTAATTTATTAAGTTTCTAAGAGAGATTTCATCCTTATCCCTGTACTTTTATTGCATTGATCCTAACGATCAATTGATAGTGAGTGATCACTGATCAGTGTAATTTTTACAGATTTTAGTCGGTTCGATTCCCGGGTGTGGCAAGCGAATTTTCGAAAATCTTTGAATGCAGTTTTCTTTCTATTCAAAAATAAAGGAATGTTTTCTTTGAGTAAAATTTTCTATCTACAGTGTTAAGAGTACTTTCCCTTCAGGTGGCATTACAAAATTCCACCCTGTATAATAGTCGAAACGCTCGGGTCATAGCCCGAGTGCGCGTCTACTTTTTAAGGAAATTTCTCGCCGACCATGGAGAAAGTTGTCCAGTGTGATGGTCTGTACCACAACCCTAATTTTTACCTCACCTTTCTGATACACCTGTATAACACGGCCAATTGACGTGGGGTGTCAATGTGTTTAAAAATTAATTACCCTGACTGTATATGTCAATAACTAACCCGGGACATTCAAGAGACTTCTTTTTACAATACAGTGGAATATATTAACAGCAATCAAAAACATCTAACATACACAAGACAAAGTATTTTGTCTCCAGTTCTAAACTATAGCCCATTGAGACTCCTTCACGTCAACCACGTCACCTTAATAGCCTATTTAACAGGAGTGCTAAATAAGAGGCATTGTAGAATTACATCCGCGTGTCATTTCGTGTCATTGCATATCATAAAGATCATTCGATTATAACCGTTTAACCGTCGATGAGCGCTCGTTGCATGCAACGCCTCGCGACTCTAGTGGCGCCAACAACGTGCAATTACCAACTTGAATTTATCATCAAACTATCGTAGATCAATAAAATTTGAATCTTATAGCGATAAACATATCATTCAATTTTGTAAGTACTGCAGTTTAGTTACAGCAAAGTTATGTTGGCTAGGGCTTACGCGAGCTGACTCCACCGTTGGATCTGAACAAAGTGTTGGCTCATTTCAAAGCGACCAGTCATACAAATTGCACATTAAACGACGATTTAAACCGTGCCTTTCCTTTTACAATTCGTCATTCCGTCTCGTGTGCTTTTACAACGGGATGGCGCGAATTGAACTCAGTTTTGCAAATTGTTTTTGTACGTGTATCGAGAGCTGATCAATCGATTTGAATCGATTCCGTATTGGTATCGATGCACGTCTTTGATGTTAGAGCTGCAACATTGATTCCTTATTCGATAAATTATAAAGTGAAAACTATGTCGGATTTGCGCGCCGTTTAAAGCGTGCGATGAATTTGATGGATGTCCGTTGCTTGCACGTAGAGGAGATTGATATGATTTGCAAATAATTTTAACATTTTATTTGACAGAGTACCTATTCTTTTTGGCCATACCGCTTCGTACCGAGTAGACCCTCCAACAAGTGTGATGAGTACGTAATTTCCAAACGCACATACGTAACCACTTCATCATACCCAACTGTATGGGCCAAAAGCTGCGAAGGTAACGACTGATTTATAACGAGAGCTCTCCGTGATAAGTTGAGACATAACAGATTGACAAGTCTTTACGTCATTAGCACAGAGTACGCTAGATTTCACAAATTGTTGGACTTTATTTTCGTTTTCTATATTCTATAACTTGTTCATTCGTAAAACAGATCATTCTTCAACGGAATTATTAAATACTAGCTTTAGCTCGTGGCTTCGATTGCGTTAATTTAGAATTTGACAATCAATTCGGGTTGTACTCTGCTTGTAATAATATAATTCAATCATGATTCGAACGACACGTGGCGCCATCTATTATCATAAGAATGTTATTGTTGTTTTCTTCGGGAACAATACTTTTTTTCGGGACGAAGGTACTCTATGTCCGTTTATGTACACCTGACAACGTATATGTACAGAATGATCGGTTCAGTAATTTAGGCGTGAAAAGGTAATAAACAAACGAACAAACTTACTTACGCATTTACAATATTAGCTTTCAAATTTTCTCCATTTTCTTAATTCTCTTAGTTTTAATTAAGTTGGACTTACATTGTCGTTGCCATGATAAAATTTCCGATAAAATTTATTGGAATTACAGTTCTAGTTTCAGCAGTCTTGAAAATTGTTGTAGTAAAAGTGAGTATTCCTTTATTATATATTTTCATTTATCAAGCGTAGGCTTCGTTTTCGATATTTTCTTGCTTTCTAATTTTGTATTGGTACATGTACATAAATAACATGTTTATGTTTACAAACAGACCGATAATTTGAACCTACCTACAAAGTGTGTGCGTGTGAGTGTGTGTTAGTATCAATCGATATCGATTTTGAAACCAAAGTGGATTCACTATTGAATTTAACCAAGAGGATCAACAAAGGTTGGAAATACAAATCCTTTCAGTTATCTGACCTATCTGAGGTATGGTATGTATGGTAATGTTCCAGTGCTTAAACAAATTAAACAGCAGAATTTTCACCTTAAAATCAGCCGTTCACCTCACTCTTACCATAACTCAAAAAGCACTTAACGAAATGTTGTCTCCAACATGCTAATTCTACGACCTACTTCAAATCAGTACCGATATAATTCCTTTTTATTATAGATGGATATGCAGGGATAATCCCTTCTTACAGTCAATAAAGTTCTGCGTTCGCTTTATCATTCTCAATTCAATCAGGTAGGTACTAAGATTGAAATTCGATGTTCAAAATATTTTGACAACTTCAAATGTTATTTGATTTTCAAGAAACTGTCATCGGTGCGTCAAAATGAAGGTAAATATTTATACAATACTTTACGGCTACTGTTGATCGATTTATGTTTTATTGGAATTATTTTACTGTATTTGTAGCCGTGGTGACATGTGGGAATCGATAGTCAAAATATTTCTTGTGAGGCCGATAAAATTTATCGTTTACGAATTAGTCAAAGTACCTAAATAAAGTCATAAAAAGTGTTTTAAATATGCAGATGAATGAAGTAGTAAAATTAACAGTTACTATGATGCTGCAGGCGTAACTTACAATCATTCAGCAGTTACATACATAATAAGTGAATGCATAGGAGTGGAACTGAAGAAATTGAATAAATCAAATCAAATTAATTATTTGCATAATATAGGTAGGTATATACAGATGTTACAAATAAATATAAAGTACTCTGTATAATGATACAGAGTACTTTATATTTATTTGTAACATCTGTATAAACCCAATACCTAATAAGGTGTGCAAAGATTTATATTATTGTTAATCTAATCATCATCTAATTATTAAAATAACATTACAAAATTGTTATACTCAATTACTCTTCAACAACATTAAATTTACTATAAACAAAACTCTAATTAAAATATACAAGTTAATACTAAATTGTATATACTATATACAAGTATATAATAATAAATAAAGGGGGAAGAGCTTATAGGGCATCAACAAAGTCGTCCGCATCGCTGTCAGTGGGAAAAGTGCACAAAAGGCTGGCAGCATTACATTAAATTTTATTCACTGTGGAAGCAGATTTATTCAATAAACGTCAATAATCATTAGAAACATTACTTAGCACAATGTTATTTCTTTTCGATTAGATTGACGAACTCTGCGGAAGAAAATCTTCTCAACAGATTGCTGATTCTTGTATAATAGAAACTGATTAGTAATCTCAGCACATGATTACAAGCAATTCTGAGCTTCGAAAAATCGTTATACTACGATAACCTCTTCCTTTAATACTTTTGGATCTTTAAGTAGACAAATTACATCATCATCGCCCGGGCTTCCCCTCCATTTCATAGTTCCGAGTCTAACTACTTATATCAACAGCTGATAAAACCAATTCACCGTATCCATTGTTATGTCTAGGTGACAACTGACACCCGCCATTTGTAATAGATATCTTTATTACTACCGAGTGTAGATGCATACTGTTGTTACATGAAATGTGTGGTCGTGGATAAATACTCGTATAGATTATCACCTGGAATTGGAGAGCTCACCATCAAGTTAGGAGGTATAAGGTTCAATGGTGTGCCTGCACAGGTATTATCCCATTTATCTATTTCCTGAGTATGTAATGAGTATGAGTGATTTTTCACAGTACCTGTTGTCTTTTCTCATACAAATGAAGTGCACTGACAATGTAGCTCCATTTCCCGATGATTTTTTTCAGAGATATATAAGTAGGTACTTATTATTATATTATATTACGAAATTGATGCTGAAAATTGAGTTTTATCTAAAACAACATTTGATTAATATTAATTAAACCATTTCAAAAATGGTTATTCAAAGGCATATAACTAAATTTATAACAGCAACACAACTGTTCAAAAAAAAATTCACTCTTAAAATAAATTCTTTGAGAAAATGAGTTTTCAAATCTTATAGTTTGGGGTGGTTTGGGGTAGGACACCAGAAACCGCATTGAAATTATTCAACTTTCAGAAAAAAGGCATTTTATTTGGTATTTCCTGACCTTTTGGTGGTATATATTAGCATTAATCTAAAATTATAAACAATTTGTATATGCTAAAAAAAATGTTTTGGTAAATAATTGCATCTGATTATACCATAAAGTTTTACTTCAATTTGAAGGACACCCATATTTCAGATGAAGGCTCTTTTGTTGAAAATTGCTCTAGTAACTCGTAATCCTTACCAACAGTAAACAGAGTAGGAACCCCGTGAGTGAATAATTCATTTAAAATAGATCGAAGACCGGTGAAGAGGTATTCGTTTTGCGTTTAGATTTAGATGTTTCAACTGTGGGTGGCGAGAGTATACTTAGTTCTTGTGAACTAATAAGTTGGAGCTACAATGGCTAAGTAGTGCCTGCAGTGAGTTTGGTTCTAATTTAAGATGATAGTTATGTTGTTATCTTAGTTCTATCTGATCTACATCAGTTCGTGAATGTTTGATATACAATAACTTATGAGTCCTGTTTTCATATGTTTTCATCAAATAAAAACTTTTTTACAAAAAAATACAACCGACTTCCAAAAACAACACTACAAAGTGAAAAATAACTTTAATTTCGGAAGTCGGTGTCTGGTTAAATGTATTTTCGTTTTTTGCCACCGACTTCCGAAATTAAAGTTATTTTTCACTTTGTAGTGTTGTTTTTGGAAGTCGGTTGTATTTTTTTGTAAAAAAGTTTTTATTTTTCACTTTTTAGTTGTGTACCTACCCCACACAAATTCTAATACCACTATCTGCAAAACAAACTAGAACATCATCCGTATAAAAGTGGGGAAAAAATACGTATTATTGAAGCTAACTCAAAAACTACCAAAGCAAAGTTAATCAATTTTATATGGGACCAACTGTGATGTATACCCTCTCGAATAAAACAAAAAAATCCAAATCGGTCCAGCCATCTTCGAGTAATCGGGGAACATACATAAAAAAAAAAATAAAAAAAAAAAAAGGTTCTGACGAATTGAGAACCTCCTCCGTTTTGAAGTCGGTTAATAAGGATTTCAGGGACAGTTATATATTACGTCACTCAAGTTTAGCGTCAGCGGTTTGTCTTTCTAAGCCAGAAGGAAAAGGATTTCTTCATAGGGAACTTCAAATAACTTTTCGTTTAAATCTGACTCATGAACCATATAAAAATGATTTATCATATCAGTTACCTCGTAAAATATTCTAAAAATAACATCATTTATCACAATATTAATAAAATACATCCATCGTCTAGTAAAACAACCTAATAAACTAACTAATAAAGCCGTCAAACATTTCGCGAATAAAATAAAAAAAATAATTCAATAACATCCTCATAAACTACAATAAACGTGAAACAAAAAACCCTCATAAAACTGATTTATTAGTTAGCAACTAAAAAGTAGCTTTATTAACACTATTTATACACTTCTATGTTCCACGAAGTATCTAGTACCTACTCTCATAGATTTTTCTACGTTATTTACGATATCACAATACGTAAATCTTACAATTTTTTTATTATATTCGCGCTGTAAGAGGATCAAAAGAAATAATTCATAACGCTGTAAAGACCAGTCTTCACTGAACAGTATCCCGGGACCCGGGATTAGGAATCTTGTAGGCAACTCGTAAAAGGGGATATAACGTGGCCGTGTGCTGGGAATCCGATATTTGTTTATCCTTTTATTGCACTTTATAGCTATTTAAAGATTATTCTAATGGAAGGGTATTTTAGTATCATCCATGCGATTTGGTTGAGCTTGCAATATTTTTATAGCTGTAGTATTGGTTACAATAACAGACAAAGACATTTCAATAAAACGTGTTATTTATTCTGGAATATTATTATATGATAGCAGCTGTTTTACCGACTCGAACCAATGTGTACTTGGGAAACATAATTCATGAATTGAGATTATTGCAGGCTTATCCATTCTATAACCGAGTTTTACACTATAAAACATATTATTTAAATAACCTTCAGCAGAGTTAATTAAATACATTATAACATATTTTTAAATCAATACTAACAGCCTATTATGTAATTAATATTTTTGTTGCGACTTTGGACAAAAATTGATGTATAAATAATGATAATTATCTGTACAAGTTTTGATATTCAATTAGTTAATTAGTAGTGCAATCGTTGATTTGGTGCACATGTAGATTATTAGATGTAAAGTATTTGATGTATGAATATTTTTCTGGTGTGCGGTTAATAATTTCCCTAGTCAAATATCACCCCACTGCTGGGCAAAGGCTTCTTCTCATACAGAGAAGGTCAGAAGGCACGAGCATTGATCACAACGCTTGCTCAAGACGGGTTTATCCAAGTCAAGTCCAGGTTTGCCCAAACTTCCAATGTTTTTCCTTCACCGATGTCAGTAATGTCCCAAATGAACTCGGAAAGCACATAATTATGAATTGAAAAAGTCACATTGGATTGGTACTTGCCCGGATAAATTAAAAATCAGTTTATTTTACTTAATTAATCTATTTATATAACAATGAAATATTCTCCGTTGGCTTGGTAAGCGCATCACTTGAGAACGGCTAGACCGATTTGGCAATTTTTTTGTTTCAAAATGTTCGTATTATTCTGAATTAAGCTTTTATGTAAAATTTATGTTCGGGAAAAATAGAAAGTCTTTTTTTATGGGATTTTTGTATGAACTATAGATTTTTGGACAGAACTATGTCTTTCGAGTCAGGTAGTGATCAATAAATATCCCAGGGTAACAAAATGTAACCCAACAAGTCTGTTCGTAGCCTTTCTTCTACTCCATTTTATTTGTTTGTCTACAACATAATCTCTTTCGTTTCATGTCGCTTTCGCAATTTCTTCTGAATGTTAATTCATGGAAGAGCAATGTGTATTCAATGTGGAAAAAGATTTATTTTGTTTACACATTATGCTCATCTGATTTATAAGTTTGTAGGTATCTCAATTCCGATGAAAGATGTGTTTGTGTAAGTTTCTGCAAAATATAAGACGGAATTAGGATGGTTCATAACTTTTCTCTCGTACTGTCAGTACACAAATCAATGTCCTTCTCAATATGGATTTACATATATTCTAGTGACAATATTCAAACGATTAAAAACAAAGAATAACTCCCAAACAAATTTTTGTTGACATTTTTTTTTGTGCGTCTGGTGTTGAAAAAAATGTTATAATACAAAGTTTGAACCTCTGAACAGTTTTGTCTTCAGTTATACTTATAGAGGAAGTGTTGAATTAAAGATATTCCAGTTTGAAGTTCTAGAGGTTATGTCTTGTTAACAATAGACCATAATCGAAAAAGAAATATAGAAATACCTACTTACCACTTAGAATATCATTGATAGAAATGCATTTTTACAGTAAAATAAACTACGGACTACGCATAAGTCTAGCCGACCGAGACGTGCGTAGGTGTGCCGCATGGCCCACATGCGGCGTAAGTAAATAAATGTTCAGAAGAATACTTATTTAATAATCTTAGCCATCATCTTAGACAGCCTTTAATGTTCCCACTGCTGGGACACAGACCTCCTCTCGATGAGAGTCAGGCCAGGCCAGGCCCAGCGGTTGGTCGGGCCAGGTGAGGATCGGGTCAGTTATATATTTAAATAATTAATTATATAGTAGGGGTAGGTCGTAGGTAGGTATAGGTAAAAAAAACAAAACACTTTGTTTTAATATGTATTCCTCATCATCCCTAACCACAATGTCATCAAGAAAAATCTCGCGGTGCTACTTTGCTCTCTATGATATTAACTATAGATTGATGCATCTCAGTAGGGTTTTCTCTTAATATTTTGTCACTCCGTCTTTAAAGTGTTGAACAGCCACATAAAAGGCACACATTTGTATGCCCACTTGCACTTGGTCCAGCTTCTGTACTGCCAGAAACTTCTTTAAGCGAGTTATTATTAACTGCAACCATTGCAAGATCTCTGCATGCCTCGTAGACATAGTCATCTTCCAAAATCTAAAAACAAAAAGTATAATAATCTTTATACACTATATATAATGATTTATTACTATTTCGTGACCAATATAATTGATGTACCTGCTTATAATATTAGTACATCTCATGAATTACAATTGACAAGTTTCAACATATTTGTTATAAAGCTTTAAAATATATTTTTATTATTTCATTTAAAATCACGATTTTTAACAACATAGTATAAGAAGGTTGTATATACGTATTTATAATGTATATAGTATTTTAATAAATATTGTCTACGCAAATGTTAGTCTATGAATATGTCAGTCAGGATGTCACTCACTCATTTAATTGATGACGATGACATAAACCCATATTTTGTAATATCGAGTTATAGTTGTAGTAATTTATTGGTTTGGCAAAGTAATTTGGTTGATTTATTTATTCTTGTTGATCATCAACTTGCTAAAAGCATAAACTTTTAGCAAGTTGATGTTGATGTTGGGGATAGCCCTTACTATGAGTGGTGGGATAAATTGATTTAGTAAACGATTGGGTCAGACATTGATTATAGACAGCCGTTGTGGAACACATATTAATACATATACCGTAGAATGGGGTTACTTTAAATCGCGGGGCGACATTGATCGAAACTTCTTTTAGAAACTTAAGTGCAAATATTGAGAAAACGGAACGCACTAGCCCACTTTTTTTTTCGTGTTGGCAACACTGATCGTTAGCCATCTTTCCCTTAGAAGCATAGGCGAGTGCGGCGGCTCATTTTGCATAAAACAATTGAAAAGGTGAGTAACTACATATGAATATATTTTTTTTGGCCTGCAAAACTTTGTCCGTAACTAATTCGGTTTGTATATAGGCATAATGCAATTTATATTCGGTTAGTTTAACATTAATTTGTGAACTATAAAAAAATATTGTGATTTCCTAACCTCAAAATTTAAATGAGTTATTGGCATAAAATTAACGTGGGGTGACATTGATCAACAGGCTGGGTGAGATTGATCGGTGATCAAAGTAACCCTACGTTTTAAAGTAAGGGTGTGGTTAACTACTTTTATCCGATTCTTATGATTCTTTATATATTATTATTAATCTATTGCTTCAGAAACATCATGCCGCGAGATTACAAAAAAAAAACCCGGAACGAGAAGATATATAAACTACAGTGACGAATTATTAAATGAAGCTTTGTCAGGAGTAGTGACAGGAGCTATGTCTTTACGGGCTGCATGCAGAGAATATGATATTCCTTTTGGACCTCTGTACAATAAATATAAAGGAAACTTTACTAGAACTCCAGGTGCTCAACCTATTTTTAGCCATACCGAAGAAAAATCTCTGTTAAAGGCGGCAGCAAAATGTTCTGACTGGGGTTATCCTTTAACCGCACTTGATTTAAGGTTTTTAGCAAAAGCTTATTTAGACAGACAAGGCCAACATGTTGCTAGATTCCAAAATAATCTCCCAGGCCCCGATTGGGCATATTCTATATTAAAAAGGCACGAGGACGAATATTCGAAAAGAGAGAGAGACAAGAGAGTCGCCGCAAATATAAAAAAGATCCAGGGCAGGTGTTTCAAGGGAAAGTTTAAATGTATTTTTTGATAACTTAGAGCCACAGATCTTCCGGGATCTGACGATTATGTTCCTAAGTCGTAAAATAAAGACTGATAGTAAAATCTGTTTTATTTATATGATCAAAGTTACCCTATAGCATTAAAATGCTTATAAAATGAAAAATTACTGGTCGATTTTTTTGATTATTTTTTCCCGTAGTATCGTTTCGGGTCTACTTTCGAATTCCATAGTAAAAACATGGGTGATCAAAGTATCCCCACTCACGGTTTAACTTTGATCGCTTACATTTTAATTTTTTTTTCTTAAATTATTAAAATTTTGCATGTTAAAATTAACTTATTAAAATCTACACAAAAAACCGATTATTATACTTTTAAATAATAATAATCTCGCTAAAAATGAGAAAGCTACAGTCATATAAAGTTAAAAATTGATCAAAGTATCCCCATTTTACGGTATATAAATAAATGAGATGGAACGGATGTAATACTGAATGGAGTAACAACTGTAAATTGTACTGCTAATAAAAGTTATAAGCTTGTGTTTTCGCTACGTGTTTTATTCCAGGCCAAATAAAGTTAGCTAGGGTACTAACAGAAATCAAACACAATGTTTTCAAGTAGGGTAATAATAATCTTGAACTTTACTTGCTATGCAGTCATATGCAAATAAGATAATCACTATCTTGTAACTTGACTAACAGTCGCCAGGAATACTTACAATTTGGTATACACAGCTGCAGATTAGAGATGACTCTCGATCAAGTCTCAATGCTGGGTATCGGCACAATTTATAACACATAATATTATGGGCTTCCCATCGTGATAAACAAATGGATGCACACACAAAAAATCCAAAGTATCGGGCAGAATCGTAATCCAGAGTCACAGAAAAATGTCGTCGTATAAGCAAATAATCATAACCCATAGGCAAGCACTGGTCACACAGGGAACAGTACGTAAATCTCAGAGTCCATAAGTAGAAGCAGTCGATAAAATCATGGAAAATCGATTGGATAACACAAAATGTTGTCAGTACTTGTCACTTTGTCAGTAGGCCGGTTGACAGATGAAATGTCATGTTTTTTTTTGTTGGCGATGTTACCATACTCGAATTGTAGGTACTGCGATGTCATTTATGTATTACATATTATGACTGCTATATTCTTATCACAAACAGTCATTTTTATTTTCACATTTTTATTCTGATGCAGGAATGTGTTTTCTAAATATAATAATGCAATACGTAATACAAATCATTTTATGTAACTTGACCCATATTTTTATTACATGGCAACATTAAAAGTTCAGCTTAGCCTAAAGTCAGAAGTCAAGTCAGAAAAAGATAACGGAAGCCATGATTATTTTTTATTATCAATAAAATAGTCAATTAAGTTTTCAATTATGACGATATTTTTTCTCAACTTAGATAGGTCTTATGCTTGATTTGATAAAACTTGGTAAATTATTTCGGCGGTATCTATCACGACAACATAAATTGACGCTTAATAATTCCATCAACAATTCTCTCGCCTATGTTCTTTTGACTATTCATCATCTCATCTGCCTAGCCTTTAACGACTGTCAAAGGTCCAAGAATGACAGCCAGGACCACGGCTTTCTGAAGCACAGGAGTCTCGGTATCTAAAGATGGTCAACCGTCTACGAACCAACCGCGGCAAGCGTAGTTTAACCTAATCGATCGACCCGAGTGGCTGTTATGACTTAGCCACGAGACTTTTCTCAGTTCCAATTTAATTTTCTTCCATTCATTTAAAAGTCATCATCCTAGTATTTTATTTCTAATTTCCTTTCTCATCTTCAACAAAATCCATCCATTTTCTTCATTTATTTATTCGTAAAATAATTGGACATAAGTATTTCTACGAGTACCAGGTTCCCTATCCATTTGCATAAAATTATAAGACATAATATAACATAGCATACAATTGTTTATACTAATTATATTTACGCATAACATTATTTACACATGAAAGCTTGCTCATATTTTTTTTAAGCATAATTTCTCTAATCATAATAATGTTTAAGAATAACATTGTAAAGCATAAATTTATTTACGCATAAAACATAATTTTTATATAGTACGTAGGCGCTCAAAAAATATTTTTGTCTGCAGGGTTTAAAGGAACATTATATATTCATAATATTCAGTTAGTTAACTAGTAGTGCATGACTTTTTATGTTTATGGCTCACGATTTTTAAACTAAATATTATGCCATAAAAATTTATGCAATTCCAAATTATGCCAAAGTATTATTATGCCACATTATTATTATACCAAAATATTTATGCCAAAGATATTAGGAAAAAAAAATTATACAAAAAAGGGGTCCCAAAAGTTGTTCATAATGATGAGTACAATGACCTCTTATTGGATCGAACAGGGTTTTTGTTACACATTATATAAATAAGCACCTTACCTATGGCGAAATGTGTCATCGCACAAGAATATTTCGCACAAGCAAATATATGTCTTTGACTTTTTAGCTTTTAAACGGTGTGAAAATATTCGGTCAGTAGGACATTAATGAAGTTGTGTGTGACAAAGTGACAACAACTCTCGTAAAATTTTATAAATTTGAGTTGTTTTAGCGTCAAAGACAAATTATGATAAATACTGTGTCTTATTTTCCGTTATGAAAGTTTAGTGGCAAATCTCTGGTTTCCGAAATCCTTTCAATTCCATGTAGGTATTATTATAATGTCGAGCAATTTAATTGGCTTATGAGATTTCGGCCTCATACTCAAACTCAAAGCATTTATTTCAATTAAACCATTTACAGGTACTTTTGAATTGTCAAGGGGTCGGACATTCACAAAGATGAAGCTAGTTGCCCATTCCATAGCGTAGTAAGTTCGCATGGAGAAGAACGGGAAGAAAAGTTCACAGAGACTCTTATAGAGTAAGAGTCCAATCCAAAACATACACCCGTTTAACTGAGCTGTAGCTAGTATAAGTAGATCAAATCTAATATTTCCAAACACGTTTTGAATGATTCCCATAAGTATTCCGAAATTGAACTTTATTCAATTCACAGTTATATACGACCACCCGATATTACTAAACAATGGAACCCAGCAAGTGCTAATTTTTATACGATAGAAATTCAGAAATCCATTATGTAAGAAAATGCTGATATTGACATAACAAACAAAACATCATCACTAAAACAAATACCGAAGCTCAGAGTCATGACTGACGCGGGTTCGATTTGATTAAGAGATTTAACACAGTCAATATTTTATTAACTAATAAATTTTATAACACTGACTTCATTGATAATTCAAATGATAATGAACCTTATACCGTTAAGATCAAAGTTAACAATGATGAAGATGAAGAAGTAAGAGGCGAGGTGCCAAAAGAAATGTTTCATAATGTTTACGAAAAAGGAGTGATGGTGAGTGAGGAACGATTAGTTAGTGAGTTCTATAAGTAGCAATTAAAACAGAAGGCGATTAGATAGCATGTGGTATTTGGAACTTGGGAACAGATGTTGGATTCTGATAAGTTAACTGTTATCCAAAATCTTGCGTTTTCTTGGGAAACTGATTGCAGGCAGCATTGTTGCATAATTTTGGTATTTTTCTTGTCACAGTTAAAATAATTTTCAATTCGTTCTAGGATAGGATCTCTATGTGGGGTGTTAATCACTAGATGCTTGTTATTATGTTACAGTACATACTGACATTTGAAAAAAAAAAGCCTTCAAGCTTTTCAAAAACTCTTAAGTTTTGACTAAGAGTCATAAATACAGGGAATTAAACCGTACAATATGGTATAAATGCTAATATTATGTAGATCGAACTTGCTTTAAAAATTTAAATCGGTAGGAGTACAACAAGAGGTAGGACATAAGTAAGTACTAACAATATGCATATAGGTACATCATACATTTCAATATTTTTCACTATTGTTAAAGCTGTACCTGAAGACAATATGGAGTGATCTGTTAGCAACTCTTACCTGTTAGTAAACATGTCTTTCAGTAGAACCATTAAGAGGCGAGCGGAACTGACGGAGTCCAAACAAAGAGGCACAACAAGATACTGGAGATGATTGAAATATACATACGTTTCTTTGTGTACAGTGTACACCCTGCCTTAAATGGTGAACAGAGATGTGGGATAGCGGTGGTACTTTGATGCCATGTCTACCGTTGACTGGTAAACTTACAATCTTGACTTTTCTATGTAACTAAGTACTATTTTCAAATTCAAGGTTTTGTAATGATGCAACAGAAACTATGGTCATGCTCTACAAGTAGAACAAAGATAAAATGATCGTTTTTTATTACCTACTCAGCAATTTATACAAGTTTGTAGGAAATAGAAATATATACTTACATGGATAAAAAATCATCACTCTTAAGAATAAATAAAAAAATCATTTCTGTTCCTACTAGCTTTCTATCAATCTTAAAAGATATGTCATAAGCAATCGGACAGTTTATCACACTAAAATTATAAAGGCGAAAGTTTCAGAGTGTGTGTGTGTTTGTATGTTTGTTACTTCTTCATGCTCAAACGGCTGGACCAATATTGATAAAATGTTGTATGGAGGTAACTTACACCCTGGACATAGGCTACATTTTATCCCGGTATACGCGGGTGAAACCCAGGGGCGCATAATAATCATTGGGGCGCATCTTTGCCATTAACGTAGACTTCGATTTCACAATTATGCATTTCTATTAAAGCATAGATAATTAATTTTATTTATTTATTTATTAAAACTTTATAAGGCCCAGGAAGAGGTGGCGAGACGACCGCGATGCGTAGGTACCGCAAGGGTTGACTCGAGTTGGCCTTGGAAAAGGATGCTTGGAAGAATTTGGGGGAGGCCTTTTCAGGCTAATATATATAAAAAAAAAACTTTATGCACAAGTAAAACAAAATTTTGTACAAAGGCAAACTTAATTCCCGAGGCATTTTCTACCAGTCAATCTTACTTTAATTTGTGGGTTTAAAGACTGGAACCTATGAGTTTCTCAAACACCTTTGTTTAAATGCATTACTACTTTAATTTCCCTAAGTCTACTTTACTTTCTGACTAAGAATCTAGTGTTTAATTTATATGTGTCACTGTCAAGTTTTACTACTCTTCCAAAGTTTTAATAATCCTCAAAATGAAGAAACCATGATTTGTTACAATAATAGGATCAATGTCAATGACTCACTAACTTCTAAATCTATTACGGAATCCGTTAAAATATTTTATGGTTAAAGTTAAACATAAACAAGCTGAACTTCAAGATCTTAATACTGAACATTTGCATTTCTATAATCTCCACTTTGAATATTTGGGACAAAAATGTTACTTTCAAAGTCAAATTTATTTTTATTTGTATCAATAAAATTAATTTTATTAATTTGGTTTAGTTCAAAATTACTTAATTTGAGATTAGCGGTAACACAAACATTAGAGTTGAGTTCGATGGTGAGAACTTTATAATCGGAGAAACGTCTATATGGCTACAGATTTGAAACCACTATAGATTCTTTTCTCCCAATTAACCTCAACTCACAAAAGATTAGGACTGAACAAATGACTTCCTCAAAACTGTGAGATAATTACCTGTCACTAGTGTCGGATTTACAAAAGCCTCTAGCTAATGTTTATTATGGTTATTACCACCTATAACTTTATTCAGTCCTAGTACATACCTATAAGATTTACTGGTGCAAAGACCTTCGACCTTTAAGTGATTTATGACCGGCTCTTACTTAATAACTTAATCAAAACAATGTCCATTCCATGCAATCCACGTATTGCATTTGCGTGATATTTATTTAATAACATGTGTTAGTTATTATGATCGTATCCGGCAGTGGCTGTCAATGATTTATTGATTTCGTAATCTGTTTATGTTTTGAATTCACACTACAACAGGGAAACGTGCTTCCGTGGCGCACTAGCTGTCAGTTTGGAATAGCAGGAACGTTAGGAACGTACTTATATATTGTTGAAAGCTTTACCTGGGCATACATTTATTTATTAAAGGCTTACCAATTAAACACATACACAGTATTAACCCAGCGTCTTTGTCATAATATATACATCTTAGTTATTCCGTTTTGTTAGTTAGTTAATATGTTCCGTAACATTTAGATGTTACGGAACATATTAACTAACTAAGTTGAGGAATGATTAGTCATTCCTCAACTTAGTCAAAGTAGTTCCTCAGTTTATCGTCAAATCCATCGAAACTGGCTTCAATGATACTGAGATC
Source organism: Cosmia pyralina (assembly GCA_946251885.1). Classification (NCBI taxonomy): domain Eukaryota; kingdom Metazoa; phylum Arthropoda; class Insecta; order Lepidoptera; family Noctuidae; genus Cosmia; species Cosmia pyralina. The sequence continues at coordinate 24,319,793 of OX276358.1, forward strand.
CATCTCGCAATTTCCCTACCAATAAATCAAAAGTCGTGTACTGATATGAGAATGACCCAAAAGCGCATCACACAAACTTCCTCGGATTGACAGAGGCCGACACACTGTTTTCCATCCTACCGAAATCGGCACGGTAAATGATAGGAATAATTTATTACATCACTGGGATAAGATTTATATTAACGTTAGACCACCAACAAACACATAAACATTAATTACATATGTCGTGCCTGGATTTATTGCAGCGTTCTCGTTCTAAGAAACAATATGTACAACAATAGATTTGGTACTGAATGCGTATCACGTGTTTAGGGATACAGATGTCATTAAGTCGAAGAAGCAGATAGTCGATTAGTTGGCAAGATGTCATTACAATTTCAAGAAATTTCAATAACTGCAAAATAAAAAACTGATAATGTGATTGCGACAGATGCACTATTGGAGGTTGTTAATTCAGCAAATACCAGTTGACCAACGAATAACCATGTACCACCCAAGAACACTAGTGGCAAAAAACCCTCTCATGTAAGAATGGGTCATGAGGTCGATCATAAAAAAGTTAGGGGAAGTAAAAGATACCATCAACCAGAAGTCGGACTACTAGAGAATCTTCTACGTGTTATAAAAAGAGAGGTAAAAGTAATAAAGACATTTTATCAATAGTACGTACTTCATCAATATGAATATTATTGTTACACTATAGTGTTATGATAATATTCATATTCGTAATAAAGTCATTAAAATTTTATCGTGTGAAAATAATGGTCTTTAGAGTAGTTAATTATGTAATTATTATGTCACAGGACGGTTAGTTTATGACCTAAGAGCTAGTAAATATGACAATGCTTGTCATTTACCTGTAAATAGTATAATAACAACAAATCTTTTAGATGCCGATAAACATTTTATGGATTTGTAATGGAGGAAACAAGAAATTATTACTTGTTTGAGTGTAAAATGTGTGTTACTTACCGTTTTGTACTTGGGTAAGTACAAAGGATAGTATGGTAAAGTTACCTAATTCGTGCTTCTTGCATTAGAATTCCCTCTTCGTTATTAAATAATGGGTTACAGACCAAATAATATGTATATAGTATAATGTTACTTATTTCAGTGCTTATTTATGTCTACCTTAGTCGCGGAGTAGACGTGGTTTTTGCCAGTAACAGTGTTATTTAACGGGGATGATTTTATGGTCCCAATATTTTTAAACACACTCTGTTTTTATGATCTATGACATTAGTCAACTGTGTTCCTACAGATATATTATTATATATCTTTAGGTACACAGTTGCCTGAATGATAGCATCGTCATTATATTTTTCCAAAGTCTCTTTCGGGCCATCTTTACTTGTCTTTTCACGATCAATAGTACCTATTTTCAAAAATATGCATTTAACTGTTTCCCTCAAGATTCTTAACTTTTACTAAACTTAAACTTGACTCAGGACTACGTTTGAACTCAGGTTAGCAATGTTAGCGGTTGTTGACTGAAACATAAAATGTTTACTGCCATTGCGTCAAATTACATCAATCGTAAAGTAAAGAATTCCATCTTATCTAACGTTACCTTAACCGTTTGTCGTATCGTTGTCATATTGATTTTCATGCAAATCAATAATTTTGAGTTTAAATAAATCGTTTGTCGGTAACTCTTTATGTAATTTTGGAATACTAAGTAAGTAACTGTGATTGTTCACTAGGAAGGGAGAAATTTTACACCAAACTTTATCTACTGTATTCCGTTTTCTTCGTAGTTTCCGAATTCAGATTCATTGTTACCTTTTCTAGCTGCATTGGTTCAATCAGTTTGATATTCTGTTGCATTAAATCTATTAGAACCTGATAATTATTCGGTTCTCATTACACCGCATGAGCCATACTATCCAGTTCCAGTTGAGTTCGAAACTATTGGTGTCAACTTAATAGACGAATAGACCAAGATAGCCAAAACTGAAAATGTTCCTGTAGGTATCTACATGAAACGCATTCAATCAATCTGTCTAGCCTTTTCCCAACTATGTTAGGGTCGGCTTTCAGTCTAACCAGATGCAGAATACCAGAATTTTACATGGAGCAACTGCCTATCTGACCCCACAACCCAGTTACTGGGTAATGGTAAGACTGGTTGTCGGACTTTCGGGCTTCTGACGACCCGAAACGACTGTCAAAAATCCACTAATGACAACGGGGACCAACGGCTTAACGTGCTTTCCGAGGCACGAAAAACGCAGTCACAAGAAATAAAAAAAATAACACGCTTCATTCACTATTATCAGAGACAAGAAGTTTCTGATAAACGCTGGACTAGAAACGAAATCTCCACAGTACATAAATGGTACAGAATTACAGATCACTGTTTCCCAATATGAAAACAAACAGGCCCAAATAAGCACACGGATTGAACATTTCCAAAATAGAGCGGGCTTTAAAACGTGTTGTAAATACATGTCGGTAGATCGGGCCTGATTGAAATATGGATGCAATGCGCCCGCGCGGTATTTGAGGAAAGATTGATTCGGGGAAGAGATGCGGTGTCATGTTTGAGAGTTTGTGCCTACACGATGAAGGTCTCTGGGGGGATTTAGTTTTCAAATTGTTTAAAAGTTCCAGACACTCAAGTCTCTAGAACTTTTAAACCACTTTAAAACTAAATCGAAGGAATCTACAAATTTTATCAAGATTATAGTCTTAGAGTAGGTACATCAAGGGTACACATGAAACACTCAAATATACTCTAATCATTTATTAGTCTGAAAGCTTCGGAGAAGGAAGTTAAGAGGATATATCGAAGCGTGGTTTAGCGCGATGTGTAAGGTAAATGGCGTTATGGCTGTTTAATTTGACGCGCGAGATAGAAGATTCTCACGCGCACTGGAATTTAAACGATCTTCGTTTGAATGTACATTTATGACAAATGCTATACTTAAATCAATTTTTAGCGTAGTAACTTCTTAACATATTTAAATACCTTCGATTTAAAGCAAATTTGTCTGCACAATAAGGAAGTGTTAACGCATAATTGTATAAAACAGAAAACAGACGGTGGTACTTTGGAATTTTGTTCTGTTCGGTTTTACAGCAGTAGACAATATGGTCAAATAACACATTATGGAAAATTGAAATGATTTAACCATATACATTGGGTTTTATAGGAATTAAAAAAACACAAAATTATCGATGTATCCCCTTAATGGAAAGAAGTTGACTTGATCAGGGCACATTGGTGCCAAGTTATCATTATCAATTACCCTAAGGTAAGCTTTTAGTCTAAGCAGCTAATGAGTTCTATACCAAGAAAATATTTTTTTATTATTACTTAATAGTGATGGAACAACGTTAATAATAAAAAAAATATTTTCTTGGTATAGAACTCATACTACGTACAATATTAGGTAAAATTACTCACGGACGAACTCGTGTGAGGGGATAATAATATGTAGACAGACATATCCATTTTGATAACAGAATATTTCTCAATTACTCAATACACCAGTAGGTAACTCATTTGAAATATCGCAACTTGTAACACTCAACTGAGAGAGTTACTAACCTGCTATATTTGTTTACCTACATGTGTGATCTTTAAACACATGAAGTAAACATATTCAAGCAATAATCTCAAACATAGTTACGTCACGATAGCATACTTTTTTCAACTGCCACCTCTGCGGCAATAATCTTTGTTGAAAGAAAGATAGACTTTCAATGAACACGGAGAGTTTGTGTTACCGCTGCCGTATTTATTCATTTACCTAATTCCGTTAATGAACTACTGTTACACGTGTTTTAAAATGTGAATTCTGCTGATTTTTATGGAGTCGTGTAATACATATTGCTAGGTATATTGCTTGGCTAATATTCTTCATGTTGACGGTAATAGTATCATACTTCATAATATTAATATATGTTTATCAACATGAAGAACCAAATGAAATCAAACAACTGTGATGATTTTTTCTACCCGCAAGACCATATACGAGTAAGTAAGATGAAAAGAGAGTAATATAGTATAGCTTTTAAATGATTGCCAAATAAAATTAATTAATAAATAAATAATAATAATATAAATATATAACAATAAATAAAAATAATAATAAATATTAATTTATTTATATTATTATTATATTTATTTATATTAATATATAATTAATTAATTATTAATTTAAATGATTGATTTTTTTATTTTTTTTTTATTGAAACGGGTGAAAGCCTTTTCCTGAGAAGTTAACATCAATTTCCATCTTATCATCACTAAACGCAACTACTTCATTTCTAAAGTAATTCATTTTCATGTCTCTTTCATAGCCCTTGTCAACAGAAAAATGATATTACCAATTTATATGCGAATTGAAATTAACCAATGCGGCACTAAAGCACCAATAACCATCACACGTCCTATCAAAACCATCAGTGAAAGTGCTTCAACAATTCCTATCGAAACAGTTCCTTATTAAAACATCATACATTCTATTACATCCCTGGTGTTATTTTTATTGCGAAGGTTTAGCCTTAAGGTCGTAAAGGGGGTTAGTACGTTCTAGTTCGCATTAACTTTCATTGATTTGTATGTGAATGTTTACATTTTCTGTAATAACGATTTATTTGCGGAAGTAGCTCAGTCTGGAAGCAAAGCCGGTAGGATTCGAAATGTACTATAAATTGAATTATATTGGAAATTTGGATTGAGCGGTAGCTATTTGTATCGATGTTAATGTTAGTGGCTATTGTGACGGTTTATGGAAAATGTTTTCCTTTATAAGCAGTTGAAGATGTTTTAAAATCGTAAAATATATAAGTAATAGTGGTGTAGTTTTCCATGTTGAAGAGATTTTCTCGTCTCTTAATTAAGACGTTGTGGTTGCCAAACAACTGGTTGATGTAAAAGATAACCATAAGCAATAAAATATACTTAGAATAGTCCCCAATAAAGATCGTGCCGATATCGGATCAGTTTAGGAAATGCTGTTTAAATTGGTATTAATAAATTCTCTGGATACCTACTTTCAAACTGCAGTTAACGAAATCAGAAGTATTGCCAATAGTTACCAATTACGGGCCTCATAAATATAACAAAAGCGACTGCTACCAATTACCGTCGAGACAATGTCACCACACGGATTCGAACATGTTTCGTTATGGAACAGAGTCTACAGTTGACAGCCTTTAATGTTCCGTTATCAAGAAACATGATTTATTGGACACTTTGATTATTTGAATTAAATCTTTGTTAACAATGCTGTGTAATGATGTTAGCTTTTGTTTCTAACAGGATGAGAAAACAAAACAAATATTATTTAGTTCCTAACAGCGTATACAAGTGAGAGTTGAGAAAGACGAGACGAGAATTTAGATGAGGAGCTAAGCAAAATCTTACGGTGCAGTTTTCAAACCTTAATTGGTGAGCACTTAACAGTGTAGCTCTTAATAGCTGCTTATAAGTTTCAAATGTGCGTAAGAAAATAATAACTAGAAGAATCATATAGCAGCGTAGTTAAGATAGGCTATGGATTTGACAGCTGCAGCATTAAATTAAATATTTTATCAGAACGATTCTAACAGTGGTATTCAGATTTTCAAATAAATTAACACAATCATGCTATTACTCAAGCAGTGACTATTGAAAACTCCAAATAAAACATTACAACTGACAATCCTGAAAATAAATCACTTGCCCTTGCAGGAATCGCATACTAATTATTCAAAATTAGGCCTTAACAAACCAAATACGGAGATCACATCATTTGACATTCACGAAGCCATTCAATTATCAAATAATGCACCAAGTGACGGTGCATACAATCTTTACACAGATCTGATTTTGCTGACTTATGCAAATTTTACAGTTGTACGATAATTTTGCAATAATGTTAATAGTGAACAAGCTATGAATGTTAATTTGCTGCATGTAATAGGATTTCCTTTATGCATCAAGTTTGTAGCAAGAACTTTGAGACCGCCCTGATTTGATAATTCAAAAGGACATACTTAAATACTTGTATAACTCAGAACAGCTGAATGATTTACGTATTCAATGCTTACTACTAGCAAATGAATAAGATCAATATCATAATTATAGATAGAACACAAATTAACAAAAGAATCAACATTTCAACCTCACCAAACGCAATAAGTTTAGCAGGCTCCTTAAGACTTGTGGAAGGAACATTTTCCGATTAATAAGCAAAGTTGAACACACTTAAGATATTGAAGAAATCATTAATATCAACATTGAAATTAACATTTGCAATACACTTACTAATTATCGAGGTGTCAATAGGAAAATTAAGCATTAAGTTTAAAATTAGTCAGTAACACCAGTTATTGCACATAACCGTTTGTAAGTTGTAATCAAACACTTAACAAAGCAATCAGTTGGAGAAATTAATTATTCAGGAATCATGTTAATAGAATTCAATGTAATTAACATTATGATAAATGTTAATTTCAGAGGGGCTTTGCCTAAGGATTATGACAGTACTCATTATCGGATTAGATACCTGCCGTACCTGCATTACCGTATATGAGTTGCCAAAGTTATTCTATATTGCATCAATCCTGCGAGAAGATCTTACAGTTTGCAAGAAAACTGTTCTACAACGTAGAACATATGAAAGAAATGACACACACATAAGTACGACACATCATTTATGTTACATAGCACTGTCAATCTGAAAGTTACAGTATAAAATTAAATCAAAACACTTTCAAAAATCGTTGCATCCAGAGGAAAATTTTAAGGTAAAGATCTTGCAAAAAGTATGTAAAAATGTCCTCGAAAATATGTTCTTGTGACATTAAAATTACATTGTCACATTTTTTACGAGATATTATTATGATAAATACACTAGCAATATTTTTGCCAATATTTCTTCATTATTATAGCAGTGCCTTTCCAAAAATGGAACCATTAATTATAAGGCCGTGAGAAACAAAACTGACAAATAGTAATTTACTACTAATAAAGCACATAATATATTGACGTTTGCAGAGTTACTTGCGAAGGCAGACCAGTATTCTTCAACGCTACAAATATTATGCCAGAACGTAGCATAAACTATGTAAATTCTTACGTAATTGGTATTACCTACTATAGTATTGTGGGTGCCCACGTGGCATAAACAAACAATACAAATATTTATACACATACAAACAAAGTTATGAAGATTGAAAACCTGGTGATAACAACACAAGCAAATGATAAGAACAGCCAGCTGTGAGAAGACATTTATCTCCAAATGATTTCCATTTTAGGTTCTAAATAAAATGTTTCTCGGATATTATGCCATTTCTGTTCCAAATTACCTGTCTTATATATTATTTTGTTATAAAATTTGTATTTGAAAAGCATACATCCATAAATTATTCAAACACGATAATTTAACTTTCTCTTGCTAAGTGAAACGTTATAGAATAGAATAGAATATAATAGAATATATTTTATTTGCCAGAAACATGGTATGTTCACAAAGGTGTTCTTAACATTTCATAGTGCTGCATGTCTCACCGTTATAACGGTATGCAAAAACAATTTACATCTAAACAATTTATATCTAAACAATTACAATAATTACATTAATTTTCAATTGACATTATTTACTTTAATTTAAAAAATAATAATGTTATTTCAATTATTTTAATATACCATCATTTGCATTTTTACCATTTTATTAAATAAAACAAAAACATTAACATATTATCACTTAAATTATTATTTATGCCTGTATTTTAATGCCAGATCAAGTGAATAAAATTTACAGGGACATTTTACAAAAAATTCGTGAATAGAGTAAAAAGATTCCTGCAACAACCACTTCCGTAGTGCCGAACAAAATTTTCTGAAGGGTAATTGAGTAATTGGGTTCGGCAGAGCATTATAAATTATGGGAGCCATGTAGATACAACTCTTTCGGAAGAGTTGCAACTTAGGAACAGGTATATCGAAATCTAAATGTGCAGCTTTCCTCTTATTTGTATTATCCCTTCGTTCAAATAATGCAAGATTGGATCTCAGAAACTTGGCAACTTCAAAGATAAATATGCAGGGTACAGTCAAAAGGTTATGTGACTTCAAAATAGGCCTACACGAATCAGACCATTTCATATTAAAAATTGCGCGGATACATTTTTTCGTTATGAGTGGAAACAAGAATTGTACCTGTTTGAAGTTATATGTATACAAATTCAAATACTGCAATAATTTATAATGAACGTGAAATAATATTGCACTTGGAGTATTAAATTTGCAAGCGTTTTCTTTACTTACACCGTATGAAGACATATCTGTTTAAAATACCAACGTCAATTTCAGTAGTCCAATTAAAATTCCCTTCGCCAGACAAAGCGAGTCATGAAAACGCTCATGAATTACTACAATTTAATTAGTACACTCAGTAGTGCTAATCTGGTGGCGGTGACCAACGCAAATTAAAACTAAACACGAGTAAAAAGGCATAAGAATCGTCTTGCTTAAAGTAGTGAGTGGTAGCAAGATTGAGAGTTGAGAATAGTGGTTAATAAGCGTGTTAACCCCCACTTATAAAATTAGCTTATACCAAGTTCAAGTCGTGTGTGGTGCGGGTTCTGACACACCATCTCGATACGTTCCTAAAGGAAGAGTTTTGGCCGAAGGGTGTAGTCTACCAACGTTTTCGCGGCAGGCTATGCGACACCGCGCAGCGTAACGCGACGCCGTCACTTCGTGTGTCTTAGTTTATAAGAGTTGTATATTTGTATCAGTATATTTTTTTTTATATTATTTTTTTTTGTATTTTTGTATTGTATTTTGTATGAGCCACAGCTGCCTGAAATAAAAGAATAATAATAATAATAACCCCACCGCAGTACCTCTACGTTGACGTTGTGGTGGGGCTTGCGCGCTCCAAATTCTAGGACTGAGCCTGTAGAGTTTACTTTGCTAGAACAGATCTAGGATGAGGAGCCAGACTAAGAGAGATACAGAAACCCGCAGGGCAGCATGTGGCGAGCTGGGAGAAGTCTTGTTCCTCAACTCTCGCTTACCTTTATTGGCCGGCTGGCACTGACGAGGAAGAGCAAACGTGCTCGGAGGAAGAAAGTATTCCAGTAAGATGCTGTTAGGGATCTTGACCGTACTTCCGGGATTGTCTTGATAGCCGTGGGATACCTCTCCGCTCCTCACAAACACCTCAGGACATGTTGCCCCCTTGCCACTACGACACTGTGCGAGCGACCGTTTTCGGGGGCCCATTATTGAGTGTGCAAGTCATCCCCTGCCATTTTATCTGTATATTGTATACAAAACATTAGTCAGGCAGGGGCCATAGTGTTCCCATAGTTCTAGGTAACCAGTACACAGAGCCACCCAAACCCATAGCCCAATATGTTTTGTGTACATGTTCTGTAATAGTCCTGCACCAACCGGGGGTTGTCCTTGGGTGCACTTCCAGGCTTTTAGTCAGTAAGAGTCTAACAGACCCCACCGCTCACCCCAGGGCGGGGGACATCCATGAGGATTTTCCACCCCGGCAACAAAAAAAATGGGTGCACTTGCATAATGCATACAGGATAATCGTCGGTTGGTGCCTCCTCATAACTTAAAATTGTCTAAGGGGCCTCTGCAAGTTGGCTTCGGCTCCTCGTATGCCTTCCAAAGGTCCGGGGGGACCTCAGGGACCCGAGATATGTCACAGACATTTCAAAATAATAATAATAATAATAACCCCACCGCCGTATCTCTACATTGACCTCGTGGTGGGGCTTACGCGCTCCGAACTCTTGGTCTGTGCTGGTAGAGTTCACTGCCGAAACAGGTGAGCAACCAGACAAAAAGAGACACAGAAACCCGCAGGGCAGCATTTGGCGAGTTGCTGGGCAGTAGCGACCCCGCGGACCCTATCTCCCGTGAGAATTTGTTTCTCATCTCTGGCTTGCCTTTATTGGCCGGTTGAAGTAAACACTGATGAGGTTCAGAGCTTTTACCGCATTCTTGCCATTATAGGCCGGCTTGAGTGGAGATTCGCAAGAGCAAACATGCTCGGAGGACGTATTCCAGTAAGTGCTTGTAGGGACCTCTTGACCATCTTCAAACTCAAACTCAAAGCATTTATTTCAAATAAACCAATTACAGGCACTTTTGAATTGTCAATGGGTCGGTCAGTCAGAAAGATGAAGCTAGTTGCCCATTCCAAAGCGTAGTAGATCCCTATGGAGAAGAACGGGCAAGAAACTCCACGGACACTCTTTTAAATCATAATATTTTTACAATATATTGGTTACATCGTTCATGTTGAAAATATACATGTGAGAACAATGTAGAAAGACGTGCACGTTAAAAAGCGTCCGTAATAAAAAGATAAAAACTAAAACAACTAAATTAAATATTAAAATTAAAAATAAGCCATGGCAGCTAAGATACTTCCGGGCTCTGGGATTGTTCTGAGAGCCTTGGAATACCTCTCCACTCCTCAAGCACCTCAGGATATGTTGCTCCCTTGTTGCTACGCCACTAAGTGCTAGCGACAGTTTCCGTGGGCCCATTATTGAGTGTGCAAGTCACCCCCTGCCATTTTATCTGTGTGTATTATATGTATAACATTGGTCAGGCAGGGGACATAGTTCTTCCATAGTTCAAGATACCCAATTCACTATAGCCACCCAAGACAATTTAAATATTAATAAAAGTAACAATTGAAATATAAATTAAATTGTAAAGGGGATTAAAGGGGATAGTAATTGGTAAGGCGTTAAAGCGGAATTTTCGGTCGACTTCCGAGTATTGCCAACTTATCCAGAGGGAGTAATTATAAGTAATTATAATATGGCCCAGCAATAAACTTATAAATCCTGTTACAGACTGATCTATTTACTCAAACGCATAGTCCCTTGTTCGACGCACACAATTAATTAGGAGCTTACTAATTATTATCATCATACCTCTGGCCAAACACGCACGCCGGTTGCGAGTACTACGCTCCTGATACACATCTGCCTCGTATACTCGTATACCTTTTGTTAGTCGCCTTTCATTCATCCTCTCACCGTGTCCAAACCATCTAAGCCTATTCTTTTCAGTTTTTGTCACTACATCTTTTTTGAAGCCGCACCGTTGCCTTATCACATAATTCCTGAGCCTATTATTCATAATCATATCACACATGCTTCGCAAGGAACACATTTCCACAGCATTTATTCTATTTTCATGCTTCTTTTGCCACACTCAACATTCACTTCCTTATGTAAGCGTAGGTAGGCAAAAAGAGTATGTAAGGATCGTAGCAGGTGGCATTCTATAGTTTCTGCCTACGCCTATGGGAAGAAGGTGTGAGTTTATGTATGTGTATGCAATTATTATGTGTGTTGAACATAAGACACCATGCGTGAGCCACATCGTCATCTCAATCCTGTACGATATGTCTGCACGCAACTAAATACAAATGATTCCATACTTAAAGTTATGGCTGAGCCAGTAAATGATATCTCCGTACAAGAATTAATGAATAAAATCCTGTTATTAATATTTATTAGCACGACAAAGGTTAATTGGTAATTTGCACTGCCCTCGTGGTATAACCGCAAATTAACATTTCATTTTCGTGGAATATAAATTGGCGATCATTTGTAGAATGTTAGATAACCGAATCTTATTAGAATTACTGTTTAAATGAGACGGCTGTTAAAGAAAAGCGACAAATAACTCCAGGATGTTAGTAGATTTTAAAATGATACTTTTCATGATAAAATATGACAGCTTTAATTTAGCTGAAAATATAAGCACCACGGGAGTTCCTTTTTTCATATATTAAATCAAGAGAAGGCATCTTATAACCTTTTTGAATGCATTTAAACTTTTGTCATAAACAAACTTTATTACTGCACCTTCACGTTTGCGTATAAGGTGAGCACAGACCGAGTTAAAGCTTTGCCATTCAGTTAGCTAATTAACCTTTTGACCGCCAGAGCAAAAACACATGAACGTGCCCTCAACGCCAAGCCACAAATTCCGCGCAAATACCTACGAAAAAAATAGGGATTCCAATACTACATCGATATTCAATTGTATTTTTATTTTCGTCTCCGATTTCATAACATAATGTCCTTAAAACATTGAAATTTAATTCAAAATTAGCCTTGCTCCTACTATATTAATAGTTATACATTATTTACAGAGTTGTATAACACTGTAATAACAGCTATGAGACGAAAATGTAATAACTATAGACACAAGTTGACACAACACTATTCTTATCTGCTGTCTTCTATTTGTGACAATGGCGTGGACGGCCCACCATTTTTATGACTATTTCGCTTCCGAAATAAGGATGTAGCAACGTAATATCTCGCTTGTCGATGTGTTCTCGTACAATATTATTTTAAAAAGTACGTCAGACCACACTGAATGAGTCGTAGTATAATATAAACAAATCGGAAAAATTTCGCGCGCTGTCACGTTGACGTTTCGGACAAATTACGTGGATAGTGTATTATCCACGGACGTGTGAGTGGATAATGCTGTTTTACCCTCGTACCAAATTATATCTAAAATAATGCGTTGCAGTGGAAAGTTTTTAAACGATCTTTGAAGTACATTTTTGATATTATCTAACATGCGCTACATCACTAGCGGTCACATATTCACGACAGTGGCGTGTGAGAACATTCTTTTTTACAATTGATTTCTTACTTTTTAATTCCCATTATTCAACCCCATTTAAAGCGCTATTTAATTCGTTTAATAGAAATAAACGAGGATTAGAGCTTCTATTTTAAGGTGATGTAAATAAAAAGGCATTAAAGTAATGTTCAAATTGTTTATTTCGTGTTTTTGTATACCGCTTTTTCTGTCACGTATTTACGTCGTTGGCGTCCAGGGACAGTTTACGCTTGTCACGTATAGGTGACACTGGCGGTCAAAAGGTAGAGATGATTTCATTAAATGAAAGCTGTAGCTGTCCTGTATCTTATCTTCCGGTATGCTGCCATTTCCTTGTGTGCCAAGGAGAATGCTGTTCCTATCAATCTTAGTTTCCTGTCTCATGATGCCTTAAATAAATGAAATGTTATACATAATATGTGACGCCTCTGATTTTAAATCCACTTCAAACATAAAACTCATGATGATTTGGAAAATTTACTTGTAAAAAGTAAATGTGTGTGTGGTGTTTCAGATTCTTTTTTACTAGCTTCCAGTGAGTACCCAGCCTTAAACACCCATAACTCCTAATTACGCTGACAATACGTCAAAACACGAAACGATCCACAGTTCTTTTGAATCTGAAAAATACATCATTTCATATAATAAAGCGAAAACGTTCTATATTACTTATGTCAGTCGAAAGCATTTTTCGCGTGTAGTTTATTTCAATTAGTCGGTAAAGACGGCATTTACTCTCGTTGTGGAAGGCGATTTATGCCTGTTTATTATTTTGGTAAGCGCCGTCGTCTGGCTTCAGAAATAACTTTTGTTCGGATACAGTCGCGTTGATAAACAACAGGAAGTTTTTATTATCAATGACTAATAAAATTACTTAATAAGCTAGTATTTAAAGCTATTTAATGGCAATCATAAGTCACTTAAAGTTCTTTCAAGAGCTTCCGACATATACGTAGTTAAGTTATATTTTTATAAAAATTGTAATGTGTTGATCAAAGATAACTTTTATTGAAATTGCTTTACGATTTTTAGATAAAGAGATTATTATATATGAACGCAGAAATTTTCCGAATTATATATTCGTGTTTCGAAATTAATAAGGTGTGCTACAAGGTACAATTGTAGGACGTCTATTATTTTATGAGATAAAGTGCAAGTCGCACTTTCAACATGTTGTAAACATAAAATATTCAACGTCTTGTTTTATATATCCACTAAATATTAAATAAATCGGATCACTTATTTTGTTTTGTCTACTCGAATCATAACGTCACTCGGAGATAACATGACTCTTACAGCAAAAAAATATCATCGTGATATTTTTTTTGAACACTTGCATGCAGCCAGACAAAGGTGAAATGGAAAGTAACATATTGACGTTAAAGTCTGCCAAATCGTATCGTACTCGAAAAATACCGCGGCGCCGGTGGCGACGGAGATATTTCTGTATCATGAGATATTTGCTTGTTTGACATCTCGGATCAAAGTGGATCAAGATACGAAACCATCTTAATCCTTAATGTAGAGTCGCAAATAAGGAAGCCTGACTATCCTTGACTTAATATTGAAGAGGAAGTAACATTGACTCTCTGAGTGACGAGACTACTTACTACCAAGGATGATTTTATTGATAAAACTAATCGTTTCTAGATTCATAATTATCATTTAATTAAAGTAATAATTAATTTGAAAATTATACACAGCAAAACATGATTCTGTTCTTTATTTAGCTAGAGGAGCAGTGGAGGTTTATTATGGAGTATCGATTAAAACTAAAGCGGTCAATACAAATATAGCGATTATTTTCAAATTGTATATTTATTTGATTGTTTACATTGACCGAAACAAGGATGGAACTTTAGACTTTGTTCCATCGCTGAGCAGGTCAAAAACACTGTCTTTATTACTGAACCAGACAGATATGTAAACTAATGAAACGATTCTGGTTACTTGAGCGTGAAATGGCACCACCAACGCCCTATTTAATTTTATTTCACATGAAAAATCTTTTACAACACTCTCATAATGTAAGACAACTCTGGATTTCAACACATAATATTATTTTTTTTTTGTCAGAAAATGACATAATTAATGATCCGTATAAAAATTATGAAATGTCTAATTTATCATTGGAAAGTCCTCCAGACGTTATGTGATAAAAACTGTAGACTGCAGAGGCGGTGAAAGTTTAAGAATTCAAAATATAATTTGATGAAAAATTTATGTTATTCATTTAATTTAGAGGTTTTAGGTAACATTCATTTTGAACTTTATGTTGAATTTCTGAGAATTGTAACTTCAGCGGGTTTCGTTAATTAAATTATGATGCAAGACGACATCTTGCAAATACATTGACAGGTTAAGTGTTGGAATTGTTTTGATTTTATTTTTATCTTGTGGAGATCAATATTCTGTTAACCAAAAAGACTCCTTAATTTACAAATAACTAAACATGAAACAAAAGAATATTATTTAACACATTGTCTGCATCTTGAAAGTTGTTAATCTTTTCACGCCTATTTAATTGGACGCACAGAATGAAAGATTCTTTGTCGGTTTCCACGCTGTCCTTTTATTTAGAGTGTGATGTATCACATAGTAAAAAAGCTCTTTGTGTTTCATAAAAATTCTTTCTGAGAGCAATTTGGTTTAAAATAATCAAAGTTAAAGTCATGGTCGATATAAATTATTGCACATTAAAACATCGCGTTAAGATTGGTATAGACAACCCGGAAACTTAAGAACGAATTCCATATCCACACAGAACTGAATTTTCGTCATATCTTTTCGACCTGTGAAAAACCCAGCATAGAAACAAAAAAAGTCAATAATTCAATTATCTCTTTCAAGCTTCATCGCCTCTATAATGTTGACACTGTCTGCATGTCATGTAGTAATATAGTAAGGTGCGAGACTGGATGTGGCGACGGCTCTCAGACGCTATAATGAGCTCGTAAAGCGTCGCGAAACGGTCGAAGACCACCGACACCGAAACTGTGCCAACGAATCGACGCCGTATACTTACCGCTGTATCTGTGTTGGGGTGTTCGGCAATAGGACGGGTTTCCCCGCACTAAGATACTTAGTTTTTAGTTTAATTTTAGAATTGCGCATTTGTGTGCTTGCAGTATTAAATAAATAATAATTGCATTTTAGAATCTATTTTATTTTGCGAGAATACGTTTGTTACGGGAAAGTGTCATGTTGCATATCGTTACGAATCTTTTACGAATTGAAGACGGGTTTTGGAGATATCGGTAAAGCATTGCACAGCGTGGCAACTTCTCAACATTGTTTTATCAGCATATTTTTAATTGACATACCTAGATAACCACAGCTGTGTTTATATGATTTGTGTAGATAACGGATGGTTAATTAAGTAAACTATGAGTTCCAAATATCGTCATACGGAACGTTACTATGTTATTTACTAGGCCCATTAAACATTATTCATGTTGACCAACCCTCCTAAACATTTCCTGAAATTAAATAACCATCACTCACAACAATCTCGTTGCGTGTGACCGCCACCAAACTAATTTCATGGTCGATGTAGGTCACAATTATTGTTTCGTGGTCTTAGGTCTAGGCTCAAACTAGTTCTATACTTAGCGGCGCTAATGATTTATTTTATGGAACAGCAAAGTTTGCCGTGTGGTCCACGACTGAAATAGAACAGCCGCTTTTGTAATGATTTAGTTGACAGGACTCCGTTATTGTTATTAGATAAATGAGCATTTAATGTATACTTCGGAACATTGTTCTAATAAGGAATGAACATGTGCAAGGGGGTCGTCAAAAATTTAGCCTTACAAGAATTCAGGAGGAAACAGCAAAAAAAAACAGCTAGAGGGCTGACTATTATACATTCAAGCTTAAAAATATAACTTCTAATGTTTCTCATCTCGGAAAATACGCCGCTCGGTTACGCTTGTATAATCTTTTAAAATTCAGCAATATTTTCGCCCGCGTATCCCACGGGTACGTCCTACCGGGAAACCCTTCCTTATTCCTTGTCTACATTATAAAGGGAACTTCTGTGCAAAATTTCAGCTTTCTAGGTTTGGGTTTGGGCTGGGCGTTGATGAGTCAGTCAGTCAGTCAGGGCTTCGAGTCTCAAAAAAAAAAAACAAAAGCGTTCAACCAAACCGTGTCAACACCTGGCAGACACCACAAAACAGGAAACTTTTAATAAACCAATTAACGTTATACATCAATCTGCCTAGCCTTTTCCCAACTATGTTGGGGTCGGCTTCCAGTCTAACCGGATGCAGCTGAATACCAGTATTTTACATGGAGCGAATGCCTGTCTGACCTCCACAACCCAGTAACTGGGTAATACGATACCCTTTGGTAAGACTGGCTGTCAGACTTTCGGGCTTCTGACGACCTGTAACGACTGTCAAAGATCCACGTATGACAGCCGGGACCAACGGCTTAACGTGCTTTCCGAAGCACGGAGGAGTCTCAGTATGTAAAGATGGTCACCCATCCACTGACCAACCCCAGCAAGCGTAGCTTAACCTGATGGATCGACCCGTGCGGCTGTTATTACTTATCCACAAGCTCCTCTTAATAAATTAACGTTACACATATAAATATTAATTGCCAGTCAACCATCGCGTGATGATCGACCACAAATCAGTAACCACAGGTGAAGAGGTTTACTAAAAAAATATACACATTTAAATAGAATATCATAATTTATAATACTCTTAGCTGGATTACCAACTCTTATCTCATTAGTGATCTTGATTGTAGTTTATGTTGTCTCAGGAGAAATAATGTAGAAATATGATACGAAACGGCTTCAGGTGATGAAATGAAAAACGATCGGAGTGATAAATGGTATTTGAAGATAATATTATCAGTTAGAAATAATAAGTTAGATAAAGGAGAACTGGTTATTTATGGAAATTGATGAAATATGGAAATTATAAAAGATGGGAATGCAAACAATTAAGTTCTTGGTAAAGAAAAAGTAGATCAAAGAGACAAAGAGACTGATTCATGTGATAAATTATGTTGGGAGAAAATAAAAGCTTAATTCTCCCATGAAATGTATTACAGTCTAAAGAAGTTTGACACGTGTTATTATTTCAATAACAAATATTAGTGTACACTAATTCGTTTTGTGCAAGGGCCAGCTTTCATTGCAATATATATCAATTCATCAAAGGCACCACTACACTTCTTGGCATCAGTTATGATCATTCATCTTTCTCATTGAATGTTCGTGAACGTATATTTGTCAATTATCATATATTTGAAATTTATCGCTTGCGAACGTATAAATTGTTTCTTTTGAGTGTCAGTTGAATCATCTTCTTTGTACATACTTTTAAAGAAAACCTAACACGCGAGAGCTATGTAGGATGTGGAATGGATTAACTTTCTGTATAATCGTCTTTTTTAAATTTTTTGAGGTCTCCATTGTTCGTATGTATTAGAGCTACACTTATATTTTTTCCTGTAACCAAATTAAGTTTCCAGTCTACTGCGGTCAGTTCGCTTAAAACAATAGCAAATTCATTACTAAAATCGAAACAATGACTGCCATGTTATAAAACACTTCGGCAAAATTCTTACAAATTGAAAAAAAAAAACGTTTTGCCAATTTGCTTTTACTTCACTCTTTTTAATTTTATTTACGCTGAACACGTGAAGGAGCTGGGAAAATTTTCTGTCCCATTCTTTAGTGAGTTAAGAGAAAGAGATGGGTGATTCCTCAATGAGTGGTCTAATGAGAAATGCAAAGGGCAAAAACACCGACTCGTGTTACCTCACCGGTACGAGTATTTAAGGAAAATATTTTTTAACTGCACTTTCTGAAAGCAAGTTATACCACCAGTTACACACCGTACACAGTAGGTACTTCCAATAATTTTAATTTAAAATAAATTTGTGTTTTATTTAAGTTTCCTTGAAATCTTATTTATAATTTTTAGTTCGAGCTGATCACAATTGTTATTTACTTTGTCACTTGTACATTTAATTCAGCCAAATAATATGTTTGATGGAAGTACAACTTGACCATCTACATTCAATTACAAATAGAACATATTCAATACACGGACAATGATTGTAATTAAGCCCTTGCCTTCAAATGCTTATGTAAGGGATTACACATTGATTCCCGCTTTGTGTCCCTTTGATGTCATTGTGTTCCTAACTGAATGTCTTATTCACGCTTCATTAAAAACCTATACAACTAATGTAATCTTGTGTTCCCCGCATATTTCACATGATTCTTATTCCATTGTACATTGAAATTTTCATTTTTTTCACTATTATAATCTCTCAATAAGTTTCCAAAACATGATTCTGTTACTTGATACAATTTATTTTTGGTATTCAAAACAGACTTTAGTATAATTCGGTCATCTATCATGAGACCAGACAGATCTAGAAATTAATTTTTATTTATATTAAAAAAGTTTTAAGAGATTCTATTGTTAATTGATTTGAATACCTCTCAATCTAAAGCAGTTTAGAAGAAGACTATAAATACCTAGTACCTTATTCATTACACAACTCAAAGCAATTCGTAACACACTTATGAGAAAAATGGGGTCAGAAAGAAATTTCAAACACAGTTAAAGAAATTCTAAACGCACTACTAATCGCAAGATTGTAAACAAACCATTGTTACCGATTATTCTTTCGATTGCAATATTTGAACAAACAGTATCAATGCATCGATTCAACAATCGATCTGTCGGATATTGCTGTTACGAGTATGATTGGATCGGATATTGTGGCTGCTGTGCTGAAAAATGTAATAATAATAAACATGATTTGATTTGTTCACTTCAGAGCAAACACGTTTAGGTGTGCATTTCATATGGTGGGTAAATTTTGAACATCCGTAACATAATCTAAATTTTTAAAATAATTTAAAACGATTGACGTGGGAGATTACCATTTAATTATTTATTACGTACACCGACAGCAGTACATACAAAACAATTATAACAGAGTAATCCTACTATCCTACTAATATTATAAATGTGAAAGTTTGTATGTTTATACATTTGGATGTTTGTTACTCAACCACGCAAAAACGGCTGACCGGATTTGGATGAAATTTGGCACAGATAGTTTATATAACCTGATTCATGCGTCATGTTCGTGAACGGACACCGTCAGTTGTGACTGGTCCTCTCTTAGCTACCACGGTTTATTTTTCATTTTGTTGTTTTTAGTTTTTATTTTTTTATTACGGACGCTTTTTAACGTGCACGTCTTTCTACATTGTTCTGATAATGTATATTTTCAACATGAACGATGTAACCAATATTTTGTAACAATATTTTGATTTAAAAGAGTGTCCGTAGAGTTTCTTGCCCGTTCTTCTACATAGGGATCTACTACGCTTTGGAATGGGCAACTAGCTTCATCTTTCTGACTGACCGACCCCTTGACAATTCAAATGTGCCTGTAATTAGTTTATTTGAAACAAATGCTTTGAGTTTGAGTTTTGATTTCTGAATAGGATACTTTTTATCCCGGTAGGTTCCCGTGGGATAATTTCCGACATCTACGGGGGTGATGCCGTGGGCAAAAGCTAGTATACACAGCGTTCACCACAAAACAACAACGTAATTAATTTTAAACAAAAACCTTATCAATCAATCTGCCTAGCCTTTTCCCAAATATGTTGGGGTCGGCTTCTAGTCTAACCGGATGCAGCTGAATACCAGTATTTTACATGGAGCGACTGCCTATCTTACCTCCACAACCCAGTAACTGGGTAATACGATACCCCTTGGTAAGACTGGTTGTCAGACTTTCGGGCTTCTGACGACTCATAACGACTGTCAAAGATCCACGAATGACAGCCGGGACCAACGGCTTAACGTGCTTTCTGAGGCACGAAGGAGTCTCGTTAAGTAAAGCTGGTCACCCATCCACTGACCAACCCCGGCACGCGTAGCTTAACCTGATGGATCGACCCGTGCGGCTGTTATTACTTAGCCACGAGCTCCTCAAACAAAAAACTTAGAAAATATAAAATAAAATACAGCATTGATTAATTTGGCAGAGCTCTCCGCATAATATGCACAGGTATCATCCGAAAGCCTCTTTTTCCGATACAACGGATTTCAACATAGACATGAATAAAATTGATTATCTGAAGCAGCAGATTTAATTTGCTATTTTGCGTCATAAAATATCTGTCATTAACAACATTGGACCTTCATTCTAGTGCCCCCAAGGCCTTCAATAATGTTCAGAATACATTTGCAACTTAATATACCGTCGATTTCCGTGACAAACTCTCATAAGCTCCCATGGAAACACCATAATTCTTACTTTCTCCGTTTGATCGCGATAAGACACTAATAGCCGAGCATTATGCTAATAACTCAATAAGTAACACGTATAAAACATACTGCTCTTAAAACCTGGGAATGGGAGAAAAGTATAGCTTGTCAGTTGTTTATCACGTGTGTTGTAAGCTTCAATAAAGATGATACCATCAATTCTCACCGTGATGCTGATTTGAGTTTTCTCACTGTAATTTCTTGATAAATGTTCAGTATCGGCAAAAGGCCACTTAAGGCGAGTAGTGCTGCCAACTATAGCGCCACTGTTGAGAAAAAAATTATAAGTCTAGAGATATGGAACATTTTGAAATTTCCTAGGCTCACATTTTTAGTCAGGTGATGTAGGTAGGAAAAAAATTCTACCTCATCTGACTAAAAATGTGAGCATAGGTAAAAAAGTTCCTTATCTCTAGATTACTATATTATGATTTTTCTCTCAATGGTGGCGCTAGTTGGCAGCACTACTCGCCTTAAATGTACAAAAGAAATGGGAAAAATCGGCCAAGTGCGTCCGGTCTTACACATTTAGAGTTCCGTACCAAATCTGATAATTTATCAATATATTAGTATTTTTTAGTCAAATATACGTAATAATAAACATTATCACCAAATTTCAAGTTCATAGGTCAATGGGAAGTTAAAAAATTCTTCGGAACAAAATGTAAAAAAAGCTGCCTTTGGTAGCTTCTCGCTCCTTTGTTTTCCAATATTTTTTAAAACAAAAAATTCAGTATTTATCTACTTAACAAGTTCTAAACTACGATACCCCCACTCGATGGGGTAGGTCAAATTTTTTTTTCGCGCCTCCCTTATCTGTATGGAAGCCCCTCTTAAAAACATTTAAAAATATTTTTTGACAATTTGTATTGCTTTGGATCAACAAGTATATACAGTATATATATGCAGTGAATATTTGACGACTGTAGCTCCAACTGTTTAGCTGTAAAACCCGGACACGTGAGTGATAGCAATAGGGCTCCGTTTGGATCCTTCGGGTTCAGAATCCTAAAAATTAAGGCCAGGAGTCACTGGAACGACAAATATCCGCGATGAAAGATCTAGGCTTGACTGATGATATCTACGTTTTACAAGTGGAAATGAAACATTGATTAGATAAACCGATCTCAAGTAACAGGTAGTGGCTTTGATATCTACTGGAATGGAAGAAAATAGAAGGATAAATTATCCCCAAATGACAAAGAGAGTATTTTTTGTCTTATTCGTGCGAGAAGTAGTCATAGTCTGAGCATACTATTTCACCTCCACCAGTGTGACGCATTTACCTCATACGAATAAACATGAATCAGCCACCACGAATATCAATCAGCACCATCCTACCACCATCCTACCACCACAGCACCCATTACAGTTACATCAACCAATCGATATCTCCCAAGTGAATGGCGTCAACAATGTCTCGTCTACAATACCTGATTGGCCAGTTCCAACGTCAGACAACCAGTTAAATATGGTCAGGCTCGTTAATATGGATTATTATTTTATGGTCCACTAATTTATGTGGCGGTAGCAGCGGTAAATAGTCAAGATGTCGGCTTTAAAAAGTGTAAATCTGATGTGATGTGGGAATGGGAGTTAATTTTACACTTGTATTCTGGATTCCAATATAATATATTAATAATAAATAATTTAGAGACTATTATATCAAAATTAACAGGGCTAGAGCTGATCGACTCATATGTGGTAGAGTCAATAACATTGATATTTAGTGGCAAGAGATGACTTATTAATATGGGATCTTAGAAGATTCGCACAGGAATCCGGTTGTTTATCGGGTACTTAGGGATAGTTCGTAGATAGTAGTATTCATTGAAATCAATTGAACCATATCAGTAGCAATCGTATTTTTAATATATAGGACAATGATTTTACAATCTCTAAAATAATTATTCTGAATAAAAATCATAAACAAAGAAGTCTTAAAAGGTTTAGTGAATGTTTTAATTACTGGTTCTATTTGCATTCAAGTCCTGTTTATAATATCAATATACAAGGATCCCTGTCCTTTACAAGCACCTCATATATTAGTTTTAATGCTAACGAGTAATTAAATATATGCATCACATATGCGAGACCTAATCAAGGTGGTCATAGATTAGTCAATTATAAAGAAATGCCATTCAATATTGTGATTTGACATACCTAAGTATTTGTCATTAAATTCATTGATTCTATATCTAAGGCAATTTTTTACATCGGACCAGCCACAAGGTCCAATAAAATAATCATCCTTAACCAAGACATCATCACTCTACTCTTCATCATAATTTTATCCGAAAGACGACCACTGCTCTCCCCTCTCTCCCAAGCACCGCCTCTTCGACCGGTTCTGTGCTTCCCACATCCATTCCCATCCATCCATCCACTTTGCTCTTATCTCAATTTATTTGTGGTCGGTGTAGCATACGCATTGTCTTCCATATATCCCTATCAACTATTATCTCAGTATTCACTCCATTTCTTGCCTATCAACTTTCACTTAATCCATCTATAATTTATAAACAAAGACCCATAGTCAAAATAGATTAGGCTAAGTATAGTCTGTGGGTATCTTAGTGTATATCTATGTATTTTGGACAAGTGTCTTACGGGAATGGTCACAAAAAAGTTAAGTAATACATATATATTTCCCAGTGCAAGTTGTTTTAGTCAAACTGGAACTTGTAGATGTCAGCAGCAGTTCTAAATTTGGAACGTTATTGTCTTGCATAAACGTTCATATAGTAGTACTGACAGCCTATCTGATTCGAGTTGTATCCCAGTGCAATGCACGGGACAATTCAATTTAGGAAATACAACTTCCCACAGACCGCTATTGTTAAAATGCATGGAGCTTTAGATTCTAAAATTGAAATATTTTATACATGATTATAGTTCAAAAGGAACTTATTGCTCAAATTTTTCCAAGAATTCATGTAACTCCTTTGTCCTTTTACGATAGCACAGAAAAATAATATAAGAGAGAAGAAAGAGACTTCAAACAGACATTTCATGCCACTTGCAACTTTTGTAAAATAATCCTTTATCAATCAGGAAACGATAAAACCTACAATTTCTATTTCCATTCTTCCTGTCACGTCTACATCTTAATCTATATCCAGCATATATGTTAATAGATCAATTATTTAATACCAGTTTAGGTCGCGACGCTGCGCCCGCGCCGCGCTGGTCTCGTAGTATCGAGCCCGTCGCTAAGATTATCCGTTTATTGAACATGCATGCAGATTATCTGGCCTCTAATAATAGTTACACAAACTTGTGATAACCGGGTGACATGCATGCTGGGTCATTATGGAAAGATAAACATTGTACAGGTTTTTGTTTTTAAAAAAAATAAAAAGTTTCTGGTTTTAACGACTGGTTAATCTGGGCGTTGAGGAGTGATTTCGGAAGATGCTGTTAACCTTTAACTACCGACCTATACGTCTCACAGACGTCATAACTTTTAATTTTGAAATATTTCTAACATCACGCCACCTTTGGCGTCGCCCTTCCCGCTACCTTCCTCCCTCCGCGTCGCAAGCCATCAGTCGACGCTGCGCCCGCGGCGAGTGCACACGTCTCCGTATTGAAGCGATCGACGTCTCACAGACGTAAGTACGGTGTTTATGTACTAAATTTCGTACGTCTCTTGGTCGTCACCTCGGTATTCATGTGTGGTAGCTTATAGTGTCTGATTGACTTCACATCGGCTTTAAAATTATACTTTTAATTGCAGAATGCCTAAAAGGAGAAACATTACGTGTAGTGAGCGGAAAAAACCTTCAAATGATGACGGTTCAGTTCCCGAGAAACCTCCGAAACAGCGAAAACAGAATAGGCCTTTAGAAGATAATGAGATATGTGAAAATCTTATAAACGAGAGTGACGACAACTATAGTGATTTTGACGACGATGTAGGCGATCCGGATTTTATTTTAGAGAGCGATCACAACACAGAATCCGAACAATCCGATGAGGATGATGTTGAGGTCGCGTATCCCCATGTTGAGGAAGTTTACCACGGAGAAATCAACCGTAATCACGACAATGAAGAACAAGAAAGCGAAGTACGAGCTCATGGAAGCCAGGACATTACAGAACAGATCGAAGAAGAGACAATGGTCAGAGAGGAACAGCATGGCGCAGCAGAGACTAGAATTGAAGAGATCGGAGAGGAGCAGTATAGTGAAGTAGAGACGCGAAACGACCAGGGTAGTGAAGATCTTATAACAGACCAGGAGCCAAATGAAGAATCAACAGGAGAGCTGCCGCGCTACTTTTACGGGAAGAATAGGTACAAATGGGCATCGGCGGAACCATCCCGAACAAGTCGAGTACGCGCGCACAATATTGTCAATGCACCATCTCAAGTAAGTCCGATTGAATTCGAATCTTTCACGCAATTATGGAAACTGATGTTTAGTGATCGCATTATTGAAATGATAGTAACTCACACAAACAAGAAACTAGATAGCTATAGGGCTAAGTATAAAGACAGTAGCAGATCTGAACTAGGCTCAACGAATGAGACAGAAGTAAAGGCTTTAATTGGGCTATTGTTTTATACATCAGTATTCCAATCAAATCACGAAAATTCAGACTTTATTTTTGCAACAGATGGCACAGGACGGGATATTTTTCGCTGCGTTATGTCTAAAAACAGATTTCTAGTCTTGTTAAACTGTTTGCGTTTCGATGATACTCAAACAAGATCTGAACGATTAAAAGACGACAAACTTGCCGCTATTTCAGAGTTATTTCATGAGTTCACCAGTAATTGCCAGAAAAATTACACTTTGGGTCCTTACATTTGTATAGATGAAATGCTTGTATCTTTTAGAGGGCGCTGCAAATTTAGAATATATATGCCAAACAAGCCAAATAAATATGGATTAAAAGTTCTCCTGCTGGTTGATGCCCAAAGTTTTTATATATACAATGCTTACGTATATTATGGCACAGGATCTGATGGCAATGGTCTAAGTGATGCAAAGAAACGCTTTTCAATTCCCACACAATCTGTTCTACATCTTTGTAAAGGGATCGAGGGCTGTAACCGAAATATAACAGCAGATAACTGGTTTACCTCGATAGAACTACTGCAAGCACTGAAAGATCGCTGATTTACTTACTTGGGCACTATGAAGAAAAACAAGAGGGAGATCCCACCAGAATTTCAACCTCACAAAGATAGAGTGGTTGGTTCTTCGTTATACGGATTCACCAAAGACATTACTATTCTGTCTTACGTGCCTAAGCCTAAAAAAGCTGTTTTACTGGTGTCGTCTATGCACCATATCAAAGAGACTGATTCTGCAACTAATAAGCCTATTATGATAATTGACTATAACAAGACAAAAGGAGGGGTGGATGAGGTTGACAAGAAATGCTCGAATTACTCGTGCTCTCGAAGAACTCGACGTTGGCCTATGACTTTGTTTTACAGGTTAATAGATATGAGCGGTGTTAATACTTATGTTTTGTACAACAAGTGCACAAACAAGGGCGACATTAGTCGTGGCCGATTTTTACTCCTGCTGGCACGTGAATTAGTCCTCCCGGAAATGAAATTACGCGTCTACAATGATAGGATCCCACGAGAATTGCGACTAAATATCGAGCGAGTTATTGGACCCGCCGATATGCCCGAGCCTCCACCACCAAAAACCTATCAGAATCCAGATCCAGGTGTTAGAAAGACATGTGCTATCTGTCCCAGTCGGTTGAAAAGGCGAACGAAGTACTGTTGCTGCAAATGCAAGAAACCAATGTGCCTTACATGCTGCCTACAAATATGCATTGACTGCAAACGTACGTAGTGAATGTACCACATATTCGAGTGCTGTCATTATTTTTATCTTATAACTAAGAAGTAAGATTTATGTTTTATTTTGATAAAAGTTTATAGAAGATAACATATTTTAAGTTCATTTGTTGTTAATTACTTAATTTTAGAGAAAAACGAGACTGAAGTAAGTCCTTAAAATTTAGTGCCAAATAATTGTGATCTCTCGAATAAATGTTGATTTTGCCTGAAAAACTGCGTGTATTTTTTTTTATTCTGTTATTTGTTACCTCAAACACCAATCTTTTTAATGTATAAAATAGAAAAATGTAGCATCCAAATATATATTTTATTTCAGTACTTAAAGTTTGACGTCTCTCAGTCGTCACGTCGGCGTAAGTGCTACGTTTAGACCAGGTCGGCAGCTAAAGGTTGTAGAAAGAAGAAGTTTTCAGATTCTATTTAAAAGACATATTATATGAGAAAAGTATTAGCAAAACCAAAGATACATACGTCCAGAAATTACTAACACATAAGCAAAGAAAACAGAAGACGCAAAAAAAATAGACTACATTTAAAATTTTAGTTTAAGACCACATATTCATATTTTTCTCTTCTTGTTCTAACAGACTATAGTCTACATTTCTTTTTAATTTCTCCTTTCGCAGGTCTGCTGGAAGAAATTTCTTGAGAAATGAGCAGTACCTTTGTACTCCAATTATAAATTACTAGCTTGTTCCCGTGGCTTCGCCCGCGTGGATGTCGTAAAATATCCTACGGGAACAAAAACCCGTCTACATTATAAAGGAAACCTCTGTGTAAAATTTCAGCTTATAGGTCTAAGGGTTCGGGCTAGGCGTTGATGAGTCAGTCAGTCAGTCAGGGCTTTTCTTATTATATATTGAGATAAATTCTGAAATGCCTTGCTGCTGAAATTTCTTGTACCTCCGATACACCCCGTCACATCACATTGCCTGCCCATGCTATTGTTTCGTTTTCGCTTAGCGTTCTTTCTGACTTTTGTTCTTTTTGCTCGGCATCTAAGAGTCCTTAAATATGCCTATAGCCTTCCTTAAGAATTGGGCTATCAAATGCAAAAATAATCATTAAAGTCCGCCTGGTATTTCTACAGATTAGCGCGTTCAAACAAACAAAAAAACTGTGTTTGTCAGCTCCAACGCACTACTGAAATTTACTCCTGTTTTTTGTGCCGTTCCGAATTTCCGACTTTCTATTTTTCGGTCATTTCTGTCGGGCTATGTTTCTTCAATGAATCAATGCTATGCAAAAAGCAATTTTAAGGTGTAAAGGTACTCGTCGCCTGCCCATCTCACCCCACTCCCCTTCACACACCTTTCACCTTCCCCTATCATTCCCCTGACCGGCCCCTCTCACTCCCTCCCCCTATCCATCCCCCTCTCCCTCTCACCCCCGCAACACATCCTTTTCTCGCTAACCTCCTCCTCTCCCTTTCACTCCCTCTTACACCCCCTTTACCATTTTTCTCTCCCCCTCTACCCTCGCCAACTCCTCCCCTCTCTCTCACCCCCTTGTCCATACCCTCCTCCTCACTACACTCTCCTATCCCTCTCCACCTCTCCACGCTCTCCAATCAAACAGTCAAAAGTCTCAAGACAATCTCTATCCAATGAATCAGTGCTATACAAAGAGTACCTACCTTTAAGGTATAAAGACACTCATCCCCCCCCCTCCTATCGTCCCCCTCTAACCCCCTCTCACCCTTCTCTCTTTCTTACCCCTCACCCCTCTCATCCCCCATACCACCCCCTCTCACCCCCTCACCCTCCCCATCCCCTCTCCCTTTTACCCCCCTCACCACATCCCCTTCTCGCTAACCTCCCCCTTCACTGATTTCCCCTCTCCCTCAACCTTCACCAAATCCTCTTCTAATCTTCTTCCTTCCTCTCTTCTTCTCTTCTAGGGGGGAAGACCCCTCTCTACCTCCTTCCCTCTCACACCCTCCTATCCCTCTCCTCCTCCCTCGATCATCCTCCCCTTCTCCCTCCTCACCACACCCTTCCTTTCCCCTCCTCAATACCCCCCTGCTTCCCTCCCCCTCTACCCTTCATTCTGAAGGAAAAACTATGAATGACAAACTTTATTACTTGCTTAGGTAAGTATTTGTGCCAAGTTTCAAGTTAAATAACTAAATTAATAAGATATTTTATATTAGGTCTTTACCTATGAAATTGCCGTTCTGCAGTACTGGCCATTTCAAATCAAAATAATTTTTGTTTGGCTAAGAATTCTAATTTCAAATTAATTTTATTTTAAAACATGGATTTTTTTTTCCAAAAGTAGTCATTTGTTTATTGATTAGTGTTACATTTTCATCGCATTTCAATCTTTTTCGTCATCATGGATACGTTAAAAATTCGAGTAATTATGGAATATGAGTACCGTCGTGGCAGCAACGCGGCACAAGCGGCACGCAACATCAACGACGTTTACGGAGCTAACACTACAAACCAACGCACCACTTGTTATTGGTTTGCTCGCTTCCGTTCTGGAAATTTCGACCTGAAAAATGAACCTCGTGGTCGTCCGAAGACTTTGGTCGACAATGACGAATTAAAGGCGATTGTGGAAGCTGATGATACACAATCTACGGCTGAATTAGCAGCAGCTTTCGTCGTTAGCGTCAAAACAATATTGGTCCATTTGCGTTAAATTGGCAAGGTAAAAAAGCTTGACAAATGGGTGCCCCACGAACTCAATGATCGCCAGCGCGAAGTACGCGTCGAGACGTGCCTTGCACTGCTCAACAGACACATAAATGAAGGAATTTTGAACCGCATTGTTACCTGCGATGAAAAATGGATTCTGTTTGATAACCGCAAGCGCTCAGCAAGTTGGTTGGATCCTGGTTCAGCACCTAAACAATGCCCTAAACGAAAACTTACCCCTAGAAAAGTGATGGTCACTGTTTGGTGGTCTAGCGCCGGTGTGATTCATCACAGCTTCTTACCAAACGGGGTGAGCATTACTTCAGATGTGTACTGTGAAGAACTGAACACAATGATGGAGAAGCTGGCACATCTCCAACCAGCATTGGTCAATCGCTCGTCTCCGCTGCTCCTGCACGACAGCGCGCGACCTCATACTGCACAGCAGACGGTCTCCAAGTTGCAAGAACTGGGGTTGGAAGCTCTCCGTCATCCGCCCTACTCACCAGACCTTGCGCCTACTACTTTTTCCAGAATTTGGATAACTTCTTGGCGGGAAAAAAATTCAATACCCGAGAGGCAGTACAAAATGCCTTTGAAGAATTTGTTGCCTCCCGTCCAGCTGATTTCTTTAAGAAGGGCATCAATAAACTGCCACTACGTTGGCAAAGATGC
The DNA here is from genome assembly GCA_946251885.1 of Cosmia pyralina. Lineage (NCBI taxonomy): Eukaryota > Metazoa > Arthropoda > Insecta > Lepidoptera > Noctuidae > Cosmia > Cosmia pyralina. The sequence goes on from OX276358.1 coordinate 24,349,901, forward strand.
ATTGATTGCATGGGTGATTACTTCGATTAATACAAATAAAAAATGCATGAAAAAAATTCGTTTAAATTTTTTCATACAAAACGGCAATTTCATAGGTAAAGACCTATTATAAACCATATTTCCTGTTTTCACCCCCACAAGGATAGAATTAAAAAAAAAACCGCTCGGGATATTTCCTTAACTGGACTGAAAGATTATTACCATCAATTTGCGAGTTAATCAAGCCCCATAGTAAAACTTGCCCTGTAAAATTTACTACCCCTCTTCATCCCCTTAGGGGTAGATTTTCGAAAAACCTTGATACACGTTATTATTCATTTTTGATCTCAAGTATAAATACTGAATTTCGAGTTAATCGGACCGCGCGTTAAAATTACTCCATACAAACTTTGACACCCCCCATATCCCTTTTTAGGGGTTAGTTTAGGAAAACTAAAAATGAAACACTTTATAGTTTACTTAGATAAATATTCGTGCCAAGTTTCAAGTCTATTAACTCAAGGAATAAGATTTTTCATACAAACTTTGGAGCCCCGTTTCACCCTCTTAGAGGTTGAATTTTGGAAAATCCTTTCATAGTGCACCCCTAAACCTCATAAGAAACGTACGTGCCAAATTTGGAATCTCTAGACCCAGCGGTTTGGGATGTGCGTTGATATGTCAATAAGTCAGTCAGTCAGTAAGTTTCTTCTTTTATATATTTAGATGATGTATTTCTATATATATTTGTGTGTGTATATAAATAGTAAAATAAATAAATAAATAAATAGACGATGAAAACCTAGCTATATTCAATCTAATATCTTCAATTCCTAGCAAATAATATATTGCGTCTGCACCCATTTCTTTGGCAACATCCCGAGAAGAAAAAGATTGAAAGAAAATAGGTTCATCCATAAACATCAAACTCGTAAACATCTTAATAAAGTCAACTATTACCGCAGTCACGTATAAAAATCTTCTAATAAACATAACACTTTATTAGTGGATGCTGTATCTCCGTAATTAGTATTTGGAGAAAGTCCCGTGTACCTATACAATATCATAGTAGTTAATGCGTTAGATTTGTGAGATAACTTTTTGGTGATAGAAAACGAGTTGATTAGTACAAGTTGTAGAGAGGTGAATGACCTTTGACATGGGAGGACTGTTCCGATTTGTCCCTGGAAAAGAATGAACCACTGGTTTTGAAATAATTGTATTAAGATGTCAGACGATCAGAAAAAAACTAATTTCTGTTAATAATAACAAACTATTTTCACCAACCCATAGCCTGGCCAAGTTGGCCGAAGCAAGGAAAACCTGCTAAGGTATAAGGAGACCACATTTGCACTCCAACCTGGAGTTTTCAATCTAAACAACAGTAATTCGTAATATCAGCCGTAAACCTTTGACTGTTAAAAATTGGTCTCTTATTTTATTTACCAATAAAACGATCAAAGGGAAATACAATATTTACCGCATCTTAATGTTAATTTAAATTGTGGCAGCCCAGAACTTATTTACGCATTATTAGTAGCGTCCGTACGTTACTCCAACGTCCAGGTAACTGGGCACGCAGGACATAATGACATGTGTCCTATCTTTTACGGAACAACACCTCATTTGCACTCCAAGTGCAAATGTGGTGTTGTTCCGTAACTTAAATATTCAATGATGCCATGATCCTAGACATATTTTGAAATCTGTAGTCATTAGCGTATATTTGGAAACTGTACAAATAGAGGAATATACATAGCCCTTTTATCGACAACATGACTAATTGCCACCAAGCAAGACAAGCACTAATAACGCAACTGCCCACAACAGACTTTGCTGGGATATATCGGCTAGCAAGTTAACATGTTACACTTACAATGTTTACACCACCATCTGTCGGTCCGCAGAGCCTCATTAATCAGAACCAAACTACTTACAAGTAACGTTGACGATTAGGAACACTAAACTTAAACAAACATATGAAAGCTTCAATTTCACAAAAGGAATTAGGACATTTGAAGATAATATTTATTGTAAAGGAATAATATTTAAGGGCGAAACTAATAACGAAACGGTAGTTAAAGGAATGATTGTTTATCTTCATAATGCGGAAACTATAAATTCTCAGAAACAGCTCAGACACCTGGGGACGTTCTAGAAAATAAACGATGTAGACTGAACCTAGGTTAGTGTTGGTAGCAGACGTTTTACCCGCGGTTGTGTCTCAGGGTAGTGTAGTCACAATAAGAGCAAATGCATTTCTACTAGTTGTAGACTTGGAACTAGCTGTCGATTGCCGAGATATCTTAATACGGTTAGAGAGAGTACACATGCGGGAATAGATAAAGCGAATAGCTTCTTGCTGTGGGAACAGAAATTATTTGACAATTTCAAACAATTTCAGAGCAATGGTCATGGATGAGTTTAAAAAAACGTATGCATATTTTTCAATTATGGCAAAAACTATGAGGAAGTTTCCTAAAGTACTTAAACATAATGCCTGCCTTTAATTAAAAGCTTTGACAATAATGCTTTTTTAAAAGTAAATAAATAATGATGAAAGTACTTAAGAACAGATCACTTCAAGCTCGGGGAAAACCTCAAAAACCAGAGCAGAGAGCAAATGGTTTTTGATAAACAAATAAAACCATCATGCTTACGAGAGAACGACAATCTCGCCTTATTATAAAAGAAATCGAGTGCAAAGATGACTAAATAAAGTCAACACAGCGCTATATCAACGCAGGCTGCCACATAAACCCACATGGTGACGTTATGAAATACGATTATGAGCGAAACGTAAGCCCGATTCGATTGTTTCAAAATCGTTAGTTTCCGCGACTGTGTTGCCGATCACAATACCACTGTTGATCGTGTACTGTTGTATTTCTTTCTTAGGAACGGAATCGATTCTAGTTACCCCGTTGACCGTACGTAGGCTGGCCATGTTTTGTCGTGCACACCGTACAGTACGGTGGACAAGTCAATAATTTTGTCTTGTTTTGCAAACCGTTTACCGGTAATTGGGTGAAATAATGTTATAGACTTGGTGATCTATAAATAATTTTAGTAATTGAAGTGGAAGCTGGGTAATTTGAATTTTTATGGAGTGATTACAGGCTGTGTAATTTAACGTAATCAAGCTTGAACGAGGTGATTGAGGGCTGGGCTGAGTCTGGGCACAACACTTAATTTGTGACAACACAAATCAATCGACTCATCGAGTGAGTCGGTAATTTTTATCATTCATATGTATAGTGATACAGAGGAGCTCGTGGCTAAGTAATAACAGCCGCACGGGTCGATCCATCAGGTTAAGCTACGCTTGCCAGGGTTGGTCCGTGGATGGGTGACCATCTTTACATACCGAGACTCTCCGTGCCTCGGAAAGCACGTTAAGCCGTTGGTCCCGGCTGTCATTCGTGGATCTTTGACAATCGTTACGGGTCGTCAGAAGCCCGAAAGTCTGACAACCAGTCTTACCAAGGGGTATCGTATTACCCAGTAACGGTTGTGGAGGTCAGATAGGCAGTCGCTCCATGTAAAATATTGGTATTCAGCTGCATCCGGTTAGACTGGACGCTGACCCCAACATAGTTGGGAAAAGGCTAAGCAGATGATGATATATGTATATTTATACCATTCTTATACGCACAATATTATACATCTATACATTTTTATACAGAACACGAAGATTATAATCTAGACATTACAAAAAATATTAATTACATTCCCTGCCACATCAACTGACAAGTCTCGCTCTCATCTCAGTATAGTTTTTTTAAACACGACTTAAGAGGGCTGTCATATTTTGTCACCTCTTTCGCTCATAAGGGACCAAATTTTTAATAATTACCTATTAAATTAATATTATTTACTAGTTTGCTAATTGATTACATTTTTTTAAAAAAGCTTCTTTTTATTTAACATTCTTAAAAATTCGATCCCGTGTGAGCGACAGTAGTGACAAAATGCGGCGGCCTTTTAATTCAGCTTAGCCATCGCTACAGCTGATCTCCTGAACTCCAACGTGTCAGACTAACAGTAATGTTTGGCCCACTATTTATATCCCAACACATCTTTCTTCCATAAAAATACCATTAAGAAAACACCACGTATTAGAACCTCCAATGAATGAAATCCTTACGTAGCTAAGCCGATACTATCATGCATCAAAATGCTTATTAAATAGATTAACATCGGCCAACACCTTATGAATTTTGATACAAACTGGAATATGGCTGCATCTACATCGGAATGACTTGATTTTCAAAGATTGAGTTGTCCGATAAGATTCGTAGGTTCAGCAATGCAGTACGTGTGCAAGATATGGGCAAGTGGAGTCGTTTATCAGAGAAACTTGTGCGGTGGGGTGTACTGCTTGTTGTAACACGGTGCGGTAAGGTCTTCTGACATGTGTGGCTGTTAGAACATTTGAAAGATCTTAATGAGTAGCTAGTGTGGGGAAACAAGAGCTAAGGATTAGCTGAGGATTTTCAAAAGATTTAGCCGATAGAATTAGGGCTTTGTGGGACAGTATACAAAATAAAAAAAACCGACGGTTTATTATTTATTTATTTATTTTATTTATTTGGGACAAAAAACTGTTATACATTACAGCATTAACAAAGTAGTTATTATACAATCGAAAACAACGTATAACCCACACTATTGTCCACGAAATAACATTGAAGTATGACAGCGAACGCATGTTAAATAAGAAAATAATAAAAAGTACATATTTATAAGAAAAAACACTATAATTATACCCACGAATCGAAGAAAGCGGATGACATAAGCAACCGTCTTATTGTCGTCTTTTTGGTTATTGGAAGGAAAACTGTGGATTTCTCATTTTCCATTTAATAACATAAATAGATCAGTGACTGCCTCGTTGGTCTAGTCGTCACAAGCGGTACTACAAAGCATGAGGGCCTGGGTTCGATTCCCGGGTCAGGCAAAGAGTTATTAGGTTTTTCCATCTGGAATTCAGTAGTAGCCCGCAGTCAGTATTTGTGCCCGGTTGATGGCAATAGGCTCGCCCCCTTGGGACTTAAGCATAACTGGCGAAATGTGGATGTACTGTAGGTACACCGCTGCCCATCCCTTCGGGGATTACAGTTGTGATGTTAAGATAAATATATTTATTCTCCTTAATTTAAAAATGTTTAGTTATTCGGATGTAAACAACCAGAAAACGATCAAAGTAGATGTAGGCGCGGGCTTGCGGACGACGAGTAATGGGCAGCTCGCCGTCCGGTAAGGACTAGGCCCGAGTCGACGGCGCGTTGTGTTCCACGCGCGCCTCAAAGAGATGTTAGCAGTGACGGGGTCCAATAGGGCCGAAGCCGCCGGGGTCGCGGGTAGTTCGAAAGAGATACTGTGGCCCTGGCATGGGCAACTGAAGGAACACGGGTGGGTTTTAGTCAGTAAAAGTCTGACACGCCCTCCCGCTCTGCCCGGAGCGGGAGAAGTCATTTGATGATTTCCCATCCACAAAAAAAAAAAAAAAAAAAAAAAAAAGCTTCAAGTCCATAATTTCTCTAACAAAAATCATTTGGCGCAATGGACGAGGCTGCTCTCGTAATATACGAAAATCCAAAGCATTTCAAACCAATAAACATATACAACTTATTGTAACAGATATTATATAAATATGTGCATAATTATGGAAACAGTGGCGATTATCATAATTTTGTACCGACAGATTCTGAGAATCGAGGGCTATTGGAAGATCATTCTTTTAATTTTAATTAATTACAAAACTTTGTTATTTTTAAATCTAACAGAGTATACTATATTTATGGAAATTTGTGGAATAAAATTATTAAATAAATTAAATTATTAAATTAATATGATTATGTAGGCATAGGCTGGTGAAATAATTGGTTTTGAAAAGATAATGCCGTAATCATATGTACACTCTTGTAATCTACACTATAATTTATTGCTTATGAATATGTTTGTTTTTTTGTTTGAACGTGCTTGAATTTGAAAAATTCTTTTTGCATTTGCTAGGCCAATTCTTGAGGACGGTTACCTATTATGACCCTTGGGACTTTAGGAGCCGAGCAAAAAGAATAAAAAGTCATTAAGGACGCTAAGCGAAAACGAACTCTTACCGCGGGCAGGCAATGCGATGCGACGGGGTGGGTTGGGGGAACAAGAAATTTCACGCGGACAAAGTCGCGGGCAATAAACTTAAAGTGTCTGTTTGTAATGTCAAAACAACAGCGTATTACTAAATACATAATTATGAAAGTATTACAGTACAAAAACAATCAATCAATTCTTTTGTCTGTCTGTCTGTTTATTTGTTTGTCCCGGTTAATCTCCGAAACGGCTAGGCCGATTTTGACGGCATATTCACTGGCGGATAGCTGATATTATAAGGAGTAACTTAGGCTACTTTTATTTTTAGAAAAATAATTAGGGTTCCACGCAAGAAAATTAAAACCCATGAAAACCGGCATCTACGCGGGCGAAGCCGCGGGCAGAAGCTAGTGTAGTTATATAGATGCAATAAGAATGACGTACTTAGATGCAAATAGTAAAGAACCAATTCTTTAGGTACTATGGGCCAAAGTTCCGCATGATTACCTCAAAGGCGATAATCGCATAGCACGGCTCACGACTCGATCGCACAATGTTCGTTTTTCACTAGCTGCGCTCTCATAGGAATATTTTCTTAAGTGAACATGCTTGAGTTTTGTCCATAGTACCTACCCGCTATCCTATCCTATATTAGTGGATAATTTGTTGTTCATAACGGCCAGTCCGAACCTTAGTCAGACAGCCAATTTTATTACTTTTAGGTACCGTTTAGTACCCCGGGTTTTGGGTTTCGGGAGAGATATACACCAAGTGTAAAAAGTAGGTACATTAATTCAAGTCATGAAACTGTGTAAAGAGGCAAAAAGATCATAGCTACTTTCTATATCAATGAAACACGTCTCGTCTTATGTTGAATTGCTGCCAACATGACAAACATAATCTGAAAACATTTAAATAATCTTCTAACGCCTGTAATGTCAGGTTCAACATGAAAACACGATATTAAAAAAATCGAGAATTTAGGAGAGTGGGCTTAAGAAGCTCAGCTTCAAAGTAAGCTTATGATAAATTAATGTGGACATGTGTAAAACTACAAAAACAAAACTCTTTTTTATGTTCTACGTCAAAGACAACTACACCAATTTAGTTATTAACCGACTTCAAAAAGGAGGAGATTCTCAAGTTTTTTTTTTTTTTATGTATGTTCCCCGATTACTCGAAGAGGGCGGGACCGATTTGGATTTTTTTTGTTTTATTCGAGAGGGTATACATCACAGTTGGTCCCATATAAAATTGATTAACTTTGCTTTGGTAGTTTTTGAGTTAGCTACAATAATACGTATTTTTTCCCCACTTTTATATGGATGATGTTCTAGTTTGTTTTGCAGGTAGTGGTATTAGAATTTGTGTGGGGTAGGTACCACAACTAAAAAGTGAAAAATAAAAAGTTTTTTACAAAAAAATACAACCGACTTCCAAAAACAACACTACAAAGTGAAAAATAACTTTAATTTCGGAAGTCGGTGGCAAAAAACGAAAATACATTTAACTAGACACCGACTTCCGAAATTAAAGTTATTTTTCACTTTGTAGTGTTGTTTTTGGAAGTCGGTTGTATTTTTTTGTAAAAAAGTTTTTTTTAATTTTTCTGGAGCCCTTAAAGACATTTGTAACGTTCTATATAATCTTGCAGCTCCAATCAATTATATTGATTTATAACAATTGAGCGGGTCGAACAGTAGGGTATTATTTTTAGTCTGTCTCTTGTGCCTCAACTTAGTCTATGACTGTCCACTGCTAGGCAAGAAATTCTCCCTAAGCATCATCAGCATGATGATCAGCCTATAACGTTCCCACTGCTGGGACACAGGCTCCATCTCTGTATCAGGGAGCGAGCCACCAGTGCGGGTTGGTAGATGTCACATGCAAAGCTATGATCAATCATAAAAGTTACAGTTAACAAAACACGGTGTCGTATGTTCCTATATGAACCAATATTTTACCAAAAATCAATCTGCCTAGCCTTATCCCAACTATGTTGGGGTCGGCTTCTAGTCTAACCGGATGCAGCTGAATACCATTATTTTACATGGAGCGACTGCCTATCTGACCTCCACAACCCAGTAACTGGGCAATACGTACGATATCCCTTGGTAAGACTGGTTGTCAGACTTTCGGGCTTCTGACGACCCGTAACGACTGTCAAAGATCCACGAATGACAGCCGGGATCAACGGCTTAACGTACTTTCCGAGGCACGGAGGAGTCTCGGTATGTAAAGATGGTCACCCATCCACTAACCAACCCCGACAAGCATAGCTTAACCTGATTGATCGACCCGTGCGGCTGTCATTACTTTGCCACGAGCTCCTGTTATAATATCTTACCAATAATATGATTTTAATATTACCATTCGAAGGTCAAATACCGGAGTATTATCACAGATCTCCGTTATTGGCGATTCTTTGAAACCGCCTCTTGTTTATAAAACTGCTATAATTTTTAATAACGACATGAATTCCTCCTGTATCTTGATCGCGCCTGAATATATGCACTATGCACAAGCAATATGACGAAATTTTATTAACTGCGGAGACACATGTTTCGGTTTGCTTGGTTTGCTGACATTATGTTTCTCAGCCAAGCTGTATTTAAGAGTGAAATTATGACTATTTTAAGAGATCATAGCCCTAATATATAGTTAATAAGTAATATAAGTGCTCTTTTAACTTGCTCTGCTAGCAGCTAGCTATTCTGTATGGTAATCTGTGGATAACGTCTTGAGTAGTGTATTTGTTACTTTTATTGCAAGTTATATTTTGTATGCCTACTGTGTAATATACTGCTGTTTGTTATTCCTATCAAATAAAATAAAAATAAAATAAAATAAAACAAATTTTACGTTCCTTTATCTCTGTTCTTATAAATCTTATGAGAACTATAGGCTGGAACAGAATAAATGGAGAGGACATAGGGACCTTCAAACCTTTGAGTAATAAGTTTCCAAAAATGTGTATTAATTGAACGAGCGTTATTAATTAATTTTTCTACGTGCTATAAATAGAAGGACCTCTTTGAAAAAATATTCTTCAAATTAATTGATTAACCTTATTTATTCCAAACACACAATCACATAGTCGTCTAAGGGCTGATTGTTCAATAGGTTGTTAACTTTTACCTGAAGAATAAATGTGACAGTTTGACATAATATTTTCCATACAAAAGCTGTCCACCGCCATATTTATTCCGCTGATAAAAACTATCTGACTATTGAATAATCAGCCCTAAGTCGACGAATAACCCAACGTGTTGTCATTCCTAATTCAATTTCACATTGTTTTTTTTTTTCTTTTGTTTTTTGTGTTTTGTATATCACGAACTGTGTCCAAATAAACGTTTTTCTTTCTCTTTATTTCTTTAATAATCTTCGCGTTAATTTTCTCTCACTACTCCATTACGCAGATAAACCACGTGTCAATAAGATTACAGACTCTTATCTGTAATCTCAGGTCTTCAGCAAGCGACGCGGCGACCAAGGCGAAAATCATTTTCGTCTTTTATACTCTAATGGAAGAATGCAGTAAACAAAACGATACAGTACGGACCAAAATAAAGAAGACACTCCAGAAAAAGAAATAAAATTCCCCAGCAGACATTATTTGAACTATTGTCACAGACATCACTAGGTCCCTAATACCGAGTCAGATAAAATCAAGTTATTTCTAGTCACACACGTAAAACACAAATTCCACGTCCGATGTCACTATTTTTATAATTACAACACTATTTCCTAGAAATCGTCTCGAAACACAATTAATTTATTCAAACGTAGCGATCTTGATACTTGCAAAATATATTGTTTGGTATATATTTTTTATAAATCGTATGCTTCTTGAGTTCATTTGGACTTGTGCCAGCTCTTTAGCGGTTTGAAATGGGACCGGCTTTGTGAGAGCTCCCTCGTCTCTCTAATTTATCGTGTGAATGATGGAAAGCGGGGGTTTTAAAAGGGATTTGAGGATCAAGAATAATTGGTCCGTTTACGTAGTTTGACATTGCGCTTGCGTTGATTGTCTCAATGTTTTGGTTTAAATCGACTGCTAGTACGGATTAGATTTTAAACGTGGTTTTGCAAATGAAGTGTTGTCGGTTTTACTTTGACGTAGGAATATCAATGTTTATTTTATAATCTGTGGTACTAGTCGGTTCATTTATGCTAAAGTTGGTGAGCTAATAGCACTTGACTTGTGCATTTAAGTCTTGTTTATTTTAATTCTGGAAACATTAAAAGATAGTGTAGATTTATATTATCTATGGGCACTTTCGATTCGTATTACAGATAACATATTTAATGTAGATTGCATTTGTCGGAAGTGGTTTTCTTAGAAAAACTAGATCTTACGAAGCAAAATATAGGCATTAAATTCACCAATCACCAGCAACACTTAAATACTAAAAGTTAAGTACTTCCTCAGTTACCACACTCAAGTAAAATCGCCATCACACACGAGTCACACCTTCTCTGCATGAGAAACCTTTACCAGAAGCATAACTAGAGGCTTACCCTTTATTCAAAACCTACGCTTGTAATACAAGGGAAACAATACAAGACAGGCTTACCAATATAGGTAGACTACGATCCCAGACAAGTCCCCACAAACTATACTTAAAAAGCCTATCTAAACTGCCTTTATCCCACACCTCATAACCGATACGATACCTAAATATAGTGCGTAAGATCGCCCTCGTATGAAACCGGCTTTATTTTACTTTTTTTATAAAACGAACAAGCTGTATAATAAGCTAACTAAGCGAAAACAAACTGTCGGTTCCGCGCCCTCCAATTCGGTGCAAGCGGCTCGCTATATAATTATTAGGTTGATAGGAATTGGTTATAATGACAGCGGAGAGCGCAAATGTAGAAATTTACGACCCGTTCTAGCCTGTCCCCTGCCCTCCCCCAGCGACGCTCTAAGCCGAGGTCCGTACCGCACGGAGGGCCTTAGTGAGTAGTCCCTTAGTTTATAAGTTGTAAACCCTGGCTGGAGGCCTTAATTTATTAAGGCATCCACAGAATAGCCCGGTTAAGTAACCGACAACCTCCTAGGTGGATCTGCGAGACGCCAAACACAAAAAAAGTGAATTTTGAAATTGAGAATGTGTATATGACATGCTTTCATTCTTACACGTTAAGAATTCCGTCCGAGTCACAGCAGACTATGTTCCTAAGCTAGAATCTATTGTACCAACCAACCAGGACTATTGTACCAACCAACCAGGACTATTGTACCAACCAACCAGGACTATTGTACCAATCAACCAGGACTATTGTACCAACCAACCAGGACTATTGTACCAACCAACCAGGACTATTGTACCAACCAACCAGGACTATTGTACCAACCAACCAGGACTATTGTACCAACCAACCAGGACTATTGTACCAACCAACCAGGGCTATTGTACCAACCAACCAGGACTATTGTACCAACCAACCAGGACTATTGTACCAACCAACCAGGACTATTGTACCAACCAACCAGGACTATTGTACCAACCAACCGGGAAAGTCGATATAGCTTGACGTTTCCCAGGAATACGTCAAAAGACGTAAAAAATGGGTGATATTTACTACAGTTGCACAGAATAAATTTCATTATTTTGCTCTTACATTTTGTTCTGGTCGATAATAGTGTGATTCTTTTCAACATATCCTGCTTTTCTTTTAATTCCTCATCCTTCAGTCGTGCTTAAGACTTGGTCTGGACAGTAAGGGTTATGACAAACCTGGCTTTGGTAAGCTGTGCCCGAGTAAGCTCAACCATGATGTACCATTTTCATGCATGTTCCTGTTACTATGGTTATTATCAAGTGGCGTTTTGTAGTTTCTGCCTACCTCCATGGGAAGAAGGTGTGAGTTTATGTATGGTTATTAATCGCGAATCGCTTACAGAAAGCCCAGTGCCTCATCGCAGCCACCCGCAATTATACCGCGATAATGGCCGACGACGCGTTTAATGCTGTTTAGTAAGGGCTGCCACGAAAATTTATTTATTTAAGGAATTATTAAAATATAAGTACTTAAAAAAAATACTTATCTCTTCGTGTCTCCGTAAAGGGTTAAAATCACATATACTATAAAAAATAAACGACGTTACTCAGGGAAGGAAAATCTATATAATTTAGTTAATGTTAAAAACCCAAACAGATTACAATTAAAAGCCACCGAAAATAAGTTTTGGTAACTAATAAGCCAAAAGTATTAAGCTTAAGCTTTGAGGTATGACAGTTATCCTATACTATTAAATGAGCAATATTTGTATTATAATGTAATCATGTTCTCGAAAACGGCTAATTTCGATGAAAGTTACAATATAGGGGTTTACGGGGGTGAAAAATCGATCTAGCTAGGTCTCATTTCTGGGAAAATTCGTTTTCTCTATTTTCACCTAAATACTAGTATTAGTAGGTAGTAGTACTAATAAATAATAATACCTAAATTTTTATTTCACTAAAATTGAATTCAAGTGGATTGAACTCCTAGACTTCACACTAGCATTCTCTGTGTTGTAAGATCCATGCTGCTTCGTTTGTAAACAATTTTTAAATAAAAAGGGACATTTTCTAACTTAAATAAAAATAGATACCCTATACGAATGGTTGTGTGATTTGTGTCAGTTGTGTTGGTGTTGTGAACTTGTGAGAGAGTGTTTCTATGTTATACGGAATATGTTCGTTTTTGTGAATTAACAACGTGTGTATTAAATATGAGTTTTCACTTTAAGATAATTCAAATAGTTCCTGTTACCATCTCCGCTGATTTGAGTTTGTTTAGCATATTATCATCATCGTAATTCTCCTTTGGGGTTAAAGCGCACCTAGAGAATCAAATAATGTCTTGGTTTGGAAAGCCTAAGACCTAATTGACTGCAATACACGTGAATTTTCTATACTTACCAATTAATCTAAAGTTTCATCACCATTCATACTCATAAATTGAGCAATTCTATTAAATGACGGCGCTTTACCTAATACTCGTAAATCAAAGTGACCAAACGTGGAAGAGCTACCGTTTCATCTGTAATGTGCCGACCACATTCATAACTCCTCCTTAAATCGTCATCAATTATTTTAATGTTCCTTCATAAATATTATTGTCATAAATACAGGCAACACGGTATATCACCTATGTTTAAAGCTACTATAATTATGAATACAGCTCAACATAGATTAAACTCTACTGCAGTAATAATAGCGTTCATATTCCAAATAATCGCGCCCTTATCATTCAAAACGTTTACAAAATTAAACATACATTCCCTAAAATCAAAATACGAACAATCTCCTCATTATTACAAAGGATTAAGGCGTGATGTCAAACACAATTGCATTTCGGAGCCGCAACATTAATTTTATATAAAATAATGTTTTGCGCAAACGCAACCCGCCGCGCCGACAGTAGTCGGACGTATTCGGATAAACTCGCCACTTATACAATGTCCACTGAGTGTTGCGAAAATAGGAAACCTATGTAGGTCTAATTTCGTAACGAAAACACTCGATGAATCATTGATTTGTGAATAAATTAAAAGGGCATACAAGTCGTGTGGATTTATCAACGTTGCGAAAATAAACTTGACGCTAGAATGTGAATATAATAGAGGTGTCGAGACTCTTTACGCAGGCCATCGGTTTGTTTGAGTGTTGCCAGTGTTGCCGCTTGACTCGAGTTCCTTATAAGGAGTATGGCAACATTGTGTCTTTTGTTGACAATGGTGTGTAATGTTGTCGATTTGTTCTCCAGTTCTCGAGTCTTTTAATGAGATTTTCATGGGACCCCTTTTTTTCGCATCATTCAATCAGCCTAGCCTTTTCCCAACTATGTTGGGATCGGCTTCCAGTCTAACCGGACGCAGCTAAATACTAGTATTTTACATGGAGCGACTGCCTATCTGACCTCCACAACCCTGTAACTGGGTAATACGATATCTCTTGGTAAGACTGGTTGTCAGATTTTCGGGCTTCTGACGACCCGTAACGACTGTCAAAGATCCACGAATGACTGCCGGGACCAACGGCGTGCTTTCCGAGGCACGGTGGAGTCTCGATATGTAAAGATGGTCACCCATCCACTGACCAACCCCGGCAAGCGTAACTTAACCTGACGGATCGACCCGTGCGGCTGTTATTACTTGTTAGCCACGAGCTCCTCCTCCTTCTTTTTTGCATAATATTTTTTTTTCCTAATAAACTTTGGCATAACTATTTTGGTATATTTTTTTTTTGGTATAATAATACTGTGGCATAATAGTACTTTGGCGGAGGCGGAGGAGCTTGTGGCTAAGTAATAACAGCAGCACGGGTCGATCCGTCAGGTTAAGCTACGCTTGCCGGGGTTGGTCAGTGGATGGGTGACCATCTTGACATATCGAGACTCCTCCGTGCCTCGGAAAGCACGTTAAGCCGTTGGTCCCGGCTGTCATTCGTGGATCTTTGACAGTCGTTACGGGTCGTCAGAAGCCCGAAAGCCTGACAACCAGTCTTACCAAGGGGTATCGTATTACCCAGTTACTGGGTTGTGGAGGTCAGAAAGGCAGTCACTCCATGTAAAATAATGGTATTCAGCTGCATCCGGTTAGACTGGAAGCCGACCCCAACATAGTTGGGAAAAGGCTAGGCAGATTGAATAGTACTTTGGCATAATGCAAATTATGCACACTATCATGTGGTCTAATTTGTTTTGGCATAATTTGGAGTTGCATACCTACATTTATTTATTATTATACATTTATTTATTTTTTGGCATAACCCATTAGCCATAAATATAAAAAATCAAAATTGAGTGCATGCAGCCAATAATTTTTGTTGAATGTTAGATACTAGGTATATGAAATACAGTTGTGGTTTATGATATTTTTTGTTGAGGAATTATTAAACGCACACCAGAAAAATATTGTTACATCAAATACTTTATATCAATAATCTACGAGTACATGCGCACCAATTCAATGATTGCACTAACAATTAACTAATTGAATATAGAAATTCAATCAATGTTCATCAATTTTTGTCCAAAGTCGCAACAAAAATATTAATTACCTATCAAAATTACTAACAGTTTTTGTTCATCAAAAATAACTATTGCGCATCTAATAATCTTATTATTGCACTACTAGTAATAAAAAGATAAAAACATTATTTTACTAAAAGGTAACATAACTAAAACTATTAAAAAACTAAAATATGGCGTCGAAAAATTCCTCCGCATCGCTGTCGACTGGTAAAGTACTCAAGAGACTGGCGGCATTGCCACGTTGTATGGCAATGCTAAGCCGCTGGCCAAGGTAAAAGCCAGCCCTTGGGTCACGGGAAGTGTCAACCAGCCGTTTGGAGATTTAGATTTACTACTAGTTAACTAACTGAATATCAAAACTTATACAAATAATAATTATTGGGCACCCCGAGGTTCGGTTTGGTTAGGTTCCTTTAAACCCTGCAGATAGAAATATTAGCCCCGCCTGACGTTGTTTCATTTACTAAGACATGCAAATTTTGATGTGCTGACAGTATTTTTGATGTATGTATTCTGTTGGAAAAAATTGGCAATTTTAGATGAGCGTTTAAGTATAACCCATTTTTTATAGATAGGTCATTATGCGTAAATAACAAATAACTAGTTTTGGATGTGTGAAAAAATTCACGGTAGTAATATACAGGGTGTCCAGTAAATAGCACGACATACTGCAGGGGGTGATAGCTTGGGTCAATACCTACCGAAACAACACAATATATGTTCAGCAAAATCTTACGGATTTACAGTTTTACAAAATTTTCCGAAATATCGAAAAATCTCTACCTTGAAACAGATTTTTAAGCATCTCGTAATGAAACATTCCTTTTCTATTATTTTTTTTTACATCAAATTATTCGTGAATAGTTACTTTACTCATTGATAAGTCTTTTTTCTATCAAAAACAAGAATGTTTTCAAGAAATAGTATTTTTTGTTTAAATTTTCACATAACGATTTTCTTTTCGCATAACTTTAACCTACAGTGGTGAAAAAAAATCCATAAGATTTTGCTGAACATATAATATATTGTGTTGTTTTGATAGGTATTGACCCAAGCTATCACCTCCTGCAGTATGTCGTGCTATTTACTGGACACTCTGTATAATAACGAAGTTAAAAGGAAAACTGTCACAGCTAAGTAGGCTTTTCAAGTTTACGAGTCAACCAACTACGGAACCCTTCATTGTGCGTGGTCCAACACCCACTTGGCCGGTTTTTTTTTTTGTAAATTTTGAAGTTCAAAAGTGCCTTTTATGTAGGTACCTATTTGAAATAAATGATTTGACTTTGACTTATTATATATACGAGTACCTTTACCTGCAGTAGGGGCTCGTGCGTGGATAAATATTAACAGCCGCACGGGACGATCGAAGGTTAAGCTACGCTTGCCGCGGTCGGTTCGTGGATGGGTGACCATCCATTACACATCGAGATCTCTCCGTGCCTCGGAAAGCACGATACACCGTTAGTCCCGGCTGTCATTTGTAGATCTTTGACAGTCGTTACGGGTAGTCAGAAGCCCAAAAGTCTGACAACCAGTCTTACCAAGGGGTATCGTGTTACCCAGTAACTGGGTTGTTGAGGTCAGATAGGCAGTCGCTCTATCTAATACAAATACAAATCATTTATTTGCATAACACAGGTTCAAAGGATGTTACAAAAAGTTTAAGGTACACTGTATTATTTATTACCATGTGAGGCGTGCAAATATATTAAGTTTGTTTTCTTATTAAAGTACATTTTCACTGAAAACATTACTAGACCGTCAATTTCGTTACATATGAATTAAATCTGGACTAATAAATTATTATAACAACAATGTCAAGCAAAATAATAATGTCATATTAGGTAATTATAATTATTATCACATTGAATTATTGTGCAATTATTTTCTAAAATTAAAATAAAATATCTTTATCTTCTAGGTAGTCTTTTACATTATAATAACATTTTTTAACTAGAAAGGTGTATAATTTCTTCTTAAACAGATGAGTAGGTAACTGCTTTATGTTATCGGGCAATTTATTGTATATCAGTGATGCCATACAAATAACACTTTTATTGAGTAATGCCGTTTCCCCATACGGTATTTCTACTTTTAATCTTTTTTTGTCCCGTAGTTGTCTATAATAGCTTTTAAAAGCAGTCTTATAATAGCTTGGATTCGATTTTACAAAAAGACTTAATTCGTATATGTACAAGGAAGGTAATGTTAAAATTTTTAAATTTGTAAAGTAATGTTGACAACTTGTAGTACTGTCTAGATGGCACATTGCTCTGATGCATTTCTTTTGGGCTTTGAATACAAATTCCTTGTCTACCGAATTGCCCCAGAATATTATACCATATCTTAATATAGGTGCAACAAGTCCGTGATATGCCGTTAAGACGGCTTCTTTGTTGACAATTCTGAACAGTTTGTAGAGAGCGAATGAGGATTTATTATTGTACTTAATGTTTGATTAATTTTTATTATTACTGTGCTGTCTTGTGTGTCTTGACGTGTTTTGGGAGATCATTAATATATGCTAGGAAGAATAAGGGACCCAAAACAGTACCTTGTGGGACTCCAAATTATAAAGTTCTAGCGTGGGATCTATAATATATTTGATCTCATTTCGCGTTCTCGGGCATATTCTTGTAATTTCTGTTACTTGTTTTCTATTAGAAATATATGAAGAAATGAGGTCGAGTGCTTTACCTCTTATGCCGTACATGTTTAACTTTTGAAGTAATACTTTGTGGTCAACACAGTCAAATGCTTTGCTCATGTCCATGAAGATAGCACATATTGGATTTTTTGTGTCCATAGCAGTCAAAACAGTTTTAATTAGGTCATAAATAGCAATGTTAATAGATTTTCCCTTGCGAAATCCTTTTTGTTCGTTTACCAAAATATAATATTTTTTTAAAAAGTTGTATAATCGATAAGATAAGATAAGATAAGATAAGATAAGATATTTTATTTCGCAAATATGGGTACAGTACATGGTGTAAAAAAAAAATCATAATTAAACAAGTTCAGCCACATTTTACCACTAGGCATGCGAAAGGTACAAGACCAACAACAAATAGAAAAATATGAAAGATTACAGGCACACACATTAAATTAAACAGTTTTCTTAATTCCAACATAGATGGGCATATTCATAACAAAAACACTTACACAAATGCATTTTCTTTTTCTGCTAAAAACTCTGAAATGTTGTAGTAGGCTTTATTAACTAGAAATGTACGTAGCTTCTTTTTAAATAAAGGTAAATTTAAAGATTTCCAAGATTTGGGTAACTTATTATAAATGAATGGACCCATGCAGAAGACACTTTTGCGCATGAGTGCAGTTTTTGCGGTTTGCATACATAATCGACTATTATCGCGCCTATTCCGAGGAGCTATGTCTGCAAGGCGTGTAAAACGATTTGGGTTGCTTTTTACGAAAACAGCTACTTCAAGAATGTAAAGGCAGGGTAAGGTTAATATTTTGAATTCTTTGAAGTACGGAACACAACTGTCGGTAGACTTTAATTTAAACATAGATCGTATGCACCTTTTTTGGGCTTTAAATATCGTTTCCTTCTCAGTTGAATTGCCCCAAAATATTAGACCATATCGTAAATGGGATTCTGCTATACCATAATAGGCAATGAGTAGTGCGTCTGTAGATATTATCGATGATAGGGAACTTAAGGCAAATGCTGATTTATAAATTTTCTTACTTAAAGTATCAAGATGTATTTTCCAATTTAATTTTTTGTCTATTTGAAGTCCTAAGAATTTAGTATTTTCAACTTCTTCTACGATGTTGTTATTGTGGTGTATTTTAAATTGACTTTTCAATGGGTTTCGTTGATTAAAATAAATTATTTTGGTTTTATTTAAATTAATATTTAAATTGTTGTCATCTAGCCATTTTATAACTGAAGCTAATGTCTTATTAATATCATTCTCATAAGTTTCTGTGTTTCCACAGGGTATAGTCACGGTGCTATCGTCAGCAAATAATGTTAGTGGATGTTGTATGTATTTTGGAAGGTCGTTTATATACAATATAAACAGTAGAGGACCCAATACGCTGCCCTGGGGCACACCAAAAGTGACTTCACGTTCTGATGATCGATGGATTTCTTCTCGATTATTTGTTAAATTAATTTTTTTAATTTCTGTAATTTGTTTCCGTTTTGTCAAATAGGATTGAATTAGTTTTAATATATTGCCTCTAATGCCGTAAGCTTCGAGTTTGTTTAAAAGAGTAGGAAAATGTACGTAGTCGAAATATATGATTCTTTCTTTCGATTATATATGATTCTTTCAAATAATTTGACAAAGATGGGGATCAAAGCTACCGGTCTATAATTTCCCATATTTTGTTTGTCATCTTTTTTCTGGAGTGGAATAACAACAGATATTTTAAGTTTTTCTGGGTAAATGCCAGTGGAAATGCATATATTTATTATGTAGCTTAAATGAGTAGCAATAGACTGTGACACATATTTTATAACTTTGGTGCAAATACCATCATAACCCACGCTTTGGGTATTTTTTAAATGCTTTATTTCTCTATTGACCTCCATTGGAGTTGTAGGGGTAAGAAAAATTGAATTTACTTTAGTGTTAATGTTATGATTCGAGGGTACTTTATTATTTTTAGAATTAGTCGTATTTTCTGATTGTGATACTTGGTAGATAAAAAAGTCATTAAAATTATTCGCAATTGATCTAGGATCTGTACTTTTTATATTATCTCTTAATATTTCTGTAATAGGTTCTTTGGGAAAGTTAAATTTTGATTTATTTATAATTGAACATGTGGCTTTTGATTTATTTTCTGTAGTATTTATGTGATGGTTATTTTGTGACTTCTGTGTTAGGTTTATAATTTTTTTTATACTTATGTTGGAAGGGCCCGATACTGCCATAGTAATTTTCTTTTTATTTTACTACATATTTTGATACCTTTTGAAATCCATTTAGATTTTTTATTTAAAGTTTTCGTTACTGTTTTGTAAGGAAAACACAATCTATAGAAACATAGGATCAGTTCTAGAAACCGATCAAAAGCTTCGTTAGTGTCACTTGTTAAATAAATGTCAGCAAAAGTCAAACTATTAATACAGTTATTAAATTTGATGAGGTTTTTCCTGCTATAGTCACGTCTTCTAATACGCCAAGATTTTATCACACATGTTTTTTTAACCGCGAAGTGTAATAATTGGGCTGTATGATCCGATAATCCAAAATCAATTATGTTACTTTTGCATCTAGGAGCATTGTGAGCAAAATTATCAATACAAGTGTTACTGATAAGTCTAGTTGGATCTTTAATTTCTAGTTTCAAGTTATGGCTTTCCAGAACATTTTCAAAGTCTAGAGTTTGTCGGTTCCTTTTTAATATATTGATATTAAAATCTCCGCATATAACAATTTTCTTATTAGTTTTATCACAGATTTGGCGTAACAACTTTTCTAAATTATCATAAAATACGGTAATACACGAGTTTGGTACTCTGTAAATACAAACTATTATCAGGCTATGTTCCGTCAGTTCTATAGCACTATATTCTATGATACCTTTAATCGAATATTTATTATTTAGTACTATGTATTGATGTCCAATTCTAGTTAATATGCAGGCACCTCCTCTATTTACGTCTCTTGAAAAACTAGCCGCTAAGCGAAAGTTGGGTATATTATTAGTAGCCTCCTGTCCTGACGTCATAAAATGTTCAGTAATACATATTACGTCAATGGATACATTCTTTAGTTCCAATTCCTCTAAGTGTAACGCCAAAATGTCAGACTTGTTTAAAAGACCTGCAATATTTTGGTGTAGAACGCGAATATTACACTTCTGGACACATCTTTTGGGCCACCTTGTATTTTCAGTTTCGTTTGGTCCTAGCTAAAATTTTATATTAGGTCGAGCAAAAAGTTTTTATGCAGTTTTGAACCTGGCACATTCACAATTTCATTCAATAGTCTTTTTTTGAATTTCGAACACAGAATTTAAAGAAACAAAAGACAATTTGGAGCCTGTTTGTTGATATCAAACAATCGAATACTAAGAAAACTTGGTTTTATTGGTTTACTTGGATTTAATTCTTGAAAAAGTGATTGATATCTTTGGTTTTGCAACAAACATTACTTATCCTTAACATTATCAGGCCGGACACAGCCAAAGAAACTTGAGTGCTCAACTTAATTTAAGTCGATCTGCGGTCCGAAATGTTTATCGGAGGTACCTAGAGACTGGCGGCTTTGTTCGTCGTCAAGGAAGGCCACGATCTCGGGTCACAACTGAAAGGCAGGATCGATTCATCGTGACGACCAGCTTGAGAAATCGTCACCTTACCTCCATTGAGATACAAAACCAACTTCGCGACTTCCACGGAGTATCTGTGAGCGCTCGAACTGTTCGGAGAAGGTTAAAAGAACGCGATATGGTACCACACAAGCCAGCTAATGGCCCCAAACTAACGCGAGCCCACCGAACAGCGCGCCTTCATTTCGCACGCAGTCATTTAAATTGGACACAGCAAGATTGGAGCCGTGTACTCTTTTCTGTTGAGTCTAAAATTGTGTTACATGGCAATGATGGAAGGAAGAAGGTCTACCGACGTAAGGGAGAGCGTTTCGCACAATGCTGCTTTGAAGAGAGGGTTGCTTATGGCGGTGGCTCATGGACTGTCTGGGGCGGTATATCCGCGAGCGGCAAAACTCAACTTGAGGTTGTTACAGGACCACGGCTGCCAACATTAAATGCTGAAAGGTACATTCGTGAGTGCTTAGAACCTCACGTGATACCATACGCGGACTATGTGGGCCCAAATTTCCTTTTTATGCATGATAATGCAAGAGCCCATGCGGCCGGCATCGTCAGGGAATATCTTCGGGATGTGAACATCACAGTTATGGACTGGCCAGCCAGAAGCCCAGACATGAACCCCATTGAGCACATGTGGGACGAGCTAAAAAGACGTGTTAGGGCTCGTCAGCCAGTTGCCCAGACGATGCAGGAGTTGAAAACTGCCATAGAAGAGGAATGGGAGATGATCCCTCAAAATTTCATAGAGCGGTTGATAAACTCAATGCCTAATCGTATGAGAGCTGTGGTAGATGCCCATGGAGGCAACACGCGTTATTAAATTAAACCTTTATTTGATAAAACATGTTTTTTATTCAAAAATCAATTGCCTTTAACAAGGCGCATATCCGACTTGTTAGGCGTAGCTCCATGTCGTATGGTATTCTGAATTCAAATTTAAAACAATACGATCGAAAAAGATGGTAAAATGTATCAGGTTTAAAACTGCATCAACAGTTTTTGTTCAATCTAGCAATCATATTTCGGTAGGGGCCATCGAAACCTAAACTCTAAGGTGGGCCAATAGATGTGTCCAGAAGTGTATTATAAAAGAAAAAACTGCGAGTTCTGTTCATTTTGTCACTAGTTACGTAAGGGAATAACTCTAAGTCAATTTTGATCCTATTCATTATTTTTTTAAATATGAATTTTATTCCAGCGTTATTTAATGTACCTGATTTATGTGAAAACTTGTCAAATTCAAATGTTAGGTCATAATTTGTATCAAAATAGTATGCGTATTTATGATATTCGAGGTCCATAAAAAGTAAGTTGTTAAACATCTCAACCTTATAGTTATATATAGGCGCTCCACGTACATACGTAGGAGTGTTTTGTGTGGGTTATCTGTACCAAGCTTTCGTTGATGACTTTTACTAAATCAATTAAGTTATTGCTGTATTTAATGTCAGTTTCTCCTAATGAAATTATACAATAATCATTAATACTAAAGTCTCTCAATTTTGATTTTATCTCAGCTAAGAGTTGTCTTATTTTAGAATTTAGTAACGAATAACTACAGAATTCAAATCCTTTAGAAAAAATTTCTTTCATAGATTTTAGTATGCCTCTCTGTGCGCTATTACTTAATACACATAGTTTTCTATGTTTAGCTTCGTTGTGAACGCTCGTTCTTGTAGTTTTTTTCTCCAGCGTTGAATTTTTCATCGGCGGCGTCAATGTTATATCACTGGGCGACATATTCAATTTTGGCATCTGATTCTTAGGAATCAGTGGGTTATTACTATTATTAGTTGGCTGTGCCTCTCCCACATTATTTTTCACCGGTGGGCACGTATTATCCTTAATTAGTGAGTTATGACCTTTCTGCACCGCCTCTCCTGAATTGTCCAGCAAAGGTGTGCTTGTTATGTCCTGATTGCGTTTTACTGGTGTCGTATACGTGTATGCATACGGTAATATATTGGAAATTCAGCTGCATCCGGTTTGGCTGCATGCCGACACCAATATAGTTGGAAAAAGGCTATATGGCAAACTGAGCAAGTTAAGAAAACAATTAATTAAATGCATATTCAGTTTATCAAGAGGAAATTTTATTGTGAACGATAACCGTTTAACTATTTAACCAATCGGTATCATAAAACCGCAATATAAATAATGAACCCGGTTTCAAGATACGGTGAAATCTGAGGACACAATATCGTTAAACTCAAGTGCCCCATTGCACTACGTCACTTATTAAGACCTTATTTTAGTACCTACCTTAGACTATAAAAATAGTGTCAACTCGAGTCGACTAATAAACTTTCTTGAGTGACCAAAGAGATCTCTATCTATGCTCTATTAAAAATACATAAAGTTAATATCTGAGAAAGGAAATATATAGAAAATTATGGTCAGTTTTCTCGACATGTTTAGTGGCTTGAAGTAATTATTAGATAAAGTCCGGTTTGATTACCATAAACACACATTAGGCAGATTAGCTGTGTTCAGAAAAAATGGTAATATAGCCACAGATTTGTACAGATGGGACACTCCACAAAATCATTTAAATAAAAAGCGACTCTTGCTACGACACAATAAAGTCGCACAACGCTTCATTATTATTACTCAATCTGCCTAGCCTTTTCCCAACTATGTTGGGGTCGGCTTCCAGTCTAACCGGATGCAGCTGAATACCAGTATTTTACATGGAGCGACTGCCTATCTGACCTCTGCAACCCATTAACTCTTAAAATGTCGATTGCACACCATGTGTACAGATAACAATAGAATTTCAATTGTGTCTGCTAATTAGCGCGCGACGGGTTAACTGGGTAATACGATACCCCTTGGTAAGACTGATTGTCAGACTTTCGGGCTACTGACGACCCGTAACGACTGTCAAAGATCCACGAATGACAGCCGGGACCAACGGCTTAACGTGCTTTCCGAGGCACGGAGGAGTCTCGGTATGTAAAGATGGTCACCCATCATCATTATTAGAATAGAATAGAATAGAATAGTTTATTTCCATCACTAAATGTTACAAATGTCTCTTAGTCTAAGGATAATATGTGACAACAATGGGTGACATTAAACAAGAGAATACGTTGACGACCGCAGTAGTATGAACTGTGTCACAGCCGTCAGCGCCTTCCATTCTGTACATAAACTTCATATCTTTACATTGTAGATCAAATGTTTGAAATATAATTAAACCTAGTTAAACATTGAATAGACATAGATACGTTACCATATGTATAGTGTGTGTGTGTGTGTGTGGATGAGTAAATTTATGTGTAGTGAAAGTGTGTAGTGTTAACTGTTTAAAATTTCCTCCGTTTGTATATAGTTTAGTTGTAATAGCCAAATTCGTATTTTATCCTTACATTTGTTGGTAGGAAGTTCATAAATGTTATTGGCTCGGTTTGCTATGTTATACAATTTATTACTTATAATGTAGTACTGGTGTCTTGCGAGTGTTGTACGGTAAGGGGGGATAGAACAAACTCTTGTCTTATTGCGTTTAGAGATCGGATTATATGCAAAACTTATATGCTTGCGGAGTATAGTAGACAACACAAAGAGCTTCCTAATGGATAGTACCGAACTCTCACTATACAAGAGATCTGTGCTATATCTACGTGGTTTCCCTAGCATAACTTTTAAGATAGCCCTTTGGGCCCGCTCTAGAGAGAGTAGAGTAGTCTTGCCAATACCACCCCAAACAACAATACAGTACCGAAGTAAGCTCTGGGCAAGGGCATAGTAAACACATAACAGGGTTTCAAGATCAGCAGACCTCCTAAGCTTTCTGAAAATTGGAATCAGTCTTCTTATACGAGCAGTCGTCTGGGTAATATGTGGTGACCAATTTAGCAAGCTGTCTATAATGAGGCCCAGGTACTTTATAGTAGTAGCACGGATTAGTCTAGGGCAATTACAGCTATTGCGCAAGTCACATGAATGTGCACTAACTTCGAACTCTGAAGAGGGCTGAGTGTGAGTGCGATGAGAAAAGGTGATATATCTCGTCTTGTCTAAATTTAGGGTCAAAAGGTTATCGTTGAGCCATGACATTACCACCTTTATTGCATGCTCAGTATAGTGCTGGGCTTCTTTCCAGTCCGATCCATGTAGAATCAACGCAGTGTCATCAGCATATGTGACAATGCTACAGTTTGGTAGTTGTTTCGTGCACAAGCTGTTAATGTACAGAATAAATAGTGTAGGCCCCAAAACACTACCTTGTGGAACCCCAAAAGAAAGAGAGGCTAGTGCACTTGTATGGTTACCCAATCTAACACACTGAGTCCGATTTGAGAGGTAGGACCTAAACATATCTAGTACAATTCCGCGTATACCGACAGATTCCATTTTAGCAAGCAGTAGGGGTACAGAGACAGTGTCGAAGGCCTTTGATAGATCAAGAAAGACCCCAATAACTTTTTTATTGTTGTCAAGTTTGGTAGCAATAGTTTCTGTAAGAAGCAAAGTTGCATCTTCTGTAGATTTGCCTTTAACAAAACCAAATTGGTTTTGTGCAATAATGTTGCTATGTTGCAGAAATTTAGTGAGTCTGGAATTTAGAAGTTTTTCCAGAATTTTGGAAATAACAGGAAATAACATATTATTACTATACTACTTATTACCTACAGTTATATGCACCTATAAGTTGCCTCTCTTTCTATCGCGTAACTCTTATACCTTCTGACTCGTTAGGGTTGTCTTCTTTTACGACGCGGCGCGTGAGTGAGTATCGAACTAACGTGCGAGCCGGCCGGTGCGCGGCAGCCCACACTGAATTGACCCAGTGAGATGAGCCCGCCGCGTAGTTGTAGCTTCATACCTAAACTGCGGAGTATCCCATCTGTATTAATCTGTGGTATAGCTAGCAAAACTAACATCCATAATCTGAAAGCTTACCTATGTAATATTAGAGCAAGATAAAGGTCAGGCGGGTCTGGGAAGACCCGCCTGACCTTTATGGGATAGAGTAGTGTTAGTATGTACTTTGAACGTACGCATACCTGATAGCTTGTGCCGACGACGGCCAATTTTTACCCGACTGCGAAGAAGGAGGGTTATGGTTTTCGAGAGTATGTATGTAATTATATATAATTGTTTGTAAATTAATTGTATATATATAATTGTTTGGCACGCTCTGCGGCTTGAACAGCTCGATGGAGTTTAGCTTGAGAGGTGTCGTTAGATTCGTATTTACTGTGAGAGTGACACTGGGTATATCAAAATAAATAAATATGTTAAATAAATAAATAAATAAATTAAAAAAAAAAAAACAAAATGGCTGATTTTTGGCGCCAAATTATGTCTTAAAAAAAATCTTTTCTCAAAACCTGTCGAGTGGGGTATCAAAATAAAGGGTTTTAGAAGGTGATTACAAAAATATATACAACTTATATGGTTATAAGTAATTCGAAGTGACAAATCGTAAAAAAACACGTACCAAGAAGATTTAGTTCTTGGTAGGTACGTGTTTTTTTACGATTTCCAATGCGAAATCTTTAATTCAAATTTGTAAAAAAAGCTGGATTTTTACCCGACTGCGCCAAGTATACAAATTCGTTAAATAATAAAACTAAAAGGTAAAAAATTAAAAAAAAGAATTAAAAAAAATTAAAAAACCCGACTGCGGTAAAAAACTTAAGTTAAAGAACTGAAAAGCTAAAAACAAGCCCATTTTAAATTAAATAAATGTTGGAAGCAGGCGGGACCCATTTAAAAAATAATAAAAATGGTATGGGAGGGACCCATACCATTTTTATTATTTTTTAAATGCTAGTCCCGCGGTAAACTCTGATTGCGTGACGTCAGAGTGACGCGTAGTTCGTATGTTATGTGGCGATGTAGATTCCGCTACAATCCTGACTCCTACGTCACAGGACCTTACACCTAGTTTAAGAGTCAGAGTATTTAAATATTGGACCTTTGTATTAAGGGAGAAGAAGTCTCAGGAGATACATAAAAATCAGCATTCAGACTATAAGAAAAGTGAATATATTATTTTTACGTAACTTTAGTACCTGAAAAACCCGACTGCGGTAAAAAACTTAAGTTAAAGAACTGAAAAGCTAAAAACAAGCCCATCTCAGCGTTCAGAATAGAGATGGTGACTAATTTTTTTTTTAGTCCGTCAATCAGGTTTTTAAAAAATATTGGACACGTATTTTTTCTTTTTTTACGTAATCAAAAAATTAAGACGATACATTGAGTTAAAATATGACATGACGTCACGCTTAGCTAGATTTTATACGTAGAAGTGACGTAGCGAGCCCCCACTCCCCAACTATAATGAGTGTTATCTAAGTATTTTTTTTAATAATATGATAAAGGAAAAAATGCTTGTCTAATATTTTTTTATTATCTGACTGACGGACTTACTAAAATTTATTTTTATTTACCCAGGCATCAGCCCTATTTTCCTGAAAACGTTTGCCCTGAGGTGCAAGTGCGAATAAAACAGATACCTACAACATTGTTTTAAGTTTTAAAATAAAATTTTTGATCTTGCTTGGTGCCACTTTCAGACTTCCTTTTATATAAATGAGTACTTAAGAGGAATACTGGTATTCAGATGCATCCGGTTAGACTGGAAGCCGACCCCAACATAGTTGGGAAAAGGCTTGGCAGATTGATAGACGGTTACTTACTTGACACAGACTACCACTTTCACACTTCCTCTTAAGTAAAGAGGAAGTGTGAAAGTGGCACCCAGTGACTGAAAAGTTGTGCATGTGATGCGGAGGAATGAGGAAAATGTCGATAGGAAAGTTTTGAGTATGAATTTCGATGGCTATAAGAGTAGGGAAAGACCACATAAACGATGGATGGACTGTGTGAAAGATGATATGGCTAGAAAGGGAGTGACTACCGAGATAACGACTAGAGAAGTAGATATGAAAAAAAAGACATGTTGCACCGACCCCAAATAAATTGAGACAAAGGCAGGAGAATGATGAAATGAGTTTTGACCTTGCTTATCGGGTCGATCGAAGGTCGGTTCGTGGAAGGGTGATTACCATTACATATCGGGACCCCTTCGCGCCTCGGAAAGCATGTAATCTCGTTGGTTCCGGATAATTAGAAGCTCAAACGTCTGACAACCATTCATACCAAGTGATATCGTGTTACCCAGTTGCTGGGCTGTGGAGATCAGATAGGCAACCGCTCCATGTATAGCTGCATCCGGTTAGACTGGAACACGACCCAAACATAGTTTGGAAAAGGCTAGGCAGATTGTTTTTTTTTTCTGGAATTTTCATTAAACCCTTTCAAATTCGGTCTGATATAAACGATAACCTACGAGTATCTCCCCTTACCAAGACCATATCAGAAACTATTTTATACCTAAGCATTAAAACTAGCTTCAATATAGCAATATGAGAACAAGTCTGCCAATAAGCGAATAATTTTAGAAATCAAAAGTACGTGTAAATTATGTTCTCCGTATAATTGAGGTCGCGCAGTTATTAACGAAACTGGATTAATCTAATGGGTGTTGGATTAATAAACATTGGTATTAAGCTACGGACGACTTCGTTTGGTAATGTCTGTTGAGCAATCATTGTTATAGCAATTAGATAAAATACTAGAGAGATCTATAATCAGAACATATCCGATTAGCATTCATCATTTCATTCTCCTGCCCTTATCCCAATCTATTTGCGGTCGGCGCAACAAGTCCTTTTTTTCCATACTTCTCTATTATTCGTCGTCTCGGTAGTCACCCTCTTTCTAGCCATGTCAATTTTCACACAATCCATCCATCGTTTCTTTTGTCTTCCCCTACTCTTATAGCCATCGATATTCATACTCAAAACTTTCCTCCGATTAGCATTGTACTCGTAATTGAAATTATTAAAGAGCCTTGACGGGTGACGATACTTACAAATAATTATTGTTCTGGATGGACACGGCTGAAGCACAAGTTAATTTTACCTCAAATGGCTTAGCATGAACCTCCGTTATGTCGAAAATACTGCAGCATTCATTTTGAAATAAATATATGGTAAAGTTGAGTTTGTGATACAATGATTTATTTATTAGTACATACACCAACGACACACTTCTTTCTGGAATATTCTATTTGTACGAACCGTAAATGTGTTTTTTCTAAAGTACAAAATGTATTTGTTTAATTCATTTTATTTTGCTTAAATTTTATTTAAAAAATTGATTATTAAATTTATTTTATAAAATCAAAGAATCAGCATTGCCATACAACGTGGCAATGCTGCCAGCCTTTTGGGCACTTTTCCTGTTGATAGCGATGCGGACGAATTCTTTGATGCCCTATGATCCTTTCCTCTCCTTTTTTGTTTACCATGTACCTATTATTATTTTAAATCTGTTAGTTTATTGAATATGTAGGTACAATATGTAATAAAATATGTAAATAAAATACTACAATTTTATTTAATTTATTAATGTTAAGTACTATGTTTGACGAAAACCCGATTCCATAAAATTTTCTCGATAGAAATACATCCAAAGTTACCTCCAAACCGAACAATAAACCGCTGGTATTCAAAAAATACTTCAGATTAAATCATGAAACTGCATACTAACTGAACTGAGGAAATAGAAATTAAAGTTCTAAAAAATAAAATAAAAAGAAAAAAGTATCTTATTAGAATCAAATAAAAAAATAAATAAAAAATAAAGCAATAAACCGGGGGGGGGGGGGGGGGGGGTAATAAAGCAGGTCTTATGTTTTTTTTATATTTTTCAAAAGCAGTATCGTGCGAGCGAGTTAAAAAGCCTGAGGCGAGATTTACAAGAAACCTGAAACGGATAGCAGTGAGACCTCATACGAAGACTTTGGGACAACACAGAATAGCAGAAAGAATCGAGTGAGAATTTTGTAGGTTTTATCGTTAGGCTGCAATAAAATCCTTTTCCATGTAATCGATTTATGAATGCACCAATTGCTAAATCGATATCTTAAAACATGTTCGAAACGATTGATTCCTAATTCTGTATCAACTTCATTTATAAATCGTTAGCATATAAATCAAATCTAAAATTATTGAATGTTTTAATAGTGAACGCCCTTAAGGTGTGGAACTTATACAAATTGTTCTAAAATTACAATAAATGGTAGTAAACATTAATAATAGTATTGATCGAACATTTTTCAATTATGAATGTGTTAACAGTTACATTAAAATTTATAAACCGTCATGATCGGTTCCATTACATTTGAAATCTGATTTGAATAGAGAACATTTATTTAAAATATATTTTTATTCCGGAATTCAAGCGCTATCGGGATCCATAGATTTTATGATTAAAGAGTTCTGTCAAACTAGTCAGAGACCCTGAGAAAAGCTTAGGGAATTAACCATACAGAGGGTTCTTGAACTTGTTTTTCATAGAAATATATCATGTAGAGGCCGTTAAAATGGACGTTTTAGTTTGAAGGCTCGGTAGAAAGGTAGATTCTCTGTTCTGAAACTGTTTGAATGAAATGTAATATTACAAAAGCTCAAATAAATTCAACAGATAGACAGATGAATACAAGTGTAATTTCAATAACAGACAACCTCTTAAGGGGTCGTTGTGTTATTATATATTATTAGTATATTATTTATCATTATGAATACCTTTTACTATGGGACCAAAATGACATCGTGAAATAAAAATCAGCTGATCACTACACGACTAGTTTGACGAGTTATTCTACTAATATTAGGTCTACCTATGAAATTGCCGTTCTGCAGTACTGGCTATTTCAAATCAAAATAATTTTTGTTTGGCTAAGAATTCTAATTTCAAATTAATTTTATTTTAAAAACATGGATTTTTTTTTCCAAAAGTAGTCATTTGTTTATTGATTAGTGTTACATTTTGTGTTTTTTTTTCGTCATCATGGATACGTTAAAAATTCGAGTAATTATGGAATATGAGTACCGTCGTGGCAGCAACGCGGCACAAGCGGCAAGCAACATCAACGACGTTTACGGAGCTAACACTACAAACCAACGCACCACTTGTTATTGGTTTGCTCGCTTCCGTTCTGGAAATTTCGACCTGAAAAATGAACTCCGCGGTCGTCCGAAGACTTTGGTTGACAATGACGAATTAAAGGCGATTGTGGAAGCTGATGATACACAATCTACGGCTGAATTAGCAGCAGCTTTCGACGTTAGCGTCAAAACAATATTGGTCCATTTGTGTCAAATTGGCAAGGTAAAAAAGCTTGACAAATGGGTGCCCCACGAACTCAATGATCGCCAGCGCGAAGTACACGTCGAGACGTGCCTTGCACTGCTCAACAGACACACAAATGAAGGAATTTTGAACCGCATTGTTACCTGCGATGAAAAATGGATTCTGTTTGATAACCGCAAGCGCTCAGCAAATTGGTTGGATCCTGGTTCAGCACCTAAACAATGCCCTAAACGAAAACTTACCCCTAGAAAAGTGATGGTCACTGTTTGGTGGTCTAGCGCCAGAGGCAGTACAAAATGCCTTTGAAGAATTTGTTGCCTCCCGTCCAGCTGATTTCTTTAAGAAGGGCATCAATAAACTGCCACTGCGTTGGCAAAGATGCATTGATTGCATGGATGATAACTTCGATTAATACAAATAAAAAATGCATGAAAAAAATTCGTTTAAATTTTTTCATACCAAACGGCAATTTCATAGGTAAAGACCTATTATTATAAATGTGAAAGTTTGCATGTTTGGATGTTTGTTACTCAATCACGCAAAAACAGCTGAACGGATTTGGATGAAATTTGGTATACAGATAGTTTATAACCTGGATTAAGACATAGGATACTTTTCATCCCGGTAGTAGGCTCCCGTGGGATAATTTCCGACACACACGCGGGCGAAGCCGCGGGCAACAGCTAGTGCGAACATAAATGTAGGGAACAGCAGATTTTTTTTCGCGATTTTAGGTTTGTTTCAATGGTAAAAGTTTTTCATAATGATGAGTACAATGACCCCTTAAGAAGTTGTCACTTATTTAAATTAATACAAGGTTTAGTTTTTTTTTTAATCAACCATTCCTACCTGCGTTACACGAATGACTGCCATATACCCTGATAATAACTCACAAATTACGACACCCCGTTGAAGAATGGAGGTGGTGCAAAAGCAGTAGCCAAATCGAAATGGGCCGAGACTTGCGGTTGCGGCGAGTCTTGACCTATTTTTAACCGACTTCAAAAATGAGGAGGTTCTCAATTCGTCGGAACCTTTTTTTTTTATGTATGTTCCCCGATTACTCGAAGATGGCTAGACCGATTTGGATTTTTTTTTTTTGTTTTATTCGAGAGGGTCCCATATAAACAGTTGGTCCCATATAAAACTGATTAACTTTGCTTCGGTAGTTTTTGAGTTAACTTCAATAATACGTATTTTTCCCCACTTTTATATGGATGATATTCTAGTTTGTTTTGCAGATAGCGGTATTAGAATTTGTGTGGGGTAGGTACACAACTAAAAAGTGAAAAATAAAAACTTTTTTACAAAAAAATACAACCGACTTCCAAAAACAACACTACAAAGTGAAAAATAACTTTAATTTCGGAAGTCGGTGGCAAAAAAACGAAAAATACATTTAACTAGACACCGACTTCCGAAATTAAAGTTATTCTTCACTTTGTAGTGTTTGTTTTTGGAAGTCGATTGTATTTTTTTGTAAAAAAGTTTTTTAAGCACGTATTTCGATACCAAAAAAAGTATTAAAAAAAATTTAATCCGAAATAACATTAATTTCTTGGGATCTTTATTTTAGTTTTTTGCCACCGACTTCTGAGTTCATTTCTTTTTGAAGTCGGTTTATTTATTTTTTTAATTACTTTTCGTAATTTTTAGTTTTTAAGTAAAAACTGGAATATTTGTTTGCAATACGTAGTTAATAGTTTTGTTGTAAATACTGCACTAGAATTTGACCAAGGTTTTGAGAAGTTTTCCCTTTGACACCACACCGATAGCTCATATCAATAAGTCAGGCCGTCACACACTTATTGGTCCATATCTTGAAAACTACTAAACCGATATTTATGAAATTTGCACAGTTAAGTTGAAATGTAAGCCAATAAAAAAAAAATGGTCGCAATTTCGGAGAAATGCGTGGACAAACATAAACATACATACATACACCTATGAAATTTTGTATTTTTGCTTGGAAGCCTTATTAGATTATTATATTGTGAAGATATTGCAGTTCCAATAGTACATATTACATACATACTTGTCGAAAAGATAGCCTTCTTTTTTTGAAGATGATTAAAAATATGTGAAAGTTACAAAAATTGCATCAAAAAATTCGCCTCTCCGTGCAAACCCTATATAAATTATGCCGGTTATGGAGTGCCTTCGTGATTACATACATCCTCTGGGAGTCGGCCCATGAATATTACATGAGCTTGTCTTGTTAAAAATGCGTCAATCTCACATACCATTATTGTTTATTTTATCGGCGCCAAATGATAGCGTGATGATGCTATCTCATAGTGTCAACACGTTTGCTTGAATAATTAAGTGAGTGCATTTTTCCTTGTATTTGATGTAGTAAGTATTGCAAAACGAGACATGTGTCGAATTTTGTATTAAAGGGTCGATAAACTCCGTGACATTTACTGAACAGCCCTTGTATCTTTCACTTTGATGCGTCCCGTTACTACAGTGCTGCTCTATGTAGGAATTATAAAACATCATCTTCGTCATTGGCAGCCCGGGTAGACCTTCTTCATTTTATGCTATATGAGAATCGAAGAAAAAGATCAACAAAATACTGGCCGATTTAGTCGAAAAAAATAAGGCAAAGCCTTTTTCCAGAGAAAGAAACAAATAAAAAACAAATGTTAATGGCTTTTCAAATTTTTTTCGATCTCTTGTGACCATTGTGTTGTTTGTTGCTTGCCTTTAGAAAATCACATTATGAAGGTTTTATTACAATAAAATCTTTCTTTTACTTAATGGCTGCATGCACAGAGTTTTCGCTTCATGCCATAAAATTGATAGATATCTTTTTCAGGTTCTTGGCCCTACACTTTTGGAAAGCCATTCAACTCAAACTGAAAGCATTTATTTCAAATAAACCAATTACAGGCACTTTTGAATTGTCAATGGGTCGGTCAGTCAGAAAGATATATATATATAAAGATATAGATAGTTGCCCATTCCAAAGCGTAGTAGATCCCTATGGAGAAGAACGGGCAAGAAACTCCACGGACACTCTTTTAAATCATAATATTTTTACAAAATATTGGTTACATCGTTCATGTTGAAAATATATATGTGAGAACAATGTAGAAAGACGTGCACGTTAAAAAGCGTCCGTAATAAAAAGATAAAAACTAAAACAACTAAATTAAATATTAAAATTAAAAATAAGCCATTATAAAATGCACCCTTAAGCAATTGCTTATCACAGTTTTGAAAGATATTTCTGATCCATTGCTTCATAGGTTGAAAGCAATGAATGTGGCTGAACCAAGGCTGAACTGTCAAAATGAAAGACTGTGTTACGCAACTACCCCGCAGGTCAGTTTGCCCTGTTATTACATCGAATACCATCAGATAGAGCAGTTTATTAAGTTTAAATAGGTACACACGGCTACATATCAAGTTGTACATTTCCAGTATAAGCTAGTATAGTAATGCGAGATCAGCTTATACTGGAAATGTATAGCTTGATATGTAGCCGTGTGTACGTTTCCTTTGAAATTCAAGTTACCTCGGCCAAACATCAAAATGCCGCGTTTCACAACATCAAAACTTATTGCAGTTCCTGTTTGGTCTTATGTGCTGTAGATAACTTCCTAAGTATTATTAGAACACGAACGACATTAAAGTAATCTAGCAATTCAAGCGCAAGCTGAACAACCACTAGAGCAATGAGTCAATAAACATTATTACATTTATTAACCACTAAGCACTTAAAAATATACGCAGCCATTTCAAATGCCCTACACCTTCAAGAGCATTCAATTTACTATAAATTATTAATATTATTGTAATATTTCACTTAAGTAAACAGGCCATTTCTAAGCTTCGCGTGTCCACCATTTTAATACCGTATTGTAATTGTAATTGGCTAGTCAATACATAAGTGTGAATAAGTGCCCGTGTAGACGGTTCTGTAGACTTTAGTTATGTGGTTGTCTTTGACTTTTCAGGAAAAGTAGTAAAATTTTACGAGACAAATAATTGACAAGTAATGGATAGCATGTGCTTTAGGGATAATTTCACCAAACTCTCTTGGTTATTACATGTGTAACCATTCTGTCGAACTGTTTTGCATGGTATCTACGTACGTCAAAATGCTGAATGGGACTTTTAATAACTAGCAGAGTACGCTGAAATGAAGAATAGGGATGTTGACAAAAATTTTTTTTGTCCGTCGTCATGTAGATTAGTAAAAAATATTGAAAACGTATTTTATCTTTTTTTACGTAAACAAAAGATTACGGCGACACATTGAGTAAAATTTGTTATAGATAGGACGTAGCGAGCCCCTGCTAGAGGAGCTCGTGGCTAAGTAATAACAGCCGCACGGGTCGATCCATCAGGTTAAGCTTGCCGGGGTTGGTCCGTGGATGGGTGACCATCTTTACATACCGAGACTCCTCCGTGCCTCGGAATGCACGTTAAGCCGTTGGTCCCGGCTGTCATTCGTGGATCTTTAACAGTCGTTACAGGTCGTCAGAACCCCGAAAGTCTGACAATCAGTCTTACCAAGGGGTATCGTATTACCCAGTTAATGGGTTGTGGAGGTCAGAGAGGCAGTCGCTCCATGATTTTACATGGTATTCAGCTGCATCCGGTTAGACTGGAAGCCGACCCCAACATAGTTGGGAAAAGGCTAGGCAGATTGATTGTAGCGAGCCCCCACTCCCCAACTTTAATGCGTTTTATCGAAGTCATTTTTTATTAATATGATAAAGCAAAAAATACGTGTCTAATATTTTTTTATTATCTGACTGACAGACTAAATAAAGTTTCTTTTTTTTACCCCGGAAACATCCTTATTGGGCCGTTTTAAGAAAATTTACTGATGTAAAGCATGGAGTTATGAGTTGGAGATCAGTTATACCTAAAAGATATTAAATAGTTATTTAAAATATAATTTTTAAGCCGTGTATGTGTTCAATGGTCACAAACAACGACATCATGCTTATAAAGACTTTTGAGGTCAATAAACTATATTAAACAATATTTAATTTATTTATTTAAATAAATGTAAACATTACTGATAATTTACTTATTTTAAGTACTTATGTAATTTTCAGTTAACTTACGTGTGAAGGTTTACCAATTCACAGCATGTTTTTCTTTTAATTTTAAATTAGCATGAACAGAAATTAACACACATAATGCTTATGAAAATGTCCCAGCATGGAAAGAGGTAACAACTGTACATATTTTACGTGTGTACTTTACGAGCATGCGTTTAATATTATTGGAAAATATTATAGATCCATCGCTAATTGGCTTTTTAAAAACATACTTCAGTGTTTTATTAATTAACACAACTAATTAAACCCTTAGCATCAAATTATTTTCGAATTATTAATCATAAACATGACGATGTAGTTTCTGATTTTTTTTTTTTTGACATTAACTTTTGAGTGTCTTTTACGACTCTCACGGAAAGTAAGATGCACACCAATGATGAAGATGATGTTTTTCCTGAAAAACTTGACACGGCTCTCAAAAACGACTTTGCTTCTTTTGATAACACACCAGAAAATTCCTAGCTAACTAAAACAAGGGCAAACAGCCCGTTAACCTACCGATCAACATTATGAATCTGATTTAAAAAAAAGTCATAGTTGCAAACTGCGTCTTCAAAAGTGAACCGTGTACCCCAATACTAACAAATTTCAATAGAAAGTAGAAACGTGGAGATTTATATAGTTTAGTGGGAAACGCTCGAGTGTCCCATTGGCTTAGTGCTTTGTTTGGCACTAGGCACTAGGCAAGTTCAATAACACTCATGTCCACTTTACTGCTCTATTATGATCGTGATTTACTAACAATGACGTCACAGAGGCAGTTTCTAGCTTTTGAATAGAGAGTCAAAGTTTCTATGGACACTGTTGTTTGGTTTTAGTGTCTATAATTTGTGTTATGTCAATTTCAGATGACTTTCATGCGGATTTTATGTTTTAGGCGTGTGGCAAAGATGGCTAAATGGCCAGCTATGTATGTTTAAGTCCCATATAATTGGGGTCTAACGATTGCTATCCTTATCTATACTCTTCTGTTGCAGGTCTGTTAAAAAAATAATAAAAAAATAAAGAAATCATCTTAATTCTCCTGCCCTTATCCCAATCTATTTGGGGTCGGCACAACATGTCCCTTTCTTCCATACTTCTCTATTAGTCGTCATCTCGGTAGTCACCCCCTTTCCAGCCATATCACCTTTCACACAGTCCATCGCCCATAGCCATTGACATTCATACTCAAATCTTTCCTCACGACATTTTCCTCATTCCTCCGCATCACATGCCCATACCATGACATCCGATTTCCGCACAACTTTTCAGTCACCGGTGTCACTTTCAAACTTCCTCTTATGTACTCATTTCTTATTCTATCCATTCTTGTCCACATGGCAATGGTAAAAATAAATACATCATCATCTTCCTGCCCTTATCCCATATTACTTGGGGTCGGCGCAACACGTTTTCTTCTTCCATTCTCCCCTGTCAACCGTCACGCTATCATTCACTCCCTTCTCTTTCATATCATTCCTCACACAATCCATCCATCTTTTCTTTGGCCTTCCTCTGCCTCTCCATCCATCAACATCTATATTCATCACTCTTTTAGTCACATGCGTAAAAATAAATACATAATTACCCTAATTATAACTTACGGTGGTAAACTGCTTTTTCCCCTGTGAAATAAAGAAAAAGAAATTTATTTCACAGGGAAGCCTGTGGGGTGCTTTGGAACTATTAAGGAGTGCAATATTTTACCTATTTAATCCAATTCTAACTTTAACAATTTTGAGTTCGTACGGTTAGCTCTTGGTCTAGTCCTAGACCACACAATCGGAATCACAAATCACAATAAATTTAATGTGACTTTAATAATACATTACTAGGCGTAAACTTTAAACAATTTACTATTATGTACAGACTATAGTAAATTATTTAAAGTTAGGCGTAAACTTAAAATAACTTTAACTTTTATTATGTACAGACAACAGTCTGTACATAATAGTAAATTATTTAAAGTTTACGCCTAGTAATGTATTATTAAAGTCACATTAAATCTATGCACATCAGGTTATACCAAACTGTCAAATTTCTCCAAATGATTTTAAACCTTAAAATCTTGAGAGTTAAGTTCAAAATTGAATAAGAAAATTTGACAGTTTGTAGTAACTTGACATGCTGCTGTGTGTACATAATAATTAATATATTGTCAATGTAAACCAAGCCACTAGACCCAACTGTTTTAATAAAAGTACCTACAGGTTGTTATGAAAATAGAAGTTACCTAGCTTCTTTATTTTAATCAAAAATTATAATAAATTATTTCTTTAAAAAGTTTGTCTTGTCAATTGTTTGTAAAAAAGTTTGTTTTTACTAACTAATATCTACATAACTAAAGTTTTCTTGAACCGTCAGATTTTTCTAAACTTAAAAGATTTGCTATTTCACTAGATCATGACCAAACATCCTCCTTGTCAACTTCCATTTACAGAACACGCTATATTAATAGTTTGGGGAAAAAGTTTCTTCGCATTTTTTAAGAAAATAAAAACATTTTTTAATATACATTATTTACATTTATCTAAAGTATGTAGGTATCATTTTGTTCGATAACTTTTTGCCACCTTGTAGGTAGGGACATGATCCTATATCCCATAGCTATAGAAATTTTGGGACTTCTGATCAAAATACCGCGATAAGTGGTTTTGGCAGTCCTCTCGTGATGTTAACCTGACACTGCCCAAAGAATTCTGAAGAGACCGAAACAGGTGGAAATCTGAAGGTGCAAGGTCAGGACTATATGGCGGATACATTAACACCTCCCAGCCAAACTCTTTTAATTTTTGCTGAGTGGCTAAAGATGTGTGAGGTCTAGCGTTATCATGATGAAAAACCACAATCCTTCTGTTGATTAATTCCGACCGCTGTCTTTCAAATTCTTACTTTAATCTCATCAGTTGTTTGCAGTAGAGTTCAGAATCGATGGTCCTGCCTGGTGGTAACAGCTCATAATGAATAATGCCCTTCCAATCCCACCACACACATAGCATCACCTTGTTGTGAGTTAACCCGGGTTTCGCCACAGTCTGTGAAGCCTGACCGGCCTTTAACCACGACCTTTTTCGCACGATCTTGTCGTACGTAATCCACTTTCCATCACCAGTTATCAGCTTCTTCAAAAATGGTTCGGTTTCATTACGTCGTAATAAAGAATCACAAATGAGTACACGGTTCATTAGGTTTCTTTCAGTGAGCTCGTGAGGTACCCAAATATCGAGCTTTTTTGTGTACCCAGTTTTTTTCAAATGCGCCAAAACTGTTTTGTGGTCAATTCCCAGTTCTTCAGCTACGTCTTAACTACTGATATGCCGATCTTGCTCCACTTTTTCAAGAATGGCATCCATTTTATCCGTAATAGGGCGACCAGAGCGACGTGCATCTTTGACAACAAAATTTCCGGATTGAAAGCGCTTGAACCAAATTTGTGCTACTCTCACAGACACTGCACTGGGTCAACAAACATCGCAAACTTTTCGCGGCTTGCGTTGCATTTCTGCCTTTTTTGTAGTAAAATTTTAAAATGTATCGAATTTCTTCATTAGATTCACTCATCTTGACAGTACGAAAAACAAATAAAAATCACACATTTTCCTAATTTGAATTTGGAATTATGTTCTTTAAAATTTAAACTTTCAATGGTACGAAAACCAGCCAGATACAAATAGTATAGCCAAAGAGATTTTAAGTTCATAAATACTATAATGTGAAAAGACTTTTTCCCCAACCTAATATTTACTCTCGAACACCCGTATTTACTGTATGTCATGTGCGTACACGCAGCATTAAGATGTTTAATTACTATCATAATAATATTTATGACGGTGTGCCTGAGTGCACATAGCTTGGAATTGAGGTGAAGACACTAATACTGTAAAATATGAGTGTCCTTTTACATACAGAAACTAATGAACTGGTACATAAATTATAGATGTGGCAACTTGAGAGGATTATCGTTAATAGTGAAGGGTACCTAACTAAATGTCTATGGTCTGATTCAATTCAATTTATTTCGTAGATACTATAAGAACTCGTTGGTTGACAGTACCTCTTTAAAATAACTTTCAGGCCGATCGTGCACGATGCTACTCTAAGAGCCTGTTTTACCACCTACGATTAAATTCCTATTAACTTACTTGGCAGATCATTTCATACAAATTCTGTTCCATTTTTGAATTTATTCGGTAAGTAGTGGCTACTCGGACTTCGTGAAATAGGCCCTAATTGTTACGTGTTCCAAACTCAAATCACCAACCACTAGCCTGAAAGCAATAGTATTTCAATCACAATCCAAACATGATGAGACTTTATCTGCCTAGCCTTTGTCCAACTATGCTGGGGTCGGCTTCCAGTCTTACCGGATGCAGCTAAATACCAGTATTTTCCATGGAGCGATTGCCTATATGACCTCCACAACCTATTTACTGGGTAATACGATACCCCTTGGTAAGACTAGTTGTCAGACTTTCAGTCTTCTGACAACCTGTAACAACTGTCAAAGATCCAGGAATAATAGCCGAAACCAACAGCTTAACGTGCTTTCCGATATCTAATGGATGGTCATCCATCCACGAACCTACCGCGGCAAGCGTAGCTTAACCTTTTTTCCATCCGTATGGCTGTAAATACTTAGTCACAAGCCCCTCAGACCCAGCCAGACTAAAATTGAACCTTAAATTAATGCCCTGACTGCATAACAATGTTAATGATGCCTTAACCGCCACTAACGGTCAAATAAAACCAGCGGCTTAATTCAAGTTCATGTCCATATTAAGTCAATGTCAAAAGAATTTAGTCCAGATGAAATCCAGATCTTACGGCAAGTAAACAGGCCTTCCAGACGCTTGCAATTAAGCTCAAGTAAGTAGGTACAGTTAAACCAGAAAATATAGTATGCGCTTCGGTAATATTCATGTCCCCGAATTAGCACGAACGTCGCACCACAGATTAACAGGGGTAAAGCTAAAGTTTTGTACTGCCGCGCTTTGTAGTAGGTAGTGCACAAAGGTTTCGAAAAGTTTTTTGGAATTGCATAGTTAATCCCTAATTTTCTAACCATTATAATACAAAACAGGAAATTACTGTAAAGATTCTTAACCTGCATGGTTTTAACAGGCAACCTTTTTGAATTATAAGAAAATGGCATAAAATTATGAGATAAGTGCTATTACGAATTAAGAATAGAAGAAAGTACAGTCCTACCAACTTATCTGTGAACTGAAAGAGAACGGCACCGTCGATGCGTCGACACAATCGAATGACATGCGTCGGCACAATCGAATGACATTTCAACATGACAGCCGTAGTTCCAATTTTCGCCATTTCACAGATAAGTTGGTAGGAGTGTAATAGAGGGTCAGCCTAGCGAGCAGACAAACGAATGTCATATCATAATATAAATAACTAGCACTTCCCGCGTGGCTTTGCCCGCGTGGATATCGGAAAATATCCCACGGAAACGTACTTCCGGGAAATCCTTCCTTATTCCTTGTCTACATTATAAAGGGAACCTCTGTGCAAAATTTCAGCTTTCTAGGTTCAAGGGTTTGGACTGGGCGTTAATGAGTCAGCCAGTCAGTCAGGACTTCTCTTTTTATTTATATAGATAGATGTAAAATGTTGTAGACAAACAAATCGGAGTAATAATTATCCAAGTTATTCTCTAAAATTATACAAAACACTGATTTCGTTGATTTCAGTACCGTTAGCAAGTCCATTTGTGCAATGCTAACATTACCTACTTCCATAGTTATAGGTAACAGCTCTATGTTAGATCTTATCATCGCACGTTCGTATTTCCGAAGATAGACGATGATTGCCGATGCCGAAGCGCATACTTTTCCTTGGAGATCTGAGGACCTGTACAAATGGCATTCGCTTCGGAGTAATTCTATTTCTACAATCGCTATTAGCTTCAAAGTGACATTGACATGATCACGTGACATTTCGATAGCTTATGTCAACCCCGTACAGTTTTTGGCTTTTCATTAGCGTCATCGCTAATCGAATGTTACTTTGTTTAGGCCCCCTGTATGTATAACGCCACCACTGTTTCAGCGGCAAGCTTAGAGCAACACGGCCCCCGGCGGACCGTGTTGCTCTATGGCGGCAAGTGTTGGCAAGCAGAGTCACGGTAACAAAGGGCAAATGGATTAACCAATTTGTAAAAGTTAGCCAGTTAGTTAA
Source organism: Cosmia pyralina (assembly GCA_946251885.1). NCBI lineage: Eukaryota > Metazoa > Arthropoda > Insecta > Lepidoptera > Noctuidae > Cosmia > Cosmia pyralina. The sequence continues at coordinate 24,392,761 of OX276358.1, forward strand.
TTCTTGAGTGTTTCAATTCTCAAGTGTATGGAAATAGAAATGAATCGGCTTTCCACGCAGCAATAGATCTACAGTCAGTGTGTGAACAAATAGTCGGCATTAACATTTGCATAGAGAAAAATCTGAAATTATTCTATGTGATAGAAGTTTATGTATAGATTACAGGAATGCACTTGGACAGAATAATGACATGGCAAAAACACATCTGGACTAAAAGAAAGCAACTAGACGGAAAACTTCGGAACTTCAACTGGCTAATTGGACGCCACTCACAACTAAATTACAACAGCAAAGTGTTGATATATAAAATAATATTAAAACCCATCTGGACTTACGGCATACAGCTGTGGGGAACCGCCAGCAATAGCAACATTGACATCTTAGAAAGATTCCAGAGCAAAGCACTAAGAACAATGTTCTGTATCCCCCAGTGTATTAGCAATAAATACATGTACCTAGGACCTCGGCATAAAAACTGACCGGCAAGAAATAGTCCAACGCAGCCTGAAGTACCAGGAGAAGCTAATAGCCCACGTGAATGAGCTTGCCCAGACTCTGAGTGGAAAAGGTGAACTCCAATATACCCGGCTAAAGAGACATGACATCCTTAGGGATGTCATGTCTCTTTAGTCGGGTATGTTGTCTCATTGTGGAAAATCTTTTGGTCAGATTAGTCTGACCAAAAGATTCCCACAATGAGACGAAAGGAGAGTTTGCTGGAAAGAAATTTTCTAACCGTTAGTGACTCTCGTGGAATACATTTAAAGAACAGATATTTGTCAGCCAAGGAAGTGACTTATTGTTCTAGGAACAGATTGCCATGAGATGCAGAAACAGCAGAAAAAAAAGATTACAGGAAAAATAAAACTATGTCTCTAAATAGCATACTCTTTCAGAAATCGGAACGGAACCCTCGGTGCGCGAGTCCGCCTCGCTCTTAAGCGGTTTTTTTATTTATATAGATTTGTCCCACTGTTACCATTGACCAACTAGAAATTATGGAGTGTCTTCGCACGTAATTTTGTAACGCATGTATTACTTAAATACTCGAGGAGCTTGTGGCTAAGAAATTACAGCCGCACGGGCCGATCCATCAGGTTAAGCTATGCTTGCCGGTGTTGGTCACTGGATAGGTGACCATCTTTACATACTGAGACTCATCCGGGCCTCGGTTGGTCCCGGCCGTCATTCGTGGATCTTTGACAGTCGTTACGGGTCGTCAGAAGCCTGAAAGTCTGACAACCAGTCTTACCAAGGGGTATCGGTTTACCCAGTTTCTGGTTTTTGGAGGTCAGATAGGCAGTCACTCCATATAAAATACTGGCCGACCCAACATAGTTGGGAAAAGGCTAGGCAGATTGATTGATTGTATTACTTAAATTGTGACGTCAGGAACCACGCTCTATAAACTGAATGTAATTATGAAATAAATATATTTCATAACCTTTTAGAAAACAACAACTTATACTCCTAAACCCGTCCCATTTAGTAGCTGATAAATTTTAATTTTCCCAAAAACTGTGAGAAAGTAACCATAACAGACAAATAAAAAGTAATTTATTCCTAATTACTTTCTCATATCTTTGAAATAATTATAGAAATGTCAATAGACTAGTAATATACTTGTTCTATTTCTACAAGGTATTTCAAACTCTAATACTATTAATTTAAGATTCTGATTAGATTGAATATGATAGTAAAGCGACCCCCACAGGATAATCCCTAGAGATTGAACGTAAGTTTTTTAGCAATAAATAGTTTCCTGATGTTCATAGAGTTATAGAAATATCTTCAATATGTGTGATCTGACTAGAACGGTGAGAAATTTATTTTTTTATGAAACAAAAAATGATCAGAGTAACTGGTAATTTATCTGGCTATATTCTTCTGTATCATTGGTAATCCTTTCAGGATGTGAAAAGTATTAACGTTAATATGCATCTGTTTCATACATTTTAATTGGGTTACATTACTTGTTTCCTAAGTTTTTAGGGTTCCGTATCAAAATGGAAAAAAGGAAGCCTTATGGTGCGACTCAGTCTGTCTGTCTGTCTGTCACAGCTAGATAATTCTCAAGAACTACTAATGCTATCAACTTAAAATTTGGAAAAGTTTTAGATGACGATTGACCAACTATTTTGCAAATTGTACCCTCTAACCTATCATCACATAATCGCACACATTAACTCATACTCATTCACAACACATGATCACACATGTTTACACTCACACTCATGCACAACACATGACTTATTCACAAAAGCGTTTTTTCTAGTTTTATAAATTTTATTTTCTATTTAATATTGATTTGCTTGTTATGTTTTCTTTCGCTTTGATTCTTGGATTTTTTTTTTGTTTTTGTAATTTGAAGCAAACCTTTTTTTTTTTAGTTTTAGTACCGAATGTGTTTTAAATATGAATGTTTTATGGTAAACTCTCCATATTGGTGCCCAAGATACAGGCTTGCCTAGTTTGGGGCCAATCTTTGTTACCTATTTAAGCAATAATGTTTATTATTATTTATTTATTATTAAATAAGAATGAAACTTAAAAGGGTCGGAACGGAACCGTCGCGTCGTCGGTGCGCGAGTTCGACTCGCTCTTGAACGGTTTTTTTTTCAATATTTCAGTCTTGTCTTTTAGAATAAGTTGTTTATATTTTATGAGTACATACTTTGACTTCCTGAAAGATTGTGAATAAATTAAAAGTCAACTTGTCATCACCTGCCGAGCCTTTTGCCAACTATTTTGGGATTGGCTTCTGCAGCTGAATACCAGTATTTTAAATGGAGTTACTGCCTATCTGACCTCCACAACCCAGTTACTGGGTAATACGACACCTCTTTGTAAGACTGGTTGTCAGACTTTCCGGCTTCTGACTACCCGTAACGACTGCCAAAGAACCACGAATGACAGCTAAGACCAACGGCTTAACGTGCTTTCCGAGGCACGGAGGGGTCTTGGTATGTAAAGATGGTCACCCATCCACGGACCAAACGCGGAAACCATAGCTAAACCTGATCGATCGACCCACGTGGCTGTCATTACTTAGACAAAGTCAGCTTGTATAACGAGCTAAGTATTTTTTCCGGTGTAAAAGTAAATAAAACTAAATCCTAATTAATATAATGTGGTTAAGAGGCACCAGCAAAGTATACTCGGGCTCCTTTTTAGTTCTGATCACATGACAGTAAATCGCTACCAACAGTGGCAAAACACCCGTTTGCCAAAGAAAATATCAACCTTGCACATTTACAAATAAAGATGTTTTTTTTTTATTAACTTAATTTTGTCCTAAAAGCGCCTGAAAGCGGACACAGGAGCGCGTCTGAGGTTATTTATTTTTGAGTTCATTTTAAGACACACAATTTTGATATTTGCTTGGCAATAAAACCAACCGCTCCGCGCGGCTTCGCCAGGTTTGCGCTAGCCCTTCCACCATCATGGCTATTTCTGTCACCAAGCATAGGTGTGAAATTACAGGTGCATGAAACTTTCAGCAGTGTCGTCGCCCGTCGGGTAACGATCGCATTACCACTTAGGCATGCCCTAAGTGGACACCTTCACGAGATATTAAAGTTTAAATAGCCAAAAACCTCTGCTCGGGACATGATGTGACTGTGATATGATCACATTGATCATACTTGAGATTGTTTGAATGGTTTAATCAAGAACTTTTAGCAGTACTGGTAGGCTCTAAGCCGACGTTCGCACGGAAGTAAAAATATCGCAGCGATTTTTTTTCGCGCACTGGGTTTTCAACGCTCTGCTTAGCGCCGAGAGTTGAAAATCCAACAGTGTGATTTTTCGACGCGCTGAGATGCACTGTTGTCGATAAGTTGGAATCTCGAAGCTCGGCTCAACACCGAGAGTTGAAAATCCAGTGCGCGATAAAATCCCGCCGCGCAATATTTACGTCCGTGCGAACGTCCCGTCGGCTAAGTCTAGGACATGCCGGTTTCCTTAGAATGTTTTGCTTGACTGGGTTCGATCACGTGACATCCACTAACCAGCACTGTGCCCGCGTGGTTGAATCTGGTGGAATACGGCCCACTCTCTTTCACAGAGAAGAGGTCTGTGTCTCAGCAGTGGGAAAGTTAAATGCTTATTATGATAAAATAGGCACAAGTAAGGAACACGTTTGGGGATGTTAAATAAATGACAAGTCGACAATAATATCCCTTGAATTCATAAGCATAGCATGATATTTACGTATACACCAAGTGGTACTTTGTAAGTCCACAATTCAAGTCGGCTCTTCCACAAACAACACCACGACTTCTACAACAAAGATACGTAACAACAATAACAGGAAACATTCCTGTTTCAATCATTTTGTGTTATTTAGTATTCAGTGAGTCCCGCCCTTAGCTTTGATGTGCCGGCTGATATGTGGAGCGCGCTATGTGATGCTATGCGCCGCGGTGCATCGTAAATACAGCCGAGCTATTTCAATAAGTACACCGTTATTGGTGTTATGTACTGTGTTGGTGACCAATAAACTGGGCTTTAGTAATGTCATTAGGGATTTCCTTGATTGAGTTTTGCTTATGGAATTATAAGTTGGTTTATTATAAGTTTATTATAAGTTGTTAACGTTGATATTGGATTCATAATTTTCAAATATTAAGCCTCTAAAGTCTACATGGCGCTGCCGTAAACTATAAAATCAGAATAGATTTAATCATATTACAGAAATCCTATCGACCGATGATGTATTTACTTATTCAATAAATACCTTTTTTTTTTTTTTTGTGGGTGGGAAATCATCAAATGACTTCTCCCGCTCTGCCCAGAGCGGGAGGGCGTGTCAGACTTTTACTGACTAAAACCCACCCATGTTCCTTCACTTGTCCGTGCCAGGGCCACGGTATCTCTTTCGAACTACCCGCGACCCCGGCGGCATCGGCCCAATTGACCCCGTCACTGCTGACATCTCTTTGAGGCGCGCGTGGAACACAATGCGCCGGTGACCCAGGCCTGGTCCTTACCGGACGGCGAGCTGCCCATTACTCGTCGTCCGCAAGCCCGCGCCTACGGTGGCCGGGAACCGGCAATCGATTCCCGCCGCCCAGGGCGTCTCCTACGGCGGCTAGGGGCGCGAGGGCGCGGCTGTTGCCTCTCCCTCACGCGTTCCGCTTCCTCCTTCGCGAGCATTACTGCTTCGCAGAAGGAGGTGACGGCTTCCCATGCACTCTCGCTCCGCACCATGGCATGGACCAGGTTTGGACGCGAGAGATCGCCGCCGCCGATCGCCTCCGTGAGAACACGGCGGTGCTCCGCCCATGCCGGGCAGACCTCCACTGTATGCTCCACCGTGTCCTCCGGGCGATCCACACAATGGTGACACCCGGGCGTTTCCTCCCGCCTTATCCGAAACAGGAACCTCCCGGATAAGGCGGGAATACCTAATCCTGCAAGACGAAAGAGTCTAGTCTCCACGACACAGGGAATCCTAGTATGGAGGCTAGTGTTATATGAATATTGTAATGCTCTCTCATTAAACAAAATTTTTTTTTATTACTACGATTAGATGAAGGCTGACACCATTATCGGCAGACGTCATCTACTTGTAAGGACCAAGGAATCACCACAAAACGGAGTTCACTTTATGGTGATTCCTGGGTATTAAGGGTTATTCTTACCCTTCAGAATCAAAGACCAATTAATCACCGAAGGGGGTACCATTCTCTGGAATGGCTCCGTTTTCGGTGACAATCACCTTTCATTCGTTGCCAATCCCAAGTTTAAGTACTAACGTAGTTCAGATTACCAATGATAATAAATGCTTTGCCATTGGGTTTTTACATCAGGAATTTTCAGTAGCTGTCCGGAATCTGGATTTGTGCCCGGTTGACGGCAATTGACTCGGACTTAAACATAACTGGCGAAATGTGGGTGCACTATAGGTACACCCCTGCCTAACCCTTCGGGGATTACAGGTGTGATGTTATGTTCTGTAAGTTTGAAGTGGAATGATGAATGGCCAAAAATTGGGGTGCAACAAACCTCATGCAAGTCTGCAGGGGTCGCGGGTTGTTCGAAAGAGATACCGTGGCCCTGGTACCGGCAACTGAAGGAACACGGGTGGGTTTTGTCAGTCAAAGTGTAACACGCCCTCCCGCTCCGCCCAGAGCGGGAGAAGTCATTTGATGATTTTCCATCCACAAAAAAAAAAGTCTTCACAGTGAAGATAGAAAAGCAATTAAAAGCCCCAGAAAATAAATCACCTACTTTATTACTTACCACAGATTAGAAAAAACTCATTGGAACTTGCATAATTTCTACAAATATATAGTTTTGAAACAGTCGGCTGGTAACCAATTAAAGTGGTCGGAGTTAACTTGAACTTTATTTGCGTAAACCAGTTTCTGTGGACGCGGTATAAGCGTTTATAGGCTAATTATAATTTAAATAACTACAGCAAGCTGTGGGATACAGTTGTTGGGTATTTAGGGGTATTGAATGTTGTTGTTGATGCTGGTATTTAGTTGAGCACAGAGTACGGAGACAAACCTAGCGCAATACGAGACAAATTACGTATAGAAACTGTCGGCTATTTCCAACGAACGAACGAATGAATTTCCCTTGGGAGTAGCGCAGTACCTTCCTGTCTCAGCTTGGTGTGATGCAGACAGCTGAGGGTGTACTACACTGCAGACGCCAGGGAAAGTGACGGTTGCTGGATGGTCTGGACGTGGCAATTTAGGTAAGGTAGGTACCCGACATGGAGCTGGAAGAATGCCGGATTGTCCGAAAGGTGGTGTGTGATTTGAAGGTAGGCCGTGATGGAAGCTGTGCGCTCGACGCACTTTCGGCGCCACAAATATTAGTACAGTACCTACAACTATTTTCTTAATGTCCCTCGGCACAAAATACATAATGGTAAACCTCGGCAAACTTCGTGTTTCGTCACTGCGTGCTCTACCGGTAGCGCCCGCATTTTCATTTCTAAATACAAACAAACGAAAATCCGTTGCGTTCCGTGCTTGCGTTGTGACCGGACCGGTGGACGTTCACCAAAGACATGTTGCGCTGATCACACAAGGATCTTTTGGTGTTCGAATGACGTTGCCAGGGGGGCGGCGTTAGTAAACATTCGTGCAATTGCTTTATGAAATGTCACTAGTGACATTCACCGCCATCTTGTCACTGTCAGGAAACAAAATGGCGCCGTTAGTTTCGATTTTGGCCGCGCGCCACTATAACCTTGTAGGTATAATGGGGGAGCCACATCAACGGTCAACGTCACTGCGCATCATCGTCACAAATAACGCGGTAATCATTCCGATAATTATCGCGATAAATTGAGTGCGAATTTGGAAATAATGAAAAAAAATAAAACGTTTTCTTAATGTATGTAAGAGCATCACTTCAGAACGGTTGCACACACATACTACATACTTGGTTGCAGCTATTTGGCTAATTCTGCTTTTGTGTTTGTAATTTACAGGACAAGGTATAGATAGACAAACCTTGTCCTGTCAAATTGACAGATTGTTTTCGGAAAATTCATCGAAAAAGTCGGTTTGGATGATATTTTTGTATGAAAACAGACAACAAACAGCCTAAATCACTGGAGATAGAGACATGAACTCCACCGGGGCGACGCCGGGCATAAACAGCTAGTTTTAAATAGTTTAATTAGGTTTTTAGTTTCGGAAAAACGACTGTGTACGAGTATATAGGGTGACAGGTAATTAGTGACCGATACTTAAACACATGATTGTGCTCATGATAACAAACAACTTTTACTATGGGAACAAACATGAAATCGCGAAAAAAAAATCTGCTGCTCCCTATATTTTGACAAGTTATGCGAACATGAATATATGACATGAATGTATGAACATGGACAGCTGATTTTTTTTTTTTGCGATTTCAGGTTTGGTCCCATAGTAAAAGTTGTTTGTTATCATGAGTATAATCATGTGTTTAAGTCGGTCACTAATTACCAGTCACCCTATATAAAGTAACCGTGTATAAGAATGCACGTTTCTCTGAGATAAACTGATAAATCTATATCTATAAAATAATATATAAAAATCAATTACTGTTCGTTTGTCTCGCTAAAACTCGAGAACGGCTGGGCCGATTTGAATTTTTTTTGTTTTATTCTCCTCTTTACTGGGGTGGTAAAAGGAGAATAAAACAAAAAAAAAATACAAGAAAAAAAATTGGTAAAAAAAAAATTGACAGGACAATTAACGTCTGTTGGGTAGGCTAGTATAAAATAAATATAAGTTTATCAATATCATCTAACACTACATTACTTACAGTACTTTGTTTTTTAAGAAAAAAAGACCATACCGACCGACAAAAGGCGACCTACATTGATCTAGGAGAGGGAAGAGGACAAACAATAGGTCCAACTTCAAAAGCGAGGCTAGGCTAACAAGCCTCTTCATCATCTAATGAAATGCTCAAGCCACTTAATGAAGTCTTAGAGAAAGGACTGAATGCAAAATTAATTGTTTACACATTTCTCTCAAAGCAAACGTTTACCCGTTATCTAGTACTAGATAACATGTATCTTGTACACTGGCGGGCAAAATAATTATACATTTTGTTTGTTTGCACAGCTTACTGAACAGCTTAATTCAATATTTGGTTCAGTAAATAAAAGGTGACCTATTTTCTCGGCTAGACGTGAAATATCCGTGTTTTTTTAAGTAACATTTTATAATTAATAGAGTTTACCCTAGTGAAACGTTACAGTGTTATCATTTCCCAAAGAAAATACACTAAGTAAGGCAATATTTGCAGTGTCAATGTCTCTAGATTGAGTGAAAATGTCTAAGAGTTTATGCTTTGTAGTCGCCGACTAGACATAATGAGATTAGTGGTAGTAAATATAACTAAATGCACCAGTGGAATTGTTGTTTTACAACGCCACACGCGAACTACGCATCAAAAGACCTGACGTCACACAAATCCTGCATCACGCAAGCAGAGTTTACCGCGCAACTGGAATATATACAACATCCCAACACCAACCGTCGGGCAGTAGCCTACCAGACACAACACCCGTCTAGTTAGACGATCCTCCCTTATCTATTGAAGGAAGATGAGTCAATTTTACACCCTGTTCTTCATACCTCTTACTATAATTGTACTATCTTCTTCATATAATGTAGATGGCAAAAATAACACGAAAAATATAACAGTTTTAAAAATATTTTTGGCCCAAAATTCAGCAACGCGAATACCATTCGTTGACGCAGCAGTTGACTTCATAGCGTTCATGAAGTATTCCATTTTTTCGTCTATGGTTTTGGTTGTCTGTCAATAAATAAGGAACTTCATAGCGTCGATGAAGTATTGCATTTTTTCGACTATGGTTGCCTGTCTTAACTTCATAGTGTCCATGCAGTATTCCATTTTTCGTCTATGGTTGCCTGTCAATAAATAAGGAACTTTATAGCGTCCATGAAGTACCTATTCCACTTTTTCGTCTATGGTTGCCTTTCAACAAATAGGGAACTTCATAGCGTCCATGAAGTATTGCATTTTTTGGTGTGTTACCTGTCAATAAATAAGGAACTTGTGTCAAAAGCAAAATAAATGGTTGGAAAGAGTATTAAATTCACTTTGTGTCATGTTTTACCGCAAATACGTACTTTCTTTCTTCTTATTTCTTTCTTTATCTGCCCACAAGTGTAACTGACTCTAAACAAATATATTGGGGACAGTTTGTTCGCCCCTAATTGTACTCCTAAGAAAGTTTTTATTTGCCGTGTACACTGTACAAATGAATGTTGCATACGGTAGTGGTTACTTTAAATTTTAATGCGCAATTTACATAATATTGTATATTTAAATGATATTATATGATTATTTAGCGGCGCTTAGTCTTTTGAGCGAATTAGGAATGCATAGCTAAGTTTACAGAAAACCTACTTTGGTAATTTAATCAGTATATATTTCTAACTCGCTCGTGGCTAAATAAAAACAGCCGCACGTTCGAGGATGGGTGACTATCCAATACATAGGTATCGAGACCTATCCGTGCCTCGGAAAGCACATTAAGCCGTTGGTCCCGGCTGTGATGTCATTCATAGATCTTTGACAGTCGTTACGGGTATTCAGAAGCCCGATAGTCTGACAACCAGTCTTGCCAAGGGGTATCGTGTTACCTAGTAACTGGGTTGTAGAGGTCAGATTGCAGTCGCTTTATGTAAAATACTAGTATTTACTAGTAGTTGGGATAGGCTAGAGGCAAATTGATCGTCCTATTTCTGACTACTTTTCTAGCCCATATAGGATTGAGAATCTGAGTCAGTCTGCCGATCAATTCTGTTACTGCGAGCCTGTTCTTTTGGTGTCTGAAAGAGCAACAGTACAAGGAAATCAACAAAGGAAGGAAAGGAAGAAGGAGGAAGGAAGGTACAAAATAGTTTAAAATGGACGTTAAGAAAGTTAAGCTCGCTAGTAAGTGAGATTTTTAGGGCCCCCTAAAAATCTCACTAACTGGCAACAAGCTGTAGGATGGGTGAACCTACTTAAAAGCAGTCTCGTCACATAAAAGTCTAATGATTTGGTACATGGCTTACATAAGTCCAAAAATAAATAATTGAACCACCAGTACACAATATCTACGTTGAAAAAACACCGGCCAAGTGCGAGTCGCACTCGCGCACGAAGAGTTACGTACCATTATCTATAAAAACGGCAAAAAACTCATGTCTGTTGTTTGGGAGCGCCCTTAAATACTTGTTTTAGTCTGTTTTTTGGTATTTGCTGTTATAACGGCAACAGAAAAACATCATCTGTGAAAATTTCAACTGTCTAACTATCACGGTTCATTAGATACAGCCTGGTGACAGACGGACGGACGGACGGAGTCTTAGTAATAGGGTCCCGTTTTACGCTTTGGGTACGGAATCCTAAAAAGAAACATACAAGGTGCTTTTCCACCAGAAATGTGCTACGCAGCTATGCTGCGAGGATGAAAAAGCTAAGTTACGAAACTATGTGACCGTTACCACTGATACTAAGCTGTGTAGCGGAGCGAGTACGATGTGCCATGAAGATGCGCCGCCGCGAGGTAGCTGTGCGAGGAAGATGCGCAGCACGAGCTATGCGGCGTATCGACAATAGGGAAGGCACAGGAAGCAAGGCACCACTCGCGACCATCCACAGCACGCATACTCCCATATAAATAACGTAGCCTAGTTGAATCAGTTTCCACCAGTGCTATGTGGACCAATGAATATGATTGGTGGATACCAAACGCAACCATGGCAACGTTGCATAGCACATCTCTGGTGGAAAAACACCCTTATCCTGCCATTCCAAGGTTCTTGTTTCTTGAAAATCGATGTCAATAGAAACCGCTGTCGCTTCTGTGTTGACGGCGTCACAACACAGTCATACGACTTTCTGAGGACTAACATTTAACATTCATCCGCTGAACAGTTTCATGTAACACGTGTCAGTATCGGCGCTAACTTAGAGAGCTGGTTCCGTTGTCACACCATACGTAACCTAGTATTTACCCGACTGCGCTGCAGCAACCAGTAATGGTGATCCAGTGGTAACGACCATGTCTTACGAGTTGTAGATGGTAGATACGGACCAAGCAGTTCACTTTAGGTAATTTATTCATTGCCTTTTTATTTCTCTCTAATCAGTCCCTACACCAGTTTCAAGAGCAATCTTAAAAAGGGCCAATCAATCTGCCTAGCCTTTTCCCAACTATGTTGGGGTCGGCTTCCAGTCTAACCGGATACAGCTGAATACCATTATTTTACATGGAGCGACTGCCTATCTGACCTCCACAACCCATAAACCGGGTAATACGATACCCCTTGGTAAGACTGATTGTCAGACTATCGGGCTTCTGAATACCCGTAACGACTGTCAAAGATCTATGAATGACATCACAGCCGGGACCAACGGCTTAACGTGCTTTCCGAGGCACGGAGAGGTCTTAAAAAATCTTAAAAAGGGTGTTGGGAGGGAATTCAGAGATGATGGTTATCAAAACGTTGATATGAAAAAGGCAATACTATGTAAGTCTGGAGGCTAAACTCCTTGGAAGAAAATTAAGCTGTAAGTTTGAGGATGTGACGGTGAGGTACCTATGTTTTATAGGTAGGTACCTTACTTTTGGCGAAGTTACAAGGACGTTACTTAAAACCGTTTAACGACATAGGAATCGGGTCGTTGATTTTTAGACAAAACACGGATTTCAAAACAATAGTGATGGAGATACCGTATTTTTTTATGTCATACAAAATTAAACTAATTAACATACTTTTCTTGTAGAACAAGACCATGAGTTCATTCAATAGACATTTCCAATCAAACTTTATAAAGCAGATGAATTTAAAACTTATCGCCGTTGGCTCTGCCACTACCAACATCACGAACTTTTTTATTTCAGCCGATCGAATGTATCAGCAGAATGGATCGTTCTATTCATAGATATGTCGCCTGCGAATCGTAATCACACGTTTTGTGATTCATACAATTAAAAATGGACAGATAAAAATGTGGAACAATAGGTAATTATCGCTAAACTTGATACTTACCAAAACTGTCGCGCATTTTCGCGTTGTAATCAGCGAACCACTAATAGTACAGGCACAGATAATACCTATTAAACGAAAAAAAAAAGTTAAACTAGTCACCTTTGCATTTCATAAAAAGAACACTACACAACACTGGCAGTCACACACGCACTGAAATACCGAATTGAAATCAAGTATCGATTAATAATCGTCAAAAGTTCTATTGTTTTTTTTTTTTCTAATGGGACTCGTGTCACGGTGGTGGTAAATGGGAAATGGCGCGATGACGGGAGCGCGCGCGCGCGGTGCGTTCGGATCTCACACTGAGCTACCAATACAGATACGAGACAGCAATAATAACCCACCTCGTTATTTTTTTTTATTTTCTTTTTTTACTGAAAATCTGCAAGATTGACGCCTCGGTCCGCGGTTTTCTTTGATACTTTTGCGCTTTTTTCTTCGACCACCGCGTTCGGCCAATTTAATTCGGATGCTCGCATGTCACTTTTTTGACGGGATAATCCGTTTGAAATTTGAATTTCTCCTTTTTTTTCGAAGAACTTTAAGAGGTGTGCCAAAAAAGGATTGCTTATTTAACGGATTTTTAGTTTTGTTGGCTTGTTTTGCATGTTTCGCGAGTGCGGACAAACATTTTCATTCTCGGCGATACTTAGTATGTCTACTTTGAAGTCGTTGCTTATTTGCTTTCAAAATAAACCGATATGATCTGGGAGCGAATACTAAATTAAGACCCAATCAGGTGATTACCATCTCACATTAAATTGAGATAATCAAATGAGGAGAACGAGTTGCCTACTTTTAAGTGGTCGTAGTCGTAAGTACGGATAGCAACAGGATTCTACGTCCGTATAATCTTTATTCGCTGGGTGATAACACTTTTATTTGCAGTGTCTTTTGGGTGAGCTGTTTGTTAAGGCTTACTTTAAATTGTATGACACTAATAGGAACACACATTTTTGTATGTAAGCAGGCAACACACGGCTACATATCAAGCTATACATTTCCAGTTTAAGCTGACCTCTCACTGTAAGATAATCCTATACAATGCGAGATCTTAAACTGGAAATGTATAGCTTGATATGTAGCCGTGTGTATTTCAATCGTTTTGAAGAGCAACTATCCAGCTGGAAGGGTCTGACTGAGCGCCCGTGTAACCGCATAAATACAGAAGACACTTGCCGACATCTACGATGCCTCTAGTACTAGTAGTACTAGTACTAGTAGGTACCTACCCATTATATGTATATACACAATTAATTTTTCAAGTGGGCGTGGATAGCCAAATCAGAAACCATGAGCAATAGCGAAAAGTAACCAAAGGAGACACGGGCCCGATTTTGATGAAAATTAAAACTGCATCATTGGATTTTGTAAAAATCTATATTTCTAGCCAGGAAGCGAACCAAAAAAGTTGATTTTGAAAAAAATATACACTGGAGGTATGATCAATTGATCAGACACACGCACCACACCATTCGATAGTGTCGCTAATAAGAATCGAATTCTGGGAAGCTTTTCATTCGGAAGATTAAAGGAAAGAACAAGTTTTTAATTTAATACTTTTTTATTTTTCTTATGTTACCTACTTATTAAACCATAACTGTTTAATTGTTCAAAATGATTGGTCATCAATACACAGCAGGATTCGACGTCGTAAGGATTGTACTGCATTCAGCATTACAATATTCCTCATAGTTTCGAATTTGGTCATCCACGACCACTTGGAAAATTCACCCTGTACATACAACGTGTTTTTTTTTTATATCCCATAACTCTAGGGTATGAATGAGACCATCATTTTGAACAACTTTTACTATGGGACCAAACCTGAAATCACGAAAAAAAAATCTGCTGTTCCCTACATTTTGACGAGTTATGCCAACATAAATGTAGGGAGCAGCTGATTTTTTTTTTTGGCGATTTTGGGTTTGATCCCATAGTAAAAGTTGTTCAAAATGATGGTCTCATTAATACCCTAGAGTTATAAGTCTTATAAGATAGGAAAAAAAACACGTTGTACTCGTATAAAAAAATTAAAAAAAAAAATTAAAAAAAAAATAAAAAAAAATTATTGCATATTACAAAACGTACACGGAAATGAACTCTTGACTTCCAAACTAAGTAGGACTTGTATTATGGAAGTCAAGGCGCTCTCTCATTAAATATGCTTAATTAATACAATAAAAGATAGATAGAGAGTGGAAAATTGGACGATGAGCTAAAAAGCCCTTTTTTAATAATAATAATATATTTATTTGACACAAAACATTATGTAACATTTGCTGAGTTATACAGGACACATTCAAATTTTGTTAATTTTATATTTTTTTTTTTTTTTTTTTATATTTTTTTTTTTTTTTTATATTTGAAGGCATCTGTGTCTGAACTAGATAAAAATATCTGTATCTCAGACTCAGCGCTCTTCCTTATGATGACCATTGCAATACTAACATAATTAGACATTACTAATGGGAGATATATCAATACTCAGAAAAAAGAGACTAAAAGTTTTGTACTCATACTGAATCCAACGATATAAATATGTCTACTTCTAGACATATTTATATCGTTGGATTGAAAGCTGTGATATGTCGAAAAAAATTGCGTCTAACTGTTCGCCGCAACTTGCACGCACACTAATAAGGCTTAAGG
Organism: Cosmia pyralina; assembly: GCA_946251885.1. Lineage (NCBI taxonomy): Eukaryota > Metazoa > Arthropoda > Insecta > Lepidoptera > Noctuidae > Cosmia > Cosmia pyralina. Next base: position 24,407,949 of record OX276358.1, read on the forward strand.
CGAGTAGAACTAGCTAATAGCGCCACCAGTCTCTTAGCTGCCATGGCTTATTTTTAATTTTAATATTTAATTTAGTTGTTTTAGTTTTTATCTTTTTATTACGGACGCTTTTTAACGTGCACGTCTTTCTACATTGTTCTCAGATACTTATATATTTTCAACATGAACGATGTAACCAATATTTTGTAAAAATATTATGATTTACACTAGCTTTGCCTCTAAGATTGCCGACATCTACGATGACTGACCGACACATTGACAATTCAAAAGTGCCTGTAATTGGTTTATTTGAAATAAATGCTTTGAGTTTGAGTTGAGTTTGATTCAGAAAAAAAAAATAAACACTAAACCTTCTATGTTCAAAAGTGGTGCCGATTCTGTTGTGCACAAACTAAACTTAATTTAGGCTATTGCTAACTTTTTCTCTCTATTATGACAAGAAAGGGACGGAAGTAAATTAGAGCTGTCAAATTAGTTAGAAATAATTTTTCCATAGACATTTAGACGACACGTAAAAACATGTCGACTAAAAACACGGTGAAGCGCAAGGCGTGAACTAGTTTGACATCTCCAACTTAGTTCATAGCTATAGCCGTCCTTTTCTCGCGCTGCCTGTTAGTAAAAGATAGCGATTCTCTAATTTTAGTTTAGTGCGTTCACAAGAGAATCGGCACCATTATAGCAGTTAACGCTTCGAACCTAGGAGGTTTAGCGTTGATTTCTTTAATGCAAAAAGTTCTACCTCATCTGACTAAAAATGTGTGCATAGGACATTTCAAAATGTTTCTTAACTCCTGGCTTATTAATTTTTCAATGGTGGCGCTGGCGGTTAGCAGTGGTGGCCCAGTGGTAGCGGCCCCGACTTACGTGTTCAGTCGTAAGTTCGAACCCAGGCAGGCGCTTTACTTTGTGTAAATTATTTCACCACCACTGCTCTCAAAACGGTGAAGGAAAACATCGTGAGGAAACCGGCATCTCCTAGAACCAAAAATTCGAAGACATGTGACATCTAGCAACCCGCACTGGGCCCGCGTGGTACATTACAGCCCACTCCCTCTCACCTGTGTCCCAGCAGTGGGAACGTTATATTATGCTGCCGGTTAGCAGCTATACTAGCATTAGCTATCCTAATAAGAATTACCGACTTATATCTAATTAAGGATCATTATATTATTAATTTCTATATGTCTCTTCTGTATTTATTATATACAAGCAAAACTCTTAATTTTGTGAATTACATACCTATTAAAGTTATGCAGAAAAAATATTTTTCTCGATTTCTCCCCCTACCTTCCAACTACATACCACAGGACGTCGGAACTCGAGTCGCACGCGCACCTCAACAGTTGCATTCCTTTAGAGAAGCGATAAGACGCGCTGTGTCTCACGCCATAGGCACCAACCAATAATTACCTCGGTAGTGGTGACGACGACAGCAGAAGGACCAGTCGTAACAACCAACTATAAAACGTGTTTATTTTCAAACTAACTAAAATAAATACAAGAAACACAAGAAACAACAAACAAGCAAGCAAGAAACAAGAAACAAGTAGGTACCTGGTTTACCTCGTAAACAGGAATATCGCGAGAAGGCCCGTTCTCAATTTTGTTTATAATGTGTACAAATCGCGAAAGTTTAAAAAGTTTAAAATAAATTAATCAATTAGTCATTAACTTGTGTCAATTAACGACTCGACTGCCGGAAACGTGGATATCTACGTGAGACACAATGTCTTTTTTAAGGCATTCAAACGGTTAAATATTTAGATTCTGGTAGAATACATTTCTATGAAATTTTCATAGAAATTGATTCCGATTCAATCTGCCTAGCCTTTTCCCAACTAGGTTGGGGTCGGCTTCCAGTCTAACTGCATGCAGATGAATTCCAGTATTTTACATAGAGCGACTGCCTATCTGACCTCCACAATCCGTTAACTGGGTAATACGATACCCCTTGACAAGACTGGTTGTCAGACTTTCGGGCTTCTGACGACCCCGTAACGACTGTCAAAGATCCACGAATGACAGGCCGGGACCAACGGCTTAACGTGCTTTCCGAGGCACAGAGGAGTCTCGGTATGTAAAGATGGTCACCCGTCCACGGGCCGACCCGAGCAAGAGTAGCTTAACCTGATGGATCGACCCGTGCGGCTGTTATTACTTAGCCACGAGCTCCTCCGATTTGATTCCGATTGTTGATTCTAATGCAGCTGAATAAGTACCACTGAACTACCACATACTCGCTGATTTAACGCGCTGCAACGATAAGCATATAGCAAGTAGATCTTCTGCTGGTCTCCTGTTTAGTGGTGATACCCTCTTAATGAGGCAGTCAAATCTATAGGGTAATGAGATGTTGAATATAATTTCTGCTAAATTGACGATTAAATTGAATGTGAAAGATATTTTACGAGACTTCTACATTTTGAATAAAATTTAAGTAATAAAACTATTTTATTGGTGCTTCTGCCTTGTGATGTTAGGTTCATGTGGGAAAGTGAGCTCGGTGACAACCAGACTGACCACAAGATTATTATAAAAGATTTTTAATTTAGAAGGAATTTTACAATAATTTGCCATCATAATCTTCCTGCCCTTATCCCACGTTACCGGGGGTCGGCGCAACACGTTTCCTTCTTCCCTTCTCCCCGGTCAACCGTCACGCTATCATTCACTAGGGAGTGAAGAGTCTCTTTCATATCATTCCTCACACAATCCAACCATCTTTTCTTTGGCCTTCCTAATAATTTACCATCCTACATAAAAAATGTAAGCTCTTTCAGCGGTTTTTATACCAAAACTAGCAAATTACATAATTGAAACCGCTCAATAAGTAACTAGCATACTAGTTTAGAATAAAAACCGTTGAATTTAAAACAAACTAATTTTAAGCCTATTATATTGTATCAGTGACCGATACCCAGAAGCGGAGAGGAGCTCGTGGCTAAGTAATAGCGGCCGCACGGGTCGATCCATCATTGCCGGGGTTGGTCCGTGGATGGGTGACCATCTTTACATACAAAGACTCCTCCGTGCCTCGGAAAGCACGTTAAGCCGTTGGTCCCGGCTGTCATTCGTGGATATTTGACAGTCGTTACGGGTCGTTAGAAGCCCGAAAGTCTGACAATCAGTCTTACCAAGGGGTATCGTATTATCCAGTTAATGGGTTGTGGAGGTCAGATAGGCAGTCGCTCCATGTAAAATAATGGTATTCAGCTGCATCCGGTTAGACTGGAAGCCGACCCCAACATAGTTGGGAAAAGGCTAGGCAGATTGATTGTTTGTGTGTACCTATAGGCGTAGTTGAAATCGAAAATAGGAAATATTAACAAAAATAAAACTGGCCAAGTGCGCGTCGGACCACGCACAATGCAGGGTTTCGTAGTTGAAAAGAATTTATAGTAAAGACAAACTTAACATTGTAATTGAATATAAGTACTCTCATACACTGAATACGTCACTGTCAATTCTCCAACTGCAAAAAGTTTGTAATCACAAAATAATATTTTTTTATGTGACAAAATTACAAAATAGCGATTTTCAGAATGTTTCCTTTATTAGTGCTGTGAGAGCTTGTTTCTTTCTAAATTTCATGATTCTAGGTCAACAGGAAGTACCGATATAGGTTTTCATTTACTTGCGAGTATCAAAATATGTCGCATAAATGACCGTTTTTTTTATTGCGTTGACTTAGCAGCTTGATATTTTTAGAGCTTCAAGGGACCACAGACCTGTGTATTTGTTAATAATTTAAATTTGATACCTCCACGCGTACCTGAGAAAAGGGGTTTTGACAGACAGACAGACACACGGACAACGAAGTGATCCTAAAGGTTTCCGTTTTTTTTCTTTGAGGTACGGAACCCTACAACATCCTTAAAGAGAAATGATTAAATCATTATAAACATAACATAACATCACGCTTGTTTCTACAAAGGGTTAGGCAGAGGTGTACTTACCTATAGTAGGTACACCCACATTTCGCCAGTTATGTTCAAGTCGCATGTAATAGGGGGCGAGCCTGTTGCCATCAACCGGGCACTAATCCAGACTCCGAGCTGCTACTGAGGAAATCCTAAAAGAAAAGCTCAATAACATTGCCTGACCTGGGAATAGAACCAACAACCTCATGTTCAACAGTAGCACTGGCAACCACCAGACCAACCAGGCAGTTGACAACGAGTTAAAAATAAATGGCATAGAAATCAGTGAATATAAAACCAGCCAGCGAGTCAGACTGCCGCACTGAGGGTTCCGTTCCGATTACAGAAAAAGTATGCTATTTAGAAACATCGTTTTATTGTTCCTGTAATCTATAAATAAAAAGAGAAGACCTAGAAAGTTGAAATTTTGCATAGAGGTTGCCTTTATAAAGTAGACGAGAAATAAAGAAGGATTTCTGGAAATTCCATCCCTAAGGGGTTCAAATAGGCCATGAAAGTTTGTATGAAAAATCTTATTCCTTGAGTTAATAGACTTGAAACTTAACACGAATACTCATCTACTTAAGTAAATTATATAGTTTGTAATTATTAGTTTTCCTAAAGTACCCCCTAAGGAGGAATTGTGGGTCTCAAAATTGTATGGAGGAATTTTAACGCGCAGTCTGTTTAACTCGAAACTCAGCATTTATACTTGAGACTAAAAATAAATAATAACGTGAACCACAGTTTTTCGAAAATTTACCCCTAAAGGGGCGAAAAGGGGTAGTAAATTTTACAAGGCTGGATTTTACTGCGGGGCTTGGTTAACTCGAAAATTGGTGTAAATAATCATTCTATCAAGTAACGGAAATATCCCAAGCGATTTTTTTCAAATTCCACCCCTTTCGGATTGAAACCAGAGAATATAATATAGTTTATATGAAAAAAACCGGCCAAGTGCGTGTCGGACCACGCACAATGAAAGGTTCCGTAGTTGGGATGAATTTATCTTAAGAACAAACTTAACATTGTAGTTGAAAAACATGTTCTCCCATACATTCCAACTGTAAATGTAAGTTTGTACTCACAATATTGATAGATTTACCATGTTATTTTAAGACCATAGACTTTTATAGGTTTTCCTGTAATCTACAGGTAAAGATCTATTGTCTGTATTATTTTCAAAATTTTAGGCTCAGTAGTTTCGCAGATAAGGGGGGGGGGGGGGGGGGAATGGTCAATTTTCGTCTACTTTCTTAAATAACTTTAAAACAATTTATTTTAAAATTATAAAAAAATATATATTTGAGACCCTCATAGTAAGCCCTTTCATTTGACATGCCACATGGTGTAGTTTGCAAAACTTTTTTTTTTAATTTTCTTATTTGTCCCCCAAAAGTGACCTCTATATTCAAAATTAATTTATTTAGTTCACCCGTCCGTGTTTGGGTCACAGAAATTCATATGTGTACCAAATTTCAACTTAATCGGTCCATTAGATTCGGAGCAAATTGGCTGTGACAGACGGACAGACAGACAGACAGACAGACAGACAGACAGACAAACAGACGGACAGACAGACACACGAGTGATCCTATAAGGGTTCCGTTTTTTCCTTTTGAGGTACGGAAGCCTAAAAATTCTTATTCATTTGGTTAATTAACTTGAAACTTGGCACAAATACTTGCCTAAGTAAGTAATAAAGTTTGTCATTAATAGTTTTTCAAAACTACCCCTAAGGGAAGGGTAGAGGGGGAGCGGAGGGGTAGGAGAAGGGGTGGTGATGAGGGAAAGAGGAAGGGAAGGGTGTGTTGAGAGGATGGGTGAGGGGGTGAAGGGGTTTTGGCATAGGGAGGGTGAGGGTGAGGGGTGGGGTGAGAGGGGGTTAGAGGGACACGGGAGGGGTGAGAGGTGGGGTAAGAGGGGGTTTAGAGGGATAGGGGGAGAAATGAGGGGGGGATTTTTTTTTTTTGAAGACACCTTAAAGTTGCTTTTTGTATAGCACTGATTCATTGAAGAAACCCAGCCTGACAGAAATGACTAACAAATAGAAAGTCGGAATGACACAAAAAAGAGGAATAAACTCCAGTCGTGCATCGGAGCTGACACACACTTTTTTTTGTTTGTTTGAACGCGCTACTCTCTGTAAGTACCAGTCGGACTTTAAAAAATATTTTTGCATTAGATAGCCCAATTCTTAGGGAAGGCTAAATGCATATTTAACATCACTCTAGATAGGACTCTTAGGTGCCGAGCAAAAAAAAAAAAATTCAGTTAGAGTGCCTAAGCGAAAACGAATAGCGCAGACAGGCAATGCGATGCGACGGGGTGGGTTGGGGGAACAAGAAATTCCACACATACGAAGTCGCGGGCAGAAGCATTATAAAAAAAAAAGTCCTGACTGATTGACTGACTCATCAACAGCCCAAGCCCTTGGACCTAGAAAGCTGAAATTTCGCACATAGGTTCCTTTATAATGTAGACATGGAATAAGAAAGGGATTTTCGTTTCCGTAGGATATTTTCCGACATCCACGCGGGCGAAGCCGCGGGTAAAAGCTAGTCTTTACATAAAACTTCTATCACACAGAATAATTTCAGATTTGTCTCTATGCAAACTTCGGAGATAAGGGGTGAACGGTATTTTTTTTACATTTTTCATCAAAAGTCGAAAACTATGCGGCCTAAAGACAAGAAAAAAAGTGTTTGAGAATGTGCAAACAGCGCTCTTTTATATGATACTCCACATGCCTTAATAGCTCCACTTCGAATTTTTAATACCCACTTTCAGTCCTTGTTGCAAAATAAAAAAAAAAACTTTCTTATTTGCAAAATAGTTGGGCAAACGTCATCTCAAACTGTTCCAAATTTCAAGTTGATAGCATTAGTAGTTCTTGAGATATCCAGCTGCGAGAGACGGACAGGCAGACTGAGTCGCACCAGAAGGGTTTCCTATTTACCATTTTGGTACGGAACCCTAATAAACAAAAGCCTGCTTGCTACCATAAAAACCATGTTTTCCTATAAACTGTGAGAAAAACACAGTATTCTACAGACAGGTTGGCATTCGCAGCCATAAAACACAAAATGTCGGTGAGTAGGTAAACCACAACGGACACAAAGTGTTCACACACGAGGGGCAACAATGGCGGGGTCGGAGATCACGAGAGGTAAGCAATGACAGGATGACGTCAACAACATTCTATAGGTGGCATACGCTGCCGCTGCCTGGTACACTCTAGGTACCTAATGCTACGAATTTGTTTTGTAGGAATAAATAAGTATTTTCAAATTTTTTGTTAAAAAAATATAAATGCTACCTTCAAAAGTTGGCAGAATCATTCCAGCGCTTTTATGCTGGAGTTAATTTCTCCTCTACCGATCGTTATTTCCGATATGACAAGTATTTTGTTTATATGTATGTATGTATTTGAGAGCAGCGGTGGCCCAGTGGTAACGGCTGCGACTTAAGACTTGTTAGGTCATAGGTTCGAACCCAGACAGGCGCTTTACTTAATGTAAATTATTTCATCACCACTGCTCTCAAAACGGTGAAGAACCTCCTAGAACCAAAAATTCGAAGACATAATGTGACATCCATTAACCCGCACTTGGCCCGCGTGATGGATTACGGCCCACTCCTTCTCATAGAGAGGAAGCTTGTGTCCCAGCAGTGGGAACATAGTACTTAGTATTGTACGGTAAATGCGCTGGTCGGGCACGTCATTTCAGAGTAAACAATCTATAAACTCACGCAAATAAGTGATAGTTCTAATTTCGTGATAGTCCGTTTCGTTAAGTTTTAACAAAGGTTTCGATTAATAGCTATGTCTTATAATAGTAGTCCTAAGTAGGTTTTCTATCCTAATTACTTATTGTAAAAAGAAAGACTGCTTTATGTTCCTAACTGAAATACAAAAGAAAATTTTACTAAAGTATCGAAGTTTTATTACATATTTTGTTTTATCACGAAATTGGATGAGTTCACCCTAAAGAATTTTTTACTTGTGCATAAAGTTTTATTAAATAAATAAAATTTACATTTGTTTAGCCTTTATATAGGTACTGTCTCACTCTGGCTAAAGGCTTCTCCCAAGTCCTTGACCTTCCAGGAACACCTCCCACGCTACCTTGTACCAGCGCTAGGCGTCCGTCATCTCATTGCCGCTACCTGGGCCGGCCTCGGCGACGCCGTCCATCTTCAAGCACCCAATACAACAGGGTCAAATAAAATTATTTCTCGTTTCGCCAGCTAGTCAAATTTCACCTAGTACTTATACTATCAAAGTAGGTCCCATATTAACAGGGGTACCCTGATCCCAAACAAAGACAAATTACCTACCTGAGTACTTACTCAAAAAAGATGTTTGAAAATCATTATTGTAAATGAAAATTTGAATTCAAAATGCTTTAAATAATAATTTAAAAACCAAAATGTATGCATGTCAAAATTTACTCAGTACGATTTTTGCTTTATTAATTTTTCTCTTATTTTTTTGGTCCCGAGCATGATCGCTCCCCGCTTATAATTTACGCCATATTTCAAAACAAAAGAAGTCAAAAGTCACTTGTCACCCGGAGGCGAAAACGCATAGCGAGACAAGCGATTATAACCTACAAACTTAATACCGTATGTCAAACTACGCATTTTCAACTCTATTGTAACTGAATAAGGTTGTGAAAAACTGTAAAATTAAGGTGGTTTTTCTTGCCGACAAAAGATTTATACGCAAAAATTACTAAAATGTTCACCTTTAGCGTTTATTTGTAGTATTTAAATTGCATTATTCAATTTCGGTGTAGGTAGCGTAGGTACACCAAAATAAATTGTATGCAGTTTTTTTCAGACAGTATGTAGGTACTTATTTTTGGATGATTCTTTTTTTGGAAATTGTATTGTCTGGAAGTGTTAAAAACAACATTCTTTTGTTTTCAGCAATTTCGCAGTGAAATCTTGACAATGCCTTTGGCAAAAATACTTTTAAACAATATAGTTTACATTGAAACTCAATTTAAAACGTATTTAATTCCATGAATCGTGAAAGAACCTCAACAAATCTAATAATATAATTAATTAGGTATATTAAAGAGCTTTTTTCTGACAACAGAACTGGCAGAGACAAATTAAATAACCCATTTCTTACTGGGACCACACAAAATTTGTTTAAAACATCTTTAAAATATAGATATCTACATAAAAAGTTACATAATGTATGCAAACGATCTCAAATCGGCAAAATTTATTAAAACCCTAAAAAACGTTACAACATTATTGCCAACAATAAAATGTTAACATGTCAATGCTACCAACCTAACAAAACTGGCCGTCAAATGGTAAGTGACTATCACCCAATCTCCATGTGAACAATTATCGCTGTATCGATTTACATTATTATCGATACCATTCGATACGCGGTGCATTCGAATTTTATGCATTCCATATTCGATTCGATTGTAACTCGATTCGGTCTATTCCGATTAATGGGTTATTAAAACGATTTTTATTATTCGTTGAACGTTTATTCTTGAGTCGGACAGGATAGTGATTAGAGCATGAATTGGTGACTTATTTTATAGTGTGTAGAGATGAGTACCTCGTGTGACGACGTTTCTATATTCTGGCTACACTGATGGCTCAACTGACCTTAATCCACTTCGATATCTTGGATGGTCAAAATATTATGTTAAAACCTTTTCAGACAGGACAGTTCAAATGAACTTTTAGCAGTACAAACTCAGGGTTCTTTTTTGTTTAAATTGGATTTCCTAGATGGTTGCAGATTAATAAAACTGCCCATGACACTTGCAAGACTCCATGGTTGATCATGTCTTCTTACCCTTCCCTGTGAGTAATTGCATTAAACCAGTCAATCTGAGACTGGAAGAAAATTGTTACCAATGTATGTTTAGTTACATTTCATACATACTTGTAGAGCCAAAACACAGCAATAATGCCTGGTAGTACTGTGAGGGTTCGAACCTCACAAGGGGATAGCTATACTCTAAATTAAAGAGCTAGAGGGAGATCAAGAGGGCCGAGGGCCTTTTAATGTAAAATAACTCAGTTTAAACTTACAATATATATCACACTCTTACCATTGCCCTAGCTACAATCTGTCTCCCCCTTGAACAAAAGCTAGTTCTGCTTTTCTTCAAAAGTAATTCGATGTTTGAATGATAGAATGTCAGCCAGTAACATAATAAGGTTGACCAATGCAACAAACCTCTACAGTACCTACCTATAGTTAGGCTTCAAAGGAATGAATTCTATCTTTTTGGACATTTTGACGTTCAGAAATGCCTTATATTACGTGCCTATTTGAAATAAATTATTTGACTTTGCTTACCCAACACTTTCTTTCAAATACCACCCCGAGATCCCTACTTCAATTTCACCAATCGATGGTATGGTATCAATGTCATCTTCACCTTATTACAAAAAAACTAAGTTTTCGAATTTTCTAATGTATCCTATAATAAATTTCTACAGCGGCATCTGTTGTCGAGAAGTTATTATATACTGATAGAGAGAAAGTGTTGTATAGTTTAGTTAACTCGGCTATAAGGATAAGAACATGAAGTTATTGGTATCGAATGGCATACGATATATGACAATATCGTAAAACGTTTGACATTATGACAGCTTATACAAGTATTAAGTTCCGACATATTAGAAATTTAACTGTATTGTATTTTAACTTATAAATGTGAAGGGTTTATATGAGTATAAAGTTTTAGATAATTTTCTGCTATAAACGTCCTTGATGCTGTCGTGAGATTAACAGTCCTGTGTTCGGCTCTAAACGATTGGGCCACAGGCCACCAATTGGCATGGCTATCATCTTTTCAGAAGAAATGGGTTCTTCATTATGCTGGTCAGCAGATTCATCCTGAAAAAAGTAACAATAATGTTTGTAACTACAATTATTATACAATCCCGTTTCCAGAATAAATATGCTTACAACTTAATGCCAAAGCATAATCGATATTGTGATTTTATGAAAACGAAAACCCCTGGGCCATAACTGTTCAGGAAACTGAATTTGGGAAATGGTCCGACGGTAAACTTCAATCACCAAATAGTCTTTTCAGCATAGTTCTTCTCACCTTCATGATTTAAGACCTAGATATATGCCAACGGCCTTAAGTAGTCGGCTTGCGTGTTCAGTGCTGAGCTCGCAACGCGTCATACTCCACACAGTAATAGGATCGCCCATCAAGGATCGATGTCCCAAATTAGACGCATTATTAATTTATTATGCATAAAACAAAAAGTAATATATTAAAACACGTATACTAAAAGATTAATAATTAAATTATGTTTACAATGGTAAAGGTTTCATATAAATACGCTTGATAGTTTTTGTGTGATTCTCAGTTTTATTTCCGCGTTAGACAACTTTACAAATGAATTACATTATTTGTAATATGAACATAACCTAAAATATTAAGTTATTAAGAAAATACTCTACTCGTTTAGACGTGATTTTCAGTTTAATATCATTAAAAGGTACAACAGTTTTCTATTTACTTTTTATTAGGTCAAAATCTAAAAACATTATTTTACTAAAAGGTAACATAGCTAGAACTATTAAAAAACTAAAATATGGCGTCGAAAAATTCCTCCGCATCGCTGTCGACTGGTAAAGTACCCAAGAGACTGGCGGCATTGCCACGTTGTATGGCAATGCTAAGCCGCTGGCCAAGGTAAAAGCCAGCCCTTGGGTCACGGGAAGTGTCAACCAGCCGTTTGGAGATTTCGTTGAACAAACTATGTGCACTCGGACCCCACGGTCCAAGGGTTTCAACCCCAAACGACTCGCAATTAAAAGTAGGTTATCATCGCCTTAAACAAACAAATCAACGAATTTTCTATATTCATGCATCTATCTTAGATGCTGCTCCGACCTTCTGGCAAACCCTTCTACAATAACAGGTGTAAACAAGAACTATTTGATACGCATTCTAACTAACGGAACTGTAACCAATAATAATAAAATATCATTTAATTTAGTAGTAACCTAATAACTACAGGGCCGGACTGGGTAAGTAGCCTCGATACATTTAATGCGGCGTAAACAATCGTAAATTATTAGTAGGGCGAGCGCGGTGTAAAATGACGTATCTCAAAATAAGATAGTAGTCGGCAATTGTTATTAATTTAACTGTTTTGTAGTAATATTGAAGTGACAGTCTTTAGTTAGGACGAATAGGGTGAAGTGTTAATTTAAATTGTCAGTTTAGTGTTCAATCAATCTGCCTAGCCTTTTCCCAAGTATGTTGGGGTCGGCTTCCAGTCTAACCAGATGCAGCTGAATACCAGTATTTTACATGGAGCGACTGACTATCTGACCTCAACAACCCATTAACTGGGTAATACGATACCCCTTGGTAAGGCTGGTTGTCAGACTTTCGGGCTTCTGACGACCCGTAACGACTGTCAAAGATCCACGAATGACAGCCGGGACCAACGGCTTAACGTGCTTTCCAAGGCACGGAAGAGTCTCAGTATGTAAAGATGGTCACCCATCCACGGACCGACCCCGGCAGGCGTAGCTTAACCTGATGGATCGACCCGTGCGGCTGTTATTACTTAGCCACGAGCTCCTCACCACGAGTTCATGTTTCCTAATTAATAAGTATTTAGGTACAGTTCGTTGAAAATAAAAATCACGAACTACTAATGTTATCAACTTGAAATTTGGATTAGTTTTAGATGATGTTTGCCCAACTGTTTTGCAAATATTTTTTTTTTTTTGCAAGAGAGTCTGCAAGGGTGTCTTAAAAATTCTAAGTGGGGCTACTAGGGCATGTGGGGTATCATAAAAAAGAGCGCTGTTTGCATATTCTCAAAAAAAAAATCTCTTTTTTTGTTTTCGACTTTTGATGAAAAACGTAAAAAAAATACCATTCCTCTCCTTATGTCCGAGTCTGCATAGAGAAAAATCTGAACTTATTCTATGTGATAGAAATGTATGTAAAAATTACAGGAAAAATAAAACGATGTCTCTAAATAGCATATACTTTTTCAGAAAATATCAATAAAAATTACATAATAATATAATGATGGTACGGAACCCTCAGTGCGCGAGTCCGACTCCCCCTTGACCGGTTTTTGTCTTAAAGCTCCTGCTATAAGAGTCGCCTATGTCATGTTGGGCTTTAGTACTTTTAAGACACAGATTACCGTTAGAAAGACCATATCAGTAAATAAAAAACCATTATGAGCAGTAAGTACTTACAGCTACTAAAAAGAATATTATTATACAACATAAACTCCTTCATACTACACAGATTGTATGAAGGGGTTTATGTTGAACACAGATTGACCTTAATCCTCATCTCATCCCTGAAGATAAATACAGAACATCATAACCCCACTTCAATAACATCGTAACTACAACAATGGAAGTTCATAAAATCATAACATTGACGTTTTCAAACATGCCATTAAAAATATTATTAAAACAAATCTCCTTGATGTTCTTTGCTGATGTCATGGGAAATAAGAAGTTATTTTAAGAAGAGCAAAACATTAGCTCAGTTTTAATAACAAGGCTATTATAAAGTACCTATGTCGAGGAAAGTGACTATAAAAAGATATGAAGAGATTTTCCAATCGTTTGAAACAATCAAGGGAGCTACCTACTCTTGAAGACAATTCAGAACACTAGCGCCATAAGACAGAATTATAGAGTGGCAACTTAATGAACTAATACTACCGATGGCATTGATATAAGTCCAATGTTGTCAATGGCTGAACTAGCCTTATATTCAAAAAGACAAAGAGTATATAGTAGCGTATTCATCTACTTAAATAATTATGTCCGCAGAATTCAAATCTTCTAAAGTTACATTGCTATAACTTCCTGGGTCTTCTCTCCATTAGAAATTATGAGTTTGCTAACCCATAGTGAGCTCTACCATAACACGTTTCATTATCTTTAATCAGAATGAACAGACAAATTTAGAGCTAGACGTGATAAAGAAGACCGCAGTATTAGGTTTCTTGCAATCATCTGTTATGAATGTATGATGGTTAAGAGTTCGCAGAACTTCATCATATCAATATGAACTACGTTGGTTGTGGACCATTGAAGAATATTATCCTGTTTATAAACTACCAACAGCAAGCAATTCAGAAATGTTATATAATCAATTGATTTAGAAAATCGAATTGAATTAGTTGGAGCCTGACTCTGTCAACTTTTAAGATTCCCTATCCCAGACGAAATGCAATAGCAGGATATTTAATATTAACCAATGTATTTTACACAATCATAAACCACGACCTAAATACGTCCACCTCTTTACAGCTGTGAATAATGTTCTAACGTCCATTGCACCATTCAATCAACATCTTGTAACCTTCCTGCCTCATTACGTTAAGCATTGTTGCCTACCAGGGTAACAGAACACCGTATTAGGTCATTACGAACTATATTACCAACTAGAAAGTATGCATGCGCAGTAGAAACGGTCACACTCGAATCACTAAACGCATATTGTAAGCTTCCTAGTACATTATGCTCGCCTAGTAATTGGAGTAATCACAAAGGTTAGAAGGAAGCGGAACTCTCAACGAGATGGGTACTTAAAGGTTCTATACGTTTCTATTTATTATTTACTAGCTGCGCCCCGCGGTTTCACCCGCGTAGACCGAGATAAAAAGTAGCCTATGTGTTAATCCAGGGTGTCGGCTACCTCCATACCAAATTTTATCAAAATTGCTCCAGGCGTTTGAGTGTGAAGAAGTAACAAATATACACACACACGCACACACACACTCACAAACTTTCGCCTTTATAATATTAGTGTGAAGTGTGATAGTGTGATTGATAATTTAACAGTCAATTTAAACCTTTAATTTACTGATAAATGAATGTCTCTTGGCAAAATTGAGGGGCAAAGACCATGTCCATTTAGGTTCAGAATGGAGACAGTTTATTGGTTTAGGAGTCACTATTCAGGGATTAACTTTAAAGCTAAGAAATGTCTCCTGGTTCAAACTTGAAACGTGAAAGTAGGCAGTCAATCAATACATCCATTTAAAATGTAAAAACTGCAAAGACCGAACAGTAAAGCCAATATAGATTGGCTGGATTTCTTCACGATAATGTCAATAGCTATTGACAATATCGTGAAGAAATGTTGAAGAAGGTACGTAGGTATGTAATTATTTGTGACGATTTAAAGGCCTAGACAGATTCCCTATTACAAGTGAGAATAGATTGATTAACACCGGTCAAGAGCGAGTCCGAGTCGCGCACCGAGGGTTCCGTTCCGATTTCTAAAAAGTGAGCTATTTAGAGACACCGTTTTATTTTTTCTGTAATCTTTACATAAATTTCTATCACATAGAATAATTTTAGATTTTTCTCTATGCAAACTTTTGAGATAATTTTTTTACATTTTTCATCAAAAGTCGAAAAAAAAATGTTTGAGAATGTGCAAACAGCACTCTTTCCTAAGATACTCATACATGCCCTAGTAACCCCACTTCGATTTTTTAAGACAGGGGTCTTCAGCCCCTGTTGCAAAAAGAAAAATATACTATTTTTATTTCTTTCTTATTTGCAAAATAGTTGGGCAAACGTCATCTAAAACTGTTCCAAATTTCAAGTTGATAGCATTAATAGTTCTTGAGATATCCAGCTGTGACAGACGGACAGACAAACAGACAAACAGACTGAGTCGCACCGTAAGGGTTCCTTTTTACCACTTTGGTACGGAACCCTAAAAAGTCTACGACATAATATTTATTTTTTGGACTTATTTGACATTCTAATTTTGAGAGATTTATGCACGAGATTTCTGTTCCCAAACGCCTTGTTGCTATGGAGCTAAGAGTTCTAGAACATATAATATATAATATACATGATATATAAATGATATATCATTTCGAATCAAAACCTACTTTTGCACGTAAGCTTTCCTAAGCTAGAGCACTCGTGAGTTACGTAATTCGTTAAAAGTTTCGTGACTCCATACCTACGCTTTAGATAAGCAGCCATTTAGGATTACCGTCAAAGAGAATTTACTGGTCTTTCATGATACGTGATTTAGTAATAAACCTATGACAGTTTTGTATACGCCTGGGTTGGGTGACTGTGGCACCACTGCCCTAATTGGAAGCGACGAAGAGTTCGTTTATTGGTTTTTTCTTTGCTTCCAACAATATTCCCTCTCACAGAGAGTGGCCTGTGTCCCAGCAGTGGGAACATTATCAGCTGATTATGCTGTTTATGAAACAATATTTCAAATATTTGTTTCAAGTTTATGGTATTTTGCTTATTTTTGAATAGAACAGAAAATATGTCACTTAATCTTCATAATTATTTTCTTTTGATCTCTGTTGGACCTATGGAACCGAATTAGTAAAAATTACCCGCCAAATAATTTAAAGGTAACCGTATCCGCAGGTGATGATGATCAATAAAACAATTTTCAACAAAAACATCGGGTTACTGTAGCAATAATGTCACTGACCACACACAACACTATAATGCGATTGTGGTCACGTCCTACTGTCTAGACGCCGTACCTCACTTGTGGTTGTAAAAATGTCCCGTCTGACACCACCTCACTGTCACAGGGTTAACTTTTAATATTCAATCGGGTTAAAAATAGGTTACAAACTCAAGTTTAGACATTAAAAGTAAATGGTATTTAAGAGATATTTGCTTAGTGCTTCTTCATTCTAGTCAGGGAATTAGATTGTGGTATTCTTCGTACCTATCTGAAGAAGGCAATTAAAAAAAAATGTATACCTGATTAAGGTTATCGCACACATACGAGTATCAGCTGGGTATCTAATCAGACGACAAAGTGGCTTGGCACCTCCGAGATGTCACGACACTGCGCTTGCGGCTTTACACATGCAAAGTTTTTAAAAAGCAAAATGAAGCACCTAATTATTCTGTAGTCTGCCAAACTTCTAATCACGATTCTCATGTCATTGCCAATTTTAATTACAAAATCGTTACTCCAATTTACTAATTACTTACAGCATTTCAATTTTGGGCAGCAAACCGAACATGGCTGTCGTGAGCCCAACCCGGATTTATGGCAATGCGTTGTTATAAGATTTAGCATAAAATTTGTTCTATTTCGACCTCATTGACATTAGCGAAACAGTAAAGAGTAATAAAAAATGCTTAGTCATCGTATGCAGGGAGAGGGATATTAAGTTCGCTTACTTTCTGTATTCTCATTTCTTCTGCCTCATTCGTCAATATTGCTTGTTGGTTTTGATTAATTCGCAGTAGCATGTAGTTCATTAGTAAGTAAACTATTGTTGTTGCTTGAATCTTCTCATTTTGTTGAATAATCTGGCATTTTTTTCGCTTCTGGCATGTAGTGCCATGCTATTCCTAGCCTTCGTTTTTCTAGGGTTTTTATGTCATTGGAAGGAAAACCAGCCAACGGCCCACCAGCCTGCGGGCTGGCCCTTTGCTCTTGCCATACTGCTTGTTGTTGTACTAGAACAAACGTATCAATGTTTTCAAAAGCGAGGATAGTCAAAGTTCACTATCATCATCAGTAGCCTACTGCAGCAGGAATCCACTGCTGACTGCTGGACATAGGATTATAGAGGTGTATAGTTCTCTCATCCTACGACCAGCCGGGTGTCGTGTCTGGTGGGCAACAGCCCGATACGATGTCGGGTTGGGACTCGGGACGTTGTATGATATTCGCTGCAGTGCAGTGTGCGATGTGAGTGCAGTGTGCGATGCAGGATTTTGTATGACGTCAGTGTGATGCGTAAGTTCGCAAGTGGCGATGTAGATGCCGCCAGGATTCTCGGCAACTTTCATCCAGCTATTACCAGCCACCCTGTGAAAATTTACTAGTCAAGTTTTTTTTTAATGCAGTTTTCTAAATAGGAGTGAATTACAGCATGACATTTTATAATGTTTTAATTATATAATGTTTGACATGGCCGTAAGCCATGTCTTATTTACACACCGTTACTAGTAAAATAATCTATGAATAAAAGCGAATATAACGTCCTTTCTTAACGAGGTATTTATACTTGGAGGCTGCGACCTTCGGGCATCGCAGATTATGATAGAGTTATTAAACATGAGATGTCGATGTCTCGATACCGTCACAGTGCAAGATACTTCAGAAAATCCACGAAATAATCAAAAAAGCTACAAAAATACCTACTCGGACTGATTTTTAGTAGTCAGAAGACAAATTAAATTGCTCGTTTGAATAACTTACATGGGGTTATATTATGCGGACAAAAGGGTGTATAATCAACTAGGATTGCTATAAGTTTGCATGCTGAACAATAGCAGCTGCAGATTCCACCAGTAGGCTCTAAGATGCTTTTGATGTTTTTAGGGTTCCGTTCCTCAAAAGTAAAAAACGGAACCCTTATAGGAACACTTCGTTGTCCATCTGTCTGTCCATCAGTCTCTCAAGACCGTTTTTATCAGGACGCGTGGAGGTATTAAGTTGAAATTAATATCAAATACGCAAGTCTATGGTCCCTTGCAGCTCTAAAAATATCAAGCTTCTAAGTCAACGCATTAAAAAAATACGGCAATTTAAGCGACACATTTTGATACTCGCAAGTAAATCAAACTACTACTTCCCGTTGACCTAGAATCATGAAATTTGGCAAAAAGCAAGGTCTCACAGCGCAAGTAAATGAAAAAGTCCGAAAATCGTTAATTTATAATTTTATCGCATAATACATATTTTTTTTTTGGGATTTCTAGTTTTTCAACTACAACGTTAAGTTTGTTTTTGGGATAAACTACGGAACCCTTCATTGTGCGTGGTCCGACACGTACTCGCCCGGTTTTTTTTTCATGCATTTTATAGCTTCATTTAACATGGGCATTCTTAAAGCAGTTACTGTCATTCTGACCAGAACTTTATCCAATTGAAATAAAGATACATTTTCTTAGTTGTTGAGATCATTTTGAACAGCCTGTTAGTCCCGATATTTTTGATGCTGATTGTACCTTACTCCATTACTACCTTAGTCCAATAAAAAGCAGCTTTAAACGTCAAAAACAAGAAAATAGAATTTATTCTAGTTGTCCCTTCCAAAAGGTAGTTTCATTAGAGAAGAATGTGCCAGAAACTCCACAATTACTCTTTTACTATGTTTTACAATATATTTATATTATACATTAATTATATAATAAAAGGACACTTAGGCGTCGAAGTACTCGTCCGCATCGATGTCATCCGGAAACGTGCCCAGAAGACTGGCAGCATTGCCACGTTGAATGGCAATGCTAATTCTTTGGCCAAGTACGAGTACTTCGACGCCTAAGTGTCCTTTTGTTTTGTATTTATTTGTATAGTTAGTTAGTTAGTCATTTACGTTAAAAAATATTATATAATTACATGTGAAAAGATTACGTGATATAGCTACATTATTCATACTGGAACTACTTGGAGTGAACCTTCTAAGACATGTGCACTTAATAATGATATTTTCCAGTTGAATATCTGCGGTGCGCCGGCGCAAACTAAATGCTAATGTGCAATCTTGCGAGATAATGTCTTCATGTACGACATGAGTTTCGTTTTAACTTGTCACCTAATTATAAATTAATATGTACAATGCATTGAACTTTTAAAACATAGTACCTAGCAGCGTCAAAAATATCGGGACGAACAGACTGTTCAAAATGATCTCAACGACTAAGAAAATCAAACTTTATCTCAATTGAATAAAGTTCTTGTCAGAATGACAGATGTCGTGTACTGTCTTCATTCTGAAACATTCCTTGTGTCATTGAGGTAATATTATATTTAATTTTCATAATTGTCTATAGCATTTTGAACAGTTTGTTCGTCCCGATATTTTTGACGCTGACTGTAAGTACCTTCAGATTATGACTCGTGTGTGTACGAACAGGGAATATCATTAAAACAGATGCTGCACTGTCCAGCAAAGCAAGAGTGTGATGAAGATGGCTTCACCAAAGTTCAGAAGGTGAAGCCTACTTGTCGCAATCAATGCGGTACTGGACTGATAGGACCAAATAATTATGCTGCTACGTCCAACGATACCTACGACGTTGCTGTATGTGTCCCGACTGCATCACTCCACGAAGGTTGAGGAGATCGTGCAGTACATGAAAGTGAAGATCAACTGGACATTGAGGGTCGAGAAGTTGGAGCCGCGTCACAACACCAACTTCATGTCGTCTGTGGTGCGGGTTCCGGCACACCATCTCGACACGTTCCTAAAGGAGAGTTTTGGCCGAAGGGTGTAGTCTACCGACGTTTTCGCGGCAAGCTATGCGACACCGCGCAGCGTAACACGACGTTGCCGCCGCCGTCGCTTCGTGTGTCTTAGTTTCTAATTACAACATTCACTATGGGACTGACTAACTCTGAAATCGCGAAAAAACAAACTGTTCAGTATATTTATCTACACCAAACTCGTCAAAATGTAGGGAGTAGGGGGTTTGGTCCCATAATAAAAGTTGTTCATATTCATGGGTAGAACATCTTGTGAAAATTTGTCCATCTATTTTAATGGGACTTTGTATATTTTTGTTATGTTGTATTTTTTTGTATTTGTGTATTGTATTTTGTACGGGCCACAGCTACCTGAAATAAAGGAATAATAATCATAATTAGGTATTATAACTGTGTGTTATTTAACTGTGGCGGAGAGTATCGACTCTCCAATTATTATAAGTTTTGTGAGAAGGACAATCACTAAGCATTAATTTGGGGATGTCCTTTTCACAACCCTATTTATTCTGTTTTGTTTAGTTTTATTTTTTCTATTGTATTTTAACTAATAACACTAGTAATAAGTTATAATATTGTTTACTAACACGTAGGATCATTGTTGTCCGAAGAATAAAGAATATTTATTTATTTTATTTTATTATGTGGGGCGAACCTTCATGAGACGAATGCGGAACAAATCGTATTTTGTTTTATAAGATCACCTAGTTCTGTGATAGCATCATCCTTTTTTATTAGTCGTTCGTCTACAGTTTTGCGTAAGACGCGGCGTGAAATGTGGACTTCGAATCTATTTCGTGAAATGTAACACAGTGAATATAGCAATATTTTAACTCATTATAGTCTAAACACCGGCAGAGTTCTTTAAATGATGAATGTGTGTACACAGAACAATAGATAGTACTGGTGAGTGTAATTCTTTTGGTATATTCATCACTTAGAAGCCATTGCTTGGCTATAGGTACTGCGTATGCGCATAGGTAGGTACTTAAGCGCATACGCACGGTACATCAAAGGGTAATGCTAAGTAAAATGTTCAGTTTATTGTCAGATTTCACGCTGACTGGCTGCAGTTACTGTTGGTCAGACCGCTAAATGACCGGATTAGAGGCTGACAGTTTTTAATAAACATGTTGTTTTATATGCTGGGATCTGGGTAAGCGGGTTGTGACTGAGTGAGCTTAGATATGAAATTGACTGCAAAATAGAGTTATCTTATAATGTGTGATCACGGAACAGGGAAAGGTACGAATCATGTTTTGATTCGTTCGTAGATAGGTAGTCAAACTCAAAGCATATAATTCAATTAAACCAATTACAGCCACTTTTGAATTGTCAAACAGTCGGTCAGTTAGTCAGAAAGTTGAAGCTAGTTGCACAATTCCAAAACATCAATCTCTATGGAGAAGAACGGGCAAGAAACTCCAAGGACGCCACACTCTTTTAATCAAGATAATTTAAAAATCCTGGCTACATTATTCTTGTTGCTTCTAATGTAAGAAAAATGTAAAAAACAATTAAAAAGGTAAGATTAAACATAAGGAGATGACCAGTCTCAACTCAACTGACGGCGCTCGTTTACGAATATGACGCGTGGATTAGCACCATCCAGCTCAATTATTTAGTGATCAAATAAGATTTATTTATTCAAGGTCAAAATTAATTAAGTACTTAGCTAGCTAGACTGCAGAGACGATAATCCCCTTTATTTATAATCGTTGTTTAAAGTTAAAAGCCGTTTAAACGTCAAAATAATCATTACTTAATTTTAAGCAACGTTTTTATTTAAACCCCAGTATTGTTTAGATATCTGGTACAGGGTGCATCAGAAAGGTGTGGTCAAATTTAAGGGTGTGGAGACCATCAAATTGAACAACTTTCTCCATTGGACCAACATCGTAATCGAGAAAAAATTATCAGCTGTCCCGTACAAAGCTTCAATATCTACTCGACCTAAATGTAAAGGACAGATGATATTTTTTTCTCGATTACGATGTTGGTTCCATGGAGAAAGTTGTTCAGTTTGATGGTCTGTACCACACCCATAAATTTGACAACAACTTCCTGATACACCCTGGGTAGGTACCTACCTGAATAAAGACTTACCAACTAAATACAAAAGTACACAGCGCTAACCCACAAACTTTGTCGTTATAAAAATTTAAAGATAATAATAAATAAATATAGATCTATAGATATTTTTTTGATTTTCTTTGAAGTGAAAATAAATTATTTATTTATTAAAGGAATCACGTCACTATTAATTAACGATTCAAGGTCATAATCAGCCTATAATGTTCCCACAGCTGGAACACAGGCCTCCCTCGGTAAGAGGGAGTGGGCCGTAATCCATCACGCGCGCCCAGTTCGTTGGTAGACGTCACATATCTTCGAATTTTTGGTTCTAGGACATGCCGGTTTCCACGATGTTTTCCTTTACCGTTTTGAAAGTGGTGATGAAATAATACACAAAGCAAAGCGCCTGGCTGGGTTCGAACCTACGACCTACAACTCGTAGGTAAGTCGCCGCCGTTACTACTGGGCCACCACTGTTCTCATCGATTCAAGGTATTGTTATATAATTGATTGCTAAAGCCGCCACTACAAATGTATGAATTATCTTTTCACATTTGACAACTATGCTGCGACCAGCTCATGGTTGAAATTGAAAACAGTCTAGCAATCCCTGGAGACGCACGTGACTGAATCTTCATTCATTCTACATGCTCAAGAGTCTACTACATTAATTACATGATAAAGTTGATACATAACCCCTCGAACGCTGTTGATCATCGTGTAACGTCATGCTGCTGTCGCGCAGGCATGGCGTCGCGCATGATATACCGGCGCAACACAGACGTTACATCAGTAACTCATTCCTCCGGCAGGTGGCGCTGTCTATTTTCAGGGCATTACATTTATGATTTATACGTGTATGTCTATGTTCAAATGGTTTCTTTGATGGTTAAATATTGTTGTTAGAATTTGCCATTTATTCTGAAGTTGACAAAAAGTTGATAAAGCTGTAGTTGGTTTGCAAAGGCAAAAACATAACACGGGTTTTGATTTGACTATCTGTCCTTTTAATTATAAGTTTAGATATGGCCTGCAATAGAGTATCACACCCATTTTTGAAAAGTGTATCAATTAGATTTTATAGTGCTAATAAGCCACAAAATAAACACAACATTTTTATTCAATCGATACGTGCCATAAAAATGCATTTAAGTTTTACATTTTCAAATTTCGCGTGTAATTCGACGAAATCGTTGGACGCAGTGAACGCCATATTGCTCTGTGGTCATGACGTCAGTTGGCTGTGTAAACAAACACTTTATATACGCTGATCAGTTGACAGTTGACACTTTTTAATTTACCAGCCGTATGATATGACGTAATAACATGGCGGCTACTTTCATGGTGTCAGAAAACAGATTAAAAAAAAACTGAAAACTTTTAATTGAATTTTAAAATTTATATTGTTATTTTATGAACTAAAACTAACATTTTCCGACTGCTTTTTGCTAAGCTATCTAAATAATATATTTATAGATTTTTTCTCATATAGAGTAAAATGCCGTATTGGGTATAGTGTATTATTGTACTTAGTATGCACTTACAGTAAACAAATCAATAATACATAGGTAATTATAGGTACCATTTACCTAATGCCTATAATGTAATGGGGAAAACTAAAATGGATTATATAAGAAGAGGTTTCGGGTAAAGGGGCTCGGTGAATAAAGGTGGATGCATTCAAGAGTGCTTGCTAACGATTCTCTAGTAATTAATACATAAATCATTATAATTTTCCATTTGAAATTACTACAAACCAATCATTATAATTAACAGAATTTCCTCTATAAAAGAGAGTGAAAGTACCAAAAAAAGCACAAAATTACCACCACCAGCGGCGTTCTCGTTATATATCAGAAACACATAATCACGGTGCCACTCGTGACGGTTTCTCCACGTCACCTCATTTATCACTAAGAACACAAACGTGCACTTTTTTGCATGCACTTAATAACTCCACCAGTTTGGCGTTTTCCGGACATGTCCTTGTTCCGTAAGATTCTTTTTGGGACTGATTCATCAACTGTTTTTAACCGACTTCAATAAAAGTGGTTCTGTATTCGACCCGTATGTATGTATGTGTGTATGTATATGTTATATGTATATATATGTTTTTATGTCCGCGATTTTCTCAAAAACTAATGAACCTATTTTTATGATTCTTTCACTAACGTGAGTCATACTCTCAGGAAGGTTTTAGTATATATTATGATACATCATCAGGTAATCATTGTTATGTACAAAGTTAATGTACCTACTGTATTTCCGGCTTTTCTAAGCGGATTTTTGACGATTCTTCTTTTCGTTCGTCTTGGGCTTATGTAATTGTATATTCAACTAAAAATGGAAAAATAAATTTAATCGACTTCAAAAACCTAAAACGAATAAAATAACTTTCATAATTAAAAAAACTTAACAGCTTCTGAAGTCCGTGTCTTCAAATCTTCAATGCATCTTAGCTTAGCTGGCACCGACTTCAGAAGCTGTTAAGTTTTTTTAATTAAGAAAGTTATTTTATTCGTTTTAGGTTTTTGAAGTCGGTTTTTACTTTTTTTAAAGTATTTTTTTCCTAAAGGAATTTCGGGAAAATTAATTTTATTTTTATTTACTTAGTTCTCTTCTTGTTGGAACTTGCTCCATTATTTGATTACGTTTTACTCACAGGCATTGTCAACAAAAGGTATTGAATGAAATAATGCGGTTTGCTATGGCTTCAAATGCAATGTTTATTATACCTACAGGTTTTTTTTTTCAGAAAGAACAGTGGCGCCATGTAAACAATAGTACCTTCATAAGGATTTCATGTTTAGATGATACTTTAGTGGGTGTCGACAAAAGCTTCTATTAGACAACATTTTTGGCTCGTTTGGCTACAAGCGACGTGCGAAATTCAAAGATGAGGTCCGTGAGGTGTATATACACTCGAGAGCAATGAATTAGGGTCACATAAAGATACCTACCTGAAAGTCTCGGAAACTAAAATGCTAGCTTAATGAAATAAAATAAAATGTTAATGTTACCTCAAGATACGAACTATGACTACATTTCCAATACCTTATATCTCTTAAAAAGGGTGTTGGCGCCACGACTCGCCAACTGTCATCTGTCATCTGTAATTGTCATCTGTCATCTGTAACTGTCATCTGTCACTGTCATCTGTCACTGTCATCTGTCATCTGTCACTGTCATCTGTCGAGCGAATGCCGGCTGTTTTTTCCTCTCGTTCACTTCCGCAAGAACTTTGACACGCGTTACCTTGTGTTATTGCAATATTGTATTTTATTCATTATAAAACCAATTAAATACCGATGAAATCATCAAGCAACAGTTAAAAAAAGGAGTACGTTATTTCATCTCCCCAACAAAGGGGTAGGTAGAAAAAACATTTTAAAATATTATTTGTGAATTTTAAAATCAACCCCTATTGTACCCCCTTAGGGAATGATTTTCCAAAAACGCTGAACCGCATATTTCTTTATTGCCTACCAAGTGCATAAATTTGAATTTTCATATCCCTAACTTAAGAAATGCTGGGTTTCCCATACAAAGGTCATTGGGCATTTTGTTCGGACATTTGACCCACGGCGTACACTAACAAAATAGGGCAAGGTATTTAGATAAATGTATCTGCACCCCAGTGGTACGGGTCGCATTCTTGTGGGCCTTGGGAGAATTAAGAAAAAAAATATTTTATTTATAATTCTTATGGCATTTTTAAAGCATTTTTGTAACGATTTAACTCAAAACTACTGTACTGGTTTAAAAAGTACTTTTACCAGTCGAAAGCTAGTCATCCCTAAGTGGCATTGGATAATTTCCCATGGGGAAATTCCCACGGGAAAGAATGTAGAATGTGCTAGTTTTATCAAAAGCAGTTGTTTTAAACTATTTAAGGGACATAAAAATAAAATCCAGTTCTACTTAAATAATATTTTTATTCTGCTTGATCAAAATCTATTGTTATTTCATCTAAAAAGGCTGCAGGTGCATCTATTACATCATGATGCCTGGCCCATGATAAAAAGTAAACTATGCATACAACATGCGCGCAGCTTCCAACAGCGCGGCGGCGGCCGTGTATACACGAGCAGTAATACTGATCAATGCCATTTCTTCCAATTCGATTGGGATCTACTAATATATACGTATAGTATCGTTTACTACGGACGTGTCGCGACTGAATTCGGCCTCTTATTAGTATCTTGTTTTCGATAATTTCTTGGTGTCGGTATATTTCGATGTGGTAAACTCCATTAAAACGCATGTGCTCGTGGCAATATGACCTCGCGATTCTTAAGTGGTACGATCCCAACGTAAATAACATTAATTCTTCATATGTTAGGCGCGGAAAGTCTTCAAAATTCGGATTGTTTCCGTCGAGTTGCATGAACGCTACTCTCTGCCCGTTCAAATTATGCCTTATCACATAATCTGACAGCTCATTGCGTTGATTCATCCGTTCATTTATTATGGATATGAACTGTTCAGCATACATATGGTCTTCATATGGATTTCGAGTGGCATTAATTATTGCCGCAGTTATTCTGAAGTCGACCATCATATGTCTCATAGCAACATTAAAATATACATGGCGGAAGATTTTCAAATCTTTTTTAAATCTGCTGTTAATAGTTTCTACTACCCAACGGATCATAGTTATTAACCTAGATTTATTGGCATCTAATGTCGTCAGTTGTTCTCCTCTTGCTCTCGTTGGCGGCATGTGAGGATTATATCCGCATTCTTCAATAGTATTGATAGAATCTCGAAATCCACGATCCAATATAAAAATGTCATCAGTTCTCAAGAACCCATGAATCGGAGAATCTGGTCGCATCAGGTCGAGCATAATTCTTGCGTCCGAAGTATTTGCTGTATATGGTCCCATAGCATCTAGTATGTAGCCATCGGTACATACTAATAAAAAGGGTTTGACTAAGTTCCGAAACTTATGGAGACTGTAAGTTTTCCGCTGAAAAAGGAAATTCGCACTCTTCTGCAGATAAATATATGTTCCGTCACATACGACAATGGCTGCGGGATCATTTTGGTTACCACCAAAAAAATGACTTGGGATTGAAAGGTTTCTGGCTACCACATCTTCTCGTGTAATATGATTTAAATCCAAATGCTGTGGCACAAAATCATTAATTAAGCATTCTCTTGCTATCACCAATTTCCTTTCTAATGTTCTCCTCGACATATTGAATTTAGTTGCTAAGCGCTCATCTGGTTCACCGGTTCTTATTTTAGTTAGGTAAATTCCAAGAACCGTGGCAGGACGTTCTGATCTATCACGCAGAGAAGGCGTTTGGTTTAAAATCACATTAAATTGATATTTTGTAAGACCCGTCCAAAAGTGGAATTCGTTGTCATCTATTTGTTCGATATTTTCATAATCAAATTGATTTCTCCGTTCGAAACCCCATTTGTACAGCTTCATCATGCCAACAACATGAGTACCATTAAAGTTTTCGAGTGAAGTGGTATTAATTAAGTCTTCCCAATCATTTCTTATAAAATGGGGATTGCAAACCCGAGCTAATTCCGGTATGTAAAAATTATAATTATGCAAAAGTTGAAACTTAGCATACGGTGGAACAATGTGGGCCACCACATTTCTGCAGTTTGGAAAAACACAATGTCTGGCTGTATCTGATGCTCGCAAATATCCACTAGGCGCAACAAAACCGGGACCCAATTGTGGACCCGCAACATCTCTCTGGTCTGCCTCTCCTTCAACTTGATGGGGTACATGATCTTGAACTGCTTGATCTTCCACTGGTTGATCTTGCACGGGTTGGTCATCCACTGGTTGATGTGGTATATGTTGATTTAGTACAGGCTGGTTTTCCATGGGTTGGTTGTGCAATTGACGATCAAATCTCACCCAGCAAGCATGGCATATGGCCCTTCAGCCATCAAAACGAATCTGAAACAATTGATAAAAAATTGCATATACTGAGAAATATTTACATCATCATCTTCACATCAACCGGAGAACTTCCACTGTCAGCATACAAAGATCTCTGCCAATCGCCAATGACACTCACACACATCGCTTTACGACGACGCGTGCGGCGTTGCCGTCCCGTGCATTAGCGCTTCATGGCAACGTGCCGCACCTGGATCTTTCCATCGTTTATGACCAAGCACTATACATTATATTAATTAGCAATTATAAATAGTTTCATTTTAGTAAAAACGATTGTAATTCTTCACAAACAAAGAAAACGTTTGCGATAACTACGACTATAATCACGGTGAAGGCTGCAATACCAAATAAGCGTACCTATAATGACAAAAGCATAGTTAAAAGTATTTCTTTCTAACGCTATTTCATGATAGTGATAGAAAGAAATACTTTTAGCCATGCACCACCACCACCATTTTACTTTTTACCGTACTTACCGGCTCACCAAACCTCGACTATGAAGTGTTTGGTGAGCCGGTAAGTAGGTACAATAATTGTGTAGGTTACTTACCTCGTGTGGAATAATTTCTTGCAGTAATAATACTGCATGACCTCGGTATCTTTCTAAAAAGAGCGTTGTCAATATGTGTTTTCGTCGACGTAACACAGATCGATTACACGACACACAACTATTTTGTCTTTCCATTTCAACGTAAAACCAATTATCAAACAAAGCCAATAGTCCATAAAACGCGCACAGGTAGTCGATAAAATGAATAAATAACAGAAACACAGGTGTAAACGCACAGATCGAAACGACGGATGACGTACGACTGCGACGTGGTCTATGCGGCGCTGGCGCATGCACACTTTAGTACTGTTTTTATCTACCTGCTAAGTGTGCGAGCGAGAGAGAGATATTTCGTAGAGCTATACAAACATTTATAGTGACTGAACGACACGTTTCCACAATGCTAAAAGTAAAAACTTTTGTTTAATAACAAAAGTATATTAACTTTTTAAATGTTAAATAACTTTATTTTCCCATTGGATACTTTAAAAAAAATATATATTTTGAAAAGTGGGATTGAATTCTTTAATTTAAAACTGATTTGGTTTCTGTACGCAAACTTTCATAAAGTGGGTCAGAAACGCCCAATGACCTTTTCATCCCCTAATTATCACCCGCTGTAGGATTATTTTTGAGAAAAAAAGTAACTTAAGTCCTTCCCCTGGATGCCATATAAACACAATTTATTTCATCAAGCTAGCATTCTTAAATTCCGACACTTTTTCGTGTAGCCCACACTGGTAAGAATGTCCCTGAAATTACGAAATATTGCACGATTTTTTGATTTTTTTATTAACAGAGTACTTGTTGATAATTATTGTTATGTTTTTATGGTTCCGTGCCTCAAAAGTAGGATCACTTCGTTGTCCGCCTGTCTGTCAGTCTGTCAAGGCCCTTTTTCTCAGGGACGCCCGAACGTATCAAGTTGAAATTAATATCGAATACGTAGGTCTATGGTCCCTTGAAGCTCTAAAAAAATCAAGCTTCTAAGTCAACCGAATTCAAAAATACGGTCATTTATGCGACATATTTTGATACTCGCAAGTAAATCAAAACCTATAGGGTATTTCCCGTTGTCCTAGAATCATGAAATTCAGCAAGAAGCAAGGTCTCATAGAACAAGTAAAGGAAAAGTCCGCAAATTGTTATTTTATCACATACATTTTTTTTTTGTGTTTACAATGTAAGTTTGTTTTTGGGATAAATTCTTTTCAACTACGGAACCCTTCATCTTGCATGGTCCGACACGCAATTGGCCGGTTTTTTTTTACTTCATATTTGTAATTTTTAAGCTTATTTCTATAATTAAGTTCGCTAACCTAATGCATCAAATTAGCATAGTCGTAACTTTAAACTCATTGCAGTGTATAAACCCCCATACGCACGGGCGTAATAAAATCGTGGCGGGATTTTATAGCGCACTGAATTTTCAACTCTCATTGTTGATCTGAGGGTTGACAATCCAACTTAACAGTAACAGAGTACATTCTAGCGCGACGAAAAAACACACTGTTGGATTTTGCACTCTCGGCGCTAAACAGAGCGTTGAAAATCCAGTGCGCTATTAAATCCCACCGCGATTTTATTACACCCCTGCGTACGGGGGCTAAGTTTGCATGAAATTAGGCTTTATTTTATTTGTGTTACTTATTAAGACTGTTCCTCCCTCAATCATGGCGACCCTACCGCGCGACAGGCACGAACACTGTTGGTGAAAAAAATCGCACGTCCACAGTGCTTGCATGCGATGTGCACCGAATTGTAACGAAGCTGTAACTTTTAGCTGCACTTGTGGGAATTGATTGAATGTCGCCGCGCATTCCGGAGGGCTTTGAAATATTGCTCGCATTTGCCTTTGGGGAGTGAGTGTGTCGATGAACAAGGCTCCTTTTAGGGAGAGTTATATGTATAATTGCTTATAAAGCATTTTTCCCTACTTAGGTATTAGCTAAGAAGTTAGTAAAAACATGATATACAAGTTCGCGTTTTGTTGCTCTAGCTCAGTTCTTTATTGTTCTACCATTTCTAAGTAGATACCGCCATTACCTACTCTATCTTCTTAGACCCAACTAGCCATCTACCTAGTTTTGATTAAATTAACCCGGCTGCCTTAAATCACTTTTGCAAATAATGCCGAATCTTGTATTAGTGTATATTTATTTGTGCATATATTTATATATAATTAGGTATACCTTATTATATTTAAAGTTTGTAATAGGTATATGAGTATCTTTATATTTGAATAAATATTTATTCCTTAATTATTCATAATTGCACCTGCCACTGTTTGTCTCTGCATCACCCAAAGGTTGACTGGTAGAAAATGCCTATGGCAGTAAGTCCGCCTCTGTACATTTGTGTGCTTAAAAAAAAAAAATATCTTCCACTTATTCACTATGCTTAGGTCCATAAATAATGATTTTTTTTTTTTTATAAGTAATATGGATTGCATAGTAGTATACCGACAATACTTTAAGATCTCACGTAGGTAAGAAATTTCCCATCCTAAAACCTGTAAAATATGTAATTAGGTATTTGCAAAAAAACACAAGATTAGCTGCCAACTGACGCACCACCACCCAGAATATCCTTCTCCAATGACTTCGTAACACATCAGGTCACGTAAGCAATAAAAAGTAAATTAAATACGCATAAAACTTAATGACGCGTCACACGTTAGAATTTAATAAAACTATTTCGTGATTCGTCTAATTTGCGCGATAAAAATTCCGAACGTGTGCATAATGTGAATGATGATTTGGTAATGATGTCCCCGAGAGGTAATGAGCCGATGGTGAATCTTTGCACGACGCTCATCTCATTAGCAGACGTGGCCGGCATGAATGGACCACCGGCGGCCCACATTACCATCACAATCTGTTTTAATAAAATCTGAATGGTATGTTGTATGGCAGGTCATACATGATACTGTCAGGGTATTGTTTCTTATTTGTGGATGAGTCAGGAGATAAGTAGGTATATTATTAGATACATACATTGTTAGTGTTAGATACATAGATGTCATTTTAAACAGCAATTTGATTTCAGTCAATAGTTTATGTAATGATATACCTACTCGTATATATAAATAAAAAGAACAGTCCCGACCGACTGACTTGGACTGATTCATCAACGTCAGCCCAAACCCTTAAACATAGAAAGCTGAAATTTTGCACAGAGGTTCCCTTTATAATATAGATTATAGACAAAGAATAAGAAAGATTTTTTTTTTTTAATCTACCATATAGGAGTAAGATAGGGGATGAAATTTTGTATAGAAATTCGTAATTCTTGTAGTTTAGACCATGAAAATTTGTATTTAGCATTCTGGTTAAAAATTAAAAACCAGGTGTTTTAGCGTTTTTGGAAAATCATCCCTTAGTGGGGTAAAATAGAGGATGAAATTTTGTATGGGAAATCCGTAGGTAAATTTTAAAGTCCCGTAAAATTAGTATTATGGGGGATGGGCTAAGGTAGCCCACGATATTCAAATTTTCTTACGTTTTTTGCAATTTACAGGTCAGTGTCAGGTTGTATGTTGACTAAAATATGATTCGCGGCCGTAACTAATATGGCTTCACAGAATTATAATCATGAGAATCAGCAATACTACTCCATAAGTTAGAATTGACCTCAAATCTCATGATTTCATGAAATAGTAATTCAATAGGGTATTAAGAACTTAGAGTTGTATTGATGACTTAAAGGATTAGAATTCCATAAATAAATATTTGATACGGCCGCGAATCGTACATATAACCTTACTGACTTGCAATTTGCAAAAAACGTAAGAAATTTTGAATTTCGCGGGCTACCCTGACACTTTCGCGTCTCTTGTTTTTGATGGAAAATCGTGACCTAGGGGGAAACAGGGGATGATAGTTGGTAAGTATGTTGTTTTGTTATCTATCACAATGGCTGTTGAATCATCTATAATATAAAAGCGAAAGGTCACTCATTCATACATTCACTCACTGATTAAACACTTGTAATTTCGAAATGGTAACTAAATTAAAATACTTAGTGATGTAGGTACCTACTTATGTCAGTTATCTCGATCTCACTGAGGCACAACTCGATAAACTTGAGCGACTTCAAAATTTTTGCATAAGATTTATATTTGGCCTGCGAAAATATGATCACATTTCTGAATTTCGTATAAAGCTCAAGTGGCTTCCTATACGTCTTCGCCGGAATTCACATATCTTGTTTCAGCTCTACAGTATTCTGTTCAATCCTACAACCCCATCTTATCTTAAAGAGCGTTTCAAGTTCCTTCATGACACACATAATAGATATCTGAGGTCATCGGAAAACTTGAGACTTGAGATGCCGATGCATTCCACCAGCTTTTATGACAAGTCTTTTACAGTTCAATCAGTACGATTATGGAATGCCTTGCCAGTGTTGATAAGGCGAGCTCAAACTTTGGCCACTTTTAAAATTCTGGTAAAAAAACACTTCCTCTCTCTTTAAACGTCATTATTACATATATAGTTCCTTGCTCTTGTTTCATGTTTATTATTGTATAAGTATATATATATATGTACTATTTATATATATATATATATATAAATGTATTAATGTATATATATGTCGTATATGTATATGGTGCACCACGGACTACCTACAGAATTCTCTCCTTGTCCCCATACTCCATCCAAAGGTTGTCTGTAAAAGATCGCTTTTAGTGATAAGACCGCCCATTGTGTCACTCGTATGTAAAATTTCAACATTGTAAAATTGTAACCAGTAATTTAAATGGTGTGCATAATAAAGAGTATTCTATTCTATTCTATTCTATTCTACTTAATGAAAAATAAGCGCTTTGTTCTAAAAACTTTTATTCGTTGAA
The DNA here is from genome assembly GCA_946251885.1 of Cosmia pyralina. Lineage (NCBI taxonomy): Eukaryota > Metazoa > Arthropoda > Insecta > Lepidoptera > Noctuidae > Cosmia > Cosmia pyralina. The sequence goes on from OX276358.1 coordinate 24,441,523, forward strand.
TTTGACACTAAAAAATCTACAACTGAGGCAAATTCAATGTACAATTTTATAAAAATTTAATACTGAATATTTAAAAGCCAGAAATAACGAAGGAAGTAATTCTATCTATGCTCGCTTAACTGAGGAAATGCATTCATAATCATCTGTCTACATTGAACTATTATGTACCTAATTTAGAAGCTTACCCTTACCTATCCCTGCGAGTAAACATGACGGTATATTTTTGGAACACTATAAATGGGCAGGGTGATTGAAAAGTAACCACTTTAGGTAATTTTAACTCGAGTTAAAACACAAACTTGCAATGCATTATTTTGGTTTACAATGTGCCTTATAGTGGAGGAGCTTGTGGCTAAGTAATAACAGCCACACGGGACGATCCATCAGGTTAGGCTACGCTTGCCGGAGTTGCCGTGGATGGGTGACCATCTTTACATACCAAGACTCCTCTTTGCCTCGGAAAGCACGTTAAGCCGTTGGTCCCAGCTGTCATTCGTGGATCTTTGACAGTCGTTACGGGTCGTCAGAAGCCCGAAAGTCTGACAACCAGTCTTACCAAGGACTATCGTATTACCCAGTTATTGAGTTGTGGAGGTCAGTTAAGCAGTCGCTCCATGTAAAATACTGGTATTCAGCTGCATCCGGTTAGACTGGAAGCCGACTCTAACCTAGTTGGGAAAAGGCTAGGTAGATTGATTGAATGTGCCTTATAGTGACATCTAACGGTGAGTAGTGACAAAACCATTTTGCAATTGTAGCGACATCTATTGTGTAGTAGCAGATGCATACGAGTTAGTTCTCAATTACACTTTAAGATGTCGCTAACATCACGTGTTGTAATTAGCATTTTCAAAATTAACAATTATTATATTCGATATTTATTGTCTCCTCATCACTTGAAATATTTAGCATTGTAAACAAAAGATTTTATGTATTTAATTTCTCCAGCAAGACAATAACAGTAACACTGACAACACTCAGCCATGAAACGTCAGTCAATTCGGCCATATTGTTCCTTCTTGACGTGCTACCAAACAAAACAGCACGTGTAAAAATGCGTATAGAAACTTGTTATTTCTGTTCGTCCAGGGTATATCCTGGACACGGGATCCAATTCGTCAGAAATGATTGCAAGGTAACTATTCAACACATCAATTATCCTCAAACAAACATTCGAAGTGTTCCACAATATTACTCCACTAACCTATTCGTCATCAGATTTTCAGATTTTGCCGATCAAAATGCCATGCAGCGTTCAAAAAGAAGAAGAACCCGCGTAAAACCAAATGGACCAAAGCGTACCGTAAGACCGCTGGCAAAGATTTGGCTATTGACCCGTCATTTGAGTTCGAAAAGCGTCGCAATGCCCCAGTCAAATACAGCAGAGAATTATGGACCAAGACCATTGAAGCCATGAAGAAGGTTGAAGAAATCAGGCAGAGAAGAAGTAATAACCATATTATGCAGAGATTGAGGAAGGGTAGAGAAGTAGAGTGGCAGAGAGATGTCAGGGAAGTACAGCGGGATATCTCATTGATCAAGTAAGATTTTGAGTTTATTTTTATTGTTTTAAAATTTGGTCAGTGGGTCGTCTTAGGGGCGTTATTTTAATGTGTGTTAAAATGATATTATAGCCTTTTGATCGAATAGGGAATGAAAAGTGTAATTGTTTGTTAATTTCTTTCGGAGTAAGGCAATAAGTTTTTCCCAATTTAAGTGTTCCAAATGTTAATGCTCATTATATAATCACCCTGTCCTATAGGTCTGTTTGACAACTGACAGTGTTTGGTTGTTTCAAAAATATATATTATTGTTGTGTAATAATAAGTTTAGTCATCCATTATCTAATCACAGCATTTAGGGCCAATTCCATTGGTAGAAATCAAAAAGTGAGCACTTTACTGCATTTTTATGAGCTATTCTGCTCTTCACGCCGAAGATCCTCATCAGATCTTCACCAAATTTTTACGAGACCAACTTAGAAGTTACTACCTCAAAGAAACATCTAAATCGAATCTCATAAGGCGAAGATATCCAGTAGCCCCCTTTTTAGAGGAAGCACCCTTCCAATCAAAAATCCCCGACAACAAAAAAAAACTATAAAGTCGTAAGACTATATACTTACCTAATTTCGTCCAGATCAGGAGGGTTAATTGCGTAACACCTATCAATCGGAATCTGAACCATTTTGAAACTAATTGCTAATCCATTGCTTCATATGTTTGAAAAATTTGTCTAGTATGAATGTTTTTGAACGGTTTATTCCCGTTGCCCCCGTATGCTATATCCCCTTCACGGGGACAGCGGGACGTGATTAAATGTACTTCCCGCTGTCCCCATAACGTACAATGAAACCGATTTTGATTGATAGTATGTTACGAAATTGCCCTGCGGTTGTAAAATACGACCTGTAGAGACCAACAAACTGACAGAGGAAAGCAAATTTTGCAAGATTTTAAGCAGAGACGCTTAGCTTGCTTCACTCGCTCGGTCAATTATTATGAATTTATTGCAACTAGACTAATAAACATGAAAGTGGAAATAATCATCTGCCTAGCCTATTACCAATTATGTTGGGATCAGCTTCCAGTCTAACCAGATGCAGCTGAAAAATAATATTATGATTGTTTTGTAATTTTTTATTCTCTTATTTTCAGATCACCAGCAGCTGGTCTCAAACAGAGGCAGTTGGAAGAAGAGACAGAAATGGACATTGAACCAGAGACCATTGAGGTTGTTGACGCTAAGGGCCGCAAGAAAGTCATTGAGGCACCCGTCATGGTTCCCGCTATTGGCGAGATGATTGAAGATGGCGGAGAAATTGATTTATAAACAGTGGATTCATTTTAATTGTTGATTTATTTTGTAAACTGTGATTAGGAGTTTTCATTTGAACTTTTAAATATTGATTGAGCCTCCCGCATCATTATATTTGTGTCATTCGACATTTATCAGACACAGTAGGTATGTTGGGAATATTATTTTAATTTTATATTTTGGTCTCTTTATCATGATTGCGTCTTATAACAAAGATGAAGTTGAAGTCCCAAATGTATGTATCTTCAACATAAGAAAGAGAAGCAAGTTTCTAACGCAATTAGAACAAATTATTCTGTAATAATATTTGTCATTGTTGTTAACAGATTGTTACAGTGTAATTAAACTTATTTATAGTGAACTGAATCTTTTAATTTTGTAATTAGCCTGTATTGAACTAAATTCCATATAAAAAAGACTATTCAATTAAGTTATTTAAATAGGTATTTAAAACAAAAATGACAGTCCAAGACAGTTCTTAGAATCAATAGGATGCAAGTTCTTAATTAGACCAAAATTATAAACTTGCTGCGTCCGAATTGACTCATTGACTGTACTGTGACACAATGATACAGTAACATTTTATTCCATCTAGGAATGAATTAATGAAGTAAAATATTCATGTTCTAAGACCAAGTCGCGCAACTGATGCCTTTGCCAGGGCATAAATAATGAAGATGCCATATACAACGCAACATACTACATGCATATCGTAAATATAAAAGAAGTATTGATTTCTCGCCGCATTGTAGTTGGTATCGCAGACTAATCCTCTTAGCAGGCAGGTGGGACAAACATTTTGTAAAGAATTTGAAGTTAAAATTTCTTACAAGATTACAATGTTGTTTTGAACATTACAAAAACAAAACGAAGATTGTTTCTAACTTAGTGTTCAGAAGAGCTTTTAGCTTTCTAAGATTAGGTACTGACCTAGGTATGCTAGTAGATAGAAACGAAAACTACCTAATTAAAAAAAAAATGGTTAGATCTGCTGTTTTGTATGGATCAGAATGTTGGGCTCACAAAACTGATGAATGAAAGGCAATTGCATGCTGCCGAAATCCCTGCAGTCCCTGGACCACGGGTATTTTATTACTCGTAGTCCATACAATGCTGCCGAATTAAAATGGTTGTCTCGAAAAAATGATTTGCTATAATATTACAATAACAAATATCTATGTATTTACATAATTATTACCATAGGAATCGTCAATAGGTACATCTCTTCTAAAATGTCATGATTTCCGAAATCAAACTTATGATTGATTGATTGAGTATTGAAGATTCTTGTGGTTATATTTATTTACTTAAATATTATGTGTGTACAGAGGTAACATCAAGCTACCCCAATCTGTCAAAATTTCCCAATAGAATATGAACCTTATTCCTTTGTGGTAAAGTTGAAAATCTATCAAAGAAATTTGACAGATTGGGGTAGCTTGATGTGCTGGCCTCTGCAGGTACATACATATTTATTATTTTCGCGAATCATATTTTCGAGAGTACCATTTTAATTCGGCAGTATTGTATTTCTCAGAGGGACCACGGTTAAAACAATATCCGTGGTCCCTTCCAGGGACTTCGGGTAAACCTGAGATGATAATGCGAGATTTACGAGAATGGACAGATTAAGAAATGAGTAGGTAGGTTTAAGAGGAAGTCCGAATTAGTGCTCTTGAGTATAAAAAAATCCCGAGAGCAAAATTATCAAACATTAAGTAGGTACCTATAAAATTTGTACCTATTATGTTTATGTAATTAATTTATTGTTTCCTCGCAAGTAGGTATACCTAGGCATTGAAAAATGTAGTTTGATAAGTGTAAGCGGATCGTCATTGCAGTTCAGCAGTTCAGTCATAGCATTAATATTATTGTGGTGAGTACAAGTTACATCTTACTATACCTACATTTAAATACGGTACTTACATTGGATGTCATAGAGCACATAGATCATTCATTCTATCAAACAGTAACTTTTGATAAATGGCCTACAATTTACTAAGTTATATGTTGTGCACCCCTACCTAATTCAATTACAATAGTGGTCAAATAAGTAACGTAAGTATTAAATAACATTATAGAAATCCAACTACGGGGTTATCAGACTTTCCGCTTTGCAATCTATTCCTTCCTGGTGTACTCCTTCAAGTGTTTGCCATTCGTGCATCAGCCGCTTTTAAAGCCTGCTAAAATACAATGTCTTCGTGACCACTTCGTAACTATTAAACTTTTATAAGGCGTTTATGGATAGTAATGGCATTATTTTCGTACATATTCGGGCTTTTCATGGCGTGTGTGTCTTATGTAGTGTATCAAAGATATGTGAATGTGTATACGAGTATAATTATTAAGCCGCAGAAGCGATATGATTATATTATTGGTAAGTAAGTCTTCCTTTCCTTTTGTTTTAATTGGCAGCGCCTGCAAGAAATTAATTAGGTACTTTTTGGAACTATTAGATCCTCGCCTCACTCACTATTTAGGCACCCATACATTAGCTGAACGAAGATGAATGTGGGGCATTTACTATCTAGGTAATGCAACATTTTCTATTCTTAATTTTAGTGAGTTGTAATATTGTTTTCGATGTGATCTAAGATGTTAAATAAAGATGACCAATGTATTACATGTAGTGTTTTATTTTTATTAAAAGCTTTTATTTTATTATTATTTCAAACACAATGTACCTACCTACCTATTTTTTTTTTTTTTTTGTGGATGGGAAATCTACAAATGACTTCTCCCGCTCTGGGCAGAGGCGGGAGGGCGTGTCAGACTTTTACTGACTAAAACCCACCCATGTTCCTTCAGCTGCCCGTGCCAGGGCCACGGTATCTCTTTCGAACTACCCGCGACCCCGGCGGCCTACCCGCGACCCCGGCGGCACAATGTCTACCTAAATTGTTAATTAATAAATTGAATGGAATTTTCTCAAAACACCCGTGTAATATAGGTATTCCTCTTTTTACCGAATAGTAACGAACCAAATGCTCTACTTTCTTTCAAAGTTGGCGCTGGCACAGCTGGGTGCGTCCTCGCGTCCCGTCTCACTGAAGATGAAAAGACCAGGGTCTTGCTAATAGAGGCCGGAGACCACATGGGCTACTTCACCAAGATACCGCTGACTCCTACAGCAGCACAACAAGGACCTGATGATTGGGCTGTCAGGACCAAGCCGCAGAAGTATTCGTCTTTTGGGCTTTGGGGACAGGTATCCTCCGTTTTATTGATCTACTTAGGTACCTAGTTGTTTTACATCTTTGCAATAAGAGCTAAAGAGCAGTAGTACAGTCAGCAACAAAAGTTGATTAACACTTGTAGTTTTTTAATCATAATTATTAAGCGAAATATTTAATTCAAATCGGAACAGAAGTACTTAAAATTTTAAGAACAAGTTAAATGAAAAAAATGCAGTTTATCGAATCATTTTGTGTTAATTTTGATGATGTCAAAAAGTGTTAACCGACTTCTGTTGCTGACCGTACCTAAGTATACCTAGGTAGGTTACCTAATTATTAGGTATCAATTACCGTCATTGCGGGTCACTTTGACTCTAGGGCATAACTTTGGCCCAAATACCTACATGACAGATCCGCAAGTACGCGTCTATATCGCCAGTTATTTTAGTTACCGAAGGAAATACGACGTTCAGTTGTGTGGTCGTGCTCCCGACCGACCGGCCCGACAGTTCCCGACCGAGCGGCGCGGGCAGTTCAAACATTTTGTCTTCATTTGGGCCAAAGTTATGGCTCGATCTTAGAATACCAGATTCTCAATATAACAGATTCTCTTATTACCAGATTCGCAATAGGTAAGTAATAATATATCAGATTACGAACATCAAAATATTTAAATAATAATTATGTAATATGAAAAAAAAAAGTAGCTAAGGCTACTTTTTACGGGAAATAGATTGCATATTGCGAAATATTTTTTATTTTTTTTATTTTGTTTATTTAATGTCTGGTATTACGTATGTTTATACCGTATGATTACCTACCTACTTACGTACTTACCCCAGAGTCTAAATAGCCCGCCGCCCGAGACGGCGTGACGGTACATAATCACCTACGAAGCTGGATGGTTAAAGAAAACTTTATATTGTAGTTAGGATCTACCCAGCGAGCAGTTTAGAATCCAACTCAGAAATAGAGTGTCAGACAGACATTATGGAAAGTACTTTTATTTGATGGCTATTTCTCAAGGCTTTGCGGTGGCTATTCATTTACCTAGGACTAATGTAGGTGTGTAGGTACTAGGTGACTGAAAAGTACCTAACTGAGTTTGTTTTCAGTCCCAGTTCATTCCAAGAGGCAAAGGCCTCGGTGGATCAGGTCAAATAAACTTTTTACTCCATGGCTTTGGTCTTCCCGAGGACTATGAGAGGTGGGCTAAACTCGGATTTGAAGGTTGGACCACTGAAGACTTGAGGCCGAATTTGATAAAGGCCTTCGGAACTGTGAGGAGTGAATTCGATTCAGGACATTGTGCGGTGGATGGGGAGTGTCCTGGGGCCATGGTAAGAAAGATGACTACATGATCTGAGCAAGATAAGGTTTTTTCTCAGAGTAGTCGGTTAAAAAACACCGATCTCATCCGGTTTTTATATATTATCATTTCTTTTTGACGTGTAAAACTGTGTTTTTAGAACCAAAGATATTTGAAAACCAATTTATAGAAATAAAATATATATTTTATTTTAAACAAATAAAATATATATTTTAATTGGTTTTCAAATGTCTTAAAGGTAGTATTTCTACCTACCCCCATGGGAAGAATGAAGAATGACGTGGGTTAATTTATTTAATTATCATTCATCGTAATAGTTTGCTCGTCTAAGCCACAGAATAGTAATCTTACTTTAGTACCCATCTTCATAGAAAAAAGCCGAAACGACGCTCTTCGAAAGCTACCAGCCAGCCAGCTATACCAGTAGGCAACAGTACGAGTGCGCGGCAATTTATCTACCGCCTGCCCAGACGTACAACTGAAATTTTACTATTCTGTGTCTACATTAGTTTACAACGTGCTGCTGCAATCACGACATGTAACTTGACACGCGTATACGGTTCCGTGTTTTCGTTTTCTAGAAATATTTTAATTTCATTACTTATACGTTATTATTTATTGATTTATTTACAATTTTCTAAAATAGCATTTTGGAGCAACCTGTAGCGGAAATATGAAATTAAAACGAACGAGAAAAAAAGGTTACGCCACTCGAGCTTTTATCTGGGTGTTGCAAAAAATTCGTTCATGAAGCTACTCACAGCTGGGTCAAAATAATAGACAAACGATGAACAAAAAAAAGGTATCAGTCAACGAACTTTTACCTGCTGACATAAAACAATAGCTTCATGAATGAGTCATTTACATAGAGTGATTCCAATTTCGGTTATTATTTTATTATTTAGTTTGTTTGAATTTTATTTTTTTTAATTAATTGATTATTTTATCTTTTTACAATTTTTATGGTTACTGGCCACTAATCCTACCAGTGTCTTTAATTAATGTCGCTAAAGCGACAGCACGTTGTACACGTCACTACGGTAAATGCGGTCGGTAGGGGCGCGTCATTTCAGCTTAGACGAGTTGTACCAAATATAAGAAAGTAGTCAATTTCTACTGCTAGACGCATTATTGCTGGTTATTAATCACGATCTTGATCTCACAAGCTGTAACTTTATCCTTTTGATTGGTAAAATATGAATTAATATCTTCTCATTAATATTTCCTCAGGTCCCAATGAAACTAAGACTAATACACGATGAAAACGAACTAATGAATACATTCAGAGAAGCTTCTCTTGCTCTAATGAGGAAACACACGATCTTCAGAAGACCAACAACGACAATCAAAGATGGCGGCCGACATTCCACTTTAGACGCGTATTTGAGACCAGCCTTGAGGAGGAAGAATCTACATGTGTTACTTAGAACTCAGGCAGTTTCAGTAAGTGGTGAAAGATAATAACTAATTTGAATCCACTCCCCTAACACAAATGGCTGTGAAAAATATCATAATTACGGTATTAATAAGTCATAAGTGCAGCCAATTTATCTTGGCGAGTCCGAACTTCACGCAGAAGGCTGCGCAGTAATATTTTTAAGGAGCCTAATTGTGACATGAGACATGAGGCGAGTGTGAGTGACAGAACATGCGCGAAAGTTCGCAGAGCCTATGTTCAGACTCACCGAGATATTTCGTCCTTAGGTACTGTACGAGTATGTGCCCTACATAAATGAATAGCCACCACAGGTGACACTACGGTGGAGGAATACATGCTGGGTTAATCAGGCCCCAAAACTATGTGCTGAAAATGCCAAAAGAAGTGATTAAGCATGGTAATCAATGATAGTTTTTCTGAAAGAAAAGATGCACTTACCTACGTAGCCATCATTGGGCAATCAACCATCTAAGCAGTTATGACGATGGCAGATTCAGGCTTTGCAATCTGCAAATAAGAATTTTAGACAAGATCCCTTCATTATAGTCTTTTAATGACCTTTACAATATTTTCTTCCAGATTCGTTTCGAGAACCGCACAGCATCATCGTTGTACATCCTACAGAATCACCGCGAGCTGGACAACATATTCGTGAACAAAGAGATCATTGTGTCAGCTGGAACTGTCAAAACTCCCCAGTTGCTGATGCTATCAGGGATCGGACCTCCGGAGTTGTTGCAAAGGTAGCGATATAAAAGGTACCTGTACTGTAGGTGGCTCCGATAAGCCAGGGCTACACAACAAACCTGTAACCTTATTTGATGGATATTGTATCGTCTGGTCGCAACAATGTCACAGATAAACCAAATATAAATGTAACTACCCTAGGCTCATTATCTTACTTTTAAAAGACTTGTATAATTACCGGTTTATTAGTTTTTGCTCCTTTTGACTTAAACGTTGGGTTCCCATTTTAATAGTATCAAATCTATCGTCCTTGCTTACGACAATCTGTTTATACAAACACCTATTTTGTTTTCAGATTAAAAATAAAACAGATATCCCCCAACTCTGAAGTAGGCCGTAACTTCCACGATCACATGAACATGCCGATCTATGTCAGCATCCAGAAACCGATCAGCATCACGTTGTCCAAGGTTTTCACGTTCACCACTATCTTCGAGTATTTCTGGAGGAATACTGGTAAGTTGAAGTCAATGGTATTAATATGACACGTTTTCAGGAGATAGTGTAAATTGGACTAAACATAGAGGACCCCTTGAGTCCTTATATAAATTGCTATAGTGAAAACACATTAAGTGTTGGATCACTGCATCGTCTTCCTTGATATTCTTTTCTGTGTCTGACCTTGCCACTGACAACGTCGTGAAGAATGCAAGTTTAGGAAAAGTTTTGAGCAGATACGAGTATCTTAAAGGACTTACTACTACATAATTACATTAGGAGTTTCTCGTAGAACTACCGTAGATTACTGTCTTCTTATACTTTTTGAGTCTCAGAATTCTTATTGATATATTTTTACAGGTCTGTTATCATTTCCACCTTTATCAGGCGTGGAGTATCACAATACGTCTGCAGTCATGCTGTTCTCAATGGGGACAGCCAGCGAGAGACTGTTGAGAGATTTGTCGAACTACAAACCTCAGGTGCGATTTATTCCATTACGCTAACTACAAAGTATCCTATTGTTGAATATTGGCTTAATCAATGACTTCCAACCCAAAATAACCTTCGCACCAATGACGGGTATAGTACCTGCACCGCTGCACCTTTCATCAGTTACCAACTCAGGTTGCATTATTTAGTCAGCTACCAACTCGTCTATTGCATTTTGCATTCACACTATCAAAGTCGCAAAGAGCCGTACTAATAGTTTTATTCTTTGCCTGAGTTAGATTTTCGCGATTAAATTTTATTTTCTTATATTCTTGAAAATAATTGGGGTGATTCTGATAACTTCTACAAACTCCGTAACAACAACAAACTGTCGTAATTGCCATAATCCCCACATCGTTCGTCTTCCCCCATCAGGTATTCCGTGACTCGTTCCCCTTCTACAACAACACCAACAAGGAAGGCTTCATGTTTCTGTGCACCTGTGTGCAGCCCAGGAGTAGAGGAACCGTCACGTTAGCTGATTCCACAACCTCCACGCCGCCCGTCGTGGATCCCAACTATTTGCAGGAGTATTATGATATGCGATGTATGGTCAAGGGTATGCTAATTTATACTTACCTATAAAGTGTCTTTGTTTGACTTGAATGTGCCCTGGCGACTGAGAGTATGTGACGCTCACACTAATGTCTCGCTGATGGTGGCGCGTGTTGGATCATTTAGCCAATCCATGCGTCAGGTTCGTGAATAAGCGCTGTCAGTGAAGGCTGGGCATGCCTTAGCGGTCAGGGCTTATTTTAATTTAATTTAAATATTTGAATTGTTTTTTTTAAGGACGCTGTTAACGTTCTGCATCGTTCTCACATATGAAATTTCAACATGAATGATGTAACCATTATTTTGTAACCATATCTTGATTTAAAAGAGTGTCCGTGGAGTTTCTTGCCCGTTCTTCTCCATAGGTACCTACTATGCTTTGGAATGGGCGCCTAGCTTCATCTTTCTGACTGACCGACCCCTTGACAATTCAAAAGTGCCTGTAATTGGTTTAATTGAAATAAATGCTTTGAGTTTGAGTTGAGTTTGAGTTTGAGTGATGTTCCTCTAGTTTTAAAGAATACACAATTTTTTACGAAATGTCATTGACAACTGGCTGACTTAACGGTTAACGTGAACTTCGGGTTCGGTTAGGGCAATTGACGTGAACTTACTCCTATGAGGCTTAGTTGGAGGCGTTAGGAGGTGCTGAGCCTGCAAGGTGAAATGTTAGAATTATTTATTCAAGTTAGGTTAATAACTACCACTTTTTGGATATCAACACTACATAAGACCGTCCCTCAAAAAGCCCGCCGTTTACCATTTCCGAATGTTTTAACTAGTACCTGTCTGTGTCTACCTACCAGTTCTACCACTAGGAAGTGGTACTGGGACGATAGTAGGTATAAAGTTTATGTTATTGTAGTTAAAACCTATGACCATGACACTTTAGAATAGATAATAACAGAGTTTATTTCAAGTTCAGTTGAACATAACGTGGCATTCTGCTCTAAATACTCAATTTACACAATTACGAACAATAGCAGAATTTTGCATTTTTACCAAACAAAATAATAATATTCAAAATTACAAGATTTATGTCATTAATTCACAGCAATCCGAAGAGCCGAGCAGTTAATTTCATCAAAGCCGTTCCAAGACATCGGAGCCAGGATACACTGGCCGCGACCTGAACGATGTCTGTCTTTATGGAGGTACAGCAAGAACGAACAGAAGGGACCAGTGATAAGGAGGAGGAAATTGTAAGTGATTATGATTTTTAGAAATTGGTTTCAGATACAAACTAGTGTTCACTTTCTGATGCCGTCACTCAGGCTTTCAACCTTTAGCATTATCAGAAATGATACACTTTCCTCTAACATTATTTTGCCTTTTTACCAGACAAAAAAAAAAGCACGAGGTTCTTAACCTCGTTCTTTTTTTTTCATATTGAGGCGTATATTTTTGCATTTGTTGATTTGTAAAACCTGACTTTTGATGAATTGCTTTTTTTGTTACTTCATCATTTTGGAAATTCAGATGATTAATTACTTAATATTAATGTTATTTCAGTGGAGAGAAACAATCAAAGTCCAAAGAACCCAAGCCTCCGAAGCCGAAGCCTCCTCCATCTCCTCCGGATGCCTACCTGGAGTGCATCATCAGAGAGATAGCGGTGACAGGACACCACGCGGGAGGCACCTGTGCTGGCGGGAAGGTCGTGGATCAGGAGTTACGGTGAGTACTTGACTCGTATCTACATCTGTTATTATAAAGAGGCTACTCTTCAACTCCTTCGGACGCAGACCTGGAGTGCATGATTAGAATAGTGGCGATGACTGGACATCATGTGGGAGGCACCTGTGCTAGCGGGAAGGTGGTAGACCCTGATATACTGACTCCTGAAGAACATAACCGTTATGTTTTTTATTAAATAGGAAATTATTATTTATTCTTTAGGAAATCGTTTGGCGCCATCCATCCATCCATCTTTTTTTGGCCTTCCTTTCTTTCTCCATCCATCTAAATTCATCACTCTTTTAGTAGCATGCGTTTCCTCCCTCAAGTCTATCCAAACTATTTCATAGAATAAATAAAATGTTGTGTTCTTTACTAGATAGGAAACTAATGTGATTAGGAAGGAGAAAACGCAGGGACCAAAAAGAGCGATGAATATAAATGTTGATGAATGCAGAGGGAGAGGAAGGCCGAAGAAAACAAGAATAGATTATGTGAGAAATGATATGAAAGAGAAGGGAATGAATGATAGCGTGACGGTTGACAGGGGAGAATGAAAAGAGAAAAAGTGTTGCGCCGCCCCCACGTACCATGGGACAAGGGCAGAAAGATGGTGACGATGTTCTTTATTAAATACGCTTCTATTCTTTTCGAAGTTATGATGACACTCGGCAACCGCTTAAAAACTTCTTTATTTTTGTTCAGTATTCAAGATGTACTTTACTATAGGAGACTGGAAAATAGTGATTTAATGAGTAACGTTGCTATTACTGGAATGAAATACAGAGGCAAGCGGAAACCAACCTTGCTGACTAGCTAGCTAGTCCATAACTTTTCTCGTGTAACTCGTGTTACAGGTGAGTCGCGATTTAAAATAACCTATCATCATCATCATCTATAAGGCTCTATTGCCACTGGTGGGCTTTAGCCGGGTTAAGTATATTTCTCCAACGTGACCTCTATTTCCACCTTTTTCTCTCCAGTTTCTCACTCCAACGGTCTTGGAATGATTATGTTTTAGCATGAACTTATTCACGCCAAATATTGCAATCTTGCATCATTGCCTCTCAAGAGCAATGTGTTATACACAATTCCTCACCAAATTCTAGGTCAAACATCTTTTTTTTCGCTTCCGTCATTGTAATAAGACATAGGTAAGTATAACTAAGAATATGATTCTCTAAATAGACTTCGCACCCAAGCCGGAGAAAAGACAATCTCCCCATCTGTGGAGATTATCCTTGCTCATGGACGGCTCAGATCTCAAGTGCGTATGCGACATCTCCCCACCGACAATGGCCCACCTTCTATCCTGCGCCGCATGCCCTGTCACCTGTGCACTTGACTGCGTCAGTGAGCGGAGTTTGCGCAGCTGAATTTTGGAAATTTTTGCGTTAAGAAGAACATTTTAGTGTAAACTGCATTTAATTTTATTTATTTTCAGAGTTAAATCAGTATCAGGACTACGGGTCGTGGACGCCAGTGTTCTGCCCGCACCAGTCTCCCTTTTCCCCAACTCAGTGATCATCGCAATGGCGGAGCGAGCAGCCGATATTATACGATTTAGCGGTAATAAATAACTTAAGTGTGTGTAGCGAGTATTATTTAATTTCCTAATGACGAATTCTCTTTGATGCGTCTACTCACTCTATCGCATTCCGCTGGACATAGGCCTCTTCCAGGAATCCCAGGTTGCGCCACAACACCCTGTCCTCCGCCTTCGGCAGCCAGTCTGTCCCATCCACCTTTTTAAGGTCTTCGGTACATTCTAGCTGGAGGACGTCCCACACTTCGCTTGCCGGTATGCAGTCTCCACTCCAGAACTCGTCTACGTCTGCTCCACCGGCCATCGGTCCTTCGACAAACATGGCTAGCCCACTGCCACTTCAGCTTGCTTACTCTGCAAGCTATATCAGTAGCTCCAGTTCTTTTCCGGATAACTTCTTTGAAGCGTGATACCACAGAAATCTAAATAATAAGGCACTTATTATTTAGATTTCTGTGCGTGATACGAACAAGTCTGAAATGGTCACCCAGACCTTAGCTTTGTAGTCCTTACAAATTTTAGTTCCGTATGGAAATCAAGCGAATTGGGCTAGTGGCTAAGTATAACAGCCTCATGGGTCGATCTTCAAGGTTAAGCAATGCTTGCTGAGGTCGGTCTGTGGATGGGTGACCATCCATTACATACCAAGACCCCCTCGTGCCTCGGAAAGCACGTTAAGCAGTTGGTCCTGGTTGTCATTTGTAAATCTTTGACAACTGTTACTAGTAGTCAGGAATTTTGAGTTCTTCTGTTTATCAGAACATCCGTCCACATAACAACTGTTAGTGTTACGTTTTAATTTTGATGTCTTAACGAAGGGTGCACAAAATCAAAAATAAAAATTAAATAAATATGACGCGTTCGGTCGGAGGTGCGGCGCGGGCGCGTATCGACCACGACTGGCTAACAACCGACGTGAAGTTTTTCAGATAAGGGATATTTTCCAGTTACCTACCGCAGAATTGACTTTGCTTTTCACAATTTCTTTAAGAAATACCTGCTACGAAATACAACCTTGTTTTTGCTGTCGATATAATCAATATTATTTACGTATATGCACATCTCACTGTGCCGGTTTTTAATCAGAAAATCATAATCAATTCATGGCAAACAGTCCATCGACAGAAGCCACAAAATTAAACACAAAAACGTTCGATTCTACAAGCAATCTGTTTTAATAAATTAAACTTGAGAACATTAAGGAAGCTTCTACAATTATTTCTTCCGTTTTGGAAACTACAAACATAAACTTGGCGTGAAGCTTCCCTTTAAGTACATTCAGCATTGCTGGCTGGAAGTTCTTGGGTGGAAACACCATGTTATAAAATCCGTATGACCCCTGAGAACAAAATGATAAACACAGTATTTGGCCGTGAATGTCACAGATATGCAATAGGTGGGAGACAGTCCGTCACACGCTCAAGAGTGATACAGACAGACGAGGCTCTAATAATTCAAACTTTTTTCACGTTATACGTTCGTTCTTTTCCATCCAAATGAGACACACAGACAAGATTATTATATTTTTTAGTTTTATCTTCAGGATGATGTCTCCTACTTTAGGGCCGGCGCGTGAGAAGTTTAAATTATTTTGAGCACACTTTTTGATAACACTTTTGCAGACTGTCACAGCCAGCAAACGCATAGTTTTCGAAAAAAAAATCCTAGTTTCAAAAAATTCAACTTATTAACTGAGTTCAAAAAAAGCATAACCTTTCTTTTTTGCTTTTCCGTAGTCGGGTAAAAAAGAAGGTTATCAATTCGACACAAGTATGTAATATTATTGGAACTGCAATAAATTCACATGAGGGTTTCCAAACAAATATACTGACATTTTTTTATAGGTGTAGTTAATATATGTTGTCTGTCCACATATTTTTCCGAAACTGTTTATCGGGTTGTAACTTTTTTTAATAGTCTTACACGTCTTCAACTTAGGGAACAGTGCAAGATTCATCAAAATTGTCCAATAGTTATCAAGATATGGACAGTAGTCTATATCTTGAAAACTTATTATCGCTGTACCGTTATTTTCTTTAAACCATTCAGAAGTAGGAGCCCCGCGAAGCGTGGCTCCGTCGACTACGCCTTATTATTGCCCCGCCACGTGATCTTCCCCACCCTTAATACTCCCACTATCTCACCAATCCCGAAGGAAATTTTGGCGATTTTTTTCTCGGCACCTATGGTCTCGCTGGTTTTGGGATTACCAAAAATACACTAAAAAGGGTTTGGTCTATCCAAAAAAATAGCTACCTAGTTACTATAAAAAAACGCCGGGCCATAAAGTACAGTGCTTTTAATTGTAGACCATTTTCTATTTTGTTCGGTACCTGGTACTTGTTGACAGGCTTACACTGTCCTCCCATATCTATTAACACAGTAATTTGAAAATATTGTAAAAGCCACACACGAGTAGGTTTATGTGAAATAAAATGTTTTGATTTTGATGGCAATGCATCTGCGCTGCCTCTGATATTGAGAATGTCTACAGGCGACGACGGTGACCCTTGCCATAGCCCGCCCTCATATTGTTTGCCATCTAATAAAAATAAACATATTTCTATCAGTCTTACCGGCGTATAAGGACAGTCACCGTTGATACTTGAATAAGATTGAATATAGTCCCATAACCATTTTATCTTTGACCATTCACACAGCTTTGTATTTACCAACTCAACTGGCAGCCCGCTATTATAAATTACCACCTTCAGCTAAAAATAAAGCACACATAAAATACAATCTCCTTCTGTACCTACCAGCACAGCAATAGCACATCATACAGTCGTCCGACGAGAGCCCGTGCTGCTGACATAGTTCGCCAAACTTCGTAAGCAGCGCGGGCTTCGACGGCCGACTGTATGATGTATAGACTGTGGCAATAGGGAAAAAAACTGCCAAATTAGTTCCGCGTAGATGGCGCTAGGTGTTTGTTACTTTCATTCAGCTACAAGGGAGTTCCTTGCTGAAAACTTTGCCGCGAGATGGCGCTAAGTGTTTTTTCTTGTCGCCGATAGGTCGTTTTGTCTTCAAGATGACTTTGACAAGTGACAAACACACAGCGCCCTCTTGCGGCGAAGCTTCCGGGAAACAACCCATAGGTAATAGGTAATACGGGCTGGTATCCGCAACTCCACGTCAATGCGCGTATTTTGCGTATGGGGAAACAACCCATTCAGAAACATTCGATACGATTCCGTGTCAAATCAAACATCAAACAATGTTATCGAAGCCACGTCTAAGCGCTGTTCACAAATTCGTAACCCGGAAATGTTGACAATTAAAACCGAATAAACGACCGCGATAACGAACGCGCTATGTACATATTTGCTGTCGGGGAATCAGGTACCCGAAAAAAGGTCTCATTTTCGATTTGGAAGCCTGTCGAAATGTTTGTAAAAATAACCATGCTGCGCCCTAATTGCGTAACACATTATGAATCGGAATTTGATTCATTTTGAAACAAATTGCTAATATATTGCGTCATATTAACTTTCGTCATATAACTTTCTAGTAAGTCTAAATAACGTTTACAACAAAATGTCCTCGTTTCCTAATATTGTTCTTGTTGGGGATCTTAATATAGATATAAGTCAAGATAACAGAAACCAGCGTAGTTTAGATTACTTGTTGCTTAATGCTTCTCACGAGCTTCTCCCTTCCCACTTATTCCCTACCCGGCTAGACAGGTGCCTAGATCACACATTCCTAAAAACCAACTTACCCGTAACCACACTTGTGCTGGACACCCTCATTACCGATCACAGACCCACTCTTTTATCTATTGCTGACCCCAAACTTGTGCGAAAGTTACGCCAAACTGCCACCCGTATAAATCATGATGCTATTGTGCAGGATCTAAAAAACACGGACTTTTCAGATATCTTTGAAACCACCGATCCAAATCTATCCATGAATAAATTCATCACTATAATAACATCTTTAATAATAATCCTAAACAAGTCCTTTCCCTCCTATCCTGATCTTCCCATCGATCCTAAATCCCAGGTCAACTCCCAGGCCTGGGTTACCTTACAACCCTTGACCTCTTTATCCTTAAATTGTCCCTCCCTCCCATCCCTATATCCTGTCGGTCCCAGAGGAGGGGTAACCTCTTATCCAAAAGCCCACCCTCCGAAACCATGAAGCAGCAGGACAAAAGTATTACCCAGGTGGGTCCCGGCCAAGCCGGGGAATCCCACACCGCTATGGCGGTCAGCTCCCAACGTAATCTGGGGGGGGGCACCCAACTGCAATTTGGTGCCGTGCTCTACAGCGCGGCCGGCTGCTGAACAAGCGCCAACAACTCAGGCTGCTGAACAAGCGCCAACAACTTTGACCACGGCTGCGACCAACGCGCCAACAAACCCAACTTTGGTTGCGACTAACGCACCTATGACGTCCACGAGCCTCTGGCAACAGAGCATCGTGAGAAAGAGCGTCACCTATAACCCAGACAACGACCAAGACAAAGCACCTATCGCGAGCCTAGACGGCGAACTTCGCACGCTGGCACTCCAGCGTGAGAGGATCGAAGTCAGGCTAGACGAATTGACACACGCACAAAGAAGGACTGGGAAGGAGGACGGGCCTGGCAGCTCTACCACTCTCCCGGTTGATGAAGTACGCCTGCTGCAACAAAAGCGCGGAAAAATCTTAACCCGGGAGAAGGAATTAGACGACCGAAAGCGCAAAATCCGCGTAGGCACTAGCCGGCGCGAAGCGCAATCGGACGCCGAAGGGGAGGTACGCGACCGGCCGCAAGTACGCGAGGGGGAAACCCAGCGCGAAAAGCGGCTGGACGCGGAACCAAGTGAGCGGGGACAAGTCTGCGTAGGGGAAACCCGGCGCGATAAGTCCCCGCTCGCGGTGATAAGTGGACAGGGACAAGTACGCGTAGGGGAAACCCGGCGCGAAAAGTCCCCGAACACAACAGAGTCTGCCAGGGTCGCCAGTCGACCCGAGTCTACGGACAGGACCCACGACCCAACTCGACCCAGACACAAGAGGAAAAGGCGGGGCGGAGCCTTGCACAAGAGGATGTTGGCAGCAAATGCCTTGCCAAGCACCTCTGAGCCGCAGCCTGGACCAAGCGGTTCGGGGCCGGTAAAGAGGGAGCGCCCCGACGACACGGCCTCTCCGAGTGCGATCCAAGGGGACTCCAAACGTGTGAGGGTCCACTCCGCTCAGGGGGAACGGAAAACCTACGCGCGGGCCACGAAGGACATTCCTTCGGGGTTGGCCGTAGCTATCTGTTTCCCTCCGCCCTCCAGAGACCTGACTAAAGAAGAAGCAGAATTTATTAAGAAGAGTCTTGAGGATATGCTGATGGATACGGATTCGACAGCACCACTCCCGGCCTTCCGCGGATACCCACGGGTAGCGGAGGGCACGGTGCAGATATGGTGCGAAGACGAAAACGCCCTAACCTGGCTGACTCAAAACGCTTCGAAAATTAGACTACCGGACACTGAAAACACACTGACAGTACTGAGACAAGCAGACGTACCCACCCGTGCCCGAGCCGCGCTTTTCGTCCCTCGTTATACAGGTGACGTAGCCCGGCTCCAAGGTATTCTGATTCGTCAGAATACCTGGTACGACATCGCCAGGTGGTCCCTATATAGGGCAACAACCGTCGGTGGCGACAACTACGGGACTTTTTTGACCCTGGGTGTGTCACTGGAGGATGTTGATAGGGTCTGGGCCAGGGAGCGACGGATATCGTACCTACTTGGGTCGATATACTTGCGCTTCTGGCCCACGGTCCAACCCTCTGGCGACCAGACTGACAGCACGAACGCAACAACGACACAGACGACGACACAGACAACGACACAGACGACGACACGGACAGAGGACGCGGACATTGCACAGTTGGAGGAGGTCATGGCTCGTGCGGCAATGGATGACGATGAGCCGACTCAGCCTACATCGCCCGGTTGGAGCGAAAAGCTTCTAGCTTCGTCGCCGAGCGATCCACACGAGGACCAGAACAGGGTGGGGGTAGGGGGTAGATCATCAGATGGATCCATCTCCGACTAGCCCCACCTTGCCACCGTCAACAACCCTCAATATCATCCAAACTAACCTCCAGCATAGCCAGACTGCCACGGCTAGTTTACGCAGGGCGCTGGAGGTAAAGACCCAGACTATAGCTCTGATCCAAGAGCCGTGGATCAGAAATAATAGAATATGCGGCCTCGGTAACATCGGAGGTAAGCTAATTCTCAACACACATGGCTCAGAAAAACCAAGAACCTGTGCTTACATACCTAAAGACATTCCCATCACACCACTTACCCAATTTTGTTCCAGAGACCTGACAGCTATCAGGCTCAATACTGTAGGCGATATACCAGATGTTGTACTGGCCTCGGTCTACATGCCGGGGGAGGATGCTGAGTGTCCTCCGAAGGAGATGGCCGACCTGGTGCAGCACTGCGAGCACGCAAAATTGGACCTCATCATTTGCACCGATTCAAATGCCCACCATCCACTCTGGGGCAGCGACGCATCGAACCCCAGAGGAGAGGTATTATCCACTTATTTATTCTCTACTAATCTTAACATTGTAAACCGCGGCTCAGAACCCACTTGGGTCACAGCTCGAGGTCAGACAATAATTGACTTAACACTCGCTACAGAAAACGCGGCTAATTTTATTGCAAACTGGCACGTGTCGGACGAGCCTTCTTGCTCAGATCATAGAAGGATCCGCTTTACACTAACAACCAACACAAGGAAACCCATATCGAGGCGAAACCCGCGGCGCACTGATGTCCCCAGGTTTAAACAGCTCCTAGCCTCATTACTAGTTAGACACTTATCACAGGTAACCATAAGAGACCAGGCACAACTGGAATTTACCGTGACAAAATTATCAGAATACCTAATCGAAGCATACTATGCATGCTGTAAACTAAGAGAGCCACAAACCAAGGGTGAGAGAAACCCCTGGTGGAATGCTGAACTTAGTAAACTCAGAGATGCATTACGTAGACAATTCAACAGAGCAAAAAACACTAGACTCCCGGATGACTGGGAGATATACAAAGAGACACAATACACATACAAGAAGCAGATCAGAAATGCCAGGAGAACCGCCTGGCGGAGATTCTGCGAATCAATTGAGACAAATAATGAAGCCGCAAGGGTAAGAAAGATCCTATCAACCGATCAGGACCGAACTCTTGGCGCGCTGAAAAAACCCGATAATTCATACACAACGACCGACCAAGAAACTAGCAAGGTCCTTCTTGAGACCCACTTTCCAGACTGTAGACTCTTAGAGGACAGGACGTGGGAGGGTGAATCAGAATGGACCCCAACGGAGCAAGATTGGTCTAGAGCACACAACATAGTAACAAAAGACAGGATAAAGTGGGCTATCGACTCCTTTCAGCCATATAAGGCTGCAGGACTGGATGGCATTTTCCCAGCCTTACTGCAGTGGGGAGGGGATCTTTTGACACCATGGCTGTTAGAGATATATCGAGCCTGCATTGCACTCAGATACACACCCCTTGCATGGCGCGAAGTGAAAGTCATCTTTATACCCAAACCTGGAAAACCCGACTATACACAACCTAAGGCTTATAGACCTATAAGCCTCACATCATTTTTACTGAAAACTCTCGAGAGACTCTGTGACAGGTATATCCGTGATGGACCTCTTCGGGTAAAACCACTCCATAAACAACAGCATGCATACTCCACTGGCAGATCAACTGAAACTGCACTGCACAGTGTAGTATCCAAAATTGAATGCGCAGTGGACCACAAATGCTCATCATTGGCTGCCTTCATTGATATAGAGGGCGCCTTTGACAAAACCATGTTTGACAGCATCAACATGGCCCTCGACAGACATGGCATAGACTTGACACTAAGAGGTTGGATCACCAACATGCTCAAACTAAGAGCTGTGCAGGTAACAGTGAACGACAGCACAAGGGCCATTGTGGCAAAGGGATGCCCGCAAGGGGGAGTCCTTTCTCCGCTGTTATGGAACCTGGTTGTTGACAGCCTCATTAAAACCCTCAATGACAAAGGATATTACACCGTAGGCTACGCCGATGACTTAACCATAATAATAAATGGCACCCATGAAAACACCTTATGTAATCTTATGCGCCAAGCCTTGAAAATAGTAGAGGACTGGTGCAGCAAACACAAACTATCAGTGAATCCCACAAAAACCGAGCTGATTCTCTTCACAAAAAAGAGGAAGCTGTCAACATTACAACTACCAAGTTTCTTTGGAACTACCCTAAGCCTATCAACTGAAACCAAATACCTGGGCATCTTTTTGGACAAACAGCTGAATTGGGCTAAACACACCAACTACATCATCACAAAAGCCAGTATATCCCTGTGGCAATGCAAGCGTTTGCTCGGTAGGAATTGGGGGATCGGCCCCAAGGTCACTTACTGGCTATACACCACTGTTATTAGACCAATCATCACATATGGCTCACTAGTCTGGTGGCCCAGGACAGACTTGAGCACAGCCCGGAGAGATCTCGAAAAGCTGCAGCGGTTCGCATGCGTAGCGATCACTAGTTGCATAAGAACGGCACCCACGGCCGCACTACAGGTAATGCTGGGATTGCCGCCACTGCACCTTATCGTGCGAGAGGAGGCAGCCCTGGCTGCCTTTAGGCTCCATATAGCAGGAACCTTGAGTAATGATTCTAGAATCAAGCATACACGCATAAAGGAGGATGCGATCAAACGACAACCAATGATGGCGTCATCATGCGATAGAGCACCGAAACAACACTACTTTCAAAAGAACTATAACATAATACTCACAGAAGAACGGTGTGACTACTCAGGCCCGCAAGAGCTGAGAGTATACACCGACGGATCTAAGACCGACTCCGGAACCGGAGTCGGAGTCTTCTCATACGACCTCAACATTAACATATCCAGCCCGCTGGGAATGTTCAACACTGTCTACCAGGCAGAGTGTGTGGGCATTATACAAGCGGCTTACGCCATAGAGGCAAGGAGAGTTACGGATACTCGTATACGTATACTCTCCGACAGTGCCTCCGTACTCCAATCCTTACAGAGAAAACACATCTCCTCGAGACTTACACTAGAATGTCACATTGCACTGGAGCGTATAGCGGTACCAAACCGCAATACTGTGACACTGCAATGGATAAAAGGACACAGCGGATCACTGGGTAATGACGCAGCTGACGATTTAGCTAGGAGAGCATCTAGCACGTCAGTCTGTGGACCTGAACCAATTGTACCCATCCCCTTCAACCAGTTACGCAGGTGGCTACAGGAGTCCACTCATACACAGGCGGAGAGTTGGTGGTCCTCGACACCAGGATGCAGGCAGTCTAGGGAGGCCATGCCATCTATAGATGGCAAGCTAACCAGACGTCTGTTACGCCTGGACAGGCATAGTTTGCGCCTGGTGACGGGAACTATCACAGGACACTGCTCACTAAACAAACACTTCCACACAATGGGAATAACGGACAGTCCTCTGTGCAGGGCCTGCCTGGAGGCTGAGGAAACCGTAACGCATGTGCTCTTTGATTGCACAGGCGTCACCCAGATTAGAACTAAAACTCTTGGAACACCCAGATCTTTCGCAGATGTTTTGAACAGACTTGGAGACTTGATCGACTTCTGGAATGAGGTGGGCTGGTTGGAATAACCCCCCACTCCCCCTGAAGGCCGCTATGGCCCACGCACAATGGTCCACATGAAGGACTAAGTGCGGAAACCATACCTTCTAACTAGGAACTAGGAACATCTTTAATATCTAAAAACTCTGTTCAAATTAAAGTCCCTAGACGCAAACGAACTATTAAACCGTGGATAACTCCTGGTCTTTTAAAATGCATAAAAAACCGTAATAAACTTCATAACAAGTCCAAAAAAGCACCCGACAATCTAATACTTAGGATAACCTACACTCGCTACAGAAACTTTTGTAATTCCTTACTTCGAAAGTTAAAAATCTCCTATGAAAAAAGTGAACTGGAGAGAACGAGAAATAATCCTAGAGAGTTATGGAAAACCATTAAGAATATAACAAACAAATCTAAAACTCGAACTATTCCTGAAGAGCTACTAAGTTTATGCTATAATCCTTATTCTTCCGTTAACAAGGTATGCTATTTCTTTGCTAACGTGGGCAAAAACCTGGCGGCTAATATAGTATCTAGTGCACAATCCCTCCTGCTCCCAGAACAGCGTTCGTACTCTTGTAATATCTCCAACTCAACTGTTCATTCATTGGCTCTGCTAGAAGTTGATGAAGCCGAAGTAGAGTTACTTATTCTTCAATTAGATAATGACAGTGCTGTTGGATGGGATGGAATATCACCCTTACTGTTAAAGAATTGTAGAAATTTGTTAGTTCCTCACATAACGTACCTTTTTAATTGCTGTTTGCAAAAGGGAGTCTTTCCTGAAGCTTTAAAAAAAGCGATAGTCCACCCTATTCATAAGGGAGGAGACAGAAACTGTGTCAATAATTACAGGCCCATTTCGGTGCTACCGGTACTTTCTAAAATTCTCGAAAGGATACGCAACAATCGCCTTAAAGGTTTTTTGGATAGGTATCAAATAAATCGCAGACAATCAGTACGGCTTCTTGCCTTAGAATTTTTTAAAGACTACTTGAGTAACCGCACTCAACGTGTTAAAATTAATACCTACCTCAGTGATGAAGAACTTGTAACCTTCGGCGTCCCGCAGGGTAGCATTCTGGGGCCTGTTTTGTTCCAAATTTACATCAATGACCTATGCAAATTAAATATCCCGCAATGTAAAATTTTTACTTTTGCTGACGACACGGCGTTAATAGTACATGGACCTACATGGAACAGTGTTAAACTTGCAGCAGAGTATGCATTAAGTATGATAATGACATGGCTAAACTCAAACCTACTTACACTCAATTTACTAAAATCCAGCTACATACCATTTGCTAGACGTAATAACTCACCTTCTGACACTTTCTCGATTACTGCTCACTCATGTCAGGTCCCTTCTACGTTGCCCACGTCGTGTTCTTGTCCTAATCTTACCAGAGCAATCAGCGTTAAATATCTTGGTGTTCAAATAGATAGTGAACTAAAATGGGATAAACAAATTGATGCCCTCACCACTAGAACTCTCCGTCTCTTACATATCTTTAAGTCCCTTAGAGAATCCGCTAATCTTGACACTTTAAAAATGGTGTACCTTGGCCTGTGTCAATCGGTACTAGGATGTTGCATTACGGTGTGAGGAGGGGCGAGTAAAACATTCCTTCTCAAACTAGAGAGAGCACAGAGAGCTATTCTTAAAGTTATGACCAGAAAACCATTCATATACCCAACAACCCAACTGTATTCCAACTGTAAAGTACTCACAGTACGTCAACTCTTTGTGCTCTATTCAGTCCTTAAATTACATTCTTGCCTATCCCCTTCAAACCGAAAAAACGAACCTTTATCCCTCCATGTACTCCTCATAAACAGCCTTTGCCAGACATCAGTATCTTATTCTAAGCTCTCTCATTTACAGGAAAATTCATAAACACCTAAACATACTCGATCTGACAAAATGGGATATTAAACGGAAACTTACAGAGTGGCTACTTTAAAAAGACTACGATCACACGGAATCACTATTAACTTACATAATGATATATATACACTACTATTTTTTAATTAGTACAAAAAAAAAAGGGGCACTGTCCGTACCCCGTTACTGATCATATTTGTGTAGTCAAAAGTAAAAAAATGAAATCCCAAAATTGACCACGAAAATTTTGTTGGTAAATTCATTATTGAATCAATTACTCATAACAGTTGCTACTAGAAAATACTACGCGCAGTGCTTTTCCATGATTAATGAATACTACTATGTAGCCTGTACAATATTTCCATAAACTGAGCGATATTTTGGGATATAAACAAACGCTAAATAACTTTGCTGTTTATGAATATTATTTATTGAGACTTTACATATAATAATAACAAGACCTTCTCTAATAAGTCTTTTAAGTATTTGTACTAATTAAAAATTAGTGGTGTATATATAATAATGCACATGGACACGCATGCACACACGCCCATACATTCACATACACACACACACACATACACATTCATACTCACAAGAATTAGTTTATTATTTTAATTTAATCTAATTTTACTTAAGATTACTAGTTATTCTGATAAATTGTTTAAAGGAGAATGGGCATTTTGGTACTCGCTCCAATAGCAATCATTGTGGTGTCATTGGATAGGTCTTTTAATCAGGAAAAATATTTACTATGGCGACATGTCCCAAATCCTTGTCTGAAAACCACGGCAAGCCCCCAAAAGTTCCAGTTTTAGTTAATATCATAATTGCAAGTACGATAATATTACATACCTATCATGGTTGAAATACGAAAAAAACAATGTAAAACAACATTATTTAAAACGAGAAATGTATTGTGTTACTCATAGACTCATAAAAAAAGGAGGACTCCGCGCCACGCATATCGAAAGTGAAGCACAGTAAGTATGCCAGGACCGTTTGTACAAACACGCCTCGCGCACACATTTACATCATAGTATGCCAACCGGACGCCATTACGTGACACAAGCGACGGCGTCTTTGCAGGTACTCATATCACGCACACATAGATCGGTACAGTGCTTTACTTTCGATATGCGTGGCGCGGAGTCCTTCTTTTTTTATGCGTCTATTGTGTTACTATTCATGCATTATATCGTGATATGATATGATAATGGTTAAGACTTTTAAAATATGTTTTTTTACATAAAAAAGTAGTATTATCTTTAACATTTCTGTTTTTTGTTACAACGGTGACTATAGACCTCGGGGATAGGGAACCAGCCGCGGGGTGGGGTAGGTGGTGCGCTGTGCCACTGCCAGTGGACAGCCTTTTGTGCCGCGACATTCACTAGTCGTTGTATCGTTCTGTGCGTGAAACGACGTTCCGCAGCTGTTTATTCTACCTAGAACTTTGTTATACCGTTTTCATCACTGACCCCGGCGCCCCTTTTGGACATTGTTACCCGCTACAAACGTTTATCTTGGCTAGTGTTGTGGACTATTGTAGTGCTTATCGATTTAGAACATCGTTATGGAAGAAAATCGCAACTGTGTGTTGTGTCGGCGAGGCCTACATCATGCTAGATACCAACAGCATGTTTTAACTGATGATCTTCCCAGAATGCACCCCGAGTTTGTGGCTTATATACGAGAACATGCCGTTTTGGAGGTTAGTACATACTTCATTAAACTATTTCGAACTTCACCAGCTTCAGTTTTTCTTTTTAGAAGCGGTTTGTTTATATTATTATTGTCTGTTATATTTTTATACCTGAGCCATTACAAACGTGCGAATTGAGCCCTAAATCATTTTAATCGGACCTCTTGCTCGCACTTACAGGTCTTATTGAACTACTCTAGTGTTGTGTGTAAAAGTGCGTTTCCGAACCGAGCTGCAAACTACCAACTGCACGTGTTTATTTTCTATGTAGCGCGGCTGTATGGTCCGTAGCTAAGGGTGTTCGCTTCATAGAAAAAAAAAACACGTGCAGTACTAGCTACCTGCTTCCGAGCGGCATCCCTTTATATCAGTAATGACTTGTGCAGCTTTCTCACAATCCTTTAATACTTTTATGACTCAGTTCGCACGTTTATAGTTCTTCTTATTAAAACACTTCTCTGACCACCTTTTGTGTGTTTGCTATTGTTATCTATTCACTAAGCCGTCACATCGGCTATACATAAGATATATTTTTACTTGCATTACTTAAAATAGGAAAACAATACAAGTATGCCATGACTTTAGACCTAAATACCTACATACCGCATTGTTTTAAATGTTTTCATAAAAATACAACATAACATCAGCAAGATCGTATTCTACCATTTTCAGGTAGAGTTCGACAACACACGACGTGTGTGTCACCGATGTTGGCAGAGAATTGACAACGTTGTAGGAAGACCACCTGTCATACCAGAAGTAGAACAGAATGTACGAGAGCTTCAGGTTCCAGACTACACTCGAGCTCCAAACACTCCAGGGCATTGTATCTTTAACACTTGCCAAAACGCAACCCGCCATCGAATACCAGAGACGATCAAGATTCACATTTTCTGTGAATATAAGTTATATATTCCTGACGGTGCTAGAGTATGTGGACAACACCTTGAGAGCAATGTTTGGGAAGAGCTGCCTCAATTCTGCAATGTCACACATAACTTTAATGCGCAACATTTTAGGGACGTTTGTGACATGTTGAGAATGGCTTTAAATCGTGGACCTAGGCTAGATTTCAACACAAGAGGTGCTTTAAGCAACGAGGATATGTACTTTTGGACAGGACGCAAATGCGAACAGTTTGATTCCATATTAGAACAAACACCCTCACTAAATGGGAGGTGCAAGGAGCCTCGAACTGCGTTAGGCATATATCTGACGAAACTACGTACCGGAGACTCAGATGAAAGACTAGCGACGTTATTTAATATGTCACGAAGAAAGCTGGAACGTTTACTAACTATTGTGCGCGAATGCCTCGTGAATGAATATGTAATATTACACTTGGGAGTGGACCATATGAATAGAAACGACGTTTTAGAAAAGAACCTCATTATACCAAGAGGGTTATTTGGCAATGAAGAAAACAATAAAGCTATCGTTATATGCGATGGGACTTATATATATATGAATAAAAGCTCGAACTTTTTGTTCCAGCGTCTATCTTATAGCCTGCATAAGTTCCAGAACTTGCTGAAGCCGTTTTTAATTGTGTGTTCCAATGGCTATATAATCGATGTTTTGGGACCATACGCTGCCACTAAGACTGATCCAACATCATGAGTGATATAATGAATGATAGAGAAAACCCATTGCATTGCTTTCTTCAACCGAACGATGTCTTCATATTAGATCGCGGCTTCCGGGACAGCTTAGATGCTATCGAAGCATGGGGATATGAATCCTACGTTCCACCATCTAAAGACAGATGGGAGACACAGCTAACTACTGAGCAAGGTAATGAAGCTCGATCAGTTACACTATGCCGGTGGGTAGTGGAAGTGGTGAACGGGAGGTTCAAACGAGATTTCAGGCTTTTGCGGCAAAAATATTTTAATAAAACACTACCAAAAATGTTCATTGATTTTAAAATCGCCGCAGCTATGTTTAATAACTTCCACATACCCATCGATGACAACATTCACGCAGAGGCCTTCCTAAACATAATCAGGGAGAAAATAGATTCCCCGAATCTACTTTATGATTATGTTGAAAGAAAACATTTGAATAACCGAAGAGCGGATTTTCAAAGAATAG
Source organism: Cosmia pyralina (assembly GCA_946251885.1). NCBI lineage: Eukaryota > Metazoa > Arthropoda > Insecta > Lepidoptera > Noctuidae > Cosmia > Cosmia pyralina. The sequence goes on from OX276358.1 coordinate 24,471,088, forward strand.
AAAGTCACGAAATACAGAACTTCCCACTACTGACGGAAGAACAGATTATTTTACTTTCATTGGGCACCTATCAACTGAAGCTAGCCCGATCTACTGCAGCGAGCATTTATCAAATGGACTATACATTCTACAAGTATATAGAGAAAGCGCACTCCAAGATTTAAATGAATATGGTATAAACGAAGATGCCTGGCTTTTACGCGGACGCATACAGTCGCGTCACGTACGGTCAAGAACTTATTATTGTTATGTATTAGTAAAAAACAATGTTAATGAAAACGAAACCAATATCCATAACATTTTATGCAATTATTACTGCACGTGTTTGACCGGACGACGAACAATCGGCACTTGTGCTCATATAGTTTCAATCGTGTTGTATCTAGGATATGCCAGACATGTAGGCTTCACTGCTCCTGCAGCGTTCCTCAACGATGTCATTATTGTTGATAATAATGTTTAAAAAAATAAATAACGTTTCTAACTTTTTCTATTTTTTTTTATTCCTGAGTGTTTATTCATTTTAGTATCTACTAATCAACAAATACAGGATTCTATATAAGAAAATTATATAATATCACCATTATCTTAACAAAATGAAACAAAAAAAAAAAAAAAAAAAAAAATACTTAACACAAAATAACTCCGTTCCGACAGCAAATGGAGACAAGCGACTCGGTTATCATTAATCCTTGTAAAAAGACCTTTCCAATGATATATATATTATGGCTATTGGACCGAGTACCAGGCTTCATATATTTTTGCCCATGATCCTTTGTGGGTAGATCGACAGGGTCCTCTTAATAAATAGGTAATATTAGAACATACCCTTATGGCCGTCCACTGTCTCTTAAGATACAGGTATACCCTAGTTTGAGAGACAGGGAACTTAACTTGTAAACAGATGTACCATGGTTTAACATGACATTAACATGTTCTACCATAAATGTAGTTACATAATTTTGATTCATATTTTGCTTGTAACTAGTTTAAGATTTGTTCTTCTCTTCATCTGTACCTTCTTGATCAATAAACAATTTATTTATTTATTTTATATGTTCGAAAAATTTGTCTGCTCGACAACGTAATACGCAATAAATGTTGTTGAACTGAAACCAACTCCGGTTGATAATGTGTTACGCAATTAGGGTGCTGGTCGCACTATGTACCACTCAATTTATCAAATTAAATAGCAAAGCCGTCTTTCTGTAAAGCTCGATGTTGATTTGTTGTTTTACGGCTGGGTAGGTACGTACTGTTGTACCCAATCCTAACTAATATTTCATAACTTTAATTAATTAACCCGTCGCGCGCTAATTAGCAGACACAATTGAAATTCTATTGTTATCTGTACACATGGTGTGCAATCGACATTTTAAGAGTTAATGAATATTTATAATAAATGCGAAAGTGCGCTTGTTTGTTTGTTACGCTTTCACGCTATTTACGGCTAACAGCTGAACTGGATTTTCATGAAATTTGGCACATGGGTAGACCATGACGTGGATTAGAACATAGGATACTTTTATCCCGGTAGCACTTACGTTCCCGTGGGATAGTTTCCGACCTCCACGCGGGCCTAGCCGCGGGCAAAAGCTAGCACGCACGGCTACAGATCAAGATCTCGCATTGCATAGGATTTCCTTACAATGAGAGGTCAGTGTACTCGTAAACTGAAAATGTATACCTAGCTTGATGTGTAGCCGTGTGTACCTATCCTATAATCTAGGTGTCCCTCCTAATAAAATACAGATTCAAATAAAAGAAAGGCGCAACTTTACAGACGCGATTGAGTCCTTTTGCCTGCGGCTTCGCCCGCTGGAAATTGTACCACGGCAACTTACTACCGGTATAAAAAGTATCCTGTCTTAGTCTATCGGTGTGTCATCCAAAACTATTCAATCAATCTGCCTAGTCTTTCCGCAACTATGCTGGGGTCGGCTTCCAGTCTAACCGGATACAACTGAATACAAGCATTTTACATGAAGCGATTGCCTATCTGACCTTCACAACTCAGTTACTGGGTAACACGATACCTATCCCATGGTAAGACTGGTTGTCAAACTTTTTGGGCTTCTGACTACTTCTGGCGTGTGTCATCCAAATCCATTCAGCCATTAATGCGTGAAAAGGTAACATATAGACAGACAGACTTACCTATACTTTCGCATAAATAATATTAGTATGGATTAAATTGTTGGATTATGTCGCAGTAAAATAGTTGTAGCCGTTCATGGTGTTAGCCGGTAAATAGCTATAACCAGGCTATCTACCGTAATACAGTTATATGGAAGCGGTTACCCATCTTACAAGGAATATAATTATTAGAGCACTCCGACCAAATTAGGTTGGGTTAGGTTAGGTTAGAACTGACCAACTACGCGCGAGCCGAGCGAGCGAAGCAAGCGGTGCCCTGGCCGCGGGCGGCGAGCGCTACGTTGAAATTATTCAAATTCAAAATTCTTTTATTTGGGACAACATAGGAACCATTTTTGTTAGTAAACATCATATATACAACTTATATAATTAGTCGCAGTAGCAAAATTAGGGCACTCCGACAGTTTTCATACAACTACATTAAGGTAGATAGCTATTTAGCTATATCCTCAGGAATATAACCATCTTACTGCGACAGATACGTACCGTGACATTGTTTCCCCAGGGGTACCTAGTGATAGCAGTTAGGTTAGTCTTGTAAGGCTCCCCTCTGCCGAGGCGCCGGGTCCTAGCATAACATTCCGTCACATATTTATGATTGCACTTGGTTACCGTAGCACCCTCCTGCTTTAACTCTGACTAAAACAAAAAGAAATTATTTTTTTATGTGTCTGTTTTATTTTCTTTTTAATTACTAATTTTTAACTCTAAGGGCCTATTTCACGATGTCCGAAATCCGAATAGCCACTACTTACCGAATAAATTCTAAAATGGAACAGAATTTGTATGAAATTATCTGCCAAGTAAGTTAATAGGAACGTAACCGTAGGTGGTGAAACAGGCCCTAACTCCCTGGTTTAATATATGTATTATTTAAATTACTTTCCCTTTTTTTTTGTTCCTGGGTGGAAAATCCTCATGGATGTCCCTCGCCCTGGGGTGGGCGGAGTGGTCTGTCAGACTCTTACTGACTAAAATCCACCCCTGTGTTCCCTTCCCACACCTGGACCCAGGATCATGGGAACTTGTGCGCCTTCCACAATCCCCGTTAGTGCCGGCCCGCATTGGGGAATGGCGGGGGAGTGAGATGTAGGACTCCCCCCGCGACGTCCAATAGGGGTGCGCGCGGAACACTACGCGCCACCGCCTCGGGTACAGCTGGATGGGGGCCGGCGGACGTTCCCGAGTCTGCCGTCCCTCCGGACCTGTTTACTGGGGCGTTGTCCGCCCTCCGCCGACACCCGGTCCGCCTTCTGCGGGTCGGGAGAGTCAATCTCGATCTCGCTCTCCCTTTCCGCAGCCTCCTTCTGCGAAACGACGGTTTCACAGAAAGAGGATCATCGCATCCCACGACAGCGCTCCCGACCATCGAACGAGCGACGGCCGGCAACAACAGTCGGCTCCGATCTCTGCTACGAGGGCACGGCGCGGCTCCTCCCATGCGGCTCACTCTGTCAGTGTATGCCACGCCGTGTCCTCCCGACAGTAGACGCAGTGATGGCACAGAGCATCCGGCTCCCTGTTTATGCGACACGGGTAAGTACCTGTGTCGCATAAACAGGGAGCTGCTCTCGGGGCATGGTTGCTTCGGGAAGTCCCGAAGCAACCATGCCCCGAGAGCACCCGGGTCGCCCGAAACGACAGGGAGCCGTGCCTCCTCTCGACCCATTCACCGAGCACTGGTCGGATCGCCTCAACGGTAGCGAGGCCGGCAGTAGGGCGCAAAAGCCTGTCCCGCCATTCCGTCACCAGGACCTCGCGGAGCTGTGACCGGCGATGCTGGACCTCTCGCTGCATCGGTTCACCGCTCTGCGTCCGTGCCTCTTCACGCCATCGGTACACTGACGCAAGGGCTCTCGCCTCTAGGTCTCAGGGCGGGGATCCGACCAGTGCACAAGCCGCCTCGCAGGAGATCGTGCGATACCCCCTGACAGCTCACACGGCCATCGCCCTCTGCGGTTTTCGCAGTATTGCAATGCCACCAGCCGTCAGGTAAGTTACTTTCCCTCCCCAGCATAGGTATTTCACAACCATATGACAGGTTGTAACTTAGGTCATTTATTTGTTATATACTGTAAAAAAATCGGGTTTTGGATTTGAACAGCGTTTACTCCTTCGATTATTGATAGATGTTCGATTCGGCGCAGAAGCGTGTCGACTCGTTGTGAATACTACGAGCGAGTACTGGCCGTTCTTTTTTCACCTTGTTCAAGTATGTACCTAATCATGTTCCGTATTCATAATTAAATTAATTACAAAAGTGTTACTTACGGCAAAACATTTAGATAATATTAGCAAAACCACGGATAAACAGAATAACCGCATGCTTGTGCCGACACTGACGAAATAATTAATAATTCGGCATAGCCCGCAGCCTACATTTATTTTAATGTTTTCCTGTAAATAATTGCTTAAATTAAGTAGATTACATCTAACTTTTATAAAATACCTCGTTTAGACGTCATGTGTCGCTACGTCTAATAATGTGTAGGTATGTTCCGGCTAAGGATGGCTATAGAAGTAAACTTATGATTAGCTAAACTTGAGTTATATTCGGGAGAGCCGCTGATAGACTTGAGCATTCACTTGCAATGAGCATTCACTTGTACTTAATGAGCATTCTAGCATTCTAGCGAATGTTAAATTGGAGCGTTTTAGCGAGCGTTCTAGCAAAACGACAGTGAATTTGCTTCGAGCTTTTTGCCGAGCCGAGCAATTTTCAAGTCAAGTCTGATATCTTCACGAAGAATACGTTTTTAACGAGTATTTACTAGAGCGTTTGTTTGAATGATCGTGAAAATAATCGTAGCGATGTTTGGCTCTATGCTTGGCTCTGTTCGATAAATTGTTAAACGGCGAATGCTCGATGTTCTATTACAAGTTAATGCTCAAGTCTATCAGCAGTCAGCACCATATACGGAACGGCTAATGAACATTCGATCGATATGCGAGGAGCGGGGGAGAGCGCATGAGCACGTCAAACGCGATCCCTTCGTCGCAGAATATAATTTTCTCAAAACGCGTTGTTCGCAAAAAATCATAATCTCAAAACACTCTGCCTAGATTTTTCCGGACTGTGTTATGGTCGGCTTTCAGTCTAACCAGATGCAACTGAATATCAGTATTTTACATGGAGCGACTGCCTATCTGACCTCCACAACCCAATAACTGGGTAATGCGATACCCCTTGGTAAGACTGGTTGTCAGACTTTCGGGCTTCGAACGACCCGAACCGAGTGTCAAAGATCCACGAATGACAGCCGGGACCAACGGCTTAACGTGCTTTCCGAGGCCCAGAGGAGTCTCGGTATGTAAAGATGGTCACCCATCCACGGACCAACCACGGCAAACGTAGCCGATCCGTGCGGCTGTTTTTACTTAGCCGCGAGCTTCTCATAAAATATTTTCTATTTATTTATATTCTTCATATTTAGACAAAATAGGATTTATGAAATAAGTACACACGTCTACATTATCAAGCTATACATTTCCAGTATAAGCTGATCTCGCATTGTATAGGACTTCCGTATAATGAGAAGTCAGCTTATAGGTACTGGAAATATACAGCTTGATATGTAGCCGTGTGTAGGTACACTGAAAGAACGAACATAATATTGCTACAACCAATCAGCACATAAATAATCGACATCCATTACCGACGCAACGCGGGTCGAGCTCGAGCCATACCACGTGAGTTGGAGACTCCCCACCCAGATTCTTGAGTCGCTAAATAAGTCAGAGACCTGTACGGAGTTTCGGGATTTCAATCCTTACAGGGTGGAAAGTTGGAGGAAAATTTTTTGGAATGTCGTTTGTTTAAAAGCAGTTATATACCTACTGGTTCTTTTGAAAAAAAAAATCTATTATTTCCTTTGAGCTTTAAAGTAGCTTCAACCCTCCAGGGCCCGCTTCAACTTTTCAACCTGTCTAGTGTGTACTAATCTATACATATATCCCTTCTTTCCCCTTTCTCTCCTAGCATTTTGGTCGAACTAATATAGCAAAGTATTTATCACGAGGATAAACTCCTTCGATGCGTTGACGAAGAGTTCGAATTCTAGGAATCGGGATGTTCTTTGGTGGTATGTAAAAGTTGGTGGATTTACCTGGTAGAGTACGACGGAAATCTAACATTGTATATAGGTACTATAACAATAGTATTTGCCAACTTATGAACCTCTATACTCACTCCACCAACCATTTCTTCACACTATTCTTGTGAATAAATGGTTCTTATTTATTAATTAATTTAAGCACACAAAAGCACAAAGGTGGTCTTAATGCCATAGGAATTTCCAACCAGCCACCCTTGGGATGATTCAGAGACAAACATTTGTAGGTACCTACTTGTAGGCGCAATAGCGAACATTCTTAGCGTTGGACAGAATAAAAACAAAGTCAACTAAATACTCCTTTATGCTGTCATTTTTGTATTTTGCTTGGAATGCACACCCAAAATTTAAGCTTGTTATGACACCAGAGAGGTGGAATTTATTTATTTAAAACATAAGTTTACAGTACTTACGACTAAACCACTTATATTCTAGTAGCTAAAAACTACAAATAGGAAAAAAACAATACAACAAAAAAACTTGTACGATACTATTTACTTAGAAACAAATATATATATTTACAAACTTGGTACGCTTATTTATCATAGAAGATATCCAGATCTATGTGAATGAATGAATACAAATATATAGGAATAACATACGGATACGGTTATATCAACAAACTATTTTACTACGAAGCATGAAATATCATAGCAGCTTCGAATATTATCTCTCCCGTTATGGTGACTTGGAAGTAGAACTTGGAGTGAAACTTGCCCTTTAATAGGTTCCGCATTCTCTGTGGCATATTCTTGGGTGGAAATTCCAGGTTGAACAATCCATATACACCCTAGGAACAAAATGTCAAAATGTTTTAGGGTTACGATTGAGGTCGGGAAAAAGGGCAACAGCGCGGTCGGAGCCAGTTTCTATAGTTTTCTTAGAAGAGCGGTGGCCGCCACATAACGGCCGCAATGACGGTTGTCATGAAAATGACGGCAGCAGGGTTTGACTATTACATAATTTACAACACGGGAAAAGTTTTTATGCAGTGCGCAAATTTTCACTGGGTAGTCTATCCATGAATATGAACAACTTTCGCTATTGGATCAACTCTGAAATCACGAAAAAAAATATGCTGTTTCATACAAAAGTTCAATACCTACCTTCTCGACCAATATGTATGAAATAGCTGATTTTTTTTCGGGATTTCAGAGTTGGTCGGTCCCATAGTGAAAGTTGTTCATATTCATAGGTAAAGCACATGGCCGCCGCTCTTCCAGGAAATTGGAAGTTCCAAATATTTTAAGTTTTGAGAATAAAAACTTATAAGCCCTTAGCCCAATAATAATTAAGCTTTATGACTTTGAAATAGAATTAGAAATTTCTAATTACCGGCTTATAAGGACAGTCACTTTGAATATGTAAATTAGAATAAGTTTCAATATAGTCGGACAGCCAATCAGTGTGTGTAATGTCGCACAGTCTTATCTTCAACAGTTCTACTGTTAGCCCGCCAAGTATTACTACTACCCTCATCTGAAAAATAAATCACAACAAACGATTATATGCAATTTGCAGTCAGTTATATCAAATCAAATCATATAATGGTATGCAAACATGGGTATTATTAATTCATAGATGATTTTAATAAGAGTCCTCCATCTCCATGTTCTACCGTCACATGGGCATGCAAATCATATATTACATATTATGTAATGGACACTTTAAACTTATTAGAATTTTAAATAACAGTTAGAAAAATACAAATTAATCTCAAATCGATTAAATTAAACTAGTAAAGTAAAATTTCATAATAATACAAAAACGTCAACAAGGTTACACTAGTAAAAAAATGTCATCAAGTTACAGTAATTAAAGATTTTTTTAAAAATTATATAAAAAGACTCAATCAATGAATGTCAATCATTCAATGAATAGGGTATTACACCCATTTTTGAAAAGTGTCTCAAGGGTTTCGTGACGGTGCACAGGAGGAAGCGCCGTCCGCGAGTTAATAAGAACCGTTGCGGCAAAGCTCCTGCGGAGCCCGAAGTGAGCTTGCGTGCCGCAAAGCCGAATACACCGGTGTATATCTCCCGCCTGCACTACACCACTAAGGCGGAGGACATCGTGGAGTACGTGCGCCAGAAGACTAGGTACACGCCGAGGGTGCAGTTACTGGAGTCGCGCCGCAACGTCAACTTCAAGGCGTTTGTGGTGCGTGTACCGAACTGTTACCTGCCCTTCGTCATGGAGGAAGACTTTTGGCCGCAGGACGTGGTGTTCCGTCGCTTCCGCGGACATGTTCCACAGGGCAGCACTTAAAGTCAAGCTAGTGCAAAGAGGAGTGCTACTAACATAGTCTTAAGCCTATTTTATTAACACAAGTTTTTGTTTATATTCAAATATGTATTTTTAGGTTAAGGTATTTATCTATGGGCCGTGTCGCCTAAAATAAATGGTTTATTATTATTATTATTTCGTTTATTAATTTTTCTTCTTATCAAATACATTTTTAAATATTTCTTAAAAAATATATAAAAAACATTTAAAAATATAAAAAATAGTAGCCCACCGGTATCAGGAACAGGGTCCAAGCTACCGGCGGTCAGGGCTCCAGAGAGAGGAACCTCCTAACAATGCGGGCCGTGTCCAGAAGTACTGCTTTCTGAATCAGGCCCTTGATCCAGCCACCTAACGAGAGCCTCCTTAGGTGTTGGTTGAGGCTCTTGGCAATTAAACCATTGGCTGATACAACTATCGGCACAATGATTGCTGAGTCCACATCCCACATGTCGACAACCTCGCGAGCCAAGTCAAGATACTTGATTTGTTTATCTTTCTCGGCTTTCACGAGGTTCCCGTCATGTGGGACTGTTACGTCAATAATCATTGCGCGCCGCTCTATTCGATCCACCACCACTATATCAGGCTTATTGGCAACAATAGTCCTGTCAGTGATGATGGATCGATCCCAGTACAATGTGATATTTCCATTTTCGAGAACTGGGTCGGGCACATACCTGTAGTACGGCACTTCCGATTCCGCAAGGTTGTATTTCAGTGCAAGTTGCTGATGGATAATCCTGGCTACAAGGTTGTGTCTATGCAAGTACTCTTCGTTAGCAAGACGAGAACACCCGGAGATAATGTGTCGGATTGATTCTCCCGGACGGTGGCATGCCCGACAGATGTCAACCGTACCGTCCTTCACAATATATTTCCGGTAGTTGTTCGTCATCATAACTTCGTCCATAATTGCACAGACAAAACCTTCGGTTTCCCCAAAGAGGTCACCGGAACGCAGCCAGGCTACGGACGCTAACAAATCTACATCGGGTTCATATAGGGCCCGGAAAAAGCGTCCGTGAAGCTCTTTACTCTGCCATACCTCCCTGCGATCGTTAATGTTAAGCACTACAGGTTTGCGCCAGTTCTCTTTAGCCAAGGAGAGCGGAGTGAGGCCCTTGTCCACCGCGACCACATCGCGATGCATCCCCACGTCGGCTTCTAGGAAATATTCCCTGAGACTGCATATCTCGCGGTTGTGGAGAGTCTTAGCGTTTAGAAAGCCTCGGCCTCCACACTTGCGCGGGATATACAGTCTCATTACCGATGACCGTGGGTGATGCATTCGATATGCAGTCAACAGCGTACGGACCCTCCGATCCAGGGCGTCGAGTTCCGTCTGAGTCCATTTGAGTACGCCGAAAGAGTACATCAAAACCGGCATGACCCAACCGTTGAAGGCGCGCACCTTGTTTCCGCCTGATAGAAGACTATTAAATACTTTCTTCAGGCGGCCAAAGAAGCGCTCCGTCAACGATTGCTTCATGTCAGTAACATTGATGCACAACGCTTCCAACATACCCAAATACTTATAGGTTTCGGATGCGGAGAGGGCTCTAAGGTTTATGGAATCCGAGAGTTGGGTTCCCACGGATTCCACAATCTCTCCTCGCTTTACATGCATGACCGCACATTTGTCCACACCAAATTCCATCCTGATGGCGCTACTGAAAGTTTCAGTTACTTTCAGTAGCTTCATCAGTTGCAAATTGTTGGGGGCAAAGAGTTTTAGGTCATCCATGTAGAGGAGGTGGGATATAACCTGACCACCTCTCCGCAGCCGATAGCCTAGACCTGAATCCTCCAGCAGTGTGCTTAGAGGATTCAAGGCTAAGCAGAACCAAAGCGGACTCAAACTATCGCCCTGAAATATGCCTCGCTCGATCCTTATCGGTTCGCTGTTCCTATGGATATTTCGACATCCTGGATAGCGAAGGACCGTCCTCCATTGCCCCATACATGACATCAGGAAGGTGCGCAGAGTTGCATCTACTTTATACAACTCCAACACCCTCATGAGCCATGTATGTGGCACCGAGTCATAGGCCTTCTTGTAGTCTATCCAACATGTCGACAGATCCTTTCGGGAACGACGAACCTGTTGGCTAATGGCCATATCAATGAGGAGTAGCTCCTTAGTACCACGGGACCCATTCCTACATCCATTTTGAGAGGCAGACATGATGGAGTTGTTGTCTATATGTTCGTTAATTTTAGCTCTCAAAATGGATGTAAGAACTTTATAGACCGTCGGTAAACACGTGATCGGTCTATAATTTTTGGGTTCCGCGGTGCTACCTGATTTATGGAGCAGGTGGGTAACTCCTGTCGTTAGGAACTGGGGTAGCGAACCAGATTCTAAAGCAGACTGGAACTGAGCCGCCAAGCGAGCGTGCGACCGAAGAAACCATTTGATCCAGAAGTTGTGCAGTCCGTCCGGCCCTGGAGACTTCCAGTTAGGTAACGGACGGACTGCACGAGCTACATCTTGGGGACAGATGATAATAGCCCCCATTTCTGGTATTGGATCGCAGGCTCGCTCGACTTCCCGAGCCCAATCACCTTCGGTGTGACTGACAGGCGCCGACCAGATACTGCGCCAGAAAGAACACATGGCATCATCATCCGGCAGGCGCGTGTCAGTCACACCTTGGTCCGGTCGCTCCCAACCCCTATAAACCCACCTTTCATCGCTCTGGAAGGTGCGATTCTGAGTGTATCGGTCCACTCGCCGCTTATACCTACGAATACGGTTTGCCCATGCATAGACTTTCTGCTTCAGGAAGTCGATGCGCTCTGTGACACGGGACATATAGTCCTGAGGGCTGACATCAGTCCCTGAGAACGCCCGCCTCACAAAGCGCATCACTCTAGGGCGAGTATTGCCCTCCCTGAAGCAGGTTAGTTTGCCGATGAGCGCTCTGGCCCCACCAATACGGCGCTTAATTCTGCACTGCCAAGCTGGTACGGCTGGTTTCGGTCGTGTAGCTCGTCATTAGCAAATTTGACGTGAGCTACACGACATGCTGTTACAGCTGCGCAGTACAGAATCGAATGAGTATCGGTGAGGTCTTCGCAGTCATCAAAATAGTTTGACAACTGCGAATCCAGAGCCGCCATAAGCGCCCTATTTTTGTTATGCATGGGCAAACGAGGTAAGCGTGGTCTAAGTTCGGAAGACATGAATCGATATTCCCGAATCGCACCTTCCAAAGCACTCCTCAATTCTTCATTGCACTGGGTACTTACGTTTGTAGCCCTGTCATCACTTCCCTCGTCAACTTGGTTTGTGTCAGACTGTGGTGGTATTATATTAGTCTGCGACGGCGGGGGGGCAATGACATGGCTACTCTGCATTTCAATTCGCAGGCGATCAAGTACAGTGTCATCCAACATATGATTACGCTGGATGACCCGCACCTGATCCGACAGTCGTTGTGCCGAAACGTTGACAGCTGGTTCAAGCACCTGAAAAAGAGAGAGCATCCGAACACGGTACGCGGTCAGATTGTTTCCTCCCTCTGTAGCCCCATAGTATGAGCGCATGACGTTCTCATTAATGGATGGCGTCCATCTCATGCGCTGCACACTTCCGCCGGGAGCTGGGACCCTTTCAGAGGCCGGTGGGCCTCGAGATCCTAAGCCATCCGGCGGCCGGCGTCCTCCCCGTCGGCGAGCAGGTGGTGGCGTCGTGGGCGGGGAGAAGTATTCGTCGCTCGAGCTCGACGCAGCTACCGCGGCCGGTGTCGTCACAGCGCTTACAATGGGGCTGGGTACCGGCGGCGGCGAGGCGGAGCTGAGCGACGAGTCCGGAGGTGGTAGGCATGCTCTTCGTGTAGCTGATCTTGTCAACATTTATACTATATTTTCATCCTTAGTTTTCTTTATTTCATTTTGTTTTGTCACCTCCGATTCGGCATTATTTGATGATTACATTATATAAGTAGGTTAATTTCAATATTTTTAGGTTGTATATTGATTTATGGACTTCTACATTTAAATGGGGTTTCTGATAAAATGAAAAACTGCGTCTAAAATAAATAAAACTAAGATAATTATGAAAACAAATTATGTGACTTGTTGACGTCAGTGTTGCCAGCTTATTATTATTATTATTAATTAGATTCTATAGTGCTAATAAACCACTAAAAAAACACAAATTTTTTTATTCATTCGATAAGTGCCATTATAAATGCATTTAAATTTTACATTTTCAAATTTCGCGCGTAATTTGACGTAAACGTTGGACGTAGTGAACGCCATATTGCTTCTGTGGTCTTGACGTCAGTTGGCTGTGTAAACAAACACTTTTTATACGCTGATCAGTTGACATTGACACTTTTTAATCTACACAGCCGTATGATACGTATTATCATGGCGGCTACTTTTATTTTTATTATTTTATCGCAATGCAAGTGTAGGTAATTGTAGAGCGTCATCTCTGGCACCCACAGTTGTGTGTCTCTTTCGCCCGGTTGCTGACGTTGCTGTTGCAGTAATTACAGTCGTCTCACAGTTTTTTTTACCTCTGATTTTGCATCACGGTCAAAACCACAGTGATCAAGGTTGCTGGTAGGTTGCTGCCATGTTGCTGCTTAGGTTGCTGTCAGAGGACGTAATAAGTTTTTAGTGATAAGCAACATAGGTACTTCGCCTACTTAGCACACACACGTATCTTTGGATAACCTACCGAAGCGATTTGTTCCAAAATCAGATCTGCTGTTATGGATTATTTTAATCTTTTAACGGTCCCTTTTTGCTATCGTTACGAGCAAAACCTTCCGATAGTACGTTATTCAGAGGCATTAACTCATTAATTAAGGGCTGATTGTTCAATAGGCAGATAACTTTTACCTGAAGAATAAATGTGACAGTTTGACATATTTTCTATACAAAAGCTGTCAAACAGCCATATTTATTCCTCAAATAAAAATTATCTGACTATTGAACAATCAGCCTTAAGAGCAATAAACTACGTCTAAAAGCACATTCGTTAGCTATCTCACATTGCACGTTCTTATTTGTTTTTACCCGACTACGGCGAAGCAAAAAGGAGGGTTATGATTTTGACCGGTATGTATGTATGTATGTATGTATGCATGTTCATCTGTTCCCTCATAACTTCTAAACTACTAATCATAATTTGACAAATGTGGTATCCTTGGAAGCGTCTTGATCGTCCGCTGATTATAGGCTATGTGACGTCACATTATTTTGAACATGGCGCCCTCTAGAGGACATAAAGCACAGAAATCTAAGTGCCTTATTATTTAGATTTCTGTGACATAAAGTCATGAGCTACAAAAAAAAAAATTTTTTAATGATCCCGTGTCGGTTGTCAAATGAAAGGGCTAAATTTAAATTAGCACATTTCAAAGATATATATTTTGTTAGGTATTGCTCGCGGCTTTGCTTGCATACACGGCATGCACCCGATAATTGGGAATAATTTCTAAAATTACGCCTCAGTTGTGAGCCAAACATTTCTCCAAACCTACACAAAATACATATAACATAATTTTTCTTCTTTAAAAATATAAAGTGGCTCTGCAAATACTTTATCACGAAATTATAACCCCAAAATAATTTAAATAAAAAGTAAGTTTAAAAACTAAAACCTGACTACTGAAAAATCACGCTCCAAAAAGTATGAAACAAGAAAAAAATGTTTAAATTTTTTAAAAATTTAAAATTTATATTGTTAATTTATGAACTAAAACTAACATATCCCGACTGCTTTTTGCCTAAGCTAAATAAATAATATATTTTTAGATTTTTCTCATGTAGAGTAAAATACCGTATTGTGTTGCGTACTTTTTCAATTAATATTTCGTTTAGTGCCCTTTATGTAGTAGTATTTTAACAGAGAAACCACTTCAAACAGCCGTAAATTAAGTTATAAATAATATACCAATACGCACCGGGCGCCCGACCCCATTTTTTTGGCATATAGCCCGCACTTTTTTTAAGGCGCGATTTAAGGTCATGAGTGTGGTATCATTTTGGTTGCTGGAGTTACCAAAGGCACTACAGTGGGTAGTGTAGTTACTTGAAATATCAGTTTAAAATATTGGGTACCTTTACGTATTTAACGTGGATAACTTACCGTAACATTGTTACCGCTCGTATATCGACTGGTCAGCGTAAAGTTACTCTTATAAGGCTCCTCTCTTCTGCTGCGCCGGGTTATACTATGACATTCCGTCACATATTTAGGATTACAATAGTTTATTGTGGCCCTCTCCTGCTTCAACTGGGACTAAAACAAAAAGTGGTCAGTTTAAAAAATGCTGTCCCTTTTATATAGTGATTCATTCATCATTCAAGCTGTATCATCCTAAGGGCCTATTTCACCGGTCATCAGGGAGAGTGGAACCGGCGAGAGATGTCGTGCGGTGTCCCACAGGGATCTGTCCTGGGGCCACATCTGTGGGACATCGGGTACGACTGGGTGCTGCGCGCCGACCTCCCTAGCGGCGTCAGCGTTGTATGCTACGCTGACGACACGCTGGTCCTGGCGCAAGGGAGGTCGCACCAGGCGGCGGCCGAACTAGCGACACGCGGGGTTGCGACAATCGTAGAGAGGATCCGGCAGTTGGGACTCGAGGTGGCCCTGCACAAGTCCGAGGTCATGTGTTTTCATGGTCCTCGGAACGCGCCACCGTCGGGTTCCCAATTAACGGTAGGAGGGGTTCACATCGGGGTCGAGTCGACGATGAAGTACCTGGGACTCGTCCTCGACAGCCGGTGGAACTTCGTGGAGCACTTCCGACGTTTGGCTCCCAGACTGGAGCGGGCCGGGGCTGCCTTGAAGCGGCTCCTGCCCAATCTGGGGGGTCCAAACGCCTCCTGCCGGAGGCTTTACGCGGGGGTCGTGCGGTCCATGGCCCTTTACGGGGCACCGGTGTGGGCGCGTTCCCTGAGGCTGCGACCAGCCCGCCGGTTGAACGCGTCCCAGAGGGTCATGGCCATCTGGCTAGTCCGGGGATAACGCACGGTCTCCTGTGAGGCGGCATGCCTCCTTGCCGGATTACCGCCATGGGATCTGGAGGCAAAAGTCCTCGCGCACGTGTGGGAGTGGCGCGAGGAGGCGAAACGCCGGGGCGTAACTCCGCTGCCGCGAGAAATCACGGTACAGCGGACAGAGCTCCGGCGGGATCTCATGGCGACATGGAGAGTGCGATTGTCGCAACCCAGCGCTGGGCACGCCACAATTGCGGCAATAAGTCCCCTCTTTGAGGAGTGGTTGGAGAGGCGCCACGGCGTCCTCACCTTCCGCCTGACGCAGGTCCTCACCGGACACGGTTGTTTCGGGAGGTTCCTGTTTCGGATAAGGCGGGAGGAAACGCCCGGGTGTCACCATTGTGTGGATCACCCGGAGGACACGGTGGAGCATACAGTGGAGGTCTGCCCGGCTTGGGCGGAGCACCGCCGTGTTCTCACGGAGGCGATCGGCGGCGGCGATCTCTCGCGTCCAAACCTGGTCCAGGCCATGGTGCGGAGCGAGAGTGTATGGGAAGCCGTCACCTCCTTCTGCGAAGCAGTAATGCTCGCGAAGGAGGAAGCGGAACGCGTGAGGGAGAGGCAACAGCCGCGCCCTCGCGCCCCTAGCCGCCGTAGGAGACGCCCTGGGCGGCGGGAATCGATTGCTGATTCCTGGCCACCGTAGGCGCGGGCTTGCGGACGACGAGTAATGGGCAGCTCGCCGTCCGGTAAGGAACAGGCCCGGGTCGACGGCGCGTTATGCTCCACGCGCGCCTCAAAGAGATGTCAGCAGTGACGGGGTCAATTGGGCCGATGCCGCCGGGGTCGCGGGTAGTTCGAAAGAGATACCGTGGCCCTGGCACGGGCAGTTGAAGGAGCATGGGTGGGTTTTAGTCAGTAAAAGTCTGACACGCCCTCCCGCTCTGCCCAGAGCGGGAGAAGTCATTTGATGATTTCCCATCCACAAAAAAAAAAAAAAAAAAAAAGAGCCTATTTCACGATGTCCGAATACCTCTTTAATCTGTTCTGTGGTCCGAATAGCCACTACTTACCGAATAAATTCAAAAATGGAACAGAATTTGTATGAAATTGTCTGCCAAGTAAGTTATTAGGAACTTAATCGTAGGTGGTGAAACAGGCCCTAACTAACATAATATTTATTAATATAATATAATAAAATGCGAAAGGGAGTTTGTTAGTTTGTTTGTTACGCTTTCACGCTAAAACGGCTGATCGGATTTGAATAAAATTTGGCACATGGTAGACCATGACTAGGATTAGGACAGGATACTTGATATCCCCGTAGTACGTTCCCGTAGGATAATTTCCGACATCCACGCGGGTGAAGCCGCTGGCAAAAGCTAGATGATATCATCATCTGCCTAGCCTTTTCCCAACTATGTTGAATTCGGTATGCAGTCTAATCTGATGTAGCGAAATACCAGTATTTTACATGGAGCGACTGCCTATCTAACTTCCACAACCCAGTTAGGTACTGGGTAACACGATACCCTTTGGTAAGACTGGTTGTCAGACTTTTTTGAGCTTCTGAGTACCCGTAACGACTATCAAAGGTCTACTTAAGACAGCCGAGACCAACGGCTTATCGTGCATTCCGAGGCACGGAGGGGTTTCGATATATCACTCATGTTCTTATGAATAAATTATTTTTATGCTTAGCTTTGGACAGAATTGGCTGCAAATAATAACAAATCAACTCCTCCTATTTTAGTGATAGCCTGGAATAATCTGTAATGTTTATTTTGTTACTTTTATATGCTCCTTTTTAACTGTATTTCCTGTGCGTGTCCCAAATAAAATATTTTTCTTTCTTTCTTTCTTTCTTTTCTGTAATGTCGGGGCCACACCAACGTCAACGTAAATCCTTATCATCGTCATAAAAATCGCGGTAATTATTCCGATAACTATCGCGATGAATTAAGCGGCCACACTTGAACGCCGCCGCCGCCGCGCCGCCCGCCGCGACCGAGTTATCGCCACGTCAATCGGCAATGTGAATGCCGTCAGCGATAAGTTATGGCTACACCTACGGCATAGGTCTATCATCGCGATAATCAACGGCATATCGCATTGGTGTGGCCCCGACATAAGAATGTATCAGTCAGTGGATCAGTGTTGTGGCCTTAGGTAGTACGTATATGCAGGAACGCAGGCTTTAATTAATTCAGGAAAAAAGGAAATTGCTACTGAAGGCTGCGGGTGTCGACCTCGGGATGAGTTGCTTCTCACATGAACAATTACTGTACATCGCTTGCTCCCGCGTCACCAGTCCTGACTCTCCGTATATGTGGCTTCTTATAGGGCGACCCCTAGACGGCATACCAGCGTTTCCACTCACAACTGCCTTGTAAATACCTTTTTCAATTCAGTAGCTCAAACATGTAGGTTTTGCTGCCTGAAATCAGAGAGCAAAATGCGATTTTGCTCACTGAGTGAGACCAAGTAACTTTTTTTTTTTTTTTTTTTTTTTTTTTCAGAAAGCCGCGAATATCTTATTCAGCCTTGGGTTAATCATACAATTCGAAACATTCATACTGTATATCTTCCCCGCCATTCGAAAGGGAGAGAGACAAAGACTAGCCCTTTCGAAGTTCCGATTTTGAATTCGACCTCAAAGACAAACACGTTCGGAATTTCGTACTAACTAAAGAAATTTTGCAAAAAGATAATTATTTCTTTTAATGTAATTTATTGAATTTTTAACTTATTGTTGTATATAAACGAAAATAAGTATTCACTGCAAATAAAATTGATATTTAACCTGTAAATATTTGTTTCTAGTTTCAATAATGTTACAATATATTTTGAATAATAAAATAGCACGGGTGCTATTTCCGAACACGCCTTAATTTAAATAAAAGAGCGGGAATAAAATTTCGTGGCTGGCGTAAAGAGTTGCATAAGTTAAAAAATATTAAAATAATCGTAAAATATGAGTGAAACTAGCGACGAGAACAGTATTTTAACACCGGAAGAGTTAAAACAACAAGTTATTAATGCAGAATTAAGTTTCCAACCTGAGAAGTCTCGCGAGAAATATCTGAAAGCATACCATGTCTTCAATTACTTACAAAGGGCGCAAGCAGTTTTTCGGAGACGATGTTGCTATCTTATTTTTTAGATTTATCACAGACGAGGCGATCATCTACAATGTGTAGTGTTTGCTCAATGTTGAAAGTTACTTTAAAAACAAAACATACGCAAAACTCGTATCTTTTCTAAAAAGAATGTCAGTTGGGCATAAGGCTAAAAAGTCCAAAATTTTCACGGCCCTTAACATAGAAAAATTTGAAGCTCCGGACTGCAATTTTCTTGCCGCTAAAGTAAGTGGTACCTATGAATCTATGTTGTTAGTTATTAAAATTTGTGTGAATAAAGTAGTAGTATTTGTGTGTATGTATAAAGGTACTTACTGCCTACTACTAATTTTTGGAGGCGCAATGAATCCTAGTCTGGCTTAGCAATACTGTTAAAATATTTATTACGATATGTAAAAGATGCTGTAAATGTTAAATTATGCATATTAATCATGTAATATTTTCAATATAGGTTGTACTGATCATAGGAATTAGTGGAGCGTGTCGCAATAACGAGCTAACAGCTAACAGTTAATAATATCGAAAAGCATAGCTGATAAATTACTGTTAGTAAAATTGAAAAATACGAAGACGAACCTTGACAGGTCTTTTGTCGTACGCGAAGAATATGTAACTATTGTAGAAAAATACCAAAATTTACGTCCAGCCAATATAAAAACCGACCGATTTTTCATACAATACCATAATAATAAATGCTCAAGACAGCCTATGGGAGTAAATAAAATAGGTACTATACCGCGAGAAATTGGCACTTTCTTAAAACTGGAAGAGCCTCAGCTATTCACGGGTCACTGCTTTCAAAGAACTTCGGCAACGCTCTTGGCTGATTCCGGAGCCGATTTCACCACTTTAAAACGTCACGGCGGGTGGAAGTCCAATACGGTTGCTGAAGGCTATATTGAAGATTCAATAGAAAATAAGTCGAAAATCTGTAAGCGTATAGTGGAAACAATAAGTCTGAATTCGACCTCGGATCCTTGGTCTCACCCACGCCCATCCACTTCCAACGACGCACAGTGCACTTATACAGAAAGCCGATTAGAGTCACCAACGTTCATCTTTGTTCCTTCTCAATCCGCCACCGAAACAGAAACCTCAACCCCAGTTATTCAAACTCAACTCAATGCAACTATAACGTTGCCAAATAAAACTGTTACTTTTAATTTGCAGAATTGCAGTAATTTTACTTTTAATTTTTAAAATGTTCCATTTTATTGAATTGGTACCTCTACCTACAATGTTAATTATTTTGATTCACAATAAATAGTTATTTCAATCTATTCCTGTTTATTATTTTATCTCTTAAAGTGTTCTCGCTGCTGAAGTGAAAATTTATGTGTGTTACACGAGAGCAAAGTTTTTTTGCATCTCGTGCCTTTGAATCCCTCGCCACACTCAGGATTCAACTTTAGAATCACACGCTACGCTCGTGATTCAATCGTTGAGTACTTCGCTTGCTCAGGATTCAAAATCAGCACTCGCAGCAAAAAACGACTGCTCTCTTGTTGCATAAATAACTATTGTTAGTTGTCCTTCACTCATTCTCTCAACATGACCAAACCATCTAAGCAACTGAATAAAACAAGATCACTTTTCAAGTAATCTGATTAGTCTGATTCAGTAACTGGCATCACATCTGATTTTTAACTAAAATAACTGCTACCAGCTGGTTGAAATGTGATCATGTTTTAAACTTTTTCAGTTGTTTGTTGCATGTTTTTGAATTATTATTAACTAGCTGCGCCCTGCGGTGTCACCCGCGTAGACCAGGATAAAAAGTAGTCTATGTGTTAATCCAGGTTATAAGCTATCTAATTTCATCCAAAACGGTCCAGCCGTTTGAGCGTGAAGAAGTAACAAACAAACAGACACACACTCACAAACTTTGGCTTTTTTATAATGTAACTAGCTGCGCCCTGCGGTTTCACCCGCGTAGACCGGGATAAAAAGTAGCCTATGTGTTAATCCAGGGTATAAGCTATCTACATACCAAATTTCATACAAATCCGTCTCGCCGTTTGAGCGTGAAGAAGTAACACACACACACACACACACTCACAAACTTTCGCCTTTATAATATTAGTGTGATGATTTATATAGTACGTGTGATGAAACAGCGGTACTTACAGCAAAACATTTAATAAGTATAAATGTGACAATAAATAAACAGAGAACCCTCATGCTTGCCTCCACACTGCCGAAATAACTTTGAAACAGCGACTAATTTTAAAAATCTGTTTAATACCTCGTAGCATACTACAATTAATTTAATGTCATCCTGTAAATAATTGCTGATAGATTAAGTACATGAAGTTTTTATAAACATAACATAACATGATACCACGCCTGTAATTCAGGTGAACTTTAGCATGAACACCTTCGCCAGTCATATTCTAGTCCCATGTAATAGAGGGTGAGCCTGTTGCTGTCAACCAGACACAAATCCAGACTCCGGGCTACTACTGAGAAATTCCTGACAGAAAAATGCAATAACATTTTGCCCGACCTGGGAAGGAGGCAGTTTTATAAAATAGATAAAATAGGTAAGTACACTGAAAGAACCAATCATAGCACATATAATATAATTGAAACCCATATTTACCGACGCCCGACGCGACGTCTACTTCCCCCCCTTGAAAACTCTTGAGTCGATATACAGGGTGTCCCTGGAAGTATGGATCAAATCGAATAGGAGTGTAGGCAAGGTCATTTTCAAACTTTTTAACCCTGAGAATGTTGGTGCAATTTTTTACGGTTCAAAAGTTATGACCAGATTTTGTTTTTTTCAATCACTTCGCATAGTGCTCAATGAAAAAAATCATAAAAAAAAACTAGCAAAGAACTATTACTTTTTTTTTCAGAACTATGTAGAAAAGTGGGCCTTTTCTGTGGTAATAGAAAAAACATTTACAGCAAAGGCTTCGTTCTGGCAAAAATTTTACTCAATTTTCGAGCGATTTATTTTCAGTGTCAGTGCCGCTGCGCTAACGTGCGGTCGTGTGCTCGGTGCAGTCATGACGTCGCAGTCGAGTACGGTAAAATGTGCGAGTTGCAATTTTGTTATTGACGAAGTGTTGGCATTTATGACGAATAAAATTCCTGTGATGGACCATGAGAGTTTGCTGCGTATATGTGTGTCGGCTTTTAGTGTGGAGGACGTAGAGAAGGCGAAAAACTTGCTTTTTGACTCCATCACTACCGAAATAAAGAAAGTGAAAAGAAAAAAGAAGTGTGAAGGCAAAATACAAAGGGATTTGGAAGACATTATTACAATGCTTAAGAGTGTAGACCCGGAGATTATGCCTATTTTTGTGGCAAAGGAATTGCACAAGTTTCCACCTGTGACGTTTGATCACGTAGACGTCACAGCGCTACTGAAGGAAATAACTTTACTGAAATCCCAAGTGGATAATTTTGCTAGCACTTATGCCACTATCGAGCAGCTACGCGAGGTGGAAATGAGGTATTGTAGTGGCAAACATAGCCCAATAATAAATACCCCCTATCGCTTTGATCCTTTTGTAAACACTAGGGCGCGAGGTGCACATCTGCTGGACAGTGGGCCTATGGCAATTGCTACGCCTCCTGTGGCAAGTTCAATCAGTAAGAAACAGAAAGATAATGATGTTCGTAGTACCCGCAATAAATCAGCTGTTTATGCGTATGAGTCATCGCCGCCGGCGCCGTTATCGCGCGCGCTTGCTTCGCCAGTACATAGCGATGTTATGAATATGAATACGGGGAGTGGGAAAGAGATGGCGCGATGCGAACATAATTCAAATAAGAGTGCAACGGAGGAACCTGACATAAATAGCGGCAGTGATCCTGGGTCACAAAATCAGTATGATATTAATGTAGGTAAGTAATAGTGTTAAACAAAACTATTCAAAAAATGAGTCTCAGAAAAACCTAAATACTCAGTCCTATGCAGAGATTAGTGCACGGAAAGGATTGTGGCATGAACCAGACAAGGACGAGGGCTGGAATTTAGTGCAAAACAAGCGTCTCAGTAATAAATTTACAACAATTAAGGGGAAAGCTTGCTTGGAACAGAACAGCAAGTTTAAGGCTGCTGACATTAAAATACCTCTGTTTTTGACTAACGTGCACAAGGATGTTACGGAGGCAGACATTGCAGAGTATATTCTTGCCAAAACAAAAGAGAAAATAATGCCTATATAGATAAAGATGGCGCGAGAACGTAGTTACAGTGCCTTTAAATTATTTGTGAGCAAAACACACTTGGACGTGTTCCTCGACGACAGCTTGTGGCCAAATAATGTTTCTTTCAGGCGTTTTATTAACTGGAAGGACAAACGTACAGTCAAACCTACTGACGAGGGTAAGAGGCACACCACTAAACCTGATAATGGTAGTAAAGATCTATAACAACTTAATATCATACAATTGTAAGTCGCTGAAGAGATCCATTGATGGTGTTAGATGTCTCTGTAAGTTGGCTGATGTCATCGCACTGCAGGAGACCTGGCTGTTACCGTATGACCTGCCGTTTCTGAATGCTGTAGATGATGAGTTTGGGAGCACGGGGACCTCTGCTGTGGACACATCTGCAGGCCTATTGCGGGGGAGGCCTTTTGGAGGTGTCGCCATATTATGGCGAAAAAGTGCCTTTCAGTCGGTTAAAGTGTTAGAGTGCAATGACGTTCGCTTAGCGGCTGTGAAGATAAACTATGTAAGTGATAAATCTGTGATAATATTTAGTGTATATATGCCTATTAACTGTTCTGAAAATTTACCTGAGTTTACACAATGCTTAAGTAAAATTTGTTCAATTATTGACGATAATAGAGACACAGTAGCAATTTATATTTTAGGCGATTATAATGCGCATCCTAATGAGCTTTTTTGTAATGAAATGCTGGCTTTTTGTAATGATCAGGACTGGACCTGTGTTGATATAAAAATGCTTGGCGCCGAATCCGATACGTTCACTTTTGTAAGTGAAGCGCATGGGTGTACCAGGTGGTTGGACCATTGTATTGTCACGGGTGCTGCACTGCCATCTATAAGGCGTGTATGGGTAGAACGGGATGTGCAATGGTCTGACCACTTTCCACTCATTATTGAATGTGACCTGGGCCAGGTTAGTAGTAAGGAGGGGGTGATCCATACACGGGCTTCTAATAAGATTCTATGGGGCGAGCGCACGAATGGGCAAATTGAAAATTTTCATAAAAGGTGTCACGATCAACTGAGGGAAATTGATTTTCCTGGAGAGCTCTCGGCTTGCTGTGATGGTATTTGTTACAATGTAGAACACAGGACCTTACTGAGAAACATGTATGTAAAGGTAGTTTCTATCCTGTCTGAAGCTGCAGCCAGTTCTAATGAGCGGAGTGAGTCACGGAGGAGAGGTGGCTATGTTGCTGGTTGGAATAGATATGTGGCAGGTTTTCACAGGGAAGCCAGGCTACATTTTTTTGGAGTGGGTTCAAGCTGGGAAGCCTAATAATGGCCAACTTTATTCTAATATGTGTGAGAGTAGAAGGGCTTTCAAAAAACAATTAAAATGGTGTCAAGATAGACAGGATCAGATTAAAATGGATATTCTAGCGTCACACCACACTGCCAGAGATTTTAAAACGTTTTGGAAACAAACGGACAAAATGAATGTAAAGTCAGGCTTCCCTGTGAGTGTAAATGGTATTGGTGATCAGAGTTTGATAGCTAATCTTTTTAAAGATTATTTTAAAGTGGAGCCACTCTCTGATTCTGACGCATGCAGATGTGACGGTGCTGTGGCTGTCGACCAGGAGCGAGTTGTTAAATTTACTGCTCGTGATGTGCGGAAAGTGAGACTCGGTATGCAGAGGGGTAAATCTCCTGGGCACGATGGCCTCAGCATTGAGCATCTAAAGTTTGCTGGTACTCACCTGCCGCGTGTGCTCTCCATGTTTTATAATTTATGTTTATGTCACGGTTACTTGCCTGATGAGCTGACGAAAACAATTGTGGTACCGATTGTCAAGAATAAGACTGGTGACATGTCAGATAAAGAAAACTATAGGCCCATCTCACTGGCCACAATAATGGCTAAGGTGCTTGACAGCTTGCTTAACGACATTCTCCTGCAGCACATAAAGCTAAATGATGCCCAATTTGGATTCAGGGGTGGGCTTT
The DNA here is from genome assembly GCA_946251885.1 of Cosmia pyralina. Classification (NCBI taxonomy): domain Eukaryota; kingdom Metazoa; phylum Arthropoda; class Insecta; order Lepidoptera; family Noctuidae; genus Cosmia; species Cosmia pyralina. The sequence goes on from OX276358.1 coordinate 24,495,893, forward strand.
CAACAGAGAGCGCAATCTTGTGTCTTAAGCAGGCTGTCGGGTACTACACGGGGAGGAAGACGCCGGTGTATGCGTGCTTCCTGGACCTATCCAAGGCCTTTGATAGGGTGCTATATAATAAGCTGTGGGCCAAATTGGAAGGCGCGGGTGTGCCGGCTGAAGTCATCTCCGTGTTGCGCCATTGGTACACTTGTCAGAGGAACCAGGTGAGATGGGCTGGTGCGCTATCTGATGCATATGGCATGGAGTGTGGCGTGCGGCAGGGGGGAATAACCTCTCCTCTGTTATTCAATCTGTATGTTAATGACCTCATCGGCGAGCTCAGCAGTACTCATGTGGGTTGTTTTGTAGACGGAGTGAGCGTAAATAACATCAGTTATGCGGACGACATGGTACTGCTGGGACCGTCGGTGGGGGCGGTGCGTAGGCTTGTGTCAATCTGTGAGGCGTACGCGGCGGAACATGGACTGAGGTATAACTCCAAGAAGAGCGAAGTGCTCGTTTTCAAGAGTGGAAAGCGTGGTCCAGTGCATGTTCCGCCTGTTATGCTTAATGGTGCGGCTCTGCGGGTGGTGAGCAGCTTCAAGTATCTGGGGCACATTGTGACAGAAGAGTTGCAAGATGACGCGGACATAGAGAGGGAGCGCAGAGCATTGGCGGTCAGGGGGAATATGGTTGCACGCAGGTTTTCTCGCTGCTCGAGGGCAGTGAAAACTACTCTTTTTAAGGCGTACTGCCAATCGTTATACTCGAGCAGTCTGTGGGTGAGCTTTACTCGCCGGGCTGCTAGTGCTCTACGTGTCCAATACAACAACATCTTCAGGATGCTGATGCGGCGGCCTCGCTATTGTAGTGCGTCCGGAATGTTTGCGGAGGCGCGAACGGACGGCTTTTATGCGGTGATACGGAAGAAAGTGGCCTCTTTGTTGCAGCGCGTGCGAGGCAGTAGCAACAGTATCCTGCAGATGGTTGTATCTCGTGCGGATTGCCCTATCCAGAATAAATGGATGCATATCTTGATGGGTGTTGACTAACATAGTGCATAAGAATAATGTTTCTACTAACACAATAGGTAGGTACTTATAATTGATTGTTTGACTGCTTTGTATTTTCATTTTGTATTTTGTATTCTCTATTTTGATAATTTGTAAAAATATTATTTGTAATTTGTAATTTTATGGATTTATTTTTATCTGAAATAAACTGATTAATAATAATAGGAAAAAGTTACACCAGCGAAAGTTGACCACGTATTACAAAAACTGGTCCAAGTCATAGAAATTCTTTGGAAGTATGAATCACTGGAATATTCTTAATAGTTTAAAAGTTAGAGAATTTTATTAACAAGGAGGTCGTATTTTTAAAATTTTCTAACTACGTGGCAAAATAAAATAAAACAATGAAATTAATATGTATATGTATTATTAAATTGAAATTACAATAGATGTTCAAAATTCCTTCCTCTTACTCTCAAACACAACTGGCATCGCCGAATGAAATTTCGTATTATTCATCTAAATGCACGGGAATTATTTTTTATGTATAAGGTTGCAGATGTGATTTTCTGACGGAGTTGTTCCTCGGTTCCGCTCTCTGTCTCGTACACCATCTCTTTGTAATAACCCCATAGAAAGAAATCTATGGGGTTCAGGTCAGGGGAAGGTTTTTTCCGGGTTGTAGCTAGGGCAAATAACATGACTCATGCATGAGATAACAAAAAGTTTACCGAAATTATTTTTATTTTTTATTTAAACCTAAACTACATCAAACAGTAGTGTCAGATAGGTAACAAATGCCTAGGGACTGAAATTAAATCGTTAGTTAAGCTGAAAAAATGAAAATTTGAAACATAGAAAATTGTAAAAATACGACCTCCTTGTTAATAAAAATCTCTTACTTTTAAGCTTTTAAGAATTTTCCAGTGATTATACCTCCAAAGAATCTCTATGACTTAGACCAGTTTTTGTAATACGTGGTCAACTTTCGCTAGTGTAACTTTTTCCCATAAAAATCGCTCGAAAATTGAGTAAAACTTCTGCCAGACCGAAGACTTTGCAGTAACTGTTTTTTATTATTGAACACATGTTTTCTAGATGCGTATAAGTATTACCAAAAGAAAGGCCCACTTTTCTACAACGTTTTGAAAAAAAAAAGTAATTGATAGCTTTGCTAGTTCTTTTTTTTATGATTTTTGTCATTGAGCACTATGCGAAGTGATTGAAAAAAACGAAAACAGGTCATAACTTTGAACCGTAAAAAATTGCACCAACATTCTCAGGGTTAAAAAGTTTGGAAATGACCTTGCCTACACTCCTATTCGATTTGATCCATACTTCCAGGGACACCCTGTATGTGTAAGTCCGAGACCTATTACGGAATTTCGGAATTCCATTCCTTACAGGGTGGAAAGTTGAACGGGGCACTAGAGGGAACGATTTTTTTCAAATGTAAGTGAAAATACATTATTCAAACATTTTTGAAAAGAAGTTTTACTTAGGTTCTTTGGAAAAAGAATATGTTTCCTTTGAGTTTTAAAGTAGCTTCAATCCTCCAGGGCCCGCTTCAACTTTCCAACCTGTGTACTAATTTATATATCCCTTCTTTCCCCTTTCTCTCCTAGCATCTTGGTCGAATGAAATGTAGCAAAGTATCGATCTCGAGGACAAACTCCTTCGATGAGTTGACAAAGAGTTTGAATTTTAGGGATCGGGATTGTTATATTTGTGGCCTCTTTGCTTCGACTTCATTCATTATCTCATTTATTTCTTTTTCACTATAAGTCATGTCATTGGGTTGTCACTGCCATATTAAATAATTACATTCATTTTATATTAAATAAAATATTGAATCTACAAGATTAATGTAAATATTTAATGATCAGAAACATAATATTGGCGACGATGGAGGCAGGACTGGCGCGACTTACTCGCCTGCGCGCAACGATACGCGGCCAGCTTACAAAGTTCGAACGTACACTGGAACAATTACAAAATCCTTCGGATTACGAAGTAAGTTCACGTCTGACAAGTCTAACAAATTATGAACAAAAATTTGAAAAATTACAAAATGAAATAGAATGCACACACACACACACACACAACACATACATGGATACATGATGTGGAAACTGAAATTGAACAGCGGCATTCTACAGAAGAGCACATATTACAATTAAAGACAAAGCTGCATGGCTTCCGCCCTACACCACCGACCGCACCATCGACTAACGTCACGGCTTCACTTGAAAGCACACCAGAAACGACACCAAGAATTAACTTTCAACCGTTACAGGAACGAGAAAGTTTTAATAACTTTGTTCAGAGATTAAAAACCTACATGAAGCTAAATAATTGTAACAATTCACAAATCCAGACCCTCACGCTGCTTAGTTTATTGCCACCAGAATTACACCAGAAAGCTTACGACTTGTGCGCACCGAACGATCCTTGTGAACTAGAATTTGGCAGCTTGGTTCAAATAATAGGTCTTTACCTATGAAATTGCCGTTTTGTATGAAAAAATTTAAACGATTTTTTTCATGCATTTTTTATTTGTATTAATCGAAGTAATCACCCGTGCAATCAATGCATCTTTGCCAACGCAGTGGCAGTTTATTGACGCCCTTCTTAAAGAAATAAGCTGGACGGAAGGCAACAAATTCTTCAAAGGCATTTTGTACTGCCTCTCGGGTATTGAATTTTTTTCCCGCCAAGAAGTTATCCAAATTCTGGAAAAAGTAGTAGTCTGTAGGCGCAAGGTCTGGTGAGTAGGGCGGATGACGGAGAGCTTCCAACCCCAGTTCTTGCAACTTGGAGACAGTCTGCTGTGCAGTATGAGGTCGCGCGTTGTCGTGCAGGAGCAGCGGAGACGAGCGATTGACCAATGCTGGTTGGAAATGTGCCAGCTTCTCCATCATTGTGTTCAGTTCTTCACAGTACACATCTGAAGTAATGCTCACCCCGTTTGGTAAGAAGCTGTGATGAATCACACCGGCGCTAGACCACCAAACAGTGACCATCACTTTTCTAGGGGTAAGTTTTCGTTTAGGGCATTGTTTAGGTGCTGAACCAGGATCCAACCAACTTGCTGAGCGCTTGCGGTTATCAAACAGAATCTATTTTTCATCGCTGGTAACAATGCGGTTCAAAATTCCTTCATTTGTGTGTCTGTTGAGCAGTGCAAGGCACGTCTCGACGCGTACTTCGCGCTGGCGATCATTGAGTTCGTGGGGCACCCATTGGGCGCTTTTTTACCTTGCCAATTTGACGCAAATGGACCAATATTGTTTTGACGCTAACGTCGAAAGCTGCTACTAATTCAGCCGTAGATTGTGTATCATCAGCCGCGAGGTTCATTTTTCAGGTCGAAATTTCCAGAACGGAAGCGAGCAAACCAATAACAAGTGGTGCGTTGGTTTGTAGTGTTAGCTCCGTAAACGTCGTTGATGTTGCGTGCCGCTTGTGCCGCGTTGCTGCCACGACGGTACTCATATTCCATAATTACTCGAATTTTTAACGTATCCATGATGACGAAAAAGATTGAAATGCGATGAAAATGTAACACTAATCAATAAACAAATGACTACTTTTGGAAAAGAAAATCCATGTTTTTAAAATAAAATTAATTTGAAATTAGAATTCTTAGCCAAACAAAAATTATTTTGATTTGAAATGGCCAGTACTGCAGAACGGCAATTTCATAGGTAAAGACCTAATATTACAACATTATATAGATCCAAAACCGAGCATTTGGGCTCGTCAACATAAATTTATTTCGCGACTTCAAAGTCCTGACGAGACAGTCATGTAATACTCGTCACACTTGAAACATTTAGCTAAAGATTGCGCGTTCACGTGCAATAACTGTCGATCAGTGATAATTTTCTTACGTTACAATTAATAAGAGGATTAAATGACACCGATTTTCGAACCAAAATACTACAGGAAACAATGGTAACCGATTTTTCTGACTTAATTAATAAAGCAACCACTATTGAAATAGCAAAATCTGACAGTAGCTATAACTTCTTTCAAGACTACGCTTGGTTAACAAAAATTTGAGACTCAATAAGGAAAAATTACATTTTTTTCAAGAGAGAATTGAATACTTGGGTCATACTATTGATAAAAATGGACTGCACAAAAATAGAAACAAGGAGAACGCTATTTGGGATACAAAATGTCCCAGCAACATCAACGAACTGCGGACATTTCTAGTAATGGCTAATTATTATAATAAGTTCATACCGAATTTAGCTTCAATATCCAGCCCTCTTAATAACCTACTGAAGAAGGGCATTAAATACGAATGGACGCACAAATGTAATGAGAGTTTCAAGAAAATTAAACAGGAAATCTTCAGTGAGAGAGTTTTAATGCATTTTGACCCTGAGAAGCCCTTGGTTCTCGTTACAGATGCTTTACCTTTTGGACTTGGAGCAGTTCTATCGCATCGATTATCGGACGGATCTGATCGGCCTATTGCTTTTTCATCACGTTCATTGACGAGTAGTGAAACAAAATACAGTCAGATAGATAAAGAAGCGACGTCCTTATTCTGGGGATTAAAGAATTTTTTTCATTACTGCTACGGAAGAAAATTCATACTTATTACAGACCTCTAGCTTTTGCCCGCGGCTTCGCCCGCGTAGTCGTCGGAAAATATCCCACGGGAACAAAAACCCTTCCTTATTCCTTGTCTACATTATAAAGGAAAACTCTGTGCAAAATTTCAGCTTTCTAAGTCCAAGGGTTTGGGCTGGGCGTTGATGAGCCAGTCAATCAGTCAGGACTTTTCTTTTTATATAATGAGATAGTTTCTGCCCGCGAATTTGTCCGTGTGGAATTTCTTGTTCCCTCAACCCGCCCCGTCGCATCGCATTGCCTGCCCGCACTTTTACTAAGTTTTCGCTTAGGTATTCTTTCAGATTTTTTTTCTTTTGCTCAGCACCTAAGAGTTCTAGAGTGATGTTAAATATGCCTTAGACTTCCTTAAGATTTGAAAAAAATTTAAAGTCCGACTGGTAGTTCTAGAGAGTATCGCGTTCAAACAAACAAAAAAGTGTGTATGTCAGCAACAACGGTATGACACAAGAAACAGGAATAAACTCCAGTCGTGCATCAGAATGCACGACTGGAGTTTATTCCTGTTTCTTATGTCATTCCGACGTTCTATTTTTCTGTCATTTCTGTCGGACTGGGTTTTTTCAATGAATCAGTGCTATAGCAAAAGCACCATTAAGGTGTAAAGGCACTCCACCCCCCACCCCACCTCCTCTCCTTCTAGACTCCCTCACCCCACCTCCTGTCCCTATAATCCCCCTCTCACCCCTCCTCCCTCTAAACCCCTTCTCACCCCACCTCTCACCCCCCCCCGTCCCTTTAAGCCCCCTTTCACCCTTCACCCTCACACTCCCCATGTCCAATCCCTCCCTCTCTCACCCTCTCACCACATCCCTTTCTCGAAAACCTCTCCCTCCCCTCTTCACTCACCAACCCCCTTCTCCTCCCTCCTCTCCTACCCCTCTTCCCCATTCTCCCCCCTCACCAACCCCTCCCTCCATCACCCTCGCCGTCACCCAGAAGGGTGAGGGTGAGGGTGATGGAGTTTAACGGGCTGGTGAGAACACCACCCCGTTAAAATTCCTCCATACAAACTTTGAGACCCCCCAATTCCTCCTTAGGAGGTAGTTTAGGAAAACTAAAAAAAATAAACTTTATAATTTACTTAGATGAGTATTCATGCTAAGTTTCAAGTCTATTAACTCAAGGAATAAGATTTTTCATACAAACTTTCATCCCCTATTTGAACCCCTTCGGGATGGAATTTCCAAAAATCCTTCCTTATTCCTTATCTACATTATATATGGAACCTGTGCGCAAAATTTCAGCTTTCTAGGGCCAACGGTTTGGGCTGTGCGTTGATGAGCCAGTCTATCAATCAGTCAGTCAGTCAGGACTTCTCTTGTTATTTATACCTATAGATAGTTAGATAGAGGTTAATAAAGAGATTAATAAATTACATTATATATTATAGAGGAGCTCGTGGCTCAGTAATAACAGCCGTACTGGTCAATTCATCAGGTTAAGCTGCGCTTGCCGGGGTTGGTCCGTGGATGAGTGACCATCTTTACATAACGAGACTCCTCCGTGCCTCGGAAAGCACGTTAAGCCGTTGGTCCCGGCTGTCACTCGTGGATCTTTGCCAGTCGTTACGGGTCGTCAGAAGCCCGGAAGTCTGACAACCAGTCTTACCAAGCGGTATCGTATTACCTACCCAGTTACTGGGTTGTGGAGGGCAGATAGGCAGTCGCTCCATGTAAAAACCTGGTATTCAGCTAGGCTGCATCCGGTTAGACTGGAAGCCGACCCCAACATAGTTGGGAAAAGGCTTGGTAGATTGAAAATTGACAGGAATAGCATTGCATTATTTATCACTCAGAACACCACATCAATTCTTACATTATCACCACATTTTATTTGAAATTCCTTTAGCGCCATTAATCAACCACCAATGGAAAGCGATTTTTATAACATAATCAATATCATTACTTTTTTAAATAACACAGACGTAGTTAGTTACGTGCTAAAAAATTATTATTACATTAGTTAGTACCATTTTGTGTTAATAGATGTCGTTACGTGTATGAACTTTAGCCACCGTAATGAAAAGTTCTTCTTGAACACTTTAAATTCATATATCTTTTGATAGATCAAAGCGATTGCGATGAAACAAAAACTAAATATAACTCTGAGTTACACACAATATTTGAGTTAATTTCATCAAATCAATTTAACCATATTGGTTTTGTACTTTTTACGTGATACTGTCACAATATAACCTCTCATAGACAAACAGACAAACAGACAAAAATTACAAAAATGGTAGAAATGGCATCTGTTGGTGATTCTTTAACACCCCAACAATTATTTTTTTTATTTGTAATGTACAGAAACGCCTCGTCTACAGATTTATTATATGTATAGATAAACCATTAACTACGATCTTCAATCCACACAAAACTTTACCGGCTATGAGCACAATGAGGCTCTTTCACTATTCACATTTCCTATCTGGTTTTGACTAGACTATTGAATACAGAACATCGGATGATCATAGCAATGCAGATTATCTATCACGATTTCCGGTAGATACAGTAGCAAATAACCTAATTGACGTACATTGCGCATTTCAATTAAATCAAATGAACACAATTGCCGTTGACCGTATAAAAATTGCCAAAAATACACAACTAGATGACGAATACAACAATTTATTGAAAGCTTTACAAAATGGTACCTCAGTTAGAAGACATGGTTACAATGATAACGAATTGACCATACAAGACGGTTGAATTATAAAAGGAGCACGTGTGATGATACCATCAAATCTGAGGCAACAGGTTTTAGAAGAACTACACACAGGACACCTTGGAATAGTAAAAATAAAATTACTGGTGCGTGGATACGTGTTCTGGAGAAATTTGGATCAAGATATAGAAGACATAGTTAAAAGCTGTCGAGAATGTCGACTTAAGTAAAACCAACCTGCATGCGCAGTACTACATCATTGGGACTAACCATCAGGCCCATGGCAAAGGATCCATATCGATTTTGCTGGGCCGATTAAGGGGTATTCCTTATTTATAATAGTAGGTGCTTTTACAAAATGGGTGGAAATTATAGAAACGAAAACAACCACAAGCTCATGGTGTATCCACCAACTTAAAGAACTTTTCGTGACATTTGGATTTCCGCTTATTTTAGTATCAGACAACGGTCGTCAATTTGTTTCAAATGAATTTGAATTATTCCTCAGAGAAAGCGGGGTTGTTCAAAATCACAGCCCCATACCAAACGGCCACGAACGGACAGGCAGAGCGATACGTACAAACAATTAAAAAGGCAATACATAGCGTCAGCGCAGAACCAGGCTTTCTACAAAACAAACTGCTGTGTATTAAGGAACGCCTACGGAGGACGCCGAGTAGCAGCACAAATAAAAGCCCATATGAGCTCATGTTTGGCAGGGAGATAAGAAACACCCTAAGTAAGATTCCAGATTTCCCGAGAGACCATGAGCACTTGGACCCCACGGCCCAAGGGTTTCAACCCCAAATAAATAATAGGTCAATCTCAAATAGACATAATAAACTCAAACTCAAGCAATCACAGCCACTTATGAATTGTCAAGGAGTCGGATCAGTCAGAAAGACGAGAGCTAGTTACCCATTCCAAAGCGTAGTAGGCAAGAAACTCCATGGAATTAATATTTTACAGAGGTCAAATTTTTTGTTTGGTTGTATCAGGTAATCTCTGGAAATACTGATCCGATTACGAAAATTCTTTTACTGATAGAAAGCCACACTATTGCGGTGTACCACAGGATATGTTTCTTCTACAAGGCGAGGACGAGAGATGAAACACGGCCGCCGACTGATGAGGCAACGGTACGCTCATTTACTGTTGGGCAGAGAGTGCAAATACGCAGCTACACAAACGACCAAATTAAGTGGGAATTCGGAACAGTTTTAAGGATATTAGGCCAATTACATTATCAAATAGAAACTGATTCTGGTCAGATTTGCAAAAGACATGTTGATCAGATGCTGGGTACATTAATACCAAGAGAGGAACAGTAAAACCGTAACAATTAACCTCCGGAACTTAACAACTAGACGATTTGGGACGGAGGAGTTATATATGTGGCCTCTTTGCTTCGACTTCATTTATTATCTCATTTATTTCGTTTTCACTATAAGTCATGTCATTGGGTTGTCACTGCCATATTAAATAAAATATTGAATCTACAAGATGAATGTAATTATTTAATGATCAGAAACATAATATTACATAATAGGGATGATCTTTGTTGGTAAGTAAATCAGTATGACGGAAACCTAACATTGTTTGTATTCTGTGTTTGCGTTCTGGGCCCGACACTATTTATCATCTATATTAATGATATTCATCACGCCATTACGCAAAATGCAGAAGTCATCTGCTACGCAGATGACACAGCTATTATTTTTCATAGCAAATCTTGGGAAACAGTCCGCGATGAAGCCCAAAACGGCTTAACTAGCATAACAAAATGGCTCGACCTTAACCTTTTGTCACTTAATATCAAAAAAACTAACTTCATCTGCTTCCATAAAACTCTTTCATCAGCACCAAAACTTCCTTTACAGCTTAGAATCCACCCTTCAACATGCAGCACAGGTGAGGAAATTAAAAATGTCGAATCTCTAAAATACTTAGGGGTTCTACTAGATCAACGTCTTACGTTTAGACCCCATATCGACTTAGTAGCTAAGCGAATCAGGAAGCTGATTCACGTAATGAAACTGTTACGTAACTCGGCCAGCAAAAAGGTCCTACACCTGGTGTATGTAGCATTATGTGAGTCAGTTCTCTGTTACTGCATTACAGTATGGGGCGGAGTCGGCATAACCTCAATGATACAAATAGAAAGAGCCCAAAGATCAGTGCTAAAGGTTATGTATAGAAAACACTTTTGTTATCCCACAGATCATTTGTATAAAGAAGCATCAGTACTTAATATCCGACAGTTATACATTCTTAAATTAGTACTAAAACAACACAAAATAACAATCCAATCTTCAGAATATCAACAACTACTTAACCAACGAATCTACAAATGTCCGCTTACTGTAGTAAAAACCGCTTTTGCACAACATATGCAAGAATTTATGCTCAGTTTCGTTTACAATAAAATTGCAAAAATCTGTGAAATTAAGAATTGTAGCACCATCAAAGTTAAACAAAATATTAAACATTGGCTGTTAACTCAATCCTACTCAGAAACCGAAGCTTTCGTTAGAGTAATGTCTTAACATATTTATCATATCGCAAACACTTTTAACTCACTCACTTCCTCACTCATACCTTCACTCTCACACTGCCTCCCAAACCCTTACATACAAGTACTGTAACATTCTCTTGGACGCACCCTTGCTAAATTGTGAATAATAAGTACTTACCTACATTTAAGATGCATCCTATTTCAAACATAGTTTTTGTTACGACTTAATTTAATTTTTTCAAGTCTTTTATTTTTATTTTGTCTTACGTTAAATTTTCAAAACAATATGTACCTAATAAATAAATTTAAAATTAAAATACAGTATCGACCCTGAATATTCAGATTGTCTAAAACTGTCTAGGACTCCACGAGACAGGCTTGACCTAGTGTGGAGTCCACAAGTTAATTTATTAAAATTATGTTTCCTTAATTCCTAACTTTATTTTAAGGAGTAGTTTATTTTTGTATTACTTTTAAGGAAATGTAAAACATTATTTAGTTAATAAACGATTATTATTATTATTATTTAGTAAGTATTTTCCAACTTAAGAACTATGTACTCACGCTTATTCTTGTGAATAAATGGTTCTTTTTTATTTATTTTTCTTTTTTTCGAGTCGATGGCAAAGGTTATAATATTATAAATATTATGTTAGATGAGCTGGGCCCAGAAGATGGCCACGACAATCGTGGTATCAATGGAGTTTTTAAATCCTCAGAAGTGCAGGGGCACTTTGGACACTTCGACATAGGGGACATGGTTTGGTCAAGAGCACTGCATTCGCACTGGGTATCGATTGCGTTTACTATACAGGGTGTAAGTGTAAACAGTGGCAACCGTTTAAGGGGTCATTGTACTCATCATTATGAACAACATTTACTATGGAAACAAACCTGAAATCGCGAAAAATAAATCAGCTGTTCCCTACATTTTGACGAATTATGCGAACATAAATGTACTGAACAGGTGATTCTTTTCGCGATTTCAGGTTTGGTCCCTTTCATAATGATGAGTACAATGACCCTTTGAAAGATTGCTACTGTTTACACTTACACCCTGTAACAAAAAACTCGTTGACTTTATTGACCGAGGACTTTTCATCCGACGATATTCTAGTAGCTCGTTGGGAGTTCGACTTTTTGCATTGGTCTCAGTAACATTTTTAATGACCTTCCAAGTAGCTTTAGGGTTGTTCTTCGCAATTTGGAACTCCTTCTCTTCATATGGGTGTTTTAAATTTTTGAGAAGCTTGTTACAAAAATTACGGTATCGCTTATATGTAACCATGAGAATTAAGTTTTCGGGATCTGCCTGTAACGTTTGAGCCATGCTATCTCTATTTCGGATACACCGGAGCAGTCCATTTGTAATCCATGGTTTCAGGATTCGACGTTTTGAAGACAAGGCACCGATTTGGAGTGATTGGCGATGACGGAACTAATGATGGAAACCAGAGACTCGGCGGCATTGTTAGGGTCTTGAATAGCCAAAATTTCACTAAAATTCATTGGATAAAATTACAGTGATTGCAGCTGAATAATCAACAACTGTGCGACTAAGCTATACCATGTTCCTTAGCCCAGTAGAAGATTGGGAAGTTAACAAATTAATTAAAAACCTAAAAACTAAATGAAGTTACGGTGTAGACGAAATTCCACCTAAGTTATTGAAAGAATGCGCGAATGAACTCACCTTACCATTTTATCTACTTTTAAATCAGTCTTTTACAGAAGGCACTTTCCCGGGATTGTTAAAAAAATCACAAATTAAACCAATCCATAAAAAGAACACAAAAAGTGATCCTAATAATTATCGCTCAATAGCTCTCTTGCCCTCAGCCTCCAAGATTTTTGAGAAAGCTATGTGTGATCGAATTTATTTGCGAAAAATTTAATATATTGAGCGATTGTCAGAACGGTTTCCGAAACAATCGTTCCACCACATTAGCTGTTTATAAATACATCCAAGAAGCCCTAAATATTGTAAATAACAAGGAATACGCCGTTGGGATACTACTGGACATGACCAAAGCGTACGACAAGGTACAATATAAAATACTCCTAAACAAACTGTGTGGAATAGGAATCCGCGGGAAAGCCCATGAATGGCTGACGTCATATTTAAAAAATAGAGAACAAGTAGTTGAAATTGAACACTTTAATCACAATAGTAGAGAAATAGAAAAAATCCGATCAAAAAGCCAAATAACAAACGCTTCCATCCCCAAGGAAGTGTAATAGGTGGCTTATTATTCCTTGTTTACATCAATGATTTAGCGAAAACCATAGAGGGGCCATGTGTTTTATTTGCAGATGACATATCTTTATTAGTCTCCTGTCAAAATAACACAAACATAGAGGGAAAACTCAGTTCCACACTCACAAAAACATGTAGCTGGATGGCCTCACATAATTTAGAATTTAACCATGCTAAAACTAAATTGATGATTTACCACCCTTATCAAAAAGCTCCTCTACACTTAAATTTCACCTTTAACGGCTCAAAATTGGAAATTGTTGTTGAATTTACACTATTTGGACTTACAATTGATAAGCATAATAGGTTGGGGAAAAAGTTTCTTCGCATTTTTTAAGAAAATTCAAAACATTTTTTAATATACATTATTTACATTTATCTAAAGTATGTAGGTACCATTTTGTTCGATAACTTTTTGCCATCTTGTAGGTAGGGACATGATCCCATTGCTATAGAAATTTTGGGACTTCTGATCAAAATACCGCGACAAGTGGTTTTGGCAGTCCACTCGTGATGTTAACCTGACACTGCCTAAAGAATTCTGAAGAGACCGAAACAGGTGGAAATCTAAAGGTGCAAGGTCAGGACTATACGGCGGATGCATTAACACCTCCCAGCCAAACTCTCTTAATTTTTGCTGAGTGGCTAAAGATGTGTGAGGTCTAGCGTTATCATGATGAAAAACCACACCCCTTCTGTTGATTAATTCCGGCCCCTTTCTCTCAACTTCTTGCTTTAATCTCATCAGTTGTTCGCAGTAGAGTTCAGAATCGATGGTACTGCCTGGTGGTAACAGCTCATAATGAATAATGCCCTTCCAATCCCACCACACATACAGCATCACCTTGTTGCGAGTTAACTCGGGTTTCGCCACAGTCTGTGAAGCCTGACCGGTGTTTGACCACGACCTTTTTCGCACGTTCTTGTCGTACGTAATCCACTTTTCATCACCAGTTATCAACTTCTTCAAAAATGGTTCGGTTTCATTACGTCGTAAGAATGAATCACAAATGAGTACACCTTTCATTAGGTTTCCTTCAGTGAGCTCGTGAGGTACCCAAATATCGAGCTTTTTTGTGTACCCAGTTTTTTTCAAATGCGCCAAAACTGTTTTGTAGTCAATTCCCAGTTCTTCAGCTACGTCGTTACTACTCATATGCCGATCTTGCTCCACTTTTTCAAAAATGGCATCCATTTTATCCGTAATAGGGCGACCAGAGCGACGTGCATCTTTAACATCAAAATTTCCGGATTGAAAACGCTTAAACCAAATTTGTGCTACTCTCACAGACACTGCACTGGGTCCATAAATATCGCAAATTTTTTTCGCGGCTTGTGTTGCATTTTTACCTTTTTTGTAGTAAAATTTTAAAATGTATCGAATTTCTTCATTAGATTCACTCATCTTGACAGTACGAAAAACAAATGAAAATCACACATTTTCCTAATTTGAATTTGGAATTATGTTCTTTAAAATTTAAACTTTCAATGATACCAAAACCAGCCAGATACAAATAGTATAGCCAAAGAGATTTTATTTTAAGTTCATACATACTATAATGCGAAAAGACTTTTTCCCCAACCTAATATTAACTGGAAAACACAAATACAAAAAACCCGTTAAAAAATTTCAAAATTCTCATACGCTCTCCGCGAAATAAAAAAAGACAACCAATCTACATACTGCCCTCACCACTTATTATGCGTATGCCAATGCATGGCTTAGCTACGGCGTAATCCTCTGGGGAAATAGTACGGATGCACTGACAGTCTTTACCCTACAAAAGAAATTAGTAAGAATCTTGGTAAATATTGATCAAACTGACAGTTGTAAACCCTATTTTCTAAAACATAATATTCTAACCCTCCCCAGTATTTACATTCTAGAAATATGTATATTTGTCCGTAAACATCAAGAGTTCTACACTAAACGCGAAGACATCCAATCACAGTACACACTTAGGCACCGATCTAGATTAAACATAGGTACCAGCATCCAAGCTAAAAATGTATTCTACAAGTCCCTACGTAATGTCTATAAAAATATACAACAGACTACCGGACATCGTAGAGAAAGAAGAAAAGTTCAATATATTTATAAAAAATCTTAAAAAATTACTAATAAACAAATGAATCCTTAGATGAATATTTAAATGATAAACATAAATAATAGAAGAAATGTAGCACATGTTCAGGAAATTACTAATATAATAAAAAAATAATAATATAAGAATAATAATTGATAACAAAAGTAAATGATAATCACGCAATTTATAGGTATATTTAAAATATATTAATGATATGGTAATTATTAATAAATTATAACAAAAATAATAATTAAACAAAATAGCAATAATAATTATTCATAACCTCCTAAAACAGGGTTTCCTTTCTCCTACCCTTTTGCTGTGCCCTACAGGGTCCATAATGATCTCAATTATTATAATTACATAAAGATATTGAGTATTGAGTATTTTTAAGTTTAGAGGGAGGGAGTGACATAACACGTTGTATGCTAATAATCGTAGGCCTATGATCAGTAATATAGGTATCTAGAACCAGCGTCGTATTTTTAAGGTCAGATCTTAACATTACGTGATCAATACAAGAGTTAATACGGGTTGGGAATAGATGTGTAGGAAAGCATTGTAAAGATTTAAAAGCTATCCATTATGTGAAGTATCGCCTCACCTTATTTAGGATGCCCAGCTTTTTGGTTGCAGTATGTGTATGACTCGATGGTTGAGCCGAAGTTGAGATTAGACGTCAACTCCGTGCCCAAAAGCTCTAGGCGGTCGATAACTAGTACAGATGCTCCTCGGAAAGTAGGAGATAACTGAAACTGGCTCCTTTTGGCAATGAAAAGACACGCCTTTGTTTTCAGAGTATTGAATTTGACCAGATTGCCGTCGCCCCATTGGTAAACGAGATCACAGTATGGAGGTTACGGCGATTGGTATATAGTTGACAGAATCAGCACGGTTACTCTTTTTGGACACTGGCTGCACATTAGCAAGCTTCCAGCACTCCGGCACTACTCCAGTTTATAAAGAGTGGCCATACAAGCGCGTCAATATAGGAGGCAACTCTGGAGCACAGCTTTCCAGGACTCTTGCGGGTATCCCGTCAGGTCCGCTTACTTTATTCACGTCCAGCTTGCAAAGGGCCTTACGGATCTCTTTCAGGTCTTTCATTGCGGAGCTGTAGCGGCGGCCTCTACCTAACATACCTCATTGTAGTGAGGTATGTTAGGTAGTATGTTAGAGGCCGCATCAAGGCGTGAGTTTTCGGCAAAGATAGAGGTTAATAAGTTTGCCCTCTCTTGCGCGGGATGAGCCGGTGATCCATCAGACTTTAGCATAGGAGGCAGCAAACGGCAGAAGTTCGTCGCGACCGATTTAGACAGAGATCAGAACTCCTTGCTACTTGAAAGGTAGGATGCAAACTTGGCCTCAATTCGTCCAACATGGTCAAAACGCGCCTTCCGTAACACCCGCGGGCGGAAGAAATGTACGCTCTTTTTATTGCGCGAGCACCTTGACTGTCGCACTTGTCACTGCGGGCCGAAGCCCAGGAGGCCTGGTATGCTGCTCTGTGTGCAAATCCGCTTGTGCACAAGACGCGTTATACCAGGGCTGAACCTCGCCACCAAGTGGGACGTCAGAGAATTGGATAAAATATTCTATTCCCTGACGTATCACGTATAACTACAAGAATTTGAATGTCTAGCATAATGGTTAAGCATTTAAAAGATAAGTCATATTTGTACCAATTTTGGAGCAGGATATAACTTGCCTGACGTCATATCACGAGTGCAGGCGAACACGCGCGACCCGCTATTTTTCACTATGTGTCGATTCGTTTAGCGCATAAAACATGTTTACATAGAACGGTGATTCTGGTGACACTGTCAAGAGTTGACAAAGTGCTAACAAAACCTAAAGAAAAACAACAGAAATTTTGGCCGAAATAATCACCACTGAGCATTGAAAATTACTGCTGGTGCGGCAGCGTGGGGTTTCGGTTTATCCGACGGCATAGTTGATGGATTAAAAAGCGGCACGGCGACACGGCGCGCAGACTTGCCACCCATGAAAGCGCTAGCCGGTGCCTACATGGACGACGGCGTGGCTCGTGTGGGCTCGCGCTATTTACGCGCCATTTATCCGCATCTCAGTAAGAATAAGCATAGTTTGCTTAATCACTTAGTTTGCATCACTGCGCTTTCTTCTTTGTACAATGCGTTGGTAAGAAGTCAGCTAGAATGTAACGCAATCATATGGACTCCGCATGAAGCTAAATACAGTCTCATGCTGGAGCGTATACAAAATAAATTTACTAGGTTTCTTTATCTAAGGTGGTATGGTGTATATCCATTTTATCCATTGATGTATCCTACTTTGTTTGTTATAGGCATGGCGGGATACAATAAATTGGAAACAAGGAGGGACATAACTCTTGCTACCTATATTTTTAAATTATTGCGTGGCAAGACTTCAAACCCAGGTATATTAAAAGAAATAAACCTGTGTGTGCCCGACAATTATGTATTGCGAAGACGACGGCCACGTCTATTGGCGGTGCCCAGTAGTAGAAGCAATCTACTGCGTAAAGCCCCTATAACGCGTACCTTGCGTGTACTTAATGACGTAGCAGATAGCATAGATCTCTTTACCTGTTCTCTGAGTGAGTTCACAAAAACCACAATGTACAGAATATGTTATGGTAAATACCAATAATAAAACTGTAATTATG
The DNA here is from genome assembly GCA_946251885.1 of Cosmia pyralina. Lineage (NCBI taxonomy): Eukaryota > Metazoa > Arthropoda > Insecta > Lepidoptera > Noctuidae > Cosmia > Cosmia pyralina. Next base: position 24,513,729 of record OX276358.1, read on the forward strand.
GCCACACTATTGAATTAGGAACAGGCAGTGGGAGAGCGGTACTTTTCCCAACACTGACGAATACCAGCATATTATCACTCTGAACACCAGTGTAATATCACTCTGAACACCAGTGTAATATCACTCTGAACACCAGTGTAATATCACTCTGAACACCAGTGTAATATCACTCTGAACACCAGTGTAATATCATTCTGAACACCAGTGTAATATCACTCTGAACACCAGTGTAATATCACTCTGAACACCAGTGTAATATCACTCTGAACACCAGTGTAATATCACTCTGAACACCAGTGTAATATCATTCTGAACACCAGTGTAATATCACTCTGAACACCAGTGTAATATCATTCTGAACACCAGTGTAATATCACTCTGAACACCAGTGTAATATCATTCTGAACACCAGTGTAATATCACTCTGAACACCAGTGTAATATCACTCTGAACACCAGTGTAATATCACTCTGAACACCAGTGTAATATCACTCTGAACACCAGTGTAATATCACTCTGAACACCAGTGTAATATCATTCTGAACACCAGTGTAATATCACTCTGAACACCAGTGTAATATCACTCTGAACACCAGTGTAATATCACTCTGAACACCAGTGTAATATCACTCTGAACACCAGTGTAATATCACTCTGAACACCAGTGTAATATCACTCTGAACACCAGTGTAATATCACTCTGAACACCAGTGTAATATCACTCTGAACACCAGTGTAATATCATTCTGAACACCAGTGTAATATCACTCTGAACACCAGTGTAATATCACTCTGAACACCAGTGTAATATCACTCTGAACACCAGTGTAATATCACTCTGAACACCAGTGTAATATCACTCTGAACACCAGTGTAATATCACTCTGAACACCAGTGTAATATCACTCTGAACACCAGTGTAATATCACTCTGAACACCAGTGTAATATCACTCTGAACACCAGTGTAATATCATTCTGAACACCAGTGTAATATCGCATAGTTCACATTTAATTTCTCCCCAAAATCGACATAATTCAGGCAATTATTTACATTACTATGCTAAATAACGTGAATAGTTAAATTAAGTACCTACCTACCATAGACTATATCTAATTTTGATTCCCTATGATTCTTTCCCCTCCTTTTTAGGGTTCCGTACCTCAAAAGGTAAAACGGAATCCTTATAGCATCACTTCGTTGTCCGTCTGGATGTCTGTCTGTCAGTCTGTCAAGATCTCTTTTCTCAGGAACGCGTGGAGGTGTCAAGTTGAAATTAATATCAAACACGTAGACCTATGGTGCAACACATTAAAAAAAATTTGCCACAGTAAAGGCGGATCCACACAGCAGCCTGGTGCAGTACACATCAGGCTGTGCCGCCGCCGGCGCCGCCGGACACCACACACATAGAAGGCGGACTGTATGGATCCACCTTTATATGACACGTCATTACTATGAGTTCTACGTACAGATAGATAGCCTGCATAGTAAAGACAGAAGTAGGTACCGGTATTGGTATTATAATTCCCTTTTTTTATAAACTGGAAAACAATGTAAACCTCCGGCAAAAAAAAAACTACATCATCTGGTACAGTCAGCAACAAAAGTCGATTAACACTTGTAGTTTTTTAATCTTAATTATTAAGCGAAATATTTCATTCAAATCGGAACAGAAGTACTTAAAATTTTAAGAACATTAACTCTTAACAGTTAAACGAAAAAAAAGCAGTTTATCCAATAATTTTTTGTTAATTTAGATGATGTCAAAAAGTAGCAGTGTTAACCGACTCCTGTTGCTGACCGTACAATCAATAATTGTAAAGTTGTCCACAAGGAAACAGCATTTTTGTTGCATGAAATATTATGACTAACATTATACATTTTCGGGGTGCTGATTTTAGATCTGCTTTAGTTTTTGAGATAATTTATAATGAAAACGTGATTATTTAAGGAAAAAAAAATATTTTAATTTAGAAAATCTGAAAAAAAAATCACTAAGTACTTATCAAGAAAAAAATCTATAAGATTTTCTTGCTTGACTTGCTTCACAAGGGCTGTTTTTAACCTCAACAGTAATGACTACAATAGTAGTCATTGTAAAAAAGTCAAAGAAAGTCGTGGACACTGTAAACAAAAAGACTTTTTAAATAAAAAACTTTTTTACAAAAAAAAAAACAACCGACTTCCAAAAAAATACTACAAAGTGAAAGATAACTTTAATGTTGGAAGTCGGTGTCTTTGGATCTATATTTTAGCTTTTTGCCACCGACTTCCGAAATTAACGTTATTTTTCACTTTGTAGTATTTTTTTGGAAGTCGGTTGTTTTTTTTTATGTAAAAAAGTTTTTTATTTTTCACTTTTTAGTGGGTCAGTCTGTAATTTATCTAAGTTACAATAGCTAATGTCAACTGCTTCACTCACCTTCAATCACCTTTTACAAAATACATCAGTTTTTCCCGATACATGGACGTTAATGGTTGAGGAGTTCTCCCAGTAAGGAACCAGGAGAAGTGGAACTGATGGGGAAGTCACCACCTGTTCCACTTCAACATATATGTATTGTGACGAGCATAAATTGCTTAGCAATAATCGAAACCCAAGAAATACGTATTATTGAGTAGTTCCGATGGCCATCTGTGGTCTTCCCCATCAGTTCCACTTCACTAAATGGTGCTTTCCAAAAGCAAATGCACCAGTTACTATAAAAAATACCCAAATCGCTATAGGTGTGCCTATAAACTTTGAAGGTTCCCCTCGATTTCTCTGAAATGCCGTCATCAGATCCTGGTTTCCTTATCATGGTACCACCCTTAAGATATCTCCTTTCCAACAAAAAAATAATGATCGAAATCGGTTCATAAATAACGAAGTAATCCACGAACACACATAAAAAAATATACGGTCGAATTGAGAAATGTCCTTTTTTCGAAGTCGGTTAAAAAAACAGTTTTAACCCTTTGACTGTAAACAATGTACTAATTTATGAACCCAAAACCCCAGGGGAGGGGGGGGGGGTTAGTTGCGAACCCCAAAGGTTCACAACTACTGATGATGATTTTATTCCATCGCATGATGTTTTTTTACGTTTACATATATATGATATAAGCTTATATACCTTTTATATAAAGGATGTTTCCTTATGCACACCCAGGTGTTCATGCGACGTTCAAAGGGTCAGCTGTTAAAGATAAATTGAGGGTAGATTGGAAATCAGCGACCAATAATAATAATAATTACTAAACAATAGCCATAAAATAAGCGATAAGCGATATGGCCGCCCATTGTATATTTTGTAGTTTGTGTCTTTTTTTTTTGTTATGTATTTTTGTGGTGTACAATAAAGTATATATAAATAAATATAAATAAATAAATAAAATTCCATGCAACAAAAAAAAGTCTAATTTTGTTCCCTTGAATATCAAGGACACTTTTTTAAGACATTGGCCATATTGGCAATATTTGCGAGACAAATTGTTAAACATAATGCACTAAATAATACCCCGAAATGTTAGTTTAAAAGACATTTAATGAAACAATCTGTAACTGAAGCAATCTCTATTGGATAAATCGGATGACAAAACCGGTCTAAATAAAAAACCGGTTCATTCCAACTGTTTATTCAATTCTAATTTCCAGTTTTGTTCTATAGAACAAAACTGGAAATTAGACTTTAATTGGATTGTATAATACTATAGTATTATTCTGGTGTTTTGAATATTTGGTCACTAACATCATTTTTAGGTTATGTATACTAACAAAAATATCACTGTATCTGAATTAAATAATAATGATTATTTTTATTTCTCTGACTTTTCTCGGGACCCCCCGGACCTATTTAATATTATTAATGTTTGCCCTTCTTCCTCGCTTTCCTGGCATTCAGGTCGTAATGCAGCAAAGTGTCGACCTCAAGGATCACCTCTTTCGAGGCGGTGACGAAGAGCTCGAACTTGATGAAGTAGTCACCGTCAGCTATGGGGATCGGGATGTTCTTCGGAGGAAGTTCCATGTTGATGTATGTGTATCTGGCCTGAGAGAATTAAAAGGGAAGTAAAGTATTGGTTATATCCGACTAAGGACGAATTTAACAAATGAAACTGAACGCGATCAGCACAGTCATTTAGCTGCGTTCAAGAGCTGTAAGTGTTATCATTGTTGTGGAATATTGAAACTGACAGCTCTTGAACGCGGTTTATATATGCCGATGGCGTTCAGTTTTATTGGTGAAATTCGTCCTTAATGAGTAGGTACTCGTATAAATGCATTTCTTAATCAAAATAAGTGAAAAACAATAGATATGGATTGTGTGTGAGATGACATTATGAGCGAATGAAAAGTGTTAGCAAACAGGAGAATGGAGAAGAGAGAAGGATAAAGATTATGCGCCAACCCTAAGTAACATGAGACAAGAGCAGGTAGAACAAGTGTGTTCCATACAAGTGTGTTCCATACAAGTGAGAGGAACAATTTTGTTTTGATAACTGCTGTATTTGCTGATTGTTGCTGATATTTGTAAAACGAAGGAATCATAAAAAGTTATATAATGATTGAAAGCAAAAGTTAGAAACAAAGATATTGTTACTCACAGGTGGAAAGGGACACTTAGAAAGAGTCAAGTTGGTGAAGGAGCTCATGAACTCGTTCATCCACTTGGATTTAACCGTGTCGCATACTTTGGCCACGATTCTGAAGTCTCCGCCAGAAGTCAATGTTAAAGTGGTCGCGAACTGAAATAATGACACAGTTTTATTTGGTTACATCCAGAGATATTATTCTTCTTCTTCCATATTTTAAACTAGCACTTCCCGCGCGACTTCGCCTGTGTTGATGTCGGAAAATATCCCACGGGAACGTGCTACCAGGAATTCCTTCCTTATTATTCCTTATCTACATTATAAAGGGAACCTTTGTGCAAAATTTCAGCTTTCTAGGTCCAAGGGTTTGGGCTGGGCGTTGATGAGTCAGTCAATCAGTCAGTCAGTCAGTCAGGACTTCTGTTTTTATTTATATAGATAGATAAGTAAATACAAGTAATACCTATTTAAGATATGGAAGAGCGGAGTCTCCTAACACAGGCTTATTATATATGTGTAAAGAGTTATCGCATCTTTAATCTTATTTGATACTCATACAACTGGCAGCTATGGCCATAGATGTTAGGACATGTCACTTCTGATGTTTTTGACAGGTGCTATCAATCAAACATATTTATTTCGGTTACAATTATTATATTGGAAATTAATTTACTAATTGGAAATAGAGGCATTAAATGTTGTTTCTTTGATTTTTACAGAGAAACGCAATTTCGTCTTTGTTTCAATTCTAAAGAATATACATTATTATAAAACAACATTTAATGCCTCTATTTCCAATTAGTAAATTAATTTCCAATATAATAATTGTAACCGAAATAAATATGTTTGATTGATAGCACCTGTCAAAAACATCAGAAGTGACATGTCCTAACATCTATGGCCATAGCTGCCAGTTGTATGAGTATCAAATAAGATTAAAGATGCGATAACTCTTTACATCACGGATGCAAGTATCAAAGGAGTTGGAGCTATTTTGAAACAAAAAGATGAAAATAATGAAAGTAAACCGGTTGCCTATTTTTCAAAGAAATTAACGGAACCCCAAAAAAAGAAGAAGGCTATATACCTGGAATGTCTGGCTATAAAGGAAGCTGTGAAATATTGGCAGCATTGGCTTATGGGACGAGAATTTATAGTATATTCGGATCATAAACCTTTAGAAAACATGAACATAAAGGCTAGAACAGATGAGGAACTTGGTGACTTAATATATTATTTATCCCAATATAATTTTAAAATAAAATATAACCCTGGAAGATTGAATCAAGAAGCAGACTGTTTAAGCCGTAATCCAGTTTTAGAACCGTATGATAATGCTGATGATTTTTTGAAAGTAGTAAATTTTATTAGCCATCAGAATATTAAGGAAGATCAAGAGAAAAATATCAACTTACAAAATGGAAACAACAGATTAATATTGATGAATGGAATTTACTACAAAGAAAACAGGGGAAGAAGGAAAATTGTACTATCAGAAGAACTTAGCAAGACTCTTATAAAGAATGTCCACAATAGCTATTGCCATCTTGGGAGAACACAAATGACAAATAAAATTATACCCTATTACACAGCAAAGAACATCATTGATAACATTAAGCGAATTTGTGATGAATGTCAAGTTTGTTTAAAAAACAAATCAAGAAAGAGATCTAAATATGGTTTAATGTCACATTTAGGTCCAGCAAAACGCCCATTTGAGATCGTATCTATTGATACCATTGGCGGTTTCGGTGGATCACGGTCGACAAAGAGATATCTTCATCTTCTGGTGGATCATTTTACTAGATATGCTTATATTCTTACATCGAAAAACCAAAGCTCTAGTGATTTCATCAAACTGGTGAAAAATGTCACAAATATTTATAATATTGATATGATATTGACAGATCAATACCCTGGCATTAATTCCAAGGAATTCAAAGACTTTCTGAATACAAACAATATAAGAATAGTTTTTACCGCTGTAGATGCGCCATTTTCGAATGGACTTAATGAGAGGCTAAACCAGACTTTAGTCAATAAAATACGATGCAAAATAAATGAGAGTGATAAGAAGATCGCATGGACAACTATTGCACAAACGTGTGTTGAAAAATATAACGAAACTGAACACACCATAACCAAATTTACTCCAAAATACCTATTGGAAGGAGAAAACGTAGCCATTTTACCAACTGAGTTAAAATTAAGCTTTACAGCCGAAGATCTAAAAAGAGATAGAGAAATAGCCCTTAAAAACACATTAAAATCACACAATTATAACAAGAAGATCTACGACGCACACAGGAAAGAATATACATTTGAAGAGGGAGACCTGGTGTACGTGGAGAATGGAAATCGACTAAATAGAAAGAAATTGGATCAACTGAGAATTGGGCCCTACAAAATTTTAAAGAAGGTTTCCAATTCAATCTATGAAGTTGATGCCGGGCATAAGAAAGTAGAATCAAATTTCTACCACATTACCAAGCTCTCACCAGTATTAGCTAGTATGTAATTGAAAAATTACATGTTTTTTTTTGCACATGTAATTTTTTTTCTGAGGGGGGAGATGTAAA